>CM055118.1:997412630-999972630 GCA_029206835.1 Rana muscosa
ACTGATCCCTGTATGATGGAGGAGGAGGAGGGCGGCACTGATCCCTGTATGATGGAGGAGGAGGAGGGCGGCACTGATCCCTGTATGATGGAGGAGGAGGAGGAGGGCACTGATCCCTGTATGATGGAGGAGGAGGAGGAGGGCACTGATCCCTGTATGATGGAGGAGGAGGAGGAGGGCACTGATCCCTGTATGATGGAGGAGGAGGAGGAGGGCACTGATCCCTGTATGATGGAGGAGGAGGAGGGCACTGATCCCTGTATGATGGAGGAGGAGGAGGAGGGCACTGATCCCTGTATGATGGAGGAGGAGGAGGAGGGCACTGATCCCTGTATGATGGAGGAGGAGGAGGAGGAGGAGGAGGGCACTGATCCCTGTATGATGGAGGAGGAGGAGGAGGAGGAGGAGGACGGCACTGATCCCTGTATTATGGAGGAGGAGGAGGAGGAGGAGGACGGCACTGATCCCTGTATGATGGAGGAGGAGGAGGGCGGCACTGATCCCTGTATGATGGAGGAGGAGGAGGAGGGCGGCACTGATCCCTGTATGATGGAGGAGGAGGAGGAGGACGGCACTGATCCCTGTATGATGGAGGAGGAGGAGGACGGCACTGATCCCTGTATGATGGAGGAGGAGGAGGAGGGCACTGATCCCTGTATGATGGAGGAGGAGGAGGAGGGCACTGATCCCTGTATGATGGAGGAGGAGGAGGAGGGCACTGATCCCTGTATGATGGAGGAGGAGGAGGGCACTGATCCCTGTATGATGGAGGAGGAGGAGGAGGGCACTGATCCCTGTATGATGGAGGAGGAGGAGGAGGGCACTGATCCCTGTATGATGGAGGAGGAGGAGGAGGGCACTGATCCCTGTATGATGGAGGAGGAGGAGGAGGAGGAGGACGGCACTGATCCCTGTATGATGGAGGAGGAGGAGGAGGAGGAGGAGGAGGACGGCACTGATCCCTGTATTATGGAGGAGGAGGAGGAGGAGGAGGACGGCACTGATCCCTGTATGATGGAGGAGGAGGATGGGCGGCACTGATCCCTGTATGATGGAGGAGGAGGAGGAGGGCGGCACTGATCCCTGTATGATGGAGGAGGAGGAGGAGGACGGCACTGATCCCTGTATGATGGAGGAGGAGGAGGACGGCACTGATCCCTGTATGATGGAGGAGGAGGAGGGCGGCACTGATCCCTGTATGATGGAGGAGGAGGAGGAGGGCGGCACTGATCCCTGTATGATGGAGGAGGAGGAGGGCGGCACTGATCCCTGTATGGAGGAGGAGGGGGGGCACTGATCCCTGTATGATGGAGGAGGAGGAGGAGGGCACTGATCCCTGTATGATGGAGGAGGAGGAGGAGGGCACTGATCCCTGTATGATGGAGGAGGAGGAGGAGGGCACTGATCCCTGTATGATGGAGGAGGAGGAGGAGGAGGAGGGCACGGATCCCTGTATGATGGAGGAGGAGGAGGAGGAGGAGGAGGGCACGGATCCCTGTATGATGGAGGAGGAGGAGGAGGAGGGCACGGATCCCTGTATGATGGAGGAGGAGGAGGGCACGGATCCCTGTATGATGGAGGAGGAGGAGGGCACGGATCCCTGTATGATGGAGGAGGAGGAGGGCACGGATCCCTGTATGATGGAGGAGGAGGAGGGCACGGATCCCTGTATGATGGAGGAGGAGGAGGAGGAGGAGGAGGGCACGGATCCCTGTATGATGGAGGAGGAGGAGGAGGGCACGGATCCCTGTATGATGGAGGAGGAGGAGGAGGAGGGCACGGATCCCTGTATGATGGAGGAGGAGGAGGAGGAGGAGGAGGAGGGCACGGATCCCTGTATGATGGAGGAGGAGGAGGAGGAGGAGGGCACGGATCCCTGTATGATGGAGGAGGAGGAGGAGGAGGAGGGCACGGATCCCTGTATGGAGGAGGAGGAGGGCACGGATCCCTGTATGGAGGAGGAGGAGGAGGAGGAGGGCACGGATCCCTGTATGGAGGAGGAGGAGGGCACGGATCCCTGTATGGAGGAGGAGGAGGAGGGCACGGATCCCTGTATGGAGGAGGAGGAGGAGGAGGAGGGCACGGATCCCTGTATGGAGGAGGAGGAGGGCACGGATCCCTGTATGGAGGAGGAGGAGGAGGAGGAGGAGGGCACGGATCCCTGTATGATGGAGGAGGAGGAGGAGGAGGGCACGGATCCCTGTATGATGGAGGAGGAGGAGGAGGAGGGCACGGATCCCTGTATGGAGGAGGAGGAGGGCACGGATCCCTGTATGGAGGAGGAGGAGGAGGAGGAGGGCACGGATCCCTGTATGGAGGAGGAGGAGGAGGGCACGGATCCCTGTATGGAGGAGGAGGAGGGCACGGATCCCTGTATGGAGGAGGAGGAGGAGGAGGAGGGCACGGATCCCTGTATGGAGGAGGAGGAGGAGGAGGAGGGCACGGATCCCTGTATGGAGGAGGAGGAGGAGGAGGAGGAGGAGGGAGGAGGGAGGAGGGAGGAGGAGGAGATCGGTATACCATGAAAGATGGTATCCCCTCCCGCTCCTGTCATGCTGTGTGCCCCGCTACTGTCATGTGTGCAGATCAAACTTTCCCTTTATGTCTTGTTCGCACCATCTTTCATGGAATAAATGAGAGCAATGCTGGGGGACACTGACCACTGTATGATGCAGGAGGGGGGGGGGGGCACTGACCCCTGTATGGACACTGGCAAGTAGCCCATGTTTCCGCCGTGAGCCACAGGGGATAGTGATATTCATGGTACAGCTGTCCCCTCCTGGCAAGCAGCCCATGTGTCCGCCATGAGCCACAGGGGATAGTGATATTCATGGTACAGCTGTCCCCTCCTCGCAAGCAGCCCATGTGTCCGCTGTGACCCTGAGGGGATAGTGATATTCATGGTACAGCTGTCCCCTCCTTGCAAGCAGCCTATGTGTCCGCTGTGACCCTGAGGGGATAGTGATATTCATGGTACAGCTGTCCCCTCCTCGCAAGCAGCCTATGTGTCCGCTGTGAGCCACAGGGGAGTGATATTCATGGTACAGCTGTCCCCTCCTCGCAAGCAGCCTATGTGTCCGCCGTGAGCCACAGGGGATAGTGATATTCATGGTACAGCTGTCCCCTCCTCGCAAGCAGCCTATGTGTCCGCTGTGACCCTGAGCGGATAGTGATATTCATGGTACAGCTGTCCCCTCCTCGCAAGCAGCCCATGTGTCCGCCGTGACCCTGAGGGGACAGTGATATTCATGGTACAGCTGTCCCCTCCTCGCAAGCAGCCTATGTGTCCGCCGTGAGCCACAGGGGATAGTGATATACATGGTACAGCTGTCCCCTCCTCGCAAGCAGCCTATGTGTCCGCTGTGACCCTGAGGGGATAGTGATATTCATGGTACACCTGTCCCCTCCTGGCAAGCAGCCTATGCGTCTTCCGTGAGCCACAGGGGATAGTGATATTCATGGGACCTATGGCCGAGTAGCAACCGTGTCCCAAGCTGACCCCGTTTTCCCATAGGCGCCAATGTTAAATCAGTGTTTTGGAGTGACCATCTTAGGGGACCAGGTACCGGCCGGCTGTATGTCCCCTGGAGCCCAAACTTAGCACACATGTTGCCCCATTCCTCCTCTACCGGTTTGCCAAGTCTGGGGACCGGAGAACGTAAGATCGTGGAGCACCGCTTTTCCAAAGCCGACCAACCACGCCATAGACTCCAATGTTAAACGGTAATTTTCCAGTTAGATTTGGGCAACCGTTACCGGTCGGCCATCGGTTCCCTGGACCCCACCTTCGGAACCTGAGTCCCCAAGGAGTGTGCCTACCACCTCTCGGTGTATTTTTAAGACCCGTGGCCGAGGCGGTAGGTGTGGAAGTTTTTACCGGTGTACCGAATACTGGCCTTAAAAATACGAGGGGGGGGGGGGGTCGCATTTTGTTGGAAAGCGTTGGGGCAATCTAATGAGACCCCCTGGAGCTTTCTGCGGTGAACCAGTCCCGAGATATACGTCCCGGAACCTGTGCCAAACATCCAGCCTGTGATATCCATGGTGTGCCCCCATCCAGCCGGTGTGTAAGTGATACAGCTTGTTGCTGTCCCTTCCTCGCAAGCAGCATGTGTGTCTGATGTGAGCCCTTGTCATGTCCCTCAGCTGCTGTCATCTAGATGGAGTGCGTGTGTTTAATCCGAGTCAGCTGCAGACATCGTGAGCAGCTCTGCACTCGGTTTCTTTGGTCTCAAATCGGCACATGCGCAGTAGCGTCAGGGGTAGCATCTTACACGGGGTAGTGTTATGCATGCTACACCGGCTACAAAACACGTGACCCATTAATACACCGATCACTCAGCTTTTCTACCTTACCCTAAATAGCACTAGAAGTATAAACCCGTGCCTCATTTAGTTGGGCTACATTTCACCTAAACAGGACAGCCATGCTCACAAGGAATTTAACTAGAATGCTGGGGACACTCAATGAAGCAAAATTAAAGGTTTTCGAAACCATCCTTCCAATGTCACACAGGCCTCGCTGCAGAGATAGTGAAAGGCAGTGTAATGACAGATCACATACACTGTACGACAGCTAATTTTAGAATAAAAATAGACATTACCGTGTAGGCTCCGCTTCGTGGCAAGCATGCCACCAGACAACTAACAGTTCTACGTGCATTCAGCATGGCGGCTTAAACGGATATGGAATAGCTGAAGACTGTGACCCACAGAACGTACAGCAATACAGATGAACACTCACGCTGCGCCACTTCTAGACGTATGTAGACCACGTGGGCGTGACTACAAAGTTCACGGCTGGGAGGGATAAATCTCATTCTCCGCCCTGTGAGTCCTTAGTGCTGCCTGTTTATTTAACATGTCACATGTAACAAAGATATTCAGCAGACTCGAGTTTCTTGATGGTCGGGTGATTGATTAAGTATCTTTATAGTTAATAAAGTGGTTATAAAAATAAATATTACCCCGCGGCTTTAGTTAAAATCATAATGAGTTTTGCAGGCATTCGTACGACAAGGGGTTTTCGGTCTTTCCTGTGCCCTCGGCTTCAAGGTCATCAGGGACAGGAAGTGTAAAGAATCCAGCGTGTTTGGGGGTTGCATGTCGTTGCTAGTATATTACAGGATTGGTCCTTCCCGTTAGGTGGAAAGCGATTGCTGCTTTGAGAGGGAGTTATTATTTCTGGCACCATACTACTACATGTATGCTGCCATCGATTGACTGGAGTCAAGCCATCAGACAGTTCCATATCTGGTCATGCTATCAGACACGTTTTTTTGGTTGAATATTCAACACAGAAAACCTAGATATAACATGATGTAATATATAAAATAATGTTTACACAGAGTTGTCACACATACATCACCCTCTCTAACATTTACAATACGGTATGATTTTACTGTAGAAATGTAAAGATACAGAGCCCCAAATATCAACCCATTGGCTACAAACTGAGATTTTTGCACTACTAAATGGGTTCAAAACAAATTCTCCCATTGGACCAATACGTTTACAATGCAGATGTGTCATACACACCCCCCCCCTCTATGATATCTTACAATACGGTATAATTTTACTGTGGAAATTTAAAGGTACAGAGCCCCAAATATCAATCCATTGGGTACAGTACAAACTGATATTTTTGTAACACTTCAAAATGGGCCAAAAACAAAAAATCTCCCATTGGACCAATACGTTTACAATGCAGATTTGTCATACACACCCCCCTCTATGAGATCTTACATTACGGCAGGGCTTGACAAATTTGCTTGAAATCTAGGAGCCAGCTAAAAAAGTTAGGAGCCAGGAACGCGCCCTGTCCCGCCGAGCTTGCGCGCAGAAGCGAACGCATACGTGAGTAGCGCCCGCATATGAAAGCGGTGTTCAAACCACACGTGAGGTATCGCCGCGATCGGTAGAGCGAGAGCAATAATTCTAGCCCTAGACCTCCTCTGTAACTCAAAACATGCAACCGGTAGAATTTTTTAAACGTCGCCTATGGAGATTTTAAAGGGTAAAAGTTAGTCGCCATTCCACGAGCGGACGCAATTTTTAAGCGTGACATGTTGGGTATCAATTTACTCAGCGTAACATTATCTTTCACAGTATAAAAAAAAAACTGGGCTAACTTTACTGTTGTCTTATTTTTTTATTTAAAAAAAGTGTATTTCTTCCCAAAAAAGTGCGCTTGTAAGACCGCTGCGCAAATACGGTGTGACAGAAAGTATTGCAACGACCACCATTTTATTCTCTAGGGTATTAGAATAAAAAATATATATAATGTTTGGGGGTTCTAATTAGAGGGAAGGAGATGGCAGGGAAAACAGACAGGGAAACTCCATTAGCATTGCTGGTTGCAATACCAACGACCACCACAAGAAGGAAGCATAGGCCTGCAGAAGGCCGCAAAGCCGCGGCCTCAATTACTGGCTGGCGCGGCCCGACGCGATCCCGCGGCATGGAGGGGGGGCACGGAGACACAGGATACCCCAGCTGTGCCCCCAGGCGCCAGGTCGCTAATTCTAGTCGCAATGGCGACCTGGCGCCCGGGGTTTGTCGAGCCCTGCATTACGGTATGATTTTACTGTGTAAATTTAAAGATACAGAGCCCCAAATATCAACCCATTGGCTAAAAACTGTAATTTTTGCACTACTAAATGGGTTAAAAACAAAATCTCCCATTGGACCAATACATTTACAATGCAGATTTGTCATACACACCCCCCTCTACGATATCTTACAATACGGTAGGATTTTACTGTAAAAAATTCAAAGATACAGAGCCCCAAATACCAACCTATTGGCTACACAGTGACATTTTTGTAACACTTCAAATTGGGCCGAAAACAAAATCTCCCATTGGACCAATACGTTTACAATGCAGATGTGTCATACACCCCCCCCTCTATGATATCTTACAATACGGTATGATTTTACTGTAGAAATTTAAAGATACAGACCCCAAATATCAACCCATTGGTTACAAACTGACATTTTTGCACTACTAAATGGGTTAAAAACAAAATCTACCATTGGACCAATACATTTACAATGCAGATGTGTCATACACACCCCCCTCTATGATATCTTACATTACGGTATGATTTTACTGTGGAAATTTAAAGCTACAGACACACAAATACCAACACATTGTTTATAAAAGCAACACTTTTCAAATGTTCTAAATACAAAAAAAAAATATTTCAATTGGAGCCACATATTTACATTTACACCCCTTAATGCATAAGGGCTTATGCACACAGGGTATTTTTACAGCTGCCTTTAGCAGCTTCAGACCTTTTTTTTTTTTTGCAGCTTAAAAACGCCTCTCCATGTTATTTTATGGCCTCATGCACACACAGGCTTTTAGGAGCTGTAAGTGGCATAGGCGTTTTTAAGCTGCAAAAAAAAAAAACCCAGGGCCAGCGCTTTCTGAGGACTGGCGTTAGAGCTGTTAAAATGTCTGACACTGGTAAAAGCTGCTAAATGCGGCTTAGTGCTGGATACAGTTGCGTGAAGCCTCATCAAGCATATTTTTTTTGAATAGAAGTCGCACCAGAAATCGGTCAACTTGCGGTGCGGCTTGTGTGCTGAGGATCTTGGAGAAGAAGCCTCGCCAAAGTGGAAGAAGACATTCCTGGGGTACCCCCTAAAATCCATACCAGACCCTTATCCGAGCAAGCAGCCCGGCAGGTCATGAAAGGGGAGGGGGGACAGGCGGCTTATCGGAATCTGATAGCCCCTTTTAACAAGGGGACACCCAGATCCCAGCCCCCCCACCCTATGTGAAGGAGTATGGGGTACGTTGTACCCCTACCCATTCACCCCAAAAAAAGACTAAAAATTAAAAACAGTACTCAGGTTTTTGACAAAGTAATTTATTGAAGAAGCTCCGGCGTCTCTTCTCCTTCCGATTTCTTCTCCCTCCAGCAATGTCTTCATCCTCCAGTTTTTCTCCCTCCGCTGATGTCTTATTCCGCTGTCGGTTCTCCTCTCTCTGCTGTCTTCTTTCGCTGCTGGGTCTCCTCTCTGCGCTGCTTTCTCCCTCTGTTCCTCCTCCGTTGTTCTCTCGACGCTCTCTCTATATAAATAATGGCACATGGCGGCCCTAGCATTACAGCGGGAGAGAGCGTTAAGAGAACATCAGAGGAAAAACAGAGGAAAAACAGAGGGAGACGGCAGTGGAGAAAGGAGACCTAGCAGAGGGAGGAGACAGCAGAGAGAGGAGAACCCGCAGCGGAAGAAGACATCAGCGGAGGGAGAAGAATCAGAGGATGAAGACATCCCCGTATGGAGAAGGAATCGGAAGGAAGATGCCCCCCACCAGCAGACCCCGACAACCAATGGCCAGGGTTGTTGGGAAGAGGCCCTTATCCCCATCAACATGTTGAGGGCATGTGGCCTAGTATGGTCCAGGATGGGGTGTTCGCGCTCGCTCATCCCCCCCTTTCCTGACCTGCCGGACTGCGTGCTCGGATAAGGGTCTGGTATTGATTTTGGGGAGGAACCCCACGCCATTTTTTTTTTTGCGTGGGGTGGTTCCCTTCAAAATCCATTCCAGACCAACCATTTTTCTGGGCAAGGATTCCCCTTCAAGAACGCAAGTTGGATCATCATGATCCGACTTCTGGTGCGACTTTTATTCAAATCAATGGGCTCTCATAGGGAACCAATGATTTTGAATAGAGGCAGATAAATGCTGCTAAAAGCTAGCGTGGCTAAACGTGCATTAACGCCAATGCAAAAAGCTACTAAAAGTATGTTTTTACAGTCGCTTTTTCCTGCCATTGGTTTTCTAACGCCCTGTGTGCATGAGACCTAAGACTCCATTCACACAGGGGCAGCACGACTTCCGGCGCGACTTTGGGAGGCAACTTGGACACGACTTGAGTATGAATCACAGCGCGACCTGGAGCTACTTACAAGGCAACTTCAAGTTGCCTCCAGGACAGGAGACATTCCAGTGGCCAGCTCTGTGGGAGGGAGGGGGAGGGAGAGGTTTGCCTGAGAAATGTACAGGGGATCCGACTTCTGAACGACTTCCATTGAAACCAATGGGTACAGGTCGCCTAGCAGTTGCCTAGAAGTCGGATTGAAGTAGTATAGGAACCTTTTTTGAAGTCGGAGCGACTGCAGTAGTGTGCATTAAGACGGCTCCATTCACTTACATTGATTTTCTCATGCAGCGCGACTTGAGGCGACTAGGGGCGACCTGGGGCGACTTGAAGTCGGTTCCAAAGTTGCCCCTGTGTGAATGGGCTCTAAGTCTAATGGTTTTATCCCCCCCTCCCCTCCCCAAACAGGGAGTGGATTGTTCAGGGATGATATAGCTAAACTTATTTTATCTGTTGATTTTCTGTAGAACTGGCTGATTTATTGCTACAAACATTTTTCAGTGCCCTTTGTTTTTCTTGCCTTTTTTTTGTTTTTTACATTTTTCTATACCAGTGTTAATTTTGAACGCAAATTTTAATTTATTTTAGTTTTGACTAAAATGCCATTTAGTTTTAGTCTTATTTTAGTCATCTGTTTTGTTTTACTTTTAGTCTAGTTTTAGTCAACTAAATCTATAGTAGATTTAATCAACTAAAATGTAATGACCGAAATTACATACCTATAGGGTTGCCACCCATCTGGATTTCACCCGGGCAGTCTGGGTATGGAGTTGGGTGACCAGGTTTCAGGCTGCCTAAAACCCGGACACCCAACTTAGCGGAGACCGGGCGGCAGCCTTTAATGAACTCAGTGTGGCCGGTCAATGCAGAACCGCAGGGCAGCCCACGATGGGTGGCGGAGGGGGTCGCGGAGTGTGTGCCCTGTGCACTGGCAGTCTGGTGCAGTCCTTTAAAAGATCTCACCCCGAAGGCTGCCCCTTGGGGGGGGCAATGTCATGGAGATCCTGCCAGAAACAGGCGCCACGGACTTCCTGGTCCACGTTCACGTGCGCGCGCGCCCCGCGGATGGCGCCAGAAGACCTATTTAAACTTGTCATTCACAGACAGCCCCTGCTGTCTGCTCTACAGCGTTGAGTACCTGAAAACCTAATCTGAAACTTACCCGTGATAGACCCGGCTTGCCTGAGACTACTCCAGCCTTCTGCCTGCATCTGACCCCTGGCTTGTTGTGACTTCTCCTCCGCCTGATCCCTCTGTGCCTCGCTACCAACCTGATTAACCGACCCGGCTTGTCTGACTATTCCTACTGATCCTGGTTCCAGTCCTGTCTGCTGAAGCTGTTCCAGTCTGCTGAGCTTCCTGTGTTCCTGGTTCCAGTCCAGTCTGCTGAAGCTGTTCCAGTCTGCTGAGCTTCCTGTGTTCCTGGTTCCAGCCCAGTCTGCTGAAGCTTTCCAGTCTGCTGAGCTTCCTGTGTTCCTGGTTCCAGTCCAGTCTACTGAAGCTGTTCCAGTCTGCTGAGCTTCCTGTGTTCCTGGTTCCAGTCCAGTCTGCTGAAGCTGTTCCAGTCTGCTGAGCTTCCTGTGTTCCTGGTTCCAGCCCAGTCTGCTGAAGCTGTTCCAGTCTGCTGAGCTTCCTGTGTTCCTGGTTCCAGCCTAGTCTGCTGAAGCTGTTCCAGTCTGCTGAGCTTCCTGTGTTCCTGGTTCCAGTCCAGTCTGCTGAAGCTGTTCCAGTCTGCTGAGCTTCCTGTGTTCCTGGTTCCAGTCCCAGCAAGAAACACTGAACTATCACCACCTTGGTTGATCCTGGCAGGCACTCGTACTACTCCTTACTTCCGTGTCTCCTGTTGCCTTACCAGGGGCCGCAAGTGGGAGCCGTAAGAGAGGCCTCTCTCTGCAAGTTCAGGCTCGTCACCGCCAGGTACGTGACATACAGTTACGAAATGACTGGCACACTGAATTCACATCAGTGCGGTCGTTAATTAAAGGTTGCCCCCCGGTCCCAGCTGAGTCAGGTGTCCGGGTTTCAGGCGGTCTGAAACCCGAGCACCCGACTCCAAACCTGGGCTGTCCAGGTAAAACCCTGATGGGTAGCAACCCTACAGGTATGTAATATAGGTCATTACATTTTAGTTGATTAAATCTACTATAGATTTAGTCGACAAAAATCTTATGTTATTTAGTCTACTAAAACTAGACTAAAACAATTCAGATGACTAAAATATGACCAAAACTAAATGGCATTTTAGTCAAAACTAAAACTAGATCACAATTTGCAGTCAAAATTAACACTGGTATTGAAAAATGAAAAAAATATATAAAAAAAAAAAGCAAGAAAAACACAGGGTACTGAAATTTTTTTGTAGCAGTAAATCAGCCAGTTCTACAGAAATTCAACAGATAAAAAAAGTTCAGCCACATCATCCCTGAATAATCTGCTCCCTGTTTAGGGGGCCATAATGTTGGTCCATTGGGAGATTTTATTTTTTTAAGTATTTATAACTTTTGAAAAGTGTGCATTTTATAACAAATTAGCTGATATTTAGGGCCCTGTATCTTTAAATCTCCACAGTAAAATCATACCGTATTGTAAAATCTCATAGAGGGGGGTGTGTATGACACATCTGCATTGTAAACGTATTGGTCCAATGGGAGATTTTTTGTTTTTGGCCCATTTTGAAGTGTTACAAAAATATCAGTTTGTACCCAATGGATTGATATTTGGGGCTCTGTAGCTTTAAATTTCTACAGTAAAAACATACCGTATTGTAAGATATCATAGAGGGGAGTGTGTATGACACATCTGCATTGTAAACGTATTGGTCCAATGGGAGATTTTTTTTTGGCCCATTTTGAAGTGTTACAAAAATCACAGCTTGTAGCCAATGGGTTTATATTTGGGGCTCTGCATCTTTAAATGTCTACAGTAAAATCCTACCGTATTGTAAGATATCGTAGAGGGGGGTGTGTATGACACATCTGCATTGTAAACGTATTGGTCCAATGGGAGATTTTGTTTCTGGCCCATTTTGAAGTGTTACAATAATGTCAGTTTGTAGCCAATGGGTTGATATTTGGGGTCTGTATCTTTAAATTTCTACAGTAAAATTATACCGTACTGTAAGATATCATAGAGGGGGGGTGCGTATGACACATCTGCATTGTAAACGTATTGGTCCAATGGGAGAATTTGTTTTGAACCCATTTAGAAGCATTACAAAAATGTCAGTTTGTACCCAATGGGTTGATATTTGGGGTTCTGTATCTTTACATTTCCACAGTAAAATCATACCGTATTGTAAGCTATAATAGAGTGGGGTGTGTATGACACATCTGCATTGTAAACGTATTGGTCCAATGGGAGATTTTGTTTTTGACCCATTTTGAAATATTGCAAAAATGTCCCTATGTAACCAATGGGTTGATATTAGACATGTGCAAAAGGAAAAAATTTGTTTCGTTTCGTTTTAATTCGTTAATTAATTAATTTCGTTTAGTTAGATTCGTTAAATTTTTTTAATTCGTTTTCGGATTTCGTTTTGTTTTCGACCGAATTCGAAAATCGGTCGCATTCGAAAATATTTCAACCGAATTCGAAAATATTTCTACCGGATTCGAAATTATTTCAACATGATTCGAAATTATTTCAACCGCATTTGAAACTATTTCAACCGGATTCAAATTTGGAGATGTTATAGTGCTAGTTCTACTGTGTTTGCATACCAAATTTGGGGTTTCTAGCTACAAGTGGCCCCGAGATATGTGGCCCAAAATTCGGGTCGCAAAATGTCATTCTCTGCTGCAGAAAAGTGTTTGACATTTTGCGACCCGAATTTGGGTCCACGTTTCTCGGGGTCACTTAGTGATAGAAACCCCAAATTTGGTATGCAAACACAGGAGAACTAGCACTACAACATCCCCAAATTTGGGGTTTCTATCGCCAACTAACCCCGAGATACGTGGACCCAAAGTCGGGTCGCAAAATATTTTTGAATCCGGTTGAAATAGTTTCAAATGCGGTTGAAATAGTTTTAAATGCGGTTGAAATAATTTTGAATCATGTTGATACTATTTAAAGCAGATTCGAAAATATTTTACGACCCGACTTTGAAAAAAAAATTAAATTGATTCTAACAGTCTGCAGGAGATCTGCAAAAAAAAAAGAAGTGAAATGGCTGTTAATAGTCTACAGGAGATCTGCTAAAAAAAGAAATAGATGCTAATAGTCTGCAGGAGACCTGGTGAGAAAACTAAATAGATAATAATAGTCTGCAGGAGATCTGCAAAAAAATAAAATAAATGCTAATAGTCTGCAGGAGATCTTATGTAAAAAATAGTAATCTGCAAAAAAAATTAAACATGAAATAGATAGTATCTATATTCTATTCTATTCTATTGTTTTTCTAGTGTATTCTCTATTTCTATACTAATCTATTCTATCCAAAGTTAAAATCAATTAATTACATTTTTTTAAATTCCTACTATTCGAAATTCAAATTCATTCTATTCGAAATTCGAATTTCATAAGATGGTTGCATATTCTTTCTATTTTATTCTATTAAATTATATTTTTTTTCTATTCTGTTCTAATCTTTTCTATTTGAATTATAAATTTTGAAAGATGGTTAGTTACTTACATCTGTCACATAAAAAAAAAGATCTGAAATGGCTGTCATGGATGTCAATCACAAGGCAAGTACATATGCTGTATGTCATTGTCCGAGTGCCACGTGACCGGCCACGAGTGCCACGTGACCGGCCACGTGACCAAGTTGTGGATTGTCCACTTGCCACGTCACCTGCCACAAGTTATGGGGTTCCTAGCACCAAGTGACCCCCAGATAGGGGCGATCTGTCAAGTGCTTTTCTGCAGCAGAGAATTAAATTTTGTGACCCGACTTTGAGGCCACGTATCTCGGGGCCACTTATAGCTAGAAATCCCAAAATATTTGGTATGTAAACACATTACAACTGGCACTACAATAACCCCAAATTTGGGGTTTCTATCACCAAGTAACCCCGTTGTAATGCTAGTTCTACTGTGTTTGCATACCAAATTTGGGGTTTCTAGCTATAAGTGGCCCCGAGATACGTGGCCCCAAAGTCGGGTCACAAAATGTCATTCTCTAATGCAGAAAAGTACTTGAAATATCGCCCATATCTGGGGGTCACTTGGTGCTAGGAGCCCCATAACTTGTGGCAGGTGACGTGGCAAGTAGACAATCCACAACTAGGTCACGTGGCAGGTCACGTGGCACTCGTGGCCGTTCACGTGGCACTCGTGGCAGGTCACGTGGCACTCGTGGCCGGTGTCGTGGCACTCGTGGCCGGTGTCGTGGCACTCGTGGCAGGTGTTGTGGTAAGTGGACAATGACATACAGCATATGTACTTGCCTTGCGATCGACATCCGTGACAGCCATTTCACATCTTTTTTTTTATGTGACAGATGTATATAAGTAAGTAAATAACCTTCTTCCAAAATTTATAATTCAAATAGAAAAGATTAGAACAGAATAGAAAAAAAATATAATTTAGAAGAATAAAATAGAAAGAATATACAACCATCTTCTGAAATTCGAATTTCGAATAGAATAAATTTGAATTTCGAATAGTATGAATTCAAATTTTTTAATTAATTAATTAATTTTAACTTTGGATAGAAAAGATTATAATAAAATAGAAAATAGACTAGAAAAACAATAACCCCAAATTTGGGGTTTCTATCACCAAGTAACCCCGAGATACATGGACCCAAATTCGGGTCACAAAATATTTTCGAATCTGGTTGAAATAGTTTCAAATGCAGTTGAAATAATTTCGAATCATGTTGATACTATTTCAACCGGATTCGAAAATATTTTGCGACCCGACTTTGGGTCCATGTATTTTGGGGTTACTTGGTGATAGAAACCCAAAATTTGGAGATGTTGTAGTGCTAGTTCTACTGTGTTTGCATACCAAATTTGGGGTTTCTAGCTACAAGTGGCCCCGAGATATGTGGCCCCAAAATCGGGTCGCAAAATGTCATTCTCTGCTCCAGTAAAGTGCTTGACATTTTGCGACCCGACTTTGGGTCCACGTATCTCGGGGTCACTTAGTTATAGAAACCCCATATTTGGTATGCAAACACAGAAGAACTAGCACTACAACATCTCCAAATTTGGGGTTTCTATCACCAAGTAACCCCTAGATACATGGACCCAAAGTCGGGTCAAAAATATTTTTAGATTCGAAAAAATTCGGATTCGGTTAAATTCGTTAGTATTGTAATTCGGTAATTCGGATGCATCCGAATGTCCGAATAATGAAAAATTCGTCCGAATTTCGATTCGGAACGAAACGAAATGCACATGTCTAGTTGATATTTAGGGCTCTGTATCTTTAAATTTCCACAGTAAAATCATACCGTATTGTAAATGTTTGTTAGAGAGGGTGATGTATGTGTGACAACTCTGTGTAAACATTATTTTATATATTACATCATGTTATATCTAGGTTTTCTGTGTTGAATATTCAACCAAAAAAACTTGTCTGATAGCATGACCACTGATATGGAACTGTCTGATGGCTTGACTCCAGTATAGATTGACACCAAAAAAGGAAAATTACAGTAAGTATTTAATATAATTTTCTGGTACCAGCATGGCAGCAGGAAAACAGTATGCTGCCGTGGATTGGCACCAGGAACAGAAAATTACAATAAGTATTTTATACTTTTTTTTTCTTTTTGTGAAGATAACACAATTAGTTCCTTGACTTCTATTACTCTAGTCATTATGGAATTGATTTGCTAAAGGAGACTAGCCTGTTCACTTTGCAAGGGAAATTTCCCCAGAGCTTAGTGAATGAGGTGATGACTTTCATCATCCAATCATGTGCAAGTAAAATGCAATTGTTTTTTTCCCATGTATGTGATTAGGTAGTATTCGAGTAAAGTAAAACTTTAACATATTCACTAACCACTGTGGCAAATTTACATGCAAAGAGCAATCAACCTGTATGCCCTTCAAGTAGGCAGTGATGTGGCACAGAATTCATAGAGCCTGTCTTCTGAACTACAGAGATGCTGAGAGGTGGTGTTTAAGGAGGCGGAGTCAGTACAAGAAATACTTGCAGGATATATAGTGCTTAGAAATGGAAAGTAAACAGCAGAAGGAAAGCATGCAGTAAATACAGAAAGTTGTGGAAAGAGATTGCTAGTAGACTGGTAGCACTTTACAAGATATAAGGAGGATTTTCAAGTAAGCTTATATTGGATTATAAAAAATAACTTATTTGTATTGTTATTACAATACTAATTTTATAAATATGAAAGCGTATGCTGTGACTATATAATTCCTTTATTTACATAGTTTTCTGTTTTGCCCATGTAAAGAAAATCTGATACTTCGCCATTTTCAACCTGCTGCAAGTATTGATCATTGAGTGAGCCAAAATCTTGATAGCCTCACTGGCCGCTGTGTTTTTTTACCTGAGCCCTGGAAAGTCCTTGCTTCGAGAACACGCTGGATCTTTGCCCGGGGTTCTCGGCTCTTCATTGGATAGATCGATAGCAGCACAGCCATTGGCTCCCGCTGCTGTCAATCAAATCCAATGACACAGGCACCGGGGGGGACGGGGCCGAGTCCTGCATTCGGCAGATATGGGTGCCGAATGCAGGACTCGGGAGCGTGCCCGCAAGGTAACCCCCTTGGGAGAGCACTTCCCAGAGGGGTTTATCTGATGCAAGGAGGAGCCGAGAGAGCCGCCGTGGGACCCCCAGAAAATGGCGTTCGGGCCACACTGTGCAAAACAATCTGCACAGTGGAGGTAAGTATGACATGTTTGTTATTTAAAAAAAAAGAAAAAACGAACATATAGTGTCACTTTAACCACTTGCCGACCGCCCACCGCAGTTTTACTGCGGCAGGTTGGCTCGGCTGCGCAAAATCATGTACTATAACGTGATGTCGCTCTGTGGCTACTAGGGGCGCACGCGCGCACCCCCTGCTCGCCCCCGGTGCCGATACGAGTGCCCGGCGGGCGCGCTGACCGCCGTGCACCCGCGATCGCTCGTGCCAGAGCGAGAACCGGGAGCTGTGTGTGTAAACACACAGCTCCCGGTTCTTTCAGGGGGAGAACTGACTGATCGTATTTTCATAAAAAGTATGCAGTAACAGCGATCTGTCATTTCCTCTAGTCAGTCCCATACCCCTTCAGTTAGAACACACTTTAGGGAACATAATTGTGACATGGGGGTCACTTTGGACACAGGGTGAGCCAGGAAACAATGGACATTGAGAATATGGCTTGGATTGCTTAAAATGGGTCTGTAATATTTATCCACCATATTCCCCAGGATATCTGCAAAGAACTATTTACTGTTTTATGAACTCAACAGGTTAAATTAAGAGAGGCTGATATGTCTCCTGTCTCCTTGTGTAATGCTAATGAGCCTCACCTATGCTACAGGCCCTTTCATTGTGACGATGTGGATTGGAGCTTGGTAGACCGGCTGGCTCCATATTATGGGATGTTGAAGTGTCTTCTGTGAGGAGGGGGGGGAATCACCCCTCCTGCTAAGACTGTTTACTGAAGGAGAAGTTTGAACACACCTGACCTGTATCACCATTGTTATTGGACAGTTTAACCCGCCCTGTTCCCCAAGGATGGGAGGGAAGGGTTTTGAAGAGAAATGTGTTACCATGTGTTTTGAAAATAAAGTCATTCCCTGTTTTGGAACTTGAATACAGAGCGTTGTCTCGTATCTGGGGGGAGAATCATTCGTATGGGGTCTTATTCGGCTGGTTGGAGTGTCTGGTGGCTGTCGTGTGGTTGGAAAGGGAATATCCTAAGGGTGTTAACCCCTTTCATACTTGGGGTGCCGTTACAATTGTTGGCAAGCAGTGGGATGATTCCACAGCCTATAAGGACAGCTACAAGAGGACATAGGACAAAGGAAGCACAGTAGGGATGGCTAAAGCTCTCTTCCCTCAAGGACTTACTGGAGAACCGGGGCAGGCCGGCTAACAACCTTAAAAAGAGGGACATTAATCGCAGAACTAGTCGAAATGGATGGAGCTGAAAGACCCAACATAACAGAAAGGCCCAGCGTAACAGACAGGACACCCGAAGAGGCAAGTTTTGATCGGGCTGTTAACATAAGACTGGCACATTATGGTCCTAACCCTACAGCGGAGATCATAGACCGAGTTATAGCGGCTGTGGATGCAAATTGGCTACAGAAAAGAGGTGCTGCAGCAGCAGAAGTCAGAGCAGCACCAACTGAAAGGAGAAAGATACATTTTGCTGCTTTTAAAAATTTCATTGAAACTGAAGGGGAGATTGATGGGTACCTTGCCGATTTTGAACGGCAATGTGCCCTACACCGGGTGCCCACAGAGGAATGGGTTACCATTTTGTCTGGGAAACTGTCCGGCCGGGCCAGTGAAGCGTTCAGGGCCATCCCAGACAAGGATATTATGAACTATGGACTGGTAAAAGAAGCACTTTTGGCCAGGTATGCCGTCACACCGGAGGCATATCGGAGGCGGTTCCGAGAGGCGAGCAAGCAGACTGGAGACTCATATACCGAGTGGGCATGCCGCCTACACCGCACTGCATCCCACTGGGTCGCTGGATGCCAAGCAGAATCCGGGGAAGAGGTGCTGCAGGTGTTCCTACTGGAGCACTTCTTTGACAAACTGTCCCTGGCAGTCAGAGAGTGGGTCCGGGACCGAAAACCTTTCTCCTTGCCTGAAGCAGCTCGCCTGGCGGACGAATACACAGACGCCCGCAAACTGGATAACCCTGTGGTCAAGACAACAGCTCAGGTGGATTATCGATCAGCGGCACCCCCTCCGGCTATCGCCTACCAACCACACTCGTACCTCCCTACAGCACCACCTCCAGCGGCCACTTATTCTCAGCAGCCCAGGTTCAACTCCCAGGGCTACTCACAACCCATCAGGTGTTTCGGGTGTAAACAGCTAGGGCACAAAAATCCAGACTGTCCGTTGAATCCAGCCAGACAGTCCCAGTCATGGAGACAGCCAGCAAGGGGGAGCCCCCGCACATCCATGCCTGCGGTCCACTGCGTTGAGGAGGAAGAACATTGGGGCGTCCTGCACGAGGCTGATCCAATACAAGCAGCTAACCGGGACAACCGGCAGCAACACAGGCAGACTGTCTGGGTCAATGGAAAGGTAGCCAATGGCCTACGTGATACTGGTGCCACCCTGACCCTACTACAGAAGAACCTCATCCCAGAGAGCCAACACATCGGAGACACTGTAGCCGTAAGAGTAGCGGGAGGCACCGTCTTCCGGCTACCCGTTAGCCCGTGTTCACCTGGATTGGGGGGTTGGTTCGGGACACGTAAATGTGGGGGTGATGAAGGATTTGCCAGCGGATGTACTACTGGGGAATGATTTGGCCCCCCTCGTTTCTGCTTACGCCCCGATGGGCCCCGCTGAAGCCAACCCTGTGACTACCTGTGCCCAGACCCATGCTGCTGGAACCGGCCTGCTTGCGGCTGAGAACTGGGTAAGACTATCTTCCCCAACATGTACCTTAGATCAGGCTCAATATCACAGTCTAGAATTGGAATGTGACAAGTTGGCCAGGGAGAAATCGGAAATGCAACGACACTACGTCATGTATTATGAGATGTCCCATGGCTTGAACATTGAAATACACAAACAGGCTGAAATTGTCAAAAGGTTAAATGGGATTTGCGCCCAGGTTTTGCCTTACCTCTCCTAAGAGCACCAGCAACAAGTTTTGGGAGCCATTGAGAGAGCAAAGCAAGTGACTGTTCCAGAACTGAATTCCATTATTCGCCCTGCAACCTTACAACGTCACCATCAGCTACTGACCCGGTAAGCAAAATGGCCATGCTGATGGGTTGTCCAGGCATTAGAGGAATGGAACTATGGACTAACTTCGGAGTCAACCCGTCTGGGGTCCCCTCCTCTGTTAGTCTCCTGCCGAAAGGGGAGATGTGTGACATGGGGGTCACTTTGGACACAGGGTGAGCCAGGAAACAATGGACATTGAGAATATGGCTTGGATTGCTTAAAATGGGTCTGTAATATTTATCCACCATATTCCCCAGGATATCTGCAAAGAACTATTCACTGTTTTATGAACTCATCAGGTTAAATTAAGAGAGGCTGATATGTCTCCTGTCTCCTTGTGTAATGCTAATGAGCCTCACCTATGCTACAGGCCCTTTCATTGTGACGATGTGGATTGGAGCTTGGTAGACCGGCTGGCTCCATATTATGGGATGTTGAAGTGTCTTCTGTGAGGAGGGGGGGGGAAATCACCCCTCCTGCTAAGACTGTTTACTGAAGGAGAAGTTTGAACACACCTGACCTGTATCACCATTGTCATTGGACAGTTTAACCCGCCCTGTTCCCCAAGGATGGGAGGGAAGGGTTTTGAAGAGAAATGTGTTACCATGTGTTTTGAAAATAAAGTCATTCCCTGTTTTGAAACTTGAATACAGAGCGTTGTCTCGTATCTGGGGGGAGAATCATTCGTATGGGGTCTTATTCGGCTGGTTGGAGTGTCTGGTGGCTGTCGTGTGGTTGGAAAGGGAATATCCTAACGGTGTTAACCCCTTTCATACTTGGGGTGCCGTTACAATAATTAACCCCTTGATCGCCCCCTAGTGTTAACCCCTTCCCTGCCAGTGACATATTTACAGTAATCAGTGCATTTTTATAGCACTGATCGCTGTAAAAATGCCAATGGTCCCAAAAATGTGTCAAAAGTGTCCGATGTGTCCGCCATAATGTCGCAGTCACGATAAAAATCGCAGATCGCTGCTATTACTAGTAAAAAAAAATATTAATAAAAATGCCATAAAACTATCCCCTATTTTGTAGACGCTATAACTTTTGCGCAAACCAATCAATAAATGCTTTTTGTGATTTTTTTTACCAAAAATATGTAGAAGAATACGTATCGGCCTAAACTGAGGAAAAAAATAGTTTTTTATATATTTTTTGGGGATATTTATTATAGCAAAAAGTAAAAGGAATTGCATTTTTTTCAAAATTGTCGCTCTATTTTTGTTTATAGTGCAAAAAATAAAAACCGTAGAGGTGATCAAAAACCACCAAAAGAAAGCTCTATTTGTGGAAAAAAAAGGACGTAAATTTTGTTTGGGAGCCACGTCGCAAGACCGCGCAATTGTTAGTTAAAGCGACGCAGTGCCGAATCGCAAAAAGTGGCCTGGTCTTTGGCCAGCAAAATGGTCCGGGGCTGAAGTGGTTAAAGAATATGTTACCCCACCATTATATTTTATATTCCTGATATATGCCTGTTGTACCATGTACTTGTGTTAAAAAGGTATCCTGTTGCGTGGCCAGGAATGGCATGTGAGCAGCCGCTTTTCACAGAGCTCCCACCAGTTACCCTGTGTTTGATCCTGTTCCCGGCTCTGCAGGACTGATTCTTTGGTACCCGAGGTTTCCCGATCTCCTGCTGTGTTTGGCGTCCTAACGAGATAATGGTTACCCGTAAAAACAAGGAGGGAACCGAGTGGTCCGAGATCCAACATGGCGCTGCCGCTGCCCTTCAGCAGCATGGCTCGCACGGCACGGAGAAGGACACGGTGAGTAAGCCGCCCAAAACCCCTAAAAACGGCCGCTGGTGACCAACCCAGGGACATGAAGTACTATGCCCAGAAGCACTCTGGGCTGGCAGACTTGGCTGATACAGCAGAGCAGAAGGCTCTGGCTGAGGGGGAGGACACAGTGCAAGAGGAGGTGGAAGGGCACCTGGCACAGGCAGCCATTTCAACACAGTCTGAGACACACACTTCTGAGCCTGAGGATGAGGAGATAGATGGAGAAGAGAAGACTGAACAGCCAACCCTGGCTGCTATATTGCTGGCTGTTAATAAATGTACTGCTTCTGTCAACATTTTGCAAGATCATTTTGGCAGCCTGAAAGAGGAAGTGACCGTGATCAGACAAGACCTGAAGAAAATCAGGGAAAGAACAACTGCAGCTGAAAGCAGGATCAGTGACTTAGAGGACAATCTCCCTTCTCTAGTCAGGGAAACACAAGCTAACACCAGGCTGATTAAAACAGTTGATATGCGGGCTGACGACCTCGAAAATAGAATGGGGCGTAACAATGTGCGCATTGTGTATTTCCTTGAAAAAGTGGAGGGTAGAGACTCCACGGACTTTGTGGAGCAGTGGCTAATTGAGATATTTGGGAAGAAGACCTTAGCCACGTTATATGCAATTGAAAGAGCACATAGAGTTCCCTTGTGGCCCCTTCCACCTGGCCATCCACCAAGACCTATGTTGGCTCTGCTTCTACACTACAGAGATAGGGAAATTATTCTACGACTGGCCCGGGGAAAAGCAAAACATCCAGTTTAATGGAGTATGGATCTCCTTCTACCCTGACTTTTCTTCGGATTGGCAGAAATGCAGGGCCCGCTTTACAGAAGTCAAGGCGTCTACAAAAATTGCAGGCCCCATACGCTATGCTTTACCCTGCCAGGCTCTGTATCACAGCACAGGGGCAAGCACATTTCTTTGAAAATGCATTAGATGCATCGGCATGGTTGGATGCTGTAACGGCACCCCAATATCAAGGAGTAAAACGCCGTTTACGATGTTCCCTCTCCTAGACACACATCCACTCGCTACCAATATCCACAGCCAAACGACCCTTTCCCATAGGACCCGATCCCCTTAGAAGGACGAGACGCACTCTGTCTTCTTCTGTAATAGGAATCACTTTATTATTGAGAAACATTGTAACTTTATACACAATTCAATACACCTGATTTAACATGAACAAGGGCCCAGCTCCACCCACACATCCCACGACTCAACACCTCATCCTGACGTCTGCTAGGCTTCAAAAGATCCCACACAATACACATCTTCTCACAAAGGGTTGGCAGCCAGTCTGTCTGGCACTTTACAATACACACAAGGACAGACTTAATGAACAATAGAATGCAAAACACCTTAATTCCTCACAGCAATGATTACATAACCCCCACACACAGTATACATCCAATCTATATACAAAGTATATACAGCCTTGAATATGGCTATCACAGACCATATCGGGGGTTTCTTTTATTCACCCTGTGTCCAAAGTGACCCCACTGTCACACATCTCCCCTTTCGGCAGGGGACTAACCGAGGAGGGGACCCCAGACGGGTCTACTCCGAAGTTAGTCCATGGGTCCATTCTTCCAATGCTGGTATCCACCCAGTACCACAAATGAATTGCTCCAAGCAGAGCATTACTTACCCAGCTAACCTCTGCCTCTCTCAGAGAACATACCCGCCGCTGGGGAGAAGACAGGGTGACTGGGCTCAGTCCGTCATGCTGTTGGGGATCTGGGTCGACTGCCCGGCATCCCTGGGGTATACAAGTGGAGACTGAAGTCCCATCCACTTGTGGTAGGTGGAAGTCCCCCAGTGCTTGCAAAGCAAGGCTGACATCCTTCTGTCTCAGTGTCACACCATTTTCTGGGGTTGTGTCAGTGAGGACTGAAGTCCCATCTACTACCACAGGAACTCCCTCTTCTGTTAGTTGAGAGCAGAGGCCTGCGGCAATCTGCTCTGTTGCCAGCTCTTCTGCTGGGTTGCTGTGAGTGGAGACCGCGGTCCCATCCACCGATATCCGCTCAAGTGGCAGTTGTGTGCAGCGGCCAGTAGCATTCTGCCCTGCTGCCAGTGATTCAGCTGGGGGTGAAAGCTTTACCCCCTCAGCTTGTTGCTGGAGAGAGGGGCCAACTGCCCCGGCTCCCTGAAACTCCCCAGTTGTTTCCGGTGCTGGGCAGAGGTTGCTATCACTCTGCCCTGTTGCCAGCACTTCTGGTGGGGACTCCACACCATCTGCTCTGGCTAGCTGTTGGGGAGGGAAAATGGCTGCTTCTCCTCCCTGCATCTCTGAAATCCACTCGGAAAGAGGAACCATCACCTTCTCAACTCGGGCCTCCAAAACTGCCACGGGTGTAGAGCAGGGGTCTGCAGTACTTTGTCCTGCTGTCAGTACTTGAGCGGGCGATGCATAATCCATAACATCCTCTGAACAGTCCCTTAAGTCCATATCTTCTGTAATCTGTGGCTGGGGAGATGAGCCAACTGCCCTAGCTCCCTGGAACTCCATATCATCCACTTCGGCTTTAAGGGTGGCAATCTTCAGCTTTTCCACTGCCGATTCTTCAGCCAGGCTAGCTCCCTGGGACTCCGTATCATCCACTTCGGCTTTAGGGAGGGCAATCTTCAGCTTTTCCACTGCTGATTCTTCAGCCAGGATTTCATAGTTGTCAACTGGTATTTCCTGATAGTCCCAGGCAAAGGGAGCCCCACCCTGCTGCTGAGCAGATTCTCGCAGCTGTCTGTAGGCGATCTCTGATTGTCGTATTTCCGCCATTCTCCACTCATGTTGCCGCTCTAGTTCTCTCTTTTGTCGCGCATCCTGCAGCTGGATGCCTCTAATGGCTTCCTGAATGGCGGTCTCTGATGGGTTAGCACCATATAATGCCAACCGCTGTCGCACTCGTTGCTGAAACAAATCTTCAACTGACCGGGGTCCTGCATCACCATCTCTCTGGTCCATCTCGGCTCTCAAGTAAGTCTTTCAGCGTGACTTTCCTGCAGGCTGCATAGCTGGTCATTCACTGTGGTGGCTTGGAGTGTCCCAGGAACTGGAGGGAAAATCCCGCTGCTGCCAACCAATGTAACGGCACCCCAATATCAAGGAGTAAAACGCCGTTTACGTTGTTCCCTCTCCTAGACACACATCCACTCGCTACCAATATCCACAGCCAAACGACCCTTTCCCATAGGACCCGATCCCCTTAGAAGGACGAGACGCACTCTGTCTTCTTCTGTAATAGGAATCACTTTATTATTGAAAAACATTGTAACTTTATACACAATTCAATACACCTGATTTAACATGAACAAGGGCCCAGCTCCACCCACACATCCCAAGACTCAACACCTCATCCTGACGTCTGCTAGGCTTCAAAAGATCCCACACAATACACATCTTCTCACAAAGGGTTGGCAGCCAGTCTGTCTGGCACTTTACAATACACACAAGGACAGACTTAATGAACAATAGAATGCAAAACACCTTAATTCCTCACAGCAATGATTACATAACCCCCACACACAGTATACATCCAATCTATATACAATGTTTATACAGCCTTGAATATGGCTATCACAGACCATATCGGGGGTTTCTTTTATTCCCCCTATGTCCAAAGTGACCCCACTGTCACAGATGCCAACAAGAATGCTTTCCATTGGGCCAGGAGGCCGGCGGCAAAGGATGATTGAGCCCATTCTATGCACCTTGGAGTTCCAAATGAAGGCTTGCTGGGCCTCATCACACTGTGCTACATCTGTGCCTGCGCGATGAGACAGGAACATACATACCCTTGTTTCACAAAGAGCGTTTTTCTACAAAAGTTTTCTACCTAGTGGATTTTTTTTCTACTCTTTAATATGGTCGGAATTGGGTCCCTGTTGGATCCTACACAGCATTTGAAGAAGAGGACCGGTTGTCCTACCAACGTTTGGGACATGCCCGGAACTGTAACAGGTATTGATCGCTGGGTCCTCCGGACCAGGCTGGGGGCCAGTGAATGGCAGCCTCTGATTCTTGGTCTGCTTTTTGGGGACAATCCATGGGCTGAACTACCTGAGTTTGAAGTGGAATGTCACTTTTATGTTTTGTTCATTTTATTTCATTTCTTTAGAGCTTTACCTCCTTTACAGGACAATTCTCCTGAGTTAACATTTGCATCTGTACATCTACATGACAATTTGCTGTGGGACATTGTGCTTATTACTTACCTTTCTATGTTTACACAAATGGATCTAAGATGGCCACGGTTCCGATAGCATCATGGAATGTTAGAGTGATGCATGACTCCCTGAAGCGCACCATGGTATTTACCTCCCCCGGCAAATACTTACCTGCCGTTTGCTCATTGCAAGAGACCCACCTGACTCAATTTCTTGCTTGAAACTGTCATGGTCCTATCATTCCACTCACACCTCTTACTCAAGGGGTCTGAGTGTACTGATACACAATTCTTTAGATTACCAGGAGATAGAGTGTGTGCTGGACACAGAGGGGACATATGTAATACGCTATGCCGTATTACCTTGAAATGTATTATGCCTTGAAATGTATTCTTGCATTTGTTCCACCTACATACAATCACCCAAAAAATTATTGAGGAAGTGGGCTGTACTGATCTCTGGTGCGATAAACACCCAGGGGAAAAACAATTCTCCTGCTTCTCTAAATCATACATGTCCCTATCCCGAATAGATCTTAGTATTTGCTCAGCTGAAACCTCCCGGTACGTATCAGAGATTACCTACGCTGTCTGCAGCATCTCTGATCACTTGCCTGTAATTACTAGTCTGGAGGTGAGACCAATCTTGATTATGTCCAGGACCCCTTGGAAACTAAACGCATTCTGGCATACCTTATTATCATCCCATGCGCAGATAGTAAACAAAATTGGGGAATTCTGGCAAGCAGAAAGTTTGAATATTGTGAAAAGGTGCAATATTCTAGGCTCAAAGTGTCCCACTCTAATCAGCTAATTAAGCCATAACACCTGCAAAGGGTTCCTGAGCCTTTAAATGGTCTCTCAGTCTGGTTCAGTATGAATCACAATCATGGGAAAGACTGCTGACCTGACAGTTGTGCAGAAAACCATCATTGACACCCTCCATAAGGAGGGAAAGCCTCAAAAGGTACGTATTTTTCGCTCCATAAGACCGCTCCATAAGACGCACCTAGGGTTTAGAGGAGGAAAATATGGGAAAAAAATTCTGAACCAAGTGGTGTACTAAAATATTTAATAAAATATAGCTGAATAATATTTCTACACTGACAGACAAATTTAAGGGGGCACCCTACACTAATCCCCAATGTAACTCGGACATTTACATGACCTCAACACAACAGGAGTATTTACATCAACCACCAATTTATTGAGACATTTACACTGATGTATTTACAGTAACCCCCCATCTCTCTACTACAGGGCTCGACAAACCCCGGGCGCCAGGTCGCCATGGCGACCAGAAACCGCGTCCTGGCTCCTGGGCTGCCGCCAGCCCACTCACTGCAACTCCCGACGCCCCAGACATGCAGCTCCGGACGCCGATCCTTCTCTCCCCCCCCCCGGCTGGTCTCCATGGTTTCCCCGGAGGCGGGCAGTAATCTGATGTCCAGCTGTGAGTGACATGGGAGGGGAGAGGGCCGGCCTCCTCTCCTCACATGGCCGCTGTCCCCTCCTCCTTCCCAATACCCGAGCAGGGTCTGAGGTGTCCTGTGGAGGAAGAGGAGGCGGCGCTGGGAGCTTTTCACAACCTCCGTCCATTGGTTGTTGGGACAGCGAGTGGATTCATGTGCTCCCCTCCCCCGGCTTCTCCCACGCGCTGCAGATCTCCTAACATGTGCAGAGCGCGGATAATGGCTGCCTTGCTGAGCAGCTCCCTGACCTCATCTCCGGGATGGACGGCCGTAGTGGAGGACCTGTCAGAGCAGGAATTGCGATCAGCGGGGAGCCAGTCTGCCGGAGTCTCAAGGTACATACAGCATGTCCTGCTGGCCGACACTGACACATCCTGT
This sequence comes from Rana muscosa, assembly GCA_029206835.1. NCBI lineage: Eukaryota > Metazoa > Chordata > Amphibia > Anura > Ranidae > Rana > Rana muscosa. The sequence goes on from CM055118.1 coordinate 997,440,170, forward strand.
AATGTCATTCCCTGACCGAGGGCGCCCCGAAAATCCCTGCTATCAGCCACCTGTCACCTCACACACACACAGCCCTAATGATATGATGCCATCTAATGTCCCCTGTCGTCAACATCGTCATCATCATCATGCCCCTCATCATTTCCCTGTTCCTGGCATCCCACCACCCTACCTCCGATTCCTGTCATCAAACTTGATATCATCATCCCCCCTGATTGATACCCAACATGTCACCCTTCAAAATTGCGTCCGCTCGTGGAATGGCGACAAACTTTTACCCTTTAAAATCACCATAGGCGACGTTTAAAAAATTCTACAGGTTGCATGTTTTGAGTTACAGAGGAGGTCTAGGGCTAGAATTATTGCTCTCGCTCCAACGATCGCGGCGATACCTTACTTGTGTGGGTTGAACACTGCTTTCATATGCGGGCGCTGCTCACGTATGCGTCCGCTTCCGCGCGCAAGCTCGGCGGGACGGGGCGCGTTCCTGGCTCCTAACTTTTTTAGCTGGCTCCTAGATTCCAAGCAAATTTGTCAAGCCCTGCTCTACTAATCTACTAATCGCTGCATTCCTATCTCCCTCTCAGTACAACTCTGCCCCTGTTATGTACAGAACGTACCTGGTCGTAGAGCCTGACTTTGTAGGAGGAGACCTCTCTTACAGCCCTGGCTCAGTAGAAACTGGATTGGGGACAGTGACCTCGAGAGTGCAGTGAGGTAGGAGTGCCTGCAGTAGGTGTAGTGGTTGGCACCGTGGCAAGGTGGTGATCCTCCAGGGATGGCTGGATCTGTAGGCAGCAGAGCAGGTGGTTGCGGGTCAGCGACCCGGGAGCTGGTGGATACTGGAACAGCGGAAGCTGGAGCAAGGTGAGATGAGCTTGGTTTAGGTGCACAAACAGCAGACAGCAGGAGGGTCAGACAAGTCGGGTCAGAGTAGGTAGTCAGGTGTATGGATCAGCAGGCTTAGACGTAGTCAGGAACACAGGCAAGGTTTGGCAGCAGGTAGGCAGGTGAGAGACAGAGCAGGGTCAAGGCGAGCCGAGGTCAGGGTTGGAGAAATATCGGGTGGTCGAGCAAGCCGGGTCGGTACTGGTAACAGGTAGCAGGTTTGCGGGTATTCAGGTTTAGAAAGCTGCAGATCAGACAGCAATGCACTGTTGTAACTGCTGGCCTTTTAAAGGCCTAATGGCGCCATATCGTTTAGCACGCACGCGCGCACACACCCGGCGCGCGCCGACACACAGGTACCGAGGGAAGCAAGAACTGTCTTTGATTTCTGGCAGGTCCCTGACATTGCCCTCCCCCCCCCAAGGGGCAGCCTCCGGATGCCTAACCGGGCTTTTTTCTCAGGATGGGCAAGAAAAAAGGCACGGATTAACCTCTGGGCATGGATGTTGCCTTCAGGTTCCCAGGAGTTGTCCTCCGGACCGCACCCCTTCCATTTGACTAGGAATTGAGTTAGCCCTTGCCGTTTCCTACAATCAAGGATGGCCTCCACCACGTATTCCTCGAGACCGTCAACCAAAACTGGTTCTGGTGGTCTAGCTCCTCTGTCAGGAAAGGGGTCAGGTACTGCAGGCTTCAACAATGAAACATGAAACACTGGGTGAACTTTTAGAGAGTCAGGTAAGGATAATTCGTAAGATACCTCATTGATTTTTCTTCTTCCCGGGAAGGGTCCCATGAACTTGGGTGCCAGCTTCTTGGATGGGCAGGCCAACTTGAGGTTGTTCGTGGAAAGCCATACCTGATCACCTGGTTTAAGGTCCAGCTCCCCTCTCCTCTTCCTGTCCTGCAATCATCCTCCATGGTCTATCAGGTACAGGTAGGGGTTTCAGTAGTCCCCAGGCTTGGTTCCTTGATGTTTTGTTTTGGTTACAGACGGGACATGCACTGACGTATGATTTGCAGAACTCCTCCAGACCTGGCCACCAGAATGTGCGCCGTACCAGCCCAAGAGTCTTGCGGACTCCAAAATGTCCTGCTAGTGGATGGTCGTGGAGGAGCTTCAGTACCTCAACCCGAGTGCTTCCTGGAACAAAAATTTGGCTCCCCCTCCAAAATAATCCATCTCTGGAAGTCAAGGTGGTACCAGGGGGTTTGGAAGAGTCCGTGGATGCTTGTCTGATTTGAGAGAGCAGATCAGTCTGTAAAAGTAAAAAATTACCTGCTGGTAGGATGGTGTCCGGAACAGATAAATCGTTGGGGTTGTCATGCATGCGTGATAGTGCGTCTGGTTTGATGTTTTTTGAACCTGGCCGGTAGGTGATATGGAAGCAGAAGCGTGAGAAAAATAAAGCCCAACGGGCCTGCCGAGGCTTCAACCGTTTAGCGGACCTTAAATACTCTAAGTTCTTGTGATCGGTGTAAATTAATACTGGGTGGGCAGCGCCCTCCAACAGGTACCTCCATTCCTCTAAGGCGGCTTTGATGGCAAGTAATTCCCGGTCACCAACATCATAATTCCTCTCTGCAGGGGAGAGTTTTCGAGAGAAGAACCCCACAGGGTGCATTAAGTCCTTGTTACCTTGGCGTTGGGAGATGACGGCCCCGACTGCAACTTCAGATGCATCCACTTCAAGAATGTAAGGTAGTGCAGGATCAGGATGGCTGAGAATTGGAGCTGATGTGAAAAGTCCTTTAAGTGTGTCAAAGGCTCTTTGGGCCTCAGGGTTCCATTGGAAACGTAAGTTCTGCTTGGTCAGCTGTGTGATGGGTGTGATTATTGCAGAAAATCCCTTGATAAATCTCCTGTAAAAATTTGAAAAACCCACAAAGCGTTGCACTCCTTTCTTATCCAAAGGTACAGGCCAGTCCAGTATAGCGGACACTTTTTGAGGATCCATCTTGATCCCTGTGGGGGAGATTACCAACCCTAGGAATTGGATAGTCTGCTGCTCAAATTCGTATTTCTCCGCCTTGCCATATAGTTCGTGTTGGCGGAGGCGGCCTAGTACCCTGCGGACATGTTCCCGATGTCTGTCAAGTGATCCGGAGAAGACTAGAATGTCATCAAGGTAGACAATGACAAAGATATCAAGGAAGTCTCTGAACACATCATTGATAAAGTGCTGGAAGGTGGCAGGAGCATTGCACAGGCCGAAGGGCATGACCAAATATTCGTAGTGGCCGAATCGGGTACGAAAAGCTGTCTTCCACTCGTCCCCGGACCGGATGCGGACCAGATTGTAGGCCCCCCTTAGGTCCAATTTGGTGAAGATGACAGCAGACCTTAATTTCTGGAAGAGTTCAGGTATCAGGGGAAGCGGATAACGTTTTTTGACTGTGATGTTGTTTAACTCACGGTAGTCCACACATGGGCGGAGGGTCTGGTCCTTCTTGGTGACAAAGAATATTCCGGCGCCCGCTGGTGAGGTAGATGGGCGGATGAACCCTTTTCCCAGATTTTCATTGATGTAGACCTTCAGAGCCTCTTGTTCCTTTTCTGATAAGGGGAAGATGCGCCCAAAGGGAATCTCGGCCCCAGGAAGGAGCTCGATGGGGCAGTCATAGGGGCGGTGAGGCGGAAGGGAGTCAGCCCCCCGTTTACTGAAGACATCAATAAATTTATGGTAAGGTCCTGGGACGGACTGAAGCAGGTTCTGGTCAGAGTCCATACATAACAGAGTGGTGGATAGGCTGAGGGATCCAGGTAGACAGTACTTCTGGCAGTAAGGGGACAGGAAGGACACTTCTCCAGACACCCAGTTGATCTGGGGGTTGTGAGCCTGGAGCCAGGGTATACCCAGGATCACGGGAAACAGGGGAGAAGAGATAACATCAAGAGTCAGCCACTCCTTATGTTGAGTGGTAGAGGTGACAGGCAGAGGAAGGGTCTCCTGGGTTACCTGTCCTGATTTTATACGGGAGCCATCGGCCAAGTAAACAGAAAGTCCATGAGTCTTTTCCTGAAGAGGGATGTTATGTTGATTGGCAAAGGTGGAGTCGATGAAACAACTACATGCGCCAGAGTCAATGATAGCGTTGACTGGGACTGTCCTTCCCTGGAGCTGCAACGAGAGAGAGAGAGCAAGGTGCGTTGCATTGGCAGATAAAGATGCGAGATTAGCAGGAATGAACGAAGGGCACTTACGCATCTTGACAGGACAGTTGCGCACGTAGTGACCGGCTTCACCGCAATAGAGGCAAAGGTTCAGTTGGCGACGGCGTGCCCGTTCTTCAGGTAGCAGGGCTGGTCGCATTATCCCAAATTGCATGGGTTCGGAGGTGTCTGGACTGGGATTGGCAGGATTTAAACTGGTGGGCGGCAGGTAACGGGAAGCCGGCATGGGAGCTCTTGTGGTCATCCATACTGGGCGACTTTGCTGGGAGGAACGCTCTGCCCGGCGTTCACGAAGTCTGCGATCAATCTGGATGGCTGTAGTAATCAAGGTTTCAAGGGTCTCTGGTACCCCCACTCGGGCGAGTTCGTCCTTCAGACCCTCGGAAAGGCCCAAGCGGAATTGGTGACGCAGGGCTGCGCCGTTCCACTGAGTGTCTGCGCTCCAGCGTCTAAAGTCTGTAACATAGTCCTCGGCCGCTCGGCGACCTTGCTGGAGCGCAAGCAGGGCAGACTCAGCGGTGGCAGTCCGTTGGGGATCGTCATAAAGCTGGGCCATGGCTTGGAAGAAGGATAGCAGGGATTGAGTCTGAACATTATTTTCTCCCAGTAGCCGATGGGCCCAGGTCTGGGGTTCACCCTGGAGTACCGAGATCACAAATCCCACCTTAGTGACTTCTAAGGAGAAAGTCCAGGGTTGTAGGGCAAAATAAAGCTGACAGGCATTACGGAAGGCCTGGAATTTTGTCCAGTCTCCTGAAAACCTCTCTGGGACAGGAACTTTGGGTTCGGGTGGAAGCATCACTACCGAAGGAGCAGAGGCAGTTGACGAAAGCCTGGCAGAGGGTGCAGGGGCCGCATCACCGGAGGCAGTGAGGTTCTGAACTTGTCCTTCCAGCCGGACGTAGTCTTCTTGTAGACTCTTCACTGCTTGTGTGAGGGCTGCCAGGTGTTTGCAAATCTCCTCCACGGCAGGAACTTCTCCTGCAGGCTCTGTCATGGCTGTCTGATACTGTTATGTACAGAACTGCTAGTTAGCCTAGTACTAGCTTATTACTTACCCACTTCGTCTCCCAGTCTCCCCCTTTTTTCCCTTTTCCCCTCCCCTTCCCCCTCCTTTCCACACCTCCACACCCTACCCTTCTTTGCCACATCCCCTCAGAGTTTAACTTTTTCTCTCCCTTCCCATCATCCTATTTGACACACTACAGCGCAGTCACCATCACGTTTTATATATGTACAGAACGTACCTGGTCGTAGAGCCTGACTTTGTAGGAGGAGACCTCTCTTACAGCCCTGGCTCAGGAGTCACTGGATTGGGGACAGTGACCTCGAGAGCGCAGTGAGGTAGGAGTGCCTGCAGTAGGTGTAGTGGTTGGCACCGTGGCAAGGTGGTGACCCTCCAGGGATGGCTGGATCTGTAGGCAGCAGAGCAGGTGGTTGCGGGTCAGCGACCCGGGAGCTGGTGGATACTGGAACAGCGGAAGCTGGAGCAAGGTGAGATGAGCTTGGTTTAGGTGCACAAACAGCAGACAGCAGGAGGGTCAGACAAGCCGGGTCAGAGCAGGTAGTCAGGTGTATGGATCAGCAGGCTTAGACGTAGTCAGGAATAGTGATGAGCCGAACACCCCCGGGTTCGGTTCGCACCAGAACCCGCGAACGGACCGAAAGTTCGCACGAACATTAGAACCCTATTAAATACAATGGATGCGAACGTTCGGATTCTAAAGTGCTAATTATAACGACTATTATCCATGTTATTGTCCGAAATAGAGTTTGGGAACCCGGGTTCTGCACCAGGGGACATGTATCAATGCAAAAATACGTTTTAAAAACGGACGTTTTCCGGGAGCAGTCATTTTAATGATGCATAAAGTGAAAAAAAAAAAGTCAAATATTCCTTTAAATATTGTACCTGGGGGGTGCCTAAAGTATGCCTGTGAAGTGCCACATGTTTCCCGTGTTTAGAACTGTCCCTGCACAAAATAACATTTCTAAAGGTAAAAAAGCCATTTAAAACTGCTTGCGGCTTTAATGCAATGTCTGGTCCCGGTAATATGGATGAAAATCTTTAGGAAAAATGGCATAGCTACCCCATCAACCCCCCCCCCCCCCTACCCCAGCCCATTACCAGCCCCTTTGGGTCTTGTATGGATATTAAGGGGAACCCCGCACACAAAATAAAAAAGGCCCTATATACTCTGAACAGCCGTATACAGGCGGTGCATACAAGACAGGGACTGTAGGTTTGTTCTTATGTAGAATCTGTTTGTAATTTTGAACAGCTGCATTGTTTAAGTGTAGCTCCATGCCAAATTCCTTTTTTTTAGCTTTTTGGAAAACATAGGGAACGGTTATCACCCCTGTCACATTTTTTTTGCTGTCTGTGCCCCTGTTCAGAACATTTCACCTCACTTTGCGTCCCAATGACAACTGTTTTTGAAATGTGGTGTTTTTAGTGAAACAAGGATTGGTGATAAAGCATCAGTAGAGAGGAGACACCTTTCTCCCATATTAATTCTTACAGGAGAGAATTTTCCTTCCAAGGGGTAGATTTCCTCTCACTTCCTGTTGTCTTCTTCCGTTTGCAAGTAGGAGTCGTTTGTAAGTTTGATGTTTGAAAGTAGGGACCTGCCGTATATACTCTGCAGAAATTGGCCCCTTAGGTGTTGGTGTTGGCACAACACTGTAAGCACTCACAGTTACTCTTGGTGGGTGCTGGAACGCCCTGCTGTCAACTATTATATCAGGAATTGTAATAACATATAATTGTTGATCAGTGGTAGTAAAAATTGGGCCTTTGATGGTGGTGCTGGTGCCACAACACTGTAAGGCCTGACAGTTACTCTTGGTGGGCGCAGCAATGGGCCCTGCTGTGAATTATTCGATCAATAATTATAATTGCATGCCCCTGTTGAACAGGGGCTGAAAAATTGGGCCTTTGGTGGTGGTGGTGGTGGTGATGGTGGTGCTGGTGCCACAACACTGTAAGGCCTGACAGTTACTCTTGCTGGGCGCAGCAATGGGCGCTGCTGTGAATTATTAGATCAATAATTATAATTGCATGCCCCTGTTGAACAGGGGCAGAAAAATTGGGCCTTTGGTGGTGGTGGTGGTGGTGATGGTGGTGCTGGTGCCACAACACTGTAAGGCCTGACAGTTACTCTTGGTGGGCGCAGCAATGGGCCCTGCTGTGAATTATTCGATCAATAATTATAATTGCATGCCCCTGTTGAACAGGGGCTGAAAAATTGGGCCTTTGGTGGTGGTGGTGGTGGTGATGGTGGTGCTGGTGCCACAACACTGTAAGGCCTGACAGTTACTCTTGGTGGGCGCAGCAATGGGCCCTGCTGTGAATTATTCGATCAACAATTATAATTGCATGCCCCTGTTGAACAGGGGCTGAAAAATTGGGCCTTTGGTGGTGGTGGTGGTGGTGATGGTGGTGCTGGTGCCACAACACTGTAAGGCCTGACAGTTACTCTTGGTGGGCGCAGCAATGGGCCCTGCTGTGAATTATTCGATCAATAATTATAATTGCATGCCCCTGTTGAACAGGGGCTGAAAAATTGGGCCTTTGGTGGTGGTGGTGGTGGTGAGGGTGGTGCTGGTGCCACAACACTGTAAGGCCTGACAGTTACTCTTGCTGGGCGCAGCAATGGGCGCTGATGTGAATTATTAGATCAATAATTATAATTGCATGCCCCTGTTGAACAGGGGCAGAAAAATTGGGCCTTAGGCACTGGTGGCACAACACTGCAACCCCTCACAGATACTGTACTTGGAGCACAGCAATGAGGCCTGTTGCAAAGTATTGCATCCAAAATTTTAATTACACGCCCCTGTTAAACAGGGGCTGAAAAATTGGGCCTTAGCCACTGGTGGCGTCACCCATAAACCAAAATGATCTTCCAAGCTATCATCATTAATCGTATCATTGAGGAGGAGGAGGAGGATAGCCAGTCAACATAACAGCACAGGCACTCAGCATCAGCATCAGTCTTGAAGGGATGTGACATTTTAAAATCAATTAGTCTGTTATATCAGCATCAGGTGTGTGGTAGCTGGTGGTGATCCAAGACTGGTTCATCTTGATGAAAGTCAGTCGATCAACCGAGTCGGTGGACAGGCGCACCCTGTGATCCGTGACAAATCCTCCAGCAGCACTGAATGTGCGTTCTGAAAGAACGCTGGATGCAGGACAGGCCAGTAGCTCAATTGCATACTGTGCAAGCTCTGGCCAGTGATCCATCCTCAAGACCCAGTAAGCCAGAGGATTTTCGGTGGGGAAGGTGTCCAAGTCTGACCTTGCCCCTAGGTATTCCTGGACCATGTATATCAGACGCTGGCGATGGTTGCTGGAACCGATCATACTTTGGGGCTGCGGACTAAAGAATTGTCTGAACGCATCGGTCAGACGGCCACCTTCCCCACCGCTCCTTCTTTGACTGCCCGAAGCCTCAGCAACTCGTTGTCCAGGACCAGGAGTTTGTAACCTCCCAGTCTCTGGGAACGCGTTGCACAGACCTTTCTGCAAGGCCTCCCGGAGTTGTCTCATCCTCTGCTCCCTCTGCGACGGTAAGATAAGGTCCGCAACCTTACCCTTGTACCGTGGATCAAGGAGAGTGGCCAGCCAGTAATGGTCCCTCTCCTTGATCCGAAGAATACGAGGATCCTTCCGCAGACTTTGCAGGATGAGGGAGGCCATGCAGCGTAGGTTAGCTGAGGCATTCAGTCCGGAGTCCTCTGGGTCACTAAGGACGACATGATCCGCAGCCACCTCCTCCCAGCCACGTACAAGTCCACTGGTTTCTTGGGACTGTAAATCATCCCTAAAAGACTGCTGCTGATGATGCTGAGTGCCAGCCTCCACCTCCATGCTGACACAATCCTCCTCCTCCTCCTCCTCCTCCTCCTCCTCCTCCTCCTCTTCCTGTGCGATGGGTGGGACAGAAGGAACACTGTCTGGATAAAGGGGGCCTTGAGAGGCAAGGAAGTCCTCCTCTTCCTGCCTCTGTTCTGCCTCAAGTGCCCTGTCCATTATTCCACGCAGCGTGTGCTCCAACAGGTGGACAAGAGGTACAGTGTCACTGATGCATGCACTGTCACTGCTCACCATCCTCGTGGCCTCCTCAAATGGTGCCAGGACAGTGCATGCATCCCTGATCATGCCCCACTTGCGTGGTGAAAAAAACCCGAGCTCCCCTGACCCTGTCCTGGTGCCGTAGTCGCACAGGTACTCATTGATGGCCCTCTGCTGCGTGTGCAGCCGCTGCAGCATGGCCAACGTTGAGTTCCACCTGGTGGGCATGTCACATATAAGGCGGTTCTTGGGCAGGTTCAACTCCTTTTGCAGCTCAGCCAGGCGAGCACTGGCATTATAAGATCTGCGGAAATGCACACAGACTTTCCTGGCCTGCCTCAGGACATCCTGTAAGCCCGGGTACCTGCCCAAGAACCGCTGCACCACCAGGTTAAGGACGTGAGCCATACAGGGCACATGGGTCAGTTGTCCCTGTCGGAGGGCGGAGAGGAGGTTGGTGCCATTGTCGCAAACCACCATTCCTGGCTTAAGCTGGCGTGGCGTCAACCACCTCTCGGCCTGCCCCTGCAGAGCAGACAGGACCTCTGCCCCAGTATGGCTCCTGTCCCCCAAACACACCAGCGCAAGCACGGCATGGCATCTTTTTGCCTGCGTACTTGCGTAGCCCCTTGAACGCCTACGGAGCACCGCTGGTTCCGAGGACAAACCACAGGAAGAGGCCATGGAGGAAGAAGAAGAGGAGGGGGTGGAGGAGAGAGGTGTGTCACAACCAGTAGTAGCATTTTGGAGGCGTGGCGGTGGAACAACCTCCAACACTACTGCACCTTGTCCTGCATCCTTCCCAGCTGCCAAAAGAGTGACCCAATGGGCCGTGAAAGAAAGGTAACATCCCTGTCCATGCCTGCTGGACCATGAGTCAGCGGTAATATGCACCTTATCGCTGACCGCCCTGTCCAGCGAGGCCAAGACATTGCCTTCCACATGCCTGTAGAGAGCCGGAATCGCCTTCCGTGCGAAAAAGTGGCGTTTGGGAACCTGCCACTGAGGAACCGCACATTGCACAAACTCACGGAAGGGGGCCGAGTCTACCAACTGAAAAGGCAGCAGTTGAAGCGCTAGCAATTTAGCCAAGCTAGCATTCAACCGCTGGGCATGTGGATGGCTGGGAGTGAACTTCTTTAGACGGTCCAGCAGCTGGGGCAGGGAAATTTGCCTGCTAGAATCGGACGTTGGTGTACTGCTAGCAGAGTGCCCGCAAGTACTTGGCTGTGACACACCTAATTCTACACCTTCATTCCTCTCAGAGCAGGTTTCAGAGAGGACTGAAGGTATACTGGGGTTGGAGATCCCAGCTGATGCGGTGCAAGAAGAGGTCAGCTTAGTTCTTTGGTGTGGGTCTTTAAGGTAGGCTTGCCAACGAGCTGCATGGCAGGTCAACATATGTCTGATCAAGCATGTGGTGCCCAAGCGGCTGATGTTTTGGCCACGCGATATACGCTTGAGACATATGTTGCAAACAGCAGCTGTGCGATCTGATGCACTCGCCTCAAAAAAGGCCCACACCAAAGAACTTTTTGAATGACGGGCAGAGGCAGCGCCCTGCACAGGCGGAGCTCTGCGGTGTGATTCCGTCGGTGTGCTGCCCATACGCTGGCCACTCAAGGGCATCCTGCCTCGTTGGAGATGTGCCTCCTCCTCATCCTCCTCCTCCTCCTCTCTCCTATTAGGCACCCACGTGGAGTCAGTGACCTCATCATCCCCTCCCTCCTCATCACTGGAGCCAATCTGGCAGTATGCTGCAGCTGCTGGAGCATGACTGCCAGATTGGTGTCCTTCTTGAGCATCCCCTCTCTCTGCTCTCACGCTACTGCCTTCCTCTAGCTGGGTATCATCATCAGATACTTCGAAACGCTGGGCATCCTCCTGGAGCATGTACCCAACACTGTGCTCAAACAGTTCGGGGGACTCCTCAGGAGGAGGACATGGTGGGTCTAGGGAAGGATTGACTAATGAAGATAATGATACCAGAGAAGAGGACGCTTTGGCAGCTGCTTTGCCAGTACCCTGAGCCTGGGTGAGAGAGGATGAGGAGGATGAGGTGGGCTTGGTCATCCACTCTACCAAGTCTTCGGCATGATGTGGCTCAACATGTCCAGCTGCCGAAAAGAAGGACAAGCGTGTCCCATGGCCATGTGCTGATGACAATGCACCGCGTCCACGACCAGCACTGTTGCCCCCAGACACAGAGCCTGCTTGCCCTCTTTTTTTGCCTCCTGACTGTCTGCTTCTCCTTGTTTGCCTTCCAGACATTTTAATTGATGGCCTGCAGGGAGATGGGAAAAAGAGCAATAAGGGCTACCTTCAGGTGTATACTGTGCAGGAGGCTTAGCAACAATGACACTGTCCCCTGCCTATCCTTCTCTGTCCCTAAACTCAAGGATTTCAAATATGGAACAGTAAAATTGGTTTAGAACAGAATAGCACACTGTCAGTTTCACTCACTGTACCTCTCTGTCCCTAAACTCAAGGATTTCAAATATGGTTCAGCAAAATTGGTTTAGAACAGAATAGCACACTGTCAGTTTCACTCACTGTACCTCTCTGTCCCTAAACTCAAGGATTTCAAATATGGTTCAGTAAAATTGGTTTAGAACAGAATAGCACACTGTCAGTTTCACTCACTGTACCTCTCTGTCCCTAAACTCAAGGATTTCAAATATGGAACAGCAAAATTGGTTTAGAACAGAATAGCACACTGACACTTTCCCTCACTGTCCTACTCTGTCCCTCCCTACAAACAAGATTTAGCACAGAATAGCACACTGATAGTTTACACGAGTGTCCTTCTCTGTCCCTAAACTCAAGGATTTCAAATATGGAACAGCAAAATTGGTTTAGAACAGAATAGCACACTGACACTTTCCCTCACTGTCCTACTCTGTCCCTCCCTACAAACAAGATTTAGCACAGAATAGCACACTGATAGTTTACACGAGTGTCCTTCTCTGTCCCTAAACTCAAGGATTTCAAATATGGAACAGCAAAATTGGTTTAGAACAGAATAGCACACTGACACTTTCCCTCACTGTCCTACTCTGTCCCTCCCTACAAACAAGATTTAGCACAGAATAGCACACTGATAGTTTACACGAGTGTCCTTCTCTGTCCCTAAACTCAAGGATTTAAAATATGGAACAGCAAAATTGGTTTAGAACAGAATAGCACACTGACACTTTCCCTCAATGTCCTACTCTGTCCCTCCCTACAAACAAGATTTAGCACAGAATAGCACACTGATAGTTTACACGAGTGTCCTTCTCTGTCCCTAAACTCAAGGATTTCAAAAATGGAACAGCAAAATTGGTTTAGAACAGAATAGCACACTGTCAGTTTCACTCACTGTACCTCTCTGTCCCTAAACTCAAGGATTTCAAATATGGTTCAGCAAAATTGGTTTAGAACAGAATAGCACACTGTCAGTTTCACTCACTGTACCTCTCTGTCCCTAAACTCAAGGATTTCAAATATGGTTTAGCAAAATTGGTTTAGAACAGAATAGCACACTGTCAGTTTCACTCACTGTACCTCTCTGTCCCTAAACTCAAGGATTTCAAATATGGTTCAGTAAAATTGGTTTAGAACAGAATAGCACACTGTCAGTTTCACTCACTGTACCTCTCTGTCCCTAAACTCAAGGATTTCAAATATGGAACAGCAAAATTGGTTTAGAACAGAATAGCACACTGACACTTTCCCTCACTGTCCTACTCTGTCCCTCCCTACAAACAAGATTTAGCACAGAATAGCACACTGATAGTTTACACGAGTGTCCTTCTCTGTCCCTAAACTCAAGGATTTCAAATATGGAACAGCAAAATTGGTTTAGAACAAAATAGCACACTGACACTTTCCCTCACTGTCCTACTCTGTCCCTCCCTACAAACAAGATTTAGCACAGAATAGCACAGTGATAGTTTACACGAGTGTCCTTCTCTGTCCCTAAACTCAAGGATTTCAAATATGGAACAGCAAAATTGGTTTAGAACAGAATAGCACACTGACACTTTCCCTCACTGTCCTACTCTGTCCCTCCCTACAAACAAGATTTAGCACAGAATAGCACACTGATAGTTTACACGAGTGTCCTTCTCTGTCCCTAAACTCAAGGATTTCAAATATGGAACAGCAAAATTGGTTTAGAACAGAATAGCACACTGAGGCCTCGTACACACGGCCGAGATTCTCGTTGAAAAAAACATGTCGTTTTTTTCGACGAGATTCTTGGACAAGAAACTTGTCCCGGCCGAGTGTACACACGCTCGTTTCAAAGAACCCGCGGTTCTTTGAAAGGAGTGTACGCGGTGACGTCATCGACTACGTCGAGCATGCGCTCGTCACATTCGATGCCGTCGCCGCCATCTTGGTATACCCTACGTATGCCTAGGAAGCTACCGCGCATGCGTCGAATTCATTTCGAACATGCGCGGGCTTCCGGGCGGACAGGTAAGTGTACACACACTCACTTTTCTCGTCGAGAAACATGCCGAGGAGAATCTCGACGAGAAAATAGAGAGCAGGTTCTCTATTTTCTCGTCGAGGTTTCTTGTCGGTTTTCTCGACGAGAAACCCGCTAGCAGCGTACACACGATCGATTTACTCGGCAAGACCTCTCTGCCAGCAAGTTTCTTGCTGGTTCTTGCCGAGAAAATCGGTCGTGTGTACGAGGCCTGACACTTTCCCTCACTGTCCTACTCTGTCCCTCCCTACAAACAAGATTTAGCACAGAATAGCACACTGATAGTTTACACGAGTGTCCTTCTCTGTCCCTAAACTCAAGGATTTCAAATATGGAACAGCAAAATTGGTTTAGAACAGAATAGCACACTGTCAGTTTCACTCACTGTACCTCTCTGTCCCTAAACTCAAGGATTTCAAATATGGAACAGCAAAATTGGTTTAGAACAGAATAGCACACTGACACTTTCCCTCACTGTCCTACTCTGTCCCTCCCTACAAACAAGATTTAGCACAGAATAGCACACTGATAGTTTACACGAGTGTCCTTCTCTGTCCCTAAACTCAAGGATTTCAAATATGGAACAGCAAAATTGGTTTAGAACAGAATAGCACACTGTCAGTTTCACTCACTGTACCTCTCTGTCCCTAAACTCAAGGATTTCAAATATGGTTCAGCAAAATTGGTTTAGAACAGAATAGCACACTGTCAGTTTCACTCACTGTAACTCTCTGTCCCTAAACTCAAGGATTTCAAATATGGTTCAGCAAAATTGGTTTAGAACAGAATAGCACACTGTCAGTTTCACTCACTGTACCTCTCTGTCCCTAAACTCAAGGATTTCAAATATGGAACAGCAAAATTGGTTTAGAACAGAATAGCACACTGACACTTTCCCTCACTGTCCTACTCTGTCCCTCCCTACAAACAAGATTTGGCACAGAATAGCACACTGATAGTTTACACGAGTGTCCTTCTCTGTCCCTAAACTCAAGGATTTCAAATATGGAACAGCAAAATTGGTTTAGAACAGAATAGCACACTGTCAGTTTCACTCACTGTACCTCTCTGTCCCTAAACTCAAGGATTTCAAATATGGAACAGCAAAATTGGTTTAGAACAGAATAGCACACTGACACTTTCCCTCACTGTCCTACTCTGTCCCTCCCTACAAACAAGATTTAGCACAGAATAGCACACTGATAGTTTACACAAGTGTCCTTCTCTGTCCCTAAACTCAAGGATTTCAAATATGGAACAGCAAAATTGGTTTAGAACAGAATAGCACACTGACACTTTCCCTCACTGTCCTACTCTGCCCCTCCCTACAAACAAGATTTAGCACAGAATAGCACACTGATAGTTTACACGAGTGTCCTTCTCTGTCCCTAAACTCAAGGATTTCAAATATGGAACAGCAAAATTGGTTTAGAACAGAATAGCACACTGTCAGTTTCACTCACTGTACCTCTCTGTCCCTAAACTCAAGGATTTCAAATATGGTTCAGCAAGATTGGTTTAGAACAGAATAGCACACTGTCAGTTTCACTCACTGTCCTACTCTGTCCCTACAAACAGGATTTAGCACAGAATAGCACACTGACACTTTCCCTCACTGTACCTCTCTGTCCCTAAACTCAAGGATTGAAAATATGGTTCAGCAAGATTGGTTTAGAACAGAATAGCACACTGACACTTTCCCTCACTGTACCTCTCTGTCCCTACAAACAAGGTTTAGCACAGAATAACACACTGACACTCTCCCTACCTATCCTTATTTGTCTCTAAACACAAGGAATCCAGGATTAGTAAAGGAAAAAAAATGACACTGTCCCTGCCTATGCTTCTCTTTCCCTGCTCCGGAACACACTACACAAGGCCGCCGCGCTGGCGGCCTTTTATAGTGTGGGGCGTGTACTAAACCCCCTCAGCAATAATTGGCCACAGGCATCCTGCTGTGGCCAATCATTGCTCTCCTCGCTGCCGGCGCTGTGATTGGCCAAGCATGCAGGGTCACAGTGCATGCTTGGCCAATCACAGCGCCTGGATGACACTGTGATGGCGTAGTGCATTGTGGGCCGTTCGCGTCACTCGAATTTGGCGCGAACGGCCCAAATCGTTCGATCTTCGTCGAACGATCGAACAGCCGATGTTCGAGTCGAACGTATGTTCGACTCGAACACGAAGCTCATCCCTAGTCAGGAACACAGGCAAGGTTTGGCAGCAGGTAGGCAGGTGAGAGACAGAGCAGGGTCAAGGCGAGCCGAGGTCAGGGTTGGAGAAATATCGGGTGGTCGAGCAAGCCGGGTCGGTACTGGTAACAGGTAGCAGGTATGCGGGTATTCAGGTTTAGAAAGCTGCAGATCAGACAGCAATGCACTGTTGTAACTGCTGGCCTTTTAAAGGCCTAATGGCGCCATAACGTTTAGCGCGCTCACGCCGCGCACGCGCGTGCGCAATTGGCACGTGCGCAATTGGCGCACGCGCGCACACACCCGGCGCACGCCGACGCACAGGTACCGAGGGAAGCAAGAACTGTCTTTGATTTCTGCCAGGTCCCTGACAGCCCCTCTAACTCATCATCTGCTAACCTTTGTCCTTCAAACCCCTCATCTACTAACCTCTGCACTCCAACCCCTCCTTCCCATTCAACTCTGCACCTCTGCACACCTCCTCTGCTCACCTCTGCACACCTCCTCTGCTCACCTCTGCACCTCAAACCCCCCTCTTTGACTACCTCTACATGCCCCCTATGCTCAGCTGTATACTGTTCACATCTTCTAGGTGGGCGGCATGCAGAGGAGGTGGTGTAATTGGCATATGAATTACAGTGGCCGACCTCATTTACATACCAATGCCCGCGCTATTTACATGTGAATGCCGATCCTGTGGGGGTTAATTAAAGAACAATACCTATTGTGTTTCTCTCCCTCTAGCAGCTGAAGGCAGGGGAATAAACAGGATTTAGCTGGGGCAGAGAAATGCACAGGGCATCGTTCTACCGCCAAAACGATCCCCCTATCAGCGGCTCTGCTGGTCAGTATTCGGTCCATAAGACGCACAGACATTCCCCCCCCCGTTTTTTTTGGGGGGGGGGGAAGTGCGTCTTATGCAGCGAAAAATATAAAAATAATAGGATTTTTATAACAGCTTACCTGTAAAATCCTTTTCTTGGAGTACATCACGGGACACAGAGCGGCATAGTCATTACTATGTGGGTTATATAGATACCTTCAGGTGCTGGCACTGGCAACTTCCAAAACCGGAAGTACCCTCCCCTATATAAGCCCCTCCCATCCGGGAGCACCTCAGTTTTGTAGCAAAGCAATAAGTGTCCCCAAAGAGGGGTGGGAGCTCTGTGTCCCGTGATGTACTCCAAGAAAAGGATTTTACAGGTAAGCTGTTATAAAAATCCTATTTTCTTTCTCGTACATCACGGGACACAGAGCGGCATAGTCATTACTATGTGGGATGTCCTAAAGCAATGCCCAATGAGGGGGGGGATACACCATACATAAGCTGAGCGCTATCAGACATGAGGATCTTTTGCGGCCTGCAACACACTGCGCCCAAAGGCGACATCCTCCTGACTTCTAACGTCCACCTGGTGGAACCTAGTAAAACGTGTGTACTGAAGACCACGTTGCGGCCTTACAGATTTGAGCCAGGGAGGCCTGGTGATGCACTGCCCATGAAGTTCCAACTGCTCTCGTGGAGTGCGCCCTAACTTTGAACGGAGGCGGTCTCCTTCTCAAGCCATAGGCTTGCATTATGACCTGTCGAATCCACTTGGCTAAAGTAGATTTTGACGCTGCCTGACCCTTTCTGGGGCCTTCCGGCAGAATAAACAAAGTATCCGTTCTGCGAATCTGAGCAGTGGCTTTTAGATAAGCTTTAACTGCTCTTACTACATCCAAAGAATGCAATAACTTTTCCTCTACTGAACTAGGTTTGGGGAAAAAAGAAGGAAGAACCACATCTTGGTTTAAATGAAACCTCGATACCACCTTCGGAAGAAAGGTTGGATGAGGACGTAACACTACTCTGTTCTTATGGATAACCAGATATGGCTCCCTACAGGACATAGCGGCTAATTCCGACACTCTTTTAGCCGAACAAATGGCTAATAGAAAAATCAATTTCCTGGTGAGAAGAACCAGGGAAATATGCTGTAATGGTTCAAATGGTTGTTTCTGTAGAACCGACAGAACCAGGTTTAAGTCCCATGGACATATGGGAATATTAACCGGAGGGCTAATACGCATCACTCCTTGTATAAAGGCTTTGACTAGTGAATGCGAAGCCAAGGGCCTTTGAAAAAATATTGACAAGGCCGAAATCTGACCCTTGATAGTACTCAAGGCAAGCTTCCTATCTACAGCCCATTGTAGGAAGTCCAGAATCCTACCTATTACGTACTTACGTGGATGCCATTTCTTGGCTTCACACCAGGCGATGTACGCCTTCCAGATTCTATAGTAGATCTGCCTGGATACCGGCTTCCTGGCATTGATCATGGTAGATACCACAGGATTAGAGAGCCCTCTCTTTTTTAGAATGTGGGCTTCAATAGCCAGGCCGTCAAACCTAGGGCTGGTAAGGAAGGGTGGTATATCGGTCCTTGCGAAAGCAGGTCCGGACGACGTGGGAGAGTCCAAGGACTCCCCACTGACATTTTACAATCTCCGCGTACCACGCTCTTCGGGGCCACACTGGAGCCACCAGAATCACTGGTTTCTTTTCTACCCTGATTCTGCGGAGTAATCGAGGTAACCATTGTGGCGGTGGGAATGCATATATCAGCTTGAACTGATCCCAAGGGAACACTAGGGCATCCGAGCCGCAAGCTAGGGGATCCCTTGTCCGAGAGACAAACCTGTCCACCTTTGCGTTGAATCTGGATGCTAGAAGATCTACATCCGGTGTTCCCCACCGCTGACATATTGTCCAGAAAACCTCGGGGTGAAGGGACCATTCCCCTGGGCATAATTGCTGGCGACTTAGAAAGTCCGCCTTCCAATTCTCCACTCCTGGAATGAATACCGCAGATATGGCTGGGACATATCTTTCTGCCCATTTCAGGATGTAATTTACTTCCCTCTGGGCTGCACGACTCCTGGTGCCCCCCTGATGATTGATATATGCCACTGCTGTGGCATTGTCTGATTGAATTCTGACAGGGGACCCTTGGAGTTTGGATGTCCATGCTACTAGGGCATACCGGGCTGCTCGTATCTCTAAGAGATTGATGGGCAGGGCCTTTTCTGCATCCGACCATCTGCCCTGGAGAGATCATTGCTCCAGTACTGCTCCCCAGCCTATAAGGCTGGCATCTGTAGTGACCACCTTCCAAGAAATCGGACTGAAGGATTTCCCTTTTTCCAGATTCTGGGGAACCAACCACCAACGGAGGCTCTTGCGAACGGAAGGGGACAAGGACATTGTAAGTCTAGGGCCTGAACTTTTTTGTTCCAGGCTGACAGTATGGCCCCTTGCAAATTCCTTGAATAGAATTGACCGTAGGGTACTGCTTCGAATGATGCCACCATTTTTCCCAGCAGCCTCATGCACAGGCGTATGGACGGCTGTCTTTTTTGTACCCACTAAGTGGATCAAATCTTTCAAAGACAACACCTTTCCTCGAGGCAAGAATATTTTTCTCTGGCCTGAATCCAACCTTAGCTCCAAGTATTCCAGACTTTTGACTGTTTTTTAGGGCTGACTTGTCTCGGTTGATAATCCAACCGTGAGATTCCAGATACTTGATTGTCTTGTGAATCACCACGTCTAGTTTTTTCACTGAGTGGTCTATCAGCAACAAGTCATCTAGATATGCCATTATCATTACACCTTGTGTTCTTAGAATGGCCAATAAAGGGCCAGAATTTTTGTAAACACTCGTGGTGCTGTGGCCAGACCGAAGGGTAAGGCTCTGAACTGAAAATGGCGCCCTTCTACTGGAAAGCGTAGAAATTTTTGGTGGACTGGAAAGATGGGAATGTGCAAATAAGCATCTTTGATGTCGATCGCGGCTAACCAATCCTCCCCTTGTAGGGCAGTGGCCACCGATCGGATCGACTCCATCGGAAAGTCCTGATATACAGGAATTTGTTTAGCCCTTTTAGAATTAATATGGGCCTCCCGTTTCCGTTTGCTTTGGGACTGTAAAGAGGTTTGAGTAAAACCTGAACCCCCATTCTTCCAGGGGAACCTCCATAATTACTCCTTGGAGCAATAGTTGTTCTAGTGCCAACAGGAGGGACTCTCTCTTCCGGGGATCCCTTGGCACGTTTGACCTCAAAAATGGGAAGGAGGAGAGTCTTTTAACTCCAATCTGTATCCCAAACATACTGCGGAGAGCACCTATCTGTTTTGATCGTGTCCCGCCAGGTCTCTTGCGAACAACTGGAGTCCTCCCCCCACCCGACTGAGTGGGGGCAACCCTTCAATGAATTTAACTTTGGGGGAGGTTTTGTACCTCCCCTGACCCAGGGTTTCTCATTACCCTGCGATTGTCCCTGTTTTTTACCCCCGGGAATTGACCGAGGAGGCCGTCGGAACTGTTACACAGCCGATGCCCCAGGGACTGGAGAAGCAGGCCTCTTAAAGAGGGACCTCTAACTCTGTTTTTAACTGGCAAGAGTGTATTTTTACCGCTGGAAATTTTCTGGATATATTTGTCCAGGTCTTCCCTGAATAAGCGTTCACCATGAAATGGGACACTAACCAGCCATTCTTTACAGGGAGCTTCAGCAGACCAGTTTTTGAGCCATAGAAGCCTACGCATATGTACTACAGACAGCGTAAGGCGGGAGGCCTGATGGATTGAATCCTTTATGGCGTCAACCGCAAAGCCTAAGGCTCTAGGTAGATCAGCTAGGGCAAGGGCCTGCTGATCTGTCAAGTCCCTCAAGACCTGTTTCAACTGATCCTTCACTGCTTAGCAGACCCCACTGCTGGTTGTGTCACCAAGCTTGCTGTAGAAAGAAGCAGATTTTCATAAGGACTCCAATCTTTTATCTATTGGGTTCTTGAACATTTGGACATTATCCACTGGACATGTCAGTGATTTTTACACACAATAGATGGCTGCGTCCACTGTAGGGACCTTCCATTTTTTGATGAACTTATCCTCCATGGGATAGACCACCGGAAATCTCTTGGGGGGAATAAATATTTTCTCAGGATGTTCCCAATCCTGGTAAATGAGCCCTTTCAGTAAAGGGTGAAGTGGAAAAGAACAGACAGTCTGGGGGCTTCTAGCGACCCCAACGAGGATACAGTAGTGGTTGATGGTTCCGCAAG
Source organism: Rana muscosa (assembly GCA_029206835.1). Taxonomy (NCBI): domain Eukaryota; kingdom Metazoa; phylum Chordata; class Amphibia; order Anura; family Ranidae; genus Rana; species Rana muscosa. Next base: position 997,461,095 of record CM055118.1, read on the forward strand.
GTGCATTTTTAAATGCTGATCGGACCATGTTAGTCAGAGACTGAACCCATAATCTTTCAGCTTGAGATGCTGAGAAAAGGTTCCTCCACTGTTGATTCCTCTATAACAGAATCAACCTCATCCTGATCCCCTTCAGGCAGGTCGATCCCTGTATGGGACTGTTGCTCTGCTAACAGGCAGTCTGAAGGAGGAGACGGAGATCGGGCGTGCTTTCCCTGTGACAGGGAGGCAGCGATCAATGTTGACAATCTCTCTCTAATCCTCCCAGAGCTGAGGAAAAAACCTCCTCTGTTACATACACAGGAGCAGGTGAACTGAGGACAGCCACAGTACCAAGTACCCCTGCGGGGTCTCTACGGTCACTTACCTCTGAACTTCAGGGGAGACTGGTGCAGCAGAAGCATGCCCAAGATCCTCAGAGCCCGATGAGACCCCCTTCGCTTCCTGGAAGATTCAGTTCCGGAGCTTCTGGACGGCATATTCCTAAGCCTAAAGCTGAGGTATTCCAGCCGTAATACACCACTTTTACTGAGAATAGTCTAGCACAATTGCTGCTATATAACAGTTGGTGTCTACTAAAGTGCCTTTCTAGGGGATGCCTGCATCAACCGCCTCTGTGTGCCTTTATACTGTTGCTAGCTCTGTCTGTGCACTTCAATAGCCAGCTATGATTGTGCTTTAAAACACGCTGGACGCCCGCACATGCGCAGTAGCGCCGCGGCGCACACCGAGCGTCATCCACCCGCTCCGCCCCTTTTTCCAGATCGCCTCTATATATAGAGGCGCGTGCACGCGCACGCGCGCGGGCACGTGCGCCTTCTTAAAAAAAAATAAGGAGCTAGACGGGAGCCAGGGTCCCTGCTGCAGGGCCCGGGGATGGATGAGCGCAGCAACTGGGCAGAGGAGACAGCTTCCCAGCAGAGAACTTACCAACTGCCTGGATTTGATTTTGGAAGAAAAAAATCCACATTACAAGAAAAAGAACCATAGCGGCCTCTAGTGTCTATAGAGTGGGTATTCCTGCGCTGCCAATCTGGAGGAGTGTGGAGGTGAATGAAACTATCGCAAGCACCTCGCAGGTTAATCCTAACCTGATAAGTAAATGATCTAAATCGAGGGGGGGGGTGGTGCTGCGCTGTTTCTAATATGATAAATAATAGTGCACAATGGCTAAGAAATTATCAATCAATAAACAGGTTTGAAAAAATAGACAATAAATATAACTGATCGAATTATAGTGATGTATAAATACTAAAACCATAAGATCAGTAAAAATATAAATATATAAAAACTGTAAAACCATAAATAAGTAAACCTGTGAATAAATACCAAAGTGAATGATACTGTGCAAATAGATGAAAGAAGTCGCCTGCAAATTGCAGTAAATTGACAATAAGTGCACCAATGTGACTGCTAAATAAACAAAGTGCAGTGCAGTGCTAAAGTGAAGCAGTAAGTTCAATGAGTAACGAAAAAACAATGAGTAATGAAAAAATAACGAAAAGTGAAAATTGTCCAATAAGCAAAGGAACACAAATTGAGCTCCAAAAATCCAGAGAAGGAGAACAATGGTAAGTGGTGCCCGTGCAGATCAATTTCTTGTAAGTGACATTCCTGCAACTTCATATAGGTGAATGGTGCTGTGGTGACAGGGTGTCTGAATCTTCACTTCCGGTGTCACACTAAGAATAATGGGTGGCCTCTTACCTTGCGGTAATGAGGTAACCGCTTTTGTATAGTGGGGGTCAGTAAAATCCTTTATCACGATCCTGACGTCCAATAGGGAAACCTTTGTAACAGGATGCTGCTGTTCCTCACATATGGGATAACTTATAGTGGATCTTAAAAAGTTGCTTACATCTCCCAACGATTGCCGGGTTAGAAGGGAAAAAAATGGGGTCTCGATCGTGAAGTACGTTTTTTTAAAAGGTGTGTACTTTAATATTGCATAGATATAACAAGGTTGCTTACATAAACTCACATAAAAAATTATAAAAACATGCACTTATCCCAAACGAACGGCGAGCTCGTGTGCCTCCGTCTGACTGTCTGCCTCTCCGTCCCTCTTTTCTTTTTTTTTCTTTTACGCGTGGCGTCACGGTCACGTGACTTCATCAGGGGATGATGGGAAGGCAATACAATGGTCTTTAAATACTGTTTCTATAGAGATTGATACGGCGGCCATTTTCCCGGAGCCCAATGTTAATCTCTATTGGCGGCCATTTTCTTATAGATCCTGTCCTAAGTTATGGCGGCGGCCATATTTTTGGAGGTAAAAAAACAATAACAAGGAAGTGGCGGTGGCAATACTTGCACCGCTAATTTCCTTGTGATTAATTTAAAGATAGGTCGGCGGCCATGTTCATGGCGTCCTTGCAATGATATGTTGTGATGACAGAACCACAACATGGCAAGGACATGACCGCAAACAATGTTGCAGAGTTGAGGGGGCATCACATTCAAATTATGTTTAAAATATGATTAAAATATATAGAGACAATTAGTAAAACAGTATTAGAAATATAAAATGGGAATAAATATATTAATATTTTATTTAAAATACACTTGTCAGTGCATTAAAAAATGGATATGTCAGAGAAATAATATTATTTAGGTCTGGTGGACATCAGGCAGACGTTTGCGTTAGAGGCTATACTAGATGTGTTTAAGCCTACCAGGTGATATAAAGATATTGATAAAGATATTTGTAAAACTATATATATATATATATATATATATAAACATATTCTAGAAATATATATAAACATATGCACAGGAGACAGTGTTAAGGGAAAAACTTATTCTGCTGTGTATGAGGGAGATTTATTTAAGGAGAAGTTATAACCGGGGGCAACCTATGCCCCATCATGTAAATAAATATATACTAAAAATCACTGAGAAAACAATTGAGGTCAAACTCCACATTGAGTCCTTTTGGCACAAAAGTATCCAAGGTGAAAATCCATTTTGATTCTAATTGGCTTAGTGTCCTCACCTTATGACCCCCCCGCCAGTGTCTGGTATATGGCTCAATGCCCCAAAATTTTAACTGTGAGGGGTCTTTGTTGTGATGCAATAAAAAGTGTTTAGATACATTGTGTTTGTCCAACCCTTTTATTATATTTTGGACGTGCTCTTTGATACGGATCCTGAGAAGTCTTTTTGTACGCCGGGACGGAGAGGCAGACAGTCAGACGGAGGCACACGAGCTCGCCGTTCGTTTGGGATAAGTGCATGTTTTTATAATTTTTTATGTGAGTTTATGTAAGCAACCTTGTTATATCTATGCAATATTAAAGTACACACCTTTTAAAAAAACGTACTTCACGATCGAGACCCCATTTTTTTCCCTTCTAACCCGGCCATCGTTGGGAGATGTAAGCAACTTTTTAAGATCCACTATAAGTTATCCCATATGTGAGGAACAGCAGCATCCTGTTACAAAGGTTTCCCTATTGGACGTCAGGATCGTGATAAAGGATTTTACTGACCCCCACTATACAAAAGCGGTTACCTCATTACCGCAAGGTAAGAGGCCACCCATTATTCTTAGTGTGACACCGGAAGTGAAGATTCAGACACCCTGTCACCACAGCACCATTCACCTATATGAAGTTGCAGGAATGTCACTTACAAGAAATTGATCTGCACGGGCACCACTCCTTCTCTGGATTTTTGGAGCTCAATTTGTGTTCCTTTGCTTATTGGACAATTTTCACTTTTCGTTATTTTTTCATTACTCATTGTTTTTTCGTTACTCATTGAACTTACTGCTTCACTTTAGCACTGCACTGCACTTTGTTTATTTAGCAGTCACATTGGTGCACTTATTGTCAATTTACTGCAATTTGCAGGCGACTTCTTTCATCTATTTGCACAGTATCATTCACTTTGGTATTTATTCACAGGTTTACTTATTTATGGTTTTACAGTTTTTATATATTTATATTTTTACTGATCTTATGGTTTTAGTATTTATACATCACTATAATTCGATCAGTTATATTTATTGGCCTCTAGTGTCTAACACAGGTACCGCGGTCTTACATTTTTTTTTTTTTTTTCTTGCCTACTATTAAAATTTTTACATTTTCTCAGTAGTAACAGGCATACACAGAATATTAGCGGGAATACCTTAGGTAACAGGCAGAAAGACAAAATAGGCTTGGGGGTCCCTCAATAGAACCAAGTTCCTGAGGGCCCCCACTTACCTTTTCCTCGCCGCAGGACTCTGTTTGGTCCACAGAAGCCCAAACTTCACCTGTCACGGCAGGCATTGTAATTAAACCTTCAGGGACCGGGTTCCCAAGGATTCCACTCCCCTGGACCTGTATAGCACCCTGCACAGAAAACATCTTGGTCGTGGGTATGACCAGAGCTCTGGATCCCAGGGTCCAGCCCTCCTAAGAGAGGCATTACAGGCAAAACCTTGCTCTTCTCTTGCAAGGCCCGGGTACCGACCGTTTAGCTATGAAGTTTTTTGGTCGGATCCGGAATAGCTTACTGAGGCCCAAAAGAACCTGTACGCAAGCTCAGTGAAAAACACATGTTACTTCTTGGCCAACACCTTAGACACTGGCAAAAAACTGAGGTGCTCCCGGATGGGAGGGGCTTATATAGGGGAGGGTACTTCCGGTTTTGGAAGTTGCCAGTGCCAGCACCTGAAGGTATCTATATAACCCACATAGTAATGACTATGCCGCTCTGTGTCCCGTGATGTACGAGAAAGAAATGGTAATTACAAAAGAAGTTGAATGTTCCCAAAGTTATGTGGAAGGGAAAAGTGTGGAAAAAAAGGTGCACAAGCAGCAGGGATGACCGCAGCCTGGAGAGCATTGTCAGGAAAAGGCCATTCAAAAGTGTTGGGGACTTTCAAGGAGTGGACTGAGGCTGGAGTCAGTGCATCAAGAGCCACCACACACAGACGGATCCTGGACATGGGCTTCAAATGTCTTATTCCTCTTGTCAAGCCACTCCTGAACAACAAACAACGTCAGAAGCGTCTTACCTGGGCTAAAGAAAAACAGACCTGGTCTGTTGCTCAGTGGTCCAAAGTCCTCTTTTCTGATGAGAGCTAATTTTGCATCTCATTTGGAAACCAAGGACCCAGAGTATAGAGGAAGAATGGAGAGGCACACACTGCAAGATGCTTGAAGTCCAGTGTGAAGTTTCCACAGTCTGTGTTGATTTGGGGAGTCATCTGCTGGTGTAAGGTCCACTGTGCTTCATTAAGTCCAGGGTCAACGCAGCCGTCTACCAGGAGATTTTGGAGCACTTCATGCTTCCTTCCGCAGACGAGCTCTATGGGGATGCTGACTTCATTTTCCAGCAGGATTTGGCACCTGCCCACACTGCCAAAAGCACCAAAACCTGGTTCAATGAACATGGGATTACTGTGCTTGATTGGCAAGCAAACTCGCCTGACCCAAACCCCATAGAGAATCTTTGAGGCATTGCCAAGAGAAAGATGAGAGACATGAGACCGAACAATGCAGAAGAGCTGAAGACCGCTTTTGAAGCATCCTGGTCTTCCATAACACCTCAGCAGTGCCACAGGCTGATAGCTTCCATGCCACGCCGCATTGAGGCAGTAATTGCTGCAAAAGGGGCCCAAACCAAGTACTGAGTACATATGCATGCTTATACTTTTCAGAGGTCCGATATTGTTCTATGTACAATCCTTGTTTTATTGATTGCATGTAATATTCTAATTTTCTGATTGTGGATTTGGGGTTTTCATGAGCTGTAAGCCATAATCATCACAATTATGACAAATCACGGCTTGAACTATCTTGCTTTGCATGTAATGAGTCAATCTCATATATCAGTTTCGCCTTTTAAGTTGCATTAGGGAAATAGTGAAATAAATGAACATTTGCACGATATTCAAATTTTTCGAGTTTCACCTGTATATCAAATCAAAAGTCATTAATTTTTTTTTAGGGGTGCACCGAATGGGAATTTTGGTGCCGATATCGAAAAAGAAAAATACACTAGGCCGATACCAAAAATGACTGTTTTTTCTAATAATAATTAAAAAAAAACATTATTTGATATATTTAAAATTGTGTTATATTCGTTATTCATATTCGACCTGATAATTAATTATGAATTTTAATGAATAAAAAAATTGTACAATCCAGTAATGTAAAATAAGTACTTTAATAAAAAGTAACCCACATAAATTGCACAGAAAATCAAATCAAATAAAATACAAAATAAATTAAATAAAGAAATTTACAGTAACAGTACTGTACATATCCTGCAGTCAGTGCACATTGCAAAATAATTAATAAAAAGCAAAATAAAAAACAAAAAACAAAACAGGCATAAAATAAAAATGCCAAATACTAAGAGCCTCTATGTTACGAGTAGACTTACGGTATTTGCACTGTTTATATTGTTAAAAAAATAGAAGAACCATAAAACAAGACAGAGGGCGCATGGGCTATTATACACATCATACTACTAATAAGCCGTCAGGTCAGTTGTATCAAAGCTTGTTGTCAAAGTAAAACATCAGCTTCCAGCCCATGATATATCATCATTCACATCACATAATGGGAGTGGGACAACTGAAAAACCCAACAACAGGCTAAGGTGTTTCAAGGACTTGTCTCTTCCTTAGAGCCAGAGCTCCGAGGAGAGGCAAGTCCTCAAAACACGTTAGCCTGTTGGATTTTCAAGTTGTCCTAGGCTATAGGTGATGTGATATGATGTTTTGTGGACTGGAAGCTTACTTTGACGACAAGGTTGATAGTACACCTGTTGTTTTGTTGTATATTACTTAAGTTACCGGAGAGGCAAGTCCTCAAAACACATTAGCCTGTTGGATTTTCTAGTTGTCCTAGGCTATAGGTGATGTGATATGATGTATTGTGGACTGGAAGCTTACTTTGACAACAAGGTTGATAGTACACCTGTTGTTTTGTTGTATATTACTTAAGTTACCATATTAACAAAGAGAGGTCTTCCTTAAGATAATGCACTAGGCCGGTGTGCCCTCTGTCTTGTTTTATTTCAGACAGTGTAACTATTATCCACTGACTTCCCTAGTCATAGGGCATCAAGGCGAGGCATATCCAGTTAAGCCAGCAGGGAAAAATGTAGGCAACAGTCTGGGGCCCACTTCCAAGTACTAGAAATTGTGGAGTTGATTTACTAAAATTGGAGAGATTGAAAAATTTAGCGCAGCTGAGTATATAAGGCTAGCCAATGAGCTTCGAAGTTCTTCAGCTTGTTCAAAGCTTTGCCAAAAAAAAAAATGGAAGCCGATTGGTTAACCTAACCTTCTACGCAGAGCTGTACCAGATTTTGCACTCTCCAGTTGTTTTAGTAAATCAATCATTCCCATTAGATTCTTATGTTAATATCTTCCCATTACCTTCGACCCAGTAACCTTTCCAGATCACCTCCCAATCCCTTGTCCGGTTCAGCTTGGGTTTGAGGGGGGTCGGGTGTTTTCTCTGTCTCCGGGGTTGCGATGTGCAGCAGCCCGTCCCCTCCCCCCCACTTTTTTGTGGGGGCGGGGCTTGGCCTCCTGCTTATCAGCGTCATGCTTCGACGCCGTTTAAACGTCTTTTTTCCATCCTTAGCCACGCACGAGGTGGGTGGAGACCCACTGCTGATGGCTCCTCCACATGCAGCTGGGAATCCCTTCCCCACCTCTCTTGTGCAGCATGGCCAATCAGGCATGACATTGACGGGGCCCCTCCCTGGGAATGGGAGTACATAGTAGCCTTGGAGCAGCCGATGGATCATTTGCTTGACTCAATCTCAAGGACAGCACACACTGAATCTACACACAGGTTACCCTCTTCGTTGGGAGCTCAGCTATCCTCTTTTGGTATGTCTTTTTTTCCCCCTTAATTGGTTTATTTCACATACACCCCCTCATGTAGTCCCCTTGTGGGAACACATACTGTATTTATTGGCGTATAACACTCACTTTTTTACCCTGAAAATAGAGGGTAAACTCTGCCTGCGTGTTATACGCAGGGGGCTGTGGAAAGTTTTTTTCCTGAAACTTCCCTCTTAAAGTTAGGGTGCGTGTTATACGCCTGTGCGTGTTATACGCCGATAAATACGGTATATATTCTGCCATATTTTTACACATTTAATTAATCCTCCCCTTTTTGATACACATTTTTTCCAGGAACACTATGCACCTTTTGTGCACACATAGTCCATTGGATCATGCTGTGACCACCGTGTTGTGCTCTGGGCGCTGTTCTCCGTTCTTGGAGGGTTCCCCCGTTTCAACCCCGGGGAAGACATCATGCCTGTCACCCCCGTCTTCCCTGGCGGACACAGGGCCTGGCCTTGGGGCTGTGTAGTGAGTATCCCAGTTTGTCCCCCGCCTTGTTGGGACACAGTCTCTCTGTCCTCTCTTATTCTAAGGGCATCATCATTAATCCTTGTCCATTTCCTTTCCAGTATATTACGTTACAACACTCCTGATGAATGGCTGTAATGCCAGGAAACTAGATGCCCTAAGTTACTTGTCCCTACAATGTTTTTTTTTTTTTTTCAAATATAAATTTTATTGTTTTATATAAACATACATAGAATAAAAACATTACCATACAAATAGAGTGTGACATACAAGTTCACAACCATTTATCTCAGACAGGGCTGGATGTTTGCCTCATGTAGATAACCCAATACGGGGTACTATTATCGCTGAGTCCGTGACCATCTGTTTAGTATCCTCCCCGGGTGTTCCTCATCACTCTATGACCGTCCGGTAGGGGGCATCACTATGTCACATCTATCAGGATTCCAATTGCCCTGTCCAATTCTCGTATCCCATTAATTAAAAAGAGAGAGAGAGAGAAAAAGAGAGAGAGAGAGAGAGAGAACTGAAAATACTAAAATAAGGACATGGAAATAGAAATGGTGAAAGGAAAAAAGACAGGGAGGTGGGAGAGCGTGGTTGAGGGGTAGAGGGAAAAGTGTGTGGGGGTGTTGACCCAGAGTAATAAGCACGTCTCCAGCCGTAATAACTATCAAGGCTGTATCCCTTTGTCAAGTTAAGAGTTAAGTAGGGCCGATCCTTCATCAGAGTAGATGAAGATGTTCCAGAGCCTCCACGCCTCAGAGTGCCTCTCTTGTTTGTTTTGAGCAGTGAGGACTAAATCCTCCAGCTTTTTGATGTCCTCCACCCTGCGCAACCACAGCCCCACCGACGGGGGTGAACTTTTCTTCCATCTAAGGGGGATGCAGGATTTGGCTGCGTTCAGTAAGTGCCGTATGATTGACTTCTTGTATCTCCGTGCCGGTATTGAGGTAGCGTGAAGCAGGATAAAGGCGGGGTCGTCACTGATTGCGTGATCGGTAAATTTCTGAGTGATAGTCCTAACTGCTGTCCAGAAGTGTCGCAGACGAGGACATGACCAGAATATATGAAGAAGTGTCCCCACCTCCGCCTGACATCTCCAACATTGGTCCGTGGAGTTAGGGAATCATCTATGCAGTACCTGGGGTGTGTAGTACCACCTGGTCAAGATCTTGTAGTTAAGTTCTTGGATTTTTGTGCAAATCGATGTTTTCAAGGAAAATCGAATTATCGTCTGTTTTTGGGTGTCAGTGAATGAACGTTGTAGGTCTGTTTCCCATTTCTGCAGGAAGGGCAAGTCAGGTTGTGTGGGAGGGGAGTTAAGTAGTGCGTATGTTTTGGATAGGACTTGAGGCAACGTCCCCTCGTCCCTGCAGTATTCTTCAAAGGTGGTCAGTTCTCTCTGATAGTGTGCCGGGTTTGGTATCGAATGTAGGAAATGATGTAGGCGAATCGCCCTCCAAAACGGAAGTCGGAAGTGTCCTTCATCACTAGTCAGGGCTTGAACAGAGGGCCACTGAGCGTCCTCCACAAAATGTGAGGCCTGGACCCTCCCCGTCGAAGTAAGTGACATGTACTCCGCCGATTCCAGGCCCGGGGGGAACGCTGGATTTCCTAATATTGGATAAAGGGGGGAGTCACCCGAGGAAAGGTGGGTTGATAGTAAGTTTGCCGCCCCTATCCGAAGGGTAGCGCCAATAACAGGGTGGGAAGTCAGGGCGGGGGGTAGTCGGTCGAAGCACCAAGTGGCGCTCTTCAGCGACACCGCTGTTTGGGCTTGTTCTAGTTGGACCCAGAGTTTAGATTTACTGTGGCGGTTCCAGTCTATAATTCTGCCAAGATGCACCACCCCATAATAATTACATAGATCTGGTAGGGCCAATCCTCCGAGATGTTTCGGCATTGTCAGAAGACGTCTACGCAGTCGGGGTTTGGAGTTAGCCCATATAAAGTTAACTAAAAGGGAATTGACCTGTTGAAAGTACAGGGGTGCAATCCTGATTGGCAATGCCTGAAACAGGTACAAAAATTTAGGGAGGATGGACATTTTAATGAGGTTGCACCTACCAAACCAGGAGTGTAAACCCCTGGTCCACTCCTGTAGCAACAGGCGGACCTTGGTTAATAAGGGTGGAAAGTTGAGGTCGAAGGTGTGCTTCAAATTGCACGGGATCGAAGTTCCCAGGTACTTGAGAGAACTGTCCGACCATTTAAATTTGAACTGGGATTTCAGTGAGCTCAATCTAGTGGGAGGGATATTAATCCCCATTGCTGCAGATTTGTCAAAATTAATTTTTAGGTTGGAAAGGTTTCCGTATCTATCAAACTCCCGGAGTAGGTTCGGTAGGGACACTACCGGGTTGGTCAAGGAAAACAATAAATCATCTGCATACGCCGTGATTTTAAATTGTGTATCACTCACATTGACCCCTGTAATATCAGGGTGTGCACGCACCGTGCACAGGAATGGTTCTAAAGCCAACGCAAAAAGTATGGGTGAGAGCGGGCACCCCTGTCTGGTCCCGTTCGTAATAGGAAAAGTTTCAGACAAAATTCCATTGGCTTTGACCTGGGCCGAGGGTATGGAATATATACTGGATATCCATTGGAGCATTTTAGGCCCCAAGCCAATTCGTTTCAGGACGGAGAACATGAAGGTCCAATTGACACGGTCGAACGCCTTCTCAGCATCAGTGCTGAGAAAGACGCAGGGTGTCTTTGACGTGGTCGCTATGTGGATCAAGTTGAGCACCTTGGTGGTATTATCCCTCGCTTCCCGGGCAGGGACGAAACCCACTTGGTCTAAGTGAATGATATCCGGTGTAAGTTTGGTCAATCTGTTGGCTAGGATCTTAGTAAAAAGCTTTAGATCCGTGTTTAATAAAGAAATGGGCCTGTAGCTGCCGCACGCTGTTGGGTCCTTGCCTTCCTTATGAATAAGGGAGATATGTGCTCTTAAAGTATCCCTAGGGAAGGAGCCCCCCCCCTCCCAGGCCGTTGAACATCCTCACCATGTGTGGATCCAGCAGTGGGAGGAGAGATTGATAGTACTGCAAAGTAAACCCATCCAGTCCCGGCGCCTTGCCGGGCTTCGTCCCTCCCATCGCCCGTTGCAGCTCCTCTACAGTAATGGGGTCATCTAATTCCGTTCTGGACGCCGTGGGTAATTGAGGCAGTCGTGAGGCGGCAATATACTCTTCTATCGTCACGTCAGTAGCGGTCCTAGGAGGGAGGTTGTACAGAGAGGAGTAGTAATTCCTAAACTCCTGCACTATGTGAGTTGGCATAGTACTCTTTTGTCCCGAGGGAGACATTATTTGGGGTATGAAGGTTCTGAGCCTGAGGTTCCTGACCGCTTTAGCGAGTAGTTTCCCACATTTATTTCCCGATTCGTACGTGAGTTTCCGGCAGGATTGTAACGCCGCTTTAGCTCTATAGTAGAGTAAGGCCTCGTACACACGGCCGAGATTCTCGTTGAAAAAAACATGTCGTTTTTTTCGACGAGATTCTTGGACAAGAAACTTGTCCCGGCCGAGTGTACACACGCTCGTTTCAAAGAACCCGCGGTTCTTTGAAAGGAGTGTACGCGGTGACGTCATCGACTACGTCGAGCATGCGCTCGTCACATTCGATGCCGTCGCCGCCATCTTGGTATACCCTACGTATGCCTAGGAAGCTACCGCGCATGCGTCGAATTCATTTCGAACATGCGCGGGCTTCCGGGCGGACAGGTAAGTGTACACACACTCACTTTTCTCGTCGAGAAACATGCCGAGGAGAATCTCGACGAGAAAATAGAGAGCAGGTTCTCTATTTTCTCGTCGAGGTTTCTTGTCGGTTTTCTCGACGAGAAACCCGCTAGCAGCGTACACACGACCGATTTACTCGGCAAGACCTCTCTGCCAGCAAGTTTCTTGCTGGTTCTTGCCGAGAAAATCGGTCGTGTGTACGAGGCCTAAGTCTACCGTTTGTCTTCTAAGAGAAAGCAGTTCAGCCTCCAAGGAGGGCACTTGCGTTCGCTTGTGCTTGGATTCCACCACTCGGATCTTATCCAGAAGCTGTACCAGTTGTTGTTCCCGTTCTCTTTTAATGCGTGCACCATGTTTGATTAGGAACCCCCTGATTACTGATTTATGTGCCTCCCATAGAATACCCGGGTCGCAGTTGTCTGTGTCGTTAGTCCTGAAGTAGTGTTGTAGTTCAGTTGTGACCTCCGACATGACCTCCGGCGTCTGTAGTAAACTTTCGTTCAGGCGCCAGAACCTAGTTCTGGATATCGAGGTCGCTAAGAGGTCGTAGCTCATAGTAATGGGCGCGTGGTCTGACCATGTGATGTTACCGATCATCGGGTCATGTACCGCTTCCAGTTGGCTGTGTGGGACAAAAAAGTAGTCGATCCTCGAGTACACGTTATGTGGAGACGAGTAAAAGGTGTAATCCCTCTCCCCAGAGTGATGGAGTCTCCATACGTCAACCAGCTGGGCGTCGTGTAACCTACAATGTTTTTTAACCCATTTACCTTATTATGTATAGTTAGTATGTCGAATTCCTATTGCATGCTATGTAGCAGCATATTTAGTGTAAGTCATGTGACTACCTATCTATTTGATACAATATTTTTCTACAATGTAACAATAAATCATGTACTGTAAATTTTATGTTTCTGTCTATATCTGACATGGTGGTTGCCTCACTTAAAGTCCCACAGCTTTCCTTTTCTATAAATTAATTTAGGGATAGAGGTCGCCATGTGTGCTATAGTGTGTGTGCCAGGTCACATCCAATTTACTGTTATGGCAGAAGGACGTTATTCTGTTTCGCAGTTTTTCTGTAAATATAACATAGATAAGATATGATATAATAAAATTTTCATTTTATTAATTTTCAATTTAAATGAGAACTAGTAATTTTTTCCCTAAGTTCTCTCCCTAAGGTGTCAGCGGCTTCATGTGCAATAAAAGTGTATGTATGTAGCTGCGGATTACATACATAGTCATACAGTAGACTGCACTGTGTTCCAGCCCGCAGGTATGGGCGGAGACTTCCCGGAACACAGACTAGTCTACAGTCTGGTCTACAGCAGCGGCACTCAGCCAATTACAGCAAGCATTGTAGACTAGTCTGTGTTTCTGGAAGTTTCCGCCCATACCCGGAACACAGTGTGGTATAGTGTATAGTAGGGTTGTCCCGATACCACTTTTTTAAGACCGAGTACAAGTACCGATACTTTTTTCCAAGTACTCGCCGATACCGATTACCGATACTTTTTTTTCAATGTCATGTGACAGTTTGAAAGATGGGGACTGATAGGTGGCACTGACAGGTGGCTGGCACTGATAGGCGGCACTTATGGGCACTGACTGGTGACTGGCGATGATGGGCACTAATAGGTGGATGGCACTAATAGGTGGCAATTATGGGCACTGATAGATGGCAATGGTAGATGGCATTGATAGGTGGCACTTATGGGCACTGATAGATGGCACTGATAGGTGGCACTTATGGGCACTGGTAGCACTAATAGGTGGCACTTGTGGGCACTGATAGGTGGCACTGATTGCACTGATAGGTGGCACTTGTGGGCACTGATTGCACCGATAGGTGGCACTTGTGGGCACTGATAGGTGGCACTTGTGGGCACTGATAGATGGCACTTGTGGGCACTGATAGATGGCACTTGTGGGCCCTGATAGGTGGCACTGATAGATGGCACTTGTGGGCACTGATAGATGGCACTGATAGGTGGCACTTACAGCACTGAAAGGTGGCACTTATAGCACTGAAAGGTGGCACTTGTGGGCACTGATAGATGGCACTGATTGCACTGATAGGTGGCACTTGTGGGCACTGATAGATGGCACTGATAGATGGCACTGATTGCACCATTAGTGCAATCAGTGCCATCTATCAGTGCCCAAAAGTGCCACCTTTCAGTGCAATCAGTGCCACCTATCAGTACCCATAAGTGCCACCTATCAGTGCAATTAGTGCCATCTACCAGTGCCACCTGATAGGTGGCACTGGTAAATGGCACTGATTGCACTGATAGGTAGCACTTGTGGGCACTGATAGGTGGCTGGCACTGAAATGCTGCAAAAAATGACACAGGATTTATAAAAAAAAAAAAAACTGCTGCAACGTCCATCTTGGTACACCCTGCACTCGGCTGCAGTAAGCAGCAGCGGACATCTTGTTACACCCAGCCCATATAGCTCGGGCTGGGTGTAACAAGATGTCTGCTGCTGCTTACTGCAGCCGAGTGCAGGGTGTACCAAGATGGACGTTCAGCCGCTGACCGAATGTGACAGCACCGGTCACCGATCCTGAGGCGACTACGCCCTGCACCCCTGCCAGCTTACCACGTTCAACTTCAGGTGAGGGACTCGCTCTCCCCCCCGCCGACTCGGTCCACTGACTGTGCCCGCCCTCCCCAGCCAGACTCCGCCCGCCCCAGCCAGACTCCGCCCGCATTTCCTTCAAAGACTCTGCCCGCCCTATCTCCAGCCAAACTCCGCCTGCACTCTCCGTCCACAGGCTCTGTCCGCCCTCTCCAGCCAGACTCCGCCCGCACTCCCCAGCCCTCCCCAGCCACTGACTCCTCCCGCCCTCTCCGGCCACTCTACACTGAAAGAAAAATAAAAGTATCGGGTGAAGCATCGGGAGCATTTGCGCGAGTACAAGTACTCACGCAAATGCTCGGTATCGGTCCCGATACCGATACTAGTATCGGTATCGGGACAACCCTAGTGTATAGTACTGTAGTATGTAGCCAGCCACAGATACAGAACATACAGTTTTACACATGCAGCGGGCTGACAGCTTAGGGAGAGACATAGTTTGGCCCAACAACAAACTTGTATATGTACAGTAGTTCAAAAGCTGGAGTTCTCTCTTAAATTGAAGAAGAAGTGCAAAAAACTGTAGAACTACAATGAACAACCAATGGCACAACTAGACAATTGGAACATAGTCATACTATGTTCCAATTGTCCAATAGCACAGTCCAATACCAATTCATTTACCGTATATACTCGAGTATAAGCCGAGTTTTTCAGCACATTTTTTTGTGCAGAAAATGCCCCCCTCGGCTTATACTCAAGTCACCTTTTTGCGCTTGATCTCCCAGACTTTGGGGAACCAGTACCGGCCGGCCTTGAATCCCCTGGACCCCAAACATGGCACACATGTAGCCCCACTCTTCCTCTACAAGCGTGCAAAGTTTTTTGTTCGGGGGACCAACGGCCGGGGAGCACCGATTTTTCAAAGCCGGGCACCCCTTCCATAGACTCCCATGTTAAATGGTAATTTCTCTGGTGAATTTGGGGACCTGGTACCGGCCGGTCGTAGGTCCCCTGGACCCAGAACTTGGCACATATGTAGCCCCATTTTTCCTCTACAAGTGTGCAAAGTTTGTTGTCTGGGGGACCTACGGCCGGGGAGCACCGATTTTCCAAACCGGCCACCCCTTCCTTAGACTCCCATGTTAAACGTCAGTCTAGTCAAGGACACAGTGAGGCATGGGCACAGTGAGGCATGGGCACGGTGAGGCATGGGCACAGTGAGGCATGGACACAGAGAGGCATTCACATGGACACAGTGAGGTAAAGTGAGGCACAGTGAGGCATGCAGATGGACACCCTAGGCTTATACTCGAGTCAATATGTTTTCCCATTTTTTTTGTGGTAAAATTAGGTACCTCGGCTTATATTCAGGTCGGCTTATACTCGAGTATATACGGGTACTATGATTAACATGGTAAATGAATTGGTCTATGCTACTAATTTCTAAAGCTATTTCAGTAAAAGTGGCAGATTTCGCTTTAAGAACAATCAAGAATATGAGATGCTAGACTGAATAGTCTCTCACTCTCTGTACTGGTGCTTGGGGCAGATACATATCTGCGTGCAATCTGTGCAAGCAAAGGAAAACGTTGTTTGTTGATGCACCAGTACTCAAGGGAATTGTCGCTTCTGGCGATAGGCTGCTCAGCTAAATAAATCTCCAGCTGTTGGGTAGCTGCAGTTGTTGTGGCACTGCTATGGCGCGGGTTGCATTCATGTAAAATTTCCTCAAACATATCAGATATCGAGGGAGTGTGTTCCTCTTCACTTGTATGCAACCGTTTCTACTCTGGTATACTTTCCTCTGTGCTACACCTTGAAACTCCTTCACCAGATGCTTCCACCACCTCCATTTGTGCCTGTATCATTTCCCGTGCACGCTGCTTTTTCTCCACATTAATATAATGCTCTTTAAATCGAGGATCTAGAACTGTTGAAATGCAGTACAGAGGGTTGGACTTGGTGTCTTGAAACTGGTTGGTAACGGCCTCCAGTAGAGTGGTTTTAGACGTTTTTACGCCATGATCTGTTTCTACCTCTTTTCCTAGCAGATGCTTCAGTGCAGCAATCAAGGGAATAACTTCCGGAATAAAAGCATTTGTTGAGCTTATTTATTTTGTTAACGGTTTAAATGGAGATAGAAGGGGGCGTGGCCTGACACATGGAGCTGGCAGACGTGTAGTGTCTCAGCTACCGGATCCCTCGGCTCTACAGGGCTTCTCCACACCGCGGATCGCCACCGGAATAGCCCACATGGGGAAGGATAAGTACAAGGAGCAGAAGGGGACAGGGGGTTCCCGTCCTGGGGGTGATTTAGGGCACTTTTTCACCTGTTCTTCGGCCGCAGCACAGCGCTGGCCGGAATCCAAGATGGCGCCGGCGCCTCCATCCCCGGCCCACTCTGAGTCAGTCCTGGACTCCCTCGCTGTCTCCCAAGCATGCCATCCCTCCCCTGGGACACAGGATCGCCCCTCTAGATGACCCAGGAGCCACTCAACCACATCCCTGGGCTCAGAGGATGGATGGGACTTAGAATCCCAAATGAGATCCATGAGCAGCTACATGCGCTCTCTCCCCACTAAGGCTGATTTTGAACACTGTGTTAACCGTATTGAAAAAGCATACAGGCAAGAGATCACTGAGCTTAAAAAAGACATTGGGGTCCGTTTTGAGGACATAGAAAACACCACAGAAGGCCTTCATACCACTGTGCAGTCCCATGAGGAAATACTTAATACCCACACCGTCATGCTGCAGCAACTGGCATACCAGCAAGATGACATCGAAAATAGGAACAGACGGAACAATATCCGGGTACGTGGAATCCCTGAATCCGTGGACCCCAAAGGCGGCAGTAATGTCCATTTTCATTCAGTTTCTGCAATTACCCAAAGATAACCCCCTTGAACTTAATCGGGTCCACAGGACCTCTGGCCCCAGGAAACCTCATTTGTGCGCGACACTCTGTGCAGAGGGCATTTCTATAATATCAAGGAATCCATTATGCAGGCTGCCAGCACTCAAGACTCTATTCTCTTCAACGATATCCCCGTGATGCTTCTACCTGATCTCTCCAGCCAAACCTTGACCATGCGGAAAGCTCTGAAGCCCCTCACGCAACTATTGCAATCTCGCCAGTTAAAGTACCAATGGCGCTTTCCCTTCCAGCTGCGGGTCCACCATGATGGCAAGACGGCCATTTTCTGTACTCTTGGAGACCTCCCCACGTTTCTCAGCACACTGGACTTGCCTCATGTCTCTATCCGGGATTGGCCCTTCACACCCACCACCCCAGGACTGCCATATCTTCCTCAGTGGCAAAAACAAAGTCGCTGAAGGCGACCCGGATCCTCCTCGCGTGAAGATCCCAATGATTGATGTCCATTAGGCCGGCTGGTCGTCTGTTCTTCCTTGTATTTTTTTTTCAGTGCAGGACCACGTCCTGCGTTGACTCGGGATTCACTGGGTCTAACTCTCATATGTTTCACCTGCTGTTCTTCTCTTTATTGAATACCTTCCAAAAGGTTGCTACTGTTAGCGATTATTTCTTCTATAGAAGGACATCACCACATACCCACGTTGGGTCTGTTCAATGTTCCTGTTCAGGACTGGGACGCCTGACTCACAATACCCAGATGCGGACTCACTTCTGTTCAACAGTCCGGACCCCTGCAACCACCCCCTTGTTTTTGTTTTTTACCTGTTCCCCTGCGAACCCCTTCATTATCATTTATAGTTTTGCACACTGGACTCTCACATTTGATTCCCAGGAACACACGCACTTGTTTATAATACATAAACACCCTCCTGGCAAGAGCATACTGCAGCTTTGTTCCCCTATGCCATGTTATGTTTTTGCGTTCTATTTTATTGTTTATAACCTCTTCCCCCATGACAGGTTATTTTGTTCCTACCTATATCCTGCCCTGTAGAGCCCGGGATCCCGGGGGCCTCTCCATGCCTCCCACTCCCACCCCCCCTTAGGCATACTCGGTGCACGTTCCTAGCGCCGTTCTTGGTTCTGACAAATTTTTTACTATGCATTTTTAAGTATACTGTATTTACACACTTCTGACCAATTGGTGCCACCTAGTGGCCCATCTATGTTACTCTGTCTACCCTCTACAGTCAGGGCTTCAGCCTCCTGTGTTGGACTATACCATGACACACAATATTACTGCTCTGTCGACCCTGGAGGCTGGGTTCTCTCTTTTTCAATCTTTACTTTCACATTCTCTTTCCCCCCAACTATCTCGTTCTATTGCTTTCCCTCTCACCCCCCTTCCTCTCCAAACCCCCCCTCTGATGGTGGAGACTGGACTCAGAGAGACAATCATTACCCTTTATTATATCGCCCTTAACCCCCCTCTCCATTATGGCAGTCACACCACCTCTTAATTACCATCATACAACTGCAGGGGCTTTAACACCCCGGAGAAGCGCAGCCAGATCCTTTACCACTTCCACAAACAATGAACTAACATCCTGCTATTGCAGAGACGCATTTCCGCACTGACTCTACACCCACACTACGTAACCGTCACTATACGACCTGGTTCCATAACTCTAGGTGCCGGAATTTCTAGGTGCCATCAAGGGACTGAAATTGGGCAAATGTCCGGGCCCAGACGGCTATACCACGAGATTTTACAAAACATTTGCTAGAAATACCCTCCCCTCCAGAAATCTCCTTTCAGCCAACGTATCTATCCTTTTGAAACCCGGTAAAGATCCTTCACAATGTAGTAGCTACCGCCCCATATCCCTACTAAATATTGACCTCAAGCGGTTTGCAAAGGTCCTCGCTAACCGCCTCTCCCCACTATTGCCAGGGATCATACACAGGGATCAGGTCAGTTTTGTCCCGGGCAGAGAGGCCCGAGACAATACGACTAAAACCATACACCTCATCTCATATATCCAATGTTACCACCAACAGGCATGCCTCCTGTCTTTTGACGCAGAAAAGGCATTTGACCGGGTCAACTGGCGCTTCCTGCGACTTTCCCTGGAACAAATAGGTCTTGGATCCTCCTTTGTCTCCAAAATCATGTCCCTTTACTCACACTCCTCCATGTCGATTTTGGTGAATGGCACATCATCGGAAGCGTTTGACATATCTAATGGCACCCGCCAAGGATTCCCCCTCTCCTGTTTGATATCGTCATCGATCACCTGGCTTGTGCCATATGCCAAAATACGTCAATACACGGTATCCAAACACCCTCAGAACACCATAAACTATCTCTCTAAGCTGATGATCTATTAATCTATGCTCGACAGCCCCACATAACTCTCCCCTCGCTCTTCTCGGAATTTAAACGCTTCGGCCTACTGAGCAACTTTAAACTCAACATCTCCAAGACAGAGGCCCTCAACATCTCCTTATCCACATCCACCATGTCCTTGCTGCGTTCCAACTATTCCTTTCAATGGCAGACCAGAGGCATCTCCTACCTAGGTGTAACGATAACCGTAAATCTCTCCAATCTCTTCACATTCAATTATATCCCCCTCCTCTCCCGCCTCCGGAAGGATCTGGCCTCCTGGGGGGGGGTTCGGCTTTACCCTGGTTTGGCCGCATTAACACCCTCAAGATGGATACCCTTCCCAAATTATCTTTTCCAAACCATTCCGGTCACCATTCCCAAAACCTTTTTCTCTTATCGTCCATGGACTGACACAGCCTCTTTTACACTTTACACGTGGGTTATGTCCCTGCTTGCAGGAGAAGACCTAGGCAGAATGTGAAATGTTATACATACATTCTTAAAAGCCAGAGCTGAACAGCCCCGCCCAGGGGGGCGGTCCCTCCGGACATAACCCTCCCACTGCAGTCAGCAGACCTCAGTTTTTTTCTGCCTAGCAGAAGGAGAAGACGTGGCTCTCTCAGGAGCCAGTCTCTTGGAAGATTTTATTTTTAAATTTGATTCCTTTGGGAATTTTATTATTTTATTTTTGAGACCTTCAATCAACTGTCGGCTAGGCAACAGGTTGGGTACACTGGTATCCTCGTAGTCTTCCCTGTCCGACCATCGAGCGTGCTGATCCTCGCCTTGTGTGCGTGAGACTCAGTTCACGACATGCCCCATGACTCCAGGGGTGGCCGGGTTGCTTTTATGCTCCCGCGGTCCTCTCAAGATTAAACAGTACCTGTCTGTATCTTTCGCGGTGGACCGGGCCGACAGCTACTCAGTACTACTCTGTGATAGGTCTGTCTGATACAAGCCAGTGGGTCCCTCTGGGACAGGTAAGTAGTCTCTCCTGCTGCAGGTGAGTACATGCTGGCTGTGTTTCTTTATATGGGGGTTTCTCTCTGTCTCCCCCCTGTTATGCTGCTCTCTGCACCCTGTACTGGTGCTGTGCTGTGTGGGGGTACTTGAGGGTCGCTCTGGCCTGGCTGGGGGCGCTCATATCTGTGTAGTGGGTGGACTCTGGGAGAGGAGCAGTGTTCTGGTGTGTGAGTGTTTGACTTCATTGTGTGCGCCATTAGCGCTGTGTGGTGATTTTAAAAAATGCGCTCGGCGGCCATCTTGCCGTGGATCAATGGCGCAGTAATGCATGCGGCCGGTGCCCATTTTCTTGAAGCCACGGCGCTTTCACTTTCGGTTTCGGCCTCTATCGGCGCTGCTGCGGCGTGAATCTCCTCACACTCTCCTCACATCTCCTCACAATCTCCTCACACTCTCCTCAGGCTTCACTCGCGCTGCAGCGCGGTTTCAAACAGCAGAACTGAGCGGTCCTTAAGGGTTGGTGAGTCCTCTGGGTATCCCCTCCTCAGCCTCAGTGCAGCCGGTGGGTGGACTGTATTATTCACTGTAATAGTGTATAAGGTCTCAGAGGGTGGCAGTATGGAGTCTGGTTCACCTGCTTCTCCACACTTGTCAGAGGCAACTGGCAGTGCTCCTGCACCTGCGGTCCCTAGCGACTAGTTGTCGGCAGTCCTGGAATCATCCTTGTCAGGATGGAAGCGGTGTGAGAGCGCAAGGGAGCTGTAAAGCGCCCCCTCCCCACACATTCTCCTGTAGGGGAGTGCTCTGTCTCAGATATGGGCCTAGCTACTGCTGCTCAGGACCCTAGCTCTGATGATTTTCATGTTTTTTGAACAGGACATTCCTTGTGAGGAAGACCCCAGTTCTGAATAACTGACAGGGTGCTTGTAAGTGAACTCATTGATGCTGTGAGGGACACTCTCAAGCTAAATGTTGAGGCTGAGGAACCTCAGGTGGAAGCTGTCTCCTTTGGCTCTTTTAAAGCCATTTCTTCAAAAAAGGTCTTTCCATATGTGCCTTTTCTTGATACATTCAGTGACCAAGTCTGGGATAAGCCGCAGAAGACTTTGACGGTCCCGCTGCGCCTAGCCTTAAGGTACCCCTTTGAGGAGGACCTGGTTAAGAAGTGGGCTCTCCCCCCAGTGGTCGACCCCCCGGTCGCCCGTTTGAATAAGGCTACCACGCTCCCAATGGAAGGGACTCCTGCATTTAAGGATCCCACTGACAGGAGGTCAGAGGTGGTGAGTAGAACTATGTTTACCTTATTGGGGTCTGCCTTACGCCCTATAGTGGCGGCGACACTTGTGTCTAAGACACTCACAGGATGGGCAAAGATTTTGCACCAGACAGTACAGGAGCATAATCTCCCTCCTGAGACCATTGCCCTGGCTCACCAACTTGCGCAGGGTTTAGTCTCTGTGTGCGATGCCACTTTGGATGCGGCCCCTTTAATATCTGGGGCCTCTATCTCTGCTGTGGTGCTGCGTTGCCTTATCTGGCTGAAATGCTGGTCGGCCGACCTAGCTTCCAAAAAGCTCCTGGCTGACTTGCCCTTTAAGGGCGGTAGACTGTTTGGGGCCGCCCTGGATGATATTATTATGGATGTCACAGGGGGTAAGAGCACCTTCCTTCCTCAGTCTGTTAAGGAAAGGAAGCCCCACCGTAGGCCGGGCCCTTCCTTTCCGGCAAAGAAGACGTTTTTTCATCAGTCAGAATCCACGGGTAAACCCACACAGACTGAAAAAAGTGCGGCTGGTGGACATAAGCGTCCCTGGGTGCATAAGCCTACCAAGCAAGCTCCCAAGCCCGCTACCGCATGAAGTCTTGCCCCTGCCCGACTCTGGGGTGGGGGGACGTCTTTGCAGGTTCACGGTTCGGATCTCCGACCAGTGGGTGTGCAAGGTGGTCACCTCAGGATACAGGATAGAGTTCCGTTCCTGGCCCCCAGACAGATTATTTCCCTCAAATCTCCCTCTCCTTCCTGCCCGTCGGGCGGTCCTCTTAGGGGCCGTACAGGATTGATCAGGTCCGGAGTGATTGTGCCGGTTCCGTCACAGGAGAGGTTTCAGGGGTTCTACTCTAATCTGTTTGTAGTCCCAAAAAAGGACGGGGTTCGGCCAATCCTGGACCTCAAGGCCTGAATGCCTTTGTGAAGGTGCAAAAGTTCCGCATGGAATCCATTCGCACGGTGATCGCTACACTCCATCAAGGGGATTTTCTGGCGTCCTTGGACATCAAGGACGCCTACTTGCATGTTCCGAACTGCGCAAGTCACCAGAAGTTTCTGCGCTTTGCGATCAGCGAAGTCCACTATTAATTTGTGGCTCTTCCCTTCGGCCTAGCCTTGGCACCAAAGGTGTTTACCAAGGTGCTTGCTCCGGTTCTAGCTTTGCTGAGACAGCGAGGCATTGCTATCGTGGGCTATCTGGACGATCTTCTTCTAAGAGCAGACAATGACTCAGAATTAGAAGAAAGTGTGACTATCGTCAGTCAGACCCTCAGGGACTTCGGGTGGCTCCTGAACATTCAGAAGTCGGTCCTGGTCCCGACTCAGCATTCAGAGTATCTAGGTATGATCCTGAACTCCTTGGAGGCAAAGGTATTCCTACCCCTGGAGAAGTTACTGACATTTCAGTCTGCAGTGCGGGTCCTGACGTCCCGAAAATGGTCGTCAATCCGTTTACATTCCGGGCGTAGACAATTGGCAGGCGGACTATCTGAGTCGCCAGACGCTAGACCAGGGAGAGTGGTCCTTGCACCCGGAGGTTTTTTAAATTCTGTGCCTGCGGTAGGGCATGCCGGATGTGGACCTGATGGCCTCTCGACTCAATCGCAAGGTGTCGTGGTTTGTGGCCAGGTCCAGGGATCCTTGAGCGGATGCCTCGGATGCGTTGGTGGCCCCATGGGGCCATTATCACCTAATATATGTTGTCCTCCGCTGCAGCTGCTTCCTTGCCTGCTGCACAGGGTGGCGACCGAGGGGATTCCAGTGATCCTCTTTGCGCCGGATTGGCCTCGGCGTCATTGGTACGCTGACCTGGTACATCTTGTCGCGGAAGTTCCTTGGCGGTTGCCAATGAGGGAGGACCTTCTGTCTCAAGGTCCTATATTTCATCCTGCTTTACAGTCTCTGGCTTTAACGGCATGGCTATTGAAAGCCAGGTGCTGAGAGACCGAGGTCTCTCGGATTCAGTCATTTCAACCATGTTAAGGGCACGGAAGTCTTCCGCCAAAAAGATATATCACCGTACCTGGAAAGCTTACATCGCTATGTGCGAAGAGCTGGACTGGCGTCCACGGACGTATTCCGTCCCCAGAATCCTGCGGTTCTTGCAGCGTGGCGTGACCCAAAAGCTTACTTTGAGTACCATTAGGGGTCATATTTTGGCCTTGGCCGTCTTCTTTCAGCGACCGCTAGCGGGTCATTCCTTGGTTAGCACCTTTGTGCAGGGGGTTCGCCATGTGCTCCCTCCTGTGATACCTCCTCTCCCTCCTTGGGATCTGAATCTGGTGCTCTCAGTTCTCCAGGAACCTCCCTTTGAAAATATCAGAGATATTCCCATCTTAACCTTGTCTCAGAAGGTGGCCTTCTTAGTGGCCATTACTTCTGTTAGACGGGTGTCTGAGATGGCGGCCTTGTCCTGCAAGTCGCCCTATTTGGTCATCCATTCAGATAAGGCGGTGTTGCGTCCGCGACCTTCTTTTTTGCCAAAGGTGGTCTCGACCTTTCACCTAAATGAGGACATTGTCCCCCGTCCTTGTGTCCTCACCCATCGCATCCCAGAGAGTTTGCGCTTCACACATTGGACGTGCCTTGCGGGTGTACCTGTCTGCTACTGCTTCTATTCGGAAGTATGACTCACTGTTTGTGTCTGTCTCTGGTCCAAAACAGGGCCAAGTGGTTTCGTCTACCACCATTTCTAGGTGGATCAGACAGACCGTTATACAGGCCTATGCCCTCAAGGGGCGGGCGCCTCCCCTTCCGGTTACGGCGCATTCCACCAGGGCAATTAGTGCTTCCTGGGTTTTCCGGCATCAAGCGTCGGATGCACAAGTGTGCAAGGCGGCGACCTGGTCGTCCGTTCATACCTCTTCTAAGTTCTATGAGGTTGATGTGGCTGCATATTTGGATGCTTCCTTCGGCCGCAAGGTGTTGCAGGCCACTGTTTAATGTTGCAACTCCTCCGTTGAGGAGCTCTGCCTTGTTTGGAGTGAGGTTTTTGGTTTTCCATTTATACTGCTCCCATCCCTCTTGACACTGCTTTGGGACATCCCACGTGTAAAGTGTAAGAGAGGCTGTGTCAGTCCATGGACGATAAGAGAAAATAGGATTTTTGTACTCACCGTAAAATCAGTTTCTCTGACCATGGACTGACACAGCACCCACCCTTCTTTTCAAGGTTTGTACTGCTTTGTTACGAACTGAGGTCTGCTGACTGCAGTGGGAAGGTTATGTCCAGAGGGACCGCCCCCCTGGGCGGGGCTGTTCAGCTCTGGCTTTTAAGAATGTATGTATAACATTTCACATTCTGCCTAGGTCTTCTCCTGCAAGCAGGGACATAACCCACGTGTAAAGTGTAAGAGAGGCTGTGTCAGTCCATGGACGTCAGAGAAACTGATTTTACGGTGAGTACAAAAATCCTATTTTCTCTGCCCTACGCTCCCTTTCTATCCATTTTATATGGAATAAGGGACTCTCCAGAGTTAAATACAAGCTGCCCACACACCCAAAACTACAGGGTGGCACAGGCTTACCAGATTATGAGCTTTATTACAAAGCCACTCTCATTGCTCGTGCCCTGGAATGGTTCCCACGGCCTTTCCAGAAAGCCTCCGTGATGGTCGAACAAGATCTATCCCCTGTCGATCTACAGGCTCTCCTCTGGGGTTACAAGGGCAACTTCCCTGACCTCCACCATCCACCTCACCTCCAACCATAGCTGTCCTTATGCTCTGGTACAGGAGAGGATTGTGCGAGATTCTCTCCTCAGACCCATCCCCTCTATCACCTCTATTTGACAATCCGGCCTTCCCACAGGGCATAGGGGCCCACACTCTTCGTTCTTTTCACCGCTCCTCCTGGCCACAGGCACACACATTCATCCACTCGGGTAATGGGACCCCAATCGTCATAAAGGGAAATCGGGACTGGCTCACTGCCCTACATCTAACAACCTTCACAAAACATTTATTACTCTCATCGCAGATCCACCGCCCATTGTCTGTATTCGAACATCTAAGTTCCCTTCAGGAACTACAGTACCTAGACACTTACTCTCCCACATTTACAGCTTGATTCAAGCCCTCACCCAAAAAGACCTACCCACTTACACCAGAATGTGGTCGGCAGACTTGGGAAAGACCCTCTCCAGAGCGGAGTGGCAGGTTGTGTTCCACTTCACACACAAGTCCTCCATCTCCTGTTACTCACAGGAGAAGAACGTCAAGATCATGTCCAGGTGGTACAGGGATCCTGCCACGCTACATAAGATATTTCCAGCTACCTCGGCCTCCTGCTGGCGATGCAATGCAATTCATGTCTGGTGGGAGTGTGACCGGATTCGACCCTTCTGGAATCAGGTATTTCAGGTATATAATAACATGTATGAAGAATCTTTGCAACTGACTCCTGAGATAGCACTTCTCTCCATGCTCCCGGGATCAATAGCCTCTCAAAAAAAATGTCTACTACGCTTTTTTCTATCAGCGGCTCGACAACTCATTCCCCTTTTTTGGAAAACAACCACAACTCCCCCGCTATCTCTTTGGGTCTCCACTATGAATGACATCATGCGAATGGAAGAGATGCTGGCGCTTGATAATAACACATAGGACAAATATCAGACTTTGTGGTCTGTTTGGCGGCACTTCTACTCCTCAGATACTCTGCTTGGCATGCTTCCTGCCTCCCAGAACTCATCTTCACCTAGACCCTGACCACTGCCTCAACTCATTGGTGGTTCCTCATTCATCAAGTACACGCCTCTCCTGCCCTGTCTCTCCCAGCAGACCCTCTCCCTTCCCCGTTTCCCCCTCCTCTGATCCCTTCTTCTCTCTTTCTTCTTTCCTACTTTTTTCTCTCCCTTATGCTATTTTACTGTTTGACACAAATTGAATATGTGATTGTATGCAACATCCTAGGCGCGAGCGCTGCTGTAGGCGATAGCCATTTGGCACGCTCGATGCTGCTTTTCTGTGAACAATGTGTCAATTGTGTTTCTAATGTTCTGTCTATTCTACCCAAAAAAATATATTCAACCCTAAATGGAGATAGAAGAGACAAACTATTTTCAACTAACATCCACTGATGTGCGCTCAGCATTGCCGGCAGCTCGTAATCCGTAATGTATGCAGCTAAAACACGCTTTTGTTCGAAAAGACTTTGCAGAATATAGTAGGTGCTGTTCCAACGAGTGGCTACATCTTGCTGCAGTTGTTTCGGTGGCATTCCAAACTGTATCTGCAAAGCTTGTAATCTGGAATAAGCAAGCGGAGAATGCTTAAAGTGACCCACAATTTTTCTTCCTTTTGATACGATATCAGATATGGTGCGCTGACTCAGTAATCCTTCATTCACAGCCAATTGCAGCGTGTGTGCCATACACGGTATGCTTTTAAGTTCACTGTCCTCCATTGCCTTTGCCATGTTCCACGCATTGTCTCGGATAATCAAATGCACTTTAGACTTCTCAATGTGCCAAGTGTCAAGCATGGTTTTTAAAGCGTCAGATATTGCTGCTGCAGTATGTGATCCAACAAACTCCCGTGCGTTAAGTAGGATGTTTTGCAATTGAAAATTGGCATCTATCCACTGCGCTGTCAGGCTAAGCATGCTTGTTGGACTGACGTCTGAACTCCAAATGTCAGTAGTAAAACTGATTGCTATGATGTCGGTAGTCATGAGCTCATGAACGTGTTTTCTAACACTGCAAAACAATTCAGGTAGACAGATATCTGCAAAAGTAGCGTCTTCTTGGTAGTGAGTAACGCGGCTCAATATGTTGCATGAGCCTACGGAATCCAACGTCCTCCACAACAGAGAATGGCTGGTCGTCTAATGCAATAAATTCCATAATTTTATCTGTAATGCCACGAGCTTTGGGACTGTCATTTGTAAATTTTTAAAATCAATTTAAAAGCTAAACCCCAGGCAGCTATAAAAAAAAACTTTTTTTTTTTAACATTTCAAAAAGGGGAAGCAATCAAAACTAAAATTAAAATAGTCCTTCAAACTTCAGCAGCGCTATAAGCTTTAAATTGTTGCATAGAAAAAGTAGTAAATCCAAATGGGACCGAAGTTCAAAACGAAACTTTGCATGTAGCAGTTCATGAGTGATTCATCAGCTGTGTTGAATGTTCGATCGTTATCACATCTAGTGCTTAAACTCCCTATAGGAATGTAAGTGAAGGGAGCTGTTTTAAGCTCCCCGAGCTCATGGGAATGTGGCAGAGGGGAAGTTTCTAGTCCCCCCTCTCACACCTGGCAGATAATTAGGTATAATGTTAAAGGTGAGGGAAGCTAGGGACCAATAGCAGGGCATAGGTTAGGTCACATGGCAAGTAAGAAAATTCTGGAAGTTTGGGAGAGGTATTTAAGGCAGAGCAGCAAGCAGCCTGTGACCTGAGGATCAGGCAACCCCTTACCTTTGAACTCCTGTGTTTCCCTGCGCATTCCTGTGACAGTCATGGAGAACCTGCTTCGTCGCATCCTTGAAAGAGCTGGAACTGAAGATGGGGAATCTTGGCTACAGCACTGCCTTTCCATGCCCCCAGCACCAGAGATCCGGGACCTGGCTTACACCCCTGCTGGAGACCAAGCGGTGTCAGCTGCTACCGCATCTTCATCCGCAGCCGCCGCAGCATCTGCATCCTCAGCCGCCTCTACTAGCATCCCTCCCCGCCCAGCGGACTCTGAAGCTGCGTTCACATGGGGAGCAGAGGCAGGCTCAGTCAGCATTCCCATTGGCGGCAGGGCAGAGGAGGCATCCATCGAGGTTCCTGCTCCTGTCGGTGACCCGGACGTACTGCCAGAGAAGAGGAGGAGGTCCCTTAGAAGCTTGTCCACGGCTTCAAGCAAACGGACATCAACCAGCAAGAGCAGCCATAGAGGAGTGTCTGGCAAGGGACAGCTCTCGTCACGCCGCGGTACTCCTACAGCGCCCTCCAGTGGCCAGTCCTCTCTTCACATGTCTTTTTCTCCACAGGTTTCATCTCAGGTTATTCCTGCATCATTCACCCGCACAGGAAAATCCGGGCTGCTGGCTGGGAATGGCGGCAGCACAGGACAGGCTACCTCAAGCTCCAGCACTCATGCATCACTGGAGGCGCAGCAGATACCTGTGGTGTGCTCTCAGATGACTGCTACGGGTCCAGGTAATGACACTTTTACTCAGTTACAATTATTAACCTCTTTGACTGCTTCCCTGTCATCTATTATTGCAGGTATGACACCTAATATGTCGATTAGTCAGAAGGTTGCTAGCTCTGCTGCTTCAGTATGGGCCAGCCCTGAGGTTGCACGGGGCAGTCAGGGGGGGGGTAGCAGTGTGCCCACTATTATGGCAAGTCCGTCACAGTCGGGGAATGGCTTGGATATCCCGCCTAATGTCCCAGAGATCTGTGCTACAAAAAAGATGAGAAAGGGGATAAGGATAGGCGTAGGCCGGTGTCCAGGAGCTTCAATAACTGGCTACAAGCCTTTTTGATCTATTCCAGTATTATTTGTGAAAGGTACCCTGAGAAGAGCGTGGGATTGTTGCAGCATCTGGACATTGTTCTGGAAGCCTATAAAAATTTTGGGGGCGTTTCCTGGTTCGTCTATGACGAGTCATTCCGACAGAAATTGTCGGTGCATCCAAGTTTGACATGGGGCTCAAAGGATATTGGCTTATGGCTAAATCTTTTTCTGCCCCAGAGAGCGTTCAATCCCAAACCACAGCTGCAGGTCGCAGCACCAGTCAGTGCATACAGGAGGGGAATTTGTTTCTCATTCAATGACTCTCAGTGCAAATTCCCAGGCTCCTGCAGGTATAGACATGAATGTGCGTTTTGCGCAGGAGCGCATCCTGTTACCAAATGCTTTAAAAAAATGGCCGTGGCAAACCAGCCACAGCTTAGAGAACCCTTTTCAAAAGGCCCAGTCGCCGGTGAAGTTGCTAAACATGTTCCCGTGGCTGCAAGTCTACACAGACAGGCGGATGGCCCTTCTTCTCTTTGAAGGGTTCAACGAGGGTTTCATGCTCCCTCCCTTTAAGGGTCAAGGTTGTGTGGTAGGAAAAAATTTAAAATCAGCTTTAGAGTTCCCTGAAGTGGTTAGGGAAAAATTTGTAAGGAGCTTCAGGCTGGTAGGATCTCGGGCCCTTTTTTGCACCCTCCTTTTCTAAACTTTAGAATTTCCCCCCTTGGGCTTGTTCCAAAGAAAGAGCATGGGTCATTCAGGTTAATCCACCATCTGTCAGCTCCTAAGGGGGATTCTTTGAATGATCAGATTAGTACTGAGATGGCATCCGTACATTATTCTACGTTTGAGGATGCGTTAGTGAAGATTCGTTTGTTAGGGCAAGGAGCCTTTCTTGCTAAAGCTGATGTCCAATCTGCTTTTCGTTTATTACCCATTAATCCTGTATCTTTTAACTCATTAGGTTTCGTTTTTGATAATTGTTTTTTCTTTCATCGTTGTCTCCCCATGGGTTGCTTGCTCTCCTGCAATTACTTTGAGACCTTTGCCACTTTCCTGGATTGGGTGGTACGGGAGCACTCTGGCTCATCCTTTCTGTTGCACTATCTAGACGATTTCCTTTTTTTGGGTAGTTCTGTAGCTGATTGTTCAAACGTCCTAAATTCTTTTCTTGCGATTTGTGGATCCTTTAATATCCCTTTGGCACAAGAAAAAACCCTGGCTCCTACAACACGTTTAGTCTTTTTAGGGATCACTATTGATACCGAAGCAATGGAGTTTGAACTACCGGCGGCTAAAATTATTCAACTACAAGGTATCCTTTACACAATGATTAGACGACGTAAGTCCATTTTGAAGGAGGTTCAAAAATTGCTCGGCCTGCTGGCATTTGCATCCAGAATCCTGCCTGTCGGGAGAATATTCTCTCGGAGGCTCTATTTAGCCATTTCTGGATTCAAATCCCCTTCCTCCCATATTAGAATCTCTTCGGAAATTAGGGAGGACCTGTTGGTATGGTCGCAATTCTTGGAGAAGTTTAACAGTAGAGCAATTTTTCAATCAGAATTTGTAACTGACCAAGATTTTTGTTTGTTCACGGACGCAGCGGGCTCGGTGGGGTTTTCAGCCTTGTGGAGAACCCACTGGTGCGCTTCGTTATGGCACCCTTGTTGGCGACAAAAAGGTCACCTGAAGAACATCGTGATCTTAGAGCTGTTCCCCATCTTGGTGGCCTTAGAGATCTGGGGTGAGTATTTTGCTAATAAAAGGCTTCTCTTCAGTACTGACAATAAAGGGGTGCTTTTTGCGGTAAACTGCTTATCGTCCAAATCACCTCCTGTCATCTCCCTCATTCGCTACCTTGTATTTAAATGCTTGAGCTTAAATGTGTGGATCAAGGCTCGTTACCTACCAGGTAAGTTGAATGACATCGCAGACTCTCTCTCACGTTTGCAGATGGAGAGATTCAAGGTGCTTTTCCCAGCCGCAGACGAGACGGGGATCCCGTGTCCGGCCCACCTATGGGAGCTAATTTAGACTTGGTTCGTACGAACATTCTGAAATCCATCTCTCCGGCTACTCTGGCAGCGTACTCCTCAGCCTGGCGGGTGTGGTTGTCTCATCTAGGTTCCCTGGGTGAGCAGCAGTCTGCTTTTTCTGAACAGCTGGTTTTGTCCTTTTTGAACGGGTTACTGGCTAGAGAGGTGTCATGGTCCCAGGTTAATAAAACTTTGGCAGGAATTTCTTTTTTTTTGGGAAGCTAAACCATCACCCCCCATGTTCTTCTTTCTTCTCTGTACAACGGGCTCTAAAGGGTTATAAAAAAGGTTCATCTCATCCTGACAATAGAATGGCGGTGACGCCGGGTATCCTTGCCAAACTGTGTTCAGCGGTTGATTTGGTATGTTTTTCACGCTATGAGGCTGCCCTTTTTCGGGCGGTTTTTTCTCTATTATCTTTCGGAGGGTTTAGGATTTCAGAAATAGTGGCTCCTAATAAGAAGTCCGAGTCAGGCCTTCGTTTAACGCATGTTTCTTTAGACGGTTCGAAGCTTAACCTTTTTATCCCACGATCAAAGACGGACCAGTTTGGCAAGGGTGTTTGGTTGACGTTGCAGTCATTTCCTAACTCTCCCATCTGCCCTGTTAGCCTAGTGGGGCAGTTTCTACGGGTCAGAGGTTCAGAAAACGGGTCATTATTTATTCATGAGAATGGCCTTCCTTTGGCCGTTTATCAGTTTAACTCGGTTCTGCACAAATGCTTGGTCTCACTAAACATGGGCAAGTTGCCACTCTCATCCCACTCCTTTCGGATAGGGGCTGCTACGGAGGCCGCCAGGCTGGGGTTAGATGTGGTTAGTATTAAGCGCATCGGTAGATGGCAGTCTGATGCTTACAAATTGTACATACGTCCTCACTGTCTTTTTTAAATCTACAGGTCAGGCGTTATCCGTCTGGATCTTAGGTCATTCGTTTATATTCTGGGCCGAAAGGAGAGCTTTGCGAAGAGTCTATACCGGAAGCTTGAATTTTGATCCCACATTGGTGAACATTTGTTGGCATGGCAGGAGGGATATGGTATGGAATAATTTGTTTGAAGAGTTAAGTTTTCTGTTTCAAACCCTGCCAGTTCCTGATGTTTTGATTATCCACCTTGGGGGGAACGATATAGGGCATACTAAGTCCTTTGATTTAATTTTTCAAATAAAATGGGATCTGCTTCAGTTCAGGCTGTCCTTCCCCGGAGTATGTTTGATTTTTTCAGAGATTGCTCAGAGATTGGTATGGTTGAACTCCCCGCTTGAAAAGGTTAGAAAGAGAGTGAAT
The DNA here is from genome assembly GCA_029206835.1 of Rana muscosa. Classification (NCBI taxonomy): domain Eukaryota; kingdom Metazoa; phylum Chordata; class Amphibia; order Anura; family Ranidae; genus Rana; species Rana muscosa. The sequence continues at coordinate 997,494,049 of CM055118.1, forward strand.
AGGGCCCTAGCGAAGTTCTTGCCCACCATTGGGGGTCTGTCCTTCCGTCACGTAGACTTAGAAGGGGGGTCAGTTGGCCTATTCAGACCAGACGGGGTGCATCTTTCAGACGTTGGGCTTGACATTTTCAATAATGATCTTCAGTCTATGGTAGAGTTGGCCGCGAGGCGGGGTGGTTGGGCCGGCCTTGTTCTTTAAAGGTTGAAAAAACAAGTCCGGCTAGTGGGGTTAGTAGACGTTAATTCCAACCTGAGTCGTAGTGGCTGGGTTGATGAATGTATGGTGGTTTAAGCAAAGAAGTGATGTATTGTATTTTGATATCTAGTAATGGTTATTGGTTAAATAAATATGATTAAAAAAATAATAATAATAAATACCAGTAATAAAGGCCTGCGGCCAAGTTTAACCCATTTTTGTCTCAGAGGTCATTATTTATAATTATTCTGCATACAGTCCCATGTAAGTGAAGGGAGCTGTTTTAAGCTCCCCGAGCTCATGGGAATGTGGCAGAGGGGAAGTTTCTAGTCCCCCCTCTCACACCTGGCAGATAATTAGGTATAATGTTAAAGGTGAGGGAAGCTAGGGACCAATAGCAGGGCATAGGTTAGGTCACATGGCAAGTAAGAAAATTCTGGAAGTTTGGGAGAGGTATTTAAGGCAGAGCAGCAAGCAGCCTGTGACCTGAGGATCAGGCAACCCCTTACCTTTGAACTCCCCGCCCCCCCTCCCTTGTCGCGGCCTTATATTATTACGTGGTACCCCCTCTTGGTTTTCCTTTGCTAACGAGAGGGGTTAGTAGACGTTAATTCCAACCTGAGTCGTAGTGGCTGGGTTGATGAAAGTATGGTGGTTTAAGTAAAGAAGTGATGTATTGTATTTTGATATCTAGTAATGGTTATTGGTTAAATAAATATGATTAAAAAAAAATAATAATAAATACCAGTAATAAAGGCCTGCGGCCAAGTTTAACCCATTTTTGTCTCGGAGGTCATTATTTATAATTATTCTGCATACAGTCCCATTGCACTCACCAGATTCCAGATCAATGAAAGCCTCTGTATATGTGTGAGGTGACTGGGATCACTGCCAAACGAAAATCCGTCCGACCCCCAGAAAATGATCAGCCAGCAGGAAAACAGACACCTGCATCCTCTGATTCACCAGACTCCAATCAGCTGAGAGTTTTTCATTATACTCGGGCAAAGAAAGCGAAAAGGAAGCCTCATAGTGTAAAACTGTAAAGCTTTTATTTATCTAAAAGACTCCCTTCCCTTAATACATTAAACTTACAAACAAATATTTGAAAAAAGCATCCAATAAAATAGTAGCACGGTACATTCGGTTCTGTTAGTCTCACCACCTTTCGGAGAGTTGTGATTGTCCGTGGTGGTTCCCGGGAAGAAACCAGAGCCAATGACCAATTTAGCAAGCCGTGTAGTACACCTAGACGCGTCGCCTATTGATAAAGACGGAAACGCGTCTAGGTGTACTACACGGCTTGCTACATTGGTGCGACAGTGCACCACTCTATAACAGGCTCGTAGCGAGATGTACAGATCAGGATATGGTAAACAGTCCTCACAGCCTCACACAGACTCTCCTGCCGTCCTGTCTCCTGCCGTCCTGTCCCCTCCCCTACGCGTGACGATACAGGGGGCGTTGTATCTTCTTCAGGGGGAAATTTGATTGGACGGTAAGTATGTCTATCTAATATATGTGCCGGTGGCCATTTTGCCAACTACCGCGGACACTCTAGTGCTAGGTAATGGTCTGCAGTGAGTGTACTGTATAGGGAAAACTATTTGGATACAAATGCTGTGGAATTTTTCATTTTAATTTTATCCCAAAAAAAATTGGTACAAGTCAGATGTACTGCAGTGCAGACATTTTAACTACTACCTTGCATTAGGGATGAGCTTCGTGTTCGAGTCGAACCCATGTTTGACTCGAACATCGTCTGTTCGACCGTTCGCCGAATTGCGAACATTATGGGGCGTTCGCGCCAAATTCGAGTGGCGCGTCACGGCCCATAATTCACTGCGACGGCGCAGTGCATTGCTGGCTGATGATTGGCCATGCATGCACTATGACCCGCATGCTTTGGCCAATCACAGCGCAGTAAGAAAGGAGAGCCGTAATTGGCCAAAGCCAGGGTGGGTTTGGCCAATCATGGCTCAGAGGAGTAGGTACGTGTCACCAATATTTTGAAAAACACTAGCAGATCTCTTCCCTCTAGTCGCCCCTGAGGCAACTAGGAAGATATGCACACATAGTGCAAATAGCCTTTAATTAAAGGCACCTGCTTTTAACCCAAATGGGTGGAATCACTATTTGAGTACAGGAGTTTAATACTCCAGGGGTTAAACAAGACTATGTTTTTCCTCTCCATTTTCATCCAATTGGTTGACCCATCATGCCTTTAGCTCCCTTAATAACATTAAATCTTTTATAAATATGATTAAATCCAATCCATTTATCTCCATTAATCCTATATTTTACCTCCCATGCCTTGGGTGTTTTTTTGCCTTGTGTTTTTTCACTGGCCGCTGTGTCCAGCCCCGTGGTGTCGGGTGGATGCCTCTTTTCCACTTTGCTTCCCAGCACGGCGGGGGGGACGCTGACTATGTTTGCGCTTCTCCCCCTCTTGGTTCCCCATGGTTGGGCTCCTCGGGGCCACCGTGGGGTGCCCTTACCGTGCTGGCGGCGTCCCTTGATCACCGCCGGACTGTCCGTGACATCAGGCGCATGCGCGTGATGCCCAGACATCGCGCTTTTGCGTCGGAGGCGACGACGGATGTCGGGGCACTGCCTTCCGGAACGCCGATGGGACCACGTAAACGCCGCCCCTATTGGCGGCGTTGACCCATGTGAGGGTGGATGGGGAGGGGCTTCACACCTGTGAATCATGGACATTATTGCACACACTTTAAAAACCGACAGCCTCCAGGACTCCTCTGATGATCTCTGGAGAGCTGCCATATACTACTACAAGACAGATGGAGTGCATAGTAAGTACCTTGCTTGGAACACATCAAACTGGCTTATATTGTCTATGCCCTTTCTTTGGGATTTCATTTAATACAACCTAATTTAATTCAATACTACTTTACCCATACAATTGCTTTTTGCAATAGATTTAGGTCTGCAACACTTTACACTTTTATTAGAGTGCCACACATTTAATTGTCTGGCACCACACCCTATCACATAATTACCGCATTTTATCCTTCAGAATTCTTTTACTCACTTTAGTTTACCCCATATTTGGTTTAATCTATCACCCTATGCTATTCACTTCATTAATCCACACACCCTTTACATTTCTATGGTTGAGCACACTATTTTCTTAGCACTTTGTTTCATTTCCCATGCACCTATTCCACCACTAATACCCCTTTACACCATTCATTCTAATTTGATCAATTGTAGATTTATATCCTTACTCACTTTTATAATTTTCACAAGTTTACTTTTAACACCTATTATCATCATCATAAACTCATTATAGAACCCAATGAATAAGATAGTTTTAATTTCATATGTATTTACTAATTGATTTATTATCAGCCAGTGTTCCAATGCACTTCTTGACACTCCTATAATTCTTGATGATCGTTTACTGACAATTCTGCATGTCCTTTTATAGGTGCCCTGCCCCCTGTCCTCCCCTCCCCTCTGGGCCCACATATGTGGCCCCCTGCAAGCTATATGGACTATGCGCCCGCCCCCCGGGGGGGGGGGGGACATGCGGCCACAGTGGATCTACCAGGGTGAAGGCACCCACAGCCATCTGGTTTTTGCAACACACCCTCATTCTTTCATCCACTTAATGGTAAATACACCTTGTGAACATGAATATAATTTTGCACAATTCGGAATGTTTTACCGATGTTCTGTACACTGTCAAATGTCTTATTTTTGATGTTCTGATATATTCCCCTAGAACGTAAAACCCCCTGAAGAAGACTGAAAAAATTAATGGTCGAAATGCATTGGGGTATTCTGTGGATATCAATATTGTATATTTTAATTGGCAAACCATGTTTTTATCTGGGATGTTCTTTGCCCTAAGTCAGGAGTCTCCAAACATTCTAAACAAAGGGCTGGTTTAATGTCCTTCAGGCTCTTGGAGGGCCGGACTTTGGCCAGCGGGAGTGAAATTTTTCCTGGCATCAGTGGGAGTAAACATCTGGTATTAGGGGGAGGAATAGTGCCCCATTTCTAGTATCATAGGGAGGAATAGTGCCCCATTAGCGGTGTCAGTGGGAGAAATGGTGCTCCATTGTCAGTGTCAGATGGCAGAATAGTGTCTCGTATCACTGGGAGGGATAATGCTCCAAGGGCCGGATAAAGGCAAACAAAGGGCCGCATCCGGCCCTCGGGCCGCAGTTTGGAGACCACTGCCCTAATTGAGGCTGTATGATGTCATGTGTGCTCTCAACCAGAGTATGTAAATTGTATTTATTGTATATCTCCACTTCATTAATTTTTTTGTTTGGATCAATAAAATATATTTTTTATATTATTACTCTTTATATAACTTCTTGCTGCCTTTGAAAAACCCCTGGGGAACCTTCCTTGTTTTAGTATGTCTGGAAGGCAAACAAGGAAAGGCAGACAGTCACGAGGCAATAAAAGAGGGCAAGCAGGCTCTGTGTTTAGAGGCAACAGTGCTGGTCGTGGACACGGTGCATCCTCATCAGCACGTGGCCGCAACATGCCCAAGACTTGGTAGAGTGGATGACCAAGCCGTCCTCATCCTCCTCATCCTCTCTCACCCAGGCTCAGGGTACTTTGTCTGGTAAAGCAGCTGCCAAAGCGGCCTCTTCCCTCGGCTCAATGGCATCAGTCACTCCTTCTCTAGCCCCACCATGTCCTCCTGAGTAGTCCCCCGAACTGTTTGACCACAGTATTGGGTACATGCTCTAGGAGGATGCCCAGCGTTTTGAAGGATCCGATGATGGAAGGCAGTAACGTGAGACCAGAGAGAGGGGGTAGTAACGTGAGCCCAGAGAGAGGGGGTGCCCAACGGACAGCTATCTGGCAGTCATGTTCCCACAGCTGCAGCATACTGCCAGATTTGCTCCAGTGATGAGGAGGGAGGGGATGATGAGGTCACTGACTCCACGTGGGTGCCTGATAGGAGAGAGGAGGAGGAGGCACATCTCCAATGAGGCAGGATGCCCTCCAGGGGGCAGCTTAAGGGCAGCACACCAACTGCATCACACCGCAGAGCTCCGCATGTGCAGGGCGCTGCTGTCTCTGCGCGTTATTCCATAAGTTCTTTGGTGTGGGCCTTTTTTCAGACGTGTGCAGCAGATCGCACCGTTGCCATTTGCAACATATGTCTAAAGTGTATCTCGCATGGCCAAAACATCAGCCACTTGGGCACCACGTGCTTGACCAGACATATGTCGACCTGACATGCAGTTCGTTGGCAAGCCTACCTAAAAGACCCACACCAAAGAATAAAGCGGACCTCTCCTTTCTCCTCATCAGTTGGGATCTCCAACCCCACTATACATTCAGTCCTCTCTGAAACCTGCACTGAGAGGAATGAAGGTGTAGAATTAGGTGTGTCACAGCCAAGTACTTGCGGGCAATCTGCTATCAGTACACCGACGACCGATTGTACCAGGCAAATTTCCCTGGCCCAGCTGCTGCACCTCCGAAAGAAGTTCGCTCCCAGCTTCCACATGCCCAACTGTTGAATGCTAGCTTGGCTAAATTGCTAGCACTTCAACTGCTGCCTTTTCAGTTGGTAGACTCTGCCCCCTTCCATGAGTTTGTGGAATGTGCGGTTCCTCAGTGGCAGGTTCCCAAACACGATGTCATGTTGAAAAAGGAGCGCGGCTTGCCAGGACATCGCTAGCCTGCACGCTCATGAAACGCGTCCATCTCTGATGACGTCACTCCCTGCTATCCAGCTACTGGTGTACTCCAAGTCTCGCTTTTGAAACATCCAACAGGACTGCTGTCCCTGGAGCCGGCTTATCCATCTATTAGAGACACTCCTGTTGCACATAGCTGAGCTGGATCACTGTGTACTGTGATCTGCAGCTGCTGGCCGTCATCCTGACATTCTGTACACGCCTGTACTAACTCATCTCCATGTGAGTGTTTTATATCTACTATTAAAATTTGTTTTGTACTGCTGCACTTAGAGGCGCCTCTCTCCTTGCTTTTTAGGTTCCCAAACACCACTTTTTCTCATGGAAGGCGATTCCGGCTCTCTACCGGCATGTGGAAGGCAATGTCTTGGCCTCGCTGGACAGGGCGGACAGCGGTAAGGTGCATATGCCTGGTCCAGCAGGCATGGACAGTGACGTAACCTATCTTTCACGGCGCATTGGGTGACTCTGCTGACAGCTGGGAAGGATGCAGGACAAGGTGCAGTAGTGTTGGAGGTTGTTCCGCCACCACGCCTCCAAAATGTTACTACTGGTGATTCTGACACACCTCTCTCCTCCACCAACTCCTCTTCTTCTTCCTCCATGGCCTCTACCTGTGCTTTGTCCTTGGAACCAGCGGTGCTTTGTAGGCGTTCAAGGGATTTCCTGATGACGCGATTTTCGCAAAATGCATTGAAGTGCTAGCACACCATCACTTTTTTACCCTGCTTTATTTTTAATAAAACGGTATCACACTATCCCCAGTTTTTTGTGGCTCATTCCGGTGGACCCGTTTGATTCTCTGCAGAGTGGAGGAATATTACAGCTTCCCCTTAAGAAGTTACTGCTGCAATCATTATGGGGAACTGAACATGTATGGGAGAGATTGAACAAGGAAGGATCCTGAGAGAAGTTTCTAAACGCCTGAAGGTCTTTGATGGCCGCTTACATCTGGTAAGCAGATTTTGATTGTCACGTCGGGTGAAGCACTTTATATGCACATTGCACTTCCTGTGAGCACGGTGGTTGGAATCTAATGCCGTGTACACACAACTGTTTTTAATGTCATTAAAAAAAACGTTGTTTTCTCTAGTCGTCTGTCCAGGACAGCACTAGAGAGATAGGCTCCACCTCCGGAGGCAGGAAACACATCATACCGATCTTTAAAGGGCGGCTTCCGTCCCTCGTCCTCAGTCTTTGTGTTTCCTCCACCGGAGGAGGAGGCTGGATGGAGCTCTCCTTCCCCTAAGCCGAGGCAGACTGCTAGAGGAAGGGGGAAGGAGGTCTGCGATACCTGAGAAGGTGGCAGGCTTTGTTGGGTCCCCCGGTCAGGCTGCAGTGAAGCTGGTACCGGCGCAATCCTCCGGTATAGCCCGAGGAGGGCTGACGTTCCCCGCAGGACATCCTGGCATCTGCCGGCCAGTTACTGTGGTCTCTGGCGTGTGTGTTCAGCGGGGGGCGGGCGTAGGCCTCGAGTTCCGGCCTGTGGAACGCAGGAGGAGGGCGGGGACTTCCGGCGCAACACTTCCGGTTCCGGGTCGCGCGGCGAGCGTGGACGCTGGGGCCATGGCGGGAATTTAAAAAAAACGCCGGCCACAAGATAGACGGTTCCTTGAAGATGATCCAGCAGCTGACTACAGAGGTAGGAGACAGCATGGAGACAATGGAACCAGGTGGCAGTGGTGCCGGCCCAGCTCAGGTAGGCAGACACTGGGGTGCCCTGGACCTACAGGGCTGGGGAAGGGGGGGGAAAGTAATACCCCCCCTCCTTCAGCGACAGGATCCGGGCTAAAGAGCCATGCGAATCCTGTCAGCAGCTGGTGGGGGTGCAAATCGGTGTGGTGAAGGTACAATCCCCGATTGTCTAAAGGGTTTCTGACTACTTGCCCTGGTTTCTTCTCTCCTTCTCTTTCCCAGGCTCAGCCTAAAGACCCGGAGAGGTCAGGGGGGAAGAAGAGGTGTCCGTCATGTACGAACAAACTAAAGGAGGGATGGAGCAAGCCCCTTTGTAAACCCTGTATTGACAAATTGGTTTACAAGGAGGCAACAGGGGCATGTAAAGAACTAATTGCTGGGGTTCAGAAAGAAATGAAGACCATTAAATCAATGCTGGCAAGCCTTGAAACCCCAAAACCACCAGCTGCAGCCCCCCCTGATTCGGCCCCAGAGGTGGGTGACGCATCAGACGGAGGGGAACCAGATTCCTTGGACGAGCTAAGTGAGGCGGCTTCATCCAGAGATATTCCGAGCCAGGGGACAAGTTCGCCCAGATACAGGCTCTCACTCGAGGAGCTGGATGCCTTATTAGGGGTGATATATGAGACTCTCGATATCAAAGAAGAGCAGGCTTCCTTGTCCTTGCATGACCAGATGTACCAAACCCTGAAAGAGGGTCAGAACAGGGTATTTCCGGTACATAGTACACTGGCAGATTCTATTAAAAAGGAATGGCGGGAACCAGAGAAAAAATTGTTTTTTCACAAAAGTCTGAAGAGGAGATTTCCCTTCAGTGAGGATTCCTCCTGTATCTGGAACAAAGTGCCCAAAGTGGATGCAGCCTTTTCCCAGTGTTCCAAGTCAACAGACCTCGCCTTTGAGGACATGGGTGTCCTTAAGGAACCTATGGACAAAAGGATGGAGGTACTGCTGAAAAGGTCATGGGAAGTAGCCATGACAAGTTTAAAGCCAGCAATGGCTACAACTATAGTGGCTCGTAACTTGGAGGTCTGGCTGGACCAGCTACAAAACCATCTGGAAAGTGGGACCTCCAGGAAGGAGATTCTTGATTCCCTGCCTATGCTACACAAGGCGGCGGGCTATATGGCGGACGCATCCGCGGAGTCGGCCAAGCTATCGGCAAAGACCGCTGCCTTAATCAATTCCTCACGCAGGGCTTTATGGCTAAAGTCCTGGTCGGGAGACCCGGCATCAAAAATCAGACTGTGGCATCCCATTTGAAGGAGACCTTTTGTTCGGGCAAGATCTAGAGAAAGTGCTAGACCGTACTGCCGACAAGAAAAAGGCCTTCCCGGTCAAAAATAAAAGGGTTCAGGGGAAACGTTTTTTTCGTCCCCAAGGACAAAGGCAGATTCAGGGGCAGGCCCCTAAGGGGTCGACCTCTGGGAAGCAGTGGGGAAAGGGTAAGCAGAAAGGTGTCCTGTTTTCCTCTCCTAAAAAGACCACCAAATCCCAGTGACTTAGTTCCAGTGGGAGGGAGATTGGGGCAGTTCCTCACACAGTGGGAAAAGACTACCCCAAATACATTTATTCGGAGGATAATCAGGGATGGCTATTGAATTCAGTTCAGGGGCACTCCGCCCACAAGAACGTTCGTAACCTCTCCGCCCAGGGATTTTCAGAAAAAGACAGCCTTGTTGTCACAAATAGGCGACTTGGTAGACCAGGGGGTTCTTATCCCAGTGCCACAGCAGGAGATAAACCTAGGTTTCTACTCGCATGTTTTCATAGTGAGAAAACCGTCGGGCAATTTCCGCCTAATATTAAATCTGAAATCACTAAACAAATGGGTGGCTTACAAAAAATTTCGGATGGAGACAATCCTTTCGGTGAAGTCAATTCTTCCCCCGGATTGTTTCTTGGCCTCCCTCGATTTGAGGGATGCCTACTTACACGTCCCTATCCATCCGGAATCTCAAAAGTTTTTAAGGGTAGCAATCAGATGGGGAAAGCAGGTCCGACATTTTCAATTCAGGGCCCTGCCATTCGGCCTGTCTTCATCCCCCAGAATATTTACAAAAATTTTGGCGGAGGCACTGGCCCCCCTGAGACTGGAAGGGATATCAGTCATCCCTTACCTGGACAACCTTTTATTTTTTGCACCCTCCGCGCTCCAACTGCAAGAGGATCTACGGGTGGCCATATCCTTTTTGGAAAAACTGGGGTGGTTAATAAATTGGGAGAAGTCAAACCTAACCCCGACACAGGTCCTGCAGTACTTGGGCTTCCTAGTAAACTCAGTGACGCAGAAAATTTATCTCGCAGCGGAGAAAGTAAAAAAGGTAAAGGCTACGGCAGCCTTCCTTCAAAACAATCTGGCAATTTCTATCCGCTCAGCCATGTCGGGTTTGGGTGTCCTGACGGCAACAATCCCTGCGGTACCATGGGCAAGAGCCCATTTCAGGTGTCTTCAGGCAAATATTCTGAACAACTGGGACGGAACGCAGGAATCGTTGGACGCGACCTTCCACCTATCCCCAAAGACCAAAAGGTCTCTTTGGTGGTGGAGGGACGAAGAGAACCTAGTGCAGGGTCTGTTTTGGTCTCTTCCGGTGTCAGTCCGAATAACCACGGACGCCAGTGCCTGGGGCTGGGGGGCCCATTGGGGATCAAAGGTAGCCCAAGGGCGCTGGGAAAAAGTGCAGTCCCAAAGGTCAGCCAATTGGAGGGAGTTGCAAGCAATCTGGGAAGCCCTAAGGGCATTTGTCGCGGAGCTGAAAAATCACCACGTACAGGTCCTCTCAGACAGTGTGGTAGCAGTCTCATATTTAAACAAGCAAGGAGGAACAAGGTGTCCATCCTTAATCAAGATAGCGAGCGCTATCTTGGCCTGGGCAGAAAAAAATCTGAAGTCCATATCCGCGGTCCATCTGAAGGGAGTGGACAATTGTCTGGCGGACTTTCTGAGCCGACACCAAGTGTGCGAATCAGAGTGGTCGCTAAACAGGGAGGTCTTCCAACTAATAATAGAGAAGTGGGGCATTCCCGAAGTGGACTTGTTTGCCAACAGGTCGAATGCCAAAGTTCCAGCTTACTTTTCGATAGAAAGAGAAATAGGGGCCAAAGGGATAGATGCCCTAGCCCAGAAGTGGCCGTTTCATCTATGTTACGCCTTTCCCCCGTTCAAACTTATTCCTCTTGTCCTGAGGAAATTTGTGCAGGAACGCACCACAATGATCCTAGTGGTCCCGTATTGGCCAAAGAGGCCTTGGTTTTCCATACTGTTACGCCTGACAGCGGAACCCCCCCTCATGTTGCCCGTAAGGAAGGATCTGCTATCCCAGGGCCCAGTCCTATTATCCAAGGTTCAGACCCTGAAGCTGTCAGCCTGGTGTCTTAAGAGAGTCTCCTGAAGTCTAAGGGGCTCTCGGATAGGGTAGTAAACACCATTCTTTCTAGTAGAAAGAAGGTTACCCAAGCGATTTATGTTAAAGTTTGGAAAAAATTTTGTTCTTGGTTGGATACCAAAAAGGTGTCTGCAAGTATCCCAGCCATCTTGGAGTTTTTACAAGATGGTGCGGATAAAGGACTGGCCATTAGTACACTAAAAGTACAGGTATCGGCCTTGTCAGTTTTTTTTAAAACGACCCCTGGCTATAGACCCGCTAGTGAGCAGGTTCTTCAAGGGGTTAGCCAGAATTAGACCCATTCCATTTAAAGTCCTGCCAAAATGGGACCTGACGACAGTGTTGCAGGGTTGGGCTAAATGGTCACAAGAGAAAGAGCTGTCCCTAAAATGGGTCACGCTCAAATCTGTCTTTCTAGTGGCCATAACCACTGCGAGACGCATTAGTGAGCTGCAGGCACTTTCCATTAAGGAGCCTTTTCTACAAGTTTTTGAAGACAGGCTGGTATTACGGACAGACCCAGGTTTTTTGCCCAAAGTGGTGTCAAAGTTCCATAGGGCTCAAGAAATTGTTTTGCCTTCCTTTTTTGGGTCCCCAACCAATCTAAGGGAGACAGAATTCCACAATCTGGACGTGAGAGCCTGTGTCTTACAATATCTGGAGTTGTCCAAAAACATTAGGAAATCCAATGCTCTATTTATTTTGCATTCGGGAAAAAAATTGGGGTTTCAAGCTTCAAAAGGCACAATCACAAGATGGATTAAGCAGGCTATTGTGGAAGCTTACGAAATCTTAGGAAAAGAATGCCCTTTTTCCCCCATGGCTCACTCCACACGGGCACTATCGGCCTCTTGGGCAGAGCGAGCTGGAGCAACACCAGAACAAATTTGTCGAGCAGCAACATGGTCAAATTACTCGACGTTCATGAAGCATTATAGATTGTACCTTCCCTCAGCGCAAGACCAAGCGTTTGGGAGGAAAGTCCTCCAAGCGGTAGTCCCCCCCCCCAATCTGGTAAGTTCTCGCTGATCCTCTCTAGTGCTGTCCTGGACAGACGACTAGAGAAAACTAGAGTTAGACTTACCGGTAACTCTATTTCTAGGAGTCGTCCAGGACAGCAGGGATTCCCTCCCTATATGCTGTTATAATGGTGGACGAGTGTTTTTTGTTGTTTCAGAAGCCGTTCCGGGGAAGTTCTCGGTTAAAAGACTGAGGACGAGGGACGGAAGCCGCCCTTTAAAGATCGGTATGATGTGTTTCCTGCCTCCGGAGGTGGAGCCTATCTCTCTAGTGCTGTCCTGGACGACTCCTAGAAATAGAGTTACCGGTAAGTCTAACTCTAGTTTTTCTCATCGTGATTCTTCTCAAGCCTGCCTTGCCTACACACTATCGTGAAAAAAAATGCTTGAGCAAAGCGCGTTGACGTACAACGCGTACGACGGCACTATAAAGGGGAAGTTCCATTCGGATGGCGCCACCCTTCATGTTAGTAAAGTTTGTTGAACGACGATTCGCGCTTTTCAGCCTCTTGCTTTTCAGTCCGTTACAGCGTGACGAATGTGCTATCTCCATTACGAACGCTAGTTTTACCAGAACGAGTGCTCCCGTCTCATACTTGATTCTGAGCATGCGCATTTTTTTTCACGTCGTTAAAGCCCACACATGGCCGTTTTTCATGACGAGAAAAACGACAATGTAAAAGACGACGTGAAAAATTAGAGCATGTTCCAATTTTTTCATGGCCGTTTTTCACGTCGTGAAAAATGCTCTGAAGCCCGCACACGATCATTTTTAATGACCATTTTAAAAAATTAAAAAATTTTCGGCATTAAAAACGGTCGTGTGTACACGGCATTAGAGATTGGAATACAGCTACTACATCATTATTTATATCCATATGTCTAATGAACATTGTCTTTACACTTGAGTGGTGTATATGGACATTTAATTCACATCTTTTGCGCCCTTGTACCTTTTTCTCCACAGCTTATTAGTCTACACTAATTTTGGTGCTGCACTTGGTTGTAATTTCTTTTTATATGTAAATTTTTTGGGCGCCGTATGCCATTTTTTTACCTATTTACAGTCCCAAGACACCCGTGGACTTGTACGTGGCTGGGAGGAGGTGGCTGCGGATCATGTCGTCCTCAGTGACCCAGAGGACTCCGCACCGAATGCCTCAGCAAACCTACGCTGTATGGCCTCCCTGATCCTGCAAAGCCTGCGGAAGGATCCTCGTATTTGTGCGATCAATGAGAGGGCTCATTACTGGCTGGCAACCCTCCTTGATCCATGTTACAAGTGTAAGGTTGCGGACCTTATCTTGCCATTGCAGAGGGAGCAGAGGATGAAGAATTTTCGGGAGGCCTTGCAGAAAGGTCTGTGCAACGCGTTCCCAGAGACTGGGAGTGTCAGGGAAATTCCCCGTTTGTGGTCACCAATCCGCGGCCAGTGCGCTTGCGTGGCACATCGGCGCATGCGCGTACGCGGAGGGACGGCGCTCCGACATTCTCAGATGCGCGCACCGGCGAATCGGCGCACGCACATGCGCAATGGCGCGCCAATGGGATTACAGGCGGGCCTATTTAAACAGACTCAGTGACTCTGTCTGGTTGCTGGTTTGTCAGCGTTCCTGTGTTCCTAGTGTTCGAATTAAGTACTGATCTCCTGTTTTGACCCGGACCGGCTTGACCACCCTTCTGCTCTCCTGCACCTGACCTCTTGGCTTGATTAACGGACTTCCACCTTTCTCCAGTGTTTGACCCTCGGCCTGTGACCCGGATCCTCTGCCTATCTCCAACCCTTGACTCTCTGCCTGTACCCGGGACTTCTTGTTAAACCTACCTGAGCTTGCTCTACCCGAACCTGTGCTTGTTGCTTCTCCCCGAACTGGCACCTGCTGCTAACCACTGCCTGGACTAGTACCTCCGCTGCTGGCTGCTGTCTGACCCAGTCCTTCCGCGGTGCTTGACCCTCAGCCTGTTCTCCAGTCAACTCACCCCTGCCGGACCTTTCAGCAAGACACCTATACCTGCTGGTGGCCAGTGCTCCCTTGTGCCGTCTTCCCCCTGTCTCACCTCCAGGGGGCAGAGTGCGCTTGGGTGCAAGGGTAGACCACTCTCGGCATCTCGGCCTCGGTAAGTACTCACCTGATAGGGAGGTTACAAATTCCTGGTCCTGGACAACGTGTTGCTGAGGCTTCGGTCCAGTGGCGGCCCGTCAATAGGGGGCGCAGGGGCGCCGCCCCCCCCAAAGCTACTTATTAAAAAAAAAAAGAATTAAAAAAAGTGGGTGTGTTAAGGGCGCCGGACACGGGGTGCTATTGGAGGCATGACCCTTGTGTAAACACGTGATTGGGGCTAAGAAGCTCTATTGGCGTAGTTTAGAGTGTTCGGGGCGCAAATGCTGTAGCCACGAAAACTCCAACTCTAGGCTCTAGCATTAGGTTTCCAGTGCTTGTAATTGATTGGGTCCATAGGGTGGGGCTTTAATCAGACCTGCAGCGTCATCAGCTCACAGGCTGCCTGTCTCCTTCAGTAAGTGAGGGGAAAATCACAAGCAGAAGAGAACTGGTCAGGGCAGACACTGGAGCTGAGGCAGCTCCATTCATCCCTGTGACACACACGGCATTCAGCAATGCACACAGAGGGATCACATAGAAATCTTCATGTACATTTCTACATGCCAGGACTGTAGGGGGGAGGGGGGCAGAAGGGGCTATTATCACTGTGTCCTGACTCCTGAGAGACTGTAAAGCAGCACTTTAATCTCCAACTTTACTTCACCTCTCTCCATGTAATGCAAGTCAGTACACCTTCCCTTTTCTCCCCTTCCTGTTCATCTGCTATAGAGAAACAAAAGGCATTGTTCTTAAATTAACATTATTCACATGTAAATCGTGCAGGCATTGTTATGCAAATTAGATCGACTGCCGCGATTCAGATGGGGTGGGGGCACAGTAGGTGCAGGCCCAGGAACTCAGCACAGGGATGATGGGAACCCCTCATAATGGGCACAGCAGGTGTACAGACCCAGGAACTTAGCACAGGGATGATGGGAACCCCTCATAATGGGCACAGCAGGTGTACAGACCCAGGAACTCAGCACAGGGATGGTGGGAAGTGGGGAAACCCTTCATAATGGGCACAGCAGGTGTACAGACCCAGGAACTCGTTACAGGGATGGTGGGAACCCCTCATAATGGGCACAGTAGGTGTACAGACCCGGGAACTCAGCACAGGGATGGTGGGAACCCTCATAATGGGCACAGTAGGTGTACAGACCCAGGAACTCCGTACAGGGATGGTGGGAACCCTCATCATGGGCACCTCAGGTGTACAGACCCAGGAACTCTGCACAGGGATGGTGGGAACCCCTCATAATGGGCACCGTAGGTGTACAGACCCGGGAACTCAGTACAGCCTGTCCTTATACATTTACTTGAGATCACTTAGACCCGGTGGGTCTCTATAGTGGAAGGTAGCGCCAACTCCCCATTCTTTTGTATTATATGCTATTCTCCCTAGGGAGTTTTTAGGGGGGCTGCAACCTCTGTCTGGTGTTTTCCTGAGCGCGGATTCCCTACTTCTTTAATAATAGTCTAATGTCCATAAAATTTCATAATCTACCCAATAGACCTCATGCACACAGGGTGCTTTACTCCTCTAAACATCAGAACTCCTGGCAGGAGAAATGCCCACTGCAGGCGTGTCATGCGTTTTATCGTAAATGTATCCTATTGGCCAAAATATTTATTTGTTCTGGTAATTTAAATGCATTACCTCTCATGCGTCTAGCATTTCAGTGTGTTTAGCTTTTTTCTGCGCTTCACCTCCTCTCCTAAACGTGCTTTCCATGGGTTTTTTTTTTTCAGACTGTAATTGCTCTGCTTCTAATATGTCTGTAAACGCCTGTGTGCACATGAACACATAAGCTAACATACAGGTGCTTTTATAGGCTGAGAAAAAAAAATGTCAAATGCCAGTATTTTTTAAGCTTTAATCGGAGCCCTTTGTAATCTCATGTAGCCATATTCCTAAGCGATCATCACAAGTCTCTGTGCTTGATATACCATCAGTCCGATTCATGCTTCAGAGTAAGTTTAAGGCCCCGTTCAGGCTAGATTCACACTTGTGCAGAGAGGCTCACAGCAGGGGTCCGGTATGTCCCTGTTCTCCATTTCAGGGATGAATCGGGCCTGAGTTTTTGCCTGCATTTGGACCTAAAACAAAGCATATTTCCAGGTTGTAAGTTGGCAAATGTCATTGCAGATCCCTACTTGTTATTGCTTGTATTGAAACTTACATAACACAGTTGGTGTTCTGTACATTCACCGTGTACAAAACACCACCCTACATGTACAACATGTTTAAACATTTGCCAGTTTTATGAGTCATAGTGGGCAGCAGATGAAACTACATAGGTAATTGTAATTGTAAAAATACAAAATGTAGTGTAGTACTTACATTTTTTTCTTATCAAAAGCGAAATTACCTTTTAAATGCAACCCCTGTCGTCTAACGTTTAATGTTGTAGAGAGGCTATGCAATGGGTTAATAAAGGAAGAACTTAAAATGCAAGTTTAAACCATTTTCTAGTCTGTGCTCTCCAGATATCGTCTGGGTTTTAAAACAAATTGAAGCTTTGTCGGTGTATAATGTGCAGCCTGGTATATGATGCGCAGAGCCCTGTGTATAATGTGCAGCCTGGTATATGATGTGTAGGGATGAGCTCTGGTGTGTTTGCATACTCCACGTGCAGAGCCCGCCAGGAAGTCGGCACGGCGCTGCGCTACGCTAATCAAAGGCAGGGAGACATTGTCCCGATGCTCGGCTGCAGAGATCGGGAAATGTCTCCCTGCCTGTGATTAGCGGAGCGCCGTGCCGACTTCCTGGCGGGCTGTGCACGTGAAGTATGCGAACGCGCTAGAACTCATCCTTAATGATGTGCAGAGCCCTGTTTATAATGTGCAGCCTGGTATATGATGTGCAGAGCCCGGTGTATAATGTGCAGCCTGGTATATGATGTGCAGAGCTCTGTGTATAATGTGCAGCCTGGTATATGATGTGCAGAGCTCTGTGTATAATGTGCAGCCTGGTATATGATGTGCAGAGCCCGGGGTATAATGTGCAGCCTGGTATATGATGTGCAGAGCCCGGTGTATAATGTGCAGCCTGGTATATAATGTTCAGCCTGGTATATGATGTGCAGAGCCCTGTGTATGATGTGCAGAACCCTGTGTATAATGTGCAGCCTGGTATATGATGTGCAGAACCCTGTGTATAATGTGCAGCTTGGTATATTATGTGCAGAGCCCTGTTTATAATATACATCCTGGTATATTATGTGCAGAGCCCTGTTTATAATATACAGCCTGGTATATGATGTGCAGAGCCCTGTGTATAATGTGCAGCCTGGTATATGATGTGCAGAGCCTGGTGTATAATGCTGACACTATGAGTGGAATACAGGGGACAGAGTGGGTGGATTCTTTAAGGGGTGTGGCTTATGAGAAGTGGGAGGGGCCAACAATGGAGGGGCGGGGTCTTGCGCCCCCCCATCCTAAAACTTCACCAGCCGCCACTGATTTCAAATACCACCAAATGAAAAAGGATAACACCAGTAACAACCAAAAAAAATAATTGGCCACGACAATATATATATTTTGCACAATTATAGCCTCTGGTTTCAAAATTTGGCAGATCACGTCGGGGTCACCAAATATGTCAAGATATTTATACTGAAATATTAAAACAATATAATATTTATGGAAACAAACGATCTAAAATTATGGAGATTACCACTTGTTTCCACAAATCAACAAAACAACTCAACTCAAATTCTTTTATCCGCGCTAAGTTGAAGACCAAATGAAAATATAAAACAATATTGTGCAAAAATATATATATTTATTCAAGAAAAATTCAGTACAGAATATCAAAATATACTTGATGGTAATACAGGATATAAATCTACTTTTCAACACAGTAGATAAAACATAAGGTAAGATTTTAACCTGTTACCTTGGTTAAAATCTTTCAAAGTGATGACTAAATTACCATTCCAGATACAATAAACGGCTCTAGTGACTAACAGATTACAAAAACAATCAAGTGCGGAAATTGACACTTAGGCCTCGTACACACGACCGAGTTTCTCAGCAAGAAACTTGCTGGCAGAGATGACTTGCCGAGAAATTCGTTCGTGTGTATGGTTTCTCGTCAAGAAAACCGACAAGTAATCTCGACGAGAAAATAGAGAACCTGCTCTCTATTTTCTCCTCGAGATTCTCGTCAGCCTGTTTCTCGACGAGAAAAGTGAGTGTGTGTACACTTACCTGTCCTCCGGGAAGCCCGCGCATGTTCAAAATGAATTTGACGCATGCGCGGTAGCTTCCTAGGCATAGGTAGGATATACCAAGATGGTGGCGACGGCATCGAATGTGACGAGCGCATGCTCGTCGTAGTCGATGACGTCACTGCGTACGCTCCATTCAAAGAACCGCGGGTTCTTTGAATCGAGTGTCTGTACACTCGGCCGGGACAAGTTTCTTGTCCAAGGATCTCGTCGAAAAAAACGACGTGTTTTTTTCGACGAGAAACTCGGCCGTGTGTACGAGGCTTAAGACTTTTTCTCCAACAAATAGATCTTCCACTCAACTCCTTAACCACTTAAGCCCCGGACCATTTGGTAGCTAGAGGACCAGAGGTGAATTCAGAATTTTGCACTGCGCTGCTTTAACTGTAAATTGTGCGGACATGCAATGTTGTACCCAAACAAAATTTGCGTCCTTTTCTTCCCACAAATAGAGCTTTCTTTTAATGGTATTTGATTGCCTCTGCGATTTTTATTTTTTGCGATATAAACGGAAAAAGACCGAAAATTTTGAAAAAAAATGATATTTTCTACTTTTTGTTATAAAAAAAATCGAATAAACTCAATTTTAGTCATACATTTAGGCCAAAATGTATTCAGCCACATGTCTTTAGTAAAAAAAACGTCAATAAGTGTATATTTATCGGTTTGCGCAAAAGTTATAGCGTTTACAAACTAGGGTACATTTTCTGGAATTTACACAGCTTTAAATTTATGACTGCCTATCTCATTTCTTGAGGTGCTAAAATGGCAGGGCAGTACAAAACCCCCCCAAATGACCCCATTTTGGAAAGTAGACACCCCAAGGAAATTGCTGAGAGGCATGTTGAGCCCATTGAATTTTTTTTTTTTTGTCCCAAGTGATTGAATAATGACAAAAAAAAAAAAAAAATTACAAAAAGTTGTCACTAAATGATATATTGCTCACACATGCCATGGTTATATGTGGAATTGCACCCCAAAATACATTCTGCTGCTTCTCCTGAGTACGGGAATACCACATGTGTGGGACTTTTTAGGAGCCTAGCCACGTACGGGACCCCGGAAACCAAGCACCGCCTTCAGGATTTCTAAGGGCGCAAATTTTTGATTTCACTCCTCACTACCTATCACAGTTTTGAAGGCCATAAAATGCCAAAATAGCACAAAACCCCCCCAAATGACCCCATTTTGGAAAGTAGACACCCCAAGCTGTTTGCTGAGAGGCATGGTGAGTATTTTACAGCTCTCATTTGTTTTTGAAAATGAAGAAAGAATTTTTTTTTTTTTCTTTTTTTTTTTTTCAATTTTCAAAACTTTGTGACAAAAAGCGAGATCTGCAAAATACTCACAATACCTCTCAGCAAATAGCTTGGGGTGTCTACTTTCCAAAATGGGGTCATTTGGGGGGGGGGGGGTTGTGCCATCTGGGCATTCCATGGCCTCCGAAACTGTGATAGGCAGTGAGAAGTGAAATCAAAAATTTACACCCTTAGAAAGCCTGAAGGCGGTGATTGGTTTTTGGGGTCCCGTACGCGGCTAGGCTCCCAAAAAGTCTCACACATGTGGTATCCCCGTACTCAGGAGAAGCAACAGAATGTATTTTGGGGTGTAATTCCACATATGCCCATGGCATGTTTGAGCAATATATCATTTAGTGACAACTTTGTGCAAAAAAAAAAAAAAATTGTATTTTTTCCGCAACTTGTGTCAACATATAAAATATTCCATGGACTCGACATGCCTCTCAGTATATAGCTTGGGGTGTCTACTTTCCAAAATGGGGTCATTTGGGGGGGTTCTGAACTGTTCTGGCATTTTATACACAACATTAGGAAGCTTACATCCACTCTTCTAACCACTTGAAGACAAAGCCCTTTCTGACACTTTTTGTTTACATGAAAACATTTTTTTTTTTGCAGGAAAATTATGTTGAACCCCCAAACATTATATATATTTTTAAAGCAAATGCCATACAGAATAAAATGGTGGGTGTTGCATTTTTTTTTCTACACAGTATTTGCGCAGCGATTTTTCAAATGCATTTTTTGGGGAAAAAATACACTTTTTTTTATTTTAATGCACTAAAACACACTATATTGCCCAAATGTTTGATGAAATAAAAAAGATGATCTTAGGCCGAGTACATAGATACCAAACACGACATGCTTTAAAATTTCGCACAAACGCGCATTGGCGACAAACTACATACATTTTTAAAAGCCTTTAAAAGCCTTTACAGGTTACCCCGTTAGATTTACAGAGGAGGTCTACTGCTAAAATTACTGCCCTCGATCTGACCTTCGCGGTGATACCTCACATGCATGGTGCAATTGCTGTTTACATATGACGCCAGACCGACGCTTGCGTTCGCCATTGGGCAAGAGCAGGGCAGGACAGGGGTGCTTTTTTTTTTTTTTTTTTTTTATTTTTTTTTTTATTATTAATTTTGCTTTTTTATTTTATTTTTAAATTGTTCCTTCCATGTTTTTTTTTTTAATCATTTTTATTGTTATCTCAGGGAATGTAAATATCCCCTATGATAGTAATAGGTAGTTACAGGTACTCTTT
This sequence comes from Rana muscosa, assembly GCA_029206835.1. NCBI lineage: Eukaryota > Metazoa > Chordata > Amphibia > Anura > Ranidae > Rana > Rana muscosa. Next base: position 997,514,948 of record CM055118.1, read on the forward strand.
TTTTGAAAAAACTGGGGTCTAGACCCTAGATCTTTCCTCTGCCCTCAAAGCATCTGACCACACCAAGATCGGTGTGATAAAATGCTTTCCCAATTTCCCAATGGCGCTTTTTATATCCGGGGGGGGGGGACATTCCCTCCCACTGCTTGTAAAAGCAGTCCAGAGGCTAATTAGCCACTAGGGTTGCTTTTACATTAAAGCCGGCCGCTGGCTGAAAAGAATGATACCAAGATGATACCTAAACCCGCAGGCATCAATCTGGTATAACCATTCAAAGTCCAGCAACATACCAGTACGTTGCTGGTCCTTGTTGGACATGTATTGTAATCTTTTTTTTTCATGCAGCCAGGTGGCTGAACGAAAAAAGAGATTGATCGGTGGGTATGCCCACCATTAGAATACCGCCCTTCATCCACCCACTTCTAATGATGGGCATACATGCACCATTTATATATGCCGAAGCATGGGGGCATCCTCCCGCAAAAAAGTTATGCCGCACACACATGGTCGGACTTTTCCACGGGCAAGCCTCCGTCGGAATTTCGACCGTATGTACGCGGCATTAGGAGCAAAATCGCTCCTCCGCCCCTGCTGCCCCAATGCTTCGGCATATTTGCTTCTTTTTTTTTTTAACTGTGGTGGTGAAATCACCTCCTACAGCACTGGAGTCGCAGGGATCAGGCCTGTCTCTGCGAACGCTGCAGTTATGTGTGTTTGTGTTTTGCAAGTGACAGTGATCGATCGATACTGCACTTCGGTGGCCTGGGCTGGACGGAGGGGCAAAACGCAGGTGCTAGCAGGTATCTGGGCTGATCCCGCTAACACTGCGTTTTTGGGAACCCTAAACTGCTGGGGACGCTAGTATAGATCTGATCAGATCAGATATTGATCTGTTCAGATACTATACCACTAAGGGAGGTGTATGCTTCACGCGTGGGTGTTAGCGTTACTGGCACTAACCTGACGCTGCCTGGGGTGTGACGCAGACCCTCTCTGACGCTAAAACCTAATTGATATCACCCGCCGGGCGATCAGGGGGTTAAACCTTTATTGGGTTATATACGGCGGGTGCCCTGACACTATAAAAAGCAAACTAACTAACCAGCGTCACCCGTAACACTTATATGATGATTACTGGTGAAAGGGTTAACTAGGGGCAATTAAGTGGTTAAAACCTTTATTAGATAATATATGGGGGTACCTGACGCTATAAAAACCTGCGGCGAACCTAAAAAAAAATTACTGGCTACCGATCTGCATCACCCACGCTAAGACATCGATCAGAAAAATGATCGCTTAGCGACAGTGGTGATAGGGGGTGAAAGGGTTACCTGGGGGGCGATCAAGGGGGTTAAACCTTTATTAGGTAATTTATGGGGGTACCCGACGCTATAAAAACATGCGGCGAACCTAAAAAAATTACTGGGTACCGATCTGCATCACCGACGCCAAGACAGCGATCAGAAAAACAATTGCTTAGTGACAGTGGTGATAGGGGGTGAAAGGGTTACCTGGGGGGCGATCAAGGGGGTTAAACCTTTATTAGATAATTTATGGGGGTACCCGACGCTATAAAAACCTGCGGCGAACCTAAAAAAAAAATACTGGCTACCGATCAGCATCACCGACGCTAAGACATCGATCAGAAAACCGATCGCTTAGTGACAGTGGTGATAGGGGGTGAAAGGGTTACCTGGGGGCGATCAAGGGGGTTAAACCTTTATTAGATAATTTATGGGGGTACCCGACGCTATAAAAACCTGCGGCGAACCTAAAAAAAATTACTGGGTACCGATCGGCATCACCGACGCCAAGACAGCGATCAGAAAAATGATCGCCAAGCGACGGCGGTGCTAGGGGGTGAAAGGGTTATCTGGGGGGTGATCAAGGGGTTAAACCTTTATTAGGGGGGGTTAGGGGGCTACACTGGACCTAAAACTAAATGTAGTGACACTTTTACAGTCACAAATGTCACTGATTGCAGTGATCAGTAAATAAATGGTCACTGCAATCAGTGACACTGTGGCTGGGGGGTGATCTGGGGGGGCTGGGGGGTGATCTGGGGGGGCCTGGGGGGGCGATTTATGTGCCTATGTGTGCTGGTGTTAGTGTAGTGTTAGTGCACTGACCTGTGTGTCTTCTCTTGTACGACGCTCGGTATATGTGAGCGCCGCACAGGAGATGACATCACTTCCTCCTGCTTTCTCTATCTGTGTAAACAGTACACAGACAGAGGGGGGCATTTCTATTCGCCGGGAGCGATCGCGGGGGGGTGGTCGAAATCGAACGGCCGCCCCCCCATCTCGGAACGCTCCCAGACGAATTCCGACCGCTCACTGTACAGAAGGGGGGTCCGATCGGACCCCCCAACTGTACAAAGGCAATCACGTACACTCTACGTGATTGTGCCTGTCGGTGCCATTGTGCCGACGTATATATACAGTGAGCGGTCGTTAAGTGGTTAAAATACACAGACAAGATGTTGTCCTGTGGACAATTCTTGGTAAATTAGCCAAGAATGTCTATTAAAACACAGAGCTATCTCTAATGCATTACCTGTTTAAACATATCCCAACATCAGGCCATTCACTAGGATTCACAATAATATTGTGATATATATATATATATATATATATATATATATATATATATGGAAATAAGGTGTGTTCAATAAAGGCCTTCTGGAGCACACACTCAGCGCCAATTCAATCCCACAAAATTTAGTAGTAGTAAGACAGAAGCGAAAAAAAATATATACTGATCAACTCAGAATATTTTAACTAGCTGAGCAGCCGTTGTAAAAATATCAAAATGTAGAAAACGAGGTGAATTAATAAAACAAATAAAACTTGCAACATTAGTTCACACCAAACAGCGCTAAAAAATTACATCTAAAATAATAAGTAGACTCGTGGGCAAGCCACTGATAAAAGTCTTAGACGTGGTGTTGTAACAGAGTCAGTCCAGAGAATAAAGAGGTGAGTATCAACAATTGTCCATAAGTGCAGAGGCGTTGCTAGGGGGGTGCGGGGGGTGCGGGGGTGCGGTCCGCCCCCGGGTGACACCCGCTAGAGGGGTGACACCCTCCCTTTTTTTTTTTTTTTTTTATTATTTTTTATTTATTTTTTTACAGCTGACCCATTCATTGATTAATTTCACCCCGCTGGGCTGGAAGCCTGGAACAACACCTCCAGCGCTGCGGCCGCGCCTGGTGTGTCTTCATAGCAGAATGGGACTTCATTGAATCTCTTCCAACCATTTCACTATGTCTAAAAATATTTCTGACAATCTGTGTGTCTGTGGCTTCATGTGAGAGGAGCTTTTCAAAGTTGAAGCTGATAAAAAACTATTTGCGTTCAACGATGGGACAGGCAAGGCTTTCTGATCTTGCAATATTATCAGTTGAAAGTGAACTAGCGAAATGTATTGATTTTGATGATGTTGTTCACAATTTTGCAGCTGTCAAGGCTAGAAAAGCAAAGTTTTGATTTAGATGTTAACTAAATGCTTTCATATTTGTTCCTGTTTTTGTGTTATTTATTTATTAATTCAGTAAAGTTTAAAGTTAAAATAAATACAGTTCTTTAACAGTTTAAGCTTTGATTTCTATTATTTTCATATGATTTTGTTATTCAAATTTGCTAGTTGATTGATAGTTATTAACGGCACTACTGTTGCCAATATATGCAGTGTTATTAGGGTAAAAAAAATTATTGGGGGGGGGGGGGGGTGACACCATGTTATACCGCACCAGGTGACACCAACCCTAGTGACGCCACTGCATCCATGTTATGCATAGCTATGTGTTAAAAGTTGCATACTTAATGTAAATTGCTAAACTAAGCACGGTAGTATATGCATTTAGGTACCTTGTATTTTGTCTAAACAGTAATGCCCCGTACACACGATCGTTTTTCATGCCGTTAAAAATGCCATTTTTAAAAATGGCCATTAAAAATGATCGTGTGTAGGCTCCAGAGCATTTTTAACGACGTGAAAAACGGCCATTAAAAATTCCGGACATGCTCTCTTTTTTCACGTCGTTTTTCATGTCGTTTTTTTTAACGACGTGAAAAACGATAGTGTGTATGCTTTCACGACGTGAAAAAAAACGCACATGCTCAGAAGCAACTATGAGACGGGAGCGCTCGTTTTGGTAAAGCTAATGTTGGAAATGGAGATGGCACATTCGTCACGGTGGAATTAATAGCATCGTTTTAATGCAGCGCATTCCGTTCTTCTTTTGACATTGAGAGTTTTATGCCAAACTTGTTTCTAAAGTAATTCCAAATTGCTCTAATGATTATAAAATATTATTTATAAGCCGCACCTCCCTCCTAAATAATACTAATAATAATAAAATAAGTTAATTCTCCTTTTTTCTTTAAATTTTATATAATTTTTGGTTATTTTTTTTTGGCATTTTTTTAAGTATTTTGGCTTAAATTATTCTTGTGTAAAGTTACCACAACAACCTTCCAAATGTGTCTCATTTGGCCTCAGGGAGGTTTGTGTCCCCTGATAATAACAATAATATAATTTGAGATGTCCCTGCCTGCTTCCTAGCAAGCTCTCTTTTGAAATACAAATCACATAGTCAAGTATTTAAAGGGCACTCAATTTTTTTTTTATTTCAGAACATTAACAAATTAAAGTGGAAGGCAGCACTGGAGAGCCTGCTTGCATTTGTGCATCCCTTTGACCCCACAACAACCATACAAGATGTCCAAACCAAAATAGAGATTAGATCCCCCCAAAAAATGAGCCCAATCTTGTCTTGAGCTCCCAGAGGTCAGGAGCCACAGCAGATAAGTCCTATATGTCCCCAGTCTGTGGTACTACAGCAGGCATTATTTTCTTCTCTTCCTTGTAGCCTTCTCTCCAGCCTTCTCTGCAGCCTTGGTTGGTTTCTTCCTTGGAGGCTGGGGATCAGGAGGAGAGGTTGTGGCAGGAGGAGTAGTAGGAGGAGGAGGAGGAGGTGGAGGAGTAGGGACAACCTCCGTTATGTCCGTGTACCTAGTGAGTTCACCCAGCACGCCCTTATTGATGACTTTCAATAGCAGGGTCTCACTGAATTTTTTTTGCTGCAACTCCATTTGCCCTAGTTTGTGGGCGAGGACTGCGGCAAATCCCTCTTCAACAGAGGGTGCCTCTCTGAGGGCCGCTGTTGCCTCTCTGAGGAAGGCCCTGGTTTCCTCCTCCACCTGCCTACCTCTCCTTGGCCCTCGTGGTTTAACTACCAGGGGAGGCATCTGGGCTCTTGTGCTGGGCCCAGCCTCCTCCTGGGTGCCACTGGGCCCAGCCTCCTCCTGGGTGCCCCTGGGCCCTGCCTCCTCCTGGGTGCCCCTGGGCCCTGCCTCCTCCTGGGTGCCACTGGGCCCAGCCTCCTCCTGATCCCCAACATCACCCTCTTCCTGGCTCTGCTCTGGCTGTAAAAAAAGAAAGGGACATTATTTATTTTGCCACATCATCATTCACAGACATTGTTCACCTCTAGACATTGTTGAAATTAATGCCAAAAGTTATGTCCTTTTCATTGATTACGCATCCTGGTTTTGTTGTCTTGGACACATAAAATTAGGCCACTACTGTATCTTGCTCTTCACAAACTTTATTGGTAGAAGTGTACATACCTTTAACAATACTAACATCTATTTAAAATCTACAATTTTGTACGATAGAAATATAGATAGCAAAACTTTACCTGGCTCCATATCTCCAAATCTGCCTCCTCAAGGCCCTGATCTTGATCCTCAGAGGAAGCCAGAGCAGGGTTGACAGGAAGGCTGGAGGACTGGCTGCAGGGAAGGCTGGAGGGTTAGGTACAAGGAAGGCTGGATTGACCTCTGGGGGGAAGGGTGGAGAGAGATTCCCGCACTTCCAGCTGGTCATCCAGAAAAGCAAGCTTACTGTAGTACCACAGACTGGGTTTATAAACCTTATCTGCTGGTGCACCTGACCTCTGGGACCTCAGGACCATAGTCCTCTGGGTCCTGTATGTCCCTCTGATGGTCCCAATTTTGTTTTTGACATCTTGGAGAGTTGTTGTGGGTATCTTTGTTTGCACAAATGCAAGCAGGCTCTCCAGTGCTGCTTTCCTGGCGTCTTTATTTTTATTTCCGCCACTTTTGGTTTGCCATAATATAGGGAGCTCTTGCCATTTGTCGATGAACTCCCCCATGAAGTCTGGGTTTTTAAAAGTATTCATGATATCTGTAAAAGCGAGAAACCAAAATAAAAATATATTTCAGGCAACATTCCTCAACTGTGCATTGTCTACATATTTTGAGCACACAAATCTCCTCGTCTGATGAACCTCAAAAAGTAAAATTGTTAGGTACCTTGGTCACGACATTCGTTGCTAACTCTCTCTCCCGAAAAATGAACGTATTTCCCAGACATGGATCTTCACTTTATATACACAGCGCATGCGTGAAACTCTGCACGCTTTCCCCGCCCCTGACGTTCGATATTGTACTTTTCCCGCCCCTTCTCGTTCGTAGTGCTGAACAAAACATGGCGGAGACACAGGTGGCTGAGATTACCTCTACAGAGGATGAAATTACAGAGGAGCCCAAATCAAGACCCAGGAGATATAAGGCATCCAACATGTCATTCGAGGAAATGGTGGAGATGGTCGCCATTTTAAAGAAGGAGGATTATGATGCCAAGCATGGTCCGTATAAAAGGCCTAATCTGGTCAAGTCCAGAATTATGGGCAAAGTGGTCAAAAGTCTCCACCAAAAATTCGGGGTGTGCAGAACGAAGGAACAGCTCAGAAAACGATGGTCAGATCTGAAGTTGCGGGAGGCCGACCAATATAAAAGAATCAAGAAAGTTATATTAAAAAGTAAGTTGTTTTTTTTGAGTTTCCATGGTACATATTATTTTCTTGTATTCTGTCGTGTATTTTTAACTTTCATATAGTACACTGAAAGATACCATCTTTTTTAGGTTCGTCCGCATAGTAAACGGACGTATTTTACCTCATTCTCCGTACAGTTCCTCAAACGATGTTTTAGGATCATCCAGTGTGAACACCCATATTTTTTGTTTATTTGGGGGAGTACATTTGGGCCACACTTATTTTTGGTGTGCTAATCCAAAGGAGATTTGTTCATTTTGAAAAACGATATGCATGGTAATGTTAAAGGGAGTGAATGCTCAGCAGCTGATGAAACATCTGAACGCAGTAGTACAAGTGTGGGCCTAAAGCCAAAAAGCTTGAGGGAGTCACACACAGGTGATCCAGTGTAGATACTTTGGGGTGTTACAATGTTTCAAATTTGTTCACAAAATGTATATGCTCTGTTTTGGCCTATGTATCCAATCATTTGTCCCGGTTGGCACAGGGGTTAAAAATTAAAATGGAGCATGCTTCAAAAGAATGATTAAAAAGTATTTTTCCATGTTTCTTATTTTAGCAAAATTGAGTCGCTACTAATGAAACTATTCCTTTTATTTCAATCTCCCTAGGGATTCGAAAAGCTACCTCAGATGAGACGAGAATTGCAATACCTACAACAATACCCCCAGAACCCCAGGATGGAGAGGAATGTGATGTTGTGGAAGTTGAAAGTGGCACCACCACAGGTCAGAGAGAAACCAGACACATGCATGTTAAATAGATGTAGGCCTACATATTCTATCCTACATATTTCTTTTTACATTTAGGTGCAGTTCTGGCCGAAGACCCCAATAAGTTGTCACATCACAGTGCCCAGATCCTAATCCAATACCTGATGGTCTGCTGTCGTGACCTCGAAAAAATTAAGGGAGATTTGCGAGAGATCAGGGCAAATACAAAGCGGGTGGAGGAAAGGCTCCAAAATATCATGGCTGTGCTTGGGCGTGTCTAATGTTTTTACACCAAATAACGTTTTACTTGCAGAGATTTCTATTTTTTTTGGTTATTTTACCCTTTAATGACTAGCACATGTTTAGCTTTTTCAAAATTTGGAGAACTATAGTTTGTTTATGCATGGCTGGTCATGCGTTTTAATACACCTGAAATTAAGGGAACATCCACATTTCTATGGAAGTTGCCCACCTAAACAAAAAAAATAAAGGTATTTTTACATAACAAATCATTGTGGCTTCATTATGTAAATGTGGTGCTGAGTGAACTAATCAATGTTTGGTGTTTACACTGACAATGAAGGCTAATTAAAAGATTTTTTAATCCACATGGCAAAACAAATGCACTAGGTAAACCTACCAGAAACATCAAACATTATACAATAAAAATGACAAACCAATCTTTACTTTTTTAAAAAGTTTTATTTTTTTGGTCTAAAATTATTAGAGATTGTCTGGCATTTCAATGGCCCCCCTACCCATAAAATAGTCCACATATTGGTTACGGACCTCACGTCCGGTTGGGGGGGCCAAGCCAGGACGGCCAGGTTCCAGGGCCACCAAAGTTTCGGCATTGATTAAAGAGGCCTCAGGCCCACTCAAAGATATATAACTCGTTGAATGCACCCTTAGGAAATTATGCAGCACACAGCACGTCATAACCACATGGTTCCATTTGTATGGGGCAAGGTGGATGGAGGTAAGGAAGAGGCGAAATCGGCTGGCCATGATCCCAAACGCATTTTCCACCACCCTTCTGGCTCTGGCCAGCCGATAATTGAAAACCCTCCTCTCAGGGGTGAGGGTGCGTTGCGGGAATGGCCTCATCAAATGGGGTCCCAGGCCAAACGCCTCATCCGCCACAAACACAAAAGGTAGTCCCTCCACATTCTGCTCCGCGGGTGGCAAGGCCAGCAGATCCAAAAGGAGCCGTTCTCCAAACTCCGTCTGGGCAAAAACTCCTCCATCAGACATCCTGCCATTCTTGCCAACGTCCACATAGAGGAACTCGTAGGTGGCCGACACCACTGCCATCATCACGACGCTGTGGAACCCCTTATAATTATAATAAAAGGATCCCGAATGGGGTGGTGGGACGACCCGAACATGTTTGCCGTCGATGGCTCCTCCACAGTTCGGAAAGTTCCATCGCTGGGCAAACTCGGAAGCCACATTCTGCCATTCATGTGGCGAAGAAGGGAACTGTGGAATTAAAGAAATAACAAATTAATACTTGGAGCCAGAAACATTGAAAGCTGATTTCATACACACATTCATGGCCAACATTGGTAGAAACTGTTAAAAACATAAAAAATTGGAAGCAAGAAAAAAAAAAAAATAATAATTATGGGGGGGGGGGGGGGGGAGGGTTGAAGATGAGTTGGGAATATCACACATGAAGGCTGTAGCACTCTGTATTGAAGTTAACAAAAATGAAACATTCCTAGGCAAAATTTAGGGTGCGTTTTGGGTAAAGCACTACGATGGAACATATAATAAAAAACATGGAAATGACTAGGCAAGGTAGGTATGGCCCCAGGATAGCATGCTGGAGAGGTTAGGTAAGCCAAATTTACAGGTAGGCCTCAAACACCAAACTTTAAATAATAAAACATGGGGAGAAAGGGGACATTCCCTGCAGCTAAGAATCATGTGAATTAGGGACTGCAAATAAAGCAAATTAAAAATATCCCAAAATAAAAACCATACAATGTGAATTTTTGAAGAAGAACACTTACCTTAATATAGTCCTCCTGCAAAACTTGGAGGATGGCAGAACAAGTCTCTGGTATAATGATCCCCAGAGCCTGGGGGGATATGCCTGTGGAGAACTTAAGGTCCTGCAGGCTTCTCCCAGTAGCCAGGTATCGCAACGTGGCGATGAGCCTCTGCTCAGCACTGATGGCTTCCCGCATAACGGTGTCCTGCCTGGTAATATAGGGGGACACCAAAGCCAACAGCTGCTGAAATACGGGGTCAGACATCCTGAGAAAATTCCTGAAATCATCAGGATTATTCTCCCTGATCTCCCGCAACAAAGGCATGTGACAGAATTGGTGCCGCTGGAGCAACCAATTCTTGGTCCATGAACTCCTCCTGACCCTGCTCATGGCATGGAGTCGGGATACAGCATGAACCCCTGCACCAACTACAGCACAAACTCTACGACGAGTACGTAGCCGCAACATGGCTAGATAACGGTCGGCTGAACAGAACGTACTAGAAGAACGCACGGAAGAACAGCAAGGCCTATGAAGAACAAGCTGAAAAACACGAACGTGCAGAGCAGGCCGCACTGAATAAACAGATACGAACTGACTACAAGCAGTGCTAAACAGATACGAACCCACAGGCGCAATCTGAACTCCCGAAAACGATCTTCAAAGCACGAAGACTGAAAAGCGCGAATCGTCTCTCACCAAACTTTTACTAACACGCGGAAACACGGAATTAGCAAAAGCGTCCCAAAGAGTGGCGTCATTCGAACGGAACTTCCCCTTTATAGTGCCGTCGTACGTGTTGAACGTCACTGCGCTTTGCTTGATCGTTTTTTTTAATGATGGTGTGTACGCAAGGCAGGCTTGAGAGGAAACATGAAAAAAAACGAGGAGAAAAACGTCGGTTTAAAAAATGACATTAAAAACGATCGTGTGTACGAGGCATAAGTCTTCCAGGGGAAGTAATGCGGACAAAAAGAGATAAAAGAGCACCGCCGCCTGAGACAGGAGGCTCTAGCTGTGCTGACTCGGTACCTTCCTCTCCTGTGTTGCCAAATGCACCTATACAGGATAAGCCATTACCTCTGTCAGGTATGGCGGCTTCCCCAGTGAAGCCTGGGCCTGCATATGTCACTGAGGACACTTTATCAGCTGCCCTAAATAATCTGGAGGAAAAAATTGCTACCTTAATAGCTAAATCCTCTAAAAAGGACAATAAGCGAAGCAGATCTCCTCCAGTATTGGACCTCCCTTCAGAAGTACCTGAAGAGGAGGAGGATGAGGAGGAGGCTACATCAGCAGAGGATGAGGAGTCAGACGGATCAGGGATATCGGATGAGCCTTTTTCGGTATCCCAGATTTTAAAGTCACAGGTACAATGCTATGCAGGAGCTGTGCGATCTGCATTTAAGTTACCCTCTTCGGAGGTAACGGAATCACCTGTCTCCTCCCTAGGATCATTAAGATCCCTGCAAGGTGCATGCTCCTTCCCGGTTCATCCGTTACTAGAGGATCTAATGTACGCAGACTGGCAACATCCAGATAAGCGTTTCTCACCTCCAAAAAAGTTTAACATTCTTTATCCTATGGAGGAAATTTTTTTAAAGAAATGGAGCCTGCCTGCGGTAGATGCGGCTATTTCTTGTGTAAATAAAAACCTGACATGTCCAGTGGATAATGTAAAGTGTTTAAAGATCCTTCTGAGAAGAAGTTGGAATCCCTACTGAAATCCTCCTTCCTTTTGGCCGGCTCAATTATCCAACCTGCAGTAGTAGCAGTCGGTATGTGTCAGGTCATCAGCCAACAGGTAAAGCAGGGGCTGAAGGAGCTGCCTTCAGAGCAGGCTAAAAATTGGGAGAATTTGCCTAAAGCCTTATGCTTCACAGTGGATGCCATGAGAGATTCTATCATACAGGCATCACGCCTTACACTCCAGCTGGTACAGATGCACAGAGTACTTTGGCTTAAGCATTGGTCAGCGGAAGCCCCATGCAAAAAGTTGTTGGCAAGTTTCCCGTTCCATGGCGAACGCCTATTTGGGGAAGATTTAGAAAGATATATCCAAAAGATATCAAGTGGTAAAACGACACTTTTACCTGAGAGAAAGAAAAACAAGAGACCTTGTTTTAAACGCTCTCTCTCCCCAGCTCCCGGGAAATCTGACTCCAGCCAGTGGCGACGGCCTTTTCAGCCGCCCACAAAAGCCAAGGGGCCGGCTCACAAGAACAAGAAGCCGTGGGGTGCAAGAGCTAATAAGCAAACCCCCAAATCCTCTCAGTGAAGGGGCGCCCCCGCTCGGCCGAGTGGGGGGAAGGCTTCGTCAGTTCTCAGCGACTTGGCGGTCAGAAACCCAGGACAAATGGGTGGTATCCACAATATCCTCAGGGTACAAACTGGAATTTCGAGAAATCCCATCCTCTCAATTCCGAGGTTCAAGACTCTCCAAGGATCCACAAAAAAGAGAATCCTTCTTCAAAGGTTTGAATCACTTAATGACTCAAGGGGTAGTTACAGAGGTACCCCAAAAAGAGCAAGGTTCAGGTTTTTACTCAAACCTCTTTGTGATTCCAAAGCCAAATGGAGATGTCAGACCCATCCTGGATCTAAAACCCCTAAATCGGTTTCTGAACGTTCGCCATTTTCGAATGGAAACGATCCGATCCGTGGTCGCCACTTTAAAGGGCGGAGAATTCATGGCGTCCATAGATATCAAGGACGCATATTTACACATACCCATCCTCCCCGCTCACCAAAGATTCCTAAGGTTTGCGGTAGAAGATCGCCACTTTCAATTTGTGGCCCTGCTGTTTGGTGTAGCCACCGCGCCCAGAGTATTCACAAAGGTGCTAGCTCCTCTGTTAGCAAACCTGAGAACACGGGGCATTGCGGTAACAGCCTATCTAGACGATCTACTAGTAATAGATCAGTCAAAGGAGGGATTGGATCACGCTGTACACACTACAGTAGGATACCTGGAGCATTTAGGATGGATTATAAACTTACAGAAATCCTCTCTCCAGGCCCAAAGAAGGATAGTGTACCTGGGCATGATCATAGATACAGCCCAAAACAGGGTATACCTACCAGAGCCAAAGATACAGTCTCTGAAAGACCTGATCCACAAGGTCAAAGCAAACAAAAGGCCGTCTATTCGCCTTTGCATGAGACTATTGGGAAAGATGGTAGCCTCCTTCGAGGCGGTCCCTTACGCCCAGTTTCATTTGAGACTACTTCAAGGCAATATTTTAGCCTCCTGGAACAGGAAGAGCCAAGCTCTGGATATACCCATGCGCCTGTCCTCACAAGTACGCCACAGCTTCAATTGGTGGCTAGAAGCCAAGAATTTATGGAAGGGAAAGTGCTTCCTCCCAGTGGCCTGGAAGGTGGTGTCTACGGATGCCAGCCTATCGGGCCGGGGTGCAGTATTCGAGGAGGCTTCTGCCCAGGGAACCTGGGCCAAGACTCAGGGGATCCTGCCCATCAATGTGCTAGAGATCCGGGCAGTATATCTAGCCCTCAAAACCTGGACATACAGGTTACAGGGCTACCCAGTTCGGGTTCAATCCGACAATGCTACTGCAGTAGCTTACATCAATCACCAAGGAGGCACCCGCAGTCGGGCAGCCCAAAGAGAGGTGAACCGGATCTTGGCATGGGCAGAAGAGCATGTACCTTGCATTTCTGCAATCTTCATTCCAGGGATAGAAAACTGGCAAGCAGACTACCTGAGTCGTCAGCAGCTGCTACCAGGAGAGTGGTCTCTTCACCCCGAGATCTTTCAGGCCATATGTCTGAGATGGGGAAACCCAGATGTAGACCTGCTAGCTTCCAGGTTCAACAAGAAATTGGACAACTTTGTGTCCAGAACGAGAGATCCTCTAGCCTACGGGACAGATGCTCTAATAACTCCATGGAATCAGTTCTCACTGATCTATGCATTCCCTCCGATCCCTCTTCTACAAAGACTGCTTCGCAGGATCAAGGAGGAGGGAATACCAGTAATCCTAGTGGCCCCAAACTGGCCCAGGAGGCCTTGGTACGCCGAGATCGTAAAAATGGCGATAGGAAGGCCCTGAAAGCTTCCACTTCGACACGACCTGCTGTCACAGGGTCCAGTATTCCACCCTTCCTTACAAAGGCTAAATTTGACGGCCTGGCTGCTGAGACCCACATTTTGAAAAAGAGAGGGGTCTCTGGTCCGGCTCTTTCTACGCTCATTAATGCTAGAAAGCCAGCTTCCAGACTCATCTATCATAGAGTCTGGAAAGCATACATTTCCTGGTGTGAATCCAGAAGTTGGAATCCTCAGAAATATGAAATAAGCAGGATTCTTGCTTTTTGCCAGTTAGGAGTGGATATGAAATTAGCCCTTAGCACCATCAAGGGGCAAATATGGGCTCTATCAGTCTTCTTTCAGAGACCATTGGCATCTCATTCCCTAGTTCGGACATTCATTCAGGGGGTACTGAGGATAAATCCTCCAGTTAGGTCTCCCTTGTGTCCATGGGATTTAAATTTGGTATTGTCAGTGTTGCAAAAGCAACCTTTTGAACCTATTTGCCATATTCCGTTAATTATATTAAGTAGGAAATTGGCCTTTCTGATTGCTATAGCTTCTGCTAGGAGAGTATCAGAGCTAGCAGCTCTTTCTTGTAAAGAGCCTTATCTAATTTGTCACAAGGACAAAATCGTACTACGACCCCATCCGGCTTTTCTGCCTAAGGTGGTGTCGGCTTTTCACTTGAATCAAGACATTGTTCTGCCTTCCTTTTTTCCAAACCCGCGGACGGCGGGGGAAAAATTATTACACTCTCTAGATCTAGTGAGAGCGGTAAGGGTGTATCTGCAAGCAACCGCTCAGATACGTAAAACAGATGTTTTGTTTATTTTACCAGATGGTCCCAAGAAGGGCCAAGCGGTATCAAAATCCACCATTTCCAGGTGGATTAGACAAGTAATTGTTCAAGCTTATGGTTTAAAGAACAGGACTCCTCCTTTTCCTGTTAAGGCGCACTCTACCAGGGCGATAAGTGCTTCATGGGCAGTGCACCACCAGGCTTCGATGGCTCAGATCTGTAAAGCTGCAACTTGGTCTTCAGTCCATACATTTTCCAAATTCTATCAAATAGATGTGAAAGGACATGAGGATTCCGCCTTCGGGCGAAGTGTGCTGCAGGCAGCAGTATAGGGCTTCTGGTCCGCAAGCGGCCTGTTTGATCTGTGTCTCCCCCCCTTCATATGAGCATTGCTCTGGGACGTCCGATTATGTAACGACTAGCTCTGTGTCCCGTGGTGTACGATAAAGAAAGTAGGATTTTTATAACAGCTTACCTGTAAAATCCTTTTCTTGGAGTACACCACGGGACACAGAGGTCCCCCCCTTCTTATGGGAACCTTACTGCTTTGCTACAAAACTGAGGTACTTCCCTGATGGGAGGGGTTATATGGAGGGGAACTGTCTTCCATTGGTTGTGCCAGTGTCCAATCACCGCTGGTGACCCTTAACCCATTATGTAATGACTAGCTCTGTGTCCCGTGGTGTACTCCAAGAAAAGGATTTTACAGGTAAGCTGTTATAAAAATCCTACTTTTGGATACCGAGCCTGTATATGCATTGGTGATTGCCGTGTTGGATGTCCTGTTTGATTGAAGTGGATCAACCTCTTTAACTCCAGACCACCCTCCAACTCAAGACCATCCATATTGGGTCCAATTAACCCTCAAGCTTTCTCTGATTTGGGCGGCGTATGCCTCTCCAAATCCGAGACTTTTGGTAAGCCTCCTTCAGCTCATTTTTGGTGGCGGTTTTCACATCACTTTTACACACAGAAAATTTTGAATCGCAAGCTCATACTTGATTGAACACGTTTTTCTGGATTGAATTTCATTATTTGGACACTTTGATGTTTTTCTTTCCATGGACTGGATTTAATTAGATTCTCAATTTATGCTTATCACGATTGGTTATATTATTATTGTTTGATCACTCTAGCAATAGAGACACTCAGCACGTTTCTTTTGGGTGTTAAACGTGTTCACTATAGTAACCATACGTTTATATTGTGTATTTATTTATCCACATAAGCAACCATACGTTTATATTGTGTATTTATATATCCACATATATAACTTCACCTAGGTAGCGCTACACTTTTAACTGAGGAAGATAGAAGAGTTATAGAGTCCCCGATAACCCTAGAGGAACTCCAATTAGCAGTAGCAGAAATGTCTAATCAAAAGTCCCCTGGGCCAGATGGCTTACCGGTGGAAATCTATAAACAATATGGGGAGGTGCTCCTCCCAGAACTTCTAAGGGTGCTGAATTGGGCGGTAGAAGGGGGGAAGTTGCCTGCCTCAATGTCAGAGGCCACCATAATAGTACTCCAAAAAGAGGGGAAAGATCAATTAGACACATCATCTTACAGACCAATTTCATTGCTGTGTTCAGATGTTAGGATATTGGCTAAAGTGCTGGCAGCCAGGATGAACAAATACATTCAGAAATTAATACATCCGGATCAATCCGGATTCATCCCTAATAGAGCTGCCAGCACCAATATTAGAAGATTGTATCTGAATTTACAGACGCCAACTGAGAACAGAAGCGGCAGAGCTATCCTATCCCTGGATGCCACCAAGGCTTTTGATAGCCTAGAATGGGATTACCTCTGGCATGTGTTAGAGAAATTTGGATTTGGGTCCGTCTTTATTAAATGGGTAAAAACGCTTTACAACTCCCCAAGTGCAAAAATAAAAATTAATAATGAATATTCAAAGAGTTTTAGGTTAGAGAGGGGGACAAGGCAGGGATGCCCCCTGTCTCCCCTTCTCTTCACGCTAGCAATAGAGCCATTAGCAATAGCGATTAGAACCAAAAAGGCGATACAGGGGTTTCAGAGGAAAGCGGGGGAGGAGAAAATTGCACTTTACGCAGACGACATCTTGCTTTTTTTGGGGGATTCTTCAACGTCATTAAAAATGGTGATGCAGACGGTGGTAGCATTTGGCCGATTTTCTGGCCTAGTGATAAACTGGGAGAAGTCTGCACTTCTGCCGGTGGATCCAGTAGACAATGCCATCTGTGAAGGTATCCCTCTATTAAAAGTAGTGGAAAAAATGGATTATCTGGGGATAGTGGTGACACGAGACCCAGAACAATACATTGATAATAATTTAAGACCACTCCTAGCTAAGTTTAGGCAAAAGGCTGATATTTGGGAACGTTTTCCCCTATCAGTAGCTGGACGAAGTAATCTTATTAAGATGATCTGGATGCCACAACTACTCTATGTGCTCCATAATGCTCCAGTATGGATCGGGAAAGCCTGGTTTAAAAAAATAGAGACCCTTTTCAGGGAACTAATTTGGAAAAAGGGTAGGGCGAGAATCAGTCTCCAGATATTACAGTTATCAATAAATGAGGGAGGGCTGGCTATCCCGCACCCTTACAGCTATTTTATAGCGGCCCATCTTAGGGGATGTATAATAGAGGGAGGAGGAGGGGCCAGTGGGAAAATGATGCTAATGGGGGCCCCACATAACACCGTAATAGAAAATTTGGAGGCTGATTCCTTTCCTGCTAAGAACCCAACAATGAAAGTGGTCACAAGAACATGGCGGGAAGGTAAACAAGCCATGGGGTATAAAGGGTTAACAGAATATTCCCCTCTATGGGAAAATAAATACCTACCAGAAATTCAAGCCATGGGAAAGTTAAAGGAATGGGAAAAGCGAGGCGTAACTAGATTGATGCAGTTATATGAAGGCAATACATTGAAAGCATTTTCAGAATTAAGCAGAGAGTATGCTATCCCAAACTCGCTGTTCTATACTTATCTGCAGATAAGACACGCACTCCAAGCCCAATTTAAAACACACCCGGTGGGCTGGCAAAAAAATCCCCACCTTCAACGGTTAATTAAGACAGGAACATCAAAAGGCCTTATTTCGCAATTATATTCGCAGGTTAAGGGGGGTTTTATAACTGGGAAGAGGTTGGGTAAAAATAAAGCAAAATGGGAGGAGGATATAGGCCCTATAACAACTGCACAATGGGAACGAATACTGGAACAGGGGACAGCTGTGTCACTCTCCCCATCACAGAGAGTGTCACATCTGTTCTTAGTACACAGAGTTTATTACACTCCAAAGAGGCTATATATGTTTGGAAGGAGAGTAGATGATAAGTGCCCTAGATGTCAAGATACAGGGGACCTCATACACATGATGTGGAAATGCCCGAAGTTACAAAGATATTGGGCTAAGGTATTGAACATCATAAATATGACTTTTGGGATAACTCTGGAACTAGAAGCCAGGGTGTGTCTATTGGGTATAGAGGAGGGACACGGACCAAAATACATTCCGGAAGTAGTGTTGAGGTGCCTGTTTCAGGCCAGGAAGGTAATAGCACAAAACTGGCAAGCTCAGAAAGCACCGACATCAGCAGAGTGGGTCAATGTAATAAATGCGACAATGTGGAAGGAAAAAGTAGTCTTGACTAGACGGGGTAACTACAAAAAATTTAAAACAATATGGGATCCCTGGCTGAGGAAAATGGGGTGTCCGCCCTAATTGACGCGGCAGTAAGAAGAGTAAAAGAACGGACCTAAAAGGTGGAAACTGGACTGTTGAGATAGGAAGGGCGAATAGAGAATAGGTAAAAAGAGAAGCTATGGGCTTTAGATAAAGAAGTTAAACATATTGAAACATATTGAAAGATCTAAGGGAAGGAAGGGGAGGGGAGGGGAAGCGGAAGGAAAGCCAAAATTAAATGAAGTGAAAATAAAATAGTTCTAGTTAAACAGTTAAAATAGCAATAATACAAGAGAGTGGTAGACTGCATTTTTGGTTCTTCTGTTTTTTGGAGTGTGCAAAGAGATTAGTTGGGGAAGGGGGGTAAGTGGTTAATTGTAGAACATTGTATTAAAGCACTTTATGTGAAATAAGGATAAAACAGATGTATGTATTTTTATAAAATGTTATGCAATATGGAAAAACAATAAAGAATATAAAGTTTAAAAAAAAAAGAATATTTTTTTTTTTTGTCCCAAATGATTGAATAATGACAAAAAAAAAAAAAATATGTGCAAAAAGTTGTCACTAAATGATATATTGCTCAAACATGCCATAGTTATATGTGGAATTGCACCCCAAAATACATTTTGCTGCTTGTCCTGAGTACGGGGATACCACATGTGTGGGACTTTTTAGGAGCCTAGCCGCGTACGGGCCCCCCAAAACCAAGCACCGCCTTCAGGATTTCTAAGGGTGTAAATTTTTGATTTCACTCCTCACTACCTATCACAGTTTTGAAGGCCATAAAATGCCAAGATAGCACAAAACCCCCACAAATTACCCCATTTTGGAAAGTAGACACCCCAAGCTATTTGCTGAGAGGCATGGTGAGTATTTTACAGCTCTCATTTGTTTTTGAAAATGAAGAAAGAAATTTTTTTTTTTCTTTTTTCAATTTTCAAAACTTTGTGACAAAAAGCGAGATCTGCAAAATACTCAACATACCTCTCAGCAAATAGCTTGGGGTGTCTACTTTCCAAAATGGGGTCATTTGGGGGGGTTTGTGCCATCTGGGCATTCCATGGCCTCCGAAACTGTGAAGCCACACGGCCGAGAATCTCGTCAGGAAAAAACTTGTTGTTTTTCTTGACGAGATTCTTGGACAAGAAACCTGTCCCGGCCGAGTGTACAGATGCTCGATTCAAAGAACCCGCGGTTCTTTGAATGGAGCGAACGCGGTGACGTCATTGACTACGACGAGCGTGCGCTCGTCACATTCGAAGCCGTCGCCGCCATCTTGCTACATCCTACCTATGCCTAGGAAGCTACCGCGCATGCGTCAGTCATTTCACGCATGCACGGGCTTCCCGGAGGACAGGTAAGTGTACACACACACACTTTTCTCGTCGAGAAACAGGCTGACAAGAATCTCGACGAGAAAATAGAGACCAGGTTCTCTATATTTCTCGTTGAGATTCTTGTCGGTTTTCTTGACGAGAAACATGATAGCCGCGTACACACGACCGATTTACTCTGCAAGAAAGCTCTGCCAGCAAGTTTCTTGCTGGTTCTTCCCGAGAAACTCGGTCGTGTGTACCAGGCTTGATAGACAGTGAGGAGTGAAATCAAAAATTTACACCCTTAGAAAGCCTGAAGGCGGTGCTTGGTTTTCGGGGTCCTGTACGCGGCTAGGCTCCTAAAATGTCTCACACATGTGGTATCTCCGTACTCAGGAGAAGCAACAGAATGTATTTTGGGGTGCAATTCCACATATAACCATGGCATGTTTGAGCAATATATCATTTAGTGACAACTTTTTGTACATTTTTTTTTCTTTTTGTCATTATTCAATCACTTGGGACAAAAAAAAAAAATATTCAATGGGCTCAACATGCCTCTCAGCAAATAGCTTGGGGTGTCTACTTTCCAAAATGGGGTCATTTGGGGGGGGGGGGGTTGAACTGTCCTGGCATTTTATGCACAACATTAGGAAGCTTATGTCACACATCATCCACTCTTCTAACCACTTGAAGACAAAGCCCTTTCTGACACTTTTTGTTTACATGAAAACATTTTTTTTTTTGCAAGAAAATTACGTTGAACCCCCAAACATTATATATTTTTTTTAAAGCAAAGGCCCTACAGATTAAAATAGTGGGTGTTGCATTTTTTTTTTACACACAGTATTTGCGCAGCGATTTTTCAAACTAATTTTTTGGGGAAAAAACACACTTTTTTTATTTTTAATGCACTAAAACACACTATATTGCCCAAATGTTTGATGAAATAAAAAAGATGATCTTAGGCCGAGTACATGGATACCAAACACGACATGCTTTAAAATTGCGCACAAACGCGCAGCGGCGACAAACTACATACATTTTTAAAAGCCTTTAAAAGCCTTTACAGGTTACCACATTAGATTTACAGAGGAGATTACAATACAAATGACGGCGCAAGAAAAAGAAACAAAAACCTAACTGGTGAATAAGATAAAAATCAATGAAATAAATCTTTATATTAGGAAGTCCATATGATGAGATTACTAAAATTCAAGTCCTTTAGAACATATGCACTGTTGGCAGCAATTGTAGAGCGAAGAGAACTCTGTATACAATAGAAAAAAGAAAAACAATGCGCCTACTAAGTGCAGTATGTTAGTAATTTATTATTAACCACTTGCTTACTGGGCACATAACCCCCTTCCTGCCCAGGCGAAATTTCAGCTTTCGGCACTGCATCGCTTTGAATGACAATTGCGCGGTCGTGCGACGTGGCTCCCAAACAAAATTGATGTCCTTTTTTCCCCACAAATAGAGCTTTCTTTTGGTGGTATTTGATCACCTCTGCGGTTTTTATTTTTTGCGCTATAAACAAAAAAAGAGCGACGATTTTGAAAAAAAACCACAATATTTATTACTTTTTGCTATAATAAATATCCCAATTTTTTTTTTAAAAAGTTTTTTTCTCTCAGTTTAGGCCGATACGTATTCTTCTACATATTTTTGGTCAAAAAAAATCGCAATAAGCGTTTATTGATTGGTTTGCGCAAAAGTTATAGCGCCTACAAAATAGGGGATAGTTTTATAGCATTTTTATTAATATTTTTTTTTTTTACTAGTAATGGCGGCGATCAGCAAATTTTATCGTGACTGTGACATTATGGCGGACACATCGGACACTTTTGACACCATTTTGGGACCATTGTCATTTATACAGCGAACAGTGCTATAAAAATGCACTGATTACTGTATAAATGTGACTGGCAGGGAAGGGGTTAACACTAGGGGGCGGGGAATGGGTTAACTATGTTCCCTATTTGTGATTCTTACTGTGGGGGGAGGGGACTGACTGGGGGAGGAGACCGATCTGTGTCCCTATGTACAAGGGACACAGCATTGGTCTCCTCTCTCCCTGACAGGACATGGATCTCTGTGTTTACACACAGAGATCCACGTCCTGCTTCTGTAACTGCCGATCGAATGTACCTGGCGGACATCGCGGCCGCCAGGCACGCTCCTCGGCATCACGTGATGCGCGCCGCACAGCTGTTCCCCACCGCGCGCCCTCGGCGGCGCGCGGCGCGATGTAAACAGAGAAGGACGTCCTGGGGACGTCCTCTCGGCACTTGAGAGCCGCGCTGCAGCCGTCTTTCGGCTATAGCGCGGGTCTCAAGTGGTTAAAAAAGTTAAAATAACAGCCAAATGGCTACTCACAAGATAGAAGTGGAGTACAGGCATAGATGTGTTCCTCTCTGTGAATTGTCTGCGGGGGGCATGAGTCAGTCCGTGCATCTGTGATCTCGGAGGAAAATGCGGAAGCATTGAAATGCGTCATCATCCATCGCCTGCCATTGACGTCACGTCCGGTCGCCGAAGCTGACTGCGCTCCAGCGTGAACCGCACGCCGCACACTGCGGGGAACTGTACGTTCACACTGTCACAGAGCGACAGTGCCTTACATCCATCGCTTCACAGCAATCTCCCCACTGCTGCAGCATTAACACAGTGCACTTCTACATCTTGGCAGCACTCCACAACTGGGAGATCAGAGATGCACGGACTGACTCATGCCCCCCGCAGACAATTCACAGAGAGGAACACATCTATGCCTGTACTCCACTTCTATCTTGTGAGTAGCCATTTGGCTGTTATTTTAACTTTTTTAATAATAAATTACTAACATACTGCACTTAGTAGGCACATTGTTTTTCTTTTTTCTATTGATTTACAGAGGAGGTCTACTGCTAAAAATACTGCCTCGATCTGACCTTCGTGGTGATACCTCACATGCATGGTGCAATTGCTGTTTACATATGACGCTAGACCGACGCTTGCGTTCGCCTTTGCGCAAGAGCAGGGGGGGACAGGGGTGCTTTTTATTTTATTTTATTTTTTTATTATTTATATTGCTTTTTTATTTTATTTTTAAACTGTTCCTTCCATATTTTTTTTTATTTTATTTTTTTACCATTTTTATTGTTATCTTAGGGAATGTAAATATCCCCTATGATAGCAATAGGTACTCTTTTTTTGAAAAAAATTGGGGGGTTAGACCCTAGATCTTTCCTCTGCCCTCAAAGCATCTGACCACACCAAGATCGGTGTGATAAAATGCTTTCCCAATTTCCCAATGGCGCCGTTTATATCCGGGGGTGGGGGGCATTCCCTCCCACTGCTTGTAAAAGCAGTCTAGAGGCTAATTATCTGCTAGGATTGCTTTTACATGAAAGCTGGCCGCTGGCTGAAAAGAATGATACCAAGATGATACCTAAACCCACAGGCATTAATCTGGTATAACCATTCAAAGTCCAGCAACATACCAGTACGTTGCTGGTCCTTGTTGGACATGTATTGTAATCTTTTTTTTCATGCAGCCTGTTGGCTGAACGAAAAAAAGAGATTGATCGGTGGGTATGCCCACCATTAGAATACCTCCCTTCATCCACCCACTTCTAATGATGGGCATACATGCACCATTTATATATGCCGAAGCATGGGGGCATCCTCCATCAAAAAAGTTATGCCGCGTACACACGGTCAGACTTTTCCACGGGCAAGCCTCTGTCGGAATTTCGACCGTATGTACGCGGCATAAAAGGTTATGCCGCGTACACACGGTCTGACTTTTCCACGGGCAAGCCTCCGTCGGAATTTCGACCATATGTACGCGGAATTAGGAGCAAAATCGCTCCTCCGCCCCTGCTGCCCCCATGCTTCGGCATATATGCTCTTTTTTTTAACTGTGGTGGTGAAATCACCTCCTACAGCGTTGGAGTCATGGCTTTATGTATCGTGGGAGCAAACGCTG
Organism: Rana muscosa; assembly: GCA_029206835.1. NCBI lineage: Eukaryota > Metazoa > Chordata > Amphibia > Anura > Ranidae > Rana > Rana muscosa. The sequence goes on from CM055118.1 coordinate 997,538,350, forward strand.
TTGCTGTCAAAATAAATAGATCCGCGCTGCAACTGAATGGCGTACCTGCTAAGCAAATGATGGTTAACATTAAAACAAAGTAACATTACAGTACAACAGTAAGACCTTACCATACCATACCTGCAAAGCAAATACCAAAAAAAAAAACTAGTAAAAGATAAAACATTTTTTTCACGCAACCTGTGCCTAAAATATATATATGCCGAAGCATGGGGGCATCCTCCCGCAAAAAAGTTATGCCGCGTACACACGGTCTGTCTTTTCCACGGGCAAGCCTCCATCGGAATTTCGACCGTATGTACGTGGCATTAGGAGCAAAATCGCTCCTCCTCCGCCCCTGCTGCCCCCATGCTTCGGCATATATGCTATTTTTTTAACTGTGGTGGTGAAATCACCTCCTACAGCACTGGAGTCACGGCTTTATGTATTGTGGGAGCAAACGCTGTTGCTTTCAAGATAAATAATTCCGCGCTTCAGCTGAATGGTGCACCTGAAAGCAAAAAATTACATACCTGAAAAGTAAGCATGATAAAACATTGCAGAATAGAATACAGTAAAAAAGAGCAAAACAATAGAGAGAAAATAGAGAGAGAGAGAGAGAGAGAACAATAAAACGACAACTATATTTTTTTTGTGTTTTTTTTTTACGTTTTTTTTTTTCTTTTTTACACTTTTTTTTGTAACTTTAACAACTGTAATGGTTCGGGTCTCTCAAAATGCGATGGCATCTTGGGAGACCCTGTGTAAGTGTGTCATAGTCTGTGAAATGCTGTACCCTACGCTAAAACTTCACTTTTGAGTGGAAGCGTTCAAAACATTCACCAATGCAAAGACCAGGATTGTCAGGACAGAGTGGACAAAAACAACGGGTGTCACGCCTAAATCCGCGCTTGCTACAGACACGACATCTTTTTTGGGGGGTTCGTTGGGTAGGGGTACTCTGGAGGACATACAGATAATGCCTCTCATGCAGCCAGCTTACTGCATTTGGTAGGGGATGGTGAGGTGCAGAACCGCCTGGATACAGGAGTTCTGTGACTATAGCCTCGTACACACGACTGAGTTTCTCGTCGTTAAAAACACGTCGTTTTTCTCCGCGGTCACGTCCAGCACGTACGACGGCACTATAAAGGGGAAGATCGATTTTCTTGGCGCCACCCCTTGGGCTGCTTTTGCTGATCTCGTGTTACCGCGTGTGAAGTAAAAGTTTGGGAAGAGACGATTCGCACTTTTCAGTCTTCGTGCTTTTCAGTTCGTTTTCTGAGGTTCAGTTTGTGCTTGTGGGTTCGTATCTTGACTTTCAGGGCGTCTAGGCAGGTCGTATCTGTTTTACAGTGCGTTCTTGCCCGCTCGTTTCTGATTTTCAGTTCGTTATTCATAGGCCTTGCTGTTTTAAGTGCGTTCTGTTCTGTACGTTCTGATAAGACGACCGTTTCCTAGCCATGTCGCCTGGACGTTCTCGTCGTCGAGTTCGTGCTGTGCGTGCGCTTGGTGTTGGTCTGCTTGTTTTGGACCAAGACCAGTCCATGAATGGTGTGAGGAGGAGTTCATGGACCAAGAATTGGTTGCTCCAGCGGGACCAATTCTGCCACATGCCTCTGCTGCGGGAGATAGTCGAGAATAATCCTGAGGACTACAGGAATTTTCTGCGGATGTCTGACCCCGTTTTTCAGGAACTGTTGGCTTTGGTGTCCCCCTATATTACCAGGCAGGACACCGTTATGCGGGAAGCCATCAGTGCTGAGCAGAGGCTCATCGCCACCTTACGGTACCTGGCGACAGGGAGAAGTCTTCAGGACTTGAAGTTCACGACAGGCATCTCCCCCCAGGCTCTGGGCCTCATAATCCCAGACACCTGTTCTGCCATTATACAAGTCCTGCAGGAGGACTATATTAGGGTAAGTTTTCTCCATTAACATCACATTTTATGTATTTCATGTATGCTAATGTATTGTATTTCTTTCATCCTTCCCTAATTACCATGATTGTAATATGCTGAGAATGTCCCCTTTGTCCCCATGCATGCTGGAAGCTTTAGATTGCCCCTTTTTTCTCCTCCATGCATATTTCCCTTCACTAACCTTTCCAGCAGGGGCGCCTGTTGCAACAAATGTTTGGGGGTCCAACCCCAATTTAGGAAATAAACTTCCTCCATTTTTGCAAAGGTGCCTATTAAACGCCCCCAGTTGTCCCCTCCAATGCAGCCATTTTGTCCCCTCCAATGCAGCCATTTTGTTCCCTCCAATGCAGCCATTTTGTAACCCTCCAATGCAGCCATTTTGTTCCCTCCAATGCAGCCATTTTGTTCCCTCCAATGCAGCCATTTTGTCCCCTCCAATGCAGCCATTTTGTCCCCTCCAATGCAGCCATTTTGTCCCCTCCAATGCAGCCATTTCTTTTTCGTACATCACGGGACACAGAGCGACTTAGTCATTACTAATGGGTTATATAGTTTACCTTCAGGTGCTGGCACTGGCAACTTCCAAACCGGAAGTACCCTCCCCTATATAAGCCCCTCCCATCCGGGAGCACCCCAGTTTTTTGCCAGTGTCTAAGGTGTTGGCCAAAGAGTAACATGTGTTTTCCTGGGCTTGCGTACAGGTTATTTTACGGGCCTTAGTAAGCTGTTCCGGATCCCACCAAAAAAGCTTCATAGCTAAACGGTCGGTACCCGGGCCTTGCAACAGAAGAGCAAGGTTTTGCCTGTAATGCCTCTCTTAGGAGGGCTGGACCCTGGGATCCAGAGCTCTGGTCATACCCACGACCAAGATGTTTTCTGTGCAGGGTGCTATACAGGTCCAGGGGAGTGGAATCCTTGGGAACCCGGTCCCTGAAGGTTTAAATACAATGCCTGCCGTGATAGGTGAAGTTTGGGCTTCTGTGGACCAAACAGAGTCCTGCGGCGGGGAACAGGTAAGTGGGGGCCCCCAGGAACTTGGTTCTATTGGGGGACCCCCAAGCCTAATTTGTCTTTCTGTCTGTTACCTAATGGTATTCCCGCTAATATCTGTGTATGCCTGTAACTACTGGAAAATGTAAAATTTTAATAGTAGTCAAGAAAAAAAAAAAAAAAGAGGACCGCGGTACCTGTGTTAAACCACTAGAGGCCGCTGTGGTCCATTTTTTCTTGTCATGTGGATCTTTGGTTTTCTCAAGTCAAAAGATCCAGGCAGTTGGTAAGTTCTCTGTGGGAATCCACTTCCTCTGCCCTGTTGCTGCGCTCATCCACCGCACAGGCCCTCCGGCAAAAAGGGCCCTGGCTCCTAGTCCCTGCTTGGTTTCGAAAAGGGCGCCAATGGTGCACGGGCGCGCGCGCGGGCGCGTGCACGCGCCTCCTATGAAAAAAAGGGGCGGGGCGGGTGGATGACGCTCGATGCGCGCCGTGGCGCTTCTGCGCATGTGCAGGCGTCCCAGCATGTGTAAAAGACACAGTACAAGTGTCAGCTGGATGCAAGTAGAGCTAGCAACAAAACGGTGGCACACAGAGGCGGTTGATGCAGGCATCCCCATAGAAAGACACTTTAGTGGACACCAGCTGGTATATAGCAGCAACTGTGTTAGACTATTACCAGCAAAATTGGTGTATGACGACGGGAATACCTCAGCTTTGTGCTTATAGGATATGTCGTCCAGACGCTCTGGAAATAAATCTTCCAAGAAGCGAAAGGGGTCTCCGTCGGGCTCTGAGGATTTTGGGCATGCTGTACTGCGCCAATCTCCCCTGAAATTTCAGAGGTCAGTAGCTGTAGGAACCCCGCAGGAGTGCCTGGTGCTGCGGCTGTCCCCAGTCCACCTGCTCCTGTATATATAACAGAGGAGGTTTTATCCTCAACTCTGGGAGGATTGGAAGAGAGATTAACAGCATTGATCGCTGCTTCCCTGTCACAGGAAAAGCGCGTCCGATCTCCGTCTCCTCCTGCAGAGTGCCTGTTAGTGGAGGAACAGTCCCAGAGATCGACCTACCTGAAGGGGATCAGGTGAGGTTGATAAAGTTATAGAGGAATCAACAGTGGAAGAACCTTTCTCAGCATCTCAGGCTGAAAGATTATGGGTTCAGTCTCTGACTAACATGGTCCGAGCAGCAGTTTAAATGCCTCTGGCGGAACCATCAACCACTACTGTCTCCTCGCTGGGGTCGCTGAAAGCTCTCCAGACTGTCTGTTCCTTCCCAATCCACCCTTTATTGGAAGGGCTTATTTACCAGGATTGGGAGCATCCTGTAAAATATTTACTCCCCCCAAGAGATTTCCAGTGATCTATCCCATGGAGGATAAGTTCATAAAAAAAAAAAAAAAAAATGGAGGGTCCCTACAGTGGACACAGCCATCTCTTGTGCAAATAAATCACTGACATGTCCAGTAGATAATGTTCCAATGTTCAAAGACCCAATAGATAAAAAATTGGAGTCTTTACTAAAATCTGCTTTCTCTACAGCAAGCATGGTGACACAACCTGCAGTAGCAGCGATTGGAGTCTGCCAAGCAATGAAAGATCAGTTGAAACAAGTCTTAAGGGACTTACCAGATCAGCAGGCTCTTGCCCTAGCTGACCTACCTAGAGCCTTGTGTTGCGGTGGACGCCATAAAGGATACAATCCAACAGGCATCCCGCTTTACGCTGTCTGTAGACATATGCGTAGGCTTCTATGGCTCAAAAACTGGTCTGCTAAAGCTCCCTGTAAGAAATTGCTGATTAGCTTCCCATTTCATGGAGAACGCTTATCTGGAGATGATCTGGACAAATATATCCAGAAAACTTCTGCCGGTAAAAGTACACTCTTGCCGGTTAAGAACAAGGGTAGAAGTCCTTCTTTTAAGAGGCCTACTTCTCCAGTCCCTGGCACAACGGCTGTGAAACAGTTCCGACGGCCTCCGCAAATCCAGGGGGCAGAAATCAGGGACAATCACAGGGTAACAAGAAACCCTGGGTCAAGAGAGGTACAAAACCTCCCCCCAAGTCATGAAGGGTTGCCCCCACTCAATCGGGTGAGGGGAAGACTTCAGTTGTTCACAGAGACCTGGCGGGACACCATCAGAGACAGATGGGTGATCTCCGCAGTAAGTCTGGGATACAGGCTGGAGTTAAAAGACATTCCTCCTGCCCATTTTATAAGGTCAAACGTGCCAAGCGATCCCCAGAAGAGTGGATCCCTCCTTCTGGCACTAGAGCAACTATTGCTCCAAGGGTAATCATGAAGGTTCCCTTGGAAGAAAGCGGGTTCGGGTTTTACTCGAACCTTGTCACAGTCCCCAAACCAAATGGGGACATGAGGCCCATATTAAATATAAAAGGGCTAAACAAGTTCCTACATATTAGGACTTTTTCGGATGGAGTCGATCCGATCGGTGGCCACCGCCCTACAAGGGCAGGAATGGTTAGCCTCGATCGACATAAGGGATGCTTATTTGCATATTCCCATCTGTCCGGCCCACCAGAAATTTCTACGCTTTGCAGTAGAAGGGCGCCATTTTCAGTTCAGAGCCTTACCTTTCGGTCTGGCCACAGCACCACGAGTGTTCACAAAAATTCTGGCCCTACGATTGGCCAAACTAGGAACACAAGGTGTAACGATAATGGCATATCTAGACGACTTGTTGCTGATAGACCACTCAGTGAAAAAAACTAGAAGTGGTCGTTCACAAGATAATCAAGTATCTGGAATCTCACGGTTGCATTATCAACCGAGACAAGTCAGCCCTGAAACCAGTCAAAAGTCTGGAATACTTGGGGGCTAAGACTGGATTCAAATCAGAGAAAGATTTTCTTACCTCCAGAGAAGGTGTCGTCTTTGAAAGATTTGACCCACTTAGTGGGTACAAAAAAGAAAACCATCCATACGCCTGTGTATAAGGCTGCTGGGAAAAATGGTGGCTTCATTCGAAGCAGTACCCTACGGTCAATTCCATTCAAGGAACTTGCAGAGGGCCATACTGTCAGCCTGGAACAAAAAAGTTCAGGCTTTAGACTTACCAATGTCCCTGTCCCCTTCCGTTCGCAAGAGCCTCCATTGGTGGTTGGTGCCCCAGAATCCGGAAAAAGGGAAACCCTTCAGTCCGGTTTCTTGAAGGTGGTCACTACAGATGCCAGCCTCATAGGCTGGGGGGCAGTACTGGAGCAATGGTCTCTCCAGGGCAAGTGGTCAGAAGCAGAGAAGGCCCTGCCCATTAATCTCTTAGAGATACGAGCAGCCCGGTATGCCCTAGTAGCATGGACATCCAAACTCCAAGGGTCACCTGTCAGAATTCAATCAGACAATGCCACAGCAGTGGCATATATCAATCACCAGGGTGGCACCAGGAGTCGTGCAGCCCAGAGGGAAGCGAATTGCATCCTGGAATGGGCAGAAAGGTATGTCACAGCCATATCCGCGGTTTTCATCCCAGGAGTGGAAAATTGGAGAGCGGACTTTTTAAGTCGCCAGCAATTATGCCCGGGGGAATGGTCTCTTCACCCCGAGGTTTTCCAGGCAATATGCCAGCGGTGGGGAACACCGGATGTAGATCTGCTAGCATCCAGATTCAACGCAAAGGTGGACAGATTTGTGTCTCGCACAAAGGATCCCCTAGCTTGCGGTTCGGATGCCCTAGTGTTCCCTTGGGATCAGTTCAAGCTGATATATGCATTCCCACCGCGATTAATCCGCAGAATCAGGGTAGAAAAGAAACCAGTGATTCTGGTGGCTCCAGCGTGGCCCCGAAGGGCATGGTACGCGGAGATTGTAAAAATGTCAGTGGGAAGTCCTTGGACCCTCCCACATCGTCCGGACCTGCTTTCGCAAGGACCGATATACTACCCTTCCTTACCAGCCCTAGGTTTGACGGCCTGGCTATTGAAGCCCACATTCTAAAAAAGAGAGGGCTCTCTAATCCTGTGGTATCTACCATGATCAATGCCAGGAAGCCGGTATCCAGGCAGATCTATTATAGGATCTAGAAGGCGTACATCACGTGGTGTGAGGCCAAGAAATGGCATCCACGTAAGTACGTAATAGGTAGGATTCTGGACTTCCTACAGTGGGCTGTACATAGGAAGCTTGCCTTGAGTACTATCAAGGGTCAGACGGCCTTGTCAATATTTTTTCAAAGGCCCTTGGCTTTGCATTCATTAGTCAAAGCTTTCATACAAGGAGTGATGCGTATTAGCCCTCCGGTTAGTATTCCCATATGTCCATGGGACTTAAACCTGGTTCTGTCGGTTCTACAGAAACAACCATTTGAACCATTGCGGCACATTTCCTTGGTTCTTTTCACCAGGAAATTGATTTTCTTAGTAGCCATTTGTTCGGCTAAAAGAGTATCGGAATTAGCCGCCTTGTCCTGTAAGGAGCCATATTTGGTTATCCATAAGGACAGAGTAGTATTACGTCCTCATCCAGCCTTCTTCCTAAGGTGGTATCGAGGTTCCATTTGAACCAAGATGTGGTTCTTCCTTCCTTTTTCCCCAAACCTAGTTCGGTAGAGGAAAAGTTATTGCATTCTTTGGATGTAGTAAGAGCAGTTAAAGCTTATCTTAAAGCCACTGCTCAGATTCGTAGAACGGATACTTTGTTTGTTCTGCCGGAAGGCCCCAGAAAGGGTCAGGCAGCATCAAAAATCTACTTTAGCCAAGTGGATTCGACAGGTCATAATACAAGCCTATGGCTTGAAAAGGAGACCGCCTCTGTTCAAAGTTAGGGCGCACTCCACAAGAGCAGTTGGAACTTCATGGGCAGTGCATCACCAAGCCTCCCTGGCTCAAGTCTGTAAGGCCACAACATGGTCCTTAGTACACACGTTTACTAGATTCTACCAGGTAGACGTCAGAAGTCAGGAGGATGTCGCCTTTGGGCGCAGTGTGTTGCAGGCCGCAAAAGAGCCTCATGCCTGATGGCGCCCAGCTTATGTATAGTGTATCCCTCCCCTCATTGGGCATTGCTTTGGGACGTCCCATTAGTAATGACTAAGTCGCTCTGTGTCCCGTGATGTACGAAAAAGAAAAAGGGATTTTTATAACAGCTTACCTGTAAAATCCTTTTCTTGGAGTACATCACGGGACACAGAGCTCCCACCCCTCTTTTTGGGACACTTATTGCTTTGCTACAAAACTGAGGTGCTCCCGGATGGGAGGGGCTTATATAGGGGAGGGTACTTCCGGTTTGGAAGTTGCCAGTGCCAGCACCTGAAGGTAAACGATATAACCCATTAGTAATGACTAAGTCGCTCTGTGTCCCGTGATGTACTCCAAGAAAAGGATTTTACAGGTAAGCTGTTATAAAAATCCCTTTTTTGTCCCCAGCCCTGCACATACCTTCTTGTGGTCAGCGCCATCCTTCTTCTGTCCTTGATGTCTTCTCCTTCCCTTGATGTTGCATCAGCCAATCATGTTACCATTAAACAGACTTGGTGAACATGATTGGCAGAGCTTGCCTGTCAGTGTTTACCCAAGGAATGCTCCCCCCCCCCCCCCTGCGTCCCTTATTTAACTTTTATGAAGCCAATTACATCCCTCAGGCTGTAATGTGCAAGCCTATTTGCCTCCCTGTTTCTGATATGCAATTTTTACCCCATAAATGCCGCAGTTATTCATATGTTGGTCGCTTAACAGGGGGCCATCCACCTGAATAGTGGGCGGCATTGACAATACATAGGTTAATGCAAGGCAAGAACCTATGTATTGTTCTGAGTGACGGGCACAGGAGAGAGGGGGCAGTGTTCCAGCGCCCACTCTGGACGCACCGCCACTGCACTGCTATCCTGTGGCCAAACACATCTACCCCCCCCCCCCCCAAAATAATGTATTAATGGACCATCAGAGGGGGTGATGAATATGAAACATGAGCCTTCCATTATACTTATTTAAAACACCTTAATAAACGTAGAATTTGATTGATGTTGGCCTCTAATGTTTTTTATTATAATCTCCTTGTAATGTAATATTTTTAAATTCTAATTTTCTTTCATCTTGTTTGACTCCCCAGCTTCCTTCCACGCCACAGGAATGGCAGACTGTGGCATCGGAGTTTGCCACGCGGTGGGACTTCCCCAACTGCGGTGGTGCCATAGACGGGAAGCACGTCCGCATCGTGCCGCCACCCCGTTTTGGGTCCTACTACTTCAATTACAAGGGGTTTCATAGCATTGTGCTGATGGCGGTGGTGTCAGCACGGTATGAATTTCTCTATGTTGATGTAGAGAAGAATGGCCGGATGTCCGATGGGGGATCCTTCATCCAGACGGAGTTTGCCCTCCGTCTCCAGAGTGACGACCTTGCATTGCCACCGGATGCAGGGAATATTGAAGGACTCCCCTTTGTTTTCTTGGCTGATGAAGCCTTTGGACTCGGACCGCATCTTATGAGGCCATTTCCTCACAGGACCCTGACCCCAGAGAAGAGGGTGTTCAATTACCGGCTGGCCAGGGGCCGAAGAGTCGTTGAAAATGCCTTTGGCATAATGGCCAGCCGGTTCCGCATTTTTATGACTTCCATACACTTGGCGGACTACAAAATAAACTATGTAGTTTTATGCTGATGTGTGCTACACAATTTTCTCAGCAGAAAATCCAATTCATATATGGCCTCAGTATTGCCTGAGGCTGGACTTTCACCTGCTAATCCCCTGCCGGGCCTGGAAACTGCCCGTCCTGGCTTGCCCCCCCAAAATGCCCGTGAGGTTCGGGACAAATATATGGAATATTTCACGGGTAGGGGGGCAATTCCTATGCCAGGCTATGGCTAAAGATTCCTGGAGAATGAGTGAAATAAAATTCTGATTTCTAATTTTGTAGTGCCAAGTGTATTTTCCTTTAGTAAATAACAACCATTTCACTATGTAACCTTAAAAAAAAACACAAATAAGGTTAGAGCGTATTGAAAAAAGAAGCTACACGTTGTTTCTGTTCAAACATTTTACTCTGTGCACATTCACACACGTTTCCTTTTTTTTTTTCATGGCCACAACCCGCCAATTCTTTTCTTAGGAAAATACAAAAACAGTTGCATTCCAAAAATTACAACATTGGATACCTCTGAGCAATCTGACACATTCACTTACACAAACTATGTCTCTATGTGCCCATCCTAATATGGGGTCTTGCCACCCCTTGCCCAGCCAAAAATTGAATATGCACACATTTTGTATTATTTTCCACTAGGGATTTGAGACTCCTGATCCCTATTGTCAACATGTGCTATCTGACATCAGGGGTGATCAATGGACGTGTTTTGGGGGTGCAACCCCTTCCTCAGTTCACCTACTTTAGATAAGAGGAAGGGGTTGCACCCCCAAAAGACGTACATGGATATCCCCTGATGGCAGATGGCACATGTTGACACACTGTGTGCATATTCAATTTTTGGCTGGTTGCATTGTCAAAAACAGTATAAAAGGTTGATGAACAGTCATTCACGAAAAAAAAATGGGGGTTTGGTTGACTTATTCGATTCTCCCCAAAACATCTAGAATGTCTTTAAATGTTTGATCCATCACATGAATTATTATTTGTTTTATTCTGTCCAGTTCCGTGCTACATTCCATCACATGCTGTATTATTCGGAGGGCACTGTCAGCAGAGAAACGTGTACTATCCTTCACCACAACATTTACATCCCCTAAAAACAAAATAAAAATGTATTATAACCAGTGGCGTCACTAGGGTTGGTGTCACCTGGTGCGGTATAACATGGTGTCACCCCCCCCCCCCAATAATTTTTTTCACCCTAATAACACTGCATATATTGGCAACAGTAGTGCCGTTAATAACTATCAATCAACTAGCAAATTTGAATAACAAAATCATATGAAAATAATAGAAATCAAAGCTTAAACTGTTAAAGAACTGTATTTATTTTAACTTTAAACTTTACTGAATTAATAAATAAATAACACAAAAACAGGAACAAATATGAAAGCATTTAGTTAACATCTAAATCAAAAATTTGCTTTTCTAGCCTTGACAGCTGCAAAATTGTGAACAACATCATCAAAATCAATACATTTCGCTAGTTCACTTTCAACTGATAATATTGCAAGATCAGAAAGCCTTGCCTGTCCCATCGTTGAACGCAAATAGTTTTTTATCAGCTTCAACTTTGAAAAGCTCCTCTCACATGAAGCCACAGACACACAGATTGTCAGAAATATTTTTAGACATAGTGAAAGGGTTGGAAGAGATTCAATGAAGTCCCATTCTGCTATGAAGACACACCATGCGCGGCCGCGGCGCTGGAGGTGTTGTTCCAGGCTTCCAGCCCAGCGGGGTGAAATTAATCAATGAATGGGTCAGCTGTAAAAAAAAAAAAAAAAGGGAGGGTGTCACCCCTCTAGCAGGTGTCACCCGAGGGGGGAAAGCACCCCCCGCACCCCCTAGCAACGCCTCTGAATATAACTCTGCAGGCCTACATCTCTTACCTGAAGCTGTGGTGTCAGATACTGACCTGTTGTGGTGACCAGTTCCACAACGTCATCCACCTCTCCTTCCTGCACTTCTCCTTCCTCCACCTCAACTTCCTCAACATCCTTCGGTTGTGGGTCTTTGGGAGTTTGGGGTTGTTGTGAAGCTGTGGGGTTCCTGTGCTCCCTGGAGTGTTCTCCTCCCAGTCTTCTCTCCCCTATGATAAGCAAACAAAAGGTCTATTTATCACACTGAAATTCGCTATGAAAAATAAAAACAGGCTAAATTGCTTGGAAGTGGGGTACAAGTGTATGTTTGTGCGGAATTTAAAGATGAATGCATTATTTGGAACCAAAAATATGTTTAGTATTCACCTTTGGCTGTCAGTTTTTAGACATGGAGGCACCACAAAAAATCACTAATGCACCTGTGTGGGACACCCAAAAAAGGCGGGTCTGGTGGCCCACACTATAGTGCTCCAAAGTACAGATGTGGAAGCAGCTGCTGAGTGTCCTCTCCTTTACACTGACTAAAGTTTGCATTTCATTCTCTTTAGAAACACATCATCTAGGCTACACAGCGACTTAGTCATTACTAATGGGTTATATAGATACCTTCAGGTGCTGGCACTGGCAACTTCCAAAACCGGAAGTACCCTCCCCTATATAAGCCCTTCCCATCCGGGAGCACCTCAGTTTTGTAGCAAAGCAATAAGTGTCCCAAAAAGAGGGGTGGGAGCTCTGTGTCCCGTGATGTACTCCAAGAAAAGGATTTTACGGGTAAGCTGTTATAAAAATCCCTCTTTCTTTTTCGTACATCACGGGACACAGAGCGACTTAGTCATTACTAATGGGACGTCCCAAAGCAATGCCAAATGAGGGGAGGGATACACTATACATAAGCTGGGCGCCATCAGGCATGAGGCTCTTTTGCGGCCTGCAACACACTGCGCCCAAAGGCGACATCCTCCTGACTTCTAACGTCTACCTGGTAGAATCTAGTAAACGTGTGTACTAAGGACCATGTTGTGGCCTTACAGACTTGAGCCAGGGAGGCTTGGTGATGCACTGCCCATGAAGTTCCAACTGCTCTTGTGGAGTGTGCCCTAACTTTGAACGGAGGCGGTCTCCTTTTCAAGCCATAGGCTTGTATTATGACCTGTCGAATCCACTTGGCTAAAGTAGATTTTTGATGCTGCCTGACCCTTTCTGGGGCCTTCCGGCAGAACAAACAAAGTATCCGTTCTGCGAATCTGAGCAGTGGCTTTTAGATAAGCTTTAACTGCTCTTACTACATCCAAAGAATGCAATAACTTTTCCTCTACCGAGCTAGGTTTGGGGAAAAAGGAAGGAAGAACCACATCTTGGTTCAAATGGAACCTCGATACCACCTTAGGAAGAAAGGCTGGATGAGGACGTAATACTACTCTGTTCTTATGGACAACCAGATATGGCTCCTTACAGGACAAGGCGGCTAATTCCGATACTCTTTTAGCCGAACAAATGGCTACTAAGAAAAATCAATTTCCTGGTGAGAAGAACCAAGGAAATGTGCCGCAATGGTTCAAATGGTTGTTTCTGTAGAACCGACAGAACCAGGTTTAAGTCCCATGGACATATGGGAATACTAACCGGAGGGCTAATACGCATCACTCCTTGTATGAAAGCTTTGACTAATGAATGCAAAGCCAAGGGCCTTTGAAAAAATATTGACAAGGCCGTCTGACCCTTGATAGTACTCAAGGCAAGCTTCCTATGTACAGCCCACTGTAGGAAGTCCAGAATCCTACCTATTACGTACTTACGTGGATGCCATTTCTTGGCCTCACACCACGTGATGTACGCCTTCTAGATCCTATAATAGATCTGCCTGGATACCAGGCTTCCTGGCATTGATCATGGTAGATACCACAGGATTAGAAAGCCCTCTCTTTTTTAGAATGTGGGCTTCAATAGCCAGGCCGTCAAACCTAGGGCTGGTAAGGAAGGGTAGTATATCGGTCCTTGCGAAAGCAGGTCCGGACGATGTGGGAGGGTCCCAGGACTTCCCACTGACATTTTTACAATCTCCGCGTACCATACTCTTCGGGGCCACGCTGGAGCCACCAGAATCACTGGTTTCTTTTCTACCCTGATTCTGCGGATTAATCGCGGTGGGAATGCATATATCAGCTTGAACTGATCCCAAGGGAACACTCGGGCATCCGAACCGCAAGCTAGGGGATCCCTTGTGCGAGACACAAATCTGTCCACCTTTGCGTTGAATCTGGATGCTAGCAGATCTACATCCAGTGTTCCCCACCGCTGGCATATTGCCTGGAAAACCTCGGGGTGAAGAGACCATTCCCCCGGGCATAATTGCTGGCGACTTAAAAAGTCCGCTCTCCAATTTTCCACTCCTGGGATGAAAACCGCGGATATGGCTGGGACATATCTTTCTGCCCATTCCAGGATGCAATTCGCTTCCCTCTGGGCTGCACGACTCCTGGTGCCACCCTGGTGATTGATATATGCCACTGCTGTGGCATTGTCTGATTGAATTCTGACAGGGGACACTTGGAGTTTGGATGTCCATGCTACTAGGGCATACCGGGCTGCTCGTATCTCTAAGAGATTGATGGGCAGGGCCTTCTCTGCTTCTGACCACTTGCCCTGGAGAGACCATTGCTCCAGTACTGGCCCCCAGCTTATGAGGCTGGCATCTGTAGTGACCACCTTCCAAGAAACCGGACTGAAGGGTTTCCCTTTTTCCAGATTCTGGGGCACCAACCACCAATGGAGGCTCTTGCGAACGGAAGGGGACAGGGACATTGGTAAGTCTAAAGCCTGAACTTTTTTGTTCCAGGCTGACAGTATGGCCCTCTGCAAGTTCCTTGAATGGAATTGACCGTAGGGTACTGCTTCGAATGAAGCCACCATTTTCCCATGCACAGGCGTATGGATGGTTTTCTTTTTTGTACCCACTAAGTGGGTCAAATCTTTCAAAGACGACACCTTCTCTGGAGGTAAGAAAATCTTTCTCTGATTTGAATCCAGTCTTAGCCCCCAAGAATTCCAGACTTTTGACTGGTTTTTGGGGCTGACTTGTCTCGGTTGATAATGCAACCGTGAGATTCCAGATACTTGATTGTCTTGTGAACGACCACTTCTAGTTTTTTCCACTGAGTGGTCTATCAGCAACAAGTCGTCTAGATATGCCATTATCGTTACACCTTGTGTTCCTAGTTTGGCCAAACGTAGGGCCAGAATTTTTGTGAACACTCGTGGTGCTGTGGCCAGACCGAAAGGTAAGGCTCTGAACTGAAAATGGCGCCCTTCTACTGCAAAGCGTAGAAATTTCTGGTGGGCCGGACAGATGGGAATATGCAAATAAGCATCCCTTATGTCGATCGAGGCTAACCATTCCTGCCCTTGTAGGACGGTGGCCACCGCTCGGATCGACTCCATCCGAAAAAGTCCTGATATGTAGGAACTTGTTTAGCCCTTTTATATTTAATATGGGCCTCACGTCCCCATTTGGTTTGGGGACTGTGACAAGGTTCGAGTAAAACCCGAACCCGCTTTCTTCCAAGGGAACCTCATGATTACCCTTGGAGCAATAGTTGTTCTAGTGCCAGAAGGAGAGATCCTCTCTTCTGGGGATCGCTTGGCATGTTTGACCTCATAAGATGGGCAGGAGGAATGTTTTTTAACTCCAGCCTGTATCCCAGACTTACTGCGGAGATCACCCATCTGTCTCTGATGGTGTCCCGCCATGGTCTCTGTGAACAACTGAAGTCTTCCCCTCACCCGATTGAGTGGGGGCAACCCTTCATGACTTGGGGGGAGGTTTTGTACCTCTCTTGACCCAGGGTTTCTTGTTACCCTGTGATTGTCCCTGATTTCTGCCCCCTGGATTTGACCGCGGAGGCCGTCGGAACTGTTTCACAGCCGATGTGCCAGGGACTGGAGAAGTAGGCCTCTTAAAAGAAGGACTTCTACCCTTGTTCTTAACCGGCAAGAGTGTACTTTTACCGGCAGAAGTTTTCTGGATATATTTGTCCAGATCTTCTCCAGATAAGCGTTCTCCATGAAATGGGAAGCTAATCAGCAATTTCTTACAGGGAGCTTCAGCAGACCAGTTTTTGAGCCATAGAAGCCTACGCATATGTCTACAGACAGCGTAAAGCGGGAGGCCTGTTGGATTGTATCCTTTATGGCGTCCACCGCAACACAAGGCTCTAGGTAGGTCAGCTAGGGCAAGAGCCTGCTGATCTGGTAAGTCCCTTAAGACTTGTTTCAACTGATCTTTCATTGCTTGGCAGACTCCAATCGCTGCTACTGCAGGTTGTGTCACCATGCTTGCTGTAGAGAAAGCAGATTTTAGTAAAGACTCCAATTTTTTATCTATTGGGTCTTTGAACATTGGAACATTATCTACTGGACATGTCAGTGATTTATTTACACAAGAGATGGCTGTGTCCACTGTACGGACCCTCCATTTTTTTATGAACTTATCCTCCATGGGATAGATCACTGGAAATCTCTTGGGGGGAGTAAATATTTTAACAGGATGCTCCCAATCCTGGTAAATAAGCCCTTCCAATAAAGGGTGGATTGGGAAGGAACAGACAGTCTGGGGAGCTTTCAGCGACCCCAGGCGAGGAAACAGTAGTGGTTGATGGTTCCGCCAGAGGCATTTAAACTGCTGCTCGGACCATGTTAGTCAGAGACTGAACCCATAATCTTTCAGCCTGAGATGCTGAGAAAGGTTCTTCCACTGTTGATTCCTCTATAACTGAATCAACCTCACCTGATCCCCTTCAGGTAGGTCGATCTCTGGGACTGTTCCTCCACTAACAGGCACTCTGCAGGAGGAGACGGAGATCGGACGCGCTTTTCCTGTGACAGGGAAGCAGCGATCAATGCTGTTAATCTCTCTTCCAATCCTCCCAGAGTTGAGGATAAAACCTCCTCTGTTATATATACAGGAGCAGGTGGACTGGGGACAGCCGCAGTACCAGGTATTCCTGCGGGGTTCCAACGGCTACTAACCTCTGAAATTTCAGGGGAGATTGGCGCAGTACAGCATGCCCAAAATCCTCAGAACCCGATGGAGACCCCTTTCGCTTCTTGGAAAACTTATTTCCAGAGCGTCTGGACGACATATCTATAAGCACAAAGCTGAGGTATTCCCGTCGTCATACACCAATTTTGCTGGTAATAGTCTAACACAGTTGCTGCTATATACCAGCTGGTGTCCACTAAAGTGTCTTTCTATGGGGATGCCTGCATCAACCGCCTCTGTGTGCCACCGTTTTGTTGCTAGCTCTGCTTGCATCCAGCTGACACTTGTACTGTGTCTTTTACACATGCTGGGACGCCTGCACATGCGCAGAAGCGCCGCGGCGCGCATCGAGCGTCATCCACCCGCCCCGCCCCTTTTTTTTCATAGGAGGCGCGTGCACGCGCCCGCGCGCGCCCGTGCGCAATTGGCGCCCTTTTCAAAACCAAGCAGGGACTAGGAGCCAGGGCCCTTTTTGCCGGAGGGCCTGTGCGGTGGATGAGCGCAGCAACAGGGCAGAGGAAGTGGATTCCCACAGAGAACTTACCAACTGCCTGGATCTTTTGACTTGAGAAAACCAAAGATCCACATGACAAGAAAAAATGGACCACAGCGGCCTCTAGTGGTTTAACACAGGTACCGCGGTCCTCTTTTTTTTTTTTTTTTTTCTTGACTACTATTAAAATTTTTCATTTTCCAGTAGTTACAGGCATACACAGATATTAGCGGGAATACCGTTAGGTAACAGACAGAAAGACAAATTAGGCTTGGGGGTCCCCCAATAGAACCAAGTTCCTGGGGGCCCCCACTTACCTGTTCCCCGCCGCAGGACTCTGTTTGGTCCACAGAAGCCCAAACTTCACCTATCACGGCAGGCATTGTAATTAAACCTTCAGGGACCGGGTTCCCAAGGATTCCACTCCCCTGGACCTGTATAGCACCCTGCACAGAAAACATCTTGGTCGTGGGTATGACCAGAGCTCTGGATCCCAGGGTCCAGCCCTCCTAAGAGAGGCATTACAGGCAAAACCTTGCTCTTCTGCTGCAAGGCCCGGGTACCGACCGTTTAGCTATGAAGCTTTTTTGGTGGGATCCGGAACAGCTTACTAAGGCCCGTAAAAGAACCTGTACGCAAGCCCAGTGAAAACACATGTTACTCTTTGGCCAACACCTTAGATACTGGCAAAAAAAACCTGAGGTGCTCCCGGATGGGAGGGGCTTATCTAGGGGAGGGTACTTCCGGTTTTGGAAGTTGCCAGTGCCAGCACCTGAAGGTATCTATATAACCCATTAGTAATGACTAAGTCGCTCTGTGTCCCGTGATGTACGAAAAAGAAAAGGGACAGATAACAACCCCCCTAAAAAATAAAAGAATCTGATTTCCCAAAAAGAGGGTGTAAAATTTAACAACTATATATTAAAATATTCAATGGGAGATCACTATCAAAACATTGCGAAATTAAAATTAACATCAGTTTGAAATATATAAAAATGTTAAATATTCATAAAAAACTTGCACAATATAATACACATAAATCTTCTTAAGAGCAGCATGAAAAAGGTTAAAAAAAGATAGTCATAACTCTGTGTGAATATCAGCAGCAAAAGAAGTTCTTTCGTTTTGATTAATGTAACATTCTAAAGAAGATTTCAATGCACAACATTTAAACGATGCAATAATTTCGAGCGTGACGAATGTGCTATCTCCATTACGAAGGCTTGTTTTACCAGAAGATGCGCTCCCGTCTCATACTTGCTTCTGAGCATGCGCGCTTTTGAAAGACTCGTTAAAGCATACACACGAACCATTTTCTCATCACAAAACAGGCCGACGAGAAACACGACGAGGAAATCTGGAATCCTGATGAGAAAATAGAGAGCAGGTTCTCTATTTTCTCGTCGAGATTCACGGCTATTTTCTCGTCGTAAAACCATACACACGAACGTTTTTCTCGAGAAAAAAGCTCTCGGGGCACTTTTCTTGCCGGTTTTGGATGAGAAAATCGGTCGTGTGTACGAGGCTTATCTCATTCTAGAATTTTAGAAGAGATAAAGTCCCGCCTGAAGCTCTGTACAGCACATGAGCATTCAGCAAAGCCAATTGGAATAAGGATAAAGACACTTTTTTGTACCAGCGTCTCGCCTTACGGTCAATTAGATATGGCGCCAACAACTGGTCATTGAGGTCCACCCCTCCCATATTTTTGTTATATTCGTGGACACAGAGGGGTTTCTCCACAACACCAGTCGCCGTACAAATTTGGACTGTCATGTCTGCATGAAGAGAGGTAAGAAGGAAAACATTCTTATTGTCCCTCCACTTCATAGCGAGCAAGTTATTACACTTCAAGCAGGCTCCCTTCCCCAGCCTAAGACAGGAATCTACAAGCCTTTGGGGAAAGCCCCGGCGATTAGGTCGCACGGTGCCACATGCTCCAATCTGATGATCAAAAAAGTGACTAAACAGTGGCACGCTCGTGTAATAATTGTCCACATACAAGTGGTACCCCTTTCCGAATAAGGGTGACACCAAGTTCCACACTATCTTGCCAGCGCTCCCTATGTAATTCGGGCAGTTGACCGGCTCAACCTGACTGTCTTTTCCCTCATAAACCATAAATCTCCATACATAGCCTGTTGCCCTGTCACAGAACTTATAGAGCTTGACCCCGTATCTGGCACGCTTGCTGGGAAGGTACTGCTTGAAAGACAAGCGGCCAGAAAATTTGATCAGGGACTCATCAACGCAGACAACTTGATCGGGAATAAACAAGGCAAAACGTTTGTTGAAGTGGTTTATGAGGGGCCGAATTTTGTAGAGCCGGTCGTATTCAGGGTCCCCACATGGACGACAAAGTTCATTGTTGTCGAAGTGAATGAACCGCAAAATCTGCTCGTATCGTTTCCTGGGCATGGAGGCAGAGAACACGGGCATGTGGTCAATTGGGTGCGTGGACCAATAAGCACGCAATGACGGGAATTTATGTGTGCCCATGTTGAGGGAAAGGCCCAGAAAGGTCTTAAATTCAGAAATCATAATTGGTTTCCAATCTTTGGCAATGGAAGGCAACTGGGGACTAGCGGCGATGAATTGACCAGCATATAAATTACTCTGGTCCACAATAGATCTATAGAGATCTTCCGTGAAAAACAGCGAATAAAAATCAATTGGCATAAAATCAGCTGTTTCCACCTGAATACCGGGTTGGGCAGTGAATGGGGGAAGTACGGGTTCTGCAGAAGTGGTGGGGACCCAATCAGGATAGGCGAATTCTGCAGGAAGGGCACTATGGGCCTGCCTTTGTCTTCTTGGTGGCAGCGGGACACTACTTGTGCTTGCCACCTCGCCAGCTTGAACTGCACTTATGGGACTCGCCATGTCACCACGTGATACTGCAGTGCTGGATGTACGCCCAGGCTGTACTAGGCCGCTGGTGCTTGCCAATTCACCAGAAGGAATAGCGGTGCTAGTACTACTCTGCTCCATGATACGAGAGACCTGCGGTTCTTGCTCCTAAACAACCTCAGAAGATCGGGATCGGGTACGCCTGACCTTAGCAGGGACCTCATCTTCGTCGTCAGAGCTATCTGACATGGAGCCGCTGACTTCACTGTCTTCTACGGGAAGATATTCTGAGCCTGAATCTGACAGATGCGTGACCTCCTCTTCACTATCTGTCATGCTCAGAATCTCGTAGGCCTCTTTACTAGTGTACCTTCGTCTTGCCATTTTGGGCTCTAAATTTAGGGGTACACTAGTAAGATTCACAGGTAAAAAAGCACCTGACTGTCAGCAAATGTATCAAACGCTTAAAAAAAAACTGTTAGCAATCGCAGGGATCAGGACTGTCTCTGCGAACACTGCAGTTATGTGTGTTGTGTTTGGTAAGTGACAGTGATCGATCGATACTGCACTTGGGTGGGCTGGGCTGGGCTGGGCGGAGTGGCTAAACGCAGGTGCTAGCAGGTATCTGGGCTGATCCCGCTAACACTGCGTTTTTGGGAACCCTAAACTGCTGGGGACGCTAGTATAGATCTGATCAGATATTGATCTGTTCAGATACTATACCACTAAGGGAGGTGTATGCTTTGCGCGTGGGTGTTAGCGTTACTGGCACTAACCTAACGCTGCCTGGGGCAACGCAGACCCTCTCTGACGCTAAAACCTAATTGATATCAGCCGCCGGGCGATCAGGGGTTTAAACCTTTATTGGGTTATATACGGCGGGTGCCCTGATGCTATAAAAAGCAAACTAACCAACCAGCGTCACCCGTAAAACTTATATGGTGATCACTGGTGAAAGGGTTAACTAGGGGCAATCAGGGGGTTAAAACCTTTATTAGGTTATATATGGGGGTACCTGACGCTATATAAAAACCTGACGGGTAACCTAAATAACTAAATAACTAACTGGCTAACCAGTGTCACCAGTAAAACATATACGGTGATCACTGGTGAAAGGGTTAACTCTAGGGGCAATCGGGGGGTTAAAATAATATAGGGGGTACCTGACGCTATAAAAACCTGCGGCGAAACTAAAAATAAATAACTGGCTATCTAGGGCACCACCGGCACTAAATACAGCGATTGGAAATACGATCGCTTAGTGACGCTGGCGTTAGGGGGTGAAAGGGTTACCTGGGGGGCGATCAAGGGGTTAAACCTTTATTAAGGGGGGGTTAGGGGGCTACCCTGGACCTAAAGGGGCCTAAACCTAACTGCCCTGCAACTTTTTACTGTCACAAATGACACTGATTGCAGTGATCAGTAAAAAAATGACCACTGCAAACGGTGCACTGTGACTGGGGGTACTGGGGGTGATCTGGGGGGTGATCTGGGGGTGACTGGGGGGTGAAAAGTGTGCCTACGTGTACTGGTGTCAGTGGGCTGTTGGTGCACTTACTGTGAGATGTCTTCTCTCCTCGCGCCAAATCGAAAAGACCGCCACGAGGAGAGATGACATCACTTCCTCTGCCTGTGTTTACATTACACAGGCAGAGGAAGGTTTTCATTCGCCGGGAGCGATCACGAGGGGGTGGCCGGAATCGAACGGCCGTCCCCTCATCACGGATTGATCCCGAACAAATAACCACTGCTCACTGTATAGAAGTGGGGTCCAGCAGGACCCCCCAACTATACGAAGGCAGTCACGTACCGGCACGTGATTGTGCCTGTCCGTGCCATTCTGCCGACATATAATTACAGTGGGCGGTCATTAAGTGGTTAATTGTGTTCCCTAGGTGTGTTCTAACTGTAGGGGACTGTCTAGGAGGAGAGAGAGATCGGAGTTCATACATAGTATAAACACATGATCAGTCTCCTCTCCCCTGAGAACCAGGATCTATGCGTTTACACACACAGATCCTGGTTCTCGCTCCGTCACGAGTGATCGCGGGTGCCCGGCGGTCAAAAGGCGAAGCGACTTAAGGTAATGCCGTTTCGCCCAGCCATGCCATTCTGCCGCAGTAAAACTACGGCAGGTGGTCGGCAACCAGTCAATGAAGTTAGACAAATTCATTAATTCAGAAATATCTGAATTTCCGAATGTTCAGAAATTCGGAAATTCAAAAATTTGGGAAATTCAAAAGTAAGAATGAAAATCCGAAAATTCAAAAGATGAAAATCCGAAAATTCAAAAACCCCAAACTATTACCAACTATTAAATTTGGCTGTTAGTGAACGTAACGAATAAGCATTTATCCGAAGTTATGAATTATTCGTAATAATGAATGCCATATCTAAACGAATGGAACATAACAAATTAATAATAATAAATAACAATAATAATAATAAAAATGTATTATTATTTTTATTATTATTTTGTTTCGTTGTGTTTGTTTAGATGCGGCATTCGTTATTTCGGATAATTCGTAACTTCAGATAAATTTGTTCACTAACAGACAGATTTGAAAGGAAATTCCAATACCTATAATTTCATAGTTATTATTAGTTAGTTTGTTTTTCAAATTTTCGAATTTTCGTTCTTTTGAATTTTCCTTTCTTATTTTTGATTTTTTAAATTTCCGAATTTTAGAATTTCCGAATTCTATTGAATTTTATCGAATTCCAAATTTCCGAATTTTATAAAATTCGATAAAATTCAGAAATTCAGAAATTTTAAAAATTGGAAATTTGAGAATAAAAGAAAATTCAAAAGTGCGAAAATCCCAAAATTTGATTTGAATAACTAACTAACAATAATTATGAAATTATAGGTATTGGAATTTCCTTTCAAATTTGTCTGTTAGTGAACCTAACGAAGACAAATTTATCTGAAGTTACGAGTTTTCCGAAATAACGAATGCCGCATCTAAACAAATAGGAACGGAACAAAATAATAATAATAATACGTTTTTTTTATTATTGTTATTTATTATTATTAATTTGTTATGTTTCATTCATTTAGATACAGAAATATTGGGTCTATAGTCCCCAAACCAAAGAGCCAAGGGGGGGGGGGGGCGGTTGGACTATTGCGGTACTGGTAAGTAAGTAAAATCAAGTGTAAGAATGTAGATAAAAAGACATTTTATTGATTACAACATCGAGAAGACACATAAAATTGTACAGAATTAAAATAGTGACAGCCATACAGAACACCAGTATAATGGTCCCCGGAGGAAAAAATCACAATGGGTTTGAGGGTCACGATAATCATGTCGACTAGTTTCGTGGCCAATGCCGCTTCATCGGGAGCATATCTAAAATTGGGTTGACAACCAGTCAATAATTTTACATTGGACAAGCATGAAAATAAAATCAAACCTGACAGAATAATAATATAATGTATACAAGGGGGAAACACGGGCTGAGCTGCTTAGCTAAAAAAAAGAACTTTGGTTCAAAGGGCCAGGGGTCACCGGTCAGAGTCTCCCACGGCGACCAAGGGGAATGTGGATGGAGATGGACCTACTAACTAGATATTTAAGGTAACCATAAGTGAATAGTGAATATAGTCAGCATGGTACAAGGGATAGGAAGTGCATGAGGGACGTGACCACTCAGTGAATGTAAAAAAAAGGGGGGAATGGGAAAGGTGAAAGTGATGGAGGTGGGGTGATGGGCAAGGGACAGGGGATGGAGCTGGGGGAGGGGGAAGGTAGGAGAGGAGGGGATGAAACAGAGGAACAAAAGGGAAGGGGGGAGGGGAGAAATGGGGAGCAGGGAAGGGGGGGAGGGAGGGGAAAAGGGAGGGGGCAGAAAGAGGGGGAGGAATGGGGAGCAGGGGGGGGAGGAGGTGAGGGCAAGGGGAGGTAGAAAGGTGGGAGTACCTGTGGTAATAGGTTAGCAAAAGTAAGGGGTCCCAGGATAGGGAACCCAGCAAGGCTGGTGTTTAAACGCATGGTAGTGTGTTTAACAGAGGGCAGTGAACCACTGCTGGTGGAAAGGAACTCAAGTGAAATGGACCATGAAGGCTGAAATTCGAATGGTAACCTGGGGGTGGAAGGAAAGGAGGGGAACTCCCGAGTCAGTGAAGTCCGGGAACCGGCTGAGAAGCGGTGACATAATAAGGGGGTAGAGTTACTCTGTGCTCGGTGAAACAGCAGAGATCCTGGGACCCGACGTCCATCACACAGAAAGCAGGACTCGGCCTGCTAAAATATCCCCTACTGAGCGACGCCAGTGCATGGCGTCACTCAGTCTGCCCGCCCACATGACGCAATCGCGACTGTGTTGCGTGCGCGCATGCGCCTGTGTGCTAAGGCCAGGGCTGGAGCCGTGCCGGTACAAGCGCAAGTAAGGGACAGGCACGGGGGCGGGGCTGATAACCCCACCAGGGCGGGCACTTAGCCGCTGCTCAAGAATACACTGGGACGCCTGTCCAATGAAGTGACGGGAGGAAAGGCAGCGCAGCAAAGCCCAGGAGAATGCAATTAGGTATAAAGACAAGATACACATGTAGATATTAAATACAAGATGGGTAGAAAAGTCAAGTACAGACAAAATAAGCAGTATACAGTTACAGTGAACATTTGGTATTGGTATTTGTAACGGGAGGGCCCGGGGAACCCAGAATCTCTTAGAAAGTATGAGATACCCTTGCTTCAGCTCCCCATGCACCTCTTATGTCTAAAGCACCCTATGTCCATTGGGGGAATAGGGTGGCTGAGAGAGTATATCTTGGACTACTTTAAAATGGAACAGTAATATTCATTAACCATATCTCTCAAGAAATATGAAGATGTTATCCACTGTGTGCTTTGAGGTCTATGCACATGAAGTAACTCCTAATATGGGCATTCCAGGATACAAGTAAAATAACTATTTACTGTTTGTTGATTCTGAACTCAACATGTTAATTGAAAGATGCTAATGTCATCACCTCCAACCACCTGTCTGCCTGTTGTAATGTTAATGAATCCCGACTAACTTCTAAAGATCTTCCTGTGATAATGTGATTAAAGTTCAGGAGACAGCCAGGCTACTAAAAGGAATTAGTTAATTGGCTCATGGTAAGTACCGTATTTATCGGCGTATAACACGCACTGGCGTATAACACGCACCCCAAGTTTAGGAGGGAATTTTAGGGAAAAAAACTTTTAGGAGGGAAGTTTAAGGAAAAAAAAAACGTACATTTAAATGCAGCCTTACCAGTGTCCGTTGCAGCCTTGTCAGTGCAGCCTTGCCAGCAGTGTCCAGTGCAGCCTTTGCCCAGTGTCCAGTGCAGCCTTTGCCCAGTGTCCAGTGCAGCCTATGCCCAGTGCAGCTTTACCAAGTGTCCAGTGCAGCCTTTGCCCAGTGCAGCCTTTGCCCAGTGTAGCTTTGCCCAGTGTCCAGTGCAGCTTTACCCAGTGTCCAGTGCAGCCTTTGCCCAGTGTAGCTTTGCCCAGTGCCCAGTGCAGCTTTACCCAGTGTCCAGTGCAGCCTTTGCCCAGTGCAGCCTTTGCCCAGTGTCCAGTGCAGCTTTGTCCAGTGCAGCCTTTGCCCAGTGTCCAGTGCAGCTTTGCCCAGTGTCCAGTGCAGCCTTTGCTAAGTGCAGCCTTTGCCCAGTGTCCAGTGCAGCCTTGCCCCAGTTTTCAAAATTGGCGCCGCAGAGACTGGGCGGAGCGGGGCGAACGCCGCCGAGAACGCAGGGACTGGGCGGAGCCGAGATACACATAGCCGAGTGTACTCGGCTATACCCGGCTTTTCTCGGCTTCGCTCACAGTCACGCCGAGTCCCGCCCTATGATGGACATATCACAGGTCCAATGGCGGGACTGGGCGTGACTGTGAGCAGAGCCGAGAAAAGCCGAGTATAGCCGAGTACACTCGGCTATGTGTATCTCGGCGGCGATCGCTGCGCTCCGCTCAGTCAGCGGAGATCGCCGGGATCAGTGGGTATCGGCGTATAACACGCACCCACGATTTTCCCCTGATTTTAAGGGGAAAAAGGTGCGTGTTATACGCCGATAAATACGGTAGGTCTGGTCACAGGTGTCTTTTCAGAGTAATGAGCAGAATGATACACCTCCTCTTTTAACTGTGTATAAAACTTGTGGTTGTTTCAATAAAGATTGTCAGTCCTGTCCTAAACGGCTTTAACCCCTCTCATACTCGGGGTGTCGTGACCCTCAAACCCATTGTGATTTCCCCCCCCTGGGGACCATTATACTGGTGTTGTGTATGGCTGTCACTATTTTAATTCTGTACAATTTTATGTGTCTTCTCGATGTTGTAATCAATAAAATGTATTTTTGTTTTTTATCTGCATTCTTACACTTGATTTCACTTACTTACCAGTACCGCAATAGTCCAACCCCCCCCCCCGGCTCTTTGGTTTGGGGACCCTAGACCCAATATTTCTATATTCAAATTCCTGGATGATGGTACTATCTATTATAGTGTTTATGTATTTTACTTTAGAGGCTATACTTTCATTCATATTGATTAGGTGGATAACACACCTGGGCCCCCGCAGGTCGGCCTGCGATTAGCCCTAGGGTTGGTTATCTCCACCTCTGTGCCCCTTGCACCCTGCCCTCCTCCATTACTTTGGGGGTCAGCCTCTTATTACATATTGTATTTAAATTTTACCAAGTTCTTCGTCCTAGATTGTGTGACTCCAGCAACTATTCCTTGCAAATACCTTGGCGTTTAGCCTGGATACTAGCTTTGAGATTGACTTTCTTGTCCTTTGTTTGACCCAACATCAAACTGGACAGGGCAGCCCAAACCTTTCCAGACTGAATGCTCAGTCTATGTCCTCTATGTTCCAAGTGTTTGTAAATGATATGGAAGGGGACACATAAGGGGGATACGAAATGCTGCACACCCCGAATTTAGACAATATGGAAAGGTTCCCCAATGGGGCTTTGGACAGCAAGTATAGAAATATTGGTATTAAAACATAATTTATTGAAGAGTTATCAATGTCATAAACATTGGATACAATATGTATATTATAAAAAACATTTTTCTGGTCTGGTGATACAGTAGTGTTCCACAGTATATATATATAAAAAACAATTATACACCACATATCGTTGTGGGTGCCACATGATGTGCATGCCCCGACACGTTTCGACCAGTATATGGTCTCCTCAGGGGGATAGTGGACTCTAAAGAAATAGACATTACATATATTTAGAATTTAGAAAACATGTCATTATGTATCACGTGAATAAACCAAAATGGGATATTTACGGATAAAAAGTGGAATGAGTATTCTGGTGACCAGAAATGGTGGCCGTTGGGGAATCTGAGGGGAGCCTCATAGGCGTCGCCCAAACACCCAGGAGGGAAGAGCCCACCCCAAAGGGCTTACAAGGAGCCACACTACAAACGCCCTCCAAGGAATGGTAGAGCCAACACCTGCAAGGAGCGCCCAATTGTTAGCCGTATGGTAATTAGAGAGAGGTATAGTATTAATTCATAGCATGTTAGGCTAGAATGTCAATTGGACTATAAGTGTTTTGGGCATATATACTGTAAAAGGACTAGCAACTGATTAATAGATTGCCAGTAAATACAGTGATCAAGACAACATATTAACGTCCCATTGGGGTAACTGGCCAATAAAAAATATATTAATTGGTTAATGTACAAAAGTATAGTATAATCATATTGATACAAAAATAACTACACAACGATATGTGGTGTATAATTGTTTTTTATATATATATACTGTGGAACACTACTGTATCACCAGACCAGAAAAATGTTTTTATAATATACATATTGTATCCATTTTTTATGACATTGATAACTCTTCAATAAATGATGTTTTAATACCAATATTTCTATACTTGCTGTCCAAAGCCCCATTGGGGAACCTTTCCATATTGTCTAAATTCAGGGTGTGCAGCATTTCGTCTCCCCTTATGTGTCCCCTTCCATATTACTAACACTTGGGTGGTTAAACACCCCTTCCCCCATGACACATTGGAGACAAGACATGAACTGTGTGTTCTTCCATCACTCCCTCCACTCTTGCATTTCCAATTTTCACCCTTGACTACCATTTAAGGGTGACACATGGGTATTCTCATGTACAGATGAGATACCCATCTTTGGGGGATCAGATTGACTTCTCTCTTTTCCCTCTTTATGCATTAGGAGGTACCTACTTAGACTCCTATTTTGCATTATGTTCATATATGCTCAAAGGGTATTTGTTCTGGAATAGACATGTAGGGAGTTCAATATTATGGAACCAACACACAGTTCCTGTAGAAAATTCAATGAACAGATTTGTTTTCTGTATCATATGACACAATGAAGTACCATCAATATAATACTGTTATGATGCAAGCCACCATGCTTTCAATGATTTATGGCCGCCGGGGACCCGGGTGAGTCTTGGCTGCGCCCTTTTCCCATGGGGGCGGATTTCGGCCCCCTGTGGCTTCCCGGCAAGGTAGGGGGGTGTGGAACTATCCACACCCCCCTCATGCGCTCTGGTTGGAGCTGAGTGTCTATCTCGGCCGCCCATGAGAGCTTTACCTTGCCGGCGGCGTTCAGTGTTCATCTCCGGACTTTCTTGTGACGAAGTGCGCATGCTTGGCGTGCGCAGGGCATCATGACATCACGCACTTTGTGACGGGGATGACGACAGCGGTCAGGGCTTCCCGGCCTTCCGGAACGCCTAGGGAGCCACGCGTGGGATCTCCGAGGTACAAGGGGTCAAGCCGGCACCTGCGTATGAGCAGCCCATTTGCCACGCCTACAGGCATATATAAGACTGAATGTTTGAGACTCAATTCATGATTCCAGGCAATTCAGGACGGACGGCACCACATTTATCCTTTCTTGGCAACAGAAGTCCCTACCTCTCTTACTTAACTGCAGTCAGGCTTTAACAATTACAAACAAAGCTTTGCAAGCTTCCAATCTACAAGCTCACACGAACTCCATCATCACACAAGGTAAACTATCTCATCACTAGCACAACCCAATCTGGGGTGACCACTTCTCCCACCCTTTTTTTGCTTTGTCATATACTCTTGATCACTTCTTATGTAATACCAACCATATCATTTTTTAAACATCACCAGACACAACTTTGCCCTTTCTGACTGTTCACATTGTCAGTCCTTCACATTTTTAAACTGCACTTTTTGCAGATATACACGTCTAGCAAGACGTATTAATAATATAATTTAAAAAAATATATTGTTAATAGATCACTATAATTATTTTTGTATCCATATGATTTTACTATACTTTGCTACATTAACCAATTAATATATTTTTTATTGGCCAGTTACCCCAATGGGACGTTAATATGTTGTCTTGATCACTTTATTTACTGGCAATCTATTAATCAGTTGCTAGTCCTTTTACAGTATATATGCCCAAAACACTTATAGTCCAATTGACATTCTAGCCTAACATGCTATGAAATAATACTATACCTCTCTCTAATTAGTAATTACCATACGGCTAACAGTTGGGCGCTCCTTGCAGGTGTTGGCTCACCCATTCCTTGGAGGGCGTTTGTAGTGTGGCTCCTTGTAAGCCCTTTGGGGTGGGCTCTTCCCTCCTGGGTGTTTGGGCGATGCCTATGAGGCTCCCCTCAGATTCCCCAACGGCCACCATTTCTGGTCACGCACATCATGTGGCACCCACAACGATATGTGGTGTATAATTGTTTTATATATATATATATATACTGTGGAACACGACTGTATCACCAGACCAGAAAAATGTTTTTATAATATACATATTGTATCCAATGTTTATGACATTGATAACTCTTCAATAAATTATGTTTTAATACCAATATTTCTATACTTGCTGTCCAAAGCCCCATTGGGGAACCTTTCCACAGTGTTTGTAAACGTTGCTTCAGTCCACCGCGGTATTCATTTTTTATTAATACCGATATCAAATGTTCACTGTAACTGTTTACTGCTTATTTTGTCTGTACTTGACTTTTCTACCCATCTTGTATTTAATATCTACATGTGTATCTTGTCTTTATACCTAATTGCATTCTCCTGGGCTTTGCTGCGCTGCCTTTCCGCCCCTCAATTCATCGGACAGGCGTCCCAGTGTATTCTCGAGCGGTGGCTAAGTGCCCGTCCTGGTTGGGTTATCAGCCCCGCCCCGGGCCTGCCCCTTACTTGCCTTTGTACTGGCACGGCTCCAGCCCTGGCCTTAGCACACGGGCGATTGCATCATGTGGGCGGGTAGACTGAGTGACGCCGTGCACTGGCGTCACTCAGTAAGGTATATTTTAGCAGGCCGAGTCCTGCTTTCTGTGTGACGGACGTCGGGTCCCAGAATCTCTGCTGTTTCACCGAGCACAGAGTAAGTCTACACCCTTATTATGTCACTGCTTCTCTCTCAGCCGGTTCCCGGACTTCACTGACTCGGGGGTCCCTCCCCCTTTCCTTCCACCCCCAGGTTACCATTCGAATTACAGCCTTCATGGTCCAAATAGGATACATTTCACTTGAGTTCCTTTCCACCAGCAGTGGTTCACTGCCCTCTGTTAAACGCACTACCATGCGTTTAAACACCAGCCTTACTGGGTTCTCTATCCTGGGACCCCTTACTTTTGCTAACCTATTACCACAGGTACTCCCACCTTTCTACCTCCCCTTGCCCTCACCTCCTCTCCCCCCCTTCCCTGCTCCCCATCCCTCCCCCTCTTTCCGCCCCCTTCCTTTTCCCTCCCCCCTTCCCTGCTCCCCATCTCTCCCCTCCCTTTCCCCCTTCCCTTTTGTTCCTCTGTTTCATCCCCTTCTTTCCTACCTTCCCCCTCGCCCCTCCCCCCCAACCCTCCCCCAGCTCCATCTCCTGTCCCTTGCCCATCACTTTCATCTTTCCCCCATTTTTTACGTTCACTGAGTGGTCACGTCCCTCAGGCACTTCCTATCCCTTGTACCATGATGACTATATTCACTATTCACTTATGGTTACCTTAATTATCTAGTTAGTAGGTCCATCTCCATCCACATCCTTCTTGGTTGCCGTGGGAGACTCTGACCGGTGACCCCTGGCCCTTTGAACCAACGTTTTTTTTTTTAGGTAAGCACGTGTTTTCCCCTTGTATACATTATATTATTATTCTATCAGGTTTGATTTTATTTTCATGCTTGTCCAATGTATAATTATTGACTGATTGTCAACCCAATTTTAGATATGCTCCTGATGAAGCAGCATTACACTGGTGTTGTGTATGGCTGTCACTATTTTAATTCTGTACAATTTTATGTGTCTTCTCAATGTTGTAATCAATAAAATTTATTTTTGTTTTTTTTATCTGCATTCTTACACTTGATTTCACTTACTTACCAGTACCGCAATAGTCCAACCTCTCTTGGCTCTTTGGTTTGGGGACCCCCTCTCTTGGCTCTTTGGTTTGGGGACCTTAGACCCAATATTTCTGTAACACACAGATCCCTTACCCTGCTTACCTCCACTTGCAGAGTGGGACACACCATGTCACATGCCCAGTATCCTCCATATTGTAGAAGGTGAACCTGTGGTTCGACCTGAGACCTGGGCGACAGCGCCACCTGCAGGCCACAGGGAACTGTACTACCAGGCAACATCACAACAGAGCAGAGGCCAATTTAGAGAATTCCAACAGCCTGAGCCTAACTATTTGCTCAGGCTAGCCCCTAAATTTAGGCATAGCGACCCCAGTTTTGGGGGGTCTGCTACACACCCCCCCTAAACGAGCCACTGTCCCAGTGGCTAGAATAAATCAAAAGACCCCCTCAATCCTGAGTAGGTGTTGATTTATTCAACTATAAAATTTTAAAATGGTGCCTGAACCAAATATTTGGGGAAATGGGAATAGAGAAAATTAAGTACTGTCCGTGATACTTTTTTTATTTGCACTAACATAGAATTTTTCAGGACAAGCTTTCGGGGTATGTCCCCTTCTTCAAGGTCCAAGCAGTACTGATTCACAATTTTTTTTAGCAGAATGTTTTTGTTTTAACATTCTGCTAAAAAAAATTGTGAATCAGTACTGCTTGGACCTTGAAGAAGGGGACATACCCCGAAAGCTTGTCCTGAAAAATTCTATGTTAGTGCAAATAAAAAAAGTATCACGGACAGTACTTAATTTTCTCTGTCACAATTGCACTAATACGACTACAATTACGTCAAGTATGTAGGGAAATGGGAATGAAAGAAGAAGAGAAGAAGAGAAAAACATATAACAATATACAATTTGACATCCCATTCTCAATGTCATTTTGTTAGCAATACACACAACATATCACATCTTACACATCCCACCCCCTCCTGAATAACTACCCCACCCATTCTCCGGTAGAGTTGATAGCAGATCACACCTGCAGAGGGAGAGAGAGGGAAAAACAACATGTATCCTAGTAAACATTCTATATAATAACTGCACAGAGAAGTGAGCCACTTCTTTGGGAAGAAATGACTTCCTTCTACACGTATCCTAGCATCACTTGGCATATATTATTCATATCTGTATATATGTATATTTTTTTCTTAACGAAAAAAAATAAAGAAATGTTCAGCAAATCGCTGCCACCTGGTGGCAGCGCAAAGTTACTACATTCACCATATTTGCGCATTGGGAATGAATCACTGCACACATAAAACACTTCTCGTCTTGACCACGACGTCCTTCATGCTTTGGCCCTGGCTAAACTACCCCAAAGTTCAACTCAGAAGAAAATACTGTCTCTTTTTCTTTCGAAGAGCAGAGGAGAGAAAAGAACAAACAACGGCTCTCCTATTTCCTCAACAGAGTAGACTTCCTCTGTAGCAGAGGGCAAAGATACTGAATCCAGGGCAGCTTGTCCATATAAAACAGGATAAAGAAAATAAACACACAAATTCCTGTTTTATAGGTAGTAGTGAGGATCTCGGAGAATGAGAGTTTTCCACTGTTTGTCCAGTGTCTCTATAAAGTATATAGCATCCTCTCTTACTTTGTTGCAGATCACCACTCGGTCCGCATGTATGTGCCGTCCATAGTTCCATTCTTTGCGGCAGCCTCTGAAGCGATCAGCCACAGCGGCTGAACAGGCAAAGTACCTACGAGATTTAGACACTTCCAGGTGATCCCAAACAAAGTCAGAGTACCACCTCTCACGGTAGGCCTCTATCTCAAATAAGAGCTCCCTAGGAACATAAGGGTACTCCCAAAACATACTCCTTAACAAAAGAGTCGCTAAGGAGTCGCTGCAACCAGGCAATATGTGGCAGAGTTGCACGGTCTCCTGGTAAAACAATGGCATCCGGGGATCTTTTGACCGACACTGCATCTGACATTGGTAGGGGCGGCCACAACGACAGACGTCCCTCTGTAATAGTGGGCATGGGCGAGGCAGGTGCAGGCAGTGTGGGTATGGAAACAGCCTCTTCCTCAAGAGCAGGGGCTTTCACCCGGGATGTAGTTTCCCCATATCCATGGGCGATCCCTCTCTAAGGAAACCCGAATCCTGTCCCAACCCTTCTTGACGAAGATCTCATCAATCTCCACATCATCACCTAGTTCAGAGGATGACTCAAAATCCGACGAGTTACACTTCTTGGCAGGCAAATAGTTTTTGGTGGACACAGACACACTGTCTCTAGACGATAAAAGTTCCCTCGGGTTGGCTGTCCACACATCCCCAGTAGTATGGGGTATGGGCTTCTTTCCCTTCCCCGGCAAACTTGCTATCACAGTTGCCCCAGCCTCCTTCACGTCCCCCGACGTGGACTTCCCGGTATCCCTCCGCTTCGGAGATCCGGTTCAGGCAGGCACTGGGGCAGGCTTCTACCGCGGCCGCGGGAGGCCTTAACGTATCCCAGTTTCCTTTTTGCAGGTGGGATGGAAGTTTCCATAGTGATGTAGGCAGCATCCGCTGTGGCGTTCGTCGCTGGCTCCATGGTGGCCAGAACTTTATCTTTATCATCTGTTGTGGCCACAGCGATGCGCGTGGGTTTGGCTGTAAGGGCGTAGTTATCTTCCACAGAAGTAACAGTCCCCGTAATACAATTGACCCGGTAGGCTCGGGGGGACTCGGTGGGCTGTTCCACCTCGAACAGAAACTCCCCGCAGGTCAAGCACCTTCCGAATGGCCGTATTTGCACAGCCAGACCACCGCATCTGGGACAGAGCACGCCCAGGGCTTCCGCATCTCTGCAAGTATAAAGCGCGAAGCGGCCCCTAGGCTTGAGCCGGATCCCAGTATCCGTGAGGGGAGCAGTAATAGGAGCAATGTCCATGACAGAGGTAGTTGGGAACATCCGAGGTCCAGATAAATTAAAAGTCCATGGAGCGGCAGACATGTTGCTTCTCCTTACTAGTCCAGGCTCTTACTGTCCCTTTGCGCCAAATGCACCACGTTCAACTCACAATTGGCGGGGGCTCCTCCCCCTTTTCTCTTCTGCACGCAGCTCGCAGGCTTTTCTTCTATTGAGGCACACCCACGAACGACGCAGTTAGAAAAAACCTCAATGCACAGTCCTGTACCTCCATTTCTCTCGATAAAGTAGTGACGCAGTCCAATTTTCCTCAATGGCCGATCTCCACAGAACACACAGACATGAGAGAAAAATAGTCCAACTTCCAGGGGTAGCTGAAAAATCCCTGACTCGAGCCCCCACGTGTAGCACACAGATCCCTTACCCTGCTTACCTCCACTTGCAGAGTGGGACACACCATGCCACATGCCCAGTATCCTCCATCTTGTAGAGGGTGAGCAGTGTTAATAGTTTTTGGTCCTGCAGCGAGTTACCTCTTTCCATTGGTTCTTGTCGCTAGAGTGTAGGGAAAAGTCTATTCTTACGCTCTTTGAAAAAGGCCATTGTCCAGACAGTATTAAACCCAATAAAAGAGTTTATTTGCTTGCAATTTGACAGGAAAGGTTGGAGATAGAGAAAGTTGAACAGGGAGGCAGGTTCAGGCACGCGACACTTAATTACCCTCGTCGCCACTCAAGCCTGAGTGGGTTTTGCTCACCCGGATAGTCCCCTCTCACAGTCCTAGCAGCCGGTGTGGAGCACGAACATTTACTTAGAATTTTCCTAAGGATACGATCAGGATATTAGCCTCTAAGTCCTGAACTTCCCAGTACTTGTAACACTTGAGACCATAGGTGCCAATGGGGCCCGTTAAAAGGCTTGTGGCGGATTGTGGAGTCCTTCCCTCTGACAGGTAACCAGGCCTCTCCTGAGACAGTGACTTCCTTCACCGATCCCCTGGATAGGTCCTCCCCTGGTTCCCTCTCCTTCCGAGCGGGTCACCCTCCCACGGGTACCCTGGGACTCCTCTTCTGGTGTAGGCCTCAGCCAAAGTTGCTGGGCCTACCTGGAACGATGCAGCCTCGGGCCAAAGGTGCCCGGGACTGAACACACACACGCACCCCTGGCCTGGAGGGCCGGGAGGCACTAACTGCTCCCCGAATAATGGTGTCTGCCCCTTATGTATCCTCTCCCAGCATGCACAGCGGGTAAGACCACGCCCACTGCACGGCTGCCGAGAGAGGACACCCAATAGCGCTGCAATGCCACCTGTGGTTCGACCTGAGACCTGGGCAACATCGCCACCTGCAGGCCACAGGGAACTGTACTACCAGGCAACATCACAACAGAGCAGAGGTCAATTTAGAGAATTCCAACAGCCTGAGCCTAACTATTTGCTCAGGCTAGCCCCTAAATTTAGGCATAGCGACCCCAGTTTTGGGGGGTCCGCTACATTTCTATATTCAAATTCCTGGATGATGGTACTATCTGTTATAGTGTTTAAGTATTTTACTTTAAAGGCTATACTTTAATTCATTCGTTATTACGGATAATTTATAACTTCAGGTAAATAGGTATTTGTTACGTTCACTAACAGACAAATTTAATAGTTAGTAATAGTTAAGTTATTATTTATTAGTTATTATTTCAGATTTTCTAATTTTTGGGTTAATTTTATGTTCTTATTTTCGTTCTTTTGAATTTTCCTTTCTTATTTTTGGATTTTCTCGAATTCCGAATTTACAAAAAACAAATGAAAGAAAAATAAAATAAAACGAAAACAAACAAATTTTTCGGCAGTAAACATGGTGACATCACAGAGCAGTAATAGGTTTTCTTTATAGCGAAACAAATGCAAATAATTTAAGGACACAAAAAGGTACTATACAAACAAAACTAAAAAGACTGCTATTTATTTTTGAGGGGAAAATAATTCTGCTTTATTGGAAAATTAGGTTGTGATTCAACAAAATAGCATAATAATAAAAACTTTGTAATATTAATTGCAAGTTAAAAATAGGGCAAAAATACATTTGATATAAGTAATGAGTATTATCAGTATAGAAGTAGGTTGTTTACAATAAATGTTTAACATTTCATAGAAAAATGCATTAAAAATGTCTGGCCCATTATTTGCCTCTTGGATCAATCTGAAAAGAAAGAACAAAAACATGAATACAGATATATATATATATATATATATATACATACTGTATTTAATATAAAAGCAAAATTAACTGTCCAGAAAATGGTAAAAAGAGGTAACATTTATTTCAATTTAGGTGAAACCTTTTGGCCAAAAGCAGCTAAGCTGTCAGATATTGGGAGTATTTGTAGCCTGCTAAATCAGATAGAAAAAAATAAAGGCAGACTAAATATGCTGTTATGAGAATAGAGAAGAAAGGTAAGAGCAACAGGCAACAAAAGTAGGCAAAAGAGAACACAGTATATGCATGTATGTTGTACAGCAGTTTGTTGTTTCTTTTCATATAATAAAGTGTATACAATGTCAAAATCTTGACTTCCTTTTGAACAGAGTAGGGAATGGTTAAAACCCTTGTCAGTTTTTTTTCTTTTCTGTGTCACATTAATGACATTTCCCTTTACTTCCTATCCCAGAAATACAGCATAATTTCCAAATCCAGGGGCTATCCCTGGCTAATTAGACAGTTGTAATCAAAAAATAATTCCCTCATTGTAAGTTTTCTTGTATTCTTGTTAATGTGACAACACAGAATTTTTGCCATTCTCGTCACTTTCTGTACCTGAAGCAATGGTTACTAGGACGTTTCTGAGAGAGAATCTCCCTAGCAAAGATACAGACTGCAAAAAAAACAAACATACCGTATTTATCGGCGTATAACACACACTTTTTTCCCCTGAAAATAGGGAGCAAATCACGGGTGCGTGCTATACACAGACAGCGTACCTTGGAGGGGAAAGAGTGCCGCCGGAATTCATAAGCCATCATCTCCTGTTTACTCGGCTCTACCTCGGCTCTCACGTCACACACACACAGTCAAGGCCGGATTCCTGACAAGGCCATTGAGGCCAGGCCTCGAAGCAGCAGTGGGTGCAGGGGCGGCGCCGCAGGAACAGGGGGGTTAAAAAAATCCCCCCCCCAAGACCCGTCATCTCCCCCTGCACCTCTGGCTGGCCGTTTAGAGTGCAGTGGGGAGAGGTGGGAGGAGGTGGAAGGTGGCGATCGGCAGCTCTATGGTGCCTGTGTGGGTGGCGGGATCTCCCTGGGGCTTGTAGTACTCTCTCAAGTGTCAGTGTATACAGTGGAGAGGAGAGGGGAGGGGCCTCTGACCCGGGCAGGTATCACCTTCACTTTCACACTGCTTGTACACTGTTGCTGATGCCCAGGTCAGAGGCCCCTCCCCTCTCTGCTGTATACATTCGGAGATAGAACTACTAGCCCCAGCGAGATCCCCCTGCCTGTAGACACCATAGAGCTGCCGATTGCCGCCACCTCCACCAGCCAGGTACAGGGAAACCTCTGCAAGGGGGGGGGGGGTCAGCTGTTTGGGGACCCTGATGTAAGAAGGGGGGCTTTCTGGGGACACTAATGTAAGGAAGGGGCCCTCTGGGGACACTGATGTAAGAGGGGGGCCTCTGGGGACACTAATGTAAGAGGGGGGCTCTCTGGGGACACTAATGTAAGAAGGGGTCTCTCTGGGGACCCTGATGTAAGGAGGGGTCTCTCTGGGGACCCTGATGTAAGGAGGGGCTCTCTGGGGACACTACTGTAAGAGGGAAGGCTCTTTGGGGACACTATTGCTAGGGGGGCTCTCTGGGGACCCTGGTGTAAGGGGGGCTCTCTGGGGACCCTGGTGTAAGGGGGGCTCTCTGGGGACCCTGGTGTAAAGGGAGGCTCTCTGGGGACCCTGGTGTAAAGGGGGGCTCTCTGGGGACCCTGGTGTAAGGGGGGGCTCTCAGGACCCTAATATAAGTAGGGAGGCTCTCTGGGGACCCTAATGTAGGGGGAGGCTCTCTGGGGACCCTGATGTAGGGGGAGGCTCTTTGGGGATCCTAATGTAGGGGGAGGCTCTCTAGGGACCCTGATGTAAGTAGGGAGGCTCTCTGGGGACCCTGATGTAAGGGGAGGCTCTCTGGAGACCCTGATGTAAGGGGAGGCTCTCTGGGGACACTGATGTAAGGAGGTGCTCTCTGGGGACCCTGATGTAAGGAGGGGCTCTCTGGGGACCCTGATGTAAGGAGGGGCTCTCTGGGGACCCTGATGTAAGAAGGGGGGTTCTGAGGACCATAATATAAGTAGGGAGGCTCTCTGGGGACCCTAATGAAGGAGGGGCTCTCTGGGGACCCTGATGTAAGGGGGGCTCTCTGGGGAGTTCCCCTATGTGAAGGGAGTAAATCCGGGCCTGCAGAAAGTCCCACCTCCGCCACCGGCATTGAACCAGTTTTCTGTCTATCACAGGAGCTGGCCAAATGCCAACTGCAGAGGCGGGACTGTGTGTGTGTGACTGCCGACTGAGAGCTGAGTAAGAGCCGAGTAAACAGGAGATGATGGCTCTGATGACAGCAAATCATTCCTGCACTGTCCAGGCTGCATTGATGGTGAGGCTGCAGATGTGCATTGAGGCTAAAAATAGGCATTGATCAGGCTGCATTGATGAGATGGACATTGATCAGGCTGCATTGATGAGATGTGCTGCAGATAGGCATTGATCAGGCTGCATTGATGAGATGGGCTGCAGATGGGAATTTTTCAGGCTGCATTGATGGGAGATGAGGAGGCTGCAGATGGGCACTAAGCAGGCTGCATTGATGGGCACTGACCCTTATTTTAATTCAAAGTTGTTTATTTAAAAAATATGTTTTTTCCTGAAACTTCCCACTTAAAATAAAGGTGCATGTTATGCGCCTGTGCGTGTTATACGCTGATAAATACGGTAGATTATAACCTTTCCACATTCAATCAAAAACAAAAATACATTTTAGCTTTACATTGCACTTTAATATTTTATTGGAAGAGTTTTAATGTACTAATAGGTTGTACAGTAACATATTTATTACCACAAAATAAAATAAAGTTATTGTGTTATAATAAATTCCAATGGGTAATAGAGAAATATAAATGGAAAGGGAAATTAGAGGTGAACAGTATTCAGTTGATACATTAACATTTCTGGTATTAGGTTTAATAAAAATGTAAAAAAAAATTGGGGTGGGGGAGTGGGGGCTTCGTTAGGAGTGGGACTTCCTGTCCCACTTCCTCCTTCCGCCTTTCGCCCAGGGACTGCCTAGGTGACTCCTCCTCTCGCCTTAGGTGGCCCCTCCCGATAGTGTGTGCCCGGCCGTGAAGCCGAAAGCTGTCACGGCCGGGTGCCCAGAGTGGCAATGGAGGCGCCGGTGGAGAGGAGGGGGAGAGGAGAGGAGCGACGCTACGTTTGGCCGCATCGCTGGACTGTGGAACAAGTAAGTGTCTGTTTATTAAAAGTCAGCAGCCACACTTTTTGTAGCTGCTGACTTTTAATAAACATAAAAAGCCTAGAACTCCGCTTTAAGTACAAATAAAAGCTGCCATCATTGTCTGCTGCTATAATGTGTACATTTTCGGATAGCTGGGATATCCTGGTAAGTTAGAATTCATTCATTTGGTAAGGTGTTTTTTTAAATAAATGTTTTGTAGCATTAAAGCGCATCCCACTAATACTAAATGTATAATAATTGCACCAATTTTAAATATATGAAATTCTTTATAAAACATTCACAAAATATAACATCTCTGATTTTGCTGGAAAATAAATAAAGAATATAATATATTTGAAAAGCACCATACACAGATAAATTTTATGTTTCTAAATGTACACACAAAAAAAATAACTTATTTAACGCATGAGGCATCATCTTACCAAAGAAAAATTTGGTTCCCATCCTTGATTCTAATTTACTGAAATGTTGATTTCTGGTCCTTTTTCTTGGTACTTTAGCTCAGACTAGAATGAAACAGAAGAAACATTTTTCCAAAACTGACAAAGACATATAACAGACTTAAAAAAAATTATGTAACACACAACCCCGTTCAAAAAGCACTTGCTTGTCTTTAGAGTTTCAAAATATAAACCTAAAATAAAATTAAATGATTCATAATATTTATTATTGTAATACCTATATCTTCTTGGTTTTTACAAAGTACGTTTGTGTGGGTGTGCGGGACCCACTTTGTATATACTGAAGAGCAGGGTTGTCAAACTCAATATCATCATGGGCCGCATCAGCAGTGTGGTTGCCCTCAAAGGGCCGGTTGTATCTGGGTCGCACTACGTACAGAGTGCAGAGTTCAGGATTACGTCAGGTTTATGCTTTGTACAGAGAACAGGGTTCAGCAGTGCGCTATGTATGGAGTGCAGGGATTGAGGGGTGCGCTACGTATAGAGTTCAGGGAGTGAGGGGTGCGCTACGTATAGAGTGCAGGGAGTGAGGGGTGAGCTACTTGTAGAGTGCAGGGAGTGAGGGGTGCAATACATGCAGATGGCAGGAATTCAGAGGATTGAGGGGTGCGCTACGTATAGAGTGCAGGGAGTGAGGGGTGCGCTACGTATAGAGTGCAGGGAGTGAGGGGTGCGCTACGTATAGAGTGCAGGGACTGAGGGGTGCAATACGTGCAGATGGCAGGAATTCAGAGGTGTGATACGTACAGAGGGCAGGGATTAAGGGGTGCGCTACGTACAGCGGGCAGGGATTCAGGGGTGCGCTACGTACAGCGGGCAGGGATTAAGGGGTGCGCTATGTACAGAGGGCAGGGATTCAGGGGTGCGCTATGTACAGCGGGCAGGGATTTAGGGGTGCGCTACGTACAGAGAGCAGGGTTCAGGAGTGTGCTATGTACAAAGGGCAGGGATTCATGGGTGCGCTACGTACAGAGGGCAGGGTTCAGGGGTGCTCTGTGCCCAATGTGCAACATCTCACTTCCATCTCTCCTGCAACAAATCTGGAAAACTCAACAATGGCCACAGGACTGGAAGAGGGTCTATTTACATTCCGATACCAAAGAAGGGCAGCGTCAAAGAATGTTCAAACTACCATATGATTGCACTCATCTCACACGCTAGCAAGGTTATGCTAATAATTCTACAAGCTAGGTTTCAGCAGCATGTGAACCGAGAGCTACCACAAGTACAAGCTGGATTTCGAAGAGTCAGAGGAACTAGAGATCAAATTGCCAACATTCACTGGATCATGGAGAAAGCAAGGGAGTTCCAGAAGAATATCTACTTCTGCTTCCGGGAGCGCAGCCACATCTTGCCACAACAAGATGTGGCAAATATTGAAAGAAATGGGAATACCAGACCACCTCACCTGTCTTCTGAAAAACCTGTATGCAAGCCAAGAAGCAACAGGATAGGAGGAGGGAGGAGACACACGGCTGGAGGAGACGGAAGACCGACCGACCCACCCACTCACCAGCCGCCACTGCTCTATCCTCTTCTCTCTATTAGATGCAGTCTCTCCACTCCTCCCCCTCTCCTGCTCATGTTGTGTCTCCGGTTCCTGAGCTCCCGAAATGGACCGAACCCCCCTCACCCTGCTCCCCCCCAGGGGCCCTCCTTCCTACACAACGACATCCCTACCAATCCCCCAGACGAGACCACCCTGGATCAGACACACAACCCCCGGATCGGACAGAGACCCACCCGGCCGGCGGATGGAAGAGACATCGAGGAACGCAGTGATCATCAGGATCGGAATCAAATGGTGAGCGACCCGCTCTGGTAATTCATTTATATACCCGTATACTCTGTATACACCGCTCTGACTGACAGGCAGCGGGGGCAGCCGCCGACCGACTGGGGATGTAGTTGTTGTTTGCCACTCCCACCAAAAAAAAAAAAACACCAGCCGACACTTACCCCTTCCCTATTTCCCAACACTTATTTTCCTTTCATACCTATAGGTTTCCTGTAACAAGCATACTATACTGTAAATTGTGAAAGGTACCATGGAACTGCCACTTCAGGCCCGGAAGAATTTGCCCCCTTAATGACCAGAGCATTTTTTGCGATGCGGCACTGCGTCGCTTTAACTGACAATTGCACGGTCGTGCGACGCTGTACTCAAACAAAATTGATGTCCTTTTTTCCCACAAATAGAGCTTTCTTTTGGTGGTATTTGATCACCTCTGCCATTTTAATTTTTTGAGCTATAAACAAAAAAGACCGACAATTTTGAAAAAAAAGCAATATTTTTAACTTTTTGCAATAAATAATAACTATCCACAAAATATATATATATAAAAAAAAAATTTCTTCCTCAGTTTAGACCGATACATATTCGACTACATATTTTTGGTAAAATAATTTTTTTTTTTTAAACAATTTTTTTCCCAGTTTAGGCCGATATGTATTCTTCTAGCATTTTTATTATTATTATTATTATTTTACTAGCATTGGCAGCGATCTGCGATTTTTAACGTGACTGCGATATTGCGGCGGACATATCAGACACTTTTGACACTATTTTGGGACCATTCACATTTATACAGGGATCCGTGCTATAAAAATGCATTGATTACTGTATAAATGTGACTGGCAGGGAAGGGATTAACACTAGGGGCGATCAAGGGGTTAAATATGTTCCCTAGGGAGTGATTCTAACTGTAGGGGGAGAAGACTCACAAGGGGAGGAGACCGATCGGTGTTCCTCTGTACAAGGAACACACCATCGGTCTCCTCTCCTCTGACAGGACATGGATCTGTGTGTTTTACACACACAGATCCAGGGTCCTGCTGTGTTCACGGGCAATCGCGGGTGCCAGGCGGGCATCGCGGCCGCCGGGCACGCGCATCGGGTCCCCAGTGACATGGCGGGAGCGTGCGTGGACCCCCTAGTGGGCCAGGAAGGCAAGGACGTCATATGACGCCTGCCCAGAACGAGAGCTGCACCGTCCAGCCAT
Organism: Rana muscosa; assembly: GCA_029206835.1. Taxonomy (NCBI): domain Eukaryota; kingdom Metazoa; phylum Chordata; class Amphibia; order Anura; family Ranidae; genus Rana; species Rana muscosa. Next base: position 997,581,337 of record CM055118.1, read on the forward strand.
CATATGACGGCCGGCGGTAGGCAAGTGGTTAAAGCCTCGCTTGCTATGGCCGGTGTAGTAGCACAGCCTGCGGTAGCAGCAATTGGCATCTGTCAATTCCTTAAAGATGAAGTGAAGCAGGTCGTCAAAGGGGAAGAGGTCCCGGACCTAGCAGAGCTGCCTAGGGCCCTTTGTTTTGCGGTTGACGCTATTAAGGATTCTATTCATCAGACGTCTCGCCTTGCCCTCCTGTTAGTACACATGGGGAGGGTTCTGTGGCTTAAGCATTGGTCAGCAGAGTTGCCTTGCAAGAAGCTGCTGACTGGGTTTCCCTTTCATGGGGAACGGTTGTTAGGGGATGACTTGGATAAGTACATCCAGAAAATCTTGGGTGGAAAAAGTACCCTTCTTCCAGTGAAAGGAAGAAGTAGACGTCCTTCATTTAAATGTTCTACTTCCCTGTCGCCCAGGGAAACAGCCGCCAGGCAGTCACGACGGCCTCCGCCGTCAGCTCCAAGAGGGAGGCCTCAGAACCAAACTCAGGGCCAGAAGAAGTCTTGGGGGCAGAAATCTGCAAAGCAGAGTACCAAGGCCTCCCTATGAAGGGGCGCCCCCGCTCGATCAAGTGGGGTGAAGGCTTCTGCAGTTTGCAGAAGCCTGGCGGGAGGGGAAGTTCAGGACAGATGGGTCATCTCCACAGTATCTCTGGGATACAAGCTAGAATTTCAGGAGTTTCCACCGGCTCGCTTCTAAGATCGAGCGTTCCCAAGGACCCAATAAAAAGAGGGTCTTTATTTCAGGTGCTAGACCAGCTGTTGTCTCAAGGGGTGATCATAGAGACTCCCTTAGGGGAACAGGGAATGGGATTTTTTTCAAATCTCTTCATGGTGCAAAAACCGAATGGAGATGTCAGACCCATTTTAGATCTCATGGGTCTGAACTGGTTCCTAAACATCCGCTCGTTTCGCATGGAATCAATCCGGTCAGTAGTATCCACCCTTCAGGGAGGAGAACTTCTAGCGTCAATGGACATCAAGGATGCATGTTCCAATATTCCCCGCTCATCAGAAATTCCTGCGATTCGCAGTAGAACAGCGACACTTTCAGTTTGTGGCCTTGCCCTTCGGGTTGGCCACCACACCACAAGTATTTACAAAGGTCCTGGCTCCACTTCTGGCGAGACTAGGGTAGGCCCAGGGTATAGCGGTAGTGGCATACCTAGATGACCTGCTGCTGATAGATCAGTCCGTAGCAGGTTTAGACCAGAGTGTGGTCAGCACAGTCAGGTATCTGGAACATCTAGGTTGGATTTTCAACCTAGAAAAGTCGTCCTTACGGCCAGTAAAAAGGCTGGAGTACTTGGGTCTGGTTATAGACACAACTCACAAAAGAATGTTTTTACCCCAGGCAAAGGTCTGCTCTATAAGAGAACTGGTTCATGCGGTCAGGACAAGGGAGAGTCCTTCCGTCTGCCTTTGCATGAGGTTGTTAAGGAACATGGTAGCTTCGTTCGAGGTAATTCCCTATGCTCAATTCCATTCAAGGCTGTTGCAAAACAGTATCCTGTCTGCTTTGAGCAGGAAAAGCCAGGATTTGGATTGTCCAATGTGCTTGACTCCAAGCATTCGCCAGAGTCTCAATTGGTGGTTGTTAGCCAAGAATTTGCAGAAGAGGAAAACCTTCATACCAGTTACTTGGAGGATAGTGACGACTGATGCCAGCCTCTTGGGCTGGGGAGCAGTCCTGGAAGGGAACACTATCCAGGGGAAGTGGTCGAAATCCGAGAAGACCTTGCCCATCAACATTCTAGAAATTTGGCAGCGCGTCTGGCCCTAAGGGGAATGAACGGCAGATTATGGAACTATCCTGTCAGGATTCAACCCGACAATGCCACGGCAGTGGCCTATATCAATCACCAAGGCGGCACCAAAAGTTGCGCTGCCCAGAAAGAGGTACAGCTGTAAACCATATTCTGGCTTGGGCAGAAGAGCATGTGCCTTGCCTATCTGCGGTTTTCATCCCAGGAGTAGAGAATTGGCAGACAGAGTTCTTGAGCCACCAGCAATTGCCCCCAGGAGAATAGTCTCTGCATCCCGCCGTCTTTCTGGCCATATGTCAGAAGTGGGGTACCCCGGACGTAGACCTATTGGCATCCAGGTTCAACAAGAAGTTGGACAGCTTTGTGTCAAGGACAAGGGATCCGCTCGCTTGCGGAATGGATGCTTAATAGGGATGAGCTTCGAGTTTGAGTCGAACTCATGTTCGACTCGAACATTTCCTGTTTGCCCGTTTGCCAAACAGCGAACAATTTGGGGTGTTCGCGGCAAATTCGAAAAGCCGTGGAATACCCTGTAAAAGTCTATGGTAGAAATCTAAAGTGCTCATTTTAAAAGGCTTATATGCAAGGTATTGTCAAAAAAGTGTTTGGGGACCCGGGTCCTGCCCCAGGGAACATGTATCAATGCAAAAAAAGTTTTAAAAACTGTTGTTTTTTCGGCCCCCGCCCCCTCGTACCTCGGACCCCGCCTACGTCATTGGCTGAGCGAACCTGATGGGGAACTTCCTCCGTAGTGTAATAAATGAATAGACCCGCCCCTTCTCACGTTCCCCATCAGGTCCGCTCAGCCTTACACCTACGTCATTGGCTGAGCGGACCTGATGGGGAACGTGAGAAGGGGCGGGGTCTATTCATTTATTACACTGTGGAGGAAGTTCCCCATCAGGTCCGCTCAGCCAATGACGTTTCGTTTGGAGTGGAGACTGCAGCTCTGGACATCGGATCACCGCGGGACACTGGATTACATCGCTGGAATGGGTTTTTTATTTTTTATTTTTAATAAAGGACTTTCCCAACTGTGTCTGTGTATTTTTTTACAATTTTTTACACTTTCTTTGTGAAATGGTAGGGGTACAAAGTACCCCTTACCTATTCACATAGGGGGGTAGGATATGGGGGTCCCCTTTGTTAAAGGGGTCTTCCAGATTCCGATAAGCCCCCTGCCCGCAGACCCACACAACCACCGGGCAAGGGTTGTGGGGATGAGGCAATTGTTTCCATCAACATGGGGACATGGTGCTTTGAGGGGTCATAGACCCCCAAAGCATCTTCCCCATGTTGAGGGCATGTGGCCTGCTACGGTTCAGGAGGGGGGGCGCTCTCTTGCCCCCCTCTTTTCCTGCGGCCTACCAGGTTGCGTGCTTGGATAAAGGGTCTGGTATGGATATTCGGGGGGAACCCCACGTCATTTATTTTTTAAATTTGACGCAGGGCTCCCCTTAATATCCATACCAGACCTGAAGGGCCTGGTAATAGAATTTGGGGGGACCCCCACGCATTTTTTTTTTTATCAATGACTTTTCTCTGTATTGCCGGGAGCCGACAATCCGAGTGCTTTTAAATTACTTTTTTTCCTTCAGAAATTACACTTTGTGCAGGGACAGTTCTAAGCATGGGAAACAAGCGCTGCTTTACAGGCATACTATACACCCCCCCAGGTACGAAATTTAAAGGAATACAGTATTTCACTTTTGTTTCACTTTAAGCATTATTAAAATCACTGCTCCCGAAAAAATGGCAGTTTTTAAAACTTTTTTTTGCATTGATACATGTCCCCTGGGGCAGGACCCGGGTCCCCAAACCCTTTTTAGGACAATAACTTGCATATTAGCCTTGATAATTAGCACTTTTGATTTCGAACGTTTGAGTCCATTGTATTTAATAGGGTTCTAAAGTTCGCGCAAACTTTAGGTCTGTTCGCAAGTTATGGTGCGAACCGAACAGGGGGGTGTTCGTCTCATCCCTAATGCTTAATAACTCCTTGGGATCAGTTCTCACTGATTTATGTGTTCCCTCCAGTTCAGTTGCTTCTACGTCTTCTACACAGGATCAAGGGGGAGCGGAATCTGGTAATCCTAGTTGCTCTGGCTTGGCCCAAGAGATCCTGGTATGCGGAGATTGTGAGGATGGCAGTAGGGGATCCTTGGACTCTTCCATCCCGGCCGGATCTGCTTTCGCAAGGGTCAGTGTTCCATCCTGCCTTACAAACGCTAAATTTAATGGTTTGGCTGTTGAGACCCTCATTCTAAAAGGTCGGGGGCTTTCAGGCTCAGTGGTAACTACCCTGATTAATGCAAGGAAGCCGGCCTCTAGGGCTTGTGGTATTGGGGGTTGTTTAGCTCAAGTGTAGCACCCGCTAGCGAGAACAATCCATGCCAGAAGTTCAATTTCAGGGCTTGTTGGCCCACTTTTATTAAGAAAAGTCTAAAACAAAAATCAAAGGTTTTCCCTCGCAGGGGGTTTTCACCGTCCATACAAAATAATGATAAATTCAGCCTCCTGGCTTATACAAACAGCAGTGCTGCTCAGGCCTTCCACTTCAGGCTCTCGTCTGCCTCCTACAGACTATTCCCTTGCCAAGACCGTACATTTAGATAGCAGCCCCTCACTGCTCTGATCCTCAGACTTGGGTCTCTGACTTCCACTGTGCACACATGCACACTCTGGCTTTCACAGTGCAACTTGCACTCTCTGGCTACCCCCAGTGCACACCTGCACTCTCTGGGTTCTCCCTTGCAATCCTGGACTCCTCAGGAGGGTGGAGCCCAGAACTCTGGTCCTGACTCTACTATCAGGCCCACACGCACCTGAACAATCAGTGTGATGGTGAGTCTCAAATCCCGGATCCAGGACTGGGGATTTCCTCCCACCCGGATCTCTAAGAAATCCCCAGGCTCCAGGTCTCAAAGTGGACTTTAGTAAATAATGAGGAAACTGAAAAGCCAGTTTCCTCCCAAACAAGCAAATACACTGGAGCCCCTCAACCTGCCTGGTTGAGAATCCTGTATTCATACACTGGTGGGGTACCACACTACCAAAGGCTATTTACTATAGGGTCTGGAAGGCCTATGTTTCCTGGTGTGAAAACAAGGGATGGCATCCTCGCAGGTATGTCATAAGTAGAGTTCTCGCCCTCCTATAGTCAGGAGTGGAGATGAAACTAGCCTTGAGTACTATCAAGGGTCAGGTCTCGGCCTTGTCAGTTTTTTTCCAAATGCCTCTTTGCTTCGCATTCCTTTCCTTTCGGGCCTTTATACAAGGAGTAATGCAGCTAAATCCGCAGATTAAATCACCCTTGTGCCCATGGGATTTGAATCTAGTTTTATCGCTCCTTTTTGAGCCAATGTGCGATGCTCCTTTGGTCCTTGTGACAAAGAAATTAGTATTTTTGGTTGCAGTAACCTCCGCAAGAAGAGTTTCTGAGTTGGCAGCTTTCTCCTGTAAAGAGGTTTCCCTACCTTCATTTTTTCCAGAACCATGTTTTGCAGAAGAAGAATTATTGCATTCTCTCAACGTAGTAAGAGCGGTTAATTGCTATCTGGAAGCAACTGCTTAGATACGGAAAACTGACATCTTATTTGTGTTGCCAGAAGGCCCCAGAAGAGGGCAGGCAGCACCAAAATCGACCATTTCTAGATGGATTTGTCAGGTCATTATTCAGGCTTATGATTTAAAGGGGAAGATTCCACCTTTCCATCCTAGAGCGCACTCTACCAGGGCAGTTAGTGCTTCATGGGCAGTGCGTCACCAGGCCTCCATAGCTCAGGTTTGCAAGGCCGCAACATGGTCATCAGTGCATACATTCATGAAATTCTACCAGGTGGATGTAGGTCAGCAAGAGAATGCCGCCTTTGGGCGCAGTGTTCTGCAGGCAGCAGTATAGGTCCTCACGTCTGACGACGGTCTGCTTTATTTTGTGTCTCCCTCCCCTCAGATGGCATTGCTTTGGGACATCCCATATAGTAATTACTCCAGTGCTCTGTGTCACGTGATGTACAATAAGGAAAATAGGATTTTTTTAACAGCTTACCTGTAAAATCCTTTTCATGAAATTCTACCAGGTGGATGTAGGTCAGCAAGAGGATGCCGCCTTTGGGCGCAGTGTTCTGCAGGCAGCAATATAGGTCCTTACGTCTGACGGTGGTCTGCTTTATTTTGTGTCTCCCTGTCACGTACCTGGTGGAAGAGTCTGGTATGCAGAGGGAGGCCTCTCTTACACCTCTGGCTCGAGGCCCCTGGTAGAGAAAACAGGAGGCATCACTAGATATTCAAAATGCCCGAATCGGGAGCGAAAAGCCGTCTTCCACTTGTCTCCCTCCCGGATCCGTACCAGATTGTAAGCCCCTCGGAGGTCCAGTTTTGTAAATATGGTTGCTGCTCCCAACCTCTGGAACAATTCGGGTACCAAGGGCAGGGGATAACGGTTCTTCACAGTAACTTTATTGAGTTCACGATAATCTATACATGGACGAAGGGAATGATCTTTCTTCTCCACAAAAAAGATACCCGCTCCTGCCCGAGAAGTGGAGGGCAGAATGAAGCCTTTCTTTCTATATAGTCTTTTAGGACGACACGCTCCAATTCTGACAGAGGAAAAATCCTTCCAAAAGGGACCTCAACACCCGGGATGAGATCAATCGGGCAGTTGTATGGCCGATGTGGAGGGAGTGTTTCAGCTCCCTTTTTGCTAAACACATCTAAAAAGTCATGGTATGCAACTGGTACAGATAAGCGGGTTTCAGCATCAGAGAACAAGCATAACAAGGATGGCAGATCAGGAGAGAATTTCGGCAAGCAGTGTTGGAGGCAGTAGGAAGAGTGAAACTTGACTTCCCCTTCGACCCAGTTGATAAGAGGGTTATGTGCTTGGAGCCACGACATGCCAAGGATTACGGGGAACAGAGGGGATGCGATGGCATCCAGGCGTAGCAATTCCTTGTGACTATCGGCAATAACAACAGGCATGGGTATAATCTGCTGAGTCACCAGCCTGGATTTAATGGCAGACCCATCGGCCAGATGTACTGAAAGTCTCTGGGCCCTAGGTCGCAAAGGAATGTGATGTTTTCTAATGAAAGACAAGTCCATAAAGCAGCTGCAGGCACCGGAGTCAATTATAGCAGAGACAGAAATACTTCTTCTACCGGTAGCTGTAATACAATGGGAAGAGCCAGGTGAGCTGGCAGGATGGGCGTGCTGGCAGATAAGATAGTTTGGCCCTTGCGGATCTTGGCTGGACACGATCTCACATAATGTCCTGGTTTCCCACAATACAGGCAGAGATTTTCATGTCGTCTGCGTTGACTTTCCTCAGGGGAAAGTGAGGAACGGGGCATGCCAAGCTGCTTAGGTTCAGGGACATCGGATGTGGGTGCAGCAGGGGTAGAAGATGTCAGGCTGCTGGAGTTGGAGGCTCAGGATAATTTCCAGGCCGGACAGGACGACTTCATCGCTCTCTCTGATCTCCGCTCTCGTAGTCGGCGATCACCAGTGAATCTTTCAGGTGCAGGAACACTGGGTTCTGGAGGTAACATTGCCATTGCTGAAGTAGCTCCTTGCAAGGCCGTAATAGGTGAGGAAAGAGCCCGGACACGTTCTTCCAGTCGGGTATATGCATCTTGTGCGATTTTAACAGTCTGGGTGAGGTCTTCGAGGTGTAAGCGGTATCCCTCCATGGAAGAGGCTCCCTGCACAGACTCTGACGTGGCTGTTCGGTACTGTCAGATACCTGGTGGAAGAGTCTGGTATGCAGAGGGAGGCCTCTCTTACACCTCTTGCTCGAGGCCCCTGGTAGAGAAAACAGGAGGCACAGGAGTGCATAGTCGCACGAGAGCCTGGAAAGGTTGCTGGTAGACAAGCTGGACCGGAACTGGAACAGGACTCAGGTACAGCTGTCAGACTGGAAACTGAAGCTCAGGCAGGTGCAGTCAGATGGACTGGAAGAGTGGATACACCAGCCCAAAGCAGTTGAACACTGGAGCAGGATCAGGTACAAGCAGGTTTAGGCAACTGGCTGGCGGCAGGGTAGCAGACGGGTTAGACAGGAACGTGGTCTCAGGTACAGGCAGGTTCGGCAACAGGCTGGCAGCAAGGTAGCAGGAGGAGCAGGCAGGAACGTAGTCAACACAGGCTGAGGTCAGATGCAGGCAGATAAGCAGGGATGGTCAAAAGCAAGCCAGGTAGGGTCAGCTAGAGCAGGATACAGGTAAACAATCAGAGGTCTCGGGTAACGCTGTAGACCGAACAGCAAGGAGCCCAGGCATCAGTCCCTTTAAATAGCCCCGTTTGGCACCAAGAGCCGTCACCGCACGCTCCCGCGCCGCTATTGCCATCTTGATTGCTGGCGTGCCCTTCCTGACACTCCCTCAGGGATTGCACTGCTTTGGGACACCCCATATAGTAATTACTATTGTGCTCTGTGTCCCGTAAAGTACTTCCAAGAAAAGGATTTTACAGGTAAGCTGTTATAAAAATCCTGTTTTTAAACTAAACATAGCTAAAACAGAAGCCCTAAACATATCCCTACCACCTCATGACCTGGCCACAGTTCAAAGGAGCTTCCCCTTTCATTGGCAGTCTAAATCCCATTGGATTTTCATGAGATTTATCCCCTAAAATTCAGCCCTTTACTGACTAAAATTAGACAATCTTTGGAAAGCTCGCATCACCTTAAGCTGCCGTGGTTTGGTCGCATCAATGTCCTCGAGATGGATGTTCTCCCCAAATTGCTCTATTTATTTTAAGCTCTCCCAATCACCCTCCCGGCGTCTTTTTATCGAACATTCCATTCATTAGCTGTTAAATTCATATGGCAACATCACCCTTCCAGATTAAAACATAAAGTGTTATGCGCCCACAAAATTAATGGAGGTAATGGTCTCCCAGACTTTGAGATATACCATGGTTCGGCTGTATTCTCCAGATTACTTGAGTGGTTTCCTCGCCCACTGACCAAATCATCCACATTGATCGAACAGGACATGGCATAGGTAGACTTGTGGGCTCTGCTTTGGGGACACAATATTAAATTCCACACCATGTCTATGCTTTTTTCTCTGACCATAGCGGTGCTATCTTTATGGTACCATCAACAAACCACCTTTGCATTGTCCACGGATCCCAGTTCATTAACACCACTATTTGATAATCCGCTGCTTCCTGAATACAAAGCCTCAGGGAAGCATGGTTCTTCTGAGAGAGTGACGTGGCGCGCACGTTTGTTCATACTGCGATGGGCCGTTTTAGACCTAGAATAGAACCCCAACCCCCCACGACTAACTGGTTATCCCAGATGTCCTTATTGAAACTCTGCTCCACCCTACCCCTCTCTGGCCAGATACATAGAACCCCCATGGCTTTTGAGGAAATGTGTAGTCTCTCTCAGGTCCCTAGACATACCCTTTCTCTAATATACAAAGAGATCCTTTCCCACACATATAACACCCTGCCCACTTTTACATAAAAGTGGTCAGGTGACTTAGGGACAGAGATTTCTCTAGGGGAATGGCATACCTCCTTTACATTCACCCATAAGTCTTCAATCTCCAGCTTCACCCAGGAGAAGAACTACAAACTGCTCTCCAGATGATACAGAGACCCAGTCACAATCAACAAAATCTTCTCCAACACTCCTGATGTCTGCTGGTGCTGTCACAGAGGAAGAGGAACATACCTCCACGCTTGGTGGGAGTGTAAACGAGTTTGCCCTTTCTGGAAGAGCATCTTTGAAATTTACAATGAAATGTATGATGATTCTCTCACCCCTCCCCTAAGGGGGCCCTTCTATCCATTCTACCGGGCCCGGCTAAATCCCATAAAACCTACCTCCTCAGTTTTTTGACAGCCCGCCAATTGATCACAAAGTTCTGGAAATCGGAGGTTGTCCCCCCCTCCATAGGTGGATTGATATCCTCAACGACGCTATGCTCATGGAGGAGATGCAGGATAGGGAAGGGGACAATTGGGACAAACATCACAAATTGTGGTATATATGGCTCCATTATTCATCTTCGGATAAATTACTACAGACTATCTAGATGAAGAGTTCATTTCTGCCTTGGAGGCCCAATCCCTAAATACCTCCAGAGAATGGGATTTTTGTGTGATGGAGATCACACCACTGATAGTCGCTTTCCAGTAACTACGTTTAGAGTACATTGTAAATAAACTATACTAGATACACTGTAAATATATGTCTTCCCTCAACCCTTCCTCTCCCCTTCCTTCCCCTCACTCACTTCTTCCCCTCCCCCCTCTGATTTTCAGTTTCAATAACTTCTGTGTCTATCTATGCAGGCAGCAAGACTGTTTTTTTACACTATTTCTAATTTTGAGCACTGTTGCTTACATCTGTATATCTCTCTGTTATGTACCGAATGTTTTGTGGTATTTGTTTACCACTGCCCCCCACTCCCCCCCTTTTTTTTTGTACCCCCTATTGTTTTACTTGAAAACGATGAATAAAAACTATATTCAACCATAAAAGCTGGGGTGTAAAACGGTTTGCCATTTCATACTCTGCATGAAGACATACATTTTTACATTTCTTATGCAATATGATCAATCACTCAGAAATTGAAGCCTGTCCAAAAAGGCTTAACAGCTATTGTGCATATAAGTGAAACATTTAAATTAATTTTAAAATTGTGCTTGAAATTAGGGATGAGCCGAACACCCCCCGGTTCGGTTCGCACCAGAACATGCGAACATGCGAACAGGCAAAAAATTTGTTCGAACGCTCGAACACCGTTAAAGTCTATGGGACACGAACATGAAAAATCAAAAGTGCTAATTTTAAAGGCTAATATGCAAGTTATTGTCATAAAAAGTGTTTGGGGACCCGGGTCCTGCCCCAGGGGACATGTATCAATGCAAAAAAAAAGTTTTAAAAACGGCCGTTTTTCAGGAGCAGTGATTTTAATAATGCTAAAAGTGAAACAATAAAATAGGATTTTTATAACAGCTTACCTGTAAAATCCTTTTCTTGGAGTACATCACGGGACACAGAGCGACATAGTCATTACTAATGGGTTATATAGTTACCGTCAGGTGCTGGCACTGGCAACTTCCAAAACCGGAAGTACCCTCCCCTATATAAGCCCCTCCCATCCGGGAGCACCTCAGTTTTGTAGCAAAGCAATAAGTGTCCCCAAAGAGGGGCGGGAGCTCTGTGTCCCGTGATGTACTCCAAGAAAAGGATTTTACAGGTAAGCTGTTATAAAAATCCTATTTTCTTTCTCGTACATCACGGGACACAGAGCGACATAGTCATTACTAATGGGATGTCCTAAAGCAATGCCAAATGAGGGGGGGGATACACCATATATAAGCTGAGCGCTATCAGACATGAGGATCTTTTGCGGCCTGCAACACACTGCGCCCAAAGGCGACATCCTCCTGACTTCTAACGTCCACCTGGTAGAATCTAGTAAACGTGTGAACTGAAGACCATGTTGCGGCCTTACAGATTTGAGCCAGGGAGGCCTGGTGATGCACTGCCCATGAAGTTCCAACTGCTCTTGTGGAGTGCGCCCTAACTTTGAACGGAGGCGGTCTCCTTCTCAAGCCATAGGCTTGTATTATGACCTGTCGAATCCACTTGGCTAAAGTAGATTTTGATGCTGCCTGACCCTTTCTGGGGCCTTCCGGCAGAATAAACAAAGTATCCGTTCTGCGAATCTGAGCAGTGGCTTTTAGATAAGCTTTAACTGCTCTTACTACATCCAAAGAATGCAATAACTTTTCCTCTACCGAAGTAGGCTTGGGGAAAAAAGAAGGAAGAACCACATCTTGGTTCAAATGAAAACTCGATACCACCTTAGGAAGAAAGGCTGGATGAGGACGTAATACTACTCTGTCCTTATGGATACCCAGATATGGCTCCTTACAGGACATAGCTGCTAATTCCGACACTCTTTTAGCCGAACAAATGGCTACTAGAAAAATCAATTTCCTGGTGAGAAGCACCAGGGAAATATGCTGTAATGGTTCAAATGGTTGTTTCTGTAGAACCGACAGAACCAGGTTTAGATCCCATGGACATATGGGAATATTAACCGGAGGACTAATACGCATCACTCCTTGTATAAAGGCCTTGACTAGTGAATGCGAAGCCAAGGGCCTTTGAAAAAATATTGACAAGGCCGAAATCTGACCCTTGATAGTACTCAAGGCAAGCTTCCTATCTACAGCCCACTGTAGGAAGTCCAGAATCCTACCTATTACGTATTTACGTGGATGCCATTTCCTGGCCTCACACCACGTGATGTACGCCTTCCAGATTCTATATTAGATCTGCCTGGATACCGGCTTCCTGGCATTGATCATGGTAGATACCACAGCATTAGAGAGCCCTCTCTTTTTTAGAATGTGGGCTTCAATAGCCAGGCCGTCAAACCTAGGGCTGGTAAGGAAGGGTGGTATATCGGTCCCTGCGAAAGCAGGTCCGGACGATGTGGGAGGGTCCAAGGACTCCCCACAGACATTTTTACAATCTCCGCGTACCATGCTCTTCGGGGCCACGCTGGAGCCACCAGAATCACTGGTTTCTTTTCTACCCTGATTCTGCGGAGTAATCGAGGTAACCACTGTGGCGGTGTGAATGCATATATCAGCTTGAACTGATCCCAAGGGAACACTAGGGCATCCGAGCCGCACGCTAGGGGATCCCTTGCCCAAGAGACAAACCTGTCCACTTTTGTGTTGAATCTGGATGCTAGCAGATCTACATCCGGTGTTCCCCACCGCTGACATATTGTCCGGAAAACCTTGGGATGAAGGGACCATTCCCCTGGGCATAATTGTTGGCGACTTAGAAAGTCCGCCTTCCAATTCTCCACTCCTGGAATGAATACCGCAGATATGGCTGGGACATATCTTTCTGCCCATTTCAGGATGTAATTTACTTCCCTTTGGGCTGCACGACTCCTGGTGCCCCCCTGACGATTGATATATGCCACTGCTGTGGCATTGTCTGACTGAACTCTGACAGGGGACCCTTGGAGTTTGGATGTCCATGCTACTAGGGCATACCGGGCTGCTCGTATCTCTAAGAGATTGATGGGCAGGGCCTTTTCCGCATCCGACCATCTGCCCTGGAGAGACCATTGCTCCAGTACTGCTCCCCAGCCTATAAGGCTGGCATCTGTAGTGACCACCTTCCAGGAAATCGGACTGAAGGATTTCCCTCTTTCCAGATTCTGGGGAACCAACCACCAGCGGAGGCTCCTGCGAACGGAAGGGGACAAGGACATTGGTAAGTCCAGAGCCTGAACTTTTTTGTTCCAGGCTGACAGTATGGCCCTTTGCAACTTCCTTGAATGGAATTGACCGTAGGGTACTGCTTCGAATGATGCCACCATTTTTCCCAGCAGCCTCATGCACAGGCGTATGGATGGCTGTCTTTTTGAACCCACTAAGTGGATCAAATCTCTCAAAGACGACCCCTTTTCTTGAGGCAAGAAAATCTTTCTCTGGTCTGAATCCAGCCTTAGCCCCAAGTATTCCAGACTTTTGACTGGTTTTAGGGCTGACTTGTCTCGGTTGATAATCCAACCGTGATATTCCAGATACTTGATTGTCTCGTGAACAACCACTTCTAGTTTTTCCACTGAGTGGTCTATCAGCAACAAGTCGTCTAGATATGCCATTATCGTTACACCTCGTGTTCTTAGATTGGCCAATAATGGGGCCAGAATTTTTGTGAACACTCTTGGTGCTGTGGCCAGACCGAAGGGTAAGGCTCTGAACTGAAAATGGCGCCCTTCTACCGAAAAGCGTAGAAATTTTTGGTGGGCTGGAAAGATGGGGATGTGCAAATAAGCATCTTTGATGTCGATCGAGGCTAGCCATTCCTCCCCTTGTAGGGCAGTGGCTACCGATCGGATCGACTCCATCCGGAAAGTCCTGATATGTAGGAATTTGTTTAGCCCTTTTAGATTTAATATGGGCCTCACGTCCCCGTTTGGCTTCGGGACTGTAAAGAGGTTTGAGTAAAACCCGAACCCCCATTCTTCCAGGGGGACCTCTATAATTACTGCTTGAAGCAATAATTGTTCCAGTGCCAACAGGAGGGATCCTCTCTTCTGGGGATCCCTTGGCACGTTTGACCTTATAAAGCGGGAAGGAGGGGAGTTTTTTAACTCCAATTTGTATCCCAGATTTACTGCGGAGAGCACCCATCTGTCTCGGATCGTGTCCCGCCAGGTTTCTGTGAACAACTGAAGTCTTCCCCCCACCCGATTGGGTGGGGGCAACCCTTCATGCATTTGACTTTGGGGGAGGTTTTGTACCTCTCCTGCTCCAGGGCTTCTTGTTACCCTGCAACTGTCCCTGATTTTTACCTCCGGGATTTGACCGGGGAGGCCGTCGGAACTGTTTCACAGCCGATGTCCTAGGGACTGGAGAAGCCGGCCTCTTAAAAGGAGGGACCTCTAACTCTATTTTTAACCGGCAAAAGTGTACTTTTACCGCTGGAAATTCTCTGGATATACTTGTCCAGGTCTTCCCCGAATAAGCGCTCCCCATGAAATGGGAAGCTGACCAGCAATTTTTTACAGGGAGCTTCAGCAGACCAGTTTTTGAGCCATAGAAGCCTGCGCATATGTACTACAGACAGCGTAAGGCGGGAGGCCTGATGGATTGAATCCTTTATAGCGTCCACCGCAAAGCATAAGGCTCTAGGTAGATCAGCTAGGGCAAGAGCCTGCTGATCCGGCAAGTCTCTTAAGACCTGTTTCAACTGATCCTTCACTGCTTGGCAGACCCCAATAGCTGCCACTGCTGGTTGTGTCACCAATCCTGCTGTAGAAAAAGCAGATTTTAATAAGGACTCCAATTTTTTATCTATTGGGTCCTTGAACATTTGGACATTTTCCACCGGACATGTCAGTGATTTATTCACACAAGAGATGGCTGCGTCCACTGTAGGGACCTTCCATTTTCTGATGAACTTATCCTCCATGGGATAGACCACCGGAAATCTCTTGGGGGGAGTAAATATTTTGTCAGGATGCTCCCAATCCTGGTAAATGAGCCCCTCCAGTAAAGGATGGATCGGAAAGGAACAAACAGTCTGGGGAGCTTTTAGCGACCCCAACGAGGAGACAGAAGAGGAGGATGGCTCCGCAAGTGGCATTTTAAATGCTGATCGGACCATATTAGTCAGGGACTGAACCCATAACCTTTCAGCATGTGATGCTGAGAACGGCTCTTCCACTGTTGATTCCTCTACAACCGAATCAACCTCATCCTGATCCCCCTCAGGTAGGTCGATCCCTGTATGGGACTGTTGCTCTGTTAACAGGCACTCTGAGGGAGGAGACGGAGATCGAGCGCTTTTCTCCTGTGACAGGGAAGCAGCGATTAATGCTGACAATCTCTCTTCCAGTCCTCCCAGAGCTGAGGAAAAAACCTCCTCTGTTACATACACAGGAGCAGGTGAACTGAGGACAGCCACAGTACCAGGTACTCCTGGGGGTGCCCTACGGTCACTAACCTCTGATTCTTCAGGGGAGACTGGTGCAGCCAAAGCATGCCCAAGATCCTCAGAGCCCGATGGAGACCCCCTATTCCTCCTGGAATTTCTAGTCCCGGAGTTTTTAGACGGCATATTCCTAAGCCACAAAGCTGAGGTATTCCAGCCGAAATACACCAGTTACTGATAATAGTCTAGCATAAATGCTGCTATAATAAACAGTTGGTGTCTACTAATGTGCCTTTCTAGGGGATGCCTGTATCAACCGCTTGCTGTATGCCTTTAAATGTTGCCAGCTCTGTCTCTGTACTTCATAGCCAGCTTACTACAATATTGTGGCTTTTTAAAACCTGCTGGGACGCCCGCACATGCGCAGAAGCGCTGCGGCGCGCACAGAGCGTCATCCCCCAGGCTCCGCCCCCTTTCCCGGCTCACCTCTATATATAGAGGCGCGTGCACGCGCACGCGTGCGGCCACGTGCGCCCTCGGCGCTAATTTCAAACATGGAAACCAGGGACAGGAGCCAGGGCCCCTCTGAAAAACACATGTTTCTTCTTGGCCAACACCTTAGACACTGGCAAAAAACTGAGGTGCTCCCGGATGGGAGGGGCTTATATAGGGGAGGGTACTTCCGGTTTTGGAAGTTGCCAGTGCCAGCACCTGACGGTAACTATATAACCCATTAGTAATGACTATGTCGCTCTGTGTCCCGTGATGTACGAGAAAGAAAAGTGAAATATTCCTTTAAATTTCGCACTGCCGTTTTTTTCAATTACTTTTCTCTGTATTGACGGGGACCCGGGGATTCATTATAGTCGCAAGGTTTTAAATTCATTTTTTCCTTCAGAAATTACATTTTGTGCAGGGACAATTCTAAACATGGGAAACACGCGCTGCTTTACAGGCATACTATACACACCCCCCCAGGTACGAAATTTAAAGGAATATTTCACATTTATTGTTTCACTTTAAGCATTATTAAAATCACTGCTCCCGAAAAAATTACCGTTTTTAAAACTTTTTTTTGCATTGATACATGTCCCCTGGGGCGGGTCCCCAAACACTTTTTATGACAATAACTTGCATATAAGCCTTTAAAATTAGCACTTTAGATTTCTCCCATAGACTTTTACAGGGTGTTCCGCGGCTTTTCGAATTTGCCGCGAACACCCCAAATTGTTCGCTGTTCGGCGAACAGGCAATGTTCGAGTCGAACATGAGTTCGACTCGAACTCGAAGCTCATCCCTACTTGAAATCTGTACAACTTTATAGTTTTCAGTCTTAGAAATCAGACAATAATTTATTTTTAATATATGAAATCTGCCTGCTTTCTGCCTCCAACATAGCAGACATAAAAAAGCCTTAAAATGATGTTGCAAATACATATGTACAATCTTTCAGCGTTCAGTATGATAAAACAAACTGGGTTTGACCTACTTAAAATGAGTGCAACTGTACTTGCAAAGTGCACAGTATATTGCTACTGTGTGCTGTCTCCCTACATAACATTCTGACATTACAGACCCGACTTTACCTGATGCTTTTCCCCATATGAGGCGTCTTCTGGGATTAAAGAATGGTCTGAGATGTCATCAGTCATCTTTTAAAGAGGAAGAGACACTGGAAGTACCCACTTTTGTAAACCAGGAGACATCTAAACCTCCACATCTTAACCTCAATCTCCTACAGGTCGAGGTTTGATAAACATTGTGGTGTCACCATATGCAAAAAACGTAAGTATATTTACCAAATGATTCTATGAAAACAAAGGGGATTATACAAATAACCATGTATAACAACTTATACATCTGGGTGCAAATTACCCATATTGATCCCCATAGCTACATCGAGTGGTTCCATAATTCACCTCCAGTGACAATTACAAAATTGAAAAATAATAAAAAAAAACATATAAAACACACTGGGGGTGATTTACTAACAACAGTGCGCTGTGCCGGTTCATACCTTAATTGGTGCGCCGGATAAATCCTTAATTGGGCGCGTAAACCGGCGGTGCACTGTGAGAGTAAATAAAAATCTCAGCGGCGCTTGTGTCTCTATTCAAAATGAATGGTTCTCTATGGGAGCCCATTGATTTGAATAGAGGTCGCACCAGAAGTCGGATCAAGACGTTCCGACTTGCGGGGCGACTCGTGTGCCGGTTGACACAGGGGCAGTGCAACTTTGCGAGGCAACTTGGACACAACTTGAGCGTGAAGCAGACGCTCAAGTCGTGTCCTGAAGGCGACTTGAAGTCGCCTCCAGGACAGGCTTCTTTGCCAGTACCTGCCCGAGAATGTTTCCAGCGCAATCCCATCGTGCTGGTTCTCGGCGACAGGGTACTGCAAGCCTCGCGCTCGCTGTCCCCTGTGTTTGGTATGAATCATGAAGGGGAACTCCACGCCAAATTTTAAATAAAAAAACGGCATGGGTTCCCCTTCAGGAGCATACCAGGCCCTTAGGTCTGGATTTTAAGGGAAACCCCCTACGCCGAAAAAACGGCGTGGGGATCCCCCCAAAATCCATACCAGACCCTTATCCGAGCACGCAGCCCAGGAGGTCAGGAAAGGTGGGCGAGCGAGCGCCCCCCCTCCTGAACCGTACCAGGCCGCATGCCCTCTACATGGGGGGGCAGGTGCTTTGGGGCAGGGGGCGCCCTGCACCCCCACCCCAAAGCACCCTGCCCCCATGTTGATGGAGGGCCGGGGTCTGGGGGCCCCCTTATTAAAGGTGCTCCCGGATTCCGATAACCCCTCCGCCCGCAGACCCCGACAACCAATGGCCAGGGTTTTCGGGAAGAGGCCCTTGTCCCCATCAACATGGGGGCAGGGTGCTTTGGGGTCCCCCTGCCCCAAAGCACCCACCCCCCCATGTTGAGGGCATGCGGCCTGGTACGGTTCAGGAGGGGGCGCTCGCTCGCCCCCCTTTCCTGACCTGCCGGGCTGCGTGCTCGGATAAGGGTCTAGTATGGATTTTGGGAGGACCCCTACGCCATTTTTAAAAAAAAAAATCTGAATCCATACTAGACCCAAGGGCCTGATATGGACCTGGGGGGGGACCCCACACTGTTTTTTTCTCGATTTTTTTTATAGCCGGCAATGTTTATTTTTTTACATTTCCTTTAACAACCAGCTATAAACAGGTTAAAAAAAATGCAAATCGCGGCAAGATCACGGTACTTGCGTTTTGGATGCGGGTCCATTGAATTCTATTACATGCGAAATGCTGTTTTTTGCTGGGAAAAAAAAGTCCCCGACCCTTTCCAAAAACACAGAGGCACAAAAATGCATTGATGTGAACATGTTCCATAGGAACCCATGTTAAAAAATTTCCCTGCATTTATGCAAAATGCACCAAAAAACACATTAGTGTGAATCGAGCCTTACAGACCGTTTTTTAAAACGTCCATCCGTGGGCATGAGGCCTAAGAAAAAAGAGGGGGAAGAAAAGCACTGGACTGCATTAAAAACGTGCATGCAGAAAAGCACATGGAATGCAACCGGACTGTGTTTCCAAAGTGTGAACTGGCCCTTAGGCAGTTGCGTTTAACCTCGTTTTTCAGAAAGCCAAAAAAATGCGTTCAGACGTCAAAGATTTACACGTTTCAGACGCGGTACCAGCGTTTAGACGCGTTTTCGTTTATAAGCGTTTTTAAAGGTGACCTACTTTTTTACATTGAAAAACTCAAAAATTATGGCAAATGATGAAAAACCATTAAAGATATATAAAAAAAAAATGTAATTGCTTGCATTGCATTGTGGACAATCCACAACTTGTGGCAGGTGACGTGGCCAGGTGACATGGCAAGTGGACAATCCACAACTTGTGCCAGGTGACATGGCAAGTGGACAATCCACAACTTGTGGCAGGTGACGTGGCAAGTGGACAATCCACAACTGGTGGCAAGTGACACGCTAAATACAAGCACACTGCTGCTCTCTCAGCTGCTGCTACTCACTCTGGTCTCACAAAATAGCTGAAATGGTTAATAATACTGTTTTTTGAGCTTAGGGCAGGTCCTTATGATGTTTCCCAACTAAACGCTTATAGACGCAAATGCGGTAAAACGCGGCATGCAAACGCGCGTTTCTAAATGCCGGTTTCAACCTTAGTTCTGAAGACTTTGCACCAGCGTCCCGTGTACATGGGGCCTAAAAACGGCTATGCCATTTACAGCTCAAAAACGCCATGGTGGGCATGAGGCCATAGGCTAACATGAAGAGGCGTTTTTAAGCTGCAAAAAATTCTCAAACAAGAGGCTGGAAAAACGTCCGTGTGCATATAGCCTTATATTAACCACTTGCTTACTGGGCACTTAAACCCCCTTCCTGCTCAGACCAATTTTCAATTTTCAGTGCTGATGCACTTTGAATGACAATTGCGCGGTCATGCAACATACAACACTGTAACCCAATGAAAATGTAATAATTTTTTGCACACAAATAGAGCTGTCTTTTGGTGCTATTTGATCACCTCTGTGTTTATTTTTATTTTTTTTCTATAAATACAAATGGCCGACTAAAAAAAAAAATTGGATATTTTAACCACTTCAGCACCGGGCCTATTCTGGCACTTCTTTCCTTCATGTAAAAATCATAATTGTTTGGCTATAAAATTACTTAGAACCCCCAAACATTATATATGTGTTTTTAGCAGACACCCTAGGGAATAAAATGTCGGTCATTTTTATCTCACACGGTATTTGTGCAATAAATTTTCAAACGCCTTTTTTTGGGAAAAAAAATGGTTTCATGAATTAAAAAATAACAAAACAGTAAAGTTAGCCCAATTTTTTTGTATAATGTGAAATATGTTGTTATGCTGAGTAAATAGATACCTAACATGTCACGCTTTAAAATTGCGCACACTCATGGAATGACACCAAACTTCAGTACTTAAAAATCTCCATAGGCGATGCTTTAAATTTTTTTACACGTTACCATTTTCGCATTACAGAGGAGGTCTAGTGCTAGAATTGTTGCACTCGTTCTAACGCACGCAGCAATACCTCACATGTGTGTTTTGAACGGCGTTTACATATGTGGGCGGGACTTACGTGTGTGTTCGCTTCTGAGCGCGAGCTACCGGGGACAGGGGCGTTTTAATTTTTTTATTATTATTATTATTATTTTTTTTTCCTTTTTTATTTTTTTACACTTTGTTACTTTTTAGTTTTTTTGATCACTTTTATTCCTATTACAAGGAATGTAAACATCCCTTGTAATAGAAATCTATTGTGACAGGTCCTCTTTATGGAGAGATGCGGGGTCAATGAGACCCCACATCTCTCCTCCAGGCTGGAAAGCATGAGATCAGTAAAAAAAAATCACCGATCTCATGCTGACAGCCGAGGACACGGCTTTGTTTACATACGGGAACCCGGCGTGACGTCATAACATCGCGCCCGGGCCTCCGACGGTCACCAGTCATCTCTATGCTTCCCATCCGGCACAGGCCAATTTATTCTCTGGGCCCCAATGGCACGGGAGAGCCCGGAGAAGCACCGGATGGTCCCCTCCCGTCGCCTATAAGAGCGATCAAGCGGCAGAACTGTCGCTATGATTGTTCTTATCGTGCACAGAATCACCGGCTGAAAAGAATGATATCTGAATGATGCCTGCAACTGCAGGCATCATTCAGATGTCACCGCACAAAGCCAAGGACGTCATTTGACGGTGGGTGGTAGGGTAGTGGTTAATGTTTAGTTCGAAAATTTAGAAAAAAAGTAATTTTTCTCCTTCATTGATGTACACTGATGAGACTGCACTGATGGGCACCGATAAGGTCGCAAGGGTGGGCACTGAGAGGTGGCATTGCTAGTTGGCACTGGTGGGCATTGAGAAGTGGCACTGCTAGGTGGCAATGATAGTTGGCAGTGATGGGCACTGATAGGCAGCACTGCTAGGTGGCACTGATTGGCACCAGTGGTGGACATTGATAGGTGGCACTGGCAGGGGCTACTGATTGTCACAGATGACGCAGAATTGCCTCTTCCTCTTCGGGCCCGATGTCCCTTGCACATAAGCCGGTGATTGCCTTTTTTTATGCTCACGCTGTCAGCACAATGAGAAAACAAAAACCATTACCGAGCTTTTATTTACATCACGTGATCAGCTGTCATTGGCTGACAGCTGATCACGTTGTAAGGGGCAGGGATCGGCCCCTTACTCGGATCTGTCATCACCCAAGTCTCAGTGACTCGGTGACCACAGCGCGCGCGCGAAGGGGAGGACGTCTATTGACAGACTCCCGGCAATTGAGGACCGTGCTGTGGCCGTCGATCAGCTATAGCGCTGATCTCAAGTGATTAAAGAGGGTCTAAATGGGCCATTGACATGCATCACAATTCAACGTAGGAATGTGTCTTGGCAAAGTTGAACTAAATGAAATCCTTTCTTATTTTTGCTTGGGGATAGAGTGCAGAGGGATTAGAAGTCTAGACAGTTTTTGGGGATGTCTGCACCCCTGATAGGGTGAAGACAACTCCCAAATTTGGCCACTTTATCCTTCCAAATAATTCACTTCCTGTCATATAGCCACACAGGAAGTGAGGGTAAATGTCTTTCCTTGGGGACACACAGGTCAATCGAAATACTTTCCCCATTATGTACATTGCACTCCAGCATTTTGCTGGGTACACCCCAAATTATTAGGTATTTTGGACTTTGGGGTTTATTTACTAAAGGCAAATCCACTTTGCACTACAAGTGCACTTGCTAGATATCCGAGGGGGACATGCAAGAAAACAAAAAAAAAACACCATCTTTGCTTCTAAATGATTGGATGTTAAAATCACCAGTGCTTCCCCTCAGATTTTCAGTAACTACACTTGTACTGCAGAGTGGATTTGCCTTTACTAAACCCCAAACTACCCAATGATTTGGGGTGCACACAAGAAAGTGCTAGAGAGCAATTTGCTTAATGGGGACACTAGTTAGATTGATCTGTGTTTCCCCAAGAAAAGACATTGGTAGGGTTTTACCTTCACTTCCGGTTTAGCTGTGTGACAGGAAGTGAAGCCAATTTTACTAAAAGGGACAGAAAGCACAACCTAAAAAAACAAAAAAGCAAGCAGGTGTTCCAACACTTACTTGGTTTCCCTCAAAATGCCCACAATTAGAATAGTATTGCCTTGAGCTATTTTTAAATTGCAGTGTTCTAAATCAGTGCTTCTCAAGTACCCCCAACAGGCCATGTTTGCAGGTTTTCCTTCATCTTGCACATGTGCTTTAAATCACAGTCAATGGTTTGGTATTTTGGACAGCAATTATCGATAAGATAAATTCACAAAACACGTCCTGTTGGGGGTACTTGAGGACTGAGGCTGGGAACCACTGCAGTAAAAAGGAAAATTGAATACTTACCGCTCTGTATTTTTTATTTCCTGGTGACTATCCATGGCAGCACACAATACATGCATATGCTACCATGAAGGCACCAGGTTAGACAAATCACACCTGTTTTGTTTTGACATGCCAATAAGCATAGTTAAGCTGCAGCTGTCACATTTGTTGCATAGAAAACAAACATCAACCTTTGCATCAAATTTTATTGGTCAACAAAACAGGACTTGGAAAAAACAAAGGGAAGCAAAAAAAAACAAAAAAAAAACACAACACATGAAGGTAAATTTGAAACATTAGTCACATCTTGAGAAAGATTTAGCAAAATAATGCAGCACAGACAATTAAATCAAAGTGAACAAACAACACACATTAACAATATCAAAAATATATTTCAGGGGAACATATCCCCCACACAAAAAAAAAACAATCAACAAAAGTAAAACAAACATCTGTTTTGCAAAGACATAACAAATAAAATGCATGTGTTACAAACTCGATAAGGACACCAAAATGTACATTTTGCCGGCCGGCGCCACACACACAATCTTGCCTCTTTTCAGGGTAAGGGAGAGAATGCTATCTGCAAGCTTTATATAACATAGGTATGTGTGCTAATGAGGCAATTGAAAACACATGCACAGTCCATGAAACACCTAATATGCAAGTTTACCCAATGTAGAGACTGAACTTCAAAGTGGGTACACCTGTTAAGGATGTCCTTCAATTACTAACCCAAAAAACACACTCTCTCTGAGCATGCCCAGAAATATCCAGGTGCTGTTCACACACAAAAAGCACCAAAAAAATAAACAAAGTTCCTGAGCATGCTCAGACCAACACAAATGCAGCTAGCAGAAAATAAGCCCCCCCCCCCGTCCAAAATTAAGCACATCATCCAGCATGCTACAAAATTAGAGACGGGACAAAAACCCTGAGTTTCCGGGGGGCAAACTAAGAGCCTAACATGGGTAAAAGTTATACAACAAATACCATTGCAGTCTATGGGAACTGACTTGTTAAGTTTGCTAGTCCCCACTTGGCTGACTTATCTTCTAGTTATTGGCCTAAAAATGGGGGCCCAGGTCCCACCCTAAGGGACATATATCAATGTCACCAATTTGGACAACACCAAAAACAAAACAAGGAGAAGTGCCTTTAAATATGCCAAATTGCTTAAGGGCCATTTCACACCACATGCAGTCCATTGCGTTTTTTATGCATCAAAAATGCATGGAAAGTTGGTTATATGGTTCTAAATGGCAGTGTTTGTTCCAGTGCATTCCAGTTCCACAAAAAAAGTAGAACATGCTGCCTTTTACCTGCACTGGACTGTACTGGAACGCTGCAAAACGCATCAAAAAAGCACTGGAACGCATCGGAACACACCTAAATGCACCAAAATTGCACTGGAACACACTTGTCCTTATCTATGGTTAATAAAAAAGAGGGGTGAAAAAAAAGCACTGGACTGCAGCAAAAACATACCAAAAATGCACTGGAACGCATCAAAAACGCGCATGAAAAAAAGCACCTGGAACACATCCGGATTGCGTTTCTATAGTGTGAACTGGCCCTAAGGGCCAGTTCACACCATAGAAATGCAGTCTGGATGCGTTCCAGGTGCTTTTCTGCATGCGCATTTTTGACGCGTTCCAGTGCATTTTTGGTGTGTTTTTGATGCAGTCCAGTGCTTTTTTCCCCCTCTTTTCACTTAACCTTCAGGGCCAGTTCACACCAGATGCAGTTCTGTTCAGTTTGGTGCACATTTTTTCTGCACTAAAAATGCATGCACAGTGTTTTCCATGTATTCCAATGGCTCTTGTTGGCTCTAGTTCACACCATACAGTCAGTTTACGGTCAGTTTCCGGTGCAGAAAATGACCGGAAACTGACTGCATGGTGTAAACTAGAGCCAACTAGAGCATTGGAATACATGGAAAATACTGTGCATGCATTTTATGCAGAAAAAAGCACACGGAACTGAACGGAACTGCGTCTGGTGTGAACTGGCCCTAATAAGGACAAGTGCGTTGCAGTGCGTCTTTGGTGCATTTAGGTGCGTTCCGGTGCGTACCAGTGCATTTTTGGTATGTTCCGGTGCGTTTTTGATGTGTTTTACTGCGGTCCAGTACAGTTCTGTACATAAAAAATGCAGCATGACCAATTTTTTTTCCTTTCTGAAACGCACTGGAACGGACTGCAGTGGTGTGAACTATGCCATTGGCATTAATGTGATCAACTTTCTTTGCGTTTTTCATACATCAAAAAAACGCACTGCTCTGCATCCGGTATGAACTGGCCCTAAATATCATACCCGGGTGGTGTCTATAGTATGCCTGTAAAGTAGCGCATGTTTTCCATGTTTATAACAGTCCGAGAGCAAAATTTAATTTCTAAAGTAAAATAATAGTCATTTAAAAGTACTCTCGGCTGTAATGAATTGCTGGTTCCCGTCAATACAGATAAAAGTCATTGAAAATCTTTGAAAAAAATAAAAGCGTGGGGGTCCCCCCAAATTCCATTACCAGGCCCTTCAGGTCTGGTATGGATATTAAGGGGAACTCCGCACCAAATTTTAAAAAAACATGGCGTGGGGGTTCCCCTCAAAATCCGTACCAGGCCCTTCAGGTCTGGTATGGATTTTAAGGGGACCCCCGCGCCAAACGTAAAAAAAAATGGCGTGGGGGTCCCCCTAAAAACCCACACCAGACCCTTATCCGAGCATGCAACCTGGCAGGCCACAGGAAAAGAGGGGGACGAGAGAGCGCCCCCCCTCCTGAACCGTGCCAGGCCACATGCCCTCAACATGGGGAGGATGCTTTGGGGGTCTGTGACAAGGGCTGTGACATGTTGATGGGGACAAGGGCCTCATCCCCACAACCCTTGCCTGGTGGTTGTGTGGGTCTGCGGGCGGGGGGCTTATCAAAATCTGGAAGCCCCCTTTAACAAGGGGGACCCCCAGATCCCGCCCCCCCTGTGTGAAATGGTAATGGGGTACAAATGTACCCCTACCATTTCACAAAAAAAAGTGTCATTAATGTTAAAAATGACAATAGCCGGTTTTTGACAATTCCTTTATTAATGTCTTCTCCCTTCTTCCATCTTCTTCTTCCATCTTCTTCTTTTCTCCATTCGGGTTTCTTCCTCCATTTTGTTCTTCATCTTCCTTCTTCCTTCGGTGTTCTCGTCCGCATTTTGCTCCGGCTTCTTGTTCCCCTCTTCTTTCTCCGGACGATCCGCTTGCATCCGAGGTTCCTGCTGTGTAATGCTTCAGTTCTGACAGTTCTCCTCTGTGTCCGCGGCCACCCGATGGCCCCGCCCCCCTCTGACACCACGGGGAAAGTCCTGTCAAGTCCATATGCGTCAGAGGGGGGCGGGGTCACCGGGTGGCAGCGGACCCAGAGGAGAACTGATGAACTGAAGCGTCACACAGCGGGAACCTCAAATGCAAGCGGATCGTCCGGAGAAAGAAGAGGGGAACAAGAAGCCGGAGCAAGATGTGGGGACGAGAACCCCCGAAGGAAGAAGGAATATGAAGAAGAAGATGGAGGAAGAAACCCGAATGGAGAAAAGAAGAAGATGGAAGAAGAAGATGGAAGAAGATGGAAGAAAGGAGAAGACATTAATAAAAGGAATTGTCAAAAACCGGCTATTGTAATTTTTAACATTTTTGACACTTTTTTTTGTGAAATGGTAGGGGTACATTTGTACCCCATTACCATTTCTTTTTTTTATAAATTCTTTATTTGTTTCTTTTCAACAACAGGGTTTATACATATATACTTATATCTTAGATTATAGGTTAGATGAAAAAAAGGCAAAGGTATAAAGACAAATTAAGTTAATAAATTTAAGTCTAAGCTTCTATATTATAACTATGAAATTTCTAAATATAATTCAAGACCTATTTCTTTACCTTATATCTTTCAAAAATGAAATCTATACATTGTCCATAGTATATTAATTTGGTATATATATAACTTCAGTAATACCGTATTTATTCCTTCATACAGTCTTACTTTATCTATCTTAATTCCTTAATCTCTTATCTAATTATCTAATTATTTACCTACCTATTCTCAGTTTCTTCCCCTGTTATCTTCTCCTTATCCCAAATTCTCCCCAATATCCCTATACCCATTTCCCATTTCCTTCCATCTCCGTAGTCCCCCTCCCAAAAAACAAAACAAAAAAAAAAACAAAAAAAATATATAAATAAATATAAAAAATATAAAAAATAAAAAAATAAAAAATAAAACATTTTCCTCCACCTTGACTTCTCCATTATAACACTTATCTCTTTTTTCACTCTCCTAATAGCCTTTTATCCTCTTCTGGTTGTGTATATGCCTCCCATGGAGCCCAGATTTCTTTAATTTGTTCCTTTCTATCTAATGTTGTAGGTAACAATTTCTCCATTATTCCTACCCTCCCTTTCTTAAGCCACTCCGAAACCACTAGGACTTTTGTATCTTTCCAGTTAGTTGCAATACAGCTTTTTGCTGCATTTATTAAGTGGCACAAAATTTAATTACTATATCTTTTAGGTGGAATTTGTGTATTATGTAACAAAACAAAATCTGGTTCCTGTGGGATTATGTAGCATTGTCCCTTTTTCATCACATCCCTTCCAGCACCTGTCAGAGAGTTCTGGAAAAAATGTATTTAAAGCCGCTGGCGTATAATACCATTGTGTTAATATTTTATAATTTGATTCCTGTATTTTTATACACCTCGAGGATTTTATAGACAAGTCTATTATGTTCTGGCATTGTGCTGGAGAGAAGGTATGACCTATGTCTCTCTCCCATTTACCCAAACATTCCATTTTAAAGTCATCTGGGGGTGCAATCAACAGTGCATACATTTTAGATATCACGTGTAGTAGGGGTTCCCCTCTTTCACAGTATTCCTCAAATCTTGTCCGTGTCCGTCTATATGTTCCTACCGGTCCCAAAGTTTCTAAGTAATGCCGGATCTGCCGAGCTTGCCATATCGGGATTTCGTATTTCCCTCCTTGTTTTTAAGTGTGTCCATTGTTACCCAGCCCTTTTCTCCTACAAAATCAGACGCTTGAAAAATATCCTTTTCCCTTAATTTCTTAAATATTAGTAATTCTATCCCAGGTAAGAAATCTGGGTTTCCTATTATCGGATATAAGGGTGATTTTTTATTCGTAAGTTTAGATTTCTGACATATTTTATTTCCTATCCATAACGTCGTTCCTATCGTAGGATGAGATTTTACTAGGGGGGGTAGGGCCGTATAGCACCATAGTGCTCTATTTAGGGGGATTGAATTTATTTGCTGTTTTATATTAATCCATAGTTTATAATCCCTGTGTCTGCTCCAGTCTACTAACCTCCCAAGGTGTGCCGCCTGATAATATTTATATATGTCTGGTGCCGATATTCCTCCTACTCTTTTTGGTAAGGTTAGAAGTTTTCTACTTATTCTTGGCCTTTAACTAGCCCAAATAAATTTCATAAACAGAGTATGGGCTTGACTAAAAAAAGACTTAGGGATTCTTATCGGTAATGCAAGAAATAGGTAAAGGAATTTTGGCATCACACTCATTTTTAGGATATTACATCTCCCAAACCATGAGTGTGTATCTTTATTCCAGCCTTATAGTAACATTCTTACAGATCTAATTAACCACTTAACGACCGCCCACTGTAATTATACGTCGGCAGAATGGCACCGACAGGCAGAATCACGTAGATCTACGTGATCGCCTTTGTATAGTTGGGGGGTCCGATCGGACCCCCCTTCTGTACAGTGAGCGGTGGTTAAGTGTTCGGGAGCGATCCGGCATGAGGGGACGGCCGTTCGATTCCGGCCACCCCCTCTCGATCGCTCCCGGCGAATGAGAGAGCTTCCCCTGCCTGTGTAATGTAAACACAGGCAGAGGAAGTGATGTCATCTCTCCTCGTGGTGGTCTTTTCGATCCGGCGCGAGGAGAGAAGACATCACATAGTAAGTGCACCAACAGCCCACTGACACCAGTACACGTAGGCACACTTACACCCCCCAGTCACCCCCAGATCACCCCCCAGATCACCCCCAGTACCCGCAGTCACAGTGCACTGTTTGCAGTGATCATTTTTTTTACTGATCACTGCAATCAGTGTCATTTGTGACTGTAAAAAGTTGCAGGGCAGTTAGGATTAGGCCCCTTTAGGTCCAGTGTAGCCCCCTAACCCCCCCTAATAAAGGTTTAACCCCTTGATCGCCCCCCAGGTAACCCTTACACCCCCTAACGCCAGCGTCACTAAGCGATCGTTTTTCCGATCGCTTTTTTCTTGTCGCTGGTGTCCTAGATAGCCAGTTAATTATTTTTAGGTTCGCCGCAGGTTTTTATTAGCGTCAGGTACCCCCATATATTATTTTAACCCCCTGATTGCCCCTAGAGTTAACCCTTTCACCAGTGATCACCGTATAAGCGTCACTGGTGACACTGGTTACTGTGAGGGGGTTAGCTCGGCAGCGGGTGTGTGTGACCCCCGGGATGGGCTCCCCACACA
The DNA here is from genome assembly GCA_029206835.1 of Rana muscosa. NCBI lineage: Eukaryota > Metazoa > Chordata > Amphibia > Anura > Ranidae > Rana > Rana muscosa. The sequence goes on from CM055118.1 coordinate 997,610,500, forward strand.
AAAACAGGCCCAGCAAACGGAGGTTGTGGTTTTCAAAATCAAAAAGGTGCGGTTTATTTTCTATTTACAGTGACAAAACACAGCAAAGCAAAAGAAACATAAACAAAATAAATCCTGGTCAACTTGACCTCTGACTAAACATACAGGTTTCCTAACTAACAACTGGGATCAGCCTAGTGCTGTCCTAGTCCCTAAGTCCCTGGTTTTAAATGTCCAAGCAAATAGCCACACAGGCTTTGTCTCACCGCACAGGGGTTCACTCTCCCTAGACAGTCCACACAGGTCTGGGTCCAGGCATGAGCTAACACCTAATGAAGCTGGGAGTTCTTATAGAGGCCTAAATGAGCTGACAAGCTTCAGCTGGTCTCATCAACTCCCTGTCTGCACGACGCCCCACACTCTCCCTAGAGGTATGAGTCATCCATGAGCCCACTAGCCTCAGCTGGGCTTATACAACTCTCCACCTAGTTGTATAAGTCGGCGTAAAGCCTGAATCGGGGCGAAATATATCTACCCCCCTGGATGCAACCAGGTGACTTTACCTTCCTGCTGTCACATACCCCCCCTCTTGTTTTAACCTCGGGGTTGGAACACCAGCAATCAGGCATTCATGTACTCGAGACAAAGCATCCACATTCCCCATTTGAACGCCAGGGCGATGCTTTACTGTGAAGTTGAATTCCTGGAGGGCCAGGAACCACCTATTCACTCTTCTATTTGTTTCCTTGTTTTGAGCCATCCACTTTAACGGAGCGTGATCCGTAACCATGTCAAAGTGCCTACCTAGCAGGTAGTACCGAAGGGAATCTAGAGCCCACTTCACCGCTAAACACTCCTTTTCAACGGTGGCGTAATTTACCTCATGGGACTTCAACTTCCTGCTGAGGTAAATGACTGGGTGCTCTTCCCCGTTCCAGACCTGGGACAATACTGCTCCTAACCCCACATCTGACGCATCACTTTGTACGACAAAGTCTTTAGAGAAGTCAGGTGAGTACAACACTGGCTGGCTACATAAGGCTTGTTTCAAGAATTGGAATGCTGCCTCAGCCTCGGGGGTCCATTTAATCATGACCGACCCTTTCCCCTTCGTCAGGTTGGTTAGGGGCACAGCCTTAGAAGCAAAGTGGGGAATGAATCGCCGATAATACCCAGCGATTCCCAGAAAGGCTCGTACCTGCTTCTTGCTGTTGGGACGTGGCCAACTCTGGATGGCCTCGACTTTGTTGAGTTGGGGTTTTATTACTCCCCTCCCAATGGTGTACCCAAGATATTTGGCCTCCTCCTGCCCAATGGTACACTTCTTGGGGTTAGCCGTAAACCCCGCTTCCCGAACAGAGTCCAGGACTGCTTGCACTTTTGGCAGATGTGAGGCCCAATCTGTGCTATGGACAATTACGTCATCCAGGTAAGCCGCAGCATACTTCCGATGGGGCCTCAGCATCTGGTCCATTTTCCGCTGGAATGTGGCCGGCGCATTCTGTAACCCGAACGGCATTCTTTTATATTGGAACGCCCCGTCTGGGGTTACAAATGCGGTTTTCTCTTTGGCCGACTTGGCCAGGGGGATTTGCCAATACCCTTTTGTGAGGTCAAGAGTCGTCATGTATCGGGCTGTTCCCAGCCGGTCGATCAACTCATCTATACGTGGCATGGGGTAGGTGTCAAATTTTGTAACTTTGTTCAACTGACGAAAATCGTTACAAAATCGCCAGCTCCCATCCGGTTTAGGCACCAACACAATGGGACTAGACCAATCACTTTGGGACTCCTCTATCACCCCTAAGTTCAGCATTTTCTGTACTTCCTCCCGTATTGCCTCCCGTCGGGCCTCTGGGATCCGATAGGGTTTTAACTTCACCCTTTCACCGGGCGGGGTAATGATGTCATGCTCTACCCCAGATGTTTGTCCCGGCAGCTCAGAGAATACCTCCTTGTTGCGAAGCACAAACTCCTTAACCTCCTGTTGTTGGGGTTGTGACAAGGTGGCTGCTATTCCAACCTCAGGAATCACGCAACCAGTTTGAGCTGGTGACCACTGACCAAGTGTCTGCGACTAGGGACTCTCTATCCCTCCAGGCTTTCAACAGATTAACGTGATAGATCTGTTCGGGCTTTCGCCTTCCTGGTTGTCTGACCTTGTAATTCACTTCGCTCACTTTTTCCATTATCTCGTAGGGGCCTTGCCATTTGGCAAGGAATTTACTTTCAACCGTAGGGACAAGTACCAGTATCCTATCCCCCGGGGAAAAGGTACGGGTCTTGGCTCCACGGTTGTACACGCTCTGCTGTGCTAACTGCGCTTGGGCCAAATGTTCCTTCACGATGGGCATTACCTGTGCAATTCGGTCTTGCATCAGGGCGACATGCTCAATCACACTCCTGTGGGGAGAACTCTCACTTTCCCAAGTTTCCTTGGCAATATCCAACAGCCCTCTTGGGTGTCTCCCATACAGTAACTCAAAGGGGGAGAATCCCGTAGAGGATTGGGGCACCTCCCTAATAGCAAACATCAGATAAGGAAGTAGACAGTCCCAATCCTTTCCATCTCTATCCACCACTTTCTTCAACATTTGTTTTAGGGTTTTGTTGAATCTTTCAACCAGCCCATCGGTTTGGGGGTGATACACAGATGTACGTAATTGCGTCACTTTGAACAATTTACACAGCTCCTTCATAACCCGGGACATAAAGGGTGTACCTTGGTCCGTAAGCAGTTCTTTACAAATACCCACCCGGCTAAACACAAGAGATAGCTCTTTGGCTATGGTTTTGGCCGAGGTATTTCGGAGAGGGATCGCTTCTGGATAACGGGTGGCATAGTCCATTATAACTAATATGTACTGGTGCCCCCTAGCGGACTTGATTATAGGACCTACCAAATCCATGGCGATCCTCTCAAACGGGACCTCAATGATGGGTAGAGGGACCAGCGGGCTACGGAAATGTGGCATCGGGGCCGACCTCTGACACACAGGGCAGGAGGAACAATAATTTTCTATGTCCTTCATCACCCCCGGCCAATAGAATCTCTGTAATACCCTCTCTCGGGTTTTCTCTGTCCCCAGATGACCTCCAAGAATGTGCCCATGGGCCAACTCCAACACCAACTTCCTGTAAGGTTTGGGCACCACAAGCTGCTCAACGGTTTCTTCTGCCCTTTTTGCCACCCGATACAGTAGGTCCTTCTCTACGCTGAAGTATGGGTAAGTGCAGGTATTATCTGGGTTCACTAACTCGCCATCTATTTTCACTACGTTTTCCCGTGCCTTTATTAGGGCGGGGTCTTTCAACTGTTCTGTGGCAAAGTTTTCCCTGTGAACCTCAAGATCAGAAAACTCCACAGACGGTAGGTTTTCGTCTGAGGAGGTGGGCTCCTCTCCAGTTTCTTGAGTCTCCCCTGCCAATACTGATAAGGGAAATTCCGGAGAGTCCTCACCACTCTCAGGGGAGTTCTGGCTATCACATTCCTGGTACATAGGGGCACCAGTGGGGGGCTCAGGATCATCCCACAGTTCCCAGAACTTCGGAAAATCCCTTCCCACAATGGCGTCATGCGGTAACTGAGATACTAAGCCCACTGGATGAGAGAGGGTACCTTTGGGGGTCTCGAAACACACTGTAGTCACTGGATACTCTCGGGTGTCCCCATGCACACAAATAACAGCTACCTTGCTATTCCCAGAGACCTCTGTTTTAACTAACTCAGCCTTTATCAGGGTCACAAGGCTACCTGAATCCAGCAATACCACAACATTTCTACCATTAACACACATTTTGCATAAATGTTTCTCAGTTCCTCCAATGGCAGTGCATGCGACTGTCGCACACAGCGACTGACGTCTGCCCGTCAGAAAGTCACACTGCATGGGTTCCTCCACAACCGGGCAATTGGCTGCAATATGTCCCGCTTGCCGGCAGCGGTAGCAAACGATCCTTCTTGCCGCCTCTTGAGCCGCTGATTTCCCAGGCTGTTCTCGCCAAACTTGGGGTAGAGCTCCCACCCTCTCACTCTCTCCACCCTCACCCCTTGGAATCCTCTTATCCGCCCCTGGGGATGGTCTGGTCTTAGGGTGGAAAGTCCGAGTGTCTCTGGAAGAGGCCGTCAGGTTCTCTGTAGCCAAGTATTTCTCCACACGATCCACAAGACCATCGGCCGTCTCTGGGTCTCCATGGCTTACCCACTTTTGGATGGCAGTAGGAAGAGCTCTCAAAAACCGATCCATTACAACACGTTCCACAATCTTTGGTGCGGACAAAGTCTCTGGCTGTAGCCACTTTCTGCTCAGGTGAATGAGATCATACATTTGAGACCTGGGGGGTTTTCCAAGCTGGAAAGTCCAGTTATGCACACGCTGAGCCCGGACAGCCTGGGTGACACCCAGCCTTGCCAATATTTCAGCTTTTAGCATCACATAGTCTTTTGCTTGGTTAGGCTCTAGGTCATAGTAAGCTTTCTGCGATTCACCAGTTAACAGAGGAGCCACCAGTCCAGCCCACTGCTCCTCAGGCCACTTTTCTCTTTCAGCGGTCCTTTCAAATGTGGTCAAAAATACCTCTGGATCATCCTCTCCAGTCATTTTTGTCAATAAACGACTCACCCCAAAGGACGCGGTATTAGTGGGACGGCTTTCCTCACTGGTCTGCGGACGTTGCTGCATTACTGCTTCCATCTGTTGTTGTAGTCTCTGCTCTTGCTTCTGCAACAGGTCTATGAAGCGGGCCTCAGATTGCTGCTGGGCTTGTTGCTGAGCCTCCAGACTCTGTTGCAAAGTTGCGTTTGTCTGCTGCTGGGCTGCAAGGCTCTGTTGATGAGCTTGCTGCTGGGCTGCGAAGTTCTGTTGTTGAGCTGCAAGGCTCTGTTGATGAGCTGCAAGGCTCTTTTGCAAACCTGCATTTGTCTGCTGTTGATTGGCATTTGCTAGAGCCAGCTGCTTCAGTATCTCCTCCATGCTGGCTTAAAAAAAAACTGCCACTGGTTCTCCACCAACTGTGAGGGGGTTAGCTCGGCAGCGGGTGTGTGTGACCCCCGGGATGGGCTCCCCACACAAAAACAGGCCCAGCAAACGGAGGTTGTGGTTTTCAAAATCAAAAAGGTGCGGTTTATTTTCTATTTACAGTGACAAAACACAGCAGAGCAAAAGAAACATAAACAAAATAAATCCTGGTCAACTTGACCTCTGACTAAACATACAGGTTTCCTAACTAACAACTGGGATCAGCCTAGTGCTGTCCTAGTCCCTAAGTCCCTGGTTTTAAATGTCCAAGCAAATAGCCACACAGGCTTTGTCTCACCGCACAGGGGTTCACTCTCCCTAGACAGTCCACACAGGTCTGGGTCCAGGCATGAGCTAACACCTAATGAAGCTGGGAGTTCTTATAGAGGCCTAAATGAGCTGACAAGCTTCAGCTGGTCTCATCAACTCCCTGTCTGCACGACGCCCCACACTCTCCCTAGAGGTATGAGTCATCCATGAGCCCACTAGCCTCAGCTGGGCTTATACAACTCTCCACCTAGTTGTATAAGTCGGCGTAAAGCCTGAATCGGGGCGAAATATATCTACCCCCCTGGATGCAACCAGGTGACTTTACCTTCCTGCTGTCACATTACCCAGTTAGTTATTTAGTTATTTAGGTAACCCGTCAGGTTTTTATATAGCGTCGGGTACCCCCATATTTAACCTAATAAAGGTTTTAACCCCCTGATTGCCCCTAGTTAACCCTTTCACCAGTGATCACCATATAAAGGTTACAGGTGACGCTGGTTGGTTAGTTTGCTTTTTATAGCATCAGGGCACCCGCCGTATATAACCCAATAAAGGTTTAACCCCCTGATCGCCCGGCGGCTGATATCAATTAGGTTTTAGCATCAGAGAGGGTCTGCGTGGCCCCAGGCAGCATCAGGTTAGTGCCAGTAACGCTAACACCGACGCGCAAAGCATACACCTCCCTTAGTGGTATAGTATTTGAACAGATCAATATCTGATCTGATCAGATCTATACTAGCGTCCCCAGCGGTTTAGGGTTCCCAAAAACACAGTGTTAGCGGGATCAGCCCAGATACCTGCTAGCACCTGCGTTTAGCCCCTCCGCCCAGCCCACCCAAGTGCAGTATCGATCGATCACTGTCACTTACCAAACACAACACACATAACTGCAGCGTTTGCAGAGACAGTCCTGATCCCTGCGATCGCTAACAGTTTTTTTGGTAGTGTTTGATACATTTGGTGACAGTCAGGTGCTTTTTTTACCTGTGAATCTTACTAGTGTACCTCTAAATTTAGAGCCCAAAATGGCAAGACGAAGGTACACTAGTAAAGAGGCCTACGAGATTCTGAGCATGACAGATAGTGAAGAGGAGGTCACGCATCTGTCAGATTCAGGCTCAGAATATCTTCCCGTAGAAGACAGTGACGTCAGCGGCCCCACGTCAGATAGCTCTGACGACGAAGTTGAGGTCCCTGCTAAGGTCATGCGTACCCGATCCCGATCTTCTGAGGTTGTTGAGGAGCAAGAACCGCAGGGCTCTCGTATCATGGAGCAGAGTAGTACTAGCGCCGCTATTCCTTCTGGTGAATTGGCAAGCACCAGCGGCCTAGTACAGCCTGGGCGTACATCCAGCACTGCAGTATCACGTGGTGACATGGCGAGTCCCATAAGTGCAGTTCAAGCTGACGAGGTGGCAAGCACAAGTAGTGTCCCGCTGCCACCAAGAAGACAAAGGCAGGCCCATAGTGCCCATAGTGCCCTTCCTGCAGAATTTGCCTATCCTGATTGGGTCCCCACCACTTCTGCAGAACCCGTACTTCCCCCATTCACTGCCCAACCCGGTATTCAGGTGGAAACAGCTGATTTTATGCCAATTGATTTTTATTCGCTGTTTTTCACGGAAGATTTCTATAGATCTATTGTGGACCAGAGTAATTTGTATGCTGGTCAATTCATCGCCGCTAACCCCCAGTTGCCTAAAATTGCCAAAGATTGGAAACCAATTACGGTTTCCGACTTTAAGACCTTTCTGGGCCTTTCCCTCAACATGGGCACACATAAATTCCCGTCATTGTGTGCTTATTGGTCCACACACCCAATTGACCACATGCCCGTGTTCTCTGCCTCCATGCCCAGGACACGATACGAGCAGATTTTGCGGTTCATGCACTTCAACGACAATGAACTTTGTCGTCCACGTGGGGACCCTGAATACGACCGGCTCTATAAAATTCGGCCCCTCATAAACCACTTCAACGAACGTTTTGCAGCCTTGTTTATTCCCGATCAAGTTGTCTGCGTTGATGAGTCCCTGATTAAATTTTCTGGCCGCTTGGCTTTCAAGCAATACCTTCCCAGCAAGCGTGCCAGATACGGGGTCAAGCTCTATAAGTTCTGTGACAGGGCAACAGGCTATGTATGGAGCTTTATGGTTTATGAGGGAAAAGATAGTCAGGTTGAGCCGGTCAACTGCCCGGATTACATAGGGAGCGCTGGCAAGATAGTGTGGAACTTGGTGTCACCCTTATTAGGAAAGGGGTACCACTTGTATGTGGACAATTATTACACAAGCGTGCCACTGTTTAGTCACTTGTTTGATCATCAGATTGGAGCATGTGGCACCGTGCGACCTAATCGCCGGGGCTTTCCCCAGCGGCTTGTAGATGCTCGTCTTAGGCTGGGGGAGAGAGCCTGCTTGAAGTGTAATAACTTGCTCGCTATGAAGTGGAGGGACAATAAGAATGTTTTCCTTCTTACCTCCCTTCATGCAGACACGACAGTCCAAATTCGTACGGCGACTGGTGTTGTGGAGAAACCCCTCTGTGTCCACGAATATAACCAAAATATGGGAGGGGTGGACCTCAACGACCAGTTGTTGGCGCCGTATCTAATTGACCGTAAGGCGAGACGCTGGTACAAAAAAGTGTCTCTATCCTTATTCCAATTGGCTTTGCTGAACGCTCATGTGCTATACAGAGCTTCAGGCGGGACGTTATCTCTTCTTAAATTCCAGAATGAGATAGTCACAGAACTCCTGTATCCAGGCGGTTCTGCACCTCACCATTCCCAACCAAATGCAGTAAGCCGGCTGCATGAGAGGCATTATCCGTATGCCCTCCCGAGTACCCCTACCCAACGAACCCCCCAAAAAAGATGTTGTGTCTGTAGCAAGCGCGGATTTAGGCGTGACACCCGTGTTTTTTGTCCACTCTGTCCTGACAAACCTGGTCTTTGCCTTGGTGAATGTTTTGAACGCTACCACTCAAAAGTGAAGTTTTAGCGTAGGGTACAGCATTTCACAGACTAGGACACACTTACACAGGGTCTCCCAAGATGCCATTACATTTTGAGAGACCCGAACCATTACAGTTGTTAAAGTTACAAAAAAAAGTGTAAAAAAGAAAAAAAAAAACGTAAAAAACAAAACACAAAAAAAATATAAAATAAAAAAAACAAAAATAGTTGTCGTTTTATTGTTCTCTCTCTCTCTCTATATTTTCTCCTCTATTGTTCTGCTCTTTGTTACTGTATTCTATTCTGCAATGTTTTATCATGCTTGCTTTTCAGGTATGTAATTTTTTGTTTTCAGGTACGCCATTCAGTTGCAGCGCGGATCTATTTATCTTGACAGCAACAGCGTTTGCTCCCACGATACATAAAGCCGTGACTCCAACGCTGTAGGAGGTGACTTCACCACCACAGTTAAAAAAAAGAGCATATATGCCGAAGCATGGGGGCAGCAGGGGCGGAGGAGCGATTTTGCTCCTAATGCCGCGTATATACGGTCGAAATTCCGACGGAGGCTTGCCCGTGGAAAAGTCCGACCGTGTGTACGCGGCATAACCTTTTATGCCGCGTACATATGGTTGAAATTCCGACGGAGGCTTGCCCGTGGAAAAGTCCGACCGTGTGTACGCGGCATAACTTTTTTGCGGGAGGATGCCCCCATGCTTCGGCATATATGCCTATCATTAGAAGTGGGTGGATGAAGGGAGGTATTCTAATGGTGGGCATACCCACCGATCAATCTCTTTTTTTCGTTCAGCCAACAGGCTGCATTAAAAAAAAAGATTACAATACATCTCCAACAAGGACCAGCAACGTACTGGTATGTTGCTGGACTTTGAATGTTTATACCAGAATGATGCCTGCGGGTTTAGGTATCATCTCGGTATCATTCTTTTCAGCCGGCTTTCATGTAAAAGCAATTCTAGCAGATAAATAGCCTCTAGACTGCTTTTACAAGCAGTGGGAGGGAATGTCCCCCCCCCCCCGGATATAAACAGCGCCATTGGGAAATTGGGAAAGCATTTTATCACACCGATCTTGGTGTGGTCAGATGCTTTGAGGGCAGAGGAAAGATCTAGGGTCTAACCCCCCAATTTTTTTCAAAAAAAGGAGTACCTGTCACTACTTATTGCTATCATAGGGGATATTTACATTCCCTGAGATAACAATAAAAATGGTAAAAAAAAAAAATATATGGAAGGAACAGTTTAAAAATAAAATAAAAAAGCAAAATAAATAATAAATAAATAAATAAAAAAAAAGCACCGCTGTCCCCCCCTGCTCTTGCGCAAAGGCGAACGCAAGCGTCGGTCTAGCGTCATATGTAAACAGCAATTGCATCATGCATGTGAGGTATCACCGCAAAGGTCAGCTCGAGGGCAGTAATTTTAGCAGTAGACCTCCTCTGTAAATCTAACGTGGTAACCTGTAAAGGCTTTTAAATGCTTTTAAAAATGAATGTAGTTTGTCGCCGCTGCGCGTTTGTGCGCAATTTTAAAGCATGTCGTGTTTGGTATCCTTGTACTCGGCCTAAGATCATCTTTTTTATTTCATCAAACATTTGGGCAATATAGTGTTTTTTAGTGCATTAAAAATAAAAAAAGTGTGTTTTTCCCCCAAAAAACGCGTTTGAAAAATCGCTGCGCAAATACTGTGTGGAAAAAAAAATGCAACACCCACTATTTTAATCTGTAGGGCCTTTGCTTTAAAAAAATATATAATGTTTAGGGGTTCAACATAATTTTCTTGCAAAAAAAAATGTTTTCATGTAAACAAAAAGTGTCAGAAAGGGCTTTGTTTTCAAGTGGTTAGAAGAGTGGATGATGTGTGACATAAGCTTCCTAATGTTGTGCATAAAATGCCAGGACAGTTCAAAACCCCCCCAAATGACCCCATTTTGGAAAGTAGACACCTCAAGCTATTTGCTGAGAGGCATGTTGAGCCCATTGAATATTTATTTTTTTGTCCCAAGTGATTGAATAATGACAAAAATAAAATAAAATAAAAAAAATGTACAAAAAGTTGTCACTAAATTATATATTGCTCAAACATGCCATGGTTATATGTGGAATTGCACCCCAAAATACATTCTGTTTCTTCTCCTGAGTACGGGGATACCACATGTGTGAGACTTTTTGGGAGCCTAGCCGCGTACAGGACCCCGAAAACCAAGCACCGCCTTCAGGATTTCTATGGGTGTAAATTTTTGATTTCACTCCTCACTGCCTATCACAGTTTCGGAGGCCATGGAATGCCCAGATGGCACAAAACCCCCCCAAATGACCCCATTTTGGAAAGTAGACACCCCAAGCTATTTGCTGAGAGGTATGTTGAGTATTTTGCAGATCTCGCTTTTTGTCACAAAGTTTTGAAAATTGAAAAAAGAAAAAAAAAATGTCTTTCTTCATTTTCAAAAACAAATGAGAGCTGTAAAATACTCACCATGCCTCTCAGCAAATAGCTTCGGGTATCTACTTTCCAAAATGGGGTCATTTGTGGGGGTTTTGGGCTATCTTGGCATTTTATGGCCTTCAAAACTGTGATAGGTAGTAAGAAAAGAAATCAAAAATTTGTGCCCTTAGAAATCCTGAAGGCGGTGCTTGGTTTTCAGGGCCCCGTACGCGGCTAGGCTCTCAAAAAGTCCCACACATGTGGTATCCCCGTACTCAGGAGAAGCAGCAGAATGTATTTTGGGGTGCAATTCCACATATAACCATGGCATGTTTGAACAATATATAATTTAGTGACAACTTTTTGTACATTTTTTTTTCTTTTTGTCATTGTTCAATCATTTGGGACAAAAAAAAAAATATTCAATGGGCTCAACATGCCTCTCAGCAAATAGCTTGGGGTGTCTACTTTCCAAAATGGGGTCATTTGGGGGGGTTTTGAGCCATCTTGGCATTTTATGGCCTTCAAAACTGTGATAGGTAGTGATAGGTAGTGAGGAGTGAAATCAAAAATTTATGCCCTTAGAAACCTTGAAGGCGGTGCTTGGTTTTTGGGGTCCCGTACGCGGCTAGGCTACCAAAAAGTCCCACACATGTGGTATCCCCGTACTCAGGAGAAGCAGCAGAATGTATTTTGGGGTGCAATTCCACATATAACCATGGCATGTTTGAGCAATATATCATTTAGTGACAACTTTTTGTACATTTTTTTTTTCTTTTTGTCATTATTCAATCATTTGGGACAAAAAAAAAATATTCAATGGGCTCAACATGCCTCTCAGCAAATAGCTTGGGGTGTCTACTTTCCAAAATGGGGTAATTTGGGGGGGTTTTGTGCCATCTTGGCATTTTATGGCCTTCAAAACTGTGATAGGTAGTGATAGGTAGTGAGGAGTGAAATCAAAAATGTATGCCCTTAGAAACCTTGAAGGCGGTGCTTGGTTTTTGGGGTCCCGTACGCGGCTAGGCTCCCAAAAAGTCCCACACATGTGGTATCCCCATACTCAGGAGAAGCAGCAGAATGTATTTTGGGGTGTAATTTCACATATGCCCATGGCATGTGTGAGCAATATATCATTTAGTGACAACTTTGTGCAAAAAAAAAAGTTTGTCATATTCCCGCAACTTGTGGCAAAATATAAAATATTCCATGGACTGAACATGCCTCTCAGTAAATAGCTTGGGGTGTCTACTTTCCAAAATGGGGTCATTTGGGGGGGTTTTGTGCTATTTTGGCATTTTATGGCCTTCGAAACTGTGATAGGTAGTGAGGAGTGAAATCAAAAATTTGCGCCCTTAGAAATCCTGAAGGCGGTGCTTGGTTTCCGGGGTCCCGTACGTGGCTAGGCTCCCAAAAAGTCCCACACATGTGGTATCCCCGTACTCAGGAGAAGCAGCAGAATGTATTTTGGGGTGCAATTCCACATATAACCATGGCATGTGTGAGCAATATATCATTTAGTGACAACTTTTTGTAATTTTTTTATTTATTTTTTGTCATTATTCAATCACTTGAGACAAAAATATCATTTAGTGACAACTTTGAATAATGACAAAAAAAAATAAAAAATAAAAATTACAAAATCACTTGGGACAAAAAAAAAATATTCAATGGGCTCAACATGCCTCTCAGCAATTTCCTTGGGGTGTCTACTTTCCAAAATGGGGTCATTTGGGGGGGTTTTGTACTGCCCTGCCATTTTAGCACCTCAAGAAATGAGATAGGCAGTCATAAATTTAAAGCTGTGTCAATTCCAGAAAATGTACCCTAGTTTGTAAACGCTATAACTTTTGCGCAAACCAATAAATATACGTTTTTTTGACATTTTTTTTACTAAAGACATGTGGCTGAATACATTTTGGCCTAAATCAGGGGTGTCCAAACTTTTTTCAAAAAGGGCCAGATTTGATGAAGTGAACATGCTCGAGGGCCGACCATTTTGCCTGACATTCTTTGAACCATTAAAAGTGTGTTCTTCCGAGCACTAATACACTACCCAACAAGAATTATCTTGCCTTTGTGGCTGTGTGTGGTAAAGAGGTGAGCTCTGTGTGTTTCACTTTAAAGAGGGAAGTTTCAGGAAAAAATGTAGTTTTTTTTTTTTTAAGTAAAGGTCTGTGAAGCAGATCCCCAGACCATCCCCAGTCCATCACGGACTGGGGATCTGTGAGGGGCTGGGGATCTGTGAGGGGCTGGGGGTCTGTGAGGGATCTGTGATGGGCTGGGGATCTGTGATGGGCTTGGGGATCTGTGATGGGCTTGGGGATCTGTGATGGGCTTGGGGATCTGTGATGGGCTTGGGGATCTGTGATGGGCTTGGGGATCTGTGATGGGCTTGGGGATCTGTGAGGGGCTTGGGGATCTGTGAGGGGCTGGGGATCTGTGAGGGGCTGGGGATCTGTGAGGGGCTGGGGATCTGTGAGAGGCTGGGGATCTGTGAGGGGCTGGGGATCTGTGAGGGGCTGGGGATCTGTGATGGGCTGGGGATCTGTGATGGGCTGGGGATCTGTGAGGGATTGGGGATCTGTGATGGGCTGGGGATCTGTGATGGGCTGGGGATCTGTGATGGGCTGGGGATCTGTGAGGGATTGGGGATCTGTGAGGGATTGGGGATCTGTGAGGGGCTGGGGATCTGTGAGGGGCTGGGGATCTGTGAGGGGCTGGGGATCTGTGAGGGATTGGGGATCTGTGAGGGACTGGGGATCTGTGATGGGCTGGGGATCTGTGATGGGCTGGGGATCTGTGATGGGCTGGGGATCTGTGAGGGATTGGGGAATGCCCCAGTCCATCACTGATCCCCCCCATCGCGGAGCCCACTTCATAGACCCCACTCCATCTCAGACCCCCCCATTACAGACTCCCTCCATATTAGAGTCAGACTGTCACTTTTATCAATGCAGCATTCCCCCTCCCCACACTGCCCTACCTTAATCACACAAACCAGGAAGCACACATGGCATGGCAGGTCCAGACAAAGGGCGGGACTTTTCAAGTTAAAGGCGGGTGATTGGTTGCTGGGACCGCCCCACTGTCTAGCAACCAATCACCTGCTTTGTAACTTGAAAGATCCCGCCCTTTGTCCGGACCTGCAGCACTTCCAGGCTTGTGTGGGGAGGGGGAGGAAGGGGGAGTGATGCGAGAGTCGGCAGAGGGGAGAGAACACTGACAATTTAGCAAAGCTGCGGGCCACTACTAAGTCCGGATTCGGCCCGAGATCCACTATTTAGTGATGCCACATATATATCTTTTGTGGTCCCGGTGCTGGGAGATCGTTGGGGGCCACAAAAGATATATATGCCCAGATAACCAAGCGGGCCGTTCAAAACCGGCCCGCGGGCCGCAATTGGTCCGCGGGCCGGACTTTGGACATGCCTGGCCTAAATGTATGACTAAAATTGAGTTTATTCGATTTTTCTTATAACAAAAAGTAGAAAATATCATTTTTTTTTCGAAATTTTCGGTCTTTTTCCGTTTATATCGCAAAAAATAAAAATCGCAGAGGCAATCAAATACAATTAAAAGAAAGCTCTATTTGTGGGAAGAAAAGGACGCAAATTTCGTTTGGGTACAACATTGCATGTCCGCACAATTTACAGTTAAAGCAGCGCAGTGCAAAATTCTGAAATCACCTCTGGTCCTCTAGCTACCAAATGGTCCGGGGCTTAAGTGGTTAATGGTTCAAAATTTAGTTCAAAAGTATTCGTTAAGTTTGTGGGCATCTGTGTTCCTAAATAATTTAATGCTTTCCTCGTCCACTTAAATTTAAAACTTTGTTCTAATACACTTTTAATGGAACCTGGGAGTGCCACCCCCATCGCCTCTGATTTACGATCGTTTATTTTAAGGTTCGACATAGTCCCATATAGTTCTACTTCTTTCATAAGGTTGGGTAACGAAATTTGTGGTCTTGATAGTGAGAAAAGCATGTCATCTGCATAAGCCGAAACTTTATATTCCTTTTCCCCAAATTCAATACCCCTAATATCCGGGTTCTGTCTAGTTTTATTTAGGAAAGGTTCTAATGTCAAAGCGTATAAGAGAGGCGAGAGGGGACAGCCCTGTCGTGTTCCATTTGTGATTGTAAAAAAGTTAGAGTAAACCCCATTTACTTTTACCAGTGCTCGAGGACTCATATATACTCCCGCTATCCATTGTACCATCCGCTCTCCTAAGCCCATTTGTTTTAAAACCTCAAACATAAATTTCCAATTTACTCGGTCGAATGCTTTTTCTGCATCCGTGTTCAAGAAAACACTTGATATCTTTTTTTGATTTACTTGATATATCAAATTTAGTACTTTAATAATACTATCCCTTGCTTCTCTTGTAGGGATAAACCCTACTTGATCCAGATGTACTAGTTGCGATAGATGGGGCTGTATGCGATATGCTAAAATTTTTGTCAACATTTTTAGACCAACATTTAATAGGGATATTGGTTTATAGCTGCTAGCCTGCTACATATCTGGGGATCTTTCCCTTCTTTCGGTATCACCGTGATATGAGCGGCTACAGATTCGTGGGGTAATACCAATGTTTGTCCAACTGCATTAAATACCTTAGTCATGTATGGACCTAATTGTAGGATGAATTTTTTTATAGTATTGTATAGTGAAACCATCTGGGCCTTGTGCTTTACCATGTTCAATTGTCTTCATTATTTTTTACACTTCCTCTATGGTAATTGGCCCTTCTAATTTCCTTCGGTCTGGTGATGATAGTCTGGACAAGCATGACGAAGTCACGTATTTCCTTATAGACCCAGGAGAGATTCCTGTTTCTGGAAGGTTATATAAATAAGAGTAGGGATGAGCTTCGTGTTCGAGTCGAACATACGTTCGACTCGAACATCGGCTGTTCGATCGTTTGACGAAGATCGAACAATTTGGGCCGTTCGCGCCAAATTCGAGTGACGCGAACGGCCCACAATACACTGCGCCATCGCAGTGCAATCCCAGCGCTGTGATTGGCCAAGCATGCACTGTGACCCCGCATGCTTGGCCAATCACAGCGCCGGCAGCGAGGAGAGCCATAATTGGCCACAGGCAGGATGCCTGTGGCCAATTATAGCTCAGGGGGGTTTAGTACACGCCCCACACTATAAAAGGCCGCCAGCGCGGCAGCCTTGTGTAATGTGTTGGCGTGCAGGGAAATAGATACATAGGCAGGGACAGTGTGTTCTATGTTCTGTTTTATTTTCTCAAGCATCTGCAGGAGTTAGTGGCACAGTATACACCTGTATATCCGTCATTGCTGTTCTCAAATACAGGCATCTGCAGGAGTTAGTGGCACAGTTGGCGTGCAGGGAAAGAGATACATAGGCAGGGACAGCGTGTTCTATGTTCTGTTTTATTTTCTCAGGCATCTGCAGGAGTTAGTGGCACAGTATACACCTGTATATCCGTCATTGCTGTTCTCAAATACAGGCATCTGCAGGAGTTAGTGGCACAGTTGGCGTGCAGGGAAAGAGATACATAGGCAGGGACAGTGTGTTCTATGTTCTGTTTTATTTTCTCAGGCATCTGCAGGAGTTAGTGGCACAGTATACACCTGTATATCCGTCATTGCTGTTCTCAAATACAGGCATCTGCAGAAGTTAGTGGCACAGTATACACCTGTATATACCCGTCATTGGTGTTCTATATTACAGGCATCTGCAGGAGTTAGTGGCACAGTATACACCTGTATATCCGTCATTGCTGTTCTCAAATACAGGCATCTGCAGGAGTTAGTGGCATTGGCGTGCAGGGAAAGAGATACATAGGCAGGGACAGTGTGTTCTATGTTCTGTTTTATTTTCTCAGGCATCTGCAGGAGTTAGTGGCACAGTATACACCTGTATATCCGTCATTGCTGTTCTCAAATACAGCATCTGCAGGAGTTAGTGGCACAGAATACACCTGTATATCCGTCATTGCTGTTCTCAAATACAGCATCTGCAGTAGTTAGTGGCACAGTATACACCTGTATATCCATCATTGCTGTTCTCAAATACAGGCATCTGCAGGAGTTAGTGGCACAGTTGGCGTGCAGGGAAAGAGATACATAGGCAGGGACAGTGTGTTCTATGTTCTGTTTTATTTTCTCAGGCATCTGCAGGAGTTAGTGGCACAGTATACACCTGTATATCCGTCATTGCTGTTCTCAAATACAGGCATCTGCAGGAGTTAGTGGCACAGTTGGCGTGCAGGGAAAGAGATACATAGGCAGGGACAGTGTGTTCTATGTTCTGTTTTATTTTCTCAGGCATCTGCAGGAGTTAGTGGCACAGTATACACCTGTATATCCGTCATTGCTGTTCTCAAATACAGGCATCTGCAGGAGTTAGTGGCACAGTATACACCTGTATATATCCGTCATTGGTGTTCTATAATACAGGCATCTGCAGGAGTTAGTGGCACAGTATACACCTGTATATCCGTCATTGCTGTTCTCAAATACAGGCATCTGCAGGAGTTAGTGGCGTTGACGTGCAGGGAAAGAGATACATAGGCAGGGACAGTGTGTTCTATGTTCTGTTATATTTTCTCAGGCATCTGCAGGAGTTAGTAGCACAGTATACACCTGTATATCCATCATTGCTGTTCTCAAATACAGCATCTGCAGGAGTTAGTGGCACAGTATACACCTGTATATCCGTCATTGCTGTTCTCAAATACAGGCATCTGCAGGAGTTAGTGGCACAGTTGGCGTGCAGGGAAAGAGATACATAGGCAGGGACAGTGTGGTCTATGTTCTGTTTTATTTTCTCAGGCATCTGCAGGAGTTAGTGGCACAGTATACACCTGTATTTCCATCATTGCTGTTCTCAAATATAGCATCTGCAGGAGTTAGTGGCACAGTATACACCTGTATATCCGTCATTGCTGTTCTCAAATACAGGCATCTGCAGAAGTTAGTGGCACAGTATACACCTGTATATACCTGTCATTGATGTTCTATAATACAGGCATCTGCAGGAGTTAGTGGCACAGTATACACCTGTATATCCGTCATTACTGTTCTCAAATACAGGCATCTGCAGGAGTTAGTGGCACAGTATACACCTGTATATCCGTCATTGCTGTTCTCAAATACAGCATCTGCAGGAGTTAGTGGCACAGTATACACCTGTATATACCCGTCATTGCTGTTCTCTAATAAAGGCATCTGCTGGAGTTAGTGGGTGTTGTGTGCCTGCAGCACAATATACACTACCCAATTGCTGGTTTTCCCATCTCCTTGCAGGCCATTACTATGTCTGGAAGGCCAACAAGGAGAGGCAGACAGTCACGAGCCAAAAAAGAGGGCAAGCAGGCTCTGTGTCTAGAGACAACAGTGCTGGTTGTGGATGCGGTGCATCGTCATCAGCACGTGGCCATGGGACAGGCTTATCCTTATTTTTGGCAGCTGGACGTGTTGAGCCGCATCATGCCGAAGACTTGATAGAGTGGATGACCAAGCCCTCCTCATCCTCCTCATCCTCTTTCACCCAGGCTCAGGGTACTGGCAAAGCAGCTGCCAAAGCGTCCTCAATGTCATCATCAGTCACTCCTTCCCTAGACCCACCGTGTCCTCCTGAGGAGTCCCCCGAACTGTTTGAGCACAGTGTTGGGTACATGCTCCAGGAGGATGCCCAGCGTTTCGAAGGGTCTGAAGATGATACCCAGCTAGAGGAAGGCAGTAGCGTGAGAGCAGAGAGAGGGGATGCTCAAGAAGGACACCAATCTGGCAGTCATGTTCCAGCAGCTGCAGCATACTGCCAGATTGGCTCCAGTGATGAGGAGGGAGGGGATGATGAGGTCACTGACTCCACGTGGGTACCTGATAGGAGAGAGGAGGAGGAGGAGGATGAGGAGGAGGCACATCTCCAACAAGGCAGGATGCCCTCCGGGGGCCAGCGTAAGGGCAGCACACCGACTGAATCACACCGCAGAGCTCCACCTGTGCAGGGCGCTGCCTCTGCCCGTTATTCCAAAAGTTCTTTGGTGTGGGCCTTTTTTGAGTCGAGTGCATCAGATCTCACCGCTGCTGTTTGCAACATATGTCTGAAGCGTATCTCGCGTGGCCAAAACATCAGCCGCTTGGGCACCACATGCTTGACCAGACATATGTTGACCTGCCATGCAGCTCGTTGGCAAGCGTATCTTAAAGACCCACACCAAAGAACAAAGCGGACCTCTCCTTGCTCCTCATCAGCTGGGATCTCCAACCCCACTGTACCTTCAGTTCTCTCTGAAACCTGCACTGAGAGGAATGCAGGTGTAGAATAAGGTGTGTCACAGCCAAGTACTTGCGGGCGCTCTGCTAGCAGTACACCGACGTCCGATTATAGCAGGCAAATTTCCCTTCCCCAGCTGCTGGACCGTCGAAAGAAGTTCACTCCCAGCCATCGACATGCCCAGCGGTTGAATGCTAGCTTGGCTAAATTGCTAGCACTTCAACTGCTGCCTTTTCAGTTGGTAGACTTGGCCCCCTTCCGTGAGTTTGTGCAATGTGCGGTTCCTCAGTGGCAGGTTCCCAAACGCCACTTTTTCTCACGGAAGGCGATTCCGGCTCTCTACCGGCATGTGGAAGGCAATGTCCATGCCTCGCTGGACAGGGCGGTCAGCGGTAAGGTGCATATTACCGCTGACTCATGGTCTAGCAGTCATGGAGAGGGACGTTACCTTTCTTTCACGGCCCATTCGGTCACTCTTTTGGCATCTGGGAAGGATGCAGGACAAGGTGCAGTAGTGTGGGAGGTTGTTCCGCCGCCACGCCTCCAAAATGCTACTACTGGTTGTGACACACCTCTCTCCTCCACCCCCTCCTCTTCTTCTTCCTCCATGGCCTCTTCCTGTGCTTTGTCCTCAGAACCAGCGGTGCTCCGTAGGCGTTCAAGGGGCTACGCAAGTACGCAGGCAAAAAGATGTCATGCCGTGCTTGCGCTGGTGTGTTTGGGGGAGAGGAGCCACACTGGGGCAGAGGTTCTGTCAGCTCTGCAGGGGCAGACCGAGAGGTGGTTGACGCCACGCCAGCTTAAGCCAGGAATGGTGGTTTGCGACAATGGCACCAACCTCCTCTCCGCCCTCCGACAGGGACAACTGACCCATGTGCCCTGTGTGGCTCACGTCCTTAACCTGGTGGTGCAGCGGTTCTTGGGCAGGTTCCCGGGCTTACAGGATGTCCTGAGGCAGGCCAGGAAAGTCTGTGTGCATTTCCGCAGATCATATAATGCCAGTGCTGGGCTGGCTGAGCTGCAAAAGGAGTTGAACCTGCCCAAGAACCTCCTCATATGTGACATGCCCACCAGGTGGAACTCAACGTTGGCCATGCTGCATCGGCTGCACATGCAGCAGAGGGCCATCAATGAGTACCTGTGCGACTACGGCACCAGGACAGGGTCAGGGGAGCTCGGGTTTTTTTCACCACGCCAGTGGGGCATGATCAGGGATGCATGCACTGTCCTGGCACCATTTGAGGAGGCCACGAGGATGGTGAGCAGTGACAGTGCATGCATCAGTGACACTGTACCTCTTGTCCACCTGTTGGAGCATACGCTGCATGGAATAATGGACAGGGCACTTGAGGCAGAACAGAGGCAGGAAGAGGAGGACTTCCTTGCCTCTCAAGGCCCCCTTTACCCAGACAGTGTTCCTTGTGTCCCACCCATCACACAGGAAGAGGAGGAGGAGGAGGATTGTGTCAGCATGGAGGTGGAGCATGGCACTCAGAATCAACAGCAGCAGTCTTTTAGGTATGATTTACAGTCCGAACAAAACCGTGGACTTGTACGTGGCTGGGAGGAGGTGGCTGCAGATCATGTCGTCCTTAGTGACCCAGAGGACTCCGGACCGAATGCCTCAGCTAACCTACGCTGCATGGTCTCCCTGATCCTGCAAAGTCTGCGGAAGGATCCTCGTATTCTTCGGATCAAGGAGAGGGACCATTACTGGCTGGCCACTCTCCTTGATCCATGGTACAAGGGTAAGGTTGCGGACCTTATCTTGCCGTCGCAGAGGGAGCAGAGGATGAGACAACTCCGGGAGGCCTTGCAGAAAGGTCTGTGCAACTCGTTCCCAGAGACTGGGAGGTTACAAACTCCTGGTCCTGGACAACGAGTTGCTGAGGCTTCGGTCAGTAGCAGAAGGATCGGTGGAGAAGGTGGCCGTCTGACCGATGCGTTCAGACAATTTTTTAGTCCGCAGCCCCAAGGTAGGATCGGTTCCAGCAACCATCGCCAGCGTCTGATATACATGGTGCAGGAATACCTAGGGGCAAGGTCAGACTTGGACACCTTTCCCACCGAAAATCCTCTGGCTTACTGGGTCTTGAGGATGGATCACTGGCCAGAGCTTGCACAGTATGCAATTGAGCTACTGGCCTGTCCTGCATCCAGCGTTCTTTCGGAACGCACATTCAGTGCTGCTGGAGGCTTTGTCACGGATCACAGGGTGCGCCTGTCCACCGACTCCGTTGATCGACTGACCTTCATAAAGATGAACCAGTCTTGAATCACCACCAGCTACCAAGCACCTGAAGCTGATATAACAGAATAATTTATTTTCAAATATCACATCCCTTCAAGACTGATGCTGATGCTGAGTGACTGTCCTGTTATGTTGACTGACTATCCTCCTCCTCCTTAATGATCCGATTCTTGATAATAGCTTGGAAGAACTTTTTTGTTTCTGGGTGCCGCCACCAGTGGCTAAGGCCCAATTTTTCAGCCCCTGTTTAACAGGGGCATGTAATTACAATTTTTGATGCAATGCTTTGCAGCAGGGCTCATTCCTGCACTCCAACTAGAGTATCTGGGAGAGGTTGCAGTGTCGTGGCACCAGCACCAGTGCCTAAGGCCCAATTTTTCAGCCCCTGTTTAACAGGGGCATGTAATTACAATTTTTTATGCAATGCTTTACAGCAGGGCTCATTCCTGCACTCCAACTAGAGTATCTGGGAGAGGTTGCAGTGTCGTGGCACCAGCACCAGTGCCTAAGGCCCAATTTTTCAGCCCCTGTTTAACAGGGGCGTGTAATTACAATTTTTGATGCAATATTTTGCATCAGGGCTCATTGCTGTGCTCCAAGTACAGTATCTGTGAGGGGTTGCAGTGTTGTGGCACCAGTGCCTAAGGCCCAATTTTTCAGCCCCTGTTTAACAGGGGCGTGTAATTACAATTTTTGATGCAATACTTTGCAACAGGGCTCATTGCTGTACCCCAAGTACAGTATCTGTGAGGGGTTGCAGTGTTGTGGCACCAGTGCCTAAGGCCCAATTTTTCAGCCCCTGTTTAACAGGGGCGTGTAATTACAATTTTTGATGCAATACTTTGCAACAGGGCTCATTGCTGTGCTCCAAGTACAGTATCTGTGAGGGGTTGCAGTGTTGTGGCACCAGTGCCTAAGGCCCAATTTTTCTGCCCCTGTTCAACAGGGGCATGTAATTACAATTCTTGATCTAATGATTCACAGCAGGGCCCATTCCTGCACCTACCAAGAGTAACTATGAGGGCTTACAGTGTTGTGGCAACACCACCACCACCACCACCACCAAAGGCCCAATTTTTCTGCCCCTCTTCAACAGGGGCATGCAATTACAATTCTTGATCTAATAATTTACAGTAGGGCCCATTCATGCGCCCACCAAGAGTAACTATGAGGGCTGACAGTGTTGTAGCACCAGCACCACCACCAAAGGCCCAATTTTTCCTACCACTGTTCAACAATGGCATGTAATTACAATTCCTGATATAATAGTTCACAGCAGGGCGTTCCAGCGCCCACCAAGAGTAACTGTGAGGGCTCACAGTGTTGTGGCAACACCAACATCTAAGGGGCAAATTTCAGCAGAGTATATACGGCAGGCCCCTACTTTCAAACATCCAACTTACAAACGACTCCTACTTGCAAACGGAAGGAGACAACAGGAAGTGAGAGGAAATCTACCCCTAGGAGGGGAAATTCTCTCCTGTAAGAGTTAATATGGGAAAAAGGTGTCTCCTCTCTACTGATGCTTTATCACCAATCCTTGTTTCAATAAAAACCCCACTTTTCAAAAACATTTGTCATTGGGACGGAAAGTGAGGTGAAATGTTCTGAACAGGTGCACAGACAGCAAAACAAATGTTACATGGGTGATAACCCTTCCCTATGCCATGCCATTTTTCTCAAAGATTTTCATCCATATAACCGGGACCAGACATTACATTAAAGCAGCAAGCAGTTTTAAATGGCTTTTTTTCCTTTACAAATGTCACTTTGTGCAGGGACAGTTCTAAACACGGGAAACACATGCCACTCCACAGGCATACTTTAGACACCCCCCAGGTACGATATTTAAAGGAATATTTCACTTTTTTATGCATCATTAAAATGACTGCTCCCGAAAAACGGCCATTTTTAAAACTTTGTTTTGCATTGATACATGTCCCTTGGGGCAGAACCTGGGTCGTTATAACATGCATATTAGTCGTTACAATAACATGCATATTAGTCGTTATAATTAGCACTTTAGATTTCGAACTTTCGCGTCCATTGTATTTAATAGGGTTCTTACGTTCGTGCGAACTTTCGGTCCGTTCGAAGGTTCTGGTGCGAACCGAACCGGGGGGTGTTCGGCTCATCCCTAAAGAAGAGTAGTATTCTCGAAACTCTTGTGCTTTCTCTTTTGGAAGTCACTTTTTCAGATCTGCTTTCCCTTTAATAGTTGGGATGTATGACCGTATTAATTGTTTTTTAATTTTTTTTGCTAATAACTTACCGCATTTATCTCCTGAGTTGTATATCTCTTTCTTCCCATATTGTAGAACCGCTTCAGCCTTATATCGGAGTAGGTCTGCTATTTGTCTCCTTAAATGCGCT
The DNA here is from genome assembly GCA_029206835.1 of Rana muscosa. Taxonomy (NCBI): domain Eukaryota; kingdom Metazoa; phylum Chordata; class Amphibia; order Anura; family Ranidae; genus Rana; species Rana muscosa. Next base: position 997,634,052 of record CM055118.1, read on the forward strand.
ACTTCGTTTCCTAATTCTCTTTCTGTTGTCTTCTTATGTTGTGTCTCTACTCCCTGTAACTTTTCTAGTAAATATTTTAACTGTTCTTCTCTGGCCTTTTTTACTCGGGAGCCGTGTTTAATTAAGATACCTCTAATTACCGATTTATGGGCTTCCCAAACTATTCCCGGGTCACTTTCTCCATTGTCATTTATCTGAAAATACCACGTAATTTCTTTAATTAGGTCTTCCTTAATTTGGGGATTTTGTAATAAACTTTCATTTAACCGCCATCTCCATTCCGGTGAATGGCTCCTCCCCGCCTGAGTCAACTCCATCGTGATAGGTGCATGATCTGTCCATGTTATATTTCCTATTGAGATGTCACGTATTGAATGTAACAATTGATGGGGAACTAGGAAAAGTTCTATTCTTGAATAACTTTGATGGGTTTGAAAAAAAAGTATAATCTCTCTCCCCTGGGTGTATAGTCCGCCACCCATCTACTAGTTGTAATTCATGTAGTTTCCGTATAATACGCTTTCTGATTCCACTAGGTATCGATGAGGTCCCACTGAAGGTATCTATTCTTGGGTCTAATGGAATATTTAAGTCTCCTCCACATATCAACTTTCCCTTGCTAAAGTCCCTCAGTTTTCACAACAGCTTAACCAGAAAGCTATCTTGATGTGAATTTGGAGCATAAATATTGGCCAAAGTCACTTTTTCCCTACCTATCGCTCCTTTAAGAAAAATATATCTTCCCTCTGGATCCGAGCATTTATCTGTGAGTGTCCAAGGTATTTTATTTGAAATCAAGATGGCTACTCCCTTCGTCTTAGTTTCTTGATTGGAAGCTTGGTATACATTAGGGAAATATCTGTTTTGGAGGTATGGGAAAACCCCTTCCCTAAAATGTGTCTCTTGTATAAATCCTACGTCTGTATTTAGGTGTTTTAATTTGTTCAACAAAATTTTGCGTTTTTCTGGGATATTAAGCCCTTTAGCATTTAATGAAGTTATTCGTATTCTATCCATCTTCTATATTTCAGAGATATCAACTAAGCTAACCTTCCAATAATGTCAAGGAGGAGAACAGAGAAAAAATAATAATAATTTTGTTTTTTTTAGGGGGGGGGGGATGGAGAGAGGATGGGTCTAGGGATTCAACCACGGCTCCTACTTGGGACTTCAATTTTCCCGTAGGTAACCGAGTTGGGGGTATTGATCAAGCAATGACGTGTGTGGCCGAGCTCCTTCCAAACCCTTCCAGTCCGCCATTTTCTCTTTTTCTTACATTTTTTCCCTTCCTTCTTTCTCTCTTTTATAACCCTGTAGTCTAGCACTTCCCTTCCTCATCTATTTCTGAATTTTAACCATTTCCCTCTCTTTCCCTCTTTCTCCTTCTCCTCCTCTCCCTTCTCTCCTTCCTCCTCTTATAATAGTATTCCTGGTCTTTCTTCCCCTTGTCCGCCATCCTTCCTCTTCCATTCTCCACATATCCACCATATACCTGGTCCCCCTAATCTTCATAAAGTGGGTTCTAGAATAGCTTCCTCAATTAAGTTCTAGAACCCCATTACCATTTCACAAGGGGGGGGGCGGGATCTGGGGGTCCCCTTTGTTAAAGGGGGCTTCCAGATTCCGATAAGCCCCCTGCCCGCAGACCCCCAAAACCATTGGCAAGGGTTGTGGGGATGGGGCCCTTGTCCCCATCAACATGGGGACATGGTGCTTTGAGGGGTCACAGACCCCCAAAGCATCCTCCCCATGTTGAGGGCATGTGGCCTAGTACGGTTCAGGAGGGGGGGTGCTCTCTTCCCCCCTCTTTTCCTGCGGCCTGCCGGATTGCGTGCTCGGATAAGGGTCTGGTGTGGATTTTTAGGGGACTCCACGCCATTTTTTTAAGTTTGGCGCGGGGGTTCCCTTAAAATCCATACCAGACCTGAAGGGCCTGGTACGGATTTTGAGGGGAACCCCCACGTAATTTTTTTTTAAAATTTGGCACAGATTTCCTCTTAATATCCATACCAGACCTGAAGGGCATTTTTTTTCAAAGACTTTCAAGGACTTTTCTCTGTATTGACGGGAGCCGACAATTCAATTATAGCCGCGAGTGCTTTTAAATGCCTTTTTTTTTCCTTTAGAAATGTCATTTTGTGCAGGAACTGTTATACAATGGCAAGTTTAGAGGAGCGCCTGTTCAACTTATGCAAATGCATTTACGTGACTTGAAATTTACTAAGATTTTGCCGGCACATTTGAACGAGTGAAATTGCCGCGCAGTGCACAAATACACCTCTCGCAGTTATAAACGTACTTGCAGGCGCAGCAGGCTGGTTCAGAAAAATTTACTTTCTCATTCTATTTTGGGCGTATTTGTTACTTGGGCAGTTGTCACTATACTTCCTCACATCACCGCACATCACCCCATTATATTGGCACTTCCAGCTTCTTTATATTTTGATTTGAAGATGCCGTGCGCCAGGTCCATAGTGGCGCACTGAGCGCCTCCTCCCGTGCGCCGAGAACACTATAGTAAATAGGGAATAGCACTGCGTTACCGGCGCAAATGTTTCGTAAATACCAAAACTGTTGTTGCGCACGCAGATGCGCCGATACTCATGGCGCAAACGTTTCGTAAATCAGCCCCAATATCTCATATATCTCAATTATATAAAAAAAAACACATGTATCGGTAATCAATAAAATCCAAAAATGCTATATAACGAAAAAATATATATGGGAATATAAAAAAAAACCTTGAATCTCAAAAATATATATTTAATAAAAAATACATAAAACAAAAATATGTTTAATCAGAAATAAAAAGGTCTAAAAAGAATGAAAAGGAATAATTAATATCTAAAAAATGTTTAGACAAATATAAAGTACTATTACATATCTGAATATCTAGAAAGGTCTCAACTATTGTTAATGTGAGGGGGTTAGCTCGGCAGCGGGTGTGTGTGACCCCCCCGGGATGGGCTCCCCACACAAAACAGGCCCAGCAAACGGAGGTTGTGGTTTTCAAAATCAAAAAGGTGCGGTTTATTTTCTATTTACAGTGACAAAACACAGCAAAGCAAAAGAAACATAACCAAAATAAATCCTGGTCAAGTTGACCTCTGACTAAACATACAGGTTTCCTAACTAACAACTGGGATCAGCCTAGTGCTGTCCTAGTCCCTAAGTCCCTGGTTTTAAATGTCCAAGCAAATAGCCACACAGGCTTTTTCTCACCGCACAGGGGTTCACTCTCCCTAGACAGTCCACACAGGTCTGGTTCCAGGCATGAGCTAACATCTAATGAAGCTGGGAGTTCTTATAGAGGCCTAAATGAGCTGACAAGCTTCAGCTGGCCTCATCAACTCCCTGCCTGCACGACGCCCAGCCCTCTCCCTAGAGGTATGAGTCATCCATGAGCCCACTAGCCTTAGCTGGGCTTATACAACTCTCCACCTAGTTGTATAAGTCGGCGTAAAGCCTGAATCTGGGCGAAATATATCTACCCCCCTGGATGCAACCAGGTGACTTTACCTTCCTGCTGTCACATACCCCCCCCTCTTGTTTTAACCTCGGGGTTGGAACACCAGCAATCAGGCATTCATGTACTCGAGACAAAGCATCCACATTCCCCATTTGAACGCCAGGGCGATGCTTTACTGTGAAGTTGAATTCCTGGAGGGCCAGGAACCACCTATTCACTCTTCTATTTGTTTCCTTGTTTTGAGCCATCCACTTTAACGGAGCGTGATCCGTAACCATGTCAAAGTGCCTACCTAGCAGGTAGTACCGAAGGGAATCTAGAGCCCACTTCACCGCTAAACACTCCTTTTCAACGGTGGCATAATTTACCTCATGGGACTTCAACTTCCTGCTGAGGTAAATGACTGGGTGCTCTTCCCCGTTCCAGACCTGGGACAAGACTGCTCCTAACCCCACATCTGACGCATCACTTTGTACGACAAAGTCTTTAGAGAAGTCGGGTGAGTACAACACTGGCTGGCTACATAAGGCTTGTTTCAAGAATTGGAATGCTGCCTCAGCCTCGGGGGTCCATTTAATCATGACCGACCCTTTCCCCTTCGTCAGGTTGGTTAGGGGCACAGCCTTAGAAGCAAAGTGGGGAATGAATCGCCGATAATACCCAGCGATTCCCAGAAAGGCTCGTACCTGCTTCTTGCTGTTGGGACGTGGCCAACTCTGGATGGCCTCGACTTTGTTGAGTTGGGGTTTTATTACTCCCCTCCCAATGGTGTACCCAAGATATTTGGCCTCCTCCTGCCCAATGGTACACTTCTTGGGGTTAGCCGTAAACCCCGCTTCCCGAACAGAGTCCAGGACTGCTTGCACTTTTGGCAGATGTGAGGCCCAATCTGTGCTATGGACAATTACGTCATCCAGGTAAGCCGCAGCATACTTCCGATGGGGCCTCAGCATCTGGTCCATTTTCCGCTGGAATGTGGCCGGCGCATTCTGTAACCCGAACGGCATTCTTTTATATTGGAACGCCCCGTCTGGGGTTACAAATGCGGTTTTCTCTTTGGCCGACTTGGCCAGGGGGATTTGCCAATACCCTTTTGTGAGGTCAAGAGTCGTCATGTATCGGGCTGTTCCCAGCCGGTCGATCAACTCATCTATACGTGGCATGGGGTAGGTGTCACATTTTGTAACTTTGTTCAACTGACGAAAATCGTTACAAAATCGCCAGCTCCCATCCGGTTTAGGCACCAACACGATGGGACTAGACCAATCACTTTGGGACTCCTCTATCACCCCTAAGTTCAGCATTTTCTGTACTTCTTCCCGTATTGCCTCCCGTCGAGCCTCTGGGATCCGATAGGGTTTTAACTTCACCCTTTCACCGGGCGGGGTAATGATGTCATGCTCTACCCCAGATGTTTGTCCCGGCAGCTCAGAGAATACCTCCTTATTGCGAAGCACAAACTCCTTAACCTCCTGTTGTTGGGGTTGTGACAAGGTGGCTGCTATTCCAACCTCAGGAATCACGCAACCAGTTTGAGCTGGTGACCAAGTGTCTGCGACTAGGGACTCTCTATCCCTCCAGGCTTTCAACAGATTAACGTGATAGATCTGTTCGGGCTTTCGCCTTCCTGGTTGTCTGACCTTGTAATTCACTTCGCTCACTTTTTCCATTATCTCGTAGGGGCCTTGCCATTTGGCAAGGAATTTACTTTCAACCGTAGGGACAAGTACCAATATCCTATCCTCCGGGGAAAAGGTACGGGTCTTGGCTCCACGGTTGTACACTCTCTGCTGTGCCAACTGCGCTTGGGCCAAATGTTCCTTCACGATGGGCATTACCTGTGCAATTCGATCTTGCATCAGGGCGACATGCTCAATCACACTCCTGTGGGGAGAACTCTCACTTTCCCAAGTTTCCTTGGCAATATCCAACAGCCCTCTTGGGTGTCTCCCATACAGTAACTCAAAGGGGGAGAATCCCGTAGAGGATTGGGGCACCTCCCTAATAGCAAACATCAAATAAGGAAGTAAACAGTCCCAATCCTTTCCATCTCTATCCACCACTTTCTTCAACATTTGTTTTAGGGTTTTGTTGAATCTTTCAACCAGCCCATCGGTTTGGGGGTGATACACAGACGTACGCAATTGCGTCACTTTGAACAATTTACACAGCTCTTTCATAACCCGGGACATAAAGGGTGTACCTTGGTCCGTAAGCAGTTCTTTACAAATACCCACCCGGCTAAAAACAAGAGATAGCTCTTTGGCTATGGTTTTGGCCGAGGTATTTCGGAGAGGGATCGCTTCTGGATAACGGGTGGCATAGTCCATTATAACTAATATGTACTGGTGCCCCCTAGCGGACTTGATTATAGGACCTACCAAATCCATGGCGATCCTCTCAAACGGGACCTCAATGATGGGTAGAGGGACCAGCGGGCTACGGAAATGTGGCATCGGGGCCAACCTCTGACACACAGGGCAGGAGGAACAATAATTTTCTACGTCCTTCATCACCCCCGGCCAATAGAATCTCTGTAATACCCTCTCTCGGGTTTTCTCTGTCCCCAGATGACCTCCAAGAATGTGCCCATGGGCCAACTCCAACACCAACTTCCTGTAAGGTTTGGGCACCACAAGCTGCTCAACGGTTTCTTCTGCCCTTTTTGCCACCCGATACAGTAGGTCCTTCTCTACGCTGAAGTATGGGTAAGTGCAGGTATTATCTGGGTTCACTAACTCGCCATCTATTTTCACTACGTTTTCCTGTGCCTTTATTAGGGCGGGGTCTTTCAACTGTTCTGTGGCAAAGTTTTCCCTGTGAACCTCAAGATCAGAAAACTCCACAGACGGTAGGTTTTCGTCTGAGGAGGTGGGCTCCTCTCCAGTTTCTTGAGTCTCCCCTGCCAATACTGATAAGGGAAATTCCGGAGAGTCCTCACCACTCTCAGGGGAGTTCTGGCTATCACATTCCTGGTACATAGGGGCACCAGTGAGGGGCTCAGGATCATCCCACAGTTCCCAGAACTTCGGAAAATCCCTTCCCACAATGGCGTCATGCGGTAACTGAGATACTAAGCCCACTGGATGAGAGAGGGTACCTTTGGGGGTCTCGAAACACACTGTAGTCACTGGATACTCTCGGGTGTCCCCATGCACACAAATAACAGCTACCTTGTTATTCCCAGAGACCTCTGTTTTAACTAACTCAGCCTTTATCAGGGTCACAAGGCTACCTGAATCCAGCAATACCACAACATTTCTACCATTAACACACATTTTGCATAAATGTTTCTCAGTTCCTCGAATGGCAGTGCATGCGACTGTCGCACACAGCGACTGACGTCTGCCCGTCAGAAAGTCACACTGCATGGGTTCCTCCACAACCGGGCAATTGGCTGCAATATGTCCCGCTTGCCGGCAGCGGTAGCAAACGATCCTTCTTGCCGCCTCTTGAGCCGCTGATTTCCCAGGCTGTTCTCGCCAAACTTGGGGTAGAGCTCCCACCCTCTCACTCTCTCCACCCTCACCCCTTGGAATCCTCTTATCCGCCCCTGGGGATGGTCTGGTCTTAGGGTGGAAAGTCCGAGTGTCTCTGGAAGAGGCCGTCAGGTTCTCTGTAGCCAAGTATTTCTCCACACGATCCACAAGACCATCGGCCGTCTCTGGGTCTCCATGGCTTACCCACTTTTGGATGGCAGTAGGAAGAGCTCTCAAAAACCGATCCATTACAACACGTTCCACAATCTTTGGTGCGGACAAAGTCTCTGGCTGTAGCCACTTTCTGCTCAGGTGAATGAGATCATACATTTGAGACCTGGGGGGTTTTCCAAGCTGGAAAGTCCAGTTATGCACACGCTGAGCCCGGACAGCCTGGGTGACACCCAGCCTTGCCAATATTTCAGCTTTTAGCATCACATAGTCTTTTGCTTGGTTAGGCTCTAGGTCATAGTAAGCTTTCTGCGATTCACCAGTTAACAGAGGAGCCACCAGTCCAGCCCACTGCTCCTCAGGCCACTTTTCTCTTTCAGCGGTCCTTTCAAATGTGGTCCAAAATACCTCTGGATCATCCTCTCCAGTCATTTTTGTCAATAAACGACTCACCCCAAAGGACGCGGTATTAGTGGGACGGCTTTCCTCACTGGTCTGCGGACGTTGCTGCATTACTGCTTCCATCTGTTGTTGTAGTCTCTGCTCTTGCTTCTGCAACAGGTCTATGAAGCGGGCCTCAGATTGCTGCTGGGCTCGTTGCTGAGCCTCCAGACTCTGTTGCAAAGTTGCGTTTGTCTGCTGCTGGGCTGCAAGGCTCTGCTGTTGAGCTGCAAGGCTCTTTTGCAAACCTGCATTTGTCTGCTGTTGATTGGCATTTGCTAGAGCCAGCTGCTTCAGTATCTCCTCCATGCTGGCTTAAAAAAAACTGCCACTGGTTCTCCACCAACTGTGAGGGGGTTAGCTCGGCAGCGGGTGTGTGTGACCCCCCCGGGATGGGCTCCCCACACAAAACAGGCCCAGCAAACGGAGGTTGTGGTTTTCAAAATCAAAAAGGTGCGGTTTATTTTCTATTTACAGTGACAAAACACAGCAAAGCAAAAGAAACATAACCAAAATAAATCCTGGTCAAGTTGACCTCTGACTAAACATACAGGTTTCCTAACTAACAACTGGGATCAGCCTAGTGCTGTCCTAGTCCCTAAGTCCCTGGTTTTAAATGTCCAAGCAAATAGCCACACAGGCTTTTTCTCACCGCACAGGGGTTCACTCTCCCTAGACAGTCCACACAGGTCTGGTTCCAGGCATGAGCTAACATCTAATGAAGCTGGGAGTTCTTATAGAGGCCTAAATGAGCTGACAAGCTTCAGCTGGCCTCATCAACTCCCTGCCTGCACGACGCCCAGCCCTCTCCCTAGAGGTATGAGTCATCCATGAGCCCACTAGCCTTAGCTGGGCTTATACAACTCTCCACCTAGTTGTATAAGTCGGCGTAAAGCCTGAATCTGGGCGAAATATATCTACCCCCCTGGATGCAACCAGGTGACTTTACCTTCCTGCTGTCACATTAAGAACAGCATTAATGTCCTAATTGACATTAAGACCCTGTGACAGTGACAGACCTAGCCTCTTGCCTTGCGACCATGGGCCCTGGCATTTGGGGGAACAGTGCTCTTTGTGAGCTGTATGCCTGGGGACCCTTGAGGGGGTGTTACTTTGGATTCAGGTCCATGTCCCCCCAAGACACACAGAATCTGGGGACCCTGGATATGCCATATTAGAGTGACTGATTCATACTGTTGGGACGTTCACACATTCCCTCTAAGGGTATGCTAATGCAATCACCTCCAGCCATCTGTCTGTCCTCTGTGCTAATTTGACCCTGCTAAATGTGTGATGTTTATACTTATGATAATGTGTATTGTATAGCAGGTGAGACAGGTAGGAGCCGGGATGTCTACCCTGAACGGTCATATCTATGAGTCACCTTGGCTGGCTAAAGGATTTAGTTAATTAGCTCATGTTAATTATGTTCTGGTTACTCCCTCTGTTTCTTTATATAAGACTTGATTTTTGGTTCTAATAAACTCTCTCTTGGTTGAACTTACATACAGCCTGCCTGGTGTTTGTTCTGACCGACCACAAATGGATTCGAATGGCACATAGCTGTAGTTGGAATCCTGGAGCACCGGATGATCCAATAGAGCAGAGGAGTGTCGGGAGAGTGGAGCCGAGCGAGCAAAGGGGCTCGTTACATTGGTTGGCAGTGGTGGGATTTGCTCTCCAGTTACTGGGACACTCCAAACCACCACAGTGAAGGACCAGCTATGCAGCCTGCAGGAAAGTCACGCTGAAAGACCTACTTGAGAGCCCAGATGGACCAGAAGAAGGGTGATGCAGGACCCCGGTCAGTTGAAGATTTGTTTCAGCAACGAGTGCGGCAGCGGTTGGCATTATATGGGGCTAACCCATCAGAGACCGCCATACAGGAAGCCATTAAAGACATCCAGCTGCAGGATGCCCGACAAGAGAGAGAACGAGAGCGACAAGAGAGAGAACGAGAGCGACAAGAGAGAGAACGAGAGCGACAAAAGAGAAAACTAGAGCGGCAACATGAGTGGAGAATGGCGGTAATACGGCAATCGGAGACAACGCCTAAAGAACCAGCCGCCATGGAAGACGAATTCGGAAGGAGGTTGCGAGAGATGCAGGGAGGAGAAGCAGGCCATCTCCCCCCCCAACAGTTAACCAGAGCAGATGGTGTGGAGTCCCCAGCAGAAGTGCTGGCAACAGGGCAGAGTGATACCCACCTCTGCCCAGCACCGGAAACCACTGTGGAGTTTCAGGGAGCCGAGGCAGTTGGCCCCTCTCCCCAGCAACAAGCTGAGGCAGTAAAGCTTTTACTCCCAGCTGAATCACTGGCAGCAGGGCAGAATGCTACTGGCATCGGCACACAATGGCCACAGGAGCGGATATCGGTGGATGGGACTGCGGTCTCCACTCACAGCAACCCAGCAGAAGAGCTGGCAACAGAGCAGAGTGCCGCGGGCCTCTGCTCTCAACTAACAGAAGAGGGAGGTCCTGTGGTACTGGATGGGACTTCAGTCCTCACTGACACAACCCCAGAAAATGGTGTGACACTGAGACAGGAGGATGTCAGCCTTGCTTTGCAAGCACTGGGGGATTTTCACCTACCACAAGTGGATGGGACTTCAGTCTCCACTTGTATACCCCAGGGATGCCGGGCAGTCGACCCAGATCCCCAACAGCATGACGGACTGAGCCCAGTCACCCTGTCTTCTCTCCAGCGGCTGAAAGGACTCCAGGGAAAAGGGCCAGTCCAGGCCTCTCCCCAGCGGCGGGTATGTTCTCTGAGAGAGGCAGAGGTTGGCTGGGTAAGTAATGCTCTGTTTGGAGCAATTTGTTTGGGGTACTGTGTGGATGCCGGCATTGGGGGAATGGAACTATGGACTAACTTCGGAGTCAACCCGTTTGGGGTCTCCTCCTATGTTAGTTTCCTGCCGAAAGGGGAGATGTGTGACAGACCTAGCCGGGACAGAGGCTTTTGGAGGGGACTGAATGCAAGCCTCTTGCCTTGCGACCATGGGCCCTGGCATTTGGGGGAACGGTGCTCTTTGTGAGCTGTATGCCTGGGGACCCTTGAGGGGGTGTTACTTTGGATTCAGGTCCATGTTCCCCCAAGACACACAGAATCTGGGGACCCTGGATATGCCATATTAGAGTGACTGATTCATACTGTTGGGACGTTCACACATTCCCTCTAAGGGTATGCTAATGCAATCACCTCCAGCCATCTGTCTGTCCTCTGTGCTAATTTGACCCTGCTAAATGTGTGATGTTTATACTTATGATAATGTGTATTGTATAGCAGGTGAGACAGGTAGGAGCCGGGATGTCTACCCTGAACGGTCATATCTATGAGTCACCTTGGCTGGCTAAAGGATTTAGTTAATTAGCTCATGTTAATTATGTTCTGGTTACTCCCTCTGTTTCTGTATATAAGACTTGTTTTTGGTTCTAATAAAGTCTCTCTTGGTTGAACTTACATACAGCCTGCCTGGTGTTTGTTCTGACCGACCACAAATGGATTCGAATGGCATATAGCTGTAGTTTGAATCCTGGAGCACCGGATGATCCAATAGAGCAGAGGAGTGTCGGGAGAGTGGAGCCGAGCGAGCAAAGGGGCTCGTTACAGACCCCAAGGACGAAAGGTTGTGGAGGTAAGAGATTTACAGCATTTCTCTGCAGGAAATCTGTCTTTTAAGGTCACTACCACGCCAATGTGGTGTATACTTTTCAATTCCTATGACTTGTAGGGATGAAGGATCCCTGTTGTGACATCGAGCAAAATGTTGGGAGAAACTATGACGCGGAAAGCCTTTCCTGATTTTAGCCAGGTGTTCACCAACTCAAACACACAAGGTGCGGGTAGTCCTTCCAACATATTGCAAGCCACATGAACACCCCAGGAGGTACACCACTCCACTGATGCTACATGTAATAAAGTCTTGAATCACAAATGATTTAAGAAGTGATATTGTAAGAGTTTTTTTGGCACGTATAGTCTTAGAATGTTTACAGACTTTACACCTCCTACAAGGGAAAAAGCTCATCAAATGACCAAACATTTGGGTCTTAACTGGTCTGTCCTCCAATGATGGGGCAATAGTATCGCTAAGAAAATGGGTTTTCCTAAAGATCACTTGAGCTCTTTCTGGTAATACTGGTCCCAACTAGGGATGAGCTTCGTGTTCTAGTCGAACACACGTTCGACTTGAACATCGGCTGTTCGATCGTTCGACGAAGATCGAACATTATGGGCCGTTCGCGACAAATTCGAGTGGCGCGTCACGGCCCATAATTCACTGCGGTATCACAGTGCATTGCTGGCTGATGATTGGCCAAGCATGCACTATGACCCTGCATGCTTGGCCAGTCACAGCACCGGCAGTGAGGAGAGCCATAATTGGCCACAGGCAGGATGCCTGTGTCCAATCATAGCTCAGGGGGGTTTAGTACACGCCCCACACTATAAAAGGCCGCCAGCGCGGCGGCCTTCTGTTGTGTGTTCCGGCGTGCAAGGAAAGAGCTTGATAGGCAGGGAGAGTGTTTTTTACATCCTTTGAAACCTTGTGATTTACAGTCTATTGGCGTGCAGGGACATAGAAGGATAGGCAGGGAGAGTGTCAGTGACATCCTTTGAAACCTTCTGCATTTACAGTGTGTTGGCATGCAGGGACAGAGAAGGATAGGCAGGGAGAGTGTCAGTGACATCCTTTGAAACCTTGTGCATTTACAGTCTGTTGGTGTGCAGGGACAGAGAAGGATAGGCAGGGAGAGTGTCAGTGACATCCTTTGAAACCTTGTGCATTTACATTGTGTTGGCGTGCAGGGACAGAGAAGGATAGGCAGGGAGAGTGTCAGTGACATCCTTTGAAACCTTGTGCATTTACAGTCTGTTGGCGTGCAGGGACAGAGAAGGATAGGCAGGGAGAGTGTCAGTGACATCCTTTGAAACCTTGTGCATTTACAGTCTGTTGGCGTGCAGGGACAGAGAAGGATAGGCAGGGAGAGTGTCAGTGACATCCTTTGAAACCTTGTGCATTTACAGTCTGTTGGCGTGCAGGGACAGAGAAGGATAGGCAGGGAGAGTGTCAGTGACATCCTTTGAAACCTTGTGCATTTACAGTGTGTTGGCGTGCAGGGACAGAGAAGGATAGGCAGGGAGAGTGTCAGTGATATTCTTCGCTAAACCTCCTGCACAGTATACACCTGAAGCTACCCCTTATTGCTCGTCGTGGTGTTGTTCTGTTGTGTAACACAGACAGGCATCTGCAAGCAGTTACAGTGGGTGTAGGTGCCTCCTGAACAGTATACGCTACCCCTTATTGCTCGTCGTGGTGTTGTTCTGTTGTGTAACACAGACAGGCATCTGCAAGCAGTTACAGTGGGTGTAGGTGCCTCCTGCACAGTATACGCTACCCCTTATTGCTCATGGAGTTGTTCTGTTGTGTAACACAGACAGGCATCTGCAAGTAGTTACAGTGGGTGTAGGTGCCTCCTGCACAGTATACGCTATCCCTTATTGCTCGTGGAGTTGTTCTATTGTGTAACACAGACAGGCATCTGCTAACAGTTACAGTGGGTGTAGGTGCCTCCTGCACAGTATACGCTACCCCTTATTGCTCGTCGTGGTGTTGTTCTGTTGTGTAACACAGACAGGCATCTGCAAGCAGTTACAGTGGGTGTAGGTGCCTCCTGCACAGTATACGCTACCCCTTATTGCTCGTGGTCAGGGATGAGCCGAACACCCCCCTGTTCGGTTCGCACCAGAACCTGCGAACAGACAAAATGTTCGTGTAAACTTTAGAACCCTATTAAATACAATGGACTCGAACGTTCGAAATCTAAAGTGTTAATTATAAAGGCTAATATGCAAGTTATTGTCCTAAAAAATGTTTGGGGACCCGGGTCCTGCCCCAGGGGACATGTATCAATGCAAAAATAAGTTTTAAAAACGGCCGTTTTTTTGGGAGCAGTGATTTTAATAATGCTTAAAATGAAAAAATAAAAGTGAAATATTCCTTTAAATTTCGTACCTGGGGGGTGTGTATGATATGCATGTAAAGTGGCGCATGTTTCCCGTGCTTAGAACTGTCCCTGCAAAAAATGTCATTTTTGAAAGAAAAAAATGCATTTAAAACTGACTCGCGGCTATTAATGAATTGTCGGCTCCCGGCAATACATACAAAAGTCATTGATAAAAAAAAAAAAAAAGCGTGGGTGTTCCCCAGAATTCAATTACCAGGCCCTTCAGGTCTGGAATGGATATTAAGGGGAACCCTGCCGCAAATTTAAAAAAAAATTGACGTGGGGTTCCCCCAAATATCCATTCCAGGCCCTTCAGATCTGGCATGGATTTTAAGGGGAACTCCACCCCAAATTTAAAAAAAAAAATGGCGTGGAGTCCCCCTAAAAATCCATACCAGACCCCTTATCCGAGCACGCAACCTGGCCGGCCGCAGGGGAAAAGGGGGGGACGAGAGAGCGGCCCCCTCCCTCCTGAACCGTACCAGGCCACATGCCCTCAACATGGGGAGGATGTCCCCATGTTGATGGGGACAAGGGCCTCATCCCCACAACCCTTGCCCGGTGGTTGTGGGGGTCTGCGGGCGGGGGGCTTATCGGAATCTGGAAGACCCCTTTAACAAAGGGGACCCCCAGATCCCGGCCCCCCCCTATGTGAATTGGTAAGGGGTACATTGTACCCCTACCATTTCACGAAGAAAGCGTAAAAAAATGTTTAAAAAAACACACAAACACCTTGAAAAAGTCCTTTATTTAAAAAAAAAACAAAACATTCCAGCGGTGAAATCCAGTGTCCCGCGGCGATCCCGATGTCCAGCGCTGTCCTTCATTGGTTGTGCCTGAGCGGACCTGATGGGGAACTCCCTCTCAGTATTTTAAATGTATAGACCCGCCCCTTCTAAAGTTCCCCATCAGGTCCGCTCAGCGGACCAGATGCGGAACATGAGAAGGGGCGGGTCTATACATGTATTACCAAAGTGAGAGCAGTCCCCCATCAGGTCCGCCCCCTCGGTATGTCGGACCCGCCTACGTCATTGGCTTGAGCGGGGAACTTCCTTCACTATGTAAATTTAAATTACACAGTGAAGGAAGTTCCCCGCTCAAGCCAATGACGTAGGCGGGTCCGACATACCGAGGGAGCGGACCTGATGGGGAACTCTTTTTTTTTTTTTTTTTTATCAATGACTTTTGTATGTATTGCCGGGAGCCGACAATTCATTAATAGCCGCGAGTCAGTTTTAAAAGACTTTTTTTCTTTCAAAAATGACATTTTTTGCAGGGACAGTTCTAAGCACGGGAAACATGCGCCACTTCACATGCATATCATACACACCCCCCAGGTACGAAATTTAAAGGAATATTTCACTTTTATTTTTTCATTTTAAGCATTATTAAAATCACTGCTCCCGAAAAAACGGCCGTTTTTAAAACTTCTTTTTGCATTGATACATGTCCCCTGGGGCAGGACCCCGGTCCCCAAACACTTTTTAGGACAATAACTTGCATATTAGCCTTTATAATTAACACTTTAGATTTCTCCCATAGATTTTTCGAATTTGCCGCGAACACCCCAATTTGTTCGCTGTTCGGCGAACGGGCGAACAGGCAATGTTCGAGTCGAACATGAGTTCGACTCGAACTCCAAGCTCATCCCTACTCGTGGTGTTGTTCTGTTGTGTAACACAGACAGGCATCTGCAAGTAGTTACAGTGGGTGTAGGTGCCTCCTGCACAGTATACACCTGAAGCTACCCCGTATTGCTGGTTTTACCATCTCCCTGCAGGCCATTAGAATGTCTGGAAGGCCAACAAAGAGAGGCAGACAGTCACGAGCCAATAAAAGAGGGCAAGCAGGCTCTGTGTCTGGGGGCAACAGTGCTGGTCGTGGACGCGGTGCATTGACATCAGCACGTGGCCATGGGACAAGCTTGTCCTTATTTTCGGCAGCTGGACGTGTTGAGCCGCATCATGCCGAAGACTTGGTAGAGTGGATGACCAAGCCCTCCTCATCCTCTCTCACCCAGGCTCAGGGTACTGGCAAAGCAGCTGCCAAAGCATCCTCTTCCCTCGTATCAATGTCATCATCAGTCACTCCTTCCCTAGACCCACCATGTCCTCCTGAGGAGTCCCCCGAACTGTTTGAGCACAGTGTTGGGTACATGCTCCAGGAGGATTCCCAGCGTTTTGAAGGGTCTGATGATGATACCCAGCTAGAGGAAGGCAGTAGCGTTAGCGCAGAGAGAGGGGATGCTCAAGAAGGACAGCAATCTGGCAGTCATGTTCCAGCAGCTGCAGCATACTGCCAGATTGGCTCCAGTGATGAGGAGGGTGGGGATGATGAGGTCACTGACTCCACATGGGTGCCTGATAGGAGAGAGGAGGAGGAGGAGGATGAGGAGGAGGCACATCTCCAACGAGGCAGGATGCCCTCCAGGGGCCAGCGTAAGGGCAGCACACCGACTGAATCACACCGCAGAGCTCCGCCTGTGCAGGGCACTGCCTCTGCCCGTTATTTCAAAAGTTCTTTGGTGTGGGCCTTTTTTGAGTCGAGTGCATCAGATCGCACCGCTGCTATTTGCAACATATGTCTCAAGCGTATCTCGCGTGGCCAAAACATCAGCCGCTTGAGCACCACATGCTTGACCAGACATATGTTGACCTGCCATGCAGCTCGTTAGCAAGCGTACCTTAAAGACCCACACCAAAGAACAAAGCGGACCTCTCCTTGCTCCTCATCAGCTGGGATCTCCAACCCCACTGTACCTTCAGTCCTCTTTGAAACCTGCACTGAGAGGACTGAAGGTGTAGAATTAGGTGTGTCACAGCCAAGTACTTGCGGGCACTCTGCTAGCAGTACACCGACGTCCGATTGTAGCAGGCAAATTTCCCTGCCCCAGCTGCTGGACCGTCAAAAGAAGTTCACTCCCAGCCATCCACATGCCCAGCGGTTGAATGCTAGCTTGGCTAAATTGCTAGCACTTCAACTGCTGCCTTTTCAGTTGGTAGACTCGGCCCCCTTCCGTGAGTTTGTGCAATGTGCGGTTCCTCAGTGGCAGGTTCCCAAACGCCACTTTTTCTCACGGAAGGAGATTCCAGCTCTCTACCGGCATGTGGAAGGCAATGTCCATGCCTCACTGGACAGGGCGGTCAGCGGTAAGGTGCATATTACCGCTGACTCATGCTCGTGCAGACATGGACAGGGACGTTAACTTTCTTTCACGGCCCATTGGGTCACTCTTTTGGCAGCTGGGAAGGATGCAGGACAAGGTGCAGTAGTGTTGGAGGTTGTTCCGCCGCCACGCCTCCAAAATGCTACCACTGGTTGTGACACACCTCTCTCCTCCACCCCCTCCTCTTCTTCCTCCTCCATGGCCTCTTCCTGTGCTTTGTCCTCGGAACCAGCGGTGCTCCGTAGGCGTTCAAGGGGCTACGCAAGTACGCAGGCAAAAAGATGTCATGCCGTGCTTGCGCTGGTGTGTTTGGGGGAGAGGAGCCACACTGGGGCAGAGGTTCTGTCAGCTCTGCAGGGGCAGGCCGAGAGGTGGTTGACACCACGCCAGCTTAAGCCAGGAATGGTGGTTTGCGACAATGGCACCAACCTCCTCTCTGCCCTCCGACAGGGACAACTGACCCATGTGCCCTGTGTGGCTCACATCCTTAACCTGGTGGTGCAGCGGTTCTTGGGCAGGTACCCGGGCTTACAGGATTTCCTGAGGCAGGCCAGGAAAGTCTGTGTGCATTTCCGCAGATCATATAATGCCAGTGCTGGGCTGGCTGAGCTGCAAAAGGAGTTGAACCTAACCAAGAACCGCCTTATATGTGACATGCCCACCAGGTGGAACTCAACGTTGGCCATGCTGCAGCGGCTGCACACGCAGCAGAGGGCCATCAATAAGTACCTGTGTGACTACGGCACCAGGACAGGGTCAGGGGAGCTCAGGTTTTTTTCACCACGCCAGTGGGGCATGATCAGGGATGCATGCACTGTCCTGGCACCATTTGAGGAGGCCACAAGGATGGTGAGCAGTGACAGTGCATGCATCAGTGACACTGTACCTCTTGTCCATCTGTTGGAGCATATGCTGTGTGGAATAAAGGACAGGGCACTTGAGGCAGAACAGAGGCAGGAAGAGGAGAACTTCCTTGCCTCTCACGGCCCCCTTTACCCAGACAGTGTTCCTTCTGTCCCACACATCGCACAGGAAGAGGAGAAGGAGGAGGATTGTGTCAGCATGGAGGTGAAGCCTTGCACTCAGCGGCAGTCTTTTAGGGATGATTTACAGTCCCAAGAAACCCGTGGACTTGTACGTGGCTGGGAGGAGGTGGCTGCGGATCATGTCGTCCTTAGTAACCCAGAGGACTCCGGACCGAATGCCTCAGCTAACCTACGCTGCATGGCCTCCCTGATCCTGCAAAGTCTGTACAAGGGTAAGGTTGCAGACCTTATCTTACCGTCGCAGAGGGAGCAGAGGATGAGACATCTCCGGGAGGCCTTGCAGAAAGGTCTGTGCAACACGTTTCCAGAGACTGGTAGGTTACAAACTCCTGGTCCTGGACAACGAGTTGCTGAGGCTTCGGTCAGTAGCAGAAGGAGCGCTGGGGAAGGTGGCCGTCTGACAATTTTTTAGTGCGCAGCCCCAAGATATGATCGGTTCCAGCAACCATCGCCAGCGTCTGATATACATGGTGCAGGAATACCTAGGGGCAAGGTCAGACTTGGACACCTTTCCCACCGAAAATCCTCTGGCTTACTGGGTCTTGAGGATGGATCACTGGCCAGAGCTTGCACAGTATGCAATTGAGCTACTGGCCTGTCCTGCATCCAGCGTTCTTTCGGAACGCACATTCAGTGCTGCTGGAGGCTTTGTCACGGATCACAGGGTGCGCCTGTCCACCGACTCGGTTGATCGACTGACCTTCATAAAGATGAACTAGTCTTGGATCACCACCAGCTACCAAGCACCTGAAGCTGATATAACAGAATAATTTATTTTCAAATGTCACATCCCTTCAAGACTGCCTATGCTGATGCTGAGTGACTGTCCTGTTATGTTGACTGACTATCTTCCTCCTCCTCAATGATCCGATTCATGATGATAGCTTGGAAGAACATTTTCTTTTCTGGGTGCCGCCACCAGTGGCTAAGGCCCAATTTTTCAGCCCCTGTTTAACAGGGGCATGTAATTACATTTTTTGATGCAATGCTTTGCAGCAGGGCTCATTCCTGCACTCCAACTAGAGTATCTGGGAGAGGTTGCAGTGTCGTGGCACCAGCACCAGTGCCTAAGGCCCAATTTTTCAGCCCCTGTTTAACAGGGGCGTGTAATTACAATTTTTGATGCAATACTTTGCAACAGGGCTCATTGCTGTGCTCCAAGTACAGTATCTGTGAGGGGTTGCAGTGTTGTTGCACCAGTGCCTAATGCCCAATTTTTCAGCCCCTGTTTAACAGGGGCGTGTAATTACTATTCGATCTAATAAATCACAGCAGGGCCCATTCATGCACCCACCAAGAGTAACTGTGAGGGCTGACAGTGTTGTAGCACCAGCACCACCACCAAAGGCCCAATTTTTCTGTCCCTCTTCAACAGGGGCATGCAATTACAATTCTTGATCTAATAGTTTACAGTAGGGCCCATTCATGCGCTCACCAAGAGTAACTGTGAGGGCTGACAGTGTTGTAGCACCAGCACCACCACCACCAAAGGCCCAATTTTTCTGCCCCTCTTTAACAGGGGCATGCAATTACAATTCTTGATCTAATAATTTACAGTAGGGCCCATTCATGCTCCCACCAAGAGTAACTGTGAGGGCTGACAGTGTTGTAGCACCAGCACCACTACCAAAGGCCCAATTTTTCCTACCACTGTTCAACAATGGCATGTAATTACAATTCCTGATATAATAGTTCACAGCAGGGCTTTCCAGCACCCACCAAGAGTAACTGTGAGGGCTCACAGTGTTGTTGTAACACCAACATGTAAGGGGCAAATTTCAGCAAAGTATATACGGCAGGCCCCTACTTTCAAACATCCAACTTACAAACGACTCCTACTTGCAAACGGAAGGAGACAACAGGAAGTGAGAGGAAATCTACCCCTAGGAAGGGAAATTCTCTCCTGTAAGAGTTAATATGGGAAAAAGGTGTCTCCTCTCTACTGATGGTTTATCACCAATCCTTGTTTCAATAGAAACCCCACTTTTCAAAAACATTTGTCATTGGGACGGAAAGTGAGGTGAAATGTTCTGAACAGGTGCACAGACAGCAAAACAAATGTTACAGGGGTGATAACCCTTCCCTATGTTTTCCAAAAAGCTTAAAAATAGATTTTTTGGCTGGAGCTACACTTAAACAATGTATCTGTTCAAAATTAAAAACAGATTCTACTTAAAAACAAACCTATAGTTCCCTGTCTTGTTTGCACCGCCTGTATACTGCTGTTCAGAGTATATAGGACCTTTTTTATTTTGGGTGCGGGGTTCCCCTTAATATCCATACAAGACCCAAAGGGGCTGTTAATGGGCTGGGGTAGGGGGTGATGGGGTAGCCATGCCATTTTTCTGAAAGATTTTCATCCATATTGCCAGGACAAGACATGACATTAAAGCCGCAAGCAGTTTTAAATGGCTTTTTTTTCCTTTAGAAATGTCATTTTGAGCAGGGACAGTTCTAAACACGGGAAACACATGCCACTTCACAGGCATACTTTAGACACCCCCCGGGTACGATATTTAAAGGAATATTTCACTTTTTTTTTTTCACTTTATGCATCATTAAAATGACTGCTCCCGAAAAACGGCCGTTTTTAAAACTTAGTTTTGCATTGATACATGTCCCCTGGGGCAAAACCCGGGTCCCCAAACCCTTTTTAGGACAATAGCATGCATATTAGTCATTATAATTAGCACTTTAGATTTCGAACGTTTGCGTCCATTGTATTTAATAGGGTTCTAACGTTCGCGCGAACTTTCGGTCCGTTCGCAGGTTCTGGTGCGAACCGAACCGGGGGGTGTTCGGCTCATCCCTAGTCCCAAAATGTTATCATCTTTTAAGATCTTCCAATGCTTACTCATGACATTATTAATCCAGCGATGTTGCGCTGAATAGGTGGTCAAAAAAAAACCATTCATGTTTGGCAGTGTTACTGCCCACCTTAACCTTGGGAACCCGAAGACTATCCCTATCAACTTCAGATACTTGAGTAATCTCTTGCTCCAATATCTTACTAGAATAGCCTTTTTGAAGGAATCTATCTTTGAGGACCAGAGCTTGGTTCAAAAAATCCTCTTTCTTGGAACAATTGTGGCAAATACACCAAAACTGCCTCTTAGGAATGGCTTTAAACCACATGGGGTAGTGACAACTCCCCATGGGAATGAACCCATTCTGATAAGTTAGTGTAGCGGGTGTTTGAATTTATGTGAGGACTCTGGTGGTGTGGGGTTCCTTGGGGCCTACAGGTGGCGTTGTTGCCTTGGGCTGGAGCTGAACTCACACCGCAAACTGTGCCTTTTTGTCCTCCCCTGGAGCTGGTACAGCGGGGCGGGGAACCCGCTGTGACGCAAAGGGAGAGGTCATAAAAGGTGCGGACGCCCTGATTTTGGGGCAGAGAGTTGGAGGACGCGGCCGCACCCAGGCACCTTCAGCTTGGGTGCTGGCGTTCTGGTGTTCCAGGCCTAGGCGCCCTTGGCCTAGCTGGAGCGGAGATGGAGTCCATCTCAGGCACCTTTAGCCTGGGGTAAGGTACTATGGCGGATGCCTGGGGCTCAGTACCTTCGACTAAGTTCCGCGAGGGTGGAGGAATCCGAGGGGACCCTAACTCCTTGGGTGCCCGTGTCTGAGTTCATGAGGACTGGTGCGCAGTAACTTCTCTGAAGAGCCCGGCGCGGCATCGCTGGTGACGGAGAGGCCTCCATTTCTCCCTTGGACAGATTTCTTCCTCTGACAGGGGCAAAGTGAGCGAAGGTAATTCACGTTCTATATTACCTAGTCAGTGGCAGTGACTATTCACCACTGGTGACAGCACAGTGGGCAGCAGCAAGAAGGGAAAGGATTGTGCCTCGATCTGTCCCCATTTTCCAAAGGAGAAAGATTGTTTTATTGCTTGGCAAGAAGAATAAAACTGAGTTCTACCTATTCACTGTGTGGAACTTGGGTTACTAAAGCAAAGGAGTCAGGGACGAAGGACTGGACTTGACTCTAGGACACCTACACAAAAGCCCAATCTTCTGGCCTTCACCTCTTAGTTACGGAGGACATGGGCCGTGGTGTGTATCATCTCTCTCTCCCAGGTACCGCTAGACAACAGTCATATAACCGATAAAGCAAGGGAGAGGGGTGAGGCCGCTACATTGATAAAAAATATGTTTTTCACGAAAAAATTACTAAATCCCAAAAATGTATGAAAGAACTATTTCATTCATAAGAGAATATCATTCCCCAAGTATTGGAATAAGGGTAGGCCATAAACGCATGTAGTGAACACTCATCCCCCTTCTATAAAAATAAGTCATCATCAATGTACCTATGCCAAAATAACAGTATATTGTCTATTGGCATATATGGCCTTCTATTCCTACAGCGCTATAAAAAGATTGGCAAGGCTGGGGGCAAATTTTGCCCTCATCGCCATGCCTTTGTGCTGTAGAAAATAATTCCCTCCATAGAAAAAGTAGGAATTTCAAGAATTCAAGAATAAACCTCCTTTGTTTCTGGGGTAATGTTTCCTCCCTATTAAGAAAATATTGGCACGCTTCATATCCCTTTTGATGTGGGATGATCGTGTAGAGAGAGGATACGTCCGCAGTGACTAAAAAAACTCTCCCTCCATGTGCATTCCTGCAAGTTCATTCATTATTTGCATAGCGTCTTTAAGGGAAGACGGAGTTTTACATACTAGCGGTTGCAGGGAAAAAGTCTATGTATTTTCCAATATGTGACCAAATCAATCCCACTGACGATTGGTCTTCCAGGGGACTTCTCCAACTTTTTGTGCACGTTAAGTAGATAATAGCTAATTGATATTTTTGGGACCAAAGGAACCACATTTTTTTTTCTTTTTTATCTATTATGCCATTTTTAAAGTCTACCTGTAATATTCTTTACAGCGGTTTCTTATACATACGAGTGGGATCTCTTTTTAATATCTCATAAGTGCTTCTATCTGATAGTAATTATTCATCTCCTCCATATAATATTTTTTTTAAAAAGGGCAATCCCTCTCCCTTATCAGCAGGTCTTATAATCAGATCTTTACATTCACAAAGGGACTTGATTCCCTCCTGCACCTGATGGTGAGAATTTGCCTTTAATTTAGCTGTTTCTAAATCTTTTAACACCAAGTTCTTAAGCATAGCATCATTGGAACTTGTACCTCCCGGAGGGTAAAATAAAGAAGAATTTTTAAGCCCGGTATGAAAAACTTCACCTACTGTACGTTCCCTACTGAAGTCCTTCCTATTGGGTTAGATATAATATGTTGTTTAATGCCCAACTTTCTCATGAATGTTTGAGAGGAGTGGTGTACCTCCTGGGGTGCTCATGTGGCTTTCAATATGTTGGGAGGACTACTCGCACCTTGTGTGTTTGAGTTGGTGAACAGCTGGCTAACATCAGGAAAGGGTTTCTGGGTCATAGTCTCTCCCAACATTTTGCTCAATGTCACAACAGGGATCCTGTCATAGGTATTGAAATGTATTGGCATGGTAGTGACCTTAAAAGACAGATTTCCCATAGAGAAATGCAGTGTATTTTTTTTTCAAATATAGATTTTTATTAGATTTTTTTACAAAATAAACAGAATCAACGAATATAGCAACATTTACAAAGTATATGATTATTGCTTCTTCAAAGTAACAGGCAAAGGTATCTAGCATAGATTAATCTAAACATATATCATAACATTTTGTCACACTGCTACCTTAACCTATTTCTCCTACTTCATATCACCCTGTACCATGAAGCTCCACTACTCCATTTCATATACTTTAACCCACAAAAAGAGAGAAAAAAGAAACCCCAGTCCCCAAGAAAAAAAAAAGGGGGGGGGGAGGGGGGAAGAAGTAGAGAGAGGGAGAGACCTCTCCTACAGAAAGATTCAGAAAGGGAGGAGGGCAGTATTCAGGGATGGCCCCCGGAAATATATCCTACTGTCAAGCCTCGCCTCCATCACTTCTCCTGTCTTCAATTCATATGAATGCTTTATAACCCTAAGAGGGATTTACCCTCTTCCGAGTAGATAAAGAGATTCCAAGGAGTCCATATCTTTCTGTATATCTCCTGTCTATCAGTGGATGTCAAGATCAAATCTTCCATCCTTCTAATATCTTCCACCTTCCTCAGCCACATTGCTGTGGTTGGTGGTGTCTGTTGTTTCCACAGCAGAGGGATGCAAGATTTAGCTGCATTTAATAAATGGCATATGATGGATTTTCTATAGTTTTTTATTGACATATTAGAGACATGCAATAAAAAGAACGCCGGATCATTCGGAATTTGAAAATTAGTAAATTTCTGAGAAATGTTCCGAACCATTGTCCAAAAAGCAGTCAGTTTAGGGCATATCCAAAATATATGTAGAATAGTCCCTCTATTTGCACCACATCGCCAACAGCATTCTGATGTCTCAGGGAATATGGTATGAAGTCGACTAGGTGTCATATACCATCTCGTCAATATCTTATAATTAGTCTCCTGTACCTTGGTGCAAATTGAGGATTTAAACGAGAGACTAATCATAGCTTGTAT
This sequence comes from Rana muscosa, assembly GCA_029206835.1. Classification (NCBI taxonomy): domain Eukaryota; kingdom Metazoa; phylum Chordata; class Amphibia; order Anura; family Ranidae; genus Rana; species Rana muscosa. Next base: position 997,658,364 of record CM055118.1, read on the forward strand.
TTGTGCTTTAGTGAATGTACAATGCAGATCTAGACCCCATTTTAATATACAAGTAAGCTCTGGCTGTTCCTGTGGAGAATTATGGTTCTATTCCAGAGCAATACTCCTCAAATAGGGTTAATTGCCTAGAATATGCCTGCGGGTCTGGTATAGTCTGAAGGAAATGGTATAGCTGAGCTGCATTCCAGAATATAAGTCTATAGGGGCCTGCAGGATTCATCAGCTCCTCTATAGTAGGCCATCTATCTCCTATCACAAACTGTGATGCAGTGATTCGCTCAGTCTCACGTAAGGTCAAAAATTGTGTGGTTGGGAGCCCTGGAAGAAATTTAGGGTTCCCAATAATCGGAGTTAAAGGAGATGTCTTGGTCGTTTGCTCTGCCTGTATCATAACCTGTGAGCATTGTTTCAAGGTATTCCCTATCAGAGGATGTAATTTTAAATCTAACGGTATAAAATCCCAACACCATAGCGCCCTCCTCAATGGTATGGAGGATTGATGCTGTTCTATTTGCACCCATAACTTCAGATCATTATGACGTTGCCAGTCTATTACTCTTCCAAGATGGACTGCTTGATAATATTTCCGAATGTCCGGCAGTGATAAGCCACCATAATATTTTGGAAGAGTTAATAGGGTGCGCGAAAGGCGTGGTTTCTTATTAGCCCAAACAAATCGTATGAACATTGCCTGTACTTGTTTGAAGTAAGAAGTCGGTACCCGTATCGGTAGAGCTTGAAATAAATATAAAAATTTTGGTAGGATACACATTTTATTAAATTAGACCTACCGAACCACGAATGGAAGTTTGTATGCCACTTCTCTAATAATAATCTAACCTTTATTAACAAAGGGGGGACATTTTATTCATACGTACGGGCTAGATTTGCTGGGATGTTTGTACCTAAATAATCTAATGCTGATATAGTCCACTTAAAGTGGAAACCACCTCGTACTTGTGCCAAGATTCGCGGTGGTAACGCCACCCCCATCGCCTCTGATTTTGAAAAATGTATTTTCAAATTAGATAGGGCACCATATAAATCAAATTGTTTAATAAGATTAGGTAATGATACTGCTGGGTTGACTAATGAAAATAACATATCGGCGTACGCCGAGATCTTATGTTGTGTGCTACCCACTATCACTCCCTGTATATCCGCTTGAAGCCTAATCGTACAAAGAAAAGGTTCCAAAGTAAGAGCATATAAAAGGGGGGACATAGGACACCCCTGCCTAGTTCCATTCTTAATTGAAAAGGATTCTGAGAGCACTCCATTTACCTTGACCTGTGCGGTCGGATTTGAATATATTCTGGCTATCCGGCTCCTCATCACTTCCCCGAGTCCAATATGTCTAAGTACGGAGAACATAAATGACCAGTTTACCCGATCAAATGCCTTCTCCGCATCGGTGTTTAACAATACACATGGAGTTTTCGTGGACTGGGTCACATGTATCAGGTTCAGCACTTTGGAAGTGCTGTCCCTTGCTTCCCGTGTAGGGATGAATCCTACTTGATCTAGATGAATTAATTTTTGTAAATGAGTCGCTAGCCGGGTAGCCAGAACTTTAGTGTATAATTTAAGATCCACATTCAAGAGTGAGATTGGTCTATAACTGCCACAAGAGGTAGGGTCCTTCCCTTCTTTGTATATTAAAGTAATATGGGCTCCCAAGGTATCCCTGGCAAATAAGGAACCAGAATCAATAGCATTAAATAAATTAATCAGGCGCGGGCCCAATATTCCAAATAGCGTTTTGTAGTATTGTACCGTAAACCCGTCGGGGCCAGGCGCTTTCCCTAATTTCATAGTTCCCAATGCTTGTTGGAGCTCCAGTAAAGAAATGGGGGTATCTAATTCCGCAACTATCTCAGAAGATAAAGAGGGCATTTGGGATGCCTGAATATACTCATCTATGGCCAATCTAGATGGTTTAGATAATGATAAATCATATAAAGATGAATAAAACTTTTTAAATTCTCGAGTAATTTGTGCTGGTAAAGTTATCTTCTGTCCGTTGCCATTAACAACTTGGGAAATATATGTTGATAGCTTCTGTTCTCTAACCCTTCTTGCCAGCGCCTTCCCACATTTGTCGCCCGATTCATAACTTGCCTTACGGCAGAACTGTAGCGCCGCTTTCGCTTTAAACTGTAACAAATCTGTAATCTGTTTTCTAATTGCCGCCAGTTCTATTTCTACCATCTGGTTAGGGGCATGTTTATGACTGGCCTCTACAACTGCTAGTTTATCTAATAATTCGGTAAGTTGTTTCGTTCGCTCACGTTTAATACGACCTCCATGTTTGATAAGGACACCTCTCAGAACTGATTTATGTGCCTCCCATAGAACTCCTGGATCACAGTCCGGTAGATCATTCCTCTGGAAGTATAATATCAACTCTTTAGTCACATCCTCCAAAACTTCCGGAGTCTGCAGCAGGCTTTCATTAAGTCGCCAAAAACGATGTGTAAGCGACTGTGTTCCTGTCAAATCGTAGGTCAGGAACACAGGCGCATGATCTGACCATGTAATATTACCTATCGATGTAGTTCGAACCGCGTGCAAGAAATTATGGGGAACCAAAAAATAATCAATCCTGGTATAAATTTTATGTGGAAAAGAAAAAAATGAATAGTCTCGTTCCCCCGTATGTTGTAGTCGCCAGACGTCAATCAATTGAGTTTTATGTAGCATTTTTGCAATACGTTTCAGTTGGCTCGGAGGGATGGTCGATGTGCCCGTGGAGGTGTCCACTGCTGGTATCAGCGGCACATTAAAATCTCCACCGAGTATCAACTGTCCCTCCATGAAGTCTAGGAGTTTCCCCAGTACCTCCTCCAAAAAAGAGGCCTGATTTTCATTGGGAGTATATATTGTTGCCAATGTTATCTGTTTATTCCCCAGGAGTCCCTTAATATAGACATATCGGCCCGTAGGATCTATCAACAAGCTTTGATAGCGCCAGGGGATTTTGCTAGATATTATTATTGAAACACCTTTTGATTTGGCCATCGGGTTAATAGAATGATATGTCCATGGATAAAATTTATTTTGAAGATATTGAAGCCTATCTGTCTTGAAATGTGTTTCTTGAATAAACGCTATATCCGTACCGGAGTGTTTTAAATCGTGAAATAACATGCGTCGCTTCTCAGGTATATCAAGTCCTTTAGCATTCAGGGACATCACTACAATACTGTCCAACGTCATGTTGGGAATAGAAAGGGGCATAGAAAGAAAGAGAGAGAAGGGAAAAATAAATAACTAAAGAGAAAAAAAAAAAGGAAGGGGGGGGGGTTAAATAACTCTCTAATCCCAATCTGAGAGGAGATCTCCTCCTCTCAGCTAGTTACCCTGAGGAAGGTACCTACTACTGGGCCCCTCCAGAATATGTAAGCACAGACCTAATTAGGGGAGTGTTCCGAGATGGGGTTCCCAATTTATTTACCCTCCAGCATTGATCAAAACAAAAAAAAATATCAAATTATATATATTTTATGCCAGCTTTGCACTGTATTTCCTCTCATTACTATTGCCTGTTATATCATGGTGGAAATAGGGAGAGGAGAGAATAGAAATAAAAATTCAAACATTAACATATATAATCCTTCTCTCCCACTTCCTCCATGTAAAAGGACTTCTTCCGATTCTCTGTTTAATATTCTCTAGCAAGGTGACCCCTCGCCTGGCTCTTTCTCTACTTAATAATCTACCCTCTCCTCCTAATATGATTCTCTTACATATATGCAAAAATTAATAGATATAGAAAAGAGAAAAAAAAAATTATATATAGATATATACACATATACATAGATATACATAGATATACCTCCATATATACCCATATACATATACATACACATACATATACATATTTATATTAACTCAGCCTAACCTTTCATGTCATTATTATCACAATTACTCATTATACCATGGTAAAGATAGGAAGAGAAAAAAAAATAAACTAATATACAAATTAAATATATTGAATTGGCATTTCGCATAAATAAACATAAACCATGTCAAAGGACTTCTTCCAATTCTCCCTCTTTAATATTCCCCTTCAAGAACCCCACATATAGCCTCTTCTCCATTTAATAACCCATCATTTCCTCATAATATGTTTGTCCTACAACTTATGTGGGGGGTGGGGTAAAAAAAAAATAAAAAAAAATATATAAACCCCTAGTGTCTAGATTTCCCTTTTACCCCTCTTCTCAAATATATTAATCAAGCAGAATTGTAGTTCCTAGTTACCTACATTGCTCCCTTTCCCTCAACCCTTAACCCGTGTGTCTTATTGTGTCCTTATTCTCACTCTCCTACTTCCTCCCCTTTACTCGCGATCTTATAGATCTATAGATATATAGTGTGTATTTATTTATTTTTGTGTTCTTTATATATCATTATTTCACCTACTCCCCTTTGTGCATTCCCTCCCTTTCTCCTCCACTTTCTCCCCTCCCCTCCTCCCCTTTATATATTCCCACCCTTACCCCCCCCCCCCAACTCCATTACGTGAAACTGATCGTGTTCTATATACTTCTTTATTTGTAATAGTATTTAGTGAAAAGAAAAAAGAGAAAGAACCCATAACATGGGTTTATTTGTAATAATATTTAGTGACAAAAAAAAAAAAAAGAACCCCAAACATGGGTAGCGGTATAGCAGTAGTTACCACCCCCCATGTTCCCTCACAATCTCACCCTAAACCCCACAATTATTCATCAAAACCTTATCCCCTTACCTAAAAAAAACAAAACAAAAAAAAAACACACACATCAACCATAATGTTCCCTTCTTCCCCTTTCCCACCCCACAATTCTTTAATTCGGTTATATATTATATACCTATTTTATGGTATATTATGGTATCATTGTTTTATGGTATTTCCAATATAAAGGGCTCTATGTAGGCTAAAAAAAAAAAAAAAAAGGGGGGGGAATTCACCCGCGTCGTATCCTCTTTCTATATTACTTCCCCCCCCCCCCCCACTCTCTCCACCTCTCTCTCTGATTATGTATTCTGACCAGATCTTTTAGGGTCCCTCTTGTTCCTCATCTGCTTGGGATATCGGCAGTGTCCTCCCAATGTCAGTAATACCTCGCCGTGTTGGACCCGGCATAGGTTTTAACCAGTTGGGGATCGGGATAGCGTCCATCTCCAGGAAAACAAACAGTCCTGGTAAGTCCGTGGGGCTAGATATAAAAAAGGAAGCAGGACCCTTCTTCACGGTTAATGCAATCGGAAATCCCCATCTATATGTATATCCCTTTTGCCTGATCTTATCCAGTAATGGGCGCAATAATGCTCTCCGTTGCAATGTAGCTCTGGATAAGTTAGCTAATATTTTTACTGGGGTTCCCTTAAAGTCAATGTCTCCTGCTTCCCATGCCCTACGGAGGATCATCTCCCCGTGGGGGTAGTGTAACAAGCGACATATAACATCTCTGGGTCTTTTTAGGTCTTTAGAGCGAGGTCCCAGGGCTCTATGTACCCTTTCAAACTCCAATTCTGCTGGGGTCACTGAGACAGCTAATTGCTGGCAAATTGTCAAAACCACAGATTGTAATGACTCCTGACCTGTCTCCTCTGGGATTCCCCTCAGCCGTAGATTATTGCGGCGACTCTGATCTTCAAGCTGTTCCAGATGTAATTGTGATAGCGAGACTTGTAAGGCTTGTAGATCTTGCGTCTGCTCCAACTGGGATACTCTTTTCTCCAGGTTAGTTGATAATCTTTCACCTATGGAGATCCTCTCTGTAAGCACTTCTACCTCCGTTCGGATAGTTTGTATATCTCTACGATGTGCTTCCTCCACCCGGAGGATTAATGCCTCCATATCAGCTCGAGTGGGAAGCGCCTCCATATCTGCTCTGGTTGGTAGAGCCTGGATGAGAGCTCTAATGTCCCCTTCCCCCGGCATAGATGGTCTAATCGCCTGCTGCTCCTGCAAGCTCAGCTGAAGGGGGGGACGGACAGAGGTTTCCACCGCAGCCAAAGAAACCGGAACCAGAGGAGCCGCCATAGCTGGCTCTATGTGGACAATGCTCTGGGTTTCTTTTGCTCGGCTCCGTGCAACAGCGGATCTTGTACCTGGGAAATAGCTCTCTATGGTAGCAATGTCTGAGCGGGATTTTGCTGCTCTCTGAGTACGCTTCTCCTTTCCCCGTCCTATGGTGCTCATGCCGGGATAAGCTACAGCATTACCGGCCGCTCAGCTGGAGGGTATTAGGAGCTCCGTTTGTGTCTGACCTTACACCACCATCTCCTGACCACACCCCTCCCCGGAAGTGTGTCGCAGTGTATTTTTTACCTCAAAACCTTATATCCCTGGGGCCTTAATGTCAAATGGGACATTAATGCTTTTATTAACAACAGCTGAGATCTTTCTAGATATTCAGATGCTTTATATCTGTCAATACATTTATTATTACATATTGATTATTCCTTTTCATTCTTTTTATACATTTTTATTTCTGATTAAACTTTTTTTTGTGTTGTGTTTTTTATTAAATATATATTTTTGATATTTAAGGTGTTATTTTTTTCATTATATAGTATTTTGGGATTTTATTGATTATCGATACGTGTATTTTTGGTATAAATGAGATATGATATATTGTGTTTTATATGTTTATTTATGATTTTTACATTTTGTAATTGTCACTGAAAGTGAATGTCTTTATTATGGAACCACTCGATGGAGCTAGGGGGATCAATATGGGTAATTTGCACCTGGATGTATAAGTTGTTATACATGGTTATTTGTATAATCCCCTTTATGTTTTCATATCATCCTTTGGTATATATACTTAAGTTTTTGGCATATGGTGACACCACAATGTTTATCCAATGGCAGACCTGTAGGAGATTTAGGTTTAGCTCCGCAGGTGTGTACTGCTTCACATACATGGGATGTTTACTTCCACTGTCTCTTCCTCTTTAAAAGATGACTGCTGATGTCTCAGACCATTCTCCAATCCCAGAATATGCCTCATACAGGGAAATGCGTTGGGTCGAGTTGGGTCTGTGATGTCATCATGCCAAAGCTGTTCGGATGGCACCGGATCTGTGTCGTTAGCTGTCTGATTAAAAATATTTTTATTTCTTCGGTACATGTACTGTAAGTGCAACACTATTTGATTAAATAATTTTTATCAACTGAGTTGCGCTATGAGACCTCCTCTTTTGTGCTTATTTTTCTGAGTGGTGGAGTTCATCTGGGAAGCTTAATAGATGCCAGACTTTGGGCCTAGCTACAGGTGCCATAGATCTGTATGGGAATCTTTGTTCTGCTCCCTGGATTGAGATACACGCGCTAATGATCTCTACAATCTGAGATCATTTGGTTCTGGTGAGAAGCTGCATTATTGCAGGGGCACTTTTGGAGCACGTTTGCCATTTCCAGTGTTTACAGAGAGCACAGAGCACTTTTTAGCATGTTAATATGGACTTAAATTTTTTACTTTAATGAACTTTGTCACTAGTACATTTATTTTCACTAAGTACATTTATTTCACTAGTACATTTATTTCACTAGTACATTTATTTTACAACAATGGCTAAATATGATTGATTTTTTATATGTTTGATGAATTCTATTATTATTTTATCTTATGCACTTGGACTCGATAGTGGAATATTTTGTATAGAGTCAAATAAGCCCATGTTTGTAAAAATATTTATTTCAATACTTTATCACAGACACGGAGATGTTTTTCTTTTAAGAATATTATGTAAAGAAATTTTTTTTTTAGTTTTTATTTATCTATATTGATGATGTGCAATTTGCAAGTACAGTTGCACTAATTTTACCAAGTGCTTAGTGAATGTGCAAGCAAAAATTTAATTTTTTAAATTTTCATTGCACATTTAATTTTCATTGTTCTTTACAAAGTGAACCTTCAGCACATTCACTAAGCTCTGCGGAAAATGAATGCAACTGTGCTTGCAAAGTACACAGTGTATTTGCCTTTAGTAAATAAACCCCATTGCTGTTTATTCCTTTTTTATATAATCTTTATTTTAATTTTCAATAAGAATGGGATGACATACAATAATTAAGAATCAAACCAATAAGAGAGACAACAAGAAAAAGGGGGCATATGAGAAATGGGGGCACTGGACCATTTGTTTTAGAAGGTACTTTGATACAAACAGTGGCAAACATCACATAACACCACCATTTTTATACCCAAACAGCATGGGGGGGGGGGGGGGTGTGCTTTTAAACCAGTGTACCGAGCCAGGACTATGTACCCATAGACCATAGACAATACTGTGAACAATGCACCAATTGTGATCTAGAATAAGAAAAAGGGAAGGGGGAGTATAGGAGGTGGGAGAGGGAGCAAAGAGAGGAGATAAAAACAGGAAGGGGGAGTGGGAGGGTCAAACATCCTATGAATACTAATAACCCAAATGGTCAATAGAACAAAGACAGGAACAACAAAAAACAAAAACAAAAAACAGTCAGCACTTTATCTAAAATTGTAATTAGTATTAGCATAACGAATCTTGGGGTCTATAGCATGTGGGTCTAATCCCCAATAACGTTATATTAAACTATTACTGTAGGGACCTCCGGCACTGATGACCAAGGCAAACAAAATCTAGAGGTAACAAACTATGGCACCTGTACCGTATTAGAGGTATCATGTATCTAGGTGGTCCATACACTGTAAAACTTTTCATATCTGTTCTTGCACTTTGCCACCCACTCCTCCGCCCGCCATAATATTATTGACCAGACAAATCCAGTCAGATCGTCCAGGAACATGAGTCGACTTCCAATGTATGGGAATTAGGTAGGTACCTGGGAGCATTTAAAAAGGTGTGGCAAGAGGGATGGATGACACTTGAAGTAGAAACTCCAATGGGGAGTCATTCATATCGATGTCTAATATAACTTTTAGCTGGGTTCTGACATCTTGCCAAAAGGGCATAAGCCTCGGCACTCCCACCACATGTGTAAGTAGGTAACACAAAGCTCACAACCCCTCCAACAGACATCCGAAACCGCCGGATACATTTTGGCCAAAATGGACGGAACTCGGTACCATCGGGTCAATAGTTTAAAGCTATTTTCCTGCATCTTTGTATCCACAGAACTCTTGTGGGTAAAATGGTATAAGTGATCCAATTAAGTCTCCCTAAGCGTATTGTTATTTATTTCAATTTAAATCTGCCTGCTCTCTCCCTCTGACATTGCATCACACCAAAAAGGAGTCCATGCTGTCTAGCAAATTAGTAGTTTTTCTGGCTTAAGGCTCCAAATAAAAAACACTGTAATTTTAATTTCATAATAAAACCTGCCTAGTTTCTCTTCCATTGCAGTCTGGTAACATGGTTTACAATGTGTGCAGTATGTGCCTGAAATATTTCTGGCTTACATACAATAACCAAAAATTTATAATTTTAACCCCAAAATAAAGTTGTAATAAGTAGCTTTTGCTAAAATATTTTTTGTGTAGAAGTAATAATTGAGAAGAGGTAATACAGTCAGGGCCGGTGCTACCAATAGGCAAAGTAGGCGCCGGCCTAAAGCGCACATCAGTCGGGGCGCTGTTCCGTGCGGCCCCCCCTAAGTGAAGCGTGACAGCGCTCTTTTCCCCTGCTCGGTCTACCGAAGATCTCAGGCAGCGGTGCTGTGACAGGGCAGGGAGAGGTGAGCTGCGGGCTGTCAGAGTGTTTCCCCCACTCACCTTTCTCCTGTCAGCAGTGTGGGAGAAGAGAGAGCGGCTCGCACGGTCACATCAGCTTCCAAGAAAACCAATTACTACTCACTCTTTGGCTCTGCTGCCCCTTGTGACTGATTGCTGGATTGATAAGATAAAGTGACGCTTTTAGCTTCTGAACTTCCGGTTAATAGAACGCAGATGGTTACAGGAAACTGTACACACGCTGTAGCTTGCTATGCAAGCATTTAACTTTGCAAGTGCATTTTAATTTCTTTTAAACCTTTAAAAAAAAAACTGAATTACACAATTGGAGGCTGCCTCTGATTTTCTCTTTTCCCATACATGCACGCATCCTTGGAGTATAATACTGGGTAATCTTCCAGCAGAGTGAAGTGGTATCAGTGGAGGTGGGAGTACCCACATTCAAGTGCATTAGACCTTCTTATGACACATAAGGGGCCAAAAAGTTCTGGTGAGTGAGCATTAAAGAAGGGGAGCACAGATAGTGTCACATACAGCAATAAAGATTGTGATATTTTAAGCACTAGTCACATTAACCCACTAGTGGATTTGGCACATGAGGTCTATAACATTGGGACTTTTTATATATTGATTATATACTGATTAATAATCAGAAGTCACTTTTTGATTTCACATTGGTTTGCATTTTTGCAGAATAACTGTATAACATATGTAATTTTGTTGTTTATATCATGAGAGTGCGAGCCCCTGTCTCTGTGAAAATGAGTGTAGAATGGACACAGGACTCACAAAGAGGCAGTTTGAGAAGTTCCAGCAGAAGATTGGTGAGCAGAGGAAACTATGCTTTAAGTTTTCTCTGGATTTTGTAAGTCTAGATTGGGGCAGAAACTTGAAGACTTCAAAGAGCATTGGGAGGGATGGAGTCTTTAGTCTTGTGTCCGGGCTTTCCAGAAGTTCTGCAGGTTGTGTGTGTGTGTCCAGGTGAACACACCCATTATAAGGCGGAGCTGAGCATAGCTCAGAGGAGGTGGGATAGGAGTTGGTGTTGGAGCAGTTGCTGCAGCCAGGAGGGAGGTGTGCTACTGTTTAAAAACCCAGGCAATATCCTTGAGGTGGCACTCCATGTGGGAGCTGAGACAACTGGAAGAGAGAGTCCGGGGGACCAGAGGGGACTGCGAGTCTTGGAGGAGTGTGAAAGCCTGGAGTGTCAGGAGAGCCCCTTCCTAGAGGCCAGGAGTGGGCCTGTGCGGCTTTGTACTGTGACCAAGGCTGAGTGAGCCTTGAGAGCCAGGTGGCTTGGCATTTTCATTTTGTTGTTTTTGTCTGGAGAAGAACCCCTGTTTTTCTGTTACTTTTAATAAAAGTGGGCTACCACACCCTAAAACCTGAAGTTTCTTTTGGCTTTAACCACTGTATATATACGTCGGCAGAATGGCACCGACAGGCACAATCACGTACAGTGAACGTGATCGCCTTTGTACAGTTGGGGGGTCCGATCGGACCCCCCTCCTATACAGTGAGCGGCCGTTTATCGTTGGGGAGCGATCAGAGATGAGGGGGTGACCATTCGATTTCGGCCACCCCCTCGCGATCGCTCCCGGCCAATGAAAATGCTTCCTCCGCCATGTGATGTAAACACAGGCAGGAGGAAGTGATGTCATCTCCCTCGCGGCGGTCTTTTCAATTCCGGCGCCGAGGAGAGAGGAAGCAGGTTAGTGCACCAACAGTCCACTGACACTTAGGTACACATAGGCACACATTTCACCCCCCAGTCACCCCCAGATCACCCCCCAGGTCACCCCCCCAGCCCCCAATCACAGTGTCATCATTGCAGTGATCATTTATTTTACTGATCACTGCATTTAGTGTCATCTGTGATAGTAAAAAGTTGCAGGGCAGTTAGGTTTAGGCCCCTTTAGGTCCAGGGTAGCCCCCTAACCCCCCCTAATAAAGGTTTAACCCCTTGATCGCCCCCCAGGTAACCCTTTCACCCCCTAACGCCAGCGTCACTAAGCGATCGTATTTTCGATCGCTGTATTTAGTGCCGGTGGTGCCCTAGATAGCCAGTTATTTATTTTTAGTTTCGCCGCAGGTTTTTAGAGCGTCAGGTACCCCCATATATTATTTTAACCCCCTGATTGCCCCTAGAGTTAACACTTTCACCAGTGATCACCGTATAAGCGTCACTGGTGACACTGGTTACCCAGTTAGTTATTTAGTTATTTAGGTAACCCGTCAGGTTTTTATATAGCGTCGGGTACCCCCATATTTAACCTAATAAAGGTTTTAGCCCCCTGATTGCCCCTAGTTAACCCTTTCACCAGTGATCACCATATAAAGGTTACGGGTGACGCTGGTTGGTTAGTTTGCTTTTTTTAGCATCAGGGCACCCGCCGTATATAACCCAATAAAGGTTTAACCCCCTGATCGCCCGGCGGGTGAAATCAATTAGGTTTTAGCGCCAGAGAGGGTCTGCGTCGCCCCAGGCAGCGTTAGGTTAGTGCCAGTAACGCTAACACCCACGCGCAAAGCATACACCTCCCTTAGTGGTATAGTATCTGATCAGATCAATATCTGATCTGATCAGATCTATACTAGCGTCCCCAGCGGTTTAGGGTTCCCAAAAACGCAGTGTTAGCGGGATCAGCCCAGATACCTGCTAGCACCTGCGTTTAGCCCCTCCGCCCAGCCCAGCCCACCCAAGTGCAGTATCGATCGATCACTGTCACTTACCAAACACAAAACACATAACTGCAGCGTTCGCAGAGACAGTCCTGATCCCTGCGACCGCTAACAGTTTTTTTGTAGCGTTTGATATATTTGCTGACGACAGTCGGGTGCTTTTTTTCCTGTGAATCTTACTAGTGTACCCCTAAATTTAGAGCCCAAAATGGCAAGACGAAGGTACACTAGTAAAGAGGCCTACGAGATTCTGAGCATGACAGATAGTGAAGAGGAGGTCACGTATCTGTCTGATTCAGGCTCAGAATATCTTCCCGTAGAAGACAGTGACGTCAGCGGCCCCACGTCAGATAGCTCTGACGACGAAGTTGAGGTCCCTGCTAAGGTCAGGCGTACCCGATCCCGATCTTCTGAGGTTGTTGAGGAGCAAGAACCGCAGGGCTCTCGTATCATGGAGCAGAGTAGTACTAGCGCCGCTATTCCTTCTGGTGAATTGGCAAGCACCAGCGGCCTAGTACAGCCTGGGCGTACATCCAGCACTGCAGTATCACGTGGTGACGTGGCGAGTCCCATAAGTGCAGTTCAAGCTGGCGAGGTGGCAAGCACAAGTAGTGTCCCGCTGCCACCAATAGGAAGACAAAGGCAGGCCCGTCGTACCCATAGTGCTCTTCCTGCAGAATTCGCCTATCCTGATTGGGTCCCCACCACTTCTGCAGAACCCGTACTTCCCCCATTCACTGCCCAACCCGGTATTCAGGTGGAAACAGCTGATTTTATGCCAATTGACTATTATTCGCTGTTTTTCACGGAAGATCTCTATAGATCTATTGTGGACCAGAGTAATTTATATGCTGGTCAATTCATCGCCGCTAATCCCCATTTGCCTTCCATTGCCAAAGATTGGAAACCAATTACGGTTTCCGAATTTAAGACCTTTCTGGGCCTTTCCCTCAACATGGGCACACATAAATTCCCGTCATTGCGTGCTTATTGGTCCACGCACCCAATTGACCACATGCCCGTGTTCTCTGCCTCCATGCCCAGGAAACGATACGAGCAGATTTTGCGGTTCATGCACTTCAACGACAATGAACTTTGTCGTCCACGTGGGGACCCTGAATACGACCGGCTCTATAAAATTCGGCCCCTCATAAACCACTTCAACGAACGTTTTGCAGCCTTGTTTATTCCCGATCAAGCTGTCTGCGTTGATGAGTCCCTGATTAAATTTTCTGGCCGCTTGGCTTTCAAGCAGTACCTTCCCAGCAAGCGTGCCAGATACGGGGTCAAGCTCTATAAGTGCTGTGACAGGGCAACAGGCTATGTATGGAGCTTTATGGTTTATGAGGGAAAAGATAGTCAGGTTGAGCCGGTCAACTGCCCGGATTACATAGGGAGCGCTGGCAAGATAGTGTGGAAATTGGTGTCACCCTTATTCGGAAAGGGGTACCACTTGTATGTGGACAATTATTACACGAGTGTGCCACTGTTTAGTAACTTGTTTGATCATCAGATTGGAGCATGTGGCACCGTGCAACCCAATCGCCGGGGCTTTCCCCAGCGGCTTGTAGATGCCCGTCTTAGGCTGGGGGAGAGAGCCTGCGTAAAGTGTAATAACTTGCTCGCTATGAAGTGGAGGGACAATAAGAATGTTTTCCTTCTTACCTCCCTTCATGCAGACACGACAGTCCAAATTCGTACGGCAACTGGTGTTGTGGAGAAACCCCTCTGTGTCCACGAATATAACAAAAATATGGGAGGGGTGGACCTCAACGACCAGTTGTTGGCGCCGTATCTAATTGACCGTAAGGCGAGACGCTGGTACAAAAAAGTGTCTCTATCCTTATTTCAATTGGCTTTGCTGAACGCTCATGTGCTATACAGAGCTTCAGGCGGGACGTTATCTCTTCTAAAATTCCAGAATGAGATTGTCACAGAACTCCTGTATCCAGGCGGTTCTGCACCTCACCATCCCCTACCAAATGCAGTAAGCCGGCTGCATGAGAGGCATTATACGCATGTCCTCCCGAGTACCCCTACCCAACGAGCCCCCCAAAAAAGATGTCGTGTCTGTAGCAAGCGCGGATTTAGGCGTGACACCCGTCATTATTGTCCACTCTGTCCTGACAAACCTGGTCTTTGCCTTGGTGAATGTTTTGAACGCTACCACTCAAAAGTGAAGTTTTAGCGTAGGGTACAGCATTTCACAGACTAGGACACACTTACACAGGGTCTCCCAAGATGCCATTACATTTTGAGAGACCCGAACCATTACAGTTGTTAAAGTTACAAAAAAAAGTGTAAAAAAAAACAAAAAAAAAAACGTAAAAAACAAAAACACAAAAAAAATATAAAATAAAAAAACCAAAAATAGTTGTCGTTTTATTGTTCTCTCTCTCTCTCTATTTTCTCTCTATTGTTCTGCTCTTTTTTACTGTATTCCATTCTGCAATGTTTTATCATGCTTGCTTTTCAGGTATGTAATTTTTTGTTTTCAGGTGCGCCATTCAACTGCAGCGCGGAATTATTGATCTTGACAGCAACAGCGTTTGCTCCCACGATACATAAAGCCGTGACTCCAGTGCTGAAGGAGGTGATTTCACCACCACAGTTAAAAAAAAAGAGCATATATGCCGAAGCATGGGGGCAGCAGGGGCGGAGGAGCGATTTTGCTCCTAATGCCGCATACATACGGTCGAAATTCCGACGGAGGCTTGCCCGTGGAAAAGTCCGACCGTGTGTACGCGGCATAACCTTTTATGCCGCGTACATACGGTCGAAATTTCGACGAAGGCTTGCCTGTGGAAAAGTCCGACCGTGTGTACGCGGCATAACTTTTTTGCGGGAGGATGCCCCCACGCTTCGGGATATATATATTTTAGGCACAGGTTGCGTTAAAAAAATGTTTTCTTTTTTACTAGGTTTTGTTTTGGTATTTGCTTTGCAGGTATGGTATGGTAAGGTCTTACTGTTGTACTGTAATGTTACTTTGTTTTAATGTTAACCATCATTTGCTTAGCAGGTACGCCATTCAGTTGCATTGCGGATTTATTTATCTTGACAGCAACAGCGTTTGCTCCCACGATACATAAAGCCGTGACTCCAACGCTGTAGGAGGTGATTTCACCACCACAGTTAAAAAAAGAGCATATATGCCGAAGCATGGGGGCAGCAGGGGCGGAGGAGCGATTTTGCTCCTAATGCCGCGTATATACGGTCGAAATTCCGACGGAGGCTTGCCCGTGGAAAAGTTCGACCGTGTGTACGCGGCATAACCTTTTATGCCGCGTACATATGGTCAAAATTCCGACGAAGGCTTGCCCGTGGAAAAGTCCGACCGTGTGTACGCGGCATAACTTTTTTGCGGGAGGATGCCCCCATGCTTCGGCATATATGCCCATCATTATAAGTGGGTGGATGAAGGGAGGTATTCTAATGGTGGGCATACCCACCGATCAATCTCTTTTTTTCGTTCAGCCAACAGGCTGCATGAAAAAAAAGATTACAATACATGTCCAACAAGGACCAGCAACGTACTGGTATGTTGCTGGACTTTGAATGTTTATACCAGAATGATGCCTGCAGGTTTAGGTATCATCTTGGTATCATTCTTTTCAGCCAGTGGCCGGCTTTCATGTAAAAGCAGTTCTAGCAGATAATTAGCCTCTAGACTGCTTTTACAAGCAGTGGGAGGGAATGCCCCCCCCCGGATATAAACAGCGCCATTGGGAAATTGGGAAAGCATTTTATCACACCGATCTTGGTGTGGTCAGATGCTTTGAGGGCAGAGGAAAGATCTAGGGTCTAACCCCCCATTTTTTTTCAAAAAAAGAGTACCTGTTACTACTTATTGCTATCATAGGGGATATTTACATTCCCTGAGATAACAATAAAAATGATAAAAAAAATATGGAAGGAACAGTTTAAAAATAAAATAAAAAAGCAAAATAAATAATAATAATAAAAAAAAAAAAAAAAGCACCGCTGTCCCCCCCTGCTCTTGCGCAAAGGCGAACACAAGCATCGGTCTAGCGTCATATGTAAACAGCAATTGCATCATGCATGTGAGGTATCACCGTGAAGGTCAGATCGAGGGCAGTAATTTTAGCAGTAGACCTCCTCTGTAAATTTAACGTGGTAACCTGTAAAGGCTTTTAAATGCTTTTAAAAATGAATGTAGTTTCTCGCCGCTGCGCGTTTGTGCGCAATTTTAAAGCATGTCGTGTTTGGTATCCATGTACTCGGCCTAAGATCATCTTTTTTATTTCATCAAACATTTGGGCAATATAGTGTTTTTTAGTGCATTAAAAATAAAAAAAGTGTGTTTTTCCCCCAAAAAATGCGTTTGAAAAATCGCTGCGCAAATACTGTGTGGAAAAAAAAATGCAACACCCACTATTTTAATCTGTAGGGCCTTTGCTTTAAAAATATATATAGTGTTTGGGGGTTCAACAAAAATATGTTTTCATGTAAACAAAAAGTGTCAGAAAGGGCTTTGTCTTCAAGTGGTTAGAAGAGTGGATGATGTGTGACATAAGCTTCCTAATGTTGTGCATAAAATGCCAGGACAGTTCAAAACCCCCCCAAATGACCCCATTTTGGAAAGTAGACACCTCAAGCTATTTGCTGAGAGGCATGTTGAGCCCATTGAATATTTTTTTTTTGTCCCAAGTGATTGAATAATGACAAAAAGAAAAAAAAAAATAAAAATGTACAAAAAGTTGTCACTAAATTATATATTGCTCAAACATGCCATGGTTATATGTGGAATTGCACCCCAAAATACATTCTGTTACTTCTCCTGAGTACGGGGATACCACATGTGTGAGACATTTTGGGAGCCTAGCCGCGTACAGGACCCCAAAAACCAAGCACCGCCTTCAGGATTTCTATGGGTGTAAATTTTTGATTTCACTCCTCACTGCCTATCACAGTTTCGGAGGCCATGGAATGCCCAGATGGCACAAAATCCCCCCCAAATGACCCCATTTTGGAAAGTAGACACCCCAAGCTATTTGCTGAGAGGTATGTTGAGTATTTTGCAGATCTCGCTTTTTGTCACAAAGTTTTAAAAATTGAAAAAAGAAAAAAAAAATATATATGTCTTTCTTCATTTTCAAAAACAAATGAGAGCTGTATAATACTCACCATGCCTCTCGGCAAATAGCTTGGGGTGTCTACTTTCCAAAATGGGGTCATTTGTGGGGGTTTTGGGCTATCTTGGCATTTTATGGCCTTCAAAACTGTGATAGGTAGTGAGGAGTGAAATCAAAAATTTGTGCCCTTAGAAATCCTGAAGGCGGTGCTTGGTTTTCGGGGGCCCGTACGCGGCTAGGCTCTCAAAAAGTCCCACACATGTGGTATCCCCGTACTCAGGAGAAGCAGCCAAATGTATTTTGGGGTGCAATTCTGCATATAACCATGGCATGTTTGAGCAATATATCATTTAGTGACAACTTTTTGTACATTTTTTATTTTTTTTATTTTTGTCATTATTCAATCACTTGGGACAAAAAAAAAAAATATTCAATGGGCTCAACATGCCTCTCAGCAATTTCCTTGGGGTGTCTACTTTCCAAAATGGGGTCATTTGGGGGGGGGTTTTGTGCTATCTTGGCATTTTATGGCCTTCAAAACTGTGATAGGTAGTGAGGAGTGAAATCAAAAATTTATGCCCTTAGAAACCTTGAAGGCGGTGCTTGATTTTTGGGGTCTCGTACGCGGCTAGGCTCCCAAAAAGTCCCACACATGTGGTATCCCCGTACTCAGGAGAAGCAGCAGAATGTATTTTGGGGTGTAATTTCACATATGCCCATGGCATGTGTGAGCAATATATCATTTAGTGACAACTTTGTGCAAAAAAAACAAAGTTTGTCATATTCCCGCAACTTGTGGCAAAATATAAAATATTCCATGGACTGAACATGCCTCTCAGTAAATAGCTTGGGGTGTCTACTTTCCAAAATGGGGTCATTTTGGGGGGTTTTGTGCTATTTTGGCATTTTATGGCCTTCGAAACTGTGATAGGTAGTGAGGAGTGAAATCAAAAATTTACGCCCTTAGAAATCCTGAAGGCGGTGCTTGGTTTTTGGGGCCCCGTACCCGGCTAGGCTCCCAAAAAGTCCCACACATGTGGTATCCCCGTACTCAGGAGAAGCAGCAGAATGTATTTTGGGGTGCAATTCCACATATAACCATGGCATGTGTGAGCAATATATCATTTAGTGACAACTTTTTGTAATTTTTCTTTTTTTTTTGTCATTATTCAATCACTTGGGACAAAAAAAAAAAATATTCAATGGGTTCAACATGCCTCTCAGCTATTTCCTTGGGGTGTCTACTTTCCAAAATGGGGTCATTTGGGGGGGGTTTGTACTGCCCTGCCATTTTAGCACCTCAAGAAATGAGATAGGCAGTCATAAATTAAAAGCTGTGTAAATTCCAGAAAATGTACCCTAGTTTGTAGACGCTATAACTTTTGCGCAAACCAATAAATATACGCTTATTGACATTTTTTTTACTAAAGACATGTGGCTGAATACATTTTGGTCTAAATTTATGACTACAATTGAGTTTATTCGATTTTTCTTATAACAAAAAGTAGAAAATATCATTTTTTTTCAAAATTTTCGGTCTTTTTCCGTTTATATCGCAAAAAATTAAAATCGCAGAGGCAATCAAATACCATTAAAAGAAAGCTCTATTTGTGGGAAGAAAGGGACGCAAATTTCGTTTGGGTACAACATTGCATGTCCGCACAATTTACAGTTAAAGCAGCGCAGTGCAAAATTCTGAATTCACCTCTGGTCCTTTAGCTACCAAATGGTCCGGGGCTTAAGTGGTTAAACTCACTGAAAACGCATCTACCACTGAGCTGGACGTACCCCATATTACAGTATGGGACCTATAGTTTGCAGCGATTCAAGTATGTTATGGTTTTGCACAGGGCCTTTTTTCTCAGAGAATAGGTGCAGGTCACCTCTTGTGTCCACCCACTACCCACCTCCGAGCACCATTACTTGGTTTCACCCCCTACCCTCAGTAATGGATACAGAACCAAGTATTCATTTGTGGTGCTAAGTAATTTGTATGTAATTTGTTAATGATAGGAAGTAAAATAGATCCCCTGTAGCCAGCAACAATAGACTCTGAATGTGACAGGGGTCACTTTGGGCACAGGGTGAGCAAGAAAATAATGGACATTAAGAATATGTCTTGGATTGCTTTAAAATGGGACAGTGATATTTTTCCACAATATTCCCCAGGATATCTGTAAAGAACTATTTACTGTTTGATTATGAACTCAACAGGTTAACTGAAAAGTGACTCCTTCATGATGTTGGGACACATACTGTTAGATGCTAATGTCACCACCTCCAGCCCCCTGCCTGTGTGATGTAAATGAATCTAGGATGGCTTCTGAGGATCTTTCATTGTGATAATTGGCCCTGTATTGTGTAAAGAAGTCCTTTGATAATGGGTACTGTAGTTTAGGAGACAGTAAGGCTAGCCTAAAGGTCATGTGTCCGAGTCATCAGCTGTAGTTAATTAGCTCATGTAAATTAGATCTGGTCAAAGGTGTATTGTCAGAGGAAAATGTAAGAACCTCCTCTTTTGGTGTATAAAAATCTGTAGTTTTCCAATAAAGATTCATTCCTGCTTGAACCTCATACAGAGCGTTTGTCTCGTACTTGAGGGAGAATCATTCGTATGGGGTCTTATTCGGCTGGTTGGGAGTGTCTGGTGGCTGTCGTGTGTTCGGAAAGGGAATATCCTAAACTACTTTAACCCCTGTCATTACACTGAACAGCTAGCAACAATAGACCCCTCCCTCCACAGTAGATGTCTCCCAGCAACGATTGTCTCACAGTAGCATAGGAGCCCCCCAGCAACAAAAGATCCCCCACCAGCGACAACAGACCTCCCCAGCAATAATAGACCCTTCCACTGAAAAAATAGATCCCCTCCAGCAACAATAGATCTCCCAGCAGCCAGCATCAATAGACCCTCCAGTACACCCCAGCACCCCTTGCCATTACATACATTCAGGGCTAGAGGTGCCGGAACTGCGTTCCCCCGCGTTCTTGTTGAAAAAAAGCCCTGGTTTTGCACAGGATAAATGTGGAGCATAATTTAGGCATTGTTTATATATGATATATGAATATCAATCACCGAGCATTTTATAATTTATTAAGTAGCACTTTAATGGCATTCATATTATGATCCTTCTTGTTGACCGTACTTAATTGGGAATTTTGAGTGCCACACCAGCTTTAACTATTTGATTTAGGTTACTATACCCCTTTAGGGAAGTAATCCCGGTGTAGGCAGTCAAAGAAATTCGTATTTTTTATATTTTTTCATTATTTTATAATTTTTTTATTAACTGACTCCATCCCCAAAATGGTAGCAGTAGTTAAAAAGGTGGGGTATACATGGGCAGGGAATATTGGGTGGAGTCAGGGGTGGAACGGCAAAATGAGGTTTCGCCTAGGGTGTCAAAAATCCTTGCACCAGCCCTGAATAGTCAAAAACGATCGTAAGGTATACACTTTAAAACAAAAAGGCAAAATCTATCAGTTTCATATACAGTGCCTTGAAAAAGTATTCATACCCCTTGAAATTTTCTACATTTTGTCATGTTACAACAAAAAAATTTAACGTATTTTACTGGGATTTTATGTAATAGACCAACACAAAGTGGCACATAATTGTGAAGTGGAAGGAAAATTTATAAATGGCTTTCAATTTTTTTTACAAACAAGTCACAGAGCATAGCTTGTTATGATCTTCTATTCAGTAGCACACTGTATTGTGTGCCAACCAAATACCACAATCCACATACCCACATTGCAGAGGTGAGACAAGGGAAAATGTTATACTTACCTGACGGTAATTTTCCTTTCCTGATGCAAGCATGACAGCATATACGTATGGGAAGGCTCCGCCTCCCTTCCCAATTCAGGACCGGTTATATTATAAAAGTAGGTCTCCTCCCTTCCTGCAGTATTCTCGTAACTTAGTATCACTGCGAAGGCCTTTATTATATTTTTGTGATATTTTTTTTTAATTTTTTTTTTTTTTTTTTTTTTTTTTGGGAGGGGACCTATATGCTGTCATGCTTGCATCAGGAAAGGAAAATTACCATCAGGTAAGTATAAAATGTTCCCTTTTCCTGACACAGCATGACAGCATATACGTATGGGATGTACCAAATCACCAGACAACAAGGGTGGGTACTGCTCAAGTGTTTAAGAGGATTAGCTCTATCCCCACTAACGACTGAGATGTATTGTAGTTAAGACTGCTGGGTCCACAAGAATGGACCCCCAAACGTGTTGAATGTAGACCAGGTCGTAGTTTACATATTAACTCTGGAGGAACTATTCTGGAGTTCCGTCAATGCATGCGCAATCAGACTGGAAGAGCGGTCTCTGCCCTCATCTGATGGGTTTTTCCTAGTCATCTAAGCTTTGACTAACTTAATCCGCACCACTGCGATTGTCTTCGTTAGACAGTGATTGTCTTTTTCCGATGCCGTTAGGCCTGATGAGTCTATCGTTTTTCTCCTAGAAGAAGGGCCAATTCTATGTCTCTTTTAAACCTTGACTATTTTCAATGTTCGTGGTACTTCAAACACTTTAGTTTGGATATGCCAGAAGGCTGATGTTCTTTCCCAGATTGCAAAGATACCAACCTTTGTATAGTGTTGAGGAAGAGACTAGAGCCATTTTGCCTGATAATTTCAGCAACAAGGTAGTTTATAGCTTGACACTTGGATGTCTGAGATCTTTCTAGACCTATTCGCCAAAAGGAATACTTATTCCATGTTACTGGCCATATTTAGGATGTCCTATCCCTCTAAATGGAGAGTGAGATAATGTGTCTCATACTATTTGGAAGACTAAATGGGGAAAAGAATAACTTGCCCAGGTCTTTCGGAATTGGTTGCTAAGATATGCAACCGTTACTGGATCCCACCGTTTCTGGATACCACCGTTGCTGGATACCACCGTTGCTGGATACCACCGTTATTGGATACCACCGTTATTGGATCCCACCGTTGCTGGATCCCACCGTTGCCGGATCCCATAGAGTGAGGACACGACTGAGTTTCATGTATCCTTTAATGCCGTATCTAGGCTTACTTGTATACAATGCAATCCTTACAGTAAGGAGTAGAGAATTCCATCCTTTAAATTCTGTAGGTTTTTCTCGTATCTAATGTACTTGAAGTTTGGAGTAGGCGCTCTGACCTCCATAGGATTTCAAACACTAAACGGTGAGACCTCTACTTCTTGGTCTCCAGCCTCTAGATATAATTTGTATGAAATTTGGAAGATACCGTTGGCTACGCTGTATGAGGTGTTGGATCTCAGGAAGGAGAATAGGAGGAGGTTCTCGGATCTGAGACTGTACCCGCGGATATTATGGCCTGCAAGCCACAGGGCAATTATTGTTATCACCACCGAATGACTGTGAATCCGGATAAGGATCCTGGAGAGTATTAGGTTTGTTGAATATACATATTGGCTAATTTGCCGACCCAGTTGGCTGTCATTAGTTTCTCTGCTTCCACCTCTGGGAAGCCACCCAGGTTACAGTCAGACCAATATCTTGATAGCCTTATTTGTTGCCGATCTCTTGACCAGCTTTTTGTTTTGGAGACCGTCCCTTGTCATCCGACGGCTTTTGTATCTTACGCCATCTGGCCGTAAGTTCTAGAAAACCCTACTTAACGTGCTGGGAGATACATCTGACAGAAGTTGACTAGTTTTGCATTCCTTCTTGACAGCGAAGATAGGACTTCCCCATTTTGCTGAGTCTTTTCAGCATAGTTGAGGCTTATTTGTTGCGTTTCGGAAAGACTCCAGTCTGCGACCGCTATAACTCTGACTTTTGGACACCTTGTCCTCCATTGGCATGAATACCCGACGAGTAACCACTTGGGAAGATTGGTATGCCTAATAGCTGATACGCTGACAGATTAGTTTGTTTAGCTACCTCCCCAAGAGGGGACTTTTCTCCTCTGTGGAGTTACTGTTTCTAGTGCAGGAAGTAAGTCTTTCCTTACTACAAAACCAGTTAACACAGTTGTCAACCTTCCCTTGGGCACCTCAGACCTCATGGTTTACTACCGGCTACTTTATTGCTCTTGCGACCGTGGGATGCAACCCATGGGAAAGAACCATTTGTTCAAGTGAGATACTTATACTGTTGCTCTCTCTGAGTGTAACTTTATTGTATTTATTTTCAGAGATTCAGAATTGCTTCCCGGTAGGTCATTGTTGTGATGAGACTGGTTGGTCTCTCGATGATGGTCTCTCGATGATGGTTCCTCCCAACTCGATCAGAGTCTGTACTGGGACTCTTTTCCCAGAATCTGGAAGTCATTGCGCCAGTCTGTTGTCCAGACAAGGCTCACCAGAAGTCCTTGGCCCTTACTGGACCCAATATCCCAGGAAATGTCTGGAGTTTGTGGAAAGGTCACAGTCTGCCAGATGAAATCGTAGTGAACTCTAATTGCCAGGCGAAGGTACTTGCTGCAACATGGGTCTTTTGAAGTGTGTATACAGTATACACACACACACACACGTGTGGATGACCACAACACACAGGATATATAAGGTAATAGCGACATATAATCACACATAGGTTGGACTTGATGGACATCCTCAACCTCACCCCCTATGCAACCATGCAAATATACAACTTGCTAGGTCTAAAGACCATCGACAGTCTTAGCTTAGGTTTCCACTATTGCGACCTAAAATTGTGCGATTTACTGCGATTTCTATGTGTCTTGAATCAATGCCTGTGTATTCTTGATGTCTATGGCCCCAAGTTAGATCACAGTGGGCTTAAAAGTAGTGTAGGGACTACTTTACCGTTGCAGCGACTTGGGGGGGGGGTCGCACCGCTATGAACAATACTCCTTGGAAATCATGGGGTATGATTTGTGGAGGTCAAGCCTTACTGACGGCTGGAGAGATTAATTGCAACGATGGCCTGTGCAATTTTTTGGATCCTTAACCTTCCGCCTGTTATTCAAGTCTTACTTTTGACTAACGACCATGTAATCACAACCCTTGTGCTCTGATGCATCATGAAGGGAATGCAATGAATTGGTAGAGAAATAAAAAAAATTCCATTGGCTTCCTTAATGCACAGGACCCACAGATCCTAAGCTCAAATTTACATATAACTGTCAGCTGACCCTATTGGGCGGCTTGGGTTTAGGCAAATAAAGATAATTCTTGATTCTTTATTCTCCGCTATAGTTCTCCCGGGTCTAACCTGTCATTCACTCTGTTACTTTGCCTTTTGGCCATCCTCTGGTCATTGGTGATTAACATAAGGAATTAATCCTCCTTCTAAATATCACCAGATCCGATTTGAACAGTCACCACTCTGACAGTCTGGCTACCGAAGTGAGCACAATCGCAGGACACAAAACACTACTTAACAGCAGTATGAACCTTCTTCATCTCTAGCTCTATTTGCTGTCCCAGGGTCTCTGCAAAGGATATTGCCTCTTCTGTTGGAAGAATGGCACCCTTGGTTAATCTGATGCAGCCTGTTTGGCCGGCTGCTTTTGAGGCAGAGGTACCCTTTAGATGCCTTTGTTTGAATAGCTTATTCCGCGAGCTCCACACAGTCAGCTTGGATGGGGTTAAAGTATCCACCTTTTGCTTCTGATATGCCAACTTGTCATAGCAATTTCCCAGAAGCAAGCTCTGAGGTAGAGGTTGCCTTTAAACAAGCACAATTGTTTGATTAGGCTTGGTATGGAACCATTAGTGACTGTAGGCCTTTTCAGTCTCTGCACCTTTGTCACTGTCTTTGGCCTGCAACCTTGTTTTGCATTTTGGCCGACACACCAGTTACCACCAGACCACTATGATTACTGTAGAGACTTCTTGATCTGCCTCCACTGGCAGTTAACTACATAGTGGTTCTTTCAGGGCTGAAGAGGATCTGTCCCCTGTTGCAGAAGTAGGTTGACTGGTGTTGGTGTTGAGGGCTGGAGAGATTTACGCTCATTATGCCCATAATGTGCACTCTTTTAGGATATACCATATACCTACCTGCCCTCACCTTAGTTAAAGTTGCTGGTCTCTAGGAAGGCTGATTGCTACTGGTTCACAGATGAGCTGAAGCCTGGAGCCATGCCTGGGGTATTTGCCATAAGTAGTAACCACTACAAACCACATATCTTTCTGTGGGGTACCCCAAATAATACAAGCAATTACATATTGCTAACAGGTAAGTACTAAGGAATGTGACTAAACAGATCCTGACTTTTATTTTAGAACCAAGGTCAGCATGTAAATGCATAGAAATAAACACATCACAGTCATTCACACTATAGAGTTAATGTAATCATAGACAAGCAGCGCAAGTTAATAGTCATCTGACAATTAGCACTAGCAGGTTAAACCTACCTTAGACACATGTACCACCAAGGATCATACCACAACCAAGCATCAATACACAGTGAGCCCAGCCTGCAGGGCCAGGCCCTGCATTAAAAGGACAGGGCTCAATGTCACCTGTTATCAGTTCAAGCATTAGAAAAACTGCAGACACAGACTCCAATCTGTGAAACATTAGTAAACAAAGTGGCACTATGGATAGCCAGTTAGATTCACATGTGTGATATATTCTTTTCAGAAATGCAAACCAACAGCATACCTGCAGAAAATAAGTCAAGACTGTAGGGCCAGGCTTGTTCAGTTAGTAGGAAGGCTTCAGCACAGCACAGCACACCTGCTATCATCATTAGCAGTATTGCAGACACAACCACAACCCTTCAGAAATGCAAGCTTAACCACATACTTGCAGCAGTAACTGAATGGAATTTTGCACCATGTGGTGCCTTACCACCTGCATGCTTCATGTCCAAACAGACAGTCCAATGAATGTCCATCCATGGCGTCATGATAAAGGAGCACTCCCTAGAGACCAGATGCCCTCACCCCCATATCTTCCTGGATCTTGAGAGGGGGGGTGGGGTCTCCCCCATATAGGCGTTCATGTCTGCCTTTACAGCGGGGAGCTTCATCACAGGAGAGGCTTGAACCTGTGCGGCTTGGCCAGAAGCGTCCGGCAAGGTGAGGGAAAAATAAAAATTCTGCTTTTTAGCAGTAGCATAACCGGCTGTAGCAGTGAGGAAAAAAAAGAGAATACTGCAGGAAGGGAGGAGACCTACTTTTATAATATAACCGGTCCTGAATTGGGAAGGGAGGCGGAGCCTTCCCATACGTATATGCTGTCATGCTGTGTCAGGAAAGTTGTTATGCAGAACAAAAAAAAATCACAATGCCTTGTTTAGAGACCAAAGGCAGCAATGTAAGAGAGAGCTGAGTAAAGTTTTTCCAAGGAAAAACAATTAGGAGTTATAGAGCCTAAGCCTATTAAGAAAGAATAGATGCCCACCAAGAGGATTTTTATGCTCTGAATGACGATCTATAATAGAAATTCATGGGGATCTGGTGGGTTGCTTCTTTGATGGGTGGGAGTCAGAGCACGGAGTGCACACTGATATGCTTTGGAAAGAAGATAAAGCACTAAGAGTACTTTTGGAAAATCACGTTTTATTGAATGAAATTTTCAGATATCTATTTGGAGCACTTTGAAAATAATAATAAAATAAAAAAAAACCTAGGAAGCAGGGTGCAATTTGCTCCAGTAAGGGAAAAAATCAAGGCGCCTCTTCCCTTGCTTTTCTTTACAGTATTTTTGGAACACGGTTTCTGTTTCTCCTTGATGGCAGCCCTGAGACTGTATATGTGACTGTTTCAACTACTCCCCGCCTGGCCCCCTCCCCTTCCTTTTTTCCCTCTCCCCTTTACATACCCTCAGAGCCTGGTCTCTATGTTTACCGATTGTACATGCATTGTACATACACTATCTTAACCCCATACTCAAGGGATATCGGCGATTTGGACTTATGCGCATATTTACTTGTATAATCACTATATGGACCAACTGTGCATTAATACCCTTAACTGTGCCTTAAGAGAGAACACATTTAGTTCAACTAAATGCCTCACCAGTTTGGTTGCCCTTCCCTGCACTTCTCCAATTCTCCAATATCCTTTTTGTGAACTGATGCCCAAAACTGAACTGCATATTCCAGATGAGGTCTAATAATGATTTGTACAGGAACAAACACAAATAATTCTCTCTGAAGTCTATACCTATTTTAATACAAGAAACTGTATTTTTATTATTATAGCTTCTCTAAATTTAGGTTTTATTTTTAGCCTTTTATACTGGGAATATATTTTACATTAAAGTATAACATATTAACAGCCACTTATTTGTCTACGATTTTGCTTAGTTCCTCATAAAAAGATTTGATGTATCAGATCAAATCAGATATGTGTAACAACTTCAGTCTTTTGTAAATCCACAATATTGCTTAAAATTATATTTTCTAGTGAAGACGCTTCTATATGTTCTTTTATTAAACTCTCAAGTATCTTCTTACTATAGAAGTTAAACTAACTGATCTGTAGTTATTAGGTAAAAACTTTAATACCTAAATATAGACACCATGGGGCTGATTTACGAACCGTTTGCGCCATGAGTATCGGCGCATCGGCGCCCGCAACGGCAGTTTTGGTATTTACGAAACATTTGCACCGGTAACGCAGCGCTATTCCCCATTTACTATAGTGTTCTCGGTGCACGGAAGGAGGCGCTCAGTGTGCCACTATGGAGCTGGCGCACGGCATCTTCAAATTAAAATATAAAGAAGCTGGAAGTGCCAATATAATGGGGTGATGTGAGGAAGTATAGTGACAACTGCCCAAGTAACAAACATGCCCAAAATAGAATGAGAAAGTAACTTTTTCTGAACCAGCCTGCTGCGCCTGCAATTACGTTTATAACTGCGGGAGGTGTATTTGTGCACTGCGCGGCAATTGCGCTCGTTCAAATGCGCCGGCAAAATCTTAGTAAATGCCAAGTCACGTAAATGCATTTGCATAAGTTGAACAGGCGCTCCTCTAAACTTGCCATGGTATAACAGTCCCTGCACAAAATGACATTTCTAAAGGAAAAAAAGTAATTTAAAAGCAGCCGTGACTATAATGAATTGTCGGCTCCCGTCAATACAGAGAAAAGTCATTGAAAGTCTTTGAAAAAAAAAAAGAAAAAGTGTGGGGGTCCCCCCAAATTCCATTAGCAGGCCCTTCAGGTCTGGTATGGATATTAAGGGGACCCCCGTGCCAAACTTAAAAAAAAAATGGCGTGGGGTCCCCCTAAAAATCCACAACAGACCCTTTATCCGAGCACGCAACCTGGCAGGCCGCAGGAAAAGAGGGGGGGACGAGAGAGCAGTCCTCCTCCTGAACCATATCAGGCCACATGCCCTCAACATGGGGAGGATGCTTTGGGGGTCTGTGACCCCTTAAAGCACCATGTCCCCATGTTGACGGGGACAAGGGCCTCATCCCCACAACCCTTGCCCGGTGGTTGTGGGGGTCTGCGGGCGAGGGGCTTATCAGAATCTGGAAGCCCCCTTTAACAAAGGGGACCCCCAGATCCCGCCCCCCCGTGTGAAATGGTAATTGGGTACAAATGTACCCCTATCATTTCACAAAAAAAGTGTCAAAAATGTTAAAAATGACAATAGCCGGTTTTTGACAATTCCTTTATTAATGTCTTCTCCTTTCTTCCATCTTCTTCCTTCTTCTTCCATCTTCTTTTCTCCATTCGGGTTTCTTCCTCCACCTTGTTCTTCATCTTCATTCTTCCTTCGGTGTTCTCGTCCGCATCTTGCTCTGGCTTCTTGTTCCCCTCTTCTTTCTCCGGACGATCCGCTTGATTCGAGGTTCCCGCTGTGTGACTCTTCAGTTCTTCTGACAGTTCTCCTCTGAGTCCGCGGCCACCCAGTGACCCCGCCCCCCTCTGATGCACATGGACTTCACGGGGACTTTCCCCGTGGTGTCAGAGGGGGTGGGGCCACCGGGTGGCCGCGGACTCAGCCCTTAAGGTTAAGTGAAAAGGGGGGGAAAAAAGCACTGGACTGAATCAAAAACGCACCTGGAACGCATCAAAAACGCGCATGCAGAAAAGCACCTGGGACGCATCCAGACTGTGATTCCATGGTGTGAACTGGCCCTTTAGGGCATAGAAACGCAATCCGGATGCGTTCCAGGTGCTTTTTTGCATGCGCATTTTTGATGCGTTCCAGTGCATTTTTGGTACGTTTTTGATGCAGTCCAGTGCTTTTTTTCACCCCTCTTTTTTATTAACCATAGATAAGGACAAGTGTGTTCCAGTGAGTTTTTGGTGCATTTAGGTGCGTTCCAGTGCATTTTTGATGTGTTTTGCAGCGTTCCAGTACAGTCCAGTGCAGGTAAAATGCAGCATGTTCTACCTTTTTTGTGGAACTGGAATGCACTGGAACAAACACTGCCATTTAGAACCATATAACCAACTTTCCATGCATTTTTGATGCATAAAAAACGCAATGGACTGCATGTGGTGTGAAACGGCCCTTAAGCAATTTGGCATATTTAAAGGCACTTCTCCTTGTTTTGTTTTTGGTGTTGTCCAAATTGGTGACATTGATATACAGTCAGGTCCATAAATATTGGGACATCGACACAATTCTAATCTTTTTGGCTGTATACACCACCACAATGGATTTGAAATGAAACAAACAAGATTTGCTTTAACTGCAGACTTTCAGCTTTAATTGGTTGAGGGTATTTACATCCAAATCAGGTGAATGGTGTAGGAATTACAACAGTTTGTATATGTGCCTCCCACTTTTTAAGGGACCAAAAGTAATGGGACAGATTAACATTCAATCAAACTTTCACATTTTAATACTTGGTTGCAAATCCTTTGCAGTCAATTACAGCCTGAAGTGTGGAATGCATAGACATCACCAGACGCTGGGTTTCATCCCTGGTGATGCTCTGCCAGGCCTCTTCTGCAACTGTCTTCAGTTCCTGCTTGTTCTTGGGGCATTTTCCCTTCAGTTTTGTCTTGGGCAAGTGAAATGCATGCTCAATCGGATTCAGGTCAGGTGATTGACTTGGCCATTGCATAACATTCCACTTCTTTCCCTTAAAAAACTCTTTGGTTGCTTTCGCAGTATGCTTCGGGTCATTGTCCATCTGCACTGTGAAGCGCCGTCCAATGAGTTCTGAAGCATTTGGCTGAATATGAGCAGATAATATTGCCTGAAACACTTCAGAATTCATCCTGCTGCTTATGTCAGCAGTCACATCATCTATAAATACAAGAGAACCAGTTCCATTGGCAGCCATACATGCCCACGCCATGACACTACCACCACCATGCTTCACTGATAAGGTGGTATGCTTTGGATCATGAGCAGTTCCTTTCCTTCTCCATACTCTTCTCTTCCCATCACTCTGGTACAAGTTGATCTTGGTCTCATCTGTCCATAGGATGTTGTTCCAGAACTGTGAAGGCTTTTTTAGATGTTGTTTGGCAAACTCTAATCTGGCCTTCCTGTTTTTGAGGCTCACCAATGGTTTACATCTTGTGGTGAACCCTCTGGGTTCACTCTGGTGAAGTCTTCGCTTGATTGTTAACTTTGACACACATACACCTACCTCCTTGAGAGTGTTCTTGATCTGGCCAACTGTTGTGAGGGGTGTTTTCTTCACCAGGGAAAAAATTCTTCGGTCATCCTCAACAGTTGTTTTCCGTAGTCTTCCGGGTCTTTTGGTGTTGCTGAGCTCACCGGTGGGTTCTTTCTTTTTAAGGATGTTCCAAACAGTTGATTTGGCCACACCTAATGTTTTTGCTATCTCTCTGATGGGTTTTGTAACGGGTCCCCAAGTATGAAAGGGGTTAACGCCGTTTAGGATATTCCCACTCCGAACACACATCAGCTACCGACACTCCACAGTCAGGCGACCGCTTCCCATAGGGATAATCCTTTTAGACATACGAGACAACGCTCCGTGTGCTTTCCAGCTGGTCTGACAATCTTTATTGAAAAACTCCAAATTTTATACACACACAGAGAGGAGGTTCTTACATTCCTCATTTTCCTCTGACAATACACCTTTGATCAGACCGAATTTACATGAGCTAATTAACTACAGCTGATGACTCAGACACATGGCCTTTAGGCTAGCCTTACTGTCTCTTAACTACAGTACCCATCATCAAAAGACTTCACACAATGGTTATTTAACAAGCTCCCAATACCCATCTGACAGCTCTTAGCAGACACAGGTGAGTTCAATAGCTAATGCCTTTACACCTTAAATGGCTATGCATAACCTTTATGTTCAGCAGACTGTCTGTCTGCTATTTACAATACATACAAGTACAGAGTTAATTATCACAATGAAAGATCCTCAGAAGCCATTCTAGATTCATTTACATCACAACAGGCAGGTAACACATCTCTCAATTAACTTGCTGAGGGGGTGCCGCTCATCGATAATCCACCCAAGCTGTTGTCTTGACCACAGGGTTATCCAGTTTGCGGGCATCTGTGTATTCGTCCGCCAAGCGAGCTGCTTCAGGCAAGGTGAAAGGACCGGACCCACTCTCTGACTTCCAGGGACAGTTTGTCAAAGAAGTGCTCCAGCAGGAACACCTGCAGCACCTCTTTCCCAGATTCTGCTTGGCATCCAGCGACCCAGTGGGATGCAGTGCGGTGTAGGCGGCATACCCACTTGGTATACGATTCTCCAGTCTGCTTGCTCGCCTCTCGGAACCGCCTCCGGTGTGACGGCATACCTGGCCAAAAGTGCTTCTTTTACCAGTCCATAGTTCATAATATCCTCGTCTGGGATGGCCCTGAACGCTTCACTGGCCCGGCCGGACAGTTTCCCAGACAAAATGGTAACCCATTCCTCTGTGGGCACCCGGTGTAGGGCACATTGCCGTTCAAAATCTGCAAGGTACCCATCAATCTCCCCTTCAGTTTCAATGAAATTTTTAAAAGCAGCAAAATGTATCTTTCTCCTTTCAGTTGGTGCTGCTCTGACTTCTGCTGCTGCAGCACCTCTTTTCTGTAGCCAATTTGCATCCACAGCCGCTATAACTCGGTCTATGATCTCCGCTGTAGGGTTAGGACCATAATGTGCCAGTCTTATGTTAACAGCCCGATCAAAACTTGCCTTTTCGGGTGTCCTGTCTGTTACGCTGGGCCTTTCTGTTATGTTGGGTCTTTCAGCTCCAACCATTTCGACTTGTTCTGCGATTAATGTCCCTCTTTTTACGGTTGTTAGCCGGTCTGCCCCAGTTCTCCAGTAAGTCCTTGAGGGAAGAGAGCTTTAGCCATCCCTACTGTGCTTCCATTGTCCTGTGTCCTCTTGTAGCTGTCCTTCCGGCTGTGGGAATCAATCCCACTGCTGCCACCAATGTAACGGGTCCCCAAGTATGAAAGGGGTTAACGCCGTTTAGGATATTCCCACTCCGAACACACATCAGCTACCGGCACTCCACAGTCAGGCGACCGCTTCCCATAGGGATAATCCTTTCAGACATACGAGACAACGCTCCGTGTGCTTTCCAGCTGGTCAGACAATCTTTATTGAAAAATTCCAAATTTTATACACACACAGAGAGGAGGTTCTTACATTCCTCATTTTCCTCTGACAATACACCTTTGATCAGACTGAATTTACATGAGCTAAATAACTACAGCTGATGACTCAGACACATGACCTTTAGGCTAGCCTTACGGTCTCTTAACTACAATACCCATCATCAAAAGACTTCACACAATGGTTATATAACAAGCTCCCAATACCCATCTGACAGCTCTTAGCAGACACAGGTGAGTTCAATAGCTAATCCCTTTACATCTTAAATGGCTATGCATAACCTTTATGTTCAGCAGACTGTCTGTCTGCTATTTACAATACATACAAGTACAGAGTTAATTATCACAATGAAAGAACCTCAGAAGCTATTCTAGATTCATTTACATCACAAAAGGCAGGTAACACATCTCTCAATTAATTTGTTGAGTTCAGATTCCAAATGCAAATAGCACACTTGAAATTAACTCTGGACCTTTTATCTGCTCCTTGTAAATGGGATAATGAGGGAATAACACACACCTGACCATGGAACAGCTGAGCAGCCAGTTGTCCCATTACTTTTGGTCCCTTAAAAAGTGGGAGGCACATATACAAACTGTTGTAATTCATACACCGTTCACCTGATTTGGATGTGAATACCCTCAAATTAAAGCTGAAAGTATGCAGTTAAAGCACATCTTGTTTGTTTCATTTCAAATCCATTGTGGTGGTTTATAGAGCCAAAAAGATTAGAATTGTGTCGATATCCCAATATTTATGGACCTGACTGTATGTCCCTTAGGGTGGGACCTGGGCCCCCATATCAATTTTAAGGCCAATAACTAGAAGATAAGCCAGCCAAGTGGGGAATAGCAAAATTAACAAGTCAGTTCCCATAGACTGCAATGGTATTTGTTGCATAACTTTTGCCCATGTTAGGCTCTTTGTTTGCCCCCCGGACAAGTTGGTGTTTGTCCCATCTCTAATTTTGTAGCATGCTAGATGATGTGCTTAATTTTGGACGGGGGGGGGGGGTTATTTTCTGCTAGCTGTTTTTGTGTTGGTCTGAGCATGCTCAGGGACTTAGGTTTTTTTTTGGTGCTTTTTGTGTGTGAACAGCACCTGGATGTTTCTTTGCGAAACAGATGTTTGTTTTAATTTTGTTGATTGTATTTTTTTGTGTGGGGGATATGTTCCCCTGAAATATTTTTGATGTTGTTAATGATGTGTGTCGTTTGTTCACTTTGATTTAATTGTGTGTGCTGCATTATTTTGCTAAATCTTTATCAAGATGTGACTAATG
Organism: Rana muscosa; assembly: GCA_029206835.1. Lineage (NCBI taxonomy): Eukaryota > Metazoa > Chordata > Amphibia > Anura > Ranidae > Rana > Rana muscosa. The sequence goes on from CM055118.1 coordinate 997,692,563, forward strand.
TTTCAAATTTACCTTCATGTCTTTTTCTTTGCTTCTCTTTGTTTTTTCCAAGTCCAGTTTTGTTGACCAATAAAATTTGATGCAACGTTTGATGTTTGTTTTTTGTTTTCTATGCAACAAATGTGACAGCTGCAGCTTAACTATGCTGATTGGCATGTCAAAACAAAACAGGTGTGATTTGTCTAACCTGGTGCCTTCATGGTAGCATATGCATGTATTGTGTGCTGCCATGGATAGTCACTAGGAAATGAAAAATACAGAGCGGTAAGTATTCAATTTTCCTTTTTACTGCAGTGGTTCTCAGCCTCAGTCCTCAAGTACCCCCAACAGGACATGTTTTGTGATTTTATCTTATCGATAATTGCTGTCCAAAATACCAAACCATTGACTGTGATTTAAAGCACATGTGCAAGATGAAGGAAAACCTGCAAACATGGCCTGTTGGGGGTATTTGAGAAGCACTGATTTAGAGCACTGCACTTAAAAATAGCTTGAGGCAATACTATTCTAATTGTGGGCATTTTGAGGGAAACCAAGTAAGTGTTAGAACCCCTGCTTGGTTTTTTTTTTAGGTTGGCTTTGTGTCCCTTTTAGTAAAATTGGCTTCACTTCCTGTCACACAGTTAAACAGGAAGTGAAGGTAAAACCCTACCAATGTCTTTTCTTGGGGACACAGATCAATCTAACTAGTGTCCCCATTAAGCAATTTGCACTCTAGCACTTTGTTGTGTACACCCCAAATCATTAGGTAGTTTGGGGTTTAGTAAAGGCAAATCCACTCTGCAGTACAAGTGTAGTTACTGAAAATCTGAGGGGAAGCACTGGTGATTTTGCATCTAGAGGAAAAGAGATTTCACCTCCAAATACGGAAAGGTTTCTTCACAGTAAGAGCTGTGAAAATGTGGAATAGACTCCCTGCAGAGGTGGTTCTGGCCAGCTCAGTAGATTGCTTTAAGAGGGGCCTGGATTCTTTCTTAAATGTACATAATATAACTGGGTACTGACATTTATAGGTAAAGTTGATCCGGGGAATATCCGATTGCCTCTCGGGGGATCAGGAAGGAATTTTTTCCCCTGCTGTAGCAAATTGGATCATGCTCTGCTGTTTTTTTTGCCTTCCTCCTGGATCAACTGTGGGTATAGAATGGGTATATGGGATTGTACGATATTTATTTATTTATTTATTTTTTATGGTTGAACTGGATGGACTTGGGTCTTTTTTCAACCTGACTAACTATGTAACTATGTAACAATCATGTAGAAGCAAAGATGGTGTTTTTTTTGTTTCCTTGCATGTCCCCCTCGGATATCCAGCAAGTGCACTTGTAGTGCAAAGTGAATTTGCCTTTAGTAAATAAACCATAAAGTCCAAAATACCTAATAATTTGGGGTGTACCCAGCAAAATGCTGGAGTGCAATGTACGTAATGGGGAAACTATTTAGATTGACCTGTGTGTCCCCAAGGAAAGACATTGGTAGGGATTTACCCTCACTTCCTGTGTGGCTATGTGACAGGAAGTGAATTATTTGGAAGGATAAAGTGGCCAAATTTGGGAGTTGTCTTCACCCTATCAGGGGTGCAGACATCCCCAAAAACTGTGCAGACTTCTAATTCCTCTGCACTCTATCTCCAAGCAAAAATAAGAAAGGATTTAATTTAGTTTTACTTTGCAAAGACACATTCCTAAGTTCAATTGTGATGCATGTCAATGGCCCATTTAGACCCTCTTTAACCACTTGAGATCAGCACTATAGCTGATCGACGGCCACAGCACGGTCCTCACTTGTCGGGAGTCCGTCAACAGACGTCCTCCCCTTCGTGCGTGCGCTGTGGTCACCGAGTCACTGAGACTCGGGTGATCACAGATCCGAGTAAGGGGCCGATCCCAATGACAGCTGATCACGTGATGTAAACAAAAGCTCGGTAATGGTTTTTGTTTTTTCCTTGTGCTGACAGCGTGAGCATAAAAAAAGGCAATCACCGGCTTATGTGCAAGGGACATCGAGCCCGAAGAGGAAGAGGCAATTCTGCGTCATCTGTGACAATCAGTAGCCCCTGCCAGCGCCACCTATCAATGCCCACCACTGGTGCCAATCAGTGCCACCTAGCAGTGCTGCCTATCAGTGCCCATCACTGCCAACTATCATTGCCACCTAGCAGTGCCACTTCTCAATGTCCACCAGTGCCAACTAGCAAATCCACCTCTCAGTGCCCACCCTTGCCACCTTATCGGTGCCCATCAGTGCAGCCCATCAGTGCAGTCTCATCAGTTTACATCAATGAAGGAGAGAAATTACCTTTTTTCTAAATTTGCGAACTACTTATTAACCACTTCCCTACCGCCCACCGTCAAATGACGTCCTTGACTTTGTGCGGTGATATCTGAATGATAGCCGGCGATTCTGTGAATGATAAAAATTATCATAGTGGCAGTTCCGCCGCTTGATCGTTCTTATAAGCGGCGGGAGGGGACGCCCCCCTCCCGCTGCCGTCCGGTGCTTCTCCGGGCTCTCCCGTGCCATCGGGGGCCCGGAGAACAAATTGGCCGGCGCCGGATGGGAAGCATAGAGATGACTGGTGACCAGATGGTCACCAGTCATCTCTATGACCGTCGGAGGCCCGGGCGCAATGTTATGACGTCACGCCGGGTTCCCGTATGTAAACAAAGCCGTAATCTCGGCTGTCAGCATGAGATCGGTAAAAAAAAATACAGATCTTATGCTTTCCAGCCTGGAGGAGAGATGTGGGGTCTTATTGACCCCGCATCTCTCCATAAAGAGGACCTGTTATAATAGATTCCTATTACAAGGGATGTCATTTTTTACTTTTTTTTTTTGATCTCTTTTATTCCTATTACAAGGAATGTAAACACTTTCCTTGTAATAGGAATAAAAGTGATCAAAAAAAAAAAAGTAAAAAAAAGTGTAAAAATAAAAAAAAATAAGTAAAAAAAAAAAATAGTGCAACAATTCTAGTACTAGACCTCCTCTGTAATGCGAAAATGGTAACGTGTATATTTTTTTAAAGCATCGCCTATGGAGATTTTTAACCACTTCAATACAGGGCTTTTTGTACCTATTCAATACCGGGCCTATTTTGGCACTTCTCTCCTACATGTACAAATCATCATTCTTTTGCTAGAAAATTACTCAGAACCCCCAAACATTATATATGTTTTTTTAGCAGACACCCTAGGGAATAAAATGACGGTCATTGCAACATTTTTTCTTGCACAATATTTGCGCAATAATTTTTCAAACGCCTTTTTTAAAAAAAAAAAATGGTTTCATGAATTAAAAAATAACAAAACAGTAAAGTTAGCCCAATTTTTTGGGAACATATGAAAGATAATGTTACGCCGAGTAAATAGATACCTAACATGTCACGCTTTAAAATTGCGCACACTCATGGAATGGCGCCAAACTTCGGTACTTAAAAATCTCCATAGGCGACGCTTTAATTTTTTTTACAGGTTACCAGGTTAGAATTACAGAGGAGGTCTAGTGCTAGAATTGTTGCACGCGCTCTAACGACCCGGGCGTGATGTCATCACATCGCGCCCGGGCCTCCGACGATCATAGAGATGACTGGTGACCATCTGGTCACCAGTCATCTCTATGCTCATCACGTGACTCCACCAACGATGCCGGAAGATTCGCTCCGGGTCCCCGATCGCACGGGGGAGCCCGGAGAAGCACCGGATGGCGGCGGGAGGGGGGGTGTCCCCTCCCGCCGCCTATAAGAACGATCAAGCGGCGGAACCGCCGCTATGATCATTCTTATGGTGCACAGAATCGCCGGCACTTTAAAAGGATATCTGAATGATGCCTCTAGCTGCAGGCATCATTCAGATATCCCCCTACAAAGCCGAGGACGTCATATGACGTCCACCCAGGATGGGAGATCCCATCTGTGGACGTCATTTGTCTATGGCTGGGTAGGGAAGTGGTTAAGTACTGAAGTTTGGTGTCATTCCATGAGTGTGCGCAATTTTAAAGCGTGACATGTTAGGTATCTATTTACTCAGCATAACAACATCTTTCACATTATAAAAAAAAATGGGCTAACTTTACTGTTTTGTTATTTTTTAATTCATGAAACTGTTTTTTTTCCAAAAAAAAGGCGTTTAAAAATGTATTGCGCAAATACCATGCAAGATAAAAATTTGCAATGACGGCCATTTTATTAACTAGGGTGTCTGCTAAAAAAACATATATAATGTTTGGGGGTGCCAAGTAATTTTATAGCAAAAAAATATGATTTTTACATGAAGAAGAGAAGTGCCAGAATAGGCCCAGTGCTGAAGTGGTTAAAATATCCTAATTTATTTTTTTACTCTGTCTTTTGTATTTATAGAAAAAAACAAAAAACAAACGCAGAGGTGATCAAATAGCACCAAAAGAAAGCTCTATTTGTGTGAAAAAAATGATTACATTTTCATTGGGTTACAGTGTTGTATGACCGCGCAATTGTCATTCAAAGTGCATGAGCGCTGAAAGTTGAAAATTGGTCTGGGCAGGAAGGGGGTTTAAGTGCCCAGTAAGCAAGTGGTTAATATAAGGCTATATGCACATGGACGTTTTTACAGCCGCTTGTTTGAGCTTTTTTTGCAGCTTAAAAACGCCTCTCCATGTTAGCCTATGGCCTCATGCCCACCATGGTGTTTTTGAGCTGTAAAAGGCATAGCCTGTTTTTAGGCCCCATGTACACGGGACGCTGGTGCAAAGTCTTCTGAACTAAGGTTGAAACCGGCATTTAGAAATGCGCGTTTTGGCGCGTTTTACCACATTTGTGTCTATAAGCGTTTAGTTAGGAAACATCATAAGGACCCTCCCTAAGCTCAAAAAACAGTATTATTAACCATTTCAGCTATTTTGTGAGACCAGAGTGAGTAGCAGCAGCTGAGAGAGCAGCAGTGTACTTGTATTTAGCGTGTCACTTGCCACATCACTTGCCACAAGTTGTGGATTGTCCACTTGCCACATTACCTGCCACAAGTTGTGGATTGTCCACTTGCCACGTCACCTGCCACAAGTTGTGGATTGTCCACTTGCCATGTCACTTGGCCACGTCACCTGGCACAAGTTGTGGATTGTCCACTTGCCACGTCACCAGGCCATGTCACCTGCCACGTCACCTGGCCACGTCACCTGCCACAAGTTGTGGATTGTCCACAATGCAATGCAAGCAATTACATTTTTTTTTATATTTTTAATGGTTTTTCATCATTTGCCATAATTTTTGAGATTTTCTATGTAAAAAAATAGGTCACCTTTAAAAACGCTTATAAACGAAAACGCGGCTAAACGCCGGTACCGCGTTTAGACGCGTTTGGCGTCTGAAACTTGGAAATCTTTGGCGTCTGAACGCATTTTTTTGCTTCTGAAAAACGAGGTTAAACGCAACTGCCTAAGGGCCACTTCACACCTTGGAAACGCAGTCCGGATGCGTTCCAGGTGCTTTTCTGCATGCGCGTTTTTAATGCAGTCCAGTGCTTTTTTCCCCTTTTTTTCTTAGGCCTCATGCCCACGGACGTTTTAAAAAACAGGCTGTAAGGCTCGATTCACACTAATGCGTTTTTTGGTGCATTTTGCAGAAATGCAGGGAAATTTTTTAACATGGGTTCCTATGGAACATGTTCACATCAATGCATTTTTGTGCCTCTGCATTTTTGAAAAGGGTCGGGGACTTTTGCATTTAATAGAATTCAATGGACCGGCATCCAAAACGCAAGTACCGCAATTTTATCGCGATTTTGTCGCGATTTGCATTTTTTTTTACTTGTTTATAGCTTGTTGTTAAAGGAAATGTAAAAAAATAAACATTGCCGTCTATAAAAGAAAAAAAAACGAGAAAAAAACAGCCACACCAAAATTTTTTAAAAAATGGCATGGGGGTACCCCCAAAATCCATACGAGACCCTTATCCGAGCATGCAGCCCGGCAGGTCAGGAAAGGGAGTGGACGAGCGAGCGCCCCCTATCCTGAACCATACCAGGCCGCATGCCCTCAACATGGGGGGATAAGTGCTTTGGGGCAGGGGGGCTCTGCGCCCCCCACCCCAAAGCACCCTGCCCCCATGTTGATGGGGACAAGGGCCTCTTCCCGACAACCCTTGCCCTGTGGTTGTCGGGGTCTGCGGGCGGGGGGCTTATCGGAATCTGGAAGCCCCCTTTAACAAGGGGGCCCCCAGATCCCGGCCCCCCCTATGTGAATGAGTATGGGGTACATTGTACCCCTACCCATTCCCTTAAAAAAAGTAGTGTAGTGTTAAAAATGACAGTAGACAGTTTTTGACAAGTCTTTTATTAATAATCTTCTTCTTCTTCTTATCCGTTTCTTTCTCTGGTCTTCCTCCATCTTCTCCCACATCTTCGTTCTCCGGCCTTCTCCTTCTCCCCCTGCTCCTTCTTCCACTCTTCTGTCTTTTTTGTCCGGTGTTCTGCCGCCGCTCCCGCCGCCGACCCTCCTCCGAGGGTGTGTCCCGCTGATCTGTCTGCGCCGATGTCCTGCATTACTTAAATAATGGCGGGGGCGTGGCAACCAGATTACGTCATCCGGAGGCCACGCCCCTTGTGACATCACGGCCTGAGGCATGATGGGGCACACTACACAGGTTTTTAAAATAATTTATTAGGCAGCTCCAGGGGTCTTTTTCCGACTTCGGGGGTCTTCTTCCAACTTCGGGGGTCTTCTTCCGACTTCGGGGGTCTCTTCTTCTGCTATCCGGTGTCGTCTCCGCGCTCTCTGGTTTTTCTTGCGCTCTCTGGTGCCTTCTCCACGCTCTCCGGTTCTTTCTGCCTTCTGCTGGGCTCCTCCGCTCTCTTCTTCCAGCTCTCTTGCTAGCGGGGGCCCGGTCTTCATCGTCGTCTTCTTCCCTCTTCTCTCCGCCCGATGTTGCCTCGTCACTCTCTGCCGCTACAACTTATATAGGCATGGAGCGTGGTCACCGGGTGATGCCACCCGGTGACCTCGCCCCCGTATGACGTGACAGTCCCGGGGGAAGGATGGGACTGTGACGTCATACGGGGGCGGGGTCACCGGGTGGCCTCACCCGGTGACCACGCCCCATGCCTATATAAGTCATTGCGCTCCACGCACACAGCATTGTAGCGGCAGAGAGCGACGAGGCAACATCGGGAGGAGAGAAGAGGGAAGAAGACGACGATGAAGACCGGGCCCCCGCTAGCAAAAGAGCTGGAAGAAGAGAGTGAAGGCGCCCGACAGAAAGAACCGGAGAGCGTGGAGAAGGCACTGGATAGCGGGAGAAGAACCAGAGAGAGCGTAGACGACACCGTAGAGCAGAAGAAGAGACCCCCGAAGTCGGAAGAGACCCCCGAAGTCGGAAGAAGACCCCCGGAGCTGCCTAATAAATTACTTTAAAAACCTGTGTAGTGTTTATTTATTGACATTTTTTTCCACCAGGTGAATGGGTAGGGGTACGATGTACCCCACATACTCATTCACATAGGGTGGTGGGCCGGGATCTGGGGGCCCCCTTATTAAAGGGGACTCCCGGATTCCAATAAGCCCCTGCCCGCAGACCCCCCGACAACCAACGGCCAGTGTTGATGGGAAGAGGCCCTTGTCCCCATCAACATGGGGGCAGGGTGCTTTGGGGTGGGGGGGCGCAGGGCGCCCCCCTGCCCCAAAGCACACACCCCCCCATGTTGAGGGTATGTGGCTTGGTATGGTCTAGGAGGGGGGGGCGCTCGCTCGCCCCCCTTTCCTGACCTGCCGGGCTGCGTGCTCGGATAAGGGTCTGGTCTGGATCCTGAGGGAACCCCCACGCCGTTTTTTCGGCGTTGGGCGTTCCCCTTCAAATCCATACCAGACCAAAGTGCCTGGTATGCTCTTGGAGGGGAACCCATGCCGTTTTTTTTTTTTTATTTGGCGTGGAGTTCCCCTTCATGATTCATACCAAACACAGGGGACAGCGAGCGCGAGGTTTGCAGTACCCTGTCGCCGAGAACCAGCGCGATGGTATCGCGCTCAAAACATTCTCGCGGGCAGGTACTGGCAAAGAAGCCTGTCCTGGAGGCGACTTTAAGTTGCCTCCAGGACATGACTTGAGCGTGTGCTTCACGCTCAAGTCGTGTCCAAGTTGCCTCGCAAAGTCGCGCTGCCCCTGTGTGAACCGGCACACGAGTCGCCCCCACAAGTCGGATCGTCTTGATCCGACTTCTGGTCCGACCTCTATTCAAATCAATGGGCTCCCATAGGGAACCATTAATTTTGAATAGACAGAAATGCCGCTGATATTTTTATTTACTATCACAGTGCGCCGCCGGTTCACACGCCCCATTAATGATTTATCCGGTGTACCAATTAAGGTATGAACCGGCGCAGCGCACTGTTGTTAGTAAATCATCCCCAATATGTACCACACCAGTACTTACAAATTAGAAACAATGGCTTTGAAATAACAGAGCGCAACTAAGAACACATGGGTGTAAGCCATCTGGTCCAGGTACTTTTTTCATCTTTATTTTGTCTAAATGTTTCTGGACCATATTAATTTTCAGATATTGGGGTTCTTTTGGGGCAATACTATCTCCATTATTTTCCTTTGTATGCACAGAACTAAAGAAGGTATTTAATACATTTGCCTTCTCTTGTCCCAAGTCACCAACTCTAAATTAACTTGTAAAAGGCCTGCATGTTCAGATCTGACCTTTGAACCATTCGGTTGGGGGGGGGGGGGGTCCCACTCTGTTTGGCCTTGATCTCCTTGTTTACATGTGTAGCGGGGTCTCCTTTAAGGCCCCGGGACTACATTGCCCAGAACCCCGTTCGGCACCCAGGGTGCAATTAGCCACCGCAGAGACTCATGGGAGGGGCTATATAAGAAGAGGGCGAGGCTGAGCTCGGCCTCTTTGGACACCGCGCTGCAATCAACAGGTCTTCCTGTGCGGATCTGCTGCAGTGCAGGGCCGGAAGCCAGGGCCTTGCACAACTTCCAGAGAGCCTTCCACCCCACTGCGGAGCCTGGGTGGCACCTGACTTTGTCGAGTTTGGACATCAGTTGGACCGGAGACCCGACCGTTGCAGACAGTGTGTGTGCGGAGACACAGTAGGTGGAAGTCCCGGACTGGGATCGCGTCCGGAGTGGTGAGCGAGCACCTGCTCATTCATATAGACTGTACTTTGATTCGGTCTAGAGACTGCCTTGGCCCTCCGGGTTCTATTTTACTGTCCCACAGGAGACTAGTGGCGGAACTGAGTTGAGTAGTCTCCTGTGAGGGGTCATTCTCCTTTTTATTTTTTCTACCCTTTGGATTACAAATAACTGTTCCTGTTGTGCACCACCAGTCAAGTTGCATGCAAAGAAATTGTTCTGCTAGAGACTTAGTTTAGATCTGGGTCAGGCCTGATCTGTAGTTAGAACTTTTGTTGCTGCGCCATAAGGGCGCATAGTTAGAAATAGCTGTACTTGGCGGGTAATCGCCTGCGTTATATTTTCTGCTGCAGGGCTCTGCAGACATATATGTGTTATGAGTTAACCTTGTGCCTTTTACCCAAAGTAAAGAAACGTTATAATTTATCTCTTGCTATCAGTGTGTTGTTTTTATGCAAAGAGGTTACCCTTGCAATACAGATAGATTATGTGCATAAACTGTTAGATTGTGATAAGAGAACAATCCCTAGACTAGCTGTGCCAGAGTGGGTCGAGTAAATTGCCGGGGGTTGGCGGTGTTGTACACAGGGCCCGAAACAAATCCAGCGGCTCTCTTAACTGGGGGTAGCGCTACACATATTCTTTTTTATTCTTTGTAACTTTTAAATGATGATAGTATTCCATATTTCTAAGGCCTTTTTTTAAAATTATTTGTAGCTTCTCTAAGTTTAGGTTTTATGTTTAGCCTTTTAGGCTCCATGTACACAGAAGCTCAAAAACTGTAGTTTTTAAAGCAGCAGAAAAAGATAGCTTTTATCAGCGTTTTTTTACTAGCTTTTATTAGCGTTTTTCAGTGTAGCTTTTTTTTTTCAATGGACCAAAAAACGCTAAAAAACGCTCGCGGCCAGCCGAAAAACGGCACTTTGAACGCAAATTTCTTGCGTTCAGAAAAAAGCCCATTAACTCCACTGCTCATTAAAGCTAAAAAACGTTATGTGTACATGAACACATAGGCTAACATAGAGTGCAGTTAATGGGCTTTTTAAAAAAACGCCAATAAACTGCAGTTTATCAGCTTCTGTGTACATGGAGCCTTAAACTTATTGCCATGAGAATATATTTTACAGTGTTTTTGCATACAGTCAATTTAAAACATTCCTATATTTTCTTCCATGACAATATTCCCTTCCAGTCAAATTCGAGGAGAGCAGAGCCTTGAGAAAGTTGCTCTATTAAAAGTAGGGGTTTTTATTTTTCCGGTATGTGCTTGTTGTTTACAGCTAACATTAAATGATTTCATATTATGGTCCCTGCTACCCATTTGTTTCTCTATAACAATATTAGTAATAAGCTCTGCATGGTTTGAGATTACCAGGTCTAGCATAGTAGCACTTCTAGGTGGAGCTTCTAAAACTGTACCCTAAAATTGTCTTGTAATAAGTTTATAAATTTCCACCCTTTTACTGTCCCAGCAGTGTCATCACTCCAGTCAGTTTCAGGGTAGTTAAAATCCCTCATTATTGTCACTATCCCAGCCCTTGCAGCACTTTCTATCTGTGTAAGAAACTGAGTCTCCATCTCCTCATTAACACTGGGTGGCCTGCAGCAAATTGTGTGCACACCTGTAAACAACAACCCAGGAAAATGTAACTGATTAGCAATTGGGCAGTATGTACTGCTAAGATTCCATGTCTGAGGGAGATCCAGCAGACCACATCTGGAATAAACAATTCACAATGTCTTTCTTCCCTCAGACAGTATACAATACCTAAACAGTTGATGCAGACTTCTTAAAACCTTCTTGAAGACTTTTTGAAGATGCTATCCCACTATTTCAGAGGAAGTGAACAGGAATATTGCACGTAAAATACATTTTGAACTAGTTTCTAATGCGGCGTACACACGTACGTTTTTAATGCCATTTTTTTTAACCGACGTTTTTCTCGTCGTTTTTTTTTCATGTTTCCTCTCAAGCCTGTCTTGCATCCACACGATCATTAAAAAAACGCTCGAGCAAAGCGCAGTGACGTACAACACGTACGACGGCACTATAAAGGGGAAGTTCCATTAGAATGGCGCTACCCTTCATGTAAGTAAAGTTTGTTGAGCGGCGATTCGTGCTTTTCAGCCTCGTGCTTTTCAGTCCGTTACAGCGTGACGAATGTGCTATCTCCATTACGAACGCTAGTTTTACCAGAACGAGCGCTCCCGTCTCATACTTGATTCTGAGCATGCGCGTTTTTTTTCACCTCGTCAAAGCATACACACTATCGTTTTTCACGTCGTTAAAAAAAACCACATGAAAAACGACGTGAAAAAATAGAGCATGTTCGAAATTTTTAATGCCCGTTTTTCACGCCGTTAAAAATGCTCTGGAGCATACACACGATCGGTTTTAATGGCCATTTTTAAAAATGGCATTTTTAACGGCATGAAAAACGATCGTGTGTACGCCGCATAAGGCCTCATGCACACAGGGCATTTTTCTTTTTTTTTTTAACCACTTAAGCCCCAGACCATTTGGTAGCTAAAGGACCAGAGGTGAATTCAGAATTTTGCACTGCGCTGCTTTAACTGTAAATTGTGCGGACATGCAATGTTGTACCCAAACGAAATTTGCGTCCTTTTCTTCCCACAAATAGAGCTTTCTTTTAATGGTATTTGATTGCCTCTGCGATTTTTCTTTTTTGCGATATAAACGGAAAAAGAACGAAAATTTTGAAAAAAAATGATATTTTCTACTTTTTGTTATAAGAAAAATCGAATAAACTCAATTTTAGTCATACATTTAGGCCAAAATGTATTCAGCCACATGTCTTTAGTAAAAAAATGTCAATAAGCGTATATTTATTGGTTTGCGCAAAAGTTATAGCGTTTACAAACTAGGGTACATTTTCTGGAATTTACACAGCTTTAAATTTATGACTGCCTATCTCATTTCTTGAGGTGCTAAAATGGCAGGGCAGTACAAAACCCCCCCCAAATGACCCCATTTTAGAAAGTAGACACCCCAAGGAAATTGCTGAGAGGCATGTTGAGCCCATTGAATATTTTTTTTTTGGTCCCAAGTGATTGAATAATGACAAAAAAAAAAAAAAATTACAAAAAGTTGTCACTAAATGATATATTGCTCACATATGCCATGGTTATATGTGGAATTGCACCCCAAAATACATTCTGCTGCTTCTCCTGAGTACGGGGATACCACATGTGTGGGACTTTTTAGGAGCCTAGCCACGTACGGGACCCCGGAAACCAAGCACCGCCTTCAGGCTTTCTAAGGGCGCAAATTTTTGATTTCACTCCTCACTACCTATCACAGTTTTGAAGGCCATAAAATGCCAAAATAGCACAAAACCCCCCCAAATGACCCCATTTTGGAAAGTAGACACCACAAGCTGTTTGCTGAGAGGCATGGTGAGTATTTTACAGCTCTCATTTGTTTTTGAAAATGAAGAAAGAACATTTTTTTTTCTTTTTTTTTTTCAAAACTTTGTGACAAAAAGCGAGATCTGCAAAATACTCACAATACCTCTCAGCAAATAGCTTGGGGTGTCTACTTTCCAAAATGGGGTCATTTGGGGGGGTTTTGTGCCATCTGGGCATTCCATGGCCTCCGAAACTGTGATAGGCAGTGAGAAGTGAAATCAAAAATTGACACCCTTAGAAAGCCTGAAGGCGGTGCTTGGTTTTTGGGGTCCCGTACGCGGCTAGGCTCCCAAAAAGTCTCACACATGTGGTATCCCCGTACTCAGGAGAAGCAACAGAATGTATTTTGGGGTGTAATTCCACATATGCCCATGGCATGTTTGAGCAATATATCATTTAGTGACAACTTTGTGCAAAAAAAAAAAAAAAAATTGTATTTTTTCCGCAACTTGTGTCAACATATAAAATATTCCATGGACTCGACATGCCTCTCAGTATATAGCTTGGGGTGTCTACTTTCCAAAATGGGGTCATTTGGGGGGGTTTTGAACTGTTCTGGCATTTTATACACAACATTAGGAAGCTTACATCCACTCTTCTAACCACTTGAAGACAAAGCCCTTTTTGACACTTTTTGTTTACATGAAAACATATTTTTTTTTGCAAGAAAATTATGTTGAACCCCCAAACATTATATATATTTTTAAAGCAAAGGCCCTACAGAATAAAATGGTGGGTGTTGCATTTTTTTTTTCTACACAGTATTTGTGCAGCGATTTTTCAAACGCATTTTTTGGGGAAAAAATACACTTTTTTTAATTTTAATGCACTAAAACACACTATATTGCCCAAATGTTTGATGAAATAAAAAAGATTATCTTAGGCCGAGTACATAGATACCAAACACGACATGCTTTAAAATTTCGCACAAACGTGCATTGGCGACAAACTACATACATTTTTAAAAGCCTTTAAAAGCATTTACAGGTTACCCCGTTAGATTTACAGAGGAGGTCTACTGCTAAAATTACTGCCCTCGATCTGACCTTCGCGGTGATACCTCACATGCATGGTGCAATTGCTGTTTACATATGACGCCAGACCGACGCTTGCGTTCGCCATTGGGCAAGAGCAGGGCAGGACAGGGGTGCTTTTTTTTTTTTATTATTATTAATTTTGCTTTTTTATTTTATTTTTAAACTGTTGCTTCCATATTTTTTATTTTTTTATCACTTTTATTGTTATCTCAGGGAATGTAAATATCCCCTATGATAGCAATAGGTAATGACAGGTACTCTTTTTTGAAAAAACTGTGGTCTATTGGACCCTAGATCTTTCCTCTGCCCTCAAAGCATCTGACCACACCAAGATCGGTGTGATAAAATGCTTTCCCAATTTCCCAATGGCGCTTTTTATATCCGGGGGGGGGGACATTCCCTCCCACTGCTTGTAAAAGCAGTCCAGAGGCTAATTAGCCACTAGGATTGCTTTTACATGAAAGCCGGCCGCTGGCTGAAAAGAATGATACCAAGATGATACCTAAACCCGCAGGCATCATTCTGGTATAAACATTCAAAGTCCAGCAACATACCAGTACATTGCTGGTCCTTGTTGGACATGTATTGTAATCTTTTTTTTCATGCAGCCTGTTGGCTGAACGAAAAAAAAAGATTGATCGGTGGGTATGCCCACCATTAGAATACCGCCCTTCATCCACCCACTTCTAATGATGGGCATACATGCACCATTTATATATGCCGAAGCATGGGGGCATCTTCTCGCAAAAGTTATGCCGCGTACACATGGTCAGACTTTTCCACGGGCAAGCCTCCGTCGGAATTTCGACCGTATGTACGCGGCATTAGGAGCAAAATCGCTCCTCCGCTCCTCCGCCCCTGCTGCCCCAATGCTTCGGCATATATGCTTTTTTTTTTTTTAACTGTGGTGGTGAAATCACCTCCTACAGCACTGGAGTCGCAGGGATCAGGCCTGTCTCTGCGAACGCTGCAGTTATGTGTGTTGTGTTTTGCAAGTGACAGTGATCGATCGATACTGCACTTGGGTGGCCTGGGCTGGACGGAGGGGCAAAACGCAGGTGCTAGCATGTATCTGGGCTGATCCCGCTAACACTGCGTTTTTGGGAACCCTAAACTGCTGGGGACGCTAGTATAGATCTGATCAGATCAGATATTGAGCTGATCAGATACTATACCACTAAGGGGGGTGTATGCTTCACGCGTGGGTGTTAGCGCTACTGGCACTAACCTGACGCTGCCTGGGGTGTGACGCAGACCCTCTCTGACGCTAAAACCTAATTGATATCACCCGCCGGGCGATCAGGGGGTTAAACCTTTATTGGGTTATATACGGCGGGTGCCCTGACACTATAAAAAGCAAACTAACTAACCAGCGTCACCCGTAACACTTATATGATGATCACTGGTGAAAGGGTTAACTAGGGGCAATTAGGGGGTTAAAACCTTTATTAGGTAATATATGGGGGTACCTGACGCTATATAAAAACCTGACGGCGAACCTAAAAAAAAATTACTGGCTACCTATCGGCATCACCGACACTAAGACAACGATCATAAAAACTATCGCTTAGCGACAGTGGTGATAGGGGGTGAAAGGGTTACCTGGGGGGCGATCAGGGGGTTAAACCTTTATTAGATAATATATGGGGGTACCTGACGCTATAAAAACCTGCGGCGAACCTAAAAAAAATTACTGGCTACCGATCAGCATCACCGACGCTAAGACATCGATCAGAAAAATGATCGCATAGCGACGGCGGTGCTAGGGGGTGAAAGGGTTACCTGGGGGGTGATCAAGGGGGTTAAACTTTTATTAGGTAATATATGGGGGTACCCGACGCTATAAAAACCTGCGGCGAACCTAAAAAAAATTACTGGCTACCGATCAGCATCGCCGACGCTAAGACATCGATCAGAAAAATTATCGCTTAGTGACAGTGGTGATAGGGGGTGAAAGGGTTACCTGGGGGCGATCAAGGGGGTTAAACCTTTTTTAGGTAATATATGGGGGTACCCGACGCTATTAAAACCTGCGGCGAACCTAAAAAAAATTACTGGCTACCGATCAGCATCACCGACGCTAAGACATCGATCAGAAAAATGATTGCTTAGTGACGGCGGTGCTAGGGGGTGAAAGGGTTACCTGGGGGGTGATCAAGGGGGTTAAACCTTTATTAGATAATTTATGGGGGTACCCGACGCTATAAAAACCTGCGGCGAACCTAAAAAAAATTACTGGCTACCGATCAGCATCGCCGACGCTAAAACATCGATCAGAAAAATTATCGCTTAGTGACCGTGGTGATAGGGGGTGAAAGGGTTACCTGGGGGGCGATCAAGGGGGTTAAACCTTTATTAGGTAATATATGGGGGTACCCGACGCTATAAAAACCTGCGGCGAACCTAAAAAAAATTACTGGCTACCGATCAGCATCACCGACGCTAAGACATCGATCAGAAAAATGATCGCTTAGCGATGGCGGTACTAGGGGGTGAAAGGGTTATCTGGGGGGTGATCAGGGGGTTAAACCTTTATTAGGGGGGGGTTAGGGGGCTACACTGGACCTAAAACTAAATGTACTGACACTTTTACAGTCACAAATGTCACTGATTGCAGTGATCACTAAATAAATGGTCACTGCAATCAGTGACACTGTGACTGGGGGCTGGGGGGTGATCTGGGGGGGGTCTGGGGGGGCCTGGGGGGCGATTTATGTACCTATGTGTCCTGGTGTCAGTGTAGTGTTGTGTGCACTAACCTGCATCTTCTCCTGTACGGCGCTCGGTATATGTGAGCGCCGCAGGAGAGATGACATCACTTCCTCCAGCCTGTGTAAACAAGCACACAGGCAGGGGAAGCTCTCATTCGCCGGGAGCGATCGAGAGGGGGTGGCCGGAATCGAACGGCCGTCCCCTCATGCCGGATCGCTCCCGAAGGTAAAACGACCGCTCACTGTAAAGAAGGGGGGTCCGATCGGACCCCCCAACTATACAAAGGCAATCACGTACATATACGTGATTCTGCCTGTCGGTGTCATTCTGCCGACGTATATTTACAGTGGGCGGTCGTTAAGTGGTTAACAGAGATGTTTTATTGAAAGACAAAACAGCATTACAATAGCACGTGCATAAGGATTCACAATCAGACAGGTACAGCAAATATAGTAAGGTTAAGCAGTATTCCAAGTCCATAATTACAACGTGCATCTTCTTACAGTTGGAAGGGCAACTAATCCCTATCCTCAACCGTGGTAGTCAGTCAGTATGTCCCTTGTAGATTCCCTGTCCAGATTTCCAAACCGGATGGCAGACGATTGGACCCGTTTGGGGGGGGGGGGTGTAGGCAAAAATAGTGTGTTTGATTGAGTAGCCATGGGAGCCTACTAGCGGCCCCTCTCAACCATTAGCATCAATCCATCCCGACCATATTTTATCAAACTTCGCAGGGCACTGTCTGCTCTCATAAGTAAGTCTGTACAGGGGCAGTACTGAGTTAATAGTAATAGTCCAGGACTCCAATCTAGGCGGGTTTGCCGACTTCCATTTGAGAAGAATTTCTCTTCTGGCATAGAACAGGGAGAAAGCCAGGAATAATCTGGTGTATCTGTCCCCCTGAATCTCCCCCAAGTGACTCAGGAGAAGGGTCAGGGGGTCCAAGGGGACCCGAAGTCCAGAGACCGCGCTCAAGGTGTCTGCTATCTGTGTCCAGTAAGGCTGAATCTCCGAGCACGACCAAACCATGTGCCAGAATGAGCCCACCCCCCGCCTACACCTAGGGCAGAGGGGGTCTCTATTTGGAAATATACGGGCCAGTCTTTGTGGGGTGAAGTAAGCCCTGTGCAAGAATTTGATCTGTATAAACCTGTCCCTAGCCGCTATTAGTGACGGGAAATATGTGGATACACACTCCTCTCGTCGTCCAGTTCGGGTATGTCAGCCTGCCATTTTTGCGAAGGTTCTGGCCAGCTTGGTGTCGTGAGCCACCGTCAGGTAGAGGTATAGGGAGGAGAGAGGTTGCCCCATTGCACTGGAATTCAAGAGCCGCTCAACGGAGTCCGACTCCAGCGTCAGTCTGTCCGGGAATTGGGCACCGAAGGCATGCTTCAGCTACCAGTAGCGGAATGTCCATCTCGCTGGGAATGAATACAGGGCCTTCATGTTTTGGAAAGTCATACGTTTGCCATCCTTGACTATGTGTTTCAGGGTCGTTATACCTTTACCCGCCCACGCCGAGGGATCTGGCAGGGAGTTGAAATGAGGAAGGGTAGGGTTGCCCCAGAGGGGCGTATGAGGGGATACATAAGAGGGCTTTGCGTATATTACTCTAGCTTCGCGCCAGGCTGTAATCGTGGTCTTCATGGGGGTAGTAACAGAAGGGGCGGCCCATTCACCTCTAAATGCGAGATTACTTAGAGCGGCGTATGACCCGAGCACAGCTGCCTCCAGTGTGACCGCTGGGTTCTGTCTGGGCTGGGAGAACCACCAACGGACAGTGACCAATACGGCTGCCCAGTAATAAATTTGAAAGTTGGGAAGCGCCAAACCACCGCCAGAGAGGGGAAGATGAAGTATCTGCTTCGCCACCCTGGGAGGTCTCCCGGCCCAGACAAAAGTCCCCAGCTGCCCCTCCAGTCTCCGGAAAAAAGCCTTGGGGATGTGGAAGGGGGTATTCCTGAAAAAGTATAAGAACTTGGGCAATAGCACCATTTTAAGAAGGTTAACCCGCCCCACAGGTGTCAGGGGGAGGGAACGCCACGCTGCACATTTGGTGGTGACCTGCTGCATGAGAGGGTGTAGATTAGTCCGCTGTGATCTTTATCCCCAAATATTTGATTTCCGCCACCCATTTAAGCTGCGTCTGGGAGTTAGACCTGATGGGGGAGGGATGGAGCGAGAACAGTTCAGATTTGTCCCAATTGATGCGTACACCCGAGAATCCACTAAAGCGATCAAATTGGGCCAGCACTCTACCAAGGGAGGTGGAGGAGTCAGCTAGATATAGCAGGGCGTCGTCTTGGTAAAGAGAGATTTTTTCATGAATAGTCCCAACCTGTATGCCCTGTATCTCTCCATCCGCTCTAATAAGGGCGGCCAGAGGCTCTATGGCCAGGGCAAACAGGCCCGGGGACAGGGGACAACCCTGTCTCGTGCCACGGCCCAGTGGGAACGGCTCCGAGAGACACGCATTGGTGTACACCCTAGCCTGGGGAGCCGCATAGAGCAGTTTCACCCATGAGATGAAGTTACTACCAAAACCAAATTTAGCAAGGACCGCCCACAAATACCTCCACTCAACAGAGTCGAAGGCCTTTTCGGCATCCAGGGAGGCCACGAGTCCCTGCCCTACCTCATCCGCTCTAGCTATGTGGGTAAATAGTCTCCTGAGATTTATATCAGTGCCTCTGCCTGGCAGGAATCCCGTCTGGTCAGGGTGTACTAACGCTGTGATGACCGTCTTTAATCTATTCGGCAATACCTTAGCCAGTAATTTAGCATCAACATTCAACAGCGAGATTGGTCTATAGGAGGGGCACAAAGAAGGGTCCTTACCCGGCTTCAGGATAATAATGATGACTGCGTCGCTCATAGAGTGTGGGAGTGAGTGCAGTCGTTCAGCAGCCGTCAGCATTGAATGTAGTCCAGCGGCCAGGACGTCAGGTTATTGTTTGTAAAGCTCTACGGGTATCCCGTCAGGGCCAGGGGTTTTGCCCGGTTGCATAGACTGAAGCGCTTTAAGAATCTCGTCCAGGGAGATAGGGCTGTCAAGGCCGTTCCTATATTTGTCAGTTAGGGAGGTAGTTTGCCAGTTCGTCATCTCTGAATGTCACCTTTGAAGTGTAAAGTGTAAAGTGATTGGTAGTATGTTGAAATTGGAAACTAGATTTTTGGGACTTTCAGATTACTACTTGTACCTTTTATACTACTGTGACCTATCTATTGCCAATGTGTTCTTTCCCAATAGCCATGGGGACCAGCTCTGCTGGCTGGAGTCAGGTTTGGTGTCATCTCCCCCGGGAGCTGCGACTCACACCGTGACCTCCCCCTCCCCTCCCACTGTGAGGGGCGGGTGTTCGCTGCGGGTCGACGCCACGCCTCCACGTTCAGCGGGTGACGTCACTGGTGACGCCATGCCGCCGACGCGGCTATCCATCTACGCTCACCACGAGGGAGGTTTTGGCGCCTACACCGAGCGCGCGTCGCGGCTCGGGCTGTGGCCCCGCCCCCCCCTTTGTGACGCTGCGTGGCGTCAACGGTTGCTATTGGTTCACGGCCACCACATATACACCCTCTTTCCTCCGCAATTTTTCACTTTTTGTTCCACTTCCTTGATATGAGTGCACTTGGACAATCTCCTTTATACCACTTGACAGGTACCTAGAATTCAATCTTATTTTTACTTTTCTTACACTTTTACATAACAATTATTCTTATACCCTGGCCTGTATTCAGGCCTCCTTTGTTATGGCACTTACCCTTGCATCTACAACTACCCTATGTTTCACCCACAATATCCGTTTTTTTTTTTTTTTCCCCAGTCTATCAGCTGTTAATTTACTATTAACCTATTAATTTGCACAGATACCTCTGGGACTTGAATTATACAACGATATGGACACATAATCCAACTACATATATCTCAGCTGATGATCGGTCACTCCACCTTGCACCCTTACCATTTCCATTGCCGTGCCTCTGGTCATACCGTTCCAGCTCCCGGGGGGAGACGTTTCAGATAGCCCATGTCCTACCATTGCTACCATCTTATAGCTTCACCAATATGCTACCAATAGGTGAGAGTGTTTGGGACCTTTTTGCTCCCCCTCTTTCTTTTATGCATATGTTTTCTACTATTATTATCTTACCTTGGCATTTGTTCATTCTATTATAGATACCCCTGCACTATGTATCTGCTCCTGACGAGTGGTTATGTATACCACAAAACGCGTAGAGCTCTTTTTATGATGATACGGCACAGTACATGTCTTACTATCTGATTTATAACATTTTTTATGGACCAACTACCATTGTTACCTTTTTCATATGTTACCGTTGCAAGTTTGGCTTCCATGCCCAAGGCCCATTATCATGTATGTTATCTTAGAGCCAACATGTTACAACCATGTACTGTCTAGATTTTATTTAGCGAGACCTATGATTATCATACACTACCATGTATGTTATGCTGAGATAATTAGGTACTATCTTGCATTGTCTAGACTACTTTATGTGATCTATTAATACCATGTTTTATCCTTGTTTACTATGTGTATGTTATGCCTTATTTGCAAATAATAAACAATATTTATTATAGTTGGTTCATCAGTTAGCAGTGTGTTTCATCTGAAAGTCCCAAAAATCTAGTTTCCAATTTCAACCTATTCAGGGATGGAGGTACATACTAGATATTGCCTCATTTAAAGTCCCAACCCTAGCTGCCGGTAGTATGTGGCGAAACATTGATTGATCTCTTCAGAGGTGTAGAGGAGATCACTGTTAGGGCCAAGGATGTGGGGAACGCTGAACCCTCCTGAGTGCTCTCTGGAGAGCAAAGCAAGGAGATTACCGGATCTCTCCCCCTGCTCAAATATGCGGTGGGATTGAGCAAGTAGCTTTTTCTGAGTCAGGGACGTGCGGATGGAGAGAACCTCCCTAGTCAAAGATTGGAGTCTAATGTATTGTTGAGGGTCACGTGTTCTAATAAATAGTGCCTCCTGCGTACTAGCTGCAGTTTCTGCCTCAACCAATGCAGACCGCCTGTCCCTCCTAATCTTAGCTATAAGGGCCTGGTATTGTCCCCATGTAAATGCCTTGAAAGCGTCTCACACCTCCATGGGTGAGGCCGTGCCCGGGTTAACTGCCCAAAAATCCCCCGTCGCCCGACTGGGAGTCCACGTCCTGATCCGAAATCCAAAACCTCGCGAGCCTCCAGAGCCTGCTTGGGGAACCCGGGTTACCCACGCACACTAACAGGGGAGCATGGTCTGATATACCCCTAGGCAGTATCCTGACGTCCCTGACCTTGGACAGGACTGATTGTCCAGCGAAGATTAGATCAATGCGGGAGAAGGAGCCATGTGAAGCAGAGTGGCAGGTGTAGGCCCGCGTCTGAGGGTGTCTCCACCGCCAGACATCCGTCAAGCCATACGTTGCCACCCAGGCTAACAACCCAGGACAGGGGGGACCCGCACCCGCCAGTCTGTCAACACTCGGGTCAGGGGCCATATTGAAATCCCCCAGCAGGACCATGTGATCTGCGGCAAAATCAGCCAATATGGCTGTTATCTTGTTCAGTAGTGTCAACGATGCCGGGGGGGGGGGGCAGGTATAAGCTCACAATAGACCAAGTCTGGGATAGGATTCTGGCATTAATAATGACATATCTGCCATCCGGGTCCACCGCCAGGTCCAGGAGAGGGGAGAGAAGCGCATTTCAGGGAAGAGGGGGCGCAGCAAGGTTTCAACAAAGGCTGTCAGGTCCCCCCCCTTAGCCACCTCCGGCAGGCCAATAATTCTGGGGTTGTTCCTCCGGTTGTTCCGCAAACGTTAGAACCCTATTAAATACAATGGACGCGAACGTTCAAAATCTAAAGTGCTCATTATAACGGCTAATATGCATGTTATTGTCCTAAAAAAAGTTTGGGGACCCGGGTTCTGCCCCAGGGGACATGTATCAATGCAAAAATAAGTTTTAAAAACGGCCGTTTTTTATGGAGCAGTCATTTTAATGATGCATAAAGTGAAAAAAAAAGAGTGAAACATTCCTTTAAATATCGTACCTGGGGGGTTTCTAAAGTATGCCTGTGAAGTGGCATGTGTTTCCCGTGTTTAGAACTGTCCCTGCACAAAATGACATTTGTAAAGGAAAAAAAGCCATTTAAAACTGCTTGCGGCTTTAATGTCATGTCTTGTCCTGGCAATATGAATGAATATCTTTGAGAAAAATGGCATGGCTACCCCATCTGTCCCCCCCCCCCCACCACAGCGCGTTACCAGACCCTTTGGGTCTTGTATGGATATTAAGGGGAACCCTGCACCCAAAATAAAAACCTATACCTAAAACCCTATATACTCTGAACAGCAGTATACAGGCGGTGCAAACAAGACAGGGACTGTAGGTTTGTTCTTAAGTACAATCTGTTTGTAGTAGGTAAATTTTTAAGTGTAGCTGCAGCCAAAAAATCTATTTTTAAGCTTTTCTGGAGAACATAGGGAAGGGTTATCACCCCTATAACATTTGTTTTGGTGTTTGTGCACCTGTTCAGAACATTTCACCTCACTTTCCGTCCCAATGACAAATGTTTTTGGAAAAGTGGGGTTTTTATTGAAAAAAGGATTGGTGATAAAGCATCAGTAGAGAGGAGACACCTTTTTCCCATATTAACTCTTACAGGAGAGAATTTCCCTTCCTAGGGGTAGATTTCCTCTCACATCCTGTGGTCTCCTTCCGTTTGCAAGTAGGAGTCATTTGTAAGTTGGATGTTTGAAAGTAGGGGCCTGCCATATATACTCTGCTGAAATTTACCCCTTAGATGTTGGTGTTGCCACAACACTGTGAGCCCTCACAGTTACTCTTGGTGGGCGCTGGAACGCCCTGCTGTGAACTATTATATCAGGAATTGTAATTACATGCCATTGTTGAACAGTGGTAGGAAAAATTGGGCCTTTGGTGGTGGTGCTGGTGCCACAACACTGTAAGCCCTCACAGTTACTCTTGGTGGGCGCATGAATGGGCCCTGCTGTGAATTATTAGATCAAGAATTGTAATTGCATGCCCCTGTTGAAGAGGGGCAGAAAAAATTGGATTTTTATAACAGCTTACCTGTAAAATCCTTTTCTTGGAGTACATCACGGGACACAGAGCGACATAGTCATTACTAATGGGTTATATAGTTACCGTCAGGTGCTGGCACTGGCAACTTCCAAAACCGGAAGTACCCTCCCCTATATAAGCCCCTCCCATCCGGGAGCACCTCAGTTTTGTAGCAAAGCAATAAGTGTCCTCAAAGAGGGGCGGGAGCTCTGTGTCCCGTGATGTACTCCAAGAAAAGGATTTTACAGGTAAGCTGTTATAAAAATCCTATTTTCTTTCTCGTACATCACGGGACACAGAGCGACATAGTCATTACTAATGGGATGTCCTAAAGCAATGCCAAATGAGGGGGGGGATACACCATATATAAGCTGAGCGCTATCAGACATGAGTATCTTTTGCGGCCTGCAACACACTGCGCCCAAAGGCGACATCCTCCTGACTTCTAACGTCCACCTGGTAGAACCTAGTAAACGTGTGTACTGAAGACCATGTTGCGGCCTTACAGACTTGAGCCAGGGAGGCCTGGTGATGCGCTGCCCATGAAGTTCCAACTGCTCTCGTGGAGTGCGCTCTAACTTTGAACGGAGGCGGTCTACTTCTCAAGCTATAGGCTTGTATTATGACCTGTCGAATCCACTTGGCTAAAGTAGATTTTGACGCTGCCTGACCCTTTCTGGGGCCTTCCGGCAGAATAAACAAAGTATCCGTTCTGCGAATCTGAGCAGTGGCTTTTAGATAAGCTTTAACTGCTCTTACTACATCCAAAGAATGCAATAACTTTTCCTCTACCGAAGTAGGCTTGGGGAAAAAAGAAGGAAGAACCACATCTTGGTTCAAATGAAAACTCGATACCACCTTAGGAAGAAAGGCTGGATGAGGACGTAACACTACTCTGTCCTTATGGATAACCAGATATGGCTCCTTACAGGACATAGCTGCTAATTCCGATACTCTTCTAGCCGAACAAATGGCTACTAGAAAAATCAATTTCCTGGTGAGAAGCACTAAGGAAATATGCTGTAATGGTTCAAATGGTTGTTTCTGTAGAACCGACAGAACCAAGTTTAGATCCCATGGACATATGGGAATATTAACCGGAGGACTAATACGCATCACTCCTTGTATAAAGGCTTTGACTAGTGAATGCGAAGCCAAGGGCCTTTGAAAAAATATTGACAAGGCCGAAATCTGACCTTTGATAGTACTCAAGGCAAGCTTCCTATCTACAGCCCATTGTAGGAAGTCCAGAATTCTACCTATTACATATTTACGTGGATGCCATTTCCTGGCCTCACACCAGGCGATGTACGCCTTCCAGATTCTATAGTAGATCTGCCTGGATACCGGTTTCCTGGCATTGATCATGGTAGACACCACAGCATTAGAGAGCCCTCTCCTTTTTAGAATGTGGGCTTCAATAGCCAGGCCGTCAAACCTAGGGCTGGTAAGGAAGGGTGGTATATCGGTCCCTGCGAAAGCAGGTCCGGACGATGTGGGAGGGTCCAAGGACTCCCCACAGACATTTTTACAATCTGCGCGTACCATGCTCTTCGGGGCCACGCTGGAGCCACCAGAATCACTGGTTTCTTTTCTACCCTGATTCTGCGGAGTAATCGAGGTAACAATTGTGGCGGTGGGAATGCATATATCAGCTTGAACTGATCCCAAGGGAACACTAGGGCATCCGAGCCGCACGCTAGGGGATCCCTTGTCCAAGAGACAAACCTGTCCACTTTCGTGTTGAACCTGGATGCTAGCAGATCTACATCCGGTGTTCCCCACCGCTGACATATTGTCCGGAAAACCTCGGGATGAAGGGACCATTCCCCTGGGCATAATTGTTGGCGACTTAGAAAGTCCGCCTTCCAATTCTCCACTCCTGGAATGAATACCGCAGATATGGCTGGGACATATTTTTCTGCCCATTTCAGGATGTAATTTACTTCCCTCTGGGCTGCACGACTCCTGGTGCCCCCCTGATGATTGATATATGCCACTGCTGTGGCATTGTCTGATTGCATTCTGACAGGGGACCCTTGGAGTTTGGATGTCCATGCTACTAGGGCATACCGGGCTGCTCGTATCTCTAAGAGATTGATGGGCAGGGCCTTTTCTGCATCCGACCATCTGCCCTGGAGAGACTATTGCTCCAGTACTGCTCCCCAGCCTATAAGGCTGGCATCTGTAGTGACCACCTTCCAAGAAATCGGACTGAAGGATTTCCTTTTTTCCAGATTCTGGGGAACCAACCACCAACGGAGGCTCTTGCGAACGGAAGGGGACAAGGACATTGTAAGTCTAGGGCCTGAACTTTTTTGTTCCAGGCTGACAGTATGGCCCCTTGCAAATTCCTTGAATGGAATTGACCGTAGGGTACTGCTTCGAATGATGCCACCATTTTTCCCAGCAGCCTCATATACAGGCGTATGGACGGCTGTCTTTTTTGTACCCACTAAGTGGATCAAATCTTTCAAAGACAACATCTTTCCTCGAGGCAAGAATATTTTTCTCTGGCCTGAATCCAACCCTAGCCCCAAGTATTCCAGACCTTTGACTGGTTTTTAGGGCTGACTTGTCTCGGTTGATAATCCAACCGTGAGATTCCAGATACTTGATCGTCTTGTGAACGACCACGTCTAGTTTTTTCACTGAGTGGTCTATCAGCAACAAGTCATCCAGATATGCCATTATCATTACACCTTGTGTTCTTAGATTGGCCAATAAAGGGCCAGAATTTTTGTAAACACTCGTGGTGCTGTGGCCAAACCGAAGGGTAAGGCTCTGAACTGAAAATGGTGCCCTTCTACTGCAAAGCGTAGAAATTTTTGGTGGACTGGAAAGATGGGAATGTGCAAATAAGCATCTTTGATGTCGATCGTGGCTAACCAATCCTCCCCTTGTAGGGCAGTGGCCACCGATCGGATCGACTCCATCGGAAAGTCCTGATATACAGGAATTTGTATAGCCCTTTTAGAATTAATATGGGCCTCCCGTCCGCGTTTGCTTCGGGACTGTAAAGAGGTTTGAGTAAAACCCGAACCCTCATTCTTCCAGGGGAACCTCCATAATTACTCCTTGGAGCAATAGTTGTTCTAGTGCCAACAGGAGGGACTCTCTCTTCCGGGGATCCCTTGGCACGTTTGACCTCAAAAATGGGAAGGAGGAGAGTCTTTTAACTCCAAACTGTATCCCAAACCTACTGCGGAGAGCATCTATCTGTCTTGATCGTGTCCCGCCAGGTCTCTTGCGAACAACAGGAGTCCTCCCCCCACCCGACTGAGTGGGGGCTTCATGAATTTAACTTTGGGGGAGGTTTTGTACCTCCCCTAACCCAGGGTTTCTCATTACCCTGCTACTGTCCCTGTTTTTTACCCCCGGGATTTGACCGAGGAGGCCGTCGGAACTATTACACAGCCGATGCCCCAGGGACTGGAGAAGCAGGCCTCTTAAAGAGGGACCTCTAACTCTGCTTTTAACCGGCAAGAGCGTATTTTTACCGCTGGAAATTTTCTGGATATATTTGTCCAGGTTTTCCCTGAATAAGCGTTCACCATGAAATGGGACGCTAACCAGCCATTCTTTACAGGGAGCTTCAGCAGACCAGTTTTTGAGCCATAGGAGCCTACGCATATGTACTATAGACAGCGTAAGGCGGGAGGCCTGATGGACTGAATCCTCTATGGCATCAACCGCAAAGCCTAAGGCTCTAGGTAGATCAGCTAGGGCAAAGCCTGCTGATCTGTCAAGTCCCTCAAGACCTGTTTCAACTGATCCTTCACTGCTTAGCAGACCCCAATAGCTGCTACTGCTGGTTGTATCACCAAGCAGATTTTCATAAGGACTCCAATCTTTTATCTATTGGGTTCTTGAACATTTGGACATTATCCACTGGACATGTCAGTGATTTATACATACAAGAGATGGCTGCGTCCATTGTAGGGACCTTCCATTTTTTTTTTTTTTTTTGATGAACTTATCCTCCATGGGATAGACCACCGGAAATCTCTTGGGGGAATAAATATTTTCTCAGGACGTTCCCAATCCTGGTAAATGAGCCCTTTCAGTAAAGGGTGAAGTGGAAAAGAACAAACAGTCTGGGGGCTTCTAGCGACCCCAACGAGGATACAGTAGTGGTTGATGGTTCCGCAAGGTGCATTTTTAAATGCTGATCGGACCATGTTAGTCAGAGACTGAACCCATAATCTTTCAGCTTGAGATGCTGAGAAAAGGTTCCCCCACTGTTGATTCCTCTATAACAGAATCAACCTTATCCTGATCCCCTTCAGGCAGGTCGATCCCTGTATGGGACTGTTGCTCTGCTAACAGGCACTCTGAAGGAGGAGACGGAGATCGGGCGTGCTTTCCCTGACAGGGAGGCAGCGATAAATTTTGACAATCTCTCTCTAATCCTCCCAGAGCTGAGGAAAAAACCTCCTCTGTTACATACACAGGAGCAGGTGACTGAGGACAGCCACAGTACCAAGTACCCCTGCGGGGTCTCTACGGTCACTTACCTCTGAACTTCAGGGGAGACTGGTGCAGCAGGAGTATGCCCAAGATCCTCAGAGCCCGATGAGACCCCCTTCGCTTCCTGGAAGATTCAGTTCCGGAGCTACTGGACGGCATATTCCTAAGCCTAAAGCTGAGGTATTCCAGCCGTAATACACCACTTTTACTGAGAATAGTCTAGCACAATTGCTGCTATATCACAGTTGGTGTCTACTAATGTGCCTTTCTAGGGGATGCCTGTATCAACCGCTTGCTGTATGCCTTTAAATGTTGCCAGCTCTGTCTCTGTACTTCATAGCCAGCTTACTGCAATAATGTGGCTTTTTAAAAACCTGCTGGGACGCCCGCACATGCGCAGAAGCGCTGCGGCGCGCACAGAGCGTCATCCCCCAGGCCCCGCCCCTTTTTCCGGCCACCTCTATATATAGAGGCGCGTGCACGCGCACGCGCGCGGCCACGTGCGCCTCGGCGCTAATTTTCAAACATGGAAACCAGGGACAGGAGCCAGGGCCCCCTTTGCCGCAGGCCGGGGGATAGACGAACACTGCAACATGGCAGAGGAAACAGTTTCCTGTAGGAGAACTCACCAGCTGCCTGGACTTTGCTCTCTGAGAAGAAACTAGTCCATATGACAAGAAAAACATTCCACAGCGGCCTCTAGTGGACAAACACAGGTACCGCAGTTTAATATACTAAACATATATAGAAAAAACATTCTTTTTTTTTTTTTCTTGACCACCATTAAAAATTATTACATTTTTTTAGTAGTTACAGGCATGCACAGATATTAGCGGGAATACCGTTAGGTAACAGACAGAAAGACAAATTAGGCTTGGGGGTCCCCCAATAGAACCAAGTTCCTGGGGGCCCCCACTTACCTGTTCCCCGCCGCAGGACTTTGTTTGGTCCACAAAAGCCCAAACTTCACCTATCACGGCAGGCATTGTAATCAAACCTTCAGGGACCGGGTTCCCAAGGATTCCACTCCCCTGGACCTGTATAGCACCCTGCACAGAAAACATCTTGGTCGTGGGTATGACCAGAGCTCTGGATCCCAGGGTCCAGCTCTCCTAAGAGAAGCATTACAGGCAGAACCTTGCTCTTCTCTGCAAGGCCCGGGTACCGACCGTTTAGCTATGAAGCTTTTTTGGTCGGATCCGGAATAGCTTACTGAGGCCCAAAAGAACCTGTACGCAAGCTCAGTGAAAAACACATGTTTCTTCTTGGCCAACACCTTAGACACTGGCAAAAAACTGAGGTGCTCCCGGATGGGAGGGGCTTATATAGGGGAGGGTACTTCCGGTTTTGGAAGTTGCCAGTGCCAGCACCTGACGGTAACTATATAACCCATTAGTAATGACTATGTCGCTCTGTGTCCCGTGATGTACGAGAAAGAAATTGGGCCTTTGGTAGGTGGTGGTGGTGGTGGTGTTGCCACAACACTGTAAGCCCTCACAGTTACTCTTGGTGGGTGCAGGAATGGGCCCTACTGTGAATTATTAGATCAAGAATTGTAATTGCATGCCCCTGTTGAACAGGGGCAGAAAAATTGGGCCTTTGGTGGTGGTGGACGGTGTTGCCACAACACTGTAAGCCCTCACAGTTACTCTTGGTGGGCGCAGGAATGGGCCCTGCTGTGAATTATTAGATCAAGAATTGTAATTACACGCCCCTGTTAAACAGTGGCTGAAAAATTGGGCCTTAGGCACTGGTGCTGGTGCCACAACACTGCAACCCCTCACAGATACTGTACTTGGAGCACAGCAATGAGCCCTGTTGCAAAGTATTGCATCAAAAATTGTAATTACACGCCCCTGTTAAACAGGGGCTGAAAAATTGGGCCTCAGGCACTGGTGCTACAACACTGCAACCCCTCACAGATACTGTACTTGGAGCACAGCAATGAGCCATGTTGCAAAGTATTGCATCAAAAATTGTAATTACACGCTCCTGTTAAACAGGGGCTGAATAATTGGGCCTTAGGCACAGGTGCTGGTGCCACAACACTGCAACCCCTCACAGATACTGTACTTGGAGCACAGCAATGAGCCCTGTTGCAAAGTATTGCATCAAAAATTGTAATTACACACCCCTGTTAAACAGGGGCTGAAAAATTGGGCCTTAGGCACTGGCGCTGGTGCCACAACACTGCAACCCCTCACAGATACTGTACTTGGAGCACAGCAATGAGCCCTGTTGCAAAGCATTGCATAGAAAATTGTAATTACATGCCCCTGTTAAACAGGGGCTGAAAAATTGGGCCTTAGCCACTGGTGGCGGCACCCAGAAACAAAAATGTTCTTCCAAGCTATCATCAGGATCATTGAGGAGGAAGAGGATAGTCAGTCAACATAACAGGACAGTCACTCAGCATCAGCATAGGCAGTCTTGAAGGGATGTGACATTTCAAAAAAAATTATTCTGTTACATCAGCTTCAGGTGCCTGGTAGCTGGTGGTGATTCAAGACTGATTCATCTTTATGAAGGTCAGTC
The DNA here is from genome assembly GCA_029206835.1 of Rana muscosa. Lineage (NCBI taxonomy): Eukaryota > Metazoa > Chordata > Amphibia > Anura > Ranidae > Rana > Rana muscosa. The sequence goes on from CM055118.1 coordinate 997,722,963, forward strand.
GATCAACCAAGTCGGTGGACAGGCGCACCCTGTGATCGGTGACAGCCTCCAGCAGCACTGAATGTGCATTTTGAAAGAACGCTGGATGCAGGACAGACCAGTAGCTAAATTGCATACTGTGCAAGCTCTGGCCAGTGATCCATCCTCAAGACTCAGTAACCCAGAGGATTTTCGGTGGGAAAGGTGTCCAAGTCTGACCTTGCCCCTAGGTATTCCTGCACCATGTATATCAGACGCTGGTGAAGGTTGCTGGAACCGATCATACCTTGGGGCTGCGGACTAAAAAATTGTCTGAACACATCGGTCAGACGGCCACCTTCTCCACCGCTCCTTCTGCTACTGACCAAAGCCTCAGCAACTCGTTGTCCAGGACCAGGAGTTTGTAACCTCCCAGTCTCTGGGAACACATTGCACAGACCTTTCTGCAAAGCCTCCCGGAGTTGTCTCATCCTCTGCTCCCTCTGCGACGGCAAGATAAGGTCCGCAACCTTACCCTTGTACCGTGGATCAAGGAGAGTGGCCAGCCAGTAATGGTCCCTCTCCTTGATCCGAAGAATACGAGGATCCTTCCGCAGACTTTGCAGGATCAGGGAGGCCATGCAGCGTAGGTTAGCTGAGGCATTCGGTCCGGAGTCCTCTGGGTCACTAAGGATGACATGATCTGCAGCCACCTCCTCCCAGCCACGTACAAGTCCACGGGTTTCTTGGGACTGTAAATCATCCCTAAAAGACTGCTGCTGTTGATGCTGAGTGCCAGGCTCCACCTCCATGCTGACACAATCCTCCCTCCTCCTCCTCCTCTTCCTGTGTGATGGGTGGGACAGAAGGAACACTGTCTGGGTAAAGGGGGCCTTGAGAGGCAAGGAAGTCCTCCTCTTCCTGCCTCTGTTCTGCCTCAAGTGCCCTGTCCATTATTCCACGCAGCGCATGCTCCAACAGGTGGACAAGAGGTACAGTGTCACTGATACATGCAGTGTCACTGCTCACCATCCTCGTGGCCTCCTCAAATGGTGCCAGGACAGTGCATGCATCCCTGATCATGCCCCGAGCTCCCCTGACCCTGTCCTGGTGCCGTAGTCGCACAGGAACTCATTGATCGCCCTCTGCTGCATGTGCAGCCGCTGCAGATTTAGCTAATGTTGAGTTCCACCTGGTGGGCATGTCACATATAAGGCAGTTCTTGGGCAGGTTCAACTCCTTTTGCAGCTCAGCCAGCCGAGCACTATATGATCTGCGGAAATGCACACAGACTTTCCTGGCCTGCCTCAGGACATCCTGTAAGCCCGGGTACCTGCCCAAGAACCGCTGCACCACCAGGTTAAGGACATGAGCCACACAGGGCACATGGGTTAGTTGTCCCTGTCGGAGGGCGGAGAGGAAGTTGGTGCCATTGTCGCAAACCACCATTCCTGGCTTAAGCTGGCGTGGCGTCAACCACCTCTCGGCCTGCCCTTGCAGAGCTGACAGAACCTCTTCCCCAGTGTGGCTCCTGTCCCCCAAACACACCAGCGCAAGCACGGCATAGCATCTTTTTGCCTGCATACTTGCGTAGCCCCTTGAATGCCTACGGAGCACCGCTGGTTCCGAGGACAAAGCACAGGAAGAGGCCATGGAGGAAGAAGAAGAGGAGGGGGTGGAGGAGAGAGGTGTGTCACAACCAGTAGTAGCATTTTGGAGGCGTGGCGGCGGAACAACCTCCAACACTACTGCACCTTGTCCTGCATCCTTCCCAGCTGCCAAAAGAGTGAACCAATGGGCCGTCAAAGAAAGGTAACGTCCCTGTCCATGCCTGCTGGACCATGAGTCAGCGGTAATATGCACCTTACCGCTGACCGCCCTGTCCAGCGAGGCATGGACATTGCCTTCCACATGCTGGTAGAGAGCCGGAATCGCCTTCCGTGAGAAAAAGTGGCGTTTGGGAACCTGCCACTGAGGAACCGCACATTGCACAAACTCACGGAAGGGGGCCGAGTCTACCAACTGAAAAGGCAGCAGTTGAAGTGCTAGCAATTTAGCCAAGCTAGCATTCAACCGCTGGGCATGTGGATGGCTGGGAGTGAACTTCTTTCGACGGTCCAGCAGCTGGGGCAGGGAAATTTTCCTGCTACAATCGGACGTCGGTGTACTGCTAGCAGAGTGCCCGCAAGTACTTGGCTGTGACACACCTAATTCTACACCTTCATTCCTCTCAGTGCAGGCTTCAGAGAGGACTGAAGGTATAGTGGGGTTGGAGATCCCAGCTAATGAGGAGCAAGGAGAGGTCCGCTTTGTTCTTTGGTGTGGGTCTTTAAGGTACACTTGCCAATGAGCTGCATGGCAGGTCAACATATGTCTGGTCAAGCATGTGGTGCCCAAGCGGCTGATGTTTTGGCCACGCGAGATACGCTTGAGACATATGTTGCAAATAACAGCGGTGCAATCTGATGCACTCGACTCAAAAAAGGCACACACCAAAGAACTTTTGGAATAACGCGCAGAGGCAGCGCCCTGCACAGGCGGAGCTCTGCGGTGTGATTCAGTCGGTGTGCTGCCCTTACGCTGGCCCCCGGAGGGCATCCTGCCTCGTTGGAGATGTGCCTCCTCCTCATCCTCCTATCAGGCACCCACGTGGAGTCAGTGACCTCATCATCCTCTCCCTCTTGATCACTGGAGCAAACCTGGCAGTATGCTGCAGCTGCTGGAACATGACTGCCAGATTGCTGTCCTTCTTGAGCATCCCCTCTCTCTGCGCTCACGCTACTGCCTTCCTCTAGCTGGGTATCATCATCAGACCCTTCAAAACGCTGGGCATCCTCCTGGAGCATGTACCCAACACTGTGCTCAAACAGTTCGGGGGACTCCTCAGGAGGACATGGTGGGTCTAGGGAAGGAGTGACTGATGATGACATTGAGACGAGGGAAGAGGACGCATTGGCAGCTGCTTTGCCAGTACCCTGAGCCTGGATGAGAGAGGATGAGGAGGATGAGATGGGCTTGGTCATCCACTATACCAAGTCTTCGGCATGATGCGGCTCAACATGTCCAGCTGCTGAAAATAAGGACAGGCGTGTCCCATGGCCATGTGCTGATGACAATGCACCGCGTCCACGACCAGCACTGTTGCCCCCAGACACAGAGCCTGCTTGCCCTCTTTTATCTGCTTGTGACTGTCTGCCTCTCCTTGTTGGCCTTCTAGACATTCTAATGGCCTGCAGGGAGATGGGAAAACCAGCAATACGGGGAGCTTCAGGTGTATACTGTGCAGGAGGCACCTACACCCCTGTAACTGCTTGCAGATGCCTTTCTGAGTTACACAACAGAACAACACCACGAGCAATAAGGGGTAGCGTATACTGTGCAGGAGGCACCTACACCCACTGTAACTGCTTGCAGATGCCTGTCTGTGTTACACAACAGAACACCACCACGAGCAATAAGGGGTAGCTTCAGGTGTATACTGTGCAGGAGGCACCTACACCCACTGTAACTACTTGCAGATGCCTGTCTGTGTTACACATCATAACAACACCACGAGCAATAAGAGGTAGCGTATACTGTGCAGGAGGCACCTACACCCACTGTAACTGCTTGCAGATGCCTGTCTGTGTTACACAACAGAACAACACCACGAGCAATAAGGGGTAGCTTCAGGTGTCTACTGTGCAGGAGGCACCTACACCCACTGTAACTGCTTGCAGATGCCTGTCTGTGTTACACAACAGAACAACACCACGAGCAATAAGGGGTAGCGTATACTGTGCAGGAGGCACCTACACCATCTGTAACTGCTTGCAGATGCCTGTTAGTGTTACACAAAAGAAAAACACCAGCAATACGGGGTAGCTTCAGGTGTATACTGTGCAGGAGGCACCTACACTCACTGTAACTGCTTGTAGGTGCCTGTCTGTTTTACACAACAGAACAACACCACGAGCAATAAGGGGTAGCTTCAGGTGTATACTGTGCAGGAGGCACCTACACCCACTGTAACTACTTGCAGATGCCTGTCTGTGTTACACAACAGAACAACACCATGAGCAATAAGGGGTAGCGTATACTGTGCAGGAGGCACCTACACCCACTGTAACTGCTTGCAGATGCCTGTCTGTGTTACACAACAGAACAACACCACGAGCAATAAGGGGTAGCGTATACTGTGCAGGAGGCACCTAAACCCACTGTAAGTGCTTGCAGATGCCTGTCTGTGTTACACAACAGAACAACACCACGAGCAATAAGGGGTAGCGTATACTGTGCAGGAGGCACCTACACCCACTGTAACTGCTTGCAGGTGCCTGTCTGTGTTACAGCACAGTGGTGTAGTGGTTAGCACTTTCACCTAGCAGCAAAAGGGTCACTGGTTCAAATCCCGACCATGACACCATCTGCCTGGAGTTTGCATGTTCTCCCTGTGTCTGCGTGGGTTTCCTCCGGGTAATCTGGTTTCCTCCCACACTCCAAAGACATGCTGGTAGGTTAATTGGATCTTGTCCAAATTGGCCCAATATATGCGTGTACGACTGTGTGTCCCAAGCGTGTCGAGATCCTACGGGGTAAAATGACCGCACCAGCCAAGCAGACACTGGCTGCAAAAAGCGCCTAGAGGCGATTCAGTTCGCATGTGAGCGCTATACAAGTCATTCATTCATTCATTCATTCAGATGCCTGTCTGTGTTACACAACAGAACAACACCACCAGCAATACGGGGTAGCTTCAGGTGTATACTGTGCAGGAGGCACCTACACTCACTGTAACTGCTTGTAGGTGCCTGTCTGTTTTACACAACAGAACAACACCACGAGCAATAAGGGGTAGCTTCAGGTGTATACTGTGCAGGAGGCACCTACACCCACTGTAACTGCTTGCAGATGCCTGTCTGTGTTACACAACAGAACAACACCACGAGCAATAAGGGGTAGCGTATACTGTGCAGGAGGCACCTACACCCACTGTAAGTGCTTGCAGATGCCTGTCTGTGTTACACAACAGAACAACACCACGAGCAATAAGGGGTAGCGTATACTGTGCAGGAGGCACCTACACCCACTGTAACTGCTTGCAGATTCATGTCTGTGTTACACAACAGAACAACACCACGAGCAATAAGAGGTAGCGTATACTGTGCAGGAGGCACCTACACCCACTGTAACTGCTTGCAGATGCCTGTCTGTGTTACACAACAGAACACCATGAGCAATAAGGGGTAGCGTATACTGTGCAGGAGGCACCTACACCCACTGTAACTGCTTGCAGATGCCTGTTAGTGTTACACAAAAGAAAAACACCAGCAATACGGGGTAGCTTCAGGTGTATACTGTGCAGGAGGCACCTACACCCACTGTAAGTGCTTGCAGATGCCTGTCTGTGTTACACAACAGAACAACACCACGAGCAATAAGGGGTAGCGTATACTGTGCAGGAGGCACCCACACCCACTGTAACTGCTTGCAGATGCCTGTCTGTGTTACACAACAGAACAACACCACGAACAATAAGGGGTAGCTTTAGGTGTATACTGTGCAGGAGGCACCTACACCCACTGTAACTACTTGCAGATGCCTGTCTATGTTACACAACAGAACAGCACCATGAGCAATAAGGGGTAGCGTATACTGTGCAGGAGGCACCTACACCCACTGTAACTGCTTGCAGATGCCTGTCTGTGTTACACAACAGAACAACACCACGAGCAATAAGGGGTAGCTTCAGGTGTATACTGTGCAGGAGGCACCTACACCCACTGTAACTACTTGCAGATGCCTGTCTGTGTTACACAACAGAACAATACCACGAGCAATAAGGGGTAGCGTATGCTATGCAGGAGGCACCTACACCCACTGTAACTGCTTGCAGATGCCTGTCTGTGTTACACAACAGAACAACACCATGAGCAATAAGGGGTAGCTTCAGGTGTATACTGTGCAGGAGGCAGCTACACCCACTGTAACTGCTTGCAGATGCCTGTCTGTGTTACACAACAGAACAACACCACGAGCAATAAGGGGTAGCGTATACTGTGCAGGAGGCACCTACACCCACTGTAACTGCTTGCAGATGCCTGTCTGTGTTACACAACAGAACAACACCACGAGCAATAAGGGGTAGCTTCAGGTGTATACTGTGCAGGAGGCACCTACACCCACTGTAACTGCTTGCAGATGCCTGTCTGTGTTACACAACAGAACACCACCACAAGCAATAAGTGGTAGCGTATACTGTGCAGGAGGCACCTACACCCACTGTAACTGCTTGCAGATGCCTGTCTGTGTTACACAACAGAACACCACGAGCAATAAGGGATAGCTTCAGGTGTATACTGTGCAGGAGGCACCTACACCCACTGTAACTACTTGCAGATGCCTGTCTGTGTTACACAACAGAACAACACCACGAGCAATTAGGGGTAGCGTATACTGTGCAGGAGGCACCTACACCCACTATAACTGCTTGCAGATGCCTGTCTGTGTTACACAACAGAACAACACCACGAGCAATAAGGGGTAGCGTATACTGTGCAGGAGGCACCTACACCCACTGTAAGTGCTTGCAGATGCCTGTCTGTGTTACACAACAGAACAACACCACGAGCAATAAGGGGTAGCGTATACTGTGCAGGAGGCACCTACACCCACTGTAATTGCTTTCAGATGCCTGTCTGTGTTACACAACAGAACAACACCACGAGCAATAAGGGGTAGCGTATACTGTGTAGGAGGCACCTACACCCACTGTAACTGCTTGCAGAAGCCTGTCTGTGTTACACAACAGAACAACAGCACGAGCAATAAGGGGTAGCTTCAGGTGTATACTGTGCAGGAGGCACCTACACCCACTGTAACTACTTGCAGATGCCTGTCTGTGTTACACAACAGAACAACACCACGAGCAATAAGGGGTAGCTTCAGGTGTATACTGTGCAGGAGGCACCTACACCCACTGTAACTGCTTGCAGATGCCTGTCTGTGTTACACAACAGAATAACACCACGAGCAATAAGGGGTAGCGTATACTGTGCAGGAGGCACCTACACCCACTGTAACTGCTTGCAGAAGCCTGTCTGTGTTACACAACAGAACAACAGCACGAGCAATAAGGGGTAGCTTCAGGTGTATACTGTGCAGGAGGCACCTACACCCACTGTAACTACTTGCAGATGCCTGTCTGTGTTACACAACAGAACACCATGAGCAATAAGGGGTAGCGTATACTGTGCAGGAGGCACCTACACCCACTGTAACTGCTTGCAGATGCCTGTTAGTGTTACACAAAAGAAAAACACCAGCAATACGGGGTAGCTTCAGGTGTATACTGTGCAGGAGGCACCTACACCCACTGTAACTGCTTGCAGATGCCTGTTAATGTTACACAAAAGAAAAACACCAGCAATACAGGGTAGCTTCAGGTGTATACTGTGCAGGAGGCACCTACACCCACTGTAAGTGCTTGCAGATGCCTGTCTGTGTTACACAACAGAACAACACCACGAGCAATAAGGGGTAGCGTATACTGTGCAGGAGGCACCTACACCCACTGTAACTGCTTGCAGATGCCTGTCTGTGTTACACAACAGAACAACACCACGAGCAATAAGGGGTAGCTTCAGGTGTATACTGTGCAGGAGGCACCTACACTCACTGTAACTACTTGCAGATGCCTGTCTGTGTTACACAACAGAACACCACCACAAGCAATAAGTGGTAGCTTATACTGTGCAGGAGGCACCTACACCCACTGTAACTGCTTGCAGATGCCTGTCTGTGTTACACAACGGAACAACACCACGAGCAAAAAGGGGTAGCGTATACTGTGCAGAAGGCACCTACACCCACTGTAACTGCTTGCAGATGCCTGTCTGTGTTACACAACAGAACAACACCACAAGCAATAAGGGGTAGCGTATACTGTGCAGGAGGCACCTACACCCACTGTAACTGCTTGCAGATGCCTGTCTGTGTTACACAACAGAACAACACCGCGAGCAATAAGGGGTAGCGTATACTGTGCAGGAGACTTCTACACCCACTGTAACTGCTTGCAGATGCCTGTTAGTGTTACACAAAAGAAAAACACCAGCAATACGGGGTAGCTTCAGGTGTATACTGTGCAGGAGGCACCTATACCCACTGTAACTGCTTGCAGATGCCTGTTAATGTTACACAAAAGAAAAACACCAGCAATACGGGGTAGCTCAGGTGTATACTGTGCAGGAGGCACCTACACCCACTGTAACTACTTGCAGATGCCTGTCTGTGTTACACAACAGAACAACACCACGAGCAATAAGTGGTAGTGTATACTGTGCAGGAGGCACCTACACCCACTGTAACTGCTTGCAGATGCCTGTCTGTGTTACACAACAGAACAACACCACGAGCAATAAGGGGTAGCTTAAGGTGTATACTGTGCAGGAGGCACCTACACCCACTGTAACTGCTTGCAGATGCCTGTCTGTGTTACACAACAGAACAACACCACGAGCAATAAGGGGTAGCTGAAGGGATATTTAGCTTAACCGTTTCTTTTGTTGTTATCAGTTTCCATTTTGTGTTTCTACTTGTACTGTATTTCACATATTACTAGGCGCGTACTGGTAAACTAGTTTCGTTTCTCATGTTCCTGTTTATTTTCTTCTTGGAGTTTCGTTTCCTATTAAGCACGTGATTTCTTAGAAATAATTAGTTTCACTTTTGTCATGAAATGTCTCTGTATATGATTGGATAATTGTCAAAGGGCGGTACTTTCCAAAAGCCCCTTTAAATATTCACACCAAGGAATAAAAGATTAGATTTGCTTGGAGAGACCTTGCTGTTTTGTGTCATTGTCTCAATGGGCTAATCTCACAGGCCTGGGGGTATTGTAAGTCACATCTTATCAGAAATATTGTCAAGATTCAAACTCATCCCTAGACTATCTAATATTTCCCCATCAGTTGGGGGCGTCGTCCGGGATCGATTACAATATGTCTGTCCGGTGAGTAGAATATATATTTATCTTCTCTCACCGTGACGTCTATTTAGAAATCGTTTCCTTTAAAGGGACCTGTGATTTATGTCAGAGCTGTTTTTAAACCTTGATAATAAGTTAACTGCTCTGAAGAAGAAACGCTGTTCCGTGTTAACAGCGAGATAAGCCCCGGGAGGCTTATGACAATGCTCCGTGTAGCAGAAAGCTCTGGTAGAGCTATTGGAGGACTCCGTGAAGTCCAAAGGAAAATGATTTATACAGTACTGTAATTATAAGAACAAGTCTGATAAGGTGTGCCGGACAAAACCCGATCTCTTTGCTTATCTTTCTATCACTTGCTCGTAGAAGTCGTAAGATAATTTGTAATCTGTCTGTGTGTGTGTGGGAGTGTTGTGAGGTAAGATGACACTTTCCACTGCACTGTGTTATAATTGAACTCCCGGCTCCTTTTAGTGATTGATGGAAGTTCCCCAATCGAAACGTAGGGTGATGCTACAGTATCCGGTGATGTATTGATGTTTATTTTTAAAGATTTATATATGAATGCTTTGACTCTAAAGTATAAGATAGTGTGCATAGTAGCAGTGTTAATAACACTTTCTTAAGGTAATACATAAATTGGTATAGTCAGTAGGATACTCTGAGGCTAACTTTTGATCAAAACATGCTATTTGAATAATTCTTTTTGCTACTAACATCTCTTGCGCAGTGGAAGTCAGGTGCAAAATTTGGACATTTGGCTTTTTGCCAACAGGGTTCAAGTGTTAATATCTCACTGACCGTAATAGATAGTGGGGAATTGTTTGCGGCATTAGTACTACAGCAATTGAAAGTACTGTTTGAACCTGTTGGCACTCTGCCAAGAAATTTGAAATATAAATAAAAATTGTTTGGTTATAAAAATATGAAAAGTAATAACGTACAAAGCTTGCTTGTGATCAGGGGAATCTCTGGCCATAAGGAGTGCTTATTGGCATTTTGCCAAGAAAAAAATTAAATAAAAATAAGCTACAAGAACTTAATTAGAATGTTAAGAAAGATGAAAATAAAAAATGCTGTGGAGATCCCCGGCTGGACCGAGGCTCCCTATAGCATCCTAGCCCAAACATTATTCACAATGGGTTTAACAGAGTCATGGGATGGTGAATTTAAGGGTTAAGTCAGCCTTCTCTATGCTTGTACCATGCGCCCCGCCTCCTCCCCCTTACATTCCATAACCCGATAATAAGTGATTTCTGCAAGAGGCTTACAGCGAAGGATGCTGCAGGATGTTTTGACATTCCTAAGCAAACACCAGAGCAGACACATTATCAAATTGATTTCTCAGGAAATCAGAGGGGAACCTTTTATAAAAAAAGAGAGGAAGAGGACACAGAGGGAGGGGACAAGGACAAAGAGGAGAGGTCACAAATGCTGAGCCTTCAATGGGAATAAATGGGGTACTGACCAAAACTTTTAAAACACCACCCCTCACAATCATTGACCCGACTGGAATGGGATCAGTGATTCAACACTGTTTCAGAATAATACCTGGCTGTCCGGTGAATCTCTTGGGCAGAGATTTATTAGGAAAACTGGGAATTACAATGAAAGTCACAAAGCAAGGTGGATTACACGTGGAATCTGACAGGATTAACATCCTCACCCTTTTTCCATCCATCTCCTTGACAGAAGATGTGATTGAAGGAGGAATAGAGGAAGCAGTTTGGGCAGAAAATTCACTGGATGTGGGATTTATCCCTTGTACACCTTACAAAGCCACCTTAAAACCAGGGGCCCAACCTGTATACCACAAGCAATACCCCATAGCTAAAGAAAAAGAGGATGGCTTACAACCAATAGTCAAGGATTTCTTAAAGAAAAGAATCTTAAGGGAAATTGTCTCGCCCTACAATACTCCCATTAACCCAGTAAAGAAGGCAAATGGTGACTATAGGTTCATACAAGACCTAAGGGCCATCAATAGCCTAGTGGTACCGATTGCCCCAATAGTGCCTGATGTGCCATCAATATTTACCGCCATACCATCCGATGCAGAGAATTTTACTGTGATTGATTTATTGAATGCATTTTTTATTTCCGTCCCTGTGGATGAGGAGACACAGCCAATCTTTGCTTTTTGCTTTAAAAAAAAATGCCAACTAACATGGTGTAGAATGCCCCAGGGCTATATTGACTCCTTTGCAGTCTATTCCATTGTCCTCCAAACTACTCTCAGAGCTCACTAGCTATGAGTAAGCACTCCTAAGTGTGAAACGCGTTAGAGGTCCCTGTTACCCCGCTGCTGTGACATGTAGTGCCTGTTTTATTTTATTTTATTTTTCCAATAAAAGCCACGTTGGATTGGAGTGCAGCTATCCAGACTTCTTCATTTTTTCCTCATTGGCTTGTGCATTGCCAGCACCCTTGGTTCCTGGAGAGGTATTTGTTGTTGGGGTGAGTCTATTTGGAGCCGCAATTTTTGTTTTGTATATACTCTCAGAGCTTGGATACTAGGACACTGTTCATCCCTGCTGCAGTACACGGATGATCTCCACCTCTGCAGTTCTACTCGGGTGGCCGCCCTGGAGGATAGGAGGGATCTTTTGCAATGTCTTTTTGAAAGTGGTCACAAAGTGTCAAAGAAAAAACTGCAATGGTGTCAGGAAACGGTTGAATATCTTGGGTTTGGACTCTCAAAAGGAGAAAGGAAAGTCAGTCACAAAAGAGCTGTGGCTCTTGTGGGTCTGCCCCGCCCACTTACTAAGGAGGACATGCTCACCCTTCTTGGTACGATTGGTTACTGCCGCCAATCAGATACCTGACTGTTCCCACTATTACAATCTCCTGAGACAAGCCACAGGTTCAGACATGCCAGACTGTACAAAATGGTCAGATGAAATGTGCAATGCTTTTGTGTATTTGAAAAATGCTATGGTAACAGCTCCAGGGCTCGGCCTAACTATGGAAAGATGTTTCATTTGTTTGCAAGGGAAAATTGTAAAACTTTGTCAGGTGTCCTCGCTCAAGAGCATGGAGGCAAGTTGCGCCCTATTTTTTTTTCAAAGATGGTTCCGGTGCAGGTTCAAGGCATGCCTGAGTGTCTCAGAGCTTTAGCATCCTGTGTGATGATGGTTGAGATGGCCACTTTCACTCTGGGGCACGACACTACACTTCGAACCACCCACAATGTATCAATCCTGTTGAAAAATGTACATACACAGCACATGTCTGCTCAGAGGTTGAGCGGCTATGAGGTGATCTTGCTGTCTAATCCAAAACTGCACATCAAATATGCTTCTCCCACTGCAGGACCAGCACCAATCTTAAATGCCCTTTTGGGATTAAAAGGAGAGCAGGATGAGGTTGTGCCACAACATGATTGCATAAACCTCATTCACCAAGACACATCACCCAGGTCTGATTTATCTTCCACAACACTGCAGAGCACACACAGGCCAACAAACAGAGATAGCCAGGGGAAATGCTCTCGCTGATTTAGCTGCTAAACAAGCTGCTACTTCACAAAATGCACAGATCCAAATGCCCATGCTAGCACCAGGATTGCCCTTTTTTGATCAGGTTCTTTCAGATTTGCAGGGATGTGCAGAAGAAGCTGATCTCAGAGATTGGGACGAAATAGGTGTGCAGAAAGATCCAATGACTGGACTTCTCTGCAAAGAGGGGAAGCCATGTATACCAGTAGCTAGTGCATCACTTTTTATTTCCTAGTACCATGGAATAGGCCACAGAGGCTGGAAAGCCACTTGTGAACTATTGGAGAAAGACTTTTACATTTCAGAACTTTCCTGGCTGATTAAAGATTATGTATCAAGATGCATCACATGTATCAGGAATGTTGTGGAGATTTTTATGGAGATGTATTTAATATGTATTGTCATAGTGTCACCCAGTGTTAGTACTTCCGCAACCCGCTCTAAAAGAGCTGATTGGGGTAGTCTGAGGCTGGTTGAATCCCGTCTGATAGGGGAAAACATCTTGAGGTTGGAGTGTGATGTTTGCAGGGTGCGGATATGTCCGCCAACGGGGGCCCTCTGTGCATTAGCATGGACGATCGTTAAGGAGGGGATATGCTCGCTCTGCAATGACATCATTGGTTATAGGCGGATGCGCGCTCTTGTCTCTGCTGTGTCTGATCAACATTGGTTGGAATTCGTAGCGCGCGTCTGCAGATAGCCTCCCTCCCCCATTCAATAATAGTATAATCTTAATATGCGTTATTCTATGGAATAGCGCAGAATAAGAATTCCTATCAACGGTAACTTTAGCCATCCTACGTTATTGTATTCATTGTATGTATTATTGTATTGAATCCTTTAAGCCATATTTCTTGAGTGGGATTCATGTATGGCATCTCCTGTTGGAAGGAATGTCCAGGTATTGCCATTTTCCTGTGTGGAAGGGACATCCTGTGAGGTCCCCACCCATGGGGGAGGGGATTGGTTGCTGCAGCCAATCACCTCCTGTGTGAGATCTTTTGAGTTTAATAAAAGCCTATGATTAGGCGTCGGCTAGACAGTCATGCTGGTCTGCTGAGATGAGAGAACATAGCTTTGGTGGTACTGCCTTCTTGGGATGTATGGGACGTATGAATGGTGAGTGGATCTTAGCAAACTTAACTTAAAGATAGCATTATTGCAAAGAGATGAAATCTGATGTGTGCTTAGATAGAGCACAGGAAATATGGGCTGTGTGCTCTGCATAGGACCTATAATTCCACAACAGTAAATGGCGACTCTGATTGGACCAATTGCGGCCTCTTTGAGCATCGCATCAGCAGAGGGGGGAGAGTGGACCTGCGATGTGATGCGCGAAGAGGCTGTACTTTGTAAAAGAACAAATTTTTTGTCTTTTTGAAATAATGCTGTATGCAGTATGAGAGATGCGTGTGTGTGTGTGTATGTCTGCGAATCCGATTGTGTGTGTGTGTGTGTGTGTGTCTGTGAATCCGATCGTATGCTTGTGAATTTGATTGTGTGTGCCTGTGTGGGTATGCCTGCATGTGCCTGGGTGTTTGTGTGGGTAAGCTGTTTGCTGTAAGAGTGTTTGGCTGCATTGAGCCATAAGCCATGTGCTTGAATGGGGGAAGGGCTTGCCCACTGTTTTGTGTTGCAGGGGCTGTGCCCTGAGGGAAAGAAACTCTAAGCAGACATGTAGGACAACAATATACTGTATGTGTGTAGTGTTTGTGATTTCTATGAAAAATAGAAATGGATAGATTGTGATTTTTGTAGGGGACAAAGACACGTCTCCATAAGTGAAAAAATATTTTAACAAAAGTGTTTGGTTTTTAAGTTGAAAATTCCTGCCGCATATTCAAGTGGCCAGGCATTGTTGGAAGCCAGACAATAGTAGCTGTTTGTTGAAAGGAATACACTCTTTGAATGGTTGCAGGCTGTTTTGGATGCTAGCATTGAGGAGTTATATTTCTCAATGGCTTGTTATGGAAGCTGATGCCACAGTGTGTATATGAACTTTATGTAGAGAAAAGTGTTGTTTTAATGTTGTGCATGTAACTAACATTTATTGAATGTGCTGTTTAGTTGGCCAAAGGGTTTAAGTTTGTAAGTGTACATGTGGTCCTTGTAGAGTGTAGCTGACACCTTTTTCAGTGGATTTTGATGATAATTTAGAAAAGTTTCAATGGTGTAGTCAGTCTTTGTGGAGAAAAGCATTTTTGGTTCTCTAGTGAAGAGATCCTGGTTTTGGCGGCAAAAACTGCATGTGGTGGCCATCTTGTGGTCTGCCATGCTGCCATGGTCGTCGGCAGCATCTTGAGAGATGCAGTTTCTCCTTAGCCTGTGGGCATCATATAAGAGAAGGTGCAGCCACCTTTTTTTTGGGCAGTATACCATGTGGCATTCGTCTGCTATTTCGCTGGTGGAATTTCTCAGCCTTTGGGGCAGATTTTGATGTTTGGTGCGAATATAGTGCGATCTTTTCTGCGTTGGAACCTGGTGGAGGCCATTTGTGTTTTTCTTTGTGTAGGGGAACCAATGTGGTGTTCATTGTGACGTCCCATGCTGGTTTTGGCGTGAAAAATTGCATGCGTTAATGGCGCCATTGTTGTCCATGAGGTGTGCGGTTTTCATCCACCATTTTGCTGTCCTGGCTTGTCGGCCATTTTGAGAGACGTTTACAGTTTGAGATAGGAAGTTCCAGTTTAGCAAACACGGCTCCTGAATATGCTGTATTGGCATTTGTTGATCGGCGCAGTTTTCTTATGTTTTATGCGTTTACAGTTTGACCTGTGCACTGCTGGGAAGAGTAGTGAGACACCAGGGTGACATACTGAGAGACTGGTTTTTGTTTAATGAATTCGCTGGTTTAAATTGTTTTTCTAAGCATCGCCTTTTGAGTTGAGTAGAGTGGTATCTTGAAATAGCGCGGTCTTACCCCGAGGGGCCACGACGCGCTTGCGGACACACGCACATGCTGGGGCCTATTTATGGATGGGATCTGGCTGACCTACCAGCAGTTGGAGTGTGGGAGGAGGCCAACACAGACACAGGGAGGACATGCAAACTCCATGCAGGTGGTGTTAGGAGGAGGATTTCTCTGTTTTCATTTAAGTGAATGTAAGCTATTGTAGGGTCAGCTGACTTTGCAGTATATGAAAAAGTTCACTTTACACTGAATTTTGATGGATTGTAAGACTAACAGAGTTTTTGCACAATGGTGTGTTATGTTTAAATTGGAGTCTTGATAGACACAGCAATGTGGCTGGGCTCCCCCCCTCCCCCTCCCTCTTCCTGAACAATTGATATGTAAATAAACCAGTTTTTTTTTTAAGTAGCTGAGCATGTAACCGGAAGTTTCTTTTCAGCATTTATTTATCAGAGGAAAGTTGGTGGGTGGAGCTTGGGGTTGTCTGAAAGGTTGGCAAATGAGATTTGTGTTTTGGAAGGAAAATAGAAAAACATTTTTGCATTTAAAAGTGTTTTATATTTTGTTCCAGTTTTGTTCCAGTTTTGTACTGTAATACAGTTTTGGGTAGAAAGCAAAACAGGGGGGGGCATCACCATTGTTTTATCATCTAGATACAGAGAGAAGCCACATTGTTCTGCAGGTGGTAAACTGGCGTAAGTGTTCTGTGAGGTTTAGTCTGACAACGCAGTGTATGGGTGTATAGCGGAAAATGCTTGTGTATGCATGCACTGTGAGGGGTAGAGGCCTAATTCGGGGGTTGATCTGTGGTTGTTCTGTAGTTCCAAAAGTGTTGGGACAACAAGCCATAGAGTTGACGCCTCGGTTAGGGTTTCTAGTTGGAGGACTTGGCCATATAGTGGTTGTAGTTCTTCAATTCACCGTATAAGAAGACACCGGGCGGTGATCTCTGAAAATGGATGCAACGGTTTAACCTGGACGCAGGTTTAAGACGATAAGCCGATTCGAATCGCCATGGACACAAGGAGGTCTGTGCAAAGGGAAGGAATGGAGGCTTCCCATAGTCAGATGGTCACACAGTGCACAAAGCCTAGTTTTGGGGCAAAGGCCTTTGAACCCCAAAAAGATTAACATAGGTGGTCCAAGGATACTATTTTGGGTATCCCTCTGGAATGGATGTAGTTGAGCTGCGGCTTCAGAAATCTGTAATGATGAGGAACGGTGGCTCATGCCCGTTTGTTTGAACTTTGTATGGCTGGTCCATGAAGGTTCTCGAGCTGCTCTCATGTTTGTCCCAGTGTATTTTTTTCTATTGCTGAAAGAGCAAAGGGAGAATTCTGGCTGTTTTTGTTTTTTCATTTGTGGATTTGGAAACTGGGAAGTATCTCCCCCACGTTCATATCTGAATGTTTGTATGTAGTAACGTGAATATGTTCGAACTTACCGCAGCGATCCTTCGATACGTCGCGGCTGTTGTATGTTTGTAGGAACGAGAAAAGTAAGGGTTACAGAGGGTTTTGTTTGAATCGGTTTTGAAAGAATGTCATTGACAATTTACCAATGTACAGGAATGTCATTATTGTTTTACCATTCTTTGCAGGTTAAATATAAAGGATAGAGTAATGATTTTGCTTATAAGTATTTTTCAGGTCCAAGGAGTTTGTACACAGAGAACAGGTGTATGTGTACTGTGACAGCAGGAAGGTAAAGTCACCTGGTTGCATCCAGGGGGGTAGATATATTTCACCCAGATTCAGGCTTTACGCCGACTTATACAACTAGGTGGAGAGTTGTATAAGCCCAGCTGAGACTAGTGGGCTCATTGATGACTCATACCTCTAGGGAGAGGGCTGGGTGTCGTGCAGACAGGGAGTTGATGAGTCCAGCTGAAGCTTGTCAGCTCATTTAGGCCTCTATAAAAAACTCCCAGATTCATTAGGGGCTAGCTCATGCCTGGAAGCAGACCTGTGTGGACTGTCTAGGGAGAGTGAACCCCTGTGCGGTGAGAGAAAGCCTGTGTGGCTATATTTTGCTTGGACATTTAAAACCAGGGACTTAGGGACTAGGACAGCACTAGGCTGATCCCAGTTGTTAGTTAGGAAACCTGTATGTTTAGTCAGAGGTCAAGTTGACCAGGATTTATTTTGTTTGTTTCTTTTGCTTTGCTGTGTTTTTGTCACTGTAAATAGAAAATAAACGGCACCTTTTTGATTTTGAAAACCACAACCTCCGTCTGCTGGGCCTGTTTTTGTGTGGGGAGCCCATCCCGGGGGTCACACACACCCGCTGCCGAGCTAACCCCCTCACAGTTGGTGGAGAACCAGTGGCAGTTTTTTTTTAAGCCAGCATGGAGGAGATACTGAAACAGCTGGCTCTAGCAAATGCCAATCAACAGCAGACAAATGCAGGTTTGCAAAAGAGCCTTGCAGCTCATCAACAGAGCCTTGCAGCTCAACAACAGAACTTCGCAGCCCAGCAGCAAGCTCATCAACAGAGCCTTGCAGCCCAGCAGCAAGCTCACCAACAGAGTCTGGAAGCTCAGCAACAAGCCCAGCAACGATCTGAGGCCCGCTTCATAGACCTGTTACAGAAGCAAGAGCAGAGACTACAACAAATGGAAGCAGTAATGCAGCAACGTCCGCAGACCAGTGAGGAAAGCCGTCCCACTAATACCGCGTCCTTTGGGGTGAGTCGTTTATTGACAAAAATGACTGGAGAGGATGATCCAGAGGTATTTTTGACCACGTTTGAAAGGACTGCTGAAAGAGAAAAGTGGCCTGAGGAGCAGTGGGCTGGACTGGTGGCTCCTCTGTTAACGGGTGAATCGCAGAAGGCTTACTATGACCTAGAGCCTGACCAAGCAAAAGACTATGTGATGCTAAAAGCTGAAATATTGGCAAGGCTGGGTGTCACCCTGGCTGTCCGGGCTCAGCGTGTGCATAACTGGACTTTCCAGCTTGGAAAACCCCCCAGGTCTCAAATGTATGATCTCATTCACCTGAGCAGAAAGTGGCTACAGCCAGAGACTTTGTCCGCACCAAAGATTGTGGAACGTGTTGTAATGGATCGGTTTTTGAGAGCTCTTCCTACTGCCATCCAAAAGTGGGTAAGCCATGGAGACCCAGAGACGGCCGATGGTCTTGTGGATCGTGTGGAGAAATACTTGGCTACAGAGAACCTGACGGCCTCTTCCAGAGACACTCGGACTTTCCACCCTAAGACCAGACCATCCCCAGGGGCGGATAAGATGATTCCAAGGGGTAAGGGTGGAGAGAGTGAGAGGGTGGGAGCTCTACCCCAAGTTTGGCGAGAACAGCCTGGGAAATCAGCGGCTCAAGAGGCGGCAAGAAGGATCGTTTGCTACCGCTGCCGGCAAGCGGGACATATTGCAGCAAATTGCCCGGTTTTGGAGGAACCCATGCAGTGTGACTTTCTGACGGGCAGACGTCAGTCGCTGTGTGCGACAGTCGCATGCACTGCCATTCGAGGAACTGAGAAACATTTATGCAAAATGTGTGTTAATGGTAGAAATGTTGTGGTATTGCTGGATTCAGGTAGCCTTGTGACCCTGATAAAGGCTGAGTTAGTTAAAACAGAGGTCTCTGGGAATAGCAAGGTAGCTGTTATTTGTGTGCATGGGGACACCCGAGAGTATCCAGTGACTACAGTGTGTTTCGAGACCCCCAAAGGTACCCTTTCTCATCCAGTGGGCTTAGTGTCTCAGTTACCGCATGACGCCATTGTGGGAAGGGATTTTCCGAAGTTCTGGGAACTGTGGGATGATCCTGAGCCCCCCACTGGTGCCCCTATGTACCAGGAATATGATAGCCAGAACTCCTCTGAGAGTGGTGAGGACTCTCCCGAATTTCCCTTGTCAGTATTGGCAGGGGAGACTCAAGAAACTGGAGAGGAGCCCACCTCCTCAGACGAAAACCTACCGTCTGTGGAGTTTTCTGATCTTGAGGTTCACAGGGAAAACTTTGCCACAGAACAGTTGAAAGACCCCGCCCTAATAAAGGCACGGGAAAACGTAGTGAAAATAGATGGCGAGTTAGTGAACCCAGATAATACCTGCACTTACCCATACTTCAGCGTAGAGAAGGACCTACTGTATCGGGTGGCAAAAAGGGCAGAAGAAACCGTTGAGCAGCTTGTGGTGCCCAAACCTTACAGGAAGTTGGTGTTGGAGTTGGCCCATGGGCACATTCTTGGAGGTCATCTGGGGACAGAGAAAACCCGAGAGAGGGTATTACAGAGATTCTATTGGCCTGGGGTGATGAAGGACATAGAAAATTATTGTTCCTCCTGCCCTGTGTGTCAGAGGTCGGCCCCGATGCCACACTTCCGTAGCCCGCTGGTCCCTCTACCCATCATTGAGGTCCCGTTTGAGAGAATCGCAATGGATTTGGTAGGTCCTATAATCAAGTCCGCTAGGGGGCACCAGTACATATTGGTTATAATGGACTATGCCACCCGTTATCCAGAAGCGATCCCTCTCAGAAATACCTCGGCCAAAACCATAGCCAAAGAGCTATCTCTTGTTTTTAGCCGGGTGGGTATTTGTAAAGAACTGCTTACGGACCAAGGTACACCCTTTATGTCCCGGGTTATGAAGGAGCTGTGTAAATTGTTCAAAGTGACGCAATTACGTACATCTGTGTATCACCCCCAAACCGATGGGCTGGTTGAAAGATTCAACAAAACCCTAAAACAAATGTTGAAGAAAGTGGTGGATAGGGATGGAAAGGATTGGGACTGTCTACTTCCTTATTTGATGTTTGCTATTAGGGAGGTGCCCCAATCCTCTACGGGATTCTCCCCCTTTGAGTTACTGTATGGGAGACACCCAAGAGGGCTGTTGGATATTGCCAAGGAAACTTGGGAAAGTGAGAGTTCTCCCCACAGGAGTGTGATTGAGCATGTCGCCCTGATGCAAGATCGAATTGCACAGGTAATGCCCATCGTGAAGGAACATTTGGCCCAAGCGCAGTTGGCACAGCAGAGAGTGTACAACCGTGGAGCCAAGACCCGTACCTTTTCCCCGGGGGATAGGATATTGGTACTTGTCCCTACGGTTGAAAGTAAATTCCTTGCCAAATGGCAAGGCCCCTACGAGATAATGGAAAAAGTGAGCGAAGTGAATTACAAGGTCAGACAACCAGGAAGGCGAAAGCCCGAACAGATCTATCACGTTAATCTGTTGAAAGCCTGGAGGGATAGAGAGTCCCTAGTCGCAGACACTTGGTCACCAGCTCAAACTGGTTGCGTGATTCCTGAGGTTGGAATCGCAGCCACCTTGTCACAACCCCAACAACAGGAGGTTAAGGAGTTTGTGCTTCGCAACAAGGAGGTATTCTCTGAGCTGCCGGGACAAACATCTGGGGTAGAGCATGACATTATTACCCCGCCCGGTGAAAGGGTGAAGTTAAAACCCTATCGGATCCCAGAGGCCCAACGGGAGGCAATACGGGAGGAAGTACAGAAAATGCTGAACTTAGGGGTGATAGAGGAGTCCCAAAGTGATTGGTCTAGTCCCATTGTGTTGGTGCCTAAACCGGATGGGAGCTGGCGATTTTGTAACGATTTTCGTCAGTTGAACAAAGTTACAAAATTTGACACCTACCCCATGCCACGTATAGATGAGTTGATCGACCGGCTGGGAACAGCCCGATACATGACGACTCTTGACCTCACAAAAGGGTATTGGCAAATCCCCCTGGCCAAATCGGCCAAAGAGAAAACCGCATTTGTAACCCCAGACGGGGCGTTCCAATATAAAAGAATGCCGTTCGGGTTACAGAATGCGCCGGCCACATTCCAGCGGAAAATGGACCAGATGCTGAGGCCCCATCGGAAGTATGCTGCGGCTTACCTGGATGACATAATTGTCCATAGCACAGATTGGGCCTCACATCTGCCAAAAGTGCAAGCAGTCCTGGACTCTGTTCGGGAAGCAGGGTTTACGGCTAACCCCAAGAAGTGTACCATTGGGCAGGAGGAGGCCAAATATCTTGGGTACACCATTGGGAGGGGAGTAATAAAACCCCAACTCAACAAAGTCGAGGCCATCCAGAGTTGGCCACGTCCCAACAGCAAGAAGCAGGTACGAGCCTTTCTGGGAATCGCTGGGTATTATCGGCGATTCATTCCCCACTTTGCTTCTAAGGCTGTGCCCCTAACCAACCTGACGAAGGGGAAAGGGTCGGTCATGATTAAATGGACCCCCGAGGCTGAGGCAGCATTCCAATTCTTGAAACAAGCCTTATGTAGCCAGCCAGTGTTGTACTCACCCGACTTCTCTAAAGACTTTGTCGTACAAAGTGATGCGTCAGATGTGGGGTTAGGAGCAGTATTGTCCCAGGTCTGGAACGGGGAAGAGCACCCAGTCATTTACCTCAGCAGGAAGTTGAAGTCCCATGAGGTAAATTACGCCACCGTTGAAAAGGAGTGTTTAGCGGTGAAGTGGGCTCTAGATTCCCTTCGGTACTACCTGCTAGGTAGGCACTTTGACATGGTTACGGATCACGCTCCGTTAAAGTGGATGGCTCAAAACAAGGAAACAAATAGAAGAGTGAATAGGTGGTTCCTGGCCCTCCAGGAATTCAACTTCACAGTAAAGCATCGCCCTGGCGTTCAAATGGGAAATGTGGATGCTTTGTCTCGAGTACATGAATGCCTGATTGCTGGTGTTCCAACCCCGAGGTTAAAACAAGAGGGGGGGGTATGTGACAGCAGGAAGGTAAAGTCACCTGGTTGCATCCAGGGGGGTAGATATATTTCACCCAGATTCAGGCTTTACGCCGACTTATACAACTAGGTGGAGAGTTGTATAAGCCCAGCTGAGACTAGTGGGCTCATTGATGACTCATACCTCTAGGGAGAGGGCTGGGCGTCGTGCAGACAGGGAGTTGATGAGTCCAGCTGAAGCTTGTCAGCTCATTTAGGCCTCTATAAAAAACTCCCAGATTCATTAGGGGCTAGCTCATGCCTGGAAGCAGACCTGTGTGGACTGTCTAGGGAGAGTGAACCCCTGTGCGGTGAGAGAAAGCCTGTGTGGCTATATTTTGCTTGGACATTTAAAACCAGGGACTTAGGGACTAGGACAGCACTAGGCTGATCCCAGTTGTTAGTTAGGAAACCTGTATGTTTAGTCAGAGGTCAAGTTGACCAGGATTTATTTTGTTTGTTTCTTTTGCTTTGCTGTGTTTTTGTCACTGTAAATAGAAAATAAACGGCACCTTTTTGATTTTGAAAACCACAACCTCCGTCTGCTGGGCCTGTTTTTGTGTGGGGAGCCCATCCCGGGGGTCACACACACCCGCTGCCGAGCTAACCCCCTCACAGTACATATGGATAAATACATGAGTCTAAGGGAGGTAAAAGTATCATAGGTTATTTCATTGTTTCTTTTTTCCTGCACCACGCATTTCTTCCTTCAGTCTGTAATGAGGAAGAAAAGGGGGGGGGGATGATAAATGTAAGAATGACAGTTTTTTTCAAACTAATAATAACCTCTGTAATTCTAACCAAGTTTGTGCCAAGACTGTCTTTCTTTAATAGAATTTGAATCGGCAAGCAGCAGTCTGGTGAAGTAGGTTCCCATCCCAGAGGCTAAGAACCTTGTCAATGGTTCCAGGTATTGTAAGCCACGCACAGGTTATGCAGTGACCACAGTCCCGATGTCTGGGTTATTGTCATATGAGGGTTGTTTGGAGGTCAATCAAAACCATAGTCGTACTCTCCTCATTAGCTGTCACTTATATTCTCGGCTGATGGGGTGGGTGCGATCGTTGTGACATGAACTTCAAAATGTCCACCACAGGGTTCACGAGTCCCTCCTGGACCCTGACTTAATAATCAGTTTACATTCTTGCCAACCAGGTGACTGGGTCGTTGTAAAGAAGCTTGAGGGATGAGACCACGCCAGCCACTGCAAGAAGCGGCTCAACCACACCAAAGAATGAGGAGTATCTTTGTTTATTTATATTTTTGTTGTTTAGTAAATTTTAGCAAGGGTAACGATGAAAAGCATCCCAAGTTATTATGTAAAGTGTATATCCTGACTAGCTCAGAAAGCGAACAGGACCGATGGTCTGTTCTGAGTCTTCACCGAGTTTTAGTCCCCAGCGATGACAGCGGTACATGCCATTTATGATGTTATTATGGGTATGAGGAGTTTTGACAAACTAGTGAAGACTCCAAACAGACACTTGTCAATGGAATCTAGCGATGCATTTTTTAGAGGGTAAAATTGGTTAGTTTTTAATGGCTCTGCCTCTTGTCGGTTTGGGTATCTAGGTAGGCTACAAGTGTGTTTGAACTTAAGTTTGGTGTTTATGTGGATCTGCAGCTTATAAAGGTAATTCCCCCAAAGCAAGAGGTTCATGCGTGATGGTGAAGCTGTCCCAGCATCTTATCTCATGGCCGATCGCGAGGATCTGATGGCGCAGGAAATTAAGAATGGCAGGGACAGCTAGAAGGGATTTGTTCACCAACCCCGACCAGGTCTGGGCATGGTGTCCTGCATGAGGGGGGGGCTCGGGCTTGGGATACGATTGAACAATTCTCATCCGTTAAGGATAGGGTTCTTCATGTAATTGTTGAAGCCAGAGCTGTAGCTAAGTGAAGGTTGGGAGTCTATTTTAAGGGTCTGGGAATCTTTGGGGATCTAATTTTTATTTTACAGCGGATCGTGGTTAAAGGAAGTGGGAATATATATACTCATGTCGTTTTATTTCTATTCTTTCTATGTCGTGACGAGGTGCTCCTGTTGCCTGATTTGACGCGTGACCAGAGTTTCCTTGATGAGACGCCCCGAAGCCGGACCCACATACAAGACACAGAGGATCACAGACGGATCGGTGATTACTACAGCTCACCATGTCGTGTCCTCCTTTATAAGTCATGCCCCTAAAGAGTAGAGTCTACATGTCAAGCCGTGTTTTCCTTTTTATGGACTAAGGACTGATTCATTTACAGGTGTAAGAAGCAGATCAACTCTCATCGAGGGACACATGGGGTGCATATGACAAAAAAGGAGGACTGTTGTGGAGATTTTTATGGAGATGTATTTAATATGTATTGTCATAGTGTCACCCAGTGTTAGTACTTCCGCAACCCGCTCTAAAAGAGCTGATTGGGGTAGTCTGAGGCTGGTTGAATCCCGTCTGATAGGGGAAAACGTCTTGAGGTTGGAGTGTGATGTTTGCAGGGTGCGGATATGTCCGCCAACGGGGGCCCTCTGTGCATTAGCATGGACGATCGTTAAGGAGGGGATATGCTCGCTCTGCAATGACATCATTGGTTATAGGCGGATGCACGCTCTTGTCTCTGCTGTGTCTGATCAACATTGGTTGGATTTCGTAGCGCGAGTCTGCAGATAGCCTCCCTCCCACATTCAATAATAGAATAATCTTAATATGCGTTATTCTATGGAATAGCGCAGAATAAGAATTCCTATCAACGGTAACTTTAGCCATCCTACGTTATTGTATTCATTGTATGTATTATTGTATTGAATCCTTTAAGCCATATTTCTTGAGTGGGATTCATGCATGGCATCTCCTGTTGGAAGGAATGTCCAGGTATTGCCATTTTCCTGTGTGGAAGGGACATCCTGTGAGGTCCCCGCCCATGGGGGAGGGGATTGGTTGCTGCAGCCAATCACCTCCTGTGTGAGATCTTTTGAGTTTAATAAAAGCCTATGATTAGGCGTCGGCTAGACAGTCATGCTGGTCTGCTGAGATGAGAGAACATAGCATTGGTGGTACTGCCTTCTTGGGATGTATGGGACGTATGAATGGTGAGTGGATCTTAGCAAACTTAACTTAAAGATAGCATTATTGCAAAGAGATTAAATCTGATGTGTGCTTAGATAGAGCACAGGAAATATGGGCTGTGTGCTCTGCATAGAACCTGTATTTCCACGACAGGAACAATCCAAACAACCCACACAAGGCCAAACATTTACACCTGATATATCCAACAACTCCTTTTACACATTTGCAGATTGACTTCACACACATGCCCAAACTAGGCAAAAGACAGGAATATCTTTTGGTAATTGTGGACATGTTCTCAAGATGAGTTGAACTTTTCGTGACCACAGAGGAAGATGCACAAACAGTGGTGAGGATCCTCATTCAGGAAATCATTCCTCGATGGGGATGCCCACTTCGAATAAACTCAGACAATGGTCCCGCTTTCATGGCCAGGGTCTGCCAGGACCTGGTAAAAACTCTCAAGATAGAATGGAAATTTCACATTCCATACCACCCTCAAAGTTCAGGGATAGTAGAAAGAATGAACAGAACAATAAAAGACAAAATAAGAAAGGCCACAGGAGGAACCTTTGCCAACTGGAAAAAGGTCCTCCCAGCAGTCCTGGCAGAAATAAGAATGACCCCTTCCAAGACAAAAGGGTATTCACCTTTTGAAGTCTTGATGGGTAAACCTTTCCCCACCCCATGGGCCAGAACACCTTTAAATGATAGAAAAGGGAGATTTAGGCCTCGTACACACGGCCGATTTTCTCGGCAAGAACCAGCAAGAAACTTGCTGGCAGAGAGGTCTTGCCGAGTAAATCGGTCGTGTGTACGCGGCTATCGGGTTTCTCGTCGAGAAAACCGACAAGAAACCTCGACGAGAAAATAGAGAACCTGCTCTCTATTTTCTCGTCGAGATTCTCCTCGGCATGTTTCTCGATGAGAAAAGTGAGTGTGTGTATACTTACCTGTCCTCCCGGAAGCCCGCGCATGTTCGAAATGAATTCGACGCATGCGTGGTAGCTTCCTAGGCATACGTAGGGTATACCAAGATGTCGGCGACGGCATCGAATGTGACGAGCGCATGCTCGTCGTAGTCGATGACGTCACCGCGTTTGCTCCATTCAAAGAACCGCGGGTTCTTTGAAACGAGCGTGTGTACACTCGGCCGGGACAAGTTTCTTGTCCAAGAATCTCGTCGAAAAAAACAACATGTTTTTTTCAATGAGAATCTCGGCCGTGTGTACGAGGGCTTAGACTTAATACAGGAAGAATATGTAAGGAAATTGGTTGAAACATTGGATACAGTTGACAGAAATGTTGCTCACACCTCTCCTTTTTCTTCACAGGAAGCTACTCACCCCTTGAAGGTGGGAGACACCGTGGTAGTCCAACAGCTGAACAGAAATAAGAAGCAAGGGTATCTCTTTGGACCTCCTACCACAGTGGTTGCAGTGACCAGAACAGCCACCCTAGTGGAAAATTGCCAGTCCTGGATCCATGCCAACAGAGTGAAAAAGATTGCCCAAAGCCCCAAGAGCAGGAAGGAGATCCTGGATACAGGAGGCCCTCAAGCAGAAGGCCAAGCAGACGAAGGAGGAGTTCCTGGGAAAGCAGGTCCGGCCAGAGAAGATGACCTTGCTTATTTCACCACAGACTTCTGGGAAGGCATTCTGCCTACTGATCCTGATCTCTCTGACAGTGTTCCTACCCACCTGGATCATCACTAACTGTATCTTCCACCCTGAAGATTTGGGCGCAATTAAAAGTATCTGTGGGAACACACACACACACACAAAAGAACATTACAATGACACAAGCTAGAACCAAGAGAGAGAGATTGGAGATAGTTTTACTGATAAGATGCTTTTGCTAAAATTTAAGTATGCTTATGCTAAACAAATCAGGGTATGAAGAATGTTGGATATGTAGTAAATTACATCCTAGCACTGCCCGAATTCCCCTTTTGGCTGTACCTTTAAATGTCTCCTCCTGTATTCTTGACTAACATATCCAATCTGTACATAAACAACATTGTTACCTTTCCAATAGTAGGTAGGAGTCATTCCCCTGATTGGTGTTTTAATTTAGAGAATAAAACACAGATTAACCTTTTTTTCTACAGCAGGTCAATATTTAACATCTCCATGTGCGAATCCAGAGACTCTGCCCCTGCCTGATCACTGTTTCAAGTATCTGACCCAGGGCTAAACCGCACTTTGCATAACTTTTCCTCTTTCTCTGATAATGTAGGTGAAATATTGCACCAATTTATAATCGCAACACAGGACAAGTACACTCATGAGATTGTCGCTAAGAGACCTTTTGCATTGGGAAAAAGTATCTATGTATGTTGTGGGGAAGTGTGTTATCCCTGGGTGCCCCTCCATGTTAAAAAATTGTGTTACCTTGCATCCTTGGTACCTGTCATGGGAGTGGTAGGGGATGATAAAAGGCGACATCCCCTAGAGGCCAGTATACACCCCAGATACCCCCTTAATTGCACGCCTTCAATCTCCTGATGATAAGGTTTTATCCTACATGACATACATGAAGAATCATAAGGCAATCTATGCCACAATCCCAAAGAAGTATTAAAACATAACATAGAATGTAGAGATCATCTTATATGATCTAAGAGGGGATTGAAGGGATATTTAGCTTAACCGGTTCTTTTGTTGTTATAATCAGTTTCCATTTTGTGTTTCTACTTGTACTGTATTTCACATATTACTAGGTGCGTACTGGTAAACTAGCTTCGTTTCTCATGTTCCTGTTTATTTTCTTCTTGAAGTTTCGTTTCCTATTAAGCACGTGATTTCTTAGAAATAATTAGTTTCACTTTTGTCATGAAATGTCTCTGTATATGATTGGATAATTTGTCAAAGGGCGGTACTTTCTGAAAGCCCCTTTTAAATATTCACACCAAGGAATAAAAGATTAGATTTGCTCGGAGAGACCTTGCTGTTTTGTGTCATTGTATCAATGGGCTAATCTCACAGGCCTGGGGGGATTGTAAGTCACATCTTATCAGAAATATTGTCAAGACTCAAACTCATCCCTAGACTATCTAATAATTCCCCATCAGTAGCGTATACTGTGCAGGAGGCACCTACACCCACTGTAACTGCTTGCAGATGCCTGTCTGTGTTACACAAAAGAACAACACCACGAGCAATAAGGGGTAGCGTATACTGTGCAGGAGGCAACTACACCCACTGTAACTGCTTGCAGATGCCTGTCTGTGTTTCACAACAGAACAACAGCACGAGCAATAAGGGATAGCGTATACTGTGCAGGAGGCACCTGCACCCACTGTAACTGCTTGCAGATGCCTGTCTGTGTTACACAACAAAACAACACCACGAGCAATAAGGGGTAGCGTATACTGTGCAGGAGGCACCTACACCCACTGTAACTGCTTGCAGATGCCTGTCTGTGTTACACAACAGAACAACACCACAAGCAATAAGGGGTAGCTTCAGGTGTATACTGTGCACCTACACCCACTGTAACTACTTGTAGATGCCTGTCTGTGTTACACAACAGAACAACACCACGAGCAATAAGGGGTAGCGTATATTGTGCAGGAGGCACCTAAACCCACTGTAATTGCTTGCACATGCCTGTCTGTGTTACACAACAGAACAACACCACGAGCAATAAGGGGTAGCTTCAGGTGTATACTGTGCAGGAGGCACCTACACCCACTGTAAATGCTTGCAGATGCCTGTCTGTGTTACACAACAGAACAACACCACGAGCAATAAGGGGTAGCGTATACTGTGCAGGAGGCACCTACACCCACTGTAACTGCTTGCAGATGCCTGTCTGTGTTACACAACAGAACAACACCACGAGCAATAAGTGGTAGCTTCAGGTGTATTCTGTGCAGGCGGCACCTACACCCACTGTAACTACTTGCAGATGCCTGTCTGTGTTACACAAAACAGAACAACACTACGAGCAATAAGTGGTAGCGTATACTGTGCAGGAGGCACCTACACCCACTGTAACTACTTGCAGATGCCTGTCTGTGTTACACAACAGAACAACACCACGAGCAATAAGGGGTAGCTTCAGGTGTATACTGTGCAGGAGCCACCTACACCCACTGTAACTACTTGCAGATGCCAGTTTGTGTTACACAACAGAACAACACCACGAGCAATAAGGGGTAGCTTCAGGTGTATACTGTGCAGGAGGCACCTACACCCGCTGTAACTGCTTGCAGATGCCTGTCTGTGTTACACAACAGAACAACACCACGAGCAATAAGTGGTAGCGTATACTGTGCAGGAGGCACCTACACCCACTGAAACTGCTTTCAGTGGTAGCGTATACTGTGCAGGAGGCACCTACACCCACTGTAACTGCTTGCAGATGCCTGTCTGTGTTACACAACAGAACAACACCACAAGCAATAAGGGGTAGCGTATACTGTGCAGGAGGCACCTACACCCACTGTAACTGCTTGCAGATGCCTGTTAGCGTTACACAAAAGAAAAACACCAGCAATACGTGGTAGCTTCAGGTGTATACTGTGTAGGAGGCACCTACACCCACTGTAACTGCTTGCAGATGCCTGTTAATGTTACACAAAAGAAAAACACCAGCAATACGGGGTAGCTTCAGGTGTATACTGTGCAGGAGGCACCTACACCCACTGTAAGTGCTTGCAGATGCCTGTCTGTGTTACACAACAGAACAACACCACGAGCAATAAGGGGTAGCGTATACTGTGCAGGAGGCACCTACACCCACTGTAACTGCTTGCAGATGCCTGTCTGTGTTACACAATAGAACAACACCACGAGCAATAAGGGGTAGCGTATACTGTGCAGGAGGCACCTACACCCACTGTAACTGCTTGCAGATGCCTGTCTGTGTTACACAACAGAACAACACCACGAGCAATAAGGGGTAGCGTATACTGTGCAGGAGGCACCTACACCCACTGTAACTGCTTGCAGATGCCTGTCTGTGTTACACAACAGAACAACACCACAAGCAATAAGGGGTAGCTTCAGGTGTATACTGTGCAGGAGGCACCTACACCCACTGTAACTGCTTGCAGATGCCTGTCTGTGTTACACAACAGAACAACACCACAAGCAATAAGGGGTAGCGTATACTGTGCAGGAGGCACCTACACCCACTGTAACTGCTTGCAGATGCCTGTCTGTGTTTCACAACAGAACAACAGCACGAGCAATAAGGGGTAGCGTATACTGTGCAGGAGGCACCTACAC
This sequence comes from Rana muscosa, assembly GCA_029206835.1. Classification (NCBI taxonomy): domain Eukaryota; kingdom Metazoa; phylum Chordata; class Amphibia; order Anura; family Ranidae; genus Rana; species Rana muscosa. The sequence continues at coordinate 997,753,310 of CM055118.1, forward strand.
CCACTGTAACTGCTTGCAGATGCCTGTCTGTGTTACACAACAGAACAACACCACGAGCAATAAGGGGTAGCGTATACTGTGCAGGAGGCACCTACACCCACTGTAACTGCTTGCAGATGCCTGTTAGCGTTACACAAAAGAAAAACACCAGCAATACGTGGTAGCTTCAGGTGTATACTGTGTAGGAGGCACCTACACCCACTGTAACTGCTTGCAGATGCCTGTTAATGTTACACAAAAGAAAAACACCAGCAATAAGGGGTAGCTTCAGGTGTATTCTGTGCAGGCGGCACCTACACCCACTGTAACTACTTGCAGATGCCTGTCTGTGTTACACAAAACAGAACAACACCGCGAGCAATAAGTGGTAGCGTATACTGTGCAGGGGGCACCTACACCCACTGTAACTGCTTGCAGATGTCTGTCTGTGTTACACAACAGAACAACACCATGAGCAATAAGGGGTAGCTTCAGGTGTATACTGTGCAGGAGGCACCTACACCCACTGTAACTACTTGCAGATGCCTGTCTGTGTTACACAACAGAACAACACCACAAGCAATAAGTGGTAGCGTATACTGTGCAGGAGGCACCTACACCCACTGAAACTGCTTGCAGTGGTAGCGTATACTGTGCAGGAGGCAACTACACCCACTGTAACTGCTTGCAGATGCCTGTCTGTTTTACACAACAGAACAACACCATGAGCAATAAGGGTTAGTGTATACTGTGCAGGAGGCACCTACACCCACTGTAACTGCTTGCAGATGCCTGTTAGTGTTACACAAAAGAAAAACAACAGCAATACGGGGTAGCTTCAGGTGTATACTGTGCAGGAGGCACCTACACCCACTGTAACTGCTTGCAGATGCCTGTTAATGTTACACAAAAGAAAAACACCAGCAATACGGGGTAGCTTCAGGTGTATACTGTGCAGGAGGCACCTACACCCACTGTAAGTGCTTGCAGATGCCTGTCTGTGTTACATAACAGAACAACACCACGAGCAATAAGGGGTAGCGTATACTGTGCAGGAGGCACCGACACCCACTGTAACTGCTTGCAGATGCCTGTCTGTGTTACACAATAGAACAACACCACGAGCAATAAGGGGTAGCGCATACTGTGCAGGAGGCACCTACACCCACTGCAACTGCTTGCAGATGCCTGTCTGTGTTACACAACAGAACAACACCACAAGCAATAAGGGGTAGCTTCAGGTGTATATTGTGCAGGAGGCACCTACACCCACTGTAACTGCTTGCAGATGCCTGTCTGTGTTACACAACAGAACAACACCACGAGCAATAAGGGGTAGCGTATACTGTGCAGGAGGCACCTAAACCCACTGTAATTGCTTGCAGATGCCTGTCTGTGTTACACAACAGAACAACACCAGGAGCAATAAGGGGTAGCTTCAGGTGTATACTGTGCAGGAGGCACCTACACCCACTGTAACTGCTTGCAGATGCCTGTCTGTGTTACACAACAGAACAACACCAAAAGCAATAAGGGGTAGCGTATACTGTGCAGGAGGCACCTACACCCACTGTAACTGCTTGCAGATGCCTGTCTGTGTTTCACAACAAAACAACAGCACGAGCAATAAGGGGTAGCGTATACTGTGCAGGAGGCACCTACACCCACTCAAACTGCTTGCAGATGCCTATCTGTGTTACACAACAGAACCACACCACGAGCAATAAGGGGTAGCGTATACTGTGCAGGAGGCACCTACACCCACTGAACTGCTTGCAGATGCCTGTCTGTGTTACACAACAGAACAACACCACAAGCAATAAGGGGTAGCTTCAGGTGTATACTGTGCAGGAGGCACCTACATCCACTGTAACTACTTGCAGATGCCTGTCTGTGTTACACAACAGAACAACACCACAAGCAAAAAGGGGTAGCTTCAGGTGTATACTGTGCATGAGGCACCTACACCCACTGTAAGTGCTTGCAGATGCCTGTCTGTGTTACACAACAGAACAACACCACGAGCAATAAGGGGTAGCGTATACTGTGCAGGAGGCACCTACACCCACTGTAACTGCTTTCAGATGCCTGTCTGTGTTACACAACAGAACAACACCACGAGCAATAAGGGGTAGCTTCAGGTGTATTCTGTGCAGGCGGCACCTACACCCACTGTAACTACTTGCAGATGCCTGTCTGTGTTACACAAAACAGAACAACACCGCAAGCAATAAGTGGTAGCGTATACTGTGCAGGAGGCACCTACACCCACTGTAACTGCTTGCAGATGTCTGTCTGTGTTACACAACAGAACAACACCACGAGCAATAAGGGGTAGCTTCAGGTGTATACTGTGCAGGAGGCACCTACACCCACTGTAACTACTTGCAGATGCCTGTCTGTGTTACACAACAGAACAACACCATGAGCAATAAGGGGTAGCGTATACTGTGCAGGAGGCACCTACACCCACTGTAACTGCTTGCAGATGCCTGTTAGTGTTACACAAAAGAAAAACACCAGCAATACGGGGTAGCTTCAGGTGTATACTGTGCAGGAGGCACCTACACTCACTGTAACTGCTTGCAGATGCCTGTTAATGTTACACAAAAGAAAAACACCAGCAATACGGGGTAGCTTCAGGTGTATACTGTGCAGGAGGCACCTACACCCACTGCAAGTGCTTGCAGATGCCTGTCTGTGTTACACAACAGAACAACACCACGAGCAATAAGGGGTAGGGTATACTGTGCAGGAGGCACCTACACCCACTGTAACTGCTTGCAGATGCCTGTCTGTGTTACACAACAGAACAACACCACGAGCAATAAGGGGTAGCGTATACTGTGCAGGAGGCACCTACACCCACTGTAACTGCTTGCAGATGCCCGTTTGTGTTACACAACAGAACAACACCACGAGCAATAAGGGGTAGCGTATACTGTGCAGGAGGCACCTACACCCACTGTAACTACTTGCAGATGCCTGTCTGTGTAACACAACAGAACAACACCACGAGCAATAAGGGGTAGCGTATACTGTGCAGGAGGCACCTACACCCACTGTAATTGCTTGCAGATGCCTGTCTGTGTTACACAACAGAACAACACCACGAGCAATAAGGGGTAGCGTATACTGTGCAGGAGGCACCTACATCCACTGTAACTGCTTGCAGATGCCTGTCTGTGTTACACAACAGAACAACACCATGAGCAATAAGGGTTAGCGTATACTGTGCAGGAGGCACCTACACCCACTGTAACTGCTTGCAGATGCCTGTTAGTGTTACACAAAAGAAAAACAACAGCAATACGGGGTAGCTTCAGGTGTATACTGTGCAGGAGGCACCTACACCCACTGTAACTGCTTGCAGATGCCAGTTAATGTTACACAAAAGAAAAACACCAGCAATATGGGGTAGCTTCAGGTGTATACTGTGCAGGAGGCACCTACACCCACTGTAAGTGCTTGCAGATGCCTGTCTGTGTTAAATAACAGAACAACACGACGAGCAATAAGGGGTAGCGTATACTGTGCAGGAGGCACCGACACCCACTGTAACTGCTTGCAGATGCCTGTCTGTGTTACACAATAGAACAACACCACGAGCAATAAGGGGTAGCGTATACTGTGCAGGAGGCACCTACACCCACTGTAACTGCTTGCAGATGCCTGTCTGTGTTACACAACAGAACAACACCACAAGCAATAAGGGGTAGCTTCAGGTGTATACTGTGCAGGAGGCACCTACACCCACTGTAACTGCTTGCAGATGCCTGTCTGTGTTACACAACAGAACAACACCACGAGCAATAAGGGGTAGCGTATACTGTGCAGGAGGCACCTAAACCCACTGTAATTGCTTGCAGATGCCTGTCTGTGTTACACAACAGAACAACACCAGGAGCAATAAGGGGTAGCTTCAGGTGTATACTGTGCAGGAGGCACCTACACCCACTGTAACTGCTTGCAGATGCCTGTCTGTGTTACACAACAGAACAACACCAAAAGCAATAAGGGGTAGCGTATACTGTGCAGGAGGCACCTACATCCACTGTAACTGCTTGCAGATGCCTGTCTGTGTTTCACAACAAAACAACAGCACGAGCAATAAGGGGTAGCGTATACTGTGCAGGAGGCACCTACACCCACTCGAACTGCTTGCAGATGCCTGTCTGTGTTACACAACAGAACCACACCACGAGCAATAAGGGGTAGCGTATACTGTGCAGGAGGCACCTACACCCACTGAACTGCTTGCAGATGCCTGTCTGTGTTACACAACAGAACAACACCACAAGCAATAAGGGGTAGCTTCAGGTGTATACTGTGCAGGAGGCACCTACATCCACTGTAACTACTTGCAGATGCCTGTCTGTGTTACACAACAGAACAACACCACAAGCAATAAGGGGTAGCTTCAGGTGTATACTGTGCATGAGGTACCTACACCCACTGTAAGTGCTTGCAGATGCCTGTCTGTGTTACACAACAGAACAACACCACGAGCAATAAGGGGTAGCGTATACTGTGCAGGAGGCACCTACACCCACTGTAACTGCTTGCAGATGCCTGTCTGTGTTACACAACAGAACAACACCACGAGCAATAAGGGGTAGCTTCAGGTGTATTCTGTGCAGGCGGCACCTACACCCACTGTAACTACTTGCAGATGCCTGTCTGTGTTACACAAAACAGAACAGCACCGCAAGCAATAAGTGGTAGCGTATACCGTGCAGGAGGCACCTACACCCACTGTAACTACTTGCAGATGTCTGTCTGTGTTACACAACAGAACAACACCACGAGCAATAAGGGGTAGCTTCAGGTGTATACTGTGCAGGAGGCACCTACACCCACTGTAACTACTTGCAGATGCCTGTCTGTGTTACACAACAGAACAACACCATGAGCAATAAGGGTTAGCGTATACTGTGCAGGAGGCACCTACACCCACTGTAACTGCTTGCAGATGCCTGTTAGTGTTACACAAAAGAAAAACACCAGCAATACGGGGTAGCTTCAGGTGTATACTGTGCAGGAGGCACCTACACCCACTGTAACTGCTTGCAGATGCCTGTTAATGTTACACAAAAGAAAAACACCAGCAATACGGGGTAGCTTCAGGTGTATACTGTGCAGGAGGCACCTACACCCACTGTAAGTGCTTGCAGATGCCTGTCTGTGTTACACAACAGAACAACACCACGAGCAATAAGGGGTAGGGTATACTGTGCAGGAGGCACCTACACCCACTGTAACTGCTTGCAGATGCCTGTCTGTGTTACACAACAGAACAACACCACGAGCAATAAGGGGTAGCGTATACTGTGCAGGAGGCACCTACACCCACTGTAACTGCTTTCAGATGCCCGTCTGTGTTACACAACAGAACAACACCACGAGCAATAAGGGGTAGCGTATACTGTGCAGGAGGCACCTACACCCACTGTAACTGCTTGCAGATGCCTGTCTGTGTTACACAACAGAACAACACCATGAGCAATAAGGGGTAGCTTCAGGTGTATACTGTGCAGGAGGCACCTACACCCACTGTAACTACTTGCAGATGCCTGTCTGTGTAACACAACAGAACAACACCACAAGCAATAAGAGGTAGCGTATACTGTGCAGGAGGCACCTACACCCACTGTAATTGCTTGCAGATGCCTGTCTGTGTTACACAACAGAACAACACCACGAGCAATAAGGGGTAGCGTATACTGTGCAGGAGGCACCTACATCCACTGTAACTGCTTGCAGATGCCTGTCTGTGTTACACAACAGAACAACACCATGAGCAATAAGGGGTAGCGTATACTGTGCAGGAGGCACCTACACCCACTGTAACTGCTTGCAGATGCCTGTCTGTGTTACACAACAGAACAACACCACGAGCAATAAGGGGTAGAGTATACTGTGCAGGAGGCACCTACACCAACTGTAAGTGCTTGCAGATGCCTGTCTGTGTTACACAACAGAACAACACCACGAGCAATAAGGGGTAGCTTCAGGTGTATACTGTGCAGGAGGCACCTACACCCACTGTAACTGCTTGCAGATGCCTGTCTGGTTTACACAACAGAACAACACCATGAGCAATAAGGGGTAGCGTATACTGTGCAGGAGGCACCTACACCCACTGTAACTGCTTGCAGATGACTGTCTGTGTTACACAACAGAACAACACCACAAGCAATAAGGGGTAGCTTCAGGTGTATACTGTGCAGGAGGCACCTACACCCACTGAAACTGCTTGCAGATGCCTGTCTGTGTTACACAACAGAACAACACCACGAGCAATAAGGGGTAGCTTCAGGTGTATACTGTGCAGGAGGCACCTACACTCACTGTAACTGCTTGCAGATGCCTGTCTGTGTTAAACAACAGAACAACACCACGAGCAATAAGGGGTAGCTTCAGGTGTATACTGTGCAGGAGGCACCTACACCCACTGTAACTGCTTGCAGATGCCTGTCTGTGTTACACAACAGAACAACACCACGAGCAATAAGGGGTAGCTTCAGGTGTATTCTGTGCAGGCGGCACCTACACCCACTGTAACTACTTGCAGATGCCTGTCTGTGTTACACAAAACAGAACAACACCGCGAGCAATAAGTGGTAGCGTATACTGTGCAGGAGGCACCTACACCCACTGTAACTGCTTGCAGATGTCTGTCTGTGTTACACAACAGAACAACACCACGAGCAATAAGGGGTAGCTTCAGGTGTATACTGTGCAGGAGGCACCTACACCCACTGTAACTACTTGCAGATGCCTGTCTGTGTTACACAACAGAACAACACCATGAGCAATAAGGGGTAGCGCATACTGTGCAGGAGGCACCTACACCCACTGTAACTGCTTGCAGATGCCTGTTAGTGTTACACAAAAGAAAAACACCAGCAATACGGGGTAGCTTCAGGTGTATACTGTGCAGGAGGCACCTACACCCACTGTAAGTGCGTGCAGATGCCTGTCTGTGTTACACAACAGAACAACACCATGAGCAATAAGGGGTAGCGTATACTGTGCAGGAGGCACCTACATCCACTGTAACTGCTTGCAGATGCCTGTCTGTGTTACATAACAGAACAACACCACGAGCAATAAGGGGTAGCGTATACTGTGCAGGAGGCACCTAAACCCACTGTAATTGCTTGCAGATGCCTGTCTGTGTTACACAACAGAACAACACCAGGAGCAATAAGGGGTAGCTTCAGGTGTATACTGTGCAGGAGGCACCAACACCCACTGTAACTGCTTGCAGATGCCTGTCTGTGTTACACAACAGAACAACACCAAAAGCAATAAGGGGTAGCGTATACTGTGCAGGAGGCACCTACACCCACTGTAACTGCTTGCAGATGCCTGTCTGTGTTTCACAACAAAACAACAGCACGAGCAATAAGGGGTAGCGTATACTGTGCAGGAGGCACCTACACCCACTGTAACTGCTTGCAGATGCCTGTCTGTGTTACACAACAGAACAACACCACGAGCAATAAGGGGTAGCGTATACTGTGCAGGAGGCACCTACACCCACTGTAATTGCTTGCAGATGCCTGTCTGTGTTACACAACAGAACAACACCACGAGCAATAAGGGGTAGCTTCAGGTGTATACTGTGCAGGAGGCACCTACACCCACTGTAACTGCTTGCAGATGCCTGGCTGTGTTACACAACAGAACAACACCACGAGCAATAAGGGGTAGCGTATACTGTGCAGGAGGCACCTACATCCACTGTAACTGCTTGCAGATGCCTGTCTGTGTTACACAACAGAACAATACCATGAGCAATAAGGGGTAGCGTATACTGTGCAGGAGGCACCTACATCCACTGTAACTGCTTGCAGATGCCTGTCTGTGTTACACAACAGAACAACACCACGAGCAATAAGTGGTAGCTTCAGGTGTATTCTGTGCAGGCGGCACCTACACCCACTGTAACTACTTGCAAATGCCTGTCTGTGTTACACAAAACAGAACAACACCACGAGCAATAAGTGGTAGCGTATACTGTGCAGGAGGCACCTACACCCACTGTAACTGCTTGCAGATGCCTGTCTGTGTTACACAACAGAACAACACCACAAGCAATAAGGGGTAGCTTCAGGTGTATACTGTGCAGGAGGCACCTACACCCACTGTAACTGCTTGCAGATGCCTGTCTGTGTTACACAACAGAACAACACCACGAGCAATAAGGGGTAGCGTATACTGTGCAGGAGGCACCTACACCCACTCGAACTGCTTGCAGATGCCTGTCTGTGTTACACAACAGAACCACACCACGAGCAATAAGGGGTAGCGTATACTGTGCAGGAGGCACCTACACCCACTGAACTGCTTGCAGATGCCTGTCTGTGTTACACAACAGAACAACACCACAAGCAATAAGGGGTAGCGTATACTGTGCAGGAGGCACCTACACCCACTGTAACTGCTTGCAGATGCCTGTTAATGTTACACAAAAGAAAAACACCAGCAATACGGGGTAGCTTCAGGTGTATACTGTGCAGGAGGCACCTACACCCACTGTAAGTGCTTGCAGATGCCTGTCTGTGTTACATAACAGAACAACACCACGAGCAATAAGGGGTAGCGTATACTGTGCAGGAGGCACCGACACCCACTGTAACTGCTTGCAGATGCCTGTCTGTGTTACACAATAGAACAACACCACGAGCAATAAGGGGTAGCGTATACTGTGCAGGAGGCACCTACACCCACTGTAACTGCTTGCAGATGCCTGTCTGTGTTACACAACAGAACAACACCACAAGCAATAAGGGGTAGCTTCAGGTGTATATTGTGCAGGAGGCACCTACACCCACTGTAACTGCTTGCAGATGCCTGTCTGTGTTACACAACAGAACAACACCACGAGCAATAAGGGGTAGCGTATACTGTGCAGGAGGCACCTAAACCCACTGTAATTGCTTGCAGATGCCTGTCTGTGTTACACAACAGAACAACACCAGGAGCAATAAGGGGTAGCTTCAGGTGTATACTGTGCAGGAGGCACCTACACCCACTGTAACTGCTTGCAGATGCCTGTCTGTGTTACACAACAGAACAACACCAAAAGCAATAAGGGGTAGCGTATACTGTGCAGGAGGCACCTACACCCACTGTAACTGCTTGCAGATGCCTGTCTGTGTTTCACAACAAAACAACAGCACGAGCAATAAGGGGTAGCGTATACTGTGCAGGAGGCACCTACACCCACTCGAACTGCTTGCAGATGCCTGTCTGTGTTACACAACAGAACCACACCACGAGCAATAAGGGGTAGCGTATACTGTGCAGGAGGCACCTACACCCACTCGAACTGCTTGCAGATGCCTGTCTGTGTTACACAACAGAACAACACCACAAGCAATAAGGGGTAGCTTCAGGTGTATACTGTGCAGGAGGCACCTACATCCACTGTAACTACTTGCAGATGCCTGTCTGTGTTACACAACAGAACAACACCACAAGCAAAAAGGGGTAGCTTCAGGTGTATACTGTGCATGAGGCACCTACACCCACTGTAAGTGCTTGCAGATGCCTGTCTGTGTTACACAAAACAGAACAACACCGCAAGCAATAAGTGGTAGCGTATACTGTGCAGGAGGCACCTACACCCACTGTAACTGCTTGCAGATGTCTGTCTGTGTTACACAACAGAACAACACCACGAGCAATAAGGGGTAGCTTCAGGTGTATACTGTGCAGGAGGCACCTACACCCACTGTAACTACTTGCAGATGCCTGTCTGTGTTACACAACAGAACAACACCATGAGCAATAAGGGGTAGCGTATACTGTGCAGGAGGCACCTACACCCACTGTAACTGCTTGCAGATGCCTGTTAGTGTTACACAAAAGAAAAACACCAGCAATACGGGGTAGCTTCAGGTGTATACTGTGCAGGAGGCACCTACACCCACTGTAACTGCTTGCAGATGCCTGTTAATGTTACACAAAAGAAAAACACCAGCAATAAGGGGTAGCTTCAGGTGTATTCTGTGCAGGCGGCACCTACACCCACTGTAACTACTTGCAGATGCCTGTCTGTGTTACACAAAACAGAACAACACCGCGAGCAATAAGTGGCAGCGTATACTGTGCAGGAGGCACCTACACCCACTGTAACTGCTTGCAGATGTCTGTCTGTGTTACACAACAGAACAACACCACGAGCAATAAGGGGTAGCTTCAGGTGTATACTGTGCAGGAGGCACCTACACCCACTGTAACTACTTGCAGATGCCTGTCTGTGTTACACAACAGAACAACACCATGAGCAATAAGGGGTAGCGCATACTGTGCAGGAGGCACCTACACCCACTGTAACTGCTTGCAGATGCCTGTTAGTGTTACACAAAAGAAAAACAACAGCAATACGGGGTAGCTTCAGGTGTATACTGTGCAGGAGGCACCTACACCCACTGTAACTGCTTGCAGATGCCTGTTAATGTTACACAAAAGAAAAACACCAGCAATACGGGGTAGCTTCAGGTGTATACTGTGCAGGAGGCACCTACACCCACTGTAAGTGCGTGCAGATGCCTGTCTGTGTTACACAACAGAACAATACCATGAGCAATAAAGGGTAGCGTATACTGTGCAGAAGGCACCTACACCCACTGTAACTCCTTGCAGATGCCTGTCTGTGTTACACAACAGAACAACACCACGAGCAATAAGTGGTAGCTTCAGGTGTATTCTGTGCAGGCGGCACCTACACCCACTGTAACTACTTGCAAATGCCTGTCTGTGTTACACAAAACAGAACAACACCACGAGCAATAAGTGGTAGCGTATACTGTGCAGGAGGCACCTACACCCACTGTAACTGCTTGCAGATGCCTGTCTGTGTTACACAACAGAACAACACCACAAGCAATAAGGGGTAGCTTCAGGTGTATTCTGTGCAGGCGGCACCTACACCCACTGTAACTGCTTGCAGATGCCTGTCTGTGTTACAAAACAGAACAACACCGCGAGCAATAAGTGGTAGCGTATACTGTGCAGGAGGCACCTACACCCACTGTACCTGCTTGCAGTTGTCTGTCTGTGTTACACAACAGAACAACACCATGAGCAATAAGGGGTAGCTTCAGGTGTATACTGTGCAGGAGGCACCTACACCCACTGTAACTACTTGCAGATGTCTGTCTGTGTTACACAACAGAACAACACCACGAGCAATAAGTGGTAGCGTATACTGTGCAGGAGGCACCTACACCCACTGAAACTGCTTGCAGTGGTAGCGTATACTGTGCAGGAGGCAACTACACCCACTGTAACTGCTTGCAGATGCCTGTCTGTTTTACACAACAGAACAACACCATGAGCAATAAGGGGTAGCGTATACTGTGCAGGAGGCACCTACACCCACTGTAACTGCTTGCAGATGCCTGTCTGTGTTACAAAACAGAACAACACCACGAGCAATAAGGGGTAGCTTCAGGTGTATTCTGTGCAGGCGGCACCTACACCCACTGTAACTACTTGCAGATGCCTGTCTGTGTTACACAAAACAGAACAACACCGCAAGCAATAAGTGGTAGCGTATACTGTGCAGGAGGCACCTACACCCACTGTAACTGCTTGCAGATGTCTGTCTGTGTTACACAACAGAACAACACCACGAGCAATAAGGGGTAGCTTCAGGTGTATACTGTGCAGGAGGCACCTACACCCACTGTAACTACTTGCAGATGCCTGTCTGTGTTACACAACAGAACAACACCATGAGCAATAAGGGGTAGCGCATACTGTGCAGGAGGCACCTACACCCACTGTAACTGCTTGCAGATGCCTGTTAGTGTTACACAAAAGAAAAACAACAGCAATACGGGGTAGCTTCAGGTGTATACTGTGCAGGAGGCACCTACACCCACTGTAACTGCTTGCAGATGCCTGTTAATGTTACACAAAAGAAAAACACCAGCAATAAGGGGTAGCTTCAGGTGTATTCTGTGCAGGCGGCACCTACACCCACTGTAACTACTTGCAGATGCCTGTCTGTGTTACACAAAACAGAACAACACCGCGAGCAATAAGTGGTAGCGTATACTGTGCAGGAGGCACCTACACCCACTGTAACTGCTTGCAGATGTCAGTCTGTGTTACACAACAGAACAACACCACGAGCAATAAGGGGTAGCTTCAGGTGTATACTGTGCAGGAGGCACCTACACCCACTGTAACTACTTGCAGATGCCTGTCTGTGTTACACAACAGAACAACACCATGAGCAATAGGGGGTAGCGCATACTGTGCAGGAGGCACCTACACCCACTGTAACTGCTTGCAGATGCCTGTTAGTGTTACACAAAAGAAAAACAACAGCAATACGGGGTAGCTTCAGGTGTATACTGTGCAGGAGGCACCTACACCCACTGTAACTGCTTGCAGATGCCTGTTAATGTTACACAAAAGAAAAACACCAGCAATACGGGGTAGCTTCAGGTGTATACTGTGCAGGAGGCACCTACACCCACTGTAAGTGCGTGCAGATGCCTGTCTGTGTTACACAATAGAACAACACCATGAGCAATAAGGGGTAGCGTATACTGTGCAGGAGGCACCTACATCCACTGTAACTGCTTGCAGATGCCTGTCTGTGTTACATAACAGAACAACACCACGAGCAATAAGGGGTAGCGTATACTGTGCAGGAGGCACCTAAACCCACTGTAATTGCTTGCAGATGCCTGTCTGTGTTACACAACAGAACAACATCAGGAGCAATAAGGGGTAGCTTCAGGTGTATACTGTGCAGGAGGCACCAACACCCACTGTAACTGCTTGCAGATGCCTGTCTGTGTTACACAACAGAACAACACCAAAAGCAATAAGGGGTAGCGTATACTGTGCAGGAGGCACCTACACCCACTGTAACTGCTTGCAGATGCCTGTCTGTGTTTCACAACAAAACAACAGCACGAGCAATAAGGGGTAGCGTATACTGTGCAGGAGGCACCTACACCCACTGTAACTGCTTGCAGATGCCTGTCTGTGTTACACAACAGAACAACACCACGAGCAATAAGGGGTAGCGTATACTGTGCAGGAGGCACCTACACCCACTGTAATTGCTTGCAGATGCCTGTCTGTGTTACACAACAGAACAACACCACGAGCAATAAGGGGTAGCTTCAGGTGTATACTGTGCAGGAGGCACCTACACCCACTGTAACTGCTTGCAGATGCCTGGCTGTGTTACACAACAGAACAACACCACGAGCAATAAGGGGTAGCGTATACTGTGCAGGAGGCACCTACATCCACTGTAACTGCTTGCAGATGCCTGTCTGTGTTACACAACAGAACAATACCATGAGCAATAAAGGGTAGCGTATACTGTGCAGAAGGCACCTACACCCACTGTAACTGCTTGCAGATGCCTGTCTGTGTTACACAACAGAACAACACCACGAGCAATAAGTGGTAGCTTCAGGTGTATTCTGTGCAGGCGGCACCTACACCCACTGTAACTACTTGCAAATGCCTGTCTGTGTTACACAAAACAGAACAACACCACGAGCAATAAGTGGTAGCGTATACTGTGCAGGAGGCACCTACACCCACTGTAACTGCTTGCAGATGCCTGTCTGTGTTACACAACAGAACAACACCACGAGCAATAAGGGGTAGCGTATACTGTGCAGGAGGCACCTACACCCACTGTAACTGCTTGCAGATGCCTGTCTGTGTTACACAACAGAACAACACCACGAGCAATAAGGGGTAGCTTCAGGTGTATTCTGTGCAGGCGGCACCTACACCCACTGTAACTACTTGCAGATGCCTGTCTGTGTTACACAAAACAGAACAACACCGCGAGCAATAAGTGGTAGCGTATACTGTGCAGGAGGCACCTACACCCACTGTACCTGCTTGCAGTTGTCTGTCTGTGTTACACAACAGAACAACACCATGAGCAATAAGGGGTAGCTTCAGGTGTATACTGTGCAGGAGGCACCTACACCCACTGTAACTACTTGCAGATGCCTGTCTGTGTTACACAACAGAACAACACCACGAGCAATAAGTGGTAGCGTATACTGTGCAGGAGGCACCTACACCCACTGAAACTGCTTGCAGTGGTAGCGTATACTGTGCAGGAGGCAACTACACCCACTGTAACTGCTTGCAGATGCCTGTCTGTTTTACACAACAGAACAACACCATGAGCAATAAGGGTTAGTGTATACTGTGCAGGAGGCACCTACACCCACTGTAACTGCTTGCAGATGCCTGTTAGTGTTACACAAAAGAAAAACAACAGCAATACGGGGTAGCTTCAGGTGTATACTGTGCAGGAGGCACCTACACCCACTGTAACTGCTTGCAGATGCCTGTTAATGTTACACAAAAGAAAAACACCAGCAATACGGGGTAGCTTCAGGTGTATACTGTGCAGGAGGCACCTACACGCACTGTAAGTGCTTGCAGATGCCTGTCTGTGTTACATAACAGAACAACACCACGAGCAATAAGGGGTAGCGTATACTGTGCAGGAGGCACCGACACCCACTGTAACTGCTTGCAGATGCCTGTCTGTGTTACACAATAGAACAACACCACGAGCAATAAGGGGTAGCGTATACTGTGCAGGAGGCACCTACACCCACTGTAACTGCTTGCAGATGCCTGTCTGTGTTACACAACAGAACAACACCACAAGCAATAAGGGGTAGCTTCAGGTGTATATTGTGCAGGAGGCACCTACACCCACTGTAACTGCTTGCAGATGCCTGTCTGTGTTACACAACAGAACAACACCACGAGCAATAAGGGGTAGCGTATACTGTGCAGGAGGCACCTACATCCACTGTAACTGCTTGCAGATGCCTGTCTGTGTTACACAACAGAACAATACCATGAGCAATAAAGGGTAGCGTATACTGTGCAGAAGGCACCTACACCCACTGTAACTGCTTGCAGATGCCTGTCTGTGTTACACAACAGAACAACACCACGAGCAATAAGTGGTAGCTTCAGGTGTATTCTGTGCAGGCGGCACCTACACCCACTGTAACTACTTGCAAATGCCTGTCTGTGTTACACAAAACAGAACAACACCACGAGCAATAAGTGGTAGCGTATACTGTGCAGGAGGCACCTACACCCACTGTAACTGCTTGCAGATGCCTGTCTGTGTTACACAACAGAACAACACCACAAGCAATAAGGGGTAGCTTCAGGTGTATACTGTGCAGGAGGCACCTACACCCACTGTAACTGCTTGCCGATGCCTGTCTGTGTTACACAACAGAACAACACCACGAGCAATAAGGGGTAGCGTATACTGTGCAGGAGGCACCTACACCCACTGTAACTGCTTGCAGATGCCTGTCTGTGTTACACAACAGAACAACACCACAAGCAATAAGGGGTAGCTTTAGGTGTATTCTGTGCAGGCGGCACCTACACCCACTGTAACTACTTGCAGATGCCTGTCTGTGTTACACAAAACAGAACAACACCGCGAGCAATAAGTGGTAGCGTATACTGTGCAGGAGGCACCTACACCCACTGTAAGTGCTTGCAGATGCCTGTCTGTGTTACATAACAGAACAACACCACGAGCAATAAGGGGTAGCGTATACTGTGCAGGAGGCACCGACACCCACTGTAACTGCTTGCAGATGCCTGTCTGTGTTACACAATAGAACAACACCACGAGCAATAAGGGGTAGCGTATACTGTGCAGGAGGCACCTACACCCACTGTAACTGCTTGCAGATGCCTGTCTGTGTTACACAACAGAACAACACCACAAGCAATAAGGGGTAGCTTCAGGTGTATATTGTGCAGGAGGCACCTACACCCACTGTAACTGCTTGCAGATGCCTGTCTGTGTTACACAACAGAACAACACCACGAGCAATAAGGGGTAGCGTATACTGTGCAGGAGGCACCTACATCCACTGTAACTGCTTGCAGATGCCTGTCTGTGTTACACAACAGAACAATACCATGAGCAATAAAGGGTAGCGTATACTGTGCAGAAGGCACCTACACCCACTGTAACTGCTTGCAGATGCCTGTCTGTGTTACACAACAGAACAACACCACAAGCAATAAGTGGTAGCTTCAGGTGTATTCTGTGCAGGCGGCACCTACACCCACTGTAACTACTTGCAAATGCCTGTCTGTGTTACACAAAACAGAACAACACCACGAGCAATAAGTGGTAGCGTATACTGTGCAGGAGGCACCTACACCCACTGTAACTGCTTGCAGATGCCTGTCTGTGTTACACAACAGAACAACACCACAAGCAATAAGGGGTAGCTTCAGGTGTATATTGTGCAGGAGGCACCTACACCCACTGTAACTGCTTGCAGATGCCTGTCTGTGTTACACAACAGAACAACACCACGAGCAATAAGGGGTAGCGTATACTGTGCAGGAGGCACCTAAACCCACTGTAATTGCTTGCAGATGCCTGTCTGTGTTACACAACAGAACAACACCAGGAGCAATAAGGGGTAGCTTCAGGTGTATACTGTGCAGGAGGCACCTACACCCACTGTAACTGCTTGCAGATGCCTGTCTGTGTTACACAACAGAACAACACCAAAAGCAATAAGGGGTAGCGTATACTGTGCAGGAGGCACCTACATCCACTCGAACTGCTTGCAGATGCCTGTCTGTGTTACACAACAGAACCACACCACGAGCAATAAGGGGTAGCGTATACTGTGCAGGAGGCACCTACACCCACTCGAACTGCTTGCAGATGCCTGTCTGTGTTACACAACAGAACCACACCACGAGCAATAAGGGGTAGCGTATACTGTGCAGGAGGCACCTACACCCACTGAACTGCTTGCAGATGCCTGTCTGTGTTACACAACAGAACAACACCACAAGCAATAAGGGGTAGCTTCAGGTGTATACTGTGCAGGAGGCACCTACATCCACTGTAACTACTTGCAGATGCCTGTCTGTGTTACACAACAGAACAACACCACAAGCAAAAAGGGGTAGCTTCAGGTGTATACTGTGCATGAGGCACCTACACCCACTGTAAGTGCTTGCAGATGCCTGTCTGTGTTACACAACAGAACAACACCACGAGCAATAAGGGGTAGCGTATACTGTGCAGGAGGCACCTACACCCACTGTAACTGCTTGCAGATGCCTGTCTGTGTTACACAACAGAACAACACCACGAGCAATAAGGGGTAGCTTCAGGTGTATTCTGTGCAGGCGGCACCTACACCCACTGTAACTACTTGCAGATGCCTGTCTGTGTTACACAAAACAGAACAACACCGCAAGCAATAAGTGGTAGCGTATACTGTGCAGGAGGCACCTACACCCACTGTAACTGCTTGCAGATGTCTGTCTGTGTTACACAACAGAACAACACCACGAGCAATAAGGGGTAGCTTCAGGTGTATACTGTGCAGGAGGCACCTACACCCACTGTAACTACTTGCAGATGCCTGTCTGTGTTACACAACAGAACAACACCATGAGCAATAAGGGGTAGCGTATACTGTGCAGGAGGCACCTACACCCACTGTAACTGCTTGCAGATGCCTGTTAGTGTTACACAAAAGAAAAACACCAGCAATACGGGGTAGCTTCAGGTGTATACTGTGCAGGAGGCACCTACACCCACTGTAACTGCTTGCAGATGCCTGTTAATGTTACACAAAAGAAAAACACCAGCAATACGGGGTAGCTACAGGTGTATACTGTGCAGGAGGCACCTACACCCACTGTAAGTGCTTGCAGATGCCTGTCTGTGTTACACAACAGAACAACACCACGAGCAATAAGGGGTAGGGTATACTGTGCAGGAGGCACCTATACCCACTGTAACTGCTTGCAGATGCCTGTCTGTGTTACACAACAGAACAACACCACGAGCAATAAGGGGTAGCGTATACTGTGCAGGAGGAACCTACACCCACTGTAACTGCTTGCAGATGCCCGTCTGTGTTACACAACAGAACAACACCACGAGCAATAAGGGGTAGCGTATACTGTGCAGGAGGCACCTACACCCACTGTAACTACTTGCAGATGCCTGTCTGTGTAACACAACAGAACAATACCACGAGCAATAAGGGGTAGCGTATACTGTGCAGGAGGCACCTACACCCACTGTAATTGCTTGCAGATGCCTGTCTGTGTTACACAACAGAACAACACCACGAGCAATAAGTGGTAGCTTCAGGTGTATTCTGTGCAGGCGGCACCTACACCCACTGTAACTACTTGCAAATGCCTGTCTGTGTTACACAAAACAGAACAACACCACGAGCAATAAGTGGTAGCGTATACTGTGCAGGAGGCACCTACACCCACTGTAACTGCTTGCAGATGCCTGTCTGTGTTACACAACAGAACAACACCACAAGCAATAAGGGGTAGCTTCAGGTGTATACTGTGCAGGAGGCACCTACACCCACTGTAACTGCTTGCAGATGCCTGTCTGTGTTACACAACAGAACAACACCACGAGCAATAAGGGGTAGCGTATACTGTGCAGGAGGCACCTACACCCACTGTAACTGCTTGCAGATGCCTGTCTGTGTTACACAACAGAACAACACCACGAGCAATAAGGGGTAGCTTCAGGTGTATTCTGTGCAGGCGGCACCTACACCCACTGTAACTACTTGCAGATGCCTGTCTGTGTTACACAAAACAGAACAACACCGCGAGCAATAAGTGGTAGCGTATACTGTGCAGGAGGCACCTACACCCACTGTACCTGCTTGCAGTTGTCTGTCTGTGTTACACAACAGAACAACACCATGAGCAATAAGGGGTAGCTTCAGGTGTATACTGTGCAGGAGGCACCTACACCCACTGTAACTACTTGCAGATGCCTGTCTGTGTTACACAACAGAACAACACCACGAGCAATAAGTGGTAGCGTATACTGTGCAGGAGGCACCTACACCCACTGAAACTGCTTGCAGTGGTAGCGTATACTGTGCAGGAGGCAACTACACCCACTGTAACTGCTTGCAGATGCCTGTCTGTTTTACACAACAGAACAACACCATGAGCAATAAGGGTTAGTGTATACTGTGCAGGAGGCACCTACACCCACTGTAACTGCTTGCAGATGCCTGTTAGTGTTACACAAAAGAAAAACAACAGCAATACGGGGTAGCTTCAGGTGTATACTGTGCAGGAGGCACCTACACCCACTGTAACTGCTTGCAGATGCCTGTTAATGTTACACAAAAGAAAAACACCAGCAATACGGGGTAGCTTCAGGTGTATACTGTGCAGGAGGCACCTACACCCACTGTAAGTGCTTGCAGATGCCTGTCTGTGTTACATAACAGAACAACACCACGAGCAATAAGGGGTAGCGTATACTGTGCAGGAGGCACCGACACCCACTGTAACTGCTTGCAGATGCCTGTCTGTGTTACACAATAGAACAACACCACGAGCAATAAGGGGTAGCGTATACTGTGCAGGAGGCACCTACACCCACTGTAACTGCTTGCAGATGCCTGTTTGTGTTACACAACAGAACAACACCACAAGCAATAAGGGGTAGCTTCAGGTGTATATTGTGCAGGAGGCACCTACACCCACTGTAACTGCTTGCAGATGCCTGTCTGTGTTACACAACAGAACAACACCACGAGCAATAAGGGGTAGCGTATACTGTGCAGGAGGCACCTACATCCACTGTAACTGCTTGCAGATGCCTGTCTGTGTTACACAACAGAACAATACCATGAGCAATAAAGGGTAGCGTATACTGTGCAGAAGGCACCTACACCCACTGTAACTGCTTGCAGATGCCTGTCTGTGTTACACAACAGAACAACACCACGAGCAATAAGTGGTAGCTTCAGGTGTATTCTGTGCAGGCGGCACCTACACCCACTGTAACTACTTGCAAATGCCTGTCTGTGTTACACAAAACAGAACAACACCACGAGCAATAAGTGGTAGCGTATACTGTGCAGGAGGCACCTACACCCACTGTAACTGCTTGCAGATGCCTGTCTGTGTTACACAACAGAACAACACCACAAGCAATAAGGGGTAGCTTCAGGTGTATACTGTGCAGGAGGCACCTACACCCACTGTAACTGCTTGCAGATGCCTGTCTGTGTTACACAACAGAACAACACCACGAGCAATAAGGGGTAGCGTATACTGTGCAGGAGGCACCTACACCCACTGTAACTGCTTGCAGATGCCTGTCTGTGTTACACAACAGAACAACACCACGAGCAATAAGGGGTAGCTTCAGGTGTATTCTGTGCAGGCGGCACCTACACCCACTGTAACTACTTGCAGATGCCTGTCTGTGTTACACAAAACAGAACAACACCGCGAGCAATAAGTGGTAGCGTATACTGTGCAGGAGGCACCTACACCCACTGTAAGTGCTTGCAGATGCCTGTCTGTGTTACATAACAGAACAACACCACGAGCAATAAGGGGTAGCGTATACTGTGCAGGAGGCACCGACACCCACTGTAACTGCTTGCAGATGCCTGTCTGTGTTACACAATAGAACAACACCACGAGCAATAAGGGGTAGCGTATACTGTGCAGGAGGCACCTACACCCACTGTAACTTCTTGCAGATGCCTGTCTGTGTTACACAACAGAACAACACCACGAGCAATAAGTGGTAGCTTCAGGTGTATTCTGTGCAGGCGGCACCTACACCCACTGTAACTGCTTGCAGATGCCTGTCTGTGTTACACAACAGAACAACACCACGAGCAATAAGGGGTAGCGTATACTGTGCAGGAGGCACCTACATCCACTGTAACTGCTTGCAGATGCCTGTCTGTGTTACACAACAGAACAATACCATGAGCAATAAAGGGTAGCGTATACTGTGCAGAAGGCACCTACACCCACTGTAACTGCTTGCAGATGCCTGTCTGTGTTACACAACAGAACAACACCACGAGCAATAAGTGGTAGCTTCAGGTGTATTCTGTGCAGGCGGCACCTACACCCACTGTAACTACTTGCAGATGCCTGTCTGTGTTACACAAAACAGAACAACACCGCGAGCAATAAGTGGTAGCGTATACTGTGCAGGAGGCACCTACACCCACTGTACCTGCTTGCAGTTGTCTGTCTGTGTTACACAACAGAACAACACCATGAGCAATAAGGGGTAGCTTCAGGTGTATACTGTGCAGGAGGCACCTACACCCACTGTAACTACTTGCAGATGCCTGTCTGTGTTACACAACAGAACAACACCACGAGCAATAAGTGGTAGCGTATACTGTGCAGGAGGCACCTACACCCACTGAAACTGCTTGCAGTGGTAGCGTATACTGTGCAGGAGGCAACTACACCCACTGTAACTGCTTGCAGATGCCTGTCTGTTTTACACAACAGAACAACACCATGAGCAATAAGGGTTAGTGTATACTGTGCAGGAGGCACCTACACCCACTGTAACTGCTTGCAGATGCCTGTTAGTGTTACACAAAAGAAAAACAACAGCAATACGGGGTAGCTTCAGGTGTATACTGTGCAGGAGGCACCTACACCCACTGTAACTGCTTGCAGATGCCTGTTAATGTTACACAAAAGAAAAACACCAGCAATACGGGGTAGCTTCAGGTGTATACTGTGCAGGAGGCACCTACACCCACTGTAAGTGCTTGCAGATGCCTGTCTGTGTTACATAACAGAACAACACCACGAGCAATAAGGGGTAGCGTATACTGTGCAGGAGGCACCGACACCCACTGTAACTGCTTGCAGATGCCTGTCTGTGTTACACAATAGAACAACACCACGAGCAATAAGGGGTAGCGTATACTGGGCAGGAGGCACCTACACCCACTGTAACTGCTTGCAGATGCCTGTCTGTGTTACACAACAGAACAACACCACAAGCAATAAGGGGTAGCTTCAGGTGTATATTGTGCAGGAGGCACCTACACCCACTGTAACTGCTTGCAGATGCCTGTCTGTGTTACACAACAGAACAACACCACGAGCAATAAGGGGTAGCGTATACTGTGCAGGAGGCACCTACATCCACTGTAACTGCTTGCAGATGCCTGTCTGTGTTACACAACAGAACAATACCATGAGCAATAAAGGGTAGCGTATACTGTGCAGAAGGCACCTACACCCACTGTAACTGCTTGCAGATGCCTGTCTGTGTTACACAACAGAACAACACCACGAGCAATAAGTGGTAGCTTCAGGTGTATTCTGTGCAGGCGGCACCTACACCCACTGTAACTACTTGCAAATGCCTGTCTGTGTTACACAAAACAGAACAACACCACGAGCAATAAGTGGTAGCGTATACTGTGCAGGAGGCACCTACACCCACTGTAACTGCTTGCAGATGCCTGTCTGTGTTACACAACAGAACAACACCACAAGCAATAAGGGGTAGCTTCAGGTGTATACTGTGCAGGAGGCACCTACACCCACTGTAACTGCTTGCAGATGCCTGTCTGTGTTACACAACAGAACAACACCACGAGCAATAAGGCGTAGCGTATACTGTGCAGGAGGCACCTACACCCACTGTAATTGCTTGCAGATGCCTGTCTGTGTTACACAACAGAACAACACCACGAGCAATAAGGGGTAGCGTATACTGTGCAGGAGGCACCTACATCCACTGTAACTGCTTGCAGATGCCTGTCTGTGTTACACAACAGAACAACACCATGAGCAATAAGGGTTAGCGTATACTGTGCAGGAGGCACCTACACCCACTGTAACTGCTTGCAGATGCCTGTTAGTGTTACACAAAAGAAAAACAACAGCAATACGGGGTAGCTTCAGGTGTATACTGTGCAGGAGGCACCTACACCCACTGTAACTGCTTGCAGATGCCTGTTAATGTTACACAAATGAAAAACACCAGCAATACGGGGTAGCTTCAGGTGTATACTGTGCAGGAGGCACCTACACCCACTGTAAGTGCTTGCAGATGCCTGTCTGTGTTAAATAACAGAACAACACCATGAGCAATAAGGGGTAGCGCATACTGTGCAGGAGGCACCGACACCCACTGTAACTGCTTGCAGATGCCTGTCTGTGTTACACAATAGAACAACACCACGAGCAATAAGGGGTAGCGTATACTGGGCAGGAGGCACCTACACCCACTGTAACTGCTTGCAGATGCCTGTCTGTGTTACACAACAGAACAACACCACAAGCAATAAGGGGTAGCTTCAGGTGTATACTGTGCAGGAGGCACCTACACCCACTGTAACTGCTTGCAGATGCCTGTCTGTGTTACACAACAGAACAACACCACGAGCAATAAGGGGTAGCGTATACTGTGCAGGAGGCACCTAAACCCACTGTAATTGCTTGCAGATGCCTGTCTGTGTTACACAACAGAACAACACCAGGAGCAATAAGGGGTAGCTTCAGGTGTATACTGTGCAGGAGGCACCTACACCCACTGTAACTGCTTGCAGATGCCTGTCTGTGTTTCACAACAAAACAACAGCACGAGCAATAAGGGGTAGCGTATACTGTGCAGGAGGCACCTACACCCACTCGAACTGCTTGCAGATGCCTGTCTGTGTTACACAACAGAACAACACCACAAGCAATAAGGGGTAGCTTCAGGTGTATACTGTGCATGAGGCACCTACACCCACTGTAAGTGCTTGCAGATGCCTGTCTGTGTAACACAACAGAACAACACCACGAGCAATAAGGGGTAGCGTATACTGTGCAGGAGGCACCTACATCCACTGTAACTGCTTGCAGATGCCTGTCTGTGTTACACAACAGAACAACACCATGAGCAATAAGGGGTAGCGTATACTGTGCAGGAGGTACCTACACCCACTGTAACTGCTTGCAGATGCCTGTCTGTGTTACACAACAGAACAACACCACGAGCAATAAGGGGTAGAGTATACTGTGCAGGAGGCACCTACACCAACTGTAAGTGCTTGCAGATGCCTGTCTGTGTTACACAACAGAACAACACCACAAGCAATAAGGGGTAGCTTCAGGTGTATACTGTGCAGGAGGCACCTACACCCACTGTAATTGCTTGCAGATGTTCTGTTGTGAAAACCAGACAGGCAACACCATGAGCAATAAGGGGTAGCGTATACTGTGCAGGAGGCACCTACACCCACTGTAACTGCTTGCAGATGACTGTCTGTGTTACACAACAGAACAACACCACAAGCAATAAGGGGTAGCTTCAGGTGTATACTGTGCAGGAGGCACCTACACCCACTGAAACTGCTTGCAGATGCCTGTCTGTGTTACACAACAGAACAACACCACGAGCAATAAGGGGTAGCTTCAGGTGTATACTGTGCAGGAGGCACCTACACCCACTGTAACTGCTTGCAGATGCCTGTCTGTGTTACACAACAGAACAACACCACGAGCAATAAGGGGTAGCTTCAGGTGTATTCTGTGCAGGCGGCACCTACACCCACTGTAACTACTTGCAGATGCCTGTCTGTGTTACACAAAACAGAACAACACCGCGAGCAATAAGTGGTAGCGTATACTGTGCAGGAGGCACCTACACCCACTGTAACTGCTTGCAGATGTCTGTCTGTGTTACACAACAGAACAACATCACGAGCAATAAGGGGTAGCTTCAGGTGTATACTGTGCAGGAGGCACCTACACCCACTGTAACTACTTGCAGATGCCTGTCTGTGTTACACAACAGAACAACACCATGAGCAATAAGGGGTAGCGCATACTGTGCAGGAGGCACCTACACCCACTGTAACTGCTTGCAGATGCCTGTTAGTGTTACACAAAAGAAAAACACCAGCAATACGGGGTAGCTTCAGGTGTATACTGTGCAGGAGGCACCTACACCCACTGTAACTGCTTGCAGATGCCTGTTAATGTTACACAAAAGAAAAACACCAGCAATACGGGGTAGCTTCAGGTGTATACTGTGCAGGAGGCACCTACACCCACTGTAAGTGCTTGCAGATGACTGTCTGTGTTACACAACAGAACAACACCACGAGCAATAAGGGGTAGCGTATACTGTGCAGGAGGCACCTACACCCACTGTAACTGCTTGCAGATGCCTGTCTGTGTTACACAACAGAACAACACCACGAGCAATAAGGGGTAGCGTATACTGTGCAGGAGGCACCTACACCCACTGTAACTGCTTGCAGATGCCCGTCTGTGTTACACAACAGAACAACACCACGAGCAATAAGGGGTAGCGTATACTGTGCAGGAGGCACCTACACCCACTGTAACTGCTTGCAGATGCCTGTCTGTGTTACACAACAGAACAACACCACGAGCAATAAGGGGTAGCGTATACTGTGCAGGAGGCACCTACATCCACTGTAACTGCTTGCAGATGCCTGTCTGTGTTACACAACAGAACAACACCATAAGCAATAAGGGGTAGCGTATACTGTGCAGGAAGCACCTACACCCACTGTAACTGCTTGCAGATGCCTGTCTGTGTTACACAACAGAACAACACCACGAGCAATAAGGGGTAGCTTCAGGTGTATACTGTGCAGGAGGCACCTACACCCACTGTAACTGCTTTCAGATGCCTGTCTGGTTTACACAACAGAACAACACCATGAGCAATAAGGGGTAGCGTATACTGTGCAGGAGGCACCTACACCCACTGTAACTGCTTGCAGATGACTGTCTGTGTTACACAACAGAACAACACCACAAGCAATAAGGGGTAGCTTCAGGTGTATACTGTGCAGGAGGCACCTACACCCACTGAAACTGCTTGCAGATGCCTGTCTGTGTTACACAACAGAACAACACCACGAGCAATAAGGGGTAGCTTCAGGTGTATACTGTGCAGGAGGCACCTACACTCAGTGTAACTGCTTGCAGATGCCTGTCTGTGTTAAACAACAGAACAACACCACGAGCAATAAGGGGTAGCTTCAGGTGTATACTGTGCAGGAGGCACCTACACCCACTGTAACTGCTTGCAGATGCCTGGCAGTGTTACACAACAGAACAACACCACGAGCAATAAGGGGTAGTGTATACTGTGCAGGAGGCACCTACATCCACTGTAACTGCTTGCAGATGCCTGTCTGTGTTACACAACAGAACCACACCACGAGCAATAAGGGGTAGCGTATACTGTGCAGGAGGCACCTACACCCACTGAACTGCTTGCAGATGCCTGTCTGTGTTACACAACAGAACAACACCACAAGCAATAAGGGGTAGCTTCAGGTGTATACTGTGCAGGAGGCACCTACATCCACTGTAACTACTTGCAGATGCCTGTCTGTGTTACACAACAGAACAACACCACAAGCAAAAAGGGGTAGCTTCAGGTGTATACTGTGCATGAGGCACCTACACCCACTGTAAGTGCTTGCAGATGCCTGTCTGTGTTACACAACAGAACAACACCACGAGCAATAAGGGGTAGCGTATACTGTGCAGGAGGCACCTACACCCACTGTAACTGCTTGCAGATGCCTGTCTGTGTTACACAACAGAACAACACCACGAGCAATAAGGGGTAGCTTCAGGTGTATTCTGTGCAGGCGGCACCTACACCCACTGTAACTACTTGCAGATGCCTGTCTGTGTTACACAAAACAGAACAACACCGCAAGCAATAAGTGGTAGCGTATACTGTGCAGGAGGCACCTACACCCACTGTAACTGCTTGCAGATGCCTGTCTGTGTTACACAACAGAACAACACCACGAGCAATAAGGGGTAGCGTATACTGTGCAGGAGGCACCTACACCCACTGTAACTGCTTGCAGATGCCTGTCTGTGTTACACAACAGAACAACACCACGAGCAATAAGGGGTAGCTTCAGGTGTATACTGTGCAGGAGGCACCTACACCCACTGTAACTACTTGCAGATGCCTGTCTGTGTTACACAACAGAACAACACCATGAGCAATAAGGGGTAGCGTATACTGTGCAGGAGGCACCTACACCCACTGTAACTGCTTGCAGATGCCTGTTAGTGTTACACAAAAGAAAAACACCAGCAATACGGGGTAGCTTCAGGTGTATACTGTGCAGGAGGCACCTACACCCACTGTAACTGCTTGCAGATGCCTGTTAATGTTACACAAAAGAAAAACACCAGCAATACGGGGTAGCTACAGGTGTATACTGTGCAGGAGGCACCTACACCCACTGTAAGTGCTTGCAGATGCCTGTCTGTGTTACACAACAGAACAACACCACGAGCAATAAGGGGTAGGGTATACTGTGCAGGAGGCACCTATACCCACTGTAACTGCTTGCAGATGCCTGTCTGTGTTACACAACAGAACAACACCACGAGCAATAAGGGGTAGCGTATACTGTGCAGGAGGCACCTACACCCACTGTAACTGCTTGCAGATGCCCGTCTGTGTTACACAACAGAACAACACCACGAGCAATAAGGGGTAGCGTATACTGTGCAGGAGGCACCTACACCCACTGTAACTACTTGCAGATGCCTGTCTGTGTAACACAACAGAACAACACCACGAGCAATATGGGGTAGCGTATACTGTGCAGGAGGCACCTACACCCACTGTAATTGCTTGCAGATGCCTGTCTGTGTTACACAACAGAACAACACCACGAGCAATAAGTGGTAGCTTCAGGTGTATTCTGTGCAGGCGGCACCTACACCCACTGTAACTACTTGCAGATGCCTGTCTGTGTTACACAAAACAGAACAACACCGCGAGCAATAAGTGGTAGCGTATACTGTGCAGGAGGCACCTACACCCACTGTACCTGCTTGCAGTTGTCTGTCTGTGTTACACAACAGAACAACACCATGAGCAATAAGGGGTAGCTTCAGGTGTATACTGTGCAGGAGGCACCTACACCCACTGTAACTACTTGCAGATGCCTGTCTGTGTTACACAACAGAACAACACCACGAGCAATAAGTGGTAGCGTATACTGTGCAGGAGGCACCTACACCCACTGAAACTGCTTGCAGTGGTAGCGTATACTGTGCAGGAGGCAACTACACCCACTGTAACTGCTTGCAGATGCCTGTCTGTTTTACACAACAGAACAACACCATGAGCAATAAGGGTTAGTGTATACTGTGCAGGAGGCACCTACACCCACTGTAACTGCTTGCAGATGCCTGTTAGTGTTACACAAAAGAAAAACAACAGCAATACGGGGTAGCTTCAGGTGTATACTGTGCAGGAGGCACCTACACCCACTGTAACTGCTTGCAGATGCCTGTTAATGTTACACAAAAGAAAAACACCAGCAATACGGGGTAGCTTCAGGTGTATACTGTGCAGGAGGCACCTACACCCACTGTAAGTGCTTGCAGATGCCTGTCTGTGTTACATAACAGAACAACACCACGAGCAATAAGGGGTAGCGTATACTGTGCAGGAGGCACCGACACCCACTGTAACTGCTTGCAGATGCCTGTCTGTGTTACACAATAGAACAACACCACGAGCAATAAGGGGTAGCGTATACTGTGCAGGAGGCACCTACACCCACTGTAACTGCTTGCAGATGCCTGTCTGTGTTACACAACAGAACAACACCACAAGCAATAAGGGGTAGCTTCAGGTGTATATTGTGCAGGAGGCACCTACACCCACTGTAACTGCTTGCAGATGCCTGTCTGTGTTACACAACAGAACAACACCACGAGCAATAAGGGGTAGCGTATACTGTGCAGGAGGCACCTACATCCACTGTAACTGCTTGCAGATGCCTGTCTGTGTTACACAACAGAACAATACCATGAGCAATAAAGGGTAGCGTATACTGTGCAGAAGGCACCTACACCCACTGTAACTGCTTGCAGATGCCTGTCTGTGTTACACAACAGAACAACACCACGAGCAATAAGTGGTAGCTTCAGGTGTATTCTGTGCAGGCGGCACCTACACCCACTGTAACTACTTGCAAATGCCTGTCTGTGTTACACAAAACAGAACAACACCACGAGCAATAAGTGGTAGCGTATACTGTGCAGGAGGCACCTACACCCACTGTAACTGCTTGCAGATGCCTGTCTGTGTTACACAACAGAACAACACCACAAGCAATAAGGGGTAGCTTCAGGTGTATACTGTGCAGGAGGCACCTACACCCACTGTAACTGCTTGCAGATGCCTGTCTGTGTTACACAACAGAACAACACCACGAGCAATAAGGGGTAGCGTATACTGTGCAGGAGGCACCTACACCCACTGTAACTGCTTGCAGATGCCTGTCTGTGTTACACAACAGAACAACACCACGAGCAATAAGGGGTAGCTTCAGGTGTATTCTGTGCAGGCGGCACCTACACCCACTGTAACTACTTGCAGATGCCTGTCTGTGTTACACAAAACAGAACAACACCGCGAGCAATAAGTGGTAGCGTATACTGTGCAGGAGGCACCTACACCCACTGTAAGTGCTTGCAGATGCCTGTCTGTGTTACATAACAGAACAACACCACGAGCAATAAGGGGTAGCGTATACTGTGCAGGAGGCACCGACACCCACTGTAACTGCTTGCAGATGCCTGTCTGTGTTACACAATAGAACAACACCACGAGCAATAAGGGGTAGCGTATACTGTGCAGGAGGCACCTACACCCACTGTAACTGCTTGCAGATGCCTGTCTGTGTTACACAACAGAACAACACCACGAGCAATAAGTGGTAGCTTCAGGTGTATTCTGTGCAGGCGGCACCTACACCCACTGTAACTGCTTGCAGATGCCTGTCTGTGTTACACAACAGAACAACACCACGAGCAATAAGGGGTAGCGTATACTGTGCAGAAGGCACCTACACCCACTGTAACTGCTTGCAGATGCCTGTCTGTGTTACACAACAGAACAACACCACGAGCAATAAGTGGTAGCTGCAGGTGTATTCTGTGCAGGCGGCACCTACACCCACTGTAACTACTTGCAGATGCCTGTCTGTGTTACACAAAACAGAACAACACCGCGAGCAATAAGTGGTAGCTTCAGGTGTATACTGTGCAGGAGGCACCTACATCCACTGTAACTGCTTGCAGATGCCTGTCTGTGTTACACAACAGAACAATACCATGAGCAATAAAGGGTAGCGTATACTGTGCAGAAGGCACCTACACCCACTGTAACTGCTTGCAGATGCCTGTCTGTGTTACACAACAGAACAACACCAC
Source organism: Rana muscosa (assembly GCA_029206835.1). Classification (NCBI taxonomy): domain Eukaryota; kingdom Metazoa; phylum Chordata; class Amphibia; order Anura; family Ranidae; genus Rana; species Rana muscosa. The sequence continues at coordinate 997,783,421 of CM055118.1, forward strand.
GAGCAATAAGTGGTAGCTGCAGGTGTATTCTGTGCAGGCGGCACCTACACCCACTGTAACTACTTGCAGATGCCTGTCTGTGTTACACAAAACAGAACAACACCGCGAGCAATAAGTGGTAGCGTATACTGTGCAGGAGGCACCTACACCCACTGTACCTGCTTGCAGTTGTCTGTCTGTGTTACACAACAGAACAACACCATGAGCAATAAGGGGTAGCTTCAGGTGTATACTGTGCAGGAGGCACCTACACCCACTGTAACTACTTGCAGATGCCTGTCTGTGTTACACAACAGAACAACACCACGAGCAATAAGTGGTAGCGTATACTGTGCAGGAGGCACCTACACCCACTGAAACTGCTTGCAGTGGTAGCGTATACTGTGCAGGAGGCAACTACACCCACTGTAACTGCTTGCAGATGCCTGTCTGTTTTACACAACAGAACAACACCATGAGCAATAAGGGTTAGTGTATACTGTGCAGGAGGCACCTACACCCACTGTAACTGCTTGCAGATGCCTGTTAGTGTTACACAAAAGAAAAACAACAGCAATACGGGGTAGCTTCAGGTGTATACTGTGCAGGAGGCACCTACACCCACTGTAACTGCTTGCAGATGCCTGTTAATGTTACACAAAAGAAAAACACCAGCAATACGGGGTAGCTTCAGGTGTATACTGTGCAGGAGGCACCTACACCCACTGTAAGTGCTTGCAGATGCCTGCCTGTGTTACATAACAGAACAACACCACGAGCAATAAGGGGTAGCGTATACTGTGCAGGAGGCACCGACACCCACTGTAACTGCTTGCAGATGCCTGTCTGTGTTACACAATAGAACAACACCACGAGCAATAAGGGGTAGCGTATACTGTGCAGGAGGCACCTACACCCACTGTAACTGCTTGCAGATGCCTGTCTGTGTTACACAACAGAACAACACCACAAGCAATAAGGGGTAGCTTCAGGTGTATATTGTGCAGGAGGCACCTACACCCACTGTAACTGCTTGCAGATGCCTGTCTGTGTTACACAACAGAACAACACCACGAGCAATAAGGGGTAGCGTATACTGTGCAGGAGGCACCTACATCCACTGTAACTGCTTGCAGATGCCTGTCTGTGTTACACAACAGAACAATACCATGAGCAATAAAGGGTAGCGTATACTGTGCAGAAGGCACCTACACCCACTGTAACTGCTTGCAGATGCCTGTCTGTGTTACACAACAGAACAACACCACGAGCAATAAGTGGTAGCTTCAGGTGTATTCTGTGCAGGCGGCACCTACACCCACTGTAACTACTTGCAAATGCCTGTCTGTGTTACACAAAACAGAACAACACCACAAGCAATAAGTGGTAGCGTATACTGTGCAGGAGGCACCTACACCCACTGTAACTGCTTGCAGATGCCTGTCTGTGTTACACAACAGAACAACACCACAAGCAATAAGGGGTAGCTTCAGGTGTATACTGTGCAGGAGGCACCTACACCCACTGTAACTGCTTGCAGATGCCTGTCTGTGTTACACAACAGAACAACACCACGAGCAATAAGGCGTAGCGTATACTGTGCAGGAGGCACCTACACCCACTGTAATTGCTTGCAGATGCCTGTCTGTGTTACACAACAGAACAACACCACGAGCAATAAGGGGTAGCGTATACTGTGCAGGAGGCACCTACATCCACTGTAACTGCTTGCAGATGCCTGTCTGTGTTACACAACAGAACAACACCATGAGCAATAAGGGTTAGCGTATACTGTGCAGGAGGCACCTACACCCACTGTAACTGCTTGCAGATGCCTGTTAGTGTTACACAAAAGAAAAACAACAGCAATACGGGGTAGCTTCAGGTGTATACTGTGCAGGAGGCACCTACACCCACTGTAACTGCTTGCAGATGCCTGTTAATGTTACACAAATGAAAAACACCAGCAATACGGGGTAGCTTCAGGTGTATACTGTGCAGGAGGCACCTACACCCACTGTAAGTGCTTGCAGATGCCTGTCTGTGTTAAATAACAGAACAACACCACGAGCAATAAGGGGTAGCGCATACTGTGCAGGAGGCACCGACACCCACTGTAACTGCTTGCAGATGCCTGTCTGTGTTACACAATAGAACAACACCACGAGCAATAAGGGGTAGCGTATACTGGGCAGGAGGCACCTACACCCACTGTAACTGCTTGCAGATGCCTGTCTGTGTTACACAACAGAACAACACCACAAGCAATAAGGGGTAGCTTCAGGTGTATACTGTGCAGGAGGCACCTACACCCACTGTAACTGCTTGCAGATGCCTGTCTGTGTTACACAACAGAACAACACCACGAGCAATAAGGGGTAGCGTATACTGTGCAGGAGGCACCTAAACCCACTGTAATTGCTTGCAGATGCCTGTCTGTGTTACACAACAGAACAACACCAGGAGCAATAAGGGGTAGCTTCAGGTGTATACTGTGCAGGAGGCACCTACACCCACTGTAACTGCTTGCAGATGCCTGTCTGTGTTTCACAACAAAACAACAGCACGAGCAATAAGGGGTAGCGTATACTGTGCAGGAGGCACCTACACCCACTCGAACTGCTTGCAGATGCCTGTCTGTGTTACACAACAGAACAACACCACGAGCAATAAGTGGTAGCTTCAGGTGTATTCTGTGCAGGCGGCACCTACACCCACTGTAACTGCTTGCAGATGCCTGTCTGTGTTACACAACAGAACAACACCACGAGCAATAAGGGGTAGCGTATACTGTGCAGGAGGCACCTACATCCACTGTAACTGCTTGCAGATGCCTGTCTGTGTTACACAACAGAACAATACCATGAGCAATAAAGGGTAGCGTATACTGTGCAGAAGGCACCTACACCCACTGTAACTGCTTGCAGATGCCTGTCTGTGTTACACAACAGAACAACACCACGAGCAATAAGTGGTAGCTTCAGGTGTATTCTGTGCAGGCGGCACCTACACCCACTGTAACTACTTGCAGATGCCTGTCTGTGTTACACAAAACAGAACAACACCGCGAGCAATAAGTGGTAGCGTATACTGTGCAGGAGGCACCTACACCCACTGTACCTGCTTGCAGTTGTCTGTCTGTGTTACACAACAGAACAACACCATGAGCAATAAGGGGTAGCTTCAGGTGTATACTGTGCAGGAGGCACCTACACCCACTGTAACTACTTGCAGATGCCTGTCTGTGTTACACAACAGAACAACACCACGAGCAATAAGTGGTAGCGTATACTGTGCAGGAGGCACCTACACCCACTGAAACTGCTTGCAGTGGTAGCGTATACTGTGCAGGAGGCAACTACACCCACTGTAACTGCTTGCAGATGCCTGTCTGTTTTACACAACAGAACAACACCATGAGCAATAAGGGTTAGTGTATACTGTGCAGGAGGCACCTACACCCACTGTAACTGCTTGCAGATGCCTGTTAGTGTTACACAAAAGAAAAACAACAGCAATACGGGGTAGCTTCAGGTGTATACTGTGCAGGAGGCACCTACACCCACTGTAACTGCTTGCAGATGCCTGTTAATGTTACACAAAAGAAAAACACCAGCAATACGGGGTAGCTTCAGGTGTATACTGTGCAGGAGGCACCTACACCCACTGTAAGTGCTTGCAGATGCCTGCCTGTGTTACATAACAGAACAACACCACGAGCAATAAGGGGTAGCGTATACTGTGCAGGAGGCACCGACACCCACTGTAACTGCTTGCAGATGCCTGTCTGTGTTACACAATAGAACAACACCACGAGCAATAAGGGGTAGCGTATACTGTGCAGGAGGCACCTACACCCACTGTAACTGCTTGCAGATGCCTGTCTGTGTTACACAACAGAACAACACCACAAGCAATAAGGGGTAGCTTCAGGTGTATATTGTGCAGGAGGCACCTACACCCACTGTAACTGCTTGCAGATGCCTGTCTGTGTTACACAACAGAACAACACCACAAGCAATAAGGGGTAGCTTCAGGTGTATATTGTGCAGGAGGCACCTACACCCACTGTAACTGCTTGCAGATGCCTGTCTGTGTTACACAACAGAACAACACCACGAGCAATAAGGGGTAGCGTATACTGTGCAGGAGGCACCTACATCCACTGTAACTGCTTGCAGATGCCTGTCTGTGTTACACAACAGAACAATACCATGAGCAATAAAGGGTAGCGTATACTGTGCAGAAGGCACCTACACCCACTGTAACTGCTTGCAGATGCCTGTCTGTGTTACACAACAGAACAACACCACGAGCAATAAGTGGTAGCTTCAGGTGTATTCTGTGCAGGCGGCACCTACACCCACTGTAACTACTTGCAAATGCCTGTCTGTGTTACACAAAACAGAACAACACCACGAGCAATAAGTGGTAGCGTATACTGTGCAGGAGGCACCTACACCCACTGTAACTGCTTGCAGATGCCTGTCTGTGTTACACAACAGAACAACACCACAAGCAATAAGGGGTAGCTTCAGGTGTATACTGTGCAGGAGGCACCTACACCCACTGTAACTGCTTGCAGATGCCTGTCTGTGTTACACAACAGAACAACACCACGAGCAATAAGGCGTAGCGTATACTGTGCAGGAGGCACCTACACCCACTGTAATTGCTTGCAGATGCCTGTCTGTGTTACACAACAGAACAACACCACGAGCAATAAGGGGTAGCGTATACTGTGCAGGAGGCACCTACATCCACTGTAACTGCTTGCAGATGCCTGTCTGTGTTACACAACAGAACAACACCATGAGCAATAAGGGTTAGCGTATACTGTGCAGGAGGCACCTACACCCACTGTAACTGCTTGCAGATGCCTGTTAGTGTTACACAAAAGAAAAACAACAGCAATACGGGGTAGCTTCAGGTGTATACTGTGCAGGAGGCACCTACACCCACTGTAACTGCTTGCAGATGCCTGTTAATGTTACACAAATGAAAAACACCAGCAATACGGGGTAGCTTCAGGTGTATACTGTGCAGGAGGCACCTACACCCACTGTAAGTGCTTGCAGATGCCTGTCTGTGTTAAATAACAGAACAACACCACGAGCAATAAGGGGTAGCGCATACTGTGCAGGAGGCACCGACACCCACTGTAACTGCTTGCAGATGCCTGTCTGTGTTACACAATAGAACAACACCACGAGCAATAAGGGGTAGCGTATACTGGGCAGGAGGCACCTACACCCACTGTAACTGCTTGCAGATGCCTGTCTGTGTTACACAACAGAACAACACCACAAGCAATAAGGGGTAGCTTCAGGTGTATACTGTGCAGGAGGCACCTACACCCACTGTAACTGCTTGCAGATGCCTGTCTGTGTTACACAACAGAACAACACCACGAGCAATAAGGGGTAGCGTATACTGTGCAGGAGGCACCTAAACCCACTGTAATTGCTTGCAGATGCCTGTCTGTGTTACACAACAGAACAACACCAGGAGCAATAAGGGGTAGCTTCAGGTGTATACTGTGCAGGAGGCACCTACACCCACTGTAACTGCTTGCAGATGCCTGTCTGTGTTTCACAACAAAACAACAGCACGAGCAATAAGGGGTAGCGTATACTGTGCAGGAGGCACCTACACCCACTCGAACTGCTTGCAGATGCCTGTCTGTGTTACACAACAGAACAACACCACAAGCAATAAGGGGTAGCTTCAGGTGTATACTGTGCATGAGGCACCTACACCCACTGTAAGTGCTTGCAGATGCCTGTCTGTGTAACACAACAGAACAACACCACGAGCAATAAGGGGTAGCGTATACTGTGCAGGAGGCACCTACATCCACTGTAACTGCTTGCAGATGCCTGTCTGTGTTACACAACAGAACAACACCATGAGCAATAAGGGGTAGCGTATACTGTGCAGGAGGTACCTACACCCACTGTAACTGCTTGCAGATGCCTGTCTGTGTTACACAACAGAACAACACCACGAGCAATAAGGGGTAGAGTATACTGTGCAGGAGGCACCTACACCAACTGTAAGTGCTTGCAGATGCCTGTCTGTGTTACACAACAGAACAACACCACAAGCAATAAGGGGTAGCTTCAGGTGTATACTGTGCAGGAGGCACCTACACCCACTGTAATTGCTTGCAGATGCCTGTCTGGTTTTCACAACAGAACAACACCATGAGCAATAAGGGGTAGCGTATACTGTGCAGGAGGCACCTACACCCACTGTAACTGCTTGCAGATGACTGTCTGTGTTACACAACAGAACAACACCACAAGCAATAAGGGGTAGCTTCAGGTGTATACTGTGCAGGAGGCACCTACACCCACTGAAACTGCTTGCAGATGCCTGTCTGTGTTACACAACAGAACAACACCACGAGCAATAAGGGGTAGCTTCAGGTGTATACTGTGCAGGAGGCACCTACACTCACTGTAACTGCTTGCAGATGCCTGTCTGTGTTAAACAACAGAACAACACCACGAGCAATAAGGGGTAGCTTCAGGTGTATACTGTGCAGGAGGCACCTACACCCACTGTAACTGCTTGCAGATGCCTGTCTGTGTTACACAACAGAACAACACCACGAGCAATAAGGGGTAGCTTCAGGTGTATTCTGTGCAGGCGGCACCTACACCCACTGTAACTACTTGCAGATGCCTGTCTGTGTTACACAAAACAGAACAACACCGCGAGCAATAAGTGGTAGCGTATACTGTGCAGGAGGCACCTACACCCACTGTAACTGCTTGCAGATGTCTGTCTGTGTTACACAACAGAACAACATCACGAGCAATAAGGGGTAGCTTCAGGTGTATACTGTGCAGGAGGCACCTACACCCACTGTAACTACTTGCAGATGCCTGTCTGTGTTACACAACAGAACAACACCATGAGCAATAAGGGGTAGCGCATACTGTGCAGGAGGCACCTACACCCACTGTAACTGCTTGCAGATGCCTGTTAGTGTTACACAAAAGAAAAACACCAGCAATACGGGGTAGCTTCAGGTGTATACTGTGCAGGAGGCACCTACACCCACTGTAACTGCTTGCAGATGCCTGTTAATGTTACACAAAAGAAAAACACCAGCAATACGGGGTAGCTTCAGGTGTATACTGTGCAGGAGGCACCTACACCCACTGTAAGTGCTTGCAGATGACTGTCTGTGTTACACAACAGAACAACACCACGAGCAATAAGGGGTAGCGTATACTGTGCAGGAGGCACCTACACCCACTGTAACTGCTTGCAGATGCCTGTCTGTGTTACACAACAGAACAACACCACGAGCAATAAGGGGTAGCGTATACTGTGCAGGAGGCACCTACACCCACTGTAACTGCTTGCAGATGCCCGTCTGTGTTACACAACAGAACAACACCACGAGCAATAAGGGGTAGCGTATACTGTGCAGGAGGCACCTACACCCACTGTAACTGCTTGCAGATGCCTGTCTGTGTTACACAACAGAACAACACCACGAGCAATAAGGGGTAGCGTATACTGTGCAGGAGGCACCTACATCCACTGTAACTGCTTGCAGATGCCTGTCTGTGTTACACAACAGAACAACACCATAAGCAATAAGGGGTAGCGTATACTGTGCAGGAAGCACCTACACCCACTGTAACTGCTTGCAGATGCCTGTCTGTGTTACACAACAGAACAACACCACGAGCAATAAGGGGTAGCTTCAGGTGTATACTGTGCAGGAGGCACCTACACCCACTGTAACTGCTTGCAGATGCCTGTCTGGTTTACACAACAGAACAACACCATGAGCAATAAGGGGTAGCGTATACTGTGCAGGAGGCACCTACACCCACTGTAACTGCTTGCAGATGACTGTCTGTGTTACACAACAGAACAACACCACAAGCAATAAGGGGTAGCTTCAGGTGTATACTGTGCAGGAGGCACCTACACCCACTGAAACTGCTTGCAGATGCCTGTCTGTGTTACACAACAGAACAACACCACGAGCAATAAGGGGTAGCTTCAGGTGTATACTGTGCAGGAGGCACCTACACTCAGTGTAACTGCTTGCAGATGCCTGTCTGTGTTAAACAACAGAACAACACCACGAGCAATAAGGGGTAGCTTCAGGTGTATACTGTGCAGGAGGCACCTACACCCACTGTAACTGCTTGCAGATGCCTGGCAGTGTTACACAACAGAACAACACCACGAGCAATAAGGGGTAGTGTATACTGTGCAGGAGGCACCTACATCCACTGTAACTGCTTGCAGATGCCTGTCTGTGTTACACAACAGAACAACACCACGAGCAATAAGGGGTAGCGTATACTGTGAAGGAGGCACATACACCCACTGTAACTGCTTGCAGATGCCTGTCTGTGTTACACAACAGAACAACACCACGAGCAATAAGGGGTAGCGTATATTGTGCAGGAGGCACCTACACCCACTGTAACTGCTTGCAGATGCCTGTCTGTGTTACACAACAGAACAACACCACGAGCAATACGGGGTAGCGTATACTGTGCAGGAGGCACCTACATCCACTGTAACTGCTTGCAGATACCTGTCTGTGTTACACAACAGAACAACACCACGAGCAATAAGGGGTAGCGTATACTGTGCAGGAGGCACCTACACCCACTGTAACTGCTTGCAGATGCCTGTCTGTGTTACACAACAGAACAACACCACGAGCAATAAGGGGTAGTGTATATTGTGCAGGAGGCACCTACACCCACTGTAACTGCTTGCAGATGCCTGTCTGTGTTACACAACAGAACAACACCACGAGCAATAAGGGGTAGCTTCAGGTGTATTCTGTGCAGGCGGCACCTACACCCACTGTAACTACTTGCAGATGCCTGTCTGTGTTACACAAAACAGAACAACACCGCGAGCAATAAGTGGTAGCGTATACTGTGCAGGAGGCACCTACACCCACTGTAACTGCTTGCAGATGCCTGTCTGTGTTACACAACAGAACAACACCACGAGCAATAAGGGGTAGCTTCAGGTGTATACTGTGCAGGAGGCACCTACACTCACTGTAACTGCTTGCAGATGCCTGTCTGTGTTACACAACAGAACAACACCACGAGCAATAAGGGGTAGCTTCAGGTGTATACTGTGCAGGAGGCACCTACACCCACTGTAACTGCTTGCAGATGCCTGTCTGTGTTACACAACAGAACAACACCACGAGCAATAAGGGGTAGCGTATACTGTGCAGGAGGCACCTACATCCACTGTAACTGCTTGCAGATGCCTGTCTGTGTTACACAACAGAACAACACCACGAGCAATAAGGGGTAGCGTATACTGTGCAGGAGGCACCTACACCCACTGTAACTGCTTGCAGATGCCTGTCTGTGTTACACAACAGAACAACACCACGAGCAATAAGGGGTAGCGTATACTGTGCAGGAGGCACCTACACCCACTGTAACTGCTTGTAGATGCCTGTCTGTGTTACACAACAGAACAACACCACGAGCAATAAGGGGTAGCTTCAGGTGTATTCTGTGCAGGAGGCACCTACACCCACTGTAACTACTTGCAGATGCCTGTCTGTGTTACACAAAACAGAACAACACCACGAGCAATAAGTGGTAGCGTATACTGTGCAGGAGGCACCTACACCCACTGTAACTGCTTGCAGATGCCTGTCTGTGTTACACAACAGAACAACACCACAAGCAATAAGGGGTAGCTTCAGGTGTATACTGTGCAGGAGGTTTAGCAAAGAATAACACTGACACTGTCCCTGCCTAGCCTTCTCTCTCCCTGCATGCCAACACACTGTAAATGCACAAGGTTTAGCAAAGAATATCACTGACACTGTCCCTGCCTGTCCTTTTCTCTCCCTGCACGCCAACACACTGTAAATGCACACGGTTTAGCAAAGAATATCACTGACACTGTCCCTGCCTATCCTTCTCTCTCCCTGCATGCCAACACACTGTAAATGCACAAGGTTTAGCAAAGAATATCACTGACAGTGTCCTTGCCTATCCTTCTCTCTCCCTGCACGCCAACACACTGTAAATGCACAAGGTTTAGCAAAGAATATCACTGACACTGTCCCTGCCTATCCTTCTCTCTCCCTGCACGCCAACACACTACACAAGGCTGCCGCGTTGGCGGCCTTTTATAGTGTGAGGCGTGTACTAAACCTCCCTGGACTATAATTGGCCACAGGCATCCTGCCTGTGGCCAATTATGGCTCTCCTCGCTGCCGGCGCTGTGATTGGCCAAGCATGCGGGGTCACAGTGCATGCTTGGCCAATCATAGCGCCGGCAATGCACTGCGATTGCGCAGTATATTGTGGGCCGTTCGCGTCACACGAATTTGGCACGAACGGCCCACAAAGTTCTGGTTTCGCCGAATAGGCGAACAGCCGATGTTCGAGTGGAACATGCGTTCGACTCGAACACCAAGCTCATCCCTACTCCAGGGCCTTCACTTTAGTATGGAGAGAGCGGAGGGATGCCGAGTGCTCCAGGGATTCATCCTCCACCAGCCCTATGCGCTGCTCCGTCTCTGTCACCCTGGAGTGGAGTTTGTCCATGTCCTGGCTGATGTGACTTACATCCAGCTGCACCGCCTCTATCTTGGCCGTGAGGGTGGACTGGCAAGTTGCGATAGCCGTCATCACCTCTGCCAGCCAGGGCGGCCTGGAGTCAGAGGGCTCTGCAAGAGGAGTCCGAGAGGCCATGCTTGGAGTGGGTCTGGCACGCAGCTCCACGTGCGGGAGGCGATGGCGTGTCTACCGGAATCGGGGGGAACTTCAGTCTTTTGCCCCTACCGGACTGTGCTCGGGGAGTCCTCCGCCGCATCCAGGTGTCTCCAGGTAGGAAATCAGGGGCTTTATAAGCCGTGGATTCGGGTAATTAAGAGGAAGTCAGCGGAGCTCGTGGAGAATGTGACCGCTCACGTCGTCATCTTGGACACTCCCCCCCACACAGGGCATTTTTAAAAATGAGCTGCAAAGCCAGTGCCGACGCCAAGAAAAAAGCAGGTGTAAAAATTTGCTTTTAGAAGCGTTTTTCATTGGCGTTAATGCACGTTTAGCGTTTAGCCCAGTTTCTCTTCCCTCTTCTATTTTCCTTCCCCAAATCCATTTAATACGGCTTAAAAGCGGTGTTAAGCCGCATCAGGTATTTCTTTTTCGTACATCACGGGACACAGAGCGACTTAGTCATTACTAATGGGTTATATAGTTTACCTTCAGGTGCTGGCACTGGCAACTTCCAAACCGGAAGTACCCTCCCCTATATAAGCCCCTCCCATCCGGGAGCACCTCAGTTTTTTGCCAGTGTCTAAGGTGTTGGCCAAAGAGTAACATGTGTTTTCACTGGGCTTGCGTACAGGTTCTTTTACGGGCCTTAGTAAGCTGTTCCGGATCCCACCAAAAAAGCTTCATAGCTAAACGGTCGGTACCCGGGCCTTGCAGCAGAAGAGCAAGGTTTTGCCTGTAATGCCTCTCTTAGGAGGGCTGGACCCTGGGATCCAGAGCTCTGGTCATACCCACAACCAAGATGTTTTCTGTGCATGGTGCTATACAGGTCCAGGGGAGTGGAATCCTTGGGAACCCGGTGCCTGAAGGTTTAATTACAATGCCTGCCGTGATAGGTGAAGTTTGGGCTTCTGTGGACCAAACAGAGTCCTGCGGCGGGGAACAGGTAAGTGGGGGCCCCCAGGAACTTGGTTCTATTGGGGGACCCCCAAGCCTAATTTGTCTTTCTGTCTGTTACCTAACGGTATTCCCGCTAATATCTGTGTATGCCTGTAACTACTGAAAAATGTAAAATTTTAATAGTAGTCAAGAAAAAAAAAAAGAAAAAAAAAAGAGGACCGCGGTACCTGTGTTAAACCACTAGAGGCCGCTGTGGTCCATTTTTTCTTGTCATGTGGATCTTTGGTTTTCTCAAGTCAAAAGATCCAGGCAGTTGGTAAGTTTCTCTGTGGGAATCCACTTCCTCTGCCCTGTTGCTGCGCTCATCCACCGCACAGGCCCTCCGGCAAAAAGGGCCCTGGCTCCTAGTCCCTGTTTGATTTTCGAAAAGGGCGCCAATGGCGCACGGGCGCGTGCACGCGCCTCCTATAAAAAAAAGGGGCGGGGCGGGTGGATGACGCTCGATGCGCGCCACGGCGCTTCTGCGCATGTGCAGGCGTCCCAGCTTGTATAAAGACACAGTACAAGTGTCAGCTGGATGCAAACAGAGCTAGCAACAAACAGTGGCACACAGAGGCGGTTGATGCAGGCATCCCCATAGAAAGGCACTTTAGTGGACACCAGCTGGTATATAGCAGCAACTGTGTTAGACTATTACCAGCAAAATTGGTGTATGACGACGGGAATACCTCAGCTTTGTGCTTAAAGGATATGTCGTCCAGACGCTCCGGAAATAAGTCTTCCAGGAAGCCAAAGGGGTCTCCATCGGGCTCTGAGGATATTGGGCATGCTGGTACTGCACCAATCTCCCCTGAGAATTCAGAGGTCAGTAGCCGTAGAAACCCCGCAGGAGTGCCTGGTGCTGCGGCTGTCCCCAGTCCACCTGCTCCTGTATATATAACAGAGGAGGTTTTATCCTCAACTCTGGGAGGATTGGAAGAGAGATTAACAGCATTGATCGCTGCTTCCCTGTCACAGGGAAAGCGCGTCCGATCTCCGTCTCCTCCTTCAGAGTGCCTGTTAGTGGAGGAACAGCCCCACACAGAGATCGACCTACCTGAAGGGGATCAGGATGAGGTTGATTCAGTTATGGAGGAATCAACAGTGGAAGAACCTTTCTCAGCATCTCAGGCTGAAAGATTATGGGTTCAGTCTCTGACTAACATGGTCCGATCAGCATTTAAAATGCCTCTGGCGGAACCATCAACCACTACGGTTTCCTCGCTGGGGTCGCTAAAAGCTCCCCAGGCTGTCTGTTCCTTCCCAATCCACCCTTTATTAGAAGGGCTTATTTACCAGGATTGGGAGCATCCTGATAAAATATTTGCTCCCCCCAAGAGATTTCCGGTGATCTATCCCATGGAGGATAAGTTCATAAAAAAATGGAGGGTCCCTACAGTGGACGCAGCCATCTCTTCTGTGAACAAATCACTGACATGTCCAGTAGATAATGTTCCAATGTTCAAAGACCCAATAGATAAAAAATTGGAGTCTTTACTAAAATCTGCTTTCTCTACAGCAAGCATGGTGACACAACCTGCGGTAGCAGCGATTGGAGTCTGCCAAGCAGTGAAAGATCAGTTGAAACAAGTCTTAAGGGACTTACCAGATCAGCAGGCTCTTGCCCTAGCTGACCTGCCTAGAGCCTTGTGTTTTGCGGTGGACGCCATAAAGGATACAATCCAACAGGCCTCCCGCTTTACGCTGTCTGTAGTACATATGCGTAGGCTTCTGTGGCTCAAAAACTGGTCTGCTGAAGCTCCCTGTAAGAAACTGCTGGTTAGCTTCCTATTTCATGGAGAACGCTTATTTGTAGAAGATCTGGACAAATATATCCAGAAAATTTCTGCCGGTAAAAGTTCACTCTTACCGGTTAAGAACAAGAGTAGAAGTCCTTCTTTTAAGAGGCCTACTTCTCCAGTCCCGGGCACATCGGCTGTGGAACAGTTCCGACGGCCTCCGCAGTCAAATTCAGGGGGCAGAAATCAGGGACAATCACAGGGTAACAAGAAGCCCTGGATCAAGAGAGGTACAAAACCTCCCCCCAAGTCATGAAGCGTTGCCCCCACTCAATCGGGTGGGGGGAAGGCTTCAGTTGTTCACAGAGACCTGGCGGGACACCATCAGAGACAGATGGGTGCTCTCCGCAGTAAGTCTGGGATACAAGCTGGAGTTAAAAGGCACTCCTCCTGCCCAATTTATGAGGTCAAACGTGCCAAGAGATCCCCAGAAGAGAGGATCCCTCCTTCTGGCACTAGAACAACTATTGCTCCAAGGTGTAATCATGAAGGTTCCCCTGGAAGAAAGCGGATTCGGGTTTTACTCGAACCTTTTCACAGTCCCCAAACCAAATGGGGACGTGAGGCCCATATTAAATCTAAAAGGGCTAAACAAGTTCCTAAATATCAGGACTTTTCGGATGGAGTCGATCCGATCGGTGGCCACCGCCCTACAAGGGCAGGAATGGTTAGCCTCGATCGACATAAGGGATGCTTATCTGCATATTCCCATCTTTCCGGCCCACCAGAAATTTCTACGCTTTGCAGTAGAAGGGCGCCATTTTCAGTTCAGAGCCTTACCTTTCGGTCTGGCCACAGCACCACGAGTGTTCACAAAAGTTCTGGCCCCACTATTGGCCAATCTAAGAACACAAGGTGTAACGATAATGGCATATCTAGACGACCTGCTACTAATAGACCACTCAGTGGAAAAGCTGGAAGTGGCTATTCACAAGACAAACTAAGTATCTGGAATATCACGGTTGGATTATCAACCGGGACAAGTCAGCTCTAAGACCAGTCAAAAGTCTGGAATACTTAGGGCTAAGGCTGGATTCAAATCAGAGAAAGATTTTCTTACCTCCAGAGAAGGTGTCGTCTTTAAAAGATTTGACCCACTTAGTGGGTACAAAAAGAAAACCATCCATACGCCTGTGCATGAGGCTGCTGGGAAAAATGGTGGCTTCATTCGAAGCAGTACCCTACGGTCAATTCCATTCAAGGAATTTGCAAAGGGCCATACTGTCAGCCTGGAACAAAAAAGTTCAGGCTTTAGACTTACCAATGTCCCTGTCCCCTTCCGTTCGCAAGAGCCTCCATTGGTGGTTGGTGCCCCAGAATCTGGAAAAAGGGAAACCCTTCAGTCCGGTTTCTTGGAAGGTGGTCACTACAGATGCCAGCCTCATAGGCTGGGGGGCAGTACTGGAGCAATGGTCTCTCCAGGGCAAGTGGTCAGAAGCAGAAAAGGCCCTGCCCATCAATCTCTTAGAGATACGAGCAGCCCGGTATGCCCTAGTAGCATGGACATCCAAACTCCAAGGGTCCCCTGTCAGAATTCAATCAGACAATGCCACAGCAGTGGCATATATCAATCACCAGGGTGGCACCAGGAGTCGTGCAGCCCAGAGGGAAGCAAATTGCATCCTGGAATGGGCAGAAAGATATGTCCCAGCCATATCCGCGGTTTTCATCCCAGGAGTGGAAAATTGGAGAGCGGACTTTTTAAGTCGCCAACAATTATGCCCGGGGGAATGGTCTCTTCACCCCGAGGTTTTCCAGGCAATATGCCAGCGGTGGGGAACACCGGATGTAGATCTGCTAGCATCCAGATTCAACGCAAAGGTGGACAGATTTGTGTCTCGCACAAGGGATCCCCTAGCTTGCGGCTCGGATGCCCTAGTGTTCCCTTGGGATCAGTTCAAGCTGATATATGCATTCCCACCGCCACAATTGTTACCGCAATTAATCCGCAGAATCAGGGTAAAAAAGAAACCAGTGATTCTGGTGGCTCCACCGTGGCCCCGAAGGGCATGGTACGCGGAGATTGTAAAAATGTCAGTGAGGAGTCCTTGGACCCTCCCACATCGTCCGGACCTGCTGTCGCAAGGACCGATATACCACCCTTCCTTACCAGCCCTAGGTTTGACGGCCTGGCTATTGAAGTCCACATTCTGAAAAAGAGAGGGCTCTCTAATCCTGTGGTATCTACCATGATCAAGGCCAGGAAGCCGGTATCCAGGCAGATCTATTATAGGATCTGGAAGGCGTACATTACGTGGTGTGAGGCCAAGAAATGGCATCCACGTAAGTACGTGATAGGTAGGATTTTGGACTTCCTACAGTGGGCTGTAGATAGGAAGCTGGCCTTGAATACTATCAAGGGTCAGATTTCGGCCTTGTCAATATTTTTTCAAAGGCCCTTGGCTTCGCATTCACTAGTCAAAGCTTTCATACAAGGAGTGATGCGTATTAGCCCTCCGGTTAGTATTCCCATATGTCCATGGGACTTAAACCTGGTTCTGTCGGTTCTACAGAAACAACCGTTTGAACCATTGCAACACATTTCCTTGGTTCTTCTCACCAGGAAATAGATTTTTCTAGTAGCCATTTGTTCGGCTAAAAGAGTGTCGGAATTAGCCGCTATGTCCTGTAGGGAGCCATATCTGGTTATCCATAAGGACAGAGTAGTGTTACGTCCTCATCCAGCCTTTCTTCCTAAGGTGGTATCGAGGTTTCATTTGAACCAAGATGTGGTTCTTCCTTCTTTTTTTCCCCAAACCTAGCTCGGTAGAGGAAAAGTTATTGCATTCTTTGGATGTAGTAAGAGCAGTTAAAGCTTATCTAAAAGCCACTGCTCAGATTCGCAGAACGGATACTTTGTTTATTCTGCCGGAAGGCCCTAGAAAGGGTCAGGCAGCATCAAAATCTACTTTAGCCAAGTGGATTCGACAGGTCATAATACAAGCCTATGGCTTGAGAAAGAGACCGCCTCCGTTCAAAGTTAGGGCGCACTCCACAAGAGCAGTTGGAACTTCATGGGCAGTGCATCACCAGGCCTCTCTGGCTCAAGTCTGTAAGGCCGCAACATAGTCTTCAGTACACACGTTTACTAGATTCTACCAGGTAGACGTTAGAAGTCAGGAGGATGTCGCCTTTGGGCGCAGTGTGTTGCAGGCCGCAAAAGATCCTCATGCCTGATGGCGCCCAGCTTATGTATCCCTCCCCTCATTTGGCATTGCTTTGGGACGTCCCATTAGTAATGACTAAGTCGCTCTGTGTCCCGTGATGTACGAAAAAGAAAAAGGGATTTTTATAACAGCTTACCTGTAAAATCCTTTTCTTGGAGTACATCACGGGACACAGAGCTCCCACCCCTCTTTTTGGGACACTTATTGCTTTGCTACAAAACTGAGGTGCTCCCGGATGGGAGGGGCTTATATAGGGGAGGGTACTTCCGGTTTGGAAGTTGCCAGTGCCAGCACCTGAAGGTAAACTATATAACCCATTAGTAATGACTAAGTCGCTCTGTGTCCCGTGATGTACTCCAAGAAAAGGATTTTACAGGTAAGCTGTTATAAAAATCCCTTTTTTTACAATTGTAATGCTGCTGCTCTAAAACGCACTGGCCTTGTGTTTTTATTGCAGCTTCAAAACGCTGCTGCAAATTACAGCTCCTAAAAGACACATAGAATAACATGGAGAGGCATTTTTAAGCTGTAAAAAAAAAAAGACCTGATGCCCCTAGGAGCAGCTGTAAAAACATCCAGTGTGCATGAGGCCTAATGCGGCGTACACACGATCGTTTTTCATGCCATTTTTTTAACCAACGTTTTTCTCGTCGTTTTTTTTTCATGTTTCCTCTCAAGCCTGTCTTGCATCCACACGATCATTAAAAAAAACGCTCGAGCAAAGCGCAGTGACGTACAACACATACGACGGCATTCGAATGGCGCCACCCTTCATGTTAGTAAACTTTGTTGAGCGGCGATTCACGCTTTTCAGCCTTGTGCTTTTCAGTCCGTTACAGCGTGACGAATGTGCTATCTCCATTACGAACGCTAGTTTTACCAGAACGAGCGCTCCCGTCTCATACTTGATTCTGAGCATGCGCGTTTTTTTCCCCTCGTAAAAGCATACACACTATCGTTTTTCACGTCGTTAAAAAAACGACATGAAAAACGACGTGAAAAAATAGAGCATGTTCGAAATTTTTAATGGCCGTTTTTCACGCCGTTAAAAATGCTCTGGAGCATACACACGATCGGTTTTAATGCCCATTTTTAAAAATGGAATTTTTAACGGCATGAAAAACGATCGTGTGTATGGGGCATAAGTCTAAAGACTGAAAAATGGAACAGCTTTGAAGGACACCTTTTAAACCTTTATCATAGAGGCCACAATTTTTGTAAGTAAAGAGATAAATCAGATTGCACCTTGTAATCTATATTTTAACTCTTTTTTTTGAAGCCTAAAAATTGAAAAAATGGATGACTCAATTAGCATACAGGTTTGCACCACAGCAAGAAAGCCTTTTTGAACAGGCTTCAATTTCTAGAAGAAGAAGAAAGTATTTAGCATCCATAAAATAATAACTATTACTGTCTTTTTTTAACACCGAGGATGGAAATAGCATACAGCTTGGCAGCATAACTAAAACCAGTGTGGACAGTTTTCAATTTAGGAGAGATACAGGAGGCAGGCATTTTATACCAGGAAATTGTATATCAAAGCCTTTTGATTTGGACACTGAAGATGGAAATTCTATAGCATATGTAGCGGGTATTTAAATTTATGGGGGGAGCATCTGGGTTAGTTAACCCAGATGTACTAATTGTTAGGGAATCTGAGAATCCCTTTTGTGGTTCTTGGAGGACTCTGGTGGTGCAAGGTTCCCTGTGGCCTGCAGGTGGCGTTGTCGCCCTGGGCCGGAGTTGAACCTGCACCGCAAGACTGTACCTTTTTGTCCTTTCCTGGCGCCGGTACAGCGGGGCGGGGAACCCGCTGTGAGGCAAAGAGAGTTGAAGGACGGTGTTCAGAGTTGGAGGACGCGGCCGCACCCAGGCACCTTCGGCCTGGGTGCTGGCGTTCCGGAGATCCGGGGCCAAGGTGCCCTTGACCTGGCCGGAGCGAGGGATGGAGTCCATCCCAGGCACCTTAAGCCTGAGGTGAGGTACTACGACCAAGGCCTGGAGCCCAGGACTTCGACTGGGTTCCGCAAGGGTGGAGGAGTCCGAGGGGCCCTAAGGTGTTGGGACCCGTATCTGAGGCGAGGAGGCCGGGGAGTGTAACCCTTCCGGATAGCCCGGTACAGCATTAATCCGGTGACGGCGGGGCCTCTGGTAACTCCCTTGGAGGGATGTCTTCCCCCTGACAGGGGCTGTAACGTAGCGAAGGTAACTCCAGTTCCTGTTCACTAGAGTCGCTGGAAGAGACTCTGAAGCCAAAAAGTCCATTTAACAGCCACTGTGCTTAGCAACCGTTGGTGAAACCTGAACGGTTTCATTTCTTTGAGGATTGTGCCTTGACCTACTCCCCACCAATACTGAACTGTTCTATGGGTCTCAAACTGTCTGCTCGCAAAGGACTATTTGTTTGCCGTTATGGAATAAATAAGTGTTGGACCTTTTCAGTGTGTGGTACTCCAATTACTGGGAGCAAAGGGGGTTATCAGCAGAACAGACTTGGCTCTGAGCGTATACACAGCCTGGGTGTAATTAGATGCTGGCCTTTACCTCTACACGCAGTAATCTAGAGGACATGGGCCGTGGCGCACCTCGCTCTCCCCTTCAAAGTACCCCTAGACCGAAGGCAAAGTATCCACTAAAGAAGAGAGAGAGGGTGAGGCCGCTACACATACATCTTTGGAACACACTATTTTAAAGAGAGTGTATTACAAAGTTCACAGCTAGAGAGCAACATGAGGGAACATACCAACATAACAAAGGCAAATCCACTTTGCACTACAAGTGCAAACTACAAGTGCAAAGTGCACTTAAAATTGCACTGAAAGTGCACTTGGAAGTGCAGTCGCTGTAGATCCGAGGGGAACATGCAAGAAAAATAAAAAAGCATTTTAGCTCGCACATGATTGGATAATAAAATCAGCAGAGCTTCCCCTCATTTCAGATCTACCCCTCAGATTTACAGCGACTGCACTTCCTTTTCTTTTTTTTTTATATTTACTTTTTATTGGAAAATTATTCAACATGTAGTTACATACACCCACATTTGTGTGGAAAAAAACCCAACAAATTTTCATACAAAAATATCTTTACATATTTCCTTACTCTTCCTTTTCCCTATTTCCCTCCCTATGTTCTCCCCCCCCACCCCGCCCTCCCCCCTGATCTGTCCCCCTCCTGTCCTATTCTTCTTCTTTTCCTATCATTCCCTGAACTTATTTATCTGATTGTTTAAAAATTCTCAATTTTTCCCATGTTGTCCTGTAATTTTCCCCCTTTCCCTGCTCTCCCTGGCTCAGGTATTCCATTTCTGAGATATATTCTACCCATTGAATCCATTCTTTAATAGTCGGTTTCTTTATAGATATCCATTTTCTTGGGATTAGTCCTTTTGCTGCGTTAACTAATGGTGGGACTAATGATTTCTGGTATTGCTTTTTGTTTTATTTGTACCATGAAATAGGCATGTCCACGCGTTTTGTATTATTTTTTCCCCCGTGACTACTTCAATGTAATCCAAAATCTCTGTCCAATACTCCTCTATTATTGGGCATTCCCACCACATATGCATCGTTGTTCCCACTTGTTTACAACCCCTCACACAAAGTGGGGAGTTGTTAGGATGTACTTTATTCATTCTTTCTGGCGTCCAATGCCAACGTACCATACTTTTGTAATTTGCTTCTATTGTGGTTACATCCGATGCATAGCTGTGTACTGCCTCAATAATTTGCCTCTCGTCTAATTCTCTGCCCAGATCTTGCTCCCATTTTTCTATAAAGGGTAATGGTCCTTCTGTTTCTAGTTCTGTTAATATTTTATACACCTGAGATATACCATGTCTCAAAGGCTTTTTACTACATATCTTTTCCAGTGGGGTTAGTGTATTTTCATTTCTAATTGGTTGTGGAATAGTGCTTACTAAGTGTGTTAATTGGAGGTATTCCCAGTCGCTCAACTGACTCCATCCCTGACTCGTAATTAAATCTTGTTTTGTTTTTATTTTACCTACTGTAATTATATCTTTTAGTTGTGCAGTTCCCATTAGTTTTCCTAATCGTGTCCCATTACCTGGTGTAAAAAACGTTGTGCCTGCTAACAATATTAATGGAGAATTATATTTCCATTTTTCGTGTCGATGTAGTGTGTCCCATGTTTTGAATACCTTCTTTGTTATACTATGTGAATCTGTGCCTAATACTCTGAATTTTGGTGGTATCCATATATTACTTTGTAAATGTGTCATACTTAGCGTATTTTCTATTTGTGCCCATTTCTTTTTTGTTTGTGGATTTGCCCATTCTACTAATCTTGCCAAGATTATTGCTTTATGGTATCTTTCTATATCTGGTACAGCCATGCCCCCTTCTTTTTTTCCGCGGGTTAGTAATGTATATTTTATTCTAGCCTTTTTGCCCTGCCATATATATTTCAAGATCATAGATCTAATCGACTTAAAGAATGGTTGGGGTATATCTATTGGCAGCATCTGCAACCTATATGTTACTTTTGGGAGGGTCATCATTTTTAAGATGTTGATCCTTCCTGTCCATCCAACGGGTCTCCTTGAAATATCCTTTAATTCTGCTTTAATTTCGTTTAATAATGGGATAAAGTTAACCGGATATAGTTCTTCTTCAGTTGTAGTTATTTTAATACCTAGATATGTTAAGGTTTTTGTCTCCCAGGTGAACGGAAATTCTTTCTGTAACAGTTTTTCTTCCTTTTTATCTATTCCTAAGTTCAGAATTACTGTCTTTACTGGGTTGATCTTGAAGTTAGCGAGTTCCCCGTATTTTTTTATTTCCTTTACTACATTAGGGAGCGACAGCCTTGGTTTCGTCAGATATAAAAGTATGTCGTCAGCGTATGCCGCCACTTTATGTTCCTCCCTGCCCACCCTCACCCCTCCTATGTCCTGATTATTCCGTATGTTCTGTAACAAAGGATCCATTGCCAACACATACAGGAGGGGTGAAAGCGGGCATCCCTGTCTCGTTCCATTACGCATCCCAAACACCGACGACACACTCCCATTTATTTTTACCCTGGCTGTCGGGTAAGTATATAGGTTTTTAACCCATTTCATATATTTGGGTCCAATCTCGACATACCGGAGTGTGTCCATCATAAACCCCCAGTCGATTTGGTCAAACGCTTTTTCTGCGTCTATCGACATGAGTACGACTGGGGGTTTCTTCTCCTTCCTTTTCTGGATTTATAAAAGGGTTCTTATGGTATTATCTCTTCCTTCTCTCCCCATTACGAAGCCAGTTTGGTCAGCGTTTATTAGTTCCGGCATTAAAGTTTTTAATCTCGTTGCCAATATTTTTGCATATAACTTAATGTCTGCATTCAATAACGCTATGGGACGGTAGTTAGAACACAATGTTCCGTCTTTTCCTGTTTTGGGTATAATGGTAATATTGGCAAGGAGAGATTCTTTTCTTATTTCTTCATCACCCCCCAATCTATTGAAATACTTACATAGTTCTGGGACTAACTGATCTTTGAACTTCTTATAGTACTTAATCTGAAACCCGTCCGGTCCTGGACTTTTCCCCCCTGGTGTTTCTTGGAGAGCTTTGTTTATTTCATCCTGCGTAATTGGTTTTTCTAGGAGCTCTGCACTTTCCGATGTTATCCTTGAAAGGATCGTTTTTTCTAAATATTCCTGTATTTTGCCTTTCCTGTTTTCTTCTTCCTGTGCTGTCTCGTTTCCTCTAATATCATACAGTGCACTATAATATGTCTTAAATGCTTCTGCGATTTCTGATGTTTTAAATTTCACCTCTCCTCTCTGATTCTTTATTTTTTCTATGTAATTTAAAGTTTTTTTCCTTTTTGCTATTCTTGCAAGATACTTCCCTGGTTTATTCCCCCATTTGTATCTTTCTTTTACTACGTTTTTGAATACTTTTCTGGTTTCCTGTTCCATCAAATCTCTGAGTTGGCCCCTCTTAATTATTATTTGTTGGTGTGTTTCTTTATCTTGTTGTCTTTTATCTTTTTGTTCTAGGTCATATAATTCCTTTAACAGGTTTTCCCTCTTTTGGTCCCTCTCCTTCTTTTTTAGTGCCCCTATGGCGATCAATTTACCCCTTATACATGCCTTATGCGCTTCCCAGATTGTTGCTACACTCACTTCTGGTGTATTATTTATTCTAAAGTATTCTTCGATTTCTCTCGATATTATCTCTCCTACTTCTTTGTTATCTAGTAGGTTTTCATTTAAGCTCCACATACCCTTTCTTTGTTCTACATTATTGAATCTTATTTTTACTATAACTGGGGCATGGTCTGAGATTGATTTTACTCCTATCGAGGTGTCTACCACATATTCCAGGAGCCCGTGGTCCACCAGGATGTAATCCAATCTTGAATATGTGTCGTGCACCGCAGAGTAGTACGTATAATCCTTTTTACTTAGATGCGCTGCTCTCCAAGCATCTATTAATTGATGATCGAACATTTTTTTTTTGACCAATTTTAATTGTTTATTATCTCGTGTCGGTGCACCAGACGTGTTGTCTAACTTTGGGTCCATTGGGAAATTGAAATCACCGGCAAGAATTATATAACCCTGTTTGAAACTCATCAGGATATTTAAGATTCTATTCAAATATCTTTTGGGGTGGGTGTTTGGGCAATAGACATTAGCCAATGTACATTTTTTCCCCTGAAGATTCCCTTTTAAGAACAAATACCGACCCTCTGGGTCAACTCTTCTATCCTCTACTATAAAGTTTATGTTCTTTCCAATCCCTACAGCTACTCCTTTAGCTCTCTTGTTTGGGGAGTCTCCGTAGTACCAAGTGGGAATCGCACGCGAATGAATTTTTGTGTTAGAATCTAGTGCTAGATGTGTCTCCTGAAGAAATACGATTTCTGCGGCATACCTTTCAAGCTCCCTTAATGTCATATACCTTTTTTCTGGGGAATTCAGCCCTCTTATGTTATATGTGATGAGGTTTATGTCAGTCATATATTTTCTTTTTTTTTTTCCTCTCTCTCTCTTCCTTGGGTGGACAGATCCTGGTTCCCCCCTCCCTCCCGCCCCGCCTCCCCTCACCCCTCCCTCCCTCCCCCCCCTCTCTCCCCCCAATAGAACTTTGACCTCATGGTCTTAGTGCAGGATTTCTCTTTCACCTCTGCACTCTGGCCCGAGGTGGGGTTCTGTTTGGCACCGTCGGTCCCCTTTCCCCTTCTATTTGGGAACTGGTGTCGGAGCGTCCAGACGAGTCCCGGGCTCCCCCCTCCGCCCCCCCTCTTTCTATACCTATTTCATTCACACCCTTAACGACCACCCCCGCCCCCCACCCCCTCCGTGTGTCAGGCAAGAAAACCGCCGGTCATACAGAACAAGCAATAAACAGACATAGGAAGCGCCATAAACCCAGGAAGAGGGGGGGAGGAGAAGGGGAAGGGGGAGGAGAGAAAGGGGAAAGAAAGAAAAAAAAAATTATTCCACTTCCTTCCTACCCCCTCCCCACTCCCCCATCTCCCCCACCTAAACCCCCATCTGGCATTGGAATTTCCGGTTTTTTACAGAATTCCGGTATTTCCTCTATGAATCTCAGTCTAGCCGTGATACCATTTTTCCTTCCTATCAGGCAGGCTGGGAAACCCCAATTATACTGGATCTCGTGTTCCTGGAGTGTCTTAAGTAATGGTCTTAGGTTTCTTCTTCTTTGTAGCGTTTCTTGGGATAGGTCTTGAAAAATTTGAATTTGGCTCTCTTCCCATTTTATTGGTGACTTCCCTCTCAAGTTTCTCCATAGTTGGTTTTTTTCCTCCCAGCTTTCAGATTTTCCTTATTAGTTCTGCTAGGTTCTCCGGTTGGGGTGTCTCCATTACCCCCCGGATTCTTATGTTCTTTCTTCTGTCTCTATTTTCCTGATCCTCTCGCTTATATGCCAGTTCCTGTTGTTCTTTCCTTATTGATTTTATCTCTCCCTCTAGTCTTCCGATGACTATTTCACTATGATCTGATTTCCTTTCCACTTCCTCCACTCTTTCACGCAAATATCCCATATTTTCTTGTATCACCTCCATTTGTGTCTTTAACGATTTTTCTAGTGCGGCGAACATCCCCTCAATTTCTATTCTTGTTGGTAATAACGCCCTGTTTTGTGGTTCCTCTTCTCGTCTCTGTGCCATTTCTACTTCGGTCTCCTGTTCTATTCTGGACTCTGATAATGAGTCTGACTCTGCCTGGTTTTTATTTTGCCCTTTTTTCTTGTCCTTTTTTTTCTTTTCCTCCTTGCTTTCCGTCTGACTGCTCCTAGCTCCCTGCTGCTTCTCCACCGCCGGTTTGTCGCTATTTCCACCGTGGGTTACATATTTATTCATTGGCCCCGGGCTCGGGGTCAAGCTTAAACGGGGTGATTTTGGGATTGCTCCCCCTCTTGCTCCCCTTGCTCTTGAGCTCATATTATTTCTTTTGGGTACTGTCCTTGGGGCTTTATCCCCTTTGCAATGTTCCGCCCCGCTGTTTATCACCCAATGGTCAGGTATACCCATCCTGCACACCGTATAGTACCTCTATAATTCTATCGGGGTCAGGGCTGCCTCATTTAGTGCTGCGGGGAGCTGTGTCACAGGATGATAGATGCCTGCAAAAGCAGACAATTTTCTGTATTTATTACACTCTCCGCTCCCACACACTATCACTTCTGCCTGCCCCCATAATATAAAGATTCAGGGTTCACAGGAGTAATGGTGCCAGTTTATCAATGCTTTCCTACCGCCCTCACTCCCATACACCTTTCATGCGACTCAAAAAAAAGAGAAAGGTACTCACTACTAGTGCTGTATTGCATCAGAAGGTGTAAATAGGTAATGAATGGCCTGTTTTCGGCGTTTCTGCTTTTAGAAACCTTTTACCCGTTTACGGTGTCTTTTGAGAACATCACAGAGGGGATATTTTAATTGGGCAAGGCTGCACAGAGGTAACCAACAAGAAAAAAAAAGGAAATGACAAATTTAAATGTTTCTCTCTTCACGTCCCGTTTCCACTTCCTCAATTCAGGTGAGAACAAAGCAAGCCATTATATGCATTATTAACAGTTTCCAGTATTTCTAGTGTGACAGGTGCAGGCGGTTTTAGTCGATTTGTCTATATCTTTAATGTGGTATATTCACCACTTCCAGAGAGGCTAAAAGGGATCAGTGCTGATGAGTGGAGGCACAGTGAGCACAGGCAATCAGTATAGTCAGTTTACTTAATTTCACGATACTTTTTACAGGACTAGCACTTTCACAGTTCTCAAAACTTTTTTTTTTTTTTTCAAAAAAGACCCAATGGGGGTTACTCACGTTTCTTCAGTTCATATCAGTTCTTCCTTTTCTTCAATTGATGCAGCGGGGAGCCATATTACTGAGCAGTGCAGGGGGTAGGACAAATGGAGATGTTGGGAGAACAGGCAGACACGTAACCATGGGGGGGATCTCTTGATGTAACAAGGACTGGGCTGCGACTCAGCCCCAGTCTCTCACTCCTCTCTTCTGTTCATCATCCCCCGCCACTCTTCTCTAGTTTCATCCAGGGTCGCCGCTCTGTCTGTCTCTGCCTCCTGTCAGTTCTACGGGTCTCTCACACCCGTTCACTGCTGGCTATGTCTCCACACGGCAGGCTGCTCTTCCCGGGTCTCATGCAGAGCAGCTGCTCTGTCTGGCTCAGCATCCAGTTCTCTGGATCGCTCACGCCGACTCACATGCTGGCCGTTTCTCCATATAGAGGGCTGCTCACTCGGTCTACCTTTTTCGGCCGCTACGGAGCAGATAGGGGGGCAAACGAACTTCCAAGCGGGAAGGGGGGGGCGAGCGTGTTGCAGGGATTTTAGGCTTGTCTCCTCATGTCTCAGAGAGGGGTCGGGAGACCGGGCATCTCACCTACATGCTCCAGGAAGCCGCCGGCGCCATTACTAGGCTCCTCCCTCTCTTTCAATCGACTGCACTTCCAAGAGCACTTTCAGTGCAATTTCAAGTGCAGTTTGCACTTGTAGTGCAAAGTGGATTT
The DNA here is from genome assembly GCA_029206835.1 of Rana muscosa. Classification (NCBI taxonomy): domain Eukaryota; kingdom Metazoa; phylum Chordata; class Amphibia; order Anura; family Ranidae; genus Rana; species Rana muscosa. The sequence continues at coordinate 997,810,071 of CM055118.1, forward strand.
GCCTTTCGTAAATAACCCCCAATGTGTTGTTCATTGTTGATGATGCACAGCAATTTAATCAGAAAATTAATGGCCAATGCAGTATTTACCTAGCACCAAAAATGAAACAGTTTCTACCTCCATATAGGAAGCTTTTTATAAATTAGGTGTAGCGATACCTTCAGCTAAGAGGGACGCAGATTTAGTTTTGGGCCCTGAAGACAGCTCCGCCAACCCCCGGCAATTTACTCAACCCCCTACTGGCACAGTTAGTCTAGGGTAATATGGGTATATCAATAAAATCAACAGTTGTAACAGATCACATGAATCTATCTGCAGAGCCCTGCAGCAATAGTCACACTATAACTATTAAGATATGGCGCACACGCGCCACGTGTAACAGTACTTCACTATGCGCCCTATGGCGCAGCAACTTAATAAACTACCTAGATGGCCAGGCCTGACCATATAACTCAGTCTCTGGGGGGTAAAATTCTTCGCATGCAAGTCTTTAAACGGTGGTGCACATTTCAGGAACACATTTGTAATCCAAGGGGGGTAAAAATGCCAACACAGTACACTCCACTAGAGATCCGTTTGACTCAGTTCTGCTTTGGATCTCAAGTGGGGGAAAAGAACTAAAATAGGAACTGGTGGGCCACGGCAGTCTGTAGGCCTAACAATGGTATACAGTATTTGTGGATTGAGCAAGTGCTCGCTCACCCCTCCGGACGCGATCCCAGTCCGGGAACTTCCACCTGCTGTGTCTCCACACACAGCGTCTGCAGCGGTCTGGTCTCCGGCTCAGCAGCAAGTGAAGAAAACCGAGTCAGATGCCACCCAAGCTCGCAATAGGGTGGAAGGCTCTTTAGGTAGCAGCGTGAGGCCCCAGGCTTCAGGCCTTGCACTACAGCGGATCCGCACAGGAAGATCTCTCCCTTGAAGTCTCGTGTCCCAAAGAGGCCGTGCCAAGCCTCGCCTCCTCCTTTTATAACCCCTCCCATGAGTCTCTGGGGTGGAAACATTGCCGAAAGGGGTTCTGGGTAAGGTAGTCCTGGGAGTCTTAAAGGGGACCCCGCTACACACTCCCCCCACTTAAACTCTTTGGTCCCCAAAGATAATTCTAGCATACATTGCGTACAACCCTAGACAACATTTCGTATGATGTTGACATAGGGAATTCCCACCAAAACAAAGGGGTTAAATTCCCTTGCCCACAGGTCACACTATCATGAGTGGCCTGCCTAACTGTGCCAGAGAGTGAGTGGGGGTTGCCCTCCACCAAATGAACAGTGGAGGGATCCGGATTCTCTACACTCCTCTTGGCAGTGACCACAGAATCTTCTGAGCTCTTCCCCATTTGTGGGTAGGTCAACTTTTTGGGAGGCCTTTTGACTCTTCGAGCCCTCTGCTCTCTTGGGGTTTCTGGCTCTGGCGCCACAGGCTCCTCTTCCGTAGCAGGCTCGGGCAACACGGCAGGCTCTGTAACATCTGCTTCAGAGGCCGAGGGATACATAGAGTCTCTAGGGTCCTTTTCAGAGTAAGTATCACAAGCATCTTCCCAGTAATCTGATGAAGGACTAGATGGGATGAACTCAGTGGCTTCTGCTTTCAGTTGTCCATCTATAGTGTCTTCAGTGGTTGGAAGATCTATAGCAGAAGTTCCTGGAGTTGGGGAAGGCCACAGCCAGTCAAGTTCTCTTCCTTCATCTCCACTGAGTTCAGAGGCCTCTCCATCTTCAGCCCGAGAGGTCTGGGACCGAGTGTTTGGCCTGGGGGTATTCAGAATAGAGACTGGTTCAGGGGAGTCCCTCACTGGAGGTATCCTGACCGCTTCAGCAAGTGGGAGCAGGTGGTTTCCATGCCACGTCTTCAGTGGTCCTACCTTTCCTTCTGGCTTTAACTTGTAGACAGGAAGGCCCGGCAGCTTCCTACAGATGACATAGGGTTCAGATCTCCATCTGTCTGCAAGTTTGTGTTTTCCAGGGACCCCCAGATTGCGTAGCAGTACTCGGTCCCTGGGCTGCAGGTCTTGTACCCGGACCTTCAAGTCGAAGTTTCTTTTGTTTCGGGCTCCCCTTTGATCTGAGGCCGCTTGAGCTTGTTCATAGGCTACTTTCAGGCTGTGTCTGAGCCTGTCCACATATCCTTTGTGGGATGTGGCTGAGAAATGGTCTAAAGAGGTGCCAAAGGCCAGGTCCACAGGTAACCTTGCTTCTCTCCCAAACATGAGTCGATATGGGGAGTAGCCTGTAGCATCACTGGTGGTGCAGTTGTAAGCGTGTACTATAGCTGCTATGTGTTTGCTCCAATGTTGTTTCTTCTCACTATCCAGAGTTCCCAACATGTTGAGCAGGGTTCGGTTAAACCTCTCCGGCTGAGCATCTCCCTGTGGGTGATAAGGTGTGGTTTGGGTTTTCTTGATTCCTAACGAATCCAGTAGTTTCCGGATCAGCCAACTCTCAAAGTCCCTTCCTTGATCTGAATGGAGTCGCTGTGGCAGCCCATAATGGACAAAATACTTCTCCATAAGTACCTTGGCTACTGTGGAAGCCTTCTCGTCTTTGGTTGGGAAAGCTTGGGCATACCGGGTGAAATGATCGGTTATCACCAGAACATTTCCTAATCCACTCAGGTCAGGTTCGAGGCAGAGGAAATCAATGCATATCAGATCCATTGGGCCTTGACCTTGTAGATGGCCCATTGGGGCAGCTTGATGGGGTAAAGTCTTCCTCTGGATGCAGCGTGCACATGAATGGCAGTACTCCTCTACTTCTGCCCTCATGCAGGGCCAATAGAACCGACTTCTGACGAGTTGAAAGGTCCTTTCCGCCCCTAGGTGGCCGTGATTGTCATGCAGGGCAATCAGAACAGTCTCTCGATGTTTTTCCGGAAGAAACAATTGCCATTTATCTTCCAGGTCATCAGAGGGGCCCCTTCGGAAGACCACTCCCTGATGCACCTGTAACCTGTCCCACTCCTTTGAGGAGTGACGCAGGAGTCTGTTTGGATCCTGATTCTCCAGGGCTTCCAGAACCAATTTACCCATGGGGTCTTCTAAATGGTCGCATCTTAGATCCTTCTTGGACAGTTTTGGCAGATGGTCTTCCTCCAGTTGAGTTACTCCACAGTATTGTTTGGGGACTCCCACCATGGTAACTCCTATCTCTTCCACCCTTGAGCCTCCTCTGGCTTGTAATTCAGCCCCTTGACAAAGGGCCCGCACCCCGTCAGGTGCCACTTGAGTCCAGTCTTCCGTGTCCCTGGTGGGGCCATGAGATCTCCTGGACAGAGCGTCTGCATCTCGATTTCCAGTCCCTGGCCTGTACTTTAGGCTGAAATTGAATCCAGACAATGTGACCAGCCACCTGTGTCCAGTGGCGTCCAGCTTTGCTGTAGTGAAAAGGTAGGTAAGGGGGTTGTTGTCGGTCTTCACAGTGAACTCCGCCCCATACAGGTAGTCTTTGAGCTTGTCTACTACCGCCCACTTAAGGGCCAGGAACTCCAGCTTGTGAGTGGGATAGTTTTTCTCAGAGGGGGTCAGGCTCCTGCTCACGTAGGCAACAGGCCGCAGTTGTCCTTCGTATTCTTGGTAAAGTACTCCTCCCAGACCGTCATGACTAGCATCTACGTGTAGTTCATAGGGTTTGGTTGGGTCTGCGTAGGCCAAGACTGGGGCAGTGGTTAGGCTCTTCTTCAATGCCTGGAAGGCCTCTTCACACTTCTGGTTCCACTGATCTCTGACTGACTCTCCCGGCTTCCTGGGCCCTGAGTCGTCCTCTTCCCCCTCGGTCTTGAGTAGTTCATTCAATGGTCTAGCAATTCTGGCGAATCCTTCCACAAACCTCCTGTAATATGAGCAGAACCCTAAGAAGGATCTGAGTTCTGTTACTGTGGTGGGTCGTGGCCAGGAGGTAACTGCCTCCAATTTCTCAGGGTCTGTGGCCACCCCTTCTTCAGACACTATGTGCCCCAGATAGTTCACAGAAGACTGGTAGAGTCCCTCCTCACTGAGTCTTCTCAACACTTTTTCCAGCCTCTCCTCGTGTTCTTCCAAGGTTCTCCCAAAGACAATGACATCGTCCAGGTATACAAGGACTTCAATAAGGTTCATGTCTCCTACAGTCTTCTCCATGAGACGTTGGAAGGTAGCAGGAGCTCCAGACAGTCCCTGAGGCATTCGATCAAACTCAAAGAACCCCACTGGGGTTATGAAGGCTGTCTTCTCCTTGTCTTCTGGATGCATAGGGATCTGGTAGTATCCACTCTTGAGATCCATAACGCTGAACCACTTGGCTCCAGACAAACTCTGTAAAGCGTCCTCTATCCTCGGAGTGGTGTACTGGTCGGGTATGGTTCTCCGGTTGAGAGTCCTGTAGTCTATACAGAGCCTCAAGGACCCATTCTTCTTCCTGACCACCACTATCGGGGAGGCATAGGGGCTTCTAGACTCCCGGATCACACCAGTCCTCTTGAGTTCTGCAAGTTGTTCCCTTAGATCTTCCAGATCTGCTAGTGGGACCCGCCTGACCCTCTCTCTAAAGGGCTTGTCTTCTTGAAGGCGGATCCGATGGGTGGCACTCCTTGCACACCCCACATCGAACTCATCTTTGGAGAAGATCTTCTCCCATCTGGTCAACTGGGCCTTGGCTCTCTCTTTCCAAGCCCTGGGCAGATTCGGGTTTTCCATGGACAGCTTCTCCCAAACATCTCCTCCTTCACCCTTCCCCTTGACTTCTGACAGGGTAACCGGGACAGCAGGGCTCACCTGGCCCAGCAGCATCCTGGCTGGGATTTCCATGGGGCCACCTGTAGTGTTCCTAACACTCACCGGAACTCTACAATGGGCCTTCTTCAGGGCCTTCAGCGGAATCACTTCTGGTATCACTTCCAGACCTGAGGACTCTTCCCTTGGGTCGGACTCCAGCATGAGAAAGGGTCCAGGCTGCTCCCAAGTAAGCTTCACAGTGGCTCTGAGACAGGTTACTTCGCTGGGCTGCAACACTACCCCTTCTCTTCCAAGTCTCCACACCTTCCCTATCCCCTCTCCAGGGGTCTTCTGCTCTAGGACCAGCCATTGGTAGGCCGTCTTCAACATGGGGTGGATCTTGGTGGCCGCTGGCCCCTTCTCTTTCACTAGAGGGGTCAGGAGTCTTCGGACCAGGTCCGTGTTCGTCCCTATTATAAGGGAACTCTTGTTGGCTCCTGGCGGCCGAGGGCACACAATTGCCAGGGTGTCGAACACTTCGGCCTTCCCAGCCAAAGACGGGTCAAAGGTCATCTTGATGGGCAGATAGCCATCGTAGGGGAAGCTCTGGGTTCCAATCCCCCATATTTCCAGTTCCTCTATCTTCTGGATGGGCAGATGACTCAAGTGTTTATCGTAGAAATCCCGGTATAATAGGGTCACTTGTGCCCCAGTATCCAAGATGGCTCTGGTATAGACTCCCTCCACTTGAATGGGCACTATAGGAGATGGGCCTACCAGCTTGTCTGGATATGGCTTGGCAGGGGTCGCCTTCTTCCGGTCCTTTCCCTTCGGACTCTCTCTCGTCCAACTCCCTTTGGACTTTAGTCTTTCTTGAGCCTGGTATGCATTGACTTCCCTCCTTTCAATGGGTGTACAGACCCGCTGAGGGATATTATTGTTTTTCTTAGGTGTGCATCCCCTCTGGGGCGTGCTGTGCCTCTTCTGAGGGGTCTTGCCCCCTTTCTCTGGAGTGTATCTCTGTTGAGGAATGTTGTGTTTCCTCTGAGGTGTTTTATCTCCTCTTTTCTTCTGCTTCGCATTCAGCTTGGAGCTCACTGAAGCTGATGGGCACCCGGTTGACTCTTCACCGGGGCCCTCTGGAGTTTCCCGCCGGCTTGCGGTTATCTGTTTTCTTCTTCTTGGGACTGGAACATGTAGCTGCAATATGGCCAATTCCTCCACAGTTAAAGCAGACTATATCTCCCCATTCTTGTAAAGATGCGGGTGCTGAGGCAATTGGGAATAGTTCCTTCCTTGGTACTTCTCTCCTGGGGCCTTCTGGGTCTTTTGCTATCAGAGAGGTCAACATCTCTAACACCTTGGACATTTGTGATTTTAAAGTGTCTACCTCTGAGTTTCTTTCAGGGGTCATCACTGGGTTGACTAACACCTATGCAGGGGCAACATTTGTCTTAATCATTTGCTGGTCCTGTTGTAGTGCCTCCTCATCTCTGATGATTTTTATCAAATCAGAGTAAGTCAGTAACGTTCCTCCTCCCGAGGTTTTCAGGTGCAGCCAGACTGGATCCGAGCGTAACGCTCCCTTTAAGACTTGCTTGATTCTTGCCGCATCTGTATCTTGGGGCTTCATTCCCTTCTTCAACACAATCTTGCACAGCAACCTGTTCAGTCTCCTAACATACTCTGAAAGTTTCTCCTTCGGCTGTTGGAAAGTATGTTCAAATTGGTAGGCCATCTCTGTCACCTTTTCCAATTGACCAAACTCTTCCTGTAGCATAGCTAGACAGTCTTGAGCCGTGCAGTCTGTATTTCCAAACCGGAAACTTTTCACTTTTCGCTTCTGCCGCTGCGCCTTTAAGGCTTTCTATGACTCATTGCCTCTTCTGCGCTTCAGGCACCTCCCATGCCTCTACTGCTTGTAATGCCTCAACCACCCAAGTATCAAAATCTTCTTCCCCTGCAGGGACAGGGAGCTTCCCTGAGAATGTCTTTAGTCTCCCGTAGCTAGTCTCTACATGCACCGTGCTTGTCTTCTGACATTTGGTTAGCAGATCCCCTATTGCCTTTATCAATTCTGGTGATATAGCAGTGGCAGGTGCGGGTGCCACTGGGGGCGTCACCCAGTCTCCTCTTTCTGGTGAGGTACGGGCCGCAGCCTGCGGTGATCCCGTTGGTGATGGTTCTTTCTTTACAGTTACTGCGTGCGCCAACCTATAGGTTCTGTTGTCTGGCGTCCGCACACACTTGCGCTTGCAAGCCTCTGGCATCCTGTCCCAGTACTCCACTAGTGCATACTGATATGAGGTGTCTGGGTCTGACTTTATTTCCGTCACCCACGGTGTGTGATCTGGGGACACTAACTTCATTAACTCCTCTACCATCTCAGTCGACCATTCCTCCCCAGGGAGGCTGATGACTATCGAGTTGTTTGGCTCTGCCCTAGAGGCTTTGCACCACTCTTCTACTGCTTGTGGGTCCATGCCGGCACATCTGGCGTTCACCTGCTGTATCAGGATCCCGGACGAGAACCCCCACGTGTAGCGATACCTTCAGCTAAGAGGGCCGCAGATTTAGTTTTGGGCCCTGAAGACAGCTCCGCCAACCCCCGGCAATTTACTCAACCCCCTACTGGCACAGTTAGTCTAGGGTAATATGGGTATATCTTATGCTCTATGATTAAATTCAAACACCAAGGCAGTGATAGAAGAATAACAAATTTACTTTCTATGGTAATAAAAATCAACAGTGATAACAGATCATATGAATCTATCTGCAGAGCCCTGCAGCAATAGTCACACTATAACTATTAAGATATGGCGCACACTGGCCACGTGTAACAGTACTTCACTATGCGCCCTATGGCGCAGCAACTTAATAAACTACCTAGATGGCCAGGCCTGACCATATAACTCATTCTCTAGGTGGGGGGGTGAAATTCTTTGCATTCAAGTCTTTAAACGGTGGTGCACATTTCAGGAACACATTTGTAATCCAAGGGGGGTAAAAATGCCAACACAGTACACTCCACTAGAGATCCGTTTGACTCAGTTCTGCTTTGGATCTCAAGTGGGGGAAAAGAACTAAAATAGGAACTGGTGGGCCACGGCAGTCTGTAGGCCTAACAATGGTATACAGTATTTGTGGATTGAGCAAGTGCTCGCTCACCCCTCCGGATGCGATCCCAGTCCGGGAACTTCCACCTGCTGTGTCTCCACACACAGCATCTGCAGCGGTCTGGTCTCCGGCTCAGCAGCGGTTGAAGAAAACCGAGTCAGATGCCACCCAAGCTCGCGATGGGGTGGAAGGCTCTTTAGGTAGCAGCGTGAGGCCCCAGGCTTCAGGCCTTGCACTACAGCGGATCCGCACAGGAAGATCTCTCCCTTGAAGTCTCGTGTCCCAAAGAGGCCGAGCCCAGCCTCGCCTCCTCCTTTTATAACCCCTCCCATGAGTCTCTGGGGTGGAAACATTGCCGAAAGGGGTTCTGGGTAAGGTAGTCCTGGGAGTCTTAAAGGGGACCCCGCTACATAGGTTTTGTGTATTTCATGTAAAGACAAAGCACTATAGTCCAACACAATATTTCTTGTAAAAGAGAGGATCAATCCTGGTCAAACAGTTTAGGTTTTGTGCTACCAGCACATGGCAGTGAAAATACTGTATTGGGTGACGCCCTAACATAAACCCCCAAAAAAATCTGAAAAACAATCCTGCAGAGCACCAGGTAGACCCTACTTTAGCAAACTTTCACAGTATCTGCAACTGTAAAAATATGGGTTTTGTTGATGCCCAGACACTAACCCCACAGAAAAATTCCTGCAAAGCATATAGGGACCCTGCTTTAACAAACATTAACTGCATTTGCAACTGTTACACGGCTGAGAAACAAAATGAGTTTTAGGTGTTAATAGTGTTCAAACACTGTAACCCCACAGAACAATTCCTGTAGAAAACAAGATGGACCCTTTTAAACAGAATTTACTGCATTTGCAACTGTGAAACAGCTGTTATGTAATGCAACTGTTGCTGACAGGTGCTGAAGACAAACATTTCTTCTCTTATCGTCCATGGACAGACACAGCTGGATACTGTAAACGTGTGGGTATATGTCCCTGCTCGCAGGAGAAGATCTAGGCAGAATGTTAGATGTTAGAAACTGTGACAGCAGGAAGGTAAAGTCACCTGGTTGCATCCAGGGGGGTAGGTATATTTCTCCCAGATTCAGGCTTTATGCCGACTTATACAACTAGGGAGAGAGTTGATGAAGCCCAGCTGAGGCTAGTGGGCTCATGGATGATTCATACCTCTAGGGAGAGGGCTGGGCGTCGTGCAGGCAGGGAGTTGATGAGACCAGCTGAAGCTTGTCAGCTCGTTTAAGGCCTCTATAAAAACTCCCAGATTCATTAGGTGTTTGCTCATGCCTGGACCCAGACCTGTGTGGACTGTCTAGGGAGAGTGAACCCCTGTGCGGTGAGACAAAGCCTGTGTGGCTATTTGTTTGGACACTTACTAAACCAGGGACTTAGGGACTAGGACAGCACCAGGCTGATCCCAGTTGTTAGTTAGGGAAACCTGCATGTTTAGTCAGAGGTCAAGCTGACCAGGATTTATTTTGTTTATGTTTCTTTTTGCTTTGCTGTGTTTTTGTCACTGTAAATAGAGAAATAAACCGCACCTTTTGATCTTGAAAACCACAACCTCCGTCTGCTGGGCCTGTTTTTGTGTGGGGAGCCCAACCAGGGGGTCACACACACCCGCTACCGAGTTAACCCCCTCACAAAACATTCTAGAACAAACCAGAGCTGAACAGCCCCGCCCAGGGGGGCGGTCCCTCCGGACATTACCCTCCCACCTGCAGCTAGCAGACCTCAGTTTTTTTCTGCCTAGCAGAAGAAGACGTGGCTCTCTCAGGAGCCAGTCTCCTGGAAGATTTTACTTTTAAATTTTATTCCTTTTGGGAATTTTATTATTTTATTTTTGAGACCTTCAATCAACTGTCGGCTGGGCAACAGGTTGGGTACACTGGTATCCTCGTAGTCTTCCCTGTCCGACCATTGAGCGTGCTGATCCTCGCCTTGTGTGCGTGAGACTCAGTTCACGACATGCCCCATGACTCCAGGGGTGGCCGGGTTGCTTTCATGCTCCTCATGGTCCTCATGGTACCTGACTGACTGTATCTCTCGCGGTGGACCGGGCCGACAGCTACGCAGTACTGCTCTGTGATAGGTTTGTCTGAAACAAGCCAGTGGGTCCCTGAAAGGGACGGGTAAGTAGTCTCTCCTACTGCAGGTGAGTGCATGCTGGCTGTGTTTCTTTATATGGGGGGTTTCTCCCTGTCTCCCCCCTGTTATGCTGCTCTCTGCACCCTGTACTGGTGCTGTGGGGTGCTTGGGGGTCACTCTGGCCTGGCTGAGCGCTCATGTCTGCAGTTTTTTCTGGTGTGTAAGGTGATTATTGCGTGCGCCGTTAGCGCGTGCATTAGCGCTGTTTGAGGTGGTTATTCCGTGCGCCATTGGCGTGCATTAGAGCTTTGAATTTCGCGCTCGGCGGCCATCTTGGCGTTCAATGGCGCAGTTGTAGCTGCGGCCGGCGGCCATTTTCTTGTGGCCGCCGTGCATTTATTTTCGATTGTAGCGGTCCTGAGCGGTCCTTAAGGGTTGGTGAGTCCTCCGGGTATCCCCTCCTCAGCCTCAGCGTAGCCAGTGGGTGGACTGTATATTCACTGTATAGTGTATAAGGTCTCAGAGGGTGGCGTTATGGAGTCTGATACACCTGTTCTCCACACTTGCCTGGGGCAATTGGCAGTGCTGCACAGTTAAACATGTTCATATGTTTCCTGCACCTGCGGTCCTTATGGACCAGTTGTCAGCAGTCCTGGAATCATTCCTTGTCAGAATGGAAGCGGTGTGCGAGCAAAAGGAGCTATAAGCCCCCTCCCTTCACAAAAATCTTTAGTGAAGGAGTGCTCTGAGTCAGATATGGGCCTAGCTACTGTGCTCAGGACCCTAGCTCTGAATATTTAATGTTTATGAACAGGACATTCCCTTGTGAGGAAGACTCCAGTTCTGTGTCAGTGAATGACAGGGCGCTTCTAAGTGATCTCATTGATGATGTGAGGAACACTCTCAAGTTGGAATTGCTGTGACAAGCCTTTCTTTTACACAGCTTCCTCACTGTTTTCCTCACACGCTGCCTCAAGAGTAGCATGGATGATACATGGTGGGGGGGGGGGGGACTTTATTCATTTATGTCTCTAGTCCCTGTGAGCCTTCTGTGTGATATCCTGAGGCAACATTGAGGCAACATTTCCCGCCAATTCCTGGGGAATGCTTTGAGCTCTGACAGACACACGGTCTGAGGATCAGAGGTTACCTGTTACCTGCATGCTGCTTTGGCAGCACAGTCAAGCAGGTTGGAATGATACAGAGAAGATTATGCGCCTCTGCGCCATAATTTAAACTCATCCTATACCTCTACACTGCATACATTCACAGTGTTTGTATGTGTTATTGGTCTCTGTGTCTGCGTGGGTGTCCCCCCACGTTCCAATGCTGTGTTTCAGTGCCATACATGATATAAACGTACAAAATATGTTTATGCACGACTCCAGATACATTCACAGTATATGTATGTACTATACTCTCTGGGTCGGTGGGGGCTCCGGTGTCCTCCCGCATTCTCATGGTATGTGCGCTTCGGCTCTCTGCACAGTATAGACATGTTCAATATGTTTATTGCACATACTATACATGTTTACAGTATGGGTATATGGTTTGCGTGGGGTTCCTCCGGGTACTCCGGTTTCCCCCCACGCTCCAATGGAAATGCACAGCATAAACATGTGCAATATGTTGATTCACATGCTAGCATTCCTACACGGTATCTGTGTGCTGTCTGCGTGGAGTTCTTCCGGGTGTTCCGGTTTCCTCCCACGCTTTACGGTATGTGCGCCTTTGGCCTTCTGCACAGTTAAACATGTTCAATGTTTATCACGCATGCTATAATACCTACACGGTATGTGTAGGCAGTCTGTGTGGTTTTCCTCCGGGTACTCCGGTTCCCTCCCACACTCCATTGGTATGGGCGCTTCGGCGCTATGCACAGTCTAAATTTGTGCGATTGGATATCCACATACTAAACATACCTTCCCGGTATGTCTGTGCAGTCTGCGTGGGTTTCTGCCCACGCTACATGACATGCATGTCTTTGGTGCAATACACGGTGTAAACATACACATTATGTTTATACACTACACTAAATACATTTACAGTAGTTGTAGGTATTGCATTCTCTGAGTATGCGTGGGGTACTTCGGTTCCTCCCACGCGCCAACGGTGTGCGTGCCTTCGGTGCTATGCACACATGAGCTTGTGCAAAATGTTTCGCACACACACTATAATACCTACACGATATGCGTATGCAGTCTGCGTGGGTTTCTGCCCATGCTACATGACATGCATGTCTTTGGTGCAATACACGGTGTAAACATACACATTATGTCTATACACTACACTAAATACATTTACAGTAGTTGTAGGTATAGCATTCTCTGAGTATGCGTGGGGTACTTTGGTTCCTCCCACACGCCAACAGTGTGCATGCCTTCGGTGCTATGCACACATGGGCTTGTGCAAAATGTTTAGCACACATACTATAATACCATACACGGTATGCGTATGCAGTCTGCATGTGTTTCTTCCGGGTGCTCAGGTTTCTCCCCTGCGTTCCAATGGTGTGCGCATTCTCAGCGCTATGCACAGTATAAACATGTGCAATTTGTTTATTCGCAGGCTAACATACCTACACGGTTGTGTACGCAATCTGCGTGGCTGGTTTACGTCCAAGCCCCGATGATGTGCGCGCCTTCGTCGCTGGCACAGTATATACGTGTTTAATAGGTTTATCCACACATACTAAACTACATACGCCATATGTGGTGGTATTATGCTCTTTGTGGCTGGGTGGGTTTCCTCCCACACTCTCAATTTGCGCGTTTGACGCAATACATAGTATAAACTATGTGTTTGTACAATCAGAACTCATCCATTGGTGGCTGCTGGAAGGAGTATTGTCACAAGGATCCCTGGTTTCAGAGGTATCACTTTCCACCTGCTTTCAGTGGTGATCAGAAGCGCTGGCTTGGACTGTGTTCGCCAGGCTGAGGTTAGCGTTACGCCCGTTAGTGGCTGCTTCTCTGGCGTTTTTTGTAGCTCAATGACTGGGCAAAAGCCTCTGCTTCATCCATCAGTCGTCTAACAGGTGCACTACAACTGCTTTAGCCTTTAGGGTCTCTGTGCCCGGGGTGGGTTTGCGCCACCTGTGGAGGCTGAGGTACTAGTCCTCTGACCGAGTTTCTAGGGAAGTTCCGTCAAGTTGCCTTTATTGGCCAACAGTTGAGGCACCCTGTACACCGCGGCCTCCCCTCTCAGATACATTGCGGAGTCTCTTTGGGATTTTCATACATCTCGCTGCAAGACGGTCCTGTCGGCCGTGTGCATTGCAGGGGAAGGGTCCTTGCATCCGGAGGTGTTTCCACTTTCTTTACCGGAGGTGGGGCACCGGAAGTGGACCTTATGACCTCTCGACTCACTCGCAAGGTGGCAAGATTGTGGTCAGGTCCAGGGACCCCTGGGCGGACGCGTCAGACGCGTTGGAAGCCTGTGGGGGCAGTATCACCTGATATATGCTTACCCTCCGCTACTGTTGTTGCCTCACCGGCTTCGCAGAGTAGGGGCTGAGGTCATTCCAGTGCTCCGGAACGGCGACATTGGTACGCCGATCTACTTTGGCTAGTCGCAGACGTTCCTGGCGACGGCCTATTGGGGTGGACCTTCTGTCTCATGATCCCATACTTCATCCTGCTTTACAGTCCTTGGCTTTAATGGCATGGCTGTTTAAAGCCAGGAACTGAAGGACCGAGTTCTCTCGTATTCGGTCATCTCCTCTATGTTGTTGACACGGGAATCTTCCTCCAGAATGATATCCCACTGTACCTGGAAGGCTTACATCGCTATGTGCGAGGAACTTGAGTGGCGTCCTCGGATGTATTCCGTTCCCAGGATTTTGCTGTTCTTACAGCGTGGTGTGACCCAAAAGCTGGCCTTGCATACCTTTTTTGAGTGTCGGATTTTGGCCCGGGCTGTCTTTTTCAACGACCGATACCGGGCCATTCCTTGTTTAGCACCTTTTGTGCAGGGGGTTCGCCATGTGATCCCTCCTGTGAAGCCTCCTCTCCTTACTTGGGATCTGAATTTGATGCATCTCGGTTCTCCAAGAACATCCCTTTGAGAATATCAGAGAGATTCCTCTCTTTACCTTGTCCCAGAAGTTGGCCTTCTTAGTGGCCATTGCTTCGGTTAGACGGGTGTCTGAGTTGGCGGCCTTGTCCGGCAAGTCGCCTTACTTGGTCCTCCATAAGGATATGGCGTTGTTGCGCCCACGACCGTCCTTCTTTTCTAAGGATGGTCTCGGCCTTTCACCTTAAGAAGGACATTGTTCTTCCGTCCTTGTGTCCTCACCCATCGCATCCCTGAGAGTTTGCGGTTCATACTTTAAGATGGGTACAAGCCTTACGAGTGTACCTGTCTGCTACTGTTTCCATTCGGAAATCTGTGTCTGGTCCAAAACAGGGCCGAGCGGTGTTGTCTGCCACCGTCTCTAGGTGGATCAGGCAGACCGTCATACAGGCCTATGCCCTTAAGGGGCGGGTGCCTCCCTTTCCGGTTGCGGCACATTCCACCAAGGCAATTGGTGCTTCCTGGGCCTTCCGACATCAAGCGTCGGTTGCACAAGTGTGCAAGGCAACGACCTGGTCGTCCGTTCATACCTTTTCAAGATTTTATAAGGTTGATGTGGCTGCATCTGCGGATGCTCCCTTCGGCCGCAAAGCATTGCAGGCCGCTGTTTAATGTTGCAATTCCTCCCTTGAGGAGCTCTGCTTGTTTGGAGTGAAGTTTTGGTTGTTCCTTTACTACTGCTCCCACCCTTCTGATACTACTTTGGGACGTCCCACACGTTTACAGTATCCAGCTGTGTCAGTCCATGGACGATAAGAGAAAATAGGATTTTTGTACTCACCGTATAATCCATTTCTCTGACGTCCATGGACTGACACAGCACCCACCCTTCCTTTTAAGGTGGTTTGTACTGCTTTGTTACGAACTGAGGTCTGCTAGCTGCAGGTGGGAGGGTAATGTCCGGAGGGACCACCCCCCTGGGCGGGGCTGTTCAGCTCTGGTTTGTTTTAGAATGTTTCTAACATCTAACATTCTGCCTAGATCTTCTCCTGCGAGCAGGGACATATACCCACACGTTTACAGTATCCAGCTGTGTCAGTCCATGGACGTCAGAGAAATGGATTTTACGGTGAGTACAAAAAACTTATTTTTGAAGGCATCACTCGGGTAACCACACTCACCGCTGCTCCTCCTTTCACTGACAAACACCTTGCCTGTGAGACTTTATCCTGCCAACCTCTGGAAAGGAGTGACACAGGTTCCTCCATAGTGCATCCTTCAGATGTATGTCTTCTCCTACCTCTACAAAGGCAGGATGAGATCTGTGTCTTTCCCCCGGGGGTCAAGAAGGGTGGCCAACCAGTAACAGTCCCTCTCCTTAATGAATCCTAGGGTCCTTCTGCAGGCTCTGGAAAATGTCAGAGCCCATACATTGGAAATTACTGGAGGAGGTATCTGGGTTCTCATGGTTTCTGAGGTTTACATTATTGTACTACTCCCAAGGTTTGGGAGACAGGAAATCTACTCCTGAAAGACTGCCTTGTGTCATCTTTAGCCTCAGTGTCTGCATTGAAAACATACTCTTCATCCTCCTCCTAATCCTGTGCCTGCTGTGGCCTCACAGGGACAGTGTCTGGATACAGTGGGTCCTGAGATGCAGTGAAGCTCTCCTCTTCCACATGCTGCTCTGCTTCGAGTGCCTTGTCCATAATGCCATGCAGCATGTGTTCCAGCAGAACACAACTGGTACAGTTTTACTTTGGTTGTAAAAAGGCTTAAGCAGAATATAATACACACAACTGGCTTGCAGAGCCCTGCAGCAATCAATATAGCACACAATAATGGCGCTGTGCGGTAATCCACCACGCGTAGCTATTATGGTATACACGCCCTGTGGCGCACTAAACAATATCCTATCTCCCCACCCTGGCCAGGCCTGACCTAGAATAAATCTCAGTCCTTCCTATAGGGATTTCTTCGCATGCAAACTTTCGGTGGTGCACTTGAAAAGTATTTGTAATCCACAAACTGGCAATCACTAAGAACACTATGCTGGGGGGACACTTCAACTCTGTCCTGCTACCGGTCCCCCAATGGAACAACAAGCAAACGATCGGTGAGCCAAGGCAGTCTACAGGCCTAGAAACGGTAAAGTCTATTTGATTGAGCAAGTGCTCGCTCACCACTCCGGACGCGATCCCAGTCCGGGACTTCCACCTGCTGTGTCTCCGCACACAGCGTCTGCAACGATCGGGTCCCCGATCCAACTGATGTCCTCACTCGACCAGTCTGGTGCCACCCAGGCTCCGCAGCGGGGTGGAAGGCTCTTTGGAAGTTGCGCAAGGCCCCAGGCTTCAGGCCTTGCACTGCTGCAGATCCGCACAGGAAAAAGCTGTTGCTTGCAGCGCGGTGTTCAAAGAGCCCGAGCTCCGCCTCGCCTCCTTCTTAAATAACCCCTCCCATGAGTCTCTGCGGTGGCCACTGCACTCTGGGTGCTGAACGGGGTTCTGGGTAACGTAGTCCCGGGGCCTTAAAGGAGACCCCGCTACATATATATGACATGAGGACAGGCTTGGGGATCTAGGCATTTTATTCCCACACAATACAGGATGCACGCACTGCTTGAGGAGGCAACAAGATGGGTCAGGAATGACAATGCGTGCATCAGTGACACCGTTATATTTTAATCTTTAACATTTGTGTGTTGTCTTAATGTAAAGAGGGTGCCCTTACAATACCAATTGATTATGATAAAAATATAGCCCCCAGACTAGCTGTGCCAGGGTGGGTCGAGCAGATTGCCGGGGGTTGGTGGTGCTGTACACAGGGCCCGAAAACAAATCCAGCGGCTCTCTTAACTTGGGGTAGAGCTACACGTGGGGGCTCTCGAGTCCGGGATCCTGTTGCAGCAAGTAACGCGCCAAAGTACCAGCATGGACCCACTAGAAGTAGAACAGTGGTGCAAGGTGGTCGGCACAGATCCAGCCGGGGTAGTAGTCATAGAACTCCCAGGGATCTGGCAAGAAGAAGCGGTGAAGCAGCTAGTGATGTCACTGTCCCCGTATCAGAAGGTATGGGTGCTGGATGTCAGGTCGAATTCTTCACTGACACACGCACTAATAGAGTGGAAGAATGGAGTCCCAGAGAATCCAAGTATCCAAGTATAGAAGCAATAGATGATCAGACTTATAGCCTGATACACGCACTGCCGCTCAAGCCAGGAGGACGGCTTCAGACACCGAAACTATCTCCATCACCCACCCTAAAAGCAGAAAAACGGGAGAAGAAAGAGAGTCCCGGGTCGCCGCAGGCCACCCTCAGCGCAGAATTATGCGCGGTCCTAGGGGAGATTGTAGCCCAGTGTAAGAAAGATCCTACAGATTACCAAATGTCAGGATACAGAAAACTCAGAATATTCTCAGGGAGGAAACCTGTACCTTCAGGCGAAGAGGGGTTTGAGGAGTGGCTAGACGGTGCCACTCAGGCCTTAGAAGAATGGGAAGTCCCAGACCACAGGAAAAAGCAGAGAATTGCTGAGAGCTTGAAGGGGCCTGCTCTAGAGGCCATACGCAACCTCAAGATAAGCAAGACAGACTGTAAGAGAACTGTCAGCGCGCTCCGGGCGCATCCGAGCATGCGCGTGCGCAGATGCGCCAATGCGCATGCGCGGGAACGCGTCCACGCTTTCCTCTGGCGCCAGTCTGCCTATTTAAGGGGAGCACTGACACCAGTCTAGCGCTGACGGATCTTCAGCGTTCCAGTACCCCTACCTGCTATTACCTGAACCTGCCTGATACCTGTTACCGAACCTTGGCTTCCCCTGACCTTGCTGCTGGACTTCGCTACTTCTCTGATTACCAGTTTCTGAACCCGGCTTCCTGTTGACCTCGCTCCTGCCTAATGTCTATGTACCCTGCTGTCCGCCTGCTGCTGAACCTGGCTATCCATGTGACTACGCTCCTGTCTCCTGTCTGGCTCAAATCAGTTTCCCGGGTCTCTGCAACTTCGGTCCTGCGATCTGCTGCGACCTTCTGCCATCCTAGAGTCGCATCATCTGTTCCAGGCTTCCAGGGCTGCTTCTGCAGGCACTCGTGTTCCTCCGGTCCCTTGGTTTCTCCTGTCCTCACCTCCAGCGGAGCCAGGGCCGGAGATACAAGAGAGGCTGACCTCGTCACTTCAGACTCCAGTCAGGTACGTGACACAGACTGTGATGCACAGGACTATCTGGACATTCTGCAGAATGTGTTCGGTGAAACAGAGAAAATCACTGAGCTCACTTACCAGCTGGAGCACTGTTACCAAAAGACAGGAGAGAAACTGTCAGAGTTTGTGAGGCGCCTGGATAAGATCCTGCATAAGATGATCCTTAAGAAGGGGATTGACCCGCGGAAGGTGGATGAGGCCCGTGTTCAGCAGGTGATGAGAGGATCTCAGCCCCTGGACCCCATCGCACTGGCGCTACGCACCAGACAGGACGGGAAGAGCCTGGAGTACCCTGACTTCATCCGAGTAGTCAGAGAGGAACAAGCTATGCTGGAGGAGAAGAAGAGGAGCCAACCAGTTGAGTCGGTAAATCCTCCTCCGGTGATGGTCAGGACGGCCATGACCCTGGAAAGAGACTCAGAGGTGGATACCTTGAAGTCACAGATGTCCCAGGTATTGAAGATGCTGACCTCTCTGATGGAAAAGGATTCAGAGACACCAGAGAGAGAAGGACCCAGGAAGGAACTGTTCCCTAACACCTCAGTGCCCGCATCCCTGCAAGATTGGGGGGGCATGACTTGTTTCAACTGTGGAGGGGTTGGCCATACGGCCAAAGTGTGTTCCAGTCCAAAGAGAAAAAAACGGAATAACTGCAAGCCGGCGGAAAACTTCAGCGGGCCCCGGTGAAGGAGTCAACCAGGTGCCCATCATCTCCAGTGAGCTCCAAACTGAATAAGAAGCACATGAAAAGAGTGGACAAGACCCCTCAGAAGAAACACAAGGTTCCTCAGAGGGAACGCACCCCGAAGAAAGAGAGTGATGTCCCTCAGCGGGTAGTTACACCCATAAAAAGGAGGGAGATCAGTGCATACCAGGCCCAAAGAGAGACGGACGAAAGAAAGTCCAAAAGGAAAACACAAAGATCAAAAGAAAGAAACCCCTTCAAAGCGATATCCAGAAAAGTTGGTGGGTCCCTCCCCGATTGTACCTGTTCAAGTGGAGGGAGTCTACACAAGAGCCATATTGGATAGTGGGGCGCAGGTAACTCTGTTGTACAGGGACTTTTATGACAGGCACCTAAGTCACTTACCCATCCAGAAGATTGAAGAGTTGGAGATATGGGGGATTGGGACAGAGAGTTTCCCCTATGATGGCTATCTGCCCATAAAACTGACTTTCGACCCGTCCATAGCCGGAAAGGCTCAGGTGTTTGACACCTTGGCTGTGGTGTGCCCCCGACCACCTGAAGCTAACAAGAGTTCCCTGATAATAGGGACGAACACGGATCTGGTCCGAAGACTCTTGGCCCCTCTGACAAGAAGGAGAGACCCTACAGTCACTGAGATCCACCCAATGTTGAAGACAGCCTACCAACGACTGATCCCGGAACAGAAGGCCCCGGAAGAATGGGTAGGGAAGGTCTGGAGGCTGGGAAGAAGGGGAATGGTGCTGCAGCCCGGTGAAGTAGCCTGCTTGAAAGCCACAGTGAAACTCACGTGGGAGCAGCCTGGCCCTTTTGTCATGTTGGAACCTGACCCAAGGGAAGAAGATTTGGGCTTAGAAGTAGTCCCAGAAGTGGTCCCGGTGCGGGCCCTGAAGAAGGCTAACTGTAAAGTGCCTGTGAGTGTCAGAAATACCACGGATGGTCCCATGGAAATCCCAGCCAGGCTGTTGCTGGGCAGGGTGAGCCCGGCTACCCCAGTTGCTTCATCAGATGTGGAGAAGACAGATGGAGAAAGTACTGTGTGGGAGAAACTTTCCATGGAGAACCCAAACCTGCCCAGGGCTTGGAAAGAGAGAGCCAAGGCCCAGTTGACCAGGTGGGAAAGGATCTTTTCCCAAGATGAATTCGATGTGGGGTGTGCTAGGAGTGCCACCCACCAAATCCGCCTCCAGGAAGATAAGCCCTTCAGGGAGAGGGTTAGGCAGGTTCCGTTGGCAGACCTCGAAGACTTGAGGGAACAGCTCGCCGAGCTCAAGCAAACAGGGGTGATTCGAGAATCTAGAAGTCCCTATGCCTCCCCTATAATGGTGGTCCGGAAGATGAATGGGTCCTTGAGGCTGTGCATAGACTATAGGACCCTCAACAGGAGAACCATACCGGACCAGTATACCACTCCAAGGATAGAAGATGCCCTACAGAGCTTGTCTGGAGCCAAGTGGTTCAGTGTTATGGACCTCAAGAGCGGGTACTATCAGATCCCGATGCATCCAGAAGACAAAGAGAAGACGGCTTTCATAACCCCGGTAGGCTTCTTCGAATTCGACCGGATGCCTCAAGGTCTGTCTGGAGCTCCAGCCACTTTCCAACGTCTCATGGAGAAGACTGTGGGAGATATGAACCTCATCGAAGTCCTCGTATACTTGGATGATATCATTGTCTTCGGAAGAACCTTGGAAGAACATGAAGAGAGGTTGGAGAAAGTTTTGAAGAGACTGAGTGAGGAAGGACTCAAGCTCTCACCTGAAAAATGCCAATTCTATCAGTCATCAGTCAACTATCTGGGGCGGGGGGCGTGGCCTGACGAGGCATGTGAGCAGAAGTGTTCCACGGAGCTCCCGCTGATCATCCTGTACCGATCCTTCCCTCGCCGCTCTTGACGCCCGTTTGTGCCTCAATCCGGTGCCCGCTGATACCAGGACACTCCCGGACTAAAAACCGACCGAAAACCGGGTATGATGACCCGCGGAAATCGCGGAGATGCTGCGGCTGCGGCCTGCCAGGATTCACAAGATGGCGCCTGGTCATCTCAGCCTCAGAGGACACCACGAGGCCAGGACAAGAAAGCAGAGCTAGGGGGTAAGTCTGCAAAACCCCCTAAGCCTAAAGACCAGGCCAGGGACATGCTCTACTATGCACAGAAGCTGGCAGGCCCCACAGACTCCTTGCAGGTCAGGGTACAGCAACATGCACCGCCCATGGAGCAGACAGACAGGGACAGTCCAGATAGGATGGATGACCCTGACATTATGGAGTCAGTCCCTGATCCCATGCCAGCATTATTTGATGCACAATCAGAGGACAGCCCACAGCCCACACTCAGTGAAATACTGCATGCTGTCCATGGATGCACTGCCTCTGTGAACGCATTGAAGGAGCGATTCGGGGGGCTGGAAGAGAAGGTGTCACTCCTCCGCCATGATATCAAGAAAATTAGGGAGAGAACCACCGCTGTGGAGGGCAGGGTGAGCGACATTGAAGATCAGATGCCACATGTGACTAGAGAGGTGCGAGTAGCAGCTCAGCATGCCCGCCAGGCCTATGATAAGACAGACGATCGAAAATCGCATCAGACGCAAAAACATCCGCATAGTGGGGCTTCCTGAGAAAGTGGAGGGCAGGGAACCCACGGCATATATTGAAGGATGGCTGCAAGAAGTGTTCGGCAAGGAAGCATTCTCCACCCTATATGCGATTGAGCGGGCACACAGGGTGCCGCCACGTCCCCTCCCGCCAGGCAACCCCCCCGAGAGCGATGCTAGCAAGGCTCCTGAACTATAGAGACTGTGAGGTGGTGCTGCGACTTGCAAGGGAGAGGGGAGCAGTGCATCACAACGGTGCCAAAGTATCCTTTTATCCAGACTTCTCTCTGCTTAACCATTTGAAGCCCTATCCCCATTGTGAGGTTTATTTTTTCTCCCTAGTGTCTTACCTAAATTCTGGGCTTTTTTTATCTTTACAACTCTGATCTCTTGCAAGTCCGATTCAAAATTTTGTTCTGCTAGGCACGCATCCTTAACTCCTGATTAGGTGATTGGCAAGCAACCACCCACACCCCTAACAGTATAAAACTAAAGCACCTTCATGAGGAGGCACATTTGTTGCTGGAGTTCTTTCCAGAAGTGGGGGGTTATTTATTTAGGTGGGAGCACATCAGGATCTGCACTTCAGCGATTGCATGAAGCGCAAGTACACAGGAAAATACTTTGAACAACACCAAAACACAGGTGACCTTGCTTACCCCTTTAGCTCTCCTTCCACTCAATATGCACTCTCAGTCTCTACCACTCCTTCTGACAGTTGTGTCCTCTCTCCTTAAAGGGATTGTAAGTCAGAAGGATTTTTATCTTAATGCATTCTATTCAGCCCCCTAATACTTACCTGAGGCCCCCCTCTGTCCAGCGAGTGTCTCAGCCATCTGAGACTCTCCTTCCTGATTGACTGAGACACAGCAGCGGCGTCATTGGCTCCCGCTGCTGTCAATCAAAGTCAGCTAGCCAATCAGGGGAAAGAGGGTCAGGGCTCCATGTCTGAATGGACACAGGGAGCAGTGACTCAGCTCGGGTGCCCCCATAGCAAGCTGCTTGCTGTGGGGGCACTGAACAGGAGGGAGGGGCCAGGAGCACAGAAGAGGGACCTGAGAAGAGGAGGATCCGGGCTGCTCTGTGCAAATCCACTGCAACAGAGCAGGTAAGTATAACATGTTTATTATTTTTATCGGAAAATAAACAAGACTTTACAATCACTTTAAACTCTCTTTCCTTCGCCTCTCTTCTCCACCCCACAGCTTGTATATAACGCCCTCACTTCTGTCCTCTCCTTATTACTACACTCACCAACTCCTGCTAATTCTAAATCCACATGCTAATAAAACCTCCAGGACACTGGGGCATGTCCCTTCATATAAATCACACTCCAACATTACCTCCCTTAACCTTCTGCTTCTCCTAACCTTTGGTGATATATTCTGAAACCCTAGGCCTCCTTTACCTTATTATACCCAACACACCATCACCCTGCACCCTTTGGCAGCAGCTGCAATCCACACAATTTAGTTTCCATGCCTCTTCTTCCCAAGACCAGACTCCCCTTCTCTTGTGCCCTTTGGAATGCCCGCTCTGTAACAAACTCATTTCTCTCCACAACCTCTTTATTGCTAATTTAATCTACCCGCCTTTACTAAAACCTGGCTTCATAAATCTGACACCATCTCTCCTGCTCTCCCATGGTGACCCTCTCTAGACTCACTCCCTCAGACCCAGTGGTGGGAAGGGAGGGGGAGAAATCCTTTATCCCCACATAGCACCTTTCAGGTACTTCACCCACCTCCCTTTCTGTCACTCTCCTCATTTGAGGCACATTGCAGTCATCTTTTCTCTCCAGTTTGTCTAAGGATAGCTGTGATCAACGGGTCCCTGGACCGGTATCAGCCTTTCTTGATGACTTCTCTGCCTGTCTACCCTACTTTCTCTCTTCTAAAATTCCCACAATAATTCTTGAGGCTTAAACATCCCTGTTAATACTAACACTCCTGTTACTTTCAAACTTCTCAGTCTAACCTCCTCCTTTGACCTGAAGCAATAGATAGATGCTTCTACTCACTCTGACAGTAACACCCTTGACCTTGTTTTCTCCCACCTAGGCACTCCGTGCAACCTCTCCAACAATCCTTTCCCTCTCTCTGACCTGTTTCTCTCTCTCCCTCTCTTCCACCTCCTCTGCCTCCAACCGTCTCACAATTGCCCATAGAAACTTTTGCCACCTCAACCCTTCTCTTTTCTACTGACCACCTATGACAAAATTGCATCCCTGTCCTGCCCTAGCCCAGCCACTTCTGTCTACAAAACTTCACTTTCATCCTCCATGGACACTCTGGCCCCCCTCACTACACACAGAATCAGGCCCTGACCCCTACAACCTTGGCAAACAGGTGACACCAGAAGTTCTAACCACTTAAGCCCCGGACCATTTGGTAGCTAGAGGACCAGAGGTGATTTCAGAATTTTGCACTGCGCTGCTTTAACTGCAAATTGTGCGGACATGCAATGTTGTACCCAAACGAAATTTGCGTCCTTTTCTTCCCACAAATAGAGCTTTCTTTTAATGGTATTTGATTGCCTCTGCGATTTTTATTTTTTGCGATATAAACGTAAATAGACCGAAAATTTTGAAAAAAAATGATATTTTCTACTTTTTGTTATAAGAAAAATCGAATAAACTCAATTTTAGTCATACATTTAGGCCAAAATGTATTCAGCCACATGTCTTTAGTAAAAAAAATGTCAATAAGCGTATATTTATTGGTTTGCGCAAAAGTTATAGCGTCTACAAACTAGGGTACATTTTCTGGAATTTACACAGCTTTTAATTTATGACTGCCTATCTAATTTCTTGAGGTGCTAAAATGGCAGGGCAGTACAAAACCCCCCCCCCAAATGACCCCATTTTGGAAAGTAGACATCCCAAGGAAATTGCTGAGAGGCATGTTGAGCCCATTGAATATTTTTTTTTTGATTGAATAATGACTAAAAAAAAAAAAAAAAATACAAAAAGTTGTCACTAAATGATATATTGCTCACACATGCCATGGTTATATGTGGAATTGCACCCCAAAATACATTTTGCTGCTTCTCCTGAGTACGGGGATACCACATGTGTGGGACTTTTTGGGAGCCTAGCCGCGTACGGGACGCCGAAAACCAAGCACCGCCTTCAGGATTTCTAGACACAAATTTTTGATTTCACTCCTCACTACCTATCACAGTTTCGAAGGCCATAAAATGCCAAAATAGCACAAAACCCCCCCAAATGACCCCATTTTGGAAAGTAGACACCCCAAGCTATTTGCTGAGAGGCATGGTGAGTATTTTACAGCTCTCATTTGTTTTGGAAAATGAAGAAAGAATTTTTTTTTTTTCAATTTTCAAAACTTTGTGACAAAAAGCGAGATCTGCAAAATACTCACAATACCTCTCAGCAAATAGCTTGGGGAGTCTACTTTCCAAAATGGGGTCATTTGGGGGGGTTTTGTGCCATCTGGGCATTCCATGGCCTCCGAAACTGGGATAGGCAGTGAGAAGTGAAATCAAAAATTTACAACCTTAGAAAGCCTGAAGGCGGTGCTTGGTTTTTGGGGTCCCGTACGCGGCTAGGCTCCCAAAAAGTCTCACACATGTGGTATCCCCATACTCAGGAGAAGCAGCAGAATGTATTTTGGGGTGTAATTCCACATATGCCCATGGCATGTTTGAGCAATATATCATTTAGTGACAACTTTGTGCAAAAAAAAAAAAAATTGTCTATTTTCCGCAACTTGTGTCAACATATAAAATATTCCATGGACTCGACATGCCTCTCAGTATATAGCTTGGGGTGTCTACTTTCCAAAATGGGGTCATTTGGGGGGTTTTGAACTGTTCTGGCATTTTATACACAACATTAGGAAGCTTACATCCACTCTTCTAACCACTTGAAGACAAAGCCCTTTTTGACACTTTTTGTTTACATGAAAACATATTTTTTTTTGCAAGAAAATTATGTTGAACCCCCAAACATTATATATATTTTTAAAGCAAAGGCCCTACAGATTAAAATGGTGGGTGTTGCATTTTTTTTTCTACACAGTATTTGCGCAGCGATTTTTCAAACGCATTTTTTGGGGAAAAAATACACTTTTTTTTATTTTAATGCACTAAAACACACTATATTGCCCAAATGTTTGATGAAATAAAAAAGATGATCTTAGGCCGAGTACATAGATACCAAACACGACATGCTTTAAAATTTCGCACAAACGCGCATTGGCGACAAACTACATACATTTTTAAAAGCCTTTAAAAGCCTTTACAGGTTACCCTGTTAGATTTACAGAGGAGGTCTACTGCTAAAATTACTGCCCTCGATCTGACCTTCGCGGTGATACCTCACATGCATGGTGCAATTGCTGTGTACATATGACGCCAGACCGACGCTTGCGTTCGCCATTGGGCAAGAGCAGGGCAGGACAGGGGTGCTTTTTTTTAATTATTATTAATTTTGCTTTTTTATTTTATTTTTTTAATTTTTATTGTTATCTCAGGGAATGTAAATATCCCCTATGATAGCAATAGGTAGTGACAGGTACTCTTTTTTGAAAAAATTTGGGTCTTCTAGACCCTAGATCTTTCCTCTGCCCTCAAAGCATCTGACCACACCAAGATCGGTGTGATAAAATGCTTTCCCAATTTCCCAATGGCGCTTTTTATATCCGGGGGGGGACATTCCCTCCCACTGCTTGTAAAAGCAGTCCAGAGGCTAATTAGCCACTAGGATTGCTTTTACATGAAAGCTGGCCGCTGGCTGAAAAGAATGATACCAAGATGATACCTAAACCCGCAGGCATCATTCTGGTATAAACATTCAAAGTCCAGCAACATACCAGTACGTTGCTGGTCCTTGTTGGACATGTATTGTAATCTTTTTTTTTCATGCAGCCAGTTGGCTGAACGAAAAAAGAGATTGATCGGTGGGTATGCCCACCATTAGAATACCGCCCTTCATCCACCCACTTCTAATGATGGGCATACATGCACCATTTATATATGCCGAAGCATGGGGGCATCCTCCCGCAAAAAAGTTATGCCGCACACACATGGTCGGACTTTTCCACGGGCAAGCCTCCGTCGGAATTTCGACCGTATGTACGCGGCATTAGGAGCAAAATCGCTCCTCCGCCCCTGCTGCCCCAATGCTTCGGCATATATGCTTTTTTTTTTTTAACTGTGGTGGTGAAATCACCTCCTACAGCACTGGAGTCGCAGGGATCAGGCCTGTCTCTGCGAACGCTGCAGTTATGTGTGTTGTGTTTTGTAAGTGACAGCGATCGATCGATACTGCACTTGGGTGGCCTGGGCTGGACGGAGGGGCAAAACGCAGGTGCTAGCAGGTATCTGGGCTGATCCCGCTAACACTGCGTTTTTGGGAACCCTAAACTGCTGGGGACGCTAGTATAGATCTGATCAGATCAGATATTGATCTGATCAGATACTATACCACTAAGACTATACCACTAAGGGGGGTGTATGCTTCACGCGTGGGTGTTAGCATTACTGGCACTAACCTGACGCTGCCTGGGGTGTGACGCAGACCCTCTCTGACGCTAAAACCTAATTGATATCACCCGCCGGGCGATCAGGGGGTTAAACCTTTATTGGGTTATATATACGGCGGGTGCCCTGACACTATAAAAAGCAAACTAACTAACCAGCGTCACGCGTAACACTTATATGGTGATCACTGGTGAAAGGGTTAACTAGGGGCAATTAGGGGGTTAAAACCTTTATTAGATAATATATGGGGGTACCTGACGCTATAAAAACCTGCGGCGAACCTAAAAAAATTACTGGCTACCGATCTGCATCACCGACGCTAAGACAGCGATCAGAAAAATGATCAATTAGCGACAGTGGTGATAGGGGGTGAAAGGGTTACCTGGGGGGCTATCAAGGGGGTTAAACCTTTATTAGATAATTTATGGGGGTACCTGACGCTATAAAAACCTGCGGCGAACCTAAAAAAAATTACTGGCTACCGATCTGCATCACCGACGCTGAGACAGCGATCAGAAAAATTATCGCTTAGCGACAGTGGTGATAGGGGGTGAAAGGGTTACCTGGGGGGCGATCAAGGGGGTTAAACCTTTATTAGATAATTTATGGGGGTACCCGACGCTATAAAAACCTGCGGCGAACCTAAAAAAAATTACTGGCTACCGATCTGCATCACCGACACTAAGACAGCGATCAGAAAAACGATCGCTTAGCGACAGTGGTGATAGGGGGTGAAAGGGTTACCTGGGGGGCGATCAAGGGGGTTAAACCTTTATTAGATAATTTATGGGGGTACCTGACGCTATAAAAACCTGCGGCAAACCTAAAAAAAATTACTGGCTACCGATCTGCATCACCGACACTAAGACAGCGATCAGAAAAATGATCGCTTAGCGACAGTGGTGATAGGGGGTGAAAGGGTTACCTGGGGGCGATCAAGGGGTTAAACCTTTATTCGATAATTTATGGGGGTACCTGATGCTATAAAAACCTGCGGCGAACCTAAAAAAAATTACTGGCTACCGATCTGCATCACCGACGCTAAGACAGCGATCAGAAAAATGATCGCTTAGCGACAGTCGTAATAGGGGGTGAAAGGGTTACCTGGGGGTCGATTAAGGGGGTTAAACCTTTATTAGATAATTTATGGGGGTACCCGACGCTATAAAAACCTGCGGCGAACCTAAAAAAAATTACTGGCTACCGATCTGCATCACCGACGCTAAGACAGCGATCAGAAAAATGATCGCTTAGCGACAGTGGTGATAGGGGGTGAAAGGGTTACCTGGGGGGCGATCAAGGGGGTTAAACCTTTATTAGATAATTTATGGGGGTACCCGACGCTATAAAAACCTGCGGCGAACCTAAAAAAAATTACTGGCTACCGATCTGCATCACCGATGCTAAGACAGCGATCAGAAAAATGATCGCTTAGCGACGGCGGTGCTAGGGGGTGAAAGGGTTATCTGGGGGGTGATCAGGGGGTTAAACCTTTATTAGGGGGGGGTTAGGGGGCTACACTGGACCTAAAACTAAATGTAGTGACACTTTTACAGTCACAAATGTCACTGATTGCAGTGATCAGTAAATAAATGGTCACTGCAATCAGTGACACTGTGACTGGGGGCTGGGGTGTGATCTGGGGGGGCCTGGGGGGTCGATTTGTGTGCCTATGTGTCCTGGTGTCAGTGTGCTGTTTGTGCACTAACCTGTGTGTCTTCTCTTGTACGGCGCTCGGTATATGTGAGCGCCGCATGAGAGATGACATCACTTCCTCCTGCTTCCTCTGCCTGTGTAAACATTACACAGCAGAGGGAGCATTTCCATTCGCCGGGAGCGATCGCGAGGGGGTGGCCGGAATCGAATGGCCGCCCCCTCATGTCGGATCGCTCCCCAACGAATACCGACCGCTCACTGTATAGGAGGGGGGTCCGATCGGACCCCCCAACTGTACAAAGGCAATCACGTACACTGTACGTGATTGTGCCTGTCGGTGCCATTCTGCCGACGTACATATACAGTGAGCGGTCGTTAAGTGGTTAAATAACATAGCCGCACTCTTGAGCCTCAGAAAGATTTCAACCAATTTAAATCTGCCCTCCAAACATACAATTCCTGCCTCTTCGCTGCCAAGCAGACCTATTTTATCACTCTCATTTAAAATGTATCATCCCGTTCCAATCAACTTTTCTCTACCTTAAACTCTCTACTTCATCCTCCACTGCCTCCAACCACTAACTCACTCACTGCCCAGGAGATCGCCAATCACTTAAAACATAACATTGATACAATTCATTAGGAGATCTCCGCTGTACAGATACCTTCTCCACTTAACACCCCATGTCCACAAATTGATTTTTTGGTTTATATTTAGAGACCTTTTTCTTTTCTTCCCCCCCTTTTTTTTTGGCTTTTCCCTTTTTGTTTTTGTCATGGATTTACAATTTTTAGAGGAGATGTTTAATAAACTCAAGGTACAGAGTGAGGGGGTTTCCAAGGATAGTTCACATGAGAGGGAACAAAATAAAGGGATTTTTATAACAGCTTACCTGTAAAATCCTTTTCTTGGAGTACATCACGGGACACAGAGCGACTTAGTCATTACTAATGGGTTATATAGTTTACCTTCAGGTGCTGGCACTGGCAACTTCCAAACCGGAAGTACCCTCCCCTATATAAGCCCCTCCCATCCGGGAGCACCTCAGTTTTGTAGCAAAGCAATAAGTGTCCCAAAAAGAGGGGTGGGAGCTCTGTGTCCCGTGATGTACTCCAAGAAAAGGATTTTACAGGTAAGCTGTTATAAAAATCCCTTTTTCTTTTTCGTACATCACGGGACACAGAGCGACTTAGTCATTACTAATGGGACGTCCCAAAGCAATGCCAAATGAGGGGAGGGATACATAAGCTGGGCGCCATCAGGCATGAGGATCTTTTGCGGCCTGCAACACACTGCGCCCAAAGGCGACATCCTCCTGACTTCTAACGTCTACCTGGTAGAATCTAGTAAACGTGTGTACCGAAGACCATGTTGCGGCCTTACATACTTGAGCCAGGGAGGCCTGGTGATGCACTGCCCATGAAGTTCCAACTGCTCTTGTGGAGTGCGCCCTAACTTTGAACGGAGGCGGTCTCTTTCTCAAGCCATAGGCTTGTATTATGACCTGTCGAATCCACTTGGCTAAAGTAGATTTTGATGCTGCCTGACCCTTTCTAGGGCCTTCCGGCAGAATAAACAAAGTATCCGTTCTGCGAATCTGAGCAGTGGCTTTTAGATAAGCTTTAACTGCTCTTACTACATCCAAAGAATGTAATAACTTTTCCTCTACCGAGCTAGGTTTGGGGAAAAAAGAAGGAAGAACCACATCTTGGTTCAAATGAAACCTCGATACCACCTTGGGAAGAAAGGCTGGATGAGGACGTAATACTACTCTGTCCTTATGGACAACCAGATATGGCTCCTTACAGGACAAGGCGGCTAATTCCGATACTCTTTTAGCCGAACAAATGGCTACTAAGAAAATCAATTTCCTGGTGAGAAGAACCAAGGAAATGTGTTGCAATGGTTCAAACGGTTGTTTCTGTAGAACCGACAGAACCAGGTTTAAGTCCCATGGACATATGGGAATACTAACCGGAGGGCTAATACGCATCACTCCTTGTATGAAAGCTTTGACTAGTGAATGCGAAGCCAAGGGCCTTTGAAAAAATATTGACAAGGCCGAAATCTGACCCTTGATAGTACTCAAGGCCAGCTTCCTATCTACAGCCCACTGTAGGAAGTCCAAAATCCTCCCTATCACGTACTTACGTGGATGCCATTTCTTGGCCTCACACCACGTAATGTACGCCTTCCAGATCCTATAATAGATCTGCCTGGATACCGGCTTCCTGGCATTGATCATGGTAGATACCACAGAATTAGAGAGCCCTCTCTTTTTCAGAATGTGGGCTTCAATAGCCAGGCCGTCAAACCTAGGGCTGGTAAGGAAGGGTGGTATATCGGTCCTTGCGACAGCAGGTCCGGACGATGTGGGAGGGTCCAAGGACTCCTCACTGACATTTTTACAATCTCCGCGTACCATGCCCTTCGGGGCCACGCTGGAGCCACCAGAATCACTGGTTTCTTTTCTACCCTGATTCTGCGGAGTAATCGCGGTAACAATTGTGGCGGTGGGAATGCATATATCAGCTTGAACTGATCCCAAGGGAACACTAGGGCATCCGAGCCGCAAGCTAGGGGATCCCTTGTGCGAGACACAAATCTGTCCACCTTTGCGTTGAATCTGGATGCTAGCAGATCTACATCCGGTGTTCCCCACCGCTGGCATATTGCCTGGAAAACCTCGGGGTGAAGAGACCATTCCCCCGGGCATAATTGTTGGCGACTTAAAAAGTCCGCTCTCCAATTTTCCACTCCTGGGATGAAAACCGCGGATATGGCTGGGACATATCTTTCTACCCACTCCAGGATGCAATTTGCTTCCCTCTGGGCTGCACGACTCCTGGTGCCACCCTGGTGATTGATATATGCCACTGCTGTGGCATTGTCTGATTGAATTCTGACAGGGGACCCTTGGAGTTTGGATGTCCATGCTACTAGGGCATACCGGGCTGCTCGTATCTCTAAGCGATTGATGGGCAGGGCCTTTTCTGCTTCTGACCACTTGCCCTGGAGAGACCATTGCTCCAGTACTGCCCCCCAGCCTATGAGGCTGGCATCTGTAGTGACCACCTTCCAAGAAACCGGACTGAAGGGTTTCCCCTTTTCCAGATTCTGGGGCACCAACCACCAATGGAGGCTCTTACGAACGGAAGGGGACAGGGACATTGGTAAGTCTAAAGCCTGAACTTTTTTGTTCCAGGCTGACAGTATGGCCCTTTGCAAATTCCTTGAATGGAATTGACCGTAGGGTACCGCTTCGAATGAAGCCACCATTTTTCCCAGCAGCCTCATGCACAGGCGTATGGATGGTTTTCTTTTTGTACCCACTAAGTGGGTCAAATCTTTTAAAGACGACACCTTCTCTGGAGGTAAGAAAATCTTTCTCTGATTTGAATCCAGCCTTAGCCCTAAGTATTCCAGACTTTTGACTGGTCTTAGAGCTGACTTGTCCCGGTTGATAATCCAACCGTGATATTCCAGATACTTGATTGTCTTGTGAATAGCTACTTCCAGCTTTTCCACTGAGTGGTCTATTAGTAGCAGGTCGTCTAGATATGCCATTATCGTTACACCTTGTGTTCTTAGATTGGCCAATAGTGGGGCCAGAACCTTTGTGAACACTCGTGGTGCTGTGGCCAGACCGAAAGGTAAGGCTCTGAACTGAAAATGGCGCCCTTCTACTGCAAAGCGTAGAAATTTCTGGTGGGCCGGAAAGATGGGAATATGCAGATAAGCATCCCTTATGTCGATCGAGGCTAACCATTCCTGCCCTTGTAGGGCGGTGGCCACCGATCGGATCGACTCCATCCGAAAAGTCCTGATATTTAGGAACTTGTTTAGCCCTTTTAGATTTAATATGGGCCTCACGTCCCCATTTGGTTTGGGGACTGTGAAAAGGTTCGAGTAAAACCCGAATCCGCTTTCTTCCAGGGGAACCTTCATGATTACACCTTGGAGCAATAGTTGTTCTAGTGCCAGAAGGAGGGATCCTCTCTTCTGGGGATCTCTTGGCACGTTTGACCTCATAAATTGGGCAGGAGGAGTGCCTTTTAACTCCAGCTTGTATCCCAGACTTACTGCGGAGAGCACCCATCTGTCTCTGATGGTGTCCCGCCAGGTCTCTGTGAACAACTGAAGCCTTCCCCCCACCCGATTGAGTGGGGGCAACGCTTCATGACTTGGGGGGAGGTTTTGTACCTCTCTTGATCCAGGGCTTCTTGTTACCCTGTGATTGTCCCTGATTTCTGCCCCCTGAATTTGACCGCGGAGGCCGTCGGAACTGTTCCACAGCCGATGTGCCCGGGACTGGAGAAGTAGGCCTCTTAAAAGAAGGACTTCTACTCTTGTTCTTAACCGGTAAGAGTGAACTTTTACCGGCAGAAATTTTCTGGATATATTTGTCCAGATCTTCTACAAATAAGCGTTCTCCATGAAATAGGAAGCTAACCAGCAGTTTCTTACAGGGAGCTTCAGCAGACCAGTTTTTGAGCCACAGAAGCCTACGCATATGTACTACAGACAGCGTAAAGCGGGAGGCCTGTTGGATTGTATCCTTTATGGCGTCCACCGCAAAACACAAGGCTCTAGGCAGGTCAGCTAGGGCAAGAGCCTGCTGATCTGGTAAGTCCCTTAAGACTTGTTTCAACTGATCTTTCACTGCTTGGCAGACTCCAATCGCTGCTACCGCAGGTTGTGTCACCATGCTTGCT
Source organism: Rana muscosa (assembly GCA_029206835.1). Lineage (NCBI taxonomy): Eukaryota > Metazoa > Chordata > Amphibia > Anura > Ranidae > Rana > Rana muscosa. The sequence continues at coordinate 997,843,374 of CM055118.1, forward strand.
GTAGAGAAAGCAGATTTTAGTAAAGACTCCAATTTTTTATCTATTGGGTCTTTGAACATTGGAACATTATCTACTGGACATGTCAGTGATTTGTTCACAGAAGAGATGGCTGCGTCCACTGTAGGGACCCTCCATTTTTTTATGAACTTATCCTCCATGGGATAGATCACCGGAAATCTCTTGGGGGGAGCAAATATTTTATCAGGATGCTCCCAATCCTGGTAAATAAGCCCTTCTAATAAAGGGTGGATTGGGAAGGAACAGACAGCCTGGGGAGCTTTTAGCGACCCCAGCGAGGAAACCGTAGTGGTTGATGGTTCCGCCAGAGGCATTTTAAATGCTGATCGGACCATGTTAGTCAGAGACTGAACCCATAATCTTTCAGCCTGAGATGCTGAGAAAGGTTCTTCCCACTGTTGATTCCTCCATAACTGAATCAACCTCATCCTGATCCCCTTCAGGTAGGTCGATCTCTGTGTGGGGCTGTTCCTCCACTAACAGGCACTCTGAAGGAGGAGACGGAGATCGGACGCGCTTTCCCTGTGACAGGGAAGCAGCGATCAATGCTGTTAATCTCTCTTCCAATCCTCCCAGAGTTGAGGATAAAACCTCCTCTGTTATATATACAGGAGCAGGTGGACTGGGGACAGCCGCAGCACCAGGCACTCCTGCGGGGTTTCTTCGGCTACTGACCTCTGAATTCTCAGGGGAGATTGGTGCAGTACAAGCATGCCCAATATCCTCAGAGCCCGATGGAGACCCCTTTGGCTTCCTGGAAGACTTATTTCCGGAGCGTCTGGACGACATATCCTTTAAGCACAAAGCTGAGGTATTCCCGTCGTCATACACCAATTTTTGCTGGTAATAGTCTAACACAGTTGCTGCTATATACCAGCTGGTGTCCACTAAAGTGCCTTTCTATGGGGATGCCTGCATCAACTGCCTCTGTGTGCCACTGTTTGTTGCTAGCTCTGTTTGCATCCAGCTGACACTTGTACTGTGTCTTTATACAATCTGGGACGCCTGCACATGCGCAGAAGCGCCGTGGCGCGCATCGAGCGTCATCCACCCGCCCCGCCCCTTTTTTTTCATAGGAGGCGCGTGCACGCGCCCGTGCGCCATTGGCGCCCTTTTCGAAAATCAAACAGGGACTAGGAGCCAGGGCCCTTTTTGCCGGAGGGCCTGTGCAGTGGATGAGCGCAGCAACAGGGCAGAGGAAGTGGATTCCCACAGAGAAACTTACCAACTGCCTGGATCTTTTGACTTGAGAAAACCAAAGATCCACATGACAAGAAAAATGGACCACAGCGGCCTCTAGTGGTTTAACACAGGTACCGCGGTCCTCTTTTTTTTTCTTGACTACTATTAAAATTTTACATTTTCAGTAGTTACAGGCATACACAGATATTAGCGGGAATACCATTAGGTAACAGACAGAAAGACAAATTAGGCTTGGGGGTCCCCCAATAGAACCAAGTTCCTGGGGGCCCCCACTTACCTGTTCCCCGCCGCAGGACTCTGTTTGGTCCACAGAAGCCCAAACTTCACCTATCACGGCAGGCATTGTAATTAAACCTTCAGGGACCGGGTTCCCAAGGATTCCACTCCCCTGGACCTGTATAGCACCCTGCACAGACAACATCTTGGTCGTGGGTATGACCAGAGCTCTGGATCCCAGGGTCCAGCCCTCCTAAGAGAGGCATTACAGGCAAAACCTTGCTCTTCTGCTGCAAGGCCCGGGTACCGACCGTTTAGCTATGAAGCTTTTTTGGTGGGATCCGGAACAGCTTACTAAGGCCCAAAAGAACCTGTACGCAAGCCCAGTGAAAACACATGTTACTCTTTGGCCAACACCTTAGACACTGGCAAAAAACTGAGGTGCTCCCGGATGGGAGGGGCTTATATAGGGGAGGGTACTTCCGGTTTGGAAGTTGCCAGTGCCAGCACCTGAAGGTAAACTATATAACCCATTAGTAATGACTAAGTCGCTCTGTGTCCCGTGATGTACGAAAAAGAAAGACTATTATACAAACTGAAGGATCTTTATGAAATGAAATCTAGGATTTGGTGAAACATATATTTTTTTGGAAAGTATATCAAAAGGACTGCGTATTCAGATTTTTCCTAAGATCAGAGAGATCAGTGATGATTTTAAAACCAAATGGGAGAATAACCTACAACAGTGCACTAGGAACATAATTGTTCTCCGTGTTGACTTCTACAAGTAGCAGCTTTTACAGATCAACAAGGATATACAGGAGACTCTAGATTCCCTAACTCCCTTTAGGCAGAGAACAACCTGCATACAAAAGGAAAAGGACATATGCATTCCGATTGAGAAAATCAATAAAGGAAATTGTCAACAGCAAAGGTCAAAAACTTGACAGAGACAGGTTTGTCTACACCACCAACAAGGCCTATAGGTGGGGATCCATCTTTAACACTCAGAGGCAAGCTAACCCCTGCAGGAGTTATAACAGCAATTAAGAAAGCAGTCAGAGCCCAAACTCTCACAAGGGGGGGGGGGGTCTACCACAACGTAGGAGAAGAGGGAGAGAAAAAGGTAAAGGCCTGAATAGATTAAATAAAGACGGTAACCCACAGAAGAGAAAGATTATAGTTCTGGAGGACCTTCATAACACCTACACCTCTCAATCAGAGGATGGTGCAGATGGGGGTAGTTCAGCAAGAAGTACACACCCTTCAAAAAATGGGGTGGGGGACCCCGCAGGCACCGTAGGAGGAGACGTCGGTGGTTGTCTCCCACAATCGACTGTTATGGTGGATGTACACAATCCTCCAACTCCCTAGTCCACACCCCAAGCCTCCCACAGCATACGCTCACTACACACTCCAGTAATGAAAAAGTTTGGAATGAACAGATATGTGTCACACCGGGGGGGCGACAAGATGTGCTGAGGGTTATTAACCTATCAGCACATGTATTGACCGAACCCCAGACCAAGCTTCTGGCTAGAGGCCTTACTTTCTGCCCGACTATGCAGGGCTATTTATTTGACATAATCAAAGATATTTACCTTTTTGCGAGAACTTATTTTTAAGTTTTACATGATAGGAAAAGCTTGGTAGCTCCGTTGGGGCCATTGGGAGATTGGTCTAGCCTAACCAGACGCGAATATCGCACTCTCAGAGCTCTTACAGATCTCTGGGAAGAGGGACATGTGGACGTAGATAAGGAAACTGAGGAAGATCCAGCTGAACGCATGATAAGTCTGGCTTTGGAAATATGTGGCAAAGCCTGCTTTGTGAGAGCAGTTACCAGTGACATCAGAAAACTAAGATGGGAACACTCCCAAAAGGATAACCTCACACAGGGGGAGAGATCTGCATTGCAGGCTCTACGCTCCAATGATTATTAAGGCTGCAGACAAGGTAGGGAACATTGTCCTGATGAATCAGGCTGTGCACCAAAAGATGTGTCTTTGGATACTCAATAACAGACCCCCATTCACAGCATCATTTAGGCAAGAGACCAAGCCAGGTTACTGTCCAAACTTAACCGCGCATTAAGCAACAGTCTCATTGACAAAGAGACTGTTGAATACATCAAAGTAGTGTACCCTAGAATCCCAGTGTTCTATGCACTCCCCAAGGTCCACAACTCAGTGGATGGCCCCTATTATTTCGGGGGTTGGTTTCCTCACTGAGAGAATTAGTGAATATATAGATAAGATTCTGCAACCCTTTGTCTGGAGTCAGTTTTCTTATCTAAATTATACTTCTAATCTACTTACACTGCTACATGACTTGACGCTACCCAGGGGTACTCTCTTGGTCACTTTGGATATAGAAGCTCTGTATTCCTCAATCCTACATAACAAGGGTTTACAGATCATAAACACAGTTCTGGACAGTAGACCTTTGGACAAAAGAAAACTCAATAAATTTGTTGGACTTTCTCTTGAGGAACAATAAATTTAGATTTGACGGAAAGTGTTTCCTCCAGGCACAAGGCACGGCCATGGGTACCAAGTGTGCCCCGGCCTATGCCAACATTTACCCGGGAGACTGGGAGAGTTGACTTTTTGATGGAGGGGGGGCATCCTCTGTGTGCCTGTCTAGGATATTATCCTGGTACAGGTACATCAACGACGTCCTCATCTTATGGTCAGGCCCTGACATTGAGCTCAAGACATTTATGATGTCTTTGAGTGACAATCCGTATAATCTCAAGTTTACAGGCGACTCCAGTGAGCACAGTGTCACCTTCCTTGATCTCACGATCTCCCTAGATGAGGATGGACATGTGGGAACTGGGCTTTTCAGGAAATCTTTTGCAGTGAACAGTTTGTTACATGCAGAGAACTTTCATCCACAGACTCTAATCAGAAATATCCCAGTGGGACAATATCTCAGAGCTCGTCGCAATTGCACGGAGGAAAGGGACTTTGAACAGGAGGCTTGTGTTTTGAGGGAGAGATTTCACTCCAGAGGCTACAATAAGAAGTGGTTGGCCAAAGCCTATAACCGAGCCAAGGATAGTGAGAAAGACACTTCAATCTTCAAACACAGAGAGGAACAAGCAAGCAATAGAGTCAAGTCCTGTTAGACTCAGCTTACAGTATACTCAGAAGGCCAATAGTATTAAACAAAATTTGTTCAGGGAAGATTCTTCAGTCAACAAATTTATCTCCAGTAAACCTCAATTGGTGCACAGGAGGGCTCATTCTTTGAACGACCTAGTACGCAGCGACATTTCTTGGAATCCCTCTCTCATACAAGACGTGTGGGCATGACTAGCTGTGATATCTGCCCTTATATCATTGAAGGTGACACTCTCGAACTTCCCACGGGCAGGATCCTGAGCTGTAGACAGAGCGCTAGTTGTGACATTATGGGGGTCATTTACGTCATCACATGCTCCTGTAATTCCGTTTACATAGACAAGACCATCCGACCTGTGCATAAGCGTTTTCAGGAGCATTTGTATGAGATTGAGACTTACAATTTGAAGGCCCCTATCGCTAGGCACTTATGCCTAAAGCATGATAGAGACCCCAGATTAAGTGTTGGGTCTCCCCACTGGGGAACCTTTCCATTTTTTGTATGCTTTTGGGTTGTGCAGCCTTGGGGACTCTCACATTGTGTTTCTCTATTTTGTAAATTATCTGGGTGGTTAACCACTTAAGCCCCAGACCATTTCACTGGTTAAATACCAGGCCACTTTTTGCGATTCGGCACTGCGTCGCTTTAACTGACAATTGCGCGGTCGTGCGACGTGACTCCCAAACAAAATTTATGTCCTTTTTTTCCCAAAAATAGAGCTTTCTTTTGGTGGTATTTGATCACCTCTGCGGTTTTTATTTTTTGCGCTATAAACAAAAATAGAGCGACAATTTTGAAAAAGATTCAATATTTTTTACTTTTTGCTATAATAAATATCTCCAAAAAATATATTAAAATTTTTTTTTTCCTCAGTTTAGGCCGATACGTATTCTTCTACATATTTTTGGTAAAAGAAAAAACGCAATTAGCGTTTATTGATTGGGTTGCGCAAAAGTTATAGCGCCTAGAAAATAGGGGATGGTTTTATGGAATTTTTATTAATATATTTTTTTTTTACTAGTAATGGCAGCGATCAGCAATTTTTATCATGACTGGGACATTATGGCGGACACATCGGACACTTTTGACACCATTTAGGGACCATTGTCATTTTTACAGCGACCAGTGCTATAAAAAATGCACTGATTACTGTAAAAATGACACTGGCAGTGAAGGGGTTAACTTGTAGGGGGCGCTGAAGGGGTTAAGTGTGTCATTGGGAGTGCTTGTAACTGTTAGGGGGTGTGGCTTGGCGTGACACGTCACTGATCGCTGTTCCCGATGACAGGGAACAGACAATCACTTGAAAAAATAGTGCAAAAAGAAGCTACACGGTCACAGATTGCGGTGCACAGCGTTCGGATCTTCCGGCCGCTCATCGAGCATACAGACCGGTGTTGGGGCGGGAGTTTTTGCAGAGCTTTGAATGAGAGTGGAGAGGCAAGCATACGTGGAGGAGGGTGAGATACACACCATTTAGCCAGGTCCGCTGAGACCGCAATACATCCCGGCTAACACTTGTATTGCGTTTGTTAAAAATATGATTTTTATTATATTAATCAGACATAGGATACATGGGACAATTTTACAATAGTCAGATTACCTGTCAGCATTTGGTTTAAGTAGATCTCTCAAACAAATGACAATGGGATTAGATACCATTGTTGTATTTTAGTATATTACCTGTTTGAGATTTCTTTCAGCTCTCAAACTGAAAAGAATTACAGGTTTCGTTTTGAGTAGACAATAGGTTAGATACCATTGTTGTATCCAATATGCTAATGTCTCTATAGCCACAGTAAACATTACCTGTTTGAGATTTCTTTCAGCTCTCAAACTGAAAGAAATCACAGTTTAGATTACAGGTTTGTTTTTGAGTAGACAATAGGTAGATAGCATTGTTGTATTCAATGCTATTGTTGAAATACATCTATGTTTTCTGTTTTGGTAACAATGGTAAACAGCCTGACACACAGATAAAAGCAGGAGAGTCTAGGAAAAACACACACACACAAACACCATGTTGCTGTAAGATCATGAAGAAGAACAGGACCTGATCTCCAAGAAGAATCATTGCCAATGGAGATCATGAACAAAGCATAATCCAAGTTAAGTAACCTTTAAATGTATTTGTAGTTATAGACCATAGGCTGTTCTATTTTCTAGGCATTTTGCTTGTTATAGAAATCTGTCAGTCTTGTAGTATATTCCTAATATTGTAATAGTTTTGTATGTACAGCATTTTGTATAGTAAAAGCACATTCACACACTGCAGAAGTCTCAGCTTCCTTGTTATACCACAGAGTAACCTTGCTAGATAAACGCAAGCGAAAACATTTGGGGGCTCGTCCGGGATTTGTGCTATAATTCAATTGAAGCAGACTTGTTTTTCTGTAGTGTGTTGTGTAGCTTGTGCTAGGTAAAATGCTGCGTAAGCTGTTTAGGAAAAGCAAGGCTGCAGAGGGTTCTGGTGACCAGAAGAAAGTGTGCAGCTTACCTATCTGGGCCAGAAATAATGAGTGGGAGCCTCTTGCTAATGCATTTGTGAAGTATGCTTCTCCCTTGAAGCAGACTTGGGGTGATAAAGTCTCAGATCATTTTGTAGATTTTAGCCTTAAGGGGTTGGATTTAAGTAAGAAAGAGAAGAGGACAGTGTCCACAGTGGGTTGGTACTTCCTCCATGCTCTCTATACTGAATCACATAGAAGGGAGAAGGCAGAGGCAGAAGTTAAGGTATTAAAAGACCAGCTAGCAGTTGCTTCAGAGTGTGTACGTTCAACCGCTAGTCGGGCTGATGATTTGCAAGAGCGGTGTGCAGCCCTCATGACCAAATCAATTAATGCCTTAAGGAAAAGGAAGGGGCGTAAACCTGTTAGTAAAGCCAGGGTACGTGCCATTGTCACATGCCAAAATTGGGATTGTGAGGATGTGCTCTCCTCAAATGATAGTGAGGATGAGGAGATAGAGTTTGATATTTCAGAGGATGATCTGCTAGTGGGAAAGAAAAAGTATGCCAGACCTCTCATTACTAAGCATAGGAAACGGCATCATGATAGAGAGGATATGGCAGATGGGGAGGTGCATTATCGCAACCCCAGAGATGTTGAATTTGAAGAAGTACGGGAGTTTTCACAAACTGAACGCCATGAGCTGGCAAAACAATACAAACAAAGGTCTGGGGAGCCCCTATTGGGTTGGCTCCTACGCTTATGGGATGAAGGGGCGGACAGTGTTGTTTTATCAGGTAAGGAAGCAGTGGCTATGGGAGTGTTAACCCATGATCCACAATTGCGTCAGGCAATGCGAAAAGCCCGAGAGTTTAGCGTGAATTTCACTGTTAGACCTTGTGAGAGATGGAATAGTCCGAGTATACGCTAGTCCTACTGACCTGGAAAATACCTACTCCTGGAGATCAATAGGAGAGGGTATTTCCAGGTTACGTGAGATGGGCTGTATAACCAGATTAAATACATTTCCAGAATGGATAGGTCCAGATATGGAACCCTTTACGTCTGCTCTGCGCTCTGAGCTGATGAAGTCTGCGCCATTTAATCTCAGGGCTCCATTATTGTCCTTGTTGGGAGGCCTGGGATTAAACAGCAAGATTCATGAAGCCACAACCCTTTTAAGCCAGTTGGGGGAGATAGAGGAGACTAAAACAAAACCTGTCAGGGCAGTAGATAAGGTCAAGGCCAGACAGGAAGAATACAAGCAGAAAAGAACAGAGAAGAAACGGAATGGGGTAGACAAGACAGAAGGTGAAGAGAAAACCAGGCTAGTTGTTTCTAGGAAAGAAATGTGGGTGGACCTATTAAAGGCAGGAGTACCTAGAGATGAGATAGATGGCATTCCTACTGCAGAAATGCTGAAGAGGTGGAAACATTTAGTAGGTAAAACTGTCAGGGTTAGAAACACTACTCCTAGTGAAGATAACATCAGCCTAGACTTAGAGGAAACAGAACAGACCCCTCCTGTTAGCCCCAAACCAATTCCCAAAAGTGAACATGAACCCAAACCCAAATCCCTTCATCCTGGGGAGGAGTTAGAGAGAATCAGAAAAGGGGATTGGGAGGTTCAATATCCTTTATGAAGGGAAGGTGAGTCTCCTGTAATAGCAGCAAGGGCAGTGACAGCAGGAGACCGACGCCCATATGCACCTGTCACTGTATGGTGGGGGAAGTCATCTTCTCCTACACATGTAATGGCTTTAGTTGATAGTGGAGCTGAAGTTACACTTTTGCAAGGAAATCCTTCCCATCACAAAGGAGAATTGATTTATGTAGAAGGCTTGGGAGGGCAAACTACACCAGCAGTTAGGATACGGGTGAAATTGGCTATTGGCAAGGGATCAGGATTTATGACAAATGTTTTGATATCAGAGTTATCCGAAAATATTCTTGGGATGGATGTACTTCAAGGTCAGTCAATTCAGACTGAAAGAGGTACATTCACATTCGGGTATCCTGATAAAGCGTATCTGGTAAGGGCAGTGAAGGCTGTGGTCAGAGGTCATGCGAAATGGACCCCTGTCTACATTCCTCCACCAGAGAAGCCAGTCTGTCTCAAGCAGTACAGACTTCCTGGAGGCCACAAAGAAATTGGGGAGACTATTCAAGAACTGTTGAGAGTAGGGATCCTTAGACCTGCTGTAAGTCCTTTCTCGTCTCCGGTGTTCCCAGTAAAGAAACCTGATGGGACATATAGAATGACTGTGGATTACAGAGGTCTAAACAAAGTGGCACCTCCATTGAAGTCAGCTGTACCAGATATGATCTCAATTGTTGAGAAAATTGCTAAAGATGCAGGAGAATATCATGCTGTGATAGACCTGGCTAATGCTTTCTTTTCAATTTTGATAGACCCAGATTGTCAAGACCAGTTTGCTCTGGTGTGGGACGGCCGCCAGTACACTTTCACTGTCCTTCCGCAAGGCTATCTTCATTCTCCAACGATTTTTCATGGACTGATTGCCCGAGATTTAAGTACCCTGAATTTGAAAGTCGCTGTGTTTCACTACATTGATGACATCATGATCTCTGGGACAAAAGAAGATGTAACTGAAGCACTGCACCTGCTGATACAACACTTGGAGAACAGAGGGTGGGCTATCAACAGAGACAAAGTCCAAGGACCTGCCACAGAGGTGAAATTCCTAGGAATGATGTGGACTGGGCCACAGAGGAAGATTCCAGAGACAGTTGTGCAAACTATCCAGGCGCTGTTGCCCCCTACTACCAAAAAGGAGGCACAGAAGTTCATTGGAGTTGTGGGATTCTGGAGATCGTTCATTCCACATCTTGGACTGATTCTGAGGCCTATATACAATGTTACCAGAAAAAAGACTGAGTTCTCATGGGGTTCAGAGCAGCGGACTGCATTCCTGGCTGCTAAAGAAGCTATTTTGCAGCATCAGGGATTGGGACCCGTGAGACAAGGAGTACCATTTCAGCTGGATGTAGTGGAGCAGAATGGTACCATATCTTGGAGTCTGTAGCAGCCAAATGAAAAGAAAGGACTGAGAGCAATACCTATTGGATTTTGGTCCAAACAACTGACAGGGGCACAGACGAGATACACACCCCTAGAGAAGTACCTGTTTGGGGCCTACACAGCACTTCAACATGTAGAGACCATTACAGGAAAGGACACAGTCACCATCCATACTGCATTGCCAATAGCAGGATGGGTGAGAGATAATGGACTCACCACTAAGGCAGCTGTAGCCCAGAACCAGACACTGATGAAATGGAAGTGGTACCTTCAAGAAAGAGGGGGTATTGCAGCTGGGGATGTTAGAGACATTTCAAAACAGTTGGCAGGGCTTGTTACTTTTACCAGCACCCGGCCAGAAGAAGAAATTCCTGTGCTGCAGTCATCCCCCATTCAAGAGGCTCCACCCTTTGAGTCTCTGTCAGAAGACATGAAGGAGTCAGCATGGTTCACTGATGGTTCAGCCATAATCACCTCGTCTGGGCATAAATGGACAGCAGCAGCCTACAACCCAAGTACAGACACAGTCCTGCAGGAGTCCGGAATCGGAGGGTCCAGTCAGTATGCAGAGTTGAAAGCTGTAGTGATGACTTTTCAGGAGGATCCTTCTTCCCATGTCACTATCTACACTGATAGCTGGGTGGTTTTTAAAGGACTGACAACTTGGATGCCCACGTGGAAGTCCAATGAATGGATGATTCATGGAAAGGTGGTGTGGGGAGGCAAGGAAGTCTGGGACTACATCTGGAAGGAAGCTCACTCACTAAAAGTGGGGCATGTTGATGCACATGTGCCCCTAGTACCAGACTTTGAGAACTATAACAGAGTTGCAGATGAAATCGCAAAAGTGAAGGCAGTTGTGCCAATTGATCCTGTTTTGATGAACTTGGCCAATTGGGCCCACAAACAATCTGGACATTTGGGGCAGAAAGCAACATATGAATGGGCACAGCAGAGAGGATTGCCTATATCCATGGACATGATAAAGAATGTAATAGGGAACTGTACAGTGTGTGGAGAAGTGCGACAATGGCCATTGCAAAAGTACTCCACTGGGTCGATTAAGAGGGGTGAGAGGCCTGCAGAGATTTGGCAGATTGACTTCATCGGTCCCCTGCCCCGGGGAAACAATGGACTGAGATATTGTTGCACTGCAGTGGACACCTATTCAGGACTTATGCTTGTTCATCCTTGCAAACGTGCAGATCAAGCCGCAACGCTTCAACTGCTTCAGAAACTTGTCGTTGCTTATGGTTGTCCCAAACAAATGCAAAGTGATAATGGCTCACACTTCACCGGATTAACAGTACAGCAGTGGGCCAAAGATTCTGTAGTGTACTGGTTGTGCCACATCCCATACCATCCACAGGCAGCTGGTTTGATTGAAAGATACAACGGGCTATTGAAGGACCAGATACGCAAAATTACACCCACACATACACTAAGGGGGTGGGATCGGGTCCTCACACAGGCAGTCATGTTGTTAAATTCTAGGCCAATAGCCAAAAGCACACCATATGAGAGGATGGTAGGGGCTGAGGCACAGATTCCACAGCTGGAGTGCAGAGTTCAGTATTTATGTAAGGTTCCTGAAAGAACAGGGTTTAACAGATACCATGTTACTGCTTCCCATGACATAGAAACCAAGAGTGACGTATCTGAAGCTGAAGCTTATCTAGGAATGAGAGGGAATCTGGCAGGAAGGTTTGAAGTTATATTTGCATTGGCAGATGAGCTTCAAGACAGTGGCTGGGACTCTGACTGGTTAGTGGATACTTCTCAGCAAGAGTGGAAAGTGAGGCTACATAACATCAAACCTTCCAAAATAAACAGCAGTGGTTTTCTGGGAAATATCAGTATATTTCCTCTCCTCCCTATTGATGTTCTTTGGGAGGGTCAGAGGTGCATACAGGCAGGTGGCAAAGTATTGGTCAGATATCCAGGCAAGAAGCCATTTAGAGGAGAGATTGTAGCTGAAGGGCCAGGATCTACTGTTTATGTATTATTAGAAGGAACAGATAATCCGCTTTGTTTTCCACTCCACAGGCTGTCTCCGATTTGATCCATAGGAAGACCAGAGAAAAGTGGTTACATGATGGAAAGAATGACGGAAGATCGCAAGAGCTGTGGAGAACAAGGCCTTTTGATGTATTCCAAGCCTGGACTTGTTTCTAAAGAACTTTAGAATGGACTTTCTAATGAACTTTTATCCAAAGACTGAAACACCTTCCCAGTGACAGAAATATGGGAGGGATTGCATTTAAGGAAAATTCATGTGTATATTGAGTTTTTAGTAATGAAGAGATTTTCTGTGTGTGGTCTGAGAGAGAAAAATAAAATAAAAATCATAGGGCGGAATGTATTGCGTTTGTTAAAAATATGATTTTTATTATATTAATCAGACATAGGATACATGGGACAATTTTACAATAGTCAGATTACCTGTCAGCATTTGGTTTAAGTAGATCTCTCAAACAAATGACAATGGGATTAGATACCATTGTGTCAGGGTCATCTGTGGCCAGGTGACAGATGCACACCGTAGGGGGACAGGAGTGCACCGCGAGGTAGTGAACCCTATGGCTGGCTTCTGCGGATAGGAAACTGGGTGGTTGTGGAAAGCGGGACCAGAGGAGCACAACCGGGATCCCAACGGAAGCGAGAGCCAAGATTCCCCAGGGCGCGGAGTCTAAGACCCAGCTGGTCTTCTCCAGGGCCTCTAGTGGTGAGGATGTTACGCTGCAGGCTGGGACCAGGTCGCGGCCCCTGGAGTTTCCTAGCTCACGCCCCGTAGGATAAGGGGAAAAGAGGGGAAGCAGCAGCACACGATAGAGAGAACCGAATAACAAGCTGAAGGTCAGGGGCCACAAGCAGACAAGGATAACGAAGAACGAGCCGAAGGTCAAGGGTCACGAGCAGACAGGGATAGTCGGGGACAAGCCAATAACGTAACAGAGAGACAGACGTAGCACACGGCAGGCAGGAACCCAAACACACAATGCCTAACAAACACGTTGATCAGCCAAGCAGGCTTGCAGTGCACAGGTTAATATAGTGTTCTGTGATAGGGCCTGGGGTGGAGTCAGGCTGGGAGGAGATTATAAAGGAAGCCAGGTGAAAGGGTTCTGGCCTCTAAGATGAACACATGGGAAGGAAGGTAAGCTGACAGACAAACACTACTGCATATCCATGACACATTGTTGTATTTTAGTACATTACCTGTTTGAGATTTCTTTCAGCTCTCAAACTGAAAAGAATTACAGGTTTCGTTTTGAGTAGACAATAGGTTAGATACCATTGTTGTATCCAATATGCTAATGTCTCTATAGCCACAGTAAACATTACCTGTTTGAGATTTCTTTCAGCTCTCAAACTGAAAGAAATCACAGTTTAGATTACAGGTTTGTTTTTGAGTAGACAATAGGTAGATAGCATTGTTGTATTCAATGCTATTGTTGAAATACATTTATGTTTTCTGTTTTGGTAACAATGGTAAACAGCCTGACACACAGATAAAAGCAGGACAGTCTAGGAAAAACACACACACACACACACCATGTTGCTGTAAGATCATGAAGAAGAACAGGACCTGATTTCCAAGAAGAATCATTGCCAATGGAGATCATGAACAAAGCATAATCCAAGTTAAGTAACCTTTAAATGTATTTGTATTTGTTGTTCTATTTTCTAGGCATTTTGCTTGTTATAGAAAATATATATAAATATGAGTGCAATCATTGAAGGCTACGTTTGCTGTGCTATTTTAAATAAAAGGTTGTGATATACTTCACTATTGGAGTCACTTTGTTTTTTCATGAGGAGAGACTTGACTGACCATTGCAGACATCAGTGGATCTCGCTTTGATACCCCTGGGGGGCAATTAAGCTGTAACGCCAAGCATGAGAGTGTGAGGCATATCCTATTGGAGAGACTTGACTAACCTTTGCAGACATCAGTGGATCTTGCTTTGATACCCCTGGGGGCAATTAAGCTGTAACGCCAAGCATGAGAGTGCGAGGCATATCCTATTGGTGAGTGCAAGTCCTTTGGGAGTGGAGACACTGAGCACTTATGGTGTGGTGAAGGTTTTGATTCAAGACATCACAGGAAGAAACGTTTTTGTTGTTGAAGTTTTTACACCTGGAATTATCACTGCAATTTATAGACTTTGGTCACTTTATAGAAATCTTTTTTATTTCAAAGTATTGATTGAACGTTATGGACACTTAATATTTCACCATTTATGCACTTGTTTTATCACAGGGCGTATATTTATGTGGATTTATATGTATACATGTGGTTTTCCTTTTTGTAGGGTGCATATTTACATATAATTTATTTAGGTTTGTGTTTTCACAACACTTAGCGCTACTATTTTGGTTATTCAAAATCTTTTTACAACAGACAATCACTGACAGTGCCACTAGGAAGAACGGGGAGATGTTTGTTTACACTTACCTCACCCCGTTCTTCAGCTCTGTGACCCAATCGCAGAACACCGGCGGCAAATGGGTCCACGGGTCCCGAGGGCGTGGTCACGGAGCTCCCGACCGGGTCACGAGCACGCGACCCACGGCTGGAATCTTAAAGGGGACGTACCTGTATGCCCTTATGCCCAGCCGTGCCATTCTGTCAACGTATATCGTCGTGCGGCGGTCGTCAAGTGGTTAAACACCAGCTCCCCCTTCCAACACATGAGAGCCCCGATATGAGCCAAGTCATATTCCAACTTTTTGAAAAAAAACAGCAGGTTTCTCCTTCTAACCACCCTTGAGGTGACAATGAAGGGACGTACATTTAGCGTAAATAGCCTACAATAAAGTGCACCTGCATTTGGCTTAAATAGATGAAATCACTATTTGAGTACAGGAGTAAATAACTCCTGGGGCGAAATAAGACAATGTTTTCCCCCCTTCTTTTTCATCAAATTGGTCGTATCAAATATGCCTTTAGCTCTTCTAACCATAATAAATTTATATAATATATGATCAGACTCTAACAAATAAGTATAACCATTCTGTATGTAATTTTGCATGTTCTGCATTATAAATGTTTATTTTTGTTTTGTTCTCCCACTATGGACCGTCGCGTCCAACTCTGCGGCACTGGGTGAATGCTCTTTTCCGCCCTGCTTCCCGGCACAGTGGGGAGACGCAAACAGCTTTGCGATTCCCCAATGTGTGGTTTCCCGCAGTTGAGTCCTTTCACTAGGGCCACTGTGGGATGCCTCTTCCGTGCTGGCGGCGTCCCTTGATCGCCCCCGGACTGTCGGTGACGTCACGAACACACGCGGGACTCCCGCGCGTGGCGTCGTGACGTCACGCATTTGCGTCGGTGGCGATTGCCAGGGTTTTGCTTTCCGGAATGCCAAGGTGACAACATGGACACCGCATTCACGGCGGCGTAACTGGTGGGAGGGTGGATGGGGAGGGGCTTGACACCTGCAGACAATGGGCAATCTATGCAGACACCTCATAAACCCACAGCTTCCAGGTGATCCTGAGGTTATCCCTGGAGTGCTGCCAAACACAAACACAAGAAGGATGGAGTGCTTAGTAAGTGCAGGGCTTTGAATGCACCAGACTGGCTGATCTGTGTACTTCTTTTAGATTCTATTTATCCTTATTTCCCATTTTGGGATTTTTTTTTTTTTTATAAATATACTGTTACTTTAATGTAGCATAATCATGGTTTTACCCTCCTACACATCGAATATACACTGTCAGCGTCACACAATTCCATTGTTTGGCACTATATTGTATTACTGTACTTATAATTGTACCTTATTTTATTCAATCCACTGTAGTCCATCCTACACATATATAATTTTTTCACCATCATAGGCACCTGATACTTACTTTCAAGTCCCTTTCTTATATCACATTCCTATATGACTTTACATTTTTTAACACCATTTTCTTAGCTTTTTGCAGCACCTCTTTTTTAATTGATTATTCTCACACCCCAAATACCCCCACCATCACCTACCTCACACCATGCACTTTAACTCTATGAATTGTATAACTATACCTTACTCTACCTCATCCTATCAATGTTAATAACAACAAACAACATATAAATTAAATCAAATTAATGATTAAATTACGTAACGCTAGGAATAGATAATTCTAATTAACATGAATCTAATAATTAATTTAGTACCAGCCGGTCTGGAGCTGCAAAGCACTTCTGATACTCATATCATATCTGATGACTATTTATTGAAAATTCTGCATGTCCACTTGCAGGTGCCCTGCCCCCCGTCCCCCTCTCTAGGTCCAAGAACATGGCTCCTTGCAAGCTTGGTGGACTATGCTTTCACCTGGCGGGGAGGGGATGTGTGGCGACGATGGGATCACTAAATGAAAACATTCTTCGCAATCTGGTTCATACGTTACATCCCCACTCTCTCATCCACCCAATGGTAAATATACCTCTATGTATATGGAGATATATAATTTTGCACAATTTGAAATGTTTAACCAATGTTTCATATACTGTCAAATGTCTCAAATAGATATTTTGATATATTTCCCCAGAAAATAAATCCCCCTGAAGAAGACTGGAAACAAAAGGGTCGAAATGCATCAGGGTATTCATGTGGATAACAATGTTGTAAATTTAATTGGCAAACCATGTTTTTACTTAGGGTGTCCTTTGACATGTGTGATGTTTTATGTTGCTGTTTGTGTCGTATAACCAGAGTATGTAAAATTTCTAAATTTATTTACTGTCTATTTGAACTCATTATTTATTTTCTGATTCAATAAAAGATTTTTTATATAAATTACTTTCTATACATCCTCTGCTGCTTAAAAAAAAAAACCTTGAAGTTGTCCCCCAGGATAATAGGGGGGGAAATTTTGATCAATTGGTACTCCAACATGAAACCTGATAGATTTGGGATTTGGAGGCTACCAAGGCCCCTGGCCTGAATGATAGTATCAGTTTTGTGCCTTTTTTGAAGCATTAAATCAATTACGGTAAGTATTTTTTTCCCCCCTTTTAACCACTTAAGCCCCGGACCATTTGGTAGCTAAAGGACCAGAGGTGAATTCAGAATTTTGCACTGCGCTGCTTTAACTGTAAATTGTGCGGACATGCAATGTTGTAGCCAAACGAAATTTGTGTCCTTTTCTTCCCACAAATAGAGCTTTCTTTTAATGGTATTTGATTGCCTCTGCGATTTTTATTTTTTGCGATATAAACGGAAAAAGACCGATAATTTTGAAAAAAAATGATATTTTCTACTTTTTGTTATAAGAAAAATCGAATAAACTCAATTTTAGTCATACATTTAGGCCAAAATGTATTCAGCCACATGTCTTTAGTAAAAAAAATGTCAATAAGAGTATATTTATTGGTTTGCGCAAAAGTTATAGCGTTTACAAACTAGGGTACATTTTCTGGAATTTACACAGCTTTGAATTTATGACTGCCTATCTCATTTCTTGAGGTGCTAAAATGGCAGGGCAGTACAAAACCCCCCCAAATGACCCCATTTTAGAAAGTAGACACCCCAAGGAAATTGCTGAGAGGCATGTTGAGCCCATTGAATATTTTTTTTTTGTCCCAAGTGATTGAATAATGACAAAAAAAAAAAAAAATACAAAAAGTTGTCACTAAATGATATATTGCTCACACATGCCATGGTTATATGTGGAATTGCACCCCAAAATACATTCTGCTGCTTCTCCTGAGTACGGGGATACCACATGTGTGGGACTTTTTAGGAGCCTAGCCACGTACGGGACCCCGGAAAACCAAGCACCGCCTTCAGGATTTCTAAGGGCGCAAATTTTTGATTTCACTCCTCACTACCTATCACAGTTTTGAAGGCCATAAAATGCCAAAATAGCACAAAACCCCCCCAAATGACCCCATTTTAGAAAGTAGACACCCCAAGGAAATTGCTGAGAGGCCTGTTGAGCCCATTGAATATTTTTTTTTTTGTCCCAAGTGATTGAATAATGACAAAAAAAAAAAAAAGTTGTCACTAAATGATATATTGCTCACACATGCCATGGTTATATGTGGAATTGCACCCCAAAATAAATTTTGCTGCTTCTCCTGAGTACGGGGATACCACATGTGTGGGACTTTTTAGGAGCCTAGCCGCGTACGGGACCCCGAAAACCAATCACCGCCTTCAGGATTTCTAGGCACAAATTTTTGATTTGACTCCTCACTACCTATCACAGTTTCGAAGGCCATAAAATGCCAAAATAGCACAAATCCCCCCAAATGACCCCATTTTGGAAAGTAGACACCCCAAGCTGTTTGCTGAGAGGCATGGTGAGTATTTTACAGCTCTCATTTGTTTTTGAAAATGAAGAAAGAACATTTTTTTTTTTCTTTTTTTTTTTTCAATTTTCAAAACTTTGTGACAAAAAGCGAGATCTGCAAAATACTCACAATACCTCTCAGCAAATAGCTTGGGGTGTCTACTTTCCAAAATGGGGTCATTTGGGGGGGGTTTGTGCCATCTGGGCATTCCATGGCCTCCGAAACTGTGATAGGCAGTGAGAAGTGAAATCAAAAATTGATACCCTTAGAAAGCCTGAAGGCGGTGATTGGTTTTTGGGGTCCCGTACGCGGCTAGGCTCCCAAAAAGTCTCACACATGTGGTATCCCCGTACTCAGGAGAAGCAACAGAATGTATTTTGGGGTGTAATTCCACATATGCCCATGGCATGTTTGAGCAATATATCATTTAGTGACAACTTTGTGCAAAAAAAAAAAAAAAAATTGTCTTTTTTCCGCAACTTGTGTCAACATATAAAATATTCCATGGACTCGACATGCCTCTCAGTATATAGCTTGGGGTGTCTACTTTCCAAAATGGGGTCATTTGGGGGGGTTTTGAACTGTTCTGGCATTTTATACACAACATTAGGAAGCTTACATCCACTCTTCTAACGACTTGAAGACAAAGCCCTTTTTGACACTTTTTGTTTACATGAAAACATATTTTTTTTTGCAAGAAAATTATGTTGAACCCCCAAACATTATATATATTTTTAAAGCAAAGGCCCTACAGAATAAAATGGTGGGTGTTGCATTTTTTTTTTTCGACACAGTATTTGCGCAGCGATTTTTCAAACGCATTTTTTGGGGAAAAAATACACTTTTTTTAATTTTAACGCACTAAAACACACTATATTGCCCAAATGTTTGATGAAATAAAAAAGATGATCTTAGGCCGAGTACATAGATACCAAACACGACATGCTTTAAAATTTCGCACAAACGCGCATTGGCGACAAACTACATACATTTTTAAAAGCCTTTAAAAGTCTTTACAGGTTACCCCGTTAGATTTACAGAGGAGGTCTACTGCTAAAATTACTGCCCTTGATCTGACCTTCGCGGTGATACCTCACATGCATGGTGCAATTGCTGTTTACATATGACGGCAGACCGACGCTTGCGTTCGCCATTGGGCAAGAGCAGGGCAGGACAGGGGTGCTTTTTTTATTTTATTTTTTTATTATTAATTTTGCTTTTTTATTTTATTTTTAAACTGTTGCTTCCATATTTTTTTTTTTTTTATCATTTTTATTGTTATCTCAGGGAATGTAAATATCCCCTATGATAGCAATAGGTAATGACAGGTACTCTTTTTTGAAAAAACTGGGGTCTATTGGACCCTAGATCTTTCCTCTGCCCTCAAAGCATCTGACCACACCAAGATCGGTGTGATAAAATGCTTTTCCAATTTCCCAATGGCGCTTTTTATATCCGGGGGGGGGGGGGGGGGACATTCCCTCCCACTGCTTGTAAAAACAGTCCAGAGGCTAATTAGCCACTAGGATTGCTTTTACATGAAAGCCAGCCGCTGGCTGAAAAGAATGATACCAAGATGATACCTAAACCCGCAGGCATCATTCTGGTATAAACATTCAAAGTCCAGCAACATACCAGTAAGTTGCTGGTCCTTGTTGGACATGTATTGTAATCTTTTTTTTCATGCAGCCTGTTGGCTGAACGAAAAAAAAAAGATTGATCGGTGGGTATGCCAACCATTAGAATACCGCCCTTCATCCACCCACTTCTAATGATGGGCATACATGCACCATTTATATATGCCGAAGCATGGGGGCATCTTCCCGCAAAAGTTATGCCGCGTACACATGGTCAGACTTTTCCACGGGCAAGCCTCCGTCGGAATTTCGACCGTATGTACGCGGCATTAGGAGCAAAATCGCTCATCCGCCCCTGCTGCCCCAATGCTTCTGCATATATGCTTTTTTTTTTTTAACTGTGGTGGTGAAATCACCTCCTACAGCACTGGAGTCGCAGGGATCAGGCCTGTCTCTGCGAACGCTGCAGTTATGTGTGTTGTGTTTTGCAAGTGACAGTGATCGATCGATACTGCACTTGGGTGGCCTGGGCTGGACGGAGGGGCAAAACGCAGGTGCTAGCAGGTATCTGGGCTGATCCCGCTAACACTGCGTTTTTGGGAACCCTAAACTGCTGGGGACGCTAGTATACATCTGATCAGATCAGATATTGATCTGTTCAGATACTATACCACTAAGGGGGGTGTATGCTTCACGCGTGGGTGTTAGCGCTACTGGCACTAACCTGACGCTGCCTGGGGTGTGACGCAGACCCTCTCTGACGCTAAAACCTAATTGATATCACCCGCCGGGCGATCAGGGGGTTAAACCTTTATTGGGTTATATACAGCGGGTGCCCTGACACTATAAAAAGCAAACTAACTAACCAGCGTCACCCGTAACACTTATATGATGATCACTGGTGAAAGGGTTAACTAGGGGCAATTAGGGGGTTAAAACCTTTATTAGGTAATATATGGGGGTACCTGACGCTATATAAAAACCTGACGGCGAACCTAAAAAAAAATTACTGGCTACCTATCGGCATCACCGACACTAAGACAACGATCATAAAAACGATCGCTTAGCGACAGTGGTGATAGGGGATGAAAGGGTTACCTGGGGGGCGATCAGGGGGTTAAACCTTTATTAGATAATATATGGGGGTACCTGACGCTATAAAAACCTGCGGCGAACCCTTAAAAAAATTACTGGCTACCGATCTGCATCACCGACGCTAAGACAGCGATCAGAAAAATGATCGCTTAGCGACAGTGGTGATAGGGGGTGAAAGGGTTACCTGGGGGCGATCAAGGGGGTTAAACCTTTATTAGGTAATATATTGGGGTACCTGACGCTATAAAAACGTGCGACGAACCTAAAAAAAATTACTGGCTACCGATCTGCATCACCGACGCTAAGACAGCGATCAGAAAAATTATCGCTTAGTGACAGTGGTGATAGGGGGTGAAAGGGCTACCTGGGGGGCGATCAAGGGGGTTAAACCTTTATTAGGTAATATATGGGGGTACCCGACGCTATAAAAACCTGCGGCGAACCTAAAAAAAATTACTGGCTACCGATCAGCATCACCGACGCTAAGACATCGATCAGAAAAATGATCGCATAGCGACGGCGGTGCTAGGGGGTGAAAGGGTTACCTGGGGGGTGATCAAGGGGGTTAAACCTTTATTAGGTAATATATGGGGGTACCCTACGCTATAAAAACCTGCGGCGAACCTAAAAAAAATTACTGGCTACCGATCAGCATCACTGACGCTAATGCCCCATACACACGATCATTTTTAATGTCATTTTTAAAACTGACGTTTTTCTCGTCATTTTTTTTCTTGTTTTCTCTCAAGCCTGTCTTGCATACACACCATCATTTTAAAAAATGTTCAAGCAAAGCGCAGTGACGTACACCACGTACGACGGCACTATAAAGGGGAAGTTCCGTTCGGATGGTGCCACCCTTCATGTTAGTAAAGTTTGTTGAGCGACGATTCGCGCTTTTCAGCCTCGTGCTTTTCAGTCCGTTACTGCGTGACGAATGTGCTATCTCCATTACGAACGCTAGTTTTACCAGAACGAGCGCTCCCGTCTCATACTTGATTCTGAGCATGCGCGTTTTTTTTCACGTCGTTAAAGCATACACACTATCGTTTTTCACGTCGTTAAAAAAAACGACATGAAAAACGACGTGAAAAAATAGAGCATGTTCGAAATTTTTAATGCCCATGTTTCACGTCGTTAAAAATGCTCTGGAGCATACACACGATCGGTTTTAATGGCCATTTTTAACCACTTAACGACCGCTCACTGTATATATACGTCGGCAGAATGGCACCGACAGGCACAATCACGTAGAGTGTACGTGATTGCCTTTGTACAGTTGGGGGGTCCAATCGGACCCCCCTTCTATACAGTGAGCGGTGGCTGTGTCCGGGAGCGTTCCGGGATGAGGGGGCAGCCATTCGTTTCTGGCCACCCCCTCACGATCGCTCCCGGCGAATAGAAATGCCCCCTCTGTCTGTGTCAGACAGAGGGAGCAGGAGGAAGTGATGTCATCTCTGGTGCGGCGCTCACATATACCGAGCGCCGTACAAGAGAAGATATCAGGTCAGTGCACACAACACTACACTGACACCAGGACACATAGGGACATAAATCGCCCCCCCAGGCCCCCCCAGACACCCCAGATCACCCCCCCAGCCCCCAGTCACAGTGTCACTGATTGCAGTGACCATTCATTTAGTGATCACTGCAATCAGTGACATTTGTGACTGTAAAAGTGTCACCAAAGTTTAGTCTTAGGTCCAGTGTAGCCCCCTAACCCCCCCCTAATAAAGGTTTAACCCCCTGATCACCCCCCCAGATAACCCTTTCACCCCCTATCACCACTGTTGCTTAGCGATCATTTTTCTGATCGCTGTCTTAGCGTCAGTGATGCCGATCGGCAGCCAGTAATTTTTTTTAGGTTCGCCGCAGGTTTTTATAGCGTCAGGTACCCCAATATATTATCTAATAAAGGTTTAACCCCCTTGATCGCCCCCCAGGTAACCCTTTCACCCCCTATCACCACTATCACTAAGCGATCGTTTTTCTAAACGCTGTCTTAGTGTCTGTGATGCAGATCGGTAGCCGGTAATTTTTTTTAGGTTCGCCGCAGGTTTTTATAGCGTCAGGTACCCCAATATATTATCTAATAAAGGTTTAGCCCCCTTGATCGCCCCCCAGGTAACCCTTTCACCCCCTATCACCACTGTCGCTAAGCAATTGTTTTTCTAAACGCTGTCTTAGTGTCGGTGATGCAGATCGTAGCCAGTAATTTTTTTTAGGTTCGCCGCATGTTTTTATAGCGTCAGGTACCCCAATATATTATCTAATAAAGGTTTAACCCCCTTGATCGCCCCCCAGGTAACCCTTTCACCCCCTATCACCACTGTCACTAAGCGATCGTTTTTCGAAACGCTGTCTTAGTGTCTGTGATGCAGATCGGTAGCCGGTAATTTTTTTTAGGTTCGCCGCAGGTTTTTATAGCGTCAGGTACCCCAATATATTATCTAATAAAGGTTTAACCCCCTTGATCGCCCCCCAGGTAACCCTTTCACCCCCTATCACCACTGTCGCTAAGCAATTGTTTTTCTAAACGCTGTCTTAGTGTCGGTGATGCAGATCGTAGCCAGTATTTTTTTTTAGGTTCGCCGCAGGTGTTTATAGCGTCAGGTACCCCAATATATTATCTAATAAAGGTTTAACCCCCTTGATCGCCCCCCCAGGTAACCCTTTCACCCCCATCACCACTGTCGCTAAGCAATCGTTTTTCTAAACGCTGTCTTAGTGTCGGTGATGCAGATCGGTAGCTGGTAATTTTTTTTAGGTTCGCCGCAGGTTTTTATAGCGTCAGGTACCCCCATATATTATCTAATAAAGGTTTTAACCCCCTGATTGCCCCTAGTTAACCCTTTCACCAGTGATCACCATATAAGTGTTACGGGTGACGCTGGTTAGTTAGTTTGCTTTTTATAGTGTCAGGGCACCCGCCGTGTATATAACCCAATAAAGGTTTAACCCCCTGATCGCCCGGCGGGTGATATCAATTAGGTTTTAGCGTCAGAGAGGGTCTGAGTCACACCCCAGGCAGCGTCAGGTTAGTGCCAGTAACGCTAACACCCACGCGTGAAGCATACACCCCCCTTAGTGGTATAGTATCTGAACAGATCAATATCTGATCTGATCAGATCTATACTAGCGTCCCCAGCAGTTTAGGGTTCCCAAAAACGCAGTGTTAGTGGGATCAGCCCAGATACCTGCTGGCACCTGCGTTTTGCCCCTCCGTCCAGCCCAGGCCACCCAAGTGCAGTATCGATCGATCACTGTCACTTACAAAACAAAAACACACATAACTGCAGCGTTCGCAGAGACAGGCCCTATCCCTGCGACTCCAGTGCTGTAGGAGGTGATTTCACCAGCACAGTTAAAAAAAAAAAGCAAATATGCCGAAGCATTGGGGCAGCAGGGGCGGAGGAGCGATTTTGCTCCTAATGCCGCGTACATACGGCTGAAATTCCGACGGAGGCTTGCCCGTGGAAAAGTCCGACCATGTGTGTGCGGCATAACTTTTTTGCGGGAGGATGCCCCCATGCTTCGGCATATATAAATGGTGCGTGTATGCCCATCATTGGAAGTGGGTGGATGAAGGGCGGTATTCTAATGGTGGGCATACCCACCGATCAATCTCTTTTTTCGTTCAGCCAACTGGCTGCATGAAATAAAAAGATTACAATACATGTCCAACAAGGACCAGCAACGTACTGGTATGTTGCTGGACTTTGAATGTTTATACCAGAATGATGCCTGCGGGTTTAGGTATCATCTTGGTATCATTCTTTTCAGCCTGCGGCCGGCTTTCATGTAAAAGCAATCCTAGCGGCTAATTAGCCTCTGGACTGCTTTTACAAGCAGTGGGAGGGAATGCCCCCCCCCCCCGGATATAAAAAGCGCCATTGGGAAATTGGGAAAGCATTTTATCACACCGATCTTGGTGTGGTCAGATGCTTTGAGGGCAGAGGAAAAATCTAGGGTCTAGAAGACCCCAGTATTTTCAAAAAAAGAGTACCTGTCACTACCTATTGCTATCATAGGGGATATTTACATTCCCTGAGATAACAATAAAAATGATAAAAAAAAAAATACTTGGAAGGAACAATTTAAAAATAAAATAAAAAAGCAAAATTAATAATAAAAAAAAAAAAAAATAAATAAAAAGCACCCCTGTCCTGCCCTGCTCTTGCCCAATGGCGAACGCAAGCGTCGGTCTGGCGTCATATGTAAACAGCAATTGCACCATGCATGTGAGGTATCACCGCGAAGGTCAGATCGAGGGCAATCATTTTAGCAGTAGACCTCCTCTGTAAATGTACTGGGGTAACCTGTAAAGGCTTTTAAAGGCTTTTAAAAATGTATGTAGTTTGTCGCCAATGCGCGTTTGTGCGAAATTTTAAAGCATGTCGTGTTTGGTATCTATGTACTCGGCCTAAGATCATCTTTTTTATTTCATCAAACATTTGGGCAATATAGTGTGTTTTAGTGCATTAAAATTAAAAAAAGTGTATTTTTTAACCCAAAAATCGCTGCGCAAATACTGTGTAGAAAAAAAAAATGCAACACCCACCATTTTAATCTGTAGGACCTTTGCTTTAAAAATATATATATAATGTTTGGGGGTTCAACATAATTTTCTTGCAAAAAAAAAAATGTTTTCATGTAAACAAAAAGTGTCAAAAAGGGCTTTGTCTTCAAGTGGTTAGAAGAGTGGATGTAAGCTTCCTAATGTTGTGTATAAAATGCCAGAACAGTTCAAAACCCCCCCCAAATGACCCCATTTTGGAAAGTAGACACCCCAAGCTATATACTGAGAGGCATGTCGAGTCCATGGAATATTTTATATGTTGACACAAGTTGCGGAAAAACGACAATTTTTTTTTTTTTGCACAAAGTTGTCACTAAATGATATATTGCTCAAACATGCCATGGGCATATGTGGAATTACACCCCAAAATACATTCTGTTGCTTCTCCTGAGTACGGGGATACCACATGTGTGAGACTTTTTGGGAGCCTAGCCATGTACGGGACCCCAAAAACCAAGCACCGCCTTCAGGCTTTCTAAGGGTGTAAATTTTTGATTTCACTTCTCACTGCCTATCACAGTTTCGGAGGCCATGGAATGCCCAGATAGCACAAAACCCCCCCAAATGACCCCATTTTGGAAAGTAGACACCCCAAGCTATTTGCTGAGAGGTATTGTGAGTATTTTGCAGATCTCGCTTTTTGTCACAAAGTTTTGAAAATTGAAAAAAAAAATATATATATATATATATACTTTCTTTCTTCATTTTCAAAAACAAATGAGAGCTGTAAAATACTCGCCATTCCTCTCAGCAAATAGCTTGGGGTGTCTATATTCCAAAATGGGGTCATTTGGGGGGGTTTTGTGCGATTTTGGCATTTTATGGCCTTCGAAACTGTGATAGGTAGTGAGGAGTGAAATCAAAAATTTGTGCCTAGAAATCCTGAAGGCGGTGCTTGGTTTTCGGGGTCCCGTACGCGGCTAGGCTCCTAAAAAGTCCCACACATGTGGTATCCCCGTACTCAGGAGAAGCAGAAAAATGTATTTTGGGGTGTAATTCCACATATAACCATGGCATGTGTGAGCAATATATCATTTAGTGACAACTTTTTGTAATTTTTTTTATTTTTATTTTTTTTTGTCATTATTCAATCACTTGGGACAAAAAAAATTATATTCAATGGGCTCAACAGGCCTCTCAGCAATTTCCTTGGGGTGTCTACTTTCTAAAATGGGGTCATTTGGGGGGGTTTTGTGCTATTTTGGCATTTTATGGCCTTCGAAACTGTGATAGGTAGTGAGGAGTGAAATCAAAAATTTGCGCCCTTAGAAATCCTGAAGGCGGTGCTTGGTTTCCGGGGTCCCGTACGCGGCTAGGCTCCCAAAAAGTCCCACACATGTGGTATCCCCGTACTCAGGAGAAGCAGCAAAATGTATTTTGGGGTGAAATTCCACATATAACCATGGCATGTGTGAGCAATATATCATTTAGTGACAACTTTTTGTAATTTTTTTTTTTTTAGTCATTATTCAATCACTTGGGACAAAAAAATAAAAAATTCAATGGGCTCAACATGCCTCTCAGCAATTTCCTTGGGGTGTCTACTTTCCAAAATGGGGTCATTTGGGGGGGTTTTGTACTGCCCTGTCATTTTAGCACCTCAAGAAATGAGATAGGCAGTCATAAATTTAAAGCTGTGTAAATTTCAGAAAATGTACCCTAGTTTGTAAACTCTATAACTTTTGCGCAAACCAATAAATATACGCTTATTGACATTTTTTTTACTAAAAACATGTGGCTGAATACATTTTGGCCTAAATGTATGACTACAATTGAGTTTATTCGATTTTTCTTATAACAAAAAGTAGAAAATATCATTTTTTTTCAAAATTTTCGGTCTTTTTCCGTTTATATCGCAAAAAATTAAAATCGCAGAGGCAATCAAATACTATTAAAAGAAAGCTCTATTTGTGGGAAGAAAAGGACGCAAATTTCGTTTGGGTACAACATTGCATGTCCGCACAATTTACAGTTAAAGCAGCGCAGTGCAAAATTCTGAATTCACCTCTGGTCCTCTAGCTACCAAATGGTCCGGGGCTTAAGTGGTTAAAAATGGCATTTTTAATGGCATGAAAAACGATCGTGTGTATGGGGCATTAGACATCGATCAGAAAAATGATCGCTTAGCGACGGCGGTGCTAGGGGGTGAAAGGGTTATCTGGGGGGTGATCAGGGGGTTAAACCTTTATTAGGGGGGGGGGGGTTAGGGGGCTACACTGGACCTAAAACTAAATGTAGTGACACTTTTACAGTCACAAATGTCACTGATTGCAGTGATCACTAAATAAATGGTCAATGCAATCAGTGACACTGTGACTGGGGGCTGATCTGGGGGGTGATCTGGGGGTGTCTGGGGGGGCCTGGGGGGGCGATTTATGTGCCTATGTGTCCTGGTGTCAGTGTAGTGTTGTGTGCACTAACCTGCATCTTCTCCTGTACGGCGCTCGGTATATGTGAGCGCCGCAGGAGAGATGACATCACTTCCTCCTGCCTGGCAGGCAGGGGAAGCTCTCTCATTCGCCGGGAGCGATCGAGAGGGGGGGCCGGAATCGAACGGCCGTCCCCTCATGCCGGATCGCTCCCGAAGGTAAAACGACCGCTCACTGTAAAGAAGGGGGGTCCGATCGGACCCCCCAACTATACAAAGGCAATCACGTATATGTACGTGATTCTGCCTGTCGGTGCCATTCTGCCGACGTATATTTACAGTGGGCGGTCGTTAAGTGGTTAATATAGATAAAAAAAAAAAAATTTCTGTATTTTTTTTCCTCTCAGCCCACTGTGCTCCATATATGTTTGGTTTAGGTATATTGTTCTCAGCAAATAAACAAATAGTAAATTTTGGTATTCAACCATTCGTTCCCGTCCCTGACATCTGCCCAACTTTGCTTGAATTGCATGTGGACTCTCCAGGGATACATCACAGATGCTCCCTCTTGTGGAGATCAATGAGATTGTGACATATATTTATGCCTGGACTGTCCACTATACTCAGTGTCTACTTCCTGGTGTGCAACATGACACAGCCCTGTCAGCTGTTGATACACTTCCATGTTCACCCGGAAGTGAGGATGTGATTTACGTTGATGCTGCACACCAGGAGACACTTGAGGTTTGCTATTTAAAAGCTCAGTGGGCTTTTGTGCACAAACGGGACCACACTGCCTCTTGCACAGCCAGTGGTGACCGGTGTTGTGGAAATGTTATGATATGGACTCATGTGGACATTTTATTCTAGGATGTGTGTTTTATAGATTGTCATCTATCTCCCTGTGTCTGATTTAATCGAGGAGCGCTCTAGCAGAGCACACTTGGGTTTAATCGGGACCAGCAGTAAAACCATCAGTATGAAAACCTTCTCATGGGCTTGGAGACGTGTTCTCTGTGTGTATGGGCATTTGCCGGTTTGTAGGTACGCTGGACTTCTTGCCTTCAAATGGCTATGCACACTAGAGAAGCGAAGTCCGCATAACTAGAGAAACATTCAATTTCTCTTGTGGCTACGCTATCCCTTTTGGATACATATCTGCTTTTGTAAGAGGACATTGATATCTGCCTTGTTGGTATACTCATACCGTATATTGACAACAGCAGTAGCAATGTCCCCGCAGATCTTCTCAAGTCTGTAAGATCAAGTAGAATGATCTTACTAGATACTGGTTACTCTGAGCAGTATTGAATGAGCTCCATGCTGACCAAGATCGTGGATGTGCATGCATGTGGCTGGGCGGAGGGCAGTGTACATGCCTCAAGTGGATGAGACATGTACACTTCTACCCTCCCACTCCTATGGGTGCCCTCCCCTTTACTGTTGTCATTTCCTTTGTTGTCATTTCCTGTGTTATCACTTCCTGTGTTGTCATTTCGCATGGAGGAAGTGATTGGCTGTTGGGGCCATGACTTCCTGTTTGTCATTCCTTTTGTTGTCCATGAATAAAAACAAAGTGGCTGTGTTCGGGAGGGGCAGTCGAGCTGTGGAGCTAAGGATATAAAGATGGTGACTATGTCTGTTTACTTGGGGAAATGCGGGAGACAGGGGTTTACTCAGATGCATTATACCAAAAGGCTGAATGTGAGATGGATTACGCGTAGCGTATAGTGGAATTTCCACGCCACCGGCAAAACTGGTTAGGCACCCTTTCCCTTTCGTCCATGGACGGACACAGCTCCTTATAATTCTTGACTTGTGGGTTATGTTCCGTCTATTAGGAGAGGACTAGGCAGACATATTTGACATTTAAAACAAGTAACTTTCGCAAAGCTGAACAGACCCGCCCAGGGGGCAGTCCCTCTGTTCATAACCCCTCACACTGCACTGAGCAGCTCAGTTTTTTTCTGCCTAGTAGAGAAGGACCTGGCTCCCTTTGGGCCCAGGGACCTGAAGAAATATTTTACTTTTTATTGTTTTATTTTTTGAGAATCTACTATCAACTGCCGGCTGGGCATGACAGGCAGGATAATATAGATCCTTGTAGTCCCCCAAGTCCGGCCATCAAGCGTGAGCAGACCTTAGCTACGTGCGGGGTCAGCCACGACATACCCCATGGCTCCAGGGTTGGCCGGTGAGCTTTATGCTCCGGGGTTCGCATATGACTGGGCTACTGCTGTCTAAGTCACAGTGAACCGGGCCGACCGCTACTCCGTACTGCTCGTAAGTAGGTCTGTCAGGAACGCACCAGCAGGTCCTCGCACGGACGGGTAAGTAAGGTTCCTCTTGTCTTGGCAGGATGGAACAGCTGGACATTCCTTGACTAGGGGATCTCTCACCCTTCCTTTCTTCTCTCCCTGTCTTTTCCCTCCTCCCCATGTGCTGTGGTGCCTGGGCCTTGCTGTGGACTGGCCGGGGGTCCACCGGGGGGGAGCTCCGCGTTCTGACCGAGGGCTGCATGGTGAGGGTCCGCTCTCTGTGTGGGGTGTGCTGCCATGTGTGGGGGGCCTCTGTTGGGAGCCCTGGGTGTTCGCTGCCATTTCTGTGTATTTTTTACCTCAGACTTCGCCCGGTGGCCATTTTGGCGGTGACTGGAGCCATTTCTCTGGTTATACAGCGGAAGCCATTTTCTTGTAGTCCGCGCGTTTTTTTCTTTACAGACATGTACGGCAGCCATTTTCCTGTAGCCCACACTTACAGTATCGGCTGGCGGCCATTTTCTTGTGGTTTTCAACTAGGTTTTTGCCTCTAGCAGTGAAAACAACTCTCAGAACGGCGCAAACTGCAAAAATCACCTCAGAGAGAGTGACACAGGCGGCGGTATAGGAACACCTCAGTCATGGAGAGAGCGGAAAGCGGCAGCTGTGCAGTGCCTGGGTCGGGTTGCTGAGTCCTCTGGGGGGCCCCTCGGTTTCTGTGGCAGCTAGGAGGGTGGACTTGTGTACCTTGCCTTTGTCCCTAGGGTGTCAGACGAGTGGGGTCAGCATTGCGTCAGAAGCTGGCGTTTTCTTCCCCAGACCTACCTGTATTGACAACCGGTGCCCTGCACCTGCTATGCCTATGAACGATTGGTTGGTGGTCCTGGCATCTTTTGTTGCCCGGGTGGGAGCGATGTGTGGGCGCAAGGGGGGTAAAAACGCCCCCTCCCCCCACCGGCTTCTAAGGAAGGCTCTGATCCAGACTCAGGCCTGGCTGCGACTCACGGCCCCTGTTCTGACGTGTCAGAGGATGCTGAACAGGACTTTTCGGACAGAAGGATGATTCAGTGTCCAGGTCAGCGCAGGATAAGACGCTTGTTGGAGCACTTATCACCGCGTGCGGGATCCCCAATAAAATGGAGGTTACGGTGAGGGCATCTGTCCCTTTTGGGTCCCACAAGCCGGCCCGCACCACTAGGATGTTTCCCTACCTAGCTTATTTGATACGTTTACATATTAAGAATTGGAACGGCCGCAGCCAGGGGAGGGCTGGCAGCCTTAGGCCTGGGGGGCAAGTCCAGTCAAGTGGCCCATAGAACCAGTGGTGACAAAGTGATTGATCGGGGAAAACAGTCTAAGATTTTCCATGATCACAAACAAGTCCCTGTATGAGTCCCTTAGAGCTGAGGACCCCCCCCCCCCCCCTGTAACTAGTGAAGGACTAAGTCCAAGCATTAACCCCTGAAATCCAAGAATGTTACCCCCTAACTAGTGATGGACTACAAGTCCCAGCATGAACCCCTGATATCTAAGGATGTGGCCCCTTAGATCTCACGTGTTTATGATGTGACCTGTAGTCCTTCACTAGTTGGGGGGGGGGGACACATCCTCAGCTCTGAGTGGTTCATGCTGTGACCTGTAGTCCCTCACTAGTTGAAGGGCCAGGGGGACACAGCTGTGAGGGGTTTAAGCTGGGACAGTGGGACCTGTAGTCCTTCATTAGTTGAGGAGTGGGCGCAGGGGTGTGTCACACATCCTGAGCTCTGAGGGGTTCATGCTGGGACCTGTAGTCCTTCACTTTTGGGGTGTCACATCCCAAAAAGTAAAGGACTAAGAGTCCCAGCATGAACCCTGGCTGAGATTTAAGGATGTGATTTCCTCTGAGGCCAGCTCATGCTGCCATGACACACATGTCCACATTACACATATGTTCTAATTCATTTACTGCTTCTGACCTCACCTCAGGCAGCTTGACTGAGAGGTGCTTCTGGCACAGTCAGTCAGTGACAGTTCCATTCCCTTAGGCAGGCTCCGAGGCGCATGCCCCTGCACACGGGATAACGGAGGGAGGAGGTGGGTGGAGCAAAACAGTAAAAGGCGTGGATGAGGCAGAAGATCCTCCTCCTCTCTGAATGCGGTGGCCTCAGCCTTGCTTTCCTCTTCGGGACTGTGACATCACTGGTTGCTAGACGCCAGGCGATCCTAGCAACTAGTGCAGACGATTGAGGCCAGCAGTCCAACAAACGTGTCTCTGCCAGCCGGGTCACTCTGTAAGTAAAGCTATGCCACACAGAGAGAGACACTGCTCCACATTTCCCTGAACAGCGAGAGAGAGACCCCTCTCCACATTTTCCTGAACAGCGAGAGAGAGACCCCTCTCCACATTTTCCTGCACAGAGAGAGAGAGACCGACCGCTCCACATTTCCCTGCTCAGAGAGAGAGAGAGACACCGCTCCACATTTACCTGCACAGAGAGAGCGAGAGAGAGAGACCATTCCACATTTCCCTGCACAGAGAGAGAGAGACCGCTCCACATTTCCCTGCACAGAGAGACCGCTCCACATTTCCCTGCACAGAGAGAGAGAGAGAGACCGCTCCACATTTCCCTGCACAGAGAGAGAGAGACCGCTCCACATTTCCCTGCTCAGAGAGAGAGAGAGAGAGAGAGACACCGCTCCACATTTCCCTGCACAGAGAGAGAGAGCGAGAGAGAGAGAGAGAGAGACCATTCCACATTTCCCTGCACAGAGAGAGAGACCGCTCCACATTTCCCTGCACAGAGAGAGAGAGAGAGAGACCGCTCCACATTTCCCTGCACAGAGAGAGAGAGAGAGAGAGAGAGAGACCGCTCCACATTTCCCTGCACAGAGAGAGAGAGAGACCGATCCACATTTCCCTGCTCAGAGAGAGAGAGAGAGAGACACCGCTCCACATTTCCCTGCACAGAGAGAGAGAGAGAGAGAGAGAGACCATTCCACATTTCCCTGCACAGAGAGAGAGACCGCTCCACATTTCCCTGCACAGAGAGAGAGAGAGAGAGCGCTCCACATTTCCCTGCACAGAGAGAGAGAGAGACACCGCTCCACATTTCCCTGCACAGAGAGAGCGAGAGAGAGAGAGACCGCTCCACATTTCCCTGCACAGAGAGAGAGACCGCTCCACATTTCCCTGCACAGAGAGAGAGAGAGAGACCGCTCCACATTTCCCTGCACAGAGAGAGAGAGAGAGAGACCGCTCCACATTTCCCTGCACAGAGAGAGAGAGAGAGACCGCTCCACATTTCCCTGCTCAGAGAGAGAGAGAGACACCGCTCCACATTTCCCTGCACAGAGGGAGCGAGAGAGAGAGAGAGACCGCTCCACATTTCCCTGCACAGAGAGAGAGAGACCGCTCCACATTTCCCTGCACAGAGAGAGAGACCGCTCCACATTTCCCTGCACAGAGAGAGAGACCGCTCCACATTTCCCTGCACAGAGAGAGAGAGAGACCGCTCCACATTTCCCTGCACAGAGAGAGAGAGAGACCGCTCCACATTTCCCTGCACAGAGAGAGAGAGAGAGAGACCGCTCCACATTTCCCTGTACAGAGAGAGAGACCGCTCCACATTTCCCTGCACAGAGAGAAAGAGAGAGACCGCTCCACATTTCCCTGCACAGAGAGAGAGAGAGAGAGAGACCGCTCCACATTTCCCTGCACAGAGAGAAAGAGAGAGACCGCTCCACATTTCCCTGCACAGAGAGAAAGAGAGAGACCGCTCCACATTTCCCTGCACAGAGAGAGAGAGAGACCGCTCCACATTTCCCTGCACAGAGAGACCACACCTCAAGAAAAATCATTTGATTCTCGTATCAACATAGTAAAGCCTTGTACACACCACTATTTTTTATTTAATTTTTTTTGCTCAACCTAGCGAGTTGAATAAAAAAAAACTGACAGGTCCGGTTAGAGCCGCGCTAAGTACTAGCAAAAGTGACCTGAGCATGGATCACTTTTTAGCAGAGTGACAGTGTCTGCTGCAAGTGTGTACAAGCCTTTGCAGGGCTTGTGTGCAGTTTTGCTTAGCCGCAGTCCCATAGGCTTCTTTTAGGTTGTGCGTTTTTGCTGCATTCTTTTTAAAGGGCACCAAAGATGCAGCATGCAGACGTTTTTGTGCACTTTCAGAAAATGCATCAACAATTTGCAAACTAATAGAAGTCTATGAGACTGACGGGGGTAACATGCAGAAAGACTGAAATCACCAACACTGCAGCCAGACTGTGACACACCAGTGGGATCCCACTTCATAGTACATAGGACCAGGTAATGCACAAGCTGCTGATGGAAACCTCTTTAGCTGCAGAGAGGGGGGGGGGGTTAGGGAGAGGCCTGTCACAACTCACTTACTTGGAAGGAAGGACCCACCAGGAGTATCACTGGCTCAGTCATCACATCAGCCTCCATCCAGAGCCTTTCATACAGGACACTGACTGCTCAGTTTAAACGTTCCCGCCCACACATTCTTTTCACAGACGCAGCACACGGGCTGCAAAGAGTGTGGGCGGGCACAGTGAGAGAGGGGGCTGGAGGGAGGCAGAGCAGATCCACCCTCTTACATTCGGCTGTGCTCTGAAATGAAAGGACACAGACTCAGGTGCAGACAACAGCACTGTGACAGGACAGATGTCCGCTCACAGCACAAATGTTTCTGCACACTTCTAGGATGTTATCCAGCCCTGCCAGCCTGCTTGAGCAGTAACATTCACCACTCGGCCAACTACGGAACTGCACATGCCCAGTTCCTAGCTGGCAGCAGATCGGCCCTTTTATCAAGAATCAGTCCGGCCTGGGGGGAAATTGCATGCCTGCCCCCCCTGCCAGCCCGCCCCTGGCCGCAGCGTTCTAAAAATCGCACAGCTGTCCGTTATGCCTTTGACGAGTGGTTCCTGAAAAAGGGACATCTCCCTCGATGGGGCCCCCCGGTATCCTGGGAATTACCACGACCCGGGCGAAGGGACCCCTGTTTTTAAGGATCCTGCAGACAGGAGGACTGAGGCGGTGGCCCGGTCCTTGTTCATGGTATTGGGGTCAGTATTGCGGCCACTGTGGCCATGACCCTGGTGTCACCGATGCTTCCTTAATGGGCAAAGACTTGCTGCACCATGATTCAAATAGCAACAGGCTTCCCTGGTCTGCATGTTAACGGACCAATTGGTGCATGGCCTTAAGTATGCCTGCAATGCGGCCTTAGATACAGCTCCCTGGCTGTCCAGAACCTTCAGTATCTGCGGTGGGGCTATGCCGCATGACTTGACTGACATGCAGGTCTGCGGACCAGATGTAAAGCTCTGGCGGATTTGCTCTTCCAGGGTTAGAGGCATTGGAGCCTCGCTAGATGACATTCTTAAAAATGTCGTTTGGGGTGAGAGCACGGTGCTCCCACAATTCAGAAAGGGTAAGGAGCCTCGCCGTAGGCCGGGGCTCTCCTTTTTTTCTGCTCATAAGTGTTTTTTTTCCTTCCGCCGATAAGCGTTCCCAGGCCAACAAGGGGCCAGCTGAGGGACAAAAGCGTCCCTGAGATCGCAAGCCAATCAGGCCTGCGAATGAGTCGGCGACTACATGTGTTGCCCCCGCCCGACTCTCGGGTGGGGGGTCGTCTTCACGAGTTTGCAGCTCGGTGGACTTCCCTGCTTTCCGACCAGTGGGTTTGTGCAGGAATTTCATCAGGGTACAAGATGGAATTTAATTTTTGTCCACAAAACAGATTTTTTTCTTCGACCTTTATCTTCTTCCAGCTCGTCGGAACGCCCTGTTTGGGGCAGTACAAGACCTGCTGAATACGTGGGGTCATAGCTCCTGTGCCGCTGCCGGAAAGGCTTCAGGGATTCTATTCCAATCTGTTTGTAGTCCCAAAAGAAGGACGGGGTTCATCCAATCCTTTACCTCAAGGCCCACAACTCCTTGGTAAAAGTACGAAGGTTCAGGATGGAATCAGTTCGCCCTGTGGTCGCTGCACTCCATCCGGGGGATTTTCTGGCGTCCTTGCACATCAAGGACGCATATTTGCATGTCCCCATATATGTCGGGCATTAGAGATTTCTGCGTTTTGCAGTCAGGGACGATCACTACCAATTTGTGGCTATCTATTTTGGCCTGGCATCGGCACCAAGGGTTTTCACCAAGGTGCTCGCCACGATGTTTATCGTGGGCTACCTGCTCGACCTCCTTCTGAGGGCTGCTTCAGACTCAGACTTAGAGGAGGATGTGGCGATGCCAGTCAGACCCTTCAAGAGCTTGATTGGGTACTGAAACTTCAGAAGTCGGTGTTGGTGTCGCCTGGAGTACCTGGGCTTGATTCTGGACTCCTCAGGGGTGGGTGTTTTTCTCCCTTTGGAAAAATTGCAGACTCTTCAGGTGGCGTTGAAGCTGTTGACATCCCGCAGGTGGTCGTCGCTGCGCTTTTGCATGCGAGTCCAGGGTCTCATGGTAGCCTCCTTCAAGGTGGTACCGTATACTCAATTCCACGCTCGAGTCTTGCAGAAGGAGATCCTGTCCAAATGGGACAAGTCTCCGTTGTCCCTGGATTGTCAGATCCAGGTGAGCCAACTAGTCAGGACCTCCCTGGTCTGGTGGCTGAAATCTCCGGCCCTTTAGTCCGGAAAGTCGTTCCTTCCCTTTCACTAGATGGTGTTCAGTCGACACAAGGTCACTGGCCACAGGAAGAATCCCGCCTGCCGATCAATGTACTGGAACTTTGGGCCATCAGGTAGTGCCTCTCCACATGGTCACAGAGGCTACGGGGGCATCCAGTCAGGATCCAGTCGGACAACGTCAAGGTGGTGGCGTATGTCAACCATCAGGGGGAACAAGTAACTCTGCTGCAGCATCGACATCCTGCGGTGGGCAGAAAGGAGCGTCCGGCTCTATCGGCCGTATACACTCCAGGCGTAGAAAACTGGCAGGCGGACTACTTAAGTCGCCAGATCCCGGACCAAGGAAAATGGTCGCTACACCCGGATGTTTCAACTCCTTGCCTGAGTTGGGGCACGCCAGACGTGGATTTCCTGGTTTCTCAACTCAATCGCAGGTATTGAGGTTTGTGGCCAGGTCCAGAGATCCCTGGGCAGATGCAACAGACACGTTAGTGGCTCCGTGAGGTCAGTATCGGCTAATTTTACGCCTTTCCCACAATAAAACTTCTTCCTCCCCTGCTCCGCAGAGTAGAGGCCGAGGGGATTCCGGTGATTCTGCTTGCCCCAGACTGGCCTCGGCGTCTCTGGTACACCGACCTAGTGCGCCTGGTGGTGGATGTCTCTTGGCGACTGCCGATGCGGGAGGACCTTCTGTCGCAAGGTCCAATACTTCATCCTGCTTTACAGTCGCTGGCTTTACTGGCATGGCTATTGAAAGCCAGGTACTAAGGGACCGAGGCCTGTCAGTTTCGGTAATTTCCACCATGCTAAGAGCACGGATGTCATCTTCTTGGAGGATTTGCCATCGCGTGTGGAAGGCCTGCATCTCTATGTGAGGAGATGGAGTGGTGTCCACGGGCATATTCAGTTTCCAGGATCCTGCTGTTTTTTGCAGCATGGAGTGGATAAAGAACTTGCCTTAAGTAACGTAAAGGATAAAAGGGAAGGGGGAGGCACTCACACTGCCACATCCGTATATTTATAGGAAAACATTTTTATCTACTCGGGAGGAGCAAGACAAGGGTCGGACTTTGTAGGCAACACACAAAAAATGGAATAGAAAAATAGCTTTATTGTCACATAAATGTGACAATGAACACATTCAGCACAAAGCTGACTCCCGGAGGCTTTTGCGGCTTGATGTCCAGTAACTAGATTCAAGCAGTGATATACTCATCACTGCACTGAATGTGCTATTTTATTTGCAAGTACCCATGCTTGGATTGTGTGGTGAACATGGAAAACGATTTTTCTATACACTAGGACGTCCCCACCTCTGTCTGGGCATACCCCATTGGATATACCTGATCCGTCTAGCCATTTCTGCTAGCTGTAAGCATCAGGCTTTTTCCATATGTGGAACGTATCCCGGCAAGATCTTCTCTTTTTTGATTGATTGATTTTTTGACCAGCAGATCACACATGTAGCTGCTTTCACCATACTATACATATGAACTGACAACCCTTGAGCAACACTCTGCTGTCTTGGATCTCCTTTCGAGATAGTGAGATTTGTCCCAAGTGTGTGTAAAAATCTTCCCATTTTGTCCGTCCTGACGAAGCCTCACGGCGAAACGCGTCGATGTTCAAGGGACTTCTTATAGATATACATTGTATGGTTTTTATCCTTGTTTAACATTTATGTGACAATAAAGCTATTTTTCTATTCAATTTTTCGTGTGTTGCCTACAAAGTCCGACCCTTGTCTTGCTCCTCCCGAGTAGATAATTTTTTTTGCCTTAAGTAACATTTAGGGTCAGATTTCAGCCTTAGCTGTTTTCTTTCAACGACCCTTGGCGGCTCTTTTCACTGGTGTGTACGTTTGTGCAGGGGGTCCGACATGTGGTCCCCCCGGTTCGACCACTACATCTTCCGTGGGATTTGAACCTGGTGCTCTCGGTGCTTCAGAAACCTCCCTTTGGGAACATCAGAGAGATTCCTCTTTTGACATTCTCTCAGAAAGTTGCCTTCTGGTGGCTATTACATATGTCAGAAGGGTTTCTAAGTGGCAGCCTTCTCTTGTAAGTCCCCATGCTTGATCCTTCGTAAGGATACTGCGGTGCTATGAGCACAACCTTTGTTTCTTCCGAAGGTGGTTTCATCTGAATGAGGACATTGTGCTTCCATCCTTGTGTACTCGGCCGTCGCATCTCTCAGAGGTTGCATTACATCCCTTAGACGTGGTACGTGCTCTGCGGGTGTATCTGTCTGCTACGGCTCCATTTCGGAGGTCAGACTCACTGTTTTTGTCGATGACTGAACCTAAGAAAGGCCTGGCGGTCCCTTCAGCCACCATTTCTCGGTGGACCTGCCAGACGATAAATCAGGCCTATGCCCTTAGAGGGCGGGCGCCTCCCTTTCCTGTTTCGGCGCATTCGACCAGGGCAATTGGTGTCTCCTGGGCATTCCGACTTCAAGCGTATGTTTCACAGACGTGTAAGGCGGCGACCTGGTCGCCCGTTCATCCCTGCACTAAGTTTTACAGGGTTGATGTGTATGCATCTTCGGATGCTTGCTTCGCCCGCAAGGTTTTGCAAGCGATTGTTTGAGGCTACATCTCCTCCGTTGAGGAGCTCTGGTTGTTTGGGGTGAAGTTGTTTAATTGCTGTTCCCACCCCTCGTTTTTTGACACTGCTTGGGGACGTCCCACAAGTCAAGAATTATAAGGAGCTGTGTTGTCCATGGACGAAAGAGAAAATAGGATTTTTGTACTCACCGTAAAAACCTTTTTTCTGAAGTCCATGGGCGGATACAGCACCCACCCCTCCTTTTTAAGTTTGTACTGCTTTTTGACGAACTGAGCTGCTCAGTGCAGTGTGAGGGGCTATGACCAGAGGGACCGCCCCCTGGGCGGGGCTGTTCAGCTTTGCTAAAGTTACATGTTTTAAATGTCTAACATAAACGGAACATAACCCACAAGTCAAGAATTATAAAGAGCTGTGTCCGTCCATGGACTTCAGAGAAAAGGATTTTACGGTGAGTACAAAAATCCTATGTTTTCCTGGAGGATATGAACACTTGCTCATGCTTGACATGCCTCATTGGAAATCGGCAATGGCACTGGCACTGAAGATTTGTCTTTCCATCATCACCTGATAAGTATCCATTTACTCTCTTTCTACTTGGGACTATATGCTTTGATCCATGGACCAGGATTGTTAACTTGCATGCATACCCTGGATATCAAATTATGATTTGCAACAGTGAGAGGGAGGTTACAGGACATTGTTTTGCATTCAAATCTTTGGCGTTTCATGCAACATACAGTACATACTGTGATTGTACCTTCCAATTCCATATACCTCCTCTAGACCACTGTTGACCCAGGATGCCGTCCCTTCCCCTTTCATATCTCAGCAATTTCCCCCTTTTAGATACATCAAGGAATTAACAACACCTACCACAATATGCCAGATTGCCTTTTTCCCAGGATCCAGGTCGGATCTCCCTAGGATCCATTTCCCATTGGGAGACAACTTAGCTCCACATCCTATTCACATGCATGCCATTTCCATGTTTCAATTTATTATTGCTGCTCAGGATTGAAGATATTGTATTTTCACAGTTTCACATTCCTTGATATATATATATATATATATATATATATATATATATACACACACACATATTACTGTCACTGGATAGGGGCAAGAATGATGAACATTGAGTTTTTATCACAGTATGATTGACACGTGAATGATTCAGTTTTTATTATTGGCCATTCCATTTATGTGTTTTTGATATAATACATTTTTACTTTTTGTACTTGCACAGTGGGCTGTATTTCCTTTCCTCTTTTTCTTATCCCCTTTTATGTTATTGGAGTCGGTTGAGCCCAAACAGGGTTTTTATTATGAGTTTTTTACAATCATTACTTCCTTAATTCAACCCCGCCACTATAGACAAGTTTGCTAAACTTTTCTCCAACGTCCACCTAACCATCTGCCCCCTGGACCTTGTTCCCTCGCAAATGCTACAGTCACCCTCTGGCTCTATCCTACACTCTCTAACTCACATCTTTAATTACTTCCTCTCTTCTGGCATTTTCCCCAAAAGATTTAAAACATACACCAGTCACCCCATACTTAAAAAGCTCTCACTAGACCCCACCAATCTTAACAACCTACACCCCATCTCCTTGCTCACCTTTTTAACCAAACTCCTTGAATGTCTGGTCTACAACTGACACCCTCAGCAAGAAAAACCTTCTTTATCCCCTTCAGTTTGGATACCACCCTCAACACTCCACGCAAACTACGCTCCTAAAACTCACAAATGTTCTACTAAACAGCTAAATCCAATGGACACTATTCTGTACTCCTACTCCTGGACCTCTCTGCTGCCTTTGATACAGTGGACCACTCCCTCCTACTCAAAAAACTCCACACTTTTGGTCTCCGTGACTGTGTTCTCTGGTTCTCATCCTTAACCAACTGCACCTTTAGCGTTACTTACAATTCTTCTTCCTCCTCTCCTCTCCCTTTCTCTGTCGGGTCTCCCAGGGTTCTGTTCTTGGACCTCTCTTATTCTCCATCTACACCTCCTCCCTGGGTCAGGTAATAGATTCCCATGGCTTCCAATACCATCTCTACGCTGACTACACCCAAATGTATCTTTCGATCTCTCAGCTCACTTCTTGAGTCTCCTCATGTATCACTAATTTACTAACAGACACATCCGCCTGGATGTCACGCCACTTCCTCAAACTCATTTATCCAAAAGTGAGCTCATAATCTTTCCTCCCCAACGTGCCCCTTCCAATGATTTCTCTGTCAAGATCAATAGCACTACTATCAGCCAGTCCCTGCATGCCTAGGGGATTGCTGGGACCTGCTGTCCGCACCTAAAGATGCCAATCTTGGATACTACTATCATGGA
Organism: Rana muscosa; assembly: GCA_029206835.1. Taxonomy (NCBI): domain Eukaryota; kingdom Metazoa; phylum Chordata; class Amphibia; order Anura; family Ranidae; genus Rana; species Rana muscosa. The sequence continues at coordinate 997,885,141 of CM055118.1, forward strand.
CTCTAAACTGTGCATGTATGTTGGGGCAGCCACAAGCTTGAGTTAGGGATTCGTTAGGGACAGACTGTTGCCTTTGTATTACTGCCATGCCTAGTCATTAAAGTAAAGTTTTTTGAAAATTTGTCTTTGCCTGCTCTGAAGTTACTTAAAGGGGTGTAATGCAAGTAACAGGCACACATAGTCTACAATTCGGGTGGGCAAAGAACATTGGGTATGAGGACAGCAGAGTTAATATAATGTTAGATACAAGTGGTTACCAAGGGTAACCACGTAAGTGTGTACATGTGGCAGGTGGCATAGCCTCTTGTAGGAGGAGTTGTTGGCACTCTCTCCATAAGCAGGTCTGTCTTCCAAAGCAATGAAAGCAAATTAGAACTGCACAGGTCCTCAGCCTCTGCTATGGAGGAGGAAGAGTTACGTGAGTGTACGCATGCTAGGTGCACAGCGAGACCCCTATTTTATTACTGGTAGTGTCTCTCCTAAATGCAACGGTGACCGTGGTCAAGCATCACGGGAGTCAACTAGAGTTCAGTCATCTGTGCAAGTAAAGGTACCCCCATATGCAAGGCCACTGTCTTGCATATGGGGGTACCTTTACTTGCACAGACAACTGACCCTTTTCAAAGTGCCTAGTGTAGCCCAGAAGACCCACCCGGAGTAGGCCTCTCATGTGACCCTTACTTGACGCCCAACGAGGAGGGGAGCATGGAGGGAGCCACCTACCCCTACCCCTAACTCCTACAAGGCAATGACAGGAGTAGATGTGGATGAGTAGGCAGAATAGCTGGCAGCTGCAAATTAGTCTGCACCTGGGTGACAGAGGGGAAGGGGGGATGAAGGCATGGTTTTCCACTCTACCACCTTCTCTGTGTGCTCTGGCCCCCCAAAAAAGCAAACCTGCCTTGCCTGCAGATTAACAGTTTTTCATTATCACCACTTTGGCCAGTGGCCACAGAGGCTGTTTGCCCCCTCAAAACTTCACGGGAGCTTCTTCCTCTCCCTGTAGGCCTACCAGACTTGGTGCTAACAATGTGGGTAGCTATTACAGTAGCTATTCATGAAACAGGCATTCTTTGCTATTTACCTATACTGTAAATGTAATACAGGGCAGTGTTTGATTAATATTGTATTGTACGTATGGTATATGGTATACGTATGGTACATATATAAATGGATCTGCCTAAAAAAGATGTAATAGAACAAGTGACATAGTTCGGGTTCCTCTTTACCTATTTTTTTTTTTACCTTCTATTAAACCTTCTTCACACAGACAGGAAAAGTGCACTTTGCACTTTTGTGCTATTTTCATTCTGCAAGTAGTGAAAACATTTCAGAGCTGAAGTACTATGGGTATAGAAAGCATGCGCTAAAAAAATGTCAGTACAATGAAAAAAGATTTTCTCTTACATCTTCACTGTCAGTTGAATCTACTTCTTCTGACTTTTGCCCTTCTTCACTAACAAACTCTTGTGGCAATATGTCATCCAGCCAACTTAGATCATGTAATGAAAAAATGCATTCCATTGCCTTCCGTATACCTGCAAGGGCCAGCAGCTGAAAAAAAGATAAAGAATTTAGATGAAACCTGTAAATTATGAAAATGCATATCCAGGCAAAAAAGAAACCATATTCTCTACAATACATGCACATTTCCTCAAATATGTCTCTTAAAAAAACTGCAAGCACTGAAAAATACAGATTGATCCTGACAGAATTCCAAGAAACTTTTTCAATGGTGTGTGTATTTATTTACTTTGTCAATTTTTTTTGTGATTTAGCAACCAGGGGTACTATGTACTCCTTAATCATTCATATAGAAGAACTGGATATCTGGAGGCCCTCTTATATTAAAGGAGGCTTTCAGATTCCAATAAGTCCCCCTGCAGACCCCCACAACCAACAGACCAAGGATCTGGGAATGAAGTCCTTGCCCTGACATGTAAAAGGGTCTGGTGTGGATTGGAAGGGGGGGGGGGGGATTCATGCTGTTTTTGTTTGATTGTCTTCCTTCTTCAGGGCATGTGGCCTGGTGTGGGTCAGGGGGATGGGGCACATGATTGCTGCCCCTCCCCCTGATGGCCACCCAGACTGCATGCCTGGATAAGAGTCTGTATTTTGAAGGAGACCACATGGAAAAAATCCCCCCCTCTTCTATACCAGACCCTTATTCTAGATATATACTGTATATATTTTTTTGTTTTTTGTTTTTTGTTTTTTGCAATGGAACATTTACCCACACCAGTGTTCAGCTACCCATGTCCTTTTTTACCACAATCTTGTAAATAGGCTCAACAAATGCAAGAAAAAGTTACAAGATTCAGCTCCTACATCAGTGTGGCTTGGGTGTTATGTTTTGGGATTGCACATTTTTTCCAAGTGTTTGATGATCGTCCAGGAAAACTGAACTTTGCTTCTTTTGGCCATCACTATGTACCATGTACAAGTTCAACAATCAGTCCAAATGAAAGTAATATATTTGTTACCATCAGTGGGAAAATAATTGCAGCAGCTGTTGATTTTAATATCCATAAAATGATCAAACAAGATATTTGAATTAGGGTGAATAGATGAACTTTCCGCAGAGGAACATGACGAAGGTAAATGAGGTCTGGCTGATGCTTAGATGTAACAAACAGTAATTTCAACCGTTCCATGAACTGTAAAGTAAAACAGATAGAAGAAAGAAATAGTAATATTGCAATAAAACAATTTAGGATAATATTTCTGCCCTCCATATGAAGCAAGTAGCAACATACCCAGTTGGGTTGGCAACAGTAAGGCCTAAACTACACTTTGAATTTAATTATTTGCAGAAAATGTTTTATAAGATTTACCTCATCTGCAACATATTGATTTCAATGAACTGCAAATGGATCAAATGTTCATACAAAAAGGAATCAAGACCAATGTAGTTTAGCCCAAAATGTTTATTTATATTAATACAACTTACTGTAAATGATAGAAAGGTTATGCAGAGTAGCTTTTTTTTTTCTGGCTAATACAATTAGAAAAAATAGACATGGCTGATAAATTGAGCAATACAGTAAAACCTTGGTTTGAAAGTAAATTGGTTTGAGAGCGTTTTGCAAGACAAGCAAAATTTTTAAATACATTTTGACTTGATATACAAGCGATGTCTTATCACTTGTCTTTAACACTTATAGATACTTCTATACTATACTAGGAAAGGGCTACTGCAATGACTGTTGTAGTAATGGTGATGGTAGGGCCAAGGTAAGGTCTGCTATCCATTCATGCCATATCTTCATGGATTTTTGAGGGCAGCCTCTGTGTTAGTATACAAATTTTTCCCAATTCAGATTAATATTGACCTGGTTTTTCCATGAGCCTAATATTAGTGGGTTGGGATAGAACCCGTTTTGTGCAATCAGCTTTCATGCAAGGAAGAGTAGTCAAGTGTTTTCTCTTAAATTAGCATGTTGATATTGTGCTTCATCTGATATTCCTTATAGACAAATTTTGATGTCAAAGGTGTTTTGATGTCTGCCATTGTGTGTACAATCTCCCCCAGTATCGCAGTAGTATCACAGCACATGGATGAGAGTTCCTAGTCCACATCTGCATTTTGGGACTCTAAGAAGTTTTTGGGATGAGGGAATACCACTTTACCCTAGGTTCACACCTATGCATTTTTTAGTGTGTTTTGCAGTTTGCAGAAACGCACTACAGTCCATTTCACATGGTTTCCTATGGTACACATCTATGTGTCTTGCGGCCGTTGCATTTTTGGAAAGGGTCTGGGACTTTTTCCCGCGATTTGCGGGCAATAGACTTCAATGGAACCGCACCAGAGAAGCAAGTGTTGTATTTGTAATGTGATTTTGAATGAGTATTGCGGTTTTTATTTTAACACTGTATATAGCTGGTTGCTCAGCATTAACAAGGGAGCCTCCATTAGATGGTTAGGAGTATATGTGTTTTGTTGCATGGTCCTGCGTGGCCAGCAACTATGAATTCAATTGTAGTCGCCAAATGTTGTTCTGTTTAAAGCTGTAAAACACACAGGAGATGGCAGCGGCGGCGAGGAAGAAGAAGACGGCAGCGGCAAGGAAATAGATGGTGGCAGCGGTGAGGTAGAAGAAGATGGCGGTGGTGGCGAGGAAGAAGATGGTGGTGGCGAGGAAGAAGACAGCTCCACAGGAGATGATGGGACCGGGAGATGATGGCACTGGGAGATGACAGCTGTGGGAGAAAAAACGGCTCTTGTAGTTTGTTAACAGTTCACAGTTTTTTTGGTGAATGGTTAGTAGGGGTACGATGTACCTGATACCCATTCACATAGGGGGGTGGGATCTCGATAAGCCCCCCGCTTGCACACTCCGACAACCACTGACCAAGGTTGTCGGGAAGAGTCCCTTGTCCTCATCAACATTAGGGCAAGGTGCTTTGGGGCCAAAGCACCCCCCCCATGTTGAGGGCATGTGGCCTGTTATGGTTCAGGAGGGAGGGCGCTTGCTCTTCCCCTCCCTTTCCTGACCTACCGGGCGGCTCAGTTAAGGGTCTGGTATGGACTTTGGGGGGGACCCCATGCCATTTCTTTTTATTTTGGCGTGGGGGAACCCCTCCGAATCCATGCTAGACCTGAAGGACCTGGTATAGACCTGGGGGGACCCCACGCCGTTTTTTTTTTTGCCGGGAATTTATTTATTTTTTTCATTCAGCTTTCAGTGGGGAAGCCTGCTGACAGCTGATGACTCATCGGTTGGAAAGGACACAGCAACCGGCTTCCCGGCCCCCTGCTTAGCAACCAGCTATATACAGTGTGTTTACAGTGCATTTAACCACTTAACGACCGCCCCATGTACATATACGTCGGCAAAATGGCACGGACAGGCACAATCACGTACCTGTACGTGACTGCCTTCGGATGAGTGAGGGGTCCGATCGGACCCCCCTCCGGTACATGGGGCTGTCGGTATCGGTTCGGGAGCGATCCGTGATGAGGGAGCGGCCATTGGTTTCTGGCCACCCCCTGGCGATCGCTCCCAGTGAATGAAATGCTTCCCCTGCCTGTGTAATGTATACACAGGCAGAGGAAGTGATGTCATCTCTCCATGCGGCGCTCTATTCGTCCAGATCGCCGAGGAGAGAAGACATCAAGTAAGTGCACAAACAGCCCACTGACACCAGAACACATAGGCACACAATCCCCCCCCCCCAGCCCCCAGTCACAGTGTCACTGATTGCAGTGATCATTTATTTACTGATCACTGCAATCAGTGACATTTGTGACAAAAGTGTCAGGGCAGTTAGTTAGGTCCCTTTAGGTCCAGGGTAGCCCCCTAACCCCCCCTAATAAAGGTTTAACCCTTTGATCTCCCCCCAGGTAACCCTTTCACCCCCTATCACCACTGTCACTAAGCGATCGTTTTTCTGATCGCTCTATTAGTGTCGGTGGTGCCGCTAGGTAGCCAGTTATTTTTTTAGGTTCGCCGCCAGGTTTTTATAGCATCAGGTACCCCCATATATTATCTAATAAAGGTTTAACCCCTTGATCGCCCCCCAGGTAACCCTTTCACCCCCTATCACCAGTGTCACTAAGCAATCGTTTTTCTGATCGCTGTATTAGTTATGATGGTGCCGCTAGCTAGCCATTTAATTTTTTAGGTTCACCGCCAGGTTTTTATAGCGTCAGGTACCCCCATATATTACCTAATAAAGGTTTAACCCCTTGATCGCCCCCCAGGTAACCCTTTCACCCCCTATCACCAGTGTCACTAAGCGATCGTTTTTCTGATCGCTGTATTAGTTATGCTGGTGCCGCTAGGTAGCCAGTTATTTTTTTAGGTTCGCCGGCAGCGTCAGGTATCTCCATATATTATCTAATAAAGGTTATAGCGTCAGGTACCCCCATATATTACCTAATAAAGGTTTTAACCCCCTGATTGCCCCCCAGGTAACCCTTTCACCAGTGATCACCGTATAAGTGTTACGGGTGACACTGGTTAGTCAGTTTGCTTTTTATATTGTCAGGGCACCCACCGTATATAACCCAATAAAGGTTTAACCCCCTGATCGCCCGGCGGGTAATATCAATTAGGTTTTAGTGTCAGAGAGGGTCTGCGTCGCCCCAGGCAGCATCAGGTTAGTGTCAGTAACCCTAAAACCCACACGCAAAGCATACACCTCCCTTAGTGGTATAGTATCTAAACAGATCAATATCTGAACTGATCAGATCTATACTAGCGTCCCTAGCAGTTTAGGGTTTCCAAAAACGCAGTGTTAGCGGGATCAGCCCAGATACCTGCTAGCAACTGCGTTTTGCCCCTCCGTCCAGCCCAGGCCACCCAAGTGCAGTATCGATCGATCACTGTCACTTACAAAACACAACACACATAACTGCAGCGTTCGCAGAGACAGGCCTGATCCCTGTGACTCCAGTGCTGCAGGAGGTGATTTCACCACCACAGTTAAAAAAAAGAGCATATATGCCGAAGCATGGGGGCAGCAGTACATATGGTCGAAATTCCGACGGAGGCTTGCCCGTGTAAAAGTCAGACTTTGTGTATGCGGCATAACTTTTGCGGGAGGATGCCCCCATGCTTCGGCATACATAAATAGTGCATGTATGCCCATCATTAGAAGTGGGGGAATGAAGGGAGGTATTCTAATGGTGGGCATACCCACGACCAATCTTTTTTTTTCGTTCAGCCAACAGGCTGCATGAAAAAAAAGATTACAATACATGTCCAACAAGGACCAGCAACGTACTGGTATGTTGCTGGACTTTGAATGGTTATACCAGAATGATGCCTTCGGGTTTAGGTATCATCTTGGTATCATTCTTTTCAGCCAGCGGCCAGCTTTCATGTAAAAGCAATCCTAGCGGCTAATTAGCCTCTAGACTGCTTTTACAAGCAGTGGGAGGGAATGTCCCCCCCCCCCGGATATAAAAAGCGCCATTGGGAAAGCATTTTATCACACCGATCTTGGTGTGGTCAGATGCTTTAAGGGCAGAGGAAAGATCTAGGGTCTAGTAGACCCCATTTTTTTTTCAAAAAAAGAGTACCTGTCACTACTTATTGCTATCATAGGGGATATTTACATTCCCTGAGATAATAAAAATGATAAAAAATAAATAAATGGAAGGAACTGTTTAAATAAAATAAAAAAGCAAAAAAAAAAAAAAAAGCACCCCTGTCCCGCCCTGCTCTTGCGCAAAGGCGAACGCAAGCGTCGGTCTGGCGTCATATGTAAACAGCAATTACACCATGCATGTGAGGTATCACCGCAAAGGTCAGACCAAGGGCAGTAATATTAGCAGTAGACCTCCTCCGTAAATCTAATGTGGTAACCTGTAAAGGCTTTTAAAGGCTTTTAAAAATGTATGTAGTTTGTCGCCACTGTGCGTTTGTGCGAAATTTTAAAGCATGTCGTGTTTGGTATCCATGTACTCGGCCTAAGATCATCTTTTTTATTTCATCAAACATTTGGGCAATATAGTGTGTTTTAGTGCATTAAAATTAAAAAAAGTGTATTTTTTCCCCAAAAATGCGTTTGAAAAATCGCTGCACAAATACTGTGTGGAAAAAAAAATGCAACACCCACCATTTTAATCTGTAGGGCCTTTGCTTTAAAAAAATATATAATGTTTGGGGGTTCAACGTAATTTTCTTGCAAAAAAAAAAAAAATTTTTTCATGTAAACAAAAAGTGTCAGAAAGGGCTTTGTCTTCAAGTGGTTAGAAGAGTGGATGATGTGTGACATAAGCTTCCTAATGTTGTGCATAAAATGCCAGGACAGTTCAAAACCCCCCCCAAATGACCTCATTTTGGAAAGTAGACACCCAAAGCTATTTGCTGAGAGGCATGTTGAGTCCATGGAATATTTTATATGTTGACACAACTTGCGGAAAAAAGAAAATTTTTTTATTTATTTTTTGCACAAAGTTGTCACTAAATGATATATTGCTCAAACATGCCATGGGCATATGTGGAATTACACCCCAAAATACATTCTGTTGCTTCTCCTGAGTACGGGGATACCACATGTGTGAGACTTTTTGGGAGCCTAGCCGCGTACGGGACCCCAAAAACCAAGAACCGCCTTCAGCCTTTCTAAGGGTGTAAATTTTTGATTTCACTCCTCATTGCCTATCACAGTTTCGGAGGCCATGGAATGCCCAGATGGCACAAAAATCCCCCAAATAACCCCATTTTGGAAAGTAGACATCCAAAGCTATTTGCCGAGAGGTATGGTGAGTATTTTGCAGATCTCGCTTTTTGTCACAAAGTTTTGAAAATTGAAAAAAAAATATATATATATATTTTCTTTCTTAATTTTCAAAAACAAATGAGAGCTGTAAAATACTCACCATGCCTCTCAGCAAATAGCTTGGGTGTCTAATTTCCAAAATGGGGTCATTTGGGGGGGTTTTGTGCTATTTTGGCATTTTATGGCCTTCGAAACTGTGATAGGTAGTGAGGAGTGAAATCAAAAATTTGCGCCCTTAGAAATCCTGAAGGCGGTGCTTGGTTTTCGGGGGCCCGTACGCGGCTAGGCTCCCAAAAAGTCCCACACATGTGGTATCCCCGTACTCAGGAGAAGCAGCAAAATGTATTTTGGGGTGCAATTCCACATACAACCATGGCATGTGAAAGCAATATATCATTTAGTGACAACTTTTTGTAATTTTTATTTTTTTTTGTCATTATTCAATTACTTGGGACAAAAAAAAAATATTCAATGGGCTCAACATGCCTCTCAGCAATTTCCTTGGGGTGTCTACTTTCCAAAATGGGGTCATTTGGGGGGTTTTTGTACTGCCCTGCCATTTTAGCACCTCAAGAAATGAGATAGGTAGTCATAAATTAAAAGCTGTGTAAATTCCAGAAAATGTACCCTAGGTTGTAGACGCTATAACTTTTGCACAAACCAATAAATATGAGCTTATTGACATTTTTTTTACTAAAGACATGTGGCTAAATACATTTTGGCCTAAATGTATGACTAAAATTGAGTGTATTCGATTTTTCTTATAACAAAAAGTAGAAAATATCTTTTTTTTTCAAAATTTTTGGTCTTTTTCCGTTTATATTGCAAAAAAAAAAAAAATTGCAGAGGCAATCAAATACCATTAAAAGAAAGCTCTATTTGTGGGAAGAAAAGGACGCAAGTTTCGTTTAGGTACAACATTGCATGACCGCGCAATTACCAGTTAAAGCAGCGCAGTGCCAAATTGTAAAAACACCTCTGGTCTTTATGCTGCGTATTGGTCCGGGGCTTAAGTGGTTAAAGAGGGAAAAAAATTTACTTAAAATGCAAAATACAGGTTTAAAACTGCAAAATACACTGCAAAACGTGCCTGAAAAACGCATCAAGCGCAGCCGCATAGATGTGGACCTAGACTTAGTTAGTGGGTGAGCCCACTACCGCATGCATACAATGGGTGTCTTTTGACCCCTGTTTGAGCAGACATGTGTTCTTCAAGTAGTATATCTTTCTAATGAATATAAATGTGAAACACATTGAAGTAACTACTTGTTAATAACATGAGAAAAAACTTTTTCTGATATTGCCATTATATGAGGACAATACAAAAGCAGAAAATGGCAATGGATCAATGTATATATAAACTGCCCACTCACCAAAATTGCCGTGGTCTTCTCAGCTAAACTAAACACTAAGGCCTGATTCACACCTATGCATTTTTAGTGCTTTTTTCATTTTTCAGATGTGTCCATTTAACATGGTTTCCTATGAAACACATTCTGTAGTGCAAATCTGCAAAATGCATAGGTGTGAATCAGACTTCAGTAACAAGATCAGGACTGTCCCAAGAAAAGATGCTGCCTATAATGACACACGTGGCTTTAATTCATGAAAAAACAACTTTATTTGCCTAAAAAAATCACAAAAGTATCAATTAGACAATACCTCTCAACCCAAAAACATTAAAATGGGACAAAGTTGTCTCACGGTTATAAACAAGTTTAAGACATCACTTAAAAAAAATGGGGTTACAATGCTACTGGGAAAACATCACGTTGAGACCAAAGGACCCAAACACATATTAAAACTCAGTCAGTTTGTAAAACCACATCCCCACATACTTTATATAAGTTGTGGATGTCATTTCTAATATAGCAGAGATTCACTCTGTCTATTGGTTATCACCACAGCCTGTCAATATAGCAATATGGTGCACCAGATTTAATCTGAAAGTGATAATAGCAGAATAGTTCCAGTGTATTAAGCAAGCAGCTAATTGTTTTGAACTTCCAGGTACTTTCTCCAGCATAGAATAAGTACGTGAGAAAAAGGGAGCTTTTGCATCCGAACAGATACATAACTTGTAAATTGCACGGAACTTGGTATAGCTTGACGACAGCTATATGGCAGAAATCAACAAGGCAGATCAACCGCTCAATATTGCAGTACACCAAAAGTTCACAAAGTGTTAAAGTTCAAATCGCTGCTTCACATACGTTTATAGACACAGCGGCATTGCACACTGAGCAGCTTCCAGATATTGTACATGCAGTATCATAGGAAAGCCAAGATAGAAAAGTCGCAGATGCATAGGTAGGGCAGCACAGATAGCAGTGTACCTTTAATCACATTAAACAATGGGAAAGCAGGGCAGACTTAGACAGATAGTCACTTAAGTGGAGAACCAAAGCTTTACGGCATGAAGTGGGCAAGCTTAATAGTGCCACATGTCACACTGCTTATGTCGTGGAAATTTTAAGAAGATGTATTTAATATGTATTGTCCTAGTGTCACCCAGTGTTAGTTCTCCCGCAGCCCGCGCTAAAGAGCTGACTGGTGCAGACTGACGTTGGTTGAGATAAACTTCCTGATTTGGAGAGGAGTGTTTGAGGAGTGGGGATGCCTGCCGGTGAAAGGGCCCCTGTGTGATGCACAGACGTTCGCCTGGGGGGGGATGTTTCCTCTCTGCAAACGCATTATCGGTTTAGCGGATGTATGCGCTTGTCATCTCGATATGCCTGATCAACATTGAGGTGGTGACATGAGCATACACCTGCAGATAAGCTCCCCTCATCAGGAACTGTGTTCATTGGTTATTGTATTATTATTTTATTATTATTGTATTGAATTGTGTTGTTGTTGTATTGTATCCTTTAGCTGTATTTCTTGTGTTGTCAACTCCTTATATGGACATTTCCTGTGTGGAGGGGACATCCTGTGATGTCCCCTCCCATGGAGGAGGTGATTGGCTGCTGCAGCCATAACTTCTTGTTTGTGAGATCTTTTGTGATAACAAAAGGAGCCGTTAGGCTCTCGGCGGGCAGTGATGCTGGCCGTGCTAAGAATGTAGGATGATTTTGGTGATGTCTCCTGACTTGAATGAATGGGAATCGAATGAAAGGTGAGTGAATCTTAGCTTAAGATGCATTATTTCATTAAGACGAAGTGTGTGCTTACGAGGCCATTTCATATGTACCATTTCTAAAGGGGTTTGTTTCGGGAAAAACAAGTTAGGACTGACAGCTATTGTCTGAAATGTCCTTCTTCAATGCCATGATGGGAAGCACCTATATAGGTGTTCCCATAAGAGCAAGAGGAATAGAAATGCCAACCTTTATTCCCAGGATATGTAACTCTGTAATTTTTAATTGTTACACTTACCGGGTTAAAGTATCTAAGATAGAAACTCAAAGTGATGAAAAGGAATTTAATATCCTATATACCCCACTTATTTGACTCCGAACTTGCCCCGATTTGTTTTTTCATGTACGTAAAATCCTAAATAAGAATTTGCGCAATGTATTAATCAATTTTTCTTCTTTCTTTTACGCCAATCCTTGTTGTTTACAACCCATTATTATTTTTCTAAGGCAGAGCTCACTATATTTTACTAAACTTATGTGTATCATGTTTACAATGATTACAAGATGAAATTGCTTTTGTGATGACACACCATAATAACTTGTATATTCATATTGTATGCATACATTATTTATATATAAATGTTTCCCTTTTCTTTTTCTATATGCTTCTCCCTTGGGTCCGGGGGCCGCTTGATCGTGACGTGCCTTCCTCCTTTTGCTCCTCGGTGGGGGCCGTGTCTCTGCAGCAACCTGACTCTCTGGCACTGGGGGAGGGACGCGGTCAGTGTCCCTTCTTATAGCGCCCGCAGTCGGCCTTCACACCACTGGGTGGCGCTCAGATAGTGCCGTGCCATCCCATGTTCGCCGCCGGGCGCGGCATGGCGGCGCGTTGACAGGTGACGCGCTTGATGCGCTGTCGCTGTCTTGCGCGTTGGCCCGCCTCCGACACCATGGATTGATTAGGCGGCAACGGTTGTACCGGGACTTCGTCCACTGGGATGACGAAGAGGCCACACACGGGACGTTCCATGCGGACGGCAGGGGGAGGAGTCCAACACCCGGTTAGGGAGGATCTGATGTCCAATCAGTAGACAGCGACAGGTATTTTAGGCACACTCCCCACTGGGATTTGTCTCATGACTCCCGGGGAGCGTATCACACTGGTCTTTCATTCCTTGAGAGGTAAGCATGGAGCCAGCAGGCCACTGCTACAGATCTTGTAAAGCTTTTAATGCGAACCAATGAACTACTACATATCTCTTTATTCATGAAATCCTTCCCTTTCTTCTCAAGGGCCCCTGTTTACATTGCCCCTTTTCAGGGCAATAAGATCAGCAGGTCCAGTTACGTGAGTACTTTTTTCAAAATCAATACTCATTCATAGTTTGCACTTATTAACATAATAATCAACATACAATTTTAATTCACTCACTCAATCTTATTGCCACTCAGTGCTCCTACTGCACCACATCATTATGTACAAGGATGTTAATATATCTAATTGTTTTACACCCACACTTTAATGAATTATATCATATATATTTTTCTACATACTTTATTCACTTGCTCACTTATTTTATTACCTATTACCCACTTTTTTATTTTTCATGATTATTATTTTATTTTTTATTTCATTTGATTTTAGTGTTTTCTAACACATAACTCATCGTTCCATGCATTCAACTTCTTTCACCAACCTCACCATCTTTTATACACTCCATTTTAATGCCAATATATGTAATACAATTCCATACATTGGTCTCTATACACTGAAATGCACTCCAACTTTTGGAACCTTCCTTTTTTTCCACATTACTAATATACATAGACTAGTTTCTACCCTAATACAAGTACAACACCAATTTAGCAAAAAATAAACACAATATCCATATATAAATAGTTATATATGCAAATATAATTTTCTCATAATGTACTAATATATGAAAGGGACCGTTCCGGGTCGGACCCATGAACAGTCAGCAGCGGATACACACGAACCGATGCTGGCGTTCTGGGGTAGACTACCGGACATGTCAGCTAAAATATAGTAACAGTAGCGCCTGCAAGGGCATCCTAGAGCTGTCAGGTTGAGGACCTGTGTGGTCAGTGCCATCTGCCCTGTATCAGAATTATAGTAGAGACAATAGAAAATTTTAAACATATTAAGATGACTCAATTATTTCCAGGTGTTTGGCATATGGTACATTGTTACCTGCTTCCCCTGCTTTCTTGTCTGCAATTGGGATACCCACCAGGTGTGTGACTTCTTGTGAGCCGGGTGGTCTGTGGAGCGTGTCCGCCTTGGAGCGGGAGGCGGGCGCCTCGGCAACACGGACCCCTATCGGGATTCTTGGGAGATCACACAAAACTATGTTTTTAATACAAAGTCTCTGGTTTAGCCATACAATGTGGTGAAGAGGGTAAATATGCAATTTCTAAGTAATCATGATATATACAGCATTTTGTTTTCTGTACGTCTCCCAACAAACCAATATTGACTACTATGTAAAAATTACTTACTAGCTTATCGTGAATGATAGGAGACGTTGGAAATATGCCTAATTCTAATATATTTATTTTACTTTTGATGTCTTATAGAATAATAAGATCCCCCTGAGGAAGACCTAGATAGGTCAAAATGCATCAGGGTTTTTTCTTCTGTACATCGTAATGCATTCAACACGTTTTGTCATACCATTTTTTGTATCTACCACATGTATATGAATTGTATTATCCTTGCAATTATCGTGTTTGGCTTTGTAATTACCGGAGCTCATAAATTCATGAATTCATTTTTTTACATTACATGCCCCAATCGCAATTTCTCTATGAATAAAATCCCAATTTTTTTATCTACAATTGACCTATTTTTTTGCTGCTCAAAAACCCCATGGGAAAATGTTCTTTCTATGTTCAAATATCTAAATCGGGATGCGCAGCCCTCTCACACTTCTATATGTGTCAATATTTGTTGAAGTGTGTGCTTATTAGCACAAGGAGAAATGGCTGTGTGCTCTGCATTCAACCTATTTGTCCATGTCACTTACCGCCCACATGAAGGAATTACGGCACTCCCGCTGCTGTGAGCCTCACTTAAAGCATAGCTTCTCTTGATGATATGGGACAGCAGCTTTGTTGCTGTACCCGAGCCATCTCCCACTTGAAGTAGCACCCTGAAACACTTCCTGTGACTACATCCAATGCCTCAGGTTGTGGGGGCGTGATGAAGCAATGTCATAACGGAATTATGTCAATGCGTTTCACTGTAATCACATGACAGCTTCTTCAGGACCAGGAGCACCTCCCTCTCTTCTCTTTTTAAAGACATATCAATTAGCATGTTACCAGGTTGCTCCTATTAGAACACTAGCCTAAAAAGTAATCATGCCAAATATATACAGTACGTAATGTAAATAAAAACAGTAGCATTCTCCCAAGAGAAACCATCCATTCTACGTGACTGAATCCAATTAAGACACACACACATGATTTTACATTTGTCAACACAGGAGTAGAAATCGATCACTAAAAACATATACAGGGTCATTTACTATAGCACTAATTAGCGATAATTGCCCTGAATTAGCGCTAAAACGGTATTCACTATAGCGCTGGAGAGAAAATACTCCTAAAATCGAATTTACTATAGCTCTCAGAATCCAAATAGCGCTCAAATCCTTACTTTGCTAAGAGGCTGGAGAATTGCACATGGAAATAATGTTTAGAGCATGATATAATTGCCTAAATGGTATTGAAATATGTGGTATATTATTTAAAGATAATCTGCTTTTAAACTGTGTGAAAAAGTGATTTCTACACTGAAATATCTTTAAAAGTCTGAGAAGTGAAAAATTCCCCGTTTTTGGACAACTAGGTTCCAGCACAACTGAGCATGCTCAGACCTGCAAATAGCTCTAATTTTAACTCAAGTGTCTTTTTTAACAAGAGTTATGCCGCATACACATGACCGTTTTTCACAATGTTAAAAATGCCATTTTTTAAATTGGGCATTAAAAACGATCGTGTGTAGGCTCCAGAGCATTTTTAACGACATGAAAAATGGCCTAAAAAAAATGAGAACCTGCTCTATTTTTTTCACGTCATTTTTCACTTCGTTTTTTTTAACGACGTGAAAAACGGTAGTGTGTATGCTTTTACGAGGGGAAAAAAAACGCGCATGCTCCGAATCAAGTATGAGACGGGAGCGCTCGTTCTGGTAAAACTAGCGTTCGTAATGGAGATAGCACATTCGTCACGCTGTAACGGACTGAAAAGCACGAGGCTGAAAAGCGCAAATCATCGCTCAACAAACTTTACTAACATGAAGGGTGGCGCCATTCGAACGGAACTTCCCCTTTTATAGTGCCGTCGTACGTGTTGTACGTCACTGCGCTTTGCTCAAGCGTTTTTTTTAATGAACGTGTGTATGCAAGACAGGCTTGAGAGGAAACAAGAAAAATCACGTCGAGAAAAACGTCGTTTTTGAAGATGACATTAAAAACGATCGTGTGTACGCGGCATAAGGCCCCTTTCACACGGGACGGATCCGTGAGGATCCGCCCCGTGAACCTCCACTTGGTCAGCGGGGATTGCTCCGCTGATCCCCGCTGAGCCGGCGGATGACAGGGCGGTCCCTGCACACTGTGCAGGGACCGCCCTGTCAGATCACCGCTCTCCCCTATGGGGGGATCGGATGAACACGGACCGTCTGTCCGTGTTCATCCGATCTGCTCTGCAGACAGATAGAAAAATAGGATTTTCCTCCCTCTGCAGAATCGGGGGATTGCGGACACGGAGGAGGAGATCGGGTGTCTGCGGATGTTCATCCGCTGACACCTGCGATCTCATAGGGACCAATGTATGTCCCTTTTTCATCCGTAAACGGATGGATGAAAAAGCGGACATACGGTCCGCTAAGTGTGAAAGGGGCCTTATAGAGAGCATTTTTTGGAAGTGAAAATCTGAGCTATTATAGTCCAATGCAATTTTTAGCCATTGATTCTAATGGTACAATTGTAACTTTCACAAATAAATCCTTTAAAATGTTGAGATGAAATGTATCTTTCTCTGATATAATTTTTCCTTTGCAACATTGTTGCTACTACACTATATTTTGTTTTTAAGAATGCTAGAATGTGGAATGTTTTGATAAAATATATTTCCTGGTGCCTCCATGGCAGCATACCTGTGACAAGCTCCGCCTTGGCTCCTCCCTCAGGACTAGTGAATATTATAAAAGAGTTGATTAGTACAGCCCCAGCATTCTCCTTTTTTTCCTCATACCTCATGGCAGTGAATTCTGGTCGAACGTCCTTACCTTCTGCAGTCGGCAGCTTCCGTCCGGGTTCAAGCCTCTCCCGGACTCGGTCCCTTCTCTTGGGCAGCTAAACGCGCTTATAAGGTTGGGAGTCCCTTCTGTAGGATCTTTTGGGACAAGCAGTTTGTCTCTTAACTAAGAGCTCTACCTGCAGCACATCTCCCAGGCTATTTCTGCATTTCTTTTTTTTTTCTCTTTTTTCCTTCCTTTTAGCTTTTTCTTTCTAGCCGTTTTCTTAGTGTTTCCCATTTCCTTTATGCCCCATGTCTCCCCCTCGCCCTCTATCACCTCCTCGATCCCCATTAGGGATTGCGCGCGCTCACTCCCAGCTTTTTTGTTTACTTACGGCGTCTTTCGCCGCGTTCTGCGCATGCGCCGACGCCCGGGACCTCCGGGTCCTAGAGCCGCTGGTTTGCGCATGCGCGGAAGCCTCGGCGGCCATCTTAGGTTAGGGAAAAATGTTGTTTTCTTGTCCTTAACCCTAAATTACAGGGCAGAGGCGTTTTCCTCTATCCACCTGGTCCCATTTATCTCCCTGGCTGCCTGAGATCTACTTAACAGAAAGCCAGAAAGCTCCAGGGAAGAATATCTGTCGTTTCAGGTAAATAAAATAAATATATATATATATATACATATATATATATATATATATATATATATATATATATATATATAAAAAAAAAGGGGGGAAATAGTTTTTAAAATTAAAATTAATTATAGTATATGCAGGTGTGCAAGTAAAACTAAAAAAAATAAAAGGGAAAAATTGTTTAAAAAAATATATAGTATATGCATGTGTGCAAGGAAACATCCCCCCCCCCCCCAAAAAAAAAAAAAAAATTATTTTATATAAATATATTAATATTTAAAAAAAAACAAAAACACAGAGATTTTTTTTTCTCTTAGCCAGATTAGGACATGGTCGTTAACACTTTCCTGTTCCTTTCTTAGCTGCTTCCTCTGCTAAGCCACCTAACATGAGCCATTCGCCGCACATACAAGATCCTACTCTACACTTAAGGTAAGGACCTACATCCAGGTAAGTTTACGCATTTAAAAAAAAAAAAAGAGTGCACTGAGGCTGGTACTCTTATGTATCTCAGCCTTGTACGCCAGAAGACGTCTAAAAGACCTCAAGGCGACATGAGGACTCTGATGACTCTAGTCCCAGCAGAGACAGCTCTTCCAGGCGTGGAGACCATGGGAGTGGCAGGAAGTCATCGGCCAAAAAACGCCGTCACTCACGCTCCCCAAGACCTAGAAGATCTCCAAAATGTCAGGCCTGTGGAGCCACCCCGCTTCCACACAAGCTAATCTGTCGAGATTGCCTAAGGGACTATGCAGCGGACAGAGAGTTCGAAGGCCTGCGAGTGGCAGACCTACTTAAAGTGGAGGTAAACCCTCCTATCATTTTCAGCCAAGGAAGCTGCCATCTTGGACTTGACAGTTTGGTTTAGAGCACAACCAATGTGACAATTAGCATTCCCGGCATGCCGGGAATATAAATGTTTTTTGAAACTGTTAAATCGATGGGTTTACTTCCATTTTAAGAAAGCAGTAAAGAATTCCCTTGTGGAATTGGTAGCCACAATGCCGCCGCAACAGCTGGCATCTCCTACTCAGGAGCAAACAGCTGAGGCATCCATTCCCGGGCCATCCTCAAGTGAAATCTCACACCGGACGCCTGCTTCTTCCTCTAAACATCAGGAAGAGAATGCCATCTCAGGGGACTTCTCTGATGAAGTGCACGCTGGTTTGCGAGTGCACGCAGGTCCATTGGTCTGCGAGTGCACGCAGGTCCGTTGGTCTGCTAGTGCACGCTGGTCTGCGAGTGCACGCAGGTCCTTTAGTCTGCGAGTGCACGCTGGTCTGCGAGTGCACGCAGGTCCTTTGGTCTGCGAGTGCACGCTGGTCTGCGAGTGCACGCAGGTCCTTTGGTCTGCGAGTGCACGTGGGTCCATTGGTCTGCGAGTGCACGCTGGTCTGCGGGTGCACGTGGGTCCATTGGTCTGCGAGTGCACGCTGGTCTGCGTGGTACCTGTGTATTGTCTTGTTGAGTACCTGTGTATTGTCTTGTTGAGTACCTGTGTATTGTCTTGTTGAGTAGTTGGGTCAGGAAGCTAGTGTTAGGTAATTTGGACAGGGTATAATCTCTAATCCTCATTAAATTAATAGGTACAATGCCCGGCGGGTGTGGCGAGGCAACTCGGTGTACATCTTGCAGCATGTATGCGTTCCTTAATCATCTGATCGAGGGCGATTACTGCTGTGCAAAATGTAAGCACATGGTTTCCCTGGAAGCCCAGGTTCTGAATCTAGGGAAGCAACTGTCAGCACTGGGAAGACCCTCCACACTAAAGGAGAGCTGGAAACGTACCCGGCAGATGATGGCAGGGGCCAGCACAGAGGTGGGTGGAGACAAAGAGGTGCAGGCAATAGAAAATAGTAGATGGGTGACAGTCAGGAAGGGTAGAGTGCGAAGTGCCAGGGAGGCCGATCCAGGGCTGGAGCATCCCAATAAGTATGCTCCATTGAGTGACATTGGTGAAACCAGTCAGGGACCAGCACTGCTGGAGCTGAGGGACTCTCCTAGCTGCCGGGGGAAGAACTCCTCCAGTGAGAGTGGGGAGGAAGCGAAGGGAAAGGAAAGACAGATTCTGGTGGTAGGGGACTCAATTCTTAGAAGGACAGAGAGGGCAATCTGTAACAAAGACCTGAAGCGCCGAACTGTATGTTGTCTACCGGGCGTTTGGGTTCGGCACATCACGGATCTGGTGGACAGATTACTGGGAGGGGCTGGGGAAGACCCAGCTGTCATGGTGCACGTTGGCACCAATGACAAAGTCAGAGGCAGATGGAGTGTCCTAAAGTACGTGTCAGGAACTTGGTAGGAGGCCGAGATGCTGGGAGGGCTCCCCTTGCGGCCGAGTGCAGCACACCACTGAAGATGACACAGCAGGTGTAGTGCCCACAGAAGCACGGGTGCCAGGTAACTGAAGACAGACGTGCTTGGAGGGTCCAGGAGACAGAGACCAGTGGAGCAACTGGAAAGCTGAGTCGGGAGCCAGGCCAAGAATCATTCACAGGAAGACAGTCCGTAATCAGAATGACCAGGGATGAGCCGAGTCTTAGTGCAGGGAGCAGGATATGCAGAGTTCAATAGACAAGCCGGGGTCGGATGCAGGGAGCAGGCAGAAGGAGGTCAGGTGCAAGCCAAGAGTCGAGCCAAAGGATCAGGAAGAGCGGGTCAGAACAAGCCGGGTCGGTACACAGGAGATCAGATCAACAGGTGATTCAGGATCCAGGAACACAGGGGGAGCTGAAGATAATCCAGCAAATGCAGACACTAGCAGACTTCCTTATATAGGCCCATGTGACCTGCTGGTAGAGATGCTGGGTCCTAAAGTCCTTCTCCTTCTGTTGGTTCCCTGACAGTGCCTTTGCCTATGCAGGTTTGCCAACCCTGCACCATTACGCACAGGGATGCGCCTATTTCCCTGACAGTGCCCCCCCCCCAACGGGCAGACTCCGGATGCCCAGTTGCGCCCATTTT
Organism: Rana muscosa; assembly: GCA_029206835.1. NCBI lineage: Eukaryota > Metazoa > Chordata > Amphibia > Anura > Ranidae > Rana > Rana muscosa. The sequence continues at coordinate 997,905,326 of CM055118.1, forward strand.
GCGGGATGACTGGTGCAAAATCTTTGTATAAGCCTAGGGGCATGTACATGACTCGCAGGTTCCCAAGAGCTCTCTTCTGCAGGGTATCCTTTCCACTTAATTAAAAACTGAATTGTCCTACCTCTCCGACGACAGTCAAGGATGGACTCCACTTCGAATTCAGTCTCGTCTCCAACCAAGACCGGAGGTGGGGGTATTTCTTCTCTCCCTGAAAAAGGACTGGAAATTACATGTTTAAGAAGTGCAACATGAAATACAGGGTGGATTTTATACGATTCAGGCAAGGCAAGTTCGAAGGCTACTGGATTTATTTCCCGTTTTATTTCAAAAGGGCCAATAAACTTCGGTCCCAATTTTCGGGAAGGACAAGGCAGTTTGAGGTTTGCAGATGAGAGCCACACCTTGTCCCCCACCTTAAAGGCAGGGTTTCCTCTCTTCTTCTTGTCATACTGTCTCTTATATCCTTCTTGGGCTTTACGCATTGTGTCCTGGAGAATCTGATAATTGGTTTGGATGGAATTTATTCTGTCCTGGACTGCCGGGACTGAGGATTCGGGAATGACATTGGGTAAAAATGAAGGGTGGTAGCCATAGTTCGCCCAAAAGGGTGACTGGTTGGTAGCAGTGTGCACAGAGTTGTTATATGCGAATTCCGCACAGGGCAATAATGAGATCCAATCGTCCTGAGAAAAGGAACAAAAACAACGCAGGTATTGCTCTAAGGTCTGGTTAGTCCTTTCTGTTTGGCCGTTACTCTGGGGATGGTAAGCTGTGGAAAAACATGTCTCAATTGATAGTGATTTGCAAAGGTTCCTCCAGAACCTAGAGGTGAATTGTACACCTCTGTCTGACACGATGTTATCTGGTACTCCGTGTAGTCTGACTACTTCTTTAATGAAAATTTCTGCTGTGTCCATGGCAGAAGGTGTGCCCATCATTGGTAAGAAATGCGCCATCTTGGATAGCCGGTCTACTACTACTAGAATGGTTGTAAACTCTTCTGAAGGGGGTAAATCCACAATAAAGTCTAAAGAAATATTTTTCCAAGGTTGTTCTGGAACTGGCAGTGGTCTTAACAGGCCCCAGGATTTCGTGTTGGACCCCTTATTCCTTTGGCATATTGTGCAGGAGTTGACATAGTCCTTACAATCGGCTCTCAGAGTGGGCCACCATAAAGACCGTTCGACCAGTTCGGTCATTTTTCGGACCCCAAAGTGGCCAGCCAGCTGGTGATCGTGGAAAGTTTTTAGGACCTGAAGCCTGGCTTGCTGTGGGACAAAAATCCTGTCTTGATGCCAAAGGAGTCCCTCCTGGCTTCTGAGGGAGGAGATTTCTGTTTCCGTGCACTGAGTGGATGCTTGTTCAATTGAAGCTCTTAAATCGGGCTGGATCAAGAGGAAGTTTTGAGGGGACAGAATTGGACTGGGTGTAATCTCTTCAGGGGTATCAGGAAACATTCTGGACAAGGCATCGGCTTTTCCATTTTTAGACCCTGGGCGGAAGGTGATATGGAAATTGAATTGAGAAAAGAATAAAGCCCATCGAGCCTGCCGGGGTCTCAGTCGCTTGGCCGTGCGGAGATACTCCAAGTTCTTATGATCTGTAAAGATCAAAATAGGGTGGACGGCGCCCTCCAGGAGATATCTCCATTCCTCCAGGGCGGTCTTTATTGCCAAGAGCTCTCGATCCCCTACGTCGTAGTTCTTCTCAGGCTGGGTCATCTTCCGTGAAGAGAAGGCCACGGGATGAAGTAGGGCTTTGGGCCCCTGACGCTGGGAAAGAACTGCTCCTGTGGCTACTTCGGAGGCATCAACTTCCAGAACATAGGGCAAGGCAGGATCGGGATGCTGTAAAACAGGTGCAGAGGTAAAGAGGACCTTTAGTTGATCAAAGGCCGTTTGTGCTGCTTCGGACCACTGGAATCTGGTATGCTGACGTGTTATCTGGGTAATTGGTGCTACAATGGTAGAAAAGTCTCTTATAAATCTTCGGTAAAAATTTGCGAAGCCGATGAACCTCTGAACACTCTTCTTATCAGAAGGGGCCGGCCACTCAAGAATGGCTTTCACCTTCTGAGGATCCATGGCTATCCCATTGGTGGTGATAATGAGTCCGAGGAACTGGATTGTCGTCTTCTCAAAGTCGCATTTTTCGGCTTTTACATACAATCCGTGTACCCTGAGGATGCCCAGTACCTTTTTTACATGTGTTCTGTGAAGCTCCAGAGTAGCTGAGAATATGAGGATATCATCGAGGTAGACGATAATGAAGTGGTCTAGGTACTGCCGGAAGATATCGTTTATGAAATGTTGGAATGTGGCTGGGGCGTTGCATAATCCAAATGGCATTACTAAGTATTCAAAATGTCCAAACCTTGTTCTGAACGCTGTTTTCCACTCGTCCCCCTCCCGGATGCGGACAAGATTGTAGGCTCCACGTAGGTCTAGTTTAGTGAAGACATGAGCTGTACGGAACCTCTGGAAGAGTTCTGGGATGAGGGGGAGCGGGTAGCGATTTTTAAGAGTAACTCTATTCAATTCTCTGTAATCCACACATGGCCTCAAAGTTTTATCCTTCTTCTCAACGAAGAAAATGCCGGCACCGGCAGGAGAGGAGGAAGGGCGGATAAATCCCTTTTCAAGGTTTTCATCAATATACTGTCTCAAAGTCTCAAGTTCAGTCTCAGAGAGGGGAAAAAATACGGCCAAAAGGAATCTCAGCCCCCGGTAACAACTCAATGGGGCAATCGTAGGGACGATGCGGGGGTAGAGTATCTGCTTTCTTCTTGTCAAAGACATCCTTGAACTCCTGATAGGCTGCTGGTATATTGGGATCCACACTGGGTGTGGGTAGAACAGACATGCAACTGGAAGAGTCCTTGGTTTCAGGAACAAGACAATGCTGCCGGCAGTAGGGAGAGGTGAAGAAAACTTCCCTTTTGGACCAGTCAATCTGAGGGTTGTGTGCCTGTAGCCATGGGGTTCCCAAGATGACAGGGAATATAGGAGAGCTCAGGACATCAAAACGTAGAAATTCCTGGTGACCAGAATTGATGGAGGTAAGGATAGGTGCCGTTTCCTGGGTGACATGCCCGGAACTGGGCATTGAGCCGTCGGCCAGGTGGACAGTCAGTCTTTGGCCCTTGTGGTGGAGGGGAATAGCGAGTCTCTTTGCCAGTGTCAGATCCAAAAAGCAACTACATGCCCCGGAATCCAGTATTGCTTGGAGGTGAACTTCTTGTCCTGCTATCAGTAATGTGACAGGAAGAGTAATGTGAGAGGAGGAGGACCTGGACACCTGACAGTTGACCGTGGTGCGGAGGACCGATTTCCTGGGTCTTATGGGGCAAAAGGTTATATAATGACTGGTTCCCCCGCAGTAGAAGCAAAGGTTCGCCTGTCGGCGACGAAGTCTCTCCCCTGAGGTTAATGCCGGATGAGCCAGGCCAAGCTGCATAGAACTAGATGTGGGCGGAGCTTCGAGAAGTTGGGGGGTTTGGATGCGTTCAGACCGGCGCTCTCGTAAGCGTCTGTCGAGTTGAATAGTCAATAGGATGAGACCCTCTAGAGTTGAAGGGGTCTTGACTCTAGACAGTTCATCCTTGAGGGATTCAGACAGTCCCAGCCGATACTGATAACGTAACGCTGCCTTGTTCCATCCTGAGTCTGAGGACCAGGTACGGAATTCCACTGTGTAATCTTCCGCAGGGCGCTGACCCTGCCGTATGGCATGTAGAGCAGCTTCAGCAGTGGCCGCCCGCAGGGGATCCTCATATAACTGGGCCATGATTTCAAAGAACTGGTCCACAGAATTGATGAGGGGACTTTCCTGCTCCAGTAAGCCATGAGCCCATACTTGGGGTTCGTCAGTCAGCAAAGAAATGATGAATCCCACTTTCACTGCTTCAGAGTAAAAGGTCCGTGGTTGCAGAGCCAGGTACAGGTAACAGGCGTTTTTAAAGGATCGGAATTTCTTCCGATCACCGGAGAAGCGTTCAGGTGTTGGCACTCGTGGTTCCGGAGGGGGCATCACCACAGCAGGAGTGGTTGCCAAGGAACTAGTTAAAGATGACCCTTGACCTGCGGGAGAAGGTTTTGCAGGCAGGTGCTGCAGTCGGCCCTCTAATTGGCGGTACTCTTTCTGGAGTTCTTGGATGGCCTGGGTGAGGGCTGTGATCTGTAGGCTGGCGGCTTCCAGCGGGGAGACACCTCCGTCGGCCTCTGACATGGCTGGTTTATACTGTCAGGAACTTGGTAGGAGGCCGAGATGCTGGGAGGGCTCCCCTTGCGGCCGAGTGCAGCACACCACTGAAGATGACACAGCAGGTGTAGTGCCCACAGAAGCACGGGTGCCAGGTAACTGAAGACAGACGTGCTTGGAGGGTCCAGGAGACAGAGACCAGTGGAGCAACTGGAAAGCTGAGTCGGGAGCCAGGCCAAGGATCATTCACAGGAAGACAGTCCGTAATCAGAATGACCAGGGATGAGCCGAGTCTTAGTGCAGGGAGCAGGATATGCAGAGTTCAATAGACAAGCCAGGGTCGGATGCAGGGAGCAGGCAGAAGGAGGTCAGGTGCAAGCCAAGAGTCGAGCCAAAGGATCAGGAAGAGCGGGTCAGAACAAGCCGGGTCGGTACACAGGAGATCAGATCAACAGGTGATTCAGGATCCAGGAACACAGGGGGAGCTGAAGATAAACCAGCAAATGCAGACACTAGCAGACTTCCTTATATAGGCCCATGTGACCTGCTGGTAGAGATGCTGGGTCCTAAAGTCCTTCTCCTTCTGTTGGTTCCCTGACAGTGCCTTTGCCTATGCAGGTTTGCCAACCCTGCACCATTACGCACAGGGATGCGCCTATTTCCCTGACAGTACGATTTTAGGGACTTGGGAGCTAAATTGAGCAAAAGGACCTCCAACGTAGTTTTCTCAGGAATACTACCGGTACATCGAGCCACACCAGAAAGGCAGAGGGAGATTAGGGAAGTGAACAAGTGGCTGAAGAGCTGGTGTAGTAAGGAGGGGTTTGGGTTCCTGGAGGACTGGGCCGACTTCTCAGTCGATAACCAGTACTATAGAAGGGACGGACTGCACCTAAATGAGGAGGGTGCAGATCAGCTGGGAATAAGGATGGCCAAAAAGTTAGAGGGGTTTTTAAACTAGGCAACGGGGGGGAGGGTCCAGAGATAGTGAGAGTCAGTGGGGAACATATTCTGGAGGTTAGTATTAGGGGCATTAGTGGTAGGGTAACCAAAGCACATAAACCCAAGGTAAGTATAGTAGCAAGTCCTAGTTGCAATCTGGGAACACCCAAGAGGATAGTATGTGACCGGTCAAAATATATTAATGCATTAAAGTGTCTGTTCACCAATGCCAGAAGTCTGCCAAGCAAAATAGGTGAGTTGGAAGCTCTGGTGCATGAGGAGAGCTATGATGTAATCGGTATTGCTGAAACTTGGCTTCATTCCTCACATGACTGGGCTATTAATATTTCTGGCTATGCACTCTTTCGGAAAGACAGGGTAAAAAGGAAAGGTGGAGGGGTCTGTCTCTATGTGAGAAGTGATCTCAAAGCGAGTGTGAAAGAGGACCTGGTGGATGGAGAGTGGGATGAGTCTGAAGCATTATGGGTGGAACTGCATACAGATGTGCGTAGTTCAAAGTTAATCATTGGAGTTTGTTATAGACCACCCAATGTTAATGAGGAGGTGGAGACTCGGCTCCTTGCACAGATGGAAAGGGCTGCAAGGGCTGGGACGGTGATAATAATGGGGGATTTTAACTACCCAGAAATTGACTGGAGTAATGGAACTGCTGGGACAGTTAAAGGGCAAAAATTTATAAACCTATTGCAGGACAATTTTATGGTCCATTTTATTGAGACCCCAACTAGGAATGATGCTCTGTTGGACCTGGTAATCTCAAACCATGCAGAGCGTATTACTAATGTTCAGATAAAGGAACACCTGGGTAGCAGTGACCATAACATGATTTCATTTGATGTTAGTTGTAAGCAAAAATCACATACGGGAAAGATAAAAACACTTAATTTCAAGAGAGCAAATTTTCCAAGGATGAGGGCTGCTCTCCAGGACTTAGACTGGGAGGGAATATTGGCATCAATGGGCACAGAACAGAAATGGGAATTCTTCAAAAAGACTGTTTGTGAACGCACTGCAAAGTATAAAAATAAAACCTATGTGGCTCACTGCCAAAGTTAAAAAAGCTATAAACTATAAGAAAAGAGCTTTTAAAAAATATAAAAATGAGGGAACACTAGTGTCATTTAAATGTTACAAAGAATATAACAGGATATGTAAAAAGGAAATCAAGAATGCAAAAATTCAAAATGAACGACAGATTGCAAAAGATAGTAGGACAAACCCCAAAAAATTCTTCAAATATATTAATAGTAAAAAGGTCAAGTCTGAGCATGTAGGCCCTTTACAAAATAATCTAGAGTGGGTGACTGGGGACAAAGAGAAGGCTAATTTATTAAATACTTTCTTCAGTTCTGTGTATACAAAGGAGCATGGGGGAGCTCATGTCCAAAATGGGGGTGGTAGGGACACAGCCCCAAATCCACAATGGCTCAAAAGTGATATGGTCCAGAAATATTTAGATGGAATAAAGGTGGATAAAGCACCTGGACCAGATGGCATACACCCACTGATCCTAAAAGAATTGAGCTCTGTAATTTCAAAGCCATTGTATTTAATTTTTAGGGACTCATTAAATGACAGGAATAGTACCACTGGATTAGCGCAGGGCCAATGTGGTGCCTATATTTATAAAGGGAATTAAGTCTTTACCAAGTAACTATAGACCTGTTAGTTTAACTTCTATAGTTGGGAAGATACTGGAGAGATGAATAAAAGACCACATAGATGAGTTCTTGCTGGAAAAAAAAATATTTAAGCAACAGACAGCATGGATTCATGAAAGACAGAAGTTGTCAGACAAACCTGATTTCTTTTTATGAAGAGGTAAGTAAGACCTTGGACAGAGGGGTGGCTGTGGACGTGGTATACTTGGATTTTGCAAAAGCATTCGATACAGTTCAACACACGGCTCATGTGCAAGGTAAAGTCTACAGGATTGGAAATATCAGTTTGTAAATGGATAGAAAACTGGCTAAAAGACAGAATTCAGAGAGTAGTGGTTAATGATTCTTACTCTGAATGGTCCAAGGTTATCAGTGGTGTACCCCAAGGTTCAGTGCTGGGACCCTTACTTTTTAATATCTTTATAAATGATATTGGGTCTGAGATCAAAAGTAACATTTCTGTCTTTGCAGATGACACCAAGCTATGCAGTGGAATAACGTCCTTACAGGATGTCGCCAATTTACAAGCCAACCTCAATGCTCTGTCTAATTGGGCGACTATGTGGCAGATGAGGTTTAATGTTGATAAATGTAAAGTTATGCACTTGGGGGCTAAGAATATGAATGCATCATACATACTAGGGGGAGTACACCTGGGGGGATCCGTAGTGGAGAAGGATTTGGGGGTTTTGGTAGATCATTAGGTCAATAATGGCATGCAATGCCAAGCTGCGGTTTCCAAAGCGAGCAAAGTCCTTTCTTGTATTAAGAGACGTATGGTCTCCAGAGAGAGAGATATCATTTTGCCCCTGTTCAAATCATTAGTAAGACCTCATCTGGAATATGCAGTTCAGTTTTGGGCCCCAGTTCTCAAAAAGGATATTGGGGAACTGGAGAAAGTGCAGAGAAGGGCAACCAAACTGATAAGAGGCATGGAGGAGCTCAGCTATGAGGAAAGATTAGAGGAATTGAATTTATTCACTCTTGAGAAGAGGAGATTAAGGGGGGATATGATCACCATGTACAAATAAATAAGGGGTCCATATAGTGAACTTGGTGCTGAGTTATTCACTTTACGGTCAACACAAAGGACAAGGGGGCACTCTTTGCGTCTAGAGGAAAAGAGATTTCACCTCCAAATACGGAAAGGTTTCTTCACAGTAAGAGCTGTGAAAATGTGGAATAGACTCCCTGCAGAGGTGGTTCTGGCCAGCTCAGTAGATTGCTTTAAGAAGGGCCTGGATTCTTTCTTAAATGTACATAATATAACTGGGTACTGACATTTATAGGTAAAGTTGATCCGGGGAATATCCGATTGCCTCTCGGGGGATCAGGAAGGAATTTTTTCCCCTGCTGTAGAAAATTGGATCATGCTCTGCTGGGGTTTTTTGCCTTCCTTCTGGATCAACTGTGGGTATAGAATTGGGTATATGGGATTGTACGATATTTTTTTTTATTTTTATTTTTTTATTATTTTATTTTTTTATGGTTGAACTGGATGGACTTGTGTCTTTTTTCAACCTGACTAACTATGTAACTATGTAACTATGACATAGATGCCTGTGGTTTTTGGTCTTCGCTATAGTCCAGCCTTATGTGCAGGCGGTAAAACAAGCGATCGGCTAGGAAGAGACTGACACAGAAGTCTAAGTCGTACTTCCCCTCTCTAACACCAGATTTCCTTTTCCCCTCTTATGGGCAAGATCAAGAGTGTGATTGAGGAAGAATGAAAGAAGATGGAGAAAAGATTCTCCATTAAGGACTGGGAAAGTTATACCCTCTCTCAAAGGCCGATTCCGCAACGCTGGAGGGCCCTCCAGTGGTCGATGCAGCTGTGGTAAGGTTGGCAAAGAACGTCACATTGCCCATGGAAGACTCGACCTTGTTTAAGGATCCACCATACAGAAGGATGGATCTTGATCTCCCACCAGATGGCGGGCATTGCCTGTAAATCTGCGATAGCCCTGACGTCAGTGTCCAACGCCCTACGCGTCTGGACAGATGATATAGAGTTGGCAATCCAACAGGATATCCCTGGGGAGGACATCATCAGGGCCTTAGATGAGCTAAAGTTCTCAGCAGATCCTATTGGTGAAGCTGCAATCGATTCAGATCGATGCTCCGCAAGGTCAGTGCTCCACACAGTTATGGCCAAACGGGCCTTGTGGCTTGAACCATGGTCAGGACGCCAGGCCATCCCAAGCGATCCCTGTGGGGGCCAGACTCAAACACTTCACGAAGATCTAGGAACAAAGTACAGGGATCCGTGGGTAGTCTCCACAGTTAAATAGGGTCACTTCTGGACGTTTCTAGACAAACCCCCCAAAGACAAGGGTGTCAAGGTCCCCCCAAAAAAATGCAAAAGCACTAAAGCGATTTATTCTCCTCTTGCAGAAACAACAAGCAGTGGTTCCAGTGTCTCCATCAGAAATATTTTCGGTTTTTACTCCACCCTGTTTCTAGTCCCCAAGAGAAATGGAGGTTGGAGACCCGTGATAGACCTGAAGAGGCTAAATCGCTATATCTTCCTAAAAAATTCAAAATGGAGTCGCAATAAACTATTATGCATATAATCCAACCAGGGGATTGGATGTCATCAATAGACTTGCAGGATGCTTACCTGCATATACTGACACTCCCTCCTTTCCAGAAATATCCGAGGTTTGCAGTGGGGCATGTACATCTTCAATTTTGGAGCCTCCCATTCGGCCTCTGCACATCACCAAGAGTCTTTACGAAGACCCTAATTGCCATCATGGCCCCTCTAAGAGAATTAGGGCTTCGAGTATACCATTACTTGGACGACCTTCGTCTCCTGGCGAAGGATCCAGCCCAGTTAGTGGAACAGAACAGTATAGTATCTCTCCCACCTCAAAAGGTGACATCCACTATTCGGCAGATGAAGAAAGTCAGTGTGAGATCCTACCTGTCGGCCTCAAACTGTCAGAGCCTGATAGGCCGGATGCCGTCATGCATCCCTATGGTCCCTTGGGCCCATTGGCATTTGAGACATTTCCAGCTGGAGTTCTTGAGGCTGTGGAACAGACTGTATCTGTCCCAACCCATACACCTGATGACCCTGATGCTCAGGAGTCTACATTGGTGGATGAAGAAACACATGCCTATGAAATCTCGTCCATTAGGACATGTCAACTGGTTCACAATTACTACCGATGCCAGTGAAGCAGGTTGGGGATCACACTACAACCAGATCTCAGGGCAAGGATGATGGTCCTTCCATACAACAGGCCTGGTATCAAATATCCTGGAGGTCCGGGCAGCCTACCTTTTGCATTGCTAGCCCTAGAATTCAAGATTACAGGCAAACCAGTTCTTCTCTGAATGAACAGGGCTGCGGTGTCTTATATACACCGACAAGGAGGGACGCGCAGCAGGTCCCTGCTGAGGGAAGTGAAACCATATTCCTTTGGGCAAAAAGGAATCTAAAAGACCTAAGGGCAGTCTATCTGCCCGGTCTTCTCAACTCAAGGGTCAACCACCTATCTAGCAGGTTCGTAGATTCCAACGAATAGTCTCTGCACCCAAAAGTTATCGTCTGGTTAGTGGACCAGTGGGGTCCCCTCGGGCTGGGCCTATTTGCAACAGCATTAAATACCAAGTTTTCAAGGTTCATCTTGAGACTTCCTCATCCCCAGGCGGAGGCAGTAGACGCTCTCTCAGCCCCTGGGCATGCAATCTGGCCTATGCCTTCTCTCCGTGGCCTCTCATTCCAAAAAAACAAACAAAAAAAAACCTCCTGTTGAGGTTTATGGTAGAAACCACGACGGTGATAGCGGTCCTACTGTACTGGCCAAGACGTCCTTGGTTCCCCACAGCAATGTAGCTGAATACACAGCCTCCAGTCAAGGTTCCAATAATACCTTTTCTCCTGTCACAGGGATGTCACACCCATCCAGATTTCCGCAGGTTAGATCTTCACATCTGGCAGCTGAAAGTAAAAGGTTCCAATCCCTAGGGTGTCCCAACAAAGTTATCGCAACCCTGCTCAGCGCAAGAAAGCCATCCACAAACAGTATATACAATAAGGTGTGGAACAAATTCAGGGCCTTCATGATTGGCAGAAACTGCGATCCAGATTCTCCATCATCCTCTCAAATTCTAAAATTCTTGCAGGCAGGCTTAGACCCAGGTCTTGCTTAAGTACACTAGAGGTGCAGGTAGCGGCAATTTCAGCAGCAACCAGTAAAAGATGGGCCGAGAATTCATTAATAATCCAATTTTTCAAAGCTGTCAAAATGATCCGACCACCAACTAAACAATCTTTTCCCACTTGGGACCTTGCTATCATCCTAGAGTCTTAGCCAATCCACCTCTTGCCTCTTCGGAGTCAGCATCGCTTTGGAATCTAACTACGAAGCTATCTTTCTTGATAGCCATAACTTCTGGCAGACAGGTTTCAGAGCTCCAAGCTTTAGGAGCGGATCTTCATCATATCATATTCTATCCTAACAGAGTAGAACTCTGAACGGTGCGAGGATTTAGCCCCAAGGTCACATCATCCCCGAACATGTAGGAGCCTTGGGCACTTCCAAAATTTTCAGAACAAGACTCAGGTTCTCTTCACAAGCTGGACATTGCCTCCACTTTGAGATGCTATCTGCAGGCTACAGCATCCTTTAGGGACACTATCATGTTGCTCATAAACAAAGGCAAGGAGGCGTCAGCAAGAACGATTGCCTCATGGTTCGTTAAACTCATCCACAAGGTGTACAGGGCAAAAGGACTGGGATCCCCTTCGATAGTCAGGGCGCACTTGTCATGGATATGCAGTAGTGTTTGTCTGTCAGCTTACCTTCCTTCCCATGTGTTCATCTTAGAGGCCTGAGCCCTTTCACCTGGCTTCCTTTATATCTCCTCCCAGCCAGACTCCACCCCAGGCCCTATCACAGAACACTATATTAACCTGTGCACTGCAAGCCTGCCTTGCTGATCAACGTGTTTGTTAGGCATTGTGTGTTTGGGTTCCTGCCTGCCGTGTGCTACGTCTGTCTCTCTGTTACGTAATTGGCTTGTCCCCGACTATCCCTGTCTGCTCGTGACCCTTGACCTTCGGCTCGTTCTTTCGTTATCCTTGTCTGCTTGTGGCCCCTGACCTTCAGCTTGTTATTCGGTTCTCTCTTATCTTGTGCTGCTGCTTCCCCTCTTTTCCCCTTATCCTACGGGCGTGAGCTAGGAAACTCCAGGGGCCGCGACCTGGTCCCAGCCTGCAGCATAACATCCTCACCACTAGAGGCCCTGGAGAAGACCAGCTGGGTCTTAGACTCCGCGCCCTGGGGAATCATGGCTCTAGCTTCCGTTAGGATCCCGGTTGTGCTCCTCTGGTCCCGCTTTCCACAACCACCCAGTTTCCTATCCGCAGAAGCCAGCCATAGGGTTCACTACCTCGCGGTGCACTCCTGTCCCCCTACGGTGTGCATCTGTCACCTGGCCACAGGTGACCCTGACAGCACTCCACCAGAACAGTTTCTGCCTCTTGGGTGGCAAGAGCGAATGTGTCAATTGAAACTATTTACAGGGCAGCGACTTGGTCGTTTCAACATACGTTTCTGAAACATTACCGAGTAGACCCAGGAGCTCTCTCATTGGTGGAGTTTGGCAGACAGGCGGTCAAATCAGCCTTTGCTTCTTCCTCTAAATGATGATAATAATCTCTTTAAAATAAACCTCTGAGCATCATCCCACCCATATCAGCTAGTTATTTGTCACAGGTATGCTGCCATGGAGGCACCAGGAAAACGGAAAATTGTATCCTACTTACCAGTAATTTTCCTTTCCTGGTGCCTATCCATGGCAGCATACAATCCCACCCTCGGTATTCTATATTACGGAGAATGCTGGGGCTGTAGTAATCAACTCTTTTATAATATTCACTAGTCCTGAGGGAGGAGCCATGGCGGAGCTTGTCACAGGTATGCTGCCATGGATAGGCACCAGGAAAGGAAAATTACTGGTAAGTATGATACAATTTTCCGTTTTTTATCTATCACTTTCACTTGTTACTCTCCATCTCACAACAATCTTTATCCAAACTGACACAGGTGTCTTTACAAAGCACAAACAATACCATTGCTGATGCAAATTTAAAATCAGTCATAATTTTTTGTGCTTTTTATTATTTCTAAATAATCATAATTTGAGCCCCAAAAATTTGATATGTGTACCAACATCAGAAATCAAAATGTAATTGCCAAAAATGTCAGGGTAATATCACTATTCTACACTCACGAACAAAAAAACACCAAATATCACAGAATAAATCAAGAAGAAAAACAAACTTTTCCGTGGATTTTTTGTCCGAAGGGAGTTGGCCGGGAACACCCATAGCATACACATGGCAGAACTTTTCTGCAAACTTTCCCAAAACTTTCCTAACATCACGTGGTTTTTCTGCTCTTTACCGCCACCCTTTTGTCAACTTCTGCTATTGTTGATTGATTTTAACATTGGTTCTGGGCATGCGTGTTTGTACTTCGGACAAAAGTCTGATGGTTTTCTGTACACACGATAGGACTTTGCACCGTAGGACCTTTGTTGCCGAAAAGTTTGTCCGTTTGCAGAGCGAATTTTTGTCCGATGAAAAACAAAAAAGTTTGTCCGATGGAGCGTACACACGGTAGGACTTTTTTGAAAACTTGCTCATTTTGAAGTTTGTTGTCAAAAATTCCTACAGTGTGTATGGGGCTTAAGTCCGTAGGGTTAAAATTTGTTTTGGCCCACCCTTTGTAGCTAGAACAGCTTCTGGGAAGGCTGTCCACAAGGTTTAGTGTGTCTATGGGAATGTTTTATCATTCTTCCAGAAGTGCATTTGTGAGGCCAGGCACTGATGTTGGATGAGAAGGCCTGGCTCGCAGTCTCTGCTCTAATTCAGCCAAAGGGTGTTCTATCGGGTTGAGGTCAGGACTTTGTGCAGGCCAGTCAAGTTTCACCACCCCCAAACTCGCTCATCCATGTCTTTATGGACCTTGATTTGTGCACTGGCGTGCAGTCATGTTGGAACAGGAAGGGGCCATCCCCAAACTGTTCCCACAAAGTTGGGAGCATGAAATTGTCCAAAATGTCTTGGTATGCTTATGCCTTAAGAGTTCCCTTCACTGGAACTAAGAGGCCAAGCCCAACCCATGAAAAACAACCCCACATCATAATCCCCCCTCTTACCAAATGATTTGGACCAGTGCACAAAGCAAGGTCCATAAAGACATGGATGAGTGAGTTTGGGGTGGAGGAACTTGACTGGCCTGGACAGAGTCCTGACCTCAACCCAACAGAACACCTTGGGGATGAATTAGAGCGGAGACTGTAGGCCAGGCCTTCTCGTCCAACATTAGTGCCTGACCTCACAAATGCACTTGGAAGAATGGTCAAACATTCCCATAGACACACTCCTAAACCTTGTGGACAGCCTTCCCAGAAGAGCTGAAGCTGTTATAGCTGCAAAGGGTGGGGCAAATGAGTTTTGAACCCTACGGACTAATACTGGGATGCCATTACAGTTCATGCGCGTTTAAAGGCAGGCGTCCCAATACTTAGGCCAATATATTGTTTATTGCTTGTGACACTGAGCATGGCTATTGACTTATGGCTGGTTCACACCACAGAGATGCAGAGAACATGTGTGAGGCTGCCTGGTGACTAAGTGGGTAGCAATTCTGTCTAGCAGCACTGGGGTTGCTGGTTCAATTCCCCAATATGCTAATGCTTGTGTTGAAGTTTATATGTTCTCCCTGTGTGGGTTTCTCACCACAATCCCAAGACATGCTGGCATTTTATTTGACTCCTGTCAAAATAGTCTCTAATGTAGGAAAGTTAGTTTTGGACTTTAGATTGGAAACTCATTGCAGCCAGGGCCTGATGTTATTGTTTGTTAGCACTAATCATACCCAGGGACTTGGACATTTAAAATTGTAGGGTTTACACTGCACATGTACATATACTTAGATAACTGTTGCTTTGTTTATGTGCATGCAAATGGACTTGGATCTTTAGCCTGTAGTTGGAGATTTGATGCACATAGCCAAGGGCTAACACAGTTGCAAATAGTATTATGTGTTCCTGCCCATCAGGTGCAATCACTTTAGACATACATGAAGAGACAGATTGAAAGATACTGGTGGGCGTGTGTCAGTGGGCTAACAATACAACCTCTCTTATATAAAGGCCTGCAGTAGGGGGGTTCGTTTGGTCTGAGAAGGCCAGGTTTTTTGCTGTGATATGTGGGGGAGAAGGAATGATATTGTGCAGATTGACAAACCCCTGACTAAGGTTATTTGCTGAAATTCTTGTGCATTTTTTCAATCAAAAGTGGGCTTATGTGGCCATGCTGTCAATGTTGTGTGTATTGTTCCTGTCTGACCATGCAAACTTTGTTTGGGAGCATCTGCTGACCTACTCTTTGATCTCATTGCATAATCGTGTACGCAGAAATGCAGCTTCCAGCAGAACATGGTCACCAATGTATGTGTGTGGGTTGTGGGTGGATGTTTTGAATCAGTGTCTTTTTTTATATTATGTTGGAATGCTTTGTAAAAATAATGACTAAGGCTGGGTTCACACTTGTGCGACACGACATCTGTCCTACTTTGGATCCGACTTTGCCCTGCGACATGAAGCCGACATATGTCCGACTTTCAATGAACGGGGATCCGACTTGGATCCCCGCCAATATCAGGCACTGTGTTTGGTAAGAATCTTGAGGGGGAACTCCACGCCAAATTTTAAATTAAAAAAAAAACGGCGTGGGTTCCCCTCCAGAGGCATACCAGGCCCTTGGGTCTGGTCTGGATTTGAACGGGCGCCCCTACGCCGAAAAACGGCGTGGGGGTCCCCCCAAAATCCGAACCAGACCCTTATCCGAGCACACAACCTGGCAGGCCGCAGGGGAAGAGGGGGGACGAGAGAGTGGCCCCCCTCCCTCCTTAACCGTACCAGGCCGCATGCCCTCAACATGGGGGGTTTGGTGCTCTGGGGCAGGGGGCAACCTGCGGCCCCCCCACCTTAAAGCACCCTGTCCCCATGTTGATGAGGACAGGGCCTCTTCCCGACAACCCTGGCCGTTGGTTGTCGGGGTCTGCGGTCGGGGGGCTTATCGGAATCCGGGAGCCCCCTTCAATAAGGAAGCCCCCGGATCCCGGCCCCCCCACCCTATGTGAATGAGTATGGGGTACATCGTACCCCTACCCATTCACCTGGTGGAAAAAAATTGCAATAAAAAAACACTACACAGGTTTTTAAAGTAATTTATTACACAGCTCCGGGGGTCTTCTTCCGACTCCGGCGCTCTTCTTCCGACTTCCGGGGGTCTTTTCCGACTTCGGGGGTCTCCGGTGTCGTCTCCGCGCTCTCCGGTTCTTTCTTCCGCCGGGCCTCCGCTAACTTCTTTTTAGCTCTCTTGCTAACGGAGGCCCGGTCTTCCCGTTGTCTCGTCCGGCTCTCTGTTGTCCTTCTGCCGGCCCCTCCACTAACTTCTTGTAGCTCTTTCGCTAGTGGAGGGGCCGGTCTTCCCGTCGTCGCCATCGGCTTCTTCTTCCCTCTTCTCCTTCTCGATGTTGACGCGTCGCTTCCTCCCGCTGTAATACTGGCTCTCCGCTCCGCATTAATATAGGCTTCTCATGACGTCAGTCACATGTTCCGGGGCACATGGCCCCGGAGCATGTGACTGTGACGTCATGGGAACATGTGACTGTGACGTCATGAGAAGCCTATATTAATGCGGAGCGGAGCGGAGAGCCAGTATTACAGCGGGAGGAAGCGACGCGTCAACATCGAGAAGGAGAAGAGGGAAGAAGAAGCCGACGGCGACGACGGGAAGACCGACCCCTCCACTAGCGAAAGAGCTACCAAGAAGTTAGTGGAGGGGCCGGCAGAAGGACAACGGAGAGCCGGACGAGACAACGGGAAGACCGGGCCTCCGTTAGCAAGAGAGCTAAAAAGAAGTTAGCGGAGGCCCGGCGGAAGAAAGAACCGGAGAGCGCGGAGACGACACCGGAGACCCCCGAAGTCGGAAAAGACCCCCGGAAGTTGGAAGAAGAGCGCCGTAGTCGGAAGAAGACCCCCGGAGCTGTGTAATAAATTACTTTAAAAACCTGTGTAGTGTTTTTTTATTGCAATTTTTTTCCACCAGGTGAATGGGTAGGGTTACGATGTACCCCATACTCATTCACATAGGGTGGGGGGGCCGGGATCCGGGGGCCCCCTTATTGAAGGGGGCTCCCGGATTCCGATAAGCCCCCCGCCCGCAGACCCCGACAACCAACGGCCAGGGTTGTTGGGAAGAGGCCCTGTCCTCATCAACATGGGGGCAGGGTGCTCTGGGGTGGGGGGGCCGCAGGTTGCCCCCCTGCCCCAGAGCACCAAACCCCCCATGTTGAGGGCATGCGGCCTGGTACGGTTCAGGAGGGAGGGGGGCCGCTCTCTCGTCCCCCCTCTTCCCCTGCGGCCTGCCAGGTTGTGTGCTCGGATAAGGGTCTGGTTTGGATTTTGGGGGGACCCCCACGCCGTTTTTTTTGGCGTAGGGGTGCCCTTTCAAATCCAGACCAGACCCAAAGGCCTGGTATGCTCCTGGAGGGGGAACCCACGCCGTTTTTTTATTTAAAATTTGGCCTGGAGTTCCCCCTCAAGAGCAGTACAGCACAAGTCGCATGCCAAAGTCGGACCATGCAAGACTGCGGTCCGACTTTGATCCGACTTCAATGATAGTCAATGGGCTGAAGTCGGATCAAAGTCGGACCAAAGTAGTACAGGGAGCATTCTCAAAGTCGGACCGACATGTGTCGGACCAGTTAAGACGGCTCCCATAGGGAAACATTGAATTTCACACGTCATGCGACATGAGCTCCCAATGTCGGAGCGTTTGTCGCCCCAGTGTGAACCAGGCCTTAGTGTGTTTCTATAATCTGACAGCTAAAAATGTGATGTGTTGCCCATTATACACTGAAAGTAAAGCTGTGTCCACTCTAAGGTTTTGTCAAATTTTAGATTGTAAGCTCCAATGAGCAGGGCCCCCTTAAATCCAATTGCTAAATGTAGCACCATATATCCTGTCCAATTTTTTTGGAAGCTAGTAAATGAATGTACATAATTTTGTTTCTGCTGGCAAAATAAAAGTACATTATTGTGTGTTTTTTGTTTTCTCTTTTTAGTGTTTGTGGGTGGTGGTTTTGGGAAAGTGCAATATCTTTTATATTTTATTATTTCTATATGTATTTATGCACCAAAAAACGAATCTCTTCGCCCTGGTTCACATAGATGCTACTTTGAAATCGCGCTACTTCACCTGAGCTAGCGCGATTTCAAAGTAGCAAGGTCAGTGCGATTTCAGGTGCTACTTGATAGACATCTGTGTGGCTTCATACACAGATGTCTATTGAAGTCGCACCTGTAATCGGCAAAAGTAGTGCAGGAACTACTTTTGCGAATCGGTGTCACATCGATTGGAACAGTGACATTGCTGCCAATAGTCATGCGATTTGATCTCTCAAATCGCATGACAAATTGCTCCAATGTAAACCTAGGCTTCAGCACACCTGCAAGTAAATGATAAAGATGGAGTCTTTATATATAACAGCTGTGGAGAATTGCAGGTAATGAATTCAGCTAGTGGATAGGCAGTGTTGTATGTGTCAGCTCTGGTTCATATTGGTGCGATTCAACATGTCAAATTGGTGGCAATTGCAACGTTCTAATTTGTGTGACTTTGGGGTGCGATTTGTATTGATATCAGTGCAGAAACGTGCACAGATGTCTCCTGAAATTCCACCTGCAGTCAGGACTGACATGCGGGAATGAAATTGTGTGAGTTCAGCTGAACTCAGGGCCGGACTGGCCCACCGGGATATCGGGATATTTCCCGGTAGGCTGCCTGTCCTGGGGCTGCTTTGAGCTGCGGCTGACTGCAGCGCTCCCCTCGCGCTCTCTCTCCCCTATGAGTCACACACGGCGCGCATCTCCCGCAGTGTGTGTCAGAGCTGCCTGGGTCTGTGTTCGGCTGTGCTGTAGCAAGGTCCCGCCCCCTAGACCTGCTCGTGTGATGGTAGATGGAACACTGATTGAATCAGTGTTTCGCCTGTAGCGGGTATTTGAATTTAGGGTAATCATCTGGGTGGTAGTGTAACCCAGATGCACTGATTGCTAGGGAATCCGAGACCCTTTTTTGGTTCTTGGAGGACTCTGGTGGTGTGAGGTTGCCTGCGGATGGCAATGTCGCCCTGGCCGGAGTTGAACTCACACCGCAAGACTGCTTCCTTTTTGTCCTTTTCTGGCGCTGGTACAGCGGGGCGGGGAACCTGCTGTGACGCAAAAGGCGAGGGGATAAAAGGGGCGGACGCCTTGACCTTAGGGTTCAGAGTCGGAGGATGCGGCCGCACCCAGGCACCTTCAGCTTGGGTGCTGGCGTTCCGGGCCCAGGTGCCCTTGACCTGGCCGGAGTGAGAGATGGAGTCCATCTCAGGCACCTTTAGCCTGGGGTGAGGTACTATGGCGGATGCCTGGGGCTTAGTACCTTCGACTGAGTTCTGCAAGGGTGGAGGAATCCGAGGGGGCCCTAACTCCTTGGGTGCCCGTGTCCGAGTTCGTGAGGACTGGTGAGTGGAACTTCTCTGGAGAGTCCGGCGCAGCATTTGCTGGTGACAGAGAGGCCTCCGGTGACTCCATTGGACGGATATCCTTTCCCTGAGAGGGGCTGTGCTAGTGAAGGTAATTCATGTTCTACCTCATATAGTCAGTGACTATTCACCACTGGTGACACCACAGTGGTTATAAAGGATTGTGCCTCGACATACTCCCATTAATACTGAACTGTTGCAAAGGTCCCAACTTGACTGTGCTGTATGTTAATTTGCTGAGAAGAATAAAACGGTTTTGGACCTATTCAGTGTGTGGAACTCTGGTTACTAGGAGCAAAGGGGAGTGGATCCGAGGAAAGGATTTGACCCTAGGACACCTACACAAAGCCCGATCTTTCTTGCCTTCACCTCTTCACTATGGAGGACATGGGCCGTGGTGTATCTCATACCTCCCCCCGGTACTGACACCCCTAGACAGAGACAAACAAGCTGAGAATGAAAAGGGGTGAGAGGGGTGAGGTCGCTACACGCCTATCACACAAGCCTGTCTAGGGGGGCGGGACCTTACAGCACAGCAGAAATGAAACTTGTAACATGCCGCACAGCACTGTGAGCTTCAGCTGTTGCCTCCACAGTAGCTTTCACCAGCTTCCACGGCCCCCCCTCCTCCTCCTCTCCCACATGAGGCAGACGATGGTTCTTCAAAATTTCAGCACGTCGTTCAGTTACTGCTTCTCTCCAAGAGAATCCCCTTCCACGTGGGCGGTACCAGAACTGCCTCTCCTTCCATAATCCTTGGAGAACTGGAGGTAAGTGGGAGGAGGGGCCAGCAAACACAGTAGCAGGAAGGAATGGCATGGATCCGGCTCAGAGGAAGGTAAGGTGCTTTATGTCTGACTGTACACTTATTACACAGCCTGCTGCATGTACATAATAGGGACCACTTAGAGATAGAGGAGGGGTAGATGGATCAGAGAAGGAGACATAAGGACAGAGCAGGGGGAAAAGAGAAATGGGGGAAGATAGAGATTACATAGGGACAGACAGAGCAAAGGTGATGGGACAAAACAAGACATCAATGAGGCCCCTTTCATATGGGACATACTCTGCTTTGCTCAGCAGGGCATCTGTCTGCTGACCGCCCGCTGAGCAGAGCAAGAGGATAACCGGTCAGCGTCTGCTCCAAGTGGAAACACAGCCCACACTGCTCTATGGGCAGTCGGATATAAACGGAACGCTTGTCTGTTTATACTCTTCTGGCATCCGTCCTGATCCACCCAGACAGAGGGTAATGGATCCCCCTTCAGTTTTTTTTTGTTGGGTCAGATTGAAGGAAGGCGGATGTAAATAGACAAAAGTCCCTTTACATCCACTGCTCCATAGAGGACAATGGAGGACCGATCAGGTCTGCCTGAAAAACTGACAGGTGGACACGATTGGACCCTTCATGTGAAAGTGCCTAAAGTGCAATGTGGTAGATATCAAGAATTACCGTATATATATATATATTGTGACAATGCATCTATAGTAGGAGCAGCCTTTCACCACTCTGCCTGGACAGGCACCAACCACAGCAACCCCGTGTATGCAAAGAATAAAACATACTGTATGCATTACCAGGACATACTGCGCTGTTTTATTAAAGTAATGTACTTACAGTAAACTTTACTAGAATAAAACAACAAATTATTTACTTGTCCCGGTATGTCTTTATTCTTTGCATTTACGCGGTTCATTGTGGTTGGTACCTGACGAAGCTACTATACCTGCAGTGTTGTTTTTTGAATGAAGTGGTTGTAAATATCCAGCAGATGACAAGTGCATGTGTCCATTTACCCTCCCCCTCTGCTGTACTCTCCTGCCCCCTGTACTGTACTCTCCTGCCCCCTGTACTGTACCCTCCTGCCCCCTGTACAGTGTCCACTTACCCTTCCCTGTACTGTACCCTCCTGCCCCCTGTAGTGTGTCCACTAACCCTCCCCTGTACTGTACTCACCTGCCCCCTGTACTGTGTCCACTTACCCTTCTGTACTGTACTCTCCTGCCCCCTGTACTGTGTTCACTTACCATTCCCCTGTACTGTACCCTCCTGCCCCCTGTACTGTACTCTCCTGCCCCCTGTACCATGTCCACTAACCCTCCCCTGTACTGTACTCTCCTGCCCCCAGTACTGTACTCTCCTGCCCCCAGTACTGTGTCCACTTGCCCTCTTACTGTACTCTCCTGCCCCCTGTGCTGTGTCCACTTACCCTCTTCCTGTACTGTACTCTCCTGCCCCCTGTGCTGTGTCCACTTACACTCCCATGTACCCTCCTTATACAGTTAATTTTTATTGCTTGAATAATTTTTCCTATCATGGGCGTGAGTGGGGCCTCATGTCTAAGTTTTGCTTAAGGCCTCACAAAGCCTAGAGCCGCCTCTGGATCCAGGCAAGTATGTACTGATGGGCTAAGTAAGGCTGCATTCATGAACAGTAAGGCTACATTCATATGCTCAGTAAGGCTGCATTCATGGACCGTAAGGCTGCATTCACGGGCATAGTAAAGCTGCATTTGATGGACAGTGAGGCTGCATTCATATGCTCAGTAAGGCTGCATTCATGGACAGTAAGGCTGTACAATAAGGCTGCATTCATGGACAGTAAGGCTGCATTCATATGCACAGTAAGGCTGCATTGATGGGGACAATGAGGCTGCTTTCAAGGGCACAGTGAGGCTGCATTCATGGGCACAGGCTGCATTGACGGACACAGTGAGGCTGCATTCACGGACACCGGTAAGCTGCATTTGATGGACACAGTGAGGCTGCATTGATGGGCACAGTGAGGCTGCATTGATGGGCACAGTGAGGCTGCATTGATCTCTTGTACCAGGTCTCCAGTCTCTGAACATCTCCTGTGCCATGTCTCCAGTCCCTGACCATCTCCTGTGCCATGTCTCCAGGCTCTGACCATCTCCTGTGCCATGTCTCCAGGCTCTGACCATCTCCTGTGCCATGTCTCCAGGCTCTGACCATCTCCTGTGCCATGTCTCCAGGCTCTGACCATCTCCTGTGCCATGTCTCCAGGCTCTGACCATCTCCTGTGCCATGTCTGCAGTCTCTGACCATCTCCTGTGCCATGTCTGCAGTCTCTGACCATCTCCTGTACCATGTCTGCAGTCTCTGACCATCTCTTGTCTTATATCATGTCTGCAGTCTCTGAGGGAGTCTGGAGAGGAGTCAAGAGAGGGAGTGCTGCCGGGATGGGGGTCATGGGAGAAGTCAGAGGTGTGTGGACTGTGGAGAGGAGACTATAGGATAAAACCAGAGCTGGAGCTGACTGACTGATCCCTGCACAGTGCACCTGAGAGGAGGTCAGTGGCAGCGCCGCAAGGCCAGTCTGAGGGGGGGGGGGGGGGTCACTGATGTAAGGGGGGGAGTGATTACAAGAATGTAAGGGGGGTTCTGATATAAAGGTTTCCCCCTATATTAGTAAACTCACCCCCTTACCTTAGTGTATTCTTTTTGCGGAAGGTGGTCTCTGGTCAACAGAGTCCCCCCTCCCTCCACGTTCTCAGAGTTCCTGGGGTCCCCCTTTGCTCACTTTTAGCTGGAATATGTATATATATATATGTGTGTATATATATATATATATATATATATATATATATATATATATATATATATAAGCCCTATGTGCTTTTATATCTGTCTTCTCTTTATATAATACACTCTTCAAATGTGCTTTAAAATGCATGACTTTCCCTTTCATGAACAAGAAAAATGGGATTTTTGTACTCATCGTAAAATCCTTTTCTCTGATGTCCATGGACTGACACAGCTCTAATACTGAAACACGTGGGTATATGTCCCTGCTCGCAGGAGAAGATCTAGGCAGAATGTTAGATGTTAGAAACATACATTCTAGAAAAAACCAGAGCTGAACAGCCCCGCCCAGGGGAGCGGTCCCTCCAGACATAACCCTCCTACCAGCAGCTAGCAGCCTCAGTTCGTAACAAAGCAGTACAAACCTTAAGGAAGGGTGGGTGCTGTGTCAGTCCATGGACGTCAGAGAAAAGGATTTTACGGTGAGTACAAAAATCACATTTTCTCTTATCGTCCATGGACTGACACAGCTCTAATACTGAAACACGTGGGACGTCCCAAAGCAGTATCAGAAAAGGGTGGGAACAGTAGTAAAGGAGAAACCAAACTCCACTCCAAACAAGCAGAACTCCTCAACGGAGGAGTTGCAACTTTAAACAGCGGCCTGCAACCCTTGCGGCTGAAGGAAGCATCCGAAGATGCAGCCACATCAACCTTAAAAGAACTTAGAAAAGGTATGAATGGACGACCAACGCTTGATGTCGGAAAGCCCAAGAAACACTAATTGCCCTGGTGGAATGCGCCGTAACCGGAAAGGGAGGCGCCCGCCCCTTAAGGGCATATGCCTGTATAACGGTCTGTCTGATCCACCTAGAAAAGGTGGCAGACGACATCGCTTGGTGCTGTTTTGGACCAGAGACAGACACAAACAGTGAGTCAGACTTCCGAATGGAAACAGTAGCAGACAGGTACACCCGTAAGGTTCGTACCACATCCAATGTATTAAGCGCAAACTCTCAGGGATGCGATGGGTGAGGACACAAGGACAGAAGAACAATGTCCTCATTAAGGTGAAAGGCCGAGACCACCTTTGAAAGGAAAGACGGTCGTGGGCGCAACACCGCCTTATCCTTATGAAGGACCAAGTAAGGCGACTTGTGGGGCAAGGCCGCCAACTGAGACACCCGTCGAACAGAAGTAATGGCCACTAAGAAAGCCACCTTCTGGGACAAGGTCAAGAGAGGAATCTCCCTGATATTTTCAAAGGGATGTTCTTGGAGAACCGAGAGCACCAAATTCAGATCCCAAGGAGGGGGGGGGGGGGCTCGACAGGGGGGATCACATGGCGAACCCCCTGCACAAGGGTGCTAATCAAGGAATGGCCCGCTAGCGGTTGTTGAAAAAGACAGCCTGGGCCAAAATCCGACCCTCGATGGTACGCAAGGCCAGCTTTTGGGTCACACCACGCTGTAAGAACAGCAAAATCTTGGGAACTGAATACATCCGTGGACGCCATTAAGCTCCTCGCACATAGCAATGTAAGCCTTCCAGGTATGGTGATAGATCTTTCTGGAGGAAGATGTCCGTGCCACAACATAGATGAGATGACCGAATCCGAGAGACCTCGGTCCCTCAGCACCTGGCTTTAACAGCCGTGCCAAAGCCAAGGACTGCAAAGCAGGATGAGGTATGGGACCAGGAAACAGAAGCTCCACCCAAATAGGCAGTCACCAAGGAACGTCTGCGACTAGCCGAACTAGATCGCTGTACCAATGTCGCCGTCCCGGAGCAATGAGGATCACGGGAATGGCCTCGACCACTACTCTGCGAAGCAGGCGAGGCAACAGTAGCGGAGGGTAAGCATACATCAGGCGATACTGCCCCCACGGTCCACCAACGCGTCTGACGCATCTGCCCAGGGATCCCTGGACCTGGCCACGAATCTCTACATCTTGCGAGTGAGTCGAGAGGCCAAAAGGTCCACATCCGGTGCCCCACCTCCGGTAAAGGAGGTGAAAACACCTCCGGACGTAAGGACCCTTCCCCTGGAATGCACGCGGCCGACAGGACCGTCCTGCAGCGGGATGGGTATGATAAACCCAAGGAGACCCCGCAATGTATCGGAGAAGGGAGGCCCCGGCTTACGGGGTGCCTCAATTGTTGGCCAAGAAAGGCAACCTGACAGAGCTTCCCTAGAAACTCGGTCAGAGGACCAGTAACTCAGCCTCTACAGGTGGTGCAGAACCACCCCGGACACAGAGACCCTAGAGGCTAAAGCAGTTGCAGTGCACCTGCTGGTCGAATGATAGATGAAGCAGAGGCTTTTGCCCAGTCATTGAGCTTCAGGAATGCCAGAGACGCAGCCACTACCGGGCGTAACGCTAACCTCAGCATGGCGAACACAGTCCAAGCCAGCGCTTCTTCTCCATTGGTAAGTGCTGATTGTACAAACACATAGTTTATACTGTGTATTGCGTCAAAACGTGCAATTAGAGCGTGGGAGGAAACCCCCTCAGCCCCAAAGAGCATAGTACAACCACATACGGCGTATGTAGTTTAGTATGTGTGGATAAACATATTAAACACGTTTATACTGTGCCAGCGACGAAGGCGCGCACATCATTGGGGCGTAGGCGGAAACCAGCCATGCAGACTGCGTACACAACCGTGTAGGCATGTTAGCATGCGAATAAACAAATTGCACATGTTTATGCCGTGCATAGTGCTGAAAATGCGCACACCATTGGAGAGCGGGGGAAAAACGGGAGCACCCCGATGAAACCCCCGCAGAACGCATACCGTGTAGGTACTCTAGTATGTGTGATACATTTTTGAACATGTCTATGTGTGCATAGCGCCGAAGGCACGCACACCGTTGGCGGGTGGGAGGAAACCGGAGTACCCGGAGGAACCCCACGCAGACCCAAAGAATACAATACATACATTTACTGTGAATGTTGTGTATAAACATAATGTGTATGTTTATACTGTGTATGGCACCGAAGGCACGCATGTCATGTAGCGTGGCCGGAAACCAGAGGACCCGGAGGAAACCCACGCAGACTGCACACACATATCGTGTAGGTATGTTAGCATGTGGATAATCAAATCGCACAAGTTTCAGACTGCATACACATACCGCGTAGGTATTATAGTATGCGTGATAAACATATGGAACATGTTTATACTGCGCAGAGAGCCAAAGGCGCACATACCATCAGAGTGAGGGAGGAAACCGGAACACACGGAAGAAACCCACGCAGACAGCACACAGATACCGTGTAGGAATGATAGCATGTGAATAAACATATTGCACATGGTTATGCTGTGCATTACCCTTGGAGCGTGGGAGGAAACCGGAGTACCCGGAGGAAACCCACACAGACAGCATACACATGGAAAATAAAGGAGCCCTGGACTGCCGCACTCTGTATAAACGATTTATTTCCAAAATTTCTAAATAAAATCCAAAATTAATCCATAAATTCAAAAAAATCCCAAAACAGGCAAAACAGAAAACTGACATGCAGGGATGGATGGCTGACGCGTTTCACATCAAAGTAGACGCTTACTCATAGCTGGAGTATGTGGAGAATCCATCAGAATATATAGGGAATAAAACCAGATTTGCACCAATCAAGTTCACTGAACACAGTGGAATGGAATGAGCTTCTGATTGTCTCCAACACACTCCAATTAGGAAATGCACCTGTGTACTGAACAAAAAGTCATCACAAAATTACATTAACATATTATGTTGAGCATACTTGTGAATACAAAGTGTATGAACCGGACCGAGAATATAATCAAGGTCTGGTCATTTTAATATAAGTGGAGAAAGAAGGCCATAGTGTCTAAAAACACAAATGTGTGTATGTATACAACTTTGCCTCTCTGCATGTCCTGCGATAATTTCTGCGGTTCGTGCATTCTGGCAAAATGAAATAGAGAAATAATTTTTGTACAAGGTTATGCACATTTATTGCTCTTGATGCAATTTTCACACCGTGCGGTCGTGTTTATCTATTTCCCACCACCTCCTTGTTTTGCAATCCCTGCAATCTAGCAATTTTTCTTTAATTTCAGTGTTTGATCCTGGCTTTGCCATTTTTGCAAGTTGACCACACTTCTGATCAACACACTACAGACATTATGACATGCGTTTTGCCATAGTTGTTACTCTTTCATCATTTTTTATTCACTATTTGGCTCTGACGGTGTCATTAGTTGGTCATACGCTTGCATGATCATTATATCATAGCAATCATGCTATGCAGTTGGTTATTCACCTAACCATTTCTAGTACCATCTTAATCTCTTTTTCCATTTTTTCATGGACTCCTTGACATTGCGATTATCCTTGCTAATTATTATAATCATAAAAAGAGATAAATTTCTCTACAGAGACAGTTTTTCTAATACTCTTTAAGCGCCCTCCGACCTCCTGAACTGCTCCCGGATGGGGGGAACACCAGCCGCTCCAGGCACCAGGCCGGCTCCCGATGACTGCATTCTCCCCCGCCGAGCCACCAGGGTGGGCGAAGAGCCCGACCCGGGAGCCGCACCGCCTGACTGGTCACCCGAAGAGGCATGGACCGCGGGGGACCCCCCCGCCCCACCCCGTGACTCCCGCCTGAGGTGAGGATTCCTCCCGGGCCTAGCCATCCCCGCCTGAACTTGGCGTTTGCGAGCAGGCTCCAGGGGGTCCCTGGAGGCCTGCTCCGTGGGGCTCCTAGACTTCCTAGCCCGAGGTACAGCAGGGGAAGCAGTGACAACCCCCCCTTCTCTGGCTCCCAACAGCAACCCCCCTACCTGGGCATGCAGCCAATCGGTACCATGCACCGCCGCCCGCAACTGCTGAAACAGCCACTCTACGTCCGCCATGGCCAGGCAGAACCAGAACGGCAGAAACTGTGGGGAAATACGAGCAGCAGGGAAGGCAGAAGCTTCTTACCCTGCGCTCCTCGTGGTGACTGGCCCCTCCCCTTCCTATTCCTCTGACCAAAGGAATCCTCCTCCTCCCCCTTTCCTCAACCCCACGCTGACCCTGCGTCCTAAGGCTCCGCCCGTTAACCCCTGTCATGCCGGTTCTCCACTAACGCCTGCGGCGTTGCTCCGTGCCTATCTCACTGCTTTGACTGGGGGAGGAAGAGTTGAATGAGAGGCACACATTTGGTGTCATTACTATCTTGTAATACCAGCAAATAAGAATGGTAAATTGCAAGTGATAAAAATCACGCAATGTCCCATTATGTCTATATATATCACAGAGACAATTTCTTCTTACTCTCTCTATTTTTCTATATCTCTTTTTATTTATTTTTTCCCTATATTGCTCACTGCTTCTATAAAGCAGGGAACAGTGACATTGCACATAAACACCCATTCCCCCTTCCCCCATATACACTGCTCTCACCCATCTACACCTATCTTTTATCTTTATATCTTTGTGTTTACAGCTGCATTCGAGAGCGGACATTTACAGCTGTCGGCCCTGTCCACTATAAGGCTCTATTCACACTAATGCGTTTTTTGATGCATATGGCAGAAATGCAGGGACATTTTTTAACATGGGTTCCTATGGAACATGTTCACATCAATGCAATTTTGTGCCTCTGTGTTTTTGGAAAAGGTCTGACTTTTTTTCCCACAAAATTCAGCGTTTTGCATGTAATAGACTTTAATGGACCTGCATCCAAAACGCAAGTACTGCGTTTTTACAGCGATTTGCATTTTGCGTTTTTTTTTACACTGTATATAGCTGGTTGCTAAGGAGGGGGCCGGGAAGCCGGCTGCCGCATCCTTAACAACCGATGAGTCATCAGCTGTCAGCGGGCTTCCAGCTGAATGTAAAAAAAAAAAATAGAGAAAAAAAAAACAGCGTGGGGTCCCCCCAGGCCCTTGGGTCTAGTATGGATTCAGAGAGGACCCTATGCCAAATAAAAAAAAATGGCGTGGGGGTCCCCCCAAAATCCATTATCTGAGCATGCAGCCTGGCAGGTCAGGAAAAGGAGGGGACGAGCGAGCGCCCCCCCTCCTGAACCATACCGGGCCGCATGCCCTCAACATGGGGGGATGGGTGTTTTGGGGCAGGGAGGGGCTCTGCGCCCCCCCCCACCCCAAAGCACCTTGCCCCCATGTTGATGGGGACAAGGGCCTTTTCCCGACAACCCTTGCCCAGTGGTTGTCGGGGTCTGCGGGCAGGGGGCTTATCAGAATCTGGAAGCCCCCTTTAACAAGGGGGCCCCAGATCCCGCCCCCCATGTGAATGAGTATGGGGTACATTGTACCTTTACCCATTCACTAAAAGTAGTGTAGTGTTAAAAAATACAGTAGACCGTTTTTGACAAGTCTTTTATTAAAAATATCTTCTTCTTCTTCTCCGCTTCTTCCTCCGGTCTTCCTCCATCTTCTCCCACATCTTCATCCTCTGGTCTTCTTCTTCTCCCCCTGCTTCTTCTTCCACTCTTCTTCTGTCTTCTTTGTCCGGTGTTCTTCTTCCTCTGCCTCCGCTCCCGCCGACGACTCTCCTCCAATGCTGCGTCCCGCTGATCTGTCGGCGCCAATGTCCTGCATTTCTTAAATAACGATGGGGCGTGGCAATCAGATTGCGTCACCCTTAGACCACGCCCCCTTGTGACGTCACGGACACATCATGCCCCGGGTAGTGACGTCACACGGGCGTGGCCTCCGGATAACACAATCTGA
The DNA here is from genome assembly GCA_029206835.1 of Rana muscosa. Lineage (NCBI taxonomy): Eukaryota > Metazoa > Chordata > Amphibia > Anura > Ranidae > Rana > Rana muscosa. Next base: position 997,935,021 of record CM055118.1, read on the forward strand.
TTGCCACGCCCCCTTCGTTATTTAACCCTTTCCATACAGGGCTTTTTATACCACTTCCATACCAGGCCTATTCTGGCACTTCTCTCCTACATGTACAAATCATCATTCTTTTGCTAGAAAATTACTCAGAACCCCCAAACATTATATACCGTATATACTCGAGTATAAGCCGAGTTTTTCAGCACATTTTTTTGTGCTGAAAATGCCCCCCTCGGCTTATACTTGAGTCTGTTTCCGACTTCAACTTTGTGCGCCTGATCCCGGCCATCCGTAGGTCCCCTGGACCCCAAACTTGGCACTCATGTAGCCCAACTATTTCTCTACAAGTGTGCAAAGTTTCGTGTCTGGGGAACCTATGGACGGGGGGCACCGATTTTTCAAAGCCAGGCACCCCTTTCCATAGACTCCAATGTTAAACGGTAATTTCTCCAGTGATTTCTGGGGACCCGGTACCAGCCAAACCTTGGTCCCCTGGACCCCAAACTTGGCATACATGTAGACCAACTATTCCTCTACAGGTGTGCAAAGTTTGGTGTCTGGGGGACCTACGGCCGGGAAGCACCAATTTTTCAAACCAGGGCACCCCTTCCGTAGACTCCCATGTTAAACGTCAGTCTAGTCACAGTGAGGCATGGGCACAGTGAGGCATGGACACAGTGAGGCATGGACACAGTGAGGCATGCACATGGACACAGTGAGGCAAAGTGAGTCACAGTGAGGCATGCAGATGGACACCCTAGGCTTATACTCGAGTCAATAAGTTTTCCCAGTTTTTTGTGGTAAAATTAGGTGCCTCGGCTTATATTCGGGTCGGCTTATACTCGAGTATATATGGTATGTTTTTTTTTAGCAGACACCATAGGGAATAAAATGACGGTTGTTGCAACTTTTTATCTTGCACGGTATTTGCGCAATAATTTTTCAAACGCCTTTTTAAAAAAAAAAAATGGTTTCATGAATTAAAAAATAACAAAACAGTAAAGTTAGCCCAATTTTTTTGTAAAAAACGAAAGCTTATGTTACGCCGAGTAAAAAGATACCTAACATGTCACGCTTTAAAATTGCGCACACTCATGGAATGGTGCCAATCTTAGGTACTTAAAATCTCCATAGGCAACGCTTTGAAAATTTTTACAGGTTACCAGCTTAGAGTTACAGAGGAGGTCTAGTGCTAGAATTGTTGCACTCGCTCTAACGCATATGGCAATACCTCACATATGTGGTTTGAACGGCGTTTACATATGTGGGCGGGACTTACGTGTGCGTTCGCTTCTGAGCGCAAGCTATTGGGGACAGGGGTGTTTTAAAAAAAATTAAATATTTTTATTTTTTTTATTTTACTTTTTTTTTGATCACTTTTATTCCTATTACAAGGAATGTAAACATCCCTTGTAATAGGAATGTGTGTGACAGGTCCTCTTTATGGAGAGATGCGGGGTCAAAAAGACCCCGCATCTCTCCTCCAGACTGGAAAGCATGAGATCGTGAAAAAAAATTCACCGATCTCATGCTTACTAGCTGCAAAAGCGGCTTTGTTTACTTCTGAGGACCCGGGCGTGACGTCATCACATCACGCCCGGGCCTCCGACAGTCATAGAGATGACTGGTGACCCTCTGGTCACCGGTCATCTCTATGCTCCTCGTCATGTGACCACCGGCGCCGGACGATTCTTTCTCCGGGCCCCCGATAGCACGGGAGAGCCCGGAGAAGCACCGTATGGTGGCGGGAGGGGGGATGTCCCCTCCCGCCGCCTATAAGAACGATCAAGCGGTGGAACCGCCACTATGATCGTTCTTATGGTGCGCAGAATCGCCGGCTGAAGACAAGGATATCTGAATGATGCCTCTAGCTGCAGGCATCATTCAGATATCCCCCTCAAACCCAGGACGTCATATGACGTTCACCCGGAGGGAGAGAGGGTTCCTGCCGGCGTCATTTTACAATGACCCGGTATGGAAGTGGTTAAGAAATGCAGGACCTGGCGCTGACAGATCAGCGGGACGCAGCATTGGAGGAGGGTCGTCGGCGGGAGTGGAGGCAGAGGAGGAAGAACACCGGACAAAGAAGACAGAAGAAGAGCGGAAGAAGAAGCAGGGGGAGAAGAAGAAGACCAAAGGATGAAGATGTGGGAGAAGATGGAGGAAGAAGCAGAGAAGAAGATATTTTTATTAAAAGACTTGTCAAACACTGTCTACTGTATTTTTTAACACTACACTCCTTTTTTTTTGTGAAAGGGTAGGGGTACATACTCATTCACATGGGGGGGGCGGGATCTGGGGGCCTCCTTGATTCTGATAAGCCCCCTGCCCACAGACCCCGACAACCACCGGGCAAGGGTTGTCGGGAAGAGGCCCTTGTCCCCATCAACATGGGGGCAAGGTGCTTTGGGGTGGGGGGCGCAGAGCCTCCCCCTGCCCGAAAGCACCCATCCCCCCATGTTGAGGGCATGCGGGCTGGTATGGTTCAGGAGGGGGGGCGCTCTCTCGTCCCCTCCCTTTCCTGACCTGCCGGGCTGCATGCTCGGATAAGGGTCTGGTGTGGATTTTGGGGGTACCCCCATGCCATTTTTTTTTATAATTTGGCATGGGGGTCCCCTCTGAATCCATACTAGACCCAAGGGCCTGGTATAGACCTGGGGGGGCCTTTACGCTGTTTTTTTTCTCGATTTTTTTTTTAGCCGGCAATTCTGTTTTTTTACATTCAGCGGGAAGCCAGCTGACAGCTGATGACTCATTGGTTAAAAAAAAAAAGGGTGTCCCAAAACGCGGCAAGCACCGCAAAAAGCACGGCAGAAACGCTCAAAAGCAACATGCATAAATGTGAATCGAGCCTAATGACAGGTTGTGGGCAGCTAAAGCTATTCATGGCTATCCACTAGAGTTGAGCGGACACCTGGATGTTCGGGTTCGACGGGTTCGGCCGAACTTCGGAAAAAAGTTCGAGTTCGGGACCGAACTTGACCCGAACTTGACCCCGAACCCGAACTCCATTTAAGTCAATGGGGACCCGAACTTCTGAGGACTATTCGCGCTTGTTTCCCGTGCTTAGAACTGTCCCTGCACAAAGTGTAATTTCTGAAGAAAAAAAAGTAATTTAAAACTCACTCGCGCTATAATGAATTGTCGGCTCCCGGCAATACATAGAAGTGTCATTGATAAAAAAACAAAAAAAGCGTGGGGTTCCCCCAAATTCAATTACCAGGCCCTTCAGGTCTGGTATGGCTATTAAGGGGAACCCTGCCACAAATAAAAAAAATGCGTGCGGTTCCCCCAAATATACATACCAGGCCCTTCAGGTCTGGTATGGATTTTAAGGGGAACTCCACCCCAAATTAAAAAAAAATGGCATGGAGTACCCCCAAAAATCCAGACCAGACCCTTTATCCGAGCACACAACCTGGCAGGCCGCAGGAAAAGAGGGGGGGGACGAGAGAGCGCCCCTCCTGAACCGTACCAGGCCACATGCCCTCAACATGGGGAGGATGTCCGCATGTTGATGGGGACAAGCGGGCAGGGGGCTTATCGGAATCTGGAAGACCCATTTAACAAAGGGGACCCCCAGATCCCGGCCCCCCCTATGTGAATTGGTAATGGGGTACATTGTACCCCTACCATTTCACAAAGAAAGTGTAAAGAAATTTAAAAAAAATACACAGACACCGTTGGGAAAGTCCTTTATTAAAAAAAATCAAAAAAAACATTCCAGCGATGAAATCCAGTGTCCCACGGCGATCCGATGTCCAGCGCTGTCCACACGAAACGTCATTGGCTGAGCCTGAGCGGACCTGATGGGGAACTTCCTCCGCAGTGTAATAAATAAATAGACTCGCCCCTTCTAAAGTTCCCCATCAGGTCCGCTCAGCCAATGACGTAGGTGTAAGGCTGAGGACCTGATGCGGAACGTGAGAAGGGGCGGGTCTATTCATTTATTATACTGGAGGATGTTCCCCATTAGGTCCACTCATCCAATGACGTAGGCGGGGTCTGACATACGAGGGGGCAGACCTGATGGGGAACTTACTCCACAGTGTAATACATGAATAGACCCGCCCCTTCTCACGTTCCGCATCAGGTCCACTCAGCCAATGACGTAGTGTAAGGCTAAGGACCTGATGCAGAACGTGAGAAGGAACGGGTCTATTCATGTATTAAACTGTGGAGGAAGTTCCCCATCAGGTCCGCCCCCTCGTATGTCAGACCCCGCCTACGTCATTGGATCAGCAGACCTGATGGGGAACTTCCTCCGCAGTATAAGAAATGAATAGACCCGCCCCTTCTCACGTTCCGCATCAGGTCCTCAGCCTTATCATCGGATCGGTGGAGTTCCCCTTAAAATCCATACCAGATCTGAAGGGCCTGGTATGGATACTTGGGGGAACCGCACGCATTTTTATTTTTAATTTGCGGCAGGGTTCCCCTTAATATCCATACCAGACCTGAAGGGCCTGGTAATTGAATTTGGGGGAAACCCCACGCTTTATTTTTATTTTTTATCAATGACTTTTCTATGTATTGCCGAGAGCCGACAATTCATTATAGCCGCGAGTGAGTTTTAAATGACTTTTTTTCCTTCAGAAACTTTGTGTAGGGACAGTTCTAAGCATGGGAAACAAGCGCGACTTTACATGCATATTGCCGAACACCGGACCCGAACCCGAACATACAGTCAATTGTTCGGGTTCGGGTCAGGGACCCAAATACCCAAAAGTTCGGTACGGACCTGAACTTTACAGTCCTGTGCAGTCCTCATCCTGTGCAGTTGCAAACTGGCTGTGAAGCCGACAGGCCTCCTGGTTTTCCTTACCATGAATGGCGGCGGAAGCACCCGAGAGCAAATTGGAAAATCGGCTGGGGTGCCGACATCGCAGGATCCCTGGACAGGTAAGTGTCCTAATATTTAAAGTCAGCAACTACAGTATGTGTAGCTGCTGACTTTTAATTTTATGCTGGGGTAGGGGGGGCGGAACTCCGCTTTAAGGTGAAGAAATGTCATCATCAAGGTTGCCTCACACGGAACACCTATGGCAATGTTTTGGAGCCATGCGGGCCCCCGTCATCAGGCAAGTGTAAAAAATGTAATTAATATCCATTTTTCCCCCATAAATAGAGCTTTCTTTTAGTGGTATTTGATGACCTCTGTGGTCTTTATTAAAAAAAATATATATTTTTTACTTTCTGCTATAAAACACATCCATTAAAAAAATGTTTAAAAAAATCGAATTTCTTCATCAATTCAGGCCAATATGTATTTTGCTACATATTATCCCATTAAGCGTATATTCATTGCTTTGGGCAAAAGTTATCGCATCTACAAACTATGGTATATTTTTATTTATCCCGCATCCAATTTGCAATAGTGTGTGAACCCAGCCTCATACAGCGATCAATGTAAAAATATGCGCTGTCACTGGCTGGGAAAGGGTTAACATCAGGGGCGATCAAAGGGTTAAATGTGTGCCTAGCCTGTGTTTTTCTACAGCACAGCACAGCACGGAGGAGGTGCTTTTACAAGGAGAAGGCGTGGATCCATGTCCCTGCTTTGCAGACACAGGATCCATTTATTCTTTTGGGCAACACGACCGTTTTTAATGACAAGAAAAATGTAATTTTTTAAAATGGTCATTAAAAATGATCGTGTGTCAGCTTCAGAGCATTTTTCACGACGTGAAAAACGGGCATGAAAAAATTGGAACATGCTCTAATTTTTCATGTCGTTTTTTACATCGTCGTTTTTCTCGTCATGTTAAAACGGCCGTGTGGGCTTTAACGACGTGAAAAAAAATGCGCATGCTCAGAATCAAGTATGAGACGGGAGCGCTCGTTCTGGTAAAACTAGCGTTCGTAATGGAGATAGCACATTCGTCACGCTGTAACGGACTGAAAAGCACGAGGCTGAAAAGCGCGAATCGTCGCTCAACAAACTTTACTAACATGAAGGGTGGCGCCATCCGAATAGAACTTCCCTTTTATAGTGCCGTTGTACGTGTTGTACGTCACCACGCTTTTTTTTCCATGATAGTGTGTAAGCAAGGCAGGCTTGAAATGAAACACGAAAAATCACGTCAAGAAAAATGAAGTTTTTTTCAATGACATTAAAAACGGTCGTGTGTACGCGGCATTACAGGAATATGGAAAGTTTTTTAAAGGTGTACTAACCCTTTAAATAGAGAAGAGAGGGAGGTGCTCCTGATCCTGAAGAAGCTGTAATGTGAATACAACAAAACGCATTGACATAATCACATGATGATGTTACTCCATCACACCCCCACAACCTGAGGCTTTGGGTGTAATCTCAGGAAGTGTTCCAGCATGCTACTCCAAGCGGGAGACGGCTTGGGCACAGCAACAAAGTGGCTGTCTGATATCAGCAACAGAAGCTATGCTTTGAGAGAGACTCGCAGCAGCGATGTGAGCGAAGCCACTAGAGAGAAGACGGAGTGCGGGAATTCCTTCCTGCAGGCGATAGTGTGGAGACATGTGGAACTATTAAAGTGATATTAAAGCCTTATTTTTTTGGTTTGTGTAGCGGGGTATCGCTTTAAGGCCTCAGAGACTACCATACCCAGAATGCCGCGAGACACCCAAGGTGCATTGCCCCGCGCAAAGTCTGCTGGGGTGGGCTATTTAACTGGGGGCGGAACTGAGTTCGGCCTCTTTGGACACCGCCCGCCCAGCAAGTGGAACTCTGTGTCGAGTCTGCTGTATTACAAGAGCCTTCCGTTTCCACCGAGGAGCTTGCGGGACGTCATCCGACTGCTGCTGTACTGTTGCCAGGAGGACCGAAGACCCGGGTGTCGTGGAATCTGTGTGCCGAGACACAGCAACGGAAGATATGGACACGGACTGGTCCGGTTGGGTGAGAGAGCACCTGCTCAGAGACAAACACAGGATCTCTTAGACCAGATAACTGTTGTTCGGAACTAACTTTAGTGCTTGTAGTCGCACGCCGGAGGGACAGTGCCTTGAGTATCTAGGAGACTCTAAGACTTATCCTGTGTTCACCAAGTTCAAGACCCTTTTTCTCTTTGTGGATTATAACTTGTTTTCTTCAAAAAGTGCACCACCGTTTGCTAGCGAAGATCTTTCTCTGCAGAACTTCTACATAGTACAGTAAGGCCTGACTTAGTAGCGTAGACATTTCTGGGCGCCATTTTTGCCCAGGAGGTAGAATAGCTGCAGCGGGGACCGTTCGTTTTTTTTGTTATATCTGTCTGTTTGCAAAAATACCCCTTTCATTGCAGGGCTCTGCATGTGTTCATGTATACTGTTTCTATGCTTAACCAATATTCTCAGTAAAAGTGCCACGGTTAAGTACACCTGTGTTTGTGTCATTTACTGTGCAGAAGTGATGGTTATTGATAGCTATACCATATTGCTGTGTTTATTGCAGGATTGTGCCTCCGAGAGTTACAGGTTACACAATCCTATCATCCCCTACTGACTGTGCCAGGAGAGGTTAGAGCCAATTGCTGGGGGTTGACAGCAGTGCATTACAGGCCCAAAAAAAATATTTCAGCGGCCCTCTTAGCTGGGGGTATCGCTACAAACTACATTTAAAAATAAGAAACATGTTATACGTACCTGCTCTGTGCAGTGGTTTTGCACAGAGCAACCCAGATCCTCCTCTTCTCGGGTCCCTCACCAGTGCTCTGGGCCCCTCCCTCCTGCTGAGTGCCTCCACAGCAATCAGCTTGCTACGCGGGCACTCGAGCCAAGGCAATGCTCTGTGTGTCCATTCAGACATGGAGCCACTGCTTGGCCCTGGTCCCTCTCTCTCTTCATTGGCTCAATGACTTTCAGCCAATGGCATCTGCTGCTGTCTCAACCAATGAGGAGGGAGAATTCCTGACAGCCGAGACTCTTGTGCAATATTGCGATGTGGCCCAGGTAAATATTAGGGGGGCTGAGGAGGGCTGCTGGATAATTTCTGGAATAAAGAGTGTGCAAGGAGGGCGTGATATTTATTCCTAAGTATGTGAGCGCCTCAGATTGCCAGTGGAATTTGGGACTGTTTGAGGAACAAAAATGTATTTTCCTGTAGGGATATGTTCAGTGCCTGAGACTTAACATCATTTATTTTGAGACCAGAGATTGCCGATGGAGTATGGTGTACATGTTCGGAAAATAAGTAATGGGGGACAAAATTAACAACATGATGTCATCTGCGAAAAGGTGGCGCAAATCTTGAGTGAAGATGTTTGTGCAATAGTGTCTGCTGTTATCCTTGGCAAACGTGGAGAAAATTGGGTTCAGCCTGCAGGATGTGGAAGAGTCCAAGAAGGCTGCAATGTTGCCCTGTGAGAACACAGCCAAGGAGGGACTACTCAAGAGAGGTAATGCTGCACTTAATGGGGGATGGGGGAAAGGTGGATAATGAGTGCACCTAATGAGCATACAGATAATAATTGATATCAAAACATATGTAAAACATCAAAAAATATGTGAAACATATGTAGCGGGTATTTGAATTATGTGAGGACTCTGGTGGTGTGAGGTTCCTTGGGGTCCCTGGGTGGCGCTGTTGCCTGGGGCCGGAGTTGAACTCACACCGCGAACCGTGCCTTTTTGTCCTCCCCTGGAGCTGGTACAGCGGGGCGGGGAACCCGCTGTGGCGCAAAGGGAGAGGTCATAAAAGAGGCGGACGCCCTGATATGGGAGAGAGTCGGAGGACGCGGCCGCACCCAGGCACCTTCAGCTTGGGTGCTGGCGTCCCGGTGTTTCAGGCCTAGGCGCCCTTGGCCTAGCTGGAGCAGGGATGGAGTCCATCTCAGGCACCTTTAGCCTGGGGTTAGGTACTATGGCGGATGCCTGGGGCTCAGTACCTTCGACTGAGTTCCGCGAGGGTAGACTAATCCGAGGGGGCCCTAACTCCTTGGGTGCCCGTGTCTGAGTTTGTGAGGACTGGTGCGTAGTAACTTCTCTGAAGAGCCCGGCGCAGCATCGCTAGTGATGGAGAGGCCTCCACTTCTCCCTTGGACGGATTTCTTCCTCTGACAGGGGCAAAGTGAGCGAAGGTAATTCACGTTCTATATTACCTAGTCAGTGGCAGTGACTATTCACCACTGGTGACAGCACAGTGGGCAGCAGCAAGAAGGGAAAGGATTGTGCCTCAATCTGTCCCCATTTTCCAAAGGAGAAAGGTTGTTTTATTGCTTGGCAATCCTATTCCTGCAACCAGAAGTTGGACGGCGGCCATTTTAGGTGTACTGGCAGAGCTCAGAGCAGCATATATTGCTAGCTGCTCTGATCAACATCAGGTGGGGTCCGCTAGGGGTCAAGAAATTACTTGGGGACATGTTCACTCAGAGTGTGAGACTAATGGCAATATTAAAAAAACTATAAAATAACTGAAATAAGTAAATAAAACGGCGCTATGTACTTGGAACAGCGGCTCCGGAAGTAGGGCAGCGGCCATCTTCCTATACCCGGAAGTAGGGCGGCCGCCATTTTCGTGTAGTCACATCTGATGTATAACAGCGCCAGCCTGTGGGGAGACTCATGTGGGCCAAACGAGTAGTGGGCATGTCGGGAGATCCTCTAATTGGAATCTAAAAGTTGTTAAAATAAGAAATAAAACGGCGGTGATGTAAAAAAAGTCTCGACCTATGCAGGGTCTCGACCGCGTCACTTCCGGTGCAGCTACGTCAAAAACACAGCTGATGGTGGGCTCGACTGCGTGTGCGCGGCTTCACCGCACCTAAACCGCGCATTGCGCAGACGCTCGGTTTAGGCCGTGAAAATTCTAGACTCGAGCGGGCGGGCGGAGGCGTTGCGAATTGCTTAACATCTTCGCCAGCACCGCCTCCAGACCCGCCCCCAACACGCCCCTAGCTTGTATATCATTGGGACCGAGGTCGAGAGAAAATATAGAGCTGCACCGCCTCCAGCCCCGCCCCGCCCCTAGCCTGCTCTACTGAAGGGGGGCGGGCCCCCGTGCATAGCACTGAGTCCAAGTACAGTACTGTGCATTGTTCTGCCATCAAATATGCAGCTGCCTCACTGCACCCAGCAAACGCAACCACTGCACCCAGCAAACGCAACCACTGTGCCCGTCATACGCAGCCACTGCACCCAGCAAACGCAACCACTGTGCCCGTCATACGCAGCCACTGCACCCAGCAAACGCAACCACTGTGCCCAGCAAACGCAAACACTGTGCCCGTCATACGCAACCACTGTGCCCGTCATACGCAACCACTGTGCCCAGCAAACGCAAACACTGTGCCCGTCATACGCATCCACTGTGCCCGTCATACGCAACCACTGTGCCCAGCAAACGCAAACACTGTGCCCGTCATACGCAACCACTGTGCCCAGCAAACGCAACCACTGTGCCCGTCATACGCAGCCACTGCACCCAGCAAACGCAACCACTGTGCCCAGCAAACGCAACCACTGTGCCCAGAAAACGCAACCACTGTGCCCGTCATACGCAGCCACTGCACCCAGCAAATGCAAACACTGTGCCTGTCATACGCAGCCACTGTGCCCAGCAAACGCAACCACTGTGCCCGTCAAACGCAACCACTGTGCCCGTCATACGCAGCCACTGTGCCCAGCAAACGCAACCACTGCACCCAGCAAACGCAACCACTGTGCCCAGCAAACGCAGCCACTGCACCCATCAAACGCAGCCACTGTGCCTATCAACCGCTGCCACTGTGCCCATCAAACCCAGCCACTGTGCCCATCAAACACACCCACTATTGACGCCACTGTGCCATCAAACGCAGCTACTGTACCCATCAATTGCTGTCAGTGTGCCCCATCAATTGCCGCTACTGTGCCCCATCAAATGCTGCCAGTGTGCCCATCAATTACCACTAATGTGCCCCATCAAATGCTGCCCGGCACTTACCTGTCTCGCAGCGGTTCAGCGGCGGTGTCCTGCACGTCCTCTTCCGTCCTCTCTCAGGCATCCAATCACAGCGCCTGACGTTTCAGCCAATCAGGGGACCGGTAACAGACTCGAGCACCTGATTGGCTAAGAGGCGGATTAGTGTTAGGAAAGCGAATTCCTTTGCTTTGCTAACACAACGCTGAGTGAACAGAGAACGCCCAGCATGGCGCCCGCTGTTCACCTTTTTGGGCGCCTATTAGAGCCTATGGCTCTAATCAGGTGCTTCCAAAAAACACCCCCGCCGATGTAATTCAGGTGCCCGGCGCCCGAAAAGGGGCCGGACACCTGAATAGGGGGTGTCAGCAGTGACCATAGATAGATTCATGCAATGCATGATTCTATCTATGGTGATAGAGTGGTGCCAGGAGAGAGGGGGCGGCACCCATGCTCCCATTATGGAAGCACCGCCACTGCATACTCTTTGATCTTTTGAAAAGTGTGATGTTAAGCCGTAGCTGTGCTCCTTCGGGATATGCTGCTCGCGCATTCGTGCTGCTGGAGGGAGCCCAGACCACCATAGACGAGGGACCTGCAAACTTGGTCATGGTGAGTGAGATCATCCCATATCCCACTCCATCTTGCCTGAGGACAGGGACCCCCCCCCCGAGGACAGGGACCCCCTCTGAGGACAGGGACCCTCTCCCCCCTCTGAGAACAGGGACCCCCCCCCCCAGGACATGAAAACATTCTCCCCCCTGAGAACAGGGACTCCCTTCTCTCCTGGGGACAGGGACTACCTTCTCTCCTGGGGACAGGGACCGCCATCTTCCCTGGGGATCGGGACCCCATCCCCCCCCCTAAGAACAGGGACCTGATCACCCTGTGTGTGCCAACCTCACTGCCCTGCCTGCCATGTGTCCTGTGTGAGGGCCCTCCTGTGACAGCTCTTATCAGAACTTCATCCCACTTTGTGATCCCCCTACATGACTGATCCCTCTGTGTGCACCCCTTACACGGGGAACCCCTCTGTTTGCTACCCCTACATGTCTGCATACTCTGACCACAACCTGTACCATTTCCACATCCTCTGACTGCCTCCTATATCCTGTACACATGTTCTAACCACCTCCTGTATCCTGTCCGCAGCCTCTAACCATCTCTTGTATCCTGTCTGCAATCTCTGACTATCTCTTGTCTTTTATGGTGTCTGCAGTCTCTTAGGGAGAGTCTGGAGAGGAATCAAGAGTGAGAGCGTCGCCGGGATTGGGATTACGGGAGGAGTCAGACGTGTATGGACTGTGGAGAACAGACTATAGAATAAAACCAGAGCCACCAACCAGGAGCCATCTAACTGAGACCTGCACGCTGCACCGGAGAGGAGGTCAGTGACAGCGCCGTCAGGCCAGTCTGAGAGGGGGGGGTCACTGCTGTAAGGGGGGAGTGAATGCAATTATGTAAGGGGGCACTGATATAAAGGTTTTCCCTTATATCAGTAACACCCCCCCCCTTACCTTAGTGTATTCACTCTGCGGAAGGTGGTCTCTGGTCACCAGAGTCCCCCCCCCCCACATCACATTTCCCGGCATTCCCCTTTACATCAGAGTCGGCAGGCTTCCCCCTTACAGTGCAAGGGAACTCAGATGTAAAGGAAAATGCTGCAGAGCATAATCTAAGGAGGAACTCTGATGTAAGGGGTGCTCTGGTCACCAGAGACCACCTTATATCAGAGTCCACTGCATTCCTATTTACATCAGAGTTCCCACTTACATCAGGGTCTGCAGCATTGCCCTTTACATCAGTGTTCCCCTTTACATCAGGGTTGGCAGAGTTCCCCCTGTAAGATTAGAAGGGATGGAGGCCCGGAGACATGTCCAGAGAACACAGAGGATACATGGGATAGATTAGAAGGGATGGAGGCCCAGAGACATGTCCAGAGAACACAGAGGATACATGGGATAGATTAGAAGGGATGGAGGCCTCCTCTGTTTTCCCTGGACATCCATCCCTTCTAATCTATCCCATGTATTCTCTGTGTTCTCTGGACATGTCTCCGGGCCTCCATCCCTTCTAATCTATCCCATGTATCCTCTGTGTACTCTGGACATGTCTCCGGGCCTCCATGCCTTCTAATCTATCCCATGTATCCTCTGTGAACTCTGGACATGTCTCCGGGCCTCCATCCCTTCTAATCTATCCCATGTATCCTCTGTGTACTCTGGACATGTCTCCGGGCCTCCATCCTTTCTAATCTATCCCATGTATCCTCTGTGTACTCTGGACATGTCTCCGGGCCTCCATCCCTTCTAATCTATCCCATGTATCCTCTGTGTACTCTGGACATGTCCCTGGGCCTCCATCCTTTCTAATCTATCCCATGTATCCTCTGTGTACTCTGGACATGTCTCCGGGCCTCCATCCCTTCTAATCTATCCCATGTATCCTCTGTGTTCTCTGGACATGTCTCCGGGCCTCCATCCCTTCTAATCTTACAGGGGGAACTCTGCCAACCCTGATGTAAAGGGGAACACTGATGTAAAGGGCAATGCTGCAGACCCTGATGTAAGTGGGAACTCTGATGTAAATGGGAATGCAGTGGACTCTGATATAAGGTGGTCTCTGGTGACCAGAGCACCCCTTACATCAGAGTTTTTCCTTAGATTATGCTCTGCAGCATTTTCCTTTACATCTGAGTTCCCTTGCACTGTAAGGGGGAATCCTGCCGACTCTGATGTAAAGGGGAATGACGGAAAATGTGATGTGGGGGGGAGGGGAACTCTGGTGACCAGAGACCACCTTCCGCAGAGTGAATACACTAAGGTAAGGGGGGGGTGTTACTGATATAAGGGAAAACCTTTATATCAGTGCCCCCTTACATAATTGCATTCACTCCCCCCTTACATCAGTGACCCCCCCCCCTCAGACTGACCTGATGGCGCTGTCACTGACCTCCTCTCCGGTGCAGCGTGCAGGTCTCAGTTAGATGGCTCCTGGTTGGTGGCTCTGGTTTTATTCTATAGTCTGTTCTCCACAGTCCATACACGTCTGACTCCTCCCGTAATCCCAATCCCGGCGACGCTCTCACTCTTGATTCCTCTCCAGACTCTCCCTAAGAGACTGCAGACACAATAAAAGACAAGAGATAGTCAGAGATTGCAGACAGGTTAGAGGCTGCGGACAGGATACAGGAGGTGGTTAGAGTAAGGTGACCAGATTTTTAAAATGAAATCCGGGGACATTTTTTTTTTTTTACTAGTAATGGCGGCAATCAGCGACTCTCTGCCCATCGCCGCCCGCCTCACAGCCTCACAGCCTGTCAAGTCTTACTCTTCGCGCCCCGGCTACTACTGGGTGGGGACCAGAGGAAGATCACTCCACCAGGGAAGGCAAGGAGATAAGCAGGCAGGCAGCTGGCCGGGACTTGAGCCAAGGCAGAAGAACATGCGAGCGAAGCTGAATGGGCATGCACCCGAAACTGAAGAAATATTCCCTCCTCTCCGACCAACACATGATCATCAGAAAGGGGCACAGATAATGGAAAGAAATAGACCCCCCTAAGGTAGTAGGAGCGGCGGAGCAGGGGGGTGTAATTCAGATTATTTATTTTTTAATTCTGCACTGACTGTCTTTGAAATTGAACCAGCACCTGTTCAAATGCAATCCGGGGACAAAACCGGGGACAGACTTGGTCCGGGGACAGTGTCCTCAATCCGGGGACTGTCCCCGGAAACCGGGGATGTCTGGTCACCCTAGGTTAGAGGCTGCAGTCAATAGGTGGTCAGAACATGTGCACAGGATAGAGGAGGTGGTCAGAGGATGGCGGACAGGATACAGGAGGCAGTCAGAGGATGTGGAAATGGTACAGGTGGTGGTCAGAGTATGCAGACATTTAGGGGTAGCAAACAGAGGGGTTCCCCATGTAAGGGGTGCACACAGAGGGGTCAGTCATGTAGGGGGATTACACAGTGGGATGAAGTCCTGATAAGAGCTGTCACAGAATGGCTCTCACACAGGACACATGGCAGACAGGGCAGTGAGTTTGGCACACACAGGGTGATCAGGTTCCTGTTCTTAGGGGAGGTGGGGTCCTGATCCCTAGGAAAGATGGGGTCCCTAGGTGAGATGAAGTCCCCGTTGCCAGGGGAGATGGAGTTCCTGCCCTCAGGTGAGATGAAGTTCATGCCCCCAGGTGAGATAGGATCCCTGCCCCAGAGTGAGAAGGGGGTCCCTGTCCCCAGGGGACAAGTAGGTCCCTGTCCCCAGGAGAGGAGGAGTTCCTGTTCCCAGGTGAGTGGCCCAGAGGGTCCCTGTTTCCAGGGGAGAAGGGGTCCCTGTCCCCAGGAGAGAAGGGGTCCCTGTCCCCAGGGGGGGGAAGGTTTCCCTGTCCTCAGGGGGGAGAAGGTTTCCCTGTCCTCAGGGGGGAGAAGGGGTCTCTGTCTTGGGGGGGGGTCCCTGTCCCCAGGAGAGAAGGGAGTCCCTGTCCCCAGAGGAGAAGGGAGTCCCTGTCCCCAGAGGAGAAGGGAGTCCCTGTCCCCAGAGGAGAAGGGAGTCCCTGTCCCCAGGAGAGAAGGGAGTCCCTGTCCCCAGGAGAGAAGGGAGTCCCTGTCCCCAGGAGAGAAGGGAGTCCCTGTCCCCAGAGGAGAAGGGAGTCCCTGTCCCCAGTAGGGATGAGCTTCGTGTTCGAGTCGAACATACGTTTGACTCGAACATCGGCTGTTCGATCGTTCGACGAAGATCGAACGATTTGGGCCGTTCGCGCCAAATTCGAGTGACGCGAACGGCCCACAATGCACTACGCCATCGCAGTGTCATCCAGGCGCTGTGATTGGCCAAGCATGCACTGTGACCCCGCATGCTTGGCCAATCACAGCGCCGGCAGCGAGGAGAGCAATGATTGGCCACAGGCAGGATGCCTGTGGCCAATTATTGCTGAGGGTGTTTAGTACACGCCCCACACTATAAAAGGCCGCCAGCACGGCGGCCTAGTGTAGTGTGTTCCGGAGCAGGGAAAGAGAAGCATAGGCAGGGACAGTGACATTTATTTCTTTCTTGCTTAACCTGGATTCCTTTAGTTTAGGGAAAGAGAAGGATAGGTAGGGAGAGTGTCAGTGTGTTTTACTGTGTGAATCCTTGTTTCTAGGGACAGGGAAGGAAAGTGAGGGGAATTCTCCTTGTGCTATAGTGTGCTTTAAAAAAACATTTTTTCTAGGGACAGAAAACTCTAGGTAGGGAGAGTGTCAGTTTCTTTCACTGTGATAATCCTTGTTTCTAGGGACAAAGAAGGAAAGTGAGGGGAATTCTCCTTGTGCTATAGTGTGCTTTAAAAAAACATTTTTTCTAGGGACAGAAAACTCTAGGTAGGGAGAGTGTCAGTGTCTTTTACTGTGCGAATCCTTGTTTCTAGGGACAAAGAAGGAAAGTGAGGGGAATTCTCCTTGTGCTATAGTGTGCTTTAAAAAAACATTTTTTCTAGGGACAGAAAACTCTAGGTAGGGAGAGTGTCAGTTTCTTTCACTGTGCGAATCCTTGTTTCTAGGGACAAAGAAGGAAAGTGAGGGGAATTCTCCTTGTGCTATAGTGTGCTTTAAAAAAACATTTTTTCTAGGGACAGAAAACTCTAGGTAGGGAGAGTGTCAGTTTCTTTCACTGTGCGAATCCTTGTTTCTAGGGACAGGGAAGGACAGTGAGTGAATTCTCCTTGTGCTATAGTGTGCTTTAAAAAAACATTTTTTCTAGGGACAGAAAACTCTAGGTAGGGAGAGTGTCAGTTTCTTTCACTGTGCGAATCCTTGTTTCTAGGGACAAAGAAGGAAAGTGAGGGGAATTCTCCTTGTGCTATAGTGTGCTTTAAAAAAACATTTTTTCTAGGGACAGAAAACTCTAGGTAGGGAGAGTGTCAGTGTCTTTTACTGTGCGAATCCTTGTTTCTAGGGACAAAGAAGGAAAGTGAGGGGAATTCTCCTTGTGCTATAGTGTGCTTTAAAAAAACATTTTTTCTAGGGACAGAAAACTCTAGGTAGGGAGAGTGTCAGTGTCTTTTACTGTGCGAATCCTTGTTTCTAGGGACAAAGAAGGAAAGTGAGGGGAATTCTCCTTGTGCTATAGTGTGCTTTAAAAAAACATTTTTTCTAGGGACAGAAAACTCTAGGTAGGGAGAGTGTCAGTGTCTTTTACTGTGCGAATCCTTGTTTCTAGGGACAAAGAAGGAAAGTGAGGGGAATTCTCCTTGTGCTATAGTGTGCTTTAAAAAAACATTTTTTCTAGGGACAGAAAACTCTAGGTAGGGAGAGTGTCAGTGTCTTTTACTGTGCGAATCCTTGTTTCTAGGGACAAAGAAGGAAAGTGAGGGGAATTCTCCTTGTGCTATAGTGTGCTTTAAAAAAACATTTTTTCTAGGGACAGAAAACTCTAGGTAGGGAGAGTGTCAGTGTCTTTTACTGTGCGAATCCTTGTTTCTAGGGACAAAGAAGGAAAGTGAGGGGAATTCTCCTTGTGCTATAGTGTGCTTTAAAAAAACATTTTTTTTAGGGACAGAAAACTCTAGGTAGGGAGAGTGTCAGTGTCTTTTACTGTGCGAATCCTTGTTTCTAGGGACAAAGAAGGAAAGTGAGGGGAATTCTCCTTGTGCTATAGTGTGCTTTAAAAAAACATTTTTTCTAGGGACAGAAAACTCTAGGTAGGGAGAGTGTCAGTGTCTTTTACTGTGCGAATCCTTGTTTCTAGGGACAAAGAAGGAAAGTGAGGGGAATTCTCCTTGTGCTATAGTGTGCTTTAAAAAAACATTTTTTCTAGGGACAGAAAACTCTAGGTAGGGAGAGTGTCAGTGTCTTTTACTGTGCGAATCCTTGTTTCTAGGGACAAAGAAGGAAAGTGAGGGGAATTCTCCTTGTGCTATAGTGTGCTTTAAAAAAACATTTTTTCTAGGGACAGAAAACTCTAGGTAGTGTGACAGCAGGAAGGTAAAGTCACCTGGTTGCATCCAGGGGGGTAGATATATTTCTCCCAGATTCAGGCTTTATGCCGACTTATACAACTAGGGAGAGAGTTGATGAAGCCCAGCTGAGGCTAGTGGGCTCATGGATGATTCATACCTCTAGGGAGAGTGCTGGGCGTCGTGCAGGCAGGGAGTTGATGAGACCAGCTGAAGCTTGTCAGCTCGTTTAAGGCCTCTATAAAAACTCCCAGCTTCATTAGGTGTTTGCTCATGCCT
This sequence comes from Rana muscosa, assembly GCA_029206835.1. Lineage (NCBI taxonomy): Eukaryota > Metazoa > Chordata > Amphibia > Anura > Ranidae > Rana > Rana muscosa. The sequence continues at coordinate 997,953,068 of CM055118.1, forward strand.
GGAACCAGACCTGTGTGGACTGTCTAGGGAGAGTGAACCCCTGTGCGGTGAGACAAAGCCTGTGTGGCTATTTGTTTGGACATTTACTAAACCAGGGACTTAGGGACTAGGACAGCACCAGGCTGATCCCAGTTGTTAGTTAGGGAAACCTGCATGTTTAGTCAGAGGTCAAGCTGACCAGGATTTATTTTGTTTATGTTTCTTTTTGCTTTGCTGTGTTTTTGTCACTGTAAATAGAGAAATAAACCGCACCTTTTGATCTTGAAAACCACAACCTCCGTCTGCTGGGCCTGTTTTTGTGTGGGGAGCCCATCCAGGGGGTCACACACACCCGCTACCGAGCTAACCCCCTCACAGTTGGTGGAGAATGCGGGCAGTTTTTTTTTAAGCCAGCATGGAGGAGATACTGAAACAGCTGGCTCTAGCAAATGCCAATCAACAGCAGACAAATGCAGGTTTGCAAAAGAGCCTTGCAGCTCAACAACAGAGCTTCGCAGCCCAGCAACAAGCCCAGCAGCAATCTGAGGCCCGCTTCATAGACCTGTTGCAGAAGCAAGAGCAGAGACTACAACAACAGATGGAAGCAGTAATGCAGCAACGTCCGCAGACCAGTGAGGAAAGCCGTCCCACTAATACCGCGTCCTTTGGGGTGAGTCGTTTATTGACAAAAATGACTGGAGAGGATGATCCAGAGGTATTTTTGACCACATTTGAAAGGACTGCTGAAAGAGAAAAGTGGCCTGAGGAGCAGTGGGCTGGACTGCTGGCTCCTCTGTTAACTGGTGAATCGCAGAAAGCTTACTATGACCTAGAGCCTGACCAAGCAAAAGACTATGTGATGCTAAAAGCTGAAATATTGGCAAGGCTGGGTGTCACCCTGGCTGTCCGGGCTCAGCGTGTGCATAACTGGACTTTCCAGCTTGGAAAACCCCCCAGGTCTCAAATGTATGATCTCATTCACCTGAGCAGGAAGTGGCTACAGCCAGAGACTTTGTCCGCACCGGAGATTGTGGAACGTGTTGTGATGGATCGTTTCTTGAGAGCTCTTCCTACCGCCATTCAAAAGTGGGTAAGCCATGGAGACCCAGAAACGGCCGGTAAACTTGTGGATTGTGTAGAGAGATACTTGGCTGCAGAGAACCTGACGGCCTCTTCCAGAGACTCTCGGACTTTCCACCCTAAGACCAGACCATCCCCAGGGGCGGATAAGATGATTCCAAGGGGTGAGGGTGGAGAGAGTGAGAGGGTGGGAGCTCTGCCCAGGGTTTGGCGAGAACAGCCTGGGAAGTCGGGGGCTCAAGAGGCAGCCAAAAGGATTGTTTGCTACCGCTGCCGGCAAGCGGGACATATTGCAGCAAATTGCCCGGTTGTGGAGGAACCCATGCAATGTGACTTTCTGACGGACAGACGTCAGTCGCTGTGTGCGACAGTCGCATGCACTGCCATTCGGGGAACTGAGAAACATTTATGCAAAATGTGTATTAATGGTAGAAATGTTGTGGTATTACTGGATTCAGGTAGCCTTGTGACCCTGATAAAGGCTGAATTAGTTAAAACAGAGGTCTCTGGGAATAGCAAGGTAGCTGTTATTTGTGTGCATGGGGACACCCGAGAGTATCCAGTGACTACAGTGTGTTTCAAGACCCCCAAAGGTACCCTCTCTCATCCAGTGGGGTTAGTATCTCAACTACCGCATGATGCCATTGTGGGAAGGGATTTTCCGAAGTTCTGGGAACTGTGGGATGATCCTGAGCCCCCCACTGGTGCCCCTATGTACCAGGAAGGTGATAGCCAGAACTCCTCTGAGAGTGGTGAGGACTCTCCAGAATTTCCCTTGTCAGTATTGGCAGGCGAGACTCAAGAAACTGGAGAGGAGCCCACCTCCTCAGATGAAAACCTACCGTCTGTGGAGTTTTCTGATCTTGAGGTTCACAGGGAAAATTTTGCCACAGAACAGTTAAAAGACCCCGCCCTAATAAAGGCACGGGAAAACGTAGTGGAAATAGATGGCGAGTTAGTGAACCCAGATAATACCTGCACTTACCCATACTTCAGCGTAGAGAAGGACCTACTGTATCGGGTGGCAAAAAGGGCAGAAGAAACCGTTGAGCAGCTTGTGGTGCCCAAACCTTACCGGAAGTTGGTGTTGGAGTTGGCCCATGGGCACATTCTTGGAGGTCATCTGGGGACAGAGAAAACCCGAGAGAGGGTATTACAGAGATTCTATTGGCCTGGGGTGATGAAGGACATAGAAAATTATTGTTCCTCCTGCCCTGTGTGTCAGAGGTCGGCCCCGATGCCACATTTCCGTAGCCCGCTGGTCCCTCTACCCATCATTGAGGTCCCGTTTGAGAGGATCGCAATGGATTTGGTAGGTCCTATAATCAAGTCCGCTAGAGGGCACCAGTACATATTAGTTATAATGGACTATGCCACCCGTTATCCAGAAGCGATCCCTCTCCGAAATACCTCGGCCAAAACCATAGCCAAAGAGCTATCTCTTGTTTTTAGCCGGGTGGGTATTTGTAAAGAACTGCTTACGGACCAAGGTACACCCTTTATGTCCCGGGTTATGAAAGAGCTGTGTAAATTGTTCAAAGTGACGCAATTGCGTACGTCTGTGTATCACCCCCAAACCGATGGGCTGGTTGAAAGATTCAACAAAACCCTAAAACAAATGTTGAAGAAAGTGGTGGATAGAGATGGAAAGGATTGGGACTGTCTACTTCCTTATTTGATGTTTGCTATTAGGGAGGTGCCCCAATCCTCTACGGGATTCTCCCCCTTTGAGTTACTGTATGGGAGACACCCAAGAGGGCTGTTGGATATTGCCAAGGAAACTTGGGAAAGTGAGAGTTCTCCCCACAGGAGTGTGATTGAGCATGTCGCCCTGATGCAAGATCGAATTGCACAGGTAATGCCCATCGTGAAGGAACATTTGGCCCAAGCGCAGTTGGCACAGCAGAGAGTGTACAACCGTGGAGCCAAGACCCGTACCTTTTCCCCGGGGGATAGGATATTGGTACTTGTCCCTACGGTTGAAAGTAAATTCCTTGCCAAATGGCACGGCCCCTACGAGATAATGGAAAAAGTGAGCGAAGTGAATTACAAGGTCAGACAACCAGGAAGGCGAAAGCCCGAACAGATCTATCACGTTAATCTGTTGAAAGCCTGGAGGGATAGAGAGTCCCTAGTCGCAGAAACTTGGTCACCAGCTCAAACTGGTTGCGTGATTCCGGAGGTTGGAATAGCAGCCACCTTGTCACAACCCCAACAACAGGAGGTTAAGGAGTTTGTGCTTCGCAACAAGGAGGTGTTCTCTGAGCTGCCGGGACAAACATCTGGGGTAGAGCATGATATTATTACCCCGCCCGGTGAAAGGGTGAAGTTAAAACCCTATCGGATCCCAGAGGCCCGACGGGAGGCAATACGGGAGGAAGTACAGAAAATGCTGAACTTAGGGGTGATAGAGGAGTCCCAAAGTGATTGGTCTAGTCCCATTGTGTTGGTGCCTAAACCGGATGGGAGCTGGCGATTTTGTAACGATTTTCGTCAGTTGAACAAAGTTACAAAATTTGACACCTACCCCATGCCACGTATAGATGAGTTGATCGACCGGCTGGGAACAGCCCGATACATGACGACTCTTGACCTCACAAAAGGGTATTGGCAAATTCCCCTGGCCAAGTCGGCCAAAGAGAAAACCGCATTTGTAACCCCAGACGGGGCGTTCCAATATAAGAGAATGCCGTTCGGGTTACAGAATGCGCCGGCCACATTCCAGCGGAAAATGGACCAGATACTGAGGCCCCATCGGAAGTATGCTGCGGCTTACCTGGATGACGTAATTGTCCATAGCACAGATTGGGCCTCACATCTGCCAAAAGTGCAAGCAGTCCTAGACTCTATCCGGGAAGCGGGGTTTACGGCTAACCCCAAGAAGTGTACCATTGGGCAGGAGGAGGCCAAATATCTTGGGTACACCATTGGCAGGGGAGTAATAAAACCCCAACTCAACAAAGTCGAGGCCATCCAGAGTTGGCCACGTCCCAACAGCAAGAAGCAGGTACGAGCCTTTCTGGGAATCGCGGGTTATTATCGGCGCTTCATTCCCCACTTTGCTTCTAAGGCTGTGCCCCAAACCAACCTGACGAAAGGGAAAGGGTCGGTCATGATTAAATGGACCCCCGAGGCTGAGGCAGCATTCCAATTCTTGAAACAAGCCTTATGTAGCCAGCCAGTGTTGTACTCACCCGACTTCTCTAAAGACTTTGTCGTACAAAGTGATGCGTCAGATGTGGGGTTAGGAGCAGTATTGTCCCAGGTCTGGAACGGGGAAGAGCACCCAGTCATTTACCTCAGCAGGAAGTTGAGGTCCCATGAGGTAAATTACGCCACGGTTGAAAAGGAGTGTTTAGCGGTGAAGTGGGCTCTAGATTCCCTTCGGTACTATCTGCTAGGTAGGCACTTTGACATGGTTACGGATCACGCTCCGTTAAAGTGGATGGCTCAAAACAAGGAGACAAATAGAAGAGTGAATAGGTGGTTCCTGGCCCTACAGGAATTCAACTTCACAGTAAAGCATCGCCCTGGCGTTCAAATGGGGAATGTGGATGCTTTGTCTCGAGTACATGAATGCCTGATTGCTGGTGTTCCAACCCCAAGGTTAAAACAAGAGGGGGGGTATGTGACAGCAGGAAGGTAAAGTCACCTGGTTGCATCCAGGGGGGTAGATATATTTCTCCCAGATTCAGGCTTTATGCCGACTTATACAACTAGGGAGAGAGTTGATGAAGCCCAGCTGAGGCTAGTGGGCTCATGGATGATTCATACCTCTAGGGAGAGTGCTGGGCGTCGTGCAGGCAGGGAGTTGATGAGACCAGCTGAAGCTTGTCAGCTCGTTTAAGGCCTCTATAAAAACTCCCAGCTTCATTAGGTGTTTGCTCATGCCTGGACCCAGACCTGTGTGGACTGTCTAGGGAGAGTGAACCCCTGTGCGGTGAGACAAAGCCTGTGTGGCTATTTGTTTGGACATTTACTAAACCAGGGACTTAGGGACTAGGACAGCACCAGGCTGATCCCAGTTGTTAGTTAGGGAAACCTGCATGTTTAGTCAGAGGTCAAGCTGACCAGGATTTATTTTGTTTATGTTTCTTTTTGCTTTGCTGTGTTTTTGTCACTGTAAATAGAGAAATAAACCGCACCTTTTGATCTTGAAAACCACAACCTCCATCTGCTGGGCCTGTTTTTGTGTGGGGAGCCCATCCAGGGGGTCACACACACCCGCTACCGAGCTAACCCCCTCACAGTAGGGAGAGTGTCAGTGTCTTTTACTGTGCGAATCCTTGTTTCTAGGGACAAAGAAGGAAAGTGAGGGGAATTCTCCTTGTGCTATAGTGTGCTTTAAAAAAACATTTTTTCTAGGGACAGAAAACTCTAGGTAGGGAGAGTGTCAGTGTCTTTTACTGTGCGAATCCTTGTTTCTAGGGACAAAGAAGGAAAGTGAGGGGAATTCTCCTTGTGCTATAGTGTGCTTTAAAAAAACATTTTTTCTAGGGACAGAAAACTCTAGGTAGGGAGAGTGTCAGTGTCTTTTACTGTGCAAATCCTTGTTTCTAGGGACAAAGAAGGAAAGTGAGGGGAATTCTCCTTGTGCTATAGTGTGCTTTAAAAAAACATTTTTTCTAGGGACAGAAAACTCTAGGTAGGGAGAGTGTCAGTGTCTTTTACTGTGCGAATCCTTGTTTCTAGGGACAAAGAAGGAAAGTGAGGGGAATTCTCCTTGTGCTATAGTGTGCTTTAAAAAAACATTTTTTCTAGGGACAGAAAACTCTAGGTAGGGAGAGTGTCAGTGTCTTTTACTGTGCGAATCCTTGTTTCTAGGGACAAAGAAGGAAAGCGAGGGGAATTCTCCTTGTGCTATAGTGTGCTTTAAAAAAACATTTTTTCTAGGGACAGAAAACTCTAGGTAGGGAGAGTGTCAGTGTCTTTTACTGTGCGAATCCTTGTTTCTAGGGACAAAGAAGGAAAGTGAGGGGAATTCTCCTTGTGCTATAGTGTGCTTTAAAAAAACATTTTTTCTAGGGACAGAAAACTCTAGGTAGGGAGAGTGTCAGTTTCTTTCACTGTGCGAATCCTTGTTTCTAGGGACAGGGAAGGACAGTGAGTGAATTCTCCTTGTGCTATAGTGTGCTTTAAAAAAACATTTTTTCTAGGGACAGAAAACTCTAGGTAGGGAGAGTGTCAGTTTCTTTCACTGTGCGAATCCTTGTTTCTAGGGACAAAGAAGGAAAGTGAGGGGAATTCTCCTTGTGCTATAGTGTGCTTTAAAAAAACATTTTTTCTAGGGACAGAAAACTCTGGGTAGGGAGAGTGTCAGTTTCTTTCACTGTGCGAATCCTTGTTTCTAGGGACAGGGAAGGACAGTGAGGGAAATTCTCCTTGTGCTATAGTGTGCTAAAGCATTCCTCATCAACCATCTTTGAAATCCTTGTTTTTTGGACAGTCAGGGAAATTGTCGTTGTGCTATTCTGTGCAAAAGCAATCATCCTCAACCATATTTAGAAATCCTTAAGTAAAGGGACAGAGAAGGACACCTGAAGGTAGCCCTTATTGCTTTTTTCCCATCTCCCTGCAGGCCATCTATTAGAATGTCTGGAAGGCAAACAAGGAGAGGCAGACAGTCAGGAGGCAATAAAAGAGGGCAAGCAGGCTCTGTGTCTGGGGGCAACAGTGCTGGTCGTGGACGCGGTGCATTGTCATCAGCACATGGCCATGGGACACGCTTGTCCTTCTTTTCGGCAGCTGGACATGTTGAGCCACATCATGCCGAAGACTTGGTAGAGTGGATGACCAAGCCCTCCTCCTCCTCCTCATCCTCTCTCACCCAGGCTCAGGGTACTGGCAAAGCAGCTGCCAAAGCGTCCTCTTCCCTGGTATCAATGTCAGACTCATCATCAGTCACTCCTTCCCTAGACCCACCATGTCCTCCTCCTGAGGAGTCCCCCGAACTGTTTGAGCACAGTGTTGGGTACATGCTCCAGGAGGATGCCCAGCGTTTCGAAGGGTCTGATGATGAAACCCAGCTACAGGAAGGCAGTAGCGTGAGAGCAGACAGAGGGGATGCTCAAGAAGGACACCAATCTGGCAGTCATGTTCCAGCAGCTGCAGCATACTGCCAGATTGGCTCCAGTGATGAGGAGGGAGGGGATGATGAGGTCACTGACTCCACGTGGGTGCCTAATAGTAGAGAGGAGGAGGAGGAGGCACATCTCCAACGAGGCAGGATGCCCTTTGGTGGCCAGCGTAAGGGCAGTACACCGACGGAATCACACCGCAGAGCTCCGCCTGTGCAGGGCGCTGCCTCTGCCCGTCATTCAAAAAGTTCCTTGGTGTGGGCCTTTTTTGAGGCTAGTGCATCAGATCGCACAGCTGCTGTTTGCAACATATGTCTCAAGCGTATATCGCGTGGCCAAAACATCAGCCGCTTGGGTACCACATGCCTGACCAGACATATGTTGACCTGCCATGCAGCTCGTTGGCAAGCCTACCTCAAAGACCCACACCAAAGAACGAAGCGGACCTCTCCTTGCACCGCATCAGCTGGGATCTCCAACCCCACTATAACTTCAGTCCTCTCTGAAACATGCACTGAGAGGAATGAAGGTGTAGAATTAGGTGTGTCACAGCCAAGTACTTGCGGCCACTCTGCTAGCAGTACACCGACGTCCGATTCTAGCAGGCAAATTTCCCTGCCCCAGCTGCTGGACCGTCGAAAGAAGTTCACTCCCAGCCATCCACATGCCCAGAGGTTGAATGCTAGCTTGGCTAAATTGCTAGCGCTTCAACTGCTGCCTTTTCAGTTGGTAGACTCGGCCCCCTTCCGTGAGTTTGTGCAATGTGCGGTTCCTCAGTGGCAGGTTCCCAAACGCCACTTTTTCTCACGGAAGGCTATTCCGGCTCTCTACCGGCATGTGGAAGGCAATGTCTTGGCCTCGCTGGACAGGGCGGTCAGCGGTAAGGTGCATATTACCGCTGACTCATGGTCCAGCAGGCATGGACAGGGACGTTACCTTTCTTTCACGGCCCATTGGGTCACTCTTTTGGCAGCTGGGAAGGATGCAGGACAAGGTGCAGTAGTGTTGGAGGTTGTTCCACCGCCACGCCTCCAAAATGCTACTACTGGTTGTGACACACCTCTCTCCTCCACCCCCTCCTCTTCTTCTTCCTCCATGGCCTCTTCCTGTGGTTTGTCCTATGAACCAGCGGTGCTCCGTAGCCGTTCACGGGGCTACGCAAGTACGCAGGCAAAAAGATGCCATGCCGTGCTTGCGCTGGTGTGTTTGGGGGACAGAAGCCACACTGGGGCAGAGGTCCTGTCTGCTCTGCAGGGCCAGGCCGAGAGGTGGTTGACGCCACGCCAGCTTAAGCCAGGAATGGTGGTTTGCGACAATGGCACCAACCTCCTCTCCGCCCTCCGACAGGGACAACTGACCCATGTGCCCTGTGTGGCTCACGTCCTTAACCTGGTGGTGCAGCGGTTCTTGGGCAGGTACCCGGGCTTACAGGATGTCCTGAGGCAGGCCAGGAAAGTCTGTGTGCATTTCCGCAGATCTTATAATGCCAGTGCTCGCCTGGCTGAGCTGCAAAAGGAGTTGAACCTGCCCAAGAACCGCCTTATATGTGACATGCCCACCAGGTGGAACTCAACGTTGGCCATGCTGCAGCGGCTGCACACGCAGCAGAGGGCCATCAATGAGTACCTGTGCGACTACGGCACCAGGACAGGGTCAGGGGAGCTTGGTTTTTTTTCTCCACGCCAGTGGGGCATGATCAGGGATGCATGCACTGTCCTGGCACCATTTGAGGAGGCCACGAGGATGGTGAGCAGTGACAGTGCATGCATCAGTGACACTGTACCTCTTGTCCACCTGTTGGAGCACACGCTGCGTGGAATAATGGACAGGGCACTTGAGGCAGAACAGAGGCAGGAAGAGGAGGACTTCCTTGCCTCTCAAGGCCCCCTTTACCCAGACAGTGTTCCTTCTGTCCCACCCATCGCACAGGAAGAGGAGGAGGAGGAGGAGGAGGAGGAGGATTGTGTCAGCATGGAGGTGGAGGCTGGCACTCAGCATCATCAGCAGCAGTCTTTTAGGGATGATTTACAGTCCCAAGAAACCAGTGGACTTGTACGTGGCTGGGAGGAGGTGGCTGCGGATCATGTCGTCCTTAGTGACCCAGAGGACTCCGGAGCGAATGCCTCAGCAAACCTACGCTGCATGGCCTCCCTGATCCTGCAAAGTCTGCGGAAGGATCCTCGTATTCTTCGGATCAAGGAGAGGGACCATTACTGGCTGGCCACTCTCCTTGATCCACGGTACAAGGGTAAGGTTGCGGACCTTATGTTACCGTCGCAGAGGGAGCAGAGGATGAGACAACTCCGGGAGGCCTTGCAGAAAGGTCTGTGCAACGCGTTTCCAGAGACTGGGAGGTTACAAACTCCTGGTCCTGGACAACGAGTTGCTGAGGCTTCGGCCAGTCAAAGAAGGAGCGGTGGGGAAGGTGGCCGTCTGACCGATGCGTTCAGACAATTCTTTAGTCCGCAGCCCCAAAGTATGATCGGTTCCAGCAACCATCGCCAGCGTCTGATAAACATGGTGCAGGAATATCTAGGAGCAAGGTCAGACTTGGACACCTTCCCCACCGAAAATCCTCTGGCTTACTGGGTCTTGAGGATGGATCACTGGCCAGAGCTTGCACAGTATGCAATTGAGCTACTGGCCTGTCCTGCATCCAGCGTTCTTTCGGAACGCACATTCAGTGCTGCTGGAGGATTTGTCACGGATCACAGGGTGCGCCTGTCCACCGACTCGGTTGATCGACTGACTTTCATCAAGATGAACCAGTCTTGGATCACCACCAGCTACCACACACCTGATGCTGATATAACAGACTAATTGATTTTAACATGTCACATCCCTTCAAGACTGATGCTGATGCTGAGTGCCTGTGCTGTTATGTTGACTGGCTATCCTCCTCCTCCGAGTCCTCAATGATACGATTGATGATGATAGCTTGGAAGATCATTTTTGTTTATGGGTGCCGCCACCAGTGGCTAAGGCCCAATTTTTCAGCCCCTGTTTTACAGGGGCGTGTAATTACAATTTTTTTAGCAATAATTTGCCATAGGGCTCATTGCTGTGCTCCAAGTACAGTATCTGTGAGGGGTTGGAGTGTTGTGGCACCAGTGCCTAAGGCCCAATTTTTCAGCCCCTGTTTAACAGGGGCGTGTCATTACAATTTTTGAAGCAATACTTTGCAACAGGGCTCATTGCTGTGCTCCAAGTACAGTATCTGTGAGGGGTTGTAGTGTTGTGCCACCAGTGCCTAAGGCCCAATTTTTCAGCCCCTGTTCAACAGGGGCATGCAATTACAATTCTTGATCTAATAATTCACAGCAGGGCCCATTGCTGCACCCACCAAGAGTAACTCTGAGGGCTTACAGTGTTGTGGCAACGCCACCACCACCACCACCACGAAAGGCCCAATTTTTCAGCCCCTGTTCAAAAGGGGCATGTAATTACAATTCTTGATCTAATAATTCACAGCAGGGCCCATTCCTGCACCCACCAAGAGTAACTCTGAGGGCTTACAGTGTTGTGGCAACGCCACCACCACCACGAAAGGCCCAATTTTTCAGCCCCTGTTCAAAAGGGGCATGCAATTACAATTCTTGATCTAATAATTCACAGCAGGGCCCATTGCTGCACCCACCAAGAGTAACTCTGAGGGCTTACAGTGTTGTGGCAACGCCACCACCACCACCACCACGAAAGGCCCAATTTTTCAGCCCCTGTTCAAAAGGGGCATGTAATTACAATTCTTGATCTAATAATTCACAGCAGGGCCCATTGCTGCACCCACCAAGAGTAACTCTGAGGGCTTACAGTGTTGTGGCAACGCCACCACCACCACCACCACGAAAGGCCCAATTTTTCAGCCCCTGTTCAAAAGGGGCATGTAATTACAATTCTTGATCTAATAATTCACAGCAGGGCCCATTGCTGCACCCACCAAGAGTAACTCTGAGGGCTTACAGTGTTGTGGCAACGCCACCACCACCACCACCACGAAAGGCCCAATTTTTCAGCCCCTGTTCAAAAGGGGCATGTAATTACAATTCTTGATCTAATAATTCACAGCAGGGCCCATTCCTGCACCCACCAAGAGTAACTCTGAGGGCTTACAGTGTTGTGGCAACACCACCACCACCACCACCACCACGAAAGGCCCAATTTTTCAGCCCCTGTTCAAAAGGGGCATGCAATTACAATTCTTGATCTAATAATTCACAGCAGGGCCCATTGCTGCACCCACCAAGAGTAACTGTCAGGGCTTACAGTGTTGTGGCACCAGCACCACCATCAAAGGCCCAATTTTTACTACCACTGTTCAACAATTATATGTAATTAAAATTCCTGATATAATAGTTGACAGCAGGGCGTTCCAGCACCAACCAAGAGTAACTGTGAGTGCTTACAGTGTTGTGCCAACACCAACAACTAAGGGGCCTATTTCTGCAGAGTATATACGGCAGGTCCCTACTTTCAAACATCCAACTTACAAACGACTCCTACTTGCAAACGCAAGAAGACAACAGGAAGTGAGAGGAAATCTACCACTAGGAAGGAAAATTCTCTCCTGTAAGAATAAATATGGGAGAAAGGTGTCTCCTCTGTACTGATGCTTTATCAGCAATCCTTGTTTCAAGAAAAACACCACATTTCAAAAACAGTTGTCATTGGGACGGAAAGTGAGGTGAAATGTTCTGAACAGGGGCACAGACAGCAAAACAAATGTTACAGGGGTGATAACCCTTACCTATGTTTTCCAAAAAGTTTAAAAATAGATTTTTGGGCTGGAGCTACACTTCAACAATGTACCTGTTCAAAATTACAAACAGATTCTACATAAGAACAAACCTACAGTCCCTGTCTTGTATGCACCGCCTGTATACGGCTGTTCAGAGTATATAGGGCCTTTTTTATTTTATGTGCGGGGTTCCCCTTAATATCCATACAAGACCCAAAGGGGCTGGTAATGGGCTGGGGTAGGGGGGGGGGGGTCATGGGGTAGCTATGCCATTTTTCTTAAAGAATTTCATCCATATTACCGGGACCAGACATTACATTAAAGCCGCAAGCAGTTTTAAATGGCTTTTTTTTCCTTTAGAAGTGTCATTTTGTGCAGGGACAGTTCTAAACACGGGAAACACGTGGCACTTCACAGGCATACTTTAGACACCCCCCAGGTACGATATTTAAAGTAATATTTGACTTTTTTTTTTTCACTTTATGCATCATTAAAATTACCGTTTTTAAAACTTCTTTTTGCATTGATACATGTCCCCTGGTGCAGAACCCGGGTTCCCAAACCCTTTTTAGGACAATAACATGCATAATAGTTGTTATAATTAGCAATTTAGAATTCGAACGTTCGCATCCATTGTATTTAATAGGGTTCTATTGTTCGTACGAACTTTCGGTCCGTTCGCGGGTTCTGGTGCGAACCGAACCCGGGGGTGTTCGGCTCATCACTAGTCCCCAGAGGAGAAGGGAGTCCCTGTCCCCAGAGGAGAAGGGAGTCCCTGTCCCCAGGAGAGAAGGGAGTCCCTGTCCCCAGGACAGAAGGGAGTCCCTGTCCTCAGGGGGGAGAAGGGGGTCTCTGTCCTCAGGGGGGAGAAGGGGGTCTCTGTCTTGGGGGGGAGGTGGAGGTCCCTATCCTTGGGGAATATGGAGTGGGATATGGGATGGTCTCACTTACCATGACCAAGTCTGCAGGTCCCTCATTTATGGTGGTCTGGGCTCCCTCCAGCAGCACGGATGGGCGATCAGCTTATCCCCAGGGAGCACAGCTACGGCTTGACAATCTGACAGCAATTGATGGGCACATTGGCTGCGTTTGACGGGCACAGTGGCTGCGTATGACGGGCACAGTGGTTGCGTTTGCTGGGCACAGTGGCTGCGTATGACGGGCACAGTGGCTGCGTTTGCTGGGCACAGTGGTTGCGTTTGCTGGGCACAGTGGTTGCGTTTGCTGGGTGCAGTGGCTGCGTATGACGGGCACAGTGGTTGCGTTTGCTGGGCACAGTGGTTGCGTATGACGGGCACAGTGGTTGCGTATGACGGGCACAGTGTTTGCGTTTGCTAGGCACAGTGGTTGCGTATGACGGGCAAAGTGGTTGCGTTTGCTGGGCACAGTGGCTGCGTATGACGGGCACAGTGGTTGCGTATGACGGGCACAGTGGTTGCGTTTGCTGGGCACAGTGGCTGCGTATGACGGGCACAGTGGTTGCATTTTTTGGCACAGTGGTTGCGTATGACGGGCACAGTGGTTGCGTTTGCTGGGCACAGTGGCTGCGTATGACGGGCACAGTGGTTGCGTTTGACGGGCACAGTGGTTGCGTATGACGGGCACAGTGGTTGCGTATGACGGGCACAGTGGTTGCGTATGACGGGCACAGTGGTTGCGTTTGCTGGGCACAGTGGTTGCGTATGACGGGCACAGTGGTTGCGTTTGCTGGGTGCAGTGGCTGCGTATGACGGGCACAGTGGTTGCGTTTGCTGGGTGCAGTGGCTGCGTATGACGGGCACAGTGGTTGCGTTTGCTGGGCACAGTGGTTGTGTTTGCTGGGTGCAGTGGCTGCGTATGATGGGCACAGTGGTTGCGTTTGCTGGGCACAGTGGTTGCGTATGACGGGCACAGTGGTTGCGTTTGCTGGGTGCAGTGGCTGCGTATGACGGGCACAGTGGTTGCGTTTGCTGGGCACAGTGGTTGCGTTTGCTGGGTGCAGTGGCTGCATATGACGGGCACAGTGGTTGCGTTTGCTGGATGCAGTGGCTGCGTATGACGGGCACAGTGGTTGCGTTTGCTGGGTGCAGTGGTTGCGTTTGCTGGGTGCAGTGAGGCAGCTGCATATTTGATGGCAGAACAATGCACAGTACTGTACTTGGACTCAGTGCTATGCACGGGGGCCCGCCCCCCTTCAGTAGAGCAGGCTAGGGGCGGGGGCGGGGCTGGAGGCGGTGCAGCTCTATATTTTCTCTCGACCTCGGTCCCAATGATATACAAGCTAGGGGCGTGTTGGGGGCGGGTCTGGAGGCGGTGCTGGCGACGATGTTAAGCAATTCGCAACGCCTCCGCCCGCCCGCTCGAGTCTAGAATTTTCACGGACTAAACCGAGCGTCTGCGCATGCGCGGTATAGGTGCGGTGAAGCCGCGCACACGCAGTCAAGCCCGCCATCAGCTGTGTTTTTGACGTAGCTGCACCGGAAGTGACGCGGTCGAGACCCTGCATAGGTCGAGACTTTTTTTACATCACCGGCGCTGTGTAGATATACACGCCCGCGCCGGAAAGGGGGCAGCGGCCATCTTACAGAAACCGGAAGTTGGGCAGCCGCCATTAACATAAGATACAAATAGGTCAAAAATTGACCCTAAGTAGCCCTGTATCAGGAACCGGAAGTGGGGCACAGACACATCATTCGAATACCGGAAGTGGGGCGGCCGCCATTCCTGAACATCGTATTTAGAAAGGAGGAAGGGATAAAAGAGAATACATAAACATAATAAAAAAATATATAAAAAATAGGTAAAAATATAATTAAGCAGGCACACAGAGGACCGGAAATGACATATGCGAAAGTGAAATACTGTAATAAAATAAGCACAGAAAAAACGAACCTTGAGGGGAGGGGAGGATAGGGGCAATATAAAAGAGGATTAAAGTGGTTGTAAACCCACTTTTTCAACTTGCACCTACAGGTAAGCCTAGATTAAGGCTTACCTGTAGGTGCAAGAAATATCTCCTAAACCTACACGGTTTAGGAGATATTTAGTTAAATGACAGGCGCCGCTGTCTACGGCGCATGCGCGCCGTAGACAACGGCGCATTCATGGGGTTAATCCCATTCACAAAATCGGCTACTTCCCAGCAATTGCTGGGCGTAGCCGAATGTGACGGCTCCCCACGCATGCGCAGAGTGACGTCTCCGCCACTCCGGCCAATCACAGCGCCGGCAAATGTGACACCCAAGTGTGTGGTGGTCCTGCTTACCGGATAGCCATGACTGTATCCACAGTCTCACCTAACACAGGGAATAAGGCTTCCCCACAGCCCAACGATATCCTGAGCAGTTCTCACCAGCCCGAGATTATTCCAAATGGGAGAGAAAACAGAGAAACTCCATAGTGTAATAAGTAAAAATCCGGTTTAATGAATTAGTAAAGGTTACACTTACAATTGGTAGATGGTCAGTCAGCGATAAAAGACAGATAATGTGCAGCAATAACAGTGCTGCATATGGCAGCGTTGGTTCAAATTTTCCCGAGCTCCTGTGCTCCGCGGATACTTCCTCGTGTGTACTCAATGCGTGATGACGTCACCGCCCCCCTACGTGTTTCGTCACCACGGACATCAACTGGGGATTGGACAACTGATGCGCCTTAGGCGAAATTGCACAGACAAAGACACCTTTCTCACCCAGGCTAACAATATGGGAGAACGCTTCTTACAAAAAGGCTACGACAACTCTTTCATTACTCAAAAAATTACAGAGGTAGCAAATATGGACAGGAAACTAATAATGAGTGATAAACCCAAAAGGATAGTGCAAAAAGATCTGGTACCCATCATCTTTGATTATAGCACACAACATAAACAAATCGAAAAAATTATCAAACGTCACTGGAACATTCTGCTGGCCGACAGGCAACTAAATGACGTCCTCCCCCCTCATCCTAAATTTATATATAGGAGGGCTCCTACAATCCGAGACAAGATTGTCAAGAGTGTCCTCGACCCTCCGGGAAGGAATCTGACATTTTTCACGGGTAAAGGATTTTTTCCGTATAAACTGTGCTATGCCTGCACCAGAACTCAAAGACCTAATAAAAAGAAAAAAGATTTCACATCAACCAGTACAAGAGATTCACATGAGATTAAAGACTTCATCTGTTGCAATACCGAAGGAGCAGTCTATGTTCTCGAATGTAGTTGCGGGTAGCAATATATAGGTCGAACTAAAAGGCTTTTACGGATACGTATAAAGGAACATGTTCAAAATATTCAAAAAGGTTTCGGTAAACATAGTGTTTCTAGACATTTCGCCACCCACCACAACAAGGACCCGAAACAATTAAAATTTTGGGGCATAGAACCCTATGTGAGACATTGGCGGGGTAGCCACAAAGTTAGGACTTTGAGCCAACTAGAATCCCGCTGGATTTTTATTCTTGATACTTTTGCACCTAGGGGGTTGAATATAGGTTTTGATCTTAACTGTTTTTTAAGTGATTTCTAACATTCCTTTAATCCTCTTTTATATTGCCCCTACCCTCAAGGTTCGTTTTTTCTGTGCTTATTTTATTACAGTATTTCACTTTCGCATATGTCATTTCCGGTCCTCTGTGTGCCTGCTTAGTATATTTTTACCTATTTTTTTTTATTATGTTTATGTATTCTCTTTTATCCCTTCCTCCTTTCTAAATATGATGTTCAGGAATGGCGGCCGCCCCACTTCCGGTATTCGTATGGTGTGTCTGTGCCCCACTTCCGGTTCCTGATACAGGGCTGCTTAGGGTAAATTTTTGACCTATTTGTATCTTATGTTAATGGCGGCTGCCCCACTTCCGGTTTCTGGAAGATGGCCGCTGCCCCCTTTCCGGCGCCGGCGTGTATATCTACACAGCGCTGCCGTTTTATTTCTTATTTTAACAACTTTTAGATTCCAATTAGAGGATCTCCCGACATGCCAGCTACTCTTTTGGCCCACATGAGTCTCCCCACAGGCTGGCGCTGTTATACATCAGATGTGAAAAATAATTTTGAATAACCAAAATAGTAGCGCTCAGTGCCTTACAACACAAATCTAAATCTAAACCATATACACTCCGTGAGATAGTGCATAAATGCGAATGTTCATAAATATACACCCTGTAAAGAAATGTGCATACAATAAACTCATCAAGTGTCCATAACGTTCATGACAGTGATTTAAAACAATTGATATAAAGTGTTTAACTGAAAATGAGTCCATAAAAAAGTGCACAAAATAAGTCCATAAAAAGTGCATCCAAAAGTGACTTCAAATGAAGATGATGACAAATAAAACTTTCTTGTGTTTTCTTCAAACCTTCACCACACCAATGTGCTCAGTGATTCCAATCCCTAAGGACTTGCACTCACCACAAGAATATGCCTCGCACTCTCATGCTTGGCTAATCAGCTTGATTACCCCCCAGGGTATCACAAACGATTCCAAAATGATGAAATTAGGTCAGTCAAGTCTCCCACATGAAAAAACAAATGCTTCCAATAGTGAAGTATATCAAAACTTTTAATTAAAATAACACAGCACAAGTGACCATCAATGGTTACACTCACATTTAGACAGATCAAATTGGGCACTTCAAAGCAAACATTTCCAAACACCAGGCAAGTTTATAGTAGGCTGCCGCGATGTATTGCGGTCTCGGCGGACCATATAAGCATGTATGTCTCACCCTCCTTCATGTACGCTTGCCTCTCCACTGCAATCGAATCACCGCAGACTCCCGCCCAAACACCAAACTGTATATTCGACGAGTGGTCGAAAGATCCGAACGCTGCACACCAGGTGACTGTCGTGTAGCTCCTCCCAGACTAGTTTCGTCGTAAGACTTCTTCCAATGGGGTGAGCTACACACACTTACACCTCCCTCTTTATACTCTGACCATGATTGGTTACGGTCGTATTTCCTGCTGCGCATGTGCGTATTTCCCGTCCCCATGAGCGCAATACATCGGGCATGACCCCCACAGTCACAAACATGGAGGACAAGTATAAATAACATACTGTGATCTGCATCTAATCTCTAATTTATATTCGCTGCAGGTACTATTCAGTTTAAATGTTGTGTATATCAAACACCAATAAGTGTCACTTCTATAATAAACAATAAAAAAACTTTTTATACTCAAATTGGCGCCAGAGTACTCAGCACCTTTGAATATATATGGAATTAAAACAGGAGAATATTATATTAGAATAATATATGCGGAAAAATTTGAATAATATATGCGGAAAGATCAATTATAACTATTGTTCACCAGATATCAGAGAATTAAGTCACAAAGTAGACTAATATAACAACCTCACATGTTAGTGCGAGGCTGATCAAGATATGAAGGTTAACTAAAATCCCAACTAAAAATACATGTATATAATGAAAATTAATTTACATGTATAGTAAAATATATATCTGTACGACTAAAACTAGTCTATTATATAGACTATAATAGATCAATGTCCACCTTGTCTCAATTTACATGTGTGTGCATGCATAGACACATTACATGCATCCTCATAAATGCACACTATGGACATACATCATTGTATAAGAGAAAATGTTTCTAAAAAAAATCTAAAAATTACTGATAAAACAGTTTAAATCGAGTTCGATATTTAGCCCTCTCGGATGGAGGCTCCTTAAAAGGAAAATCCATTTGGTTTCTCTCTGAGAGAGCTCCCTAACTCGATTCGAACCTCTCCAAGCAGGGTGTGTGCAGTCAATACCACAAAACTGTAAAAGGGTAGGGTCCTGACTATGCTTTTCTTTGAAGTGTAGGGAGACACTATGATATCGAAATCCTTTTTTAATGTAAGCAAGGTGTTCCGATATACGCACTCGCAAGAGTCGTTTAGTTCTCCCCACATAATACAACCCACATGGGCACCATAGTAAATAAACCACAAAGGATGAATTGCATGTGATGAACTGTTCAATCTCAAAAACATCACCATCCTTATTCGTAAAACTAGTGGTTCCTCTGTTGTCCGTTTTCACTGTCCTACAACAGATGCATTTACGACATGAATAAAAACCTTTAAAGTTTTTATTCAGATCTAGGCGTTTGGGTGGATCAAGAATTTTTTGTACCACCCGATCGCCAAAATTTGGTGCCCTCCTATAGATGAACTTGGGGTTTTCTGATAAAATTTCGCATAGATGTCTGTCTCTGCACACAATGTGCCAATATTTGCGAAAAATCTCCTCTACCTCTTTATACTGATAATGAAAATCAGAAATAAAACCTAGCTGAAATGATTTATTAGTGACACCATCCTCCTTCTTCTTCAAACATTGTGTCCTAGGAATTTGTGCTACCTCACTAATGATATTCTTAATTGTATCATCCTTATATCCTTTCTCCACAAATTTATCTCCCAGAATATTGGCCTGTACATAATAATCATCTGTTGATGTGCAGTTACGACGAATCCTTAGCATTTGACCTTTCGGAATATTTTTAATCCAAGATGGATGATGTCCACTACCAATGGCCAAATAGCTATTCCGATCAGTCGGCTTAAAGTAAGCCTTGGTACTGATCCTGCTATCGGATTTCATAATCGTAAGATCCAGAAAATTAACCTCCTCCTCACTAATAACATAGTCTAAAACTATATTATTAGTGTTATTGTTCAGATGTCTTATGAATTCTTCAACTGACTGTCTGGAACCTTCCCAGATAAACAGGAGATCATCAATAAATCTTCTGTAGAGTTTCAACTCTGGTCTAAGCACATTGAAGACATGTCTGTCCTCCCATTCCGCCATAAATAGGTTGGCGAGGCTGGGGGCAAACTTGGCTCCCATAGCCACGCCAACTTGCTGGGAAAAAAACTGATTATAAAACCAAAAATAATTGTGGGCCATACAGAAATCCAAAACCTTGCCCAAAAAAGATTTTTGTAGATGTGATATGTCTTCCCGTTTACAAAGAGCCCAATTCAGCGCCAATAAGGCGTCATCATACTGTATAATGGTATACAACAAGCTCACATCAGCGGTCACCAAAAAAGTGGAAACATCTGATTTAAGCTCCACCCCATCAAGCAATCGTAAAAGATCACTAGTGTCTTTCAGATAAGCTCTCGTGATTTTAAAACTTGGCTGGAGAAACCGGTCAAGGTATTCTCCCAACCTTGCAGTAATGGAGCCTATCCCATTTACAATTGGGCGCGCTGGGGGGGTTCTCAACATTTTTATGAATCTTGGGCAAAGTATAAATTACCGGAATTCGGCATGAGCTTGGATTCAGGTATTGATTTTCTTTTCCATTAATAGCACCCTTCTTAAATCCCCATTCAACCAACAGATTCAACTGATTTTTATATTCATCCGTAGGATCTCGAGGTAACTTTCTATATGTGTTTTGATCATTTAGAAGTTCCATTAATTGGTTGTGATAAAAGGACTTTTCCATTAACACAACACCCCCCCCCTTTATCGGCCGGACGGATAATAATTCCTTTTCTCTCCTCCAGGGATTTGATACCCTCTTGGATATACTCAGGATTAATCCGTTTCTTTACAGGGAGTTCCTCAATGTCTTTCAACACCATATTTTTAAATACCTCTACAAAATGATTATTAGTATTCTGGGGATTAAACACCGATTTGTTTCGTAGGCCACTCTCCATATGTAGGGATACGTCATTAGTTTTTCTGGATGGGTCACTAGGATGACTCAAAAAATATTTCTTCATGTTAAGTGTGCGGATGAATTTGTGTGTGTCGATATATACATCAAACGTATTCATTCTTTTTTTAGGGGCACACTTAAGACCTAAATTTAAAATGTTTTTCTCATTGTCACTTAATGTTGCTTTGCTTAGGTTATAAATCCCTGTTTTTAATTGGCCCTCCTTCTTTTTTTTGGGATTGAACTCGTTTCCCTGCCCTACAGCCTCTCCTTCTCGACGTGGTGGTGCCATGCCTCTGTTGGGGTACTGAGTGCCAGGATTCCTTCCCCCCCCTCTGTTGTTCCCAAACTGAGGGTGATGGTAAGGCATTCCGTAACCCCTCTCCCCCCACGCTGTTCTAAAAAAGACTGCTGGTATCCATTATTCCTTCCATAATCCTCATATTCAAGGGCTTGATATCTGTTCTGGACTGGAATTGGATACCTACTATCCCCATATTGGTTGGATGATGATAAATTCCACTGCTGATATTCAGCCTGTGCATATGGGCCATAGTCACCTCCCCTATTGTATTGGGTATATCCCTGGGGTCTGGGGATAACATCATATTGATTGGTCATATAATGATTTCCCCCTTGTTCCCTGGTCCCACTCCTCATATTGCTTTTAGGGGTATTGTTGACATTATTTTTGGAGGGATTATTTTTTCCTTTAGTATTCTGTGTTTTGTCACTTCTCATTTGAGTTGTTCTAGATGGTGCTTGCTCAGTCGGAATCTCCCTACTACTAGAGCTTGAGGTTACAGCACCATTAGTGACAATCTCACCATTAATATTAATCCCATCACTAATATTGTTCGCAACCACATTCTGCCATAAATATATATTGTTACTTTTAAAATCATTCAAATCTCTAGTAAACTTTTTTACTTTTTTCCTCTGTATATCCTTATCCAATTTTTCTAATTTCTTCTGCATATTAATATTGGACTCTTTAATCTGATTGGATTCACTGTGAGAGGCCAGCACGGTCTGCAAAGCCATAATCTTCTCATTCAGTGTATCCAATTTAATACGTTTCCTTTTTAAAACCAATACCTGCAGTTCTCTTCCTGATCTATTGAAAAATTCTAACCACTCGTCCATATATTTAGATTCTGTCAGACCATCCTGTGGGGACACCTCCCATCTCAAACTCCTGAAGATGAGCCCCTCCTTCAGGTAGTGTTCAAATGTAAAGATGTCCCACCAGGTTTTGACCTGTTTTTCCATAAGGGACTCAAGTGTTTTTAGTGAACCTGAAATATCCTCTTCACATTCTGTCATTTCCTGATTAGAGGAAAAAATACAATCTGGGTCCATCTGTCTATTAGATAGAAAATTGATGGCCTCCATAGCTGCAAGTGGTGAAACTACTGTATAAGTAAATAAAAATAACAGTGTACTAAGAAATAAACCGCCCCCTTTCCTTAACACACTCCACTGGGCCTTGGAGAAACGTCTGATAAATTCAGACTGAATTACCCTATCAGCTGCTACTTTAAAAAATAAAAAGTGAAAAATAATTTTGAATAACCAAAATAGTAGCGCTCAGTGTCTTACAACACAAATCTAAATATAAACCATATACACTCCGTGAGATAGTGCATAAATGCGAATGTTCATAAATATACACCCTGTAAAGAAATGTGCATACAATAAACTCATCAAGTGTCCATAACGTTCATGACAGTGATTTAAAACAATTGATATAACGTGTTTAACTGAAAATGAGTCCATAAAAAAGTGCACAAAATAAGTCCATAAAAAGTGCATCCAAAAGTGACTTCAAATGAAGATGATGACAAATAAAACTTTCTTGTGTTTTCTTCAAGCTTCACCACACCAATGTGCTCAGTGATTCCACTCCCTAAGGACTTGCACTCACCACAAGAATATGCCTCGCACTCTCATGCTTGGCTAATCAGCTTGATTACCCCCCAGGGTATCACAAACGATTCCAAAATGATGAAATTAGGTCAGTCAAGTCTCCCACATGAAAAAACAAATGCTTCCAATAGTGAAGTATATCAAAACTTTTAATTAAAATAACACAGCACAAGTGACCATCAATGGTTACACTCACATTTAGACAGATCAAATTGGGCACTTCAAAGCAAACATTTCCAAACGCCAGGCAAGTTTATAGTAGGCTGCCGCGATGTATTGCGGTCTCGGCGGACCATATAAGCATGTATGTCTCACCCTCCTTCATGTACGCTTGCCTCTCCACTGCAATCGAATCACCACAGACTCCCGCCCAAACACCAAACTGTATATTCGACGAGTGGTCGAAAGATCCGAACGCTGCACACCAGGTGACTGTCGTGTAGCTCCTCCCAGACTAGTTGCCCCCAGCCTCGCCAACCTATTTATGGCGGAATGGGAGGACAGACATGTCTTCAATGTGCTTAGACCAGAGTTGAAACTCTACAGAAGATTTATTGATGATCTCCTGTTTGTCTGGGAAGGTTCCAGACAGTCAGTTGAAGAATTCATAAGACATCTGAACAATAACACTAATAATATAGTTTTAGACTATGTTATTAGTGAGGAGGAGGTTAATTTTCTGGATCTTACGATTATGAAATCCGATAGCAGGATCAGTACCAAGGCTTACTTTAAGCCGACTGATCGGAATAGCTATTTGGCCATTGGTAGTGGACATCATCCATCTTGGATTAAAAATATTCCGAAAGGTCAAATGCTAAGGATTCGTCGTAACTGCACATCAACAGATGATTATTATGTACAGGCCAATATTCTGGGAGATAAATTTGTGGAGAAAGGATATAAGGATGATACAATTAAGAATATCATTAGTGAGGTAGCACAAATTCCTAGGACACAATGTTTGAAGAAGAAGGAGGATGGTGTCACTAATAAATCATTTCAGCTAGGTTTTATTTCTGATTTTCATTATCAGTATAAAGAGGTAGAGGAGATTTTTCGCAAATATTGGCACATTGTGTGCAGAGACAGACATCTATGCGAAATTTTATCAGAAAACCCCAAGTTCATCTATAGGAGGGCACCAAATTTTGGCGATCGGGTGGTACAAAAAATTCTTGATCCACCCAAACGCCTAGATCTGAATAAAAACTTTAAAGGTTTTTATTCATGTCGTAAATGCATCTGTTGTAGGACAGTGAAAACGGACAACAGAGGAACCACTAGTTTTACGAATAAGGATGGTGATGTTTTTGAGATTGAACAGTTCATCACATGCAATTCATCCTTTGTGGTTTATTTACTATGGTGCCCATGTGGGTTGTATTATGTGGGGAGAACTAAACGACTCTTGCGAGTGCGTATATCGGAACACCTGGCTAACATTAAAAAAGGATTTCGATATCATAGTGTCTCCCTACACTTCAAAGAAAAGCATAGTCAGGACCCTACCCTTTTACAGTTTTGTGGTATTGACTGCACACACCCTGCTTGGAGAGGTTCGAATCGAGTTAGGGAGCTCTCTCAGAGAGAAACCAAATGAATTTTCCTTTTAAGGAGCCTCCATCCGAGAGGGCTAAATATCGAACTCGATTTAAACTGTTTTATCAGTAATTTTTAGATTTTTTTTAGAAACATTTTCTCTTATACAATGATGTATGTCCATAGTGTGCATTTATGAGGATGCATGTAATGTGTCTATGCATGCACACACATGTAAATTGAGACAAGGTGGACATTGATCTATTATAGTCTATATCAGGGATATGCAATTAGTGGACCTCCAGCTGTTGCAAAACTACAAGTCCCATCATGCCTCTGCCTCTGGGTGTAATGCTTGTAGCTGTCAGAGTCTTGCTATGCCTCATGGGATTTGTAGTTCTGCAACAGCTGGAGGTCCGCTAATTGCATATCCCTGGTCTATATAATAGACTAGTTTTAGTCGTACAGATATATATTTTACTATACATGTAAATTAATTTTCATTATATACATGTATTTTTAGTTGGGATTTTAGTTAACCTTCATATCTTGATCAGCCTCGCACTAACATGTGAGGTTGTTATATTAGTCTACTTTGTGACTTAATTCTCTGATATCTGGTGAACAATAGTTATAATTTATCTTTCCGCATATATTATTCAAATTTTTCCGCATATATTATTCTAATATAATATTCTCCTGTTTTAATTCCATATATATTCAAAGGTGCTGAGTACTCTGGCGCCAATTTGAGTATAAAAAGTTTTTTTATTGTTTATTATAGAAGTGACACTTATTGGTGTTTGATATACACAACATTTAAACTGAATAGTACCTGCAGCGAATATAAATTAGAGATTAGATGCAGATCACAGTATGTTATTTATACTTGTCCTCCATGTTTGTGATTGTGGGGGTCATGCCCGATGTATTGCGCTCATGGGGACGGGAAATACGCACATGCGCAGCAGGAAATACGACCGTAACCAATCATGGTCAGAGTATAAAGAGGGAGGTGTAAGTGTGTGTAGCTCACCCCATTGGAAGAAGTCTTACGACGAAACTAGTCTGGGAGGAGCTACACGACAGTCACCTGGTGTGCAGCGTTCGGATCTTTCGACCACTCGTCGAATATACAGTTTGGTGTTTGGGCGGGAGTCTGCGGTGATTCGATTGCAGTGGAGAGGCAAGCGTACATGAAGGAGGGTGAGACATACATGCTTATATGGTCCGCCGAGACCGCAATACATCGCGGCAGCCTACTATAAACTTGCCTGGCGTTTGGAAATGTTTGCTTTGAAGTGCCCAATTTGATCTGTCTAAATGTGAGTGTAACCATTGATGGTCACTTGTGCTGTGTTATTTTAATTAAAAGTTTTGATATACTTCACTATTGGAAGCATTTGTTTTTTCATGTGGGAGACTTGACTGACCTAATTTCATCATTTTGGAATCGTTTGTGATACCCTGGGGGGTAATCAAGCTGATTAGCCAAGCATGAGAGTGCGAGGCATATTCTTGTGGTGAGTGCAAGTCCTTAGGGAGTGGAATCACTGAGCACATTGGTGTGGTGAAGCTTGAAGAAAACACAAGAAAGTTTTATTTGTCATCATCTTCATTTGAAGTCACTTTTGGATGCACTTTTTATGGACTTATTTTGTGCACTTTTTTATGGACTCATTTTCAGTTAAACACTTTATATCAATTGTTTTAAATCACTGTCATGAACGTTATGGACACTTGATGAGTTTATTGTATGCACATTTCTTTACAGGGTGTATATTTATGAACATTCGCATTTATGCACTATCTCACGGAGTGTATATGGTTTATATTTAGATTTGTGTTGTAAGACACTGAGCGCTACTATTTTGGTTATTCAAAATTATTTTTCACTTTTTATTTTTTAAAACAGCAGCTGATAGGGTAATTCAGTCTGAATTTATCAGACGTTTCTCCAAGGCGCAGTGGAGTGTGTTAAGGAAAGGGGGCGGTTTATTTCTTAGTACACTGTTATTTTTATATACATCAGATGTGACTACACGAAAATGGCGGCCACCCTACTTCCGGGTATAGGAAGATGGCCGCTGCCCTACTTCCGGCGCCGCTGTTCCAAGTACATAGCGCCGTTTTATTTACTTATTTCAGTTCTTTTATAGTTTTTTAATATTGCCATTAGTCTCACACTCTGAGCGAACATGTCCCCAAGTAATTTCTTGACCCCTAGCGGACCCCACCTGTTGTTGATCAGAGCAGCTAGCAATATATGCTGCTCTGAGCTCTGCCAGTAGACCTAAAATGGCCGCCGCCGCCCCACTTCCGGTTGCAGGAGTAGGATTGCTGCCCCACTTCCGGTTTACATTGGGTAATGGCATTGATGATCATACCTTTGTAAACCACTATAAATCTACCTCCAATTTGCCTCTAGTTACTCCTGATGAAGTCACGTGACAGTGACGAACACGCGGCGAGACACCAGAGGTGACACTTGCGAGTTCGCTGCTCGTTTTTATATGCCTTCTTTTATGCAACTTTTGTGAGTACATTTCTTTGTGATATTTATTGCCAATAAATGTATTTTAAACATACTACACTATTGGCGCATCCTTTTCCCTTTTTTCTGTGAGGGTTACTATTACACCAAGTGGAAGTTCAGTGTACCACCCCAGTAAAGATAGAAACCACACAGCGCCAGGAGACGCCATACCAGGGATTGGCCGGAATACACGCCGGACCCACATATATCTTTATATGCTGTTACCTTACAGCAGTAAGGTAAGGGGACATCTACACTAATCACAAGGGAAATAGGATAGTTCCCCCTTAGCCATGTCACTTCACTTTGGATTATCTGGCACCAGCACCGCCACCAATTGTTTTTCTTAACCAGTCACAGTTTTCTGCACAAGAACACTTATCAATTTGCTTTGATTTTTGGAATGACTTGCACTCAGTTACCATGTTTTGTGTTACTCCAGCATCAGCTTGAGGACTTGGTTTGATGTACTTTCACAGCTGGAATCAGCATTATTTACCACTCTTGATATATTAACTTTTATGTTTCACATATATTTTTTTTATATCAATTATTATCTGTATGCTCATTATCCACCTTTCCCCCATTCAGTGCAGCATTACCTCTCTCTTTTATATTCATTTGGTTTTTGATATACCTCCCAGTGCTGCAGCAGTATCCTCTCCCTTTCCCCCTCCCTACCTCTTTGGTAGCGCGGTAATACCTTACCATTTATCAAGGAGGGACTACGCCATCAATTGAAGGTTCCAACACCTGCCACCTGGAATGGTAAAACTGTTCCTGTTACAAGTGCGAAAAAGTCTGAGTTTGTGTTTAATGCCGGTGAAGTAGTGACAAGTCCGGTGAGGGGGACATGCTATCAAGAGAGACTTGGTGCTTTGCAGGGGGGAAGCACAAGTTAATGCTGAACCCACAGCAAGACTGAGAACTGATAAGGACATGTCTTTAGGCAGAGTACTGTGTAGCAGGAAGACAAGTGGTAAAAATAAATATAATGTGTTGCTCACTAATGAGATTAAAAATGCTGAGGTAAATAGTGGGTTGATGCCACCTGTTAAGGCTGAAACAGCAGAGTCTTATAAAGTAAATGAAGCATTGTCAGTGCCCGATTGTGAAAATGTGGTATTGCATCCAGATATGTCGGATGAAATGTGAGAAATATATGCTATTTCCCCTAGCAACCATGACAGGTGCAAAAGATGTGTCCCTGGAGACTGCACAGAAGCTCATGGTGTCTGATCTTGAGGCTTCCCAGGACAACTGTGTCACCGCCAAAACAGGCGAGTGTATTTCACATGAGGTGAAAAATTATGTACTAAGTATCTTACAATCTCAAACTGCTAATATACTAACGCAGCCTATACAAGGCAGGAATGTGGATTATGATGTTGAAAAGTGTATTACTGACAATGTTGATGGTTTGATGTCTCCCATGGCAACCACAGGCAATGCTGCAAAGTTGTTCATGAAAATCTCACGAGGGCTCCCTGTGTTGGAGCCAGTGGTCTGTCCTAATGTGCCCGCCGTCAAAAAGTGCCTGTGCATGCGCAGAATGGAAGGGCACTCCAGCTGAGTTGCCGATCAGCCGGAGAGATGCCCCATAGTGCATGCGCACATTGTAGGAGCCTTTTTTCGACGGGAGATACAATTTCTCAGCCACAATTTAATGCTATGCAAACAGCGGAGGGATACCGTATTTGTCATATTGTGCCGCGGGTTTACAGCGAGGCACACTCTGACATCTATGGTGTCCCTCTTTGCATAGCTTTCAATTATGCCCGTGAAATGGTATCGCTCATCAAAAAAACCCTCCTACGATGTGCGCATGCGCTATTGTGACGTCACTCCAGCTGATCGGCAATTCAGCTGGAGTGCCCTTCCTTTCTGCGCATGCATGGGCACTTTTTGACGGAGGGCACATATCGATAGAACACCAGCACCGGTCCATAACAGCTCTGATACTGCGAGGGTGGAACAAAAAGGCGAAAATAGCTCAAATAGTGGAGAATGGTTTATCACTATCTGATGTGGTTGACTTTAATTGTGCAGGATGCACAAGCCGACATAGCCAAAATAAATTTCTGAAGGTATTAGTGAGGTGGATACTATTGCTGCTGTGACAAATGGAGAGGCTGCAGAACCAGGAGTCACAGATGCGTTGGCTGTTGCAGAAGTTAACCCCCTCCAGCCAGAAGGATCAAATAAGGGCGCATACATGGCAGACGTTTTGCCCACAGCAAAACAGAGTAATGTTGAGAGTCATAATGACTTGGAAAGGCGCAGTGTTGCTGAAAATGAGAGGAGGTCTCCTTAAGCATCTCGGCCTGTTGAGCCTTAGAAAATGAGCCCCTCCACGTTGCTAGTAAGGGAAGGGTCCCTAGAGTTCTGTTTAGGTGTAGGGTGTTTAGAAATATCTAAGATGTTCTTTTGCTGCACACCTGCGTAGTAAAAATCAGTGGAGACCGGTGGTACAGGCAATGTTGATAGAAATTGGTATTGGTTACTTTTGTGGAAGGTGGTCTCACGGTTCTTTGCAAGAGTGCTTTCAGCGACAGTTGTGTGCAGAAGACACTCAGGGGAACTGCTAAAGGAGTCGAAAAGAACAGACATGGTGGAAGTATCTCCATATTGTGAGGGGGTTAACTCGGTAGCGGGTGTGTGTGACCCCCTGGATGGGCTCCCCACACAAAAACAGGCCCAGCAGACGGAGGTTGTGGTTTTTCAAGATCAAAAGGTGCGGTTTATTTCTCTATTTACAGTGACAAAAACACAGCAAAGCAAAAAGAAACATAAACAAAATAAATCCTGGTCAGCTTGACCTCTGACTAAACATGCAGGTTTCCCTAACTAACAACTGGGATCAGCCTGGTGCTGTCCTAGTCCCTAAGTCCCTGGTTTAGTAAATGTCCAAACAAATAGCCACACAGGCTTTGTCTCACCGCACAGGGGTTCACTCTCCCTAGACAGTCCACACAGGTCTGGTTCCAGGCATGAGCAAACACCTAATGAAGCTGGGAGTTTTTATAGAGGCCTTAAACAAGCTGACAAGCTTCAGCTGGTCTCATCAACTCCCTGCCTGCACGACGCCCAGCACTCTCCCTAGAGGTATGAATCATCCATGAGCCCACTAGCCTCAGCTGGGCTTCATCAACTCTCTCCCTAGTTGTATAAGTCGGCATAAAGCCTGAATCTGGGAGAAATATACCTACCCCCCTGGATGCAACCAGGTGACTTTACCTTCCTGCTGTCACATACCCCCCCCTCTTGTTTTAACCTTGGGGTTGGAACACCAGCAATCAGGCATTCATGTACTCGAGACAAAGCATCCACATTCCCCATTTGAACGCCAGGGCGATGCTTTACTGTGAAGTTGAATTCCTGTAGGGCCAGGAACCACCTATTTACTCTTCTATTTGTCTCCTTGTTTTGAGCCATCCACTTTAACGGAGCGTGATCCGTAACCATGTCAAAGTGCCTACCTAGCAGATAGTACCGAAGGGAATCTAGAGCCCACTTCACCGCTAAACACTCCTTTTCAACCGTGGCGTAATTTACCTCATGGGACTTCAACTTCCTGCTGAGGTAAATGACTGGGTGCTCTTCCCCGTTCCAGACCTGGGACAATACTGCTCCTAACCCCACATCTGACGCATCACTTTGTACGACAAAGTCTTTAGAGAAGTCGGGTGAGTACAACACTGGCTGGCTACATAAGGCTTGTTTCAAGAATTGGAATGCTGCCTCAGCCTCGGGGGTCCATTTAATCATGACCGACCCTTTCCCTTTCGTCAGGTTGGTTAGGGGCACAGCCTTAGAAGCAAAGTGGGGAATGAAGCGCCGATAATAACCCGCGATTCCCAGAAAGGCTCGTACCTGCTTCTTGCTGTTGGGACGTGGCCAACTCTGGATGGCCTCGACTTTGTTGAGTTGGGGTTTTATTACTCCCCTGCCAATGGTGTACCCAAGATATTTGGCCTCCTCCTGCCCAATGGTACACTTCTTGGGGTTAGCCGTAAACCCCGCTTCCCGGATAGAGTCTAGGACTGCTTGCACTTTTGGCAGATGTGAGGCCCAATCTGTGCTATGGACAATTACGTCATCCAGGTAAGCCGCAGCATACTTCCGATGGGGCCTCAGTATCTGGTCCATTTTCCGCTGGAATGTGGCCGGCGCATTCTGTAACCCGAACGGCATTCTCTTATATTGGAACGCCCCGTCTGGGGTTACAAATGCGGTTTTCTCTTTGGCCGACTTGGCCAGGGGAATTTGCCAATACCCTTTTGTGAGGTCAAGAGTCGTCATGTATCGGGCTGTTCCCAGCCGGTCGATCAACTCATCTATACGTGGCATGGGGTAGGTGTCAAATTTTGTAACTTTGTTCAACTGACGAAAATCGTTACAAAATCGCCAGCTCCCATCCGGTTTAGGCACCAACACAATGGGACTAGACCAATCACTTTGGGACTCCTCTATCACCCCTAAGTTCAGCATTTTCTGTACTTCCTCCCGTATTGCCTCCCGTCGGGCCTCTGGGATCCGATAGGGTTTTAACTTCACCCTTTCACCGGGCGGGGTAATAATATCATGCTCTACCCCAGATGTTTGTCCCGGCAGCTCAGAGAACACCTCCTTGTTGCGAAGCACAAACTCCTTAACCTCCTGTTGTTGGGGTTGTGACAAGGTGGCTGCTATTCCAACCTCCGGAATCACGCAACCAGTTTGAGCTGGTGACCAAGTTTCTGCGACTAGGGACTCTCTATCCCTCCAGGCTTTCAACAGATTAACGTGATAGATCTGTTCGGGCTTTCGCCTTCCTGGTTGTCTGACCTTGTAATTCACTTCGCTCACTTTTTCCATTATCTCGTAGGGGCCTTGCCATTTGGCAAGGAATTTACTTTCAACCGTAGGGACAAGTACCAATATCCTATCCCCCGGGGAAAAGGTACGGGTCTTGGCTCCACGGTTGTACACTCTCTGCTGTGCCAACTGCGCTTGGGCCAAATGTTCCTTCACGATGGGCATTACCTGTGCAATTCGATCTTGCATCAGGGCGACATGCTCAATCACACTCCTGTGGGGAGAACTCTCACTTTCCCAAGTTTCCTTGGCAATATCCAACAGCCCTCTTGGGTGTCTCCCATACAGTAACTCAAAGGGGGAGAATCCCGTAGAGGATTGGGGCACCTCCCTAATAGCAAACATCAAATAAGGAAGTAGACAGTCCCAATCCTTTCCATCTCTATCCACCACTTTCTTCAACATTTGTTTTAGGGTTTTGTTGAATCTTTCAACCAGCCCATCGGTTTGGGGGTGATACACAGACATACGCAATTGCGTCACTTTGAACAATTTACACAGCTCTTTCATAACCCGGGACATAAAGGGTGTACCTTGGTCCGTAAGCAGTTCTTTACAAATACCCACCCGGCTAAAAACAAGAGATAGCTCTTTGGCTATGGTTTTGGCCGAGGTATTTCGGAGAGGGATCGCTTCTGGATAACGGGTGGCATAGTCCATTATAACTAATATGTACTGGTGCCCCCTAGCGGACTTGATTATAGGACCTACCAAATCCATTGCGATCCTCTCAAACGGGACCTCAATGATGGGTAGAGGGACCAGCGGGCTACGGAAATGTGGCATCGGGGCCGACCTCTGACACACAGGGCAGGAGGAACAATAATTTTCTATGTCCTTCATCACCCCAGGCCAATAGAATCTCTGTAATACCCTCTCTCGGGTTTTCTCTGTCCCCAGATGACCTCCAAGAATGTGCCCATGGGCCAACTCCAACACCAACTTCCTGTAAGGTTTGGGCACCACAAGCTGCTCAACGGTTTCTTCTGCCCTTTTTGCCACCCGATACAGTAGGTCCTTCTCTACGCTGAAGTATGGGTAAGTGCAGGTATTATCTGGGTTCACTAACTCGCCATCTATTTCCACTACGTTTTCCCGTGCCTTTATTAGGGCGGGGTCTTTTAACTGTTCTGTGGCAAAATTTTCCCTGTGAACCTCAAGATCAGAAAACTCCACAGACGGTAGGTTTTCGTCTGAGGAGGTGGGCTCCTCTCCAGTTTCTTGAGTCTCGCCTGCCAATACTGACAAGGGAAATTCTGGAGAGTCCTCACCACTCTCAGAGGAGTTCTGGCTATCACCTTCCTGGTACATAGGGGCACCAGTGGGGGGCTCAGGATCATCCCACAGTTCCCAGAACTTCGGAAAATCCCTTCCCACAATGGCATCATGCGGTAATTGAGATACTAACCCCACTGGATGAGAGAGGGTACCTTTGGGGGTCTTGAAACACACTGTAGTCACTGGATACTCTCGGGTGTCCCCATGCACACAAATAACAGCTACCTTGCTATTCCCAGAGACCTCTGTTTTAACTAATTCAGCCTTTATCAGGGTCACAAGGCTACCTGAATCCAGTAATACCACAACATTTCTACCATTAATACACATTTTGCATAAATGTTTCTCAGTTCCCCGAATGGCAGTGCATGCGACTGTCGCACACAGCGACTGACGTCTGTCCGTCAGAAAGTCACATTGCATGGGTTCCTCCACAACCGGGAAATTTGCTGCAATATGTCCCGTTTGCCGGCAGCGGTAGCAAACAATCCTTTTGGCTGCCTCTTGAGCCCCCGACTTCCCAGGCTGTTCTCGCCAAACCCTGGGCAGAGCTCCCACCCTCTCACTCTCTCCACCCTCACCCCTTGGAATCATCTTATCCGCCCCTGGGGATGGTCTGGTCTTAGGGTGGAAAGTCCGAGAGTCTCTGGAAGAGGCCGTCAGGTTCTCTGCAGCCAAGTATCTCTCTACACGATCCACAAGTTTACCGGCCGTTTCTGGGTCTCCATGGCTTACCCACTTTTGAATGGCGGTAGGAAGAGCTCTCAAGAAACGATCCATCACAACACGTTCCACAATCTCCGGTGCGGACAAAGTCTCTGGCTGTAGCCACTTCCTGCTCAGGTGAATGAGATCATACATTTGAGACCTGGGGGGTTTTCCAAGCTGGAAAGTCCAGTTATGCACACGCTGAGCCCGGACAGCCAGGGTGACACCCAGCCTTGCCAATATTTCAGCTTTTAGCATCCCATAGTCTTTTGCTTGGTCAGGCTCTAGGTCATAGTAAGCTTTCTGCGATTCACCAGTTAACAGAGGAGCCACCAGTCCAGCCCACTGCTCCTCAGGCCACTTTTCTCTTTCAGCAGTCCTTTCAAATGTGGTCAAAAATACCTCTGGATCATCCTCTCCAGTCATTTTTGTCAATAAACGACTCACCCCAAAGGACGCGGTATTAGTGGGACGGCTTTCCTCACTGGTCTGCGGACGTTGCTGCATTACTGCTTCCATCTGTTGTTGTAGTCTCTGCTCTTGCTTCTGCAACAGGTCTATGAAGCGGGCCTCAGATTGCTGCTGGGCTTGTTGCTGGGCTGCGAAGCTCTTTTGCAAACCTGCATTTGTCTGCTGTTGATTGGCATTTGCTAGAGCCAGCTGTTTCAGTATCTCCTCCATGCTGGCTTAAAAAAAAACTGCCCGCATTCTCCACCAACTGTGAGGGGGTTAACTCGGTAGCGGGTGTGTGTGACCCCCTGGATGGGCTCCCCACACAAAAACAGGCCCAGCAGACGGAGGTTGTGGTTTTTCAAGATCAAAAGGTGCGGTTTATTTCTCTATTTACAGTGACAAAAACACAGCAAAGCAAAAAGAAACATAAACAAAATAAATCCTGGTCAGCTTGACCTCTGACTAAACATGCAGGTTTCCCTAACTAACAACTGGGATCAGCCTGGTGCTGTCCTAGTCCCTAAGTCCCTGGTTTAGTAAATGTCCAAACAAATAGCCACACAGGCTTTGTCTCACCGCACAGGGGTTCACTCTCCCTAGACAGTCCACACAGGTCTGGTTCCAGGCATGAGCAAACACCTAATGAAGCTGGGAGTTTTTATAGAGGCCTTAAACGAGCTGACAAGCTTCAGCTGGTCTCATCAACTCCCTGCCTGCACGACGCCCAGCACTCTCCCTAGAGGTATGAATCATCCATGAGCCCACTAGCCTCAGCTGGGCTTCATCAACTCTCTCCCTAGTTGTATAAGTCGGCATAAAGCCTGAATCTGGGAGAAATATACCTACCCCCCTGGATGCAACCAGGTGACTTTACCTTCCTGCTGTCACAATATGTTGGTGTGATGAGGTGCATTCCTGCTGGTGCAGTCCGAGGTGCGGCTGAGCAGTAGTTGGTACATGGCGCGTGTACTGTCTCAACCGCTAGACCTCATGTGAAGGAAGGGCCTGGAACAGACGCGGCAGTAGTGGAATTTTCTGTCCATTACTCGCAAAGAGCTGCAGTTTGAGGTATCCGAAGACACTGACAGGAAATAACAGTGTTGGTAACTGTTGCCAACACTGTTATTTCCTGTCAGTGTCTTCGGACACTGAATAGGGAAGTGTGTAAACCCATGTTAAATGTTGTCTCACGTTGTGCGGGGCTGCTTCCTACTGATTTGGTGCATGAGAAGCACTCTAGAGCACTGTTGGACAGCTCAGAGGTATTAGTTGTACCAATGGACATAGAAATAGTTAAAGTGGAAATCCAGTCAAAAATTAAAATGTTTCTATTATATGTAAAATTTCTTTATCTTTGACATTATTCATTTTCTGTATGGTTGCTGGTTGCCAAGCTTAGAAAGTCTAATCAAAGCCAGACAATCAGCTTCTTCCTGTTCTTCAGGGACAACCTTACTTCCTTATTTCTGAATTCTGCATGGGTCCTCTCACTTCCTGAAAACGTTGTCCTTCTCTTCTACATGCCCCTGCCCCCATCCCTCCCCTGCTTTTTAGACAGACATGCCTAGACCTGCCCTGCCCCACCCCCATCCCTTCTCTCCTCAGATCTCCTCCTGTCTTCATAGCCTCGTTTTGCATAGCAGTTTCTCCCAGAGAGAGGGGGGAGGGGCAGGCTTTGGAAGTGTGTTCTGTTTGTTAGAAACTGTAAGATTACAATGCAACATGCTGCATATTTTCTACAGTGTACAGCCATGTGGTTGTTTCTGCATGGCACTGTGATGGGCACTGTGTGCATGGTGTGGCACATGCCCAGCTGAGGGAGCTACATGTAAGTAATGAGTTTAAGGTTCCGTTTCCAGTACTGCGACTTTGGACACAAAGTCGCATGACAAGTCACAGCCCATTGATTTAAATGGCAAACAATCCCATCTACGCGACTTTGAAAGGGTGCCTGCACTATTTGATGCGACTTTGATACAGAGTGTAACGTTAAATTAACCACTTAAGCCCCGGACCATTTTGTAGCTAAAGGACAAGAGGTGTTTTCAGAATTTGGCACTGAGCTGCTTTAACTGGAAATTGTGCGGACATGCAATGTTGTACCCAAACGAAATTTGCGTCCTTTTCTTCCCACAAATAGAGCTTTATTTTAATGATATTTGATTGCCTCTGCGATTTTTATTTTTTGCGATATATAAACGGAAAAAGACTGAATTTTGAAAAAAAATGATATTTTCTACTTTTTGTTATAAGAAAAATCGAATAAACTAAATTTTAGTCATACATTTAGGCCAAAATGTATTCAGCCACATGTCTTTAGTAAAAAAAAATGTCAATAAGCGTATATTTATTGGTTTGCGGAAAAGTTTTATAGCGTCTACAAACTAGGGTACATTTTCTGGAATTTACACAGGCAGTCATAAATTAAAAGCTATCTCATTTCTTGAGGTGCTAAAATGGCAGGGCAGTACAAACCCCCCCCCCCAAATGACCCCATTTGGAAAGTAGACCTCCCAAGGAAATTGCTGAGAGGCATGTTGAGCCCATTGAATATTTTTTATTTTATTTTTTTGTCTTAAGTGATTGAATAATGACTAGGAAAAAAAAAAAAAAATTACAAAAAGTTGTCACTAAATGATATATTGCTCACACATGCCATGGTTATATGTGAAATTGCACCCCAAAATACATTTTGCTGCTTCTCCTGAGTAGGGGGATACCACATGTGTGGGACTTTTTGGGAGCCTAGCCGCGTACGGGCCCCCGAAAACCAAGCACCGCCTTCAGGATTTCTAAGGGCACAAATTTTTGATTTCACTCCTCACTACCTATCACAGTTTTGAAGGCCATAAAATGCCAAAATAGCAGAACCCCCCCCCCCCAAATGACCCCATTTTGGAAAGTAGACACCCCAAGCTATTTGCTGAGAGGCATGGTGACTATTTTACAGCTCTCATTTGTTTTTGAAAATGAAGAAAGAAAATAATTTTTTTTATTTTTTTCAATTTTCAAAACTCTGTGACAAAAAGCGAGATCTGCAAAATACTCACCATACCTCTCAGCAAATAGCTTGGGGTGTCTACTTTCCAAAATGGGGTCATTTGGGGGGGGGGGGGGTTTGTGCCATCTGGGCATCCCATGGCCTCCGAAACTGTGATAGGCAGTGAGGAGTGAAATCAAAAATTTACACCCTTAGAAAGCCTGAAGGTGGTGCTTGGTTTTTGGGGTCCAGTACGCGGCTAGGCTCCCAAAAAGTCTTGCACATGTGGTATCCCCGTACTCAGGAGAAGCAACAATGTATTTTGGGGTGTAATTCCACATATGCCCATGGCATGTTTGAGCAATATATCATTTAGTGACAACTTTTGTGCAAAAAAAAATTGTCTTTTTTCCGCAACTTGTGTCAACATATAAAATATTCAATGGACTCAACATGCCTCTCAGTATATAGCTTGGGGTGTCTACTTTCCAAAATGGGGTCATTTGGAGGGGGGGGTTTGAACTGTCCTGGCATTTTATACACAACATTAGGAAGCTTACATCCACTCTTCTAACCACTAACATTAATTTTTTTTTTGCAAGAAAATTATGTTGAACCCCCAAACATTATATATTTTTTTTAAAGCAAAGGCCCTACAGATTAAAATGGTGGGTGTTGCATTTTTTTTTTTTTTTACACACAGTATTTGCGCAGCGATTTTTCAAACGCATTTTTTGGGGAAAAAATACACTTTTTTTAATTTTAATGCACTAAAACACACTATATTGTCCAAATGTTTGATGAAATAAAAGATGATCTTAGGCCGAGTACATAGATACCAAACACGACATGCTTTAAAATTTCGCACAAACGCGCATTGGCGACAAACTACATACATTTTTAAAAGCCTTTACAGGTTACCACGTTAGATTTACAAAGAAGGTCTACTGCTAAAATGACTGCTCTCGATCTGACCTTCGCGGTGATACCTCACATGCATGGTGCAATTGCTGTTTACATATGACGCCAGACCGACGCTTGCGTTCGCCATTGCGCAAGAGCAGGGCAGGACAGGGTTTTTTTAATTAATTTTGCTATTTTATTTTTAAACTGTTCCTTCCATATATTTTTTTTATTTTTTTATTGTTATCTCAGGGAATGTAAATATCCCCTATGATAGCAATAGGTAGTGACAGGTACTCTTTTTGAAAAAACTGGGGTCTATTAGACCCTAGATCTTTCCTCTGCCCTCAAAGCATCTGACCACACCAAGATCGGTGTGATAAAATGCTTTCCCGATTTCCCAATGGCGCTTTTTATATCCGGGGGGGGGGGACATTCCCTCCCACTGCTTGTAAGAGCAGTCCAGAGGCTAATTAGCCACTAGGATTGCTTTTACATGAAAGCCGGCCGCTGGCTGAAAAGAATGATACCAAGATGATACCTAAACCCGCAGGCATCAATCTGGTATAACCATTCAAAGTCCAGCAACATACCAGTACGTTGCTGGTCCTTGTTGGACATGTATTGTAATCTTTTTTTTCATGCAGCCTGTTGGCTGAATGAAAAAAAGAGATTGATTGGTGGGTATGCCCACCATTGGAATACCTCCCTTCATTCACCCACTTCTAATGATGGGCATATATGCCGAAGCATGGGGGCATCCTCCCGCAAAAGTTATGCCGCACACACATGGTCGGCCTTTTCCATGGGCAAGCCTCCGTCGGAATTTCGACCGTATGTACGCGGCATTAGGAGCAAAATCGCTCCTCCGCTCCTCCACCCCTGCTGCCCCAATGCTTCGGCATATATGCTTTTTTTTTTTTTTTTTTTTTTTTTAACTGTGGTGGTGAAATCACCTCCTACAGCACTGGAGTCGCAGGGATCAGGCCTGTGACAGGAGGGTCACTTTGGACACAGGGTGAGCCAGGAAATAATGGACATTAAGAAATATATCTTGGGCTACCTAAAATGGGTCTGTAATATTTATCCACCATATCCCCAAGGATATCTGTAAAGGACTATTTACTGTTTCTGAACTCAACAGGTTAATTGAGAGATACTGAGGTGTTCAGCCTCGGTCACCTGTCTGCCTAGTGTAGTGCTAATGAGTCGCAGCTTCTAAGGGACCTGTTCATTGTTTGTGGTGATTTACATTCTATTGTCCATTGTGGTTTGGGGGAATTAAGCCTATAATTATAGGTTGTGGAACTAGCAGCAGACTAGTTGAAGAGATGTTGATGAATCACCTGCATACTTGTGTGTATTGGGTCTGTTATGTTGTGGGTGGAGCTGGACCATTTTTCATTTTAGGTTAATGCAGTATTGGATGGTTATAAAAGTTACAATGTTTTTCTCAAAGTCATTCGATGCTAGGAAGATACAGAGTGCGTCTCGTTCTTCCAGAAGGATTAATTCCTATGGGAAGTGGTCGTCTGGCTGTGGAGGATCGACAGTGAATTTGTGTCCAGGAGAGGGGAGGGATCTAAACGGCGTTACCCCCTTTCGTATTTGGGGTGCCGTTACAAGGCCTGTCTCTGCGAACGCTGCAGTTATGTGTGTTGTGTTTTGTAAGTGACAGTGATCGATCAATACTGCACTTGGGTGGCCTGGGCTGGACGGAGGGGCAAAACGCAGGTGCTAGCAGGTATCTGGGCTGATCCCGCTAACACTGCGTTTTTGGGAACCCTAAATTGCTGGGGACGCTAGTATAGATCTGATCAGATCAGATATTGATCTGTTCAGATATTATACAACTAAGGGAGGTGTATGCTTCACGCGTGGGTATTAGCGTTACTGGCACTAACCTGACGCTGCCTGGGGTGACGCAGACCCTCTCTGACGCTAAAACCTAATTGCTGTCACCCGCCGGGCGATCAGGGGGGTTAAACCTGTATTGGGTTATATACGGCGGGTGCCCTGACACTATAAAAAGCTAACTAACCAGCGTCACCCGTAACACTTATATGGTGATCACTGGTGAAAGGGTTAACTAGGGGCAATCAGGGGGTTAAACCTTTATTGGGTAATATATGGGGGTACCCGACGCTATAAAAACCTGTGGCGAACCTAAAAAAAATAACTGGCTACCTATCGGCATCACCGACACTAAGACAGCGATCAGAAAAATGATCGCTTAGTGACGGCGGTGCTAGGGGGTGAAGGGGTTACCTGGGGGGCGATCAAGGGGTTAAACCTTTATATGGGGGGGTTAGGGGGCTACACTGGACCTAAAACTAACTGCCCTGACACTTTTACAGTCACAAATGTCACTGATTGCAGTGATCAGTAAATAAATGGTCACTGCAATCAGTGACTGGGGGCTGGGGGTGATCTGGGGGGGCGATTTATGTACCTATGTGTGCTGGTGTTAGTGTAGTGTTTGTGCACTAACCTCTGTGTCTTCTCTCATGCGGCGCTCGGTATATGTGAGCGCCGCATGAGGGATGACACCACTTCCTCCTGCCTGTGTAAACATTACACAGGCAGAGGAAGCATTTGATTCGCCGGGAGCGATCGCGAGGGGGGGGCCAGAATTGAATGGCGGTCCCCTCATCACGGATCGCTCCCGAAGCGATCCCGGCCACTCACTGTACCGGAGGGGGGTCCGATTGGACCCCCCACCCATACGAAGGCAGGCACGTACAGGTACGTGATTGTGCCTGTCCGTGCCATTCTGCCGACGTATATTTACAGTGGGCGGTCGTTAAGTGGTTAAAGCTGCACAGCTTTGGAGTCGCACTAGCGGAAAGTAGCCTAAGGCTAGAGTGCAACTTTGGAGTGTGACATTGATGCAACTGAGTGCAGCTTTGATCCAGCTTTACACTCTCTGGATCAAAGTCGCATCAAAGCATTGCAGGTACCTTTTTTCAAAAGTAGTGGAGGCATCTTTTCAAAGTCGCATAGATGGGAATGTTTGCCATTGAAATCAATGGGCTGTGACTTCTCATGTGAGTTTATGTGCCCAAAGTCGCATGACAAGTCATACTAGTGGAAACGGAACCTTTAGTCTACGTTCCCACTATCGCGACCCCAGAGTTGCATGATTTAGAGTGCAGCTTTGATCCAACTTTACACTCTGAAACAAAGTCGCATCAAATCATTGCAGGTCCTTTTCAAAGTTGCATAGATGGGAACGGGTGCCATTGAAATCAATGGGCTGTGACTTGTAATGCAACTTTGTGTCTAAAGTCGCATAAATAGAAACAGAGCCTTATGGCCCATACACACGATCCAAATATCGTACGAAAACTGTCGCCTGAGAATGAATCATACGATTTTCTGATCGTGTGTACACTACTTTGGAGAGCCTTTCACGACAGTTCATCCGATATTATTTGATCGGACAAGCACAAAAATTTTCCTTGTACGATACCAGATCGTACGATATTCGTTTAGTCAGTATAGTTGTCG
Organism: Rana muscosa; assembly: GCA_029206835.1. Classification (NCBI taxonomy): domain Eukaryota; kingdom Metazoa; phylum Chordata; class Amphibia; order Anura; family Ranidae; genus Rana; species Rana muscosa. Next base: position 997,994,291 of record CM055118.1, read on the forward strand.
TCCGAAAATACAATACAATACAAATACATTACAACACATGACATCACTTCTGATTTTTATTTCTGTCGTACAAGAATTTTTGTGACTTTAGTTACCTTTTCAATTTCTACTTGCGTCTATTAAGAGAAAAAAGTTGTTGTACGATCTGTCGTACGATATTCGGATCGTATGTATGCCTGTACTAAGTGTGGTTGCCCGTACTATGATCATTGTAGACGACTGAGCTGGGACCCCAGAGCACTTCCAGCTAAACTGACAGCTCCCCCCACCACTGAACCTCTCAGCCCCCCTGTGTGGATGGGGTTTTTTATTTCTTAATTTTCTCATGAATTTGGATGTACAATGAGAGAACACTGGGCGGGAACCTATGATTAGCACCTCTCATCCTGTATATGCCCACTGGCTACACAAAAACAGTGTCCCTCCCAGGAAGTGATGAAAGTTGCTATTGAGGTTAAACAAAAGGATGTGGTGTTAATCTCAGATGGTTTGGTTAGCAAAGGTAACCACACAGGGATCGCTTCTCGGCCTTTTGGCTAAGATCAAGTGTAGGATCTGTTCTTATCAGTTGCCAGAGGGTGCGCTGAAGCACCTCCTATCTGGGGAGGGCTGATGCAAACTCAACGGCGTCATTAGCACCTGGAAGGATGGTTTCGGTAGGGGCCACGCCATGCTGCCCGACAGTAAACTGGGGGCCGGTAGTGGTTGAGTCTGAGCCGTCTGGAAGGGTGCTCCTGGTGAGGATGGAATGCTGCATTTGGTCTGGTCTTTTTGCCGAGTCTTATTCTGGCCTTCTGGCTGGATGGTGTAAGTGCTGTCCTTGTTGGCGATCCGGTTGGAGGAGCTGGCTAATCCCTGTTTCTGAGCGGGGTGCGGCCATGCAAATCCGCTGGGTTGATGGGAGTCTGGAAGGGCTAGTATCGGTGGAGGCTGTATGCAGGGGCAGCTCTCCCTGAGAAAACCTTGAAGGGCTCTCTATCAGCGGGACAGAGGGCTGCACTGACCAGTCGGGGGGTCGGATAGGAGCCAAAAAGCCCATGGTGCATGTGCCCTTGGAGTGGCAGTCCAAGGGTGCCAGATGATCACATGTGAGTGAGGGTCACATTGATATATGGCACCTGCCTCCTTTGGCTAGGACCGGAGGAATTTTTTATTCCTGGCCGGAGGGCCTGGCCATTGTATAGCACAATGGCCACTTTTCACTCTCCCACCTTCCTTCTCCCCACTTTCTTTTTATTTATCCCCGTGTGTGTCACTTTTTTGTATTTTTTTGTTTGGTGTCCCACGTTTGTCACAGTGTGTTTAGTAGGGTGTAGGTCCTCGGGCCTGCCCTGAACGACTTGGGAGTAGGTGGACATGGTCTTCTGGCCTGGTTCGCCTGCTCTCATGGGGTCTCCCTTCGGGGGAGCCCTACCTAGTACTTGGGTGGGTCTGTTTCGGCAGACCCTCCAGAGAAAGGGGTCCGTCTGGTTTCGGCCAGTCGGACCACGTGATGTACCTCAGTCCCCGTCAGGAGCCTCACGCCCCGGGGGATCAGGGTAAGGTCCTTACTAGTGGGAGGACTAGTGTTACACCCGTTGCACGTTTTGTGTTTCACTCTTTATGTGTGTGCACTTTTTTTGGCACCGGGTGGAGTTTTTGGGTGTGTTTCACACGCCATGGGCTTTTCAAAAAAAAAAAACCACACAGGGATTAGTGAACCTGAGAAACAAATGACGTTCATTAGTGTTGAGTCAGGTAGTGGGAGAGGTCAGTCCCTGACAGGTGTCATAGAAGTGGGTCCCCTACAGTCCCAGGAGAGTAGGTCTCGGGGAGGTAAAAAGAGAAATGCAGGATCCCAAGGCCAGAAGGTAGAAGGGATAGTAGAGAGATTAGTGGGAGCCCATGGTTCAGGAAGAAGTGCTGGTGGAAGCAAACCAGGAAGAATGGTGGGTGGAGTACCCCCTTTAGAAAGAAGGTTGGACAGGTTAGGACTCCTGCTGCTGATAGTTGGCACAGAGGTGTCAAGGTGAAGTGCTGGTGGAAACATACCTGGGGGGGGGGGGAAGAGTTGGGCCTACTCAGCTGCTGGCTGGCACAGAGGGGTCCCATCTAAAGGGATGGGTTTATGTGTTCCTCCCTCTGGTTCAAAACAAAGGGGGGCATATGTAGCAGTGGGACCCGGTGCTACTAGGAAGATGGGTGGTTTACGCCCGATTCTTGGAGAAACAGGCACGCTGATTGTCCAGCTGTGGGCTGGCTTCATCGTAGCCCAGAGCTAGAGCTCAGGGCTCCACCCAACAGACAGGAGGACTGTGCATGGGAGTCAGGAGGACTCCCATCCTCTCCAGGAGTCAGAGAGGTTGCATGGGGCAGCCAGAGCGTGCATGTCTGCAAGAGGCAGATTTAGTCTGTGACAAAGCAGCAAGGAGCTGATCATGAGTAAGCTATGAGAGAGCTTGACTCTAAGGAACTCTTTTGGTCTGAGGAACAGACCTAAGGCCTAGGCTTGAGGCCTGAAGCAGCCATGTGGCAAGAGAATAAGCCAGGAGGCTGAAGTATTCTGAGTGTGCAAGATACAGTAACGGTGGAACCCCCTGCGTGGGCTACTGATGTGTTTTGTGAACTTTTCCGTTCTTTTAACCACATCATTACTGGATGCTTTCACCCCCTTCCTTCCCAGACCAAATTTCAGTTTTCAGCGCTCTCGCACTTTCAATGACAATTGCGCGGTCATGATATGCTGTACCCAAATTACATTTTTATCATTTTGTTCACACAAATGGAGCTTTCTTTTGGTGGTATTTATTCACAACTATATTTTTTTTATTTTTTGCGAGATAAGCGGAAATTTGGAAAAAAAACAATATTTTATTTTATTCTATTTTAAAAGAAATCAATAAAATCGAATTTTGTCATAAATTTAAGCCAAAATGTATTCTGCTACATGTCTTTGGTAAAAAAAAATCCTGTTAAGTGTATAATTGGTTTGTGTGATTGCGGACAGATGTACGCAGATGATCATGTACAGATGTGCGCGGGGACAGTGTTTTGGGTACACTATTTTGGGGACATGTGTGTGGACACTAGGCTGGTGATCAGTGTGTAAAAAGCTGTAAAAAACAGCTCATACTCACTGATCACCAGCCGGCTGCAGAGATCCGCTCTCCTCTCCTCACTGACTACTTCCGTGTGAGCCTAGCCTAGCAACCGGCTGTCTATTTACATCACATGACGGCTGTGATTGAACACGGCCATCATGTGATCAGGAGGGCCAATCACAGAGCCCTCCTGCCGATCGGAGATGTGCCATGTTCGGGTGACACGAGCGCATCGGGATCACGTCACTGCGTGGGCATGCGCACGCGATCCCCCTTCTTCTGAGGGTCAATCCTAACTGTACACTCAGGAGGAAGCGCCCACCCGGCCATACATATGCAGTGGCTGGGTGGGATGTGGTTAAATAAAAGTGGGATACCATGCCCCAAAAAATATAGTTTTGAAAATGCACCTACCGCTTGAGTCTCATTACCCCAATTTTACAATATATTGTGTGTGTGTGTGTGTGTGTGTGGCGGGCATGTACTTTTAAAACTGGTGAGGACACCAGTGATGCATAGTTCCCTGCGGCCCAGCAGGTGGCGCTGTCACTTTGGGCCGGGGTTGAACCATCGCTGCAGTGCCGTACCCTTTGTGACCTCTCGCAGCGGTTGTGGGGAGGGGAACCCGCCGTGCTTGCTGGGGGAGGGTATAAAGGGGCAGACATCTTCGCCACGAGGGTCGAGTCCCGGCACCTTCAGCCTGAGGGCGGTTGTTGTGGTCGGTGTCCAGGCGGCCTAGGCCTGGATTTCGTGTTCCATCCCAGACACCTTCAGTCTGGGGTGAGGTACTCAGCTGGAGGCCTGGGGCCCTGTACCTTCCGCTGGGTCCCGCGAGGGAGGGATCGTCCTACGGGGCCCCGGGAGTGGGGCACCCGAATCCAGAGGCATAAGGGACCGGAGGAGGGACTCACCTGGAGACCGCCTGGAGCAGTGGTTCTCAACTCCAGTCCTCAGGGCCCACCAACAGGCCAGTTTTGCAAGATAACTAAAATGCATCACAGGTGATATAATTTGCTGCTCAGGGATTGCAGTATTCTAGTCTGCATCTCACCAAGGTAATACTTAAAATGTGGCCTGTTAGTGGGTCCTGAGGACAGGAGTTGAAAACCACTGCCCTGGAGGGATGACTTTCCCGAACAGGGGCCAAGTTCAGAGAGGAAGTTCAGTCCACGTTCAATGACCGGTGGCAGCGGTCCAACTATTCCAATCAGGTCAGTGGCAGAGACCTGCTATTAGGCCTGTGGCAAGGGCATCAACAGTTCATCCGGTCGGTGGCAGCGACCAAAACTCACGGTCGGTGGCAGAGACCGTGCGCCAGGCCTATTCGCTAGCAAAGGAATAGGAGAGTTCAGTTGTGCCTGGGCCTACTACTACTACTACCGGCTTGGTTGCCCCGTCCAGCGGTTGCGGTGGATCACCCTGCTTGCCTACGCCCGCCCCGGATGGATCCGGTCGGAAGAGTCCCGGACATCCCTTCTCTACTTTGGGCCGATGTAAGCCGGGCAAAGGGACTTGGTGTTGGGGTGGAGGTGTCGGGGGGGTCACGGCCCTGTGTTCCGGCGGGAGGTAGCAATTCAGCCTCCACTACAGGCTATTTGCCCACAGAGGAGTGTGACACCTCCGACCTAGAATCGCTCTCCGATCCGGGAGACAATGTCATCATAGATGAACTTTTCGCAAAGAAGGGCTGGGACAAGATGCCTCTCTCCTCGTCCCGCAGAGTCAGGGATCCACCCATGTCTACAGGGGATAGTACACCCCGGGTGGAGGCACCAGCGCCTGAGGAGGGATCCCGTCCCCAGTCTGTCCTTCTATCTCCGGTGCCTCCTGCATCTGGCACCGGGGAAAAGAGACTGTTGTTGCGGCCGCCTATGCCTAGAATGGAGGTGGTCAAGGCACCTCGTCACCCGGACGCCATCGTCTTACCGGGTGAGGGAGACCGGGCCACTATGCCTCCGCTGGCGAGACTTCAGCGTCTCTTCGGCCAAAAAGTTGCTAACGAATACGGGTGGGAGTACCCGTATTTACCTAAGGAGCATCTGTATGAAGTGGAAGTCTGCCGGGAACGCTGGTACAACGATTTTGTGTGGACGCACCTTCAGGTCCCACATGCCTGTAGGTACCTCGCATGTTCCCCTAAAGCCTCTTAGCGGTTCAAGGTCTGCAAGTTAGAATGGATGTTGGGTCGGCACATCCACGCAGACCAGATGTTAATTCGGCGCAAAGAGGGTGAGGATGTCGAATACCATGTCGAGACACTTGACCAGCACTTGAAACCCCTTGTCTTGCCGCACCCAAAGTTCTATTTGTAGAAAAAAAAAAGGGGACTCCGTTCTTGCTTTGTCTTGTTGCTGCTGAACTTTCCGGGGTTGTTTCCCGGGAAAACCCAGTGACTGTACCCGTGCTATGGGTAATTGTGCTCTCTGGAGGAATTGAAGGACTTTTGCCGTTGTTTGTTCTTCATTCTTCCATCCCACAAAGTGATTATGGACTTTGGGGTAGTTAGAAAAAAAAAGATCTTCAACCAGTGCAGTTACCGCGACACTGTCACCAGGTGGCAGTGTTGCGCATCGATATTCACTGTTCACTCACACACTTAGAGAAGGAAAGGGTTTCTCTGCGGAGAGGTTCTTTCATTCTTACACAAACATATGTGTCAGGGATATGTGTGTTTAACGTTTCTTTTCCCCTCTGCAGGAGAACTTCTTATCAAGACCACTGAGAATGGGGTGGGTCTTAGTCAGGATGGGTGGAAAGGAATGTTGATGTGATTCTGATCATGTGGTTATGTGTTGTTTGTTTCCTTCCCTTCCCTTTCATGTCAGGTTCAGGCACAACTGTTTGGTTAGTTTTCAAAACTTTTGTATTTTTGAAATTCGTTAGTCGGTTTCTGGATCGGGCCATCATGGCCCTTTTGGGCATGGTTTGCTCCAGACACTGGGGACCAGTGTCAAATAACAGGGGGGAGAGTGTAGCGGGCATGTACTTTTAACTGGTGAGGACACCAGTGATGCATAGTTCCCTGCAGCCCAGCAGGTGGCGTTGTCACTTTGGGCCGGGGTTGAACCATCGCTGCAGTGCCGTACCCTTTGTGACCTCTCGCAGCGGTTGTACGGCGGGGCGGGGAACCCGCCGTGCTTGCTGGGGGAGGGTATAAAGGGGGCAGACATTTTCGCCACAAGGGTCGAGTCCCGGGCACCTTCAGCCTGAGGGCGGTTGTTGCGGTCAGTGTCCAGGTGGTCTAGGCCTGGACACCTGGAGTTCGTGTTCCATCCCAGACACCTTCAGTCTGGGGTGAGGTACTCAGCCGGAGGCCTGGGGCCCAGTACCTTCAGCTGGGTCCCGCGAGGGAGGGATCGTCCTAGGGGGGGCCCCGGGAGTGGGGCACCTGATTCCAGAGGCGTAAGGGACCAGAGGAGGGACTCGCCCGAAGACCTGGTGCAGCAGATTGCCAGTGCTGGGTGATACTCTGGAGACCGCCCGGAGGGATGTCTTTCCCGAACAGGGGCCAAGTTCAGAGAGGAAGTTCAGTCCACGTTCAATGACCGGTGGCAGCGGTCCAACTATTCCAAGTTATTGGAAGTTCAACTGATGGTGTTCACCCTATTGTACGAGAAATAAAGGAGTGTTGGACTTTTGATTGGTGTGGGGCTCTATTATTGGCAGACACGTCTCCATGGAACAACTGAGGCTTTGTATGCAGTGGACAGACCCGGAGGTAAATCAACTAACTCTGCTCAACCCTCCTACACACACACACACACACACACACACGAGGGGAGAGCTTGGCGTAGTGTTCCTGCACTCTCCTCTCCCAGGTACACCTAGACACAAGCCCCTCATATGAGGAATTGCAGAGAGGGAGAGTGAGGCTCCGCTACACACACACACACACACACACACACGCTGATTTACGAACCATTTGCGCCTTGAGGCGAGGCGCAACGTACGCTTTGGTGTTTACCAAACCTCCTTTGCGCCGATAACACAGCGCTATTCCCCATTTACTAAAGTGTTCTCGGCGCACGGGAGGAGGCGATAAGTGCACCACTATGGACCTGGCGCACGGCTTCTTCAAATCAAAAGTAAAAGAAGCTGTAAGTGCCAATATTATGGGGTGATGTGGGGAAGTATAGTAACAAATATGGCCAAAATAGAATGAGAACAAGCCTGCTGGGCCTGCAAGTGCGTTTAGAACTGCGTGAGATCTATTTGTGCACTGCGCATGTGCAAGCGGAATTTGCACACATTCAAATGTGTTGATTCACTGCACCGGCAAAATCTTAGTAAATGTCAAGTAACGTAAATGTATTTGCGTGGGTTGAACAGGCGCACCTCTAAACTTGACTTTTTTTTTTTTAACGCTGTTTATTTTATTTTTTATTTTTTTGTTAAAATCTTGCAGCTGCAATGTCGATTTGTAAGTTTGCTCTAAAGCCGTACATCTTTGAAGCAGCATTTTGGATACATGCTACAGATGCACCACTTTACAGGCAGAGTACCCCCCCCCCAAGTTAATAGCTTTAGGGCAAGTTCACTCTATAGAAACGCAGTCCAGATGCTTTTCTGAATATGCGTTTTGGATGTATTCCTGTGCGTTTATGATGCATTTTTTAGCGTTTTACAGCGGTCCAGTGCAGGAAAAATGCAGCGTTTTATACTTTATTTTATGGAACTGGGACGCACTGGAACTGCAAGAAATGGTGTGAACTATGCCATTGAAAAAACATATAACCTACTTTCCATGCATTTTTGAGGCATAAAAAACGCACTGGACTGCATGTGGTATGAACTGGCCCTTACGCAATTTGGCATATTTAAAGGCACTTCTCCTTGTTTAGTTTTTGGGGTTCTCAAAATTGGTGACATTGATATATGTCCCTTAGGGTGGGACCTGGGCACCCATACCTTTTTTTTTATTAAGGCCAATAACTAGAAGATAAGCCAGCCAAGTGGGGACTAGCAAAATTAACAAGTCAGTTCCCATAGACTGCAATGGTATTTGTTTAACTTTTGCCCATGTCCTAACATGTCCTCTTTGTTTGCCACCCTGGACCGGGTTTGTCCCATCTCTAATTTAGTAGCATGCTGGATGATGTGCTTAATTTTGGACAGGGTATGGCTTCTTTTGTGCTAGCTGCATTTGGGTTGGTCTGAGCATGCTCAGGGACTTTGCTTTTTTTGCTGCTTTTTGTGTGTGAACAGCACTTGGATGTTTCTGTGCATGCTCCATAGAGCGTGTTTTTTTGGGTTAGTAATTTAAGGACATCCTTAACAGGTGTACCCAATTTGAAGTTCAGTCTCTCTATTGGTGAACTTGCGTTTTTTGTGTGTTTCATGGGCTGTGCATGTGTTTTCAAATAGCACACAAACCTATGTTTTATATAAAGCCAGGGTTGCCAACTTTCAATAAATATACAAACAGTTTGTAAAATCTGTACTTTTTGCATCTGTCCTTTAATGCCCATTGCGGACATGTAGGCTGCATGTGCGTAACTGACATTCATGGACAGATGAAACAATTATGGATTTTACAAACTGTTTGTAAATTTACTGAAAGTTGGCAACCCTGTATAAAGCTTGCAGATAGAATTCTCTATCTTGCCCTGAAAAAAGGCAAGATTGCGTGTGTGGCCGGGCCAAAGAGTACATTTGGGTGTCCTTATCGAGTTTAACACATGTATTTTCGCTTTGTATTTTGTTTGTTATGTCTTTGCAAAACAGATGTGTGTTTTTTTTTGTTTTTTTTTTTACTTTGGTTTATTGTATTTTTTAAGGTGGGGGATAATTTCCTCTGAAATATTCTTGATGTTGTTAATGTGTGTTGTTTGTTCACTTTGATTTAATTGTCTGTGCTGCATTATTTTGCAAAATCTTTCTCAAGATGTTGTGACTAATGTTTCAAATTAACATACATGTTTTTTTTGCTTTCCTTGCTCTTTTCCAAGTCCTGTTTTGTAGACCAATAAAATTTGATGCAAATTTTGTTGTTTTTTTTGGTTTTCCATGCAACAAATTTCACAGCTGCAGCTTAACTAGGCTGATTGGCATGTCAAAAAAAAACAGGTGTGGTTTGTTTAACCACCTCGCGCCCGCCGTACGAGTATATACAGCCGCAAGGTGGTTGTCAAATGCCGGGAGGCCGTTATTATACGGCCTCCTCTATTTGGCCACTGGGGGCGCGTGAGCGCCGCCGGCGGCGCGCGCACGTGCCCGGCGCTTCACTGCAATGCCGATGCGCGTGCCTGGCGGCCGCAATGTCCGCCAGGCACCCGCGATCGGCGGTTACAGAGACAAGGACATGGATCTGTGTGTGTAAACACAGAGATCCATGTCCTGTCAGGGAGAGGAGACCGATGCTGTGTCCCTTGTACATAGGGACACAGATCGGTCTCCTCCCCCAGTCAGTCCCCTCCCCCCACAGTAAAAATCACTAATAGGGAACACATTTAACCCCTTCCTCGCCCCCTAGTGTTAACCCCTTCCCTGCCAGTCACATTTATACAGTAATCAGTGCATATTTATAGCACTGTTCGCTGTATAAATGTGAATGGTCCCAAATTAGTGTCAAAAGTGTCCGATGTGTCCGCCATAATGTCGCAGTCACAAAAAAATCACTGATTGCCGCCATTACTAATAAAAAAAAAAAAATTATAAAAATGCCATAAAACTACCCCCTATTTTGTAAACGCTATAACTTTTGCGCAAACCAATCAATAAACGCTGATTGCGATTTTTTTTTACCAAAAATATGTAGAAGAATACGTATCGGCCTAAACTGAGGAAAAAAATATAAAAAAAAATAAAAAATTGGGATATTTATTATAGCAAAGTAAGAAATATTGCTTTTTTAAAAAAAATTGTCGCTCTATTTTTGTTTATAGCGCAAAAAATAAAAACCGCCGAGGTGATCAAATACCACCAAAAGAAAGCTCTATTTGTGCGAAAAAAAGGACGTCAATTTTGTTTGGGAGCCACGTCGCACGACCGCGCAATTGTCATTCAAAGCGTGACAGTGCTGAAAGCTGAAATTTCGCCTGGGCAGGAAGGGGGTATATGTGCCCAGTAAGGAAGTGGTTAAAAGTTACTTTCCTGGTGCCTTCATGGTAGCATATGCATGGATTGTGTGTATGCTGCTATGGATAGTCACCAGGAAAGGAAAATTACAGACCGGTAAGTATTCAGTTTTCCTTTTACTGCAGGGGTTCTCAGCCTCAGTCCTCAAGTACCCCAGACAGGACATGTTTTGTGAATTTATCTTATTGAGAATTGCTGTCCAAAATACCAAGCCATTGACTGTGATTTAAAGCACATGTTGCAAGATGAAGGAAAACCTGCAAACATGGCCTGTTGGGGGTACTTGAGAAGCACTGCGCTAAAATTTAGCTCAAGGCAACCCTATTCTAAATTGTGGGCATTTGAGGGAAACCAAGTGAGTGTTAGAACCCCTGCTTGTCTTTTTTAGGTTGGCTTTGTGTCCCTTTTCTTAAAATTGGCTTCACTTCCTGTCACACAGCTAAACAGGAAGTGAAGGTAAAACCCTACCAATGTCTTTTCTTGGGGACACACAGATCACTCCAACTAGTGTCCCCCATTAAGAAAATTGCACTCTAGCACTTTGTTGTGTACACCCCTAATTATTAGGTAGTTTGGGGTTTAGTAAAGGAAAATCCACTCTGCAGTACAAGTGTAGTCACTGAAAATCTGAGGGGAAGCACTGGTGATTTTAACATCCAATCATGTAGAAGCAAAGATGGTGTTTTTTATTTTCCTTTTCCTTTCATGTCCCCTCAGATATCCAGCAAGTGCACTTGTAGTACAAAGTGGATTTGCCTTTAGTAAATAAACCCCAAAGTCCAAGATACCGAATAATTTGGGCTGTACCCAGCAAAATGCTGGAGTGCAATTTACATAGAGAGGGGGGGGGGGGGCGGGGGGAGAAAGAGAGAAACCTATTTAGATTGACCTGTCTGTCACCAAGGAAAGACATTGGTAGGGATTTACCCTCACTTCCTGTTTGGCTATGTGACAGGAAGTGAATAAATTTGAAGGAGAAAGTGGCAAAATTTGTTGTCTTCACACTATCAGGGGTGCAGACATCCCCAAAAACTGACCAGACTTCTAAGCCCTCTGCACTCTATCACCAAGCAAAAAGAAGAAAGGATTTAATTTAGTTTAACTTTGCAAAGACACATTCTTACGTACAACTGTAGAAAACACCAGTTGCCTTTCACTAGAAACATTTGTTAGTCCAGTCTGGGAAATCTGCATCTGGTTCACTATTAATTTCCATAAAAAGTGAGTTCCTACAGCTAGATGCGCCAAATATATGTAGGTGCGCGACTGCTGTGTATATAAGATGCGCAACTGCTGTGTGCGCACAGGTATGCGCATATGTGGCTCTCGGAAAGCGGTGGCCAGTACACAGGAATGACATCATGCCCCTACAGGAAGTTGCTTGTACTGCTGCTAAGTTCTCTGAGGAAGAGATGATACTTATTTGCAAATTAAGATTTTTTTTTTTTTTTTTAACATGGGGTGATGATTTGTGTGAGTCCCTAACACACATTCATACATATTAGGGCCAATTTAGACAGGATCCGATTTACAGCATGTTTTTAGCTTGTGGGAGGAAACCGGAGTACCTGGAGGAAACACACACACAGGCACAGGGAGAACATGCAAACTCCAGGCAGATGGTGTCATGGGCGGGATTCAAACCAGCGACCCTTTTTGATGCTAGGTGAAAGTGCTAACCACTACACCACTGTGCTGCACAAATATGTATCTAGAGATGTAGGTTCTTGTGTCAACTTGTGAAAATACAAGTGGGTCATGGCACATCTACATTCCAAATTTGGCACTTAAGATGGTCATCCACTATGCAATCTGATTGGCCAATCTCTGTTCAACTCGAGCTTTCGGCAAAACGGGTAATAGGAATACGCACTTGAACAATTCAAATTTTTGGAAATCAAACAGGCTCTTGCCTAATCTAGTAATCTAATTTTTGTAAGTTTTCTTAGATTGCAGTGTATGGTCACCTTGAAGGATCAAGATCTGAAAATATTAATTTATTGGGTTTAGAAACACTTTTCTGTTCTTTGTAATGTATTGAAAGATTTGTGTGAAAATAGAAAAAAAAAAACATTTCAAAGATCTATTAGAAGTAATAGGAATGAGATTAGCATCAACAGGGTTAACTAAGTGAGAACACCTACTAATTGCCTAACAAGACACATCCAATGAGATGGGCGTAGGCTATAATCAATGAGATAAGCAGTTACCCTGGCACCAGTTGCCGTTTACATATTTATTATTGTGTTGCGCGTCTGCGTGTGCCGATTTGCACGCCCAATCAATGATTTATCCGGGGCACCAATTAAGGTATGAAATCAGCCCCAGTACACCCCTCACATTTTTGTAAATATTTTATATCTTTTCATGTAACAACACTGAAGAAATTACACTTTGCTACAATGTAAAATAGTGAGTGTAAATTTGCTGTCCCCTCAAAATAACAACACACAGCCATTAATGTCGAAACCACTGGCAATAAAAGCAAGTACACCCCGCTCTCATACTGGTCACTGGAAGTTCAAGACAGAACCTTATGGCAAAGAACTCTGAGGATCTGAAAAAAAGAATTGTTGCTCTACATAAAGATGGTCTAGGCTATAAGAAGATTGCCAAGACCCTGAAACTGAGCTGCAGCATGGTGGCCAAGACTATACAGCAGTTTAACAGGACAGGTTCCACTCAGAACAGGCCTTGCCATGGTCGACCAAAGAAGTTGAGTGCACGTGCTCAGCGTCATATCCAGAGGTTGTCTTTGGGAAATAGGCATATGAGTGCTGTCAGCATTGCTGCAGAGGTTGAAGAGGTGGGGGGGGGGGGGTCAGCCTGTCAGTGTTAAGACCATACGCCGCATGCTGTATCAAATTGGTCTGCATGGCTGTCGTCCCAGAAAAAAAGGCTCTTCTAAAGATGATGCACAAGAAAGCCCCCAAACAGTTTGCTGAAGACAAGCAGATAAAGGACATGGATTACTGGAACCATGTTCGGTGGTCTGATGAGACCAAGATAAACTTCTTTGGATCAGATGGTGTCAAGCGTGTGTGGCGGCAACCAGGTGAGGAGTACAAAGACAAGTGTGTCTTGCCTACAGTCAAGCATGGTGGTGTGAGTGTCATGCTCTGGGGCTGCATGAGTGCTGCCAGCACTGGGGAGTAGGGATGGGCGAACGGTTTGGCCCGAGCATAAGTTTGGGCCGAACATTCGCTGTTCAGTCATTCGGGAAACAGCCAAACTTCTGGGACGTTCGACCGTTTGTTCGGCCCCCCAAACCGACCACAATGCATTGAGGTGCTGAACAGTGCATTGCAAGCCCTGACTGGCTGAAGCAGTGAAAGCTTCAGCCAATCAGGGCACAGAGCACTGTCAGAGTCATGATTGGACACTGTCTTTATCCAATCATGGGTCATTCCCGCCCCACAGTATAAAAGTATTCTTTCAATGGCAGCCATTTTCAGTGTGATTTTGGCATGGAGAGAGATAGTACAGGGCTCTGTTCAGTGCTATTAGTTAGTGTGCTGTGCTATACTGTGCCAATTGTCAGTGTCGGTGTAGAATATTAGTTTAGTGTCAGACTAGGGATAGTTTGAGTGTAGTGTGTGCAGCTAGAATAGGGACAGCTCAGATAGTTTCACTGTATTGTATTGTAGTGAGACCGTGTCAGTAATCTTGACATTAGTGTATAGCTAGAGTAGGGACAGTTCAGATAGCGTCAGTGTAGTGAGGGTTGAGCACCATCTATTTGATTGTGTTACTGCCAGTTTAACGCCATATCGTTTTGCGTGCGTTACTGACAGTTTAAGCCATATAGTTCTGTGTGCGTTACTGCCAGTTTAACGCCGTATAGTTTTGCATGCGTTACTGCCAGTTTGGTGCATTATATTTGTATCCGTGGAGTGTGTCTGTGTAGTGAGTACTCAAATTAAAGGGCACCAAACACCTCTTTACATTGATTAAAGTGCATCCATGTACAGATTTCAACTTCTCCTTTACATTTACTTATAAGTACCGCTCCCTCCCAATAATGTCTAGGAGGACAAGGAGAGGCAGACGTTCCCTTGGCACTTTAAGGGGGCCAGCAACAAATGTGTCCACAGGCAAAGGTGGACGTGGTGGTCAGTCCTCAGGCAGGGCATTATTTCCTCTGTTTAGTGAGTTTGCCCGTGCTATCAAGCCACAGCATGCAGAGGAGGTAGTGGACTGGCTTACTAAACCTTCCTCATCCTCTGTCACACAAGCAGACAAGTGTGCAGTCCCCTGCAGTTGCCAGAGTGGATAAACCTGCCTCCTTGTCCACATCTATTCCTGCCATAGCCCTAACATCAGCCATTGAGAAGTCGGCTGATTAATTTGACCACAGCGTCAGCCACTTGCGCCTTGATGATGCCCAGCCATTACTGGATTCAGATGCTGGTTCTGAGGTTGAGGGTGACAGGAACATGAGCCTAGAGAGAGGGAGGAACACTGGTGGACAAATTGTCATTCATGTTCCCCCAAGCCGCAGCGTTTTGCCAAGTTGTCTCCAGTGGTAATGATGAAGATGGAGGAGATGATGATGATGTCACTGATGCGACTTGGGTACCAGATAGAGCAGAGGAGGAAACTGAAGGTGAGGTGGCACAACCCCAAGGAGTTCAACATCAAGAGAGTAGAGAGCAGCCACCCTATTCCATCACGTTCTGTAGCTGTTATCTCCCGACCCACTTCACACAACCCAGCTGTCTGGGCCTTTTTCAGCACATCTGCAGCAGATCGCACTGTTGCTATCTGCAAGCTGTGTCACAGGCACATCAAAACGTGGCAAAAACACCAACCATTTGGGTACCACATGCCTAACAAGACATTTAACGTCCAACCACTCAGCCCGTTGGCAAGAGCACCTAAAAGCCACACAAAAGGGGCACAAATCTGTCCCTCCTCCTCCTCCTCCTTCTTCTTACCCACTTCAGTCTGCCCCTGCGATACCGAGTCATTACCATTCAGCAGCCTCCACTGACAGGGATGATGGTATAGCACAGGGTATCCAAGGTCCTAGCAGCTCATCTGCCAGCAGCACACCAGCAGCTGTAGACTGTAGCCGGCAAATTTCTCTGCCCCATCTTCTGCAGTGGAAAAATTATACAGTCCCTGCCACCCACATGCCCAACACCTAAATGCAAGCTTGTCAAAGCTGTTGGCTCTCCAACTTCTGCCTTTCAGCCTGGTGAATTCTGCCCCCTTCTGTGAATTTGCACAATGTGCTGTACCACTGTCCCAGTCGATACTACTTTTCACATAAGGCCGTTACATCTCTCTACCATCAAGTGGAAAGGAATGTTCTGGCATCATTGGACAAGGCAGTCAGCCATAAAATCCACCTTACTGCTGACACGTGGTCAAGCAAGCATGGGCAGGGACGATATATTTCGTTCACAGCACACTGGGTAACGCTGCTTGCAACTCGAAAGGATGCAGGACAGGGCTCAGTGCTGCAACTTGTTGTACCCCCACGTCTCTATACAGCTGGTGGTGATTATGCCAGACCTGTGAGCTCTACCCCCTCCTCCGCCACCTCCGTGCCCTCCTCTGCAGAATTGTCCTATGAACATCAGGTACTCCCTAAGCGTTCAAAGGGCTTTTCCCAGCGTCAGGCTCAAAGGTGCCATGCAGTGCTTCAGCTGGTGTGTTTAGGGGACAGGAACCACACCAGAGCAGAGATTCTCGCAGCTCTGCAAGGACAGGCCCAGAGGTGGTTCACACCATGCCAGCTGGAGCCAGGAATGGTGGTGTCGGATAATGCCTCCTGTCCGCCCTTAGACAGGGAAAGTTGACACATGTGCCATGCCTGGTACATGTCCTCAATTTGGTGGTACAGCATTTCCTAAGAACGTACCCAGGGTTGCAAGATGTACTAAAGCAGACCAGAAGAGTCTGTAGCCATTTCAGGCAGTCATACAAAGCCAGTGCTCGGTTGGCTGAAATTCAGCAGGAATTCCACCTGACCATAAACTGCCTGATTGAGACTCAACTTTGGGAATGCTGCAGCGGCTATACATGCAGCAGAGGGCCGTCAACGAGTACTTGTGTCAGAACGGCACGACGACAGGCTCAGGCCGCCTCAGCTTTTTTCTTCCACGTCAATGGCTGATCATTAAGGATGCATGCACTGTATTGTCACCATTTGAGGAGGCCACAAGGATGGTGAGCACTGACAGTGCATGCATCAGTGACACAATCCCTGTTGTGTTCCTGCTGGAGCACACTCTGTGTGGCATTATGGACAGGGCACTGGAGGCAGAGCAGCAGGAGGAAGAGGAGGACTTCCTTTCCTCTCAAGACCCACTTTATCCAGACACCATCATTCCTATGTCACAGAACACACAGGAGGAGAGAGGGTAGGAGGATGAGGAGGAGGATTCTGGCACTTTCATAGGCTTTGAAGAAGAGGAAGACATGCGTCAATCTGTAAGCGATGGCTTTCAACCCCAGGACCCTTGGGAGTAGTACGTGGCTGGGAGGAGGAAGTTCCAGATGCTGTCATCCTTAGTGACCCCGAGGAGTCTGCTTCTCAAGCCTCTGCAAATTTGAGGCGCATGGGCACCCTCATGCTTCAAAGCCTGAGAAAGGACCCAAGAATACGTGGCATAAAGGAGAAGGATGATTACTGGTTGGCAACCCTCCTTGACCACCGTTATAAGGGGAGGGTCTCTGAACTCATCCCATCCCCACAGAGAGTGCAGAGGATAAAATCTCTTGAGGACACATTAAAGAGGATTTTATTGAACGTTTTTCCTGACTCTAGCAGGTTACAGTGTGGTGGAAAATTTCGTTTTTAGAGTTGAGCGGACACCTGGATGTTCGGGTTCGGCCGAACTTCGGAAAAAAGGTCGAGTTCGGGACCGAACTTGACCCGAACCCCATTGAAGTCAATGGGGACCCAAACTTCTGAGGACTATTCGCGCTTGCTGTTTCCCGTGCTTAGAACTGTCCCTGCACAAAGTGTCATTTCTGAAGGGGAAAAAAAGTCATTTAAAACTCACTGGCGGCTATAATGAATTGTCGGCTCCCGTGAATACATAGAAAAGTCATTGATAAAAAAAAATGCGTGGGGGTTCCCCCAAATTCAATTGCCAGGCCCTTTAGGTCTGGTATGGATTTTAAGGGGAACTCCACCCCAAAGTTAAAAAACAAAATGGCCTGGAGTTCCCCCAAAATTCCAGACCAGACCCTTTATCTGAGCACACAACCTGACAGGCCGCAGGAAAAGAGGGGGGGGGATGAGAGAGCGCCCCCCTCCTGAACCGTACCAGGCCACATGCCCTCAACATGGGGAGGATGTCCCCATGTTGATGGGGACAAGGGCCTCATCCCCACAACCCTTGCCCGGTGGTTGTGGGGGTCTGAAAGTTCCCCATCAGGTCCGCTCAGCCAATGACGTAGGTGTAAGGCTGAGGACCTGATGTGGAACGTGAGAAGGGGCGGGTCTATTCATGTATTAAACTGTGGAGGAAGTTCCCCATCAGGTCTGCCCCCTCGTATGTCAGACCCCGCCTACATCATTGGATGAGCGGACCTGATGGGGAACTTCCTCCGCAGTATAATAAATGAATAGACCCGCCCCTTCTCACGTTCCGCATCAGGTCCTCAGCCTTACACTACGTCATTGGCTGAGCGGACCTGATGGGGAACTTTAGAAGGGGCGGGTCTATTTATTACACTTCGGAGGAAGTTCCCCATCAGGTCCGCTCAGGCTCAGCCAATGACATTTCGTGTGGACAGCGCCGGATATCGGATCGCCGTGGGACACTGGATTTCATCGCTGGAATGTGTGTTTTTTTTTTATTTTTATTTGGGGTGGAGTTCCCCTTAAAATCCATACCAGACCTGAAGGGCCTGGTATGGATATTTGGGGGGAACCGCACGCATTTTTTTTTTTTAATTTGCGGCAGGGTTCCCCTTAATATCCATACCAGACCTGAAGGGCCTGGTAATTGAATTTGGGGGAACCCTCACGCTTTTTTTTTTTTTTTCAATGACTTTTCTATGGGAGCCGACAATTCATTCTAGCCGCGAGTGAGTTTTAAATTACTTTTTTTCCTTCAGAAATGACACTTTGTGCAGGGACAGTTCTAAGCACGGGAAATAAGCGCTGCTTTACATGCATATTGCCGAACACCGGACCCAAACCCGAACATACAGTCAATGGTTCGGGTCCGGGGAAAAAAAATAAAAATTCGGTACGGACCCAAACTTTACAGTTCGGGTCCGCTCAACCCTAGTCGTTTTGAGTCTTCCGTTGGTCAAGAAAGGAGCGTTGGAGAAGGTGTCCGCCTAAGTGAGGCATTTCAGAATTTTTTTTTTTTTTAGTCCTCGCCGCCCAGGGCTGTCAGCTTCCACATTCCATCGGCAGCGTCTGCATCACATGGTGGGCAATTACCTCGAGGAGAAAACAGAGATGGAGAGCTTTCCAAATGACGATCCACTGGCTTACTGGGTCATAAGATTAGACCACTGGCCAGAACTTGCCCAGTATGCTATTGAGTTGTTGAGCTGCCCTGCATAAGAACGGGCATTCAGTGCTGCAGGAGGTTTTGTTACTGATCATAGAATGGGCATTCAGTGCTGCAGGAGGTTTTGTTACTGATCATAGAATGCGTCTGTCCACAGACTCCGTAGACCGTTTGACTTTTATAAAAATGAATCAGTCCTGGATTACCAGCTATGAAGCCCCTGATGCCGATGTCACTGATTAAGTCTTTTTGGGATGTGGAATCTCTGCAGGACTTCGAGGCTGCCTAACTTTGAGGGTGTTCAATCATTTCATCTGGAAGAATGTTTTTGGTATAGGTTTCATGGGCACAATTAACACAAAGACCAATTTTTCAGCACCTGTTTGACAGGTGCATATCATTGCAATTTTTTACAGCAAACCAAATTCTTGCTTTCATCAAGATTATCTCTATAGCGTTACGGTGGGAAGGTGCCACAACACCGAAAGACCAATTTGAATGCACCTGTTACTGCTATCCAAAGTCAAAGACACAAGAATGTATCCAAAAAATCTCAAATCTTGTTCCCAGTGCACTACATTGTGGCCTCATCATACATACTGGCTCCCCAGCTGTTGCTGAGCAAAATAAAGGAAGCTTGCAGGAAAAATTAATTTTTTTTTTGGCTTTCTAAATTCAATTATTGCTGCAGCAGATTCTACACATGGTACAGATCTGCCACTTTACAGTTAGAATAAGGGGACCCCCCAGGCACTATATTGGAAGGAATTTTTCATTTTTAGGCTTTCACTTTAAAAATCAAAAAAATCACTGCTCATTTAAAAAATACATTTTTCACAAACTTTTTATTTATTGATACATGTCCCCCAGGGCAGGACCCGGACCCCTATAACCATTGTTTGCCCAATTACTTGCATTTAAGCCTTCAAAATGGGCACTATTGATATTTGAAGTTCGGGTCCCATTGACTTTAATGGGGTTCGTTATTCGGGTCCAAACTTTTGCGGTGTTCGAAAGTTCTGGTCCGAACCGAACAGGGGTCCGTTCGGCCCATCCCTACTGGGGAGCTACAGTTCATTGAGGGGACCATGAATGCCAACATGTACTGTGACATACAGAGCATGATCCCCCTCCCTTCGGAGACTGGGCTGCAGGGCAGTGTTCCAACATAACGACCCCAAACACACCTCTAAGGTGACCACTGCCTTGCTAAAGAAACTGAGGGTAAAGGTGATGGACTGGCCAAGCATGTCTCCAGACCTAAGTCCTATTGAGCATCTGTGGGGCATACTCAAACGGAAGGTAGAGGAGCGCAAGGTCTCTAACATCCACCAGCTCCGTGATGTCGTCATGGAGGAGTGGAAGAGGACTCCAGTGGCAACCTGTGAAGTTTTGGTGAACTCCATGCCCAAGAGGGTTAAGGCAGTGCTGGAAAATAATGGTTGCCACACAAAATATTGACACTTTGCAAACCAGAAATTGCCACAAACATTACAGATTTTCAGTTGCTTCAGCCTTCTGATACAAAGTTGATAGTGTGAGATATAATCAGAAAAAAATATGCATACATAAGCCACAGGTTAATTATCTGCAAAGGAATAATACCTATAAAATATGCAGTGTCTATTCAACTATAAAATTATAGTTTAAAACAAGTACCTGAATGCTTCCCAAAGCTGCCACACCCATTTGAAGAAAAATTCCATATAGTACAGGCATTGGAATACGCTATAAAATGTAAAACAATTTGATTAAATATTATTCATTCAAGAAATACATGTTTTGATGCTACAAATCCCCTCCTTTTCAATTCCTTTTTATCACCTTCTCTTCAGGATTAAGCCTTACTCTTATAATTTAATTTATCTGTTAAGTACCAGATCCTCTCCTGGTCACAGAGTCTCAGACATTTGACAACTGTGAGAGGGGTATAGCACTGGAAGGCTCAAAACGTAATTGCAACCCAAGGCTTAATCTAAACCAAAAAGAAGTCGTTATATATTGTATGCTGTAGTTCACATAACAGGTTCACCATAAAGTCTTTATATATTTACACACAGTATCTCAAAAGTGAGTACACCCCTCCCATTTTTGTAAATATTTAATTAAATCTTTTCATGTGACAATACTGGAGAAATGACACCTTGCTACAATGTAAAGTAGTGAGTGTACAGCTTGTATAACAGTGTAAATTTGCTGTCCCCTAAAAATAACTCAACACACAGCCTCTAGCAACATAAGTGAGTACACCCCTAAGTGAAAATGTCCAAATTTGACACAATAGCCATTTTACATGTCACGTGACTTGTTAGTGTTACAAGTTTTCAGGTGTGAATGGGGAGCAGGTGTGTTAAATTTGGTGTTATCGCTCTCAATCTCTCAGACTGGTCACTGGAAGTTCAACATGGCACCTCATGGCAAAGAACTCTCTGAGGATCTGAAAAAAAGAATTGTTGCTCTACATAAAGATGGCCTAGGCTATAGGAAGAATGCCAAGAACCTGAAACTGTGCTGCAGCATGGTGGCCAAGACCATACAGCGGTTTACCAGGACAGGTTCCACTCAGAACAGGCCTCGCCATGGTCGACCAAAGAAGTTGAGTGCACATGCTCAGCGTCATATCCAGAGGTTGTCTTTGGGAAACAGACGTATGAGTGCTGCCAGGATTGCTGCAGAGGTTGAAGGGGTGGGTGGTCAGCCTGTCAGTGCTCAGACCATACGCCGCACACTGCATCAAATTGGTCTGCATGGCTGTCGTCCCGGAAGGAAGCCTCTCCTAAAGATGATGCACAAGAAAGCCCGAAAACAGTTTGCTGAAGACAAGCAGACTAATGACATGGATTACTGGAACCATGTCCTGTGGTCTGATGACATCATCTGAACCAAATAATTTTATCTTGGTCTCAAGCGCCAACAACACCCTGTCACGTCTACCCCAATGCAGGTGGTCAGACACTATAGCTGGCTGATGTGTACTTCACCTATAGCAGCCCCCTTTCCCTTAAGACAAGCAGGCCTACCGGTACTCGGTTGCCCCCAGGACTTATACACAATGCTATAATGTCTTGCCACCACGCCAGGGCACATGCAAACCAAGCAAACAGACTACTTGCAGTTAGCAGACAGATAGCGTGGTTCTATGACAGTCCAGGTAAAAGGCAGGTTGAGTTCAGGGAAAAGTCCAATATCTGATCCAAGTCATACACAGGGAAATCCAAATTAGCAAATCAGGGCAGACAAATGGGGGCTTAATAAGGAACAATGCAGGTATCACTGTCTTGCTTATAACAGATGACTGACCTTATAAATCAATTTGCAGGTCGACAGACAGGGAGAATGCAATAGCCAAAACCCAGATGCTGGAATGAGGAGCAGGAGCACTTTAGTGATCCTGACATTACCCCCCCTCTGAGGAGGTGCCCCCGGACCCTCAAAGACAAACTGGACATCCAGCACAGGACCATCAGACTGGGCAGAGGTCCGTGGATCTGTGAGATCAGGTTGGTTAGCAGGGGACGTGTCACAGGAGTCAAGCCGGATAGCTGAAACACGAGCAGAATGCAGAGAGCCCTGAAAAAAAGGTTGAAAGCCCCACCTGGCCGATTGAGGCAGTTTATTCAAAGGATGGATTGAACCTCTTAGACTGGTTTGAATGGGTGTAGTAAAAGTAAAGTGAGGCCAGGTTACAGAAAATCCTGAATAAGAAAAAGCTGGAAGCTCAATGGGCATGGGCTGGACTGGCATAACTGATGCAATGGCCGCATAGCCAGGTGTAGTGACTGTCTGTCTAAATCGCATCGCCAGGTGTAGAGACTGTGGAACTTGCGGACAAGTTAGCCTGGCTGTGCAACCAAGGGAGTTTAGCGACAGGCAAAGGTAGGGGTAATCCAGGGGGCTTGAATTCTGAGGACTTAGAGGAAGTTTCCAAACAGGGCGCCAGGCTGCGAGACAACTGATAAGTTTGGCTTCTAGGAGGAGAGGATTAAGGCTGTGGCTATAGGCTGGAGAGGTGACCTGTAGGGAATTCAATAGACTTGTCAGCGTCTTTTGATATAACAGAGTCATATAAAGGCACATGGTTATGTAAACTGGATCTGAATAGGACTGTAATAAAGGTACATGACTGGTACGGGCCACACAAGAGTTATAAACGGGCAACTGGTCAGCAGTTTTAATGCAATTCTGGATGGAGGTCTGGGAACAAGACCTAATCTCCTCTGTAGCCCAGTCCAGGACTTATACACAATGCTATAGTGCCTGGCCACCACGCCAGGGCAGATGCGAACTAAGCAATTGAACAGACTACTTGCAGTTAGCAGACAGATAGCATGGTTCTATGAAAGTCCAGGTAAAAGGCAGACTGAGTTCAGGGAAAAGTCCAATATCCAACCCAGGTCATACTAGCAAAACAGGGCAGACAAACAGAGGCTCGATCAGGAACAGCGCAGGTATCACTGTCTCTATCACAAGCAAGGGGCAGAGTGTTTGGCTTGCTTATAACAGATGACTGACCATATCAATTAACTTGCAGGTGGACACAAACAGGGGGAAAGCAATAGCCAAAACCCGAATGCTGGAATGAGGACCAGGAGCACTTAAAGTGACATCCAAAGACCTATTTTTACTGTTTGACAGGGGTGTCAAATTTAATTTTTTTTACAGCAAGGCAAATTCTTGCTTTCGTCAAGAGTACCTCTAGAAAGTTACAGGGTGAAGGTACCAACAACACCCAAAGTTCAATTTATGCGCACCTGTTTGACAGGGGCTTCACTTTTTTTTTTTTTTACAGGAAGGCCAATTCTTGCTTTCATTAAGAGTACCTCTATAGGGTTACAGTGTGAAGGCACCTTCAAAGCCCAATCTTTCCACACCTGTTACTTCTATCCAAAGTCTGCGAAACCAGACTTTATCTAAAAAAAAATTGTTAATCTTGGCCTGAGTGTGCTATTATTTGGCTTTTTCACATAAGGCTTGCTCACTGTGGTGAAAAACTTTGTTATTTCGATCCAAAGTCTGCTAAAGAGACACCAGTATTTATCCCAAAAATTTCACTAAAATGTGGATTCATCATACAGACTGGCTCCCTAAGCATTGTTTACTAAATAAAGAAAGCTTGCAGGGAAAATCAATTTAAATGTAATTTTCTTTTCTTTATAAATATCAGTTTTGCTGCAGCAGGGTCTATAAACGGTACAGGTGCACTATTTTACAGGCAGACTAAGGAAACACCAGGCACTATATTTATTTATTTATTTATTTATTTATATTGTTTCACATTAAGCATCATTAAAATCACTGCTCCTTTAAAAATGATCTTTTTTAAAAGTTTTTCTTTTGCATTGGTACATGTCCCCACTGGCAGTACCCAGACCCCCATACCCTTTTTATGGCCAATAACTTGCATATAAGCCTTTAAAATCGGGACTTTGATTTTTCCTGTTCGGGTCCCATAGACTTCAATAGGGTTTATCGTTCGGGTCCGAACTTTTGTGATGTTCAAGAGTTCTGGCGCAAACCGAAAGAGGGGTGTTCAGCCCATCTCTACCCCTGTTGTTAAAGTGGTCTTGGTATAGACTAGAGTGGAAACGCACCTAATAGAACCACCCTCATGTGGTGGTTTCATAAAAGCTTGAAATCTAAACAATAAAGTGCTTTTGGATTATAGCACTGTTCACTTGCTGGATCCCTAAGAAAAGATCCCTGTGTAAGTTTCAGGTCAATCTGGGTAAAGCTTATAAAGGTTTGGCCTGAGAAATGGACTCTCACCCGCAATAATTCTCGTACGACAGAAAAAAAAAAAAATCGGAAGTGATGTTATGTGTTGTAATGTATTTGTATTGTATTTTCGGACGACAACTGTACTGACTAAACGAAAATCATACGATTTGGTTATCGTACGAGGAAAATTTTCGTGCACGTCCGATTAAATAATATCGGATGAACTGTCCTGATCCGCTCTCGAAGCTCTGTACTAACGATCCGATTATCGTACGATTCTTCCTCGGACGACATTTTTCGTACGATATTCGGATCGTGTGTACGGGGCTTAAGCTTTCAAAAGTGTATTGGATTTGGAAGAATAAATCACCTTTAATGTTGGGTGTCCTAAGTGTGGATGTTGATGTATTATGTAAAGCTATTAGAATAGTTTTTTACATTTTAGAATAGGGTCCCTCGAGACTGTCCATAATTTTAGAGGGTGCCTTGAGATGGGCCATAATTTTAAAGGGTGCCTTGACTGAAAAAAGGTTGAGAAACACTGATGTATGCAACAAATGATCTGTTTCTCCTCAATCTGTAATATTGAAAAAACGTTGTGCAAGTTATTCTTTGTCCAAGTATCATTACTGTACAAAAATACCTTAAGAACTGGTGAAAGAAAAACCGAAGCTCCAGTTAGGATGAACACTGCTAATCCAGTTACTCTTTGCTCCCTGCAAACACATGCACAAGAAGGATAAAATACAAGACCATTGCAATATTTACTGTATATATTATTTTATTCAGTGACCTCCATTTAGATACACCCGTGTTTGGCTCCTTACTATATATGTTGAGGTTTTTGATGGTTGTGTGTACATATATATTATATGCTAGTAAAACATTGATCAACCATACCATTATGACCACCCACTACAACGCATCAGGGCATGGACTCCACTAGTCCTGTGAATTGCAAGGTTTTCCAGCACATCCCAAAGATGCTCAATTGGATTGAGATTGGAGAGTTTAGAGGCCAAGTCAACAACTCAAACTCGTTGCTGTGTTCTACAAACCATTTTTGAACTTATCAGACCAGGCCACTTTCCTCCATTGCTCTGTGGTCCATTTCCTATGATCATGTGCCTATTAAAGGCACTTTTGGCTGTGGACACGGGTCAGCATGGGCACCCTGAATGGTCTGTGGCTACACAATCCTGTATGCAATAAATTGCAGTGCACTGTGTGTTCTGACACTTTTCTATGGGAACCTACATTAAAAAAAATTCAGCAATTTGAGCTACAGTAGCTGTTCTATTGGATCGGACTACACAAGCCAGCCTTCGCTTCCCACGTGCATCAGTGAGCTATGGCCAACCATGATCCTCTTGCTTCCACGTTTGGTAGGTCCTGACCACTGGAGACCAGAAGCATCCCACAAGAATTTTGGGAATACCCTTACCCAGTTGTTTAGTCATTAGAATGTGGTGCCCATTTTATTCTGCTATCAACACACAACTTCAGGGACAACCTGTTCACTTGCTGCTTAATATATCCCATCCACTTTCAGGTACCATTGTCACAAGATAATCAATGTAATTTACTTTACCTGTCAGTGGCCATAATGTTGGGGCTCATTGGTGTATATAATTACCATTTCTTTAGATTGCAAATATAAACAATTACCTGATGCCCAAAAATTTTGGTTGTTCTCCTGGAGCAGAAACTGTTGTTTCCATTTTTAGGCTGTTCATGTGTGCAAGAGATATTACAGTGGCTGAGACATACCACGGAAGACCCATAAATGACATAACTATAATCAGCAAAGCTATGCAGAAGAAATCCAGATGTAGGCCTGCACCTTTCTGTAAAAAAAAAATTGGATCAGGACATTAAAGAAATACAATTAATCGTTTAAGTAATTCTTTACCCACAAAATATACAGTTTTTCTGTGCAGCTGGTTCTATTTATGCAAAAATGTGTGGTATCCCTATATAGCAGTGGTCATCAACCCTGTCCTCAGGGCCCACTAACAGGCCAGGTTTGCAAGTGTAGCGATACCCCCGAAGGGGCTGCTGGATTAATTTTGGGTCCTGCCATCACCCCACATTTCACCGTCCCAGAATTTAAGAGTCTATGTTAAGTAGTTTTGAAAAAGGTGTCTAGCGCACCCACCTATCCCCCTCCTGCATTTAACTCGGCTCCTCGCAGGGGGAGAAAGGCACACCCGTACCCTCTTGTGCAAAAGGTTGAGCAGTGTTATTGTTTGGTCTTGTCTGCAGCCAGGCCAGAATCCTCCCAAGAATGATTCTCGCCTCTACTGTGAGTAGAGGCTAGTCCTTAACTTCCCCAGTAACATGAATGTCCACACCCGCTGAAGCTCCAACTTAAGATTTTATTCTCGCTTTACAAAACAGTCTCTTGGATAGACAAAGAAAGGTTGGAGCAAAGGAACAGTACAGCTCAAGGTGTGGAGGAGGTCCAGGCACAAACGTAGCTCTTCACTGTACTAAGATTCTCAAGCAGTATACTAGGCTCACAGTCTCTGCCACAGACCGTGAGTTTGGTCTCTGCAACAGACCCAGTGAATAAGGCCACTGCCACTGACCTGTTGAACGTGAACTTCCTTCTTAGAACATGGCCCCTATCAAGGAGAAGATGTCCCCCCAGAGAGTCAACAGACTCTTACTTCACCGTGACTCCCGCATCGGTCCTTCGGAATGATCCTCCCTTCTCTGAGAGTGCGGGTCCCCTCACAAGGCGGCACCCTGGACTCCTCCATCGTTAGCGGACCCCAGCCGAAGGTGCTGGGCCCCGGGCCTTCTCCTCATCCCCTGGGTCTTCATACCCAGGCGAACAGGACAGCAGGATAGTACCTCATCCCAGGCCAAAGGTGCCTGAGATGGAACAGGAACACAGCCTCCGGGCCTAGGGCACCCTGAGATCAACCACACTCACTCCCAGGCTGAAGGTGCCTGGGGGTGGAACCCGATCAGGAGATGTCTGCCCCTTTTATACCCTCTCCTGGCATGCACAGCAGGTTCCCCGCCCCACCGCACGGCTGCCGAGAGGGGACACAAAACGCACAGCACTACCCTCGTGGTTCAACCCTGGCCCAGAATGGCAGCGCCACCCGCAGGCCACAGGGAACTCATCACCAGCATTATCCCCTGAGGACAAAAATGGTCCATAGCCACTAACAAATCAAGGTGTCTGAGCCTAATTACTACTCAGAGACTCCCCCTAAATTGACCACGCTACAGGTGATTGCCAGTCTTTTTCTCAACTGCTTTATTCAACAACTTCAGGTAGGGGATAGAGGGTTAGGGGAAGTTCAGATACCTTGGTTCTTCAGATCACTAAATCCAGAGGACAACAGCTTCTGTCACTGGATACTTGCGACAAACGGATAGGCCTCTCACACCAACCTAGCAGCCGATATGAAGCACGGACAAAGTCTCTGCCACAGACTTAAGTGAAAAGTGGAAACTCCTGGATAATCCACTGCCACAGGATTGTTTAGCCAGTAGTCAGTTAGTTAGGTCAGCTGCACAGTACCTGAACCTTTAAGCCATCCGGCAGTACTGTGAGGTAGGTTACTTGGGTGCATCCTTCAAACGAGTCACCAGGCCCTTCCTGAGATACCAGCCATGAGCTTGGTCCTCTCCAGTAAGGTCCCCCCCTGGAATATTCTCTGCTTGAGTGGCTTCTTCCCGCAGGACAGACGGCACAGGACCACCTTCAGTTAAGTAGGCCCCAGACAGGTTTCTGGGCCTACTTGCAGCAAACACAGCAGCATAGCCTCCAGCCTGGAGGGCCATGAGGCAAGACGGAACGCCGGAGCACATGGCGCTGCCCCTTAAATATCCTTCCCCCAGCATGCCCAGCTACAAAGAAGCTCCTGATTGGGCTGTTTTCTAGGAGAAAGAATATCCAAAGCACTTCAGCTGGCTGTATTTCTCACACTGGCCTGTGACAACAGTGACACCTACTGGCAACAGTGGGAAATGCACACAAACAGCCAAAGCTGGAACAGAAACCAACAATTTACATAATCACTCTGAGCTATTTACAGCTCAGAGACCCCTAAATTTACACATAATGCCCATTTAAAAGTAACAGGGCGCTACACAAGATACACACAGGTGATATAATTTTAAGGTGACCAGATTTTTAAAATGAAATCCGGGGACATATTTTTTATTTATTTTTTACTAGTAATGGCGGCGATCAGCGACTCATAGCGGGACTGCGATATTGCGGCAGACAAATCGGACACTAGGGGGTTTATTTATTAAAGACAAATCCACTTTGCACTACAAGTGCACTTGGAAGTGCAGTCGCTGTAGCTCTATGGGGAACATGCAAGGACCAATAAGTTAACAAAATCAGCACCCAGCAGCCATGTTATGTGACAGAGCCAGCCAGAGCCATAATAGAGTGCCTGCTGCCTGAGAGTTATGATACCATCCATTATTCTAGAGAGACAGACCAAGAGCAATGTAGTCTATTCACAGACACCTCCAAAGCACACCTGTGTTGAAGGCACTGGCAGCCCCATGATCTAATCCACTTCCCCTCTGTTCCTGCTCCTGGACACCATCAGCTGAGCTCAACTGCCTCTCTCTGCCTATCGCTACCGCCACCCACCTCAATCTGCCAGGGAAGGCAAGGCAATAAACAGGCAGGCGGCTGGCCAGGACTTAAGCCAATGCAGAAGAAAATGCGAGCGAAGTTGAATGGGCATGCGCCCGAAACTGAAGAAATGGTCCCGCCGCTCTGACCAGCACATGATCATCAGAAAGAGGCACAGATAATGAAAAAAATACACCCCCCTAAGCTAGTAGGTGCAGGGGTGTGTATTTCAGATTTTTATTTTATTTTATTCTGCACTGACTGTCTTTGAACTTGCCCCAGCCCCTGTTCAAATCCCATCTGGGGACAAAACCAGGGACAGACTTGGTCTAGGGACAGTGTCCTCAATACGGGGACTGTCACCCTATATCATTTGCTGCTCAGTGCAGTATTCTAGTCTGCATCTCCCCAAGGTAATAAGGTAATGCATAAAACCTGGCCTGTTAGTGGGCCCTGAGGACAGGGTTGATGACCACTGCTATATAGTACACAGTGATCCTGTTTTTATACAGAATAGCGTGGTGTCCGTTGTATTTAATAAAAATTCTATCTATGCTACAAACTCAATTGCTACAAAATGTCTGCCTTTCAAAGGACAGCTGGGCCACATTCAACTTGAAATACTGAGGACATCTTGTGGCATAAAGGAATTACAGCAAGAGGACAGGAACAGAGATTCAACAATAATAAGCAACTAAGACTGAAATAGCCTTATCTGCTTATTCCAGAGGCCATTTACCCACTTGCTGACTGCCGCACGCACTTATACGTCGACAGAATGGCACTCCTGGGCAGAAGGATGTGTGTGTGTGTGTGTGTGTGTGTGTGTGTGTGTGTGTGTATATATAGTCCCTTTTTAAGGAAGCGGCATTGTGGGTGAGCGCGACCGTGGGTCCCGCGGACTCTATCCCCGCGGGGATACCAGCCGATCAACTCACGGTGAGGAAGAACGGGGAGATGCTGATGTAAACAAGCATCTCCCCGCTCTGCCTAGTGACAATGACAGTGATCACCGCTTCCTGTAATCGGAAGCGGTGATCACTGTCTTGTCACACACAGCCCATCCCCCTACAGTAAGAATCACTCCCTAGGGCACACTTAACCCCTACAGCGCCACCTAGTGGTTAACCCCTTCACTGCCAGTGTCATTTTCACAGTAATCAGTGCATTTTTAAAGCACTGATCGCTGTAAAAATGACAATGGTCCCAAAAATGTGTCAAAAGTGTCCGATGTGTCCGCCATAATGTAGCAGTCACGATTAAAATCGCTGATCGCCGCCATTACCAGTAAAAAAAATATTATTAATAAAAATGCCATAAAACTATCCCCTATTTTGTAGACGCTATAACTTTTTCGTAAACCGATCAATAAACGCTTATTGCGATTTTTTTTTTTTTTTTACCAAAAATATGTAGAAGAATATGTATCGGCCTAAACTGAGGGGAAAAAAACGTTTTTTTTTACATATTTTTTTTGGAGATTTTTATTATAGCAAAAAGTAAAAAATATTGCATTTTTTTTCAAAATTGCCTCTCTATTTTGGTTTATAGCGCAAAAAATAAAAACCGCAGAGGTGATCAAATACCACCAAAAGAAAGCTCTATTTGTGTGGAAAAAAAAGGACGTCAATTTTGTTTGGGAGCCACGTTGCACGACCGCACAATTGTCAGTTAAAATTCATAAGCGGCGTGGTCCGCCTGTGGCTTCTTTACCCTGGGGGAGCTATTCTTCTTCTTTTTTCTCTCCCTGGTGGGCCTATCTATTGGAACAGGTTTTTCCCTGGGACCCGCGGAATGGGACAGGTTGCGTCCAAGATGGCGCAGGCGTTATAGGCCGCAAAGCGAGCCGCGGCCCAGCTACAGCAGCTGGCAGAGTCCCCGCAGGCGGTAAGTGACTTTGCCCCCCCAGCGTCCCTTGCTTCACCTGCAGAGGGATCAGATATGTCTGACCACTTAGAGGATGGCGACATAAAGCGCCATATATTGTTGTTTCCCACCCGGGAAGACCTGGAGCGCTTTACCATGAGGGTGGAGAAGGCTTTTAAGGAAGACATAGCGCAGCTTAAAAATGACAACTCGCAGCTGGGGAATAGATTGGAGACTTTGGAACAAAGGATGGATGATGTATTGCCTGCCATTTCAACACTTCAAACTAAATGCACTGTACAGGATCAGAAAATTTAAGCCCTGCTGTGTCAGCTAGATGATGTTGAGAACTGCAGTCAGCGGGTGAACATCCGTATTTGTGGCCTACCTGAGGCCACTGGCCCCAGAGATATTGTGCCTACTCTGGTGGGCATATTCCAGGAAATTCTAGAGCTGCCTGCCACAGCACCTATTGAGATAGACCGGGCTCATCGGGCGCCCAGGCCTCCCTCTCAAGATGTGGACAATCCCAGGGACGTCATCTGTAAGCTACACAAATACACGCTTAAGGACCATATTATGCAGAAAATGCGTGGGAAACCATATTTTGATTTTGATGGGGCATGACTTTTCTTCTACCAAGATCTATCCCGACGCACCCTCATGCAACCCAGGACACTTCTCCCCTTCTGGCTGCAGTCCAAGAGGCAGGCCTGACCTACCGCTGGGGTTTTCCCTTCTGCCTACAAGCAACCAAAGATGGCACAAAAGATGACCTTCCACATTTCCTGTCTACCCTCAAATTGGATCCAGTTGACTTTCCAGACTGGAGAGGACTGTTGGATTTCCCCGCCATCCAGCTTCCTCAACCTTGGCAGTCGGCCAAGCGTAGAAGCCGTAAAAGGGACTGCCAGCGCCCCTCATCTGGTTCATGCCTTGGTCCGTCTACCCTGCGAGACTGACGCGACTTGTTCACTGTAGCCCATACCCTACATACTTGACCCGCCAGGGCTAATGCAGAGACTTCTGCTTTTTAAAGGCCTCTGGGGCTGCTCTCAGTCGATGATGGCATTTTGAATGCACAGAGATACCGTGACGAGATCCTGAGGCCCATTGTTGTGCCATTCTTTCACGACCATTACATCATATTGCAGGATGATAATGCGTGGCCCCATGTTGCAAGGATCACAATTCCTGAAATCTGAAAACATCCCAGTTCTTGCAAGGCCAGCATACTCACCGGACATGTCGAGCATTGAGCATGTTTGGGATGCTCTGGATCGGCGTATACGACAGCGTGTTCCAGTTCCTGCCAATATCCAACAACTTCGCACTGCCATTGAAGAGGAATGGACCAACACTCCACAATCAACAACCTGATCAACTATGTGA
Organism: Rana muscosa; assembly: GCA_029206835.1. Classification (NCBI taxonomy): domain Eukaryota; kingdom Metazoa; phylum Chordata; class Amphibia; order Anura; family Ranidae; genus Rana; species Rana muscosa. The sequence continues at coordinate 998,026,528 of CM055118.1, forward strand.
AGGAAATGTGCTGATGTCATGGCAAATGGTTGTCACACCAGATACTGACTGACTGTTTTTTGGACCCCCCCCCCAATACAGTAAAACTGCACATTTTAGAGTGGCCTTTTATTGTGGCCAGCCTAATGCCCCGTACACACAATCGTTTTTAATGTCATTTTTTAAACCAACGTTTTTCTCCTCGTTTTTTTTCATGTTTCCTCTCAAGCCTGCCTTGCGTACACACCATCATTAAAAAAAAACGATCAAGCAAAGCGCAGTGACGTTCAACACGTACGACGGCACTATAAAGGGGAAGTTCCGTTCGAATGGCGCCACCCTTCATGTTAGTAAAGTTTGTTGAGTGACGATTCGCGCTTTTCAGTCCGTTACTGTGTAATGAATGTGCTATCTCCATTACGAACGCTAGTTTTACCAGAACGAGCGCTCCCGTCTCATACTTGATTCTGAGCATGCGCGTTTTTTTTCACGTCGTTAAAGCATACACACTATCATTTTTCACGTCGTTAAAAAAAACTACATGAAAAACGACGTGAAAAAAGAGAGCATGTCCGGAATTTTTAATGGCCGTTTTTCACGTCGTTAAAAATGCTCTGGAGCCTACACACGATCATTTTTAATGGCCATTTTTTTAAATGGCATTTTTAACGGCATGAAAAACGATCGTGTGTACGGGGCATAAGGCAATAATTATGCTGTCTAATCAGCATCTTGATATGCCACACCTGTGAGGTGGATAGATTATCTTGGCAAAGGAGAAGTGTTTACTAACACAAATGTTCAAATCATTTAGTAAGACCTCATCTGGAATATGCAGTTCAGTTTTGGGCACCAGTTCTCAAAGGATATCGGGGAACTGGAGAAAGTGCAGAGAAGGGCAACCAAACTGATAAGAGGCATGGAGGAGCTCAGCTATGAGGAAAGATTAGAGGAACTGAATTTATTCACTCTTGAGAAGAGGAGAATAAGGGGGATATGATTAACATGTACAAATATATAAGGGGTCCATATAGTGAACTTGGTGTTGAGTTATTCACTTTACGGTCAACACAAAAGACAAGGGGGCACTCTTTACGTCTAGAGGAAAAAATATTTCATCTCCAAATACGGAAAGGTTTCTTCACAGTAAGAGCTGTGAAAACGTGGAACAGACTCCCTGCAGAGGTGGTTCTGGCCAGCTCAGTAGATTGCTTTTAAGAAAGGCCTGGATACTTTCCTAAAAGTACATAATATAACTGGGTACTAACATTTATAGGTAAAGTTGATCCAGGGTAAATCCGATTGCCTCTCGGGGGATCAGGAAGGAATTTTTTTTCCCCTGCTGTAGCAAATTGGATCATGCTCTGCTGGGGTTTTTTGCCTTCCTCTGGATCAACTGTGGGTATAGAATTTGGTATATGGGATTGTACGATATTTTTTATTTATTTATTTTTTTATGGTTGAACTGGATGGACTTAGGTTGAAAAAAGACAAACTACCGTATTTATCGGCGTATAACACGCACTTTTTTCCCCTTAAAATCAGGGGAAAATCGTGGGTGCGTGTTATACGCCGATACTCCGAATTCCCCTGCTGAAAATGAGCGAGAGGAGCGAGCGGAGCCGAAGTACAATCGGCTTTACTCGGCTCCTCTCGCAGTCCCGCCCATCTCTGACTGCGCCGCTGACGGAGAAAGCCGAGTGTACTTCGCCTAGTCTCGGCTCCTCTCGCAGTCCTGCCTGTGACTGTGAGCAGACACGAGTCTAGGCGAAGTACACTCGGCTTTCTCCGTCAGCGGCGCAGTCAGTGGAGATGGGCGGAACTGCGAGAGGAGCCGAGTCCAGCCGAAGTACACTCGGCCCCGCTCGCTCCTCTCCACAGAAATCGGCGCCAAATTTTAAAAACCGCCGCGACTGACACGATCGCAAAGGCACTGGGCACGGCTGCAGATGGACAGATGAACACTGGGCACGGCTGCAGATGGACAGATGGACACTGGGCACGGCTGCAGATGGACAGATGGACACTGGGCAAGGCTACAGATGGACACTGGGCACGGCTGCAGATGGACAGATGGACACTGGGCAAGGCTGCAGATGGACAGATGGACACTGGGCACGGCTGCAGATGGACAGATGGACACTGGGCACAGCTGCAGATGGACAGATGGACACTGGGCAAGGCTGCAGATGGACACTGGGCAAGGCTGCATGCTGCATTTAAATGTAAGTTTTTTTTTTTTTTTTTCCTTGAATTTCCCTGCTAAAAGTTTTTTTCCTTTAAATTCCCTCCTAAACTTGGGGTGCGTGTTATACGCCGGTGCGTGTTATACGCCGATAAATACGGTATGTAGACAGATTTGTGAACAGTATTTGAGAGAAATAGGCCTTTTGTGTACATAGAAAAAGTCATAGAAAAGTTCAGCTCATGATAAATAGGGACAAACATAAAAGTGTTACATTTATAATTTTGCTCAGTGTATGTAGTGGTGTTATAATAACACATTCATCTTAGTAAATCAAGCCTAATTTATTGTTCACATATAAGAACATATGAAACTTACCTTCAGCTTGTTCTCTTTGCGATTTAGAATGACTGCAGTAATTTGTTGGTCCATGAATAAAAGGATTGTGATTAAAATTGCTGGAATACCAGAAAGCAAGCACACCCACCATGGATTTCTCCCAAATGGAAACACAAACCAACTTCTGTTTGGGTTTGTTGGCTTTTAAGAAAGAATAATAAATATTAAAACTACAGCTTTATAAAAGCACATTGATCTCTGCCCCCTTGGATGATTGATTCCAAAACATTTTCCTTGTGCATTTCAGTGAAAAGTCTCACAAAATATCATACATACATACATACATACATACATACATGATAACATATTTTGTCCATTAATGGGCATTGTGTTAAGCAACCCATTTATTTTGAATGGACCTTGCACAAATATTATGAACATTTTAGCTTTTTTTTTCAATACACTGTAATATCCATTATACCAGAAATGTGCAGAGCTTTGTAATAAAAATAACTCATTATACAAAATCAATTCAAGGAAAAAAGCAAATCAACACTGAAGTTACTAGTGCCTCACACCCTAAAGTATGCGCACCTAATGCCACAATAGTCGTATGCACAAACCAAAAAACAATGAAGTGCAACACCTTTCTTCAAGTAAAGCGAGCAATAAACAAACTGTTGTCCACCACTCTATTTAAAAAAACAAAACAAAAAAAAACAAAAGCAAATTTTTTTCTTATAAAACATGACATGTGAAAAGCGGATGTTATTTGTGATCTTGACAAAACTCAAACAAAAGACAGAAATCTTGATAGTGTAACCCATAAATGTTATCAGTAAAATACAAAGAGATGCATTCTCAGTTTGTAACATGATATAAGCAGACTAGGGACGAGCTTCGAGTTTGAGTCAAACTCATGTTCGATACGAACATCTTCTGTTTGGCCGTTCGCCAAATTTAGAACATTATGGGCCGTTCGCACCAAATTCGAGTGGCGCGTGACGGCCCATAATTCACTGCGGCATCGCAGTGCATTGCTGGCTGATGATTGGCCAAGCATGCAGTATGACCTGCATGCTTTGGCCAATCGCGGCGCGGTAAGAACAGAGAGTCATAATTGGCCAAAGCCAGGGTGGCTTTGGCCAATTATGTCTAAGGGGGTTTAGTACACGCCTCACACTTTATAAGGCCACCTGCGTGGCGGCCTTGTGTAGTGTGTTGCGGCGGCGGAGAGAGAGAGAGAGAGAGAGAGACCGTGTCATTTCATTTGAGTTAGAGCAGGCAGGCGAGTCAGTTAGCTGCAGTTAGTGTGTGGAGGATATATATGCATCGTGTGTGTGTGTGTGTGTGTGTGTGTGTGTGTGTTTATATTTATTATATATATTATACATACATACACACACACACACACACACACACACACTGTATTCAGTTTAGCTAGATCTGTTCCTGTTGTTATTCCCTTCCTAATATACTGGCAGGCAGGTGATTGTGGTAGCTGCAGTATTTTCAGTTAGTGTACTGTGTCCTTTGCACAATGTGCACCTAAAGCTACCTGAAGACAATTGCTGGTGTTCTCATACTAATAATACCACAGGCAGGGAGCTGCAGTATTTTCAGTTAGTGTACTGTGTCCTTTGCACAGTGTGCACCTAAATCTACCTGAAGACAATTGCTGGTGTTCTCATACTAATCATACCATACCTCCCAACCGTCACGGATTCCGCAGGATTTTCCCGCGATTTGAAGTAAGTCCCGCAATCGGGGCTTAATTCCCGCAGCCCAGTGCCAGAACAAGTAAGTTCTGACACTGGGCTCCACTTAGTGGGAGTATCCTCACTGCAGCCAGGATATGTTAGCTTCTCTCTCCCCCTCAAACTTCTCCTTCCCCTCAAACTTCTGTAGACATTGGTTGCCAGGACCGTCGGGGTCCTGGCAACCGATGACGCGATTTGCGGGTGCGCACTGTGTGGGAAGCTACCTCTGATCAGAGCGGCTCTCTCTCCCAACTCCGTCCCCTGACTCCTGGCTCCAAGCTGTCTGTCTTGTATACAGGAACTACAAGTCCCAGCATTCTGTGTCTGTCTTACATACAAAAAATACTAGGAATACAGGGGGGTATAGGGGGGTCTGGTGTTATCTAGAAGTATATGGGGGTCTGGTGTTATCTAGGAGTATAGGGGGGTCTGGTGTTATCTAGGAGTATAGGGGGGTCTGGTGTTATCTAGGAGTATAGGGGGGTCTGATGTTATCTAGAAGTACAGGGGGGTATAGGAGTGTCTGGTGTGAACTAGGAGTATAGAAGGTATGTGTTTGTGTGACTCCAGCTTGTGGCACAGCAATCAATGTATATTGTATAGGTACAAGGAAATCCAGTCTCTTTAGCCCTAACCACTGTTTGGTCGCACCCACTTTTTGCCACGGTGCGCACAGCGCGCTGCAGGTCACTATCTCCCTAAAATGTCCCTCATTCTCAAGTTCCAAAGTTGGGAGGTATGATAATACCACAGGCAGGGAACTGCAGAATTTTCAGTTGGTGTACTGTGTCCTTTGCACAGTGTGCACCTAAAGCTACCTAAAGACAAATGCTGGTGTTCTCATACTGCAGCTCCCTGCCTGTGGTATTATTAGTATGAGAACACCAGCATTTGTCTTCAGGTAGCTTTAGGTGCACACTGTGCAAAGGACACAGTACACTAACTGAAAATACTGCAGCTCCCTGCCTGTGGTATTAGTATTTTCAGTTAGTGTACTGTGTCCTTTGCACAGTGTGCACCTAAAGCTACCTGAAGACAATTGCTGGTGTTCTCTTACTGAGAATACTACAGACAGGCAGTTGATTCTGCTAGCTGCAGTATAATCAGTATACATATACACATCCCAACTTTGTGCAGCTACATCTCACTGAAGGCCATTAGTATGTCTGAAAGGACAACAAGGAGAGGCAGACAGTCACAAGCCAATAAAAGAGGGCAAGCAGGCTCTGTCTAGAGGCAACAGTGCTGGTCGTGGACACGGTGCATCCTCATCAGCACGTGGCTGTGGGACACGCTTGTCCTTTTTTTTTCGGCAGCTGGCCGTGTTGAGCCGCAACATGCCGAAGACTTGGTAGAGTGGATGACCAAGCTGTCCTCATCCTCCTCATCCTCTCTCACCCAGGCTCAGGGTACTTTGTCTGACAAAGCAGCTGCCAAAGTGGCCTCTTCCCTCGGCTCAATGGCATCAGTCACTCCTTCCCTAGCCCCACCATGTCCTCCTGAGGAGTCCCTCGAACTGTTTGACCACAGTGTTGGGTACATGCTGCAGGAGGATGCGCAGCGTTTTGAAGGCTCCGATTATGGTACCCAGCTAGAGGAAGGCAGCAACGTGAGCCCAGAGTGAGGGGGTGCCCAAGAAGGACAGCAATCTGGCAGTCATGTTCCCCCAGCTGAAGCATACTGCCAGGTTTGCTACAGTGATGAGGGAGGGGATGATGAGGTTACGGACTCTACATGGGTGGCTGATAGGAGAGAGGAGGAGGAGGAGACACATCTCCAATGAGGCAGAATGCCCTCCAGGGGCCAGCTTAAGGGCAGCACACCGACTGCATCACACTGCAGAGCTCCGTATGTGCAGGGTGCTGCTGTCTCTGCGCGTTATTCCAAAAGTTCTTTGGTGTGGGCCTTTTTTGAGACGAGTGCATCAGATCGCACCGCTGCTATTTGCAACATATGTCTCAAGCGTATCTCGCATGGCCAAAACATTACCCGCTTGGGCACCACATGCTTGACCAGACATATGTCGACCTGCCATGCAGTTCATTGGCAAGCATACCTAAAAGACCCACACCAAAGAACAAAGCGGACCTCTCCTTGCTCCTCATCAGCTGGAATCTCCAACCCCACTAGTCCTCTCTGAAACCTGCACTGAGAGAAATGAAGGTGTAGAATTAGGTGTGTCACAGCCAAGTACTTGCGGGCAATCTGCTATCGGTACACCAACGTCAGATTGTACCAGGCAAATTTCCCTGCCCCAGCTGCTGCACCGCCAAAATAAGTTCGCTCCCAGCCATCCACATGCCCAGCGGTTTAATGCTAGCTTGGCTAAATTGCTAGCACATCAACTGCTGCCTTTTTAGTTGGTAGACTCTGCCCCTTCCGTGAGTTTGTGGAATGTGCGGTTCCTCAGTGGCAGGTTCCCAAACGCCACTTTTTCTCACGGAAGGCGATTCCGGCTCTCTACCGGCATGTGAAAGGCAATGTCTTGGCCTCGCTGGACAGGGCGGTCAGCGGTAAGGTGCATATTACCGCTGACTCATGGTCCAGCAGGCATGGACAGGGACGTTATCTATCTTTCACGGCGCATTGGGTGACTCTGCTGGCAGCTGGGAAGGATGCAGGACAAGGTGCAGTAGCGTTGGAGGTTGTTCCGCCACCACTGGTGATTCTGACACACCTCTTTCCTCCACCCCTCCTCTTCTTCTTCCTCCATGGCCTCTCCATGTGCTTTGTCCTCAGAACCAGCGATGCTCCGTAGGCGTTCAAGGGGCTATGCAAGTACGCAGGCAAAAAGATGCCATGCGGTTCATGAGCTGGTGTGCTTGGGGGAAAGGAGCCACACTTGGGCAGAGATTCTGTCAGCTCTGCAGGGGCAGGCTCAGAGGTGGTTGATGCCATGCCAGCTTAAGCCGGGAATGGTGGTTTGCGACAATGGCACCAACCTCCTCTCCGCCCTCCGACAGGGACAACTGACCCATGTGCCCTGTTTGGCTCACGTCCTTAACTTGGTGGTGCAGTGGGTCTTGGGCAGGTATCCGGGCTTACAGGAGGTCCTGAGGCAGGCCAGGAAACTCTGTGTGCATTTCCGCCAGTCATATAATGCCAGTGCTCGGCTGGCTGACCTCCAAAAGGAATACAACCTGCCCAAGAAACGCCTAATCTGTGACATGCCCACCAGGTGGAACTCAACATTGGCCATGCTGAGTGAGTGTGAGTGAGTGAGTGAATAACTTGTATAGCGCTACAACTGCGAACTAAAATCGCCTCAAGGCGCTTTGCTCAGCTTTGCTGCAGCGGCTGCACACGCAGCAGAGGGCCATCAATGAGTATCTGTGCCAATATGGCACCAGGACAGGGTCAGGGGAGCTTGTTTTTTTTGCCACGCCAGTGGGTCATGATCAGGGATGCATGCACTGTCCTGTCACCATTTGAGGAGGCCATGAAGATGGTGAGAAGTGACAGTGCATGCATCAGTGACACTGTCCCTTTTGTCCACCTGTTGGAGCACACACTGCGTGGAATAATGGACAGGGCACTTGAGGCAGAACAGAGGGAGGAAGAGGAGGATTTGTTTACCTCTCAAGGCCCCCTTTATCCAGACAGTGTTCCTGCTGGCCCACCTATCACACAGGAAGAGGAGAAGGAGGAGGATTGTGTCAGCATGGAGGTGGAGCCTAGCACTCAGCATCAGTCTTCAAGGGATCAATTACAGTCCCAAGAAACCCATGGACTTGTACGTGGCTGGGAGGAGGTGGCTGCAGATCATGTCGTCCCGAGTAGGGATGAGCTCCGCGTTCGAGTCGAACATCGTGTGTTCGATCGTTTGACGAAGATTGAACGTTTTGGGTCGTTCGCGCCAAATTCGAGTGACGCGAACAGCCCAAAATCCCGGCGCTGTGATTGGCCAAGCATGCACTGTGACCCCACATGCTTGGCCAATCACAGCGCCGGCAGCGAGGAGAGCCATAATTGGCCACAGGCAGGATGCCTGTGGCCAATTATAGCTCAGGGGGGTTTAGTACACGCCCCACACTATAAAAGGCCGCCAGCGCGGCGGCCTTGTGTAGTGTGTTGGCGTGCAGGGAAAGACGTACATAGGCAGGGACAGTGTTAGAGAAATTGTGTGTAGGGAGAGAGAAGGATAGGTAGGGACAGTGTCAGTGATATTTTTGCTAAGCCTCCTGCACAGTATACACCTGAAGCTAGCCCTTATTGCTGTGATTTCCTGTTGTGTAACACAGGCAGGCATCTGCAGCACTTAAAGCAGGCATAGTGTGATTCCTGCAAAATATACACCTGAAGCTAGCCCTTATTGCTCGTAGTTTTTTTTTCTTTTGTGTTACACTAAGGGCTCTATGACACAGGACGGATCAGTAATGATCCGCCCCGTGAAGCTCATTGGGGATCGCTCCGTTGATCCCCGCTGAGCCGGCGGATGACTGGGCGGTTCCCGCACACTGTGCAGGGACCGCCCTGTCAGAGCGCCGCTCTCCCCTATGGGGGGATCGGATGATGACGGTCTGTAGAGTCCGTTGTCATCCGATCCGATCTGCAGACGGAAGGAAAAATAGGGTTTTCCTCCGTCACACTTTTGCGGGTCGGATGTCAGCGGACATGTCACCGCTGACATCCGTGGCTCCATAGGAGGACATGTAGCATCCGTTCAGGTCCGCCTAAAAAAACTGACAGGCGGACCTGAACGTACCCTCCGTGTGAAAGAGCCCTAACAGGCATCTGCAGCACTTAAAGCAGGCGTAGTGTGATTCCTGCAAAATATACACCTGAAGCTAGCCCTTATTGCTCGTAGTTTTTTTTTTTTTTTGTGTTACACTAACAGGCATCTACAGGGGCATGCAATTACAATTATTGATCTAATAATTCACAGCAGGGCCCATTCATGCGCCCATCAAGAGTAACTGTGAGGGCTTACAGTGTTGTGGCACCAGCACCACCACCAAAGGCCCAATTTTTCCTACCACTGTTCAACAATGGCATGTAAATATAATTCCTGATATAATAGTTCACAGCAGGGCGTTCCAGCGCCCACCAAGAGTAACTGTGAGGGCTCACAGTGTTGTGGCAACACCAACATGTAAGGGGCAAATTTCAGCAGAGTATATACGGCAGGCCCCTACTTTCAAACATCCAACTTACAAACGACTCCTACTTGCAAACGGAAGACAACAGGAAGTGAGAGGAAATCTACCCGTAGGAAGGGAAATTCTCTCCTGTAAGAGTTAATATGGGGAAAAAGGTGTCTCCTCTCTACTGATGCTTTATCACCAATCCTTGTTTCAATAAAAACCCCACTTTTCAAAAACAGTTGTCATTGGGACGGAAAGTGAGGTGAAATGTTCTGAACAGGGGCACAGACAGCAAAACAAATGTTACAGGGGTGATAACCCTTCCCTATGTTTTCCAAAAAGCTTAAAAATATATTTTGTGGCTGGAGCTACACTTAAACAATGTACCTGTTCCAAATTACAAACAGATTCTACTTAAGAACAAACCTACAGTCCCTGTCTTGTTTGCACCGCCTGTATACTGTTGTTCAGAGTATATAGGGCCTTTTTTATTTTGTGTGCAGGGTTCCCCTTAATATCCATACAAGACCCAAATGGGCTGATAATGAGCTTGGGTAGAGGGGGGGGGGGGGGTCGATGGGGTAGCTATGCCATTTTTCTCAAAGATTTTCATCCATATTACCAGGACCAGACATTGACATTAAAGCCGCAAGCAGTTTTAAATGGCTTTTTTTCCTTTAGAAATGTCATTTTGTGCAGGGACAGTTCTAAACACTGGAAACACGTGCCACTTCACAGGCATACTTTAGACACCCCCTAGGTACGATATTTAAAGGAATATTTGACAATTTGTTTTTCACTTTATGCATCATTAAAATGACTGCTCCCGAAAAACGGCCGTTTTTAAAACTTAGTTTTGCATTGATACATGTCCCCTGGTGCAGAACCCGGGTCCCCAAACCCTTTTTAGGACAATAACATGCATATTAGTCATTATAATTAGCACTTTAGATTTCGAACGTTCGCATCCATTGTATTTAATAGGGTTCTAACGTTCGTGCGAACTTTCGGTCCGTTCGCGGGTTCAGGTGCGAACCGAACCCGGGGGTGTTCGGCTCATCCCTAGTCCTGAGTGACCCAGAGGACTCTGGAACGAATTCCTCAGCAAACCTACACTGCATGGCCTCCCTGATCCTGCAAAGCCTGCGGAAGGATCCTTGTATTCGTGCTATCAAGAAGAGGGATCGTTACTGGCTTGCAACCCTCCTTGATCCACGTTACAAGGGTAAGGTTGCGGACCTTATCTTGCCATCGCAGAGGGAGCAGAGGATGAAACCACTTCGGGGAGGCCTTGCAGAAAGGTCTGTGCAACGCGTTCCCAGAGACTGGGAGGTTACAAAATCCTGGTCCTGAACAACGTGTTGCTGAGGCTTCGGTCAGTCAAAGAAGGAGCGGTGGAGAAGGTGGCCATCTGACCGATGCGTTCAGACAATTTTTTTAGTCCGCAGCCCCAAGGTATGATCGGTTCCACCAACCATCGCCAGCGTCTGTTTTACATGGTGCAGGAATACCTAGGGGCAAGATCAGACTTGGACACCTTTCCCAACGAAAATCCTCTGGGTTACTGGGTCTTGAGGATGGATCACTGGCCAGAGCTTGCACAGTATGCAATTGAGCTACTGGCCTGTCCTGCATCCAGTATTCTTTGGGAACGCACATTCAGTGCTGCTGGAGGCTTTGCAACGATCACAGGGTGCGCCTGTCCACCGAATCGGCCGATCGGCTGACCTTCATAAAAATGAATCAGTCTTTGATCACCAGCTACCAAGCATCTGATGCTGATGTAACCTGTTCAACAGGGGCATGTAATTACAATTCTTGATCTAATATTTCACAGCAGGGCCCAATCCTGTGTCCACCAAGAGTAACTGTGAGGCCTTACAGTGTTGTGGCAACACCACCACACCGTCCACCACCAAAGGCCCAATTTTTCTGCCCCTGCTCAACAGGGGCATCTAATTCTAATTCTTAGTATAATATTTCACAGCCCGGCCCGTTCCTGCGCCCACCAAGAGTAACTGTGAGGCCTTACAGTGTTGTGGCAACACCAACACCTAAGGCCCAAATTTCTGCAGAGTATATAGGGCAGGCCCCTACTTTCAAACATCCAACTTACAAACGACTCTTACTTGCAAATGGAGGGAGACAACAGGAACTGAGGAAATCTACCCCTAGGAAGGGAAATTCTCTCCTGTAAGAGTTAATATGGGAAAAACGTGTCTCCTCGCCACTTATGCTTTATCACCAATCCTTATTTCACTAAACACCCCAATTTTTCAAAAACCAATTGTCATTGGGACAGAAAGTGAGGTGAAATCTTCTGAACAGGTGCAGAGACAGCAAAACAAATGTTACAGGGTCGATAACCCTAACCTATGTTTTCCAAAAAGCTTAAAAATTGATTTTTTGGATGGAGCTACACTTTAAAAATGTACTAGTTCTAAATTAGAAACAAATTCTACTTAAGAACAAACCTACAGTCCCTGCCTTGTTTGCACCGCCTGTATATGGCTGTACAGAGCATATAGGGCTTGGGGGCCCCACACCTTTCCTTTTTTTTTTTTTTGGGTGCAGGGTTCCCCTTAATATTCATACAAGACCCAAATGGGCTGGGGGGGGTACCCATGCTGATTTTCTCAATGATTTTCACCCATATTGCCGGGACCACACATTACTGTCATGGATATGCAGTAATGTTTGTCTGCCATCTTACCTTCCTCTTCATGTGTTCACCTTAGAGGCCAGGCTCTCTCACCTGGCTGCTTTTATAATCTCTCCTCCCAGTATGCTCCACCCCAGGCCCTATCAGGGAACACTAATATTAAGCTGTGCACTGCAAGCCAGCTGTGCTGATCAACGTGTTTGTTAAGCATTTTGTGTTTGGGTTCCTGCCTGCCGTGTGCTACGTCTGTCTCTGTGTTACGATATTGGCTTGTTCCCAACTATCCCTGTCTGCTAGTGACCTTGACCTTCGGCTTGTCCTTCGTTTATCCATGTCTTCTTGTTGCCCTGACCTTGGCTTTTCCCCTTACTATTCTTGTATCCTGTGCTGCTGATTCCCCTCTATACTCTTTACCATACAGAGCTTGAGCTAGGGGACTCTGGGGGCCGCGACCTGGACCCAGCTGCAGCGTAGGCCATCCTCACCACTAGATGCTCTGGTGAAAACCTGCTGGATCTTAGACTCCACGCCCTGGGGAATCTTGGGCTCTAGCTCTTTGTGGATCCCTGTTGTGCTCCACTGGTCCCGCTTTCCACAACCACCCAGTTTCCCATCCACAGCAGTCAGCCATAGGGTTCACTACCTTGTGGTGCACTTCTGACCTTCAACGGTGTGCATCTGTCATCTGGCCACAGGTGACCTGACAGTTTGGTCAGCCATGGACCCGGCTGACGTGCCGCTCCCCGCAGATGATCCTTTGCAGGACATAGTCCGCAGACTTGAGACCCAGGAATCGAATCAGACTCAGGTGATGCGATTCCTCCAGGATCTGGCTGTCAGGAACTTGGTAGGAGGCCGAGATGCTATGAGGGCTCCCCTTGCGGCCGAGCGCAGCACACCACTGGAGGTGACACAGCAGGTGTGGTGCCCACAGAAGCACGGGTGCCTGGTAGCTGGAATTGTAGACAGGCGTGCTTGGATGGTCCAGGAAGCAGGGACCGGTGGACAGACTTGATAACGGAGTCGGGAGCCAGGCCAGGGGTCAACACAGGAAGTCAGTCCAGGATCAGATGCAGGAAGCAGGCAGAGGGAAGTCGGATGCAAGCCAAGGATCAAGCCAGGGGGTCAGAAGGATCAGGTCAGGACAAGCCGAGTCGGTACATGGATCAGGAACAGCAGATTCACAGGACACAGGAACGCAGACAAGCTGAAGATACACCAGCGATGCGCCACTGTCAGCAGTGAGTTTAAATAGGCCGGGCATCCATCACGCTGGGCGTGCGCCATTGCGCATGTGCGTGCGCATTGTCATGGCGCATGTGCGTGCGCATAGTCACGGCGCCGCGCGTCCGCCTAGTCCCGGCGCACGCCTGCCCAACCATAGTGCCGCGCATTCTTGTGCGCGCATGCGCATCAAAGTGTCTATTTCCCTGATAGTGCCCCCCCCAAGGGGCAGCCTCCGGATGCCCAGGCGTGCCCATTTTTCGGGGTGACTGCTGCGGAATCTCTGTATAAGCCTCGGGGCGTGTACATAACTTGCAGGCTCCCAAGAGTTCTCTTCTGCAGAATATCCCTTCCATTTAATTAAAAACTGAATTGTCCTACCTCTCCGTCGACAGTCAAGAATGGACTCCACCTCAAATTCTGTTTTGTCTCCAACCAGGACCGGAGGCGGAGGTACCTCTTCTTCTCTTCCTGGAAAAGAACTAGAGATGGCATGTTTAAGCAATGACACATGAAACACGGGATGAATTCTATACGTTTCAGGTAGAGCAAGTTCAAAGGCTACGGGATTGATCTCCCGCTTAATTTCAAAAGGACCAACAAACTTTGGCCCCTGTTTCCGGGACGGACATGGCAATTTAAGGTTGACTGATGACAGCCAGACTTTGTCCCCAACTTTAAAGGTGGGATCTCCTCTTCTCCTTCTGTCATAATGTTTTTTGTAAGCTTCTTGGGCTTTCTTCATTGTGTCCCGGAGAGTCTGGTAATTTGCCTGAATGAAGTTTATTCTGTCCTGGACTGCCGGAACCGAGGATTCGGGGATGGTATTGGGTAAGAAAGATGGGTGGAAGCCATAATTTGCCCAGAATGGTGACTGGTTGGTTGCGGTGTGTACAGAGTTATTAAATGCGAATTCCGCACAAGGCAAAAGTGAGAACCAGTCATCCTGAGAAAAGGAACAAAAACACCACAAATATTGTTCAAGCGTTTGATTAGTTCTTTCAGTCTGGCCGTTGCTTTGTGGGTGGTAGGCTGTGGAAAAACAAGTCTCGATGGATAATGATTTGCAGAGGTTCCTCCAGAATTTAGAGGTGAATTGCACACCTCTGGCAGACACGATGTTGTCCGGTAAGCCATGCAGTCTGACTATCTCCTTTATAAAGACTTTTGCTGTGTCCATAGCAGACGGTGCGCCCATCATTGGTACGAAATGTGCCATCTTGGAGAGTTGGTCTACTACAACCAAGATGGTTGTGAAATTTTCCGAGGGTGGCAGATCTACTATAAAGTCCACAGAAATGTTTTTCCACGGTTGTTCAGGGACTGGTAGTGGTCTCAACAGACCCCAAGATTTAGCGTTGGACCCCTTGTTCCGTTGGCAAGTCATACAGGAATTTACATATTCCTTGCAGTCAGACCTCAGAGTAGGCCACCACAAGGATCGTTGAACGAGCTCAGTTGTCTTCCGGACCCCAAAGTGACCAGCTAGCTGGTGGTCGTGAAAGGTCTTTTGAACCTCAATCCTGACCTGCTGAGGGACGAAGATCTTGTCTTGGTGCCACAGAAGCCCCTCCTGATTTCTTAAAGAGGAGCTTTCTTCCTCAGTGCACTGAGTAGATGCCTGCTCAAAGTCCTTAAATCAGGCTGTAACAAAATAAAGTTTTGAGCAGACAGTATGGTACTGGGTGAGATTTCCTTAGGGGTATCCGCAAACATTCGAGATAAGGCGTCAGCCTTCCCATTCTTCGACCCTGGCCGGTAGGTAATATGGAAATTAAACCTAGAAAAGAACAAGGCCCATCGAGCCTGTCGGGGTCTCAACCGTTTGGCCGTGCGGAGATATTCTAAATTCTTATGATCTGTGAAGATCAAGATAGGATGGGTGGCACCTTCAAGGAGGTATCTCCATTCCTCCAAGGCGGTCTTAATTGCTAAAAGTCATAATTATTTTCTGGCTGACTCATCTTCCGTGAAGAGAAGGCCACGGGGTGAAGCAGTGCTCTAGGACCCTGACGTTGAGATAGTACTGCTCCTGTGGCCACCTCCGAAGCATCGACTTCCAGGACATAGGGTAGAGCAGGGTCTGGATGCTGTAAGACTGGTGCTGAGGTAAAGAAAGATTTGAGTTGATCGAAGGCGGCTTGCGCTGCTTCAGACCAAAAGAACTTGGTATGTTGGTGGGTTATCTGAGTGATAGGTGAAACAATGGTGGAAAAGTTCTTTATAAACCTTCTGTAAAAGTTGGCGAAGCCAATGAATCTCTGGACACCCTTCTTGTCGGAAGGTGCTGGCCACTCCAGGATGGCCTTGACCTTCTGAGGATCCATAGCTATTCCACCAATGGTGATGATGAGCCCGAAGAATTGGATTGACGTCTTCTCAAACTCAGTTTTCGGCTTTAGCGTACAGACCGTGAATCCTGAGGATGCTCAGCACCTTTCTTACGTGCGTTCTGTGAAGTTCCAGAGAGGCGGAGAATACAAGAATGTCGTTGAGGTAGACGACAACGAAGTGGTCTAGGTACTCCCCGGAAAATGTAATTTATGAAATATTGAAATGTGGCTGGGGCATTGCACAGTCCAAATGGCATTACTAGATATTCGAAATGCCCGAATCTTGTTCTGAATGCTGTCTTCCACTCGTCCCCTTCCCGTATGCGGATTAGGTTGTAAGCTCCGCGAAGATCGAGCTTGGTAAAGATGCGGGCTGTGCGAAATCTCTGAAAGAGTTCGGGGATGAGGGGGAGCGGATAGTGGTTTTTAAGGGTAACCTTGTTTAGTTCCCTGTAGTCCACACAGGGTCTTAACGTCTTGTCCTTCTTCTCAACGAAGAAGATACCAGCACCGGCAGGGGATGAGGACGGGCGGATAAACTTTTTCTCAAGGTTTTCATCTATATATTGCCTCAGTGTCTCAAGTTCAGTTTCAGAAAGAGGAAAAATCAGTCCGAACGGAATCTCTGCTCCTGGCAGCAACTCGATGGGGCAATCATAAGAACGATGTGGGGGTAGAGTATCGGCTTTCTTCTTGTCGACGACATCTAGGAAGTCTTGATAGGCTGCAGGTATACTATGGTCCACACTAGGCGTAGTTTGAACGGACAAACAACTGGGAGCGTTCTTGGATACAGGAACAAGACCATGTTGCTGGCAGTAGGAAGAGGTGAAGAGCACTTCCTTTTTGGACCAATTAACCTGAGGATTGTGCGCCTGGAGCCATGGGATTCCCAGAATGACAGGGAATAGAGGAGAGCTCAATACGTCAAAACGTAGGAATTCCTGATGGCCTGAATTGATAGAGGTCAGGATAGGGGTAGTTTCTAGAGTGACGTGCCCGGAGCTGGGCATTGAGCCATCGGCCAGGTGAACGGTCAGCTTTTGCTTCTTCTGATAAAGAGGAATAGTAAGTCATTTTGCCAGAGCCAGATCCAGAAAGCAACTACACGCCCCGGAGTCGAGTATTGCCTGGAGATGGATTTCTTCTCCTGCCAGCTGTAATGTGATCTGAAGAGCAACATGAGCGGAGGAAGACTTGGATACTTGACAATAGACCGGCGTACGGGGAAATCGTTTCCCAGGTCTTATGGGGCAATTGTCTATGTAGTGTCCCAAGCCCCCACAGTAGAAGCAAAGGTTCGCCCATTGGCGGCGGAGTTTCTCCTCTGAAGATAATTCTGGACGGACCAGGCTAACATGCATGGATTTAGACATGGGGAGTGCTTCAGATCGTATCCGAGCAGGTCGGGAGGTTTGCATGCGTTCAGACTGGCGTTCACGTAGGCGTCTATCAAGCTTAATTGTGAGTTGAATGAGACCTTCTAGAGTTGAAGGGGTCTCTACTCTGGATAGTTCATTCTTGAGGGAATCGGACAGCCCCAACCGATACTGAAATCTTAAGGCTGCCTCATTCCAACCTGAATCTGTGGCCCATGTGCGGAATTCCACTGTGTAATCCTCTGCAGGGCGATGGCCTTGCCATAAGGCATGCAGAGTAGCCTCAGCAGTGGCTACCCGCAAGTGGTCGTCATATAAGCGAGCCATGGTTTGAAAGAACTGTTCCACAGAGTCTATAGCAGGGTCTTTCTGTTCCAATAGGCCATGGGCCCATACTTGTGGGTCACCATTTAGCAGTGAAATGATGAACCCCACTTTTATTGATTCAATGGAAAAAGTCAGTGGCTGCAAGTCCAGGTACAGATAACAGGCGTTTCTAAAGGCCCTGAACTTCTTCCGATCTCCAGAAAAGCGTTCAGGTGTGGGTACTCGTGGCTCTGGAGAGGACATCTGAGGAAGAATCCGGGACGTTGGAGACTGGTGTGGTTGGTGGATGCAGCAGGCGGGCTTCTAATCGGGAGTGTTCCTCCCAAAGTCTCTGGATGGCCTGAGAGAGAGCCGTGACGTGCTGGTTAAAGGCTTCCAGGGGGGAGACACCTCCGTCGGCCTCTGACATGGCTGGTGTATACTGTCAGGAACTTGGTAGGAGGCCGAGATGCTATGAGGGCTCCCCTTGCGGCCGAGCGCAGCACACCACTGGAGGTGACACAGCAGGTGTGGTGCCCACAGAAGCACGGGTGCCTGGTAGCTGGAACTGGAGACAGGCGTGCTTGGATGGTCCAGGAAGCAGGGACCGGTGGACAGACTTGATAACGGAGTCGAGAGCCAGGCCAGGGGTCAACACAGGAAGTCAGTCCAGGATCAGATGCAGGAAGCAGGCAGAGGGAAGTCAGATGCAAGCCAAGGATCAAGCCAGGGGGTCAGAAGGATCAGGTCAGGACAAGCCGAGTCGGTACACGGATCAGGAACAGCAGATTCACAGGACACAGGAACGCAGACAAGCTGAAGATACACCAGCGATGCGCCACTGTCAGCAGTGAGTTTAAATAGGCCGGGCATCCATCACGCCGGGCGTGCACCATTGCGCATGTGCGTGCGCATCGTCATGGCGCATGTGCGTGCGCTTTGTCACTGCGCCATGCGTCCGCCTAGTCCCGGCGCGTGCCTGCCCAACCATGGTGCCGTGCATCCTTGTGCGCGCATGCACATCAAAGCGTCTATTTCCCTGATACTGGCTTCCCGCTTCGAGCAGCTCCAAGCTTCCTTGGGAACCCCAAATCAGCAACCTCAAGTACAACCAGCGGCTGCACCTATCATACCAGTCACAGCCAAACAACTGCCAGCTCCGTTCCGTTTCTCTGGGGACTCCAAGGCCTGCAGGGGGTTTCTCAGCCAATGCACGATTCATTTTGAGCTTCAGCCTCAAAACTTCCTGTCTGATCGGGCTAAGGTAGCCTATATCGTTTCCCTCCTCTCCGGTGAAGCTTTAGCCTGGGCTGCCCCTCTGTGGGAACTGAATGATCCAGTGGTTTCTAGCCTGTCTGACTTCTTGAGACTATTTTGGAATATCTTCGAAGAACCGGCTTGTGTCTCTTCAACGGCCAGCGCCCTTTTACGTATTCGCCAAGAGTTTGCTTCTGTGGGACAGTATGCTCTTCATTTCTGCATTCTGACGGCTGAGTTGAGCTGGAACAATGAGGTCTTAGTCGCAACCTTTTTGCATGGCCTTTCTGATAGAGTGAAGGATGAATTATCAGGAAGAACCATTCTCACTGATCTGGACGGAGTTATCTCCTTGTGTAACCAGATCGATATTCGCTTTCGGGAAAGGACCCTAGAAAAGCGACGCCAGCACTCCTTGGTTCTTAGTCAGCCTGAGCTCCCCTCTCTTCGACCCGTAGAGCATCTCCTGCCAGCTGAGGAACCCATGCAGCTGGGTCGGACCAGGCTATCCCCCGAGGAACGTGCTAGGTGCAGAACGTGCTA
The DNA here is from genome assembly GCA_029206835.1 of Rana muscosa. Lineage (NCBI taxonomy): Eukaryota > Metazoa > Chordata > Amphibia > Anura > Ranidae > Rana > Rana muscosa. The sequence continues at coordinate 998,045,579 of CM055118.1, forward strand.
GGCCTGTGTCTCTACTGTGGGGGCAAAGGTCATTTTCGTGACACTTGCTCTCTTTGTCCGGAAAAACGTTTGGGTTCAATACATCTGGAAAGTGGAGTATTGGACCCAGAAATATCACCCTCAGATTCTCGTCTTCTTCTTTCTGTGTTTCTTCATGTTGGTGCTTCTTCCCATTCAGTCGCAGCATATCTGGATTTCGGAGCCGCTGGCAATTTCATAGACTGTGAAATTGCATCTTCTATGAGACTTACCCTTTTGCCACTCACCACGCCCTTGGTGGTCTTGGCGATTGATGGCACTGTTCTCCCAGGGGGTCCTATCCGCTTCCAGACCCTCCCTGTTAAGATGTCGGTAGGGACACTCCACCAGGAGTGGATATCCTTCCTTTATCTTACCTAAGGCTTCAACTCCTATCATTTTGGGTCTCCCATGGTTACGGCTCCATTCTCCACATGTTGACTGGACTACTGGACAGATCCTGGCTTGGGGTTCCTCCTGTTCCTCGTCCTGCCTACCCAAGGTTGCCCCCTGTGAACCTGAGCGGATCATTCACTCCAGTTTGCATAACCATTTACATTTTGTCTGTCCCTAATCACCCTTGGACGCACAGCCAGGCTAGCTTGTCTACAAGTTCTGCAGTCGCTACGTCTTGCAATGCGATTCAGGTAGTCGCTACACCTGACTCTGCTATTCACTCGGCCTCTGTACTAGTTATACCAGTCCAGCCCATGCCCAGTGAGCCTCCTACTTTTTCTTATTCAGGACATTCTGCTATTCAGCTTGACTCCTGTGACATGTCACCTTCTAATCAACCTGACCTCAGGGTTCCACTGACCTCTGCCCAGTCTGATGGTCCTGTGCTAGATTTCCAGATCTCCTTTAAGGGTCTGGGGGACCCTCCTCAGATCCCTGTTGATCTTCTTATGCCCTTGCTTATTCCTAAAAGGCCTTTGGTCCTCAATAAATCCTCTCCTCCTCTCCCTACCTCGGATCCGGTCTCTGAGGATAATCCAAAGTACGGGGTTAGTCAAGTTCTGGATTCTCGGCTCTGCAGAGGTATTCTTCAGTACCTTGTGCTTTGGAGAGGGTTTGGTCCTGAGGAGGCGTCTTGGATCGCTGCATCTGAGGTCTTTGCACCTCGTCTGTTGAGGTTTCATCTGAGGTTTCCCTTTAAGCCTGGGCCCAGGCGGGGGAGGGGGAGGGCCCATAAGAGGGGGGCACTGTCATGGATATGCAGTAAGGTTTGTCTGCCATCTTACCTTCCTCTTCATGTGTTCACCTTAGAGGCCAGGCTCTCTCACCTGGCTGCTTTTATAATTTCTCCTCCCAGTATGCTCCACCCCAGGCCCTATCAGGGAACACTATATTAACCTGTGCACTGCAAGCCAGCCGTGCTGATCAACGTGCTTGTTAAGCATTGTGTGTTTGGGTTCCTGCCTGCCGTGTGCTACGTCTGTCTCTGTGTTACGATATTGGCTTGTTCCCGACTATCCCTGTCTGCTAGTGACCTTGACCTACGGCTTGTCCTTCGTTTATCCGTGTCTGCTTGTTGCCCTGACCTTGGCTTTTCCCCTCACTATTCTTGTATCCTGTGCTGCTGATTCCCCTCTATCCTCTTTACCATACGGAGCGTGAGCTAGGGGACTCTGGGGGCCACGACCTGGACCCAGCTGCAGCGTTGGCCATCCTCACCACTAGAGGCTCTGGTGAAAACCTGCTGGATCTTAGACTCCGCGCCCTGGGGAATCTTGGGCTTTAGCTCCCTGTGGATCCCTGTTGTGCTCCACTGGTCCCGCTTTCCACAACCACCCAGTTTCCCATCCGCACCAGTCAGCCATAGGGTTCACTACCTTGTGGTGCACCTCCTGACCTCCAACGGTGTGCATCTGTCATCTGGCCACAGTTGACCTGACAATTACATTAAAGCCACAAGCAGTTCTAAATGACTTTTCTTTCTTTAGAAATGTCATTTTGTGCAGTGACAATTCTAAACACGGGAAACACATGCCACTTCACAGGAATACTATAGACACCCCCCAGGTACGATATTTAAAGGAATATTTCCCTTTCTTTTTTTTTTTTTTTCACTTTAACCACTTGACAACTGGGCACTTAAACCCCCTTTCTAACCAGACGAATTTTCAGCTTTCGGTGCTCTCACATTTTGAATGACAATTACTCAGTCATACAACACTGTACCCATATGAAATTTTTGTACTTTTTTTCACACAAATAGAGCTTTCTTTTGGTGGTATTTAATCACTGTTGGGTTTTTTATTTTTTGCGCTATAAGAGAAAAAAGACTGAAAATTTTGTAAAAAAATGAATTTTTCTTTGTTTCCGTTATAAAATTTTGCAAATTAGTATTTTTTCTTCATACATTTTGGCCAAAATTTATACTGCTACATATCTTTGGTAAAAATAAGTACAAATTGGTGCATATTTTTTGGTCTTTGTGAAAGTTATAGAGTCCACAAGCTATGGTGCCAATATCTGAAAATTGATCACACCTGAAGTACTGACGGCCTATCTCATTTCTTGAGACCCTAACATGTCAGAAAAGTACAAATACCCCCCAAATGACCCCTTTTTGGAAATAAGACATTCCAAGGTATTTAGAAAGAGTCATTGTGAGTTTTTTGAAGTTGTCAGTTTTTCCCACAATTCTTTGCAAAAATCAAGATTTTTTTTTCTTTTTTTTTTCCACAAAATTGTCATATTAGCAGGTTATTTCTCACACACAGCATATGCATACCACAAATTACACCCCAAAACACATTCTGCTATTCCTCCCGAGTATGGCGATACCACATGTGTGAGACTTTTACACAGCGTGGCCACATACAGAGGCCCAACATGCAGGGAGCACCATCAGGCGTTCTGGAGAACCCAGGCCAATTCTGACATTTCTCTCCTACATGTAAAAATCATAATTTGTTTGCTAGAAAATTACATAGAACCCCAAAACATTATATATGTTTTTTTAGCAAAGACCTTTAAAGAATATAATGGTGGTCATTGCAACTTTTTATCTTGCACGGTATTTGCGCAGAAATTTTTCTAACGCGTCTTTTACGGAAAAAAACTGTTTTGTGCCTAAAAGAAAAAAAAAACAGTAAGGTTAGCCCAATGTTTTTGCATAATGTGAAAGATGAAGTTACGCCGAGTAAATAGATACCTAACATGTCACCCTTCAAAATTGCACACGCTCGTGGAATGGCGCCAAACTTCGCTACTTAAAAATCCCCATAGGCAACGCTTTAAATATTTTTACTGGTTACATGTTTTGAGTTACAGAGGAGGTCTAGGGCCAAAATTATTGCTCTCGCTCTAACGTTCGCAACGATACCTCACATGTGTGGTTTGAACACCGTTTTCATATGTGGGCGGGCTTACGTATGCGTTCACTTCTGCATGCGAGCTCGCGGGGGCAGGGGCGCTTTAAAAAAAATATATATATTTTATTGTTCATTTTACTTTATTTATTTTAGTTTGACATGTTTTTCCGCCCCAAATTTTTTTTTGATCACTTTTATTCCTATTACAAGGAATGTAAACATCCCTTGTAATAGGAATATGGCATGACAGGTCCTCTTTACAGTGAGATATGGGGTCAATAAGACCCCACATCTCACCTCTAGGCTGGGAAGCCTGAAAAAAAAAACAAAAAAAAAAAACAATCCTGGCTTTGATCGTAGCGGTGAGTCGGTAGAAGCACCGGAGGGCAGCGGGAGGGGGGGCATCCCCTCTCACCTTCCGTAAGAGCGATCAAGCGGTGGAACAGCCGCTATGATCATTCTTATGGTGCAGGGAATCGCCAGCTGAAAAAGCGAATATCTGAATGATGCCTGTAGCTGCTCCCATCATTCAGATATCTCCGCACAAAGTCAAGGACGTCATATGACGGCCGGCGGGCGGGAAGTGATTATTGCAGAGTATTGCCGGGTATTGCGGAGTATTGCCGGGTATTGAGGAGTATTGCCGGGTATTGAGGAGTATTGCCGGGTATTGCCGGGTATTGCGGAGTATTGCCGGGTATTGTGGAGTATTGCCGGGTATTGTGGAGTATTGCCGGGTATTGAGGAGTATTGCGGAGTATGGCAGGGTATTGCGGAATATGGCAGAGTATTGCACAGTATGGGCAGAGTATGGGCAGGGTATTGCACAGTATGGGCAGGGTATTGCACAGGGTATTGCACAGGGTATTGCAGAGTATGGGCAGAGTATGGGCAGGGTATTGCACAGGGTATTGCAGAGTATTGCACAGGGTATTGCAGAGTATTGCACAGGGTATTGCAGAGTATTGGCAGGGTGTATTGCAGAGTATTGGCAGGGTGTATTGCAGAGTATTGCACAGGGTATTGCAGAGTATTGCACAGGGTATTGCAGAGTATTGCACAGGGTATTGCAGAGTATTGCAGAGTATTGGTTTGCAGAGTATTGGCAGGGTGTATTGCAGAGTATTGGCAGAGTATTGCACAGGGATGGCTGAGCAGGGATGGATGGATGGCTGGATCTGTGACTGCAATTGTCACAGATCCAGCCCACAGCTGACATGGGGGAGGGAGCGGACATGATCCGCTCCCTCCCCTCTCCTCTCACACTGTACCGATCGGTACAGAGAGGGGAGGGAGGAACCGGCGTCATGACATGACGCCGGTCTGTTTACAAGTGATCGCTCCGTCATTTGACGGAGCGATTACGTGGTAAACGGCCGCGATTAGCGGCCATCTACCGTGATCCGTGATGCGCCGGGTCTTCCGGACCCGGCGGTCACGGACATATCCTGAAGCGCCCCAGGGGGCGCGCGGGAGCAAGATTCTGTGAGGACGTCCCTGGGACGTCCACTCAGGATAACTCGACCGCGCTGTGGACGTCTTTTGTACATGGCGCGGTCGGGAAGTGGTTAAGCACCATTAAAATCACTGCTCTCGAAAAAACGGCCGTTTTTTAAAACTTTTTTTTGCATTGATACATGTCCCCTGGGGACGGACCCGAGTCCCCAGACCCTTTTTAGAACAATTGCTTGCATATTGGCCTTTAAAATTAGCACTTTTGATTCCGAACGTTCGAGTCCCACTTTAACGGGGTTCGATAGTTTGTGCGAACTTTCGGTCCGTTCGCAGGTTCTGGTGCGAACCGAACCGGGGGGTGTTCGGCTCATCCCTAAAGCAGACTCATATAGCTCACAATGGCACATGGAGAGCCTGTCACTCCTTCTGGGTTGACCCCGCCTAGCACGATGTCGCAACCATCTGATGCGTATTGTCCACAGGACTTTCTCATAGGTCATTTTATTGCACCAATTGTGTTTTCCACTGAAAAATATTAGTTAAATAGAGTTGAAAGATCACATATTGTACCATGAAGTTACTAGTGCCTCACGCCCTCCTAAATTATTAGAAGGGTGTGAGGCACTAGTAACTTCACTTTTTATTTACTTTTTTCCTAAGTACATTTTATTACAATGCTCTGCATATTTCTGGTATATATTTTTTGTTTAACTGTGGTAAAAAGTGATACACAATTGGTATTTAGCAGCTTTGTGCACTTTGAGTTTTATTCACAAAGTGTGGGTTTTAAAGGCAACTTGGGAAAAATATAAAGGGATTTTTAAAAGAGAACTATGTACTTTCAAAAAAATCATCCTGGGCCCTCCCACAGGAATCAGGACCCTCACAGTGGTTTATGGTCTTCTGTGACGTTGTTACTTTGTTGTTCCATAGTTTGAGTTGTGTTTGTGTACATCCAAATTGTATGTGTATTTTTATCTTTTTGATATTTTGTATTATAATAATAAATATATATTTTTTGATAAAATTTGAAACTTGTAGACTTCACCCTTAAAAGTCCCATAGAGGACTACACACACAATCTCTAGATATGCACTGATTGGCACTGGTGGGACTGCACTGATCATCAGGACACCGATGATCAGTGCCCTCATTAGCAGATTAAACAATGAGCTGACAGGCTTGCCGGTTAACGGCTCTCCTTTGATCACACAGCCACAATAGGTGAGGAAAAGACTGCCGATAACCGGTGTTCTGGCAAAATGTCTAACCTGGCAGAATATCGAACCACGTAACTTCCTATGACGTGGAATCAACTGAATTTTAAAAACAGCGGAAATCCTGCAGATCTGACAGGTTTGCTAATCTGACAGAACACCGCTGCTTTTAAAATTCAACATGAAAAGAGTCTGACGGATTTGAAAACACAGTATTTCACTATATAAGCTCAGTTTAGTGCTAAAAATAAGGATGAAATTCAAGACTTGGGTGGGTGTAAAAAAGGGATTTTTATAACAGCTTACCTGTAAAATCCTTTTCTTGGAGTACATCACGGGACACAGAGCGACACAGAGTCATTACTAATGGGTTATATAGTTTACCTTCAGGTGCTGGCACTGGCAACTTCCAAACCGGAAGTACCCTCCCCTATATAAGCCCCTCCCATCCGGGAGCACCTCAGTTTTGTAGCAAAGCAATAAGTGTCCCAAAAAGAGGGGTGGGAGCTCTGTGTCCCGTGATGTACTCCAAGAAAAGGATTTTACAGGTAAGCTGTTATAAAAATCCCTTTTTCTTTTTCGTACATCACGGGACACAGAGCGACTTAGTCATTACTTATGGGACGTCCCAAAGCAATGCCAAATGAGGGGAGGGATACATAAGCTGGGCGCCATCCTTTAGGCATGAGGATCTTTTGCGGCCTGCAACACACTGCGCCCAAAGGCGACATCCTCCTGACTTCTAACGTCTACCTGGTAGAATCTAGTAAACGTGTGTACTGAAGACCATGTTGCGGCCTTACAGACTTGAGCCAGGGAGGCCTGGTGATGCACTGCCCATGAAGTTCCAACTGCTCTTGTGGAGTGCGCCCTAACTTTGAACGGAGGCGGTCTCTTTCTCAAGCCATAGGCTTGTATTATGACCTGTCGAATGCACTTGGCTAAAGTAGATTTTGATGCTGCCTGACCCTTTCTAGGGCCTTCCGGCAGAATAAACAAAGTATCCGTTCTGCGAATCTGAGCAGTGGCTTTTAGATAAGCTTTAACTGCTCTTACTACATCCAAAGAATGCAATAACTTTTCCTCTACCGAGCTAGGTTTGGGGAAAAAAGAAGGAAGAACCACATCTTGGTTCAAATGAAACCTCGATACCACCTTAGGAAGAAAGGCTGGATGAGGATGTAATACTACTCTGTCCTTATGGACAACCAGATATGGCTCCTTACAGGACAAGGCGGCTAATTCCGATACTCTTTTAGCCGAACAAATGGCTACTAAGAAAATCAATTTCCTGGTGAGAAGAACCAAGGAAATGTGTTGCAATGGTTCAAACGGTTGTTTCTGTAGAACCGACAGAACCAGGTTTAAGTCCCATGGACAGATGGGAATACTAACCGGAGGGCTAATACGCATCACTCCTTGTATGAAGGCTTTGACTAGTGAATGCGAAGCCAAGGGCCTTTGAAAAAATATTGACAAGGCCGAAATCTGACCCTTGATAGTACTCAAGGCCAGCTTCCTATCTACAGCCCACTGTAGGAAGTCCAAAATCCTACCTATTACGTACTTACGTGGATGCCATTTCTTGGTCTCACACCATGTAATGTATGCCTTCCAGATCCTAGAATAGATCTGCCTGGATACCGGCTTCCTGGCATTGATCATGGTAGATACCACAGGATTAGAGAGCCCTCTCTTTTTCAGAATGTGGGCTTCAATAGCCAGGCCGTCAAACCTAGGGCTGGTAAGGAAGGGTGGTATATCGGTCCTTGCGACAGCAGGTCCGGACGATGTGGGAGGGTCCAAGGACTCCTCACTGACATTTTTACAATCTCCGCGTACCATGCCCTTCGGGGCCACGCTGGAGCCACCAGAATCACTGGTTTCTTTTCTACCCTGATTCTGCGGATTAATCGCGGTAACAATTGTGGCGGTGGGAATGCATATATCAGCTTGAACTGATCCCAAGGGAACACTAGGGCATCCGAGCCGCAAGCTAGGGGATCCCTTGTGCGAGACACAAATCTGTCCACCTTTGCATTGAATCTGGATGCTAGCAGATCTACATCCGGTGTTCCCCACCGCTGGCATATTGCCTGGAAAACCTCGGGGTGAAGAGACCATTCCCCCGGGCATAATTGCTGGCGACTTAAAAAGTCCGCTCTCCAATTTTCCACTCCTGGGATGAAAACCGCGGATATGGCTGGGACATATCTTTCTGCCCATTCCAGGATGCAATTTGCTTCCCTCTGGGCTGCACGACTCCTGGTGCCACCCTGGTGATTGATATATGCCACTGCTGTGGCATTGTCTGATTGAATTCTGACAGGGGACCCTTGGAGTTTGGATGTCCATGCTACTAGGGCATACCGGGCTGCTCGTATCTCTAAGAGATTGATGGGCAGGGCCTTCTCTGCTTCTGACCACTTGCCCTGGAGAGACCATTGCTCCAGTACTGCCCCCCAGCCTATGAGGCTGGCATCTGTAGTGACCACCTTCCAAGAAACCGGACTGAAGGGTTTCCCTTTTTCCAGATTCTGGGGCACCAACCACCAATGGAGGCTCTTGCGAACGGAAGGGGACAGGGACATTGGTAAGTCTAAAGCCTGAACTTTTTTGTTCCAAGCTGACAGTATGGCCCTTTGCAAATTCCTTGAATGGAATTGACCGTAGGGTACTGCTTCGAATGAAGCCACCATTTTTCCCAGCAGCCTCATGCACAGGCGTATGGATGGTTTTCTTTTTGTACCCACTAAGTGGGTCAAATCTTTTAAAGACGACACCTTCTCTGGAGGTAAGAAAATCTTTCTCTGATTTGAATCCAGCCTTAGCCCTAAGTATTCCAGACTTTTGACTGGTCTTAGAGCTGACTTGTCCCGGTTGATAATCCAACCGTGATATTCCAGATACTTGATTGTCTTGTGAATAGCCACTTCCAGCTTTTCCACTGAGTGGTCTATTAGTAGCAGGTCGTCTAGATATGCCATTATCGTTACACCTTGTGTTCTTAGATTGGCCAATAGTGGGGCCAGAATTTTTGTGAACACTCGTGGTGCTGTGGCCAGACCGAAAGGTAAGGCTCTGAACTGAAAATGGCGCCCTTCTACTGCAAAGCGTAGAAATTTCTGGTGGGCCGGAAAGATGGGAATATGCAGATAAGCATCCCTTATGTCGATCGAGGCTAACCATTCCTGCCCTTGTAGGGCGGTGGCCACCGATCGGATCGACTCCATCCGAAAAGTCCTGATATTTAGGAACTTGTTTAGCCCTTTTAGATTTAATATGGGCCTCACGTCCCCATTTGGTTTGGGGACTGTGAAAAGGTTCGAGTAAAACCCGAATCCGCTTTCTTCCAGGGGAACCTTCATGATTACACCTTGGAGCAATAGTTGTTCTAGTGCCAGAAGGAGGGATCCCCTCTTCTGGGGATCTCTTGGCACGTTTGACCTCATAAATTGGGCAGGAGGAGTGTCTTTTAACTCCAGCTTGTATCCCAGACTTACTGCGGAGAGCACCCATCTGTCTCTGATGGTGTCCCGCCAGGTCTCTGTGAACAACTGAAGTCTTCCCCCCACCCGATTGAGTGGGGGCAACGCTTCATGACTTGGGGGGAGGTTTTGTACCTCTCTTGATCCAGGGCTTCTTGTTACCCTGTGATTGTCCCTGATTTCTGCCCCCTGAATTTGACCGCGGAGGCCGTCAGAACTGTTTCACAGCCGATGTGCCCGGGACTGGAGAAGTAGGCCTCTTAAAAGAAGGACTTCTACTCTTGTTCTTAACCGGTAAGAGTGAACTTTTACCGGCAGAAATTTTCTGGATATATTTGTCCAGATCTTCTCCAAATAAGCGTTCTCCATGAAATGGGAAGCTAACCAGCAGTTTCTTACAGGGAGCTTCAGCAGACCAGTTTTTGAGCCACAGAAGCCTACGCATATGTACTACAGACAGCGTAAAGCGGGAGGCCTGTTGGATTGTATCCTTTATGGCATCCACCGCAAAACACAAGGCTCTAGGCAGGTCAGCTAGGGCAAGAGCCTGCTGATCTGGTAAGTCCCTTAAGACTTGTTTCAACTGATCTTTCACCGCTTGGCAGACTCCAATCGCTGCTACCGCAGGTTGTGTCACCATGCTTGCTGTAGAGAAAGCAGATTTTAGTAAAGACTCCAATTTTTTATCTATTGGGTCTTTGAACATTGGAACATTATCTACTGGACATGTCAGTGATTTGTTCACAGAAGAGATGGCTGCGTCCACTGTAGGGACCCTCCATTTTTTTATGAACTTATCCTCCATGGGATAGATCACCGGAAATCTCTTGGGGGGAGCAAATATTTTATCAGGATGCTCCCAATCCTGGTAAATAAGCCCTTCTAATAAAGGGTGGATTGGGAAGGAACAGACAGCCTGGGGAGCTTTTAGCGACCCCAGCGAGGAAACCGTAGTGGTTGATGGTTCCGCCAGAGGCATTTTAAATGCTGATCGGACCATGTTAGTCAGAGACTGAACCCATAATCTTTCAGCCTGAGATGCTGAGAAAGGTTCTTCCACTGTTGATTCCTCCATAACTGAATCAACCTCATCCTGATCCCCTTCAGGTAGGTCGATCTCTGTGTGGGGCTGTTCCTCCACTAACAGGCACTCTGAAGGAGGAGACGGAGATCGGACGCGCTTTCCCTGTGACAGGGAAGCAGCGATCAATGCTGTTAATCTCTCTTCCAATCCTCCCAGAGTTGAGGATAAAACCTCCTCTGTTATATATACAGGAGCAGGTGGACTGGGGACAGCCGCAGCACCAGGCACTCCTGCGGGGTTTCTACGGCTACTGACCTCTGAATTCTCAGGGGAGATTGGTGCAGTACAAGCATGCCCAATATCCTCAGAGCCCGATGGAGACCCCTTTGGCTTCCTGGAAGACTTATTTCCGGAGCGTCTGGACGACATATCCTTTAAGCACAAAGCTGAGGTATTCCCGTCGTCCTACACCAATTTTGCTGGTAATAGTCTAACACAGTTGCTGCTATATACCAGCTGGTGTCCACTAAAGTGCCTTTCTATGGGGATGCCTGCATCAACCGCCTCTGTGTGCCACTGTTTGTTGCTAGCTCTGTTTGCATCCAGCTGACACTTGTACTGTGTCTTTATACAAGCTGGGACGCCTGCACATGCGCAGAAGCGCCGTGGCGCGCATCGAGCGTCATCCACCCGCCCCGCCCCTTTTTTTTCATAGGAGGCGCGTGCACGCGCCCGCGCGCGCGCCCGTGCGCCATTGGCGCCCTTTTCGAAAACCAAACAGGGACTAGGAGCCAGGGCCCTTTTTGCCGGAGGGCCTGTGCGGTGGATGAGCGCAGCAACAGGGCAGAGGAAGTGGATTCCCACAGAGAAACTTACCAACTGCCTGGATCTTTTGACTTGAGAAAACCAAAGATCCACATGACAAGAAAAAATGGACCACAGCGGCCTCTAGTGGTTTAACACAGGTACCGCGGTCCTCTTTTTTTTTTTTTTCTTGACTACTATTAAAATTTTTCATTTTTCAGTAGTTACAGGCATACACAGATATTAGCGGGAATACCGTTAGGTAACAGACAGAAAGACAAATTAGGCTTGGGGGTCCCCCAATAGAACCAAGTTCCTGGGGGCCCCCACTTACCTGTTCCCCGCCGCAGGACTCTGTTTGGTCCACAGAAGCCCAAACTTCACCTATCACGGCAGGCATTGTAATTAAACCTTCAGGGACCGGGTTCCCAAGGATTCCACTCCCCTGGACCTGTATAGCACCCTGCACAGAAAACATCTTGGTCGTGGGTATGACCAGAGCTCTGGATCCCAGGGTCCAGCCCTCCTAAGAGAGGCATTACAGGCAAAACCTTGCTCTTCTGTTGCAAGGCCCGGGTACCGACCGTTTAGCTATGAAGCTTTTTTGGTGGGATCCGGAACAGCTTACTAAGGCCCGTAAAAGAACCTGTACGCAAGCCCAGGAAAACACATGTTACTCTTTGGCCAACACCTTAGACACTGGCAAAAAACTGAGGTGCTCCCGGATGGGAGGGGCTTATATAGGGGAGGGTACTTCCGGTTTGGAAGTTACCAGTGCCAGCACCTGAAGGTAAACTATATAACCCATTAGTAATGACTAAGTCGCTCTGTGTCCCGTGATGTACGAAAAAGAAAGATGTCCGCTGCCACCTTCTGACTGCAGGAGTGCGGGGTGTAGCAACATGGCCGTCAGTCGACAAATTTGACATGTCTTGACGTCAGTGATGACACACTACGCATATGCAGATGACGTGGTGCGCATGCGCAATGCGTGTGACTTTCTGTAATGGCTGATTCCACGTCACAGGAAGTCACGTGGTTCGATATTCTGCCGGGTTTGACATTTTGTTACAACACCGGCATGTCTGTTTACATGTGATTAGCTGTGATTGGACACAGCTGATCTGTGATCAGCTGTGTCCAGCGTTTAGATGTGTCTCCATGGATGCCCTCCCACAAAAAAAAGCCTGCGCTCTTGCCATCTTTTAGCTATAGCGCAGGCAGGAAGTAGTTAATTTTAGTCAAAACTGCACAGTTTGCTTTTTTTAAATAATGTCCTGCCATTTACATACCTCCTGGCATTGCTGGGATGTTGCTAAATGAGGCCTAGTCATCATTGCTCACCTTCTCCATCACAGAAGTATTCCAGCCAGGCTTCAGTAGGTATGTAAATGGCACTCACCTATTACGAGGGCATTATTCAACTTTAGTCAAATCTACACAGTTTGTTTTCATCAACAGACCCGCCATAATTGCATAGGCAGTTTTTTTGTGAAGGTGTATTAACCCTTTAAACCAGCAACTTCATTTTTTATCCTTTGTTTTGAGCTTAAACCCACACCAACAATTCTGTATAAAATGTTGCAGTCTTACCTTAAATTCACTTGGAACTATTAGTTTTGGAGTTTCAAGGCCACAAATAATATCAACAGCACAAAAAACTACAATTGTTAGTATCACTGAAAAATCACCAGTCAGCTTGCGTATCTGTGGAAAAGAAATAACAGATTAAACAATCAAATGCTGGTGAAGACAGACGAAATGTGAACATTATACAGTGCCATAACCACTTTTATACCACCCGCCTACAATGTACTGCGGACAGGTGGCCCGTGCAGGCAAACTGACATACTTCTACATCGCTGCCTGCTTCTGGATTTAGGGAACATGAATGCATGCCCCCTGCCAACACCCGCTGTGATTGTAGACAGCAGGAGTCTGTCAGCAAGTCCCGGCCAATGATTCATGGCTGGGACCTGCTGATCTGCTGTGTCCAATCACAACCCAGAGCCCTGTGTTGACAATCAACACAGGCTCTGTACAGAGAGTTTCTTATCCCTGCAAAGCCCTAGATACCCCATACCCAGCCAGTGTCATTCGTACAGTGACAGTGTATAGTATTATCACTGATCACTGTATTAGTGTCAGTGGTAGTTGGTCAGTTCATCCCGGTGTCGGTTAGTGTCAGATTGTCCGCTTCACTTATCGCAGTCCCATTATAAGTCACTAATCACCGCCATTACAATAAACAAATAAAAATTCTAATATATTTTATATACCATAGTTTGTAGACGCAATAACTTTCATGCAAACCAATCAATATACACTTATTTTTTTTTTTTTTTTTTTTTTTACCAAAGACATGCAGCAGTTTACATTTTGGCCAACATTTATGAAGATTTTTTTTTTTTTATTGGATAGGTTTTATAGCAGAAAGTAAAAAAAAAAAAAAAAAACATAATATATATATATATATATATAATTTTAAATGTTCTGTCTTTTTTCATTTGTATGCCAAAAAATAAACCCAGTGGTTATAAAATACCACCAAAAGAAAGCTATTTGTGTGAAAAAAATTATATAAATTTTGTTTGGGTACAGCATTGCATGACTGCGCAATTACCAGTTAGTAGTGCAGTGCTAAATAACAAAAAATTGCCTGGTCATGAAGGGGGTAAAGCCTTCTGGAGCTCAAGTGGTTAAAGCTGAACTCCAGGCAGATTTAAAATAAAAATAGTTCTGCTCTGTGCACATGATTCAATAGCTGCTTTTCCTTTTTTCCTTCCTGATCTGCCTGTTTCGGCTTCTGTGCTTGGCACCTTTTCCTGACATCTCTGCTGCCAACCCTTTTAATGTGTCTTTATCTCTTTAGATGAGCTGTAGTCATGAATGACTGTAGCTTGGGGCATGCCCCCCGATTGCACTGTTCCCTTTTACAAAGACCCCAGCATCAAAATCATTTTGCCCGTTATTATTGAGGAGAAGACAAATAAAAAGGAGGAAGAAGAAAAAAAAAAAGCGGGTTGGGGAGGGGGAGGAAGTCAACACTGGAACAGCCGAAGCGACAGGAGCGAGGCAGTGAACCCAATAGGAAGCTGGAATAGTGCAGCTCATACATATTGAAGGCGTTCTGCAGAGAAACAAAAGAGGTTCCAGTAGAACCACCTAGTCTTATGTTCCTCAGTTTTGTCTTGAAGGGCAGAGGTCAGGTCCTGCATTTGTTCAATATCATTCATTCTTGTGATCCATTGGGCAACTGTTGTATAATTCTGGTTTGCTATGTCATGTATCCCTGTTTCAGTCCTTGTTATTTTTGCCCTATCCCTGGAGTGTTCCTAATTCACATTCTTTGTCAAGTTCCTGTGCCTGCACTCTAGGCTCTGACCCATAGTCTTTTTTCACTCTTTATTAGCTTATTACTACCTCTTGAGCCTATTACTACCTCTAACTAGAGATGCGCGTACAGTTTGAGCCGAGCATAAGTTTGGCCTGATCTGTTTTCCCCTGCAGCGAACATTCTAATTTGCGGCTAGCTCCCCACAATGCACTGCACACTTCACAGTGGATTCTAGGGCCGTAATTGGATGAAGCCTTGCACCTGACTGCTGGTCAGGTGCAAGGCTTCGACAATTAGCACTCTCAGAGCCCTGATTGGACAAAGTAATGATTACTTTGTCCAATCACGGCTCAGTACTCATAGTCCTACCCCACACTATAAAAGCTAACTTCCCATAGCCAGGCCAGCTCTTGTAGTGTGTTGGAGGGGAGATGGATAGAGCAGGGCTCATTTTGCTACTAGCAGTTAGTGTGTTCACTTATTGTGACTTGAAGTGTTAGTTTAGTGTTAGTATAGTGTGTGAGAATAGATAGGGAAAGGGAGTCACCGCTCCAGGTAGATCAGTTTGTAATGAACCTCTCCTCCAAGTCAGAAGCCACAGGTGCTGGCAATGCGTATAGCAATGAGGATGAAAGGAAACTTCTGGACAGCCACACTCCAAAAAATATTTTGCCTTTAATTATAAAATAGGATCAAAAATACATACCACAGCAGAACGGACAGAAGAGCTGACGCGTTTCACACTATCAGTGCTTAATCATAGCTAACAATCACAAAAATGAATTTCAAATAAATACTCATCTCTATTGACCATGTGACCAGAAAAGTGGTTATTTGGATCTAATTGGCAAATTCTGTGAACACAGTCAAAAGTCTAAACCAACGAATGTGATTGAAACAATGACCATAAATGTTTCTAGTGAAATAAAAATAAGAATAGGTATACATGTGTAAAAATTTATATATATAAATATGTGTGTAAACCCCATACATGAGTTATACAAAAAAGTTTTAATGAGTGATGATATATATACTGTATGTCTATTTATTCCTAATAGATCTAAAATGCATAGAAAAGGTTGTGTGTGTGTGTGTATGTATATATACGCACGCACATTATATATATATATATATATATATATATATATATATATACACACAGGACGCCAAGGTTGGGTCCTGGACGGGTGCTATATAGCACCAATATTTGGGTTGTGGTCCCTTTAAGGAGTAGTGATGGTGTTCATGAGGTCACCCAGAATGGGTGTGGAATTCCCGGCAAAAGAAGTAGTCCAGAGAGGACTGGTTCGCAGTCCACTTTGTCTTGATAAAGAGTTATTTGGGGCCTGGAATTTCAGAGGCTCTAAAGTGATATGCGGGTGGTATAGAGCCTCCACTCCTGACCACTGGGAGTCAGCACACAGGGGGTTAAAGGCTTCCAGGAAACAGCTCATAAAACAGGAAGTGGTGCAAGAGGTGTTGTGGAAGGAGTATGGGGATTGCACCTGTGAAGATGAGCTGTGTGTCTGCTGGGAGCTTTTAAGGTTTCAGCAAGGGCTCTGGAAGTTCTGGGGCGAAGATCCCTCTACAAAAACTGTAGGTGCCTTTTCTTTAACCACTTAACGACCGCCCACTGTAATTATACGTCAGCAGAATGGCACCGACAGGCAGAATCACGTATATGTACGTGATCGCCTTTGTATAGTTGGGGGGTCCGATCGGACCCCCCTTCTGTACAGTGAGCGGTGGTTAAGTGTTCGGGAGCGATCCGGCATGAGGGGACGGCCGTTCGATTCCGGCCACCCCCTCTCGATCGCTCCCGGCGAATGAGAGAGCTTCCCCTGCCTGTAATGTAAACACAGGCAGGAGGAAGTGATGTCATCTCTCCTCGTGTCGGTCTTTTCGATCCGGCGCGAGGAGAGAAGACATCTCACAGTAAGTGCACCAACAGCCCACTGACACCAGTACACGTAGGCACACAAATCACCCCCCAGTCACCCCCAGATCACCCCCCAGATCACCCCCAGTACCCCCAGTCACAGTGCACCGTTTGCAGTGATCATTTTTTTTACTGATCACTGCAATCAGTGTCATTTGTGACTGTAAAAAGTTGCAGGGCAGTTAGGATTAGGCCCCTTTAGGTCCAAGGTAGCCCCCTAACCCCCCCTAATAAAGGTTTAACCCCTTGATCGCCCCCCAGGTAACCCTTTCACCCCCTAACGCCAGCGTCACTAAGCGATCGTTTTTCCGATCGCTTTTTTCTTGTCGCTGGTGTCCTAGATAGCCAGTTAATTATTTTTAGGTTCGCCGCAGGTTTTTATTAGCGTCAGGTACCCCCATATATTATTTTAACCCCCTGATTGCCCCTAGAGTTAACCCTTTCACCAGTGATCACCGTATAAGCGTCACTGGTGACACTGGTTACCCAGTGAGTTATTTCGTTATTTAGGTAGCCCGTCAGGTTTTTATATAGCGTCGGGTACCCCCATATTTAACCTAATAAAGGTTTTAACCCCCTGATTGCCCCTAGTTACCCTTTCACCAATGATCACCATATAAAGGTTACGGGTGACACTGGTTGGTTAGTTTGCTTTTTATAGCATCAGGGCACCCGCCGTATATAACCCAATAAAGGTTTAACCCCCTGATCGCCCGGCGGGTGATATCAATTAGGTTTTAGCGCCAGAGAGGGTCTGCGTCGCCCCAGGCAGCTTTAGGTTAGTGCCAGTAACGCTAACACCCACGCGCAAAGCATACACCTCCCTTAGTGGTATAGTATCTGATCAGATCTATACTAGCGTCCCCAGCGGTTTAGGGTTCCCAAAAACGCAGTGTTAGCGGGATCAGCCCAGATACCTGCTAGTACCTGCGTTTAGCCCCTCCGCCCAGCCCAGCCCAGCCCAGCCCACCCAAGTGCAGTATCGATCGATCACTGTCACTTACCAAACACAACACACATAACTGCAGCGTTCGCAGAGACAGTCCTGATCCCTGCGATCGCTAACAGTTTTTTTGGTAGCGTTTGATAGATTTGGTGACAGTCAGGTGCTTTTTTTACCTGTGAATCTTACTAGTGTACCCCTAAATTTAGAGCCCAAAATGGCAAGTCGAAGGTACACTAGTAAAGAGGCCTACGAGATTCTGAGCATGACAGATAGTGAAGAGGAGGTCACGTATCTGTCAGATTCAGGCTCAGAATATCTTCCCGTAGAAGACAGTGACGGCAGCGGCCCCACGTCAGATAGCTCTGACGACGAAGTTGAGGTCCCTGCTAAGGTCAGGTGTACCCGATCCCGATCTTCTGAGGTTGTTGAGGAGCAAGAACCGCAGGGCTCTCGTATCATGGAGCAGAGTAGTACAAGCGCCGCTATTCCTTCTGGTGAATTGGCAAGCACCAGCGGCCTAGTACAGCCTGGGCGTACATCCAGCACTGCAGTATCACATGGTGACGTGGCGAGTCCCATAAGTGCAGTTCAAGCTGGCGAGGTGGCAAGCACAAGTAGTGTCCCGCTGCCACCAAGAAGACAAAGGCAGGCCCGTCGTGCCCATAGTGCCCTTCCTGCAGAATTCGCCTATCCTGATTGGGTCCCCACCACTTCTGCAGAACCCGTACTTCCCCCATTCACTGCCCAACCCGGTATTCAGGTGGAAACAGCTGATTTTATGCCAATCGATTATTATTCGCTGTTTTTCACGGAAGATCTCTATAGATCTATTGTGGACCAGAGTAATTTGTATGCTGGTCAATTCATCGCCGCTAACCCCCAGTTGCCTAAAATTGCCAAAGATTGGAAACCAATTACGGTTTCCGAATTTAAGACCTTTCTGGGCCTTTCCCTCAACATGGGCACACATAAATTCCCGTCATTGCGTGCTTATTGGTCCACGCACCCAATTGACCACATGCCCGTGTTCTCTGCCTCCATGCCCAGGACACGATACGAGCAGATTTTGCGGTTCATGCACTTCAACGACAATGAACTTTGTCGTCCACGTGGGGACCCTGAGTACGACCGGCTCTATAAAATTCGGCCCCTCATAAATCACTTCAACGAACGTTTTGCAGCCTTGTTTATTCCCGATCAAGCTGTCTGCGTTGATGAGTCCCTGATTAAATTTTCTGGCCGCTTGGCTTTCAAGCAGTACCTTCCCAGCAAGCGTGCCAGATACGGGGTCAAGCTCTATAAGTGCTGTGACAGGGCAACAGGCTATGTATGGAGCTTTATGGTTTATGAGGGAAAAGATAGTCAGGTTGAGCCGGTCAACTGCCCGGATTACATAGGGAGCGCTGGCAAGATAGTGTGGAAATTGGTGTCACCCTTATTCGGAAAGGGGTACCACTTGTATGTGGACAATTATTACACGAGCGTGCCACTGTTTAGTCACTTGTTTGATCATCAGATTGGAGCATGTGGCACCGTGCGACCTAATCGCCGGGGCTTTCCCCAGCGGCTTGTAGATGCCCGTCTTAGGCTGGGGGAGAGAGCCTGCGTGAAGTGTAATAACTTGCTCGCTATGAAGTGGAGGGACAATAAGAATGTTTTCCTTCTTACCTCCCTTCATGCAGACACGACAGTCCAAATTCGTACGGCGACTGGTGTTGTGGAGAAACCCCTCTGTGTCCACGAATATAACAAAAATATGGGAGGGGTGGACCTCAACGACCAGTTGATGGCGCCGTATCTAATTGACCGTAAGGCGAGACGCTGGTACAAAAAAGTGTCTCTATCCTTATTCCAATTGGCTTTGCTGAATGCTCATGTGCTATACAGAGCTTCAGGCGGGACGTTATCTCTTCTAAAATTCCAGAATGAGATAGTCACAGAACTCCTGTATCCAGGCGGTTCTGCACCTCACCATCCCCTACCAAATGCAGTAAGCCGGCTGCATGAGAGGCATTGTCCGTATGCCCTCCCGAGTACCCCTACCCAACGAACCCCCCAAAAAAGATGTCGTGTCTGTAGCAAGCGCGGATTTAGGCGTGTTTTTTGTCCACTCTGTCCTGACAAACCTGGTCTTTGCCTTGGTGAATGTTTTGATCGCTACCACTCAAAAGTGAAGTTTTAGCGTAGGGTACAGCATTTCACAGACTAGGACACACTTACACAGGGTCTCCCAAGATGCCATTACATTTTGAGAGACCCGAACCATTACAGTTGTTAAAGTTACAAAAAAAAGTGTAAAAAAGAAAAAAAAAACGTAAAAAACAAAACACAAAAAAAATATAAAATAAAAAAACCAAAAATAGTTGTCGTTTTATTGTTCTCTCTCTCTCTCTATTTTCTCTCTATTGTTCTGCTCTTTTTTACTGTATTCTATTCTGCAATGTTTTATCATGCTTGCTTTTCAGGTATGTAATTTTTTGTTTTCAGGTACGCCATTCAGTTGCAGCGCGGATCTATTTATCTTGACAGCAACAGCGTTTGCTCCCACGATACATAAAGCCGTGACTCCAACGCTGTAGGAGGTGATTTCACCACCACAGTTTAAAAAAAGAGCATATATGCCGAAGCATGGGGGCAGCAGGGGCGGAGGAGCGATTTTGCTCCTAATGCCGCGTATATACGGTCGAAATTCCGACGGAGGCTTGCCCGTGGAAAAGTCCGACTGTGTGTACGCGGCATAACCTTTTATGCCGCGTACATACGGTCGAAATTTCGACAAAGGCTTGCCCGTGGAAAAGTCCGACCGTGTGTACGCGGCATAACTTTTTTGCGGGAGGATGCCCCCATGCTTCGGCATATATATATATTTTAGGCACAGGTTACGTTAAAAAAATGTTTTATTTTTTACTAGGTTTTGTTTTGGTATTTGCTTTGCAGGTATGGAATAGTAAGGTCTTACTGTTGTACTGTAATGTTACTTTGTTTTAATGTTAACCATCATTTGCTTAGCAGGTACGCCATTCAGTTGCATCGCGGATTTATTTATCTTGACAGCAACAGCGTTTGCTCCCACGATACATAAAGCCGTGACTCCAACGCTGTAGGAGGTGATTTCACCACCACAGTTAAAAAAAGAGCATATATGCCGAAGCATGGGGGCAGCAGGGGCGGAGGAGCGATTTTGCTCCTAATGCCGCGTATATACGGTCGAAATTCCGACGGAGGCTTGCCCGTGGAAAAGTCCGACCGTGTGTACGCGGCATAACTTTTTTGCGGGAGGATGCCCCCATGCTTCGGCATATATGCCCATCATTAGAAGTGGGTGGATGAAGGGAGGTATTCTAATGGTGGGCATACCCACCGATCAATCTCTTTTTTTCGTTCAGCCAACAGGCTGCATGAAAAAAAAGATTACAATACATGTCCAACAAGGACCAGCAACGTACTGGTATGTTGCTGGACTTTGAATGGTTATACCAGATTGATAAAAAATTATAAAATGCAGCGCTAGCGAATATAAATGTGCTCAATACAAACGTATGTGTGAATGTCAACCATCTAAACCTTTCGGGATGATGGTACACACTATTAGTGAAAAGATTATGCACCAATGATTGGTGTCACCAGAAATGCAGCGGGTGTAATACTAAGGCCTCATGCCCACGGGCGTTTTTTCAGCCGCGTTTTTGAGCGTTTTTTACAGCTTAAAAACGCCTGTCCATGTTAGTCTATAGCTTCATGCCCACCTAGGCGTTTTTGAGCTGTAAAGAGCATAGGCGTTTGTAAGCTGTAAAAAAAACCCAGGGCCAGTGCGTTCCTCAGCGTCAGAACTAGGCAGGAAAAAACGCGAGCGTCAAAAAACGCGCAAAAACGCGCACTAACGCGCACTAACGCGCAAAAAACGCGCACTAACGCGCGGTCGCGTTTTTAGCTCCGACGTTTTTTTTTTTTTTTTTTTCAAAAAAATAAAAAAAAAAAAAAAAAAAATATTTACAATAACATGGACAGGCGTTTTTAAGCTGTAAAAAACGCTCAAAAACGCAGCTGTAAAAACGCCAGTGGGCATGAGGCCTAAATGTTACCACTAAAAAGTGATCAACTAAGTAAAACCAGAAAATATACTGTGCAAAACATTAAATGAACTGAACAACCAGGCAAATAGCTCTAGGAGTAATTCACAGTACTACAGATGGTTTTCAACATCAAAGAAATAATGTCCCATTTGCAACAGTGGTTGTAATATAGAAGGAAGGGAAAAAAAAAAAATGCTTTAAAATAAAATAAAATAAAAGTCACCCAACATCCAACTTCTAGGACCAATAATGTTCGGTGAAATTCAACAGTTGGCTCAATAGCAGCAGAGATCAGAGGACCATGTGGGGAATAAAAAGAAAAAGCAACTTGTGAAGTACCGCTTAGGAACAGATTAACAATACGCTGTTATTGGGAAAACTCACAAGCCTTCAATGATAACCGAGCGTCAGTGTGCTCCGGGTTCACAACGGCGTGCGTTCCACAAGAACCGGAAGCAGCGTCACTGGTTCTTAGTGTTGACTGGAAATTTGTCTAATTTTGACAGGTCCGACTAGCCCCCTTGTAAACAGATCTGTCCACACCCTCAAGACTGCCTGGAGATGTAGCTGGGATCCCTCTCAGGTGGGATGTCTGTCACTATCCGACTCCTGGAACCATGGCAGGATCAGCACACCGACCTCTGGAGCTGTGGCAGGATCGACACACCGACCTCTGAAACTGTGGCTGGATGGATCCCCTCCTTGGGTAACAGCAGACCCTCAGATCACGTCCGTGTCTTTTTTTTGCAGACTCCTCTGGGATTTGTAGTCCCGCCCCCTTTAAGAGTCAGTGAGGCCGCTCTGTCAGGCGACTTCATATCCTTGGCTGCAAATGCTGCCCATTGGCTCTGTACTCCTGCCAATATTGAGACTGGAGAGAAAGAGCAGAGAGGACTGATGTCTGTGTGTTTCAAGAGAGGGAGGAGTGAAAATCCCCCTTGCAGCTGCTGGCAGGCATTTTCTACCCCTATGTGGATTCAACCAGCTTGGAGAGGTACCTGCTACATATGTATAATATAGTCTGCCTGGAATTATTCTTTAAAATACCCAGCGATGTACAGTACTGCAGCCATACCCACGGCTTGGATTCTGCGACATGCAGTAGATCAGGACAAAGCTGCTGCAGGACAGATGTCTAAAAAATGGGACAGTCCCGGCAGATCTGGGACACTTGGCAACTATGGGTATAGCTTTCCTTGGCTCTGAAATGCACTACAGACATTGCATGTGATTTGCACCGCATTGCTGTGCAGATCACATGCGATGTCTGTGCGATGTGAATTCAGCCATACCATTTGTATGGCTGAATTTGCATCATATTCTGTTCACACCCATGCGATCCGATTCCTGTTCAATTTCACAGTTCGCACTGCGATCTGCAAAATGATTTGGGGGAGCAGTGTGAACTGCCTGCAAGTGAGATGCGATGCGGGAACCCGCACTGGAATCACGCTGGTCCCCGCATCGCACCAGTGTGAACCGAGCCTAAGGCCCCTTTCACACAAAAGGTCTGATCAGGTCTGCCCATCAGTTTTTCAGGTGGACCTGACTGGAGCCTCCATTCACCCCTATGGACAGGTTGGTGTAATAAACTTGTGTCCTTTTACACCTGTCTATCTCCAATCCAGTCCTCTAAAAAAAAAATGCCCCCCTCTGTCTATGGAGATAGGATTCGAGGGCAGTTGGGTATAAACAGACAAATGGTCCGTTTACTCTCAGCTGTCTATAGAGTAGAGTGGGTGGTGTCTGTGTCCACTCTGCCTAAACTGAGTGAACACAGACCTGTTATCTGCCCGCTCTGCTCCGATCAGCCGACAGATCCCTGCTCAGCAAAGCGGATTCCACCCCATGTGGAATGAGACAGGTGACAAGCAGCCGGGTGAGATGCTGCTGAGGTGTCAGTGATCGCAGTACCAGGGGTCTGGGGCAACCACCAGGGCATGCTACTGCACATATCTATTATTATTGTCATTAGGATATTAGGTTGCTATTGGAGATATCATATGCACTGTAAATGTGCTTTTAAATTTATGTATTGGGAATATGAACATGTGGCTATATGGATTTATTGCCTTCGACACAGTTGACCACCTGCTCCTCCTCAGCAAACTACACTCCCTTGGCTTCCAAGATTCTGCTTGATTCTGGTTTTCCTCCTACCTATCTCAGCGCACTTTTAGTGTCACTTACAACTCCATCTGCTCCGCTCCTCTTCCTCTTTCTGTTGGGGTGTCCCAAGGCTAAATATCTACATGTTCATATTACAAATAAATAAATATAAAAGCACATTTACAGTGCATATGGTCACTTTAGCAACTTTCCATTTCTTCATACATATTATGATGATAGATTGATAATATAATATCTCTAACAGCAACATAATGTCCCAGTGACAATACAATAAAACTCATGGATATCTGCAACCTTGATCACTTAATGTTGACAAGAGAACAAAAGCTTTTCCGTTTCAAATATTTTATTGAATTTTATAATTATCAACAAAATTTCATTAACAGAGCATGTACAATAATATAATAGAAATAGATATTTCATTAACAGAACATGTACAATAGAAAATAGAATAGTATAATAGAAAAAGGCGTAATCATTCTGGAAAGTGACTCTTATAAATGTAAATGAAAATAGATAACCTAGCGGATTGTAGGATAAGATTAAGTAACATGAAATGTCATAATCATAGCTTCATGGCAGCTATTTGATGACAAGTAATTGAGAAATTAAGTTGATTGATATAATTATAATAATGTCATCTATGAAGAGAATAGTATAGAATGAACCTATAAAGAAATATAAAGTTAAAGTGGTTGTATACCCACAAATATGAAATGCACCTACAGGTAAGCCTACATTAAGGCTTACCTGTAGGTGCTTGCAATATCTCCGAGACCTACACGGTTTCGGAGATATTTTCAAAAAAGAGTGCACCGCTATCTACGGCGCATGCGCGCCGTAGATAACGGCGCAGGCGCACTGAGCGCGGCGGGTCTTTGAATGGCAGCCTGCCGGACACTGCCGGAATTCACGCATGCGCGGGAGTGACGTCATCGCCGCTCCGGCCAATCACAGCGCCGGAGCGGCGATACCCGGAAGTCACTCCGGGTATCATGGATGTGACGGAGGACGTGTCCGAGGACCGCTGCGAGGGCTTCGATCTAAGGTAAGTGACTGATAATGAGCTAGTATGCTAGTCATACTAGCTCATTATGACTTTGCCTTGCAGGTTGTGAAAAAAAAAAAAAAGTTTTGCGGTATACAACCGCTTTAATGTGTTGTAGAATAGCTGGGGGAATAAATTAGGCTAAACCAGGGCCAAGTTCCTTCTCTTGGCTTGGCTTTATCTGGTGCAAAGATCAAAAATCCCAACCATTCAAAGCATCTTCTCTTACAGTTAGTATATCAGATAATTAACAGGAATAAACCTAGTAGAGGGGATAGGGCACAGAGGGGAGAGAGAAAGAAATGTCCACTGGGGACCAATGGTTAGAGAATCAGGTGAAGGTAATCATAGTAGTGGGGTGGATATTATAATATGGGTATGGGCCCTACTTGGACTTTCAGCGGCACAGTAAACAATAGAGATGTGTAAAAAATATCTAAATGTTTAACCACTTGAGGACCGACGCACGCCGATGTACGTCGGCAGAATTGCACAGCTGGGCACATGGGTACGTCCCTTTTAAGAGCCCAGCCGTGGGTCGCGAGTGCGCCGCCGGTGGCGCACTCGCGACCCGGTCCCCTTCTCCGTGAACGTCCCTGCGGGAACAGTGGACCCAATCGCCTCTGGTGTCCCGCGATCGGGGTAACAGAGAGGAAGAACGGGGAGAGGTAAGTGTAAACAAACCTCTCCCCGTGCTTCCTAGTGAGCCTGTCATAGGGAACGACGATCAGTGACGTCACACGCTAAGCCACGCCCCCCCCACAGTAAGTAAAACACATGAGGGCACACTTAACCCCTGCAGCGCCCCCTCTTGGTTAACCCCTTCACTGCCAGTGTCATTTTCACAGTAACCTGTGCATTTTTATAGCACTGATCGCTGTGAAAATGACAATGGTCCCAAAAATGTGTCAAAAGTGTCTGATGTGTCCGCCATAATGTCGCAGTCACAAAAAAAATCACTGATCGCCGCCATTACTAGTTAAAAAATTTTTTTTTATAAAAATGCCATAAAACTATCCCTTATTTTGTAAACGCTATAACTTTTGCCTAAAAATGTTTTTTTATATATTTTTTGGGGATATTTTTTTATTTTTTATTTTTTTCAGAATTGTCGCTCTATTTTTGTTTATAGCGCAAAAAATAAAAACCGCAGAGGTGATCAAATACCACCAAAATAAATCTCTATTTGTGGGAAAAAAAGGACACCAATTTTGTTTGGGAGCCACGTTGCACGACCGCGCAATTGTCAGTTAAAGCGCCGCAGTGCCGAATCGCAAAAAGGGGCCTGGTCCTTAGGCTGCATATTGGTCCGGGGCTTAAGTGGTTAATATGCATTCGGGTTCTCATCATTTATATGTACTCATATGTTTGATTTTTAATTATTTTATTGTCCTTGTATCCTATGTCATATATGTGGTTCTCTTTTTCTATTAAATATTTATATATTTTTTACACATCTCTATTGTTTACTGTGCTGCTGAAAGTCAGAGTAGGGCCCATACCCATAGGCGTGCGCACAGGGTGTGCCAAGGCACACCCTAATCACCCTAATCACCCCATGCACATTAGTATGATCACAGCAGGAACATGGGAAAGATCTCCCTCTTCCTGGCTCTGTCATAAGAGAAGTGTTTATGCTCTTCTCTTTCACTGTGCCGGCAGGGAGATCAATGTGCCTGTCGAGGCCATATATATGTAGACACATACACAGCATGTGTGTGTTTGAGCTTAAGGGTGCACACCCTAATGCCATAGGCTGCGCGCACCTATGCCCATACCCCTATTTTTTTCTTTTTCTTTACCACATTATTTTCGGATGTTGGCAATGTGAGTGCTATTTCTCTATTTATATGTGGATATTATAATCTCTCAGGGAGAAATTAGTTAACAGTCCAAACCAGGGGGTAAATAGTGTTTGATCCAAGGTCTCCATAAGGATTCCATATTAGAAACGTTATCTAGTAGTATAGCTTCAGTTTTAGCATGTATCATAGATTTTGTGACTCTTTGTTTGACTGACTCTATACAGAGGGAGTTCGATTTCCACGCTTTTGCTACAGTTAGTTTAGCTGTTGTGGTTATAAAAATAAGTAATTTTGAATTGGTGTGTTGTGATTTGTGGTTTTCTGTTCAGAAGTGCTACCGAGGGATCGTTTAAGGGTTATTTTGAACATAGTAGAAAGAATTTTGAAGATTTCTGACCAAAAGGAGCTTACTATGGGACATTCCCACCATATATGTACATGTGAACCTAGAGTAGTACAGCCTCGAAAACAGAGATATTGGGGGGAAAATGTGGATATTCTGGATGGGACCAGATACCATCTAGTTAGCACCTTATAATTTGTTTTGAGAGCCACTATATTTGGTGTGGCTGATTTAGTAGTTTTACAAATTTGATTGGTTGAAGATGAAGATCCGTTTCCTATTTGGTTGTGTATGTTGGAGGAGAAGCGGTTAAATGAGAGAGTAATTATTCATATATGGCAGAAATAAGTCCATGTCTATGGGGGTCAGATTTTCAAGCATTTTCAAAGACCGTGAAGTCAGGAGTTTGTGTGTCAGTGGGTTTGTTGTGTTCCAAAAAAAAAATTATTTGGAGATATAGAAAGGTTTCTGTAGATGTTTTGCATAAGTCTGGAAATAGTATGATATTTTGAGAATGAAAGAAATTATGAACTCTAATTAAACCTACATTTGACCATGCTGAAAAAGAATTTGGGAAGGACCATGCTGGGTAGAAGGAAGGGTTACGTAAGAATGAAAGGAGGGGATTATGTTTGGATATGAGTCCAAATCTGGTTTTCAATCTGTCCCAAATGGAAAGGCTGTGTTTGGTAATAGGATTTGTGATTTTCTTCCACTGTGTAGGAGTTAACCATAGTAAATTTACAATAGAAAGAGGGTCACAGTCGATTGACTCCAATGATACACTTAATGGAATTTCCTTCTTAGCGTGATATTTGGGTGCTAGTTGTGCTGCGTAATAATATTTGGTGAAATCTGGCACACTAAAGCCTCGTACACACGATCGGATATTCTATGGATTCTAATCCGATGGTTTTTTCCATCGGAAATCCGATGAAGCTGACTTCCATCAGTCTTGCCTACACACCATCAGTCAAAAAACCGACCGTTCCAAACGCGGTGACATAAAACACTCCGATGAGCCGAGAAAAATGAAGTTTAATGCTTCTGAGCATGCGTGGGTTTTTTATCCGATGGACTTGCCCATAGACGATCGGAATTTGCTATCGGTTTTTGATCCATCGGAAAAATTTAAAACATGTTCTATTTTTTAAAACTGATGGAAAAAAGACTGATGGGTCCCATACACGATCGGTTTGTCCACTGTTTTCATCTGTAAAACTGATTGTGTGTACAGGGCTTAAGACCGCCTCTAATACGGGGGGGGGGGGGGAATATAAAGTTAATTTGGGTAAACGATATTTGAGTGAGCCCCAAATGAATTGATTGTTTTTTTGTTGTAAAATACGTAGAAAATGTGAAGGGATTGTTATGGGTAGTACTCTAAAGAGGTATAAAAGTTTAGGGAGGATAGACATTTTGATCACTGTTATTCTACCCATCCATGCCAACGGTAGAGAAGACCAATTAGCTAGGAGTTTAGTAAGCTGTGTAAGCATAGGTGGGTGGTTGACTGTGTAGAGGTCAGATGGATTTGCTGTAAAATTTATGCCTAGATAAGAAATATGTGAGGTCGACCAGACAAACGAGAGAGAATCATGAAGTTGAGTTTGGAGAGTAGGTGATAAAGAAATGTTTAGGGCTGTGGATTTGTGGAAGTTTATTGTTAGGCCTGATAATTGTTCGAATTTGAAAAGAATATCCATGAGAGGCGGTGCTGATAACGGGGGCGAAGTAAGAAATATCAGGACATCATCTGCAAGTAGGCATAATTTGTGGTGATGACCCCCAAGTTCCAATCCTTTGATGTTTGAGTTAGATCGAATGAGTTGTGCTAGGGGTTCAATGGCTAGGGCAAAGACGAGAGGGTATAAAAGGCATCCCTGCCTGGTACCTCTCTCGATATTAAAGGGGTCGGAACGGTATCCTGAATAAGATATATAAGCTTTTGGGTTTTGATATAAGGTATCAATCCAACGCAAGAAATTCGCTCCGAATCCCCAACTCTGGTGTATCGGTATGAAGATAAGGCCAAGACAGTGAGTCAAAAGATTTTCGTATATCTAACGAGAGGAAACAGGTAGGGATACGACGAGAGTGGGCTGTATGTGCCAGAAGTGTAGCTCGGCGAATATTGTCACCAGTTTGTCTGAAAAGGGATAAAGCCAGTTTGATTCTTGTGGATCAAAGTACCTATTATGGGATTAAGTCGGGTTGCAAGAATTTTGGCCAATATCTTTATATCTAGGTTAAGAATGGAAATCAGTCTGTAATTTGACCATGAGGCATCATTAGTATTTGGTTTAGGTATCATGGAGATGGAAGCGGTGAGAGATTCAGTACGAAAAGGATTGTCCATTAAGCAGAGAGTTGAAGGCCTCAACCATAAGTGGTGATAAAATTGTGGAAAACCGTTTATAATAGGCAGATGAAAAGCCATCTACACCAGGGCATTTACGGGGTTTCAATGTTTTTATTGTGGTCTGAATTTCTGTTAGTGTGATAGGTTTGTCTATATTTTCCTGATGTGTTAGGGAGAGATAAGGAAGATTAATAGAGGATAAGAGCGTAGTCAAATGAGATTGATCAAATGTATTTGTACTTTTGTATAGCGTGATAAGTTTTCTACGAAATGCGTTCAAAATTTTGAGTGGATTGCTGGTATAGTTTTCTTTTGTTAGTTTTAATCAAATAGGTTTCGGAATATGATCAAGTTTTCGGAATGCTAAGGCTAAAAATGTGTCTGGCTTGTTTGCCTTCATATAAAGGGAATGCGTGGATTTGCGAAGAATATTTTCTTCTGATTCTGTTTGATGGAGAGGGTGTTGTTTGGAAATCCTCAGAAGCTTTATAGAAAGCCTCTTCTAATTAATTATGGAGTTGACGTTTTTATCTTACAGTGGTGAGAGGCTTGGCTGATGCAGACCCCTCTAATATATGGTTTGAGGGCTTCCCAGTGGGTTCGAGGGTCTGTATTAGTAGTACTGTTATTCATAAGATAATCTTGTATGGCTGTTTCTACTTGTAATCGATATATGGGTTTTGTCAATAAACTATCGTTTATGTACCAAGTGTGGAGGTTGAATCTGGGAACCAAAGAAGAAAGAGTGGTTATAACTGCATTATGATCTGACCAGGTACAAGGCATAATATTTGAGTTTAGAATAAGTGCTGAGGTACCAATATTCACCAAAGGGTGGTCTATTCTGGATAACTGTTTGTTGGGAATAATACGTATATTGTCTTCTGGCAGGACTGTGTTCTCTCTCCATGTGTCTAAAGCCCTGTACACACGATCAGATTTCCTATGGATTCTAATCCGATGTATTTTTCAATCGGAAATCAGATGAAGCTGACTTCCATCAGTCTTGCCTACACACCATCAGTCAAAAATCCGACCGTCCCAAATGCTGTGACGTAAAACACTCCGATAAGCCAAGAAAAATTAAGTTCAATGCTTCTGAGCATGCGTCCACTTTATTCTGAGCATGCGTGGGTTTTTTATCCGATGGAGTTCCACACAGACGATCGGATTTTGCTATCGGTTTTTTTCCCCCATCGGAAAAATTTAAAACAACATGTTCTATTTTTTCACACCGATGGAAAAAAGACCGATGGGGCCCATACACGATCGGTTCATCTGATGAAAACAGTCCACCGGACTGTTTTTATCGGTGAAACCGATCGTGTGTACACGGCTTAAGAGAGAGTATTGGTTAAGGAGTCTTTGATAAGAGAGTCGAGGGGCCGTAGTTGGGGTTGGATTTGTCCAGAAATGGGTATAATATCAGATTTGAATTACCACCAAGAATGAGTGTGCCACTTTTATGTGTTTCTACTACTGATAATAAATGTGAGAGGAAAGATAAGGGGTTCTTATTGGGAGCATAGTAAGAAACTATAGTGATTTCATCATCTAACAAGAGACCGGAGAGTATAAGGTATCGACCTTCAGGATCTTTAAGTTCTTTCCGTAGGGTAAATGGAGTAGTATGATGGAAAGCAATCAATACTCTCCTTTGCTTAGTGTTTGCTGATGCAGTGAAAACCTGTGGGTATTTTCGACCAAAATATTTAGGGCAGGACTGTGTCGTGAAATGCGTTTCTTGTAAACAAACAACATGAGCTGAGAGTTTAGAAAAGGATCAGAAAGCTTTGGTGCATTTAGGAGGAGAGTTGAGACCCTGAACATTGAGAGTCAAAAGGTTTAGGGAAGTCATTTAAAAAAGAGCTAAGGACAGAGTTATTATTGGGTAGCAAATAATAGTTGTAACGGGAAGGCCCGGGGAACTCAGAATCGCTTAGAAAGTATGAGATACCCTTGCTTCAACTCCCCCAATGCCTCTTATGTGTCAACCACCCTGTGTCTCTATTAGGGGCACAGGGTGAATGAAAACCCCAATATGGTCTATGATAGCCATATTCAATGCTGCACATACATTGTACAGTATCTAGATTGGATGTGTACTGTGAGGGGGGGGGGTTGTGTAATCATTGCTGTGAGGAGTTAAGGTGATTTGCATTCTATTGTCTTTAATTAAGTCTGCTACTGTGACGATGTGGATTGGAGCTTGGTAAACCGTCTGGCTCCATATTATGGGATGTGGAAGTGTCTTCTGTGAGGAGGGGGGGGGGGGAATCAACCCTCCTGCCTAAGACTGTTTATCAAAGGAGAAGTTTGAACACACCTGACCTGTATCATCATTGTCATTGGACAGTTTAACCCGCCCTGTTCCCCAAAGGATGGGAGGGAAGGGTTTTGAAGAGAAATGTGTTACCATGTGTTTTGAAAATAAAGTCATTCCCTGTTTTGGAACTTGAATACAGAGCGTTGTCTCGTATCTGGGGGGAGAATCATTCGTATGGGGTCTAATTCGGCTGGTTGAAGTGTCTGGTGGCTGTCGTGTGGTTGGAAAGGGAATATCCTAACGGTGTTAACTCCTTTCATACTTGGGGTGTCGTTACAATAGTGTTATTTTATTTATTATATATATATATATATATATATATATATATATATATATATATTGTGAGGGTGCGACTTTGTGCGACCTTCAAGAGGGTTGGTTATTGCCACATTTGGTAAAGAGAGACACGCTGATGGAACAGCTGTGTCTTGGGCTATTTAGTTCAGAGGTAATTATGGAACGGGGCCCCACACAACAGAGGAAGTCTGTGTGCATGAGAGCCGAGTGGGCTCTCTTCCTCTGAAGTGGAGTCAAAGGCGGTGCATGTCTGCAGGAGGCAGACATCGTTAGTGATATAGCAACAAAGATGCGGACCAGGAGAAGCTAGGAGAAAGCTGAAACTCTTGGACACTGTGTGGGTCTGAGGAACAGACCGTCAGGCCTAGGCTAAAGGCCTGGATCGCTAGAAGGTAAAGCGACTGTTAGTATGAAGGATACAGGAATGGTGGAATCCCCCTGTAAATACTACAGATGTGTTTGTGAACTTTTGTGCTTTTAAATAAAAATGGGCTACCATGCCCTTAAACAGAGTTGCTGACTGGCTTGCATCACTGAAAAACGCATCTACTACGTGAGCTTAACAACCCCGAATCTCACAATATATATATATATATATATATATATTATAATATAATATAATATAATATAATATAATAAATAAAAGGGGGGAGGGGAGAATTAAGCTCCTAAGCGGAGCAAGCATCCAAAGGATAGTGTAAGAACACTAAAAAGAGGATACAAAAAAGTCCAAGGAGTGCCCAAACACCTGGGTTGGGTACTCAAGGAAACTGTGGAGGTGCAGTGGCGGTCTCAGGGACTACAACAGCCAACAAATAAATTATAAGTACAGGTCCTTCTCAAAAAATTAGCATATTGTGATAAAGTTCATTATTTTCTGTAATGTACTGATAAACATTAGACTTTCATATATTTTAGATTCATTACACACAACTGAAGTAGTTCAAGCCTTTTCTTGTTTTAATATTGATGATTTTGGCATACAGCTCATGAAAACCCCAAAATCCTATCTCAAAAAATTAGCATATTTCATCCGACCAATAAAAGAAAAGTGTTTTTAATACAAAAAAAGTCAACCTTCAAATAATTATGTTCAGTTATGCACTCAATACTTGGTCGGGAATCCTTTTGCAGAAATGACTGCTTCAATGCGGCGTGGCATGGAGGCAACCAGCCTGTGGCACTGCTGAGGTGTTATGGAGGCCCAGGATGCTTCGATAGCGGCCTTAAGCTCATCCAGAGTGTTGGGTCTTGCGTCTCTCAACTTTCTCTTCCCAATATCCCACAGATTCTCTATGGGGTTCAGGTCAGGAGAGTTGGCAGGCCAATTGAGCACAGTAATACCATGGTCAGTAAACCATTTACCAGTGGTTTTGGCACTGTGAGCAGGTGCCAGGTCGTGCTGAAAAATGAAATCTTCATCTCCATAAAGCTTTTCAGCAGATGGAAGCATGAAGTGCTCCAAAATCTCCTGATAGCTAGCTGCATTGACCCTGCCCTTGATAAAACACAGTGGACCAACACCAGCAGCTGACATGGCACCCCAGACCATCACTGACTGTGGGTACTTGACACTGGACTTCAGGCATTTTGGCATTTCCCTCTCCCCAGTCTTCCTCCAGACTCTGGCACCTTGATTTCCGAATGACATGCAAAATTTGCTTTCATCCGAAAAAAGTACTTTGGACCACTGAGCAACAGTCCAGTGCTGCTTCTCTGTAGCCCAGGTCAGGCGCTTCTGCCGCTGTTTCTGGTTCAAAAGTGGCTTGACCTGGGGAATGCGGCACCTGTAGCCCATTTCCTGCACACGCCTGTTCACGGTGGCTCTGGATGTTTCTACTCCAGACTCAGTCCACTGCTTCCGCAGGTCCTCCAAGGTCTGGAATCGGTCCTTCTCCACAATCTTCTTCAGGGTCCGGTCACCTCTTCTCGTTGTGCAGCGTTTTCTGCCACACTTTTTCCTTCCCACAGACTTCCCACTGAGGTGCCTTGATACAGCACTCTGGGAACAGCCTATTCGTTCAGAAATTTCTTTCTGTGTCTTACCCTCTTGCTTGAGGGTGTCAATGATGGCCTTCTGGACAGCAGTCAGGTCGGCAGTCTTACCCATGATTGCGGTTTTGAGTAATGAACCAGGCTGGGAGTTTTTAAAAGCCTCAGGAATCTTTTGCAGGTGTTTAGAGTTAATTAGTTGATTCAGATGATTAGGTTAATAGCTCGTTTAGAGAACCTTTTCATGATATGCTAATTTTTTGAGATAGGAATTTTGGGTTGTCATGAGCTGTATGCCAAAATCATCAATATTAAAACAAGAAAAGGCTTGAACTACTTCAGTTGTGTGTAATGAATCTAAAATACCTGTATATGAAAGTCTAATGTTTATCAGTACATTACAGAAAATAATGAACTTTATCACAATATGCTAATTTTTTGAGAAGGACCTGTATAATAGGTTAGAAGTCTAACGAATCTCACATTTTAATAAACTTTGAAATAACTTTCAGGAGGGAAGTTATAATGTAGAGTAAGAGTGTCATAACTAAAGTGGTAAGTCAGAGGTTTTATGTTAATTATGTTATGTTAATTCGATATATCTCTTACATGTGATTAGAGAAAAACTATATAACAGAATGAACCAAATAACTATGAGATAAACTAACTATATAGAGAACCTAAACTATAATTTTAGTTATTGGTAAACTTACTAATAGAGAAAGTATAAAGTATGAATCTTGAGGATGTTATCAAGAGGATATAGTGTATTAGGTGTGAAAGGGGTAAGCCCTTAATAGAATATATTACCTATGCAGGATTCATCAGTTTATCTGTATTTCAGTCCATTAGATCTCCTTCTACAATGGGCGGTGAAGCAATGCGACTTCTCTTGGAGGGGGATTGATGATCAGGGGAGTCTTGTAACTTCTGAGGAAGACCATAGGGCTCTCAGCGTCTGGGGTCTTCTATTGGCGCTCCAGGTATTGACAGCCGAAGATGTTGTATGGTGCTTATTAGGTCATCAGTTGTTTTGCAGCAGGCCCGCTGATAGGCCAGTACAACTGGCCCTGTTGTACCGGGCCCAGCCAGCAGGGGGGCCCGGGCAGGCTGAACAGTTAAGTAATTAATTAAATAGTGTTAAAAGAAAAAATCCTCCCGCAATGACCGATCAGAGTTCGTCCCCCACTGGAAACAGTGACAGCCCCGCAGCACCAGCAATCCTCCTCTCCCTCACTGTCGGCTTCCACAGCTTTTACCGATAAGGGAAGGGGGCGCTACTCCCTGCACATACTTCTCGTCTCCACTGTGGATCCTCCACACACTCCCCCTTGTGCAGAGCCGGGATTGTCTGTTCCAGTGCAGTGAGTGAAGGGTGAGAAGTTTTAGCAGCATGGAGAACACAGGAAGTAGAAGCAGCAGTGACAGTCTGCCCAGAACTCCATCACAGACATCGGAGCTGTGCACAATTTCCTCCTCCTTCTCTGCAACTGTGAGTAACCCCCCTCCCCCCACTGCTCTGTATACTGCTGTGTGTACTGTATACTGCTCTGTATACTGCATACTGCTGTATGTACTGTATACTGCACTGTATACTGCTCTGTGTGTACTGCTCTGTATACTGCTCTGTGTGTACTGTATACTGCTCTGCAGACTGATCTGGGGGGATTATACTGCAGGACAGACTGACTTGGGGAAGGGATGTACTGGGGTACAGATTGACCTGGGGGGATTATACTGGGGGACAACTGATCTGGGGGGGTAATAAAGGGAAACAGACCTGGGGGGATTGTACTGGGGAACAGACTGACCTTTCGGCCACACCCAATGTTCATCACGGCATCACATTACTACTCTTCTTGGCTTCTTGGGTCACCCAAAAGGGTGTCCCAGGTCTTTTACATTTCTATAATGTATACTGCAAATAAAAAAAAAAAAAATTGCTGTGCACCACTAAAGTGTTCGGGTTTGGCTTGACAAAAAGGTGGCAACTAGAGTTGAGCGGGTAGCTGGATATTCGGGTCCGGCGGGTTTGGCCGAACTTCGGAAAAAAGTTCGGATTCGGGACCGAACTTTAACCCGAACCCGGACCCGGACCCCATTGAAGTCAATGGGGACCCGGACTTCTGACGACTAAAAAGGCTCTAAAAAAGTAATGGAAAGGGCTAGAGGGCTGCAAATGGCAGCAAAATGTTGTTAAGAACATGGCAAGTGCTCTGCAAACAAATGTGGATAGGAAATAACTTAAAAGAACATAAAAAAAATTAAAAAATAAAAAAATATGCTGGAGGCCCCCTTTTCAGCAGAAGAGGTACAGGAAGTCATTAAGAACCTCAGAAACTCAACGGCACGATGCCACACATATGGTGGGAATGCCCCAGAATACGCCCTTTCTGGAATAAATTATTTAATTTAATGGATAAGCTAGTGGGAAAATAAAATACTTTGAAATAAAAATGTAGCGGGGTGCTAAATTTAAGGAAAGTGTTTGAGTGGTAAATAGGCTCAAATACCCTAATTCTGTAGGATTCATGGACCATTTTGTCCTCGGGGGACAGTATTGGTGTGCAGTTCCCTGCGGCCTACAGGTGGCGCCTTTTGTGTCCCCTCTTGGCAGTAGTACAGTGGGGCGGGGAACCTGCTGTGCATGCCGGGAGAGCATATAAAAGGGGCAGACCTTTGGCCTGGGGGCTGATGTCCAGTGGGGTCCGCGCCCAGGTGCCTTCGGCCTGGGTGCATGTGTTCCTGTTCCATCTCGGGCATCTTTAGCCCGGGGTGAGGTACTATCCTGGAGTTCTTGCTGCCCTGGGTATGGAGGCCTAGGGGCGGGAGTAAAGCCTGGAGTCCAGAGCCGCCTCGTGTAGGGGACCCTGTTCCAGGGAAGGGAGGATCATTCTGATGGACCGATGCGGGAGTCACGGTGAAGGAATGGTCTGTTGACTCCCTGGAGAGATGTCTTCCCCTTGATATGGGCTAGGTTCGTAGAAGGAGAAGCTCAAGGTCACCTTGACTGTATCAGAGGCCTTATTCAACCGGCCCGTGGCAGGGGCCTTATACACCCTGGTCTGTGGCTGAGACCAAAGTTCTCCAGGCCCGTGGCAGGGGCCTTGTACACCCGGTCTGTGGCAGAGACCAACCTCAATGTCTGTGGCAGAGACCGTGCGCCAAAAACTGTTTGAGAAACCTAAGCAGTGAAGTGAATGTGCTACGTTTGTGCCTGGACCTCCTCCACACCTTAAGCTGTCCTGTTTCTTTGCTCTAACCTTTTCTATCTGAGTACAGTTTATTTTGCCATGAGAGAATAAGAGTTGGAGTTTCAGCTGGTGTGGACATTGACTTTACTGGCAATTAAAGGACTTGCCTCTACCTACAGTAGAGGTGAGAATCATCCTCTGGAGGAGTTTTGACTCCGGCTGTGGACACGGCCCGTCAAGTACACCACTCAACCTCTTTATATAGGAGGATACGGGCTGGTAGTGCGGTGTGCCTTTCTCCCTCCTGCGAAGAGCCAACAACATAAAGGCAGGTAAGGGGGAAAGGATCTGTGCGCTACAAAAAAATAAAATAAAAATTTTAATCTTGGCCTAGCAGGACGAGGTCCATATGGAGTAGGAGGTTGAGGTGGCGGTGGATGTGGCTGTGTAGGTGTAA
The DNA here is from genome assembly GCA_029206835.1 of Rana muscosa. Taxonomy (NCBI): domain Eukaryota; kingdom Metazoa; phylum Chordata; class Amphibia; order Anura; family Ranidae; genus Rana; species Rana muscosa. Next base: position 998,083,154 of record CM055118.1, read on the forward strand.
GCGGCGGTGGAGGAGGACGAGGTAGCCAACACTGGTTCAAAAATACAACAATGGCTGGGTAAGGCCGGTGATGTGTCGAATTCTGTCCCCTGTCGAATAGTGTCCGCCCTGTACTGCGCTTGCTGAGTATGTAGGACAAGGGGATTTCAAAAATCTCCCAAGACTAACGGCGCCTGCGTGTTGAGTTCAGGTGAAGGCCACACCATCCGTGGTTCAAGCCGAGCCAAGCAAGGCCGCGATCGAAGCGAGCCCGTGAGGGGCCCTGTTACTATGTGCTACCGTATGTCCTCTTGGATGGTGGGGCTTGAACCTGCACTCACAGCGCAGGCGCCGTTCATCTTCGGAGATTTTGTGAATCTCCTTGTCCTCTGTACTGCGCAAGCGCTGCGCCTGCGCAGTACGGGCCGGGCACAATCCGATGGCCGGACAGTTTTTGTCACAACACCGGTATACATGTCTATTCTGCACAAGGTACGGACAAGTCCTGTGGGATCCATGCCTGGTTCATTTTAATGAACGTGAGCTTGTCCACATTGGCTCTGGACAGGCGGCTGCGCTTGTCTGTGATAACGCCCCCTGCCGTGCTAAATACACGTTCAGATAATACACTGGCTGCAGGGCAGGCCAGCACCTCCAAGGCATAAACGGCAAGCTCAGGCCATGTGCCTAATTTGGAGACCCAGAAGTTAAAGGGGGCAGACCCATCATCCAGTACGTGTAGGCCTGTGGACACATACTGCTCAACCATGTTGGTGAAATGCTGCCTCCTGCTAAGACGTTCCATCTCAGCTGGTGGTGCTGGTTGTTGTGGCGTGCTGACAAAGCTTTTCCACATTTCGGCCATGCTAACCCTGCCTTCTGAGGTGCTGCCGGTGCCCCGGCTGCGTTGGTGACCTCTTCCTCCTCCTCTGCCTTCGCCTTGTGCTTCCACCGTACGCCCGCTGTCAGGTGGGAATGCCACCAGCAGCGCGTCTACCAGCGTGCGCTTGTACTCGCGCATCTTACGATCCCGCTCCAGTGAGGGAATTAAGGACGGTACGTTGTCCTTGTAACGGGGATCCAGCAGGGTGGCCACCCAGTAATCAGCACCAGTTAAAATGTGGGCAACTCGGCTGTCGTTGCGGAAACACTGCAGCATGTAATCGCTCATGTGTGCCAGGCTGCCCAGAGGCAAAGAAAAGCTGTCCTCTGTGGGAGGTGTATCGTCTGTGTCCTCTGTATCCCCCCAGCCACGCACCAGTAATGGCCACGAGCTGGTCTGAATGCCACCCTGCTGTGAACATGGCTCCTCCTCCTCCTCCTCCTCCTCCATCTCCTCCTCCACCTCGTCATCCTCCAGAACTGTGCCCTTTCTGCCGGACAATTGTGTACCTGGCGTTTGTTGGTGCAGGAACCCACCCTCGTAGCCACTTGTGAAAGACTGCCCTGAAAGCCTTTGAAATGATCCCGCTTCCTCCTCCTCCTCCTCATCCTCCTGTGCCACATCCTCTTCCATCATCGCACGAAGCGTTTTTTCAAGGAGGCATAGAACTGGGATAGTAACGCTGAGAACGGCGTCATTGGCACTGGCCATGTTGGTGGAGTACTCGAAACAGCGCAACAAGGCACACAGGTCTCGCATGGAGGCCCAGTTATTGGTGGTGAAGTGGTGCTGTTCCGCAGAGCGACTCACGCGTGATTGCTGCAGCTGAAACTCCACTATTGCCTGCTGCTGCTCGCACAGTCTGGCCAGCATGTGCAAGGTGGAGTTCCACCTTGTGGGCACGTCACATATGAGGCGGTGAGCGGGAAGGCCGAAGTTACGCTGCAGCTCTGACAGGCGAGCAGCAGCAGGGTGAGAACGCCGAAAAGTGCGCACAGACAGCCCGCACTTTCTGCAGCAGCTCTGGCATATTGGGGTAATTTTTAAGGAACCTCTGGACCACCAAGTTCAGCACATGCGCCAGGCAAGGGATGTGCGTCAAACCGGCTAGACCCAGAGCTGCTACGAGATTTCGCCCATTATCGCACACCACCAGGCCGGGCTTGAGGCTCACTGACAGCAACCACTCATCGGTCTGTTGTTCCATGTCCCTCCACAACTCCTGCGCGGTGTGGGGATTTTCCCCCAAACAGGAAAGTTTTAAAACTGCCTGCTGTCGTTTACCCCTGGCTGTGCTGAAGTTGGTGGTGAAGGTGTTACGCTGAATGGATGAGGAGGCGGTAGAGGATGAGGAAGCGGAGAAGGAGGAGTTAGCAACAGGAGGCAAACTGAAGCGCCCTGCAATCCTCGGTGGTGGAAGGACATGCGCCAAACCGCTATCTGCCTCAGGCCCAGCCGCCACTGCATTTACCCAGTGTGCTGTTAGGGAGATATAACGTCCCTGACCGTGCTTACTGGTCCACGCATCCGTAGTTAGGTGGACCTTGCCACAGATGGCGTTGCGCAGTGCACACCTGATTTTGTCCCCCACCTGGTTGTGCAGGGAAGGGATGGCTCGCCTGGAAAAGTAGTGGCGGCTGGGCACGACGTACTGTGGGACAGCCAATGCCATCAGGCTTTTAAAACTCTGCGTCTCCACCAGACGGAATGACAGCATTTCAAAGGCCAGGAATTTTGAAATGCTGGCATTCAGGGCCAGGGATCGCGGGTGGCTAGGGGGGTACTTCCTCTTCCGCTCCAATGTTTGGGAGATAGAGAGCTGAACGCTTCCATGGGACATTGTGGAGATGGTTGGTGACCCAGGTGGTAGTGTTGCTGGCAGATCCTCTGTTTGCGGGGTGACAGGTGCCACTGTCACTACAGAGGTGGATGAAGAGGCCGAGACTGCAGCAGAAGAGGAAGCAGGAGGAGCCAGAGACCTTTCTTGGTTTTTGAGGTGTCTACTCCACTGCAGCTCGTGCTTTGCACTTAGATGCCTGGTCATGCAGCTTGTGCTCAGGTTGAGAACGTTTATGCCTCGCTTCAGGCTCTGATTGCACAGCGTGCAAACCACTCGTGTCTTGTCATCAACACACTGTGTGAAGAACTGCCACGCTAGGGAAGTCCTTGGACCTGGCTTTGGTGTGCTCGGTCCCTTGCTGCGTTGGGCAGTAGCAGATGTACTGTCTAGGGGACGAATGCTCCGTTTTTGCACCCTGCTCCCTCTTCTGCTGTGCTGGTGGCTCTGTGCGACCACCGCCTCTTCCTCCGAACTACACTGGTCACCTGCATAACGTTGATTCCATGTGGGGTCGAGGACCTCATCGTCCTCCACATCATCTTCCACCCAGTCTTCACCCCTGCCCTCCATGTCTGTCTGCACAATTGCGAAAGCAGCAGCAGTTGGCACCTGTGTTTCGTCATCATCCGAGACGTGCTGCGATGGTCCTCCCATGTACCCATCATGAAACATAAGTGGTTGGGCATCGGTGCACTCAATCTCTTCCACTTCTGGGGCAGGGCTAGGTGGATGGCCCTGGGAAACCCTGCTAACAGAGTCATCGAAAAGCAGAAGAGACTGCTGCATGATTTGGGGCTCAGACTGCTTGGCTGATTTGCAAGGGGGTGAGGTGAAAGACTGATGGACATGGGCTTCAGGTGCCAACTCTGATCTTTCATCAGAAGAGTGGGTGGGAGACAATGTGAAGGAACCCGAGGCACTGTCAGCAACCCAATCTACTATCGCCTGTACTTGTCCTGGCCTAAACATTGGTACAGCCTCATTAGGCGCGACAAAATACCGCCGCAGGCTCGGTCGCCTACTCGCACCTGAGGAAGGTGTTTCACTTGTGCGTGTAGCTGGCACAGATCCACCACGTCCTCTCCCTGCAACAGGAGCTCCACCAGCAGCACCACGACCGGGGCCACCACGTCCCTTTGACCTTCCCCTCATATTTTCCAAATTTAGGATCTTGCCCTAAATGGCGTTTTTTGGAAGACCACAACACACCCACAGTACGTAATGGCTGAAACGCACAGCTACAGAACTGCAGAAAATGCTATTAAAAAAAAAAAGGTTGTTTTTTTTAGTATAGCACAGTACAAGGAAAATATATAGAAATTGTTTATTTCACACACCTCCAGATGTGTATTTCACACTGCAAAATATTTTCTGTGGCCCTAAATGGCGTTTTTTGCCAGACCACAACACACCCACAGCACGTAACCGCTGAATCGCACAGCTACAGAAAATGCTATTAAAAAAAAAAGGTTGTTTTTTTTAGTATAGCACTGTACAAGAAGAATATATAGAAATTGTTTATTTTACACACCTCCAGATGTGTATTTCACACTGCAAAATATTTTCTGTGGCCCTAAATGGCGTTTTTTGCCAGACCACAACACACCCACAGCACGTAACCGCTGAATCGCACAGCTACAGAAAATGCTATTCAAAAAAAAGGTTGTTTTTTTTAGTATAGCACTGTACAAGAAGAATATATAGAAATTGTTTATTTTACACACCTCCAGATGTGTATTTCACACTGCAAAATATTTTCTGTGGCCCTAAATGGCGTTTTTTGCTAGACCACAACACACCCACAGCACGTAACCGCTGAATCGCACAGCTACAGAAAATGCTATTCAAAAAAAAGGTTGTTTTTTTTAGTATAGCACTGTACAAGAAGAATATATAGAAATTGTTTATTTTACACACCTCCAGATGTGTATTTCACACTGCAAAATATTTTCTGTGGCCCTAAATGGCGTTTTTTGCAAGAGCACAACAACCCCAACAGTATATAACCGCTGAATCGCACAGCTGCAGAGGCCAGAGAATGCTATTCAAAAATAATGTTGTTTTTTCACACACCTCCAGATGTGTATTTCACACTGCAAAATATTTTCTGTGGCCCTAAATGGCGTTTTTTGCAAGAGCACAACAACCCCAACAGTATATAACCGCTGAATCGCACAGCTGCAGAGGCCAGAGAATGCTATTCAAAAATAATGTTGTTTTTTCACACACCTCCAGATGTGTATTTCACACTGCAAAATATTTTCTGTGGCCCTAAATGGCGTTTTTTGCACGAGCACAACAACCCCAACAGTATATAACCGCTGAATCGCACAGCTGCAGAGGCCAGAGAATGCTTTTTAAAAATAATGTTGTTTTTTCACACACCTCCAGATGTGTATTTCACACTGCAAAATATTTTCTGTGGTCCTAAATGGCGTTTTTTGGAAGAGCACAACACAACCACAGTATTTAACCACTGAATCGCACAGCTATAGAAGTGCAGAGAATGCTATTCAAAAAAAATGTTGTTTTTTTTAGTATAGCACTGTACAATATATAGAAATTGTTTATTTTACACACCTCCACATGTGTATTTCACACTGCAATTTATTTTCTGTGGCCCTAAATGGCGTTTTTTGGAAGAGCACAACAACCCCAACAGTATATAACCGCTGAATCGCACAGCTGCAGAGGCCAGAGAATGCTATTCAAAAATAATGTTGTTTTTTCACACACCTCCAGATGTGTATTTCACACTGCAAAATATTTTCTGTGGCCCTAAATGGCGTTTTTTGGAAGAGCACAACACAACCACAGTATTTAACCACTGAATCGCACAGCTATAGAAGTGCAGAGAATGCTATTCAAAAAAAATGTTGTTTTTTTTAGTATAGCACTGTACAATATATAGAAATTGTTTATTTTACACACCTCCACATGTGTATTTCACACTGCAATTTATTTTCTGTGGCCCTAAATGGCGTTTTTTGGAAGAGCACAACAACCCCAACAGTATATAACCGCTGAATCGCACAGCTGCAGAGGCCAGAGAATGCTATTCAAAAATAATGTTGTTTTTTCACACACCTCCAGATGTGTATTTCACACTGCAAAATATTTTCTGTGGCCCTAAATGGCGTTTTTTGCAAGAGCACAACAACCCCAACAGTATATAACCGCTGAATCGCACAGCTGCAGAGGCCAGAGAATGCTTTTTAAAAATAATGTTGTTTTTTCACACACCTCCAGATGTGTATTTCACACTGCAAAATATTTTCTGTGGCCCTAAATGGCGTTTTTTGGAAGAGCACAACACAACCACAGTATTTAACCACTGAATCACACAGCTATAGAAGTGCAGAGAATGCTATTCAAAAAAAATGTTGTTTTTTTTAGTATAGCACTGTACAATATATAGAAATTGTTTATTTTACACACCTCCACATGTGTATTTCACACTGCAATTTATTTTCTGTGGCCCTAAATGGCGTTTTTTGGAAGAGCACAACAACCCCAACAGTATATAACCGCTGAATCGCACAGCTGCAGAGGCCAGAGAATGCTATTCAAAAATAATGTTGTTTTTTCACACACCTCCAGATGTGTATTTCACACTGCAAAATATTTTCTGTGGCCCTAAATGGCGTTTTTTGGAAGAGCACAACACAACCACAGTATTTAACCACTGCATCGCACAGCTATAGAAGTGCAGAGAATGCTATTCAAAAAAAATGTTGTTTTTTTTAGTATAGCACTGTACAATATATAGAAATTGTTTATTTTACACACCTCCACATGTGTATTTCACACTGCAATTTATTTTCTGTGGCCCTAAATGGCGTTTTTTGGAAGAGCACAACAACCCCAACAGTATATAACCGCTGAATCGCACAGCTGCAGAGGCCAGAGAATGCTATTCAAAAATAATGTTGTTTTTTCACACACCTCCAGATGTGTATTTCACACTGCAAAATATTTTCTGTGGCCCTAAATGGCGTTTTTTGCAAGAGCACAACAACCCCAAGAGTATATAACCGCTGAATCGCACAGCTGCAGAGGCCAGAGAATGCTATTCAAAAATAATGTTGTTTTTTCACACACCTCCAGATGTGTATTTCACACTGCAAAATATTTTCTGTGGCCCTAAATGGCGTTTTTTGCAAGAGCACAACAACCCCAACAGTATATAACCGCTGAATCGCACAGCTGCAGAGGCCAGAGAATGCTTTTTAAAAATAATGTTGTTTTTTCACACACCTCCAGATGTGTATTTCACACTGCAAAATATTTTCTGTGGCCCTAAATGGCGTTTTTTGGAAGAGCACAACACAACCACAGTATTTAACCACTGAATCGCACAGCTATAGAAGTGCAGAGAATGCTATTCAAAAAAAATGTTGTTTTTTTTAGTATAGCACTGTACAATATATAGAAATTGTTTATTTTACACACCTCCACATGTGTATTTCACACTGCAATTTATTTTCTGTGGCCCTAAATGGCGTTTTTTGGAAGAGCACAACAACCCCAACAGTATATAACCGCTGAATCGCACAGCTGCAGAGGCCAGAGAATGCTATTCAAAAATAATGTTGTTTTTTCACACACCTCCAGATGTGTATTTCACACTGCAAAATATTTTCTGTGGCCCTAAATGGCGTTTTTTGGAAGAGCACAACACAACCACAGTATTTAACCACTGCATCGCACAGCTATAGAAGTGCAGAGAATGCTATTCAAAAAAAATGTTGTTTTTTTTAGTATAGCACTGTACAATATATAGAAATTGTTTATTTTACACACCTCCACATGTGTATTTCACACTGCAATTTATTTTCTGTGGCCCTAAATGGCGTTTTTTTGAAGAGCACAACAACCCCAACAGTATATAACCGCTGAATCGCACAGCTGCAGAGGCCAGAGAATGCTATTCAAAAATAATGTTGTTTTTTCACACACCTCCAGATGTGTATTTCACACTGCAAAATATTTTCTGTGGCCCTAAATGGCGTTTTTTGCAAGAGCACAACAACCCCAAGAGTATATAACCGCTGAATCGCACAGCTGCAGAGGCCAGAGAATGCTATTCAAAAATAATGTTGTTTTTTCACACACCTCCAGATGTGTATTTCACACTGCAAAATATTTTCTGTGGCCCTAAATGGCGTTTTTTGCAAGAGCACAACAACCCCAACAGTATATAACCGCTGAATCGCACAGCTGCAGAGGCCAGAGAATGCTTTTTAAAAATAATGTTGTTTTTTCACACACCTCCAGATGTGTATTTCACACTGCAAAATATTTTCTGTGGCCCTAAATGGCGTTTTTTGGAAGAGCACAACACAACCACAGTATTTAACCACTGAATCGCACAGCTATAGAAGTGCAGAGAATGCTATTCAAAAAAAATGTTGTTTTTTTTAGTATAGCACTGTACAATATATAGAAATTGTTTATTTTACACACCTCCACATGTGTATTTCACACTGCAATTTATTTTCTGTGGCCCTAAATGGCGTTTTTTGGAAGAGCACAACAACCCCAACAGTATATAACCGCTGAATCGCACAGCTGCAGAGGCCAGAGAATGCTATTCAAAAATAATGTTGTTTTTTCACACACCTCCAGATGTGTATTTCACACTGCAAAATATTTTCTGTGGCCCTAAATGGCGTTTTTTGGAAGAGCACAACAACCCCAACAGTATATAACCGCTGAATCGCACAGCTGCAGAGGCCAGAGAATGCTTTTTAAAAATAATGTTGTTTTTTCACACACCTCCAGATGTGTATTTCACACTGCAAAATATTTTCTGTGGCCCTAAATGGCGTTTTTTGGAAGAGCACAACACAACCACAGTATTTAACCACTGAATCGCACAGCTATAGAAGTGCAGAGAATGCTATTCAAAAAAAATGTTGTTTTTTTTAGTATAGCACTGTACAATATATAGAAAGTGTTTATTTTACACACCTCCACATGTGTATTTCACACTGCAATTTATTTTCTGTGGCCCTAAATGGCGTTTTTTGGAAGAGCACAACAACCCCAACAGTATATAACCGCTGAATCGCACAGCTGCAGAGGCCAGAGAATGCTATTCAAAAATAATGTTGTTTTTTCACACACCTCCAGATGTGTATTTCACACTGCAAAATATTTTCTGTGGCCCTAAATGGCGTTTTTTGCAAGAGCACAACAACCCCAACAGTATATAACCGCTGAATCGCACAGCTGCAGAGGCCAGAGAATGCTTTTTAAAAATAATGTTGTTTTTTCACACACCTCCAGATGTGTATTTCACACTGCAAAATATTTTCTGTGGCCCTAAATAGCGTTTTTTGGAAGAGCACAACACAACCACAGTATTTAACCACTGAATCGCACAGCTATAGAAGTGCAGAGAATGCTATTCAAAAAAAATGTTTTTTTTTTAGTATAGCACTGTACAATATATAGAAATTGTTTATTTTACACACCTCCACATGTGTATTTCACACTGCAATTTATTTTCTGTGGCCCTAAATGGCGTTTTTTTGAAGAGCACAACAACCCCAACAGTATATAACCGCTGAATCGCACAGCTGCAGAGGCCAGAGAATGCTATTCAAAAATAATGTTGTTTTTTCACACACCTCCAGATGTGTATTTCACACTGCAAAATATTTTCTGTGGCCCTAAATGGCGTTTTTTGGAAGAGCACAACACACCCACAGTATATAACCGCTGAATCGCACAGCTGCAGAGAATGCTATTCAAAAAAAAGGTTGTTTTGTTTTTTTAGTATAGCATAGTACAAGAAAAATATATAGAAATTGGTTATTTCACACAACTAGAGATATACACTGCAAAATATTTTTTTTGCCCAAAAATAGGTCTTTTTTGCGCACAACAAAGTGCCTTTTTTTTTTTTTGCAACAGCACAATAAAGTGCCTTTTTTTTTTTTTGGGGCCCAAAAATGGGTCTTTTTAGCAAAAGCACAATAAAGTGCCTTTTTTTTTTTTCTGCCCGAAATGGGTCTTTTAGCAAGAGCACAATACAGCCACAGTATGGAATAGGTGTATCACTCAACGTAATGCAGTGCTGGTGCACTGAGCTTGCAACACAAACAGATAAACCTATGCAGATCGCTGAGCTATTATATCTCTCAATCTGGACTCCTATCTAAATCTCTCTCCCTGAAAGCACAAACAGGATCCTGCCCCTACACTACACTACACTGTCTCTCTATCTTTTCTATCAGTAGATTGCAGAATCAGGACTAACTCCTATCATATAATTCTCTCCCTCACAGCAGCAGCAGCCAGGATCCTTTCCCTACACTGTCTAAAAGCAGAGTGACGATCTGTGCCGTGTGCCTCTTGCTTATATAGAAGCTGGTCACATGCTGGGTCACATGTTGCACTGACCAATCACAGCCATGCCATTAGTAGGCATGGCTATGATGGCTTCTAAGGGCACACCAGCTAATCAAATGGTGATTGGCTGGCCCCTGAAGCATTTCTAACTGCGCCATTAAATTCCCGAATCCGGACCCGAACCCGGACTTTAGCGCAAAATCCGGGTCCGGGTCCGGGGTCGGGAAAACGCCAAAATTCGGTACGGACCCGAACTTTACAGTTCGGGTCCGCTCAACACTAGTGGCAACCCTACCCTGGTGCCGCAAACTGATTCCTTGGGCCCGGCTAACAATTACACAGGTGTGTGCTTGCTTGGGAGGAGGGGAGGATTCAAGATCTACTACTACTGCCTGCAGATACAGTGCCATCCATGCCGCCAATGCCATAATGTGCTGCAGACAGTGCCACCCATGATCCTAATGCCATAACGCATGTGCTGCCTGCAGAGACAGTGCCACCCATGCTGCCAATGGCATTATGCCATGGGTGGCACTGTCTGCAGCACAACATGGCATTGGCGGCATGGGTGGCACTGTCAGCAGATAGCACATGTGTTATGGCATTAGCGTCATGGGTGGCACTGTCTGCAGCACATTACGGCATTGGCGGCATGGATGGCACTGTCTGCAGCACAATATGGCATTGGTGTCATGAGTGGCACTGTCTGCAGCACATTACGGCATTGGCGGCATGGATGGCACTGTCTGCAGCACAATATGGCATTGGTGTCATGGGTGGCACTGTCTGCAGGTAGCACATGCATTATGGCCCATAATGCATGTGCTGCCTGCAGAGACAGTGCCACCCATGCCGTAATGTGCTGCAGACAGTGCCACCCATGACGCTAATGCCATAACGCATGTGCAGCCTGCAGAGGCATTATGCCATTGGCGGCATGGGTGGCACTGTCTGCAGCACAATATGGCATTGGCCATATTGACTTTGTTTCAAGGCAGGGTCTGGGGAGGGGCCAGGGGTGGGGCTGAAGGAGGGACCGGGGGCGGAACCAGGGGTGGAGCTGAAGGGGGCCCCGTCAGGTAGGCTGTACAGGGCCCCATGATTTCTATCGGTGGCCCTGTTTTGCAGGCATATGAAGTTCCTTTAAAAGAAAAGCGGACAACAAAAGGAAACCCCCATCTATAAGATATCTGATGATGCTGGAGCACTTGTAGATGTGGTTTCATTGCTTTACGTTTGATGAGTGTTTGTTGAGACAGATCTTGGAATATTTGGTATTTATGACCCTGGAATGTAAGGGATTCTTTATTGCGAGCAGTTTCCAATAATTGCTCCTTAGTACGGAAATAATGAAACTTTATGATTATGTCTCTGGGTGGTCCAGAATCCTTGCGAGGGACCAGGGATCTATGTATTCTATCCATTTCTAAGCGTTCTATAGGAATAAAGGGGGCAAGTTCTTGAAAAAGTGCTGTAACTGTTGATTGAAGATCCTCAATTACCTCAGGGATACCGCGTTTCCGTAGGTTGGACCTCCTGGCCCTGTTCTCAAAATGTTCAATGCGATTTTGAAGAAGAGAATATTCATCTTTGAGGGATTCTAGTTCTTCTGTCTGGTTAGAGGTAATGACATCCACTTCATCCATCCTTTGTTCAAGGATAGTGGTGCGGCGGCCCACCTCACGAATCTTCCTTGTCAGTTTGTCTGATAGTATCTGAGGTATTCTGTAAGGCTCTATGGAGAATCCTTTCAAATTGATTTAATAAGTCAGAGTTATTTATAGGATTCTGTATATCTGTGGGGGTCACCCCAAGGTCAGAGAGGAGCTCACCTTTTGACAGGGAAGAAGGAGACCGGAGCTGCAGCTGTGAGTGTGAGCTTGCTGTATGAGGAAATGCTGAGGCCTCCATTTTAGCTGCAGTTTTAGTAAGCGCTTCCTGAGCCTTCTGTGGTTTCAGCTTTGCTTTCCTCACATTGTGCATTCTGTCAGAATGTGCCCGGGAGTCTCAGGTATGTGACAGGCACTGAGTTGAGGACTGATAAAATTTGTTAATATCTGGCCATCAGGTCCCGGTTTGTGCGCGGCGCTAAGCAGACATGTCCTGCTCAGTCAGCTTTGCGCATACGCCTTTTTGAACAAAAACTTTTCATTGCTATTTTAAAATTAGACCTGTAGATGTCTGTGACTATGCTGGATTCTTCTGCACTGTGCGCCCCAGACAGCAGCCACCTCGGCTCTTCCCTCCATACAGGCAGCCCATGCCTCTCTCTGGCAGGGAAAGATGCCCTGCCCCTCCCCCCAGCAGCTGTGTCCTCCGTGCAGAGCTCTCACAAGAGGGAGGAAGGGGAAAGGAGCTGTCGGCTGTAACAGCCACTAGATTTCATTAAGGGAGGCACACTCTTCCCGGGGATGGAGCCTAAACTGAAAACATCTAGGGGACAAACGGCAAACAAGCGGGACTGCATAGAGCTATGTACAGCCCGCACTTCCTCCCGGCCCTGGCCTCCTCGCTCCCAGGGCTGAGCTGACAGTAGTGATTTTGCTGTCACTACTTCTGCTAGTGGGCGGCGCCCCGCTCAGTGCGGCGCCCGGGGCAGGTGTCCCCCTAGTTTCAGCCTTGTATCCAGTCCCAAACAGGTAAGGATAAAAAGGAGAATGCTGTGCTGAAAACGTATACTTAACCAGTCCTATTCAGGTTGTGGGGGTGGAGCCACAACCCAGTGTATGCTGCCATGGTGTGGCAGGAAATATATTTAACAGTATGCATCAATACTTGTAACTATAGAACTGTTACTATGCACAGAAACACCAACATAGATATTCTAAGAACTTTTTAATTTCCTTTGTATTTTATTTAGCTGCGTTTTATTTAATTTTTTTTGCTTCTTATACAATATTTATCGTTTCTCTTTTTTAAAATAATGCTAGTACCGTGTTAACCACTTAAGCCCCGGACCATTTTGACTGGTTAAAGACCAGGCCCCTTTTTGCGATTCGGCACTGCGTCGCTTTAACTGACAACTGCACGGTCGTGCGACGTGGCTCCCAAACAAAATTGACGTCCTTTTTTTCCCCGCAAATAGAGATTTCTTTTGGTGGTATTTTATCACCTCTGCGGTTTTTATTTTTTGCGCTATAAACAAAAATAGAGCGACAATTTTGAAAAAAATGCAGTATTTTTAACTTTTTGCTATAATAAATATCCCCAAAAAATATATAGAAAAACGTTTTTTTCCTCAGTTTAGGCCGATACGTATTCTTCTACATATTTTTGGTAAAAAAAAAATTGCAATCGGCGTTTATTGATTGGTTTGCGCAAAAGTCATAGCGTTTACAAAATAGGGGATCGTTTTATGGCATTTTTATAAAAAATTTTTTTTTAATTTTTAATAGTAATGGCCGGCGAACAGTGATTTTTTTCGTGACTGCGACATTATGGCGGACACATCGGACACTTTTGACACATTTTTGGGACCATTGTCATATTCACAGCGATCAGTGCTATAAAAATGCACTGGTTACTGTGAAAATGACACTGGCAGTGAAGGAGTTAACCACTAGGTGGCGCTGTAGGGGTTAAGTGTTCCCTGCATTGTGTTTCTAACTGAGGGGGGCTGGGCTGGGCTCTGTGTCACATGACACCGATCTTCGCTCCGAGTACACAGAGCCAAGATCCATGTCATTGTCACTAGGCAGAGCAGGGAGATGCTTGTTTACACAAGCATCTCCCTGCTCTATACCTCCGTGAGACGATTGCAGGGATCCCCACGGCGATCGAGTCCACGGGACCCACGGTCCGTCTCACGGGGATGACGGCAGGGTCGCGAGTGTGCCGCCTGCGGCGCGTGCACGACCACACGGACAGGCACTTAAAGGGGACGTACAGGTACGTTGATGTGCCTGTCCGTGCCATTCTGCCGATGTACAAGTGAAACGCGAAAAAATTTGAATATAGTGCAAAAGTTCATTTATTTCACTAATGAAACTTAAATGGTGAAACTAATATATGAGATAGACCCATTACATGCAAAGCAAGATAGTTCAGGCCGTGATTTGTCATAATTGTGATGATTATGGCTTGCAGCTCATGAAAACCCCAAATCCACAATCTCAGAAAATTTTAATATTGTGAAAAGGTGCAATATTCTAGGCTCAAAGTTTCCCACTCTAATCAGATAATTAAGCCATAACTCCTGCAAAGGGTTCCTGAGCCTTTAAATGGTCTCTCAGTCTGGTTCAGTAGGAATCACAATCATGGGAAAGACTGCTGACCTGACAGTTGTGCAGAAAACCATCATTGACACCTTCTATAAGGAGGGAAAGCCTCAAAAAGGTAATTGCAAAAGAAGTTGGATGTTCCCAAAGTGCTGTATCCAAAGCACATTAATAGAAAGTTATGTGGAAGGGAAAAGTGTGGAAGAAAAAGGTGCACAAGCAGCAGGGATGACCGCAGCCTGGAGAGGATTGTCAGGAAAAGGCCATTCAATAGTGTAGTGTTGAGGGCTTTCACAAGGAGTGGACTGAGGCTGGAGTCAAGAGTCCCCACACACAGACGGATCCTGGACATGTGCTTCAAATGTCCTATTCCTCTTGTCAAGCCACTCCTGAACAACAAACAACGTCAGAAGCGTCTTACCTGGGCTAAAGAAAAACAGACCTGGTCTGTTGCTCAGTGGTCCAAAGTCCTCTTTTCTGATGAGAGCAAATTTTGCATCTCATTTGGAAACCAAGGACCCAGAGTATGGAGGAAGCATGGAGAGGCACACGCTGCAAGATGCCTGAAGTCCAGTGTGAAGTTTCCACAGTCTGTGTTGATTTGGGGAGCCATGTCATCTGCTGGTGTTGGTCCACTGTGCTTCATTAAGTCCAGGGTCAACGCAGCCACCTAGCAGGAGATTTTGGAGCACTTCATGCTTCCTTCCACAGACAAGCTCTATGGGGATGCTGACTTCATTTTCCAGCAGGACTTGGCACCTGCCCACACTGCCAAAAGCACCAAAACCTGGTTCAATGACCGTTGGATTACTGTGCTTGATTGGCCAGCAAACTCGCCTGACCTGAACCCCATAGAGAATCTATGGGGCATTGCCAAAAGAAAGATGAGAGACATGAGACCGAACAATGCAGAAGAGCTGAAGGCCGCTATTGAAGCATCCTGGTCTTCCATAACACCTCAGCAGTGCCACAGGCTGATAGCTTCCATGCCACGCCGCATTGAGGCAGTAATTGCTGCAAAAGGGGCCCAAACCAAGTACTGAGTACATATGCATGCTTATACTTTTCAGAGGTCTGGTATTGTTCTATGGACAATCCTTGTTTTATTGATTGCATGTAATATTCTAATTTTCTGAGATTGTGGATTTGGGGTTTTCATGAGCTGTAAGCCATAATAATCACAATTATGACAAATCACGGCTTGAACTATCTTGCTTTGCATGTAATGAGTCTATCTCATATATTAGTTTCACCTTTTAAGTTGCATTAGTGAAATAAATGAACTTTTACACGATATTCAAATTTTTCGAGTTTCACCTGTATATCTACAGGAGGCGGTCGGCAAGTGGCTAATTTGTTTTTTAGAGCATATATTCTCTATAGAATATATAGATATACTGTATATGTACTGCCATGTGCATTGAGCATGCCCAGGAACTTAGACTTTTGAGATATATTTCTACCATTTAGTTAATATAAGTCAAAACTCCCACAGCTGTCTTCATGAACCACACATAATACCAGTGCTGAAGCAAATTAATAGGAATACAAATGTTGCACTGTGTTACTAAATCCGATGTGTGTTGGTTATGTGTCCCAATACAAAGGATCATAATATTATCCCAAAAACTGTGATATGTGTCCCAACACCATAAATAGACATAGAAATGAAAAAAAAAAAGTGTGACACCACTATTCCACAGTGACCTACCAATAAAGAAAAATATAAATTCATAAATCAATAAACATAAATCCTGATGCAAGTCCACCACATATATGTAAATGTCCAAATAAAATAGGAGGGTTCCACCATCATTACAAATTTTGCCATATGTTTTCACTTGTGAATGACAATAAGCAGCCTTGTGAATTCCATACCAACACCAATTGCAGCCTCTTACCAAGAGATAAGACCCAAAATTATAGGTGGTCCTATAGCAGCATGTTGTCAGTAATCATCCATCCACAGCCTTGCAACTGTATGGCATACAGGTCCTTCTCAAAAAATTAGCATATTGTGATAAAGTTCATTATTTTCTGTAATGTACTGATAAACATTAGACTTTCAT
The DNA here is from genome assembly GCA_029206835.1 of Rana muscosa. NCBI lineage: Eukaryota > Metazoa > Chordata > Amphibia > Anura > Ranidae > Rana > Rana muscosa. The sequence continues at coordinate 998,099,501 of CM055118.1, forward strand.
ATATTTTAGATTCATTACACACAACTGAAGTAGTTCAAGCCTTTTCTTGTTTTAATATTGATGATTTTGGCATACAGCTCATGAAAACCCCAAAATCCTATCTCAAAAAATTAGCATATTTCATCCGACCAATAAAAGAAAAGTGTTTTTAATACAAAAAAAGTCAACCTTCAAATAATTATGTTCAGTTATGCACTCAATACTTGGTCGGGAATCCTTTTGCAGAAATGACTGCTTCAATGCGGCGTGGCATGGAGGCAACCAGCCTGTGGCACTGCTGAGGTGTTATGGAGGCCCAGGATGCTTCGATAGCGGCCTTAAGCTCATCCAGAGTGTTGGGTCTTGCGTCTCTCAACTTTCTCTTCCCAATATCCCACAGATTCTCTATGGGGTTCAGGTCAGGAGAGTTGGCAGGCCAATTGAGCAGAGTAATACCATGGTCAGTAAACCATTTACCAGTGGTTTTGGCACTGTGAGCAGGTGCCAGGTCGTGCTGAAAAATGAAATCTTCATCTCCATAAAGCTTTTCAGCAGATGGAAGCATGAAGTGCTCCAAAATCTCCTGATAGCTAGCTGCATTGACCCTGCCCTTGATAAAACACAGTGGACCAACACCAGCAGCTGACATGGCACCCCAGACCATCACTGACTGTGGGTACTTGACACTGGACTTCAGGCATTTTGGCATTTCCCTCTCCCCAGTCTTCCTCCAGACTCTGGCACCTTGATTTCCGAATGACATGCAAAATTTGCTTTCATCCGAAAAAAGTACTTTGGACCACTGAGCAACAGTCCAGTGCTGCTTCTCTGTAGCCCAGGTCAGGCGCTTCTGCCGCTGTTTCTGGTTCAAAAGTGGCTTGACCTGGGGAATGCGGCACCTGTAGCCCATTTCCTGCACACGCCTGTTCACGGTGGCTCTGGATGTTTCTACTCCAGACTCAGTCCACTGCTTCCGCAGGTCCTCCAAGGTCTGGAATCGGTCCTTCTCCACAATCTTCTTCAGGGTCCGGTCACCTCTTCTCGTTGTGCAGCGTTTTCTGCCACACTTTTTCCTTCCCACAGACTTCCCACTGAGGTGCCTTGATACAGCACTCTGGGAACAGCCTATTCGTTCAGAAATTTCTTTCTGTGTCTTACCCTCTTGCTTGAGGGTGTCAATGATGGCCTTCTGGACAGCAGTCAGGTCGGCAGTCTTACCCATGATTGCGGTTTTGAGTAATGAACCAGGCTGGGAGTTTTTAAAAGCCTCAGGAATCTTTTGCAGGTATTTAGAGTTAATTAGTTGATTCAGATGATTAGGTTAATAGCTCGTTTAGAGAACCTTTTCATGATATGCTAATTTTTTGAGATAGGAATTTTGGGTTGTCATGAGCTGTATGCCAAAATCATCAATATTAAAACAAGAAAAGGCTTGAACTACTTCAGTTGTGTGTAATGCATCTAAAATATATGAAAGTCTAATGTTTATCAGTACATTACAGAAAATAATGAACTTTATCACAATATGCAAATCTTTTGAGAAGGACCTGTATAACAGCAACAGGTTGTTCAATGGCACTCGGGAACTCTAGAGTACCTCAGCAGGGATTCCTACTCCCCATGTACATTAAGGCATGTAAGGGATAAGCAAGCATTCCATACATTCCATAGTGAAGCCCAAAGATTTTGTGTAATAAATATCTAATCACATACACTATATTGTCAAAAGTATTGGGACACCTGCCTTTACACGCACATGAACTTTAATGGCATTCCAATCTTAGTCCGTAGGGTTCATTATTGAGGTAGCCCACCCTTTGCAGCTATAACAGCTTCAACTCTTCTGGGAAGGCTGTCAACAAGGTTTAGGAGTGTGTCTATGGGAATGTTTGACCATTCTTCCAGAAGCGCATTTGTGAGGTCAGGCACTGATGTTGGATGAGAAGGCCTGGCTCGCAGTCTCCACTCTAGTTTATTCCAAAGATGTTCTATCGAGTTATGTGCAGGCCAGTCAAGTTTCTCCACCCCAAACTCAGTCATCCATGTCTTTATGGACCTTGCTTTGTGCACTGGTCCAAATCATAAAGTGGAGGGGGAAATATGGTCTGGGGTTGTTTTTCAGGGATTGGGTTTAGCCCCTTAGTTCCAGTGAAGGGACCTCTTAAGCATGCCAAGCCATTTTGGACAATTTCATACTTCCAACTTTGTGGGAAGAGTTTGGGGATAGGTGAAAATAGCAAATCCCTGCATTTTTTTTTCTTGTGTGTGTCACTTTGGAATAGTGATGTCACCTTTTGAATTTTTTATTTTTGGGGGGAAAATATCATCCTTTGCACTCGGAAACATCCCAGTGCAAAGGTTCATAATATTATCCCAAAAACAATAAAATAAAAAATGATGTACAGTATATAGCCAACACACATCTGATTTAGTAACACAGCACAACATTTGTATTATATTTCAGATATATTGCTTATTACACTTGTCAAGACTATTGGGGTAACATTTTTTAAAAAGGCCTTTATATTGTATATTGTATATTTTTCATATATATTCTATGAGCAAACCCGAAGGCCATCTTGTTAAAGAAAAAAAAGTTTCAACAGTTGAAACTGAGTTCACTGTCTTTAGAGAAGAGATTTTTGTAAGAGTTTCTAGACTCCTTGCTCATCAGTTTAGGTTATAAATTATGGGTCTTTGACACTTAAAGACAAGAAAAGGGTCCTCTGGCAGCGTTTAGACTAGAGACTCATTGTAACCTCACCCCAAGTATGAAAGGGGTTAACGCCGTTAGGATATTCCCTTTCCGACCACACGACAGCCACCAGACACCCCAACCAGCCGAATAAGACCCCATACAAATACTTCTCCCTCCACAGATGAGACAACCACTCTGTTTAGGTTTCCAACTGGTCTGACAATCTTTATTCAAAAACTGCAAGTTTTATACACACAGAGAGGAGGTTCTTACATTCTCCTCATTTTCCTCTGACAATACACCTTTGACCAGACCTAATTTACATGAGCTAATTAACTACAGCTGATGACTCAGACACATGACCTTTAGGCTAGCCTTACTGTCTCCTAAACTACAGTACCCATTATCAAAGGACTTCTTTACACAATACAGGGCCAATTATCACAACGAAAGATCCTCAGAAGCCATCCTAGATTCATTTACATCACAACAGGCAGGTGTGGGCTGGAGTTGGTGACATTAGCATCTAACAGTATGTGTCCCAACATTATGAAGGAGTCACTTTTTCAGTTAACCTGTTGAGTTCATAATCAAACAGTAAATAGTTCTTCACAGATATCCTGGGGAATATTGTGGAAAAATATCACTGTCCCATTTTAAAGCAATCCAAGACATATTCTTAATGTCCATTATTTTCTTGCTCACCCTGTGCCCAAAGTGACCCCTGTCACACATCTCCCCTTTCGGCAGGAGACTAACACAGGAGGAGACCCCAGACGGGTTGACTCCGAAGTTAGTCCATAGTTCCATTCCTCTAATGCCTGGACAACCCATCAGCATTGCCATTTTGCTTACCGGGTCAGTAGCTGATGGTGAAGTTGTAAGGTTGCAGGGCGAATAATGGAACTCAGTTCTGGAACAGTCACTTGCTTTGCTCTCTCAATGGCTCCCAAAACGTGTTGCTGATGCTCTTATGAAAGGTAAGGCAAAACCTGGGTGCAAATCCCATTTAACCTTTTGACAATTTCAGCCTGTTTGTGCATTTCAATGTTCAAGCCATGGGACATCTCATAATACATGACGTAGTGTCGTTGCATCTCTGATTTCTCCCTGGCTAACTTGTCACGTTCCAGTTCTAGACTGATATTTTGCCTGATCTAAGGTACATGTCGGGGGAGATAGTCTTACCCAGTTCTCAGCCGCAAGCAGGCCGGTTCCAGCAGCATGGGTCTGGGCACAGGTAGTCACTGGGTTGGCTTCAGCGGGGCCCATCGGGGCGTAAGCAGAAACAAGGGGGGCCAAATCATTCCCCAGTAGTACATCCGCTGGCAAATCCTTCATCACCCCCACATTCACGTGTCCCGAACCAACCCCCCAATCCAGATGAACACAGGCAACGGGTAGCCAGAAGACGGTGCCTCCTGCTACTCTTACGGCTACAGTGTCTCCGGTATGTTGGCTCTCTGGGATGAGGTTCTTCTGTAGTAGGGTCATGTTGGCGCCAGTATCACGTAGGCCCTTGGCTACCTTTCCATTGACCTAGACAGTCTGCCTGTGTTGCTGCCTGTTGTCCCGGTTAGCTGCTTGTATTGGATCAGTCTCGTGCAGGACGCTCCACTGTTCTTCCTCCTCAACGCAGTGGGCCGCAGGCATGGATGACTGGGGGTTCCTCCTTGCTGGCTGTCTCCACGACTGGGACTGCCTGGCTGGATTCAAGGGACAGTCTGGCTTTTTGTGCCCTAGCTGTTTACACCCGAAACACCTGATGGGTTGTGAGGAGTCCTGGGAGTTGAACCTGGGCTGCTGAGGATAAGTGGCCGCTGGTGGTGGTGCTGTAGGGCGGTACGACTGTGGTTGGTAGGCGATAGCCAGAGGGGGTGCTGCTCATCGATAATCCACCCGAGCTGTTATCTTGACCACAGGGTTATCTAGTTTGCGGGCGTCTGTGTATTCGTTCACCAGGCGAGCTGCTTCAGGCAAGGTGAAAGGTTTTCAGTCCCGGACCCACTCTCTGACTTCCAGGGACAGTTTGTCAAAGAAGTGCTCCAGCAGGAACACCTGCAGCACCTCTTCCCCAGATTCTGCTTGGCATCCAGCGACCCAGTGGGATGCAGTGCGGTGTAGGCGGCATGCCCACTCGATATACGAGTCTCCAGTCTGCTTGCTCGCCTCTCTGAACCGCTTCCGGTATGCCTCCGGTGTGACGGCATACCTGGCCAAAAGTGCTTCTTTTTTTTTCTTTTTTTCTTTTCTTTTTTATTTATCATAAGGAACAGGCCCCGCAAGGACCGACAGGTTACAGGGTAGTATATACTATACAGTACAAAACAGAGATCATCCAACAGAGAACATGTACGTACAGCAGGCTAGTCTCCCTAATCATTCTCCTGTGAGATTAAGTAATGGATCAGTAGCATGTGCTATGACAGGGTTTAGAGTCTCGCCTACTGCTGTGTGTAGGTAGAATGTGTCATGCTTGGGGCACTATGTGAACTTGCATTCAAGTGTGGAGTCTGCAGTGTGGCTCTCCCCACATGTACTTTGAGTTGACTGGCACTGTAGGAAAGCTGTGTGACTTTTTGCCGTCCCGCGGAGCCCGCTCCCCGGTTTTTTTTTGTACATAAAGTTCCCCCCCACCCCCCCCCCCCGCCGCGGCCCCCTTTCATAGGGGGAGCTACCGCAGCACGGAGGACCGGGGGCAGGAGCAGAAGATAGAGTAAAGAGGAAAAGGGAGTAGAAAGCATAGGGGATGGGATATAGGGAAAGAGGCGAAGGATGGAGGGGGGGATGGGGAGACCGTCCGTGGCCATGGAGCTTCTATCAGACGAGAGTCATACTTTGTTCACTGACTGGTATGTCACACCGTACCAAGTTTAATCTTGTCTAAGGCTGTATTATAGTACTATTAAGGGGTAATGTCGGATCTTCTCAGGGCCTGGCCCTCCTCGGAATAAATGAACATAGTCCATAGTTGCCAGGTTTTGGAGAATGTCTCTTGTCTGTTTTGCTCAGTAAGGATAAGGTCCTCCATCTTCCTTATTTCCTCTACCTTTTTGAGCCACAGATCGATGGACGGCGGGAGGGCAGATTTCCAGCAAAGCGGAATGCATGTCTTAGCCGCATCAAGTAGATGTCGTATCACTGATTTTTTATATTTCCTGTTGGGAATGTCGTTCCCATGAAGGAGGAAAAATGCTGGGTCGGCCGGAATGGGCCGCTCCGTGAGTTTTTGTATCGTCTCGTGAATAACTTTCCAGAAATGCTGTATCTTGGGGCAGGACCAAAAGATATGTAGTAAGGTCCCCTTTTCAATTTGGCAGCGCCAGCACCTATCCGATGCCGTCGGGAATATTTTTTGTAATAGCGCCGGGGTCTTGTACCAGCGTGACATAATTTTATAATTAGTTTCTTGGATCTTGGTGCAGATAGAGGATTTGTGTGTGTATTGAAGGATGTGCCGTCTTCTGGTGGGGCTAAACTGAGTCCCCAAGTCCTCTTCCCACTTAAGTAGACCCGGGGGGACAAAGTTGTCTGGGGGGTTGTTTATGAGAGTGTAGGTCAAAGAAAGCGTGTGGGGCAAAACTCCTGTGTCATTGCAAAGGTCTTCTAACGTCGTGGGCGGCTGGTCATTTTCGGAGGGTGGTGGGATGGTGTTGAGGAAATGGCGTATCTGTAGTGCTCGCATGAAATCTAGGTGGAATGGACCTGTAGGGTCAGATAGTTCCTCAATCGATTTCCACCTCCCCCTAGAACTGAAGTGGGAGGCTTGGTGTATACCCGATTCTGCCAGGGTCCGAAATGGTCCGTCCCTTAAACCTGGTGTAAATAGGGGATTGCCCAGTATTGGATATAAAGGAGAATTTGGAGTAAAAAGAGCCAATTTGGACATGAGGCGAGCGCATACCCTCGATGTGTTCCCAACCAACGGATGGCGCTTGGTCTCTGGCGGTAGTTCCTTATAGCACCATGGAGTACCTCGGAGAGGAATTATATGTTGAGCTTGTTCCACCTGAGTCCACAACTTGGTCTCTTGGTGGCGGCACCAATCTAGCAGTCTTCCTAAGTGGACCGCCTGGTAATAGGCGCGTAAGTTTGGTAATGCTAGGCCCCCGTATTGCTTGGAAAGGACAAGAATTGTGTTGGCTATTCTAGGTCTCCTTTTGGCCCATACAAACTCCGTGAACAGGGATTGTACCTGCTTAAAGTATGTAGATGGTATATGTATGGGCAGGGCCTGCATTAAATATATGAATTTCGGGAGGATAGACATTTTCAGTATATTGCAACGGCCCAGCCATGAATGAAGGCCAGTTTGCCATTGCTGTAGCAACGTCTTAATCTTTTTTAAGAGGGGGGGAAAATTCAGATCATATACTTTCGAGATTTTTTGAGGGATGTATGTGCCTAAATATTTCAGGGCTGTAGTTGTCCATTTCAACTTAAAGTTGGATTGGAGGAGCGTGAGTTGGGTCGGCGGTATATTTACCCCCATCGCCTCTGATTTGGCAAAGTTAATCTTTAAGTTGGATAGTGTGCCGTATGTTGTGAACTCACGTAGTAGGTTCGGGAGAGAGATCCCTGGGTTTGAGAGCGTGAACATCAAGTCGTCGGCGTAAGCCGACACTTTGTACTGGGATTTCTTTACCAGTATCCCTTTGATGTTCAGGTTTTGCCGTATGTGGGCTAGGAATGGTTCCAAGGATAGTGCAAAGAGAATGGGTGAAAGAGGGCAGCCCTGGCGTGTCCCATTTGTGATTAAGAAGGGGTCTGACAGGATTCCATTGACTCTAACCCTTGCCGCTGGCCGCGTATATATTGTTGTAATCCAGCTCAGCATGTTATCACCCAGACCCATATGTTTCAGTGTGGTGAACATGAAGTCCCAGTTCACCCTGTCAAAGGCTTTCTCAGCGTCCGTGCTGAGAAAGACACTTGGCGTTTTGGTGAGGGTTGCTTGGTACAACAGGTTCAGTACTTTAGTGGTGTTGTCCCTCGCTTCCCTGGAAGGAACAAAGCCCACTTGGTCTAGGTGAACAACTCGGGGTATGTGTGATTGAAGTCTCATGGCCAGTATCTTCGCGAACAGCTTCAAGTCTGTGTTCAACAGAGATATTGGCCGATAGCTCCCGCATTGTCCCAGGTCTTTCCCCTCCTTGGGGATCACCACTATTTGGGCTTGTAGCATAGTGTCATATAGTCTTTTCCCCTTGCTGAGGGTATTCAAGAGTGTAACTAAGTGGTTACCCAGTGATGTCTTGTAATACTGCACCGTGAGGCCGTCAGGCCCCGGGGCCCTACCTTGTTTAGTGATCCCTATCGCTCCTTGTAACTCAGCCAAAGTTATGGGTTCCTCCAGGAGTTGACAAACATCTGCCTCTAGGGAGGGCATTGTGGAGCCCTCTACATATTCCCTTATCTGGTCTGTCGATGGTCTTGTGGTGTTCAAGTTGTACAGGGTTTCATAGTATGTTTTGAACTCATGGGCTATTTGTTTTGGCAGTATTCTTTTCTGTCCTGTTGGGGTATGTATGTGCGGTATATATGAGGCCGTTGTCTGGGTTTTTAGTGTCCGCGCTAGAAGCCTGCCACATTTGTTCCCTGACTCATAGGATTTCCTGCGGGAGATCTGCAATGCCGTCTTGGCTTTGAACTGTAGCAGGTCTGTCAATTGTGATCGGACTGTGTCCAGTTCACTTCCTATAGATCTGGTCAGTGTCTGTTTGTGTTCCGTTTCTAGCTTCTGGAGTCTGTCAAGTAACTTTGCGGTCTGGGCATTTCTCCGTTTTTTGATCCTCGCCCCGTGTTTTATTAGCACCCCGCGGATCACCGCTTTGTGCGCTTCCCATACCAGCCCCATGTCACAGTCAGGGGTGATGTTTGTACGGAAGTAGTGACCAAGTTCTTCTGTGACATCTGCTAAAGTTTCTGGGTCTTGGAGAAGGCTCTCATTAAGCCTCCATGATTGTTTTTATTTTGTGTTATAATCGGTCAGTGCATATTGCATTGTAACTGGGGCATGGTCCGACCAGGTAATGGACCCTATGGCTGTGTGTTTTACCGCTTGTAGCTGATGGTGTGGGATCAGGAAGTGGTCTATCCGTGAGTACACCTGATGTGTTCGGGAGAAAAACGTGTAATCCCGTTCTCCGGGGTGGAAGAGACGCCATGCGTCTACCAGTCTTGCGCTATGTAGGGCTGTGTGGATTGCTTTACGTGTCCCCCTAGAGGACGAGGATGTTCCTGTGGATGTGTCTTCTGTGGGGATCAGGGGGATGTTTAGGTCTCCTCCTACGATAAGTTGGCCCTCTGAGAAGTTGTGGAGTATTTCTAGGTGTTTCCTAATGAAAGAGTCCTGTTGATTGTTCGGGGCGTAAAGGTTCGCAATAGTCACCTTCACCCCCCCGATCAGCCCTTTCAAGAACAAGAATCTCCCGGCCGCATCTGCCCTCCTGTCAACCAGAGTCCACGGGACTCTAGCTGCGATCTGAATTGACACTCCCCGGGACTTGGCATCCGAATGGGTGGAGTGGTACACTGTTGGGTAAAACCTATTCTTCAAAATAGGGAACTTGTTTTCCTTAAAATGTGTCTCTTGTATTAGCACAATATCGGCCCTCATCCGTTTCATGTCGTGCAGTAACATCCTCCTTTTTTCTGGGACATTAAGTCCCTTGGCGTTCAGTGTGACAATTTGTATCGCGTCCAAGGCCGCTTTGGGTCAGGGGGGGTGGTGTAGAGGTGTGTAGGGTGGAGGGAGGGAGGGAGGGAAGCAGAGGCGGGGGGGATGGGGGACAGAAAAAGTACGAGTGAGATGTAAAGGAGTAGAAGGTGAGAGTGGACTTCTCTAATCAGTCCTAGGCACTTCTTGAGCAAATGTGCTCTCGGTACGCTCTGTCCAGCAGAGCCCACCCTAAGTTATCAGCGTAACTGCTGTACAAACGTCTGTCTGCACCAGCCGGCAAGGTGTTAACCTAGTTGGAGGTGTGTCCAGCGAGGGACCCGGGGGGGGGGCTCCCCCCTCCCCAGGTCCCCAGACCATTTGTTGTGGTTTGAAGGTGTGAGATTTTAAGAAACAACACAAATGTGAGCAATATCTAAAGTGCAGAAGGAGTCTATATTCGTATACAGCGAGAACATTATATATAGCTTCTAAACCATACGTTGCAAACAGTCAGTACAACTATGAAATAACGTGTTAACATGCCGTTCGGCCCCCTTACAACTGAACCTTGTATAAAACATTGCAAGAAGCCCCCCCCTGCCTTCAACCGCCGCCTCCCTCCCCCTTTTCCAAGTTCCTGTTCTCCCGACCATCCTCAACATCGGTAAAGCTAGGGTCTCTGGAGAGAGAAAAGGGCACCGTCACGTAGCGTATCCCTCCCCCCCCAAACCCCGCACCCCCAGGTTGTGACCTCAGCCATCAGTAGACCGGTGCGTTCCCCTAATGTGGGCGCCCCTTTCAGTAGAGGCATTAGTACTTCCGGTTTTGTCTTTGACTCAATCTGTGCTGCGGTGCAGCAGTAAAGTAGTGTAATGTGGCTTCTGCCTTTCTTCCCTCCCCTCTCAGTCTTCCACACAACTGGAGACATCCAGTATAATGGTTATCAGCTATGGGGAGTCCTGTCTGATCTCTTCTTCCCAAAGTGCCTTGAATGTTGTTGCCTGCAGGGGTCAGTCAAGAACTCTGGCTGGATTTTGGTGGTGGATAGTGGGGTGCAAACGGAGCTGATTCCGATGTTGTGACCCCCCCGCCAGCTACAGCCGCCAGGGGGGGGGTGGGAGAGCCTAGCGCAAGTTCAACTACAGACCCTGGTGGTCTCCAGGTGCGTCTGCCCTCCAGGCGACGACTCCCCCCCAGAGCAAAAGTGTGCCGCCCGGATGACGGTATTTCAAATATGTATAGGCTGCCGGAGGAGGACTGGGGGTGCAACCAAACAATGATCCCGGGGGGGTGGCAATCTGGGGGCAACTTAGTCGGACGGATTAACAAACTGCTGACTGTTTGTGGGTGCGATCGTGGTGTGTTTAGGACTCACGTGAACCCTCGGGCGGTGCAGGACGGTACCTCCCTCTGGATCTCTGCGGGCGCGCAGGTTGGTTGGGTCCGCCGTGCGCGGTGGTCGCACAGCCGGACGGTCTCGGTAGTGGCGCCAGCCAATTCGGTATGGGGATCGGTTCCGCTCCTACAAAGGAAAAAAAGGCCGGAAGGTCTTCCATCTTGCGCATGGTGAAGGAGGCCCGTTCGTTGCGGAGTAGCACCGCCAGAGGGTATCCCCACCTGTACGTGCAGCCGTGTCTTCTGGCAACTTCAAGAGCCGGTTTCAGGATGGCGCGGCGCTGCAGCGTAGCCCTCGATAGATCCGGAAGAATTTGTATCTGCGCACCGTCAAACTCGATCTCCCCATGGTCCCAGGCTTTACGGAGTAGGGTTTCCTTCAGCGTGTAGCGGTGCAGGCGACATAGGACATCTCTGGGTCTGTCCGGGTCTGTAGATCTGGGGCCCAGAGTACGATGCACTCGGTCAAATTCCAAGGTAGGAGGTGGGTTATCCAGGAGGGTGTTGAGTATTGCTGTGACGGTTGCGGCCAGGTCTTCTGAGCCTGTGGCCTCAGGGATCCCCCGCAGCCGCAGGTTGCAGCGGCGGCTGCGGTCCTCCATTTCTTCTAGACGGAGCTGCGTCTCCTGGGCTGTTCTCAAGTATGTCTCTTGGGCTCTTTCTAGCGTTTGTACTCTGGATGTCAGGGAGGATAACAGGGTCTCTCCGGAGGTGACCCGTTCTTCTACCCCATGCAGCTCGTCTCTCACCTCTTGGATATCTCTGCTGTGTGCCTCCTCTATCCTCAGGATTAGGCCTTCTATGTCCGCCCTCGTGGGCAGCGCCTCAATGTCTGCCCGTGTGGGGAGAGCCCTCAGCATATTATGGAGGTCCTCGTCCATGGTGTGCTGGTGCTGGGTAGGGCTTGTCCCGTCTGCTCTAATCCCCGTTAGGGGTTCCTGAGGACTCGCAGGGTCTGGTGTGGAAGTTGAGTCCGGATCTGCACCGTTCGTCTCTATGCGGATTTCACGTGGCGCGGACGCAATGGCGGCCGGAGGAGTCCTTTGGTTCCCACGGAAAAACTGTGTGATGTCAGGTTGGGATGCAAGATTTCGGGTCCTTCGGGTTGCCGAACGAGTCCTGCACCTGTCGGTGTTGCTCATGCCTCGCTCACAGGGTGATATTTTAGCATTAGGTTTGCTTAGACTGGGTCGGGCCGGGAGCTCCCTCAGAACACATCTTTACTCGGCCATCGCTAAGCCACGCCCCCCAAAAGTGCTTCTTTTACCAGTCCATAGTTCATAATATTCTTGTCTGGGATGGCCCTGAACGCTTCACTGGCCCGGCCGGACAGTTTCCCAGACAAAATGGTAACCCATTCCTCTGTGGGCACCCCGTGTAGGGCACATTGCCGTTCAAAATCGGCAAGGTACCCATCAATCTCCCCTTCAGTTTCAATGAAATTTTTAAAAGCAGCAAAACTTATCTTTCTCCTTTCAGTTGGTGCTGCTCTGACTTCTGCTGCTGCAGCACCTCTTTTCTGTAGGCAATTTGCATCCACAGCCGCTATAACTCGGTCTATGATCTCCGCTGTAGGGTTAGGACCATAATGTGCCAGTCTTATGTTAACAGCCCGATCAAAACTTGCCTTTTCGGGTGTCCTGTCTGTTACGCTGGGCCTTTCTGTTATGTTGAGTCTTTCAGCTCCATCCATTTCGACTCGTTCTGCGATTAATGTCCCTCTTTTTACGGTTGTTAGCCGGTCTGCCCCGGTTCTCCAGTAAGTCCTTGAGGGAAGAGAGCTTTAGCCATCCCTACTGTGCTTCCATTGTCCTGTGTCCTCTTGTAGCTGTCCTTATAGGCTGTGGAATCATCCCACTGCTTGCCAACAATTGTAACGGCACCCCAAGTATGAAAGGGGTTAGCGCCGTTAGGATATTCCCTTTCCGACCACACGACAGCCACCAGACACCCCAACCAGCCGAATAAGACCCCATACAAATACTTCTCCCTCCACAGACGAGACAACCACTCTGTTTAGGTTTCCAACTGGTCTGACAATCTTTATTGAAAAACTGCAAGTTTTATACACACAGAGAGGAGGTTTTTACATTCTCCTCATTTTCCTCTGACAATACACCTTTGACCAGACCTAATTTACATGAGCTAATTAACTACAGCTGATGACTCATGACCTTTAGGCTAGCCTTACTGTCTCCTAAACTACAGTACCCATCATCAAAGGACTTCTTTACACAATACAGGGCCAATTATCACAATGAAAGATCCTCAGAAGCCATCCTGGATTCATTTACATCACAACAGGCAGGTGTGGGCTGGAGTTGGTGACATTAGCATCTAACAGTACAGTATGTGTCCCAACATTATGAAGGAGTCACTTTTTCAGTTAACTTGTTGAGTTCATAATTAAACAGTAAATAGTTCTTTACAGATATCCTGGAGAATATTGTGGAAAAATATCACTGTCCCATTTTAAAGCAATCCAAGATATATTCTTAATGTCCATCATTTTCTTGCTCACCCTGTGCCCAAAGTGACCCCTGTCACACTCATATTTCAAGTTAGTTTACAGACCTAAAGTTTTTTTGCAGGAATAAAAGAGGACTTATTCACAAAATAAACATGTTGTATTATGTACAGTCAGGTCCATAAATATTGGGACATCGACACAATTATAATCTTTTTTGGCTCTATACACCACCACAATGGATTTGAAATGAAACGAACAAGATGTGCTTTAACTGCAGACTTTCAGCTTTAATTTGAGGGTATTTACATCTAAATCAGGTGAACGGTGTAAGAATTACAACAGTTTGTATATGTGCATCCCACTTTTTAAGGGACCAAAAGTAATGGGACAGATTAACAATCCTCAATCAAACTTTCACTTTTTAATACTTGGTTGCAAATCCTTTGCGGTCAATTACAGCCTGAAGTCTGGAATGCATAGACCTCACCAGACGCTGGGTTTCATCCCTGGTGATGCTCTGCCAGGCCTCTACTGCAACTGTCTTCAGTTCCTGCTTGTTCTTGGGGCATTTTCCCTTCAGTTTTGTCTTCAGCAAGTGAAATGCATGCTCAATCGGATTCAGGTCAGGTAATTGACTTGGCCATTGCATAACATTCCACCTCTTTCCCTTAAAAAACTCTTTGGTTGCTTTCGGAGTATGCTTCGGGTCATTGTCCATCTGCACAGTGGAGCGCCGTCCAATTAGTTCTGAAGCATTTGGCTGAATATGAGCAGATAATATTGCCCGAAACACTTCAGAATTCATCCTGCTGCTTTTGTCAGCAGTCATATCATCAATAAATACAAGAGAACCAGTTCCATAGGCATCCATACATGCCCACGCCATGACACTACCACCACCATGCTTCACTGATAAGGTGATATGCTTTGGATCATGAGCAGTTCCTTTCCTTCTCCATACTCTTCTCTTCCCATCACTCTGGTACACGTTGATCTTGGTCTCATCTGTCCATAGGATGTTGTTCCAGAACTGTGAAGGCTTTTTTAGATGTTGTTTGGCAAACTCTAATCTGGCCTTCCTGTTTTTGAGGCTCACCAATGGTTTACATCTTGTGGTGAACCCTCTGTATTCGCTCTGGTGAAGTCTTCTCTTGATTGTTGACTTTGATACACATACACCTACCTCCTGGAGAGTGTTCTTGATCTGGCCAACTGTTGTGAAGGGTGTTTTCTTCACCAGGGAAAGAATTATTCGGTCATCCACCACAGTTGTTTTCCATAGTTTTCTGGGTCTTTTGGTGTTGCTGAGCTCACCGGTGCGTTCTTTCTTTTTAAGGATGTTCCAAACAGTTGATTTGGCCACACCTAATGTTTTTGCTATCTCTCTGATGGGTTGTTTTTTTTCAGCCTAATGATGGCTTGCTTCACTGATAGTGACAGCTCTTTGGATCTCATATTGAGAGTTGACAGCAACAGATTCCAAATGCAAATAGCACACTTGAAATGAACTCTGGACCTTTTATCTGCTCCTTGTAAATGGGATAATGAGGGAATAACACACACCTGGCCATGAAACAGCTGAGCAGCCAATTGTCCCATTACTTTTGGTCCCTTAAGAAGTGGGAGGCACATATACAAACTGTTGTAATTCCTACACCGTTCACCTGATTTGGATGTAAATACCCTCAAATTAAAGCTGAAAGTCTGCAGTTAAAGCACATCTTGTTTGTTTCATTTCAAATCCATTGTGGTGATGTATAGAGCCAAAAAGATTAGAATTGTGTCGATGTCCCAAAATTTATGGACCTGACTGTATTGAATAACAAATTGTATTAACCATAATCCTCAATACATATACAAGTTCATTATATTGAAATACTTAGACATAATTAAGTGAATTATTTTACATATACAGGGGGTCCCCGAGTTACGAACATCCGAGTTGCGAACGACTCCTACTTACGAACGGGGTTCTGCACTCCATCCTTAGCCATCCGTGCACATAAACACTTAAAAACAACCTAATTACATGCCTACCTGTTCCTCTCCATACCCTGCTGTGTCCTGTGGCTGGTCCGGCCTAGTGAAGCCTGCAGATCCCCGGTCTTTCCTGCGCTGCTGCCCCGCAGAAGTGCACCGCGGCTGGCCTGGCCTGGACTCAGATGTGCAGACACTGCTGCTCTCACCTGCCTCACCAGCCATCCATCTCCCTGCTGTGATCTGGTGAGCTGCCCAGCGGAGACTGCCTGTGTGGGCTGGTTGAGGTGTCCTGGAGTCCAGCATCTTCACATCCTTCTGCCTGTCTTGCAGCACTCTGGGCCTTCCCTGCCTGGTACTCCCAGCCAACCACCCTCACTGGACTGCAGATGTTCTCCACGCCCCACATACAGTACAGGACTGCATCAGAAGCACCCTGAAAGCTGGTGAGATTTACATACTGTACTGTTCTGTGCCCACTACTACAGTATATGCCCTGTACAGTACTGTACTTGTACCACACACGATTGAATGAGAGCTCCACATAGGTAGACGATATAAGCTCATGCTGGAATACAGGGATAGAATGTACAGTACATTCTATCCCTGTGTCCCAGCATGAGCTCATGTCATCTGCCTATGTGGAGCACTTAAAAAAGGTACTGTCCCGACTTACAAACAAATTTGACTTAAGAACAAACCTACAGTCCCTATCTTGTTCGTAACTCGGGGACCCCCTGTATTGGTTTATATATTTTAATAATAATTTTTCTATCATAATAATTTTCATAATGTATTGTGTGGGTATTCAAAAAAACCCATCAATACATATATATTATCATAATAAGGGTTACAAATATGAGATCCTATGAAAAGTTTGAATGTATTAGAAGTTGTATTTCTGAAATGATACACAGGGTTAAATTCCAATGATCTGAGTTTCAAGGAATTTAGAATAGCAGTTACTTGTTAGGGGAGATTTTCTCAAACACATATATTTTAGGGCTCCACAATGTCTGAAAGAAATTGAAACCAAGGTGTCAGCTTTAGACAATGTTTTTCTGCTAAGTCTAAGTCGAGGGTCATTCATAAATTGATTTGGACAGAACGAAAATGACATTTAAAGTCAATTCTAATACAACACTGCCCCTGGTGGTGAAAATATTAGAGTCCAAGATGGCCGCCAGATGTGGTTGTCATGGTAACATGGGAATAGCCCGTCATTTTACATTATCAATTATGTAGTAGTCACACACACGCGCACACACACGCACACACACGCAATTTTTGGGTGGGATGAAAGTGGTTACACATAGCAGAGAGGAGAGGCTGAAGATCTGAAAGAAAATCCGGAAAGAGTCTTGTAAGACGAGAGGAGAAGGAGATGTAGGAATAAGGATCAAAGAAGTCCTTGGGACACCTACTTGATGCTTCTCAAAACGAAAGAATTCTTAAGTCCTGGTAAAGTATTAATCTGTTTATTTTACCTTTTAGGTAATTGAAGTTTGGTTGAGCATATGCTTGACTAATCCAATCAATAGTGGCAGTTCAGTTTTGGAGTGGAGTGAATTCTAACTGCAGTACAAATTTGTTTCACTTTTAAAACAAGGGAGAGACATATATTGTCATATCTCACAAAACTGACTTCAAAGTCCTAGAATTGGATTGGTTATAGTATGCGTTGAAACATAGATTCATTCTAACTCTGCAGTCTGAGCCTAAAGCACTACATTCTGAGAACAACACACTCCTGATTCCTTCATTCTAAGCAAGATGCACTCCTGAACCCTGCATCCTGAGCACAATGCACTACTGATCCCCCCCATTCTGAGCGCAACCCACTCCTGAACCCTGCATTCTGAGCGTAACGCACTCCTTATCCCTGCATTGTGAGCGTAATGCACTCCTGAACCCTGCATTCTGAGCGTAATGCACTTCATAACCCTGCATTCTGAGCGTAATGCACTCCTGAACCCTGCATTCTGAGCACAATGCCCTCCTGATCCTTGGATTCTGAACATAATGCACTGGTGAACCCTGCAATCTGAGTTCAACGCGCTCCTTAACCCTGCGTTCTGAGCGCAATGTACTCCTGATCCCTGCATTCTGAGCATATTGCACTTCTGATGCCTGCATTCTGAGCGTAATGCACTGGTGAACCCTGCATTCTGAGCGCAATGCACTCCTGAACCTTACATTCTGAGCATAGCGCACTCCTGAACCCTGTATTCTGAGCGCAACTCACTCCCGAACACTGAATTCTGAGCACAACGCACTCCTAATCCCTGCATTCTGAGCATAATGCACTGGTGAACTCTGCATTCTGCGTACAACGCGCTCCTTAAAGGAGAAGTCCAGCCTGAGCTTTTTAGGCTGGGCTTCTCCTCAGGGTCACAGGAGTGCAATTCGTTTTGCACTCCTGTGACCCGTTTTCAGCGGAGAGCTTCAACTGAGGTCACTGCCATCAGTCGGGGCAGCGCGTCATCACGACTTCCCAAGTCGGGATCCGCCAGCTGCCCTGATTGATGGCAGTCTCAGCATATCAGCGAGCCGTGGAGAAGCTGAGAGGAAAGAGGCTGACTGGCAGTCAGCCTCTTTCCTCTCGGGGATCTGTGAGAACCGAGCAAGCGGCGATGTTCGCTGGCTCGGTTCTCAGTGCACAGACAGCGGGGGACAGATGGAGCATCGGTCTGATGCTCCATCCACCGAGGTAAGTATAAATATGGGAAAAACTCAAATCCCAAACTTCTCCTTTAACCCTGCATTCTGAGCGTAATGCACTCCTGATCCCTGCATTCTGAGAGTAACGCACAAATGAACCCGGCATTCTGAGCGTAATGCACTCCTGAAGCCTGCATTCTGAGCGTTACACACTCCTGAAGCCTGCATTCTGAGAGTAACGCACTCCTTAACCCCGCATTATGATCATAATGCACAACTGAACCATGCATTCTGAGCACGACACACTCCTGATCCCTGCATTCTGAGCATATTGCACTCCTGATCCCTGCATTCTGAGTGCAAGCACTCCTTAACCCTGCATTCTGAGCGTAACACACTCGTGAACCCTGCATTCTGAGCGCAACGCATGCCTGAACCCTGCATTCTGAGCAGAATGCACTGGTGAACCCTGCATCCTGAGTGTAATGCACTCCTTAACCCTGCATCCTGAGTGTAATGCACTGGTGAACCCTGCATTCTGAGCATGACGCACTCCTGGTCCCTGCAAACTGAGCGTAATGCACTGGTGAACCATGCATTCTGAGTGCAACGCGCTCCTTAACCCTGTGTTCTGAGGGCAATGTACTCCTGATCCCTGCATTCTGAGCACAATGCACTGGTGAACCACACATTCTCTGGATAACGCACTCCTAAACTCTGCATTCTCTTGTAATACTTACAGTATTTTATTTTTGTTCTGAGTAAAAATATTTTTATCAAGAAAAAAAAACACTCCTGAACCCTGCATTCTGAACGTAATGTACTCCTGAACCCTGCATTCTGAACGTAATGTACTGTGAACCCTGTATTCTGAGCGTAATGCACTCCTGAACCCTGCATTCTGAGCAGGATGCACTCCTGAACCCTGCATTCTGAGCATAATGCACTGGTGAACCCTTCATTGTGAGTGCAACGAGCTCCTGAACCCTGCATTCTGAGTGCAACGCACTCCTGAACCCTGCATTCTGAGTGCAACGCACTCCTGAACCCTGTATTCTGAGCATATTGCACTACTGATCACTGCATTGAGTGCAAACACTCCTGAACCCAGCATTCTGAGCATAACATACTCCTGATCCCTGCATTCTGAGCGTAGCACACTCCTGAACCCTGAATTCTGAGCGCAATGCATTCCCGAACCCTGCATTCTGAGCATAACGTACTCCTTATCCCTGCATTCTGAGCGTAATGCACTGGTGAACCCAGCATTCTCTTAATACTTATTTTATTTTTATCAAGAAAAAAAAGCACTCCTGAACCCTGCATTCTGAGCAAGATGCACTCCTGAACACTGCAGTCTGAGCATAACGCACTTCTGAACCCTGCATTCTGTTTTCAATTTATCTTTATTATATGTTTCTCTTGCAATACAACAAAAATTCTATATTTAACCAGAGCTCTGTAACATTACATATCCATATTTGCTGGTAATTCAATATACAGGTGCCTGGTCAAACTTCCAAAAAAAGAGAAACTTCTTTATCATAAAAAAAAAACAATAAACCAACATCCAGCCCCCTATCATTCCCGATCATCCAGATTCATCCCATAAAGGAGAAAAAAAAAACCATCCCATCCCCATTCCCTTCCTCTCTCTCCCTTCTCGTATATTACACTGTTTACTTTTTCTTTATGATTCGCCTTCATCTTTATCCAAATTATTCATTCATAAATATTCTTCCATTCCTCTTGAAAGCCTGAATTCATCCCATTTTTGCCACATTATTGGCATTTGATTATTAATATATCCTTCTTCTCTTATTTGTTTTTCCATATATTGTATCTCGTTCATTTCACATATCCAATCTTCAATTTTAGAGCTCTTATTTTTCCTCCAATTATATGCTATTATTGTTCTTGCTGCAGATGTCATATGGTGAAAAATATCTTTCTTAATGTTCTTTATTGATTCTGGTATTAAAGATAATAGTGAGGTGTCCAAGTTTAGACTCCTCTCTATTCCTGATAGATTTCATAAATTATTTTCCAGAACTCTTTCACCATGGGACATTCAAACCATATATGTTCCGTAGTTCCTCTGTCGGTTTTACATCTCCATCATATTTCTGTTTGATCATTATTTATTTTATTTATTGCTACAGGGCTCCAATACCATCTCATAACTACCTTATAATTCCGTTCTTGATATTTATTCGCTATGGACGAGTTATAGATTATTTTAAATATTTTTTCCCATTCAGTCTCTGATATTATTCTACCTCTTCCTTTTTCCCATTTCTTCATTCCTGTTATCTCTTTAAAGGAATCTGAAGGAAGTAATAGTCCATATATCCTAGATAATTAATTTTTTGGTTGTTGTGACTCTAACATTTGTTCAAATTTAGTTTTAGTTCTATTTATTAGAGATATCTCAATATTATCCATAATGTATGTATTTAATTGATAATATTGTAACCACTTTTATATTCTGGTCCCATAGTTTGAATTTCTGGTATTTTCCCATCCACTAAAATCTGAGCCACCCGTAAATTCTCTGATATGTTCCATTTCAAGTATTTTGTGGTTACTAAGGCTGGCGGGAATTCTGGATTGGAGAATAATGGGGTCATTGGTCCCATCATGGTAGATAATTTCCCCTTTTTTAATTCTACATCCCATAATTTTAGTGTAGCTCTTGCAAAAATTGTTAATTTTTTATTTCCAGGTCTTAAATGGGGCTTAATCCAGGGGAGGGCTTTAAGTTGAATTCCTATAATATCTTGTTCTAATTTTACCCATTGCTTATCCTCTATATTATGGTACCAATCTACGATTCTAGTCAGAGAAGCAGCTTGTAAATATTTTGAAAAATATGGTAATGCTAATCCCCCTTTTATCTTTAGATTAGGGCTGTTACTGATTAAAATTTTCGTGTTCGATTAATCGTTTTTTTTTAATAGATTAATCGACTAATTTCGATTAATTATAACGCACATACAGATCCAACTACTTTTAGCTGATCTCCTTGCAGGCTGATTCCCAGTGCAGCTACCAACAACTGTAAAAATGGATAGCAGGATACAAAAAACACACAAAGGCAGCGCTCGATGGGAATAGATTTTATAGTCTTCAAGTAGGTAACAAAATAAATATTAAATATTAAAAATATAACTGTAAAAATGGTGCGAGTAATACCAAACGGTAGCGAAAGCAGTCATAAAAACATGTAGCCAAGTATGATACTGGTATAAAAATGTGTACAACGATACCACTGCTGAATCCAGATGAGGAGGGGTTAACATCAGTCTGTCGGCATGTAGATGTCCCGTGAAGGGAACTATCACAACTCCCAGTGGATGGCTGTAGAATCCCAGGTTGATAGAGGGAAGTGTAACAGCCCTTGCGTGTGGCAGATAGTAAGGTCCCGCCGGCATGCAGATATGAAGGCACAGCAAAGAAGCCCTTCAGATGGACATGGCAAGCCCCGCCGGTGTCCGTGACGTCACCGGATCTCCGATGGAACTACCTGAAGACCAGGAAGCCGGCGGAAAGGCAAGTACCGATCAAAATAATTTTGATCGATCAAAAAAATCGATTAATCGAGGAATTAATAGTTAATTTCCACAGCCCTACTTTAGATCTAATTAATATTTCTCTTTTAATTTTTGGGGTTTTATGTCCCCAAATAAAACTTCCTATGGCCTTCCTTAATTCAATCTTTACTTTTTTAGGGATAATTAAAGGGATAGTTTAAAAGATATATAATAATTTTGGTAGTATATCCATTTTTATTATATTGATTCTTCCCATCCACAAGTATGTTACCTTTTCGTATTTTTGCAATAATTTTATTGCTTTTCGGATTGCCGCATTATAATTCCACTCCTGTATTTATTCAGATCTCTTGAAATATAAATACCCAAATATTTTGCCATTTGAATGGAAAATCATTTTGTAATAGTGACTGTGTCTTTTGTAATAATGATACATTCAACATTTCAGATTTGTCATAATTAACTTTGAAATTACTTAATTCCCCAAATTGTTTAAATTCCATTATTAATTTTGGTATTGTGATAATAGGATTAGTTACATAAAAAATTACATAAATTAATAAATCATTCGCATAAACAGCTGTTTTGTATTCTTTATCTTTAATTCTAATTCCTTGGATATCCTTAGTTTTTCTTATTGCCTGTGTAAGATGTTCCATCACTAGTATGTAAAGCAAGGGGGACAATGGACATCCCGGTCTAGTTCCATTCGATATTTCTATATATTCTGATAACATTCCATTAGTTCTAATTTTTGCCCATGAGTTACAATACAATGCGACAATCCTACTAAGCATTTTTGGACCCATTCCTATCTGCATTAATGTTTCCTCCAGGAACTGCCAACCCACCCTATCAAACGCTTTTTCAGCATCGATAGATAGTAGGCAGGTCGGGATGGCAGCCCTCTGTGCATATTCTACCAACATACAAGTTTTAATAATACTATCCCTTGTTTCTCTCCCTTTTGTAAAACCTGTTTGATCTAGGTGTATATGTTCTGGTAATATAGGTGTTAATCTATTAGATATTATCTTTGAGTATAATCTTATGTCAATGTTTGACAGAGAGATTGGGCGGTAATTGTTACATAATGTATGGTCTTTTTGAACGCAATGCACTCCATAACCCTGCATTCTGAGTGTAACGCACTTCTGAACCCTACATTCTGAGCACTATGCACTCCTGATCCCTCCTGATCCCAATGCACTCCCGAACCCTGCATTCTGAGCATAACGTACTCCTTATCCCTGTAATGCACTGGTAAACCCTGCATTCTGAGTGCAACGCTCTTCTCAACCCTGCATTCTGAGCGCAATGCACTCCTGAGCCCTGCATTCTGAGCGTGATGCACTTCTAAACCCTGCATTCTGATAACGCACTCCTTAACCCTGTATTCTGAGAGTAACGCACTTGTGAACCCTGCATTCTGAGCGCAATGCACTCCATAACCATGCATTCTGAGTGTAACACACACCTTAACCCTGCATTCGGAGTGCAACACACTCCTAATCCCTGGATTCTGAGCGTAATGCACTCCTGATCCCTCCTGATCCCTTGATTCTGAGCGTAATGCACTCCCGAACCCTGCATTCTGTGCATAACATACTCCTTATCCCTGTAATTCACTGGTAAACCCTGCATTATGAGGGTAATGCACTGGTGAACTCTACATTCTGAGCATGACGCACTCCTGATCCCTGCATTCTGAGCGCAGCGCACTCCTGAATCCTGCATTCTGAGCGCAACGCACTCCTGAACCCTGCATTCTGAGCGCAACGCACTCCTGAACCCTGCATTCTGAGCGCAACGCACTCATGAACCCTGCATTCTGAGCGCAACGCACTCATGAACCCTGCATTCTGAACGCAACGCACTCCTGAACCCTGCATTCTGAGCGCAACGCACTCCTGAACCCTGCATTCTGAGCCAAACGCACTCCTGAACCCTGCATTCTGAGCGCAATGCACTCCTGAACCCTGCATTCTGAGCGCAATGCACTCCTGAACCCTGCATTCTGAGTGTAACGCATGCCTTAACCCTGCATTCTGAGTGTAATGCACTCCTTAACCCTGCATTCTGAGCACAACGCACTCCTTATCCCTGTAATTCATGGGTAAACCCTGCATTCTGAGAGTAACGCGCTCCTTATCCCTGTAATGCACAAGTAAACCCTGCATTCTGAGAGTAACGCGCTCCTGATCCCTGCATTCTGAGCGTAACGCGCGCCTGATCCCTGCATTCTGAGCGTAACGCGCTCCTGATCCCTGCATTCTGAACGTAACGCGCTCCTGATCCCTGCATTCTGAGCGTAACGCGCTCCTGATCCCTGCATTCTGAGCGTAACGCGCTCCTGATCCCTGCATTCTGAGCGTAACGCGCTCCTGATCCCTGCATTCTGAGAGTAACGCGCTCCTGATCCCTGCATTCTGAGCGTAACGCGCTCCTGATCCCTGCATTCTGAGAGTAACGCGCTCCTGATCCCTGCATTCTGAGCGTAACGCGCTCCTGATCCCTGCATTCTGAGCGTAACGCGCTCCTGATCCCTGCATTCTGAGCGTAACGCGCTCCTGATCCCTGCATGCTGAGCGTAACGCGCTCCTGATCCCTGCATTCTGAGCGTAACGCGCTCCTGATCCCTGCATTCTGAGCGTAACGCGCTCCTGATCCCTGCATTCTGAGCGTAACGCGCTCCTGATCCCTGCATTCTGAGCGTAACGCGCTCCTGATCCCTGCATTCTGAGCGTAACGCGCTCCTGATCCCTGTATTCTGAGCGTAACGCGCTCCTGATTCCTGCATTCTGAGCGTAACGCGCTCCTGATCCCTGCATTCTGAGCGTAACGCGCTCCTGATCCCTGCATTCTGAGCGTAACGCGCTCCTGATCCCTGCATTCTGAGCGTAACGCGCTCCTGATCCCTGCATTCTGAGCGTAACGCGCTCCTGATCCCTGCATTCTGAGCGTAACGCGCTCCTGATCCCTGCATTCTGAGCGTAACGCGCTCCTGATCCCTGCATTCTGAGCGTAACGCGCTCCTGATTCCTGCATTCTGAGCGTAACGCGCTCCTGATCCCTGCATTCTGAGCGTAACGCGCTCCTGATCCCTGCATTCTGAGCGTAACGCGCTCCTGATCCCTGCATTCGGAGCGTAACGCGCTCCTGATCCCTGCATTCTGAGCGTAACGCGCTCCTGATCCCTGCATTCTGAGCCCAACACACTCCTGAAGCCTGCATTGTGATCTTAATGCACAATTGAACCATGCATTCTGAGCATATTGCACGCCTGATCCCTGCATTCTCAGTACAAGCACTCGTGAACCCTGCATTCTGAGTGGAATGCACTCGTGAACCCTGCATTCTGAGTGGAATGCACTCGTGAACCCTGCATTCTGAGTGGAATGCACTCGTGAACCCTGCATCCTGAGTGGAATGCACTCCTGAACCCTGCATCCTGAGCGTAATGCACTCCTTAACCCTGCATCCTGAGTGTAATGCACTGGTGAACCCTGCATTCTGAGTTCGACACACTCCTGGTCCCTGCAATCTGAGCATAATGCACTGGTAAACCATGCATTCTGAGTGCAACGCGCTCCTTAACCCTGTGTTCTGAGCGCAACGTACTCCTGATCCCTGCATTCTGAGCGCAATGCACTGGTGAGCCATGAATTCTCTTGTAATACTTACAGTATTTTATTTTTGTTCTGAGTAAAAATATTTTAAGTATTACAAGAGAATGCAGAGTTTAGGAGTGTGTTATCCAGAGAATGCAGGGTTGACCAGTACATTACGCTCAGAATTCAGGGTTCAGGAGTGCATTACGCTCAGAATACAGGATTAAGGAGTGCATTATGCGCAGAATACAGTGTTCAGGAGTGCATTACACTCAGAATGCAAGGTTCAGGAGTGGTTTTTTTTTTCTTGATACAGTGTTTTATTTTTGTTCAGAGTAAAAATATTTTATCAAGAAAAAAGAAAACACTCCTGAACCTTGCATTCTGAGTGTAATGCACTCCTGAACACTGCATTCTGTGCATAATGCACTCCTTAATCCTGTATTCTGAGCGTAATGCACTGGTGAACCCTGTATTCTGAGCGTAATGCACTCCTGAACCCTGAATTCTGAGCAGGATGCACTCTTGATCACTGCATTCTGAGCATAAGGCCTCGTACACACGACCCATTTTCTCGTCGTAAAAAACACGTCGTTTTTTTCGACGAGATTTTTGTTAAGCTTGTCGATTTTCTCGTCAAGCTTTCTATGCGTACACACTGACATTTCCCAATTTCCTCGTTGTTCTCCGCGCTCACGTCCAGCACGTACGACGGCACTATAAAGGGGAAGATCTTTTTTCTTGGCGCCACCCCTTGGGCTGCTTTTGCTGATCTCGTGTTACCGCGTGTGAAGTAAAAGTTTGGGAAGAGACGATTCGCGCTTTTCAGTCTTCGTACTTTTCAGATCGTTTTCTGCGGTTCAGTTTGTGCTTGTGGGTTCGTATCTTGACTTTCAGGGCGTCTAGGCAGGTCGTATCTGTTTTACAGTGCGTTCTTGCCTGTTCGTTTCTGATTTTCAGTTCGTTATTCATAGGCCTTGCTGTTCTAAAGTGCGTTCTGTTCTGTACGTTCTGATAAGACGACCGTTTCTTATTAGCCATGTCGCCTGGACGTTATCGTCGTCGAGTTCGTGCTGTGCGTGCGCTTGGTGTTGGTCTGCTTGTTTTGGACCAAGACCAGTCCATGAATGGTGTGAGGAGGAGTTCATGGACCAAGAATTGGTTGCTCCAGCGGGACCAATTCTGCCATATGCCTCTGCTGCGGGAGATCGTCGAGAATAATCCTGAGGACTACAGGAATTTTCTGCGGATGTCTGACCCCGTTTTTCAGGAACTGTTGGCTTTGGTGTCCCCCTATATTACCAGGCAGGACACCGTTATGCGGGAAGCCATCAGTGCTGAGCAGAGGCTCATCGCCACGTTACGTTATCTGGCGACAGGGAGAAGTCTGCAGGACTTGAAGTTCACGACAGGCATCTCCCCCCAGGCTCTGGGCCTCATAATCCCAGACACCTGTTCTGCCATTATCCAAGTCCTGCAGGAGGACTATATTAGGGTAAGTTTTCTCCCTTAACATCACATTTTATGTATTACATGTATGCTAATGTATTGTATTTCTTTCATCCTTCCCTAATTACCATGATTGTAATATGCTGAGAATGATCCCCTTTGTCCCCATGCATGCTGGAAGCTTTAGAATGCCCCTTTTTTCTCCTCCATAAATATTTCCCTTCACTAACTTTTCCAGCAGGGGCGCCTGTTGCTCCAAATGTTTGGGGGTTCAAACTCCAATTTAGGAAATAAACTTCCTCCTTTTTTGCTCTGGTGCCTATTAAATGCCCCCAGTTGTCCCCTCTAATGCAGCCATTTTGTTCACTCCAATGCAGTCATTTAGTCCCCTCTAATGCAGCCAGTTTCCCCCCAGCCCTGCACTTACCTTCTTGTGGTCAGCGCCATCCTTCTTCTGTCCTTGATGTCTTCTCCTTCCCTTGATGTTGCATCAGCCAATCATGTTACCATTAAACAGACTTGGTGAACATGCTTGGCAGAGCAGCCTGCCAGTGTTTCCCCAAGGAATGCCCCCCCCCCCCTGCGTCCCCTATTTTACTTTTAGGAAGCCAATTACATCCCTCAGTTTGTAATGTGCAAGACTATTTTACTACCTGTTTCTGCTATGCAATTTGAACCCCCTAAATGCCGCAATTATTCATATGTCGGTCGCTTTACAAGAGGCCATCCACCTGAATAGTGGGCGGCATAGACAATACATAGGTTAATGCAACGCATGAACCTATGTATTGTTCTGAGTGATGGGCACAGGAGAGAGGGGGCAGTGCTCCAGCGCCCACTCTGGACGCACCGCCACTGCAATGCTATCCTGTGGCCAAACACATCTCCCCCCTCCCCAAAATAATTTAGTAATGGCCCATCAGAGGGGGTGATGAATCTGATAAATGAGCCTTCCATTATACTTATTTTAAACACCTTAATAAACGTAGAATTTGATTGATGTTGGCCTCTAATTTTTTTTTATAGAATTTCCTTGTAATGTATGACTTTGGTATTCTAATATTATTTCATCTTGTTTCACTCCACAGCTTCCTTCCACGCCACAGGAATGGCAGACTGTGGCATCGGAGTTTGCCACGCGGTGGGACTTCCCCAACTGCGGTGGTGCCATAGACGGGAAGCACGTCCGCATCGTGCCGCCACCCCGTTCTGGGTCCTACTACTACAATTACAAGGGGTTTCATAGCATTGTGCTGATGGCGGTGGTGTCAGCACGGTATGAATTCCTCTATGTTGATGTAGGGAAGAATGGCCGGATGTCCGATGGGGGATCCTTCATCCAGACGGAGTTTACCCTCCGTCTCCAGAGTGACGACCTTGCATTGCCACCGGATGCAGGGAATATTGAAGGACTCCCCTTTGTTTTCTTGGCTGATGAAGCCTTCGGACTCAGACGGCATCTTATGAGGCCATTTCCCCAGAGGACCCTGACCCCAGAGAAGAGGGTGTTCAATTACCGGCTGGCCAGGGGCCGAAGAGTTGTCGAAAATGCCTTTGGCATAATGGCCAGCCGGTTCCGCCTTTTTATGACTTCAATACACTTGGCGGACTACAAAATAAACTATGTCGTATTATGCTGCTGTGTGCTACACAACTTTCTGAGCCAAAAATCGAATTCCTATATGGCCTCAGTTTTGCCAGAGGCTGGACTTTCCCCTGCAAATCCCCTGCCGGGCCTGGAATCTGCCCGTCCTGGCTTGCCCTCCCAAAATGCCCGTGAGGTTCGGGACAAATACATGGAGTATTTCACGGGTAGGGGGGCAATTCCTTTGCCAGCCTATGTCTAAAGATCCCAATAAAAAGCTTGTTTAAACCTTTAATTATTTGTTCTTTCCTGTCTCCTAGTTTGTCTTTGTGCATTTGTAGTGCCAAGTGTATTTTACTTTAGTAAATAACAACCATTTCACTATGTAACCTTACAAAATAACCAAATAAGCTTAGAGGGTATTATAAAAAGAAGCTACACGTTGTTTGTGGTCAAATATTTTACTCTGTGCACATTCTCACCATTTTTAGTTTTTTCTGTTTTTTTGGGTTGGCCTGGCCCCAACCCGGCAATTTTTTGATTATGAAAATACAAAAATAACAGTTGCATTCCAAAAATTACAACATTGGATACCTCTGAGCAATCTGAGACATTCACTTACACAAACTATGTCTCTATGTGCCCGTCCTAATATGGGGTCCTGCCACCCCTTGCCCAGCCAAAAATTGAATATGCACATATTTGGGATTTTTTTCATCTAGGAAATTTACAATCCTGATCCCTATTGTCAACATGTGCTATCTGCCATCAGGGGTGATCAATGGACGTGTTTTGGGGGTGCAACCGACTTTAGATACGAGGAAGGGGTTGCACCCCCAAAAGACGTACATGGATATCCCCTGATGGCAGATAGCACATGTTGACACACTGTGTGCAGATTCAATTTTTGGCTGGTTTGATTGTCAAAAAAATTCGAAAAGTTGCAAAAACAAACATGTAAAAACAAATGTGTTTGGATGGCTTATTGAATTCTCCCCAAAACATTGAGAATGTCTTTAAATGTTTGTTCCATCACATGGATTCTTTGTTTAATAAGGTCCAGTTCCGTGCTACATTCCATCACTTGCTGGATGAGGCGGAGGGCACTGTCAGCAGAGAACCGTGTACTATCCTTCACAACATTTATATCCCCTAAAAACAAAAAACAAAAGGTATTATAACTCTGCAGGCCTACATCTCTTACCTGAAGCTGTGGTGACAGATACTGACCTGTTGTGGTGACCAGATCCACAACGTCATCCACCTCTCCTTCCTGCACTTCTCCTTCCTCCACCTCAACTTCCTGCACATCTTTCGGTTGTGGGTCTTTGGGAGTTTGGGGTTGCTTGGAAGTTGTGGGGTGCATGTGCTCCCTGGAGTGTCCTCCTCCCAGTCTTCTCTCCCCTATGAGAATCAAACAAAAGGTCTATTTATCACACTGTAAATCTCAATGTTAAAAAAAAAAAACAGGCTAAATTGCTTGGAAGTGTGGTACAAGTGTGTGTTTGGGCGGAATTTAAAGAAGAATGCATTATTTATGACCAAGAATATGTTTAGTATTCACCTTTGGATGTAATTTATTTGACATGGAGGCACCACAAAAATTCTCTGATGCACCTGTGTGGGACACCCAAAAAAGGCGGGTCTGGGGGCCCACACTATAGTGCTCTAAAGTACAGATGTGGAAGCAGCTGCTGAGTGTCCTCTCCTTTACACTGATAAAAGTTTGCATTTCATTCTCTTTACAAACACATCATCTAGACGAAAAAATACGCCACAATATTGGAGCAAAAATGGCAGATGTCTAATTACTTTTGTGGCTCTAAAATAAGCCAAAACCGCGGATAGTGGCCGAACGAAGTGTCGGTAACATAACGAACGATTACTGTGCCCAACCAAGTTCAGAATATTAAATTTTGGAAGGGAGTCCAATATGAGAAACCAAAATAAAGAGCAACATGTCAGTTTAGAAAAAGATTAATAGCATAAAAGTCTACTTTTTACTTACTTTTAGCGAGCATTCTCTTTATGCTCCTCAACTGGTCTGGCTCCCTCAGTTTGAGGTCTGACCACCTCTTTCTGAGCTGCTCATTTGAGCGTTTCACCCCGAAATTCGCCTTCAGACTCTTCACGACTTTAGTGAGGATTTTGGCCTTCCTTCTATTTGGTCTGCTATACGGCCCATGCTTGGCATCATAATCAGCCTTGAGCAAGATGTCCACCATCTCCGCCAAAGACATATTCGATGCCTTGAATCTCCTCCTTGATCGTGACGTTTCCTCGGTCTCCGGGCTTGTCTCCTCCTCATTAGTTGCGGAATTATCAGACACCTGCTGTAACTCCGCCATATCTGTCTGCGCGCCGAAAGAGAAGGGGCGGGGAAAAGATGTTAGAACGTCATGGGCGGGCGACGTGTGCGGAGCGACGTGTTCGTATTTTGACGCATGCGTGGTGTGTATATAGCAAACACACATGTGACTATAGTACGTTCGGTGTGCGGAGAGAGGAGTTCAAGTGACGGACGTGCGAACTAAGGTATGTGATTTTGTGACTTGTACAAATTGTTGGCCTATACTGTCTTGAGAATGTTGGAGGATATATATGGTGACTAGGATGTTAAGGAGGTTAGACTGTTTGCCTCACATTAGCTATATATAATTTATTTAACTTGCAGATACAATATGAATGTCTTTATTAGCGACAAAGAGTTCCTGGTGGAATTTATTGACCGGGTAAGGGAGCTGCCGGCTCTGTGGGAGACGAAAAACCCCATCCACAAAAAGAGGGGTGAGAAAAGCAGCGCTTGAGAAGCTGCTCCCATTTATGCATACCAAGGTGCCCACAGCCACACCAAAACAAGTGGACACTAAAATTGGGAGCTTGAGAGGTACCTACAGGACTGAACGCACTAAGGTGCTGGCTTCTCAGAGGTCAGGAGCAGCAGCAGGTGATGTTTATGTCCCGATTTTGTGGTACTACAACAGGATGTCCTTCCTGGATGACCACATTGAGACAAGGCCATCACTCTCCACTCTTCCCCCCAGACTTCCCTGCAGCCAACCTGAGCCTTCTCTGGAGCAAGAGGAGGCAGCCATCCTGGATGATCCTGATTTGGCCATCTGGAGCCAGGTATAGTATTAAATGAAAATGTATTGGGATAAACTTAATGTTTGACAAATATGTCAAGATGACAAACATAAAATATTTTGGATTCCACAAGTGAAATCAAGATCTGTAGACATTATTCTGCACTTAATTGGGTGCTAAATAGTCAATCTGATGTAGTGGTAAATTTAAAGCAAGGATTTATGGATTTACATTCTAATTGCTTCAATCAGGATTACAAAGTTTGATGCAAAGATTAAACTAACATATTAAACTATGTCCCTTTTTCATACACAGGATGAAATCAGCCAGGAGGAGGGTCTGGAAACTGTCAGGCAGGAGGAGGAAGGGCCCAGTGGCAGCCAGGAGGTGGCAGGGCCCAGTGCCAGCCAGGAGGTGGCAGGGCCTAGTGGCAGACAGGAGGTGGCAGGGCCCAGTGGCAGACAGGAGGTGGCAGGGCCCAGTGGCAGACAGGAGGTGGCAGGGCAAAGGAGAAGCACCAGATCCCAGGTGCCTCCCATCCGGCTTCACAAAAGAGGCAGGAGGGACAGGAGCACGAGTGAGGCAGCAATGGCCCTTATTCGTGAGGCCCATGCCACCCTCCAGGAGCCCACATCCCCTGAAGAGGCCATTGCCGGCCTAGTGGAGGCTAAGTTCAAGGCGATGAGCATGGAGCAACGCCTCCTATGCGAGCCCCTGCTCATCACCTTGCTCAACAAGGGGGTGATGGAGAAAATTACCCCCAATACCGCCATATGTGAGGTGGCACAACTGACCCAACCTCAACCTCCACCTCCCCCTTCTTCTGCCCCACCCCCTTCTGCTACACCTCCACCTTCTTCTTCTGCCCCACCCCCTTCTGCTACACCTCCCCCTTCTTCTTCTGCCCCACCCCCTTCTGCTACACCTCCACCTTCTTCTTCTGCCCCACCCCCTTCTGCTACACCTCCCCCTTCTTCTTCTGCCCCACCCCCTTCTGCTACACCTCCCCCTTCTTCTGCCCCACCCCCTTCTGCTACACCTCCCCCTTCTTCTTCTGCCCCACCCCGTTCTGCTACACCTCCACCTTCTTCTTCTGCCCCACCCCCTTCTGCTACATCTCCTCCTCCTCCTCCTCCTGACAGGAGTACCCCTCCAGTGGGCCAGCCTCCAGCCAAACGAAGAAGGAAGGCTGCAGGGAAGGCTTCAGGGAAGGTTGCAGGGAAGGTTGCCAGGAAGAAGAGGAAGTGATGGCCTTGCTTCATTGTGGTCGGACAGAAGGCAGCCTGTTGTAGTACCACAGACTTGGGACATATATCTCACCTGCTGCTGTTCCTGACCTCTGGGAGGCCAGCATCAGATTGTGTTCAGAAATGTTGGCCTTCTCAAGCTCCCAATTTTAGTGTCCACACAGGGTTGCTGTGTGCTCTGGGGTCCCTGGGATGCACAAATGGCAGCAGGTTCTCCAGCGCTGCCTTCTCTTTATTTTATTTCTAAACATGAATACATGTGATTTTTGTTTAAGTTCATACTTGACTATGTGTATTTGTAAAAATTAAAAATCTAGCTTTGGAGTAAGCAGATACATTTGACTGACAATAAAAGGGACAGATATCACCCCCCCAAAAGAATAACTAAATCTGATTAGCAAAAAAACATGGTGGGAAATTTAACTAATATAGATTCCAAAATTAAATGGGAGATCACTATCAAAACATTGCGAAATTATAATTAACATCATTTTTAAAAATATTACCATTTAAATTATTCCTAAAAACTTGCACGATATAATACACATAAATCTTCTTAAGAGCAGCATGAAAAAGGTTAAAAAAAAAGTCATAACTCTGTGTGAATATCAGCAGCAAAAGAAGGTCACTCGTTTTGATTAATGTAACATTCTAACGAAGATTTCAATGCAGAACATTTAAACGATGCAATATTTTTGAGCGTGACGAATGTGCTCTCTCCATTACGAAGGCTTGTTTTACCAGAAGATGCGCTCCCGTCTCATAGTTGCTTGTGAGCATGCGCGCTTTTGGAAGAGTCGTAAAAGCATACACACGAACCATTTTCTCGTCACAAAACAGCCCGACGAGAAACACGACGAGGAAATCTGGAATCCTGACGAGAAAATAGAGAGCAGGTTCTCTATTTTCTCGTCGAGATTCTCTGCAATTTTCTCGTCGTAAAACCATACACACGAACGTTTTTCTCGACAAAAAAGCTCTCGCGGCACTTTTCTTGCCGGTTTTGGACGAGAAACTCGGTCGTGTGTACGAGGCTTAATGCACTGGTGAACCCTGCATTCTGAGTGCAACAAGCTCCTTAACCCTGCATTCTGAGTGTAACGCACTCCTGAACCCTGCATTCTGAGCATATTGCACTACTGATCACTGCATTCTGAGTGCAAACACTCCTGAACCCTGCATTCTGAGCATAACCTAGTCCTGATCCCTGCATTCTGAGCGTAGCGCACTCCTTAACCCTGCATTCTCAGGTAAACCCGGCATTCTGAGCATAATGCACTGGTGAACCCAGCATTCTCTTGTAATACTTATTTTATTTTTGTTCCGAGTAAAAATATTTTATCAAGGGAAAAAAAAGCACTCCTGAACCCTGCATTCTGAGCGTAACGTACTCCTGAACCCTGCATTCTGAGCGTAACGCACTCCTGAACCCTGCATTCTGAACGTAATGCACTTCATAACCCTGCATTCTGAGTGTAAAGCCCCATACACACGGTAGAACTTTTGGCCAACAAACTTCATTTTGAGCAAGTTGGACCAACAATCCGACCGTGTGTACGCTCCATTGGACAAACTTTTTTGTTTTTTTTGTGTTTTCATCGGACAAAAGTTGGGTCTGCAAACGGACAAACTTTTGCCCAACAAAAGTCCGATGGAGCAAAGTCCTACCGTGTGTACAGAAAACCATAGGACTTTTGTCCGATGGACAAAACAACTAATGTTAAAATCAACCAACAATAGCAGAAGTTGACCAAAGGGTGGCGGTAAAGAGCAGAAAAACGACGTGATGTTGCAAAAAGTTTTGGGAAAGTTTGCAGAAAAGTCCTGTGGTGTGTATGCTATGGGTGTGCCCGGCCAACTCCGTTCGGACAAAAATCCAGGGAAAAGTCTGATGGAAGTCCGACCGTGTGTAATGGGGCTTTACGCACTCCCGAACTCTGCCTTCTGAGCGTAATGTACTGGTGAACTCTGCATTCTGAGCGTAATGCACTCCTGAACCCTGCATTCTGAGCATAATGCACTTCTGCACTCTACATTCTGAGAGTAACGCACTCCTGAACTCTGAACGTAACACTCTCCTGATCCCTGCATTTTGAGAGTAACTCACTCCTGATCCATGCATTCTGAGCATAATGCACTCCTTAACCGTGCATTCTGAGCATAATGCACCCCTTAACCCTTGATTCTGAGCGTAATGCATTCCCGAACCCTGCATTCTGAGCATAACTTACTCCTTATGCCTGTAATGCACTGGAAAACCCTGCATTCTGAGCGTAATGCACGCCTGAACCCTGCATTCTGAGCAAAACACACTCCTTAACCCTGCATTCTGAGGATAATGCAATGGCGAACCCTGCATTCTGAGCGTAATGCACTCCTGAGCCCTGCATTTCGAGCACACTGCACTCCTGATCCCTGCCTTCTGAGCGTAATACACTGGCGAACCATGCATTCTCTGCATACCGCACTCCTTAACTCTGCATTCTCATAATACTAATTTTATTTTTGTTCTGAGTAAAAATATTTTATCAAGAAAAAAAAGCACTCCTGAACCCTGCATTCTGAGTGTAATATAGTTACATAGTTAGTCAGGTTGAAAAAAGACACAAGTCCATCCAGTTCAACCGTAAAAAATAAAAATAAAAAAATAAAAATAAACATATATCGTACACTCCCATATACCCAATTCTATACCCACAGTTGATCCAGAGGAAGGCAAAAAAAACCCAGAAGAGCATTATCCAATTTGCTACAGCAGGGGAAAAAATTCCTTCCTGATCCCCCGAGAGGCAATCGGATATTCCCTGGATCAACTTTACCTATAAATGTCAGTACCCAGTTATATTATGTACATTTAAGAAAGAATCCAGGCCCTTCTTAAAGCAATCTACTGAGCTGGCCAGAACCACCTCTGCAGGGAGTCTATTCCACATTTTCACAGCTCTTACTGTGAAAAAACCTTTCCGTATTTGGAGGTGAAATCTCTTTTCCTCTAGACGCAAAGAGTGCCCCCTTGTCCTTTGTGTTGACCGTAAAGTGAATAACTGAACACCAAGTTCACTATATGGACCCCTTATATATTTGTACATGTTGATCATATCCCCCCTTAATCTCCTCTTCTCAAGAGAGAATAAATTCAGTTCCTCTAATCTCTCCTCATAGCTGAGCTCCTCCATGCCTCTTATCAGTTTGGTTGCCCTTCTCTGCACTTTCTCCAGTTCCCCAATATCCTTTTTGAGAACTGGGGCCCAAAACTGAACTGCATATTCCAGATGAGGTCTTACTAATGATTTGAACAGGGGCAAAATGATATCTCTCTCTCTGGAGACCATACCTCTCTTAATACAAGAAAGGACTTTGCTCGATTTGGAAACCGCAGCTTGGCATTGCATGCCATTATTGAGCTTATGATCTACCAAAACCCCCAGATCCTTCTCCACTACGGATCCCCCCAGTTGTACTCCCCCTAGTATGTATGATGCATTCATATTATTAGCCCCCAAGTGCATAACTTTACATTTATCAACATTAAACCTCATCTGCCACATAGTCGCCCAATTAGACAGAGCATTGAGGTCGGCTTGTAAATTGGCGACATCCTGTAAGGACGTTATTCCACTGCATAGCTTGGTGTCATCTGCAAAGACAGAAATGTTACTTTTGATCTCAGACCCAATATCATTTATAAACATATTAAAAAGTAAGGGTCCCAGCACTGAACCTTGGGGTACACCACTGATAACCTTGGACCATTCAGAGTAAGAATCATTAACCACTACTCTCTGAATTCTGTCTTTTAGCCAGTTTTCTATCCATTTACAAACTGATATTTCCAATCCTGTAGACTTTACCTTACACATGAGCCGTGTGTGGGGAACTGTATCGAACGCTTTTGCAAAATCCAAGTATACCACGTCCACTGCCACCCCTCTGTCCAAGGTCTTACTTACCTCTTCATAAAAAGAAATCAGGTTTGTTTGACAACTTCTGTCTTTCATGAATCCATGCTGTCTGTTGCTTAAATAGTTTTTTTCCAGCAAGAACTCATCTATGTGGTCTTTTATTAATCTCTCCAGTATTTTCCCAACTATAGAAGTTAAACTAACAGGTCTATAGTTACTTGGTAAACACTTAATTCCCTTTTTAAATATAGGCACCACATTGGCCCTGCGCCAATCCAGTGGTACTATTCCTGTCATTAATGAGTCCCTAAAAATTAAATACAATGGCTTTGAAATTACAGAGCTCAATTCTTTTAGGATCCGTGGGTGTATGCCATCTGGTCCAGGTGCTTTATCCACCTTTATTCCATCTAAATATTTCTGGACCATATCACTTTTGAGCCATTGTGGATTTGGGGCTGTGTCACTACCACCCCCATTTTGGACATGAGCTCCCCCATGCTCCTTTGTATACACAGAACTGAAGAAAGTATTTAATAAATTAGCCTTCTCTTTGTCCCCAGTCACCCACTCTAGATTATTTTGTAAAGGGCCTACATGCTCAGACTTGACCTTTTTACTATTAATATATTTGAAGAATTTTTTGGGGTTTGTCCTACTATCTTTTGCAATCTGTCGTTCGTTTTGAATTTTTGCATCCTTGATTTCCTTTTTACATATCCTGTTATATTCTTTGTAACATTTAAATGACACTAGTGTTCCCTCATTTTTATATTTTTTAAAAGCTCTTTTCTTATAGTTTATAGCTTTTTTAACTTTGTCAGTGAGCCACATAGGTTTTATTTTTAGCCTTTTAAACTTATTGCCCATGGGAATATACTTTGCAGTGAGTTCCCAAACAGTCTTTTTGAAGAATTCCCATTTCTGTTCTGTGCCCATTGATGCCAATATTCCTTCCCAGTCTAAGTCCTGGAGAGCAGCACTCATCCTTGGAAAATTTGCTCTCTTGAAATTAAGTGTTTTTATCTTTCCTGTATGTGATTTTTGCTTACAACTAACATCAAATGAAATCATGTTATGGTCACTGCTACCCAGGTGTTCCTTTATCTGAACATTAGTAATACGCTCTGCATGGTTTGAGATTACCAGGTCCAACAGAGCATCATTCCTAGTTGGGGCCTCAATAAACTGGACCATAAAATTGTCCTGCAATAGGTTTATAAATTTTTGCCCTTTAACTGTCCCAGCAGTTCCATTACTCCAGTCAATTTCTGGGTAGTTAAAATCCCCCATTATTATCACCGTCCCAGCCCTTGCAGCCCTTTCCATCTGTGCAAGGAGCTGAGTCTCTAACTCCTCATTAACATTGGGTGGTCTATAACAAACTCCAATGATTAGCTTTGAACTACGCACATCTGTATGCAGTCCTACCCATAATGCTTCAGACTCATCACACTCTCCATCCACCAGGTCCTCTTTCACACTCGCTTTGAGATCACTTCTCACATAGAGACAGACCCCTCCACCCTTCCTTTTTACCCTGTCTTTCCGAAAGAGTGCATAGCCCGGAATATTAATAGCCCAGTCGTGTGAGGAATGAAGCCAAGTTTCAGCAATACCGATTACATCATAGCTCTCCTCATGCACCAGAGCTTCCAACTCACCTATTTTGCTTGGCAGACTTCTGGCATTGGTGAACAGACACTTTAATGCATTAATATTATTTGACCGGTCACATACTATCCTCTTGGGTGTTCCCAGATTGCAACTAGGACTTGCTACTATACTTACCTTGGGTTTATGTTCTTTGGTTACCCTACCACTAATGCCCCTAATACTACCCTTTAGAATATGTTCCCCGCTGACTCTCACTATCTCTGGACCCTCCCCCCTGTCACCTAGTTTAAAAACCCCTCTAACTTTTTGGCCATCCTTATTCCCAGCTGATCTGCACCCTCCTCATTTAGGTGCAGTCCGTCCCTTCTATAGTACTGGTTATCGACTGAGAAGTCGGCCCAGTCCTCCAGGAACCCAAACCCCTCCTTACTACACCAGCTCTTCAGCCACTTGTTCACTTCCCTAATCTCCCTCTGCCTTTCTGGTGTGGCTCGATGTACCGGTAGTATTCCCGAGAATACTACCTTGGAGGTCCTTTTCCTCAATTTAGCTCCCAAGTCCCTAAAATCGTTCTTTAGGACACTCCATCTACCTCTGACTTTGTCATTGGTGCCAACGTGCACCATGACAGCTGGGTCTTCCCCAGCCCCTCCCAGTAATCTGTCCACCAGATCCGTGATGTGCCGAACCCGAGCGCCCGGTAGACAACATACAGTTCGGCGCTTCAGGTCTTTGTTACAGATTGCCCTCTCTGCACTCCTTAAAGTGGTTGTAAACCCGGATTAAAAAAAAAAAAAAAAACACCTGCAAGACAAAGCCATAATGAGCTAGTATGACTAGCATAATAGCTCATTATGCATCACTTACCTTAGATCGGGGCCCCCGAAGCCGTCCTCGTCTCCCCCTCCAGCCGCAGCCATCGCTCCACAGATACCGGAAGGTTGTTTCCAAGTATCGCCGCTCCAGCCAATCACAGCGCCGCTCCGACGCTGTGATTGGCCGGAGCGGCGAAGACGCCACTCCGCGCATGCCGGATTTGTGAATGGGGATTAACCCTGTGAATGCACCATTGTCTATGGCGCGCATGTCTTTTTTTGCAAATATCTCCTAAACCGTGTAGGTTTAGGAGATGTTTCTTGCACCTACAGGTAAGCCTTAATCTAGGCTTACCTGTAGGTGCAAGTTGCATAAGTGGGTTTACAACCACTTTAACCCTGCATTCTAAGCGTAATGCACTGGTGAACCCTGCATTCTGAGCGTAATGCACTCCTGAACCCTGCATTCTCCTGAACACTGCATAATGCACTGGTGAACCATGGATTCTGAGTGCAACGGGCTCCTTAACCCTGCATTCTGAGTGCAACAGGCTCCTTCCATTCTCTGGATAACGCACTCCTAAACTCTGCATTCTCTTTTAATAATTATTTTATTTTTGTTGTGAGTAAAAATATTTCATCAAGAAAATGCAGGGTTCAGCGTAACGCATGCCTGAATCCTGCATTCTGAGTGAAATGCACTCCTGAACCCTGCATTCTGAGCGCAATGTACTCCATAACCCTGCATTCTGAGCGCAATGCACTCCATAACCCTGCATTCTGAGCGCAATGCACTCCATAACCCTGCATTTCTTTATTTTTTTTAAATATAATTCTTTATTCAAAGATTTTTTTTCAGTTATAACAAAACATATAAACAATATAAACAATATCAAGAGAAGGAATAAACCTATGTTACAATAAAAAGCAAATCTAGCCATCCGACCAAACTAGGAAAAGTAGATACAAACAGCAATTGAGACCTGCAGCGTATCAAATTAAACTTCCTCGAATTAGGTATATAAACCCAAAAAAACAAAAACAAAAGAAATAAAATGTGCCTAGTTAATAATATTACCACTATTGTTAACTTAAGGTACATTCCCTTCCTATTTCTGCCTGAATTCTTCCTTAATTTTACCTTCCAGTCTCCTGGTTAAAACAGAATAAATAAATAAAAAGAAACCAACAAAAAAATAAAATAAACAAAAGAGACTCTCCACCGTCCTTATCCCCTCGGGGTCACGATAAAGAGAGAGGAAATAAATAAATAAACTATCTTGCTTAAAGGTTTACACGGACTCCCCCCCCTCTCCCCCCCCCCCGGATAAACCCACCCAACCAAGCCCTACCGTACTCAAAATTATTGAAAGCTAAACATAAAAGCAATCATATTTAAGTGTACAAGTAAAGGTCGTCCATAGCCGCCAGGTTTCCATACATTTCTCCTCTTTACCATAGAATAAGGCTGTCATATTTTCCATTATCCTAATTTCATCTATTTTAGAAAACCAATGTTTCAAAGATGGTATGGTTGTAGACTTCCATAGGTCTGGAATGCATGCCCGAGCATCATTCAGCATGTAGGCTACCAAGAAGGTTTTATATTTATGGAGTGGTATCGCATTTAAATGCAGGAGGTATTCCAGAGGGTCTGAGCCAAGGTCAACTGATGTCAATTGTTTAATCCTGTTCCCCACTTCCTTCCAAAAAAGTGTAATTAATGGGCACGACCAAAAGATATGTAATAATGTCCCTGGTGCTTTCTTACAACGCCAACATAGGTTAGAGGTTTGCGGATAGAGTTTATTAAGAAGTAGGGATGAGCTTCGAGTTCGAGTCGAACTTGTGTTCGACTCGAACATTGCCTGCTCACCCGTTCGCCGATCAGCGAACAATTTGGGATGTTCGTGGCAAATTCGAAAAGCCGCGGAGCACCCTGTAAAAGTCTGAGAGAAATCTAAAGTGCTAATTTCAAAGGCTTATATGCAAGTTATTGTCATAAAAAGTGTTTGGGGACCTGGGTCCTGCCCCAGGGGACATGTATCAATGCAAGAAATAGTTTTAAAAACTGCAGTTTTTTTGGGACCAGTGATTTTAATAATGCTTAAAGTGAAACAATAAAAATATTCCTTTACATTTCGTACCTGGGGGGGTGTGTATAGGAAAGTAGTGCTTGTTTCCCGTGCTTAGAACAGTCCCTGCACAAAATGTAATTTCTAAAATGAAAAAAAGTCATTTAAAAGTACTCGCGGCTGTAATGAATTGTCGGCTCTCGGCAATACAGAGAAAAGTCATTGAAAGTCATTGATAAAAAAAAAAAATGCATGGGGGGTCCCCCCAAATTCAATTACCAGGCCCTTCAGATCTGGTATGGATATTAAGGGGAACCCTGTGCCAAATTTAAAAAAAAATGACGTGGGGTTCCCCCCAA
Organism: Rana muscosa; assembly: GCA_029206835.1. Classification (NCBI taxonomy): domain Eukaryota; kingdom Metazoa; phylum Chordata; class Amphibia; order Anura; family Ranidae; genus Rana; species Rana muscosa. The sequence goes on from CM055118.1 coordinate 998,140,643, forward strand.
ATATCCATACCAGACCCTTATCCAAGCACGCAACCTGGCAGGCCGCAGGAAAAGAGGGGGGGACGAGAGAGCGGCCCCCCATCCTGAACCGTACCAGGCCACATGCCCTCAACATGGGGAGGATGCTTTGGGGTCTGAACCCCAAAGCACCATGTCCCCATGTTGATGGGGACAAGGGCCTCATCCCCGCAACCCTTGCCCGGTGGTTGTGGGGGTCTGCGGGCAGGGGGCTTATCTGAATCTGGAAGACCCCTTTAACAAAAGGGACCCCCAGATCCCACCCCCCTATGTGAATTGGTAAGGGGTACGTTGTACCCTACCATTTCACAAAGAAAGATTAAAAAATTGTAAAGAAACACAGACACAGATGGGATAAGTCCTTTATTAAAAATTTTAAAAATTTAAATAAAGAAAAAGATTCCAGCGGTGGTAATCCACTCTCAATCTCCACTCCAGTGATGTCGGTATCCAGCGATACCTGCAGGCTCCAGCAATGATGTCCAGCGAGGAACAGCACACGATCCGGTCTCCACCGGAGACACCCCGGGAATGACGTTGTGGCAGCCTGACAGGCCTTATGTAGCTGAGGACGGGGCCACCCGTCACATGACCCTGTCCCCCTCTGACGCAAGGGGAAACCCGGGCTTTCCCAGTGACGTGCGGTTGACCCCGCCCCCCTCTGATGCAACGGGTAACCTGCGTTACATTAGAGAGATGGGCAAGGTCACCCGTTACGTCATTGGGAAAGCCCGGGTTTCCCCTTGCATCAGAGGGGGACGGGGTCACGTGACGGGTGGCCCTGTCCTCAGCTACATAAGACCTGTCAGGCTGCCGCAACATCATTCCCGGGGGGTCTCCGGTGGAGACAGGATCATGTGCTGTTCCTCGCTGGACATCATCGCTGGAGCCTGCAGATCATCCGTCGCTGTATACCAACATCACTGGAGTGGAGATCGAGAGTGGATTACCACCGCTGGAATCTTTTTTTTATTTTTATTTTTTTATTTTTAATAAAGGACCTGTCCCAACTGTGTCTGTGTTTTTTTTTATTTTTTTTATTTTTACACTTTCTTTGTGAAATGGTAGGGGTACAATGTACCCCTTACCAATTCACATAGGGGGGGCCGGGATCTGGGGGTCCCCTTTGTTAAAGAGGTCTTCCAGATTCCGATAAGCCCCCTGCCCGCAGACCCCCACAACCACCGGGCAAGGGTTGTGGGGATGAGGTCCTTGTCCCCATCAACATGGGGACATGATGCTTTGGGGTCCAGACCCCAAAGCATCCTCCCCATGTTGAGGGCATGTGGCCTGGTACGGTTCAGGAGGGGGGGCGCTCTCTCGTACCCCCTCTTTTCCTGCGGCCTGCCAGGTTGCGTGCTCGGATAAGGGTCTAGTATGGATTTTTGGGGGGAACTCCACGTCATTTTTTTTTTTATTTGGCGCGGAGTTCCCCTTAAAATCCATACCAGACCGATATTTGGGGGGAACCCCACGTCATTTTTTTTTAAAATTTGGCACAGGGTTCCCCTTAATATCCATACCATACCAGACCTGGTGGGCCTGGTAATTGAATTTGGGGGGACCCCCACGCATTTTTTTTTTATCAATGACTTTTTTTCCTTCAGAAATGACATTTTGTGCAGGAACAGTTCTAAGCACGGGAAACAAGCGCTACTTTACAGGCATACTCTACAAATTTAAAAGGAATATTTCACAGTATTATTAAAATCACTACTCCCGAAAAAATGACAGTTTTTAAAACTTTTTTTTGCATTGATACATGTCCCCTGGGGCAGGACCCGGGTCCCCAAACACTTTTTATGACAATAACTTGAATATAAGCCTTTAAAATTAGCACTTTCGATTTTTCATGTTCGTGTCCCATAGACTTTAACGGTGTTCGGATGTTCGAACAAATTTATTACCTGTTCGCAAGTTCTGGTACAAACCGAACTGGGGGGTGTTCGGTTCATCCCTATTAAGAAGGACCGGGACCCTGTACCACCTAGCTAGCAACTTGTAACCCTGTTCTTGAAAGCGGCTTGCTATTGAATATTTGTGTGTCAATGATATAATCCATTTAATTTGCATGCTTGTGAGAGAGATTTGGGGGTCCTTCTCCCAGCAGCGTATGTACGAGGGGACGTGACCTTCTAGAGGCTGAATAATCAGTTTATACAAAAATGACAACAAATGTGGTACATATTTTCCCTCCGCACAAAGGCGCTCGAAGGGTGTCAATGGCCTAACATATAATTCCGCATCCAGTATAGACTAGCGATGAGCCGAACACCCCCCCGGTTCGGTTCCCACCAGAACTTGCGAACGGACCGAAAGTTCGCGCACTTTAGAACCCTATTAAATACAATGGATGCGAACGTTCGAAATCAAAAGTGCTAATTATAGCGGCTAATATGCAAGTTATTGTCCTAAAAAGGGTTTGGGGACCTGGGTTCTGCCCCAGGGGACATGTATCAATGCAAAAAAAAGTTTTAAAAACGGTCGTTTTTTCGGGAGCAGTCATTTTAATGATGCATAAAGTGAAAAAAAATAAGTCAAATATTCCTTTAAATATCGTACCTGGGGGGTGTCTAAAGTATGCCTGTGAAGTGTCACGTGTTTCCCGTGTTTAGAACTGTCCCTGCACAAAATGACATTTCTAAAGGAAAAAAATGGTAATTTAAAATAGCTTGCGGCTTTAATGTAATGTCTGGTCCCGGCAATATGGATGAAAATCATTGAGAAAAATGGCATGGGTACCCCCCCCACCCCACTACCAGCCCCTTTGGGTCTTGTATGGATATTAAGGGGAACCCCGCACCCAAAATTCAAAAAGGGCCCTATATACTCTGAACAGCAGTATACAGGCGGTGCAAACAAGACAGGTACTGGAGGTTTGTTCTTAAGTAGAATCTTTTTCTAATTTGGAACAGGTACATTTTTTAAGTGTAGCTCTAGCCAAAAAATCTATTTTTAAGCTTTTTGGAGAACATAGGGAAGGGTTATCAATCCTGTAACATTTGTTTTGCTGTCTGTGCACCTGTTCAGAAGATTTCACCTCACTTTCCGTCCCAATGACAAATGTTTTTGGAAAAGTGGGTTTTTTTTTGAAACAAGGATTGGTGATAAAGCATCAGTAGAGAGGAGACACCTTTTTCCCATTATTACCTTTTACAGGAGAGAATTTCCCTTCCTAGGGGTAGATTTCCTCTCACTTCCTGTTGTCTCCTTCCGTTTGCAAGTAGGAGTCGTTTGTAAGTTGGATGTTTGAAAGTAGGGGCCTGCCGTATATACTCTGCAGAAATTTGCCCCTTAGGTGTTGGTGTTGCCACAACACTGTAAGCCCTCACAGTTATGCCTCGTACACACGACTGAGTTTCTCATCAAAAAACGACAAGAAAACTGCAGAGAGAGCTTTCGTGCCAGAGAAAAACATTCGTGTGTATGGTTTTTCGTCGAGAAAACTGCCCAGAATCTCGATGAGAAAAATAGAGAACCTGCTCTCTATTTTCTCGTCAGGATTCTCGATCTTCTCGTCGGGTTTCTCGTCGGCCTGTTTTGCGATGAGAAAACCATTCGTGTGTATGGTTTTCCGAGTCTTCCAAAATCACGCATGCTCAGAATCAAGTATGAGACGGGAGCGCTTCTTCTGGTAAAACAAGCCTTCGTAAAGGAGATAGCACATTCGTCACGCTGTAAATTTATTGCATCGTTTAACCCATTCCATACCGGGCCATTGGGAAATGACGCCGGCAGGAACCCTCTCTCCCTCCGGGTGGATGTCATATGACGTCCTCCGCTTTGAGGGGGGATATCTAAATGATGCCTGCAGCTAGAGGCATCATTCAGATATCCTTGTTTAGAGCCGGCGATCCTGCGCACCATAAGAACGATCATAGCTGCGAATCCGCCGCTTGATCATTCTTATAGGCGGCGGGAGGGGACATCCCCCCCCTCCCGCCGCCATCCGGAGCTTCTCCGGGCTCTCCCGTGCAATCGGGGACCCGGAGAGAATCGTCGGCGCCGGTGGTGGGTCACGTGATGAGCATAGAGATGACTGGTGACCAGATGGTCACCAGTCATCTCTATGATCGTCGGAGGCCCGGGCCCGATGTGATGACGTCACGCCCGGGTCCTCAAATGTAAACAAAGCCGCAATTGCGGCTGTAAGTATGAGATCAGTGAAATTTTTGTTCACTGATCTCATGCTTTCCAGCCTGGAGGAGAGATGTGGGGTCTTATTGACCCTGCATCTCTCCATCAAGAGGACCTGTCACATACATTCCTATTACAGGGGATGTTTCCATTCCTTGTAATAGGAATAAAAGTGTAAAAAAAAAAAAAAGTGTAAAAAAAAAAGTAAAAAATAAATAAAAATAATAACTTTTTTTTTAAAACGCCCTTCCCCAATAGCTTGCGCTTAGAAGCGAACATACACGTAAGTGCCCACCCGCATATGTAAACGCCGTTCAAACCACATATGTGAGGTATTGCCGCGTGCGTTAGAGCGCGTGCAACAATTCTAGCACTAGACCTCCTCTGTAACTCTAACCTGGTAACCTGGTAAAAAAATTCAAAGCGTCGCCTATGGAGATTTTTAAGTACCGAAGTTTGGCGCCATTCCATGAGTGTGCGCAATTTTAAAGCATGACCTGTTAGGTATCTTTTTACTCGGCGTAACATCATCTTTCATATTTTATAAAAAAATTGGGCTAACTTTACTGTTTTGTTATTTTTTAATTCATGAAACCATTTTTTTCCCCCAAAAAAAGGCGTTTGAAAAATTATTGCGCAAATACCGTGCAAGATAAAAAGTTGCAACAGCCGTCATTTTATTCCCTAGGGTGTCTGCTAAAAAAAAACATATATAATGTTTGGGGGTTCTGAGTAATTTTCTAGCAAAAGAATGATGATTTGTACATGTAGGAGAGAAGTGCCAGAATAGGCCCGGTATGGAAGTGGTATAAAAAGCCCTGTATGGAAGTGGTTAAATGTTGCGCATTTAAATCTTCTTTAGAATGGTACAATAATGAAAAATAATGAACTTGTTTTGCTGCTGATATTCACACAGAGTTCTGACTAACTATTTTAAGCATTTTTCATGCTGATCTCCTGAATAATTAGCTGTATTATATAGAGCAAGATCTCCTTAATATTTATAACATTTTGAATACAGATCTTCATTTTAAATGATTCTTTATTTTATAGTTATCTCCATGATTTTATTTTTTATTTTTGTTGTGTCAAGTTTACCCCTTCTTTTTTTCAACCTTCAAGGAGATTGTTTTGTGTTAGCTGTCCCTTTTATTTTATTTGTTAAAATGTGTCTGCCTACTCCAAAGCTAAATTTATAATTATTATAAAAACACATAGTCAAGTATTAACTGTAAAAAAAAAAAAAAAACATTTATTCTGGTATATAACAAAATAAATAGAAGGCAGCGCTGCAGAACCTGCTGCCATTTGTGCATCCATGGGACCCCAGAGAACACATCAACTCTGTGTGGACAATAAAATTTGGGAGCTTGACAAGCACATCAGTTGTGAGCACAATCTGATGCTGGACTCCCAGAGGTCAGGAACAGCAGCAGGTGATATATATGTCCAAAGTCTGTGGTACTACAACAGGCTGCCTTCTGTCAAACCACATTGAAGCAAGGCCATCACTTCCTGGTCTTCTTGGCAGCCTTCCTTTTGCATGTGGCTGGAGGCTGTGCCACTGAAGGTGTACTTGTGTCAGGAGGAGGAGAAGGAGCTGGAGGAGAAGAAGAAGGTGGAGGAGGAGGAGGAGGAGGTTGAGGTTGTGTAAGCTGGGCAACCTCACATATGGCCGTATTGGGGGTAATTCTCCCCATCACCCCCTTGTTCAGTAAGGTGATCAGCAGGGGCTCGCATAGGAGGCGTTGTTCCATGCTCATCACATTGAATTTGGCCTCAACTAGGCCGGCAATGGCCTCTTCAGTGGATGTTGGCTCCTGGAGGGTGGCATGTGCCTCTCTAATCCAGGGCCATTGCTGCCTCACTTGTGCTCCTGTCCCTCCTGGTTCTTTTTGGAAGGCGGATGGGAGGCACCTGAGATCTGGTCCTGCTACTTGGCCCAGCCACCTCCTGTGTGCCACTGGGCCCGGCCACCTCCTGTGTGCCACTGGGCCCGGCCACCTCCTGTGTGCCACTGGGCCCGGCCACCTCCTGTGTGCCACTGGGCCCGGCCACCTCCTGTGTGCCACTGGGCCCGGCCACCTCCTGTGTGCCACTGGGCCCGGCCACCTCCTGTGTGCCACTGGGCCCAGCCACCTCCTGTGTGCCACTGGGCCCAGCCACCTCCTTTGTGCCACTGGGCCCTGCCTCCTCCTGGCTCACAGTGGGCACTGCCTCCTCCTGCCTGACACTTTCCAGACCCTCCTCCTGGCTGATGTCATCCTGTGTATGAAAAAGGGACATAGTTTTAGTTTTTGGTTCATCATTTACACACAATTTTTAGCTCATGACTGTTGCAAATTGAATGTAAATCAATAGAAAAGACTTTTATTATGACCCCATCATTTTTCATTCTTCTCCCCCAATTTTTGTCCCACTACTGTCTATTGATATTTAGATCACTTTTTGGTCCCAATTTTTGGGGGTATTTACATATTATCTTTTTTTTCCTGCATTAATTTTCTCACAATACATTTTTAGAAAATACTATACCTGGCTCCAGATGTCCAAATCAGGTTCTTCCAGGATGGCTGCCTCCTCTTGCTCCAGAGTAGGGATGAGCTTCGAGTTCGACTCGAACCCATGTTCGACTCGAACATTGCCTGTTCGCCCGTTCGCCGAACAGCGAACAAATTGGGGTGTTCGCGGCAAATTCGAAAAGTCTATGGGAGAAATCTAAAGTGCTAATTATAAAGGCTTATATGCAAGTTATTGTCATAAAAAGTGTTTGGGGACCCGGGTCCTGCCCCAGGGGACATGTATCAATGCAAAAAAAAGTTTTAAAAACTGCCGTTTTTTCGGGAGCAGTGATTTTAATAATGCTTAAAGTGAAACAATAAAAGTGAAATATTCCTTTAAATTTCGTACCTAGGGGGTGTGTATGATATGCATGTAAAGTGGCGCATGTTTCCCGTGCTTAGAGCTGTCCCTGCACAAAATGTCATTTCTCAAGGAAAAAAAGTAATTTAAAACTCACTCGCGGCTATTAATGAATTGTCGGCTCCCGGCAATACATACAAAAGTCATTGATAAAAAAAAAAAAAAAGCGTGGGGGTCCCCCAGAATTCAATTACCAGGCCCTTCAGGTCTGGTATAGATATTAAGGGGAACCCCGCCGCAAATAAAAAAAAAAAATGCGTGCGGTTCCCCCAAATATCCATACCAGGCCCTTCAGATCTGGCATGGATTTTAAGGGGAACTCCACCCCAAATTTAAAAAAAAAATGTTGTGGAGTCCCCCCAAAAATCCATACCAGACCCTTATCCGAGCACGCAACCTGGCAGGCCGCAGGAAAAGAGGGGGGGACGAGAGAGCGCCCCCCCCTCCTGAACCGTACCAGGCCACATGCCCTCAACATGGGGAGGATGTCCCCATGTTGATGGGGACAAGGGCCTCATCCCCACAACCCTTGCCCGGTGGTTGTGGGGGTCTGCGGGCGGGGGGCTTATCGGAATCTGGAAGACCCCTTTAACAAAGGGGACCCCAAGATCCCGCCCCCCCTATGTGAATTGGTAAGGGGTACATTGTACCCCTACCATTTCACGAAGAAAGTGTCAAAAAAAAAAAACACACACACCTCGGAAAAGTCCTTTTAAAAAAAAAAACATTCCAGCGGTGAAATCCAGTGTCCCGCGGCGATCCGATGTCCAGCGCTGTCCGTCATTGGCTGAGCCTGAGCGGACCTGATGGGGAACTTCCTTCGCAGTCTATTACATGTATAGACCCACCCCTTCTAAAGTTCCCCATCAGGTCCGCTCAGCCAATGACTCGGTGTAAGGCTGAGGACCATGAGAAGGGGCGGGTCTATACATGTATTACACAGTGAGGGAAGTTCCCCATCAGGTCCGCCCCCTCGGTATGTCAGACCCCGCCTACGTCATTGGCCTGAGCGGACCTGATGGGGAAATTTAAATTACACAGTGAAGGAAGTACCCCGCTCAGGCCAATGACGTAGGCGCGGTCTGACATACCGAGGGGGCGGACCTGATGGGGAACTTCCCTCACTGTGTAATACATGTATAGACCCGCCCCTTCTCATGGTCCTCAGCCTTACACCGAGTCATTGGCTGAGCGGACCTGATGGGGAACTTTAGAAGGGGTGGGTCTATACATGTAATAGACTGCGAAGGAAGTTCCCCATCAGGTCCGCTCAGGCTCAGCCAATGACGGACAGCGCTGGACATCGGATCGCCGCGGGACACTGGATTTCACCGCTGGAATGTTTTTTTTTTTAAAAGGACTTTTCCGAGGTGTGTGTGTTTTTTTTTTTTTTTTTGACACTTTCTTCGTGAAATGGTAGGGGTACAATGTAATACATGTATAGACCCCGCCCCTTCTCATGTTCCGTTCCTCAGCCTTACATCGAGTCATTGGCTGAGCGGACCTGATGGGGAACTTTAGAAGTTCCCCATCAGGTCCGCTCAGGCTCAGCCAATGACGGACAGCGCTGGACATCGGATTTCACCGCTGGAATGTTTTTTTTTTTTTTTAATAAAGGACTTTTCCAAGGTGTGTGTGTTTTTTTTTAAACTTTTTTTTGACACTTTCTTCGTGAAATGGTAGGGGTACAATGTACCCCTTACCAATTCACATAGGGGGGGGCCGGGATCTGGGGGTCCCCTTTGTTAAAGGGGTCTTCCAGATTCCGATAAGCCCCCCGCCCGCAGACCCCCACAACCACCGGGCAAGGGTTGTGGGGATGAAGCCCTTGTCCCCATCAACATGGGGACATCCTCCCCATGTTGAGGGCATGTGGCCTGGTACGGTTCAGGAGGGGGGGCGCTCTCTCGTCCCCCCCTCTTTTCCTGCGGCCTGCCAGGTTGCGTGCTCGGATAAGGGTCTGGTATGGATTTTTGGGGGGACTCCACGCCATTTATTTTTTTTTTATTTGGGGTGGAGTTCCCCTTAAAATCCATGCCAGATCTGAAGGGCCTGGTATGGATATTTGGGGGAACCAGACGCATTTTTTTTTTATTTGCGGCGGAGTTCCCCTTAATATCTATACCAGACCTGAAGGGCCTGGTAATTGAATTCTGGGGGACCCCCACGCTTTATTTTTTATCTTTATCAATTACTTTTGTATGTATTGCCAGGAGCCGACAATTCATTAATAGCCGCGAGTGAGTTTTTTAAATGACTTTTTTTCCTTCAAAAATGACATTTTATGCAGGGACAGTTCTAAGCACGGGAAACATGCGCCACTTTACATGCATATCATACACACCCCCTAGGTACGAAATTTAAAGGAATTTTTCACTTTTATTTTTTCATTTTAAGCATTATTAAAATCACTGCTCCCGTAAAAACGTAAATTTTTAAAACTTTTTTTTGCATTGATACATGTCCCCTGGGGCAGGACCCGGGTCCCCAAACACTTTTTCGGACAATAACTTGCATATAAGCCTTTATAATTAGCACTTTAGATTTTGAATGTTCGAGTCCATTGTATTTACTAGGGTTCTAACGTTCACGCGAACATTCTGTCTGTTCGCAGGTTCTGGTGCGAACCGAACAGGGGGGTGTTCGGCTCATCCCTGCTCCAGAGAAGGCTCAGGTTGGCTGCAGGGAAGTCTGGGGGGAAGACTGGACAGTGATGGCCTTGGCTCAATGTGGTCATCCAGAAAGGAAATCCTGCTATAGTGCCACAAAATCGGGACATGGACATCTTTTGCTGCTGCTCCTGACCTCTGAGAAGCCAGGACCCTAAAGCGCTCAGTCCTGTATGTGCCTCTCAAGCTCCCAATTTTACTGTCCACCTGTTGTGTGGTTGCTGTGGGTATCTTGGTCTGCACAAATGGGAGCAGCCTCTCCAGCGCTGCTTTCCTCACTCCTTTTTTTCGGTGAATGGGGTTTTTGGTCTCCCACAGAGCGGGCAGCTCCCTTACCCGGTCAATAAATTCCCCAAGAAATTCTTTGTCGCTGAAAGCATTCATTTTTGGTCTGCAAGCCAAAACACAAGACAAAAAAAGTAATGTCAGTCACACAGTCTAAACTCCTGTAAATCTGATTCCCCATATATATCCTCAAACAATCTCTAGGCAGTATAGGCCACCGATTTCACAAAGTATAAAAATTACATACCTTCGTTCTCACGTCCGTCACTTTTCCTCCTCTCTCCGCACACAAAACATAGTAACGTCACATGTGTGTTTGCTTTATATACACTACGCATGCGTGAAACTCCGCACACGTCACTCCGCACACGTCGCCCGCCCATGACGTTCACATTATCAACTTTTCCCCGCCCCTTCTCTTTCGGCACGCAGACAGATATGGCGGAGTCACAGCAGGTGTCTGCTAATTCATCAAATAACGATGATGAGACCAGCCCGGACCGTGAAACGTCACGATCAAGGAGGAGATTCAAGGCATCTAATATGTCTTACGTGGAGATGGCGGACATATTGCTAAAGTCGGATTATGATGCAAAGCATGGGCCGTATACCCACCCTAATCTAAGGAAGTCCAAAATAATGAAGAAAGTAGTGAAAAGTCTGAAGAAGAATTTCGGGGTGAAACGATCAAAGGAGCAGCTTAGAAAGAGGTGGTCTGACCTCAAACTGAGGGAGCCGGAGCAGTTAAGGAGCATTAAGAGAATGCTAGAAAAAAGTAAGCACTTTTCCTGGGTTCCTATTATTGTATTTCTGAGCTTGTATGTTGCTCCATGTTGTTGCATTTTACTATTATACCTTAGAAAATGTCATCGCTCAAAATTTGGTGGGCCCAGTAATCGCTCGTTACAGACACATCGTTCGCCCACTATATACGATATTTTGCGAAGATACAGGGTTCCAATAAATTAGAGAGATGCCTGTTTTTATTCCATAAATGTTATTACAGTGTTGGCTAGATGATGTGTTTGGAAAGAGAATGAAATGCAAACTTTAATCAGTGTAAAGGAGAGGACACTCAGCAGCTGTTTCCACATATGGACTCTGAACCACTATAGTGTGGGCCACCAGAACAACCTTTTTAGGGTGCACCACACAGGTGCATCAGTGTATTTTTGGGGTGCCTCCATGTGTAAAAATTGTCATCAAAAGGTGAATAGTCAAGATTTGTATATTTTGAAATAATGTCTTCAGTTTGTAACTCGGCCCAAACAGACACATGTACCCCACTTCCAAGCAATGTAGCATGTTCCTATTTTTTAGCTAAAATATCTGTGTGCTAAGTATACCTTTTTGTTTCATTCTCATAGGGGAGAGAAGACTGGGAGGACACCACTCCAGGGAGCACAGGAACCCCACACCTTCTAAAGAACCCCAACCTCACCAAGAACACCAACCTGAGGATGTTGAAGTTGAAGAAGTGGAGGAAGGAGAAGTGGAGGAAGGAGAAGTGGATGACGTGGTGGAACTTGTCACCACAACAGGTCAGCATCTGTCACCACAGCTTCAGGTAAGAGATGTAGGCCTGCAGAGTTATAATTCCTTTTGTATTTTTTTATAGGGGATGAAAATGTTGTTGTGAAAGAAAGTCTGCGTTTCTTTGGTGAGAGTGCCCTACGTATCATCCAGCAAGTGATGGAGTGTAGTACAGAACTTGACAGAATTAAGCAAAGAATGAATGTTATGGAGCAAACCTTTAAGGACATCATAGATGTTTTGGGACGAATTGAATAAGGCACAAAACGCCCCTTTTTATACTTTTCTATTGTTATTCCCCAAATTTTTCACTTTTAGACAATCAATCAAGCCAAAATTTGAAGATGCACACAGTGTGTCAACATGTGCCATCTGCCATCAGGGGATATCCATGTACGGGTTTTGGGGGTGCAACCCCTTCCTTGCATCTCAAGTAGGTGAAAGGAAGAAGGGGTTGCACCCCCAAAACACGTCCATTGATCGCTCCATGATGGCAGATAGCACATGTTGACAATAGGGATCAGGAGGGAAAAAACCCTTTTTAAAAACACTCTAAATTGTGTGCATCTTCAAATTTTGGCTTGGTCAGGGGTGCCAACACCCTATATTATGACAGGCAGATAGAGACATTTTTCGTTAAATAGAATGTCTGATATTTCCAAGAGGTATACAATGTTGTAGTTTGTTGGATGGTAATGATGGTTTTGTATTTTCTTACACCCAAAAAAAGGCCTGTTTCTGGCCAAAACAAAAACAAAAAAAATAAAAAAAGTGTTATTTACCATGTGTGTGAATGTGCACAGAGTAAAATGTTTGAACAACAACAAAGTGTAGCTTCTTTATCAAATACGCTCTAACCTTATTTGCATATATTTTTGGTGTTACTAGTGAAATGGTTGGTATTTACTAAAGGAAAATACACTTGGCACTACAAATGCACTATGACAAACTAGGAGACAGGAAAAAAAAAAAAAACGCCAGCAATACATCAAAAATCAGATTAAACCAGATATTTATTTTGTTCTTTCTCCCAAATTTTTTAGACATGGCCTGGCATAGGAATTGCCCCCCTACCCCTGAAATATTCTACATATTTCTAGCGAACCTCACGGGCATTTTGGGGGGGCAAGCCAGGACGGCCAGATTCTAGGCCCGGCAGGGTATTGCCAGTTGAAAGTCCTGCCTCAAGCCCAATTGAGGCCATATAATTTTGTTGATTTTCTTCAAAGAAAATTGTGTAGCACACAGCAACAGAATACTACATAGTTCAGTTTGTACTCCGCCAAGTTAATTGGTGTCATGAAAAGGCGGAACCGGCTGGCCATTATCCCGAAGGCATTCTCCACGACTCTTTGGGCCCTGGCCAGCCGGTAGTTGAACACCCTCTTCTCCGGGGTCAGGGTCCTTAGGGGAAATGGCCTCATGAGATGCGGTCCCAGTCCAAAGGCTTCATTAGCCAAAAACACAAAGGGGAGTTCTTCAACATTCCCTGCATCCGGTGGCAATGCAAGGTTGTCACTCTGGAGACGGAGGGAAAACTCCGTCTGGCTGAAGGATCCCCCATCGGACATCCGGCCATTCTTCCCCACATTCACATAGAGGAATCCATACTGTGCTGACACCACCGCCATCAGCACAATACTATGAAACCCCTTATAATTGTAGAAGTAGGGCCCAGAACGGGGTGGCGGCACGATGCGGACGTGCTTCCCGTCAATGGCTCCACCGCAGTTGGGGAAGTCCCACCGCGTAGAAAACTCAGTTGCCACAGTCTGCCATTCCTGTGGCATGGAAGAAAGCTGTGGAGTCAAACAAGATAAACAAATCTTCGTACTTTTGCACATAACATTGCAAGTAGATTATACTAAAATACATTCTTGACCAACATCATTATAGGTTTCCGTTTAATGTGTTTTTTAATACTAAAATAGAATGCTCAAGTATCATATTCATCACCCCCTCTGATGGTCCATTGTAAAACTATTTGGGGGGGCTAGATGAGTTTGGGAATGCACAAAAATAAGGACAATTAACATTTGTAAACATTTTAGGGGGTGATTAGGGGGGGAGGGTAAAGCACTACAATGGAGCTGACAAAATACATTGGGAAGTGACTTGGCTAAGTGTGTTTGGGCCCAGGATAGCATTGCAGTGGCGGTGCGTCCATAGTGGGCGCAGGAGCGCTTCCCCCTCTCTCTTCTGCGCCCATCACTCAGAACAATACATAGGTTCATGCCTTGCATGAACCTATGTATTGTCGATGCCGCCCACTATTCAGGTGGATGGCCCCCTGTTGAGCGCCGGCCATCTGAATAACAGTGGCTGGTTGGTTTTTGGAAGTGCCTATCAGAGCCAGCGGCTTTGATAGGCTTCCCGATTTACAGCCTGAGGGCTGTAATTGGCTTCCAAAAAGTTAACCAGGGGACGCAGGTGGGGTGCGTTCCTTGGTTAAACTCTGACAGGCTCCTCAGCCAATCAGGTTCACCGGTCTGGTTACCGGTAACCTGATTGGCTGATGCAACATCAAGGGCGGGAGACGACATCGAGGAGGGAAGGACGGCGCAGACCAGAGGAAGGTAAGTGCAGGGCTGGGGGGGAACTGCCTGTATTTGTGGACAAACTGGCTGCATTTGAGGGGACAACTGGTGGCCTTTGATCGGCACAGTGGCTGCGTTTAATGGGCACATTGGTGGCAATGGATGTTTTTTATTTTAACATTTTTTGTCCGCCCCCCCAAACATTTTGAGCACCAGCCGCCACTGCTGGAGAGGTTAGTGAAGGGAAATATGCATGGAGGAGAAAAAAGGGCCATTTAAAAGCTTACAGCATGCATGAGGACAAAGGAGACATTCTCAGCATATTACAATCATGGTAATTAGGGAAGGATGAAAGAAATACAATACATTAGCATACATGAAATACATAGAATGTGATGTTAAAGGAGAAAACTTACCCTAATATAGTCCTCCTGCAGGACTTGGATAATGGCAGAACAGGTCTCTGGGATTATGACGCCCAGAGCCTGGGGGGAGATGCCTGTCGTGAACTTCAGGTCCTGCAGACTTCTCCCTGTCGCCAGGTAGCGTAACGTGGCAATGAGCCTCTGCTCAGCACTGATGGCTTCCCGCATAACGGTGTCCTGCCTGGTAATATAGGGGGACACCAAAGCCATATAAGAAAGGGATAGTGCATATAAAGCGTTTGTATGTCAAAGATGTAGTGACTTATGGTTAATGTTCTGCCATTTCCCAATGTGGGTATTTACCGTAGCCAAAAAAGTAGCATATGAAAGAAAAATCTTCTCCTATTGGAACTACAAGAGATGAATCCCAGCAGAAGAAGTATAGAGGCTAATATTGGTAAATAATGGCCAATAATAAACCAATAGTTATAGAAAAAAATAATTTATTAATTATCAAAAAATATATATTAGTCACATACTAATGTTGAATGTAAAACGCTCCTTAATGGGGCCAAATAAAGATCAGTACAATACAATAGCGAGCATAATATTCCACCTATGGTGGAGGTAATGATAGTAGGTATACCAACATTAAACCACAAAAACACAAAGACAGACAAAAAATGAGAAACAAATAACAGTGAGGTCCGGACGCTAGTGATGTCTTAAGTGTTTGTATATCCCTGCAGGAAATCCCGCTAAGCAATATTAAATAAAAATAATAGGTAATGAAATGGGATATTCACAAACACATATGACTCCCCAGGGATGTGTAGGGAAATAACAGGTGTAGGAAAGTTTCCTTGCCCGACTCTGGATGCCGGCATCTGTGTATACAACACAGTAGGGTATGTTGTTGCTGAGGGGTGTAAACTGAAGAACCCAGCATAAATCAACTGTTGACGGTGAAGGATGATTGCTGGAAAAAGGAAAGGTTGAATAATATATTATCTTCCTTTGGGTGAGGTTCCCAAAAGTTCATCTGGGTCAGCGTGTAGAAAAAGTGACATATGCAGCAAAAAGAAGGCGCATAAATCGCTATATTGTTCATATAATATAAATCCTAAACGTTTTACATTCAACATTAGTATGTGACCAATATATATTTTTTGATAATTAATAAATAATTTTTTTCTATAACTATTGGTTTATTATTGCCCATTATTTACCAATAGTAGCCTCTATACTTCTTCTGTTGGGATTCATCTGTAGTTCCAATAGGAGAAGATTTTTCTTTCATATAGGACACCAAAGCCAACTGATGCTGAAAAATGGGGTCAGACATCCGCAGAAAATTCCTGTAGTCCTCAGGATTATTCTCCACGATCTCCCGCAGCAGAGGCATATGACAGAATTGGTCCCGCTTGAGCAACCAATTCTTGGTCCATGAACTCCTCCTCACCCTGTTCATGGACTCGCCTTGGTCCAAGACAAGCAGACCAACACCAAGCGCACGCACAGCACGAACTCTATGACGAGAACGTACCCGCGACATGGCTAGAAGGCGGTCGTCTGATCAGAACGTACTAAACAGAACGCACTTAAGAACAGCAAGGCCTATGAAGAACGACCTGAAAATCAGAAACGAGCGGGCAAGAACGCACTGTAAAACAGATACGACCTGCCTACATGCCCTGAAAGACAAGATACGAAACCCACAAGCACAAACTGAACCGCAGAAAACAAACTGAAAGCACGAAGACTGAAAAGCGCGAATCGTCTCTTCCCAAACTTTTACTTCACACGCGGTAACACGAGATCAGCAAAAGCAGCCCAAGGGGTGGCGCCATTGAAATCGAACTTCCCCTTTATACTGCCGTTGTACGTGCTGTACAAGACCGCGCAGAACAACAACGAGATTTGGAATTGACAGTGTGTATGCAAGGAAAAGCTTGACAAGAAGCTCTTCAAGCTTGACAAGAATCTCATCGAGAAAAACTACGTTTTTTTTTTACGACGAGAAACTCGGTCGTGTGTACAAGGCTTTACTCTTGGTGGGCACTGGAACGCCCTGCTGTGAACTATCATATCAGGAATTGTAATTACATGCCATTGTTGAACAGTGGTAGGAAAAATTGGGCCTTTGGTGGTGGTGCTGGTGCCACAACACTGTAAGCCCTCACAGTTACTCTAGGTGGGCGCATGAATGGGCCCCGCTGTGAATTATTAGATCAAGAATTGTAATTGCATGCCCCTGTTGAACAGGGGCTGAAAAATTGGGCCTTTGATGGTTGCAGTGGTGCTGGTGCCACTGTAAGTCCTCACGGTTACTCTTGGTGAGCGCAGGAATGGGCCCATCTGTGAAATATTAGATCAATAATTGTTATTACATACCCCTGTTTAACAGGGGCAGAAAAATTGGGCCTTAGGCACTGGTGCCACAACATTTCAACCCATCACAGATACTGTATTTGGAGCGCAGCAATGAGCCCTGTTGCAAAGCATTGCATCAAAAATTGTAATTACACGCCCCTGTTAAACAGGGGCTGAAAAATTGGGCCTTAGCCACTGGTGCCACAACACTTCAACCCATCACAGATACTGTATTTGGAGCGCAGCAATGAGCCCTGTTGCAAAGCATTGCATTAAAAACTGTAATTACACGCCCCTGTTAAACCGGGGCTGAAAAATTGGGCCTTAGCCATTGGTGGCGGCACTCAGAACCACAAATGTTCTTCCAAGCTATCGGCAGGATCATTGAGGAGGAAGAGGATAGTCAGTCAACATAACAGGACAGTCACTCAGCATCATCAGCAGTCTTAAAGGGATGTGACATTTCAAAAAAAATTATTCGGTTACATCAGCTTCAGGTGCTTGGTAGCTGGTGGTGATCCAAGACTGGTTCATCTTTATGAAGGTCAGTCGATCAACCGAGTCGGTGGACAGGCGCACCCTGTGATCGGTTACAAAGCCACCAGCAGCACTGAATGTGCGTTCCGAAAGAACGCTGGATGGAGGACAGGCCAGTAGCTCAATTGCATACTGTGCAAGCTCTGGCCAGTGATCCATCCTCAAGACCCAGTAAGCCAGAGGATTTTCGGTGGGAAAGGTGTCCAAGTCTGACCTTGCCCCTAGGTATTCCTGGACCATGTAAATCAGACGCTGGCGATGGTTGCTGGAACCGATCATACCTTGGGGCTGCGGACTAAAAAATTGTCTGAACGCATCGGTCAGACGGCCACCTTCCCCACCGCTCCTTCTTTGACTGACCGAAGCCTCAGCAACTCGTTGTCCAGGACCAGGAGTTTGTAACCTCCCAGTCTCTGGGAACGCATTGCACAGACCTTTCTGCGAGGCCTCCCGGAGATGTCTCATCCTCTGCTCCCTCTGCGACGGCAAGATAAGGTCCGCAACCTTACCCTTGTACCGTGGATCAAGGAGAGTGGCCAGCCAGTAATGGTCCCTCTCCTTGATCCGAAGAATACGAGGATCCTTCCGCAGGCTTTGCAGGATCAGGGAGTCCATGCAGCGTAGGTTAGCTGAGGCATTCGGTCCGGAGTCCTCTGGGTCACTAAGGACGACATGATCCGCAGCCACCTCCTCCCAGCCACGTACAAGTCCACGGGTTTCTTTGGACTGTAAATCATCCCTAAAAGACTGCTGCTGAGTGCCAGGTTCTACCTCCATGCTGACACAATCCTCCTCCTCCTCGTCCTCTTCCTGTGTGATGGGTGGAACAGAAGGAACACTGTCTGGGTAAAGGGGGCCTTGAGAGGCAAGGAAGTCCTCCTCCTCCTGCCTCTGTTCTGCCTCAAGTGCCCTGTCCATTATTCCACGCAGCGTATGCTCCAACAGGTGGACAGGTGGACAAGAGGTACAGTGTCACTGATGCATGCACTGTCACTGCTCACCATTCTCGTGGCCTCCTCAAATGGTGCCAGGACAGTGCATGCATCCCTGACCATGCCCCACTGGCGTGGTGAAAAAAACTTGAGCTCACCCGACCCTGTCCTGGTGCCGTAATCGCACAGGTACTCATTGATGGCCCTCTGCTGCATGTGCAGCCGCTGCAGCATGGCCAACGTTGAGTTCCACCTGGTGGGCATGTCACATATAAGGCGGTTCTTGGGCAGGTTCAACTCCTTTTGCAGCTCAGCCAGCCGAGCACTGGCATTATATGATCTGCGAAAATGCACACAGACTTTCCTGGCCTGCCTCAGGACATCCTGTAAGCCCGGGTACCTGCCCAAGAACCGCTGCACCACCAGGTTAAGGACGTGAGCCACACAGGGCACATGGGTCAGTTGTCCCTGTCGGAGGGCGGAGAGGAGGTTGGTGCCATTGTCGCAAACCACCATTCCTGGCTTAAGCTGGCATGGCGTCAACCACCTTTCGGCCTGCCCCTGCAGAGCTGACAGAACCTCTGCCCCAGTGTGGCTCCTGTCCCCCAAACACACCAGCGCAAGCACGGCATGGCATCTTTTTGCCTGCGTGCTTGTGTAGCCCCTTGAACGCCTACGGAGCACCGCTGGTTCCGAGGACAAAGCACAGGAAGAGGCCATGGAGGAAGAAGAAGAGGAGGGGGTGAAGGAGAGAGGGGTGTCACAACCAGTAGTAGCATTTTGGAGGCCTGGTGGCGGAACAACCTCCAACACTACTGCACCTTGTTCTGCATCCTTCCCAGCTGCCAAAAGAGTGACCCAATGGGCCGTGAAAGAAAGGTAACGTCCCTGCCCATGCCTGCTGGATCATGAGTCAGCGGTAATATGCACCTTACCGCTGACCGCCCTGTCCAGCGAGGCATGGACATTGCCTTCCACATGCCGGTAGAGAGCCGGAATCGCCTTCCGTGAGAAAAAGTGGCGTTTGGGAACCTGCCACTGAGGAACCGCACATTGCACAAACTCACGGAAGGGGGCCGAGTCTACCAACTGAAAAGGCAGCAGTTGAAGTGCTAGCAATTTAGCCAAGCTAGAATTCAACTGCTGGGCATGTGGATGGCTGGGAGTGAACTTCTTTCAACGATCCAGCAGCTGGGGCAGGGAAATTTGCCTGCTACAATCGGACGTCGGTGTACTGCTAGCAGAGTGCCCGCAAGTACTTGGCTGTGACACACCTAATTCTACACCTTCATTCCTCTCAGTGCAGATTTCAGAGAGGACTGAAGGTATAGTGGAAATAAACAAAAACTAAAACTCGCGCTTATGGAGACATACAAAAATAAATGACAAGTGAAAAGAAATTATTATATGCGCAGCTGCTACAGCATAAGGCACTAACACCTTGAGAGATAAAAAATTATAAAATGCAGCGCTAGCGAATATAAATGTGCTCAATACAAACGTATGTGTGAATGTCAACCATCTAAACCTTTCGGGATGATGGTACACACTATTAGTGAAAAGATTATGCACCAATGATTGGTGTCACCAGAAATGCAGTGGGTGTAATACTAAATGTTACCACTAAAAAGTGATCAACTAAGTAAAACCAGAAAATATACTGTGCAAAACATTAAATGAACTGAACAACCAGGCAAATAGCTCTAGGAGTAATTCACAGTACTACAGATGGTTTTCAACATCAAAGAAATAATGTCCCATTTGCAACAGTGGTTGTAATATAGAAGGAAGGGGAAAAAAATGCTTTAAAATAAAATAAAAGTCACCCAACATCCAACTTCTAGGACCAATAATGTTCGGTGAAATTCAACAGTTGGCTCAATAGCAGCACATTTATATTCGCTAGCGCTGCATTTTATAATTTTTTATCTCTGAAGGTATAGTGGGGTTGGAGATCCCAGCTGATGAGGAGCAAGGAGAGGTCCGCTTTGTTCTTTGGTGTGGGTCTTTAAGGTACGCTTGCCAACGGGCTGCATGGCAGGTCAACATATGTCTGGTCAAGCATGTGGTGCCCAAGCGGCTGATGTTTTGGCCATGCGAGATACGCTTGAGACATATGTTGCAAATAGCAGTGGTGCGATCTGATGCACTCGACTCAAAAGACCCACACCAAAGAACTTTTGCAATAACGGGCAGAGGCAGCGCCCTGCACAGGCGGAGCTCTGCGGTGTGATTCAGTCGGTGTGCTGCCCTTACGCTGGCCCCCGGAGGGCATCCTGCCTCGTTGGATATGTGCCTCATCCTCCTCCTCCTCCTCTCTCCTATCAGGCACCCACGTGGAGTCAGTGACCTCATCATCCCCTCCCTCTTGATCACTGGAGCAAACCTGGCAGTATGCTGCAGCTGCTGGAACATGACTGCCAGATTGCTGTCCTTCTTGAGCATCCCCTCTCTCTGCGCTCACGCTACTGCCTTCCTCTAACTGTGTATCATCATCGGACCCTTCAAAACGCTGAGCATCCTCCTGGAGCATGTACCCAACACTGTGCTCAAACAGTTCGGGGGACTCCTCAGGAGGACATTGTGGGTCTAGGGAAGGAGTGACTGATGACATTGATACAAGGGAAGAGGATGCGTTGGCAGCTGCTTTGTCAGTACCCTGAGCCTGGGTGAGAGAGGATGAGGAGGGCTTGGTCATCCACTCTACCAAGTCTTCGGCATGATGCGGCTCAACACGTCCAGCTGCTGAAAATAAGGACAAGCGTGTCCCAAGGCCATGTGCTGATGACAATGCACCGCGTCCACGACCAGCACTGTTGCCCCCAGACACAGAGCCTGCTTGCCCTCTTTTATTGGCTCGTGACTGTCTGCCTCTCCTTGTTGGCCTTCCAGACATCCTAATGGCCTGCAGGGAGATGGGAAAACCAGCAATAAGAGGTAGATTCAGGTGTATACTGTGCAGGAGGCACACTACGCCCACTGTAAGTGCTGCAAATGCCTGCCTGTGTTACACAACAGGAAAACACAGCAATAAGGGGTAGCTTCAGGTGTATACTGTGCAGGAGGCACACTACGCCCACTGTAATTGCTGCAGATGCCTGTTAGTGTAACACAAAAGAAAAAAACAACAAGCAATAAGGGGTAGCTTCAGGTGTATACTGTGCAGGAGGCACACTACACCCACTGTAACTGCTGCAGATGCCTGCCTGTGTAACACAACAGGAAAACACAGCAATAAGGGGTAGCTTCAGGTGTATACTGTGCAGGAGGCACACTACGCCCACTGTAAGTGCTGCAGATGCCTGCCTGTGTTACCCCTTTTTGCTGTGTTTTCCTGTTGTGTAACACAGGCAGGCATCTGCAGCACTTACAGTGGGCGTAGTGCGCCTCCTGCACAGTATACACCTGAAGATACCCCTTTTTGCTGTGTTTTCCTGTTGTGTATCTTCAGGTGTATACTGTGCAGGAGGCACACTACGCCCACTGTAAGTGCTGCAGATGCCTGCCTGTGTTACACAACAGGAAAACACAGCAAAAAGGAGTATCTTCAGGTGTATACTGTGCAGGAGGCACACTACACCCACTGTAACTGCTGCAGATGCCTGCCTGTGTTACACAACAGGAAAACACAGCAAAAAGGAGTATCTTCAGGTGTATACTGTGCAGGAGGCACACTACACCCACTGTAACTGCTGCAGATGCCTGCCTGTGTTACACAACAGGAAAACACAGCAATAAGGGGTAGCTTCAGGTGTATACTGTGCAGGAGGCTTAGCAAAAATGACACTGACACTGTCCCCTGCCTATCCTTCTCTGTCCCAGTATACCAACACACTATAAATGCACAAGGTTAATGAAAGAATATCACTGACACTGTCCCTGCCTATCCTTCTCTGTCCCTGTATACCAACACACTGTAAATGCACAAGGTTAATGAAAGAATATCACCGACACTGTCCCTGCCTATTCTTCTCTGTCCCTGTATACCAACACATTGTAAATGCACAAGGTTAATGAAAGAATATCACTGACACTGTCCCTTCCTTTATTTCTCTGTCCCTGTATACCAACACACTGTAAATGCACAAGGTTAATGAATAAATATCAAAGACACTGTCCCTGCCTATCCTTCTCTATCCCTGCACGCCAACACACTACACAAGGCCGCCGCGCTGGCGGCCTTTTATAGTGTGGGGCCTGTGGGCAATTATCACAGTGCATGCTTGACCAATCACAGCGCCGGCAATGCACTGCGATGGAGCAGTGTATTGTGGGCCGTTCGCGTCACACGAATTTGGCGCGAACGGCCCACAAAGTTCTGGTTTCGCCGAACAGACGATGTTCGAGTCGAACATGCGTTCGACTCGAACACCGAGCTCATCCCTACTATAGACCTTAGATAATGTCCCAGTTGAAATGCTGACCAGGGGCTCAAGGGGCGCAATGAGAGGGTAGATAGGTCTTGAATGTACTTCCATCCCTGCCGGGTAGCAAAATGCATGGATCTAGTTATGCCCTGTCCTACCATACCCCGAAGCTGTTTATTGTCAAGCCCTGGCGAAAAATCTGGGTTCTGTATCACTGGTGTTAAAGGGGATGGATTGGGAGAGAGGCCCTTTGTTAAGAATGTTTGAGTAAGAACTGCAATAGTAGCCCCAATTGTAGGATGCTTCTTTAAACCCCGATAGTATTTATGGGTGACCCAAGGGAGCACAGACAAAGCGATTGGTGAGGCTTGTTGTTCTACTTGTACCCAGGGTTTGGTCTGCAAGGAAATACACCATGACACCACTCTAGACAAATGTAAAGCCCGGTAGTATGAGATCAAGTCGGGTAGGCCAATGCCCCCCCCCCCGGGATTTAGGTAGAACTAACAATGAGTAACGGAGTCTGGCGACTTTATTATTCCAAATAAATTTAAGTAAGAATGTCGGACACGAACAAAAAAAAGGCTTGAGGTAATTTAATAGGTATCACTTGCATTAGATATAGAATCTGTAGTAGTGGACAGAAATTGGACAGAAGTTGTCAGGGAAATAGGCGCATCCCTGTGCGTAATGGTGCAGGGTTGGCAAACCTGCATAGGCAAAGGCACTGTCAGGGAACCAACAGAAGGAGAAGGACTTTAGGACCCAGCATCTCTACCAGCAGGTCACATGGGCCTATATAAGGAAGTCTGCTAGTGTCTGCATTTGCTGGTTTATCTTCAGCTCCCCCTGTGTTCCTGTATCCTGAATCACCTGTTGATCTGATCTCCTGTGTACCGACCCGGCTTGTTCTGACCCGCTCTTCCTGATCCTTTGGCTCGACTCTTGGCTTGCACCTGACCTCCTTCTGCCTGCTCCCTGCATCCGACCCCGGCTTGTCTATTGAACTCTGCATATCCTGCTCCCTGCACTAAGACTCGGCTCATCCCTGGTCATTCTGATTACGGACTGTCTTCCTGTGAATGATCCTTGGCCTGGCTCCCGACTCAGCTTTCCAGTTGCTCCACTGGTCTCTGTCTCCTGGACCCTCCAAGCACGTCTGTCTTCAGTTACCAGGCACCCGTGCTTCTGTGGGCACTACACCTGCTGTGTCATCTTCAGTGGTGTGCTGCACTCGGCCGCAAGGGGAGCCCTCCCAGCATCTCGGCCTCCTACCAAGTTCCTGACAGTATAAACCAGCCATGTCAGAGGCCGACGGAGGTGTCTCCCCGCTGGAAGCCGCCAGCCTACAGATCACAGCCCTCACCCAGGCCATCCAAGAACTCCAGAAAGAGTACCGCCAATTAGAGGGCCGACTGCAGCACCTGCCTGCAAAACCTTCTCCCGCAGGTCAAGGGTCATCTTTAACTAGTTCCTTGGCAACCACTCCTGCTGTGGTGATGCCCCCTCCGGAACCACGAGTGCCAACACCTGAACGCTTCTCCGGTGATCGGAAGAAATTCCGAACCTTTAAAAACGCCTGTTACCTGTACCTGGCTCTGCAACCACGGACCTTTTACTCTGAAGCAGTGAAAGTGGGATTCATCATTTCTTTGCTGACTGACGAACCCCAAGTATGGGCTCATGGCTTACTGGAGCAGGAAAGTCCCCTCATCAATTCTGTGGACCAGTTCTTTGAAATCATGGCCCAGTTATATGAGGATCCCCTGCGGGCGGCCACTGCTGAAGCTGCTCTACATGCCATACGGCAGGGTCAGCGCCCTGCGGAAGATTACACAGTGGAATTCCGTACCTGGTCCTCAGACTCAGGATGGAACGAGGCAGCGTTACGTTATCAGTATCGGCTGGGACTGTCTGAATCCCTCAAGGATGAACTGTCTAGAGTCAAGACCCCTTCAACTCTAGAGGGTCTTATCCTATTGACTATTCAACTCGACAGACGCTTACGAGAGCGCCGGTCTGAACGCATCTAAACCCCCCAACTTCTCGAAGCTCCGCCCACATCTAGTTCTATGCAGCTTGGCCTGGCTCATCCGGCATTAACCTCAGGGGAGAGACTTCGTCGCCGACAGGCGAACCTTTGCTTCTACTGCGGGGGAACCAGTCATTATATAACCTTTTGCCCCATAAGACCCAGGAAATCGGTCCTCCGCACCACGGTCAACTGTCAGGTGTCCAGGTCCTCCTCCTCTCACATTACTCTTCCTGTCACATTACTGATAGCAGGACAAGAAGTTCACCTCCAAGCAATACTGGATTCCGGGGCATGTAGTTGCTTTTTGGATCTGACACTGGCAAAGAGACTCGCTATTCCCCTCCACCACAAGGGCCAAAGACTGACTGTCCACCTGGCCGACGGCTCAATGCCCAGTTCCGGGCATGTCACCCAGGAAACGGCACCTATCCTTACCTCCATCAATTCTGGTCACCAGGAATTTCTACGTTTTGATGTCCTGAGCTCTCCTATATTCCCTGTCATCTTGGGAACCCCATGGCTACAGGCACACAACCCTCAGATTGACTGGTCCAAAAGGGAAGTTTTCTTCACCTCTCCCTACTGCCGGCAGCATTGTCTTGTTCCTGAAACCAAGGACTCTTCCAGTTGCATGTCTGTTCTACCCACACCCAGTGTGGATCCCAATATACCAGCAGCCTATCAGGAGTTCAAGGATGTCTTTGACAAGAAGAAAGCAGATACTCTACCCCCGCATCGTCCCTACGATTGCCCCATTGAGTTGTTACCGGGGGCTGAGATTCCTTTTGGCCGTATTTTTCCCCTCTCTGAGACTGAACTTGAGACTTTGAGACAGTATATTGATGAAAACCTTGAAAAGGGATTTATCCGCCCTTCCTCCTCTCCTGCCGGTGCCGGCATTTTCTTCGTTGAGAAGAAGGATAAAACTTTGAGGCCATGTGTGGATTACGGAGAATTGAATGGAGTTACTCTTAAAAATCGCTACCCGCTCCCCCTCATCCCAGAACTCTTCCAGAGGTTCCGTACAGCTCATGTCTTCACTAAACTAGACCTACGTGGAGCCTACAATCTTGTCCGCATCCGGGAGGGGGACGAGTGGAAAACAGCGTTCAGAACAAGGTTTGGACATTTTGAATACTTAGTAATGCCATTTGGATTATGCAACGCCCCAGCCACATTCCAACATTTCATAAACGATATCTTCCGGCAGTACCTAGACCACTTCATTATCGTCTACCTCGATGATATCCTCATATTCTCAGCTACTCTGGAGCTTCACAGAACACATGTAAAAAAGGTACTGGGCATCCTCAGGGTACACAGATTGTATGTAAAAGCCGAAAAATGCGACTTCGAGAAGACGACAATCCAGTTCCTCGGACTCATTATCACCACCAATGGGATAGCCATGGATCCTCAGAAGGTGAAAGCCATTCTTGAGTGGCCGGCCCCTTCTGATAAGAAGAGTGTTCAGAGGTTCATCGGCTTTGCAAATTTTTACCGAAGATTTATAAGAGACTTTTCTACCATTGTAGCACCAATTACCCAGATAACACGTCAGCATACCAGATTCCAGTGGTCCGAAGCAGCACAAACGGCCTTTGATCAACTAAAGGTCCTCTTTACCTCTGCACCTGTTTTACAGCATCCCGATCCTGCCTTGCCCTATGTTCTGGAAGTTGATGCCTCCGAAGTAGCCACAGGAGCAGTTCTTTCCCAGCGTCAGGGGCCCAAAGCCCTACTTCATCCCGTGGCCTTCTCTTCACGGAAGATGACCCAGCCTGAGAAGAACTACGACATAGGGGATCGAGAGCTCTTGGCAATAAAGACCGCCCTGGAGGAATGGAGATATCTCCTGGAGGGCGCCGTCCACCCTATTTTGATCTTTACAGATCATAAGAACTTGGAGTATCTCCGCACGGCCAAGCGACTGAGACCCCGGCAGGCTCGATGGGCTTTATTCTTTTCTCAATTCAATTTCCATATCACCTTCCGCCCAGGGTCTAAAAATGGAAAAGCCGATGCCTTGTCCAGAATGTTTCCTGATACCCCTGAAGAGATTACACCCAGTCCAATTCTGTCCCCTCAAAACTTCCTCTTGATCCAGCCCGATTTAAGAGCTTCAATTGAACAAGCATCCACTCAGTGCACGGAAACAGAAATCTCCTCCCTCAGAAGCCAGGAGGGACTCCTTTGGCATCAAGACAGGATTTTTGTCCCACAGCAAGCCAGGCTTCAGGTCCTAAAAACTTTCCACGATCACCAGCTGGCTGGCCACTTTGGGGTCCGAAAAACGACCAAACTGGTCGAAAGGTCTTTATGGTGGCCCACTCTGAGAGCCGATTGTAAGGACTATGTCAACTCCTGCACAATATGCCAAAGGAATAAGGGGTCCAACACGAAATCCTGGGGCCTGTTAAGACCACTGCCAGTTCCAGAACAACCTTGGAAAAATATTTCTTTAGACTTTATTGTGGATTTACCCCCTTCAGAAGAGTTTACAACCATTCTAGTAGTAGTAGACCGGCTATCCAAGATGGCGCATTTCTTACCAATGATGGGCACACCTTTTGCCATGGACACAGCAGAAATTTTCATTAAAGAAGTAGTCAGACTACACGGAGTACCAGATAACATCGTGTCAGACAGAGGTGTACAATTCACCTCTAGGTTCTGGAGGAACCTTTGCAAATCACTATCAATTGAGACATGTTTTTCCACAGCTTACCATCCCCAGAGTAACGGCCAAACAGAAAGGACTAACCAGACCTTAGAGCAATACCTGCGTTGTTTTTGTTCCTTTTCTCAGGACGATTGGATCTCATTATTGCCCTGTGCGGAATTCGCATATAACAACTCTGTGCACACTGCTACCAACCAGTCACCCTTTTGGGCGAACTATGGCTACCACCCTTCATTTTTACCCAATGTCATTCCCGAATCCTCAGTCCCGGCAGTCCAGGACAGAATAAATTCCATCCAAACCAATTATCAGATTCTCCAGGACACAATGCGTAAAGCCCAAGAAGGATATAAGAGACAGTATGACAAGAAGAAGAGAGGAAACCCTGCCTTTAAGGTGGGGGACAAGGTGTGGCTCTCATCTGCAAACCTCAAACTGCCTTGTCCTTCCCGAAAATTGGGACCGAAGTTTATTGGCCCTTTTGAAATAAAACGGGAAATAAATCCAGTAGCCTTCGAACTTGCCTTGCCTGAATCGTATAAAATCCACCCTGTATTTCATGTTGCACTTCTTAAACATGTAATTTCCAGTCCTTTTTCAGGGAGAGAAGAAATACCCCCACCTCCGGTCTTGGTTGGAGACGAGACTGAATTCGAAGTGGAGTCCATCCTTGACTGTCGTCGGAGAGGTAGGACAATTCAGTTTTTAATTAAGTGGAAAGGATACCCTGCAGAAGAGAGCTCTTGGGAACCTGCGAGTCATGTACATGCCCCTAGGCTTATACAAATATTTCGCACCAGTCATCCCGCAAAATGGGCGCAACTGGGCATCCGGAGGCTGCCCGTTGGGGGGGGGGGCACTGTCAGGGAAATAGGCGCATCCCTGTGCGTAATGGTGCAGGGTTGGCAAACCTGCATAGGCAAAGGCACTGTCAGGGAACCAACAGAAGGAGAAGGACTTTAGGACCCAGCATCTCTACCAGCAGGTCACATGGGCCTATATAAGGAAATCTGCTAGTGTCTGCATTTGCTGGTTTATCTTCAGCTCCCCCTGTGTTCCTGTATCCTGAATCACCTGTTGATCTGATCTCCTGTGTACCGACCCGGCTTGTTCTGACCCGCTCTTCCTGATCCTTTGGCTCGACTCTTGGCTTGCACCTGACCTCCTTCTGCCTGCTCCCTGCATCCGACCCCGGCTTGTCTATTGAACTCTGCATATCCTGCTCCCTGCACTAAGACTCGGCTCATCCCTGGTCATTCTGATTACGGACTGTCTTCCTGTGAATGATCCTTGGCCTGGCTCCCGACTCAGCTTTCCAGTTGCTCCACTGGTCTCTGTCTCCTGGACCCTCCAAGCACGTCTGTCTTCAGTTACCAGGCACCCGTGCTTCTGTGGGCACTACACCTGCTGTGTCATCTTCAGTGGTGTGCTGCACTCGGCCGCAAGGGGAGCCCTCCCAGCATCTCGGCCTCCTACCAAGTTCCTGACAGAAGTGGACAGAAATTAATCTCGTATAGTGACCCTGTATCCGGTGTTAATTTACCTCCCAGATTTTAAAAAAAGACTGAACCCATTTAAACCGGTAAAGGCCTTGTAGCTTTTTGATCCACTCTATAGGGAGGAGGATACTCATCGCCTCCCTTTTAATATCGTTTATAGAAAAATTTGAAAGATCTTTATACTAGGCAAAACATTGAAATAGACGTGGTAGCGACACCGTCGGATCAGTGAGAAAAAATAAAAGATCAACGCCGCAATTTTATGCTTCATGCTTGATACCTGTAATCCACTGATCAAGTGGTCTGATCTAACTTTACACAGAAAAGGTTCCAGGGTTAACACGAAAATTAATGGGGAAAGAGGGCAGCTCTGTCTCGTCCCATTGGACAAAGTGAAGTACTCTGATCGGGCCCTGTTCACCAACACAGCGGCTGTAGGGCCAGTGTATAATGCCTGAATCCAGGTCTGTATTTGTAGCCCCAGGCCTATATGTCTAAGGGTGGATCGTAAGAATTGCCAGTCTATCCGATCGAAGGCCTTTTCGGCATCTGTTGATAAAAGCAAAAAAGGTCGGGCCTCCGATTGGGAAGAGTGGATCAGATCTATTGCCCTTATATTGTTGTCCCTGGCCTCTCTCTGAGGGATAAACCCTGCCTGATCTGTGTGGACAAGATGGGGAATATATGGCAATAGCCTATTCGCTAAAATTTTAGAAAATAGTTTTAAATCGGCATTTAAGAGTGCTATGGGCCGATAATTCCCGCATTGAGTGTGGTCTTTGTCCTGTTTAGGGGTGACCATAATATGAGCCCTCAAGGCGTCATCTGTTAACTTACCGTTAGCTGAGATGGAATTGTAAGCACATAAATAATAGGGAGAGAGAACATCCTGAAAGGTTTTGTAGTAAACAAGATTTAGCCCATCTGGGCCCGGTGCCTTCCCAAATTTAGAATAATCTATTGCTGTGACCAATTCTTTCTTTATTATAGGTGCTTCCATTCCCTCAGTTACCTCTGACGGGAGGGAGGGCATACCTGAGGATGTCAAGAAAGCAGATATCAAGTCTGCCCGAGATGTACATTGCTGATTTTGAGGGTTGTGGAGATTATAGAGCTTCTGGTAGAATTTCTGAAATTCCTGAGCTATTGACTCTGAAGCCCTGTACACACGATCGGTTTTACCGATGAAAACAGTCCGATGGACTTTTTTCATCGGACAAACCGATCGTGTATGGGACTCATCGGTCTTTTTTCCATCAGTTTTAAAAAATAGAACATGTTTTACATTTTTCCAATGGATCAAAAACCGATAGCAAATTCCAATCGTCTATGGGCAAGTCCATCGGATAAAAAACCCACGCATGCTCAGACTGAATTAGGAGACGGGAGAGCTTGTTCTGGTAAAACTAGCGTTCCTAATGGAGAGAACACATTCGTCCTGCAAATTATTGCCTCGTTTAATGCAGCGCATTGTTTTCGTCTTTAGAATGGTGTTTAAAATGTATTTTTTGCTGCAGATATTTATCCCGAGTTCTGACAAACTTATTTCTTTATTGTTCCTTGTGATCTCATGAATAATTTGATCTATTCTTAAAGCCAGACCTCACTAATTTTAAAAATGATTTAGAATCCAGATCTTTTTATTATTTTTTTTATTTTTTTTCTTGTGGCCTTTTTTTTTTGGTGTCAAGTTCTCCTAACAACATATGTTTATTTTATTTTTCCCTCAAGGAGGTTGGTGTCCCTTGTTAATTACACATTGTATTTATGAAATGTTCTTGCTACTCACAAAAAACACATCAGGCAAGTATTTTGGCTGAAATCAAATCTCCATTTATTCTGGCAAAAAAATATAAAGAAACCCGAAGGGCAACAATTCGAAAATTAGCGGAATATATGAAGACTTTGGACCCCAAAGGCAGACATTACTATGATGAACAATAAAATAAACAACATAAGGAAATCAGAAGCAGCAGCCGAAGACGTCCATCATCCCAAGCTGTGGTAGTCCTACAAACTGCAACTTCTGGAAGAGCAGCTTGAAGCCACCTTCTGCTCTTCCCTGTAGCCTTCCCTCCACACTTCCCTCCAGCGTTTGTTCCACGGCCCCGTCCACGCACCCTTGCAGGCTGTGTCACTGTCGGTGGTAATGTGGCAGGAGAAGGAGGAGAAGGATGGGCCAGATGGCAGAGATGAGTGGCCTCTGTCAGCTGCCCCCTCCCCCCCGTGTGAATGGCAGTGTATATCAGATGCTCACAGAGGGCACGTTTTCCCGCCTCCATTTGAAACAACTTTTCAGCCAGGTAGGCACTAAAGCCCTCAACGGGGTTAAGGGGGGCCCTCATGATGGCAGCAGCGTCACGTATTATCTGAAGTGACTCCTCCACCGGTGTCATCCGCAGATGTTTTTTTTGGTCTGACGTGGAGGGGAGCCACTTGTGACTGTGTGCTGCCACTAGGCCTGGGGACCTGTTAAGACCACTTGGCCCTGCCTCCTCCTGGCTGCCACTCACCCCTGCCTCCTCCTGCCTGCCACATTCCTGAGCCTCTTCCTCCTGGCTGACCTCATCCTGTGTAGAAAAAAGGGACATAGTTTGATATTTTATTGAATCAATCACACACAATTTTTATCTCATGACTGTTGCAATTTGAATGTTCAATAAATTGAAAAGACTTTCATTCTGACCCCGTTTTTTTTAGATACTGTACCAATCATTTCTGGCCATTTTTTTTTTTTTGGGGGTTAATTATTTCATTTGTGAAGAATAAATCTAGTTCACAATAGTACATTGAGGCCAATAAATATGTTTGAAAATACTATACCTGGCTGAAGATGCGCAGATCCGGCTCTTCCAGCTCAGGTGGCTTTTCCTCCCCCTCTGCAGGTGGAGGGAAGGGTGGAAGGAACGCTGGAGGGAAGGGTGGAAGGAACGCTGGAGGGAAGGCTGAAATATGGTCTTCCAGAAATTGCTTGTAGTACCACAGCTTGGGCTGAACTACTTCGTCTGCTGCTGCTCCTGATCTCATAAAAGCGCGGACTGCTGTGTAGCTTTTTTTGTAAGCATTCCGCATGTTGTTTATCTTATTGTTCATCATAGTGTAGTCAGCCTCTGGGACCCAGGTCTTCATATATTCCGCTAATTGGTTAATTGTTGCCCGACGTACACCACTCCTGTGGTAAGAACTATGTTTGAGCTCCCACAGGTTGCGCAATTCTTTGTATTTCTCGATGAATAACAACATAATGTCTGGCTCCCTTAATTTATGCATTTTACTTTCTGCAAGATAAAACACAAGAAAAAAACAGTAGCGGTCAGCTTCAATTGTCATAGTCTCATCCCAATATAGGCCTTTACAATCAGGAACCATTATAGGCCACTGCAGGCCCAAGTTTCATTCTTACCTTAGTTGGTTTTTTTCGTCACTTCCGGTCGTTCTTACTCCGCGCAACCATAACCTCGTTTCCCATTTATATGCCCTGCGCATGCGTGTAACTCTGCCCGCGTCGCCCGCCCATGACGTTCTTTTTCTGCATTTCCCCGCCCCTTCTCGTTCGGCGCACAGTGGGAGACGACGACATTTTGGTGACACAGGTACGTGCTTTATTATTAAGTACCGACGAGGAAAGCCCGGAGGCGGGAACGTCCCGATCCAGGAATAAAAGATACAAGGCGACTAATATGTAATTTGCTGAGATGGCGGAGATGGTGGACATCCTGCGGAGGAAAGATTACAATGGGAAGCATGGGCCATACGACACCCCTAATCTCCGGAAGTCTCAAATACTGGACAAAGTGGCGAGGAGTCTCTATCAGAAATTTGGGGTCAGGAGATCCAAGGAGCAGCTCTGTAAAAGGTGGTCTGACCTGAAGCTGAGGGAGCCGGAGCAGTATAGGAAGCTTAAAAAAACCCTTGAAAAAAGTAAGTTTATTTCCTGTGTTATTTCAAATTGTAATATTTATTCTTGCATGTTTTGCTACATGTGCTTGGATTGTCTGGTTTCACATTGTAAAATATCAACTTTTATGTTAAGTTGAGTGTCCACTTATTTGGTAATGTTTCGTAGTAAACACTAATTGTCTTCAAAAAAACATGTTTTGCACATATACACGTAAACCACATGTGGTCATGCATATTTTAATGAAAAGGACGTTTATAAACATTGTGGGCTAGATGATGTGTTGTAATTAAATAGAATGTGAAATGATAAACCGGATTCTGGGTAAAGGAGAGGACACTGAAGCAGCTGGTTACACAGCTTTTAACTCAGGAGCACTATAGTGTGGGCCACCTGAACAACCTTTTTAGGGTGTCACACACAGGTGCTCCCAGTGGATACCTTGGGGTGTCTCCATGTGTGTTATTTTTGTCCAAAAATAAAAGTATTCCTTCTTTGTTGAATTCACAAAATCTCATGTGTTCATCTTGGAACTCAGCCAAAACTAACAATTGGACCCCACTTCCAAGCAATGTTTACAATTTATGCCCTCAAATCTCTGTGTGCTAAAGGATACCTTTTTTTTGTTTCATTCTCATAGGGGAGAGGAGACTGGGAGGACACCAATCTGAGGAGCCTTGGAAGCACAGACCACATAAAGAAAACCAAGATCCAAAAGCACCCCAAGAACAGCATGTGGAGGAAGCGGAGGTGGAGGAAGCGGAGGTGGAGGAAGGAGAGGTGGAGCTTATCACCGCAACAGGTCAGTGTCTGTCACCACAACTTCAAGGTAAAAACAGATGTAGGCCTGCATATTTCTAAATCACTTTTGTTTTAGGGGATGAACGTGGTGGTGTGTCCGAAACTCCAACTCCTCCATTCTCAAGTGCTAGTGCCAAAATACTTATTCAAGAAATAATGGAATGTAGTAGCGAAATGGCCATTATGAGGAATAGGATGAATGTAATTGAGCAAAAATATAAAAACATTATAGATATTTTGGGGCGAATAGTCTGAAGCCCCCCCCTGTTATTTTGTATTTTTTGGCAACAAACATTTGCACTTGTTTTCCCACCAGCCAAAATTTGAAGATGCACACAGTGTGTCAACATGTGCTATCTGCCGTCACAGGATATCTATGTCCCTGTTTTGGGGGTGCAACCTCTTCCTCGCTACTCAAGTAGGTGAGAGGAAGGGTTTGCACCCTCAAAGCACGTCCATTGATCCCCCATGATGGCAGATAGCACATGTTGACTTTAGCCATGGGCTCACTTTGAAAATAACCATTTGGCAAACAAACTGTGTGCATCTTTAAATTTGGGATGGTTCAGGGGTGACATCACCCCATCTCAGGTTTATCGTTTTCATGTTGAACTTTGTAAGTTCCATTGTTTTGATATGTTTGCTATTTTGACCCATGCATGTTTATGCAAAACCAAAAGAAAGCAAAAAATATTATTATTCTCCAAAATGTGGAGCAAAAAATTTCTACATTGTATTTAATAAAAAAAAAAACGTACCTGTGGTGCACAGAGTAAAAAAATATTTTGGACACTCAAAAATGTGTGGCTTGATCTTTCTATGCTCAATAGCAGTTCCAAAAATACAAAATGCATGTTTTTTACTGTGACAATTGTGGCTATTTACTAAAGACAAATACTGTACACTTGGCACTACAAGAACCTGGGAGACACATACTAAAAAAGTAAAAAATCAATAATGACAAAACAAGTTTTTCAAATATATATTTTTCATTTATTTTTTGGTAAAAAAGGTCAGATATGGTCTGGCATTGCGATGGCCCCCCTACCCGTGAAGTACTCAATGTATTTATCACGTACTTCACGGGCACTTTGGGGGGCCAAGCCAGTACGGGCAGTGTCCAGGCCGGTCAGAATGTTCATCTCAGATAGACCGGCCTCAGGCCCAACTGTAGATATATATGTTGCAGAGTATTGTCTCAAGAAATTGTGCAATATGCAGCAGCAGTAAATTATGTGGTTGAGTTTGTATTCTGCCATGTGGATAGCTGTCTGAAACAGGCGGAACCGGCTGGCCATTATCCCGAAGGCATTCTCCACAACCCTCCGGGCTCTGCGCGAATACTCCGCCATCGGACATCCGGCCGTTCTTCCCCACTTCCACATACAGGAACTCATACCGTGCCAACACCACCGCCATTAACACAAGACTATTAAAACCTTTAAAGTTATAATAGTATGACCCCGAACGGGGGTGGCGGCACTATGTGGACGTGCTTGCCATCAATTGCCCCTCCACAGTTGGGGAAGTCCCACCGCTGGGCAAATTGGGCAGCCACAGTCTGCCATTCCTGTGGTGTTGAAGGAAACTGTGGAGTCAAACAAAAAGAATACATTAGTACTTTTGCACTTTACATTGCAAGCAGATTACACAAAGACATTGATGGCCAACATCAGTATAACATTTATTATTTGAGGGAGTATTTAAACACAAAAATTGAAGGCCCACTTATCAGATGACTCACCCCCGCTGATGGGACATTTGAAAATATTCTAAGGGGGGAGGGGGTTATAGCTGATTTTGTGCCCCCCCAAAAAGGGCTCTACCACTCTGCTGAACTTGAATGTGAACTAAAACATTTGGACACATTTTAGGGGGGGGGTTCAAAACTACTATGGCGCTGACAAAAAGCATTGTTAAGAAAAAACTAGGCTAGGTGTGTTTGGGCCCAGGATAGCATGCTGGAGAGGTTAGTGAAGGGAAATAGGCATGTAGGCCAAAAAAAGAGCCATTATAAGTAAAAACATGCATGGGGAGAAAGGGGACATTCCCAGCATATTACAATCAGGGTAATTTGGGAAGGAGGAAAGAAAGACAATACATTAACAAACATTCAAAAACTAGAATGTGATGTTAAAGGGGAAAACTTACCTTTCATATAGTCCTTCTGGAGGACCTGGATGATGGCAGAACACGTTTCCGGGATTATGATCCCAAGAGCCTGGGGGGAGATGCCTGTTGAGAACTTGAGGTCCTGCAAGCTTCTCCCAGTCGCCAGGTATCTCAACAAGCCTCTGCTCGGCAGTGATGGCCTGGCGCATCACAGTGTCCTGCCTCGTGATATAGGGGGACAGCAAATCCAACAGACGGTGAAAAACGGGGTCCGTCATCCTGAGATAATTCCTGAAATCATCAGGATTATTCTCATGGATTTCCCGCAGCAGAGACATATGAGAGAATTGGTCCCGCTGGAGCAACCAATTCTTGGTCCGTGAACTCCTCCTCACCCTGTTCACGGACTGAACTCGAGTTACAGTGTTAACCACAACACCAAGCCCATAGCCAGCACGAGCTCTACGATGAGAACGTACTTCAAACATGGCTTTAAACCGGTCGGCTGGTCAGAACGAACTCAAAAAGAACGCACAGAGGAACAGCAAGGCCTGAGAAGAACGACCTGAAAAACAGTAACGAGCAGCCAAGAAGGCACTGCAAAACAGTAACAACCTGACTGCACGCACTGGATAACTACGAACCCACGAGCACAAACGGATTTCCGATGGACAAAACCATCGGATTAGAATCCATAGGATTTCCGATCGTGTGTACGAGGCTTGAGTCTGACAACTTAGTGCCAGACTCGGACATAATTTGAGTGATATGCGGTTTCATTTGTGACCCTTTTAGTTCCCTAGCTAGGAGAACCCCTGGTTTATTTCCGTACTCATAAATGGACTGCTTATATCGGCACAATTTTTCTCTCACTTCTGTATTCACGATTTGATTATTGCTGACGTAAGGCACGTAATTCTTTCTGTGTCTGTAAGGCAAGTGATTTTTTATGTATAACTTCAAGTTTACGAATTCTCAAAAGTAGCGTCGTAATTTCCGACCGCCTCAATTTCTTTATCCTCGCCCCATGTTTAATAAATATTCCTCTTATAAAGCATTTGTGCGCCTCCCACAGTACTGTCGGAGGCGTATTAGGTTGATCATTCTGACTGAAATATTCTTCTAAGCCCTGAAGTGCCCCATTCATAGTGATAGGGTCGTTTAACAATGTATCATTAAGCCTCCAGGACCAGGTCCTTGTAGCCACTATGTTAAAATCTATATCCATATGGGCCGGTCCATGATCGGCGAGCAAGATTGGATTGATCGTGGTGGCTCGAACTCTATCCAAATCTTTCTGGGCGATAAAAAAGTAATCAATTCTTGAATATGTTAAATGAACTGGAGAAAAATAAGTATAATCTCTAACATTAGGGTGCTGTAGGCGCCATAGGTCAACCATTTGGAGGAGGTTTAATTCTGCCTTCAAACAATCAACCATATTCGCCAGCACACCAAGGATCGTTCAATTACGTTAAAAAGGTTTTATTACTAAAAAAAATTCCATCACAAAAGTGCAACGTTTCGGAGTCGCGTAGGACCCCTTCGTCAGACAAGTGATAAAGTGTACCAGTGCATCAGCAAAATATATATACAACAGTCACCAATCAAATCATGTGAGAAATAAAGGTTAACATCCCCTCCCCGTGACATCATTATGGCGTCAGAATCCTGCCAAAACAATTCAAAAAACACAATCGTACAATAAAAATCAGGCAATTCAAATGACTTACGTTGCTGTAGGTGTAAGAGAGTGTGGGAGCAAGGCTTGGAAAGCAAGCGCCATCCAAGAAAAATAAGTAGGAACATAGAATAAGAACAAATCAGTAAGAAACAAAAGAAAAACAGAAAGGGAAAAAAAGGAAAAAGGGAGAAGAAAAAGGAAGAAAAAAGGGAAAAAAGGAGGGAAGAAAAAGGAAAAGAAAAATAAAAAAGTAAAATTCGGATAAGAAAAAAAAGGGGGGAAAAGAAAAGGGAGGGGAGGACACAACAGAACACAAACCAATTTGAGTCCCGAGGATTTTGCAGCGCTTAAATCCCTTAAGGATGATGGGAACATTATCATCAAACCCGCCGATAAAGGCGGGGGGGTGGTAATTATGGACTACAGTGATTATAGGGATGGCATGCTTTCCATGCTGGCTGACTCTACTAGCTATATGACACTAAAGAGGGACACTTCACAGGGCACTGAGAATGGTTTGTCTAATTTAATTGACATGGGGCGGTCAAATGGCTGGCTGACCGATGAGGTTGCCAACTTCTTACATAATTACTATCCACGTATGCCGGTTATCTATGGATTACCAAAAGTCCATAAGGGCACGACACCGCTCACGTTCTGGCCCATAGTCTCAGGCACAGGTTCCATCACCCAACCGTTGGCCCAGGTCATAGACTTTTGTTTACAGTCTTTGGTGAAGGACTTACCGGCTTACATCCGTGACACAAGTGACTTTCTTGAGAAACTGGGGCCCTCCTCGACATTTCACGATGAATGGAAACTTGCTACAATGGACAGTTCTTTTTTGTACACTTGTATACCGAATAATGCTGGCCTGCGGGCCGTTGAACATTTACTTGCCAAACAGGGTTCTCCTGTATTACCAAGTGGTTATATACTGGAATGTCTTGAGTTCATCCTTGTTAACAACCATTTAAGGTTTGAGGGGAGGACATACACGCAGATTCGCGGGACGGTGATGGGGAGCTCAGCAGCACCCTCATTTGCCAACCTATTTGTTGGTTATCTCGAAGAGATGTACATCTATCCATCCCCCCTGTTCAACAAATATGTAAAGAAATGGATGAGGTACATAGATGATATTTTTTTCATCTGGACGGAGAGTGAGGTCGACTTTACTGGGTTCGTTGATTTTTTTAATAGTGTCTTCCCAGGGATAATATTTAATCCTGAGTTTTCACATGAACGTATTGCATTTCTTGACGTGCTCATTACCATTATGAATGGGATTATCACCACATCCCTATATACTAAACCTACTGACAGGAACACCCTGCTGCATTTTCAAAGTGAACATCCTGCGCATTTGCGCAACAATTTGCCCATTTCACAGTTCGTACGGGTCTTACGCATTTGCTCAAATGAAAACGACAAAAAGAAACAACTTGATATAATGTATCAAAAGTTTTTGGAACGTGGGTACCCTACATCAGTACTTGATCAGGCCCTTGACAAAGCCTTGACTGGGAGTATCAGAACCCCTAGTCCTATCACTCGCCCCTTGTTTGTGCACACATACAACCAGGAATCAGGTGCAATTAAACGTGCAACTGAACGCAACCTCAACATTTTGCAATCTGATAGATCTTTAGGATCCGCTATCAGGACAAGACCTATGATAGCGTTCAAAAGTGGTAGGACGCTGCGCGACCATTTGGTACAGGCCAATCCTAGACACAAGTATACCAAAATTGTACCTAAGATATCCCAGAAAACTGGGTGTTTTAAGTGCTATAATTGCAATGTGTGCAATTCACTTATTTGTGGTAAACATTTCTCACATCCACGCATGGGTAATCGATACCTGATACGGGAATACTTCAATTGCAACACTGATTTCTGTGTGTACATACTGAAATGCCCCTGCGCATTGACGTATGTTGGTAAAACTATTGGCCCTTTCAAAAAACTTTTCTAGAAGCACAGGAGTGATATTGGAGTAGCACGGACCAAGATTGAAAAGGGCGAGCAGGCTGAGCCCAACAAACCTGTAGCAATACACTTTGTGACAACCAAACACCAAATTCATGAGTTACGCGGAAATAGTGATCGAACATGTGAAGCTACCTACCAGGGGGGTGATCGGAATCGATTACTCCTCCGCCGTGAGGCATACTGGATACATACATTGGGTACGGTACAACCTGGTGGGCTCAACACTAATCTATCCCTCACATGTTTTATTGAGGATAGATAACGATTTGTTTTCCCTATTTCTGATCTTTTTTTCTATTTGCTCATGCTACCATTTGGTAACGCATTTGTTTATGCTTGGTTAATTTTCTGATGTTTAGTCTGGACAATTGCTCATCGGGTATGATTCATACCATGTATTATATTAATATTTCTTGTTTCTTTTTGGGTTCTGGTTTTTCCTTTTTTCTAACGCTGGCTGCTTATTCATGATATTGGCTCAGTATAGTCGTGATATTAGGGAGACCTATACTTTGTCAGGTCCCGATAGATTGTCTAGTAACTGAATATGATGATCTCAGTTCCACTTAACACATGTCAATTATATTTTTTTTAATAAATTCTCTGAGCTTCTGTCGTGACATTAGCATTTAGCGTTTTCACTTTGTAGCGACGTGCTTGGACTTCCACTTTGAATCTTTAGTCATTTTTTCTATTGTCTTGTGTCCAATTTATTTGTTTTATTATTTTTTGATTTTGGTTCTTTTTCTTAATTTTTTTTCTTCTTTTTCTTTTTTTAGTTATATTTATTTATTTATGTATATTTGATTTCATTTTATTTTTATTTTTATTTTATTATTTAATTTATTCACTATTTTTTTTAGTATCATTATTTTCTTTTACTTTTTGCATTTCCCTTTTTTTGTTTATTTTCAATTTTATTTATATTTACACTTATTCTTATTTTTGCATTTAGTATTCAGTTTTTTTCATTTATCCTCCTTTTTCTTTTTTTCTTTTAATAGACTACTTCTTTCTTTTCTGTTTTCCCTCTTTCCCCCCCCCCTTTTTGGTTTTCTTTTCTTATATTGCTCCTCCCCTCCCCTTTCTTTTTTCACCCTTTTTTTTTCTTATCAGAATTTTACTTTTTTCTTTTTTTCTTTTCCTTTTTTTCCTCCTTTTTCCCTTTTTTCCTCCTTTTTCTTCCTTATTTCCTTTCTGTTTTTCTTTTTGTTTCTTACTGATTTGTTCTTATTCTATGTTCCTACTTATCTCTCTTGGATGCCGCTTGCTTTCCAAGCCTCGCTCCCACACTCTCTTACACCTATTGGGTTGCCTTGTGCGGCGCAGCCTGTACATCATTGGTTTCCATGACGACGGCGGCGGCCCCCAGTCTAGTGTCCTCCTCGTTCTCCTGGCATTGTGTCTCAGATGCATGCGCGGCATACTCGGCACGCCACTATTGGCTGTTGGACCACTGTTCTGTGGCAACATAAACTACTGACTGCACATAACGGGCCAATGCATTGAGCACAGCGCCCGCACACTAATGATGGAGGTGCGGTTGGGATTGTGCATTTTCTAGGCTACAGCAACATGTCCCATGTAAGTCATTTGTATTGCCTGATTTTTATTGCCTGATTGTGTTTTTTGAATTATTTTGGGGGGATTCTGACGCCATAATGACGTCACAGGGAGGGGGTGTTAACCTTTATTTCTCACATGATTTGATTGATGACTGTTGTATATATATTTTGCTGATGCACTGGTACACTTTTATCACTTGCCTGACGAAGGGGTCCTACGCGACTCCGAAACGTTGCACTTTTGTGATGGATTTTTTTTTAGTAATAAAACCTTTTGGACGTAATTGAACGATCCTTGGTGTGCTGGCAAATATGGTTGATTGTTTGATGTTTCCAGGACCCATCTGGTAATCGTGCAGCACCCACCATCTTATAGGAGCCATTTTTCCATGAAACGTGTGCGATTGGAATATTGATCAGACTAATTCTGCCTTCAGGCGCTTTAGATAAGAGAATGATAGGTGGGATCCCCTTTTGAAACATCTAGCAATGGATCATATGCAAAATTAAAATCCCCTCCTAGGATCAGTACGCCATCCCTGTGCTCCAGTATCAGGGGGATCAATGACCTTAAAAAAAAGCAGCTGATTAGAGTTTGGAAAGTATACGTTGACCAAAGTTACCCGAGTAGCTCCAATTACACCCTTAACGATCAGAAATCTACCTTGCTCATCAGCAATGTGTGTACCTGGCGACCATGGAACTGACCTTGCTAGAAGAATACTGACTCCCTTTGCTTTAGAGATCGGTGATGAACTGTGATATACCACTGGATAGGCTCTATTCGTCAATTTTGGAATTTTCCTAGCCTGAAAATGGGTTTCCTGAAGAAAAACAATCTGGCTCCGCATTTTTGTCAAATCTCTCAGTAACCTTGACCTTTTTTCCGGAACATTAAGACCTCTCACGTTAAGGGAGGTTACCCTCACCGGAGAGGTCAGGTGTTTTCCCCCGGGAACCAGGCATCTTGATCCCCCTCTAAAAATTGTGGATGGGGATGGGGATGGGGATGATGGGGGGGGGGCGGCAAACTAGAAAGATACTGAGAGAAAGAAGAGAAAAAAAAAAAAGGGAAAACCCTCTACTCTCCCAACCTAGCCCAATGGGACTGGGATAAACCTATTTGGGGGGTGTGTCTGTACCTGGCAGTGCTGCCAATATCACTAAGAATAACCAATACTATAGTGAATCCACCTCCAAGCGTATTTACTGAAAGCTAAAAGCCTAGCTAGAAAAAAAATCTATTTAATATTTACTAGGGTTCTGTGCCCACCACTATACACTAAAATGTACAATATAGTACTGGTATAGAAGAAAACAAACAAAAAATAAATAAATAAAGCCAACTCATACTCAAAATTCATGTAATATATCCAGCCAATTAGGAACTTGGATTGGTTTACACCCCAAAAACATAAATAAATCTTGAAGTTGATCCTGGGTGTGAAGTGTAAAGAGTTGTTTTCTTTCTTGACCCTCAAGTGAAATGGGTGCCCCCAAGAGTATGTTGCCCCAGATGCTTTAATCTGATCTACTAGTGGACACATGCAACCTCTCATACGATGTGTATTCCTTGATATATCCGAGAGGATCAATATCCTTACTCCCGCATGTTCAATCTGGCCCAGCTGCCATGCTCGGCGCATAATCTCGTCCTTTATATTGAAAAAATGTATACGACAAAGGACATCACGTGGACCCGACCCCTGATAACTTCTAGACGGAGTAACACGATGTACTCTATCTATTACGAGTTCATCTAGTGGGGGTTTGTCCAAGATATTATTGCAGATGGACTACATAGTGGGTCTCAGCTCTACATCTTCAATATTTTCGGGGATACCCCTAAACCGATGTTGTTCCTCCGGCTTTGATTTTCCAGGTCATTAAGCCGGAGAAGAGCTGAGGTGAACTTTTGCTGTACTACAGAATTAGATAGTACCATTTTATCCATGCGTGTGTTCACATTTTCTACTACAGATTCTAGATTAGATTCTAGATTGGAGACCCTAGTCTCAACAATGTCCAACTATTCCCTCACCTCTGATATCTCTCTCCATAAAGCCACTTCTAAACGTTGTGCTACCGCTTCCAAATCTCCTCTGTTTGGTAGTAGTGCTAGGTCTTGTTTGGTCGGGAGTGAGAGCAATATTGCCCTAAGCTCAGGATCTTCTGTCCATGAATGGCTAGGTGTTGATTGTGCTTTTACGACCTAAGTTCCCCTGTCTAATTGTGGGTTGACTATATTCCCGGCCTCTACTGGTGGTACTAAGCCGCGTGATTGACAGTCAGTGGCTGTGTATTCTAATGATGATGCTAAAACCTGATATCGGGGTGGCATCTGTGTTGTAAGAAATAACTGTATTATGTTGAGCTACATGTTCCCCAGAGTTAACGGCTATAGCAGAATCACCAACTCTGTTGCCCATGTGGGTTCCTGGATCCACTAAATGCAACCCTGCTTTTTGAGCATAACGCACACCTGAACCCTGCATTCTGAGTGTAACGCACTACTGAACCCTGCATTCTGAGTGTAGCGCACTACTGAACCCTGCATTCTGAGCATAATGCACTCCTGAAGCCTGCATTCTGAGCATAATGCACTCCTGAAGCCTGCATTCTGAGCATAATGCACTCCTTAATGCTGAATTCTGAGTGCAACACACTCCTGATCCCTGCATTCTGAGCATATTGCACTACTGATCACTGCATTCTGAATGCAAGCACCCCTGAACCCCGCATTTTGAGCATAACACACTCCTGATCCCTGAATTCTGAGCGCAATTCACTCCTGAACCCTGCATTCTGAGCGCAATGCACTCCCGAACCCTGCATTCTGAGCGTAATGCACTGGTGAACCATGCATTCTCTGGATAACGCACTCCTAAACTCTGCATTCTCTTGTAATGCTTATTTTATTTTTGTTTTGAGAAAAAATATTTTATCAAGAAAAAAAGCACTCCTGAACCCTACATTCTGAGCGTAATGCATGCCTGAACCCTGCATTCCGCACTCCTTAACCCTGCATTCTGAGCGTAATGCACTGGGGAACCCTGCATTCTGAGCATGATGCACTCCTGAACCCTGCATTCTGAGCATGATGCACTAGTGAACCATGCATTCTGAGTGCAACGCACTCCTGAACCCTGCATTCTGAGTGCAACCCACTCCTGAACCCTGCATTCTGAGTGCAACGCACTCCTGAACCCTGCATTCTGAGCATATTGTACTACTGATCACTGCATTCTGAGTGCAGGCACTCCTGAACCCTGCATTCTGAGCATAACACACTCCTGATCCCTGCATTCTGAGCGTAACGCACTCCTGAACCCTGCATTCTTAGCATAACGTATTCCTTATCCCTGCATTCTGAGTGTAATGCACTGATGAACCCTGCATTCTCTGGATAACACACTCCTAAACCCTATGTGAGGGGGTTAACTCAGCAGCGGGTGTGTGTGACCCCCTGGATGGGTTCATCACACAAAAACAGGCACAGCAGACAGTGGTAGGAGAAAACAAAAGGGTGTGGTTTTATTTGAACTATATACAGACAAAAAAATACAGCAAAAACAAAAGAAACAGGAAAATAAATCCTGGTCAACTTGACCGCTCACTACACACGTTGGTGTCCCTAACTAACAACTGGGTACAGCCTT
Organism: Rana muscosa; assembly: GCA_029206835.1. Lineage (NCBI taxonomy): Eukaryota > Metazoa > Chordata > Amphibia > Anura > Ranidae > Rana > Rana muscosa. Next base: position 998,185,249 of record CM055118.1, read on the forward strand.
GTGCTGTCCCAGTCCCTAGCTCCCTGCTTTTTTAAAGTTCTTAGAAATAACCACACAGGCTTTGGCTCACCGCACAGAGATCACACTCCCCAGACTATCCACACAGATCTGGTTCCAGGTTGGAGCATCTCCGTTAGCATGCTGGGAGTTCTTGTAGAGGCCCTAACGAGCCCACTTACTTCAGCTGGGCTCATTAACTCTTCCCCTGCAAGACTCCCAGCACTCCCCCTAGTGGCATAAATCGGCATAAAGCCTGAATCTAGGACATATATATCTCCCATCCTGGATGCAACCTGGTGACTTTACCTGCCTGCTGTTACATACCCCCCCCTCTGGTTTTAACCTTGGGGTTGGAACACACGCAATCAGGCATGCATGTACTCGAGACAAAGCATCCACATTCCCCATTTGAACGCCAGGGCGATGCTTTACTGTAAAGTTGAATTCCTGTAGGGCCAGGAACCACCTATTTACTCTTCTATTTGTCTCTTTGTTTTGAGCCATCCACTTTAAAGGAGCATGATCAGTAATCATGTCAAAGTGCCTACCTAACAGATAGTACCGAAGGGAATCTAGAACCCACTTCACCGCTAAACACTCCTTCTCAATTGTGGCGTAATTTACCTCATGGGACTTCAATTTGCTGCTGAGGTAAATGACTGGGTGCTCTTCCCCGTTCCAGACCTGGGACAATACTGCTCCTAACCCAACGTCTGATGCATCACTTTGTACGACAAAGTCCCTAGAGAAGTCTGGTGAGTGCAACACTGGCTGGCTAACTAAGGCTTTTTTTAAGAATTGGAATGCTGCCTCAGCCTCTGGGGTCCATTTAACCATGACAGACTATTTCCCTTTTGTCAGGTTGGTTAGGGGCACAGCCTGAGAAGCAAAGTGAGGAATGAATCACCGATAATAACCAGCGATTCCCAGAAAGGCTCGTACCTGCTTCTTGCTGTTGGGACGTGGCCAATTCTGTATGGCCTCGACTTTATTGACCTGGGGTTTTATTACTCCCCTCCCAATGGTGTACTCAAGATATTTGGCCTCCTCCTGTCCAATGGTACACTTCTTGGGGTTGGCCGTAAACCCAGCTTCCCGGATAGAGTCTAGGACTGCTTGCACTTTTGGCAGATGTGAGGCCCAATCTGTGCTATAGATAATTACATCATCCAGGTAAGCCGCGGCAGTATCTGGTCCATTTTCCGCTGGAATGTTGCCGGTGCATTCTGTAATCCAAACGGAATTCTTTTATATTGGAACGCCCCATCTGGGGTTACAAACGCGGTTTTCTCCTTGGCCGATTAGGCCAGGGGAATTTGCCAATACCCTTTTGTGAGATCAAGGGTTGTCATGTATCGAGCTGTTCCCAGCCGGTCGATCAACTGATCTATACATGGCATGGGGTAGGTGTAAAATTTTGTAACTTTGTTCAGTTGTCGAAAATCGTTACAAAATCGCCAGCTCCCATCCGGTTTAGGCACTAACACTATGGGACTGGACCAATCACTTTGGGATTCCTCTATCCCCCCCAACTTAAGCATTTTCTGTACTTCCTCACGTATTGCCTCCCGTCGGGCCTCTGGGATCCGATAGGGTTTTAGCTTCACCCTTTCACCGGGCGGGGTAATAATATCATGCTCTACCCCAGACGTTTGTCCCGGCAGCTCAGAGAAAACCTTGTTGCGAAGCACAAACTCCTTAACTTCCTGTTGTTGGGGTTTTGACAAGGTGACTGCTGTTCCAACCTCAGGAATCACGCAATCAGACTGAGCTGGTGACAACGTTTCTGCGACTAGGGATTCCCTATCCCTCCAGGCTTTCAACAGATTAATGTGATAGATCTGTTCGGGCTTTCGCCTTCCTGGTTGTCTGACCTTGTAATTCACTTCGCTCACTTTTTCCATTATCTCGTAGGGGCCTTGCCATTTGGCGAGGAATTTGCTTTCAACCGTAGGGACCAGTACCAATACCCTATCCCCCGGGGAAAAGGTACAGGTCTTGGCCCCACGGTTGTACACTCTCTGCTGTGCCAACTGCGCTTGGGCCAAATGTTCCTTTACGATTGGCATTACCTGTGCAATTCTATCTTGCACCAGGGCGACATGCTCAATCACACTCCTGTGGGGAGAACTCTCACTCTCCCAAGTTTCCTTGGCGATATCCAACAGCCCTCTTGGGTGTCTCCCATAGAGTAACTCAAAGGGTGAGAAACCCGTAGAGGATTGGGGTACCTCCCTAATGGCAAACATTAAATAGAGAATTAGACAGTCCCAATCTTTTCCATCTCTATCCACCACCTTCTTTAACATTTGTTTTAGGGTTTTGTTGAATCTTTCAACCAACCCATCGGTTTGGGGGTGATACACAGATGTACGCAATTGTGACACTTTGAACAACTTGCACAGCTCTTTCATAACCCGGGACATAAAGGGTGTACATTGGTCTGTAAGCAGTTCCTTACAAATACCCACACGGCTAAAAACAAGAGATAGCTCTTTGGCTATGGTTTTGGCCAAGGTATTTCGGAGCGGAATCGCTTCCGGATACCGGGTGGCATAGTCCAATATAACCAAAATGTACTGATGCCCCCTAACGGACTTCATTATCGGACCTACCAAATCCATTGTGATCCTCTCAAAGGGGACCTTAATGATGGGGAGAGGGACCAGCGGGTTACGGAAATGTGGCATTGGTGCCGACCTCTGACACACAGGGCAGGAGGAACAATAATTTTCTGTTTCCTTCATGACCCAAGGCCAATAGAATCTTTGCAATACTCTCTCTCGAGTTTTCTCTGTCCCCAGATGACCTCCAAGAATGTGCCCATGGGCCAACTCTAACACCAACTTCCTGTAAGGTTTGGGGACCACAAGCTGCTCAATGGTGTCTTCTGCCCTTTTAGCCTCCCGATACAGTAGGTCCTTTTCCACGATGAAGTACGGGTAAGTGCAGGTCTCATCTGGGTTCACTAACTCGCCATCTATTTTCACTACGTTTTCCCGTGCCTTTATTAGGGCGGGGTCTTTTAACTGTTCTGTGGCAAAATTTTCCTTGTGAACCTCGAGATCAGAAAACTCCACAGACGGCACGTTTTCGTCTGAGGATGTTGGCTCCTCCCCAGTTTCTCGAGTCTCCCCTGCCAATACCGACAAGGGGAATTCTGGATAGTCCTCACCACTCTCAGAGAAATTCTGGCTATCACATTCCTGGTATATAGGGGCACCAGTGGGGGGCTCAGGACGATCCCAGAGTTCCCAAAACTTTGGAAAATCCCTTCCCACAATGGCATCATGTGGTAACTGAGACACTAACCCCACCTGATGAGAGAGGTTACCTTTGGAGGTCTCAAAACACACTGTAGTCACAGGATACTCTCGGGTGTCCCCATGCACACAAATAACAGCTACCTTGTTATTCCCAGAGACCTCTGTAGTGACTAATTCAGCTTTTATCAGTGTCACCAGGCTACCTGAATCCAGCAACACAACAACATTTTTACCATTAATACACATTTTGCATAAATGTTTCTCAGTTCCCCGAATGGCAGTGCATGCAACTGTCGCAAACAGCGACTGACGTCTGTCCCTTAGAAAGTCACATTGCATGGGTTCATCCACAACCGGGCAATTTGCTGCAATATGTTCCTCTTGCCGGCAGCGTTAGCAAACAATCCTTTTTGCTGCCTCTTGAGCCCCTGACTTCCCAGGCTGTTCTCGCCAGACATTAGATATAACTCTCACCCTCTCATTCTCTCCACCCTCACCCCTTGGAATCATCTTACCCGCCACTGGGAATGGTCTGGTCTTGGGGTGGAAAGTCTGTGAGTCTCTGGAAGAGGCAGTCAGGTTTTCCGTAGCCAAGTACTTCTCTACACGATCCACAAGATTATCAGCCGTTTCTGGGTCTCCATGGCTTACCCACTTTTGGATGGCAGTAGGAAGAGCTCTCAAACGATCCATCACAACACGTTCCACAATCTTTGGTGTGGACAAAGTCTCTGGCTGTAGCCACTTCCTGCTCAGGAGAATGAGATCATACATTTGAGACCTGGGGGGGTTTTCCAAGCCGCAAAGTCCAGTTATACACACGCTGAGCCCAGACGGCCAGGGTGACACCCAGCCGTGCCAATATTTCATTTTTTAGCATCACATAGTCTTTTGCTTGGTCAGGCTCTAGGTCATAGTAAGCTTTCTGCGATTCACCAGTTAACAGAGGGGCCACCAGTCCGGCCCACTGCTCCTTAGGCCACTTTTCCCTTTCAGCAGTCCTTTCAAATGTGGTCAAAAACACCTCTGGATCATCCTCTCCAGTCATTTTTGTCAGTAAACGACTCACCCCAAAGGACGCAGTATTAGCGGAACTACTTGCCTCACTGGTCTGCGGACGTTGCTGCATTAATGTATCTATTTGTTGCTGTAGTCTCTGTTCTTGCTTCTGCAACAGGTCTATGAAGCGGGCCTCAGATTGCTGCTGGGCTTGTTGCTGAGCTGCGAGGCTCTGTTGCAAAGTTGCATTTGTCTGCTGCTGGGCTGCGAGGCTCTGTTGTTGAGCCACAAGGCTCTTTTGCAAACCTGCATTTGTCTGCTGCTGATTAGCATTTGCTAGAGCCAGCTGTTTCAGTATCTCTCTACATGCTGGCCTTTTAAAAAAAAAAAACTGCCACTGGTTCTCCACCAACTGTGAGGGGGTTAACTCAGCAGCGGGTGTGCGTGACCCCCTGGATGGGTTCACCACACAAAAACAGGCACAGCAGACAGTGGTAGGAGAAAACAAAAGGGTGTGGTTTTATTTGAACTATATACAGACAAAAAAATACAGCAAAAACAAAAGAAACAGGAAAATAAATCCTGGTCAACTTGACCGCTCACTACACACGTTGGTGTCCCTAACTAACAACTGGGTACAGCCTTGTACTGTCCCAGTCCTTAGCTCCCTGCTTTTTTAAAGTTCTTAGCAATAACCACACAGGCTTTGGCTCACCGCACAGAGATCACACTCCCCAGACTATCCACACAGATCTGGTTCCAGGTTGGAGCATCTCCCTTAGCATGCTGGGAGTTCTTGTAGAGGCCCTAACAAGCCCACTTACTTCAGCTGGGCTCATTAACTCTTCCCCTGCAAGACTCCCAGCACTCCCCCTAGTGGTATAAATCGGCATAAAGCCTGAATCTAGGACATATATATCTCCCATCCTGGATACAACCTGGTGACTTTACCTGCCTGCTGTTATACCTACATTATCTTGTAATACTTAAAATATTTTTACTCAGAACAAACATAAATTATCAAGAAAAAAAAAAGCACTCCTGAACCCTGCATTCTGAGCGTGATGCACTGCTGAACCCTGCATTCTGAGCATAACGCACTCCTTAAGACCCCTTTTACACTGAGCCACCCATAGCGTCGGCGGTAAAACTCCACTATTTTTACCGCCAACGCTATGGGCGGATTTGTGGCGCATTTCGGCCGCTAGTGGGGCGCTTTTAACCCCCGCTAGTGGCCAAGAAAGGGTTAAAACCGCCCACAATGCGCTGCTTCAGCAGCGCATTGCGGGCGGTATAGCCGCGCTGTCCCATTGATTTCAATGGGCAGGGGCGGTGGAGGAGCGGTAGACACACCGCTCCTTCACCGCTCCAAAGATGCGGCTAGCAGGACTTTTTTTGTCGTCCTGCTAGCGCAACGCTCCAGTGTGAAAGCCCTCGGGCTTTCACACTGGAGACAATGCAGCAGCAGTTTAAAGGCGGATTGCAGGCGCTATTTTTAACGCTATAGCACCTGCAATACGCTCCAGTATGAAAGGGGTCTAACTCTGCATTCTGAGTGTAATGCACTGGTGAACCCTGCATTTTGTACGTAACGCACTCCAGAACCTTGCATTCTGAGCATAACGCACTCCTGATCCCTTGATTCTGAGCGTAATGCACTGGTGAACACTGCATTCTGAGTGCAACGCTCCCTAACCCTGCCTTCTGAGCGTAATGCACTCCTGAGCCCTGTTTTCTGAGCATATTGCACTCCTGAACCCTGCATTCTGATTACAAGCACTCCTTAACCTTGCATTCTGAGCGCAATGTACTCCTGATCTCTGCATTCTGAGCGTAATGCACTGGTAAACACTGCATTCTGAGTGCATTGCACTCCTGAACCTTGCATTCTGAGCGCAACGCACTACTGAACTCTGCATTTTGCGTGCAACGCACTACTGAACCCTGCATTCTGAGTGCAACGCACTACTGAACCCTGCATTCTGAGTGCAACACACTCCTGAACCCTGCATTCTGAGTGCAACACACTCCTGAACCCTGCATTCTGAGTGCAACACACTCCTGAACCCTGCATTCTGAGTGCAACACACTCCTGAACCCTGCATTCTGAGCACATTGCACTACTGATCACTGCATTCTGAATGCAAGCACTCCTGAACCCTGCATTCTGAGCATAACACACTCCTGATCCCTGCATTCTGAGCGTAGCGCACTACTGAACCCTGCATTCTGAGTGTAATGCACTCCCGAACCCTGCATTCTGAGCATAACGGACTCCTTTATCCCTGCATTCTGAGTGTAATGCACTGGTAAACCCTGCATTCTGAGCGTAATGCACTGGTGAACCCTGTATTCTGAGCGTAATGCACTGGTGAACCCTGTATTCTCTAGATAACACACTCCTAAACCCTACATTCTCTTGTAATACTTAATTTATTTTTGTTCTGAGTAAAAATATATTATCAAGAAACAAAAAAGCACTCCTGAACCCTGCATTCTGAGCATAACGCACTCCTTAACTTTGCATTCTGAGCATAATGCACTCCTTAACTTTGCATTCTAAGAGTAACGCACTCCAGAACCCTGCATTCTGAGCGTAATGCACTCCAGAACCCTGCATTCTGAGCATAATGCACTCCTGAACCCTGCATTCTGAGCGTAATGCACTCCTGAACCCTGCATTCTGAGCGTAATGCACTCCTGAACCCTGCATTCTGAGCACAATGCACTCCTGAACCCTGCATTCTGAGCACAATGCACTCCTGAACCCTGCATTTTGAGCACAATGCACTCCTGAACCCTGCATTCTGAGCGTAATGCACTGGTGAACACTGCATTCTGAGTGCAACGCTCCCTAACCCTGCCTTCTGAGCGTAATGCACTCCTGAGCCCTGCTTTCTGAGCGTAATGCACTCCTGAGCCCTGCTTTCTGAGCGTAATGCACTCCTGAGCCCTGCTTTCTGAGCATATTGCACTCCTGAACCCTGCATTCTGATTGCAAGCACTCCTTAACCCTGCATTCTGAGCGCAATCTACTCCTGATCTCTGCATTCTGGGCACAACGCACTCATGAACCATGCATTCTGCATGCAATGCACTCCTGAACCCGGCATTCTGCATGCAATGCACTCCAGAACCCTGCATTCTGCATGCAATGCACTCCTGAACCCTGCATTCTGACCGTAACGCACTCCTGAACCCTGCATTCTGACCGTAACGCACTCCTGAACCCTGCATTCTGATCGTAACGCACTTCTGAACCCTGCATTCTGAGCATAAAGCACTTCTTATCCCTGCATTCTGCGCGCAACGCACTCCAGAACCATGCATTCTGCACGCAACGCACTCCTGAACCCTGCATTCTGACTGTAATGCACTCCTGAACCCTGCATTCTGAGCGTAACACACTACTGAACACTGCATTCTCAGCGTAATGCACACCTGAAGCCTGCATTCTGATCATAACTCACTCCTGAAGCCTGCATTCTGAGCGTATCTCACGTCTGAAGCCTGCATTCTAAAGCCGTGTACACACGATCGGTTTTACCGATTGAAAATAGTCCAATGGACTTTTTTCATCGGACAAACCGATCGTGTATGGGCCCCATGGTCTTTTTTCCCATCGGTAAGAAAAAATAGAACATGTTTTAAATTTATCCGATGGAAAAAAAAACGATAGCAAATTCTGATCGTCTGTGTGGAACTCCATCGGAGAAAAAACCCACGCATGCTCAGAATCAAGTCGACGCATGCTCAGAAGCATTTAACTTAATTTTTCTCGGCTCGTCGGAGTGTTTTACGTCACGGCGTTTGGGACGGTCAGATTTTTGACTGATGGTGTGTAGGCAAGACTGATGGAAGTCAGCTTCATCGGAATTCCGATGGAAAAATCCATCGGATTAGAATCCATAGGAAATCCGATCGTGTGTACACGGCTTAAGCGTAACGCACACCTTAACCCTGCATTCTGAGCATAAGCCACTCCTGATCCCTGCATTCTGAGCATATTGCACTCCTGATCCCTGCATTCTAAGTGTAAGCACACCTGAACCCTGCAGTCTGAGCGTAATGCACTCCTGAACCCTGCATTCTCAGCATAACGCACTCCTGAACCCTGCATTCTGAGTGTTGAGCACGCCTTAACCCTGCATTCTGAGCATAATGCACTCCTTAACCCTGCATTCTGAGTGCAACACAGTCCTGATCCCTGCATTCTGAGTGTAATGCACTGGTAAACCCTGCATTCTGAGTGTAATGCACTGGTGAACCCTGAATTCTCTGGATAATGCACTCCTAAACCCTGCATTCTCATTAAGACAATGCAGACAAATTATACAAACAAAATCACATTAAACAAAACACAACCCAAGAAAAAAAAAAAGGACCCCAAACCACCCCACCTGAACAAATCCCAAGATTGCCAACAATCATTTTGTTGGGGTTTTCAAGTCATTGGTCGAGCAAGATCTGGATAGACTTGCTGTGAGGCCCAAGAGACGTAAGAAAGACTTAGAGAACGGTTTGGAGCTATTGGAGAATAATAGGAATACAGTTATTGGATCAGCTGATAGGGGTGGGGTAGTAATTTTTAACAAAACTGACTATTTGGAAGAGCTGAATAGACTGGTTGGTGACCAGGAAACATATGAAAAATTAAAAGGGAAACCCCCACAAAGAAATTCAAAGCCAAGTTGAAGAGTGTAATAAAAACCGCAACCCATGATGGGATTTTTGAAAAAGAAAGAAGCAAGATATTTCATCCCAGATGCACCAAGAGTACCTGTGATATAACAGCTACCAAAAATTCACAAAGATCCAATAAAACCCCTAGGCAGACCCATAGTCAGCGGAATTGAATTGTTGTTCTTAAGGCTTGGGGAATTATTTAGATTACTTTTTACAGCCACTCACCAAAAAATGTCCTGCTTATCTCAAAGACAGCAAAGATTTGATTGAATTAATCAAACCCATGACTGTAGATGATGATTGCATTTTAGCAAGTGTTGATGTTAATTCCTTATATACGAATATCCAGCAGCAACATGCCCTCAAAGCTGTCGAGTGGGCATTAGGGAATAGCCATAATTTTTTCTGGCATGAAAAAGAGTACTATAGGCAAAAAAGGGGTGTTGCTATGGGGGCCAAGTACAGCAGTGGCTAAACCTTTTTTATGAGCCTCTGGGAAAGTGAGGCCATCTATAATACCAACATATCGGAACTCAGACTTTATAAACGATACATAGATGACATCATGATAATATGGGCAGGATTGCAAGATTCTTTCTGTGAGTTTTTAAGAAAAATGGGTGACAACCCGTTTGGTATCTCCTTTTCAGAAACATTCAGCTGTCAGGAGGTCAACTTCTTGGATTTTACGTTGTATAAGGAAGGGGATAAACTGTTCACACTGACTTTTTTTTAAAGATGTGGACAGGAATGGTTATATCCCGTTAGGAAGTTGCCACCACCCGAGATGGCTGGGGGGCATCCCTAAAAGAAGAAATTGTAACAAAAAATAAGACTACAACACACAAGCAGATCTGATCTTGGAACGTTTTCACGATAAGGGATATCATTTGGGAGATTTAAGACAGACTAAGAAAACTATTGGTGAGATGGATAGGGTTGATCTGTTTAAAAAGAAGGCTAAAAAGCAACAAGATGGAACTCCATCGGAGAAAAAACCCACGCATGCTCAGAATCAAGTCGACGCATGCTCAGAAGGATTTAACTTAATTTTTCTCCGCTCGTCGGAGTGTTTTACGTCACGGCGTTTGGGACGGTCGGATTTTTGACTGATGGAAGTCAGCTTCATCGGAATTCCGATGGAAAAATCCATCGGATTAGAATCCATAGGAAATACGATTGTGTGTACACGGTGTGACAGCAGGAAGGTAAAGTCACCTGGTTGCATCCAGGGGGGTAGATATATTTCGCCCAGATTCAGGCTTTACGCCGACTTATACAACTAGGTAGAGAGTTAATGAAGCCCAGCTGAGACTAGTGGGCTCATTGATGACTCATACCTCTAGGGAGAGGGCTGGGCGTCGTGCAGACAGGGAGTTGATGAGGCCAGCTGAAGCTTGTCAGCTCATTTAGGCCTCTATAAGAACTCCCAGATTCATTAGGTGTTAGCTCATGCCTGGAACCAGACCTGTGTGGACTGTCTAGGGAGAGTGAACCCCTGTGCGGTGAGAAAAAGCCTGTGTGGCTATTTGCTTGGACATTTAAAACCAGGGACTTAGGGACTAGGACAGCACTAGGCTGATCCCAGTTGTTAGTTAGGAAACCTGTATGTTTAGTCAGAGGTCAACTTGACCAGGATTTATTTTGGTTATGTTTCTTTTGCTTTGCTGTGTTTTGTCACTGTAAATAGAAAATAAACCGCACCTTTTTGATTTTGAAAACCACAACCTCCGTTTGCTGGGCCTGTTTTGGGTGGGGAGCCCATCCCGGGGGTCACACACACCCGCTGCCGAGCTAACCCCCTCACAGTTGGTGGAGAACCAGTGGCAGTTTTTTTTAAGCCAGCATGGAGGAGATACTGAAACAGCTGGCTCTAGCAAATGCCAATCAACAGCAGACAAATGCAGGTTTGCAAAGGAGCCTTGCAGCCCAGCAGCAGACAAACGCAACTTTGCAACAGAGTCTGGAGGCTCAGCAACGAGCCCAGCAGCAATCGGAGGCCCGCTTCATAGACCTGTTGCAGAAGCAAGAGCAGAGACTACAACAACAGATGGAAGCAGTAATGCAGCAACGTCCGCAGACCGGTGAGGAAAGCCGTCCCACTAATACCGCGTCCTTTGGGGTGAGTCGTTTATTGACAAAAATGACTGGAGAGGATGATCCAGAGGTATTTTTGACCACATTTGAAAGGACCGCTGAAAGAGAAAAGTGGCCTGAGGAGCAGTGGGCTGGACTGGTGGCTCCTCTGTTAACTGGTGAATCGCAGAAAGCTTACTATGACCTAGAGCCTAACCAAGCAAAAGACTATGTGATGCTAAAAGCTGAAATATTGGCAAGGCTGGGTGTCACCCAGGCTGTCCGGGCTCAGCGTGTGCATAACTGGACTTTCCAGCTTGGAAAACCCCCCAGGTCTCAAATGTATGATCTCATTCACCTGAGCAGAAAGTGGCTACAGCCAGAGACTTTGTCCGCACCAAAGATTGTGGAACGTGTTGTAATGGATCGGTTTTTGAGAGCTCTTCCTACTGCCATCCAAAAGTGGGTAAGCCATGGAGACCCAGAGACGGCCGATGGTCTTGTGGATCGTGTGGAGAAATACTTGGCTACAGAGAACCTGACGGCCTCTTCCAGAGACACTCGGACTTTCCACCCTAAGACCAGACCATCCCCAGGGGCGGATAAGAGGATTCCAAGGGGTGAGGGTGGAGAGAGTGAGAGGGTGGGAGCTCTACCCCAAGTTTGGCGAGAACAGCCTGGGAAATCAGCGGCTCAAGAGGCGGCAAGAAGGATCGTTTGCTACCGCTGCCGGCAAGCGGGACATATTGCAGCCAATTGCCTGGTTGTGGAGGAACCCATGCAGTGTGACTTTCTGACGGGCAGACGTCAGTCGCTGTGTGCGACAGTCGCATGCACTGCCATTCGAGGAACTGAGAAACATTTATGCAAAATGTGTGTTAATGGTAGAAATGTTGTGGTATTGCTGGATTCAGGTAGCCTTGTGACCCTGATAAAGGCTGAGTTAGTTAAAACAGAGGTCTCTGGGAATAGCAAGGTAGCTGTTATTTGTGTGCATGGGGACACCCGAGAGTATCCAGTGACTACAGTGTGTTTCGAGACCCCCAAAGGTACCCTCTCTCATCCAGTGGGCTTAGTATCTCAGTTACCGTATGACGCCATTGTGGGAAGGGATTTTCCGAAGTTCTGGGAACTGTGGGATGATCCTGAGCCCCTCACTGGTGCCCCTATGTACCAGGAATGTGATAGCCAGAACTCCCCTGAGAGTGGTGAGGACTCTCCGGAATTTCCCTTATCAGTATTGGCAGGGGAGACTCAAGAAACTGGAGAGGAGCCCACCTCCTCAGACGAAAACCTACCGTCTGTGGAGTTTTCTGATCTTGAGGTTCACAGGGAAAACTTTGCCACAGAACAGTTGAAAGACCCCGCCCTAATAAAGGCACGGGAAAACGTAGTGAAAATAGATGGCGAGTTAGTGAACCCAGATAATACCTGCACTTACCCATACTTCAGCGTAGAGAAGGACCTACTGTATCGGGTGGCAAAAAGGGCAGAAGAAACTGTTGAGCAGCTTGTGGTGCCCAAACCTTACAGGAAGTTGGTGTTGGAGTTGGCCCATGGGCACATTCTTGGAGGTCATCTGGGGACAGAGAAAACCCGAGAGAGGGTATTACAGAGATTCTATTGGCCGGGGGTGATGAAGGACGTAGAAAATTATTGTTCCTCCTGCCCTGTGTGTCAGAGGTTGGCCCCGATGCCACATTTCCGTAGCCCGCTGGTCCCTCTACCCATCATTGAGGTCCCGTTTGAGAGGATCGCCATGGATTTGGTAGGTCCTATAATCAAGTCCGCTAGGGGGCACCAGTACATATTAGTTATAATGGACTATGCCACCCGTTATCCAGAAGCGATCCCTCTCCGAAATACCTCGGCCAAAACCATAGCCAAAGAGCTATCTCTTGTTTTTAGCCGGGTGGGTATTTGTAAAGAACTGCTTACGGACCAAGGTACACCCTTTATGTCCCGGGTTATGAAAGAGCTGTGTAAATTGTTCAAAGTGACGCAATTGCATACGTCTGTGTATCACCCCCAAACCGATGGGCTGGTTGAAAGATTCAACAAAACCCTAAAACAAATGTTGAAGAAAGTGGTGGATAGAGATGGAAAGGATTGGGACTGTTTACTTCCTTATTTGATGTTTGCTATTAGGGAGGTGCCCCAATCCTCTACGGGATTCTCCCCCTTTGAGTTACTGTATGGGAGACACCCAAGAGGGCTGTTGGATATTGCCAAGGAAACTTGGGAAAGTGAGAGTTCTCCCCACAGGAGTGTGATTGAGCATGTCGCCCTGATGCAAGATCGAATCGCACAGGTAATGCCCATCGTGAAGGAACATTTGGCCCAAGCGCAGTTGGCACAGCAGAGAGTGTACAACCGTGGAGCCAAGACCCGTACCTTTTCCCCGGGGGATAGGATATTGGTACTTATCCCTACGGTTGAAAGTAAATTCCTTGCCAAATGGCAAGGCCCCTACGAGATAATGGAAAAAGTGAGCGAAGTGAATTACAAGGTCAGACAACCAGGAAGGCGAAAGCCCGAACAGATCTATCACGTTAATCTGTTGAAAGCCTGGAGGGATAGAGAGTCCCTAGTCGCAGACACTTGGTCACCAGCTCAAACTGGTTGCGTGATTCCTGAGGTTGGAATAGCAGCCACCTTGTCACAACCCCAACAACAGGAGGTTAAGGAGTTTGTGCTTCGCAACAAGGAGGTATTCTCTGAGCTGCCGGGACAAACATCTGGGGTAGAGCATGACATCATTACCCCGCCCGGTGAAAGGGTGAAGTTAAAACCCTATCGGATCCCAGAGGCTCGACGGGAGGCAATACGGGAGGAAGTACAGAAAATGCTGAACTTAGGGGTGATAGAGGAGTCCCAAAGTGATTGGTCTAGTCCCATCGTGTTGGTGCCTAAACCGGATGGGAGCTGGCGATTTTGTAACGATTTTCGTCAGTTGAACAAAGTTACAAAATTTGACACCTACCCTATGCCACGTATAGATGAGTTGATCGACCGGCTGGGAACAGCCCGATACATGACGACTCTTGACCTCACAAAAGGGTATTGGCAAATCCCCCTGGCCAAGTCGGCCAAAGAGAAAACCGCATTTGTAACCCCAGACGGGGCGTTCCAATATAACAGAATGCCGTTCGGGTTACAGAATGCGCCGGCCACATTCCAGCGGAAAATGGACCAGATGCTGAGGCCCCATCGGAAGTATGCTGCGGCTTACCTGGATGACGTAATTGTCCATAGCACAGATTGGGCCTCACATCTGCCAAAAGTGCAAGCAGTCCTGGACTCTGTTCGGGAAGCGGGGTTTACGGCTAACCCCAAGAAGTGTACCATTGGGCAGGAGGAGGCCAAATATCTTGGGTACACCATTGGGAGGGGAGTAATAAAACCCCAACTCAACAAAGTCGAGGCCATCCAGAGTTGGCCACGTCCCAACAGCAAGAAGCAGGTACGAGCCTTTCTGGGAATCGCTGGGTATTATCGGCGATTCATTCCCCACTTTGCTTCTAAGGCTGTGCCCCTAACCAACCTGACGAAGGGGAAAGGGTCGGTCATGATTAAATGGACCCCCGAGGCTGAGGCAGCATTCCAATTCTTGAAACAAGCCTTATGTAGCCAGCCAGTGTTGTACTCACCCGACTTCTCTAAAGACTTTGTCGTACAAAGTGATGCGTCAGATGTGGGGTTAGGAGCAGTATTGTCCCAGGTCTGGAACGGGGAAGAGCACCCAGTCATTTACCTCAGCAGGAAGTTGAAGTCCCATGAGGTAAATTACGCCACCGTTGAAAAGGAGTGTTTAGCGGTGAAGTGGGCTCTAGATTCCCTTCGGTACTACCTGCTAGGTAGGCACTTTGACATGGTTACGGATCACGCTCCGTTAAAGTGGATGGCTCAAAACAAGGAAACAAATAGAAGAGTGAATAGGTGGTTCCTGGCCCTCCAGGAATTCAACTTCACAGTAAAGCATCGCCCTGGCGTTCAAATGGGGAATGTGGATGCTTTGTCTCGAGTACATGAGTGCCTGATTGCTGGTGTTCCAACCCCGAGGTTAAAACAAGAGGGGGGGGGGGTATGTGACAGCAGGAAGGTAAAGTCACCTGGTTGCATCCAGGGGGGTAGATATATTTCGCCCAGATTCAGGCTTTACGCCGACTTATACAACTAGGTAGAGAGTTAATGAAGCCCAGCTGAGACTAGTGGGCTCATTGATGACTCATACCTCTAGGGAGAGGGCTGGGCGTCGTGCAGACAGGGAGTTGATGAGGCCAGCTGAAGCTTGTCAGCTCATTTAGGCCTCTATAAGAACTCCCAGATTCATTAGGTGTTAGCTCATGCCTGGAACCAGACCTGTGTGGACTGTCTAGGGAGAGTGAACCCCTGTGCGGTGAGAAAAAGCCTGTGTGGCTATTTGCTTGGACATTTAAAACCAGGGACTTAGGGACTAGGACAGCACTAGGCTGATCCCAGTTGTTAGTTAGGAAACCTGTATGTTTAGTCAGAGGTCAACTTGACCAGGATTTATTTTGGTTATGTTTCTTTTGCTTTGCTGTGTTTTGTCACTGTAAATAGAAAATAAACCGCACCTTTTTGATTTTGAAAACCACAACCTCCGTTTGCTGGGCCTGTTTTGGGTGGGGAGCCCATCCCGGGGGTCACACACACCCGCTGCCGAGCTAACCCCCTCACAACGGCTTAAGCGTAACGCACACCTTAACCCTGCATTCTGAGCATAATGCACTCCTGAACTATGCATTCTGACACACGCCTGATCCCTGCATTCTGTGCGTAATGCACTGGTGAACCCTGCATTCTGAGTGCAACGCGCTCCTTAAGCCTGCGTTCTGAGCGTAAGGCACTCCTGACACCTGCATTCTGAGCATATTGCACTCCTGATCCCTGCATTCTAAGTGTAAGCACTCCTGAACCCTGCAGTCTGAGCGTAATGCACTCCTGAACCCTGCATTCTCAGCATAACGCACTCCTGAACCCTGCATTCTGACTGTTAAGCACGCCTTAACCCTGCATTCTGAGCATAATGCACTCCTTAACCCTGCATTCTGAGTGCAACACACTCCTGATCCCTGCATTCTGAGTGTAATGCACTGGTAAACCCTGCATTCTGAGCGTAATGCACTGGTGAACCCTGCATTCTCTGGATAACACACTCCTAAACCCTGCATTCTCATTAAGACAATACAGACTGCAACACACTCCTGATCCCTGCATTCTGAGTGTAATGCACTGGTAAACCCTGCATTCTGAGCGTAATGCACTGGTGAACCTGACTGGCTATAATCGACAGTACAGAGACTTTGAAAAAATCATTAAGGAACATTAGCATCTGCTATTGGAAGATAGTGAGCTAAAAAAGGTTTTAATTAACTCAACCTAAGTTCATTTATACAAAGTCACCAATGCTCAGGCTTCAACTGGCACATAATGTTGTGAATCCCCCCAAGAAACTATTCACTTTTCTGAATTAAACTGGTTTCTACAGTTGTGGTAGATGTGTGATGTGTAGGACCTCCAGATTCAGGAAAAGGAAAACCACACATTTTAGTTCACTTTCTGAAGGGAGGTCCTTCGAGATTAAGAAATTCATTACATGTGGGACCACACATGTCACTTACCTCTTGTCTTGTCCTTGTGGTCTCCAGTACGTGGGGAGGACCACTAGACAACGAGGGGTAAGACTTAGGGAACATGTCAATAGAATCAAAAAAGGTTATAGACATCATGGTCTTTCCAACCATTTTAGGGTGTTCCACAAGAGGGACCCTAGTGGCCCCACGTTCTGTGGGATAGACAGGGTGGAAGAACACTGGCGAGGTTCTAACCTCAAAAGATCTATCTCTCAGAACGAGGCCCAGTGAATCCATAGACTCTGAACTTTAAGCCCCCATGGCCTCAACATTGAGTTGGATCTCAACTGTTTTTTGTCTAACTGGTAATACCAATCAATACATTTTTTATTTTTATTTTCATTTGATTTTCATTTTTTATTCTTATTTTTATTTAATTTTATTTTTATATTCATTTTATTTTTATTTTAATTTTATTTAATTTTATTTTTTCAAATTTTATTTTATTTTTCAAATTGATTGGTGTATATCTTTGAGGTATATTTAGATGTATTATTGTATTGCCATATTTTATAGTTAGTTCCTATCATATTTTTATTTACTTTTTATACATGGTTTTAATTGTTTTTTTATTGAAGACAAAACGGCTTGTGCTTTTGTTCTTCTGCTAATAAATTTTTATCTCTGGCAAACAGGAGATGATGTATCAGGAGGAGGTGGGAGTTTACATATTCTGACCGTGATTGGTCTTCATGTTCTTCCCTTCAGGGAGGAGCCCTTCCCTATCTGGTATAAATTTGAGCATATGCGAACCGGATGTGATGTTTTTGATGACGCCCTAGAGGAGGGGCGAAAACGCGTCAACGTAACTTCCGGTTCGCGGCAAACCAGTGATGCAATTTCCTGCCTCCGTGGAGCGCACGCCATTCGAGCGGCGATCGCGAATTTTTTTCTGAAACCCTGTATTTTGCCATATATCCTGTAAGTAGCGCTTTGACGCGCGCGATATAGATGCCCAGCGGTATTTCACTATATCATCTTTTCTTTATCGGTGGAATGCGATATCCCTCCTGTTACCAAGCATCTTTCGATTGATCCATTCAAGGAACTGCAACACTCAGAGAGATTGTTTTTCTGCTTACATGATCCCAGACTGAGAAGCTGAGGATCTGCCATTTCTGGTGAGTGGGGCCTCCAAAGGGGGATTCACATATCCTTTTGTGGGAACTTTGGACTCACTGCAGTTTGAAAACTACTCAGTTAAACCAAGTTCACGTCACATGTCATTTATTTATGTTATTTTTGTATTGTTATTTGGTATTTGTGTATATTCTTACCACTTATAGACACCTGTTGTTTATATAGATTTGCCACCAGGGAATTTATTTAACCCATAATCCTAGTTGTTAGCGCTGCTCCTATTCGTTTATCATATTTTGAAGTTTTAGCACTTTTTGTGCAGCAGCTGCAACAGTTTACTTCACTTTTCACTATTTTTGTACTTCAGCACCAGTTTTTTTGCAATATAAACTCCCCCATTCCCAACCCCCACCCTGCTCTTGGAGTATGTAAAAAAGAAAAAAAGAGAAAAAAGGACAGAAAAATAACAGCATCCAATATTACAAAGTATATAGTACCTATTAGTTTACATGAGACCTAGTTCATGAATTGAAGCCATCTTGACCAGGTAGCATCAAACTTACTCATGGAATACCTTAGGGAGTATGTATGTTTTTCAAAACAGAATAATCCTATTGAGATCTAAAATCCACTCAGATACGGTCGGCGGGTAGGGAGAGGTCCACTTAAGAGCAATCTATCTACGGGCAACAAAAAGTGCGTGTCTTATAGTGTTACCAATAGAGGAGGTATAAATAGACGTATCACAGTATCCCATTAGACATATAATTGGTTCAACCAGAATATTGGTATCCAATAGCCCATTTAGGGTACCAATCACCTCCGCCCAGTATCTCTGAAGTTTTGGACACCGCCACAAAAAATTTATTAGCGTACCTGTATTACCACATCTAGCACAGGCTGGCTCAGATTTCAATCCAATTGCATACAGAAATTGGGGAGTTCTATAGACTATGGAGAATAAAGATCTGTGTCAGTCTGTGTGATGGAGAAAGACACCCGGGGCGAGGACCGAAGAATATCATCCCAGACCTCCTCGGGGATAGAACCAATATCTTTTTCCCAACCAGCCCTAGAGCTAATGGGGAAAGTTCAGTAAAAACTAACAATCTAACAATACCATATATGTAGCAGAGGTGAGACCTTTTGTTGACCCTGCCTGTACGATCTTATCAAGAACAAGGATAGTGTCAGTGAATTAGTTGACCAGACAGTGTGGACTGCACAGAGAGAACCAAAAACGTATGTAAAGTGAAATATAATGAGGTTTATTAAGATAGGTGATATAAATAAATACAAACAGTGCAAACCAACCAAACAACCCACAAACAACAAATAATATATACAGCAAAGGGCAGTACCAGAATCTTGAATGTAAGCCAGGCCAGGGTCATACACAGCAGATCAGGAGATAGACAAAGGGGTGTTCCAGAAGCATAAACATAGCCAGGCCAAGGGGGAGTCAGCAGATGGGGACAGGGAACAAACAAGACAGGGAGAGGACGGATGGATAGGCTCAGAATGGGGATCAGATCAGGTCAGGTCAGGAGAGGTAAGGTACAGGCTTGAGGTCCGAATACAAGCAGCGAGGTCAGGGCTCAAGGAGAGAGATGCCAAGGCGATCATGTAAGGGCTCGCTGGGTATTTATAGGACTGCTATGATTGTCCTCATGTGACAGCTGAGCGGAGCAAGTGCTGCCTGCCCCACACTGCCGGGATACACCCACTGGTGGATGCCGGTACTATGGACCATGGATCAGGCATTACCACCAGCAGGTGAGATTCTCTATCAAAGATACTGGCTGCAAGAGGACACCTGCTGGTGGACACTAGTACTGCAATCCCTAGGACCAACAGCGCCACCAGCGGGTGAAGCCTTTCCTGACAGATAGGGGGAAAAAATATCCTAGCAGAAGAGAATTGGGCATGTAAAGCATGTCTTATGCCGCGTACACACGGTCGGAATTTCCACCAGCAAAAGTCCGATGTGAGCTTTTCATCGGAAATTCGGACCGTGTGTATTCTCCATCGGGCTTTGACTGTCTGAATTTCCGCCAGCAAAAAACAAAAGATTAAGAGCAGGTTCTCAATTTTTCGGACCGAGAAAATTCCGATCGTCTGTAGCAATTCCGACACGCAAAATTCCTACGCATGCTCTGAAACAATTTGACGCATGCTCGGAAGCATTGAACTTAATTTTCTCGGCTCGTCGTAGTGTTGTACATCACCGCGTTCTTGACGGTCGAAAGTTCAGAGAACTTTTGTGTGACCGTCTGTATGCAAGCCAAGCTTGAGTGGAATTCTGTCGGTAAAACAATCCAAGGTTTTTCCGACGGAAAATCCGTTCGTGTGTACGCGGCATTAGTTGGAGGAATTGATAGAACCAATTAGATTGTAAAGAGAACTTTCCCCTTAGATCTTCAAAGGATTTAAGTATACAGTTTTCGTATAACTGAGCTAGAGTTGTTATTCCTATTATTCCTATCCTTATTTCCCCCATCTCTGAAAGCCTCTAAGGGCCAAAATTTGAGGAAGTCTATCATTTTCCCATATGGGAGTGTATCTAGTAGGATGAGAGACACCCAGTATTTTTTTAACTGTATCTCATATTTTACATATCAACGTACAGGTAGGTATATCGGCAAGGGAGACACCCCCTCTTGCACCATCTAGGACATAGAGTGGTAACCGACCCTTAAAAATAATCGTTGAGCAGGAAGAAGTGTCTATTCAGACTCACATCCAGCAAAGTGCTGCAGTTGTGATGCAAAAAAGTATAACCTTGGATTAGGAACTGCCAGACCGCCCGCATTTTTGGGGTGTTGTAGAATCTCCAATTTAATGCGAGGGGTTTTGTTCTGCCATATTAAATCGCCTAAAGATGGTATTAATCTTAAAGCGGAGGTCCACCCTGAAAAAATCTTTACATTAAAAATCCTAAAAAAATAAATAAAAAATTAATAGAAAAAAATAATAATTTTATACTCACCCTAAATGCCTGTTGCTATGCGGAAGTCCCCTAATCTGCCTCTAATGTTCCTCTTCTCGTTCGCGGTGGGTCTGCTTTCGCTTCCTCTTCTTGTGAATGGGCCGCGCTGCCTTCTGGGAACTGTGTGTATCCCAGGAGGCAAGCCGCCCATTCACAAAGTGCCGTGCGAGTGGCGCATGCGCAGTAGGAAACGGCTTCACTGCCTATTTCTCTTACGCAGGATGGAGGAGCCGGGACCTGCCAGCAGCGATCGATCGCCGTGGCGGGACCGACATCGCGGGCGAGGAGGACAGGTAAGTGTCCTTATTAAAAGTCAGCAGCTACACTGTTAGTAGCTGCTGACTTTTTTTTTTTTGGCTGCACCTCCGCTTTAATAAAGATCCATATGGGTATCCAGATCGGGGCATTGTGTAAAAAATAACAAAGCTGAGGAATCCATACCATCTTAGTTAGATTAATACGGCCTATTAACGATAAGGGGAACTTATTCCAGGTTTTTTTGATTTTGGAATCTAGAAAGTAATGGAAGTATATTATCCACAATATATGACTGTGGGGAGTCAGACATAGTTATATAAAAAAAATAAAAAGCAGCTGTGCAGCGCAAAACAATTCTAAACACTCAAATCGTGCCTTTTTGGCGTTGGACGCAATCAACTCCTTCGATAGTGTCTAATGGCCATACCTATGGGCCATCCTCAAAAAATTTGGGCTTGGCTCTGGCTTCTGCCAGTGGGTGCGGTTGTTATACTCCGCTCCGGTGGCATCGGTTAGGGTCAATGGCCATCAATCTCCCAGTTTTAGACTCTTCCGGGGCACTAGGCAGGGGTGTCCATTGTCCCCCCTGCTTTTTGCCCTGGCTATAGAGCCTTTGGCATGTCTTATGCAGGCCTCTTCCGATGTTACCGGTTTGATTAGGGGAGATATGGAGAAAAATATATCATTATATGCAGATTATCTTCATTTTTTCTTGACCAATATCTGCTCATTCCTGCCGGCGTTATTGAAATATATTAAGGAGTTTGCCAGGTTTTCCGGGTTAGGCATAAACTGGGAGAAATCCATGCTAATGACTCTGGATCCCCTTCCAGATTCATTGCCATCTACACTTTCTCATCTTAAGGTTGTTTCTTCTATAAAATATTTGGGTATAACTATGTCTGAAATATTACAAGGAAAAATCAACCAGCGCAAATATTAATAACCTAAGATAGCAGCTAAGCACTGAGGGTCAAAATTATCAAATCCCACAATAGTATATAAAAAGCATCAGTGCAGCGCAAAACAATTCTAAACATAAAAAACTAAATTGTCCATAAGCAGAGAAAGTCTTCAAGGGTCAGATGAACAGAAAGCACCACCAAGTGTCCAGAGTGAAGAAAATATATAATTTTCAGATGGTTCTGTGACTCCCTCCACCAATAATAGAAGTGGCCGCTCACCTCAATGTATAGACCCCTGAGTGAATCAGTCAGGTCAATTGAGCGTTTCCCACTGCAGGGAGTATAACCAGAGACTCCTAATCGGGGCGATGTTGTACACATAAACTTGATCTCTGCAACGTGGTTCATATAAAAAATAGAGAAAATCTAGTGCTCTTCGTTTTAAAATGTATTAAAAAGTAACAAATATAAAAGATACACTCACAATCTGCAGCACTGTTCCTCAGTGCAAGGGATCCACAGCAAACAGACTGTAGCGTATGACAGTAGCACTGGCACAAGACACGAGCAGCGTGTATGGACACGGGTGACGTCACTATCCTAGATCACGTTACATACGCGTTACGTCCCCTATGGTAGGCGGGACTTCATCAGCGGTGACGGAGGCACGTGACTCACCCGCTTATATGTAAAAAAACCTGCATTCCGTCCGCCCCGAAAGGAGGGGCTGGAGCATAACAACACCGCTGCTAAATTTCTTCTGCTGGTTTATGAACAATCTGAAACGCAATTAAGGTTATTTAAATGGCTTCATTTGGCTAAAAAAAGCTCATATAAGAGAACAGAACAATCTATTCTCAGAACAAGAATCAAATCTAATATGTCATCCCGCGTCCATACAGAGTCTTCACATATATAACAAATCAACATGCTACAATCAACAACAATTAATAATCACAATTATCTATCTGAAATAAAACAATTTATGTCGAATTCGACATTAAGGCCCCCCGGCACCATATCCTTAGTTAGATGGATCCAATGAGATTCCCTCCGGCTCAACTGCCTCAAAAAGTTTCCCCCTCTCCAATGTTTTATTACCCTTTCTATACCCCAGAATTTTAAACCTCTGGGGTTCTGATTATGGACCAACTTAAAATGTTTTGACACATTATGCGTTTTCAGCCCTTTTTTGATATTATTTACATGCTCGCCTATTCGAACATGTAAGGGCCGTGAGGTTCTGCCCACATACTGTAGGCCGCACTCACATTCAAGCATGTACGCCTATATTGTCACAGGTAATGAGTTGATCTATCTTAAACTTTTTATCAGTAGCAGATGACACAAAATCTTTGCGTTTTTTTTAACATTACCTTTAGAATGTTTACATGCGGTACACCGACCACACGCATAGAACCCTGAGAGGAAGGAGAATAGTCGATTTTCAGAGTGGACAGGGGGATCTACTACCCCTGGAGCCAATCTGTCGCTTTTTTATATATAAAGGAGGGACGATCTGGCAACAAAGGGCCTAATGTTTTATCTTGCTTTAAGATAGACCAATTGTTGGATACAATTTTTTCACATTTTTTGTGATGCACATTGTAATCCAAGATCATCCTAAAATTAGAGACACTAGAATTAGCTTCTTTGACTTTATCCGCAATAAGCGTTGATCTGTCATAATTCCGCACTATCTCTATTTCTCTATTAAGAGACTCCTTATTGTATCCCTTTTCCTGAAATCTAAATGCTAATGACTGGGACTGTGATATAAAATCTTTCTCTTGCATACAGTTTCGTCTTAATCTGACAAATTGACCTTTAGGTATATTACATAGCCATGATCTATGATGGCAGCTCTCTAGAGGTATGTACGAATTTCGGTCAGTTGGCTTGAAATGGTTGCACAGACGAAACTGATCGTTGATTATACTGATTTCCAAGTCAAGAAAGATAACACTCGTGGTGCTAATATTCCAAGTGAGTTCTATATTTTTATCATTATTATTCATAATGCTCATAAACTCATCAAGACTGGCCCGATCACCTTCCCAAATCATAATAAAATCATCAATGAAACGTTTATAGCAAACCAACTGAGGGGGACGGTTACTAAAGACCACTTGTTCCTCCCAGTGGGCCATAAATAAATTGGCCACACTGGGAGCAAAACGGGCCCCCATCGCAACACCTCTCGTTTGCAAGAAAAATTGACGTTGATACCAAAAATAATTCCTAGAAAGGCAAAATTCCAGACTCTTCAAGAGAAACCTCTGATTTTTCCTTGGAAGGTCAGAAGACGATAAGGCCCACCGTACTGAGGATAATGCATCCTCATGTCCAATAATGGTATACAGTGAGCTCACGTCTGCAGTAACCAGAATACTGGAAGATGAACATAGTGCTGATTCAACAATTTGAATAACATGTTTTGTGTCTTTAAGATATGCATCTGTTTTTTCATTGGGGGCGGAGCCGGCAGCCGGAGCGGATGGTGGTGTGAGAGGAGAGCTCTGTCACATCAGGAGGCATAAAGCAACTTAAAAGCAGCATACGAGGCTATAAAACTACCCATCCGGGCGGCGGAACACAGGGGGAACACGGCTGGCAAGATGCACAAAAGAAAGGAGAGAGAGGGGCCCAGAAAACTGACGGACTTCTTCCCTCCCATGTCAGGCCGGACTGTCCAAGATGGCGCCGCTGCGGGAATGTCGGCGCCACAGAGCCATGAGGGGGAGAACAGCGCGGTCTTCACTGTGCAGGGTGAGTCGCATGAAAGCACCCTATATCAGATCCCTTACCCATCCCCATCTAACAGCCCTATCAAACAAAAACGGAGGATCAGCGCTCCAGGAGAAGAAAACACTGAACAGGGTGAGGGGAGAAATGATGTGGAGCAGCCTGACTCCTATACCCAGAAGCTGGACGCTATCCCTGTATCTGGCCAGCCCATGACTGATATATTAATGAAAGATATGATTCTGACGCTGAGAGGGGCTATACAGCAAGATATAGTTCACCTCTCCCACTCCACACACAAAGAGCTGAATGCTATGGGAGACAGGATCCTGTATGTGGAAACTAAGATGGGGGATTTTTCTGCAGCCCATAATGAGCTGGTGGATGCTCATGTTGACCTAGAAGAGGAGCTTAAGGCCCTCCGTCTAAAAGTATCAGATCTTGAGGACCGAGCACGCAGGAACAATGTGAAGTTCAGAGGAATCCCTGAATCAATTAAACCTGCCGAGCTGAGCACATTCCTCCAACAACTGATGAAAAAAGCTATCCCCTCTCTCACTGCGTCGGACGTCATTATAGACAGAGCCCACAGATTGCACAAACCACAACATCTCCCTGAGAAGATCCCCAGGGATGTTATAGCCAGAATTCATTTCTTTCATGTGAAAGATCAACTTATGAGATTTTCCAGACAAAACGGCAATCTCCCGGACCCATATGCTGGGATCACAATATATGCTGACCTATCACAGGCTACCATGAAAGCCAGAAATAATTTGATTCCTGTAACCAAAATGCTGAGGAACCACAAGATTCTCTATAGATGGGGTTTTCCGGCAAAAATCATTTTGGAGAAAAACAACGAATGGTTCACCATCTCCTCTCTGGAAAAAGGTCTGGAGCTTCTCCGCAAGTGGGGACTCCTTCTCCAGGAAGAACACTCGGAATCTATGGACCAGACGCCGCCCAGAGCAAACTCTACTGCCCACCGCAGTGCCAGGAACAACCGTGAAAAATAGCTGCACCCAATCTACTCCAGAAAAATTTCTGCTATGTTGAACTTCCTGTTTTTCCCTTGAACCTATCTGCACCTCGTATGTCTTAGGAAACTGAAGAATACGTCTCCTGATGTTCGGCTGATAAGGTAATTACCTTAATGACTTTACCCCAACACTGCTTTTGGGATTATCCCGAATTCATCCTGTTGATGATGACGGATCTACGGTTTAATTTCTTGACCATTGACGTTGCGATGGTTATTTGCTGTTCTATCTTTTGGACACTCCAGATTGCTGATGTCAAAGCCAATTCACAGCTTCTCACTGCTAAGGTTATAATTCTATGCTCCAGTCAATTACCATTTTGCGCCACTAGATGTCACCGAAGCACCACAAATGAATATAATGTCACTTAAACTCTTATCTCTCAATGCTAGAGGGATGAATAGTCCGTACAAACGCAGATCCCTCTGGAAAACTGCCATGGACAACCACTGTGACGT
The DNA here is from genome assembly GCA_029206835.1 of Rana muscosa. NCBI lineage: Eukaryota > Metazoa > Chordata > Amphibia > Anura > Ranidae > Rana > Rana muscosa. Next base: position 998,211,411 of record CM055118.1, read on the forward strand.
GGTATGTGTACAAGAGACCCACTTTTTGGACAACAATACACCAAAGTGCTCCCATAAGAAATTCCAACATGTCTTTAGGGCAAATAACAGTAGCAAAAAGAATGGAGTGTTAATAGCTATCAGGGACTCTGTATCTTTTAAGCTTATAGAAGAACAATGTGATAGTAATGGTAGGTATATAATCCTTGTGTCCGAAATCAATAATGAAGTATATACACTGGTTAATATATATGCTCCTAACAAAAGTCCAATGAAATTTATTCGCAAAATTATAAAGAAAGCTAAAGCAATGAAAAGGGGCAACTTAGTAATATGTGGAGACTTCAATGTCATCATGAATGATATCCTTGACTCCTCCTCCGGGGGACGGAGACAGAGACCATCCCTGGGTGACTTCTGCCTAGGAGAAGACCTATATGACCCTTGGCGCTGTCTCCGGTCCACAGAGAGGGACTACACCTACTACTCACCGGTGCACAAATCTTATTCTAGGATTGATTTCTTCCTGACGGACAAATACACCTTACAAAAAGTAGTTAAAGCAGACATTCATTCTATCACCTGGTCAGACCACGCCCCCGTCACTATTGATATAACTTCTGCTGATAAAACTAACGTCTCGCCCTTATGGCGTAATAACACCTACCTACTCTCCCAGCCCCATATTAAAGAGGAACTCCACAAGACATTAATGGAATTCTTTGAACTCAATGAGACCCCCGATGCCTCCCCTTCCACAGTATGGTGCGCTCATAAAGCATTCTCAAGAGGCTCCCTGATACAAATAGCAGCTAGAGAGAAAAGGAAAAGAAACAAACTTATAATGCAACTTCATAACCGTATAGCTGAATTAGAAGGTTCACACAAGCAAACTGGGGACCACTCCTTATTAGATCAACTGAACTCTACTAGGGAAGAACTGAGACAGGCCCTAAAATCAGATTTTGACATTTACTATAAGACAGGGTTCCCCAACCCCCGGTCCGCGGCCCACTGCCAGGCCGTGGCCTATTTGCAGATGGGCCGCGAAGGCTGCACTGTGTGAGGTGCGGCAGAGAGATGACATCTCTCACCGCCCGCCCGGATCACGGCACTTCCGCCCACACAGCGGGGCTCCTACTGCGGTGAGGCGCGGGAGCAGAGAGATGAGATCATCTCTCGCCGCCCGCCTGGAACGCGGCACTTCCGCCCACCCAGCGGGGCTCCTATACTGCGGTGAGGCGCGGGAGCAGAGAGATGAGATCATCTCTCGGCGCCCGCCCATAACGCGGCACTTCCGCCCACACAGCGGGGCTGCTATACTGCAGCAAGGCACGGGAGCAGAGAGAGAATCTCTCACCGCCCGCCCCGCATTACCGCTGTTCTCCCTCACCTGCCTGTGCTGCCACCACGGCAGGTGACAAAAAAATCTACTGGCAGGTGGCAAACCACCTCTGGTGGCAGGTGGCAATCCACACCTGGTGGCAGGTGGCAGGTGACGTGGCAATCCACACCCGGTGGCAGGTGACGTGGCAATCCACACCCGGTGGCAGGTGACGTGGCAATCCACACCCGGTGGCAGGTGACGTGGCAATCCACACCCGGTGGCAGGTGACGTGGCAATCCACACCTGGTGGCAGGCGACGTGGCAATCCGCACCTGGTGGCAGGCGACGTGGCAATCCGCACCTGGTGGCAGGCGACGTGGCAATCCGCACCTGGTGGCAGGCGACATGGCAATCCACACCTGGTGGCAGGTGTTGTGGCAAGCGACAATCCACATCTGGTGGCAGGCGAGGTGGCAAGCGACAATCCACATCTGGTGGCAGGCGACGTGGCAATCCACATCTGGTGGCAGGTGTTGTGGCAAGCGACAATCCACATCTGGTGGCAGGCGAGGTGGCAAGCGACAATCCACATCTGGTGGCAGGCGACGTGGCAATCCACATCTGGTGGCAGGTGTTGTGGCAAGCGACAATCCACATCTGGTGGCAGGCGAGGTGGCAAGCGACAATCCACATCTGGTGGCAGGCGACATGGCAATCCACACCTGGTGGCAGGTGTTGTGGCAAGCGACAATCCACATCTGGTGGCAGGCGAGGTGGCAAGCGACAATCCACATCTGGTGGCAGGCGACGTGGCAATCCACATCTGGTGGCAGGCGACGTGGCAATCCACACCTGGTGGCAGGTGACGTGGCAAGCAACAATCCACACCTGGTGGCAGGTGACGTCGCAAGCAACAATCCACACCTGGTGGAAGGCGACGTGGCAAGTGACAAATCGCATCTGGTGGCAGATTCTGCATTATGGTGAGTTTGAACTATTTCATTTTATATTACAATGCAATGACAGAAATAATGCGCTTCAATCATCCCAACACCATATCAGCCATTGTTCTGTGATGATTGAGGCGCTAATACTAGCCATTTCCCCGACAAACTGCCCGCGAAAAGCTACATAACAACCCAACCCCCCCCCGGGCCTTGGCACGATTCTATTACACAACACCGGTCCTCGGTGCCAAAAAGGTTGGGGACCACTGCTATAAGAGACTCAGATTGTCATATTATTCCCAGAACAACAGAGCAGGAAAACTACTAGCGTCTCAACTAAAGAAAAGACAAAAACAAGCAAAAATATCTATGATTACACATCCCACTGCCAACAGGTCATATAAGAACCCCAAAGATATAGCGAATACATTTAAAGACTTTTACGAAGCCCTCTACAACCTTAGTAAGGACGAGACTACCCACCAACCCACAGAGACAGACATTACTGATTTCCTTAGATGTATTGATCTCCCATCCTTAGACCAGAAATCGTTAGGCAAACTTAATGAACCTATTACAGAAGAAGAGGTGAAGGAAGTGATTAAGAACCTCCCCAAACATAAATCTCCAGGAGCAGACGGATTTTCAGCCGAATACTACCAAAATTTCTCATCAATACTCACCCCCAGACTAGCTGATCTATACAACACAGCTGCAAACACGAGCACGTTCCCCAAAGAAATGCTCCAAGCCATCATAGTGACCATCCCAAAACCCGGAAAAGACCCTGCCCATCCCCAGAACTACAGACCCATCTCCCTTTTAAACTCGGACCTTAAAATATATGCGAAAATATTGGCAAACAGATTACTACATGTAACCCCCACACTCATAGGCTTAGATCAAGTAGGCTTTGTTAAGGGTAGACAGGCCCCGGACGGCACTAGAAAAATGATTAACCTACTCAGACGCGCAGAACTTACTCGCACGCCAAGCATATTTGTAGCATTAGACGCAGAAAAGGCGTTTGATAGAGTCCACTGGTCATATCTGTCACACACACTCCATAAATTTGGTATACATGGATTCTTACATTCAGCTGTCATGTCTCTATACACGAATCCGTCCGCCAGAGTACTATCCTCAGGAATGCTATCTGATCCCTTCAATCTTACCAATGGAACGAGACAGGGATGCCCATTGTCCCCAATTGTCTTCTCCTTAGCTATTGAACCCCTAGCAGAACTCATTCGGTCTACTACAGAAATTACAGGCCTCAAAATAGGACACCTGGAACACAAACTGGGTTTATTTGCAGATGATATAATCCTTACTCTTACCAACCCAATTACTTCCCTAAGTAAAGCCACAGAAATCATGCAGGATTTTGGGAAAATAACGTACTATAAAATAAACACTTCTAAATGCTTTGCCCTTCCCCTTAATATCCCCCCCCAAAAAGTAAATAAACTCAAGCTTTTATTTCCATGCACCTGGGATGCTCCTTCCATCACCTATTTAGGTATCCAACTGTCCTACCCAACAACCAATCTATACTCTGACAACTTTTTACCACTTTTAGAACAAATCAAAAAGGAATTTGCACAAATCTCCAAACTCCAACTGACATGGATGGGGCGAATAGCAGCATATCAGATGCAAGTATTCCCTAAGATCTTGTACCTTTTCAGGACCATACCAATCCCCATACCCCAAAAAATTTTCTCGGAACTAGCAAAGCACCTAACTAAATTCATATGGGGGGAAAAGAAACCTAGAATAGCACTGAAAACTCTCTACCTACACAGAACTGCGGGTGGAGGGAGTTTACCAAATGCTTATGCATACTATAATGCTTCTATACTGGATCAGCTGAAATTTTGGTTCTCCAGACAGGAAGATAATTTATGGAATCAAATTGAGAGAGAGATAACCCCCACCCATGACCTCTTTGCACTATTAATGGCAACCACTATTCACCACAAACCCATGGTACCGGAATATCCTACTATACAGGCCACGCTCACGGCGTGGTCCATGTTCACCAAATTGATATTCCCGGAAGAATCGACCCACAAACTACACATCCCTCTAACAACATACACATTCCTCATTCAAAACTTTTCGACTCATCACTGGAAGAAAAAGGGAATAAATTTCGACCTCGCAGACATAACTCATCCTACAGCACTTGATAAATTATTGATCCTACAAGTTCGGGAGTATACTAAAAAGAATCCTCACAAGGCAATAGAAATTCCACTGACTCTTTGGAACCTCTTCCTTAGTAAAAGTGGGACACACGTTAGGGGTATATCACTATGCTACAGACTCTGTAACCAACAACTTATAAAGTCCAAGATCCCTATTATGCTCAAATGGGAGCAGGACCTACAAAAATCCTTCTCTCTAACACAGTGGCTGACTGCTATTAAATTTAACAGAGTATCCTCAGCCTGTGTGGATCACTGGGACAACTCATGTAAACTCCTACATAGGTGGTATATCACTCCTACCCGACTACACGCGATGTCCCCCACGATCTCCCCACTCTGTTGGAGGGGTTGTCAGACCAGAGGTAATCTCCTCCATATTATGTGGCACTGTAGCTTTCTATCAAGCTTCTGGAGAGACGTATTTAATCTTATCTCTGACATTTTTAAGACAAGATATGCACCCACCCCGGAACTAGCTCTGCTTTCAATAGGGATAGAATCCTTTCACTACACATGTAGGAAACTAGTAGTGAATATTCTACATGCGGCACGTATAGCCATAGCAGCCAAATGGAGGACTTCAAACCCTCCGACCATAGCGGAAGTCAAAAATAGAGTAAATAGCCAGAGTGTAATGGAAAGGATGCTAGCTTATAAAGTGGATAGAATACATGTTTATCAAAAATTTTGGGATCACTGGCCTCAGCCTACTGTTACCTTATAGCATTGAATTATACTTATACTGAATTTAAATGACAATGCAGAATGATGACTGGTGGTGTAAAGGCTAAACTAGAGCAGTGATATGGAACCAAGCACTACAGTAACTAATGGCATACACACAGGATAGGAGGTACTCTCATTTCAACTAAGGTTTATACTATCTCTACGACTATTCTGTTCAGGCAACTCGGTTCCAGGATTATAACTATAATATACCCCATGAATGACTAGAACGGCCATATTCTGGGCCGTACTGGCAGTACTAGGACTTACTTATAGCCAGCCTGCTCACAGCAGGATCCCGGAAGGGGTGACAGGCTCTTTAGTCTAAGATTATCCATTTTTGAGACTCCAAGCCCAGTACACTGGAACTAATGCTCCCTCGACAACTTAGAGTGGTTAGAGGAACCGAGTTGCCTTCCGGTGACTGATGTATTGTTCACTCTTTTGTACTTTATGAATATGTTGGTACCTACACTGTAGATATTCCAATGCGTATGTACCTGTATGTAACTTTTATATTCTCACGGAATAAAAAAATTTAAAGTTAAAAAAAAAAAGATATGCATCTGTTTTAGACACTAGGGGCTGCAGGAAGCTATCGATATACTGACCTAATCTAGAGGAACTAGACTCAATTCCATTAACGATAGGCCTACCAGGTGGTTTGGCACTATCCTTATGGATTTTAGGAAGACAATGTATAATTGGGGTCCTACAAAATAATGGACCCAAATAGAGAGCTTCTTTTTTATTTAAAATATTTCTATCTTTTCCTTCCTCTATTAGAACATGCAGTTCCTCTTTATACATCAACATATGGTCTCTGTTGAGAATCTGATATGTATCATGATCACTCAACAAACGATCCATTTCTGCCAGATAGTCGACTTTATTTAAAATAACAAGTTCCCCCCCCCCCCCTTGTCTGCAGGACGTATAATAATCTCCTTCCGCTTTTCCAAGGACTCCATCCCTTTTTTAATAAACTGAGGATCAACTACTTTACGTATTTTCATCTTATCAAGATCATTAAATACTTTGTGTTTAAACACCTCAAGAAATTTGTTATCCGTATTCAAAGGGTTAAAAGTAGATCTATTATGCAGATTGGAGTGGACACCCACCTCTACTGTTGAAGGTCTACTGGAATTCGATAAAAAATATTTACGCATATTAAGATTTCTAACAAACTTGTGTATGTTAACATAAGTATGAAATTTATTAAGGTTGCGGACAGGTGCAAATAAACTTAGTAAATGGGATTTGGAAGTACAAAATAAGAAAAAGAAGAAATATATCAGGGACCACGATAACTTCAGCAGTGGAAATATATTCAAGTGGCAGAATTTGAATACCCCCAGCCTGCCTGTTTTAGAATCTCTTCCCAGTCAAGATTGTTCAAATTCCATTGAGACACCGCTGCCCAACCAGAAAAATGCCCCAACCTATGGTTATGATTACAGTGAATATGATTCCTATAATCAAAGAGGCGCACAAGCGCAGAGAGGAAATAACCAAAGAGGGAGGCAGGGAAGGGGCAGGAGAGGAGGTCCCCACACTCCGATGAGAAATAATCCCCAACAACAATATCAACAGCAATATCAATCACCCCGGAGAAGTGATGGCCAGAGACAGGACAGAGGTCCTGATTATGGTTATTATAACAGAGGAGGGCCACAGATCCAACGTGGGGGTCAAATACCTGTATCTAATAGATTTGCCCCATTGCAATATCACTCAGCTAGGGATGGGGGGGATTTTTCGGGGGTCCAGAGTGGCCCAGGGAGGGGTCCACAGGTTACCAGCAGAATCCGGGGTATTGGTGGAGGAATCAATCCCAACCATCCCCAACAACGAATGGGCACCCCCGAAAGAGAAAAGAGCGAGAGGAAGGAGAGGGGGTAGGAGAACACAAAAAATTAAAACCCCAATAGGTGCAGGCATATTTAATTGGAGTAGCTGTACGTTGAATGAGGATGAGTTAAAGGTTTTGGACAGAGGGCTAAAATTTGCACCTGTCCGCAACCTTAATAAATTTCATACTTATGTTAACATACACAAGTTTGTTAGAAATCTTAATATGCGTAAATATTTTTTATCGAATTCCAGTAGACCTTCAACAGTAGAGGTGGGTGTCCACTCCAATCTGCATAATAGATCTACTTTTAACCCTTTGAATACGGATAACAAATTTCTTGAGGTGTTTAAACACAAAGTATTTAATGATCTTGATAAGATGAAAATACGTAAAGCAGTTGATCCTCAGTTTATTATTTTTATTAAAAAAGGGATGGAGTCCTTGGAAAAGCGGAAGGAGATTATTATACGTCCTGCAGACAAGGGGGGGGGGGCTTGTTATTTTAAATAAAGTCGACTATCTGGCAGAAATGGATCGTTTGTTGAGTGATCATGATACATATCAGATTCTCAACAGAGATCCTATGTTGATGTATAAAGATGAACTGCATGTTCTAATAGAGGAAGGAAAAGATAGAGAGCTTCTTTTTTATTTAAAATATTTCTATTTGGATCCATTATTTTGTAGGACCCCAATTATATATTGTCTTCCTAAAATCCATAAGGATAGTGCCAAACCACCTGGTAGGCCTATCGTTAATGGAATTTAGTCTATTTCCTCTAGATTAGGTCAGTATATCGATAGCTTCCTGAAGCCCCTAGTGTCTAAAACAGATGCATATCTCAAAGACACAAAACATGTTATTCAAATTGTTGAATCAGCACTATGTTCATCTTCCAGTATTCTGGTTACTGCAGACGTGAGCTCACTGTATACCATTATTGGACATGAGGATGCATTATCCTCAGTACGGTGGGCCTTATCGTCTTCTGACCTTCCAAGGAAAAATCAGAGGTTTCTCTTGAAGAGTCTGGAATTTTGCCTTTCTAGGAATTATTTTTGGTATCAACGTCAATTTTTCTTGCAAACGAGAGGTGTTGCGATGGGGGCCCGTTTTGCTCCCAGTGTGGCCAATTTATTTATGGCCCACTGGGAGGAACAAGTGGTCTTTAGTAACCGTCCCCCTCAGTTGGTTTGCTATAAACGTTTCATTGATGATTTTATTATGATTTGGGAAGGTGATCGGGCCAGTCTTGATGAGTTTATGAGCATTATGAATAATAATGATAAAAATATAGAACTCACTTGGAATATTAGCACCACGAGTGTTATCTTTCTTGACTTGGAAATCAGTATAATCAACGATCAGTTTCGTCTGTGCAACCATTTCAAGCCAACTGACCGAAATTCGTACATACCTCTAGAGAGCTGCCATCATAGATTATGGCTATGTAATATACCTAAAGGTCAATTTGTCAGATTAAGACGAAACTGTATGCAAGAGAAAGATTTTATATCACAGTCCCAGTCATTAGCATTTAGATTTCAGGAAAAGGGATACAATAAGGAGTCTCTTAATAGAGAAATAGAGATAGTGCGGAATTATGACAGATCAACGCTTATTGCGGATAAAGTCAAAGAAGCTAATTCTAGTCTCTCTAATTTTAGAATGATCTTGGATTACAATGTGCATCACAAAAAATGTGAAAAAATTGTATCCAACAATTGGTCTATCTTAAAGCAAGATAAAACATTAGGCCCTTTGTTGCCAGATCGTCCCTCCTTTATATATAAAAAAGCACCTTCTTTACGTGACAGATTGGCTCCAGGGGTAGTAGATCCCCCTGTCCACTCTGAAAATCGACTATTCTCCTTCCTCTCAGGGTTCTATGCGTGTGGTCGGTGTACCGCATGTAAACATTCTAAAGGTAATGTTAAAAAACGCAAAGATTTTGTGTCATCTGCTACTGATAAAAAGTTTAAGATAAATCAACTCATTACCTGTGACACTATAGGCGTGGTTTACATGCTTGAATGTGAGTGCGGCCTACAGTATGTGGGCAGAACCTCACGGCCCTTACATGTTCGACTAGGCGAGCATGTAAATAATATCAAAAAAGGGCTGAAAACGCATAATGTGTCAAAACATTTTAAGTTGGTCCATAATCAGAACCCCAGAGGTTTAAAATTCTGGGGTATAGAAAGGGTAATAAAACATTGGAGAGGGGGAAACTTTTTGAGGCAGTTGAGCCGGAGGGAATCTCATTGGATCCATCTAACTAAGGTTATGGTGCCGGGAGGCCTTAATGTCGAATTCGACATAAATTGTTTTATTTCAGATAGATAATTGTGATTATTGTTGTTGAGGGTAGCATGTTGATTTGTTATATATGTGAAGACTCTGTATGGACGCGGGATGACATATTAGATTTGATTCTTGTTCTGAGAATAGATTGTTCTGTTCTCTTATATGAGCTTCTTTTAGCCAAATGAAGCCATTTAAATAACCTTAATTGCGTATCAGATTGTTTATAAACCAGCAGAAGAAATTTAGCAGCAGTGTTGTTATGCTCCAGCCCCTCCTTCAGGGGCGGACGGAATGCAGGTTTTTTTTACATATAAGCGGGTGAGTCACGTGCCTCCGTCACCGCTGATGAAGTCCCGCCTACCATAGGGGACGTAAAGTGTACGTAACGTGATCTAGGATAGTGACGTCACCCGCGTCCATACCTGCTGCTCGTGTCTTGTGCCAGTGCTACTGTCATACGCTACAGTCTGTTTGCTGTGGATCCCTTGCACTGAGGAACAGTGCTGCAGATTGTGAGTGTATCTTTTATATTTGTTACTTTTTAATACATTTTAAAACGGAGAGCACTAGATTTTCTCTATTTTTTATATGAACCACGTTGGAGAGATCAAGTTTATGTGTACAACATCGCCCCGATTAGGAGTCTCTGGTTATACTCCCTGCAGTGGGAAACGCTCGATTGACCTGACTGATTCACTCAGGGGTCTATACATTGAGGTGAGCGGCCACTTCTATTATTGGTGGAGGGAGTCACAGAACCATCTGAAAATTATATATTTTCTTCACTCTGGACACTTGGTGGTGCTTTCTGTTCATCTGACCCTTGAAGACTTTCTCTGCTTATGGACAATTTTGTTTTTTATGTTTAGAATTGTTTTGCGCTGCACTGCTGCATTTTATATACTATTGTGGGATTTGATAATTTTGACCCTCAGTGCTTAGCTGCTATCTTAGGTTATTAATATTTGTGCTGGTTGATTTTTCCTTGTAATATTTCAGACATAGTTATACCCAAATATTTTATAGAAGAAACAACCTTAAGATGAGAAAGTGTAGATGGCAATGAATCTGGAAGGGGATCCAGAGGCATTAGCATGGAATTCTCCCAGTTTATGCCTAACCCGGAAAACCTGGCAAACTCCTTAATATATTTCATTAACGCCGGCAGGAATGAGCAGATATTGGTCAAGAAAAAATGAAGATAATCTGCATATAATGATATATTTTTCTCCATATCTCCCCTAATCAAACCGGTAACATCGGAAGAGGCCTGCATAAGACATGCCAAAGGCTCTATAGCCAGGGCAAAAAGCAGGGGGGACAATGGACACCCCTGCCTAGTGCCCCGGAAGAGTCTAAAACTGGGAGATTGATGGCCATTGACCCTAACCGATGCCACCGGAGCGGAGTATAACAACCGCACCCACTGGCAGAAGCCAGAGCCAAGCCCAAATTTTTTGAGGATGGCCCATAGGTATGGCCATTCGACACTATCGAAGGAGTTGATTGCGTCCAACGCCAAAAAGGCAAGATTTGAGTGGCCCGGAGCCAGAACCTGCATATTTAAATATGCACGTCTGATATTGAATGTGGGTGACTTATTGGGCATGAATCCTACCTGATCTGAATGGATAATATATTTATACACTTGCCGACCAGCGCACGACTATATACGTCGGCACAATGGCTCGGCTGGGCATATGGGCGTACAGGTACGTGAAAAAGAGTTACAGGGGAAGGATTCCCGATGTGAAGAGACACAGGCGGACCATGCTGCTAAATATGGGATACATTTTATTAGAAAAATAATTATTTCATACAAAAAAGGCGGCCAAGACCAGGTACCCACCACCAACACCAGGATAATGTTAAAATTAGACAACGTAGTCTGTTAAGAGCAGCTGCACCACGCTCTGACCATGCATACACACACTTGTAACAGGGCTAATGTTATTAAATGTAGGTAATACCAGTGGACCAGATTCCTGATCTCAATATCATAAACCATACATAACAAAACAAAAGTCCATCCTATCGGAATAGGTTTGATTGTAAATCTCCTTTGGTCTCCAAAGGAAAACCCCTGTTAGAGGTGATTAATTAAGTCAGGTAGCTAGTCCCACAGCTGTAGTTGATTTTGTAGCAGGACAGAGTTGTCAGTGTGTAAAGGTGATTAGAGTCCACAATTAGTATTCAATCCAAAGGCATAGATATTCCGTTTTCCCAATATGGAATAGCATATATTGCTGTTATCTAACTGTTGGATCACCAATAGCTCAGTGACACTGTTTGTAAAACTGGTAAATCAGGGCCGTGAAATAGCATACGGCATGAAGCAAACTAAAAGGAAGCAGTTTATAGGACCTATGGTCCGCTCACCCGACCATTTGTGGAGCGATATAGTAACTAACTATATTGAATGTGGTTGACTTATTGGACATGGATCCTACCTCATCTGAATGGATAATATATTTAACCACTTGCCGACCAGCGCACGACTATATACTTTGGCACAATGGCTCGGCTGGGCATATGTTCGTACAGGTACGTCCCCTTTAAGACGCGGCATTGTGGGCGCGCGCCCGCCCGCCGCAATCTGCATGAGTGTGACCGTGGGTCCCGCGGACTCGATGTCCGCCGGGAGTCCCACGATCGTCTAACACAGAGGAAGAACAGGAAAATGCTGATGTAAACAAGCATTTCGCCATTCTGCCTAGTGACAAGGACACTGATCACAGCTCCCTGTGTCATATGTGTCACAGCTCCCATGTGTCATATTCCCTAATATGAGTCATGTCACACATAGCCCATCCCCCCACAGTTAGAACACATCCCTAGGACACACTTAACCCCTTCAGCGCCCCCTACTGGTTAACCCCTTCACTGCCAGTAATCAATGCATCTTTATAGCACTGATCGCTGTATAAATGATAATGGTCCCAAAATGGCATCAAAAGTGTCCGATGTGTCCACCATAATGTCGCAGTCATGATAAAAATCGCTGATCGTTGCTATTACTAGTAAAAAAAAAAAAATATTAATAAAAAGGCCATAAAACTGTCCCCTGTTTTGTAGACGCTATAACTTTTGCGCAAACCAATCAAACGCTTATTGCGATTTTTTTTTTTTTTTTACCAAAAATATGTAGAAGAATACATATCGGCCTAAACTGAGGAAAAAAATAGTTTTTTTATATATATTTTGGGGATATTTATTATAGCAAAAAGTAAAAAATATAGCTTTTTTCAAAATTGTCACTCTTGTTTTGTTTCTAGCGAAAAAAAACAAAAACGCAGAGGTGATCAATTACCAACAAAAGAAAGCTATATTTGTGGGAGAAAAGGAAGTCAATTTTGTTTGGGAGCCGCGTCGCACGACCACGCAATTGTCAGTTAAAGCGACGCAGTGCCGAATCGCAAAAAGTGCCCTGGTCTTTGGGCAGCCAAATGGTCCGGAGCTGAAATGGTTAATAACCTTAGTCTAGTAGCAAGTATCTTAGCAAGAATTTTAACATCTGTGGATAGTAGAGAGATTGGTCTGTAACATTCAGGATGTAGCAAGTTTTTATCCTTTTTAGGTATGACTACAATTACAGATTGACCCATAGGGGCTGATTTACGAACCGTTTGCGTCTTGAGTTGCGGCGCACGCCGAGGCGTAACGGTCGTTTTGGTATTTACGAAACGTTTGCACCGGTAACGCACTGCTATTCCCCATTTACTAAAGTGTTATCGGCGCACGGGAGGTGGCGATCAGTGCGCCACTATGGACCTGGCGCACGGCATCTTCAAATCAAAATTAAAAGAAGCTGGAAGTTCCAATATTATGGGGTGATGTGAGGAAGTATAGTAACAACTGCCCAAGTAACAAATATGGCCAAAATAGAATGAGAAAGTAACTTTTTCAGAACAAGCCTGCTGAGCCTGCAAGTACGTTTAGAACTGCGTGAGGGCTATTTGTGCACTGCGCATGCGCAAATTGCCATTTGTGCACCAGCAAATGCGTTGGTTCACTGCGCCGGCAAAATCTTAGTAAATGTCAAGTAACATAAATGCATTTGCGTGGGTTGAACAGGCGCACCTCTAAACTTGACATTTTTCTTTTAACGCTGGTTCACTCTTATGTCTTTTTTTAAGGATATTTGCACACAGGTCATGTTAGCGTGTTACGTTGTTAACATGTTACATGTACCTTGTTAAAATTATGTAAAAAGACTCTCGCTACTCTAGCTCCTCCTAAAAGGGCATTTTCCACTCCATTCTCCAAAGGCTGTGAGCTGCCTTCACCAATCCAAACCACTTTTGGGGTGCCTGAGACCCGCCTGCCCCCAAGCATCCACCCCCTTTCATTAGCTGGCTTTCTGTGTTTGGCTAGGGGTTTGTTAGTGCGTGGGAGGGGGTGCTTTTTTTTATGTGGGGGTTCTCATTTTACGCCTTTCCAGACACAAATGGCCTTGTATGTATTGGGGAGACAGGCTTTTTTTATTTTTTTGAGTTAAAATCTTGCAGCTGCAATGTCGATTTGTAAGTTTGCTCTAAAGCTGTACATCTTTGAAGCAGCATCTTGGATACATGCTACAGATGCACCACTTTACAGGCAGAGTACCCCCCCCCCAAGTTAATAGCTTTAGGGCAAGTTCATTCTATAGAAACGCAGTCCAGATGCTTTTCTGCGTGTGCGTTTTGGATGCGTTCATGAGCGTTTATGATGCGTTTTTTTGCGTTTTACAACGTTCCAGTACAGTCCAGTGCAGGAAAAATGCAGCATGTTCTACTTTATTTTCTGGAATTGGAACGCACTGGAACTGCAAGCAATGGTGTGAACTATGCCATTGAAAAACATATAACCTACTTTCCATGCGCTTTTGAGGCATAAAAACGCACTGGACTGCATGTGGTGTGAACTGGCCCTTACACAATTTGGCATATTTAAAGGCATTTTCGTTTTTGGGGTTCTCAAAATTGGGGACATTGATATATGTCCCTTAGGGTGGGACCTGGGCCCCCATACCCATTTTAAGGCCAATAACTAGAAGATAAGCCAGCCAAGTGGGGACAAGAAAAAATAACAAGTCAGTTCCCATAGACTGCAATGGTATTTGTTGTCTAACTTTTGCCAATGTTAGGCTCTTGGTTTGCCCCCCTGGACCGGGGGGTGTTTGTTCCATCTCTAATTTAGTAGCATGCTGGATGATGTGCTTAATTTTGGACAGGGGGTGGCTTATTTTGTGCTAGCTGCATTTGTGTTGCTCTGGGCATGCTCAGGGACTTTGCTTTTTTCATGTGCCTTTTGGTGTGTGAAATGCATTTGGGTTGGTCTGAGCATGCTCAGGGACTTTGCTTTTTGTGTGTGAACTAGGATGTTTCTGGGCATGCTCATAGAGCGTGTTTTTTGGGTTAGTAATTTAAGAACATCCTTAACAGGTGTACCCACTTTGAAGTTAAGTCTCTACATTGGGTGAACTTGCGTTTTGTGTGTTTTATGGACTGTGTGTGTGTTTTCAATTGCCTCATTAGCGCACAAACCTGTTATATAAAGCTTGCAGATAGCATTCTCTACCTTGCCCTGAAAAGAGGCAAGATTGTGTGTGTGGCCGGCCGGCAAGGGAGTACATTTTGGTCTCCTTATCGAGTTTGTAACACATGTATTTTCACTTTGTATTTTGTTTGTTATGTCTTTGCAAAACAGATGTTTTTTTTTGCTTTGGTTTCTTGTTTTTTTTTAGGGTGGGGGATATTTTCCCCTGAAATATTTTTGATGTTGTTAATGTGTGTCATTTGTTCATTTTGATTTAATTGTCTGTGCTGCATTATTTTACAAAATGTTTCTCAAGATGTTGTGACTAATGTTTCAAATTAACATACATGTTTTTTTTTTTCTTTCCTTGCTTTTTTTCCAGTTCTGTTTTTTGTTGACCAATACAATTTGTTGCAAATTTGGATGTTTGTTTGTGTTTTTTGTTATTTTTCATGCAGCAAATTTCACAGCTGCAGCTTAACTAGGCTGATTGGCATGTCCAAACATAACAGGTGTGATTTGTCTAAAAGTTACTTTCCTGGTGCCTTCATGGTAGCATATGCATAATTTGTGTGCTGCTATGGATAGTCACCAGGAAAGGAAAAATACAGAGCGGTAAGTATTCAATTTTCCTTTTTACTGCAGTGTTTCTCAGCCTCAGTCCTCAAGTACCCCCGACAGGACATGTTTTGTGAATTTATCTTATCTAGAATTGCTGTCCAAAATACCAAGCCATTAACTGATTTTAAAGCACATGAGCAAGATGAAGGAAAACCTGCAAATATGGTCTGTTGGGGGTACTTGAGAAGCACTGATTTAGAGCACTGCGCTAAAATCTAGCTCAAGGCACTCCTATTCTAATTGTGGGCATTTGAGGGAAACCAAGTGAGTGTTAGAACCTCTGCTTGTCTTTTTTTAGGTTGGGCTTTGTGTCCCTTTTCTTAAAATTGGCTTCACTTACTGTCACACAGCCAAACAGGAAGTGAGGGTAAAACCCTAACAATGTATTTTCTTGGGGACACACAGATCAATCTAACTAGTGTCCCCATTAAGAAAATTGCACTCTACCACTTTGTTGTGTACACCCCAAATCATTAGGTAGTTTGGGGTTTAGTAAAGGCAAACCCACTCTGCAGTACAAGTGTAGTTGCTGAAAATCTGAGGGGAAGCACTGGTGATTTTAACATCCAATCATGTAGAAGCAAAGATGGTGTTTTTTTTATTTTCCTTGCATGCCCCCCTCGGATATCCAGCAAGTGCATTTGTAGTGCAAAGTGGATTTGCCTTTAGTAAATAAACCCCAAAGTCCAAGATGCATAATAATTTGGGGTGTACACAGCAAAATGCTGGAGTGCAATTTACATAATGGGGGAACTATTTAGATTGACCTGTGTGTTCCCAAGGAAAGACATTGGTATGGATTTATCCTCACTTCCTGTTTGGCTATGTGTCAGGAATACAGTGAATACATTTGAAGGAGAAACTGGCAAAATTTGGGAGTTGTCTTCACCCTATTAGGGGTGCAGACATCCCCAAAAACTGACCAGACTTCTAATCCCTCTGCACTCTATCCCCAAGCAAAAATAAGAAAGGATTTCATTTAGTTTAACTTTGCAAAGACACATTCCTAAGTACAAGTGTGATGCATGTCAATGGCCCATTTAGACCTTGTTTAATCGAAAACACCAGTTGCCTTTCACTAGAAACCTTTGTTAGTCCAGTCCTGGAAATCTGCATCTGCTTTAGTATTAAATTTCCATAAAAATTGAGTTCCTGCAGCTAGATGCGCCAAATGTATGTAGATGCGCGACCGCTGTGTATATGAGATGCGCAACTGCTGTGTGCACACAGGTATGCGCATATGTGGTTCTCGGAAAGCGGTGGCCAGCACACAGGAATGACATCACGCCCCTACAGGAAGTTGCTTGTACTGCTGCTAAGTTCTCTGAGGAAGAGATGATACTTATTTGCAAATTAAGAAAAAATCTATTTTATTTAACATGGGGTGGTGTTTGTGTGGGTCCCTAACACACATTCATACATATTCGGGCCAATTTAGACAGGATCCGATTTACAGAATGTTTTTAGATGTGGGAGGAAACTGGAGTACCCGGAGTAAACACATGCAGGCACAGGGAGAACATGCAAACTCCAGGCAGATGGTGTTTGGTGTTTGGGGTTAACAATGTATTATCACACGCAATAGATCACAAAGGCAGTGAGTTTTGAACACGGTGCAGGAAACACACGTGGAACATGCCTTTCTGGCACCGCATTCTGGTGTGAACTGGCCCTAACAGGACACTGTGCCTGTTGATCTTTTACTTCATCAGTGTTGTTCAAGTAGATCTCTATCTTTCTAAGGTTGCCTACCCCTGACATACAGTATGCACTAAAGATGCATGTGTACTTTAGCAGATCAGTTTATTTTTGTTTGCTGGGTGTGTGAAAAATTAACCCGAAAAAGAAGTATGCATCACCAATAGCACCCACAAGGCAGTGAAACAGGAAAACCTTTTGACCTGTTACAGCCCATGTTGAGAGCATGTGGCCTGGTATGATTCAGAAGGCTGGCTTGTTCCCCTTTCCTGGCCTGCCAGCATGCATGCACGGATAAGGATCTGGTACGGATTTTGTGGGGGACCCCACTTTTGGAAATAATTTGACATGGGTTTTCCCTTAAAACCCCCCCCCCGCTGTTTTCTTTCAGCATTTTTCATTGTCGTCATTCTTTTGTTTACATTTCAGCTGTCAGCGGAAAAGCCCGCTGACAACTGATGAGTCATCGGTTGTTAAGGACGTGGCGGTAGGCTTCCCGGTCTGTTCCTTCACAACCAGCTATTCTTCACACAGAATTCAAATTGGTCCATAAGTTTTCGACTGATCCCAATTCGAAAACGTTCTGAAAATTTCGAATTTGTTAGAACATTAACAAAGATACAAAAATTAAACAAAACAAAACTTAGACCCCTTTCACACTGGGGCGTTTTGCAGGCGCTATAGTGTTAAAAATAGCGCCTGCAAAGCGCCCTAAAACAGCTGCTCCATTCACTGCCGTGTGAAAGCCCAAAGGGCTTTCACACTGGAGCGGTGCGCTTGCAGGGCATCAGAAAAGTGCCCTAGTAGCAGTATCGCCCCCTCCCCCCCCCCTAAATACTTGCCTGAGTCCTCACTCAATCCAGCGCTGTGCTCATCTGTAGTGGCTCTCTCCTGCATTCACAGGACAGAGAAGCAACAGTGGAAGACACTGGCTCCTGTTGTTGTCAATCAAATTCTGTGAGCAGAGAGTGGGGAGTGGGACCAAATCGCACTATGTGTGTATATTGATGCACACAGCCTGGCTCGAGAGTGAGTCCAAACATGCGCCCCCATAGCACACGGTTTTCTATGTGTCATGGATATGCAGTAATGTTTGTCTGTCAGCTTACCTTCCTCCTCTATGTGTTCACCTTAGAGGCCAGACACTCTCACCTGGCTGCTTTTATAATCTCTCCTCCCAGCATGGCTCCACCCCAGGCCCTATCAGAGAACTCTATATTAACCTGTGCACTGCAAGTCTGCCTTGCTGATCAACGTTGTTTAAGCATTGTGTGTTTGGGTTCATGCTTGCCGTGTGCTACGTCTGTCTCTGTGTTAACAATATTGGCTTATTCTCGACTATCACTGTCTGCTTGTGACCCTGACCTTGGCTTATCTCCTCACTATCTCTTGTATCCTGAGCTGCTACTTCCCCTCTATCCTCTATACCCTACAGAGCGTGAGCTTGGGGACTCTGGGGGCCGCAACCTGGATCCAGCTGCAGCTTAGGCCATCCTCACCACTAGAGGCTCTGGTGAACACTGCTGGATCTTAGACTCCTTACCCTGGGGAATCTTGGGCTCTAGCTTCCTGTGGGATCCCTGTTGTGCTCCAGTGGATCTGCCTTCCTTAACCACCCAGTGTTCCATCTGCAGCAGTCAGCCATAGGGTTCACTACCTTGTGGTGCACTCCTGACCTACGGTGTGCATCTGTCATCTGGCAACTCAGGTGACCTGACAGTTTGATCAGCCATGGACCCGGCTGACGTGCCGCTTCCCGCAGATGATCCATTGCAGGGCATAGTCCGCAGACTTGAGACCCAGGAATCGAATCAGACTCAGGTGATGCGATTCCTCCAGGATCTGGCTTCCCACTTCGAGCAGCTCCAGGCCTCCTTGGGAACCCCGAATCAGCAACCTCATGTACAACCAGCGGCTGCACCTATCGCACCAGTCGCAGCCACACACTCACTACAACTGCCAGCTCCGTTCCATTTCTCTGGGGACTCCAAGGCCTGCAGGGGGTTTCTCAGCCAATGCACTATTCATTTTGAGCAAAATTTCCTGTCTGATCGGGCAAAGGTAGCCTATATCATTTCCCTCCTCTCCGGTGAAGCTTTAGCCTGGGCTGCCCCCTGTGGGAGAAGAATGATCCTGTGGTTTCTAGGCTGTCCGACTTCTTGAAGCTCTTTCAAAACATCTTTGAGGAGCCGGCTCGGGCTTCTTCAGCGGCTAGTGCTCTTTTACGTCTTCGCCACGAATCTTGTTCAGTGGGACATGGCCTCTCTGACCAAGTGAAAGACGAATTAGTGGGAAGAGCCATCCCCGCCGGTCTGGATGATGTAATTTCCTTGTGCAGTCAGATCGACATTCGTTTTCAGGAGAGGTCCCTAGAAAAAAAGACACCAGCACTCCCTGGGCCCTAGCCAGTCTGAGCTCCCCTCCCTTTGTCCCGTGGAGCATCTTCTGCCTGCTGAGGAACCTATGCAGTTGGGCTGGACCAGACTAACCCCCGAAGAACGTGCTAGGCGCAGAACTCTGGGCTTGTGTCTCTATTGTGGGGGCAAGGGTAATTTTTTGTGACTCCTGCTCGCTTTGCCCGGGAAATGCTCGGGTCTAATACATTTGGAAGGTGGAGTATTGGACCCAGAAACATCACCTTCTCGTCTTCTTCTGCCGGTGTTCCTTCATGTAGGCACTTCTCCTCAATCAACCCTTGCATATCTGGATTCCGGGGCTGCCGGCAATTTTATGGACTGGAGAACTGCTTCTTCTATGAAGCTTACCCTTTCACCCCTCACTACGTCATTGGTAGTCTCGCCAATTGATGGCACTGTTCTCCCAGGGGGCCCTATTCGCTTCCAGACGCTACCTATTAGGATGTCGGTAGGGATTCTCCACCAGGAGTGGATATCCTTTCTCATTCTGCTCAAGGCATCTACCCCCATTGTATTGGGCCTTCCTTGGCTACAGCTCCACACTCCACATGTGGACTGGGTCTCTGGGCAGATCCTGGCTTGGAGTCCCTCATGTTTCTCGTCATGTCTTCTCAAGGTGACCCCCAAGGATAGACTTCCAGTTGCTATCACATCGGTATCTTCTAATCTTCCTGCCGCATACAACGATTACCAGGATGTGTTCTGTAAGAAATCAGCTGAGGTGCTTCCTCCCCACAGGTCTTTTGACTGTGCTATTGACCTTGTCTCCGGAGCAACTCTGCCCAGGGGTCGTACCTACCCTCTGTCCATTCCAGAGACCCAGGCCATGTCTGAGCATGTGGCAGAGAATCTAGAGAGAGGTTTCATCCGGAAATCCTCATCGCCTGCAGGGGCAGGGTTCTTTTTCGTTGCCAAAAAGGATGGTACCTTGAGACCCTGCATCGACAATCAAGGTTTAAACGCGGTTACTATCAAAAATCGATATCCCTTACCCTTACCCTTAATATCTGAGCTATTCGATAGGTTGAAGGGTGCCTCCATTTTCACCAAGTTGGATCTCAGAGGCGTGTACAATCTCATTCGAATACGGGAGGGTGACGAATGGAAGACTGCATTTAACACTAGAGACGGGCATTACGAATACCTGGTTATGACTTTTGGTTTGTGTAATTGTTGTAATATGTTGGCTGATTTATGTGGGATTAGAGATATATATGTGTGTGTGTGTGTGTGTGTTTTATATGTGAGTACAATATTGACCAGGCCAGATTTCAGTTGATAATTCAGTTGTCAATCAGCTGGATTGTACATACGAAAGGGGCCAGATAACAGCTTTGATGTGTTGATCTTATGCAAGGTGGGTGAGGTGGCCTGTTGACTTAATTGAAGGGTGTTTGTTGACCAAAAGGGCCAAACAGGATTTACTACACATATCAAGGGGACTTGTTTATGTCAATATGCAAGAATCCAGGACGAGTCTATTTTTACGTATCAAAGCAGTGTTCAGGCAACCTTTCGTATCCGTAATCTAATTGCATGTGTCAAAAGAAAGCATGTTGGTGTTATTATGCAAAAATGCAAATGATGGCTGTGGTCGTCTCCGGCTAGGTTGGGGGTCATTCTCTGTCATCCTGAATGACAGAGTGTAGATCAAAGACCGCCAATAAAATTGCTCAGTCATTCAATAGGTAAGCCATATAAACTGATAGTCAGCCTAGTCTTGATATATTCTGTAGGAATATGAAGGCATAGGAAATATTCTGTAGGAATATGAAGGCACAGGATATATATTTCTGCATGGAGACTCTGCATGGATAGGTAAGCACAGGTCTAGAATATGATCTAGGAGAAATGGGACTTTGAATCATATATATATATACTCTGTTGGGTTCGTTGTCATCTGTGCAAGTATTGGACTTTGTTCTGTATTGGAAGTCAAATTGCATTCTCTGGAGAACTTGGGTGTGATGCTGCGGGAAACATAACCTATATACATCATCATAATAACCTAAGTATTGGGTCATCGGTGGACTATATGATATCACTACATTGGTGCCGTTCAAGCGACCAGAAGCGCATTTTCAAGACTTAGTAACAGAAGTCGGTGATGACAACAATCCTGTGATGGAGACCCAAGAGCTGTGCTGTGACTCTAATGTCTGGTTGTGACATAAGAGTCTGATCTACAAGATTAAACAAGTTTGGAACCACAGAATTATTCTCTGGAGACTGGAAACTGAAGAGAAAAAAGACTGTCGTGTACCAGTAGACCGGAACTGACAATATTTCCTTTTTTTAATTATTAGTAATATAGCCAAAATGCTTACTCAGTGTGAAGCTAGTGTCAGTTCTGATAACGTTAACAGCTGGGTATTAAAATGTATTATGCGTCATGGCGGTCCTTATGAAATTCCAGAAAAATGTAAGCAGACATGGACTATAATGAAGGAATTTTTAGAGAAAAATGTTTTTGATAGCAAAATTTCAGAAAGTAAAAGAAAAGATTGCATTTTGCAGGGCTTGTTATCTTGCTGTTTAACTATGGAAAGTTCTTTGAAGGGTAAGATTGAGGAAATTGCCCATTTACAGAGTGCAGTTGCAAATAGCAACAATGTTTGTCAGAGGTTACAAAACCAATCAGAAACTGAGACAGTAAATTTAAAATTGCATACAGTTACCATTGGTGGAGCTTTGCTTGAGAAATCTAAACGTTGTGATGAATTATCAGAGGAAAATGAGAGATTAAAATTAAGAATTATGGAATTGGAGAAGAGATCTCAGGAATGCAGATATGCATCAAATCTTGGATTAAGCAATCTGCAGCAAAATACAAACACAAACTTTCTATCAAATGAAACAGAACCTCATATTAAATCTGATAATTCATTGCCAGCCGCACCCACTGTGACCACCACAGTTTATAATAATACAGGTGAAGTTCAGCTTGTAATGAAGCCTTTGAAACCAAAAGAACTGGATGCAATTCTTAAAGAAATAGGAATGGTTCCCTGCCATGATTTTAACTGATTTTTGAAGTGGTTTTGTGACGTGCAGAATGTCAGAGATATGTACAATCTCAACCCATCTGATTTAGAAAGAGTTTTGCAACATTCAATAGGAAATGGCCTTTGGATGAGAATTAAACAGATCTGTATTCAGCCTCTGAGGACAAGGGACATATTAATGGAATTATTATGTGCTTTGTATGGGCTACGTTCTGATGTTACTATTCATGGGAAGATCAAACAAATGCAAAGTGAATTGCCCTATGAATTGTCACACAGAATATCTACTATTATGGAATTATTGGTCGGTAATAATCTTGCATTTGAGCCTGGAGGCTTGGTACATATGAGTGTGTTTCTAGATGCTTTGCATGAAGATATCAAACAAAATATTTTATTAGTTACCCCAAATCCCCATGATTTAAAAGACATACTATTGAGAGCAGATCATTTATGGAGAAAGTTAAATGAGCAAGCTGTCAAAATTGATGTAGCCACATTGTTTAGGACAAACACTGAACAGAAAGATCAGAATGAAATATCTAATGATCACAACAAGAGAGGAAATTCTGGGTCAAACATAGGTGAGAATAATATGAAAAACAGAACTGACCAAAATAATAATAAGAAAAGGACCTGGATACCATTTTCTCAATTAAAACAGAAGTATGACCACCTGAAAATTGAGTATGACAAGATGAGAAAAGAACGTGACACATTATTGGAACAGTTGTATAGGGTGTCATAAATGCAAATGTACATTCTCCAGATCTGTTTTTGAATGCAAATGACGCTTCTCTAGCAGTGGGGGTGAATTGGCTTTAGACTGTAAACTGTAAATAGTACTTTGTCTTTACTTAAAAAAAAAATAAAAAAATACTAAGGACTTTGCTAATGAGTTTTTGTCTAAGAATTTTTGTCTTTCAGACCCCCGGAGGAACTCGTTTGAATGTGAACAGAAGTGGGCTAGTGGGGGAGAAATGCTGAATAAGACAATATATAAGGAATCTATGGACATTCTCTCAATATTCATCAAGCAATGGACTTTTTTCTTGAACATTCAAATTTCTTTTTTTTTTCCATTTTTATTTTTATTTTATTTTTATTTTTTATTTTAATTTTCAATGGACTTCCCCAACGCCCTATTTTTTCATTTTCTCCCTGATATGTTTTAATTTTTTTATGTTTTATTTCTTGAACTTTATCTTAAAACCAGAGCGAAGCATTTGAAACCTGAGATAATTTTATAACATCCGTACATATGACATAGTGCATATTGATATCATTAGATTTAACATCTGAGGTGATGCTGCACAATGGCTTGGCAATGCATAAATTATAGGATGTTGGGTGGTTTTCCTAAATTTATAAGAGGGGTGAGTGAAATTCATCACTCTAGTCATGATTTGAATTTTGTTGAATCAGTTGTTTATAATATGCTGAAGGCTATGACATATATGGATGACAAAGACCTTTCTACCTTTCATGAAAAGATACTGACAAGAATTTCCACTGCCGCTTTGTCGGGATAGAAGACCTGATAGACACTAATGTCAAGCTGATTCTATTTGAACCATCGCGTGGGGGTATATGTATATATATATGTTGGTATACCATTCTGGTGGAATTATGGACTGAATGATAAAAGTAACTGCTCTATTAAAAGCAATGAGGGGTGGCCTACAGCAAATTCAAATTGTGGCTGTCAATCAGCAAATTACTTGACAGGTACACAAAAGGTCATCATTGCTCAAATAGGGAATGGAAAGAAGCAGATGTTAATTGTGAAATGCTTGCAAGATGGACTACAGCTTTGTTGTCAGAGAATATTGAGGGTTCGATGTTAAAATAACCCAGTGTCCTGATTGGTGGATTGATGATTGAAGGTGAAGCTCATGAATGTCAAGTGCAAGGAAATAGTTTGCAGCACAGAGTTTTACTGCCGTATCCAAACCTTTTTGACCTTGGAAGGGACTGCTGGTATATTGATGGTTCTTCTTACTATAAAGATGAAAGCAGAATTTCAGGATTTGCTGGTGATTGCGTAAAAGCATCTTTAAGAATGAAAACTTTGAGCCTGGAGATGAGAGAATCCTGGACTTATGTGGATTGAAACTCCCAAAACATACCAAGCTTTACTTTCAGTGACATGGTGAGAAATGTGATGAAGTCAGAATGGACTGTGACATCAGCGAATTTTTGCGCAATATTCAAGATCGTGATGAGATTTGCGCAAGAGCAAGCTTTGAAATAAGGTCTAACAGCTATATGGGCCATGGATGTTTACCAAATCCTTTTCCAGTCATGGTCTAAAGTTATATTATGTAATAACTGTTCCATGGGAATATTTTAGGGGGGCTGGTGAAGAGAGATGTAACCAGTCTCAACTTCATATTTCAGATGAACCATTGTAAAGCATCCAGTACCTCAAATCATAATGATGTTTGTTGCTTGATTTATGGGTCAGTTCTAGTAGTTAGAACCGACCCAAGTGGGGGTATATGTTGTAATATGTTGGCTGATTTATGTGGGATTAGATAGATATCTATCTATCTATCTATCTATCTATCTATGTGTGTGTTTATATGTGAGTACAATATTGACCAGGCCAGATTTCAGTTGATAATTCAGTTGTCAGAGTCAGCTGGATTGTACATACGAAAGGGGCCAGATAACAGCTTTGATGTGTTGATCTTATGCAAGGTGGGTGAGGTGGCCTGTTAACTTAATTGAAGGGTGTTTGTTGACCAAAGGGCCAAACAGGATTTACTACACATATCAAGGGGACTTGTTTATGTCAATATGCAAGAATCCAGGACGAGTCTATTTTTACGTATCAAAGCAGTGTTCAGGCAACCTTTCGTATCCGTAATCTAATTGCATGTGTCAAAAGAAAGCATGTTGATGTTATTATGCAAGAATGCAAATGATGGCTGTGGTCGTCTCCGGCTAGGTTGGGGGTCATTCTCTGTCATCCTGAATGACAGAGTGTAGATCAAAGACAGCCAATCAAATTGCTCAGTCATTCAATAGGTAAGCCATATAAACTGATACTCAGTCTAGTCTTGATATATTCTGTAGGAATATGAAGGCATAGGAGATATTCTGTAGGAATATGAAGGCATAGGAGATATTCTGTAGGAATATGAAGGCACAGGATATATATTTCTGCATGGAGACTCTGCATGGATAGGAAAGCACAGGTCTAGAATATGATCTAGGAGAAATGGGACTTTGAATCATATATATATATACTCTGTTGGGTTCGTTGTCATCTGTGCAAGTATTGGACTTTGTTCTGTATTGGAAGCCAATAAAGTGCATTCTCTGGAGAACTTGGGTGTGATGCTGCGGGAAACATAACCTATATACATCATCATAATAACCTAAGTATTGGGTCATCGGTGGACTATATGATATCACTACAGTAATGTCAATGAAATCTTCAGGGATCTGCTGTACCAGTTTTTTGTCATCTATCTGGATGACATTCTGATCTTTTCGGAAAATCTGCTCGTCCACAGAAACCATGTCCGCACTGTACTTCAGCGTCTTAGAGAGAATAATCTCTATGCCAAGCTGGAGAAATGTTCCTTTGAATATTCTGAGGTCCTGTTTCTGGGATGCTTTGTCTCAAGTTTGGGTCTTCGTATGGATCCTGGGAAGGTCTTGGCCATTACCAACTGGCCTCTTCCTGCTAGCCTCAAGGCCACACAGCACTTTCTTGGCTTCACAAATTATTATAGGCAGTACATAAGGAATTACTCTTCCATTGTCACGCCTATTATTGCTTTGACCAAGAAGGGTGTGAATGCCAAAGACTGGCCTCCCGAAGCTGTCTCTGCGTTTCACGACCTGAAACAGGCCTTTGTTTCTGGACCTCTCTTGAGGAGACCAAATCCTGGGAATGCAATTTTTATTGAAGTGGACGCTTCTTCAATGGGGGTGGGAGCTGTGCTTCTTCAATTCTTTGAGAAGAGACGTCAACCACGTGCGTTCTTCTCCAAAAAAATTCTCATGCAAAGTGAAATTATGCCATTGGTGATCGGGAACTTCTCGCAATTAAATTGGCGTTAGAGGAGTGGCGTCATCTCTTGAAGGTTTCCCCTCACCCCATAACGATCTTTACTGATCACAAGAATTTACAGTACCTACAGATTGCTAAACATCTGAATCCCAGACAGGTCAGGTGGAGTCTCTTCTTTTCCTGTTTTACTTTCACGATTAAGTTCAAACCTGGTTCCTGCAATAGTCGGGCTGATGCGCTCTCTAGGTCATTTGACACTTTTTTTTTAATCAAAAAGGTTTTTATTGAACACCAGATAGATCACAACAGTTTCCATTGTACAAAAATCAGCAAAGATTTCCCTCTGCTGGCGAACTGTAACTCCCCAGGGATCGCTTCCTCCAAGATCCCCAGCAGGCAGCACTTGGGGTCCACAGGGATCGTAGTTTGAAACACCCTGTTTATTGTACCCACCACCTCAGTCCAATACCTGTGAAGCTTAGGGCATCTCCACAGGAGATGAATGAGATCTCCATTGTGCCTCTGACATCTACCACACACAGGGTCCCCGAGCTTACCCATCTTATGTAATTTCATCGGGGTGTAATGTACCCTCAATAATATATATAACTGTGACACTTTCTGCGCAACATTTAAAGAACAGGTGGTGACTGACTGCCACGCCTCCTCCCATTGGTCCCCTGTCAGTGTACCTATGTCCTTCTCCCACATGGATTCCGCCCTGCTCAGGAATGCTCGTAGGTGACTTGCCAGTAACATCTGGTAGCATTGTGAGATAAATCCTTTTGTTTCTTTGCTAGTGTGCAGCACACGGAACACCTGGGCGGGCGACGGAACCCATTCCACCGCATTCCCGTGTGCAGCAACCGCATGTTGAAGCTGCATGTAATAATAATGCATATGAGCTGGGAGGTCAAATCTGGCCTGCAGTTCGGGGAAAGTGAGAAGCCTGCCATTAACGAAAATGTGGGACAGCAGAGCCACACCATGGGCACGCCATCTGGGCCCCTGCTGCAGCTTCACCAACTCCACATAAGACCTATTGCCCCATATTGGGCTGTCTTCCGTGAATCCCTGCACTCCCTGTAGTTGTCGGCCCTTGTTCCAAACCTTTTGAATAAGTGCGAGCGTCGGGGTCTGCTTATTGGATTTTAGGAACATTTGCGCCTCCAGCCCCATCGGGATAGTCTCAGCACCAGTGGCCGATAGCATCAGTCGTGCCGCCGAGCTCCCCGGGTCCTGGGACATAGAGCCGATCAAATGCTGTAACTGAGCCGCTATGTAGTACAGCCAAGGGTTGAGAACCGCCAGCCCCCCACTGTCCTTGGCCCGCTGCAAGTGTTCCAGTCTAATCCGAGGGGGGCCTAGTATGCCATAACAACCGTCGGAAGAGAGTGTTCACTATTTGGAAGATTTTCAGGTGTATCACTACAGGCGAGTTATGTAGAAAGTAGAGTAGTTGTGGCATTAAAATCATTTTGATCAGGTTGGCTTTACCTGCAAGTGACATTTTTAGGGTGTTCCAGGTATTAATTTTGTCCCTAAACCGGGACAGCAATGGGTGCACATTAAGGGAGCAGTAGTCCCCCAGCCTGGGCGACACCTGCAGCCCCAAATATTTAAAGCTAGATACAACTGGGATGGGACAAGGGTCCGGCAGGGCTACCCCACCATCCTCATCCAACAGCATCAGGGCAGATTTCGACCAGTTAATGGTCAATCCCGAGTAGTGACCGAATTGCTCTATTATTGACATAGCCCCGGGGATGGAGTGCGTGGGGTCCTCCAGGAACAGCAGCATGTCATCCGCGTACAACATGATTTTTTCCTGCAGCGTGCCGTATTGGAATCCCCGGACGCGGGCACTAGCCTGCACCAGGGCTGCCAATGGCTCTATAGCGATCGCGAACAGCAGGGGGGACAGGGGGCACCCCTGCCTCGTCCCCCTACCCAGAGCAGAGCAAAGGCCGGTGACATCCTATCCGCGACCCTAATATTCGCCTGGGGGGATGCGTACAGCAGCCTGACCCACTCTATGAATTTGTCCCCAAAGCCAAACTTGGCCAACGTCGCCCAGAGGAACCTCCAACTGACACTATCAAATGCCTTGTTGGCATCAAGGGATAAGAGCGCCCTATGGCCCCCATTGTCTGCCTGCACCTGCATGTTCAAGAACATGCGCCTCAAATTGGTGGCGGTGGACTTCTGCGGCATGAAACCAGCCTGGTCTGGGTGGATAATAGACGTGATTATCCCGTTAACCCTGCGCGCCAGGACCTTTGCCAGGATTTTTACATCACTCTGCAGCAACGATATAGGCCTATAGGAGCCAGGGTCAACAGGATCCTTCCCCGGCTTCAACAGTAAAATGATATTAGCCCTGGCCATGGAGCCAGGCAGCTGACCACCCTCTAGTGCGGCGTTAAAGACCTTCAATAGTTCAGGTAACAAGTGCTCCCCAAATTGAGTGTACACTTCCATGGGCAGGCCATCCTCTCCGGGGGCTTTACATGTAGGAAAAGAGCTTGCCGCCAGTTGCAGCTCACCCAGAGTAATTGGTGCATCTAATTGTTCTCTGGCAGATGTGGAAAGAGCAGGCAGATCAATACTAGCCATGTATGTTTCAAGGTCCTCATCCGAGTAGGCATCCCTCGATCCATAGAGGCCTTCATAGAAGGATGCCAGCTCGGATACAATGGCTTCAGGGGCATTAACCACTATACCCGTAGAGGCGCGTATAGCACCGGTGGCCGGGGATTGTGTTTGAGACCTTGCTATCTTGGCCAGCAATCGCCCAGTTTGTTCCCCTTCCTCATAAAATGCAAGTTTGGTAAAGAACCTCTTCCGCTCTGCCTTTGAGGATCGCAGACAGTCCAGAGAGTCCTGGGCCGACATCCAAGCCTCCCTGGCCGAGTCAGTGAGGCTAGTCACATAAGCAAGTTCCAGCTGTCTCACCTGGTCTCCCACCCGCTCTACCAAGGCAGATGAGTTGTTCCTGACAATGTGTATTTTCTCGATAAATACCCCTCTAAGATAGGCTTTCAAAGTCTCCCATTTTAGCAGTGGGTCTAGGTAATGCTCATGCGCCCGGAGAAAGACTTCAATCTTGGTTTCTATATGTTCTGGGGATGTAAACAGTTTGAGCCAATAGGCATTCAGTTTCAATGGGGCCCTAGGTAGGGAGCTAGACGGTTGAGTTACCAGCCAAAGTACTAGCGGAGAGTGGTCTGATACCCCCCGTGGGAAATACTCCACCTTTAGAGGTGCAACTAACCATGTTGGGAGTGCCCAGACAAAGGTCTATACGGGAGAGGGAACCATGCGTCTTGGAGAAGCAGGAGAATTGTTTACACTTGGGGTTCCGAACCCTCCAGATGTTAACCCACCCCACCTCCTCCATCAGGCGTCCAAGAGCCGTACCCCGGTTGCCCTTAGGGGGCATCACCGGGGGGTGTCTATCCAATTTGGGGTCTAGGTAGCAATTAAAGTCCCCTAGCAGCAGTAGTGGGACGTCAGGCTTGTTTGCCAGGTAAGACAGCAGCAACTGCAGCACCTCTCTAGAAAAAGGTGGAGGCACATATACAAACGCCAGAATCATAGTAACGGTAAACAGTTTGCAGTAAAGAAATACAAATCTCCCAGATATATCAATAAGCGAATCTAACTCCTGGTATACCAGAGCCTTGTGGATCAATACGCTCACTCCGCGTGAAAAGGCGGAGTGAGTGGAGTGATAGGCCTGTCCTACCCACGCATATCCCAAGAAACTGGTCGTGTCTTTCAATAGATGGGTCTCCTGTAAGCCAATTATGGCCGGGTGAAATTTACGCAATACAGTGGATATCATGGTCCTTTTCAGAGGATCATTTACCCCTCTGACATTCCACGACACTATGGGTGTAGAAGACATGACGAGTGTATACTAAGAGTTCTGTCTGAATGGGGGGAGTACCCAGAAGGGAGCAACAGTCCTGTATCCCCCCATCCAGCTAGCAAAAAACAGCCCTTTGGTTCAAACAGTTTTGACTGTGGTGCATCAGTTAGAACAGTACAGTATCTTGTGAAAAGAAAAATCCTGCAGAAACTGTGGCAAAAATTCCTGCGCAACGGCGCTTTGGTGTCAGTACAGTAAAAATAGAAGTAGGAAGCATAAGAAAAACAAGAAAAATAAAACTTATCTGCATCTGCCGGTGGCTCCTGGACTGCCAATAGGGCGTCACTGGGGACTCCCCACCGGTGTTGAGTGATAGCAACACGGGCATTTCTAGTGCCAACAGGGCACAAAAACATAAGCCATGTCCACCATGGCAGCAAACAGTACATAGGGGGGGTGTAGAGGCACACTCCACCTATAAACTCAGGTCAGCGAAAAAAAAACAGAAGAGTTAGTGGAAAACTATTCGCTGGTATCTTCAAGTAAGTATTGGTCCTCTCATAGTGACATCATTTCAGTAACAGCACTTCTTTACCCGGATTGCCCTTGATAAAGATAGGATCGTCCGCATCAACCTGCACCATTCTCCGGTCCCCTCCTGCGGATGTCTTGTTTGTTGCGGTCCAGCCAGTCAGAAGCATCCTGTGCAGTCTCAAAAAAGTGGGTCTCCAAAATGAAAATTCTGCCACTGTGTGGATTCCCAAGTCCCTCTTTAAGTCCATTGACACAATGATTTCCTCCTTTCTGTGGCAGGGGGGCGTTCCTCGCCTGAAATTGGCGATCCTGCAGCAGCCGTGTGGGGAGGGAGGGCTTGCAGTCCCTAACTTCCACAAATATTTTTTGGCTGGACAGTTGACGGTGGCCCACCGCTGGTTAACTGCGCCTCCGGATGATACATCTGTGTCTCTGGAGGCTGCCTGTGTGGGCTCCTATGAGGCGTTGTCTCATTTGGTCTACAGGGGCCTGAGGGCTCCCTATCCCTTGACGCTCTCCATGCGCTCAGTAATGAGGGCCTGGGCTGTGGTCCAGGGATTGCGGTCACCTAGCTTGTCTAGCTTATCACCTAGTCTCCCTATTTGGAGAAACCCCAACTTACCGCATTTTTTCTCTTATCCGGACCCAGTAGTTTGGACAGGGTATGGAATCAAGCTTTTGGCCCATATTATATCCAACGGTACCCTGCTGCCCTTTGATGAACTAAAACGGAAGTATAATTTGCCTAACTCCCACTTTTTCAGGTATCTGCAACTACGACATGCCTTTCACTCGCAGTTTGGTGGGGGGACCCTTAGCCTGGAGCCCAATGATCTTGAACTCTTGGCGCGCAGTGAGTCCTTACCTAAGCCAGTTTCTAGTTTTTACAAAGACCTGTTCCCAGAGACGACTCTCCTACTCTGACCCTGCAGGGGGGCCTGGGAGGCTGTGGCCCCGGGGTTGGACAGAGATGACTGTGATGACATGTGGGGGACTGCTTTTCAATATTTGGTCTCGAGTAGGGACAGACTGATCCTTTATAAGTTCCTGCACAGAGTTTATCTTACTCCGGCCAGACTGGCAAGGATGTATGGGACGCAGAGCTCTCTCTGTTGGAGATGCTCTGCACCTTTAGCCACCTTCATGCATATCTTTTGGGAGTGTCCTTCAATCAAAAGCTACCTGGCAGGCCATTGCTGACTGTATCGGGTTGGTCACCTCCATATCTATCCCCATATCTGTTGAGGTTTGTCTGTTACATTTGGTTGAACCCCTGGCCACTACCAGGGCTATACGAACCTTACTCACGCTTCTGTTATACTATGCTAAAAAGCGCATCATCCTATCATGGAAGAGTTCTATAGCTCCTACTGTTAACACTTGGAAAGAATTGGTTAATAAGGCCATACCCTTTTATAAGGCCACTTAATTGAGTAGGGGGGCACTGACTAAATTTGACAAGGTTTGGGGGGGTTGGATGGCTACTGTGGATACGGCATCCGACTAAACGAAACAAAGCATGGTGTAAGGCCCCTTTTTGAGTAATTCACTATGGGTGGGGGAAAATGTTCAGGATGCAAAGGCCTTGAGGGGTTATTGTATACTTGTGTACCTGTGTACTAAATATGGGAAGGTGGGGTAATGTCTTCTTCCCTGTTGTCCTAGATCTGGGAGGGGGGGTTTGGGGGTGAGGGGGAGCTGATTTTATATGCTGTATCCAACTTGTTTCTGCAGGGAGCTACTGGACTGTAATTCTGAATCTTGGCGGGCCGCCTCTAGTGGTGGTCCGTGATATTTGTGTTCCTATCTAGGCAGGGGGGGGGTGTACTTTGTTGGTTCTGCGGGGGTGGGGGTTGTTGACTATTTGTGTTTTGTGGTATGCTGTATGCACCGGCGAATGTTGTGGCCGGCTGTCTCCACGCTGTGTGGAGTGTTGTTTTTTGTACTATGTAAAAATCAATAAAAACACAATTTTTATAAAAAAAAAAAAAAAAAAAAAGTGAGTCTCATCTCTGGCTGTTATGCGAAGCTTGGCCGGGTATAACATGGCATATGATAGCTGAAGCCTCTGCAGCCTTTTCTTGACATCTATAAACTTTGATCTTCTGCATTGCACTTCTGCAGAGAAATCAGGATAAAAGGATATCCGGGCTCCGTTGAAATGTACGGCCCCCCTTTCTCTGGCCATTCGAAGTATCACTTCCCGGTCCCTGTAGTTAAGGAGTCTAGCAAGCATGGATCTCGGGGGATTACCGGGGGGGAGGGGGCGAGGTGGCACCCTATGCGCTCGTTCCACCGTGTAAATCGGAGAAAAAGCCTCTTTACCAAAGGTCTCCTGTAGCCAGCCTTCTATGAACGTAGTGGGGTCCCTGCCCTCCACCTTTTCTGGGAGCCCCACAATGCGGACGTTGTTGCGTCTCAGGCGAGTTTCAATCTCATCATGGCGATCAAAGGCCTGGCGTGCCTGCTGAGCAGCGACTCTCACTTCCCGGGTCATGTGTTGCATCTGATCCTCTATATCACTGACTCTGCCCTCTACAGCCATGGTCCTCTCCCTGACCTTCTGTATATCATGTCTCAGGAGATTAACTTTCTCCTCCAGCCCCCCAAACCTCTCCTTTAGGGCATCCACCGAGGCAGTGCACCTGTGAACAGCATGCAGGATTTCACTGAGTGTGGGCTGGGGACTGTCCTCTGTCTGCTGGTCAAGCATGGCTGGAATAGAACCAGGGGCTGACTCCATTTCTTCATCCTCAGCTTCCTGCATGTCAGTGTGTCCCTGCTCAGCTTGCTCTGCGGGCACTGTATGGCCCTGTGCAACAGTCTGCGGGGAATCGTCCGGGCCTGTCAGTTTCCTGGCATATAATAGCATGTCTCTCGTTTGGTCTGTCCCTTTAGGGGCTTTGTTGGACTTACCCCCCAGCTCCGTTTTCTTCTCCTGCCCTCGTGGAGTCCTGGGAGGCAGAGACTGAGACATCCAGGTGCCATCTTGGAAGGCCTGGGAGGCCGCAGCCGCGGCGTCTCCTTTGTTTCCCCGGGTCATCATGCCAGGATTGTCGAGCACCGCTGGAACCGGGGGTCCTTAGGCGCAGGTTTCTGGCTGAATCGGGCGTTGTAGGTGGCGAGGAAAGGATCACAGACAGGATCTACAGCGGGAGCTCCGTCGAACAGGTCTGTTCACATGCCGCGTCAGGCCATGCCCCCCATTTGACACTTTGGACGAGGAGTCCACCCCTGAACCTGAGCCGATCATTACAACCTCATGCATTGTTGCCCATTCTACCACCCTGGAGTCAAAAATTCCTCCTGGTGAGACCTTTGTCCGCACTGAGCTAAGCTAAGATCCTTCGTTGGGGACATGATTCCAAGGTGGCAGGTCATGCTGGATTCTTCCGATCCTTCTTACTTATCAGTCGTCACTACTGGTGGCCTAATCTCTGCTCAGATGTCAAAGACTACATTAAGGCTTGTCATGTCTGTGCTCAGTCTAAATCCTCCACACAAGCTCCTGCTGGTCTCCTCATGCCCTTACCCATTCCTAAGGAGCCCTGGGCTCACATTGCCATGGATTTTATCACCGATCTCCCACTGTCTGAGAATAATACGGTCATTTGGGTGGTAATCGATCGGTTCTCCAAGATGGCTCATTTTGTTCCACTTCCTGGCCTTCCTTCTGCTCCTGCCTTGGTTCCCATTTTTATTCGAGAAATTTTACGCCTCCATGGGGTTCCTTCTCATATTGTTTCCGACAGGGGTGTTCAATTTACGTCTCGTTTTTGGAGAGCCTTTTGCAAATCCCTCAATATTGTCTTGGATTTTTCCTCTGCTTATCATCCTCAATCCAATGGACAGACTGAGAGGGTTAATCGGGAGTTAGAGGTCTTTCTTCTGCTCATCATGACAATTGGTCCTCTCTACTCCCGTGGGCAGAATTCTGTCATAACAATCATGTAAATACCAATTCGCAGAAGACACCCTTTTTCACAGTTGATGGAAAACACCCTCAACTTCCTCTTCCCATGACCTGTTCTCCAGATATTCCAGTTTTGGCTTCGGCTCAGGAGTCTTTAAATTCTGTTTGGGGTGACGTTCATGATTCCCTCCGGGCAGCTGCTGACAAATTCAAAGGCTTTGCCGACCGCCGCAGGCGTAAACCGCCTTCTCTTCAGCCAGGGGACAAAGTCTGGCTCTCCACCAGGAACATCAAGCTCCGAGTTCCTTCTCTGAAGTTGGCTCCAAGATTCATTGGTCCGTACACTATAACTACTTAACTGAATCCGGTTTGTTTCAAACTCCAGATTCCCAAAAGCCTTAAAATCGCTAACTCCTTCCATGTTGCCCTTCTGAAGCCTTTAGTCCTCAATAAGTTCTCTCATCCTCTCCCTACCGTGGCGCCGGTCTCCGAGGATAATCAGGAGTACAAGGTCAGTCAAATTCTGGATTCCTGACTCTGTAGAGGCGTTCTTCAGTACCTTTTTCTATGGAAAGGGTTTGGTCCTGAGGAAAGGTCTTGGATCACTGCATCTGAGGTCTTTGCACCTCGTCTGTTAAAGAAGTTTCATCTGAAGTTCCCCTCTAAACCCGGGCCCAGGCGGGGAAGGGGAAGGCCTCGTAAAAGGGAGGGTACTGTCATGGATATGCAGTAATGTTTGTCTGTCAGCTTACCTTCCTCCTCCAAGTGTTCACCTTAGAGGCCAGACACTCTCACCTGGCTGCTTTTATAATCTCTCCTCCCAGCATGGCTCCACCACGGGCCCTATCAGAGAACTCTATATTAACCTGTGCACTGCAAGTCTGCCTTGCTGATCAACGTTATTTGTTAAGCATTGTGTGTTTGGGTTCCTGCTTGCCGTGTGCTATGTCTGTCTCTGTGTTAACGCTATTGGCTTATTCTCGACTATCTTTGTCTGCTTGTGACCTTGACCTTTGGCTTGTCCTTTGTTTATCCTTGTCTGCTTGTCGCCCTGTGAGGCTTATCTCCTCACTATCCCTTGTATCCTGAGCTGCTGCTTCCCCTCTATACCCTACGGAGCGTGAGCTAGGGGACTCTGGGGGCCGCAACCTGGATCCAGCTGCAGCTTAGGCCATCCTCACCACTAGAGGCTCTGGTGAACACCTGCTGGATCTTAGACTCCGCGCCCTAGGGAATCTTGGGCTCTAGCTCCCTGTGGGATCCCTGTTGTGCTCCAGTGGATCTGCCTTGCTTAACCAACCAGTGTTCCATCCGCAGCAGTCAGCCATAGAGTTTACTATGTTGTGGTGCACTCCTGACCTACGGTGTGCATCTTTCATCTGGCAACTCAGGTAACCTGACACTATGTTGGTGCACGAAGCAGAGGATGAGCCTAGAGAGCTGACTGAAGACCCCAAAATAGGAGGTTCAGAGCCACTCTGTGCACTCCATTGCACAGAGCAGATAAATATAACATTTTTAATACTTTAGGAAAAAAATGAAATCTTTACAACTGCTTGAAAACATTTCTATTCACTTCAGTACTAATGGGCTTTATTACATACCGTTGCAGATAAATATCTGCTTTTTTGGAAACTTTTTAATGAAGTTGTACATACGAATGTTCCACAAAATAGGATGACTGACATAAGAAAAACATCTGGAACATATTCACAGCTGTTGCCCTCTAGAAGTCCTCCCAGCTCCTTGCACAGATTTTGTGTAACATTTTCGGGTTCCTTATTCTGCAAGGAAAAAAGTGTGATAAGTTAAAAAATGAGAAGTCATATAAATAGTTATAATTTATGAGATACAGCTATATCATTAAAGTCAGTGTTTTTTTTACCCTATAAAACCGTACAGTTCATAGGTAGTGACAAGCCGAATGCACTTGAGTTTGGTTTGGGGTGGGTTCGGGGACTTTAACTGGAGTTCAGATGCCAAATTTAAACACCAATGAGGTTAATAGTTGCCAAATCTTATAAATAAGTAACTTCCATTTCCCAAACAAATAGGTAAGGGATTGTCAAACAAAGACATCAGAGGCTGGGCACTGCCATAGGGACATATATCAAAGCAAAAAAATGTTCAAATGTAATTTAACCGCTTCCTACCCAGCCTATAATAATATGAAATATGAAAGCCGAGTGGAAGCACTGCCATCCTGGATGGACCCCAGGATTTCGCCTTGCGCTTGCCCTATGTTCTGTACTGCGGCATGATCGCTCACCTGCTGTGTTCAGTGGACAGATCAGTGCACTATGCCTCTGCCGGTACCATGTGTTTGCTGTGTTTGCTGTGACCAATCACAGAAAAACACATGGCAATTGTACACAATGAATGGCTTCCATTCATTGCCATTCATTGAGAACTATTGTTTTGATCTCTGTGATTGGTCAAGGTGATCAAATGGTACAGACAGAGCCAATCACAGTACATCTGTACCATGTGATAGCTGTGGGCAATCACAGCTTCACAATAGTACACAATGGATGAATTGATGTCATTCATAAAAAATGGTTGCTTATAACAATGATTTTCACTGTTATAATAGTGTGCAAAAAAAATCATGACCACCTCCCTAAAGTAGTACAGTGTCACTGTATTGCTCTTTTCAGAGTATGTAAAAAAAAGATTGTAAAAAAAGAAAAAAATTTAATAATTTTTTTTTTTTTTAAAACTGAAAAAAATTATTATTATTATTGATCACCGCCACAACAGTTATATGATGGTACTGTACTGCACTGGTGACAGTATGTTTTACATTTCTTAACCACTTCAGCCCCGGAAGATTTTACCCCCTTCCTGACCAGAGCACTTGTTACAATTTGGCACTGCATCGCTTTAACTTTAAGCGACGCTGTACCCAAATTAAATTTGTGGCCTTTTATTCCCACAAATTTACTTTTTGCTATAATAAATATCCCACTTTAAAAAAAAAAAAAATGTTTTTCCTCAGTTTAGGCAGATATGTACTCTTCTACATATTTATGGTAAAAAAATTAATCGCATTAAGCATATATTGATTGGTTTGCGCAAAAGTTATAGCGTCTACAAAGTAGGGGGTAGTTTTATAACATTTTTATTATTTTTTTTTTTTACTAGTAATGCCGGCGATCTGCGATTTTTATCAGGACTGCGATATTGCGGCGGACAAATTGGACGCTTTTGACACATTTTTGGGACCATTCACATTTATACAGCGATGATTAGTGCTATAAAAATGCCCTGATTACTGTATACATGTCACTGGCAGGGAAGGGGTTAACATTAGGGGGCGACCAAGAGGGTTAACTGTGTTCCCTCACTGTATTCTAACTGTAGGGGGGATGGGACTTACTAGGGGAAGAGAGAGATCGGTGTTCATACTTTGTATGAACACACGATCAGTCTCTTCTCCCCTGAGAGAACTGGGATCTGTGTGTTTACACACACAGATCCCAGTTCTCGCTCTCTCACGCGCGCCCCTAGTGGTCAAAAGGTGAAGCGACGTAACATAATGTCATTTCGCCCAGCCATGCTATTCTGCCGCAGTAAAACTGCGGCGGCTGGTCGGCAAGTGGTTAATTTTTCATAAAATGCCTTTGACTGCCTACTTTCCAAAAACGGGGTAATTTAGGGGGTATTTGTACTGTCCTGGCATTTTCAGGCCTGAAGAAATTAGATAGGCCATCAGTACATCAGGGTTGATTTTCAAATATATATATATATATACCATAGTTTGTGGGGAAAAAAATATATATACCAAAATTTGTGAAAAAGTATTTTACGGTAAGTACAAAAATCCTATTTTTTCCGGCATGCCATCCTTGTTTTCTTGGGCTACTGTAGTTAGTTCCCAAACATATGCTGCCATGGAGTCTGTCAGGAGAATGATACATTTCCTATCAAGCACTTACCATCATTTTCCTTTCCTGATGGACTCCATGGCAGCAGGAGTTCCCTCCCAGTTTCATGAGTAGGCTAGTTACGGAACGTGGCCTCTGAATCTGGGAAAATTTATGAGAGTGGGGTCCTATGGGGTATGCTGCCATGAAGTCCATCAGGAAAGGAAAATTACAGTAAGTATTTGATAGGAAATTCTTTTTTTTTTTCTTTGTTACAAACTATTTTTCTCTGTCGTCCATGGACGGACACAGCTCCTTAATTCTTGACTTCTGGG
This sequence comes from Rana muscosa, assembly GCA_029206835.1. Taxonomy (NCBI): domain Eukaryota; kingdom Metazoa; phylum Chordata; class Amphibia; order Anura; family Ranidae; genus Rana; species Rana muscosa. The sequence goes on from CM055118.1 coordinate 998,250,579, forward strand.
TTATGTTCCGTCTATTAGGAGAGGACTAGGCAGACATGTTGGTTATCTAAATGCATGTAACTTTAACAGAGTTGAACAGCCCCGCCCAGTGGGCGGTCCCTCCGGTCATAACCCCTCACCCTGCAGCTAGCAGCTCAGTTTGTCAAAAAGCAGTACAAACTTAAAAAGGAGGGGTGGGTGCTGTATCCGTCCATGGACGACCGAGAAAAGGATTTTACGGTGAGTACAAAAATCCTATTTTCTCTTTTCGTCCATGGACGGACACAGCTCCTTAATTCTTGACTTGTAGGACGTCCCCAAGCAGTGTCAGAAAAAACGAGGGGTGGGAACAGCAATCAAAAAACTAACTTCACCCCAAACAGCAGAGCTCCTCAACGGAGGAGTTGCAACCTCAAACAGCCGCCTGTAAAACCTTGTGGCCAAAAGAAGCATCCGAAGATGCACTCACATCAACCTTATAAAATTTGGAGAAAGTGTGAACGGACGACCAGGTCGCTGCCTTACACACCTGTGAGACAGACGCTGGATTTCGGAAGGCCCAGGAGGCACAAATTGCCCTGGTCGAATGCGCCGTGATGGGAAAAGGAGGCGCCCGCCCCTTAAGGGCATAGGCCTGGATCACGGTCTGTCTGATCCACCAAGAAATGGTGGCCGATGAGACTGCTAGGCCCTTCTTTGGACCAGACACCGACACGAACAGTATGTCAGATCTCCAGAACGGAGCAGTAGCAGACAGTTACACCCGTAGGGCACGTACCACATCCAAAGTATGTAGCACAGCCTCCTTGGGATGCGACGGCCAAGGACACAAGGATGGAAGTACAATGTCCTCGTTTAGATGAAAAGCCGAAACTACCTTAGGAAGGAATGAGGGTTGCGGGCGTAGCACCGCTTTATCCTTATGGAGGACCAAGTAAGGTGACTTGCAGGACAAGGCTGCCAATTCAGAAACCCTTCTGACCAATGTAATGGCTACTAGGAAGGCAACTTTCTGAGAAAGTGTCAAGAGAGGAATCTCCCTGATGTTCTCAAAAGGAGATTCCTGAAGTACCAAGAGCACCAGATTCAAGTCCCACGGAGGGAGCGGTGGTCTAATCAGGGGAATCACGTGTCGGACCCCCTGCACAAACGTGCTTACCAGTGAATGAGCCGCCAGGGGTCATTGGAAGAAAACAGCTAAGGCTGAAATCTGCCCCTTAATAGTGCTTAAGGCCAGTTTCTTATCCACTCCACGGTGTAAGAACAGCAGGATCCGAGAAACCGAATATGCCCGTGGGCGCCAATCCATCTCTTCACACATAGAGATGTAGGCCTTCCAAGTGCGATGGTAGATCTTCCGGGAAGATGACTTCCGAGCCCTCAACATGGTGGAGATTACCGAGTCTGACAGACCACGGTCCCTTAGTACCTGATTTTTAATAGCCATGCCGTTAAAGCCAGCGACTGTAAAGCAGGATGAAGTATGGGACCTTGAGACAGAAGGTCCTCCCACATTGGCAGGCACCAGGGAGCGTCCGCCACCAGGCGCACCAGGTCGGCGTACCAGGGACGCCGGGGCCAGTCTGGGGCAATTAGAATCACCGGAATCCCCTCGGCCTCCACTCTATGGAGCAGACGAGGAAGCAACTTCAGTGGGGGAAAGGCATAAATTAGCCGATACTGACCCCATGGAGCCACTAACGCATCTGAAGCGTCTGCCCAGGGATCTCTGGACCTGGCCACAACCCTTGACACCTTGCGATTGAGTCGAGAGGCCACATCTGGTGTGCCCCATTTCTGACAAAGGAGTTGAAAACGGTACGCTCCTTTCGTCCCACCTTAGGATGTGAGCAACCTCCAACGCTGCAGCCGAGCTCCTTGTTCCTCCTTGATGGTTGACATAAGCCACCGCTGTGGCGTTGTCCGACTGAATCCTGACTGGACGCCCTTGAAGTTTCTGTGACCACTTGGAGAGGCATAGCCTGATTGCTCGAAGCTCAAAGGACATTGATCGGCAGGAGAGATTCTTCCGGAGTCCAGCGGCCCCTGGCCTACTGAACCCCCCAGACTCCCCCCCCGCAACCTGTCAGGCTGGCGTCCGTTGTGATCACAGTCCAGTGGAAAGGAAAAACCGACTGAAGTGCCGGGGATGTCAGCCACCAAGTCAGAGAGGCCCTGACTAGGCGACTTCCCTGAATCTGATGATCCAGAGACAATGGGGATTTGTTCCATTTGGACAGAATCTCCTTCTGCAAAACTCGAGTGTGGGATTGGGCATACGGTACTGCCTCGAAGGAGGCTACCATGAGGCCCAGGACTCTTATGCAGAAACGGAGAGACGACCAACTGCAACTTCTCTGGAGGAAGAAAAACTCTTGACTCCGAGGAGTCCAGAATCAGCCCCAGGTACTCCAGGCGCTGAGTCGGTACTAACACCGACTTCTGGAGGTTCAGTACCCAACCAAATTCTCGGAGAGTCTGACTGGCTATAGACACGTCCTCCTCTAATTCTGAGCGTGAAGCAGCTCTCAGAAAGAGATTGTCTAAATAGCCCACAACAGCAATGCCTCGCAGTCTCAGCAAAGCCAGAATCGGGGCGAGCACCTTGGTGAAAACTCTTGGTGCCGATGCTAGGCCAAAGGGGAGAGCCACAAATTGATAGTGGTGTTCCCCGACCGCGAAACGCAGGAACCTCTGATGCCTGACACAGATGGGGACATGCAAGTATGCGTCTTTGATGTCCAAGGACACCAGAAAGTCCCCCGGAGCGCAGCTATCACCGAGCGAATCGATTCCATCCTGAAATTCCGAACCTTCACAAAGGCATTGAGGGCCTTGAGATCTAGGATTGGACGAACTCCGTCCTTCTTTGGGACCACAAACAGATTTGAGTAGAATCCCTGAAACCTGTCCTGCGGTGGCATGGGTATGATCACCCCGCATCTCAACAAGTCTTGTACTGCCCGAGTCAGGGCAGTCCGACGAGATGGAAGGAGAGGAAGATTTGAGGGAAAGAATCTGTTTGGTGGACAAGGAAGAAACTCGATCTTGTACCCTGAAGTGATCACTTCGTAAACCCACTGGTCGGAAGGCAGGGAGGTCCACCGAGCTGAGAACTCGCGAAGACGTCCCCCCACCCAAGAATCAGGTGGGGGCAAGACTTCATGCTGAAGCAGGCTTGTTTGCGGGCTTGGATTGCTTGTGCACCCAGGGACACTTCTGTCCCCCAGCTGAAGCTTTATCGGCTTGGGAGGGTCTGCTAGGGGGCCCTGACTGACGAAAATACTGCTTTTGTGCGGGGAAAGGAGGGCCCCGGTTTACGGCGTGGCACCTTACCTTTAGTGGACTGAAGTAGAAGTGTGCTCTTACCTCCAGTGACATCCTTTAATAATGTCATCCAGTGAGGCACCAAAGAACCTCCCACCCTTGAAAGGCAAATCTGTCAGAGCTTTCTTAGAAGCTTGGTCCGCGGACCAGCATTTTAGCCATATCAAGCGGCGAAAGACCACCACGGATACAGAGGCCCTGGAGATTAAAGGGGCCACATCCAGTGTTGCATCACAGGACGTACACAAGACCCTGCACTAGCATGTCGGCCTGTGTCAAGATTTTCTGTGGGAGCTGATGCTCCTCCACTGCCTGGTGCAAAAGTTTAGCCCATTCAGTGAGTGTCTGAGACACCAAAGTCGCAGCCATTATCGGCCGCAATGCTGACCCCAGCATGGTGAACACGGTCCGACTCACCGCTTCGGACCTCCTATCAGTAGGGTCCTTAAAAGCAGGGGTCCCCTCTACCGGGATAGTGGTTACCTTGTTCAACCTTGAGACTGGGGGGGTCAACGACAGGTGGAGAAGCCCATTTTTTCAAAAGGCTCTCTTCAAATGGGTAATGGACCGCAATGCGCTGAGGGACCACAAAGGACCTCTGCGGCTGTTCCCATTCCTTATCTATGAACTTATCAAAGAAATCTACATAAAGGAAAAAACTTAACAGAGCGGGTCGGTTTGTGAGACCCAAAAGGGACTGACACATCAGTGGATGTCCCAGCTGTATCTTCTAGCTTAAGGGTGTCCCTTACTGCGTTGATAAGTGCTTCCACAAGTGCTCTGTCCTGCGTTGACCCGGACGAGGAGTCCTCCTCAGTGCCCGGACGGTCCTGGTCCGCATCCTCTGACATCCCAGAACAGGGGTCCTGAGCTGCAGCCTGGCCCGAGTCTGAGTCAGAGCATTCCCCAGGAGATACCGGGAGGCGGTTGCTGCCTCTGGAATGTCTGGGGAAGAAACGCCAGCTTCAGACTCCATTCCGACCCACTGACAGTCCTTAGGGACTAAGTCAAGGCACTTGCAATAACAAATGTCCACCCTCCTAGCTGCGCTGACTGGGGGGGTTACCCAGGGACTCACCACCCAGCCAGAGACTGCTCAGTGCCGTTGTCCGCTCTGCCTCACACACAACGTGTGACTGAGGTGTTCTGTGAGGTGATTCCCCAGGAGATACCGGGGGGAGGGGGCGCTTTTTACCCCCCTTACGCCCGCATGCCACTTCCACCCTGGCAACAAATGACTCCAGGACTGCCGACAATGTGTCCATTGGAACCGCAGGTGCAGGGGCACCGGTTGCTGCCTCTGGAATGTCTGGGGAAGAAACGCCAGCTTCAGACTCCATTCCGACCCACTGACAGTCCTTAGGGACTAAGTCAAGGCACTTGTAATAACAAATGTCCACCCTCCTAGCTGCGCTAAGTGGGGGGGTTACCCAGGGACTCACCACCCAGCCAGAGACTGCTCAGCGCCGTTGTCCGCTCTGCCTCACACACAGCGTGTGACTGAGGTGTTCTGTGAGGTGATTCACGCTTTTCGCGACGTTCAGGAAGCCTCTAGCGCTAGAGGCCAAGCCATACAGTGAAAAAAACACTGTAAAATGGCCGCCGGACTCCTCGGGGAAAAAAGGGCGCGGGCTACAAGAAAATGGCCGCCCGCAATGAAGACCTGCGCCACAGTGTGGCCACGACAAAATGGCTGCCAATGGGAATTTTCAATATAGAAAAAACCCACTAGAAAATGGCGCCGGTGCTACCCAAAATGGCGGCCGAGCACACTGAGGTAGACGAGAAGGCCGCAGGGATGCCGAGCGGAGGCTCCCAAAAGACAGACACCCCCCACAGAGAGCGGAAATGGACACCCCCACAGCCCCCAACCGGGATACGGAGGCCCCCTACAGGTATACCCCGCCAACGCAGTAGGCCCCGCAATGGGGAGGAGGAAAGAGTGGGGGACGGAAGGAGGGAAAGGGAGGACAGGAGACCCCCTAATGACCCTCCAGGAAGCCCAGCTGTTCCAAACTGCTCAAAACAGGAGGAACTGTACTTACCTGTCCATGCGTAGACTTGCTTGTGCGTTCCAGACAGGCTCACCGCCGGACAGTACGGAGTGGCTGTCGGCCATGGTCCACTGTGACTGAGACAAAAGTAGCCCAGTCATATGCGGACCCCGGAGAAAAAACTCACCGGCCACCACTGGAGCAAACGTGGCATGTCGTGGCTGACCTAGCGCTTAGCTAAGGTCTGCTCACGCTCGATGACCGGGCTGGGGAGACTACCAGGATCTATATTATCCAGCTTGTCGCCCAGCCAGCAATTGATAGAAGATCTCAGGATCAAAATATAAAATAATAAAACGGCCAAGAAAGAAAATGAAAAAGTAAAAATTTCCATAGGACTCTGGGCCCAAGGGGGAGCCAGGTCCTTCTCTACTAGGCAGAAAAAAAACTGAGCTGCTAGCTGCAGGGTGAGGGGTTATGGGCGGGCCTGTTCAACTCTGTTAAAGTTACATGTATTTAGATAACTAACATGGCTGCCTAGTCCTCTCCTTATTAGACGGGACATAACCCACAAGTCAAGAATTAAGGAGCTGTGTCCGTCCATGGACGAAAAGAGAAAGTAGGGTTTTAAACATAGCACTTAGCCAACAGAAACGTTATGGATAGATATTAACAGCCTTAATGGAAGACATGTCATCCCCCTACAAATATTCTTGGTGCCCTTTCACAGGGAGCCCACAAAGTCTGCACACTCCTTGTTAAGTGTATTGTCATTGCTTCTGTAGGCTCTATAAGCCTGTTGGCTAGCTGGAATGACCCATCCAGCAATGATTCTGGATGATATCTCTGTCCCGCTGGTTCTGCTAGAGAGAATGACAAGGATGTCCTTATGAGCATGCACTAAGCAAATCTGTAGCTTGTGAGCATGCTCAAAATATCCCAATATCCATGGCATGGAACCAGTTTTCCTTAGTGGTCTTGCTCATGGGAGGAAGAAACCTTTTTTTCTCATAGGATGCCAAAGCCACCTCAGATTGCAACCCGGTATGAATATAAAACACTACCCGTACTAGGCAGAATGTCAACAAGGATCCCTCATGGCCCAAGGTCCAGATCCCGGCAAACCTCTTGACTGAGGAAAAAAAAGAATCCTTAGAGAGGCTACCTTCATGACCAAGCCTTTACTCAAAATTGGACTGAAAGATCCCCCATCTGGAGCAGCAAGCTGCAAAAGGGGTTCTAAAGGCCCTGATTTTGGCAAACTTCCTGCTGAGGATGTAGCCCTTAGAGATTTTGACATCATGACTTAATCCTTACTCCAACTGGACTGGAGGTGATCCCACTTGGAGCTGTAAGTCACCAAAGGATTATTTTCTAAGCCTAAAGCTTTGATCTTGGCAAACTTCCTGGCTGATGAGATAGCCTTTAGAGTGCATGTCTTTATAGCTCGCCTTTACCCAAACTGGACTGAAAAGAGATCTCATCTGGAGCTGGCAAGTGAGTCTATAGCAAGTAGTAAATCCCACCTAGAGAATCTTGCCTCTCCCTCGAGTCTAAGATGCAGCCCCCATTAAAGTATTGGATGAGTAAGGGATAGTCCAAAGGTAAAGGGAAGTAGCGTGTACACCGCTCCAAGGCCACCTGCAAATTAAAGATCTCTTGTTTAGGGATGAGCTTCGAGTTCGAGTCAAACTCATGTTCGACTCGAATATTGCCTGTTCGCCCGTTCGCCGAACAGCGAACAAATTGGGGTGTTCGCGGCAAATTAGATTTCTCCCATATATTTTTCGAAAGTGCTAATTATAAAGGCTTATATGCAAGTTATTGTCCTAAAAAGTGTTTGGGGACCGGGGTCCTGCCCCAGGGGACATGTATCAATGCAAAAATAAGTTTTAAAAACGGCCGTTTTTTCGGGAGCAGTGATTTTAATAATGCTTAAAATGAAAAAATAAAAGTGAAATATTCCTTTAAATTTCGTACCTGGGGGGTGTGTATGATATGCATGTGAAGTGGCGCATGTGTCCCGTGCTTAGAACTGTCCCTGCAAAAAATGTCATTTTTGAAAGAAAAAAATGCATTTAAAACTGACTCGCGGCTATTAATGAATTGTCGGCTCCCGGCAATACATACAAAAGTCATTGATAAAAAAAAAAAAAAAGCGTGGGGGTTCCCCAGAATTCAATTACCAGGCCCTTTAGGTCTGGAATGGATATTAAGGGGAACCCCGCCGCAAATAAAAAAAAAAATTGACGTGGGGTTCCCCCAAATATCCATTCCAGGCCCTTCAGATCTGGCATGGATTTTAAGGGGAACTCCACCCCAAATAAAAAAAAAATGGCGTGGAGTCCCCCTAAAAATCCATACCAGACCCCTTATCCGAGCACGCAACCTGGCCGGCCGCAGGGGAAAAGGGGGGGACGAGAGAGCGGCCCCCCCTCCCTCCTGAACCGTACCAGGCCACATGCCCTCAACATGGGGAGGATGTCCCCATGTTGATGGGGACAAGGGCCTCATCCCCACAACCCTTGCCCGGTGGTTGTGGGGGTCTGCGGGCGGGGGGCTTATCGGAATCTGGAAGACCCCTTTAACAAAGGGGACCCCCAGATCCCGCCCCCCCCCCATGTGAATTGGTAAGGGGTATATTGTACCCCTACCATTTCACGAAGAAAGCGTAAAAAAATGTTTAAAAAAACACACAAACACCTTGAAAAAGTCCTTTATTTAAAAAAAAAAAAAAAAAAAAACATTCCAGCGGTGAAATCCAGTGTCCCGCGGCGATCCCGATGTCCAGCGCTGTCCTTCATTGGTTGTGCCTGAGCGGACCTGATGGGGAACTCCCTCTCAGTATTTTAAACATATAGACCCGCCCCTTCTAAAGTTCCCTATCAGGTCCGCTCAGCGATCAGATGCAGAACATGAAAAGGGGCGGGTCTATACATGTATTACCAAAGTGAGAGAAGTTCCCCATCAGGTCCGCCCTCTCGGTATGTCGGACCCGCCTACGTCATTGGCTTGAGCGGGGAACTTCCTTCACTGTGTAATTTAAATTTACATAGTGAAGGAAGTTCCCCGCTCAAGCCAATGACGTAGGCGGGTCCGACATACCGAGAGGGCGGACCTGATGGGGAACTTCTCTCACTTTGGTAATACATGTATAGACCCGCCCCTTTTCATGTTCCGCATCTGATCGCTGAGCGGACCTGATAGGGAACTTTAGAAGGGGCGGGTCTATACATTTAAAACACTGAGAGGGAGTTCCCCATCAGGTCCGCTCAGGCACAACCAATGAAGGACAGCGCTGGACATCGGGATCGCCGCGGGACACTGGATTTCACCGCTGGAATGTTTTTTTTTTTTTTTTTAATAAAGGACTTTTTTAAGGTGTTTGTGTGTTTTTTTTTAACATTTTTTTACGCTTTCTTCGTGAAATGGTAGGGGTACAATGTACCCCTTACCAATTCACATAGGGGGGGGCCGGGATCTGGGGGTCCCCTTTGTTAAAGGGGTCTTCCAGATTCCGATAAGCCCCCCGCCCGCAGACCCCCACAACCACCGGGCAAGGGTTGTGGGGATGAGGCCCTTGTCCTCATCAACATGGGGACATCCTCCCCATGTTGAGGGCATGTGGCTTGGTACGGTTCAGGAGGGAGGGGGGGCCGCTCTCTCGTCCCCCCCTTTTCCCCTGCGGCCGGCCAGGTTGCGTGCTCGGATAAGGGGTCTGGTATGGATTTTTAGGGGGACTCCACGCCATTTTTTTTTTAAATTTGGGGTGGAGTTCCCCTTAAAATCCATGCCAGATCTGAAGGGCCTGGAATGGATATTTGGGGGAACCCCACGTCAATTTTTTTTAAAATTTGCGGCGGGGTTCCCCTTAATATCCATTCCAGACCTGAAGGGCCTGGTAATTGAATTCTGGGGAACCCCCACGCTTTTTTTTTTTTTTTTTATCAATGACTTTTGTATGTATTGCCGGGAGCCGACAATTCATTAATAGCCGCGAGTCAGTTTTAAATGCATTTTTTTCTTTCAAAAATGACATTTTTTGCAGGGACAGTTCTAAGCACGGGAAACATGCACCACTTCACATGCATATCATACACACCCCCCAGGTACGAAATTTAAAGGAATATTTCACTTTTATTTTTTCATTTTAAGCATTATTAAAATCACTGCTCCCGAAAAAACGGCCGCTTTTAAAACTTCTTTTTGCATTGATACATGTCCCCTGGGGCAGGACCCAGGTCCCCAAACACTTTTTAGGACAATAACTTGCATATTAGCATTTATAATTAACACTTTAGATTTCGAACGTTTGAGTCCATTGTATTTAATAGGGTTCTAAAGTTTACACAAACATTTTGTCTGTTCGCAGGTTCTGGTGCGAACCGAACAGGGGGGTGTCCGGCTCATCCCTGCTCTTGATACTACTGTGGCAACAAGACTGGGTGCCTGTCCGCAACCTGGAAAATTCATGCAACAAAGAGAAAAAGCGGCACATCCAGAGATGAAGAAAAATGTATTGGTTTATTATAGAGTCAAAGGTTTAAAAAATATGACACACGAGGGATCCACACTGTTCAGCAGACGCGTTTCACACAAAGTGCTTAATCATTGCATAATCATTTGTTGTAAGGGATAGTCCACCCATGAGATGTTGGCTATTTTTTTAATGATCTCAGGTACTTCTATAGCGCCGTCAATTTACGCAGCTCTTTACATATACATTTTACATTCACATCAGTCCCTGCCCTCAAGGAGCTTACAACCCAATTTGAACCAGCGACCCTTTTTGCTGCTAGGTGAAAGTGCTAACAGCTACACCACTGTACTGCCCTGTCCTCTCAGGCTGCCTCTCATTCCTCCCCGACTGTACCACTCACCATCCCACCTGGCTGTCTTCTCCTTGGAGATCTCCCAGACATGCTCTCTGGCTCCTGCTGGTCCCACACCTGCTCTCATGCCACTGGACAGGACTCCTCGTGGGTTGTAGAGGATCCCTCCTGCACCCGAGCTCCTAGACCTGAGGTCACCACCCCCCAGACTAGGGGGCTACCCTCCAGGGTCCCCAACAGCCTCCTAGCACTCCATATCCAATCTTCCACCCAAACTCTCCTGCCCAGCTGGGTTGAGGGGGACTGCTCCCTGCCAACCCATCTGTTGGGGATTGGTCAGGGCCCTCATGAATACTCCAGGCAGCTCCTCCTAACCTCCCTCCCATTCTTCAGCTGCTCTGGTGTGAGTGGAGGAGGGTCTGTTAAAGAAGGTTTGTCTGACGCTGACTGGGGTCTTTACGGCTTTTCCGGTCCCTTCAGCTGAATCTGGCACAATCAACTTCTTCCCTCTCCTGAGAGTATCCCCTTTCCCTTTCTTCCTCCAAGCTACTGTGTGACAACCAATCCGCTAACTCATCATCCAAGGGCCCGAGTTTTGCCTGCAGTCTAGGCAACCCCCCTGTCTATGGCCCTGTCACTGCCTTCCCCCACTGGCTCACCTGAGGGCACATCTCCCTAGTGCACTGGTCTCTTCCAGGTGGGGTCAGCAGAGCACATAGGCACAGCCAGAATTTCAGGGACAGTGTCTGGTTCCTGCTGGGTAGTACTCATAGTTACCAGGTTCCCGAATGGGCTGTAGGCCATTGCAGATCTCCATATTTCTTCCCCAATGTTGCTGTACTTCGCAGGGGAGTCACCAGGCTCAGACTCTACCCTGTTTTGAGCTCATAACTCTAGGCCCACACTGGCCTTCCGGGACTTCTGCGGCTGTAAGGTGCACAGTCCTGACCGCAGGTCCACATTGTAGCTCAGCGGCTCCTGCTCACTGGATGTCAGCCTTGGGGGCGGCTCGTCACAGTGCCCACACAGGATTCAAGCACTGACCACTGTGGTTGGTATTCTGCACGTAGAACACAACAGGCACAGTTGCTCGGTCCCCTCAATCACGCCGAGGGCGAATCCCACAAAATGCTCTAACTGGACACTGGTTTCCACCAGTGTCCGCTCCTGCAGATCAGGCAACCAAGTCAGCGCTGGGTACAAACGTGCACCTTCCACCATCTTGCTCCTCTCTCTTGCTGCTAGCAGGACATGCTGAGTCTCCTCCGGGGCGTGGCTCCACCCCCAAGCTTCCAGACTGGCTGACACCCATGATGCTGATAAGCAGGCCTTTTCCCACAAGCTCTGCTATAACTCTGTACCCTCCGCTGTAACGACTGTGCCCGAGCAACTAGGAGCAGGTGGCAGCTGGCATTTACTGTGGTTGCCTTTAGTAATAGCAAAGTCTGTGGCACATATCACACTGTAGTTAGCAGGTTTAGGACAGACCTTTCCATCAACTGGGTTAGACAACTGGTAAACTCCCCCCCCGCAGACACCCGCTGGTTTACCCCAATCATCATGGGCAACAGCAGACATCTCTGCACACACTTTGCTGTCTTTATAGTAGGACTTTGAAGCAGAAAGTCTTTTTCCCAGCCATAAGCAGATTGCTGGGTGTATTTGTAATTTATGGGCACGTTCGCTCGCCGTGGTTGCCACGAGTGACAGCACATGGTAATAGTTCACTGAAAAGCAGGCTTTAAACACAAGTGTATCCCAGCCACGGTTGGGGCACCTGGGTAAGCAGGGCGACAACAGCTCCGACAGCCGCTCCCGCTGGTTGCTGGGGGCAACACGGCACTTGATTTTTAGAGGAACAGTTTAGGCAGGCAGAGCACTAAAGTCTTTTTTTCATATTGTTAACCCCTGCAGTGGTCCTGAACAAAGCGCAGCTTATGGCTCATTGAGCAACTCCGGTTGCCAAGAGCAACAGCTGGCAGGTAACCTGTGGGTGGATATTCCGGACAAGCCCCCAAACGTAGTGCTATCCCGGCAGGAGCCACTGGTGAATAGGGAATCCCCCACCCTGCACAGCCAGGCACACAGGTTTTTCCACAACACTCTGGAGTCAGCTTTGTTTTTGTGGTTTATTAGGGGTATGGAACTTGGATGGGGAATAGGGGTATTATGGGATGCCCACTTGAATTTAGTAGAACTTTTTAGGGACATCTTCTTTTGTACAGACTATTTACATACTCCTCAGCTTCCTCCAGCACAACACTTGCTTTAAGCACTACAACTCCCAGAACCAGATGGCCACTCCTGATGATGTCAATGTGACGAAACGCATAGGGCGGAGCTTCCAGCATCAGTGCGTCACTTCCGGTTTTAGTCTGTGGAGCGCATTTCAAACGCTGTATATTCTTTTACACAATGCATGTGCATTTCTATACCAGCATTGAAATAAATGGTAAAACAGATTTACGCTATGGGGCCCGTTTGTCTCTGCATGCGAGGAGTCTGGAGGGACAGCAGATCGCAGGAGATACCGAGGCAGCCCTGTATCTGCAATTGTGTACAGCCACAAAGTGCTGTGAATGCTGTTTTACCCCTAACAGCGGAGAAACTCTGGTGAGTGAGGTGGAGAAAGGGGAGCACGTGTGATAACCACCACCCCATCACAAGTTTTATGAAATCCAGGTAATATTACATTATGGACTTTATGTTTTTTAGCACGTCACTTTATGGACTTTTTATTGTAATATAGCACATGTCACTTTTCACGGATGCGAAAGAATATTATAAGCGCGGCACAGCCACTTTATTGTATATTGTGTGTGTTATGTATAGTTTGATAATCTTAGTGATTTATGAATTTCTGAATTTGTCCACTAATAAGGTACTGCAACCATACATTTATTAAGGAGTTTTTGATTTCCATATGTATCACCACAATTTAAAGGGGTGTTCCAGGCAACCTCGTGCAAAAAAAATAAAATTAAAAGCCAGCAGCAACACATACTGCAGCTGCTGGCTTTTAATAAATGGAGACTTACCTGTCCTGGTGTCCCTCGATGTCGGCACCGCAGCTGATGTTTCACATCAGCTGTCGGGTGCTGTCGTCGCCATTGCGGGTAAGGGAACCCGGCAGTGAAGCCTTTCGGCTTCAAGCTGGGAACCCTACTGCGCATGCGCGAGGCCCCGCTCCTCTCTCCTATTAGCCCGGCGGCCAGGGGAGGAGGAGCAGGGAGCCTCGCGGTGACGTCACAGCCATGGCCGGACTTCAGGAAGTGGGAAAGAATACCTGTCTTTGACAGGTATCCTGTCCCCCTCCCCACGAAAGATGCCAATTGTGGCACCGGAAGGGGGGAGGAATCCGATGAGCGGAAGTTCCACTTTAGGGTGGAACTCTGCTTTAATTGCCAAACCACTTCACCTAGCACAATAATTATAAGCACACTTAAAGGGATCAGCGCCACACCCACTCCTCTTAAAGCAGAGGTCCACCGACCCCATGACAAATACTGCAGCTGCTGACTTTTAATATATGGACACTTACCTATCAAGGGAGCACGCAATGTCGGCACCACAGCCGATCTTCAAATCAGCTGCCAGGTGCAGCCGCCGCTATTGCCAGTATTGCCTTTTGGCTTCACAGCCGGTTTCTTACTGCGCTTTCTAATTGGCCCGGCAGCGGGGGAAAGAGGAGCGGGCCGAACTTCCGAGAGATGGCGCCGCGGCTCTGTCTCCCGGGAAGTGATGAAGGGGACCTGTCAAATACAGAACTAATGTTGCTCAGAGAGATGCCCGTTTCCAACTTCCAGAGCTGGCTTCTCTGACAGAGCTCTGTTTCTACATGGGTCAAGACATTATGCAGCATACATGTGTAGCCTTCTCTAGTGTGCTAGAATAGGTAAGTGTTAAGGTTTTTTGTTAGAATAGGAAAATTTTTTAGGCTTGGCTAGCAGTCAAGCCTGTGTTTTTAATCTGGGTCGGGTGAGTGATCCAGGGAGGGCTGGTATGATTCATCAGGCAGCACCTCTGGTACCTCCCTCTACCTCTGGAATTTGCTGGGAACTTCCAAAAGAATGAGAGGGAGGTTAGGAGGAGCTGCGTTCCCAACAGATGGGTTGGCAGGTCCCCTCAAATACTCTGGGTCAGCCCAGAGGAGTTCAGGTGGGAGATTGGAGATGGAGTGTTAGGAAGCCGTCGGAGACCCTGGAATGTAGCCACCTATTCTGGGGGGGGGGGTGACCTCGGTTCTGGGAGTTTCGGTGCAGGAGGGATCATCTACAACCCACAAGGAATCCTGTCCAGTGGCATGGAAGCAGATGTGAGGACAGCAGGATCCAGAGAGCACGTTCGGGAGATCTCCAAGGGGAAGACAGTCAGGTGGGCTGGTGAGTGTTAAAGTCGGGAAGGAATGAGAGCAGCCTGAAAGGACTGGGTGAGAGCAGTCTGAGATGGATGCAGAGTCAGTCTGGGAGGACTGTGGAAGCTTAGACAAGAGGGCTGGAAGATGATAAGATTGATGTTGGCTAGCAGAACTTGTCTATTGTTGATGGGGCAAAAGATTTCTTCTGGCACAGTGAAGTGCTTATCCTAAGGGTCCAAGCATCCGCGATTAAAGCTGTAGCCTCTTATCAGAAGAGAAGCAACCAGGTACCCATAAGATATGTATGGGTGGCACAATCTGAAAAGGACCAGTAAGCAACCTCTCCCCCTGGAGTGGAGCTCTTTCCTGACTTCTTGGTCGAGGACTCTCTTTCCCTCCCCAATTCTTTCTGGACTCCAAACCGGAACTGCAGGAACAAACCTCTTTGGATTTAGACACCGGCTTAATATTCTTCATTCCAACTTCCATTGCATTGAAAGAGGCAGGGGTTAAGGAAGGTTTACAGGCTGAAACTGCAGACAGATATACCCCCCAAGAACAAGACCAACACTTAGAGACACCACAAGAAGATACTGCACCCCCCCCTCCCAAGGACACACCCAAACATAATAATTGAGTATACCCCTGAAGGACACAGCATCCTCCAATGGCAACTCCATGCATATGGCCAAGCTCATGAGGGCCACATAAACCAAATAGGTCATTCATTATGATGGAAACCCTCTTCCTCGTAAGTGTCTAATCTGACATCCTGCAGGTAGAAGTGTCCTTATTGGGGTTTGAACTGAGCAACCCATTGTGCAAGGTGCTGACCATTAAGACATTCTGCTGCTCTGTCCTTCTGTTCGATTTGCACCACTCTTCTAGAATCAGCGTCTAGCTTAAAAATGATAGGGAATAAAGGCAACACACTCCTTTGGAAGTACTAAAAATACTTAAATTGCAGGTACCTCTGCAGGATTTTAAATTTTACATATAGATTCTCCTCATCTTCCTTTAAGGGATTTTCTGAAAATTGGCCAGTTGGGGGCGTGGCCAAGACAGGCATGTGAGAGGACGCATCTCCCACAGCTCCTAACAGTGATCCGGTACTGATCCTCCCCCAGCCGCCTAATCGGTCCGACGGTCACCTATGCTCGCAGCCTGTGATCCGGGGACCACTGAGGTACCACCACCGGCTCTCTGTACCAGGGGGATGACCCGCAAAGGACAGGCGGAAATCGCGGGGCCGGAGCTCCAAGATGGCGCCGCCACATCTGTAGTGAAGGGGACACCGCGCGGCCAGGACAAGCTAGGCCCCAAGGCAAGTAAGCCGCCCAAAACCCCCAAAGAACCCCCTAAGGACATGCTGTATTATGCCCAGAAGATGTCTGGGGCTATGGGGACCGAGATGCCCGTCCGATCGGGGGACCCCACACATATGATGCCTGATATACATGCAGACGCTGTCCCAGATCAGTGGGGAGAGGAGGAGGGGGGCCAGGCAGGCTCTGTGATGCAGGACACTTCAGCCCCAGATGCACAGGATGCAGTGCAACCCACTCTGGCTGATATCCTTAGGGCTGTGAACAAATGCACAGCCTCTGTTGATACTTTAAAGGAGCAGTTTGGCTTGCTGAGGCAAGACATGCAGAAGATCCGTGAACGTACCACGGCTGTGGAGAGCAGAGTTAGTGAGGTGGAGGACCAAATGCAGCCCATAGCCCAGGACACAAGAGCAGCCCTGCAGATGGCTAGAGATGCATACGATCGTGCTGAAGATTTGGAGAACCGCCTCAGAAGAAACAACGTTCGTATAGTGGGTCTCCCGGAGAGGGTGGAGGGCAGGGATCCTACTACATATGTGGAGAACTGGTTGATTGAACTTTTTGGCAAAAATTCATTTTCACCATTTTTTGCGGTGGAGCGTGCGCACAGAGTGCCCTCTCGCCCGCCCCAACAGGGGGGTCCTCCTAGATCCATCCTTGCGAAACTACTGCATTACCGGGACAGGGAGGCGGTGCTACGCCAAGCTCGGGAGCGAGCGAATGTACAGCACAATGGCACCAGAGTGTCCTTCTATCCGGACTTTTCGGCAGAGGTCCAGAGACGCAGGGCCAAATTTAATGATGTGAAACGCCGCCTGCGACTCCTGCAACTTCCATACGCTATGCTTTATCCTGCAAAGCTCCACATAGTGGTGCGGGGCCAGGCACAATTCTTTGAGTCTGCCAAGGAGGCTCTAACCTGGCTGGATCGGAACGAACAATCACTTCAGCGACGAGAGCAGGAGGAGGGGGAATAAGGTCTAAATTCTGATTGTGCCTGATGGCACGAATTGTATGCTGCTCAAAGACACCTTGCGTTTAATTTCCTCAGGGGGGATCCCCTATTATTGTTTGCGGCTACTGTTTTATGGCTGGGGGACATTATATGGCTATACAATGCAAGGAGAGTGATTTACACCACGTTGTCCAATAAGAGGATGTTACAATTGACTGAACCATGGAGACGTTCTGTCGTGAAAGGAGTTGCTGCTGCCCTGTTGGTGGATTATGTAGCTCCAGGACCCGTTAGGTCCACTGTTCCTACTAACTTTCCCTTTTTCAGCAGTTACAACTTCAAAGAGGTACATTGCAGCAGACGTGAATTAATACTCCTAGAGCGCAGTGCAGCGGGGTTCAGGAATGGTACGAGAGGGGTGACGTCACCCCTGCCCCGGGGACTATATTGTTGTCTCTACCCACGATTATCCGACCATTTATCTTTAATTGCGGATGCTCATGGCTAAGGTTTCTATTGTTTCCTGGAATGTGAGGGGTATGCACTCCCCCTTGAAACGTACAATGCTTAATATGTGTTTGAAGAAATTCCTTCCTGGGGTTATCTGTTTCCAAGAGACTCACTTAACGGCAGAGACAGTATGCTGTTTACGGTATGCATGGGTGGGGAGAGCTTATCACTCTACACACACCTCCTTTTCTAGGGGGGTGAGTGTACTGGTGCATGCAGCCTTGGATTTCCAGGAGTTTGACAGTGTCATAGACCAGGAGGGGCGATATGTATTTCTTCACTGCAGGTTTGGTACATTGATAAGTGTGCTGGCATGCATATATATCCCACCACCGTTCGCGGCGGCGGTACTCCGGCTCCTCCTTGCTTTTTTGGATGGTAGGCCGGATGTGCTGCTGCTAGTGATCGGTGACTTCAACTGCTGTTCGGACCAGGTGGCGGATAGACACCCGAGCCCTAGGCCCTCTGCCCTCGCCAGGAGTACTCCCCTGGCGCGGTTGTTGCAAGAGGTGGGCTGGGTGGATATCTGGCGACATCGCAATCCGGGCGACAGACAATTTACCTGATTTTCAAAGTCCCATGGTTGCCTGTCTAGGATAGATCTGGGGGTGGGGAACCTGAGCATACTCCCATTTGTAGCTGACATTACACATAGACCCCGTAGTGTATCAGACCATTCTGCTCTAGTGGTACAGTTGCTGGTGGCTCCACCGGCAAAATTAACTAGGGCGCCCTGGAAGTTTAATGCAATTTGGTTGAAATTGTTTCGTTCCCATGAGGAGATAATGGGTGATATACGGAGGTTCTTTGATGACGGGGATGGAGTAGAATTTAATGTGCGGCACTGGGATGCCTTTAAGGCGCATCTCCGGGCCTCCTCATAGGGGAAATGAATAAGGTTAAAAGAGCCTCCTCTGAGCTCCTGATAGAAGTGGAGGCTAGGGTTCAGGAATTAGAGAGGGTATATGTGACGGATCCCTCTGATCTGACCAGAGAAGCATGGGTGGCCGCTCAGTCGGCCTATCAACAACTACTTTCCTCCTCGGCTGAGAAGAAAAGGTTCTTTACGAAACAGGCGTTCTTTGAGGAGGGTGAGAAGACCGGCCGACTTTTGGCACGGATTGCAAACTCCCATCAACGCTCGCCTGCTATAGGAGCCATTAGGTCCAAGACAGGGAGTGTAGTCTCCCAACCAGAGTTGATTATGGAGGAATTGGCGGGTTTCTATGAGACCCTGTACAGTCCTGGAGCGCCATACGCCCAGGAGGATCTGGAGTTATACCTGGCCCGATTAGTCTTCCCTGCGCTGTCCGAGGGTCAGCGGGCACAGTTGGAGGCGCCGCTTACTGTCGGGGAGCTCCGGGGGGCTGTGGGTGCATTCCCTAATTGTAAGGCCCCGGGGGAGGATGGGTTGCCTATGGAGGTGTATAAGCAATACTCAGAGGAAATACTGCCCCAACTACTGAGAGTGTTTAACAATGCCAGGGAGAGAGGGACCCTTCCACCCTCAATGTCTAAGGCAAACATAGTACTACTGCTCAAACCGGGTAAGGATCCTGTAGACCCAGGTGCGTATCGCCCCATCTCCTTGCTGCAAAGCGACATCAAGATATTAGCCAAGGTACTGGCCATTCGGCTGAATGGGGTGATTACTTCAATTGTGCATGGGGACCAGGCTGGTTTCATGCCAAATAAATCTACAGCGGTTAATTTGCGGAGGTTGTTCCTGAATGTACAAGCAAGGGCAGATAACATGGGAAGCAGGGCACTCTTGTCCCTGGACGCCACAAAGGCGTTTGATAGCATAGATTGGAATTATCTTTGGTCGGTGCTGCGGAGGTTCGGGTTTGGTCCAATTTATATATCCTGGGTGAAGTTGCTATATAGTCAGCCGCAGGCCGCCATAAGGACCTTTGGTTCTTTGTCTGGGAGCTTTGCATTGAGGAGGGGGACTCGGGAGGGGTGTCCCCTGTCGCCCCTCCTCTTTGCTTTAGCTATTGAGCCACTGGCCATGGATATTCGGGCAAATTCTGGCATTACTGGTTTCTGCTATGGTGACTTGCAGGAAAAAGTCATGCTATATGCCGATGACACTCTGCTTCTTCTGGGGGACACGGACTCCTCCCTTAGGGAAGCTATGTCGACCATATCCAAATTTGGAGGGTTTTCCGGTTTGCATATAAACTGGTCAAAATCGGCGTTGCTCCTGTTGGATGGGGACGACACACAGGTGATTAACTCTTCCTGCCCCATTCCCATTACCACTGCTTTTAAGTACTTGGGGGTTCAGATCACAGCTAGGCCACGGGATTTTATCCATCTTAATATCTCCCCCCTGTTACTAAGGTTTAGGGATAAAGTCAAAACCTGGAAGGCTCTTCTCCTATCTGTGGCTGGCAGGGTGAATCTTATAAAGATGATACTCATGCCACAGCTACTGTATTTCCTTCATAAAACTCCTATGGTTATCCCCCTCAAAACATTTCGTACAGTAAATAGTATCTTTCGCAGCCTCATATGGAGGGATAAGCTCCCTAGGATCAGATTGGAACATTTGCAGCGGCCCAAAGACTGCGGGGGCTTGGCGTTACCAAACCCTTGGCTGTATTACTTAGCTTCCCAGCTACAGCACCTTATAGGCATGTTTCCATTAGAGGCAGAGGGGGCGCCCACCTTGCAAACCTCGGGTCATAAACTGCTGCTGTTTACTGTGTGCAGAGATCCGGTTCCTGTGGCGTTGGAGGCTCAGGCCTTCGCTAAACCACATAAAAAGTTTCCAACTTATAGCTTAATTCAGAAGGTATGGAACAAGGTTAAATACATTCAGAATGCAGATGGCTATACAGAATATAGCCCTATATGGCAAAATGATACATATACTGAATTGGCAAAACTGCAGTCTAGGGCCAGATGGAAGCAGTATGGGATTACGCATCTTAGACACATATTCTGTAATGGAGTATTGCGCCCTTTTAGCGACCTAAGGGAATCTTACGGTCTCCCGCAATCAATGTACTTTTATTATTTACAATTGCTCCATGCGGTGGCGGCACAGGGTCGCTCCTCGGAGTGGCACTTGTCGCCAACCCCGGTGTTTAGGCTTCTTGGGGATGCTGGGTCGTCAAAGGGCTTTATCTCACAATGCTATGCCATACTGTTACAGTCCGTGATGAGGCAGCATCCTCTGAAGATAAGGGAGAAGTGGGAGGCAGATGTTGGACAGTTGGATGGTGAGCAGTGGGAGGAAATTTTCCAGGCTGTGGGTAGGTGTTCACTGAATATATCCCATAGGCTTACCCAGTTGTACATATTGTTACGCACTTATTTCACACCTCACAGATTACATTTAATGAATCCACAGCTTGACCCCATATGTACACGATGCAAAAGGGACCACGGAGATCTAGTCCATATGTTGTGGAGATGTCCCAAACTCCACATGTACTGGGCGGGGGTGGTGTCTACCATTAATTTAGTGTTTGGCGTGTCTCTTCCACAGGACCCGAGAGCTTGTCTCTTGGGTGCTTTGGAGGAATACGAATGGGACGAGGACTGTAGAGAAGCCGTTCATAGGACTCTGTTTCAGGCGAGGAAGCTCATCATGATACACTGGAAAGCGGAGGACCCGCCGACCTTGAAGGAATGGGTTAATAATATTGGGATAGTGTTGAGGATGGAGAAGATGACTTATCAGCATAGGGGTAGTGCTCAAAAATTCGAGAAGCTATGGGCAAAATGGCTAGATGTACCGGGCTTGGCCCCGGTGGATCTGGTGGCTGATAGATTGCTAGGCATCAATATAGGTTGAGAGATGTTTTAACGATTGGGAGAGTGGATATGTTGATTTGTGGACCGGCTGGCTCCTAGTTCGGATTTGTTTTGAAATGCATGTTTGTAATGACTTCTTACCCTGCTATGTTGAGGGGTGTCTGTATGCTCTGTACCTCTGCAAATTAATAATAAAACTTTGTTGGATATAAAAAAAAAAAAGAAAATTGGCCAGTTGACTGGTCCTGCAAAGAAAAAGCCTCCCTGAATGCCTGAACAAAGCAGGAAATTCAGACAGGGTTTTGCCTGCCAAGGCACGGGCACCAAGGACCTAGTTTACAGTGTGCATAATACATGCAGATCTGGGGAGACTTAATAGCAAGTATCCATTAGTCAGCTCCCCATACACCAGTTTTAGGTGGCCCACAGAAAGGCTAAAAATCCAGGAAACAGTACCAGTAAGGAAGACACTGCCCTCTTCCAGCTATAACCTGCATAGAGCAGCCACAGCATAGAGGGATTAGACTGCCGGCTGCACAAGGGCCTGTTGCAATAAGAAATAAATTCCTGCTAAAAAGGTCTAAGGGAGAACTCAACATTGTTAAGAGAAAAAAATATTATAACATGTACAAGAACTACTCAGGCCATGTAGTAATTTATAAAATAACCTTCCCAATTCAAACTGCAGCTGCTGAATTTTCCTAAGATGTCTAAAAAAAGACAATGCAACAATTGTTTCTGTTTGCTAGGTGAGAAAAACCCCTAAGGGGTTAACTACTTGTAGCAATACCCCCGCAAGGGCCGCTGGTTTAAGATTTTGGGCCTGCCGTTACCTTACTGTTCACCACGCCCGTCTCCTTGAAGAGTTGTTCACAAATGTCTGCACCAAACACGAATGCCGTGTACACACGATCGATTTTCTCGACGGTGAAAACACGGTCGAGAAAAAAGACAGTGTGTAGGCTCCCTGGCAGTGTTTCCCTATGGGAAAACTGCAGCAGAACAAAATGCTGTGAATCACGACGAGAAAAATTAGAGCATGTTCTAATTTTTCTCGTCGTGATTCTTGCCGTTTTTCTCGTCGGGAAAAATGCAGGAAAGCCCACACACTGTCGTTTTTCTCGTCAAAGAGAAAAAA
This sequence comes from Rana muscosa, assembly GCA_029206835.1. Lineage (NCBI taxonomy): Eukaryota > Metazoa > Chordata > Amphibia > Anura > Ranidae > Rana > Rana muscosa. Next base: position 998,272,767 of record CM055118.1, read on the forward strand.
TGAAATTTTTCCCGACGAGAAAAATGGTCGTGTGTACGCGGCATTAGGCCTCGTACACACAACCGGTTTTCTCGGCAAGAAACGACATGAAAACTGTTGGGAGAGCTTTCTTGCCGAGGAAACCGTTCGTGTGTATGGTTTCTCGTCGAGAAAACTGCCGGGAATCTCGACGAGAAAAATAGAGAACCTGCTCTCTATTTTCTCGTCGGCCTGTTTCCCGATGAGAAAGCCGGTCGTGTGTATGCTTTTCCGAGTCTTAAAAAATCACGCATGCCCAGAATCAAGTATGAGACGGGAGTGCTCCTTCTGGTAAAACTAGCATTCGTAATGGAGATAGCACATACGTCACGCTGTAACGGACTGAAAAGCACGAGGCTGAAAAGCACGAATCGTCCCTCCCTAAACTTTTACTAACACGCGGTAACACAAAATCAGCAAAAACAGCCCAAGGGGTGGCACCATTGGAATCGAACTTCCCCTTTATACTGCCGTCGTACGTGTTGTACGTCACCGTGCTTTACAACGACGAGATTTGGAATTGACAGTGTGTATGCAAGGAAAGCTTGACAAGAATCCCGTCAAGCTTGACAAGAATCTCGTTGAGAAAAACAACTGGGTTTTTTTCCAAGAGATTCTCGGTCGTGTGTACTAGGCTTAAGTCTCTTTTTCTCAAGGGTTTTATTAAAGAACTTCCAGACAGAGGGATGGAGGGTTAGGGGAGATTCAGGTACCTTGGTTTTGCAGATCACGGGTACTTTCCTTTCCAGAGGACAAACAGCTTCCACACTGGATCTAGCAACCACCGGATAGGCCTCCCTCACTGACCTAGCAGCCGGTGCGAGCTCGTTCAAAAGTCTCTGCCACAGATTTGTGTAATCACTCACTTGATAAAGTTCTGAAAACATAACACACAGCGCCAGAATCTTTCAGCCAGCCGGCAACACTGTGAGGTAGATTTTTATCCGGATGTGTCCCCCAATTGAGTCTTCAATTGCTCGGTCCCTTCCAGCAAGTAAGGCGACACAGGACCATCCCCGGATCAGTAGGCCCCAAAACTCCTGGGACTACTCTCAGTAACGGAGCCTTGGGCCTGCAGGCCCTGAGGCAGAAAAACTGCTAACACATCCCTGAGGCCAGGAGGGCCGTCAGGTCAGGATCGGAAGACCCAGAGAAAACGGTGTCTGCCCCTTAAGTACCCTCTCCCAGAATGCACAGCGGGGTGACCAATCCCACTGAGCTGCTTCTGAGCAAGAGGTACCCAATACATCCAATACATCCAGCCTGCTGCATTTCCAACCCTGACCTGCGGTGACAGCGACAGTCAGGTGGGAAATATGTAACTCAGCTGAACTGGAACAGAGACCAATAATTTAGTACAATTATTCTGAGCTAAATTACAGCTCAAACAAATAAATTTACCACTAGCGCCTACCCAATAGGAGCAGGGCGCTACACACTGCTATAGGAATACTGACACTGCAGCTATATAAACATCAGATCACCAAGGCTGCAGGTCATTAATGAAACAGAAAGCAAACCTTGCTTAACCACTTGCTTACTGGGCACTTAAACCCCCCCTCCTCAGTGCTAACGGTGGAGGATGTTGTAGAGTGCATAGAGGCGGGAGAGTTTGGAGCAGTACCTGAACGTCCCACGTTGGTGCTCATGGATAGGATATGGAAAAAGGCCAAACAACATTTCCAGTACGAAGGGTACTCTGAGTGGTCACATATCTGGAATAATAAGAATTTTCCTTAACTGTATAAACTACAGGGCTTCTCTGCCTGGTCTAGATGTGGTGTGCGTCACATTTTACAGCTATATCATGGTAACCTTCTGAGAGATTTTCAGTCCCTGCGAGGGGAATATAATCTACCAAATACCTTGTTTTTCCAGTACCTGCAACTCAGACATGCGCTCTCTGCACAGGCTACACTGACCACATGGGAGTTGACTAGACCCACAATACTTACAAGACTGGTGACGTCTCCGTCCCGGAAGGGACAGATTTCCTCCCTATATAGCTCCTTGATATCACAGGTATCCAAAGCTATGTCATTGAATTGCAGAACCCAATGGGGGGAGGATATAGGTCATATAACAGATGAGGAATGGTCGAACATACTGGAAAATGTGCCTAAGGTATCCCTTTCTTCTTCCCAAAAACGTACGCAATTGTTCATTGTGCACCGATCTTACTGTACCCCATATAAATTACACAAATGGCAAAGAAGAGAGGATCCACTCTGTCCTTGCTGTCCGGTGGACAATGGTACACTTGTACATATGCTTTGGAAATGCCCAAAACTGCAGAGATACTGGTCAGAAGTGAGTGCTTCTATCAATAGCATATGGAAGCTCATATTTATGATGCACCCTAAACTGTGCCTACTGGGATGGTTAGACGAGGAGTTATACGCACCTTATATATACACGGCCATCCTCGGGGTCCTCTTTATTGCCAGGAAACTTATTGCCAGAAAATGGCTCTCTGCGCTTCCACCTACACACGCAGAATGGGTTAGTGCCATCAATGACACCTTGTTAAGAGAAAAGCTAACATATAAACACAGGGGCAGCACAAACAAATTTGAAAATATTTGGGATCCCTGGCTGCAGGTCCCTGGTTTGGCCCCCTTCCAGCTGGTCCAGAATAGAGTATTGGGTGGCAGGATCTAGTCCTTCGCTCCCCCAAGAGGGTGGCTGACTAACAGACGGAAAGGGTCAATGAGTGTACAATGTATATAAGGCTCGGCTAGTTAGAACAGTCCAGAACAGTCATTTTGATGTTGTGTTGTCTTGACACGCTATATGTTTTAGTTTTGTATGACGGTTAATATATAGACACTGTGAATCCCGACATACTGTTTAGGGTTGGGAGGCACCCCGGCCCCGACCGGTATTCCATTTTGTGGGCCGGGAGCGGAGTCGGGGACCAGAATAATAATACGAGGATACGGTCAAAATACAATACAATCCAAGGGACAGACGCAGATATGGACTCTTCAGGATTTGTCGCTTTATTTTGATAAAATCTGTCACTTCATGTATTATCCTGTTGTAGTTAAGATATGGCTACTGAATATCATTACAGGAAAACATATGTCCTCCACAACCACCTCTGTTATCTGCATTGCTTTTCTTTTTTTGATGTTTTGTGTTCATTAAAATGTATTTTTCTTTCAATAAAAATAATCAGATTTTCAGCGCTGATGCACTTTGAATGACAATTGCGGGGTCATACAACACTGTACCCAAATGAAATTTTTATAATTTTTTCTTTTCTTTTGGTGGTATTTAATCACCACTAGGGTTTTTATTTTTTGCTAAACAAACAAAAAAAGATGGAAAATTTTGAAAAAAAAAAATCATGTTTCATATTTTGTTATAACATTTTGCAAACAGGTAATTTTTCTCCTTCATTGATATGCGCTGATGAGGCGGCACTGATGGGCACTGATAGGCTACACTGGTGGGCACTGATGGGCACAGATAAGGCGGCACTGATGGGCACAGACAAGGCGGCACTGATGGGCACAGACAAGGCGGCACTGATGGGTGGCACTGAAGGGCACTGATAGGTGTTACTGATAGGGGGCACTGATGGGCGGCACTGATGGGCACTGGTAAGTGATACTGATGGGCAGTATTGTTTGAGGCACTGATTTGTGACATTGATAGGTGGCACTGTGGGCACTGATAGGTGGCACTGTGGGCACTGATGGGTGGCACTGTGGGCACTGATGGGTGGCGCTGGTGGGCACTGGTAGGCGGCACTGTTGTGCATTAGTAGGTGGGACTGACAGGTGGCACACATGGGCACAGATGAGCTGTCCGAAGACCCCATCGCCACCGCCTGCATCGACCAACTAGAAAAACTAGGCTTGCAACAACTGATAAATACTCCCACACATATCGTATCGAGTCACAATCTCGACCTAATCTTCAAACAAAATATGAACATCAACACACTGGACAACCTGCCTCTACCATGGACAGACCACCATGCCATCAAATTTGTTATAACGACCAACACCCCCCTCCAAAAACCTATACAATCAACAACAACACACTGGACAAGATCACAGAAGAAACTACACTCTGAGCTTTTCAAAATCACACTATTGAACAAAATGGAAATGCTAAACCAAAACCACTGAACGGAAGAAACACTCAACTCCCTGTACAAAGCTTTGCTACAGACAGCAGACACAGTTGCTCCAAGATGCAGAGCACTCATCCGCAAAAACTATTCGGGCTGGTTCAATGACGCTCTCACCTTACTGAAACAAGAACGTAGAAGAGCAGAGGGAGCCTGGAGAAGAAACTCAACAAAGGAGAACCACACAACCTACAAAGCACTCATCAGGAAATATCATAAAAGCAATCTTCAAAGCAAAAAAAGACAATTTCTCTAATACAGTAGGTGCCGCCGATTTTGTGTCAATCTCGCCTCTTCTAGCGGCGAGCTTGACACCCTACGAGCCCCATTGCGAGAGCCAGCGCCGAGCTGTCTCGTCATCGGGAAAGGAAAAATTTTGTTTTTCCTTTCGCAATGAGCGACACGCATTGCTGACATTGAGGTCGGTGGACGGAGATCCGACGTGGATTCCCGCCAATACCAGGCACTGTGTTTGGTATGAATCCTGAGCGGGAACTCTAGGCCAAATTTTAAATAAAAAACCGGCATGGGTTCCCCCTCCAGGAGCATACCAGGCCCTTCGTCTGGTATGGATTTTAAGGGAAATCCCCTAAGCCGAAAAAACTGCGTGGGGGTCCCCCTCAAAATCCAACCCAGACTCCTATCCGAGCACGCAACCTGGCAGGCCGCAGGAAAAGAGGGGGGGACGAGAGAGTGGCCCCCCTCCCTCCTGAATCGTACCAGGACGCATGCCCTTAACATGGGGGGTTTTCTGCTTTGGGGCAGGGGGCGACCTGTGGCCCCCACCCCAAAGCACCCTGCCCCATGTTGATGGGGACAAGGGCCTCTTCACGACAACCCTGGCCGTTGGTTGTCGGGATCTGCGGGCGGGGCTTATTGGAATCCGGGAGCCCCCTTTAATAAGGGGGGCCTCCAGATCCCGGCCCCCCCACCCTATGTGAATGAGTATAGGGTACATCGTACCTCTATCCATTCACCTGGTGGAAAAAAATGTCAATAAAAAACCACTACACAGGTTTTTAAAGTAATTTATTACGCAGCTCCGGGGGTCTCTTCTTCCGACTTCGGGGGTCTTCCTTTGCTCTCCGGTGCCTTTTTCCTTCTGCCAGGCTTTTCTGCTAACTTCTTCCAGCTCTTTTGCTAGCGGAGAGGCCTGGTCTTTCCCGTCGTCTCCTCCCGCTCTCCGTTGTCCTTCTGCCGGGCTGCTCCACTATCTTCTTCCAGCTCTTTTGCTAGCGGAGAGGCCCGGTCTTCCCCGTCGTCTCCTCCTGCTCTCCGTTGTCCTTCTGCCGGGCTGCTCCACTATCTTCTTCCAGCTCTTTTGCTAGTGGAGGGACCCGGTCTTCCCGTCGCCGTCGGCGGCTTCTTCCCTCTTCTCCTCTTCGATGTTGACACGTCGCTTTCTCCCGCTGTAATGCCGGGTGTGCGGTGCGCAACGACTTATATAGGCCTCTCATGACGTCACAGTCATGGTGGCCCCGGAGCATGTGACTGTGACATCATGGGAGCATGTGACTGTGACGTCATGAGAGGCCTATATAAATCGTTGCGGACCACACACCCAGCATTACAGCGAGAGGAAGCGACGAGTGAACATCGAGGAGGAGAAGAGGGAAGAAGGCGACGAAGAAGACCGGGCTCCCGCTAGCAAAAGAGCTTGAGGAAGATAGCGAAGGCGCCCGGCAGAAGGCAGAAAGAACCGGATAGCAGAAGGAGACCCCCGAAGTAGGAAGAAGACCCCCGAAGTCGGAAGAGACTCCCGAAGTCGGAAGAGACCCCCGGAGCTGCGTAATAAATTACTTTAAAAACCTGTGTAGTGTTTTATTATTGACATTTTTTTCCACCAGGTGAATGGGTAGGGGTACGATGTACCCCATACTCATTCACATAGGGTGGGGGGCCAGGATCTGGGGGCCCCCCCTATTAAAGGGGGCTCCCGTTTTCCGATAAGCCCCCACCCACAGACCCTGACAACCACTGGCCAGGGTTGTCGGGAAGAGGCCCTTGTCCCCATCAACATGGGGCAGGGTGCTTTGGGGTGGGGGCCCACAGGTCGCCCCCTGCCCCAAAGCACCAAACCCCCCATGTTGAGGGAATGCGGCCTGGTACGGTTCAGGAGGGAGGGGGGCCATGTCGTTTTTTTATTTAAAATTTGGCGTGGAGTTCCCACTCAGGATTCATACCAAACACAGTGCCTGGTATTGGCGGGAATCCACGTCGGATCCCATTCAATACAGTGTCGCATCGCCTTCTCGCTATTGCAGCGAGCGCAAGATGTCGGCACCCTGTCGCCGAGATGTCGGCACCCTGTCGCCGAGAATCTCTGCGATGGGATCGTGATGGATATACAATGTCGGCTGCACCTACTGTACCATCGCAAAAGTCCTAAACCGTCCCAGCGAACTCTTCAATTTAGTGGCTCAGACCATGAATCCCACTTGCCTGGAGTCTTCAGCAAACGAAACCCAGGAATTCTGCAATGAACTATTTGATTTTTTTATCGACAAAATCGACAACATTCGGGAAATAATCCAGCAGAAAAAATCCAACAACCACACTCGGCCAAAGGAAGAAAATAACCATATAAATAATCTGCAACCAACTAAATTTACTCTGGTCCCAATTACTATCGACAACACCAAAACCATTATCAGAAGCCTCCAAGATAGCACTTCACCGAACAACATCATTCCGGCATAACTACTGAAAGAATGTACCAACATCTTGGCACCCCCCATAACACACTCCATAAATCAATCGTTCAAAGAAGGTATTGTGCCGAGGTCCCTCAAGCAAGAAATAATCAAACCCCTTCTAAAGAAACCCAACCTCGACCCTAAAGACCCAAACTTTAGAAGACCGGTAACAAGCCTGAACACCTTCTCCAAGATCATCGAGAAAGTAGTAACACAACATCTACAACTTCATTTGGATACCCACAAACTCCTGGACCCATTACAAAGCGGGGTTCTGCCCAGGCCACGGGACGGAATCAGCACTTGGTGCTGCTGGACCTCAGTGCAGCCTTTGACACAGTAGATCACAAAATTCTGCTCACACGCCTCACCGAAGTAGCAGGAGTCGCAGACGCAGACCTACCATGGTTCGCATCCTTCCTAGAAAATCGATCCCAGACAGTGAAACAGGGAGCCTTCACCTCGGCACCAAGCACAAATACATGCGGCGTCCCTCAAGGATCACCCCTGTCACCGGTACTCTTCAACATCTACCTCCGGCCACTCCTCAAAATCATCAGTGAACAGGACCTGCGCTATCACTCCTATGCAGATGACACTCAACTTTACTTTCGCATCAACAACAAAAAAGATCAATACTACGGACTGGAAAAATGCCTTACATTGATCGACAATTGGATGACAGAGAGCTCACTCAAGCTTAATGGATCCAAAATAGAACTGCTCATTTTCCACGCTAACCGAAAGAAAAACTCTAGGACCACATGGACACCACCCTCCATCCTTGGACAAAACATAACCCCGAACACCAAAGTTAAAAGCCTTGGAGTCATCCTTGACTCAGACATGACTATGGATGCACAAATAGGATCAGTAGTCAGCAGATCTCACCACCTTCTCCGCCTGCTACGAAGACTTATCCCCTTCATCCCAGAAAAAGACAGAGCAGTAGTAGTCAGAACCATCATCAATTCCCAACTTGACTACGCAAGCTCCCTTTACCTAGGACTAACAAAATATCAGATTACACGTCTACAAGTCATCCAAAACACAGCGGCCAGACTGGTATCGGGAAAAAAAACCCCTGGGAATAAATCGCACTGTCCCTGAGAAGCCTCCATTGGCTACCCGTAAAGGATCAGGTCACATTCAAGACCCTCTGCCTCACTCACAAATGCGCACAAGGAAACGCACCTTGTAACGGCACCCCAAATACGAAGGGGGTTAACGCCGTATAAGATGTTCCCTCTCCTGGACACCCTCTCACTACCAATCTTCCACAGCCAGGCGACCCTTTCCCATAAGATTAATCCTTCCAGAAGAAACGAGACGTACTCTGTCTCTTCCAGGATCGAATGAACTCTTTATTGAGAAATATTGTAACTTTTATATACATCCAATACACATTAGTTTAACATGAACAGTGGCCCAGCTCCACCCACACATTACAAGACTCAACACATTATTTTGACGTCTGTTAGGAGACAACAGACTTTACACAATAGACATAACGATCTTCAATACGCATCTTCTCATGAAAGGGTTGGCAGACGCTCCGTCTGCCTGAGAACAATTACCCATAAGTATAGACTTAATTATTCCTATTCACACTAAAAGGGACTTCAGACGCCCTTCTAGATTCATTTACATCACACTGGCAGGTAACATATCTCTCAATTAACCTGGTAAGTTCAGAATAAAACAATATTGTGGACTAATATTACTATTTCAATTTCAAGCAAGCCAAGCCACAAGGAACAATAGCATGTAAATCCCCTTAATTCCTCACAGCAATGATTACACAACCCCCCCCCCCACCCACAGTACACATCCAATCTAGATACAATGTCTGTGCAGGATTGAATATGGCTATCATAGACCATATTGGGGTTTTCATTCACCCTGTGCCCCTAATAGAGACACAGGGTGGTTGACACATAAGAGGCATTGGGGGAGCTGAAGCAAGGGTATCTCATACTTTCTAAGCGATTCAGAGTTCCCCGGGCCTTCCCGTTACATCTCTCCCCTTTCGGCAGGGGACTAACAGAGGAGGGGACCCCAGACGGGTTGACTCCGAAGTTAGTCCATAGGTCCCTTCTTTTAATGCTGGTATCCACCCAGTACCCCAAATACATTTCTCCAAACAGAGCATTACTTACCCAGCCAACCTCTGCCTCTCTCAGAGAACATACCCACCGCTGGGGAGAGGCCTGGACTGGCCCTTCTCCCTGGAGTCCTTTCAGCCGCTGGAGAGAAGACAGGGTGACTGGGCTCAGTCAGTCATGCTGTTGGGGATCTGGGTCGACTGCCCGGCATCCCTGGGGTATACAAGTGGAGACTGAAGTCCCATCCACTTGTGGTAGGTGAAAATCCCCCAGTGCTTGCAAAGCAAGGCTGACATCCTCCTGTCTCAGTATCACACCATTTTCTGGGGTTGTGTCAGTGAGGACTGAAGTCCCATCCAATACCACAGGAACTCCCTCTTCTGTTAGTTGAGAGCAGAGGCCCGTGGCACTCTGCTCTGTTGCCAGCTCTTCTGCTGGGTTGCTGTGAGTGGGGACCGCAGTCCCATCCACCGATATCCACTCAAGCTGCAGTTGTGTGCAGAGGCCAGTAGCATTCTGCCCTGCTGCTAGTGATTCAGCTGGGGGTAAAAGCTTTACTGCCTCAGCTTGTTGCTGGGGAGAAGGGCCAACTGCCCCGGCTCCCTGAAACTCCATAGTGGTTCCCGGTGCTGGGCAGAGGTGGGTATCACTCTGCCCTGTTGCCAGCACTTCTGCTGGGGACTCCACACCATCTGCTCTGGTTAACTGTTGGGGGGGAAATGGCCTGCTTCTCCTCCCTGCATCTCTGAAATCCACTGGGAAAGAGGAACCATCGCCTTCTCACCTCGGGCCTCCAAAACTGCCACGGGTGTAGAGCAGGGGTCTGCAGTACTTTGTCCTGCTGCCAGTACTTGGGCCGGCGATGCATAATCCCTAACATCCTCTGAACAGTCCCTTAAGTCCATACCTTCTGTAATCTGTGGCTGGGGAGATGAGCCAACTGCTCTAGCTCCCTGGAACTCCATATCATCCACTTCGGCTTTAGGGAGGGCAATCTTCAGCTTTTCCACTGCCGATTCTTCAGCCAGGCTAGCTCCCTGGAACTCCGTATCATTCACTTCGGCTTTAGGGATGGCCATCTTCAGATTTTCCACTGCTGATTCTTCAGCCAGGATTTCATAGTTGTCAACTGGTATTTCCTGATAGTCCCAGGCAAAGGTAGCCCCACCCTGCTGCTGAGCGGATTCTAGCAGCTGTCTGTAGGCGATCTCCGATTGCCGTATTTCCGCCATTCTCTGTTCATGTTGTCGCTCTAGTTCTCTCTTTTGTCGCTCTCGTTCTCTCTCTTGATGCTGTCGTTCTCTCTCTTGTCGCTCTCGTTCTTTCTCTCGTCGCGCATCCTGCAGCTGGATGCCTTTAATGGCTTCCTGTATGGCGGCCTCTGATGGGTTAGCACCATATAATGCCAACCGCTCTCGAACTCGTTGCTGAAACAAGTCTTCAACTGACCGGGGTCCTGCATCACAATCCTTCGGCTGCATAGCTGGTCATTCACTGTGGCGGTTTGGAGTGTCCCAGGAACTGGAGGGAAAATCCCGCTGCTGCCAACCAATGTAACGGCACCCCAAATACGAAGGGGATTAACGCCGTATAAGATGTTCCCTCTCCTGGACACCCACTCGCTACCAATCTTCCACAGCCAGGCGACCCTTTCCCATAAGATTAATCCTTCCAGAAGAAACGAGACATACTCTGTCTCTTCCAGAATCGAATGAACTCTTTATTGAGAAATATTGTAACTTTTATATACATCCAATACACATTAGTTTAACATGAACAGTGGCCCAGCTCCACCCACACATTACAAGACTCAACACATTATTTTGACGTCTGTTAGGAGACAACAGACTTTACACAATAGACATAACGATCTTCAATACGCATCTTCTCATGAAAGGGTTGGCAGACGCTCCGTCTGCCTGAGTACAATTACCCATGAGTATAGACTTAATTATTCCTATTCACACTAAAAGGGACTTCAGACGCCCTTCTAGATTCATTTACATCACACTGGCAGGTAACACATTTCTCAATTAACCTGGTAAGTTCAGAATAAAACAATATTGTGGACTAATATTACTATTTCAATATCAAGCAAGCCAAGCCACAAGGAACAATAGCATGTAAATCCCCCCTTAATTCCTCACAGCAATGATTACACAACCCCCCCCCCCCCCTCACAGTACACATCCAATCTAGATACAATGTCTGTGCAGGATTGAATATGGCTATCATAGACCATATTGGGGTTTTCATTCACCCTGTGCCCCTAATAGAGACACAGGGTGGTTGACACATAAGAGGCATTGGGGGAGCTGAAGCAAGGGTATCTCATACTTTCCAAGCGATTCAGAGTTCCCCGGGCCTTCCCGTTACACACCTCAATACTTATGCGAGAAAATAAAACACTACACCACTACTCGCGACCTCCGATCAACTAACCAAAACCTCCTTCACAAACCCCCAAGACTCGCTACAAAGCTAAGGGAGAACGAAGGATTGCTGTCCAAGGACCAAGGCTATGTAATGCACTACCCACGAACATCCGCATGGAAGAAAACCATCGGGCCTTCAGGAAAAAACTAAAGACCCACCTCCTCTTCTAAAGGATCTCAACGACACTGGATACCAAGCGCCTTGAGGCGATTTAGTTCGCATTTGCAGCACTATACAAGTTACTCACTCACTCACTCACTCTCCCTGATCGGGACCGATGTCTCTCTGTCTTCCGCCAGTGATCAGACCGACCCCTTACTCTGATCTGTGATCCAGCGAGTCTAATAAACGCACTCATCACAGAGCGAGCCGTGCGCGCCCCGCAGGGGGTGTGCAGGCTGCTCAAGCACGGGAGGACGTCTATTGACGTCATTCGGCTATAGCGCAGATCTGAAGAGGTTAAACAGTTGTCTGCTCAGGACAGAAAAAAGATAGGTAGGTGACTGCACCAAACTTTGATAAAATGCTGCAATGCACATCAATCACCCAGAGCATGGTCGCCTCCATATGTTTTCATTTTGGTTATTATTTAATTTTTTTAACATAAGTGGAGTTACCCCCCTAACAGCCCGCATGGCATCTGGTCCCTTCTGCTGACCTCAAGCCAAACATACTCACGTATCCTAGACCTCTTCCACAGGCAATTGATGCACGGCGACCCAGAGGCAGGAATGCAGCTGCTGCACACTTAAAAGCCACCTGCTGATAGCAGGGCTCTCAGCCAATGCAAAGTAATGCCAATGGCAGGGCCCACTCTCCAGGCAGCGATCCTCTGCATATGTGTATCATAAACACCACCCCGCTTATAGCTGGGCACTCAGTGACCACTCAAGCCATCCTTGAAGGCTACTGGATACCACAGGACACTTCTAACATCCGCACAGCTGTCCCACACAAGACACGACCGCCGATACTGCCAAAAGGTATAGATACTCCGTACAAAATTGATCCTATGAGTGAGGAGGACAAAAAAGGAACGCAGCCTCCTGGATCAGCCTGAAAATTTATGGGAAAATTTAAGCCTAGCGAGGGCCGAGCTACCCAAACGTATGATGCCATGGAGTCTGTCAGGAACATGTTTTTTTCCAAGGGTCTTTTTTCTTTTATTTTGCAAAACAATAAAAAACACAGTGGTGCTTAAATACCACCAAAAGAATGTGCTATTTGTGTGAAAAAAAAATGATAAAAACTTAATTTGAGTACAGTGTTGCATGACTGAGTAATGACTGAGCAATTGTCATTCAAAGTGTGACAGTGCTAAAGCTAAAAATTGTCCTGAGCAGGAAGGGGGTGAAAGTGTTCAATATTGAAATGGTTAATAATGCCTAAAGTGAATCATTAGTGAATCAGTGAGTCATGACGGTCACGTGATCGGGATGTACATTTAAGCGAGGCTCTCTCCTCAGTGTGCTAGATATCACTGGGAGAGCAGTCGCTCGCAACTAACGCGGAAGGAGACGGCGGTCACGTACACAGCAAGTCCTATAATTGAGGTATCTATAGCAAGGCTTGACCCTTGCCTCTTTTAGCCTAATATATGCCCTAAATGGTATGGGACTTTCTTTTATGCTTAAGTGCTTTTCCATTTTCTTGTCTGTGGTTTATACAGATAAGAGATTGGATTGATTCATATTCATTGATAATGAGTAGTGCGTCTTGAAGAGCCTGATAGTGTTCCTGGCTATGTACTCTGGCTAGGTAACTATTATTTGCCAGTTTATTATTTTTTATTTTATTTTGAAAGTCTATACCTGACAATAAAACTAGCCTTATTTAATATGTCTTATAGTCACAGGTAAACATTATCTGGCTGTGGAATACAATCCATCTTTAATTCCCAGCAACCCGTCACACTATTGGGGAACAAGTCTATCCGAGTTCCAACTACTTTAAGGTACATATTCAGACTCATTTTACCATCTTGCAATCGCACGTTTTATAAGCATATGTCCTTGTTGCTTTAATAGGCCTTTTGAGAGAGTTATGCTAATTTTTTGCAGCACATCTACGCCTTTTTCAAATTAATCGCTCTACGCGATTATAGACCTTGAGGACTACTTTACTGTGCCGCAAACTCCTCCCCTTCTTTCAATTACAAACCCTTCATACCACAAGTAAGCTACTAGTTAATGTTATTAGGTTGACCTTATGGCACTATAACATATTTCCCTTTCTTAGTCTATGTTGGGTTGTTCTATAGATACTTGGTGCATCCCCATGTTCCCGTTACTCACTTTTCTCTCTCTTTTCCTCACCATTTCAGCCTTGTGAGACGCCCTCTTTTGGGCACAGGTTTAGGGTTGTGACACCTGGGAAGGGGTGAAGTGATTGCATCGGGTAAATTCAAGTGATACTTCTGGTAAGAATCAGATGCTGGTATCAGTGTCTGATAAACTTGCGAAGTACAACACAAATGTGTGTTATATATTTATGATGTATATCTAAACTTGATTTTCTATCTTGAAATTTAGAAGCTCCTGAAGAAGCGATTCGCAGTCAATCGCGAAACATGTTGAGCCATTTTTAAATTTCCAAGAATTCTATGGACTTCCATATTGGGGACATCTCTCTGCTATTCATCTCTTCAGTGGGAAGATTCATCATGCACACCCACGAATTGAGTATATTGTATCATTGAATGTCCCACTATGGGTCTTGTCCATGTTTTCTTATTTTAGATTATATCTTACTGTATTCTGAGAATACAACTAGTACAATATTTGTAATAGTGTGTTAATAAAATTTGTTATTTTTATATTGGTGCCTTCAAAGTCCATTCTTTTTCTATTCAGCTATATACACCCAACTAGGATGTGGCACCTTTGTTATATAGGGGGATTGATTACTACCCCAGGGCCAATGTAATCAACGATTATTAAAGCGAATCATTAACCACTTGGCCTCCAGAAGGTTTTACCCCTTTCATGACCAGGCCATTTTTTGCTATTTAGCACTGCGTTTCTTTGAATGGCAGTTGCTCAGTCATGCAACACTGTATGCAAATTAAATTTATATTTTTTTTTTTTTACACAAATAGAGCTTCCTTTTGGTTGTATTTGATCACCACTGGGTTTATTATATAAATAATACAAAAAGACGTGTATATATATATATATTGTGATGGGGTTAGCTCGGCAGCGGGTGTGTGTGACCCCCGGGATGGGCTCCCCACACAAAAACAGGCCCAGCAAACGGAGGTTGTGGTTTTCAAAATCAAAAAGGTGCGGTTTATTTTCTATTTACAGTGACAAAACACAGCAAAGCAAAAGAAACATAAACAAAATAAATCCTGGTCAACTTGACCTCTGACTAAACATACAGGTTTCCTAACTAACAACTGGGATCAGCCTAGTGCTGTCCTAGTCCCTAAGTCCCTGGTTTTAAATGTCCAAGCAAATAGCCACACAGGCTTTGTCTCACCGCACAGGGGTTCACTCTCCCTAGACAGTCCACACAGGTCTGGGTCCAGGCATGAGCTAACATCTAATGAAGCTGGGAGTTCTTATAGAGGCCTAAATGAGCTGACAAGCTTCAGCTGGTCTCATCAACTCCCTGTCTGCACGACGCCCCACACTCTCCCTAGAGGTATGAGTCATCCATGAGCCCACTAGCCTCAGCTGGGCTTATACAACTCTCCACCTAGTTGTATAAGTCGGCGTAAAGCCTGAATCTGGGCGAAATACAGTATATCTACCCCCCTGGATGCAACCAGGTGACTTTACCTTCCTGCTGTCACAATATATATATATATATATACACACACACCGTATATACTCGAGTATAAGCCAACCTAAATATAAGCCGAGGCACCTAATTGTACCACAAAAAACTGGGAAAACGTATTGACTTGAGTATAAGCCTAGGGTGTCCATCTGCATGCCTCACTGTGCCTCACTTTGCCTCGCTGTGTCCATGTGCATGCCTCACTGTGTCCATGCCTCACTGTGCCCATGCCTCACTGTGCCCATTACTAGACTGACATGGGAGTCTATGGAAGGGGTGCACGGCTTTGAAAAATAGGTGCTCCCCAGCCGTAGGTCCCCCAGACAAAAAACTTTTCACATCTATAGAGGAGAAATGGAGCTACATGTGTGCCAGGGGACCTAGGACCGGCTGGTACTGGGTCCCCAAAAACTGACTTTACAAAATTTACCAAGTTTAAAGAAAAGACAGCAGTCACCCCTCCCCCAGCTTGTACAGAGCTCAATGTAAAAATATACAGTGCCCCCTCCCTCCCCCCGGGATCATACCTGGATGCAGAGGACTTGTGGGGAGTACAGAGCTGTGATGACAGCAGTGATGGAGATCTCCATTATGTGATCCTAGATCCTCTATAGGTGGGCGGCCGTGGCTCTGTGAGCGCCGTTTGCATTATGCAGTGTCAGCGTGGAGAGGGAGGGGGGAGAAATCCCCCACAGGAGTGACAGGATGCGCTCCTTCTCAGGAGAGCCTGAGTTATTCTGGTGGTGGCCCGAGCAAGGTGGGAGGCCATAGGGCACCCGCTATAACAAAAGGCATTTTAATTGGGGGAGCACATGAGTGAGGTCACTGATTGGGGGAAGGTTGGAACTGCTATCTGTAGTTCTTACAAAGTTATAGGCGGATTTAAAGCGGAGCTCCACCCTATTTTTGAAGTTTGTCCCATCCTCTCCAGCAATGTCCCCTGCATAACAATTGGCAAATTACAATTTTTAATTTTAAATACTCACTGTTCTGTTGTCATCTGTTTGTATCTCCCGCCGCGGCTGGCATCAGCCTCGTCGCGTCATCCAGTCATCGCTAGGCCTCCTGGGAGATTGTGTCATCAATCCCAGGAGGCACTGGCCCGTAGCATCGCGTTATTTCTAAACAGGAAATGACGCGATGCACGTCGCCGCCCGGCGCCATTTCAATTGAGGGAAACCAGGCGTGTGTTGCCAGTGACACTCCACTGACAGCTCAGTGGGCTGGTAACAGGGGGGGGTGGATCCAGGCATGTACTGCCCAGGGCCGGCCCTACCATGGGACGGAGGCGGCCGCAATTCAGGAACATCCCTGGTGTCAGTGTGTGGGCAGAAGGGGAGACCACTGGCTCAGCTGTGAATGAGCCAGCTTGTGACACACACCGCTTCTTCCGCCCCTCTCTCCCTGCCTGTGTGTTACATCGATGAAGAGCAAGAGGGAGCGGGAAGATTAAACAAGCAGCCGTCGCCGACAGCCACATTAAAGCCCCTCCTGAACCATTCAAGTGAGTGAGCTGAGGTGAGGACTGTCACTGACCAGACCTGTCTCCCTCTCTCTCCCCCTGTCTCCCTCTCTCTCTCCCTGTCTCCCTCTCTCTCTTCCTGCCCCCTCTCTCTCTCCCCCCTCTCTCTCCCCCTCTCTCCCCCCTCTCTCTCTCTCTTCCCCCCTCTCTCTCTCTCCCCCTCTCTCTCTCTCTCCCCCCCTCTCTCTCTCTCCCCCCTCTCTCTCCCCCCTCTCCCCCTCTCTCTCTCTCTCCCCTCTCTCCCCATCCCCCTCTCCTCTCTCTCCCTCTCCCCGTCCCCCTCCCCTCTCCTCTCTCTCTCCCCGTCCCCCTCCCCTCTTCTCTCTCCCCGTTCCTCTCTCGCTCCCCGTCCCCCCTCTCTCTCTCTCCCCGTCCCTCTCTCTCTCCCCGTCCCTCTCTCTCTCTCCCTCCAATCTCACTCTCCCTGCCCTCTCTCTCTGCCCCCTCTCTCTCCCTGCCCTCTCTCTGACAGCAGACGACGTGACACACTGCATGTGGTGGCAAGTGACACGCAACATCTGATGGAAGGCGGCGGTGGCAAATTACATGCTGTATCTGGAAACAGGCAATGGTTCCCACTGATTCGGCATTATGGTGAGTTGAACTATTTCATTATATAATACAATGTAGTAATAGAAATTATGTGATTTGATCATCCTGACACCATATTAAGCATGGTGTCAGGATGTTTTCATTGCCAGCACCAGCCATTCACTCGAAAAATCACTGCTGAATTCCCCGTCAACCCTGAGACTACATTCCCCCCCCTGGTCCTTGGTAAAATTGTTCCTGAATAGCAGTCTGGAAATGTGGTCATACTACCGGGGGAGCAAGGTGAAAATTTTCCCCTGGGTTGCTCTGATGCCCCATACAAAGGCCGCACCGCTTTCCTCAGACCCATCCCAAACTCAAAAAGTATGCATATTGCGCAATTACGTGTAGTTTTATATACTGTTTTTGTGCATGTTTGCAAAATTAAAGTGGGCCGGTCTGGGTAAAGTCCAGGGCCAAATTTTTGTACCAGTCCAGCCCTGCCGCCCTCCCATCCTCTCCAGCTGCCGCCTGGAAGTGTGAGCCTGAGGTGAGGTGTGATGGGGGGGGTTGATGCGATTTGTTGTGCTGGGGTTGATGCGATTTGTTGTGCTGGGGTTGATGCGATTCGATGTGCTGGGGTTGATGTGATTCGATGTGCTGGGGTGATGCAATGTGCTGTGGGTGGGGGTTGATGCGATTTGTTGTGCTGGGGTTGATGCGATTCGTTGTGCCGGTGTGATGCGATTCGTTGTGCCGGGGTGATGCGATTCGTTGTATCGGGGTTGATGCGATTCGTTGTACCGGGGTTGATGCGATTCGTTGTACCGGGGGGTGATGCGATTCGTTGTACCGGGGGGTGATGCGATTCGTTGTACCGGGGGGTGATGCGATTCGTTGTACCGGGGGGTTGATGCGATTCGTTGGACCGGGGTTGATGCGATTCGTTGTACCGGGGTGATGCAATTCGTTGTACCGGGGTTGATGCGATTCGTTGTACCGGGGTTGATGCGATTCGTTGTACCGGGGTTGATGCGATTCGTTGTACTGGGGTGATGCGATTCGTTGTACCGGGGGTGATGCGATTCTTTGTGACGGGGTTGATGCGATTCGTTGTACCGGGGTGATGCGATTTATTGTACCGGGGTTGATGCGATTTGTTGTACCGGGGTTGATGCGATTTGTTGTACCGGGGTTTGATGCGATTCCTTGTACTGGGGTTGATGCGATTCGTTGGACCAGGGTGATGCGATTCGTTGTACCGGGGTTGATGCGATTCGTTGTACCGGCGTGATGCGATTCGTTGTACCGGGGTTGATGCGATTCGTTGTACCGGGGTTGATGCGATTCGTTGTACCGGGTTGATGTGATTCGTTGTGCTGGGGTGATGCAATCTAGATGCATAAATGAATTTGGTTGATGAGATTAGTATTTTTTTTAATGAAAAGCTGTACAGAAAAAAGTAGCATGTGTATGTGTGTATATAAGATTATATATAATTTCTTGAACATGTAGTATATTACTGTTTCCTGCAGAAAGGAGGGGAGGAGAGGTTTGCATAGAAAAGTGTCAACTTCCTCTGACACTGCCGTTGCTATGGAAACCTGACCTGAAACCTATTACACTGCTTGTGTAGCACTGAGCATGTGCGAGATCTGCAGTAATAAAATCCAGGAAGTAATACCGTCTGGCTTCAGATGCCCACACATAAGATGGCCACGTTCTATTTCTAGTTTATAAACTTTCAATATCCTGTAATACCCTAACAAAACGGACCTCAGTTTACAGACTAACTTTACTAGAATACATTAAGGTTGTGTATTCTAGGGGTATTTTTATTTAAAAAGTCTAATTTAGGCCGGAACACCATTTTAACAACTTCCTATCTACTTTCCCTAAACTAGGCAAAGTAACCTCACTCAGCCATCCATAGAAATCGTGATGGTCATATACAACTTTAACATCATAAAGATCCTCATAAAATAGTCTAAAACCCTGCACTTTTGAAGGAGTATTTGCAACAATAATATCTGGAGGTAGTGACAAAGCAGATATATAGTCCTGTGGCAGGGCGGCTCTATTGCGCAAAACGACCTGAAACCAGCCCTGAAACAGTGAATGGAGATGCACCTGACTGCTGTGAGCCGGAGCGTGCTGCAGTTTGAACCCAGCCTAAAAGAAGTATCAGCTATAAAACTAACACCAGTGCATGGAAAACAAAAGCTAGGCACTGGCAGTTGGTGGATGAGACAGAATAAGAGCATCTGGCTAATCCCAACAGAGAAACAGAACGGGTATGGTCGACTGCCCAGCACTTTTATCAGTTAGATGCTTTGCTATATGCAGAAAGAGACTTTTTCAGCCAAAACCTTTTTTAACCACTTCAGCCCCGGAAAGGTTTTACCCCCTTAATGACCAGGCCATATTTTGCGATACGGCACTGCGTTACTTTCACTGACAATTGCGAGGTCGTGCGATGCAGTACCCAAATAAAATTGATGTACTGTTTTCCCACAAATAGAGCCTTCTTTTGGTGGTATTTGATCACCTCCTTTGCGCTATAAACAAAAAAAGACCGTCAATTTAATATATATATATATATATATATATATATATATATATATATATATATATATATATATATTGTGAGGGGGTTAACTCGGTAGCGGGTGTGTGTGACCCCCTGGTTGGGCTCCCCACACAAAAACAGGCCCAGCAGACGGAGGTTGTGGTTTTCAAGATCAAAAGGTGCGGTTTATTTCTCTATTTACAGTGACAAAAACACAGCAAAGCAAAAAGAAACATAAACAAAATAAACCCTGGTCAGCTTGACCTCTGACTAAACATGCAGGTTTCCTAACTAACAACTGGGATCAGCCTGGTGCTGTCCTAGTCCCTAAGTCCCTGGTTTAGTAAATGTCCAAACAAATAGCCACACAGGCTTTGTCTCACCGCACAGGGGTTCACTCTCCCTAGACAGTCCACACAGGTCTGGGTCCAGGCATGAGCAAACACCTAATGAATCTGGGAGTTTTTATAGAGGCCTTAAACGAGCTGACAAGCTTCAGCTGGTCTCATCAACTCCCTGCCTGCACGACGCCCAGCCCTCTCCCTAGAGGTATGAATCATCCATGAGCCCACTAGCCTCAGCTGGGCTTCATCAACTCTCTCCCTAGTTGTATAAGTCGGCATAAAGCCTGAATCTGGGAGAAATATACCTACCCCCCTGGATGCAACCAGGTGACTTTACCTTCCTGCTGTCACATACCCCCCCCTCTTGTTTTAACCTTGGGGTTGGAACACCAGCAATCAGGCATTCATGTACTCGAGACAAAGCATCCACATTCCCCATTTGAACGCCAGGGCGATGCTTTACTGTGAAGTTGAATTCCTGTAGGGCCAGGAACCACCTATTCACTCTTCTATTTGTCTCCTTGTTTTGAGCCATCCACTTTAACGGAGCGTGATCCGTAACCATGTCAAAGTGCCTACCTAGCAGATAGTACCGAAGGGAATCTAGAGCCCACTTCACCGCTAAACACTCCTTTTCAACCGTGGCGTAATTTACCTCATGGGACTTCAACTTCCTGCTGAGGTAAATGACTGGGTGCTCTTCCCCGTTCCAGACCTGGGACAATACTGCTCCTAACCCCACATCTGACGCATCACTTTGTACGACAAAGTCTTTAGAGAAGTCGGGTGAGTACAACACTGGCTGGCTACATAAGGCTTGTTTCAAGAATTGGAATGCTGCCTCAGCCTCGGGGGTCCATTTAATCATGACCGACCCTTTCCCTTTCGTCAGGTTGGTTAGGGGCACAGCCTTAGAAGCAAAGTGGGGAATGAAGCGCCGATAATAACCCGCGATTCCCAGAAAGGTTCGTACCTGCTTCTTGCTGTTGGGACGTGGCCAACTCTGGATGGCCTCGACTTTGTTGAGTTGGGGTTTTATTACTCCCCTGCCAATGGTGTACCCAAGATATTTGGCCTCCTCCTGCCCAATGGTACACTTCTTGGGGTTAGCCGTAAACCCCGCTTCCCGGATAGAGTCTAGGACTGCTTGCACTTTTGGCAGATGTGAGGCCCAATCTGTGCTATGGACAATTACGTCATCCAGGTAAGCCGCAGCATACTTCCGATGGGGCCTCAGTATCTGGTCCATTTTCCGCTGGAATGTGGCCGGCGCATTCTGTAACCCGAACGGCATTCTCTTATATTGGAACACCCCGTCTGGGGTTACAAATGCGGTTTTCTCTTTGGCCGACTTGGCCAGGGGAATTTGCCAATACCCTTTTGTGAGGTCAAGAGTCGTCATGTATCGGGCTGTTCCCAGCCGGTCGATCAACTCATCTATACGTGGCATGGGGTAGGTGTCAAATTTTGTAACTTTGTTCAACTGACGAAAATCGTTACAAAATCGCCAGCTCCCATCCGGTTTAGGCACCAACACAATGGGACTAGACCAATCACTTTGGGACTCCTCTATCACCCCTAAGTTCAGCATTTTCTGTACTTCCTCCCGTATTGCCTCCCGTCGGGCCTCTGGGATCCGATAGGGTTTTAACTTCACCCTTTCACCGTGCGGGGTAATAATATCATGCTCTACCCCAGATGTTTGTCCCGGCAGCTCAGAGAACACCTCCTTGTTGCGAAGCACAAACTCCTTAACCTCCTGTTGTTGGGGTTGTGACAAGGTGGCTGCTATTCCAACCTCCGGAATCACGCAACCAGTTTGAGCTGGTGACCAAGTTTCTGCGACTAGGGACTCTCTATCCCTCCAGGCTTTCAACAGATTAACGTGATAGATCTGTTCGGGCTTTCGCCTTCCTGGTTGTCTGACCTTGTAATTCACTTCGCTCACTTTTTCCATTATCTCGTAGGGGCCTTGCCATTTGGCAAGGAATTTACTTTCAACCGTAGGGACAAGTACCAATATCCTATCCCCCGGGGAAAAGGTACGGGTCTTGGCTCCACGGTTGTACACTCTCTGCTGTGCCAACTGCGCTTGGGCCAAATGTTCCTTCACGATGGGCATTACCTGTGCAATTCGATCTTGCATCAGGGCGACATGCTCAATCACACTCCTGTGGGGAGAACTCTCACTTTCCCAAGTTTCCTTGGCAATATCCAACAGCCCTCTTGGGTGTCTCCCATACAGTAACTCAAAGGGGGAGAATCCCGTAGAGGATTGGGGCACCTCCCTAATAGCAAACATCAAATAAGGAAGTAGACAGTCCCAATCCTTTCCATCTCTATCCACCACTTTCTTCAACATTTGTTTTAGGGTTTTGTTGAATCTTTCAACCAGCCCATCGGTTTGGGGGTGATACACAGACGTACGCAATTGCGTCACTTTGAACAATTTACACAGCTCTTTCATAACCCGGGACATAAAGGGTGTACCTTGGTCCGTAAGCAGTTCTTTACAAATACCCACCCGGCTAAAAACAAAAGATAGCTCTTTGGCTATGGTTTTGGCCGAGGTATTTCGGAGAGGGATCGCTTCTGGATAACGGGTGGCATAGTCCATTATAACTAATATGTACTGGTGCCCCCTAGCGGACTTGATTATAGGACCTACCAAATCCATTGCGATCCTCTCAAACGGGACCTCAATGATGGGTAGAGGGACCAGCGGGCTACGGAAATGTGGCATCGGGGCCGACCTGACACACAGGGCAGGAGGAACAATAATTTTCTATGTCCTTCATCACCCCAGGCCAATAGAATCTCTGTAATACCCTCTCTCGGGTTTTCTCTGTCCCCAGATGACCTCCAAGAATGTGCCCATGGGCCAACTCCAACACCAACTTCCTGTAAGGTTTGGGCACCACAAGCTGCTCAACGGTTTCTTCTGCCCTTTTTGCCACCCGATACAGTAGGTCCTTCTCTACGCTGAAGTATGGGTAAGTGCAGGTATTATCTGGGTTCACTAACTCGCCATCTATTTCCACTACGTTTTCCCGTGCCTTTATTAGGGCGGGGTCTTTTAACTGTTCTGTGGCAAAATTTTCCCTGTGAACCTCAAGATCAGAAAACTCCACAGACGGTAGGTTTTCGTCTGAGGAGGTGGGCTCCTCTCCAGTTTCTTGAGTCTCGCCTGCCAATACTGACAAGGGAAATTCTGGAGAGTCCTCACCACTCTCAGAGGAGTTCTGGCTATCACCTTCCTGGTACATAGGGGCACCAGTGGGGGGCTCAGGATCATCCCACAGTTCCCAGAACTTCGGAAAATCCATTCCCACAATGGCATCATGCGGTAATTGAGATACTAACCCCACTGGATGAGAGAGGGTACCTTTGGGGGTCTTGAAACACACTGTAGTCACTGGATACTCTCGGGTGTCCCCATGCACACAAATAACAGCTACCTTGCTATTCCCAGAGACCTCTGTTTTAACTAATTCCGCCTTTATCAGGGTCACAAGGCTACCTGAATCCAGTAATACCACAACATTTCTACCATTAATACACATTTTGCATAAATGTTTCTCAGTTCCCCGAATGGCAGTGCATGCGACTGTCGCACACAGCGACTGACGTCTGTCCGTCAGAAAGTCACATTGCATGGGTTCCTCCACAACCGGGCAATTTGCTGCAATATGTCCCGCTTGCCGGCAGCGGTAGCAAATAATCCATTTGGCTGCCTCTTGAGCCCCTGACTTCCCAGGCTGTTCTCGCCAAACTTTGGGTAGAGCTCCCACCCTCTCACTCTCTCCACCCTCACCCCTTGGAATCCTCTTATCCGCCCCTGGGGATGGTCTGGTCTTAGGGTGGAAAGTCCGAGAGTCTCTGGAAGAGGCCGTCAGGTTCTCTGTAGCCAAGTATTTCTCTACACGATCCACAAGACCACCGGCCGTCTCTGGGTCTCCATGGCTTACCCACTTTTGGATGGCAGTAGGAAGAGCTCTCAAAAACCGATCCATTACAACACGTTCCACAATCTCTGGTGCGGACAATGTCTCTGGCTGTAGCCACTTCCTGCTCAGGTGAATGAGATCATACATTTGAGACCTGGGGGGTTTTCCAAGCTGGAAAGTCCAGTTATGCACACGCTGAGCCCGGACAGCCAGGGTGACACCCAGCCTTGCCAATATTTCAGCTTTTAGCATCACATAGTCTTTTGCTTGGTCAGGCTCTAGGTCATAGTAAGCCTTCTGCGATTCACCAGTTAACAGAGGAGCCACCAGTCCAGCCCACTGCTCCTCAGGCCACTTTTCTCTTTCAGCAGTCCTTTCAAATGTGGTCAAAAATACCTCTGGATCATCCTCTCCAGTCATTTTTGTCAATAAACGACTCACCCCAAAGGACGCGGTATTAGTGGGACGGCTTTCCTCACTGGTCTGCGGACGTTGCTGCATTACTGCTTCCATTTGTTGTAGTCTCTGCTCTTGCTTCTGTAACAGGTCTATGAAGCGGGCCTCAGATTGCTGCTGGGCTGCAAGGCTCTGTTGATGAGCTTGCTGCTGGGCTGCGAAGCTCTGTTGTTGAGCTGCAAGGCTCTTTTGCAAACCTGCATTTGCCTGCTGTTGATTGGCATTTGCTAGAGCCAGCTGTTTCAGTATCTCCTCCATGCTGGCTTAAAAAAAAACTGCCACTGGTTCTCCACCAACTGTGAGGGGGTTAACTCGGTAGCGGGTGTGTGTGACCCCCTGGTTGGGCTCCCCACACAAAAACAGGCCCAGCAGACGGAGGTTGTGGTTTTCAAGATCAAAAGGTGCGGTTTATTTCTCTATTTACAGTGACAAAAACACAGCAAAGCAAAAAGAAACATAAACAAAATAAACCCTGGTCAGCTTGACCTCTGACTAAACATGCAGGTTTCCTAACTAACAACTGGGATCAGCCTGGTGCTGTCCTAGTCCCTAAGTCCCTGGTTTAGTAAATGTCCAAACAAATAGCCACACAGGCTTTGTCTCACCGCACAGGGGTTCACTCTCCCTAGACAGTCCACACAGGTCTGGGTCCAGGCATGAGCAAACACCTAATGAATCTGGGAGTTTTTATAGAGGCCTTAAACGAGCTGACAAGCTTCAGCTGGTCTCATCAACTCCCTGCCTGCACGACGCCCAGCCCTCTCCCTAGAGGTATGAATCATCCATGAGCCCACTAGCCTCAGCTGGGCTTCATCAACTCTCTCCCTAGTTGTATAAGTCGGCATAAAGCCTGAATCTGGGAGAAATATACCTACCCCCCTGGATGCAACCAGGTGACTTTACCTTCCTGCTGTCACAATATATATATATTTTTTACCTTCTGCTATAAAACACATCCAATAAAAAAAAATGTCAAAAAATCTAATGTGTTTATCAATTTAGGCCAATATGTATTCTGCTACATATTTTTGGTAAAACAATCCCAATAAGCGTATTTTGATTGGTTTGCACACAAGTTATACAAACTAGGGGATAGATTTATGGCATTTTTATTTTTTTATTTTTTTATTAGTAATGGTGGCGATCAGCGATTTTTAGCGAGACTACGACATTGCGGCAGACAAATCGGACACCTGACACTTTTTTTTTAGGAATCAGTGACATTATTACAGCGATCAGTGCTAAAAATATGCACTGTTACTGTACTAATGACACTGTCAGGGAAGGGGTTAACATCAGGGGCGATCAAAGGGTTAAGTGTGTCCCTAGGAGGTGCTTGCTAACTGTGTGAGGGATGGTCTGACTGCTTAGCAGGAACACCGATCTCCATCTTCTTCCCTGGCAGAATGGTGATCTGCCTTGTTTACATAGGCAGATCGTGGTTCTGCCTCTGTGGAGAATGATCGCGGGTGGCCAGTGGACATTGGGTCCACCGTCCCCGCTGATTGGCTCCCCCTCTGTCCAATCGGTGCCTGCGTGCCTCCAGTGTCTATTAGAGCTGCATGATTAATCGGTAAGAATCAAGATAATTTTTTTTAAAGTGCTAGTAAACCCAGTAATATGAAAATAGTTAATCCCCCCCACAGTGCCCACAGCTTATAAATCTTATTTTTATAAATCTTATTTTTACATTAGAATACTGCCACTATATACCTTTTTGGATGATGCCACGGTTACATGATAAACTGCACAGTTACTCCAGTGCAGAGTAGGGATGAGCCGAACACCCCCCTGTTCGGTTCGCACCAGAACCTGCGAACAGACCTAAAGTTTGCGTGAACTTTAGAACCCTATTAAATACAATGGACTCAAATGTTCGAAATCAAAAGTGCTAATTATAAAGGCTAATATGCAAGTTATTGTCCTAAAAAGGGTTTGGGGACCCGGGTCCTGCCCCAGGGGACATGTATCAATGCAAAAAAAAGTTTTAAAAACGGCAGTTTTTTTCGGGAGCAGTGATGTTAATAATGCATAAAGTGAAAAATAAAAAGTGAAATATTCCTTTAAATTTCGTACCTGGGGGGAGGGGGGGGGGTTTAAAATATGCCTGTAAAGCAGCGCTTGTTTCCCTTGCTTAGAACTGTCCCTGCACAAAATGTAATTTCTGAAGGAAAAAAAGCCATTTAAAACCACTCGCGGCCATAGGTGTGCACAGCCTATTGCATTAGGGTGTGCACCCCAAAGCTCAAACACATACTACCGATCACTCACGATGAAAGGGAAGGGGCCGGTAAGTTAGATATTTACCAGCCCCTTCCCCCACTCATCCTAAAACATCCCTGCAGCAACAGCCGGAGGGAGAGGAGAGTAGGGAAGCTGGTAGCGCTGCAAGGGGAAGGAGAGGGGAGCCTAGGCAGTAGGGGGAACCTGTGCTTACCAGGGTGATTAGGGTGTGCCTGGGCACACCTGGCACACCCTGTGCGCACGCCTATGCTCGCGGCTATAATGAATTGTCGGCTCCTGGCAATACAGAGAAAAGTCATTGATAAAAAAAATAAATAAATGCGTGGTGGTTCCCCCCAAATTCAATTACCAGGCCCTTCAGGTCTGGTATGGATATTAAGGGGAACCCTGCATCAAATAAAAAAAATGACGTGGGGTTTCTCCCAAATATCCACACTAGACTCTTCAGGTCTGGTATTAATTTTAAGGGGAACTCCACTCCAAATTTAAAAAAAAATGGCGTGGAGTTCCCCCAAAAATCTATACCAGACCCTTTATCCGAGCACGCAACCTGGCAGGCTGCAGGAAAAGAGGGGGGGACGAGAGAGCGCCCCCCTCCTCCTGAACCGTACCAGGCCACATGCCCTCAACATGGGGAGGATGTCCCCATGTTGATGGGGACAAGGGCCTCATCCCCACAACTTTTGCCCGGTGGTTGTGGGGGTCAGCGGCCAGGGGGCTTATCGGAATATGGAAGGGAGACCCAAAATTGTGATTCTCATTTTGGCCAGAATCGTGCAGCTCTAGTGTCTATTGCACGAGATGACGTACAAGTGCAAAGGGTGGACCAACTCAATATTGAACCGTACGGACTCAGATACCATTAAAGTTCATGTGGAATAGAGACTTCAGCACCTCCATATTAAAGGGCAGTGGAATATATACATTTGCCAATATACAAACATGCGAATCCCAGTTGCATAATAGGAAGACATATCTCCCAATTTTATTTTATCAAAAAAAGTATTCATTCATTATAAAACACTTTACAAAACTCTGGTTCGGCCACATCTTAAGTACAGTTCTGGTCACCAGTCCTTAGGAAGTATGTACTAGAACTGGAAAGAGTCCAGAGAAGGGCAGCAAAGATAATAAGAGGGCCGGAGGATCTCAGTTATGAGTAGGGATGAGCTTTGTGTTCGAGTCGAACCCATGTTCGACTCGAACATCGTTAGTTAGTATGTCTGGAAGGCAAACAAGGAGAGGCAGACAGTCACAAGGCAATAAAAGAGGGCAAGCAGGCTCTGTGTCTAGAGGCAACAGTGCTGATCGTTGACACGGTGCATCCTCGTCAGCACGTGGCCGTGGGACACGCTTGTCCTTCTTTTCGGCAGCTGGCCATGTTGAGCCGCAACATGCCCAAGACTTGGTAGAGTGGATGACCAAGCCGTCCTCATCCTCTCTCACCCAGGCTCAGGGTACTTTGTCTGGTAAAGCAGCTGCCAAAGCGGCCTCTTCCCTCGGCTCAATGGATCAGTCACTCCTTCCCTAGCCCCACCATGTCCTCCTGAGGTTTCCCCCGAACTGTTTGACCACAGTGTTGGGTAAATGCTCCAGGAGGATGCCCAGGGCTTTGAAGCCTCCGATGATAGAACCCAGCTAGAGGAAGGCAGTAACGTGAGCCCAGAGAGAGGGGGTAGTAACGTGAGCCCAGAGAGAGGGGGTGCCCAACGGACAGCTATCTGGCAGTCATGTTCCCCCAGCTGCAGCATACTGCCAGATTTGCTCCAGTGATGAGGAGGGAGGGGATGATGAGGTCACTGACTCCACGTGGGTGCCTGATAGGAGAGAGGAGGAGGAGGCGGCACATCTCCAACGAGGTAGGATGCCCTCCAGGGGCCAGCTTAAGGGCAGCACACCGACTGCATCACACCGCAGAGCTCCGCATGTGCAGGGCGCTGCTGTCTCTGCGCGTTATTCCAAAAGTTCTTTGGTGTGGGCCTTTTTTCAGACGTGTGCAGCAGATCGCACCGTTGCCATTTGCAACATATGTCTAAAGCATATCTTGCATGGCCAAAACATCAGCCGCTTGGGCACCACGTGCTTGACCAGACATATGTCGACCTGCCATGCAGTTCGTTGGCAAGCCTACCTAAAAGACCCACACTAAAGAACAAAGTGGACCTCTCCTTGCTCCTCATCAGCTGGGATCTCCAACCCCACTATACCTTCAGTCCTCTCTGAAACCTGCACTAAGAGGAATGAAGGTGTACAATTAGGTGTGTCACAGCCAAGTACTTGCGGGCAATCTGCTATCGGTACACCGACATCCGATTGTACCAGGCAAATTTCCCTGCCCCAGCTGCTGCACCACCAAAAGAAGTTCGCTCCCAGTCATCCACATGCCCAGTGGTTGAATGCTAGCTTGGCTAAATTGCTAGCACTTCAACTGCTGCCTTTTTAGTTGGTAGACTCTGCTCCCTTCCGTGAGTTTGTGGAATGTGCGGTTCCTCCGTGGCAGGTTCCCAAACGCCACTTTTTCTCATGGAAGGCAATTCCGGTTTCTATGGGCATGTGGAAGGCAATGTCTTGGCCTCGCTGGACAGGGACTCATGGTCCAGCAGGCATGGACAGGGACGTTACCTATCTAAATGTTACCACTGGTGATTCTGACACACCTCTCTCCTCCACCCCCTCCTCTTCGTCTTCCTCCATGGCCTCTACCTGTGCTTTGTCTTTGGAAACAGCGGTGCTCGGTAGGCATTCAAGGGGCTACGCAAGTACGCAGGCAAAAAGATGCCATACGGTGCTTGAGCTGGTGTGCTTGGGGGACAGGAGCCACACTGGGGAAGAGATTCTGTCAGCTCTGCAGGGGAAGGCTCAGAAGTGGTTGACGCCACGCCAGCTTAAGCCAGAAAAGGTGGTTTGCGACAATGGCACCAACCTCCTCTCCGCCCTCCGACAGGGACAACTGACCCATGTGCCCTGTTTGGCTCATGTCCTTAACTTGGTGGTGCAGGGGTTCTTGGGCAGGTACCCGGGCTTACAGGAGGTCCTGAATCAGGCCAGGAAACTGTGGGCATTTCTGCCGGTCATATGATGCCAGTGCTCGGCTGGCTGACCTGCAAAAGGATTACAACCTGCCCAAGAACCGCCTAATCTGTGACATGCCCACCAGGTGGAACTCTACGTTGGCCATGGCACACGCAGCAGAGGGCCATCAATGAGTATCTGTTGCAATATGGCACCAGGACAGTGTCAGCGGAGCTTGGATTTTTTTCCCCACGCCAGTGGGCCATGATCAGGGATGCATGTACTGTCCTGGCACCATTTGAGGACTCCACACCAAATGCCTCAGCAAAGCTACGCTGCATGGCCTCTCTGATCCTGCAAAGCCTGCGGAAGGATCCTTGTATTCGTGCGATCGAGGAGAGGGATCATTACTGGCTGGCAACCCTCCTTGATCCACGTTACAAGGGTAAGGTTGCGGACCTTATCTTGCCATCGCAGAGGGAGCAGAGGATGAAGCATCTTTGGGAGGCCTTGCAGAAAGGTCTGTGCAACGCGTTCCCAGAGACTGGGAGGTTTCAAATTCCTGGTCCTGGACAATTATTTAGTACGCAGCCCCAAGGTATGATCGGTTCCAGCAACCATTGCCAGCGTCTGATTTACATGGTGCAGGAATACCTAAGGGCAAGATCAGACTTGGACACCTTTCCCACCGAAAATCCTCTGGGTTACTGGGTCTTGAGGATGGGTCACTGGCCAGAGCTTGCACAGTATGCAATTGAGCTACTGGCTTGTCCTGCATCCAGCGTTCTTTCGGAACGCACATGCAATGCTGCTGGAGACTTTGTAACCGATCACAGTGTGCGCCTGTCCACCGACTCGGTCGATCGACTGACCTTCATAAAAATGAATCAGTCTTGGATCACCACTAGCTACCAAGCACCTGATGCTGATGTAACAGAATATTTATTTTTTAAACGTCAGATCCCTTCAAGACTGCCCATGCTGATGCTGAGTGACTATCCTGTTATGCTGAGTGACTATCCTCTTCCTCCTCAATGTTCATGCTGATAGCTTGTAAGAACATTTTTGGTTCTGGGCACCGCCACCAGTGGCTAAGGGCCAATTTTTACGCCCCTGTTTAACAGGGGCGTGTATTTACAATTTTTGATGCAATGCTTTGCAGCAGGGCTCATTGCTGCTCTCCAACTACAGTATCTGTGAGGGGTTGCAGTGTTGTGGCACCAGTGTCTAAGGCCCAATTTTTAAGCCCCTGTTCAACAGGGGCATGTAATTACAATTGTTGATCTAATAATTCACAGCAGGGCCCATTCCTGCGCCCACCAAGAGCAACTGTGAGGGCTTACAGTGTTGTGGCAACACCACCACCACCAAAGGCCCAATTAATTCTGCCCCTGTTCAACAGGAGCATGTAATTACAATTCTTGATCTAATATTTCACAGCTGGGCCCATTCCTGCGCCCACCAAGAGTAACTGTGAGGGCTTACAGTGTTGTGGCACCAGCACCACCACCAAAGGCCCAATTTTTCCTACCACTGTTCAACAATGGCATGTAATTACAATTCTTGATATAATAGTTCACAGCAGGGCGTTCCAGCGCTCACCAAGAGTAACTGAGGGCTTACAGTGTTGTGGCAACACCAACACCTAAGGGCCAAATTTCTGCAGAGTATATACGGCAGGTAGGGATGAGCTCGGTGTATGTTCGATTCGAACATCGGCTGTTCTATCGTTCGACGAAGATCGAACGTTTTGGGCCGTTCGCGCCAAATTCGAGTGACGCGAACGGCCCACAATACACTGCGCCATCGCAGTGCAATCCCGGCGCTGTGATTGGCCAAGCATGCACTGTGACCCCGCATGCTTGGCCAATCACAGTGCCGGCAGCGAGGAGAGCCATAATTGGCCACAGGCAGGATGCCTGTGGCCAATGATAGCTCAGGGGGGTTTAGTACACGCCCCACACTATAAAAGGCCGCCAGCGCGGCGGCCTTGTGTAGTGTGTTCCGGTTCAGGGAGAGAGAAGGATAGGCAGGGACAGTGTTAGTGATATTTGTTCATTTACCTTGTGTGTAGGGAGAGAGAAGGATACGCAGGGACAGTGTCAGTGATATTCTGCTAAACCTTGTGTGCAGGGAGAGAGAAGGAGAGGCAATGGACAGTGTCAGTGATATTTTTGCTAAGCCTCCTGCACAGTATACACCTGAAGCTAGCCCTTATTGCTGTGTTTTCCTGTTGTGTAACACAGGCAGGCATCTGCAGCACTTAAAGCAGGCATAGTGAGATTCCTGCAAAATATACAGCTGAAGCTAGCCCTTATTGCTGTGTTTTCTTGTTGTGTAACACAGGCAGGCATCTGCAGCACTTAAGGCGTAGTGTGATTCCAGCACATTATACACCTGAAGCTACCCCTTATTGCTGGTTTTCCCATCTCCCTGCAGGCCTTTAGAATGTCTGGAAGGCAAACAAGGAGAGGCAGACAGTCAGGAGCCAATAAAAGAGGGCAAGCAGGCTCTGTGTCTAGAGACAACAGTGCTGGTCGTGGACGCGGTGCATCGTCAACAGCACGTGGCCATGGGACACGCTTGTCCTTATTTTCGGCAGCTGGACGTGTTGAGCCGCATCATGCCGAAGACTTGGTAGAGTGGATGACCAAGCCCTCCTCATCCTCCTTATCCTCTCTCACCCAGGCTCAGGGTACTGGCAAAGCAGATGCCAAAGCGTCCTCAATGTCATCATCAGTCACTCCTTCCCTAGACCCACCATGTCCTCCTGAGGAGTCCCCCGAACTGTTTGAGCACAGTGTTGGGTACATGCTCCAGGAGGATGCCCAGCGTTTCGAAGGGTCTGAAGATGATACCCAGCTAGAGGAAGGCAGTAGCGTTAGAGCAGAGAGAGGGGATGCTCAAGAAGGACACCAATCTGGCAGTCATGTTCCAGCAGCTGCAGCATACTGCCAGATTGGTTCCAGTGATGAGGAGGGAGGGGATGATGAGGTCACTGACTCCACGTGGGTGCCTGATAGGAGAGAGGAGGAGAGAGGAGGAGGAGGAGGAGGAGGAGGATGAGGAGGATGAGGAGGAGGCACATCTCCAACGAGGCAGGATGCCCTCCGGGGGCCAGCGTAAGGGCAGCACACCGACTGAATCACACCGCAGAGCTCCGCCTGTGCAGGGCGCTGCCTCTGCCCATTATTCCAAAAATTCTTTGGTGTGGGCCTTTTTTGAGTCGAGTGCCTCAGATCGCACCGCTGCTGTTTGCAGCATATGTCTGAAGCGTATCTTGCGTGGCCAAAACATCAGCCGCTTGGGCACCACATGCTTGACCAGACATATGTTGACCTGCCATGCAGCTCATTGGCAAGCCTACCTTAAAGACCCACACCAAAGAACAAAGCGGACCTCTCCTTGCTCCGCATCAGCTGGGATCTCCAACCCCATGTTTTGCTTGCGTTTACCTAGCAAGGTTACTCTGTGGTATAACAAGGAAGCTGAGACTTCTGCAGTGTGTAAATGTGCTTTTACTATACAAAGATGCTGTACATACAACTATTACAGCATTAGGACTAAAATACAAGACTGACATATATCTATAACAAGCAAAATGCCTAGCAAATAGAACAGCCTATGGTCTATAACAGTACAAATACATTTAAAGGTTACTTAACTTCTGTTACTCGTGATCTCCATTGGCAATGATTCTTCTTGGAGACCAGGTTCTGTTTCCTCTTCATGAATGGCTTCTTCTGATGTTACAGCAACATGATGTGTCTGTCTGTCCTAGCTTATGCCTGCTTTTATGTGTCTCAGGCTGAGTTACCAAACAACAGAAAACATACCTGTTTACTGTAGCTGTACAATAGCATTGAATACAACAATGCTATCTACCTATTATCTACTCAAAACAAACCTGTAATCTAAACTGTAATTCTTTCAGTTTGAAAGCTGAAAGAAATCACAAACAAGTAATGTCTTACTTGTTTACTAAATACAACAATGGTATCTAACCCCATTGTATGAAAAAAGCATTTGTTTGAGAAATCTACTCAAACCAAAAGACTGAGGCCTCGTACACACGGCCGAGATTCTCGTTGAAAATAACATGTTGTTTTTTTCGACGAGATTCTTGGACAAGAAACTTGTCCAGGCCGAGTGTACAGACGCTCGATTCAAAGAACCCGCGGTTCTTTGAATGGAGCGTACGCGGTGACGTCATCAACTACGACGAGCATGCGCTCGTCACATTCGATGCCGTCGCCGCCATCTTGGTATACCCTACGTATGCCTAGGAAGCTACCGCGCATGCGTCGAATTCATTTCGAACATGCGCGGGCTTCCGGGAGGACAGGTAAGTGTACACACACTCACTTTTCTCGTCGAGAAACATGCCGACGAGAATCTCGACGAGAAAATAGAGAGCAGGATCTCTATTTTCTCGTCGAGATACTTGTCGCTTTTCTTGACGAGAAACCATACACACGAACAAATTTCTCGGCAAAAAATCTCTGCCAGCAAGTTTCTTGCTGGTTTTTGCCGAGAAACTCGTTCGTGTGTACGAGGCTTGACAGGTAATCTCACTATTGTAAAATTGTCCCATGTATCCTATGTCTGATTAATATAATAAAAATCATATTTTTAACAAACGCAACACACCCCACTATACCTTCAGTCCTCTCTGAAACCTGCACTGAGAGGAATGAAGGTGTAGAATTAGGTGTGTCACAGCCAAGTACTTGCGGCCACTCTGCTAGCAGTACACCGACGTCCGATTCTAGCAGGCAAATTTCCCTGCCCCAGCTGCTGGACCGTCAAAAGAAGTTCACTCCCAGCCATCCACATGCCCAGTGGTTGAATGCTAGCTTGGCTAAATTGCTAGCACTTCAACTGCTGCCTTTTCAGTTGGTAGACTCGACCCCCTTCCGTGAGTTTGTGCAATGTGCGGTTCCTCAGTGGCAGGTTCCCAAACGCCACTTTTTCTCACGGAAGGCGATTCCGGCTCTCTACCGGCATGTGGAAGGCAATGTCCATGCCTCGCTGGACAGGGCGGTCAGCGGTAAGGTGCATATTACCGCTGACTCATGGTCCAGCAGGCATGGACAGGGACGTTACCTTTCTTTCACGGCCCATTGGGTCACTCTTTTGGCAGCTGGGAAGGATGCAGGACAAGGTGCAGTAGTGTTGGAGGTTGTTCCGCCGCCACGCCTCCAAAATGCTACTACTGGTTGTGACACACCTCTCTCCTCCACCCCCTCCTCTTCTTCTTCCTCCATGGCCTCTTCCTGTGCTTTGTCCTCGGAACCAGCGGTGCTCCGTAGGCATTCAAGGGGATACGCAAGTACGCAGGCAAAAAGATGCCATGCCGTGCTTGCGCTGGTGTGTTTGGGGGACAGGAGCCACACTGGGGCAGAGGTTCTGTCAGCTCTGCAGGGGCAGGCCGAGAGGTGGTTGACGCCACGCCAGCTTAAGGCAGGAATGGTGGTTTGCGACAATGGCACCAACCTCCTCTCCGCCCTCCGACAGGGACAACTGACCCATGTGCCCTGTGTGGCTCACGTCCCTAACCTGGTGGTGCAGCGGTTCTTGGGCAGGTACCCAGGCTTACAGGATGTCCTGAGGCAGGCCAGGAAAGTATGTGTGTATTTCCGCAGATCATATAATGCCAGTGCTCGGCTGGCTGAGCTGCAAAAGGAGTTGAACCTGCCCAAGAACCGCCTTATATGTGACATGCCCACCAGGTGGAACTCAACGTTGGCCATGCTGCAGCGGCTGCACACACAGCAGAGGGCCATCAATGAGTACCTGTGCGACTACGGCACCAGGACAGGGTCAGGGGAGCTCGGGTTTTTTTCACCACGCCAGTGGGGCATGATCAGGGATGCATGCACTGTCCTGGCACCATTTGAGGAGGCCACGAGGATGGTGAGCATTGACAGTGCATGCATCTGTGACACTGTACCTCTTGTCCACCTGTTGGAGCATACGCTGCGTGGAATAATGGACAGGGCACTTGAGGCAGAACAGAGGCAGGAAGAGGAGGACTTCCTTGCCTCTCAAAGCCCCCTTTACCCAGACAGTGTTCCTTCTGTCCCACCCATCCCACAGGAAGAGGACGAGGAGGAGGATTGTGTCAGCATGGAGGTGGAGCCTGGCACTCAGCATCAACAGCAGCAGTCTTTTAGGGATGATTTACAGTCCCAAGAAACATGTGGACTTGTACGTGGCTGGGAGGAGGTGGCTGCGGATCATGTCGTCCTTAGTGACCCAGAAGACTCTGGACCGAATGCCTCAGCAGAGGATGAGACAACTCCGGGAGGCCTTGCAGAAAGGTCTGTGCAACGCGTTCCTAGAGACTGGGAGGTTACAAACTCCTGGTCCGGGACAATGAGTTGCTGAGGCTTCGGTCAGTCAAAGAAGGAGCGGTGGGGAAGGTGGCCGTCTGACCGATGTGTTCAGACAATTCTTTAGTCCGCAGCCCCAAGGAATGATCGGTTCCAGCAACCATCGCCAGCATCTGATATACATGGTGCAGGAATACCTAGGGGCAAGGTCAGATTTGGACACCTTTCCCACCGAAAATCCTCTGGCTTACTGGGTCTTGAGGATGGATCACTGGCCAGAGCTTTCACAGTATGCAATTGAGCTACTGGCCTGTCCTGCATCCAGCGTTCTTTCAGAACGCACATTCAGTGCTGCTGGAGGATTTGTCACGGATCACAGGGTGCGCCTGTCCACCGACTCGGTTGATCGACTGACCTTCATAAAGATGAACCAGTCTTGGATCACCACCAGCTACCAAGCACCTGAAGCGGATATAACAGAATAATTTATTTTCAAATGTCACATCCCTTTAAGACTGATGCTGAGTGACTGTCCTGTTATGTTGACTGACTATCCTCCTCCTCCTCCTCAATGATCCGATTCATGATGATATCTTGGAAAAACATTTTTGTTTCTGGGTGCCGCCACCAGTGGCTAAGGCCCAATTTTTCAGCCCCTGTTTAACAGGGGCATGTAATTACAATTTTTGATGCAATGCTTTGCAGCAGGGCTCATTCCTGCACTCCAACTAGAGTATCTGTGAGAGGTTGCAGTGTCGTGGCACCAGCACCAGTGCCTAAGGCCCAATTTTTCAGCCCCTGTTTAACAGGGGCGTGTAATTACAATTTTTGATGCAATACTTTGCAACAGGGCTCATTGCTGTGCTCCAAATACAGTATCTGTGAGGGGTTGCAGTGTTGTGGCACCAGTGGCTAAGGCCCAATGTTTCTGCCCCTGTTCAACAGGAGCATGTAATTACAATTCTTGATCTAATATTTCACAGCTGGGCCCATTCCTGCGCCCACCAAGAGTAACTGTGAGTGCTTACAGTGTTGTGCCAACACCAACACCTAAGGGGCCAATTTCTGCAGAGTATATACGGCAGGCCCCTACTTTCAAACATCCAACTTACAAACGACTCCTACTTGCAAACGGAAGGAGAGAACAGGAAGTGAGAGGAAATCTACCCCTAGGAAGGGAAAGTCTCTCCTGTAAGGGTTAATATGGGAAAAAGGTGTCTCCTCTCTACTGATGTTTTATCACCAATCCTTGTTTCAATAAAAACCCCACTTTTCAAAAACAGTTGTCATTGGGATGGAAAGTGAGGTGAAATGTTCTGAACAGGGGCACAGACAGCAAAACAAATGTTACAGGGGTGATAACCCTTCCCTATGTTTTCCAAAAAGCTTAAAAATAGATTTTTTGGCTGGAGCTACACTTAAACAATGTACGTGTTCAAAATTACAAACAGATTCTACTTAAGAACAAACCTACAGTCCCTGTCTTGTTTGCACCGCCTGTATACTGCTGTTCAGAGTATATAGGGCCTTTTTTAAATTTTGGGTGCGGGGTTCCCCTTAATATCCATACAAGACCCAAAGGGGCTGGTAGTGGGGTGGGGGGTACCCATGACATTGTTCTCAAAGATTTTCATCCATATTACCGGGACCAGACATGACATTAAAGCCGCAAGCAGTTTTAAATGGCTTTTTTTCCTTTAGAAATGTCATTTTGTGCAGGGACAGTTCTAAACACGGGAAACATGTGGCACTTCACAGGCATACTTTAGACACCCCCCAGGTACGATATTTAAAGGAATATTTGACTTTTTTTTTTCACTTTATGCATCATTAAAATGACTGCTGCCGAAAAACTGCCATTTTTAAAACTTCGTTTTGCATTGATACATGTCCCCTGGGGCAGAACCCGGGTTCCCAAACCCTTTTTAGGACAATAACATGCATATTAGTCGTTATAATTAGCACTTTAGATTTCAAACGTTTGCGTCCATTGTATTTAATAGGGTTCTATCGTTCGTGCGAACTTTCGGTCCGTTTGCAGGTTCTGGTGCGAACCAAACCCGGGGGTGTTCGGCTCATCCCTAACGGCAGGCCCCTACTTTCAAACATCTCCTACTTGCAAACGGAAGGAGACAACAGGAAGTTAGAGGAAATCTACCCCTAGGAAGGGAAATTCTCTCCTGTAAGAGTTAATATGGGAAAAAATGTGTCTCCTCTCCACTGATGCTTTATCACCAATCCTTGTTTCAATAAAAAAAACAAATTTTCAAAAAAACTTTTGTCATTGGGACAGAAAGTGAGGTGAAATGTTCTGAACAGGTGCACACTGCACAGACAGCAAATCAAGTGTTACAGGGGTGATAACCCTTCCCAATGTTTTCCAAAAAGCTTAAAAATTGATTTTTTTGGCTGGAGTTGCACTTAAAAAATGTACCTGTTCAAAATTACAAACAGATTCTACTTAAGAACAAACCTACAGTCCCTGTCATGTTTGCACCGCCTGTATACTGCTGTTCAGAGTATATAGGGCCTTTTTTTAATTTGGGTGCGGGGTTCCCCTTAATTTCCATACAAGACCCAAAGGGGCTGGTAGTGGGCTGGGGGGGGTGTACCCATGCCATTTTTCTCAATCATTTTCATCCATATTGCCGCGACCAGATATTACATTAAAGCCGCAAGCAGTTTTAAATGACTTTTTTTCCTTTAGAAATTTTGTTATTTTGTGCAGAGACAGTTCTAAACATGGGAAACACGCTCCACTTCACAGGCATACTACAGACACCCCCTAGGTACGATATTTAAAGGAATATTTCACGTTTATTTTTTTCACTTTAAGCATCATTAAAATCACTGCTCCCGAAAAAACTGAAGCTTTTAAAACTTTTTTTTTGCATTG
This sequence comes from Rana muscosa, assembly GCA_029206835.1. Lineage (NCBI taxonomy): Eukaryota > Metazoa > Chordata > Amphibia > Anura > Ranidae > Rana > Rana muscosa. Next base: position 998,311,805 of record CM055118.1, read on the forward strand.
ATACATGTCCCCTGGGGCAGGACCCGGGTCCCCAAACCCTTTTCATGACAATAACTTGCATATTAGCCTTTAAAATTTGCGCTTTTGATTTCTCACGGTCAAGTCCAATAGACTTTAACGGTTTCGAACGTTCGAGTCTATTTGTATTTAATAGGGTTCTAAAGTTCGCGCAAACTTTCGGTCCATTCGCAGGTTCTGGTGCGAACAGAACCAGGGGGTGTTCGGATCATCCCTAGTTATGAGGAATATCAAGGAAATAGGAGGTTATAGAAAACAGGTCTGGTGTGATGTAGCCAACATCCCTAACTGATACAAAACAAAAGTTTCCCCTCACAGGGCGGGACTTTATAGGCATGAATTTACATAACCACTAGGGTAGAGTATAAAAATAATTTATTACAAAAGTAGAAAGTATGATTACATAAAATTGTAGGCCAATAAAAAAGACTTGATATATGCAGAAAATACAATCAATGAATCAATAGAATAGCTGTTGAATTATGCCCAATGCATCGCATGCCCAGGGGAAAGGATTATACCCTAGACTGCAATGCTAGTGCACAATTATATGAAAATTGGAATAGTAATTATATAGGTCAGATCCTACGCGTTACGGAGATAACTCCTTCTTCAGGGATAATCCGACATATAATTCAGAATTGAAATCTAAAACAGAGAAGAATACAGTTGTCTCATATGATGGCATTCATTAAACATAAAACACAAAACAAAACATAAACAATAAATATGCAAATGAGGGTGAGCATGGAAAACACCCAATTGGCAGAGTACTCACCTCTGCAGCCATATATCAAGCTTATATATCAGTCATCATAGAACCACAACACCCAGAAAACACAAGGGTTATGGTTTGAAAACAAGTGGTGAAAAAAATCCCCTATATGGGGAAATGGGTGGAAACTGCGCACATGCGATGTCCAGACAGCGACCAGGGACCGCAAACGTCTCCAAAGGGAAGCATAGAAAAATCAATATACCTGAGATAAAAAGAAAAATTCTCAAATTAATTATGGATTAATGCACATAAATGCGTCAAAGAAGCATATTGTACACTATATGGCAGGGATATGCAATTAGCGGACCTCCAGCTGTTGCAAAACTACAAGTCCCATCATGCCTCTGCCTCTGGGTGTAATGCTTGTAGCTGTCAGAGTCTTGCTATGCCTCATGGGATTTGTAGTTCTGCAACAGCTGGAGGTCCGCTAATTGCATATCCCTGCTATATGGTATTGTCCCAAAATGTATACCCTTTTCCCCAAGGGGAGGGATTCAAGGGTTAATAGTATAAAAAATATAAATATATTGTTGACACAAGATGGAAATCAAGTGGAATTCACATGGATATTGGATAGATTTTTCTTACCTCTTCCCAAAATACTGTATAATTATGGGAAATGGGGAGATGAGGGAAGGGGCATGCAGATAGACAATATGGAGAACTTTTGATGTAGTATGCACAGCTCCCACAAGAAGGAAAAAACAAGATACAGGTGGAGTCCTCACAGATCCAGCATACACGGAAAACGGAGGAAAGGGAGACCAACTCCCTATCTTGTATTGCAAGTCCACTCATCAAGCAAAATTGCCTATGGAGTCTATATGAGAGGAGAGACAAAAGAAAAGACACAAGATGGCATCATTACTTGATGCATTTGTAGTATCACCCTACATTTGTGGTCTCAAATGGACCCAGAGTGGGGGATGATAGTCATCTGCTAATATTGCCAAAAAGTCACCGCCACGAGTTGAAGATCAAAAAATCACATCTCACCTGGTTATTGTCCTGCCCCACGTGCTCTCTCCCCATCAGCCACAGCACTATTGAAGGACTGACTTTGTCGCTTTTAAAGAGCATCAAGGCACAGTGATTGGCTTCCTCAGCGATACACGTGGGTGTCAAACACCACGTGTGCCCTGTCATTAGAATGCTGCGGTCCCCCGGGCGCGCGGCGCACCACCAAGTCCTCCCCCCAAAGGCGAGATAGCCAGTGAGTGAGAGCCACGTCATGCGCCACGCCCCCACCGACACATGAGTGCGGCACAAGGGATTCACACATGATCCCAGTGGACGAATGGAAACGGAGAGGCCGTCAGACGTCAGATGGTCCCGGGTTGCATGAGTGGCAGTGCCGCAAAAAATAGGCCAAACCGACGCAAAAAGCCGGCTCATACAGATGGCAGCATCCATAAGAGATCCGGCCAGCAGCGTGTGCCGGGATCGAATCCAGACAGGGAAACGTGCGCAGCAAAAGGCCCCATAATTGCCACCACTGCTGTTCAATCTTTAACAGGCCAATACAGATTTCATAAACTACTGAAAAGTATTTGTATTAAGGGCCAATAGCCACAAAATGTATCCAAACGGAATAGAGATAAATAGGCAGCTGCAGAAGTGAGTAAATATCACCAAATCATAAATTGCATAAAATTAAAAATAAAAACAAACATATAAATCTGAGAATACAAAAAATTGATTACTACATACATAAAATATGAAGCGGGCATCCCTGTGAGAACACATGGGACATACCTCCAAATCCTGATTAACAGACATAGGCATTGTTTGCAAACACAGAAATTGTTTTGATTGCAAGAAACTCCATAGGATTAAATCAAATTATAACATACAATGAAATAAGTATTCCAACATGTGCAACACAAAATCCCAACTGATTGTTGGACAGATCTTATTTCTCCATGCCTCCCGATACAAAACCCTCCAAGAAGGGCCTGTAATTGACAGCCTCATTGAGGCCGGGGAAGGTGGTGGCATGGAGGAGAAAGATCCATCTCAACTCTCTCTGTAACAGTAGCTTGTTCCAGTCACCTCCTCGTGCATTTGGATGCACTCTGTCAAGTACTATGAATTTGACCTTGGGGAAAGTCCCATTATGAAGAGCAATGGTGTGTCTTCCCAAAGGGAAGTCAGGATTGCATCCCTTCATGCTCCATATATGTTTGGTCATTCTTGTTCGTAGCTCTACTTTGGTCTTCCCAACATAGAAAGAGCCACTTTCACAGAGCAGGAGGTATACTACCCCCTTGGTGTTGCAGTTGGCATAGTGAGCAGATTTAAAAGTCCTTCCACTAGGCAGTATACACGTAGGTCCCACATGTATATAGCGACAAAAACTACAGCCTCCACAGGTGTAGGTTCCCTTGATTTTACATGGATCCCCCCGGTTTTCACCCTTGAATTCACTGTGAACCACTCGATCACGAATGGAAGTTGCCCGCCTAAAAGTGATGGATGGTTTGGTGGTCACAAATCTGCCCAGATTAGAGTCCATAGACAGAAGGTGCCAATATTTTTCAATGACATTGCGGATCTTATTATGCTGATTAGAGAATGATATTATCAATCTAGTTTCACTATTGCTAGGACGTTCTTTTTCAGGTTTCCGTGAATATAGAAGTTCGCATCGTGTCTTTATCAGAGATTTTTTGTATGCCTTTTTGAGGCAGGTCTTAGAATAGCCTCTCTCCAAGAGACGCATTTGTAGTTTTTTTGCCTCTGTTCGAAAAATGTCCATATCTGAACAATTTCGTCTTATGCGAAGATATTGGCTAAATGGTATCGACGCCATAAGTGGGTTGGGATGGAAGCTAGATGCGTGCAGCAAGGAGTTGCCCGCCGTAGCTTTCCGAAAGAGACGTGTCTGTATTGCCCCTTCCTTCCCCCGGAAAACAGTAACATCGAGGAAAGTTATCTCATCAGCATCATGCATCATCGTAAATGCTAGATTGAATTGATTTTTGTTCAACCTATTGAGAAACGCTGATAGCATCTCCATTGGTCCATCCCAGATCAAGAAAACATCATCGATGTATCGTACCCACATAGTAATGTGGTCAGTGAATATTGTACAAGAATCATCAGCCATCAAAGCTCGCTCCCACTCCCCCAGGTACAGATTGGCGTACGATGGGGCACAGCAAGTCCCCATTGCAACACCCTGTACCTGGAGGTAGTGGGAGCCAGCAAATGAAAAGATGTTGTGATGTAGAATGAAATCAAGGGATTGAACTATAAAGTCACTGTATGGCCACTGATCGTCAATTTGTTGTGACAGTATGTGATGTATGGCTGCTAAACCTAAGGTGTGGGGAATGGAACTATAGAGTGCCTCGACGTCGATCGTGACCAGCGTCGAGTGCTCTGATATAGTCATGCCATCTAGAATTTTCAAGAAGTGAATTGTGTCTTTTACATGGGACGGAAGACTAACCACAAATGGTCGCAGATGTTCATCAATTAGGCGGCTCAATTTTTCGGAAATTGAGCCATTGCCAGAAATTATGGGGCGGCCCGGCGGATCATGCTTGTTTTTATGTATCTTTGGGAGTGCATAGAAGTTTGGAATTTTGGGATGCTCAGTTCGTATGTATTTCCACGTAGTGGCTGTGATTATTCCCTCTCTTCCAGCTTTGTCTATTAGGTCGTAAAAATCACTGTTGAATTTTTTGATAGCGTTGACAGATATCAAACGGTACCAGTTATCATTCAACAGGATTTTTTTACACATATCTATGTATTGGGTATTATCCATTATTACGGTGTTTCCACCCTTGTCGGAAGGTTTAATTACTATAGAACAGTTTTTTGACAAATTTTGTAAAGCTCGCTTTTCTCTTGCCATCAGATTCTCTTCAGACTTGATAGTACCTGACATCTTATCTATTTCACGTGATACAAGTTTTAAAAAAGTGGCTGTATTAGGGTTGGAACTAGGTGCCGGAAATTGATCGGATTTTGTTTTTAGCAGGGATTTGGTTTTGGATATTGGGTCTACCGATTTTGCCCCAGCATCAAAAAGGAGTTGTTCTATGTTCACACTATCGATCAGATCAGATTGATCGTTCTCCTCTAATAGGGAGATAAGCTGTTTAATCGCCAAATCCTCCTTTTTACTAAGTTGTGTGGTCGGATTAATATCCTTACTGTACATGTTTCTCAATAGAAGTTTCCTTACAAAAAGTTGCAGGTCCCTTATTAATTCAAATTTGTCAAAATCTTCATTTGGACAGAATCCCAAACCCCTCAATAGAACATCTCTCTCATCCAAACTTAAAGTATGTGAAGAGAGGTTGATTATGTTAATGGAGGGAATGGGATTGGGAGAGTCAGTCCCTCCATTTTCTAACTCACTGATGGCATTGTATTTAATGTGGGTCCTTTTTGAATGTGAGACATCGAGCGGGTCTGAAAAGAAGAAGAGGAGGAAGAGAAAATAGGTGCCACGGGAGTGGAGACAGTTTCTTTACGATCTAATGAATATCTGATGTCTATCGGATCATGCAGATCTTCGCATGAAGATATAGAGGATAGTTCCACAGCCACACCCATATGTGAATTACCTGTTACCAAAGAAGTGGAAGGACACCCAGAAACCTGCATGTTTTGTGTTGAATGTGTATTTGGTCCTCGCATAGATTTTTTCACTGTATGTTCCTGTGGTTCCTCCTGTTGTCTCGATCGTTTAGTTCGTCCATTGCCCCTATGTCTAGAGGGAGGTTGTTGTTGAGAGGAAGAAATGTTAGAAGAAGACTGTGAAACATTGTTTACATATGTTTTGGATAAATTGAAATTAGATTTAGATGGCATTTGAGATTCATAAGTTGACCACTTATACGCTTTCCCCTCCCTAAAAGCAGTTCTATCTCTCATCATCTTCTTTTCTTTTTTGACAAGAATACCCTTGTTGAATTTTTCCAAGCGCTCTGTCATGAGCTTTTCTCGTTCACTATAGGATGCTTGTCCCTGCAGGGGCTGTAATAAAGCCAGAGTCTGATCCAGATCTAGTTCTAGATCAGACATCTGTCTCCTATAGGCCTCTATTAGATGTTTCATCATGTCTCTGGAGCATTTGTTCAGGGTTTTTTACCATTCTTTCTTAAATACATTGTCATGAATCTCAAATGTGGGAAAGATTTGGACACGAAGTCCAAATGGGTTAATATCTTCTTTTATATAATTTTCAAAAGACTGTATATGCCAATAAAGTGACGACTTCTTTTCCAAGACTTTGTTTAGCCGGAAAAATAATGCCGTAAGATCAGATTCCAAACGCTCAGTTTTACTAAAACTGGTCAAATAGCTTGTCATTCGCAAATCCCAATCCTTGTCTCTAAAGTTCGCCATGGTAGGAGATACCCCAGGAGAATGTTAAAATAATGTAAACAAAAAATTATATATAACAAAACAAAAATGAATACCAAATGAGATCAGCTGAGGATTCCCTCTCTTTGCTTGATGAGTGGACTTGCAATACAAGATAGGGAGTTGGTCTCCCTTTCCTCCGTTTTCCGTGTATGCTGGATCTGTGAGGACTCCACCTGTATCTTGTTTTTTCCTTCTTGTGGGAGCTGTGCATACTACATCAAAAGTTCTCCATATTGTCTATCTGCATGCCCCTTCCCTCATCTCCCCATTTCCCATAATTATACAGTATTTTGGGAAGAGGTAAGAAAAATCTATCCAATATCCATGTGAATTCCACTTGATTTCCATCTTGTGTCAACAATATATTTATATTTTTTATACTATTAACCCTTGAATCCCTCCCCTTGGGGAAAAGGGTATAAATTTTGGGACAATACCATATAGTGTACAATATGCTTCTTTGACGCATTTATGTGCATTAATCCATAATTAATTTGAGAATTTTTCTTTTTACCTCAGGTATATTGATTTTTCTATGCTTCCCTTTGGAGACGTTTGCGGTCCCGGGTCGCTGTCTGGACATCACATGTGCGCAGTTTCCACCCATTTCCCCATATAGGGGATTTTTTTCACTACTTGTTTTCAAACCATAACCCTTGTGTTTTCTGGGTGTTGTGGTTCTATGATGACTGATATATAAGCTTGATATATGGCTGCAGAGGTGAGTACTCTGCCAATTGGGTGTTTTCCATGCTCACCCTCATTTGCATATTTATTGTTTATGTTTTGTTTTGTGTTTTATGTTTAATGAATGCCATCATATGAGACAACTGTATTCTTCTCTGTTTTAGATTTCAATTCTGAATTATATGTCGGATTATCCCTGAAGAAGGAGTTATCTCCGTAACGCGTAGGATCTGACCTATATAATTACTATTCCAATTTTCATATAATTGTGCACTAGCATTGCAGTCTAGGGTATAATCCTTTCCCCTGGGCATGTGATGCATTGGGCATAATTCAACATCTATTCTATTGATTCATTGATTGTATTTTCTGCATATATCAAGTCTTTTTTATTGGCCTACAATTTTATGTAATCATACTTTCTACTTTTGTAATAAATAATTTTTATACTCTACCCTAGTGGTTATGTAAATTCATGCCTATAAAGTCCCGCCCTGTGAGGGGAAACTTTTGTATTGTATCAGTTAGGGATGTTGGCTACATCACACCAGACCTGTTTTCTACAACCTCCTATTTCCTTGATATCTATCCCCAGGCAGTAGATGCCAATTTTTGCTTTCCCCGTCCCATAGGAGGTATCTGGTTGTGAAATATACTTACTTAATTTCTTTATCCACCAACTTAGTACCTTAGATGATCTGCTAAGAGAGGGAATCCTCAGCTGATCTCATTTGGTATTCATTTTTGTTTTGTTATATATAATTTTTTGTTTACATTATTTTAACATTCTCCTGGGGTATCTCCTACCATGGCGAACTTTAGAGGCAAGGATTGGGATTTGCGAATGACGAGCTATTTGACCAGTTTTAGTAAAACTGAGCGTTTGGAATCTGATCTTACGGCATTATTTTTCCGGCTAAACAAAGTCTTGGAAAAGAAGTCGTCACTTTATTGGCATATACAGTCTTTTGAAAATTATATAAAAGAAGATATTAACCCATTTGGACTTCGTGTCCAAATCTTTCCCACATTTGAGATTCATGACAATGTATTTAAGAAAGAATGGTAAAAAACCCTGAACAAATGCTCCAGAGACATGATGAAACATCTAATAGAGGCCTATAGGAGACAGATGTCTGATCTAGAACTAGATCTGGATCAGACTCTGGCTTTATTACAGCCCCTGCAGGGACAAGCATCCTATAGTGAACGAGAAAAGCTCATGACAGAGCGCTTGGAAAAATTCAACAAGGGTATTCTTGTCAAAAAAGAAAAGAAGATGATGAGAGCTAGAACTGCTTTTAGGGAGGGGAAAGCGTATAAGTGGTCAATTATCAATCTCAAATGCCATCTAAATCTAATTTCAATTTATCCAAAACATATGTAAACAATGTTTCACAGTCTTCTTCTAACATTTCTTCCTCTCAACAACAACCTCCCTCTAGACATAGGGGCAATGGACGAACTAAACGATCGAGACAACAGGAGGAACCACAGGAACATACAGTGAAAAAATCTATGCGAGGACCAAATACACATTCAACACAAAACATGCAGGTTTCTGGGTGTCCTTCCACTTCTTTGGTAACAGGTAATTCACATATGGGTGTGGCTGTGGAACTATCCTCTATATCTTCATGCGAAGATCTGCATGATCCGATAGACATCAGATATTCATTAGATCGTAAAGAAACTGTCTCCACTCCCGTGGCACCTATTTTCTCTTCCTCCTCTTCTTCTTTTCAGACCCGCTCGATGTCTCACATTCAAAAAGGACCCACATTAAATACAATGCCATCAGTGAGTTAGAAAATGGAGGGACTGACTCTCCCAATCCCATTCCCTCCATTAACATAATCAACCTCTCTTCACATACTTTAAGTTTGGATGAGAGAGATTTTCTATTGAGGGGTTTGGGATTCTGTCCAAATGAAGATTTTGACAAATTTGAATTAATAAGGGACCTGCAACTTTTTGTAAGGAAACTTCTATTGAGAAACATGTACAGTAAGGATATTAATCCGACCACACAACTTAGTAAAAAGGAGGATTTGGCGATTAAACAGCTTATCTCCCTATTAGAGGAGAACGATCAATCTGATCTGATCGATAGTGTGAACATAGAACAACTCCTTTTTGATGCTGGGGCAAAATCGGTAGACCCAATATCCAAAACCAAATCCCTGCTAAAAACAAAATCAGATCAATTTCCGGCACCTAGTTCCAACCCTAATACAGCCACTTTTTTAAAACTTGTATCACGTGAAATAGATAAGATGTCAGGTACTATCAAGTCTGAAGAGAATCTGACGGCAAGAGAAAAGCGAGCTTTACAAAATTTGTCAAAAAACTGTTCTATAGTAATTAAACCTTCCGACAAGGGTGGAAACACCGTAATAATGGATAATACCCAATACATAGATATGTGTAAAAAAATCCTGTTGAATGATAACTGGTACCGTTTGATATCTGTCAACGCTATCAAAAAATTCAACAGTGATTTTTACGACCTAATAGACAAAGCTGGAAGAGAGGGAATAATCACAGCCACTACGTGGAAATACATACGAACTGAGCATCCTAAAATTCCAACCTTCTATGCACTCCCAAAGATACATAAAAACAAGCATGATCCGCCGGGCCGCCCCATAATTTCTGGCAATGGCTCAATTTCCGAAAAATTGAGCCGCCTAATTGATGAACATCTGCGACCATTTGTGGTTAGTCTTCCGTCCCATGTAAAAGACACAATTCACTTCTTGAAAATTCTAGATGGCATGACTATATCAGAGCACTCGACGCTGGTCACGATCGACGTCGAGGCACTCTATAGTTCCATTCCCCACACCTTAGGTTTAGCAGCCATACATCACATACTGTCACAACAAATTGACGATCAGTGGCCATACAGTGACTTTATAGTTCAATCCCTTGATTTCATTCTACATCACAACATCTTTTCATTTGCTGGCTCCCACTACCTCCAGGTACAGGGTGTTGCAATGGGGACTTGCTGTGCCCCATCGTACGCCAATCTGTACCTGGGGGAGTGGGAGCGAGCTTTGATAGCTGATGATTCTTGTACAATATTCACTGACCACATTACTATGTGGGTACGATACATCGATGATGTTTTCTTGATCTGGGATGGACCAATGGAGATGCTATCAGCGTTTCTCAATAGGTTGAACAAAAATCAATTCAATCTAGCATTTACGATGATGCATGATGCTGATGAGATAACTTTCCTCGATGTTACTGTTTTCCGGGGGAAGGAAGGGGCAATACAGACACGTCTCTTTCGGAAAGCTACGGCGGGCAACTCCTTGCTGCACGCATCTAGCTTCCATCCCAACCCACTTATGGCGTCGATACCATTTAGCCAATATCTTCGCATAAGACGAAATTGTTCAGATATGGACATTTTTCGAACAGAGGCAAAAAAACTACAAATGCGTCTCTTGGAGAGAGGCTATTCTAAGACCTGCCTCAAAAAGGCATACAAAAAATCTCTGATAAAGACACGATGCGAACTTCTATATTCACGGAAACCTGAAAAAGAACGTCCTAGCAATAGTGAAACTAGATTGATAATATCATTCTCTAATCAGCATAATAAGATCCGCAATGTCATTGAAAAATATTGGCACCTTCTGTCTATGGACTCTAATCTGGGCAGATTTGTGACCACCAAACCATCCATCACTTTTAGGCGGGCAACTTCCATTCGTGATCGAGTGGTTCACAGTGAATTCAAGGGTGAAAACCGGGGGGATCCATGTAAAATCAAGGGAACCTACACCTGTGGAGGCTGTAGTTTTTGTCGCTATATACATGTGGGACCTACGTGTATACTGCCTAGTGGAAGGACTTTTAAATCTGCTCACTATGCCAACTGCAACACCAAGGGGGTAGTATACCTCCTGCTCTGTGAATGTGGCTCTTTCTATGTTGGGAAGACCAAAGTAGAGCTACGAACAAGAATGACCAAACATATATGGAGCATGAAGGGATGCAATCCTGACTTCCCTTTGGGAAGACACACCATTGCTCTTCATAATGGGACTTTCCCCAAGGTCAAATTCATAGTACTTGACAGAGTGCATCCAAATGCACGAGGAGGTGACTGGAACAAGCTACTGTTACAGAGAGAGTTGAGATGGATCTTTCTCCTCCATGCCACCACCTTCCCCGGCCTCAATGAGGCTGTCAATTACAGGCCCTTCTTGGAGGGTTTTGTATCGGGAGGCATGGAGAAATAAGATCTGTCCAACAATCAGTTGGGATTTTGTGTTGCACATGTTGGAATACTTATTTCATTGTATGTTATAATTTGATTTAATCCTATGGAGTTTCTTGCAATCAAAACAATTTCTGTGTTTGCAAACAATGCCTATGTCTGTTAATCAGGATTTGGAGGTATGCCCCATGTGTTCTCACAGGGATGCCCGCTTCATATTTTATGTATGTAGTAATTAATTTTTTGTATTCTCAGATTTATATGTTTGTTTTTATTTTAATTTTATGCAATTTATGATTTGGTGATATTTACTCACTTCTGCAGCTGCCTATTTATCTCTATTCTATTTGGATACATTTTGTGGCTATTGGCCCTTAATACAAATACTTTTCAGTAGTTTATGGAATCTGTATTGGCCTGTTCAAGATTGAACAGCAGTGGTGGCAATTATGGGGCCTTTTGCTGCGCACGTTTACCTGTCTGGATTCGATCCCGGCACACGTAGGCCTCTCCGGCTGCTGGCCGGATCTCTTATGGATGCTGCCATCTGTATGAGCCGGCTTTTTGCGTCGGTTTGGCCTATTTTTTGCGGCACTGCCACTCATGCAACCCGGGACCATCTGACGTCTGACGGCCTCTCCGTTTCCATCCGTCCACTGGGATCATGTGTGAATCCCTTGTGCCGCACTCATGTGTCGGTGGGGGCGTGGCGCATGACGTGGCTCTCACTCACTGGCTATCTCGCCTTTGGGGGGAGGACTTGGTGGTGTGCCGCGCGCCCGGGGGACCGCAGCATTCTAATGACAGGGCACACGTGGTGTTTGACACCCACGTGTATCGCTGAGGAAGCCAATCACTGTGCCTTGATGCGCTTTAAAAGCGACGAAGTCAGTCCTTCAATAGTGCTGTGGCTGATGGGGAGAGAGCACGTGGGGCAGGACAATAACCAGGTGAGATGTGATTTTTTGATCTTCAACTCGTGGCGGTGACTTTTTGGCAATATTAGCAGATGACTATCATCCCCCACTCTGGGTCCATTTGAGACCACAAATGTAGGGTGATACTACAAATGCATCAAGTAATGATGCAATCTTGTGTCTTTTCTTTTGTCTCTCCTCTCATATAGACTCCATAGGCAATTTTGCTTGATGAGTGGACTTGCAATACAAGATAGGGAGTTGGTCTCCCTTTCCTCCGTTTTCCGTGTATGCTGGATCTGTGAGGACTCCACCTGTATCTTGTTTTTTCCTTCTTGTGGGAGCTGTGCATACTACATCAAAAGTTCTCCATATTGTCTATCTGCATGCCCCTTCCCTCATCTCCCCATTTCCCATAATTATACAGTATTTTGGGAAGAGGTAAGAAAAATCTATCCAATATCCATGTGAATTCCACTTGATTTCCATCTTGTGTCAACAATATATTTATATTTTTTATACTATTAACCCTTGAATCCCTCCCCTTGGGGAAAAGGGTATAAATTTTGGGACAATACCATATAGTGTACAATATGCTTCTTTGACGCATTTATGTGCATTAATCCATAATTAATTTGAGAATTTTTCTTTTTACCTCAGGTATATTGATTTTTCTATGCTTCCCTTTGGAGACGTTTGCGGTCCCGGGTCGCTATCTGGACATCGCATGTGCGCAGTTTCCACCCATTTCCCCATATAGGGGATTTTTTTCACCACTTGTTTTCAAACCATAACCCTTGTGTTTTCTGGGTGTTGTGGTTCTATGATGACTGATATATAAGCTTGATATATGGCTGCAGAGGTGAGTACTCTGCCAATTGGGTGTTTTCCATGCTCACCCTCATTTGCATATTTATTGTTTATGTTTTGTTTTGTGTTTTATGTTTAATGAATGCCATCATATGAGACAACTGTATTCTTCTCTGTTTTAGATTTCAATTCTGAATTATATGTCGGATTATCCCTGAAGAAGGAGTTATCTCCGTAACGCGTAGGATCTGACCTATATAATTACTATTCCAATTTTCATATAATTGTGCACTAGCATTGCAGTCTAGGGTATAATCCTTTCCCCTGGGCATGCAATGCATTGGGCATAATTCAACATCTATTCTATTGATTCATTGATTGTATTTTCTGCATATATCAAGTCTTTTTTATTGGCCTACAATTTTATGTAATCATACTTTCTACTTTTGTAATAAATTATTTTTATACTCTACCCTAGTGGTTATGTAAATTCATGCCTATAAAGTCTAGTTATGAGGAATGACTACAAGCATTAAACTTATTCTCCCTGGAGAAGAACCCCTAAGAGGAGATATGATAGCAATAGGTCACGCATGAAGACACATGGCCACTCAAGGAAGTTGGATGAGAAAAGGTTCAACCTTAAACTGCGTAAGGATTTTTTTTACTGTTAGAGCCGGTAGGATGTGGAGCTTCCTTCCAAAAATAGAGATTAAAGAAATCCTAATGCCCCGTACACACGGTCGGGATTTCTGACGGGAAAAAAAGATAACCAGCTCTTTAGCTTGGAAAAAGTCAGATGGAGCATACACACTGACGGGATTCCTGACCAAAAGCTCTCATCTGACTTTTTCCGACGGGAAAACCGACCGTGTGCACGGGGCATTAGATGGACATCTTATTCAACACAATATTCAGGGATATGGGAAATGGTAGGGACATAATAGTTACACACACCCACACAGGTTGAACTGGATAGACTGATGTCTTTCTTCAACCTTAACAACTATGTAACTATGAAGCACAGAAGGTGCTTCTGAGATTCTGCAGCACTCTATGCAGCTAGGCTGTGAAAAAGTCTCACATACAGTATCAGGCATCCCCAAACTTGAAAGCAGTAGCATAATGTGTTTTGGGGTGTAATTATAAGTATGTCCATTGTCCACTGTGTGTTAGAAATATCTTTTTAATTGCCAACTTTCACTTTCATTTTCTATCATAGAACATTAAAAACAAAGAAGAAATCTACTGCACCCAGGATATTCAAGCTTAGAAACATATGAGAACCACTCTACTTTCTGGTAGGGCGACCACATTTCCAAACTACCATTCAGGGACACCCTCTCTTCCCAAAAATCAGCTTGTGCTGTAACGAATCAAAGCACAGTGATTGGACACAAGAGGCGGGATTTATGATTTCTCCAATCACAAGCAGGGGGCGGGGATTGTGCTCCTCCAGGCATTCCTGGCCAGGACAAGTACTGTCAGTGAGTAAAGCGGTGATGTGGCGGCTTTTTTTGGGGGCATCAGATTGGCCCAGGGGGTGGCTGTGTCAGTTTCATTCGGGGACACTGTATTGTCCTGGAATGAAGGTGCCCGGGACAGACCTGCAAAATGCGGGACTGTCCCGGGCAATCCGGGACATGTGGTCACCCTACTTTCTGGCCATATGTGACTGCAACCTCTATGTTGTGACGTTACTGAGTTTTGATTCCTCCCAATGAGTTTCATTCATAAAGGTCATCAGGAGCTGCCACTACATGGAGGCTGCTGCACACAAGTATGATCAGAAAAGAGAGCTGTTCTCATATACTGTATTTCTAAATGTGGGCAGCACCAGCATATGTGAGTGGATTTCTTCTTTGGTCTTCTTTGGCCTCTTCATCAGAGATGAAGAGGCCCTGCAGAAGGATCAGCAAGCGATCAAGGCACATACCTCTTCTACACCGGTAATGGTCAGGTCAGCCATGACCCCTGAAAGAGACTCAGAAGTAGATACCCTGAAGTCGCAGATGTCTCAGGTGTTGGAGATGCTGACCTCTCTGATGGCAAAGGATCCAAGGATCGTAGAAAATGGGGGACCAAAGAAGGAGTTGTTCCCAGATACCTCAGCACTCACTTCCCTACAAGATTGGGGGGATGTGGTCTGCTTTAACTGCGGGGGAGTTGGCCATATTGCAAAAGTATGTTCCAGTCCCAAGAAAAAGAAGATAAATAATCGCAAGCCGGTGGAAAACTCCAGAGGGCCCCCGGTGAAGGAGTCAACCGGGTGCCCATCATCTCCAGTGAGCTCCATTGGACCCAAACTGAATGAGAAGCCCAGAAGAAAAGGGGGCAAACCCCCTCAGTAGAAGAACAGTGTTCCTCAGCGAGAATACACACCTAAAAAGAGAAATAATGTCCCTCAGCGGGAATATACACCTAAAAAGAGGGAGATCAATGCATACCGAGCCCAAGAGGGACTAAAGCCAACAGCCAAACACAAGAAGGAAAGTTCCAAAGGAAAATGTAGGGATGGACAGAAAAAGACCCCTTTGAAGCCTTATCCAGAGGAACTGGTGGGCCCCTCCCCCGTAGTTCCTATTCAAGTGGAGGGAGTCTACACGAGAGCCATTTTAGATACTGGGGCGCAGGTGACCTTGTTATACCGGGACTTCTATGATAAGCACCTGAGTCACCTACCCATCCAGAGAATTGAAGACTTGGAAATATAGGGAATAGGAACACAGAATTTCCCCTACGATGGTTACTTGCCCATTAAACTGACCTTCGATCCCTCAGTAGCCGGGAAGGCTGAAGTGTTCGATACCCTGGCAGTGGTGTGCCCCCGACCGCCTGGAGCCAACAAGAACTCCTAAATAATAGGGACAAACACGGACCTGGTCCGGAGGTTATTGGCACCTCTAGCAGGAGGGAAGAATCCCACAGTCACCAGAATCCACCCAATGTTAAAGACAGCCTATCAGTGACTAGTCTTAGAACAGAAGGCCCCAGAAGAGGGGGTGGGTAAAGTCTGGAGACTGGCGAAGAAAGGAATGGTATTGCAGCCCGGTGAGGTAACCTGTCTCAGAGCCACTGTGAAGCTTACTTGGGAGCAACCTGGCCCCTTTGTCATGTTGGATCCAGACCCACGGGAAGAATACTCAGGCTTAGAAGTAATCCCAGAAATGGTTTCGGTGAGAGCTTTGAAGAGGGCACACTGCGCGTCAGGAATACCACGGATGTCCCCATGGAGATCCCCGCCAGGATGTTACTGGGCCAGGTGAGCCCTGCTGCCCCAATTGTCTTATCAGATGTGGATAAGACAGAGGAAGACAGGACTGTTTGGGAGAAGCTCTGCATGGAGAACCCGAACCTGCCAAGGGCCTGGAAAGAGAGGGCAAAGGCCCAGTTGACCAGGTGGAGGAAGATTTTCTCTAAGAATGAGTTTGATGTAGGGTGTGCGAAGAGTGCCACCCATCGAATCCGCCTCCAGGAAGACAAGCCTTTCAGGGAGAGGGTCCGGCGAGTTCCTCTAGCTGACCTTGAGGACCTGAGAGAACAGCTCGCCGAGCTCAAGTGAACCGGTGTCATCCGGGAATCTAGGAGCCCCTATGCCTCCCCAATAGTGGTGGTCCAGAAGAAGAATGGATCATTGAGGTTGTGTATAGACTACAGGACTCTCAACAAAAGGACGATACCCGACCAGTATACCACCCCGAGGATAGAGGATGCCTTGCAGAGTTTGTCTGGAGCCAGGTGGTTCAGTGTCATGGACCTAAAGAGTGGATACTATCAGATCCCTATGCATCCAGAAGACAAAGAGAAGACAGCTTTTATAACCCCTGTGGGATTCTTTGAGTTTGACCGGATGCCCCAGGGTCTGTCTGGAGCCCCTGTCGCCTTTCAACGCCTCATGGAGAAAACCGTAGGAGATATGAACCTCATCGAAGTTCTCGTGTACTTGGATGACATCATTGTCTTTGGGAAGACTCTAGAAGAACATGAGGAAAGACTGGAAAAGGTACTAAGAAGGCTCAGCAAAGAGGGACTCAAGCTTTCGCCAGAGAAATGCCAGTTCTACCAGTCATCAGTCAACTATCTAGGTCACATAGTGTCGGAAGAAGGGGTAACCACAGACCCCGAGAAGCTGGAGGCAGTCACCTCCTGGCCCCGGCCCACCACTGTGACAGAACTCAGGTCCTTTCTGGGGTTCTGCTCCTATTATAGGAGGTTCGTAGAGGGGTTCGCACGGATTGCCAGACCCCTGAATGAACTCTTGAAGATAGAAGGGGAAGAGGATGACTCGGGTCCCAGGAAGCCGGGAGAGTCAGTTAAAGACCAGTGGAATGGGAAATGCGAAGAGGCCTTCCACATGCTGAATAAGAGCTTAACCACTGCCCCTGTCTTGGCCCATGCAGACCCAAGGAAACCCTATGAACTCCATGTGGATGCCAGTCTTGACGGTCTGGGAGGAGTGCTCTACCAGGAGCATGAAGGGCAAATGCGACCCGTCGCATATGTGAGCAGAAGTTTGACCCCCTCTGAAAAAAACTACCCCACTCACAAGTTGGAGTTCCTAGCTCTTAAGTGGGCTGTAGTTGATAAACTTAAATTCTGTATGGGGCAGGATTCACTGTGAAAACTGACAACAATCCCCTTACTTATCTTTTCACCACAGCAAAACTGGATGCCACAGGCCACCGATGGCTGGCTGCACTATCTGGATTCAACTTCAGCCTGAAGTACCGACCTGGGGCTGGAAATCGAGATGCGGATGCCCTGTCCAGAAGGTCTCATGCTCCCACCAGCCGCACAGAAGACTGGACCCAGGTGGCACCGGACGGGGTGAGGGCCCTCTGTCAAGGGGCTGAACTTCAAGCCATTGGGGGGTCCAGAGCGGAAGAGATAGGGGTCACAGTAGTGGGGGTCCCCAAGCAATACTGTGGAGTAACTCAGGTAGAGGAAGATGATTTACCCAAGCTGTCAAAGAAAGAATTGAGGTGTGACCAATTGGAAGACCCTTTGGGGAAATTGGCCCTAGAGGCCCTGGAAAATCATGATCCGGATAGGCTCTTGCATCACCCTTCAAAGGAAGCTCGTCTGCTGAGGAAGGAGTGGGACAGGTTGCAGGTGCATCAAGGGGTGGTCTACTGAAGGGGCTCCTCTGATGACTTGGAAGACAAATGGCAGTTGTTCCTACCCGAGAAACACAGAGAGACTGTCTTGGTCGCCTTTTTTTTTTAAATCAACTCTTTTTTTATTTCTTTTATTCTTGGTTTACACCACGAATGTGCCATGCGACCAACATCCTTTGGATATAACATTGTATGTGTCAAATATTCACAAAGATAAAACAATCCCAGTTTCCTCTTCCATTCCACCCTTACATTCCCCCTTATCCCTCTTCCCTTCACCGACTTCACTTTCAAACTCCCACCCTTAATGTGTTTCCACTCCTATCCATCGTTTCCACATAGTTTTACATTTCTTATTGTTTCCCCTTTTGGTGTATATGAATCCTTCTTTGTTAATCATGTCCTCTATCACCTTCCTCCATTCTAGCACCGTGGGGGGGTTCACCGATTGCCATTTCTGCGCAATAAGTTTCCTTCCCTGGAACAAACACCTTGTAATTGCTGTTTTTTTATCTCCTACTACCCCCCTTTCCTCCACGAGGCCCAATACACATGTCTTGGCCTCCAGCTGCAAAGCGGTCTCGAATACCGTATTTATTTTTTCCACAATCTCCTTCCAATAATGGTATAGCTTGGGGCACCTCCAAAACATGTGCCTCCAAAACATTAGGTCTCCCCTGTCATCCCTGCATCTCTGACATCTTGCATCCTGTCTCCTACCAAACTGGAACATTCTTTGAGGTGTGTAATAATAGGATTTTTATAACAGCTTACCTGTAAAATCCTTTTCTTGGAGTACATCACGGGACACAGAGCGACATAGTCATTACTAATGGGTTATATAGATACCGTCAGGTGCTGGCACTGGCAACTTCCAAAACCGGAAGTACCCTCCCCTATATAAGCCCCTCCCATCCGGGAGCACCTCAGTTTTGTAGCAAAGCAATAAGTGTCCCTAAAGAGGGGCGGGAGCTCTGTGTCCCGTGATGTACTCCAAGAAAAGGATTTTACAGGTAAGCTGTTATAAAAATCCTATTTTCTTTCTCGTACATCACGGGACACAGAGCGACATAGTCATTACTAATGGGATGTCCTAAAGCAATGCCAAATGAGGGGGGGGGATACACCATATATAAGCTGAGCGCTATCAGACATGAGGATCTTTTGCGGCCTGCAACACACTGCGCCCAAAGGCGACATCCTCCTGACTTCTAACGTCCACCTGGTAGGACCTAGTAAACGTGTGTACCGAAGACCATGTTGCGGCCTTACAGATTTGAGCCAGGGTGGCCTGGTGATGCACTGCCCATGAAGTTCCAACTGCTCTCGTGGAGTGCGCTCTAACTTTGAACGGAGGTGGTCTCCTTCTCAAGCCATAAGCTTGCATAATGACCTGTCGAATCCACTTGGCTAAAGTAGATTTTGACGCTGCCTGACCCTTTCTGGGGCCTTCCGGCAGAATAAACAAAGTATCCGTTCTGCGAATCTGAGCAGTGGCTTTTAGATAAGCTTTAACTGCTCTTACTACATCCAAAGAATGCAATAACTTTTCCTCTACCGAAGTAGGTTTGGGGAAAAAAGAAGGAAGAACCACATCTTGGTTCAAATGAAACCTCGATACCACCTTAGGAAGAAGGCTGGATGAGGACGTAACACTACTCTGTCCTTATGGATAACCAGATATGGCTCCTTACAGGACATAGCTGCTAATTCCGATACTCTTTTAGCCGAACAAATGGCTACTAGAAAAATCAATTTCCTGGTGAGAAGCACCAAGGAAATATGCTGTAATGGTTCAAATGGTTGTTTCTGTAGAACCGACAGAACCAAGTTTAGATCCCATGGACATATGGGAATATTAACCGGAGGACTAATACGCATCACTCCTTGTATAAAGGCTTTGACTAGTGAATGCGAAGCCAAGGGCCTTTGAAAAAATATTGACAAGGCCGAAATCTGACCCTTGATAGTACTCAAGGCAAGCTTCCTATCTACAGCCCACTGTAGGAAGTCCAGAATCCTACCTATTACGTACTTATGTGGATGCCATTTCTTGGCCTCACACCACGCGATGTACGCCTTCCAGATTCTATAGTAGATCTGCCTGGATACCGGCTTCCTGGCATTGATCATGGTAGATACCACAGCATTAGAGAGCCCTCTCTTTTTTAGAATGTGGGCTTCAATAGCCAGGCCGTCAAACCTAGGGCTGGTAAGGAAGGGTGGTATATCGGTCCTTGCGAAAGCCGGACGACGTGGGAGAGTCCAAGGACTCCCCACTGAAATTTTACAATCTCCGCGTACCACGCTCTTCGGGGCCACGCTGGAGCCACCGGAATCACTGGTTTCTTTTCTACCCTGATTCTGCGGAGTAATCGAGGTAACCATTGGCGGTGTGAATGCATATATCAGCTTGAACTGATCCCAAGGGAACACTAGGGCATCCGAGCCGCAAGCTAGGGGATCCCTTGTCCGAGAGACAAACCTGTCCCCCTTTGCGTTGAATCTGGATGCTAGAAGATCTACATCCGATGTTCCCCACCGCTGACATATTGTCCAGAAAACCTCGGGGTGAAGGGACCCTTCCTCTGGGCCTAATTGCTGGCGACTTAGAAAGTCCGCCTTCCAATTCTCCACTCCTGGAATGAATACCGCAGATATGGCTGGGACATATTTTTCTGCCCATTTCAGGATGTAATTTACTTCCCTCTGGGCTGCACGACTCCTGGTGCCCCCCTGATGATTGATATATGCCACTGCTGTGGCATTGTCTGATTGAATTCTGACAGGGGACCCTTGGAGTTTGGATGTCCAGGCTACTAGGGCATACCGGGCTGCTCGTATCTCTAAGAGATTGATGGGCAGGGCCTTTTCTGCATCCGACCATCTGCCCTGGAGAGACTATTGCTCCAGTACTGCTCCCCAGCCTATAAGGCTGGCATCTGTAGTGACCACCTTCCAAGAAATCGGACTGAAGGATTTCCTTTTTTCCAGATTCTGGGGAACCAACCACCAACGGAGGCTCTTGCGAACGGAAGGGGACAAGGACATTGTAAGTCTAGGGCCTGAACTTTTTTGTTCCAGGCTGACAGTATGGCCCCTTGCAAATTCCTTGAATGGAATTGACCGTAGGGTACTGCTTCGAATGATGCCACCATTTTTCCCAGCAGCCTCATATACAGGCGTATGGACGGCTGTCTTTTTTGTACCCACTAAGTGGATCAAATCTTTCAAAGACAACACCTTTCCTCGAGGCAAGAATATTTTTCTCTGGCCTGAATCCAACCTTAGCCCCAAGTATTCCAGACTTTTGACTGGTTTTTAGGGCTGACTTGTCTCGGTTGATAATCCAACCGTGAGATTCCAGATACTTGATCGTCTTGTGAACGACCACGTCTAGTTTTTTCACTGAGTGGTCTATCAGCAACAAGTCATCCAGATATGCCATTATCATTACACCTTGTGTTCTTAGATTGGCCAATAAAGGGCCAGAATTTTTGTAAACACTCGTGGTGCTGTGGCCAAACCGAAGGGTAAGGCTCTGAACTGAAAATGGCGCCCTTCTACTGCAAAGCGTAGAAATTTTTGGTGGACTGGAAAGATGGGAATGTGCAAATAAGCATCTTTGATGTCGATCGTGGCTAACCAATCCTCCCCTTGTAGGGCAGTGGCCACCGATCGGATCGACTCCATCGGAAAGTCCTGATATACAGGAATTTGTATAGCCCTTTTAGAATTAATATGGGCCTCCCGTCCGCGTTTGCTTCGGGACTGTAAAGAGGTTTGAGTAAAACCCGAACCCTCATTCTTCCAGGGGAACCTCCATAATTACTCCTTGGAGCAATAGTTGTTCTAGTGCCAACAGGAGGGACTCTCTCTTCCGGGGATCCCTTGGCACGTTTGACCTCAAAAATGGGAAGGAGGAGAGTCTTTTAACTCCAAACTGTATCCCAAACCTACTGCGGAGAGCACCTATCTGTCTTGATCGTGTCCCGCCAGGTCTCTTGCGAACAACTGGAGTCCTACCACCACCCGACTGAGTGGGGGCTTCAATGAATTTAACTTTGGGGGAGGTTTTGTACCTCCCCTGACCCAGGGTTTCTCATTACCCTGCTACTGTCCCTGTTTTTTACCCCCGGGATTTGACCGAGGAGGCCGTCGGAACTGTTACACAGCCGATGCCCCAGGGACTGGAGAAGCAGGCCTCTTAAAGAGGGACCTCTAACTCTGCTTTTAACCGGCAAGAGCGTATTTTTACCGCTGGAAATTTTCTGGATATATTTGTCCAGGTTTTCCCTGAATAAGCGTTCACCATGAAATGGGACGCTAACCAGCCCTTCTTTACAGGGAGCTTCAGCAGACCAGTTTTTAAACTGCTGGGACGCCCGCACATGCGCAGAAGCGCTGCGGCGCGCACAGAGCGTCATCCCCCAGGCTCCGCCCCCTTTCCCGGCTCACCTCTATATATAGAGGCGCGTGCACGCGCACGCGCGCGGGCACGTGCGCCTTCGGCGCTAATTTCAAATATGGTAACAAGGGACAGGAGCCAGGGCCCCTCTTTGCCGCAGGCCGGGGGATGGACGAGCACTGCAACATGGCAGAGGAAGCAGTTTCCTATAAGAGAACTCACCATCTGCCTGGACTTTGCTCTGCTGAGAAGAAGCTAGTCCACATGACAAGAAAACATTCCACAGCGGCCTCTAGTGGACAAACACAGGTACCGCAGTCTAATATATTAAATATATATAAAAAAATTTTTTTTTTTTTTTTTTTTTTTTTTTTTCTTGACCACCATTAAAAATTATTACATTTTTTTAGTAGTTACAGGCATGCACAGAATTTTGCGGGAATACCATTAGGTAACAGACAGAAAGACAAATTAGGCTTGGGGGTCCCCCAATAGAACCAAGTTCCTGGGGGCCCCCACTTACCTGTTCCCCGCCGCAGGACTTTGTTTGGTCCACAAAAGCCCAAACTTCACCTATCACGGCAGGCATTGTAATCAAACCTTCAGGGACCGGGTTCCCAAGGATTCCACTCCCCTGGACCTGTATAGCACCCTGCACAGAAAACATCTTGGTCGTGGGTATGACCAGAGCTCTGGATCCCAGGGTCCAGCTCTCCTAAGAGAAGCATTACAGGCAGAACCTTGCTCTTCTCTGCAAGGCCCGGGTACCGACCGTTTAGCTATGAAGCTTTTTTGGTCGGATCCGGAATAGCTTACTGAGGCCCAAAAGAACCTGTACGCAAGCTCAGTGAAAAACACATGTTTCTTCTTGGCCAACACCTTAGACACTGGCAAAAAACTGAGGTGCTCCCGGATGGGAGGGGCTTATATAGGGGAGGGTACTTCCGGTTTTGGAAGTTGCCAGTGCCAGCACCTGACGGTATCTATATAACCCATTAGTAATGACTATGTCGCTCTGTGTCCCGTGATGTACGAGAAAGAAATACTCTATGTATCAAAAAAAGGTGGGACACTATCTGCGAGGGAGACAGTGACACTCTGGGTCCTGCTTCTAATATGCTTTTCCACTGTCCCTCCGACAGTGGACCCACATCCCTTGCCCATTTATCCTTGTTTTTAGTGCCTAATTCCACACCTTGGTCCGCCTCCTCTATATACCCATACAGCTCTGATATCATCCCTCTAGAATCTTCTGCGTTTACCAGCTTGCGAAGGAGAGGCATGTCATTCCATACTGGTGGGCCCTGGCTAAATTGTGTGTTCGCCGCATGTCTAACTTGCAAATATCTGTAAAAGGATCTATTTGGAACTGCAAATTTTTCCCTTATCTCCTGAAATGATTTAATTCGCCCTGCTTTGAAGATATGTGATAGTAGGTGTATTCCACCCCTATCCCATTCTTCAATTTTCCCCATGGCTTTAAATTCTGTTAGGTTGTTGTTATCCCATATTGGGGAATATTCTGAAAATCCGTTATATCCCAACATCCTCTTAGTGATATCCCAGCATCTTACCATCAGTTGTGCTGTGGGGCACCTAGAACAAAACGAGTCCGCCTCCACTGCCTCAACCAGTGTGTCATGGATGGTGTCGTTCAGAATTGATCCCTTTACAGCTTCTCTACCTGCGAATAGATTACTACCCCGCATATGCTGCATCTGTGCGGCCAGGAAATAATGTCTCGGGTTTGGAAGTGCCACTCCCCCTTCTCTTTTGGTTGCTGTAGAATTCGGAGGCGGATCCTAGCTGTTCCCCCCCCCTCGATATCAGTTCCCTAAATAAACTATCCAGTTTTTTTAAACCAGAGTTTGGGAATCCATACGGGAGAGTTATGCAGGATATACAAGATTTGCGGCATCCAAACCATCTTCACCAGGTTGCACCGACCAGCCATGGAAAGTGGGAGCCGGTTCCAAACTCTGCACTTCTGTCTCAGTTTATTCATCAGAGGCACTACGTTTCCATCTATGTACTGCCCTGGATCCCTGGTGACAGTTATCCCCAAATATTTCATTTGGTTCACAACCTTCACCTGGGTTATCTGGCGTGGCAGTGGGTCTATCGGCAAGAGTGCTGATTTATCCCAGTTAATTGTTAGCCCTGAGAATTTGCCAAAGGCCCCTATTATGCCCATCGCTGTCATCAGTGAGGCCTGCGTATCCCCTAGGAAAAGTAAGATGTCATCTGCCTACATTGCGATCTTCTCCTCCCCCAGTCTCCTCCTCCTGAAACCCTGTACTTCCGGGGATGCCCTTATGGCGATAGCCAGTGGCTCCAATGCAAGGGCGAAAAGCAGGGGTGACAACGGGCACCCCTGCCTTGTCCCCCTCTCCAACCGGAACCCCTCCGAACACTCGCCATTTATCCTCACCTTTGCCCTAGGGCTTTCATACAAAAATTTTATCCATTGGATAAATTTAGGTCCAAACTTAAATCCTGCCAACACCCTCCATAAGTAGTGCCACTCCACGCTGTCGAACGCCTTGGTGGCGTCCAAAGACAAAACCGCTCTGGACCCCTCCTCCTCTATTGGCAACTGTATGTTTAAATCCATTCTTCTTATTTTGTTACTTGTGGATCTACCTGGAATAAATCCAGTCTGGTCCGGATGTACCAATTTTGAGACCAGTTTGTTTAATCTCATTGCCAATATTTTGGCTAGAATCTTCACATCTGAGCACAATAAAGATATTGGCCTATATGAAGATGTCTCGAATAGTTTTTTTCCCTCTTTTAGTAAAACAATAATTGTTGCCTCTGTCATAGATGCCGGTAGCTTCCCTTCACCTGCCGCCCAATTAAATACCTCCAGGAGTCCTGGGAGCAACGCCTCGCTATAGGATTTGTATATCTCAATTGGCAGGCCATCTGGCCCTGGGGCCTTTTGGCCTGCCATATTAGCTATCGCCAGTTGTAGCTCTTCCAGCGCAAGCGGTGCCTCTAATCCCTCCTGGTCTTCCTCTGATAACTGGGGGATCTGCAGTCCTTCAAAAAAGGTCTCCATTTCTCCTTCTACACCACTATGCTGCGTGCTACTATACAACTGTTGATAATACTTTCTAAAGACTTCTACTATTTCCGAGGTTCCACTCTTAATTTCCCCTTCCTCATCCTGAATTGCTGGAATGACAGATAGAGGAGCGTTAGCCCTAGTTATTAGGGCCAGGATTCTACCCACTCTCTCACCCTCCCCAAAGAAGGACTGCCTTTGGAACAGCCTTTTGTTTTCCGCCTTTCCCAGCAGCAGCTTTTTATACTCTTCCTGTCCTTCCAGCCATTCTTTGTGTCTCTCCGAGGTTGGGTTTTCCACGTAGCTAACCTCTACCCTTTTCACCTTCTCCCTTGCTGCCACCTCCTTGGAACGTGATTGTTTT
This sequence comes from Rana muscosa, assembly GCA_029206835.1. Classification (NCBI taxonomy): domain Eukaryota; kingdom Metazoa; phylum Chordata; class Amphibia; order Anura; family Ranidae; genus Rana; species Rana muscosa. The sequence goes on from CM055118.1 coordinate 998,337,602, forward strand.
TTGATGAGTGAAATTTTTTGAATCAAGATTCCTCTCAGGAATGCTTTCAACGTATCCCATATAACCCCTCCTGAAGCTGAGCCTTTGTTCAAGGCTATAAACTCCATTATACTAGCAGTTATCGCCCCCGACTCTTTAATTATTTTCAACCAAAATGGGTTTATCTTCCAGTCCCTTTTGCTGCGGCCGATACCTGTCATGATTTCAAAAGTCACTGCTGAGTGGTCCGAAATACTTCTGGGTTCGTATTCCACCTCCCCACCTCACCCAGTGCTTCTTCATTACAAAGTACAAAATCTATCCTGGACAGTGTCGCATGCGTTTTTGAATAGCAGGAGAACTGTCTTTCCCCCGGGTGTCTTCCCCGCCACACGTCCACCAGCCCCGTCTCCCCACAAAATTGGAGAAGGGGGCTGCCAGGCGTGCGAGCGGCGAAGGCCCCAGCTGGGAGTCTATCCAAATTTTTGTTCATTGTCATATTAAAGTCCCCCGCCACTATAACAGGTATACCCGTCTTATCCATAACGAATTCCATTAACTCCCAAAGTATCTCTGTGCTAAACGGAGGAGGGATATAAATGTTAGCCACCACATAGTCCCTGGTCTCTATCCGACAAAAAAGAAATATATAACGTCCCTTCGAGTCCACCTTGCTCTGCCTGCAAGAGAACACCAGTCCAGAATCCACCAGTACACTTACCCCCTTGAATAGGAGGTGTATGTGGAATGGTATTGTACCCAGTATCTCTTGTGTTTTAGTGCACTAGTCGTCTCCCTGTCCAGGTGCGTCTCCTGCAGGCACAATATCATAACATTACCCGCTTCCGCTGTTGAAAAAATTGCTTGTTTTTTGACCGGGTCTTTTACCCCCCGGACATTCCATGAGCACACCTTTATGCTTCTGGCTAAATTTGGGGTTTTACTCCTGTTTTCCTTACTGTCTATCATCTACCCCTTTTATCCCAATTTTCACAAAGTGTCACCATAAACACCATATTCCTTGTGTTTAATATTCCCCTTCAAAAAATTATATGTTCCTTGTGGATACCCCCTTGTGTGCTTGTGCCCCACCCCAACATTCTTCCCCCACCCCCCTTTCCTTAAAGTCACACCTCGTCACTCATTCCCATACCTTTCCCTCCCACCCAACCTCCCTTCCCTCCGCCCTCTCACCCCTTCTTTGCCCTTTTTGGGAACCCCTTTGAGGGCTTCTTAAGTGACCGTAACTACCCTTTAGGATGTGTTTTGCTATCTTTCCTACATAAAAGTGTACATTTCTATATCCCCATCTTTGTGCAAATCTCAAAACATTCAGAACAACAAAAAAATACACTTTGATCCACTCCATTTCCTTTACCACACTTTTGAGCCAGTCTTCCATGTATTTAATAGGATGGTTGCCTTCACTTTTCTCGGGGAGGCCTAGCACCCTTACATTCTTCCTGCGTAATCTGTTTTCCATGTCGTCGATTTTGCTAACGCACATGCTCAGCTGATCTCTCATTACTTTCATCTCTTTTTCCAACGGGCTAACTTCATCTTCCAACTGGCTGAGTCTCTCCTCTAGCACTGTGGTCCGAGTTCTAATTCCCTGTACATCATGTTTAAGTACAGACATGTCCTCTTTAATTTCTTTCAGCTGACCGAAAATTTCAGATAATGATGATTTACAAATGTTAATTGCTTGGAAGATTGCTTTCATAGACGGCTCCTCCTCCTCCGCTGCACCGGTGGTTACCTCCATTGTTTCTGTCGGTGCCTTTTTCTTTGCTTTCTTTGTCCCTGGATTATTTATAGTGGTTGCCGTAATTACGGTGGTTACCGGTGTCGCTGGCGCTGATACTGGTACCTGGCCTTGGCCTTGGTTTTTCCTCGGGGTGTTTGGCTGTGACCCCCCTGCAAGCCTTTTGGGAGTTTGGCCGGCTGTTTGTACCGGGATATGTGTAAATTTCTCCAGCTTTGCTGCAGCCGCAGCTGCTGCCTGGCTTGCCTTTGACCCCCGCACTCTTCCCCATTTGTGGGTAAGTCAACCTTTGGGGAGGCCTTATGGCCCTCTGCGCCCTCCGCTCTCTTGGGATTTCTGGTTGGGACACTGTGGGTTCCTCTTCTGGAACAGACATGGCAGCTTCCACTGTTTCCAAAACATTTAACTCAGGAGCAGGAGAATACACAGAACATCCTGGATCCTCCTCTGGGAGTGAGTCGAGAGCATCTTCCCATGAGTCTGATAGAGGGCTGGATGGAACGAATTCAGTAGCTTCTGCATTCAGTGTACTGTCTATGGTGTCTCCCAAAGGTGGGAGGTCTATAGCAGAAGTCACTGGGGCCTGGGAGGGCCATAGCCATTCCAGCTCTTCCCTTTCATCCTCACTAGGTTCAGAGACACCTGTTTCTTCGGACCGAGATGCCTGAGACCGGGTATTTGGCCTAGGGTATCCAGGGTGGACGTTGGCTCAGAGGAATCCTTCACAGGGGGTATCCGAACTGCTTCGGCAAGTGGAAGTATATGGTTCCGGTGCCAAGTCTTCAAAGGCCCTACCTTTCCCTCTGGCTTCAGCTGATAGACTGGTAGGTCGGGCAACTTCTTGCAAATAACATATGGCTCAGGCCTCCATCTATCTGCAAGCTTGTGCTTCCCAGGGACTCCCAAGTTTCGTAACAACACTCTGTCCCCAGGTTGCAGCTCTTGAATCCGGACCTTCAGGTCGAAGTTTTTCTTCTTGCGGGGTCCCCGTTGATCGGAAGGTGCTTGGGCCTGCTCATAGGCCAACTGTAAACTGTGCCTCAACCGGTCCACATAGCCTTTGTGAGAAGTGGCAGAGGAATGGTCTATGGAGGTGCCAAAGACCAGGTCTACGGGTAGTCTTGCTTCTCTCCCGAACATGAGTCGGTAGGGAGAGTACCCTGTAGCATCACTTGTTGTACTGTTATAAGCATGCACAATTGCTGCTATGTGCCTACTCCAGTGCTGCTTCTTTTCACTTTCTAGAGTTCCCAGCATGTTGAGTAGGGTTCGGTTGAACCTCTCCGGCTGGGCATCCCCTTGTGGATGGTAGGGAGTGGTTCGGGTCTTCTTGATCCCTAAGGAGTCCAAGAGCTTCCGGATCAGCCGACTTTCAAAGTCCCTCCCTTGATCCGAGTGGAGTCGCTGTGGTAGCCCATAGTGCACAAAGTATTTCTCCATGAGTACCTTGGCCACTGTGGAAGCCTTCTGGTATTTGGTTGGGAAGGCCTGGGCATACCGGGTGAAATGGTCGGTTACCACCAGAACATTTCCTAGTCCACTCAAGTCGGGTTTGAGGCAGAGGAAATCAATGCACACCAAATCCATTGGGCCTTGACTTTGCAGGTGGCCCATTGGGGCAGCTTGATGAGGTAGGGTTTTCTGCTGAATGCAGCGTGCGCATGAATGGCAGTATTCCTCCACTTCGGCCCTCATGCAGGGCCAATAGAACCGGCTTTTGACAAGTTGGAAGGTCCTTTCAGCTCCTAAATGACCATGATGGTCATGTAAGGCGACCAAGACAGTCCCCTGGTGCTTTTCAGGCAAGAACAATTGCCATTTGTCTTCCAGGTCATCAGAGGGGCCCCTCAGTGGGGGGGCGTGACCGGATGTGGATGTGGGACGTGGGAGGGAGAGAGTGAGAGAGTTCCTTCCCCTCTCCACGCTCCTCTCCCAACTAACCTCCACCCCCCGGCTGGGGGAGCGCCTGGACACCCGGAGAGGAATGGTAGCAGGCTTGGGCACATAGGAGCTCTGTGAGCGGTGGTTACCTGGAAGTAACGCTGGATGAGCGGAACGAGCGGATTGCGGGACATCAGCACGCTGCAAGAGAGAGAAGTGGCAGTGGCGTGAGAGACCCCCACAGCCCTCCCTCCCCCTTCTAACGGGAGGTAATGAACCCCGGGACCAGCACAAACATCAGGCGCAGGAAAGGGACACGGCACATGCAACTTATATGAGGAGTGTCGGTTTGTCCCTCTCATCCCCTTAGTGGAGACTGGATGGTCGGTGCGGCAGTGTGGCTGGGTGAGAACTTTCCTTTTTTTTTTCTTGGGGGATGGCCCCACTGTACCCTCTCTGTAGTGCAAATACAGGAGGCATAAAACTTCAGAGGTTTAGATTTTATAGTGGACAGGGAGTGGAGTAAAACAGTCCTCCCTTGCCCCCCCTCTCTCCCCCCTCTCCTTTTTTGTTTTTGCCATGCCAGGAACATTGTCGGTAATGACGAGGAAAGAGGGGGCTTGTATGGGCACCGGGACACAGCAACAGGCCCACAGTGTCCCAACCAGAAATCCCAAGAGAGCGGAGGGCACAGAGGGCCATAAGGCCTCCCCAAAGGTTGACTTACCCACAAATGGGGAAGAGTTCGGAGGACACTGTGGCAACTGCCAGAAGGAGTGCAAAAAGCCCTGATCCCTCCACTGTTCATTTGGTCGAGGGCAACCCCAACTCACCCCCTGGTACAGTTAGGCAGGCCACTTATGACAGTGTGACCTGTGGGCAAGGAAGTTTACCCTCTCATTTTTGGTGGAAACTTCCTCTGCCGACATCATACGCAGCTTTGTCCAATGTCGTGCGTAGTGTATGTTGACAGTTATCTTTGGGGACCAAAGAGTTTAAGTGGGGGGAGTGTGTAGCAGGGTCTCCGTTGAGGCCCCATGGACTATGTTACCCAGAATCCCGTTTGGCACCCAGGGTGCATTGGGCTGCCGCAAAGACTCATGGGTGGGGTATAAAAGGGGAGGGCGAGGCTAGGCCCGGCCTCTTTGGACACTGCGTGGTTGGAGAGAGGACTTCCTGTGTGGACCTGCTGCGAGTGCAAGGCCCAAGGCCTGGGCCTTGCGAAGTTCCAGAGAGCCTTCCACCCTGCTGCAGAGCCTGTGCAGCTGTATCCATCTACCTGCTCTGAAATTGTCAGTTGGACGAGAGATCTGGCGGTGACAGATCCTGCTTGTGTGGACGCAGCGGTGGGAGTCCCAGACTAGGATTGAGTCGGGAGGGGTGAGAGAGCACCTGCTCACAACCATAACTGAGTTCTTTATTAGGCCTATTGACTGCCTCGGCCCATAGTGTATACTTGTTCCTTTTCTGTTAGGAGACTAGTAGCAGAACTGAGTAACATTAGTCTCCTGGGAGTTGCTTCCATTGCCCTAGACCCTTATTGGATTAAAAATTGTTGTTCCTGTATGTGCACCACCGATCGTCTTGCATGCGAAGATTCCTCCTTTAAAGACTGAGCTTTAACTGGGTCAGGCCTGACCAAGGGGGGGGGGGGGGGTTTATAGCATTGCTTGGCGCCATATTGCTAGCGGGGAGTATAGCTATATGTTAGTGTGTGATAGAACTTTATGCACTATAGTTAACTAGTGTCAGTATTATTGCAGGGCTCTGCATGCATGTGTTATATGTGATATTGATAGTTACCCCTTTTATTCACAAGTAAACCTTTTACAGTTAATCAATCTGGTATTGGAGTCTATTAATATATCTTGCCACTGTTTAAATGTATGGGGAATTGTACATGAATTGGTATAGAGCTATACAAATATACCACCCCTAGACTAACTGTGCCAGAGAAGGGTTGAGTAGATTGCCGGGGGTTGGCTGTGCTGTGTACAGGGCCCAAAAGAAAACCAGCGGCTCTCTTAGTTTGGGGGTATCGCTACATTGGTAATAAAATACAGAATCGGTCACCGATCTTATGCCAACTGTATCAAAATTCTTTCATAATCTCCTTCCTGATAAACCAAAGTCAGCTTTCACCTGTGATAGAATCCATAGGGCCCTCCGCCCTAAACCCACACCTGATAAACCGCCTAGGGATATCATCATGTGCTTGAAGGATTTCCTGGTCAAAGAGGATATCATGCGAGCAGCTAGGAACTCTCCTAACATAGATTTGGATGGCAAAAGAATTCAAATATACCCTGACATCTCCCCAGCCACATTAGACAGGAGACGTAGGATGAAGGAAGTCACTAATGTTTTACAAACAGCAAGGATAAGATACAGATGGGGCCTTCCTTTCAAGCTCACCGTCCCACACAATGGTTCTACATATACGGTTTATAATGTGATTGAGGGAAAAGAACTGTTGGTGAAACTGGGCTTGTTGGATCCGGAACCTCCTAACCGCCCGCCATCAACCCCCAGATCTTCCCCGATATGGTCAACACCTTCCTCACACCGCAACCAAAAAGACCAAAGAGATCAGAGACGCTGGAGACAATCATTTCAGGACCAGAATCCCTGATCAATGCCTCTACTCCAGAAACCCTGGAAATATGATCTTAAATAAGAGGCTGCTTTTATCACATAATGCCGGAGTTTCTACTGTTTGAGGAGACTGCAGTACGTCTGAGTAACACCGTCTCATATTCCTCAGAAATGACTACTACTGTTATCATTCGGTTTGACTCCCATTGCAGAAAGAACTTTTTAGACATGGGAAAGTGGACTCTAAATTACTTACCTCCCTTTTCATAGGCTACCGGATGTCCTGTCTCATAGACTGATGTAGAAACCCGGCAGAACTCCCGAATATTATCATCTTATTTTCATTTCAATCCCCTCAAAAATGACTCTCCTCAATGTTGATTATTTTATATGTTTCCCTTACATAGCAAACTTTATACCTGACAGCAATGCCTCTCTACCCTCTATTGGTAGTTACACAAATTTCATGTTTTTCTAGGATGCCTGCTACATCCGTCGTAGTTAGTTTGTCCCCCGGTTCTGCTCTCCGGGATGGAGCCACAGCTCTCGCTTTTAGAGATGCGGTGCCCTTCCAGGTTTGCAGGAATTGGACTTATTTGTCCTCTTGTTGCTTACGCAAGTTTTTTTGACAGGTCATATCTTGTCCCCTTCTTAGTTCTGTTCATGTTTCTCATTTTTGAAATTTTAGCCCATAAGGCTTATAATGTTTTCACTTTTAAAAAAGGAAGTACTGTTATCTACGTACGGGTATTGATGTTAGACATAGATTTCATAACTCTAGACTGCTTTGGTAATCACATAAGGTATAATGTACATTACTCAGCTAGTATATCACCCCTTTTTCTTACAATACCTCTGGTCACAATCACAACCTTAGCTTTAGACTTAGTCACTATCTATATCCAGAACTTACATTACACATATAACCCAAGCTTGTTATCTCTCCAACACGGAATCATAAAGCCTCACACCCTTAACCGTTTCAATGGGTTTTAAAATAATATCGCACAACGTGCAAGGTTTCAATTCTCCCCACAAACGTAAAAAGGCTTTTCAGCATTATAAAAGAATAGGAACAGACGTCATACTCATTCAAGAATCCCACTTTTGCACGACCAATCACCCGAAATACTTTGATAAAGCATACAACCAAGTATACTATACAACATTCCACAATAAGACTAGAGGAGTTGCAATCTTCATACGCAACTCGATCATATTTGATATTCACAGCATATTCAGAGACAGGAGTAGAGTCGCACCCTCATCTAAGGCATTTCCAAAGTCCCTGAACCGCTCTCTCAGTAATTTTCAACTTATGGACTCATGGAGAGCTCACAATGTCGGCATCAAGGCGTACACTTACTATTCACATCCCCATAATGTTTATGCCAGATTGGATTATATATACTGCACCCCTATCCTGTTAGCAAACTCTTCTAAAGCTGTCATTCACCCCTGCCCGTGGTCGGATCATGATATTACCTATCTTGAATCCACTTATATTGGTCTTAAACCATCCCCTTTCAACTGGCGTCTAAATGACTCCTTACTATCTGATCCTACAATAGCGCAATCTGTCTCCACACATATAGAGAATTATTTCACTGAGAATATTAATGACGAAACACCTCCCTCCTCTATCAGGGTAGCCCACAAGGCAGTCCTACGAGGTCAATTAATCAGTCTCGCTGCCAAAAAAAATAAAGAAAGGCTCTCAGACATTAGATGTCTTACTAAAGAACTCGATAACTTATACAACAAATTACAACACAACCCATCCCAGGATCTTACAGATCAGATCAAATCCAAACGCCTTGCCTTAGACCAAATTTTATCTGCTAACACTGAAAAATCCCTCAGATTCTCTAAGGCTAAATTCTTTCTCCATAGCAACTCCTCCTCCGCTATGTTCACCAGAAAACGTAATCAAGCCAACAATCCACCTCATGTATATAAACTTAGAGATAACGCAGGTAACATCGTTACTCACCCACAAGAGGTGCTGAATATCTTCTCCTCTTTTTACAAAGCCTCCTTTCAGGTCCACAATCCCAACCTAATCAGTCCTCCAAAATTTGGTTAGATGATATCCCTTTACCCTCCCTCAATACCCAACAGATAGAATCTCTCAGTGCACCATGTACAGACTTAGAAATAATAAATATAATTAAATCCCTTAAGACTTCTACAGCCCCAGGCCCGGATGGCTTCTCCTCCACATATTATAAAAAATTTGCATCTCTATTAGCCCCCAACTTATCTAAACTCTTCAATTACGTGCTAGACGGACATCATTTCCCAAAAGAAATGCTCTTGGCGAACTTATCTTTAATACCCAAGCCGCTTAAAGACCACTCTCTCCCGCAAAATTTCCGCCCCATTTCCGTTCTCAACAATGACTTAAAAATCTTTGGGAGACTTCTCGCAGATAGATTGGCAGCAGTAATCACTAGCTTAGTGCACATAGATCAAACAGGATTCATTCCTGGATGCCAAATAACGGACAATATTAGGTTGGTGACCAACATCATACAAGATGCCAACATACACTCCAAAGAACTTTGCCTCCTCAGCCTAGATATCCACAAGGCCTTCGACAGCGTATCTTGGTCGTACCTTAATCATATCTTACCCAAATTCGGTATCCCGGATAAGTTCCTCTATGGCTTTAATGCACTATATCACTCCCCCCAGACCCGTATAAAGATCCCAGGACATAACTCAGAATTCTTTCCTCTTAGTAGGGGAACTAGACAGGGATGCCCTCTATCCCCACTCCTGTTCGCACTAGCAATGGAACCCCTGGCCCACAAAATTAGAAACAGCCCTGATATAAAAGGAGTGGTCAAGGGTAAAGATGAGTACAAAATTAGCCTTTATGCGGACGATGCATTAATCTTCCTTACTGAACCTCACATATCTATTCCCTCCCTTCTTAAAGAGTTGAAATCATTTCATAGCATATCGGGTTTAAAAATTAACATGAATAAATGCTCTGCCCTACCCATCAATCTCTCTGAACACTCAAAGACCATGTTGACAAAAAATTTCCCTTTCATATGGTGCCCTCACTCGTTTAAATATCTTGGTGTCTCTATCACCTCCTCACACAGCCTACTATTTAAAACCAATTATATCCCTCTATTCAATAATATATCTACACTCCTCAAGACCTGGTCAACCCTTCATATCTCATTTCTAGGCAGAATTTGTGCCATTAAAATGACAATTCTTCCCAAACTACTATATTACTTCTGTACCCTTCCCATTAACATCCCTAAAACTAAACTTGCTTCTCTCCAAAAAGAAATCAATAAATTCATATGGTCAAACAAGAAACCTAGATGCAGCCACGCACACATGCACAGACCTCAAACTATGGGCGGGATGGGTCTCCCGAACCTGTGGCATTATTTTCTTGCCGCCAAGCTTTCTCAGTTAGCTCAATGGTTCTCGCCCCTTCAATGTATCCCTTGGAAAAAGTTTGAATCATCCTCAATCTCCCCCTGGTATCTACAGGGAATCCTATGGTCCAGAACAACCTCATACAGCAAACTATCCAAATACAATGTAATTGTAGCTCACTACTACCAATTGTGGCTCAAAGCCCAACATACCTTTGAATTATCTTCACTCACCCCCCCCGGCTTCCTTCCTAGGTGACCCGAGATTTACCCATGCCTATGGAAATTGTCAATCTTTTGCCTATTGGATCAATAACAATCTTACTACACTCAAATCTTTACAATCTAAATGGGAATTCTCCTCATTCACCGCTTTGCAAGATAAATATGGCATTCCCCTATCCGAATTTCAACACTACAACCAAATCAAAGCTTTCTATGCAGAATATTACTCTCTCTCCATCATTCCCACTGTAACAATCTTTGAACGGATTTGCATATCTTCATCTAGAGATAAGGGCATCATATCCCGCCTATACAACCATCTCAACACTTTTCACTCACCTGACAAGTCCGTTCAAATGCTCCATTGGGAATCGGACATAGTTAGCACCTTCACAGTGGATGAATGGCATAGCATGTCAGATAATCTACGTAAGAGTAACAAAGCTATCTCCTTCAGAGAGACTCCCACAAAAATATTCTCTAGATGGTATCTCACCCCGTCCAAACTTCACACCTTCTATCCCTCAATCTCCCCAAACTGCTTTAGGGGTTGTTCAGAACCAGGCAATATCCTACACATATTTTGGAGCTGCAAACACCTACTTCATACATGGCGCAACGCAGTAGAAATCTTTGAAAACTCCACCAAACAGAGGTTCCCCATATCTCCACAAATATGCCTTTTATATGCTAAGGTTCCTAATATTCCAATCCCTTGCATGAGACTCTTTCACACTTTATGCAGCTCCATCCAATGGATGATTGCCTCTAATTGGAGATCCAAAGATCTCCCTTGGTCGCAGGTACTGGATAGGATGGAGATGATGAAACTTTCGGAGAGAATCTATCACACTCTCCATGATACCTTCCATGTATATGAAAGGAAATGGTCATATTGGCGTACAACATAACTTAACAATTTAGTCCCTAAGGCTCCACTTACACTCTTTTGTGATACCCTGAAATCTTGACCTATAGTGCTTGTTTTGTGTGTTAGTGACATATACCCGTGAACTATATCTTTGTACCTTTTTACTATGTCTACAACCAATATTTGCATATAAGAACTCTGCGTTTTTTATATTGATTACCTTTATCAACACCTTATGTACCTGTACATTTGAACTTCCAAATAAAACTTTGTAAACAAAAAAAATACAGAATGTTGCACAATATTTGCCTCCTTTCTTCCATGATCAATTCATTGATGGAGTTGTTATATGGGAGGTTTTTTTTTAGTCCATTGCTGCCTTAAAGATTTCAAGTTTTTGGTTGGAGGACCTTATTTTCAGTATGTCACATTTCACTCTATCCTTTTGTTTAAGTAGTCAATGTAGTAAGGCGAGTGTGCCACCACAAGGGGAACAATTGTGGAATTGAGGAATAGAGTGGATTTCTATATTTACCAGGAACAGAATGGAGTCCCTTATACACCAGTGGGGAGGATTGTCGGTTGCACTTTATTGTTGGACAGATTCACATGTTTTTGACCATTTGCAGTGACTTTTGATGTTTCTGCACAGTTTTGGGTTGCACAATTATACTTTATTATCACTTGATTGAAGGAGTTTTTTGTATATATAGCATACATTTTTATATAATAATTATAATAAAGATAGTTAACCACTTCCCATCTGTAGTACATCCCTGTATGTCCTTGGGTTTGAGTGGTTATATGGCTGCAGCTGCAATCATGACCCCTGTATCTTTTTTTTATTTCCAGCCGGTGATGCTGAATAAAGTTAAAGCAATCCGAGCAGCTAAAAAGCCGCTGGATCAATTTTACATGCGGCAGAATGTCCCACCACTCCCACCGCCTTCCCAAGCTCCCCAGTGCTTGTGCACAAAGGCAAATGCATCCATCCATCGAGCACTGATATGTAAACGGTGTTCACATCACACATGTGAGCTGGTGCCTTGAATGTTATAGGGAGAGCAATAACTATAGCTCCAGACCTCATGTGTAACTCTAAACTGGTAACCTGTAAAGGCTTTTAAAGCATTGCCTATGGAGATTTTTAACCACTTCCATACCGGGCCATTGTAAAATGATGCCGGGAGGAACAGTCTCTCCCTCCAGGTGCACGTCATATGACGTCCTGGGCTTTGTGGGGGGGATATCTGAATGATGCCTGCAGCTAGAGGCATCATTCAGATATCCTTATCTTCTGCCGGCGATTCTGCGCACCATAAGAACAATCATAGCGGCAGTTCCGCCGCTTGATCGTTCTTATAGGCGGCGGGAGGGGACATCCCCCCTCCCGCCACCATCCGGTGCTTCTCCGGGCTCTCCCGTTCCATCGGAGACCCGGAGAAAGAATCGTCTGGCGCCGGTGGTTGGTCACATGACGAGCATAGAGATGACTGGTGACCAGATGGTCACCAGTCATTTCTATGACCGTCGGAGGCCCGGGCGCGATGTGATGACATCACGCCCGGGCGGCTGAAAGCATGAGATCGGTGATTTATTTTTCCCGATCTCATGCTTTCCAGCCTGGAGGAGAGATGTGGGGTCTTATTGACCCCACATCTCTCCATAAAGAGGACCTGTCACACACCATTCCTATTACAAGGGATGTTTACATTCCTTGTAATAGGAATAAAAGTGATCCAAAAAAAAAAAGTGTAAAACAATAAAAAAAAGTAAAAATAAATAAAAAATAATAATAAAAAAATGTAAAACGCCCCTGTCCCCAATAGCTCGTGCTCAGAATCGAACGCACACGTAAGTCCCGCCCACATATGTAAACGCCGTTCAAACCACATATGTGAGGTATCGCCGGGTGTGTTAGAGCACATGCAACAATTCTTGCACTAGACCTCCTCTGTAACTCTAACCTGGTAACCTGTAAAAATTGGGGGGTGGGGGGTGTCAGGCCAGCGCCCCCCCCCCCCCCCGCGCTCTCCGTGACTGAAAGGAGACAGCGCCGCCGCCGCGGGTTTAACAGCAGATTGCGCGGTGACAGAACATGTCTGTTCTGTCACCGCATGATGCTGCTGTTAAACCCGCGGCGCTGTCTCCTTTCAGTCACGGAGGGGGGGGGGGCGAGCAGGTAGTGGCTTTGCAGGGGGGGTGCGAGCACATCTTCTCTCACGGCTCAGTCTCGGGCAGCGGCTGTCAGCCGAGCAGTATGAAGCCGCCTCCCCCTCCTCCTTTATGTCTATACAGTGCTGTGCATGAAGGAGGAGGGGGAGGCGGCTTCATACTTGTCGGCTGACAGCCGCTGCCGAGACTGATCAGAGCCTTGAGAGAAGGGGATCGTTGCGCTGGTCCCAGATGTGCCGACTGGCTCGGGTGTGGCTCGCACCCCCCCTCCCTGCAAAGCCACTACCTCTGGCTCTCTGTCAGTTCTGAGGTACATTATGGGACTGTAGGGGGGTCTGTATTGTTAGGGGGTCTGTGGTCTGTAGGGGGGGTCTGTATTGTTAGGGGGTCTGTAGGGGGGTCTGCACTGTAGCTGGAGTCTTAACTGTAGGGGGTCTGCATTGTAGGGGGGTCTGCACTATAGGGGGATCTGCATTGTAGGGGGGCCTGTACTGTAGGGGGGTCTGCACTGTAGGGGGGTCTGTGTAACATGCAGGGGGTCCAGAACTGTTGAGGGGGTGTCTATGTAACATACAGGCATCTAGAGGTGCAGGGTACTGTGTAATGTAAAGGGGTCCAGAGCTGTGGGGGGCTGTGTAATGCAAAGGGGTCTAGAGGTGCAGGGTGCCGTGTAATGTAAAGGGGTCCAGAGGTGCAAGGGCTGTGTAATGTAAAAGGGTGCAGGGTGCTGTGTAATGTAAAGGGGTGCAGAGGTACAAGGGCTGTGTAATGTAAAGGGGTCCAGAGGTGCAGGGTGAAGTGTAATGTAAAGGGGTACAGAGGTGCAGGGTACTGTGTAATGTAAAGGGGTCCAGAGGTACAAGGGCTGTGTAATGTAAAGGGCTCCAAAGGTGCAGGGTGCAGTGTAATGTAAAGGGGTCCAGAGTGCTGTGTAATGTAAAGGGGTCCAGAGGTACAAGGGCTGTGTAATGTAAAGTGGGCCAAAGGTGCAGGGTGCAGTGTAATGTAAAGGGGTCCAAAGGTGCAGGGTGCAGTGTAATGTAAAGGGGTCCAGAGGTACAAGGGCTGTGTAATGTGAAGGGGTCCAGAGGTGCAGGGTAATGTAAAGGGGTCCAGAGGTACAAGGGTTGTGAAATGTAAAGGGGTCCAGAGGTGCAGGGTGCAGTGTAATGTAAAGGGGTCCAAAGGTGCAGTGTAATGTAAAGGGGTCCAGAGGTACAAGGGCTGTGTAATGTAAAGGGGTCCAGAGGTGCAGGGTGCAGTGTAATGTAAAGAGGTCCAGAGGTGCAGGGTGCAGTGTAATGTAAAGGGGTCCAGAGGTGCAGTTGTGGAGAGGGGGTACACAGTAGTGACAAAAACATATTGAAGGATGCAGAGGTATGCAGGGGGCACAGTGGGGTGTTTTTATATTTTAAGGTGGGGGGGTGCCAGATATAGGATCCGCCCCGGGTGCCAAATGCTCTAGGTACGCCCCTGTGGGGTAGATCAGTATTTTGACTTGATTTGTGAGTTGACCAAAATAAATGACTTGACTTGACTTGCTTGACTTCTAGCAGGGACTCGACTTGACTTGACTTGAATGTTAAGACTTGAGACTTGCTTGTGACTTGCACATGTGTGACTTACTCCCATGTCTGGTACTGATCACTCATTCATACATGAAGCATAGTAAACAGTGTTTACTATGCTTCAGTTTGTGAATGAACAGGAAGCCGCTCAGCACAGAACACTTTCCATTCATTCACTGTCCAGTGAGGCTGCAGAGAAAGGGACTGGGGAAACTCGGTCCTTTTCTCTGTCTCAAACAAGACCCCTGATATTTCACCAAGGCGCCCCAAAGGAGTACCAAAAAATAAATAAAAAAAATTGTAAAAAATTACAAATAAAAATAAACTACTGACACCGTCCACTGCATTACTGACACTGTCCACTCAGCAATCATTTATCAGTCAGGTTTCAATGATTCCTGGTCATAAAAAAGGTAAAGAAATGGCTTAATGTTTCTCATAATGCAATTACTCTTTCGTCCATGGACCGACACAGCTTCTCTATTGACAAAGTGGGTATTATCCGTTAATTAGGAGTGACTAGGCAGAAAAAACTTGTAAAAAGTGTTGCATCACACCTTCTACAGTACCGCCCAGGGGGCGGACCCTCTGGGTATACCCTCTCAGTCTGCATCTTCGCAGATCAGTTTTTTTCTGTCTAGCAAGGAGTAGGACATGGCTCCCTTCGGGCCCATTGGTCCAGGGAAAAAAGATATATATATATATATATATATATTTTTTGCTACATTTGTTGTTTCCTGCGATCTTCGATCAACTGCCGACTGGGTGACAGGCTGGATCCTCGATCCTTGTAGTCTCCCCAGTTTCGGCCATCGAGCGTGTGCCGACCCTAGCTACGCGCTGGGTTTTCCACGACATGCCCGTCGCTCCACGGGTGGCCGGTGAGCTTATGCTCCAGGGCCTGCATTGGACCGGTCAGCTTCGGCTGACCTTACGGCCGAGTCGCAGCAGCCTGGCCGGTGAGCTTACGCTCCAAGGCTTGCATCGGACCGCTCAGCTTCGGCTGACCTTACGGCCGAGTCGCAGCAGCCTGTCCGGTGAGCGTCATGCTCCAGGGCATACATATGATCATCCCTTCTGGGTCCAATCACAGCATGCCTGGCCAAAAGTCACCTTCCGTGCGCGGACGATGATCTGTTTGGAATGTCTTCCAGCAGAATACATGCAGGATAGGTAAGTAAAACTCCCCTGCCTCGGCTGGGTGATTTAGCTGGACATTCCTGGAGAGATCAAGTAAGTGGTTGTGGCCCCTTTCTTCCCTCTCTCCCTGCCTTTCCCTCCTCCCTGGGCTTCTAGCTAAATGTTGCTGGGGGTCACCTAGGGGGTCCCACTGGAGCGGGGCTGGCTGTAACTAACATTTAAAAGAAATGTCATTTTTTCTCACCTGTGTTTGTGTCCTTCCTCCTCCATGCTGTCGGCGGCCATTTTGAGGTGGTCCATGCCAAGTTTGGCCTCTTGTGACTGCCCGGCGGCCATCTTCCTGTGGTTCGGCCACACTCACTGGCCCCTATCAGCTGATCGGCGGCCATGTTTGTCCACCCTGTATGCAGATATTGCCGTTCGGCGGGCATCTTTTTGTGGGCTATGGCTGCTTGACCTCTATCTTCTGTCGGCGGCCATTTTCTTAGAGCCCACATTATCTTCCATACAGACGTTTTTGGCAACCATTTTTCGAGAGCCTCCGGCCTCTAGGGTGCATTACACTGGCGCGAAAATTCACACAGGAAGTGCTGATAAAAGAAGCAGACTGACGCAGCAGCAGTGGGACAGCATCACAGGCGCAGCATAGCAGTACCTATCCAGGGTGGTGAGTTCTCTGGGTGACCCAGCCTCTCTGCAGCACAGGAGGGTGGCCTATTGATATCTTGCCTGGAGCCCTGTGGGTGTCAGCGTGTGGTCAGCATGGCATCTGAGCCAGATGTCTTCTCCCCTGAAACACCAGATTTAGCAGCTGGTGTCCCTGAGGTGTCTATGGACGCTATGTCGGCAATCCTAGAGGCGTTTGCTGCCAGGGTGGAAGCAGCACACGGGAATACAGGGGGTAATAAACGCCCCCGTCCCCTGCAATCTTCTGGGGATATTTCTGATGCAGAACCAGGTCCAGCTACGGCTCATGGCCCAGATTCTGATGCATCAGAGACTGCAGACCGTGACCGATCGGACAGTGAGGAGGACTCCAAGTCCAGGTCAGTACGTGAGACGGCTTTGGTATCTGACCTTATTACTGCAGTGCGGGATACGCTAAAGTTGGAAAAGACTGCAGAAGTAGCAGATACTCCAGTCCCCTTTGGGTTTCGTAAACCTGCCCGCACTGCTAAGGTGTTCCCTTGTGTGTCTTATTTTGACAAACTCTTATACAAGGAATGGGAGAACCCACTGAGGGTCTTTACAGCCCCAAAGAGGTTTGCAGTACGGTACCCCTTTGAGGAGAGTTTTCTGAAGATATGGACCTCTCCCCCTATAGTGGACCCTTCGGTGTCCAGACTTAATAGAGCCACCACTATTCCAGTAGAAGGGGCTCCTGTTTTCAAGGACCCTGTGGATAAGAAGGCTGAAGCACTCGCTCGCTACCTATACTCAGTGGTAGGCTCGGCAGTACGCCCGGCATTGGCGGGGGCCCTAGTGTCTCAGACACTTACTGAATGGGCAAAATTGCTACTCCAGGGGTTAAAGGAGCGAGATGCTCCTCCTAATGAGATAACTTTGGCCGACCAGTTGGTCCAGGGCCTTAAGTTTGTCTGCGAGTCAGACATGGATACTTTTCCCCTGCTGTCAAGAGCTTTGGTTTATGCAGTAGCAATACGCCGCCTGATCTGGCTAAAGGGCTGGTCTGCGGACCAGACTTCCAAGAAAGCCCTGTTGGATCTGCCTTTTAAGGGCGACAGACTTTTTGGGGCTTCTCTGGATGACATCATCAAGGATGCCACAGGAGGTAAGAGCACTTTGCTTCCCCAAACTAGCAAGGGTAAGGGACCACGCCAAGGGCAAGGGCCCTCCTTTACTGCACGTAAGCGGTTTTTTCGCCCCCTTAAGGCGACAGGGAAAAGACCCCAGGCCGATAAAGCTCCTGCCCAAGGACAGAAGCGTCCTTGGTCCCGCAGACCCAACAAGCCTGCGGACAAATCTGCGTCCACATGAAGTTCCGCCCCCACCCAGCTCTCGGGTGGGGGGACGTCTTCGCAAATTCGCGACTCAGTGGACTGCTCTAGTCTCCGACAGGTGGGTTTGCGAAGTAATCTCCTCAGGCTACAAGATAGAATTTCTCTCTTGTCCACCAGACAGATTCATCACCTCCAATCTCCAGCTACTACCGACCCGTCGGGAGGCCCTGTATGGGGCGGTCCAGGGTCTACTGGAACGCGGGGTAGTTATTCCAGTTCCAGAACAGGAACGGGGTCAGGGTTTTTACTCAAATCTGTTCATTGTGCCGAAGAAGGAGGGGGTTCGTCCAATCTTGGATCTCAGAGCCCTCAATTGCTTTGTGAAGGTACAAAGATTTCGGATGGAGTTGGTTCGATCTGTAGTCACAGCTCTCCATCCGGGGGACTTTCTGGCCTCCTTGGACATCAAGGACGCATACCTGCATGTCCCCATATACTCCAGACACCAGAGGTTTCTGCGATTTGCTATCGGGAAGAACCACTACCAGTTTGTGGCCCTCCCGTTTGGCCTTGCCTCAGCACCCAGGACGTTCACCAAGGTGCTCGCTCCGATTCTGGCACTTCTAAGACAGCGGGGTATCGCTATCACAGGTTACTTGGATGACCTTCTGCTGAAGGCCCCTTCAAGCTCAGAATTAGAGGTAAGCGTGTCCATTACCTGTCAGACTCTTCGAGACTGTGGTTGGATACTAAACACGCAAAAGTCAGTATTGGTGCCCACTCAACGCCTAGTGTACCTGGGGTTGATTCTGGATTCCTCAGAGGCAAAGGTATTCCTCCCTGTGGAGAAGTTGCAGACCCTCCGGGCTGCAGTACGGCAGCTGACTTCCAGGAATTGGTCGTCACTCCGTTTTTGCATGCGAGTGTTGGGCCTCATGGTAGCCTCCTTCGAGGCGGTCCCATATGCTCAATACCACACTCGAGTGTTACAGAAGGAAGTTCTGTCCAGATGGAACAGATGCCCTTCATCTCTGGATTATCAAATCCGAGTGAGCCACCTAGTCAGGAGATCCCTGGTATGGTGGCTGACAGCACCGGCTCTAATGGCCGGGAAGTCATTTCTTCCGGTTTACTGGATAGTGATCACGACGGACGCCAGCCTTACAGGTTGGGGGGTAGTCTGGGGTGTCCAGTCGGCGCAGGGTCGCTGGACCCCAGAGGAAGCCCTCCTGCCGATCAATGTCCTGGAGATCCGGGCGATCAAGCTGTGCCTCTTCAAATGGTCTCAGTGACTGCAAGGGCGTCCAGTCAGGATCCAGTCAGACAACGCCACAGCAGTGGCATATGTCAATCATCAAGGAGGAACAAGAAGCTCAGCTGCAGCATCGGAGATCGCTCGCATCCTGAAGTGGGCAGAGAGGAGCGTACCGGCACTGTCGGCCGTGTACTTTCCGGGTGTGGAAAACTGGCAGGCGGACTACCTGAGCCGCCAGATGCTGGACCAGGGAGAATGGTCCTTACACCCGGAGGTGTTCCAACTCCTCTGCCAAAGATGGGGCACACCAGACGTAGATCTTCTGGCTTCCCGACTCAATCGGAAGGTATTGAGATTTGTGGCCCGGTCAAGAGACCCATGGGCAGACGCAACGGACGCGTTGGTAGCATCGTGGGGTCAGTATCGGCTAATCTATGCCTTCCCTCCCTTAAGGCTTCTTCCTCTTCTGCTCCGCAGAGTGGAGGCAGAGGGAATTCCAATGATCCTAATCGCTCCAGATTGGCCTCAGCGTCCTTGGTACGCCGATCTAGTACGTCTGGTAGCAGACGTCCCCTGGCGCCTACCACTACGGAAGGACCTGCTATCGCAAGGTCCCATATTCCATCCTGCTTTACAGTCATTGGCTTTAACGGCATGGCTTTTGAGAACCAGGTACTGAGAGACCGGGGCCTGTCAGACTCAGTAATCTCTACTATGAGAAGTGCTCGAAAACCGTCCTCTAGGAAGGTCTATCACCGCACTTGGAGGGCCTACATCTCCATGTGTGAGGAAATTAAATGGCATCCGCGTACCTATTTGGTTTCCAGAATCCTGCTGTTTTTACAGCATGGGGTGGACCAAAGGCTTGCCCTAAGTACGATTAAGGGACAGATATCTGCCCTGGCTGTCTTTTTTCAGCGACCCCTGGCGACTCACTCTCTCGTGAGTACATTTGTGCAGGGGGTCCGACATGTGGCCCCTCCGGTCCGTCCCCCGTTACCTCCGTGGGACTTGAACCTGGTCCTCTCGGTGCTTCAGAAGGCACCGTTTGAGAATATTAGAGATATTCCCCTGTTGACACTTTCTCAGAAAGTGGTCTTTTTGGTGGCTGTTACGTCAGTTAGACGAGTCTCTGAGCTGGCAGCCTTGTCCTGCAAGGCTCCCTATTTGATTTTCCACAAGGATAAGGTGGTGCTGCGGCCGCAGCCTTCCTTTCTTCCGAAGGTCGTTTCGGCTTTTCATCTCAACGAAGACATTGTACTTCCATCCTTGTGTCCTCAGCCGTCGAATCCTAAGGAGTCGGCGTTGCATTCCTTGGACGTTGTCCGAGCTTTGAGAGTATACCTATCTGCTACCTCCCTGTTCCGGAAGTCAGTGTTTGTTTCGGTGGCTGGTCCCAGGAAGGGCCAAGCAGTCTCATCGGCCACCATCTCTAGGTGGATCCGACAGATAGTAATCCAGGCTTACGCCTTAAAGGGTCAGGCGCCCCCCTTTCCTGTCACGGCGCATTCGACCAGGGCAATAGGTGCCTCTTGGGCTTTCCGACATCAAGCGTCTGTTTCCCAACTATGTAAAGCGGCGACTTGGTCGTCCGCTCACACTTTCACAAAATTCTACAAGGTTGATGTAGGTGCATCTTCGGATGCCTCTTTCGGCCGCAAGGTTTTGCAAGCGGCTGTTTAGAGTTGCAACTCCTCCGTTGGAGGAGTGCTGTTTTTGTGTTTTGGGTGAAGTTTGTTTTTATGCTGTTACCACCCCTCGTTTTTTTCTCTGACACTGCTTTGGGACTGCTTTGTCAATAGAGAAGCTGTGTCGGTCCATGGATGAAAGAGTAAATAGGATTTTTTACTCACCGTAAAATCCTTTTCTCTGAGTCCATGGACCGACACCCCTCCTTTTAAGTTTGTACTGCTTTTTGACGAACTGATCTGCGAAGATGCAGACTGAGAGGGTATACCCAGAGGGTCCGGAGGGTATACCCAGAGGGTGTGATGCAACACTTTTTACAAGTTTTTTTCTGCCTAGTCACTCCTAATTAACGGATAATACCCACTTTGTCAATAGAGAAGCTGTGTCGGTCCATGGACTCAGAGAAAAGGATTTTACGGTGAGTAAAAAATCCTATTCTTCTGCTACAGAATACAACTATGTTCAATGACTCCTGCCCCCCCCCCCCAAATTTTTTCAGATTTTCTGCGCAAAATTGCAATGTGCTTTATTAAAGAAGTCTATATGTTGCTCATAATGCATGGAAAAACATTGTCGTAAGTTAGAAATGCATTGATAAAAACATACCTTAGAAAAAAAGGAATCATAGGATGCTAAATTCCATGCAGACAAATTTCCTGTCACAAAACAAAAATACATTAGTTTCAAATAAAGTCTATTTCTTCTAATAATTTGCCTTCTAACACTATTAGCCTTCTAATACTTAGTCAAAATGTCATCGCTAATCAGCGAGATATATAATAAAGGCATTTGATATGTATGCAATTTTCCTTCAATAATATTTAACCTTTTCACTGCCAGCAATGTAAATGTTACTTAGGTTAAAAAAGACACATGTCCATCCACTTCAACCAATGAACTATGGTGGAAGAGAAATGCTTGGAGCTGGCCAGCTCAGTAACCATTACAGTGAAAATATTCCTTTTTTCCATGTTGCTTTATCGACCATTAACTTTTAGCAAAATCATCCCTAGACTCTGCTGAAAAATTATTGGCTGTGACCATTGCTCACAGCCATTCATATCAACTATAATCCCAACCAATTGCAAATATGGGAGCATTTTCTAAAATGTTATTTTATAAAAGTGGAGTTTTTAAAACATACAAATATTTGTTATTTATGCACCCAATATGATTTTACTTTTTAAAAATTTAGTGGGAATAATATGTTGTGTTTGTGTGCGCTAATCATAGTTTTAGTGTATTTTGTTCTTTTTATTCTACAGGTCCTATACTTTCAGAAAAAAAGCTACAATGCCCACTCTGCACTAAATGAAATAAAAATGTTTTATATATATATATATATATATATATATATATATATATATATATATATATATATTGTGACAGCGTGCAGGTAAAATCACCAGGTTGCATCCAGGATGGAAGGTATATATATCCTAGATTCAGGCTTTATGCTGATTTATACAACTAGGGGGAGTGTGGGGAGTCTTGCAGGGGAAGAGTTAATGAGCCCAGCTGAAGTAAGTGGGCTCGTTAGGGCCTCTACAAGAACTTCCAGCATGCTAAGGGAGAGGCTCCAACCTGGAACCAGATCTGTGTGGATAGTCTGGGGAGTGTGATCTCTGTGCGGTGAGCCAAAGCCTGTGTGGTTATTATAAGAACTTAAAAAAAAAGGGATTTTTATAACAGCTTACCTGTAAAATCCTTTTCTTGGAGTACATCACGGGACACAGAGCGACTTAGTCATTACTAATGGGTTATATAGATTACCTTCAGGTGTTGGCACTGGCCAATTCCAAACCGGAAGTACCCTCCCCTATATAAGCCCCTCCCACCCGGGAGCACCTCAGTTTTGTAGCCAAGCAATAAGTGTCCCAAAAAGAGGGGTGGGAGCTCTGTGTCCCGTGATGTACTCCAAGAAAAGGATTTTACAGGTAAGCTGTTATAAAAATCCCTTTTTCTTTTTCGTACATCACGGGACACAGAGCGACTTAGTCATTACTAATGGGACGTCCCAAAGCAATGCCAAATGAGGGGAGGGATACATAAGCTGGGCGCCATCAGGCATGAGGCTCTTTTGCGGCCTGCAACACACTGCGCCCAAAGGCGACATCCTCCTGACTTGTGACGTCTACCTGGTAGAATCTAGTAAACGTGTGTACTAAGGACCATGTTGTGGCCTTACAGTACTTGAGCCAGGGAGGCTTGGTGATGCACTGCCCATGAAGTTCCAACTGCTCTTGTGGAGTGCGCCCTAACTTTGAACGGAGGCGGTCCCCTTTTCAAGCCATAGGCTTGTATTATGACCTGTCGAATCCACTTGGCTAAAGTAGATTTTTGATGCTGCCTGACCCTTTCTGGGGCCTTCCGGCAGAACAAACAAAGTATCCGTTCTACGAATCTGAGCAGTGGCTTTAAGATAAGCTTTAACTGCTCTTACTACATCCAAAGAATGCAATAACTTTTCCTCTACCGAACTAGGTTTGGGGAAAAAGGAAGGAAGAACCACATCTTGGTTCAAATGGAACCTCGATACCACCTTAGGAAGAAGGCTGGATGAGGGTGTAATACTACTCTGTCCTTATGGATAACCAGATATGGCTCCTTACAGGACAAGGCGGCTAATTCCGATACTCTTTTAGCCGAACAAATGGCTACAAAGAAAATCAATTTCCTGGTGAAAAGAACCAAGAAAATGTGCCGCAATGGTTCAAATGGTTGTTTCTGTAGAACCGACAGAACCAGGTTTAAGTCCCATGGACATATGGGAATACTAACCGGAGGGCTAATACGCATCACTCCTTGTATGAAAGCTTTGATTAATGAATGCAAAGCCAAGGGCCTTTGAAAAAAAAAATATTGACAAGGCCGTCTGACCCTTGATAGTACTCAAGGCAAGCTTCCTATGTACAGCCCACTGTAGGAAGTCCAGAATCCTACCTATTACGTACTTACGTGGATGCCATTTCCTGGCCTCACCCCACGTGATGTACGCCTTCTAGATCCTATAATAGATCTGCCTGGATACCGGCTTCCTGGCATTGATCATGGTAGATACCACAGGATTAGAGAGCCCTCTCTTTTTTAGAATGTAGGCTTCTATAGCCAGGCCGTCAACCTAGGGCTGGTAAGGAAGGGTAGTATATCGGTCCTTGCGAAAGCAGGTCCGGACGATGTGGGAGGGTCCAAGGACTTCCCACTGACATTTTTACAAACTCCGCGTACCATGCCCTTCGGGGCCACGCTGGAGCCACCAGAATCACTGGTTTCTTTTCTACCCTGATTCTGCGGATTAATCGCGGTGGGAATGCATATATCAGCTTGAACTGATCCCAAGGGAACACTAGGGCATCCGAACCGCAAGCTAGGGGATCCTTTGTGCGAGACACAAATCTGTCCACCTTTGCGTTGAATCTGGATGCTAGCAGATCTACATCCGGTGTTCCCCACCGCTGGCATATTGCCTGGAAAACCTCGGGGTGAAGAGACCATTCCCCCGGGCATAATTGCTGGCGACTTAAAAAAGTCCGCTCTCCAATTTTTCACTCCTGGGATGAAAACCGCGGATATGGCTGTGACATACCTTTCTGCCCATTCCAGGATGCATTTCGCTTCCCTCTGGGCTGCACGACTCCTGGTGCCACCCTGGAGATTGATATATGCCACTGCTGTGGCATTGTCTGATTGAATTCTGACAGGTGACCCTTGGAGTTTGGATGTCCATACTACTAGGGCATACCGGGCTGCTCGTATCTCTAAGAGATTGGTGGGCAGGGCCTTCTCTGCTTCTGACCACTTGCCCTGGAGAGACCATTGCTCCAGTACTGCCCCCCAGCCTATGAGGCTGGCAACTGTAGTGACCACCTTCCAAGAAACCGGACTGAAGGGGACAGGGACATTGGTAAGTCTAAAGCCTGAACTTTTTTGTTCCAGGCTGACAGTATGGCCCTCTGCAAGTTCCTTGAATGGAATTGACCGTAGGGTACCGCTTCGAATGAAGCCACCATTTTTCCCAGCAGCCTTATACACAGGCGTATGGATGGTTTTTCTTTTTTGTACCCACTAAGTGGGTCAAATCTTTCAAAGACGACACCTTCTCTGGAGGTAAGAAAATCTTTCTCTGATTTGAATCCAGTCTTAGCCCCCAAGTATTCCAGGCTTTTGACTGGTTTTAGGGCTGACTTGTCTCGGTTGATAATGCAACCGTGAGATTCCAGATACTTGATTATCTTGTGAACGACCACTTCTAGTTTTTTTCACTGAGTGGTCTATCAGCAACAAGTCGTCTAGATATGCCATTATCGTTACACCTTGTGTCCCTAGTTTGGCCAATCGTAGGGCCAGAATTTTTGTGAACACTCGTGGTGCCGTGGCCAGACCGAAAGGTAAGGCTCTGAACTGAAAATGGCGCCCTTCTACTGCAAGGCGTAGAAATTTCTGGTGGGCCGGACAGATGGGAATATGCAAATAAGCATCCCTTATGTCGATCGAGGCTAACCATTCCTGCCCTTGTAGGGCGGTGGCCACCGATCGGATCGACTCCATCCGAAAAAAGTCCTGATATGTAGGAACTTGTTTAGCCCTTTTATATTCAATATGGGCCTCATGTCCCCATTTGGTTTGGGGACTGTGACAAGGTTCGAGTAAAACCCGAACCCGTTTTCTTTCAAGGGAACCTTCATGATTACCCTTGGGGCAATAGTTGCTCTAGTGCCAGAAGGAGGGATCCACTCTTCTGGGGATCGCTTGGCACGTTTGACCTTATAAAATGGGCAGGAGGAATGTCTTTTAACTCCAGCCTGTATCCCAGACTTACTGCGGGGATCACCCATCTCTGATGGTGTCCCGCCAGGTCTCTGTGAACAACTGAAGTCTTCCCCTCACCCGACTGAGTGGGGGCAACCCTTCATGACTTAGGGGGAGGTCTTGTACCTCTCTTGATCCAGGGTTTCTTGATACCCTGTGATTGTCCCTGATTTCTGCCCCCTGGATTTGACCGCGGAGGCCGTCGGAACTGTTTCACAGCCGATGTGCCAGGGACTGGAGAAGTAGGCCTCCTAAAAGAAGGACTCCTACCCTTGTTCTTAACCGGTAAGAGTGAACTTTTACCGGCAGAAATTTTCTGGATATATTTGTCCAGATCTTCTCCAAATAAGCGTTCTCCATGAAATGGGAAGCTAACCAGCAGTTTTTTACAAGGAGCTTCAGCAGACCAGTTTTTGAGCCACAGAAGCCTACGCATATGTACTATAGACAGCGTAAAGCGGGAGGCCTGTTGGATTGTATCCTTTATGGCGTCCACCGCAAAACACAAGGCTCTAGGCAGGTCAGCTAGGGCCAGAGCCTGCTGATCTGGTAAGTCCCTTAAGACTTGTTTCAACTGATCTTTCACTGCTTGGCAGACTCCAATCGCTGCTACCGCAGGTTGTGTCACCATGCTTGCTGTAGAGAAAGCAGATTTTAGTAAAGACTCCAATTTTTTATCTATTGGGTCTTTGACATTGGAACATTATCTACTGGACATGTCAGTGATTTGTTAACAGAAGAGATGGCTGCGTCCACTGTAGGGACCCTCCATTTTTTTATGAACTTATCCTCCATGGGATAGATCACCGGAAATCTCTTGGGGGGAGCAAATATTTTATCAGGATGCTCCCAATCCTGGTAAATAAGCCCTTCTAATAAAGGGTGGATTGGGAAGGAACAGACAGCCTGGGGAGCTTTTAGCGACCCCAGCGAGGAAACCGTAGTGGATGGTGGTTCCGCCAGAGGCATTTTAAATGCTGATCGGACCATATTAGTCAGAGACTGAACCCATAATCTTTCAGCCTGAGATGCTGAGAAAGGTTCTTCCACTGTTGATTCCTCCATAACTGAATCAACCTCATCCTGATCCCCTTCAGGTAGGTCGATCTCTGTGTGGGGCTGTTCCTTCACTAACAGGCACTCTGAAGGAGGAGACGGAGGTCGGACGCGCTTTTCCTGAGACAGGGAAGCAGCGATCAATGCTGTTAATCTCTCTTCCAATCCTCCCAGAGTTGAGGATAAAACCTCCTCTGTTATATATACAGGAGCAGGTGGACTGGGGACAGCCGCAGCACCAGGCATTCCTGCGGGGTTTCTACAGCTACTGACCTCTAAATTCTCAGGGGAGATTGGTGCAGTACAAGCATGCCCAATATCCTCAGAGCCCGATGGAGACCCCTTTGGCTTCCTGGAAGATCTATTTCCGGAGCGTCTGGACGACATATCCTTTAAGCACAAAGCTGAGGTATTCCCGTCGTCATACACCAATTTTGCTGGTAATAATCTAACACAGGTGCTGCTATATACCAGCTGGTGTCCACTAAAGTGCCTTTCTATGGGGATGCCTGCATCAACCGCCTCTGTGTGCCACTGTTTGTTGCTAGCTCTGTTTGCATCCAGCTGACACTTGTACTGTGTCTTTTAACTATGCTGGGACGCCCGCACATGCGCAGAAGCGCCGCGGCGCGCATCGAGCGTCATCCACCCGCCCCGCCCCTTTTTTTCATAGGAGGCGCGTGCACGCGCCCGCGCGCGCGCCCGTGCGCCAATGGCGCCCTTTTCGAAAACCAACAGAGGACTAGGAGCCAGGGCCCTTTTTGCCGGAGGGCCTGTGCGGTGGATGAACGCAGCAACAGGGCAGAGGAAGTGGATTCCCTCAGAGAAACTTACCAGCTGCCTGGATCTTTTAAGTTGAGAAAACCAAAGATCCACATTTACAAGAAAAATGGACTACAGCGGCCTCTAGTGGTTTAACACAGGTACCGCGGTCCCTGTTTTTTATTTTTTTTTTTCTTGACTACTATTAAAATTTTACATTTTCAGTAGTTATAGGCAAACACAGATATTTAGCGGGAATACCGTTAGGTAACAGACAGAAAGACAAATTAGGCTTGGGGGTCCCCCAATAGAACCAAGTTCCTGAGGGCCCCCACTTACCTGATCCCCGCCGCAGGACTTTGTTTGGTCCACAAAAGTCCAAACTTCACCTATCACGGCAGGCATTGTAATTAAACCTTCAGGGACCGGGTTCCCAAGGATTCCACTCCCCTGGACCTGTATAGCACCCTGCACAGACAGCGTCTTGGTCGTGGGTATGACCAGAGCTCTGGATCCCAGGGTCCAGCCCTCCTAAGAGAAGCATTACAGGCAAAACCTTGCTCTTCTGCTGCAAGGCCCGGGTACCGACCGTTTAGCTATGAAGCTTTTTTGGTGGGATCCGGAACAGCTTACTAAGGCCCAAAAGAACCTGTACGCAAGCCCAGTGAAAACACATGTTACTCTTTGGCCAACACCTTAGACACTGGCAAAAAACTGAGGTGCTCCCGGGTGGGAGGGGCTTATATAGGGGAGGGTACTTCCGGTTTGGAATTGGCCAGTGCCAACACCTGAAGGTAATCTATATAACCCATTAGTAATGACTAAGTCGCTCTGTGTCCCGTGATGTACGAAAAAGAAAAAGGGAGCTAGGGACTGGGACAGCACAAGGCTGTACCCAGTTTTTAGTTAGGGACACCAACGTGTGTAGTGAGCGGTCAAGTTAACCAGGATTTCTTTTCATGTTTCTTTTGTTTTTGCTGTATTTTTTGTCTGTATATAGTGCAAATAAAACCACACCCTTTTGTTTTCTCCTACCACTGTCTGCTGTGCCTGTTTTTGTGTGGTGAACCCATCCAGGGGGTCACACACACCCGCTGCTGAGCTAATCCCCTCACAATATATATATATATATATATATATATATATATATATATATATATATATATGTGTAGCGATACCTCCAACTAAGAAGGCCGCAGATTTAGTTTGGGCCCTGAAGACAGCTCCGCCAACCCCCGGCAATATGCTCTACCCCCTACTGGCACAGCTAGTACTGACAGTAAATTGTATATCTTATACTGTATGAATAACTGAGCATTGAGACAATACTAAATTGAAATAAATGTAAGATTTTACTTAAGCTCTTGGTAAGGAAAAGGGTAACATCAATAACAGTTTACAGAATAATCATTAGTAATGCAGAGCCCAGCCACACTAACACACTATAGGGTTAACACATAACAAGTGCGCCACGCGGGCGACCGTTAGCTAAGTGCCCTGTGGCGCAGTAACCAAAACACCTTAGAAACCCCACCAGGCCTGGTTCTGATATCTACTACTTAGTCCTTTTTTTCTTCACCGGCAGATCTTTAACGGTGGTGCACATTAACAGAGTACAAACTTTGTAATCCAATGGGGTAGGTAAAGATGGGGTAGAAACTCGGCTATACGAACAGTAGGGTCAGCTCCGACAAGGGCCTTCAATAAGAATACCAAGAATAACTCGTAGGCCACGGCAGTCTATAGGCCTATATGCAGTAACAGTATATCAGTTGGGCATATGCCCTCTCACCCGCCCGGACTACGGTTCCAGACCGGGAACTTCCACCAACTGTGTCCCACACACACTCCGTCTCTTCAGCGATCGGGTCCCCGATCCAACAAGGCTGTAGTCGAGCGAAGTCAGATGCCACCCAGGCTCGCAGAGGGGTGGAAGGCTCTTTGGTGCTGCGCAAGGTCTCAGGCTTCAGGCCTTGCACTCCGACACATCCGCACAGGAGGATCAGTCTCTGAAGTCTCGTGTCCCAAAGAGGCCGAGCCCAGCCTCGCCTCCTCCTCTTATAACCCCTCACATGAGTCTCTGCGGTGGAAAAATTGCCGAACAGGGTTCTGGGTAATGTAGTCTCTTCAGCATTAAAGGGTAACACCCCGCTACACACTCCCCCCACTTGAACTCTTTGGTCCCCAAAGATAAACCTTAACTAATACTATGTACAACTCTAGACAATTCTACAAACAATGTTGGCATAGGGAATTCCCACCAAAACTGAGGGGTAGAATTCCCTTGCCCACAGGTCACATTATCATGGGTGGCCTGCCTAGCTGTGCCAGAGAGTGAGCTGGGGTTGCCCTCCACTAAATGGACAGTGGAGGGATCCGGATTTTCAGCATTCCTCCTAGCGGTAACTACAGAGTCCTCTGAGCTATTCCCCATTTGTGGGTAGGTCAGCTTCCTAGGAGGCCGGATGACTCTTCGAGCCCTTTGCTCTCTTGGGATTTCTGGCTCTGGTGCCACAGGCTCCTCTTCCTCTGAGTAACCATCATGGGCATCTTCCCAGTAATCTGCTGAAGGACTAGAGGGGATGAACTCTGTGGCTTCTGGGTTCAGTGTTTCATCTGTGGTGTCTTCAGTGGTTGGAAGGTCTATGGTAGAAGTTCCTGTAGTTGGGGAAGGCCACAGCCAATTAAGTTCTCCCTCCTCATTTCCACTAAGTTGAGAGGCCTCTCCATCTTCAGCTCGGGAGGCCTGCGACCGAGTGTTCGGCCTAGGAGTATCCAGGATAGAGGCCGGTTCAGGGGAGTCTCCCACGGGAGGTATTCTAACTGCCTCAGCAAGTGGGAGCAGGTGGTTTCGATGCCACGTCTTCAGGGGGCCCACCTTTCCTTCCGGCTTCAACTTGTAGACAGGCAGGCCCGGCAACTTCCTACAGATGACATAAGGTTCAGATCTCCATCTATCTGCAAGTTTGTGCTTCCCAGGGACCCCCAGATTGCGTAACAGTACTCGATCCCCGGGCTGTAGGTCTTGTACCCGGACCTTCAAGTCGAAGTTTCTTTTGTTTCGAGCTCCCCTTTGATCTGAGGCCGCTTGAGCTTGTTCATAGGCTACTTTCAGGCTGTGTCTGAGCCTGTCCACATATCCTTTGTGGGATGTGGCTGAGGAATTGTCCAGAGAGGTGCCAAAGGCCAAGTCCACAGGTAGTCTCGCTTCTCTCCCAAACATGAGTCAATATGGGGAGTAGCCTGTAGCATCACTGATGGTGCAGTTGTAAGCATGTACTAGGGCTGCTATGTGTTTGCTCCAATGTTGCTTTTTCTCACTTTCCAGAGTCCCCAACATGTTGAGCAAGGTTCGGTTAAACCTTTCCGGCTGAGCATCTCCTTGTGGGTGGTAAGGTGTAGTTCGAGTCTTCTTGATTCCCAATGAATCCAGGAGTTTCCGGATCAGTTTACTCTCAAAGTCCCTTCCTTGATCTGAATGAAGTCGCTGTGGCAGCCCATAATGGACAAAGTACTTCTCCATAAGTACCTTGGCTACGGTGGAGGCCTTCTGATCTTTGGTTGGGAAAGCTTGGGCATACCGGGTGAAATGGTCGGTTATCACCAGAACATTTCCTAGTCCACTCAGGTCGGGTTCGAGGCAGAGAAAATCAATGCACACCAGATCCATTGGGCCTTGACTTTGTAGATGGCCCATTGGGGCAGCTTGATGGGGTAAAGTCTTCCTCTGGATGCATCGTGCACATGAGTGGCAGTACTCTTCTACTTCTGCCCTCATGCAGGGCCAATAGAACCGACTTCTGACAAGTTGAAAGGTCCTTTCAGCCCCTAGGTAGCCATGATTGTCATGCAGGGCAATCAGAACAGTCTCTCGATGTTTCTCTGGGAGGAGCAGTTGCCACTTATCTTCTGAGTCATCAGAGGGGCCCCTTCGGTAGACCACTCCCTGATGTACCTGCAACCTGTCCCATTCTTTCCTCAACAGGCGAGCTTCCTTTGAGGGATGACGCAGGAGTTTGTTTGGATCCTGATTCTCCAGAGCCTCCAGGACCAATCTCCCCATGGGGTCTTCCAATTGGTCACACCTCAACTCCTTCTTGGACAATCTCGGCAGGTTGTCTTCGTCCAATTGAGTCACTCCACAGTAGTGTTTTGGGACTCCCACCATGGTAACTCCTATTTCTTCTGCTCTGGAGCCTCCTCTGGCCTGGATTCCGCTCCTTGACAAAGGGCCCGCACCCTGTCCGGTGCCACTTGGGTCCAATCTTCTACATTACTGGTGGGGGCATGAGATCTCCTGGACAGAGTGTCTGCGTCTCTATTCCCAGCCCCTGTCCTATACTTTAGGCTGAAGTTGAATCCAGACAGTGTGGCCAGCCACCTGTGTCCAGTGGCGTCCAGCTTGGCCGTGGTGAAAAGGTAGGTAAGGGGGTTGTTGTCGGTCTTCACAGTGAACTCCGCCCCATACAGGTAGTCTTTGAGCTTGTCTGCCACTGCCCACTTAAGGGCCAGGAACTCCAGCTTGTGAGTGGGGTAGTTCTTCTCAGAGGGGGTCAGGCTCCTGCTCACATAGGCAACAGGCCGTTGTTGCCCTTCGTGTTCTTGATAAAGTACTCCTCCCAGACCGTCATGACTAGCATCTACGTGTAGTTCATAGGGTTTGGTTGGGTCTGCGTAGGCCAAGACTGGAGCAGTGGTCAGGCTCTTCTTCAAGGCCTGGAAGGCCTCTTCACACTTCTGATTCCACTGATCTCTGATGGACTCTCCCGGCTTCCTGGGCCCTGAGTCATCCTCTTCTCCCTCAGTCTTGAGCAGTTCATTCAATGGTCTAGCAATTCGGGCGAATCCCTCCACAAACCTCCTGTAATAGGAGCAGAACCCCAAGAAGGATCTGAGTTCTGTTACTGTGGTGGGTTGTGGCCAGGAGGTAACTGCCTCCAATTTCTCGGGGTCTGTGGCCACCCCTTCTTCAGACACTATGTGCCCCAGGTAGTTCACAGAAGACTGGTAGAACCGACACTTCTCAGGCGAAAGTTTGAGTCCCTCCTCACTGAGTCTCCTCAAGACTTTTTCCAGCCTCTCCTCGTGCTCCTCCAGGGTTCTTCCAAAGACAATGACATCGTCCAGGTATACAAGGACTTCAATAAGGTTCATGTCTCCTACAGTCTTTTCCATGAGACGTTGGAAGGTAGCTGGGGCTCCAGACAGACCTTGAGGCATCCGATCGAATTCAAAGAACCCCACTGGGGTTATGAAAGCCGTCTTCTCCTTGTCTTCTGGGTGCATAGGGATCTGATAGTACCCGCTCTTGAGATCCATAACGCTGAACCACTTGGCTCCAGATAAACTCTGTAGGGCATCCTCTATCCTTGGAGTGGTATACTGGTCGGGTATGGTTCTCCTGTTTAGAGTCCTGTAGTCGATACAGAGCCTCAATGACCCATTCTTCTTCCTGACCACCACTATCGGAGAGGCATAGGGGCTTCTAGACTCTCGTATCACACCAGTCCTCTTGAGTTCTGCAAGTTGTTCCCTTAGATCCTCCAGATCTGCTAGTGGGACCCGCCTGACCCTCTCTCTGAAAGGCTTATCTTCCTGGAGGCGGATCCGATAGGTGGCACTCCTTGCACACCCCACATCGAACTAATCTTTAGAGAAGATCTTATCCCATCTGTTCAACTGGGCCTTGGCTCTCTCTTTCCAAGCCCTGGGCAGATTCGGGTTTTCCATGGATATCTTCTCCCAAGCATCTCCTCCTTCGCCCATCTCTGACAGGTTGACAGGGGCAGCAGGGCTCACCTGGCCCAGCAGCATCCTGGCTGGGATTTCCATGGGGCCATCTGTATTGTTCCTAACACTCACTGGGACTCTACAATGGGCCTTCTTTAGGGCCTTCAGCGGAATCACTTCTGGTATCACTTCTAGACCGTGGGACTCTTCCCTTGGATCAGATTCCAGCATGACAAAGGGTCCAGGCTGCTCCCAAGTAAGCTTCACAGTGCCTCTGAAACAGGTTACTTCGCCGGGCTGCAGCACTATCCCTCCTCTTCCAAGTCTCCACACCTTCCCTATCCCCTCTCCTGGGGTCTTCTGCTCTAAGACCAGCCTTTGGTAAGCTGTCTTCAGCATAGGGTGGATCTTGGTGACCGCTGCCCCTCTCTCTTTCACTAGAGGGGTCAGAAGTCTTCGGACCAGGTCCGTGTTTGTCCCTATTATCAGGGAACTCTTGTTGGCTCCTGGTGGCCGAGGGCACACAACTGCCAGGGTGTCAAACACTTCGGCTTTTCCAGCCACAGATGGGTCAAAGGTCATCCTGACAGGCAGATAGCCATCGTAGGGGAAGTTCTGGGTTCCAATCCCACATATCTCTAGTCCCTCTATCTTACGGATGGGTAGGTGACTCAAGTGCTTATCGTAAAAGTCTCTGTATAGCAGGGTCACTTGTGCCCCAGTATCCAAGATTGCTCTGGTGTAAACTCCATCCACTTGAATGGATACTATAGGAGATGGGCCTACCAGCTTCTCCGGATATGGCCCGGCAGGGGTCGCCTTTTTCAGACTTTTTCCCTTTGAACCTTCTCTCGTCCAATCCCTTTTGGACTTCAGTCTTTCTTGAGTCTGGTATGCATTGACTTCCCTCCTCCTACTGGGTGTAGGGACCCGCTGAGGGATACTATTATTTTTCTTAGGTGTGCACCCCCTCTGGGGAGTGCTGTGCCTCTTCTGAGGGGTCTTGCCCCCTTTCTCTGGGGTGTATCTCTGTTGAGGAATGTTGTGTTTCCCCCGAGGCTTTTTATCTCCTGTTATTTTCTGCTTTGCTTTCAGTTTGGAGCTCACTGAAGGTGATGGGCACCCGGTTGACTCCTTCACCGGGGCCCTCTGTAGTTTCCCGCCGGCTTGCGGTTGTCTATTTTCTTCTTCTTGGGACTAGAGCATGTAGCCGCAATATGTCCAATTCCTCCACAGTTAAAGCAGACTATATCTCCCCATTCTTGTAGAGATACGGGTGCTGAGGCAACTGGGAATAATTCCTTCCTTGGTACTTCTCTCTTGGGACCCTCTGTGTCTTTTTCCATCAGAGAGGTCAACATCTCTAACACCTTGGACATTTGAGCTTTCAGGGTGTCTATCTCCGAATCTCTTTCAGGGGTCATTACTGGATTGACTAGCACCTGTGCGGGTACAACATTTGTCTTAATCATCTGCTGGTCCTGTTGCTGCGCCTCCTCATCTCTGATGATTTTTATCAAGTCAGCATAAGTCAGCAACGTTCCTCTTCCTGAGGTTTTCAGGTGCAACCAGACTGGATCCGAGCGCAGCGCTCCCTTTAAGACTTGCTTCATTCTTGCCGCATCTGTATCTTGGGGCCTCATCCCCTTCTTCAACACAATCTTGCACAACAACCTGTTCAGTCTTCTAACATACTCGGAAAGTTTCTCCTCCGGTTTTTGGAAAGTGTGTTCAAATTGGTAGACCATCTCTGTCACCTTTTCTAATTGACCAAACTCTTCCTGCAGCATGGCTAGACAGTCTTGAGCCGTGCAATCTGCATTCCCAAACCGAAAACTTTTCACTGCTTCTGCTGCTGCGCCTTTAAGGCTCTCCATCACTCGTTGCCTCTTCTGCGCTTCAGGCACCTCCCATGCCTCTACTTCCTGCAATGCCTGCTCCACCCAGGTGTCAAAGTCTTCTTCCCCTGCGGGGACAGGGAGCTTCCCTGAGAATGTCTTTAGTCTCCGGTAGCTAGTCTCTACATGCACCGTGTTCGTCTTCTGACATTTGGTCAGCAGATCCCCTATCGCACCTATCAGTTCTGGTGATATAGCAGTGATAGGTGCAGGCGTCACCCTGCCTCCTTTTTCCAGTGGGGTACGGGCCGTAGCCTGCGGTGATCCCGTTGGTGATGGTTCCTTTTTTTCAGTTACTGCGTGCACCAACCTATAAGTTCTGTTGTCTGGCGTCCGCACACACTTGCGCTTACAGGCCTCTGGCATCCCGTTCCAGTACTCCACTAATGCATACTGATATGAGATGTCTGGGTCTGACTTTATCTCCGTCACCCACAGTGTGTGATTTGGGGACACTGACTTCATCAACTCCTCTACCGTTTCAGTCGACCATTCCTCCCCAGGGAGGCTGATGACTATCGACTGGTTTGGCTCTGCGTTAGAGGCTTTGCACCACTCTTCTACCGCTCGTGGATCCATGGGGTCCATGCCGGCACCTCTGGCGTTCACTTGCTGCATCAGGATCCCGGACGAGAAACCCCACGTGTAGCGATACCTCCAACTAAGAAGGCCGCAGATTTAGTTTGGGCCCTGAAGACAGCTCCGCCAACCCCCGGCAATATGCTCTACCCCTACTGGCACAGCTAGTACTGACAGTAAATTGTATATCTTATACTGTATGAATAACTGAGCATTGAGACAATACTAAATTGAAATAAATGTAAGATTTTACTTAAGCTCTTGGTAAGGAAAAGGGTAACATCAATAACAGTTTACAGAATAATCATTAGTAATGCAGAGCCCAGCCACACTAACACACTATAGGGTTAACACATAACAAATGCGCCACGCGGGCGACCGTTAGCTAAGTGCCCTGTGGCGCAGTAACCAAAACACCTTAGAAACCCCACCAGGCCTGGTTCTGATATCTACTACTTAGTCCTTTTTTTCTTCACCGGCAGATCTTTAACGGTGGTGCACATTAACAGAGTACAAACTTTGTAATCCAATGGGGTAGGTAAAGATGGGGTAGAAACTCGGCTATACGAACAGTAGGGTCAGCTCCGACAAGGGCCTTCAATAAGAATACCAAGAATAACTCGTAGGCCACGGCAGTCTATAGGCCTATATGCAGTAACAGTATATCAGTTGGGCATATGCCCTCTCACCTGCCCGGACTACGGTTCCAGTCCGGGAACTTCCACCAACTGTGTCCCACACACACTCCGTCTCTTCAGCGATTGGGTCCCCGATCCAACAAGGCTGTAGTCGAGCGAAGTCAGATGCCACCCAGGCTCGCAGAGGGGTGGAAGGCTCTTTGGTGCTGCGCAAGGTCTCAGGCTTCAGGCCTTGCACTCCGACACATCCGCACAGGAGGATCAGTCTCTGAAGTCTCGTGTCCCAAAGAGGCCGAGCCCAGCCTCGCCTCCTCCTCTTATAACCCCTCCCATGAGTCTCTGCGGTGGAAAAATTGCCGAACAGGGTTCTGGGTAATGTAGTCTCTTCAGCAATAAAGGGGAACACCCCGCTACACTATATATATATATATATATATATATATATATATATATATATATATTGTGAGGGGTTAGCTCGGCAGCGGGTGTGTGTGACCCCCGGGATGGGCTCCCCACACAAAAACAGGCCCAGCAAACGGAGGTTGTGGTTTTCAAAATCAAAAAGGTGCGGTTTATTTTCTATTTACAGTGACAAAACACAGCAAAGCAAAAGAAACATAAACAAAATAAATCCTGGTCAACTTGACCTCTGACTAAACATACAGGTTTCCTAACTAACAACTGGGATCAGCCTAGTGCTGTCCTAGTCCCTAAGTCCCTGGTTTTAAATGTCCAAGCAAATAGCCACACAGGCTTTGTCTCACCGCACAGGGGTTCACTCTCCCTAGACAGTCCACACAGGTCTGGGTCCAGGCATGAGCTAACATCTAATGAAGCTGGGAGTTCTTATAGAGGCCTAAATGAGCTGACAAGCTTCAGCTGGTCTCATCAACTCCCTGTCTGCACGACGCCCCACACTCTCCCTAGAGGTATGAGTCATCCATGAGCCCACTAGCCTCAGCTGGGCTTATACAACTCTCCACCTAGTTGTATAAGTCGGCGTAAAGCCTGAATCTGGGCGAAATATATCTACCCCCCTGGATGCAACCAGGTGACTTTACCTTCCTGCTGTCACATACCCCCCCTCTTGTTTTAACCTCGGGGTTGGAACACCAGCAATCAGGCATTCATGTACTCGAGACAAAGCATCCACATTCCCCATTTGAACGCCAGGGCGATGCTTTACTGTGAAGTTGAATTCCTGGAGGGCCAGGAACCACCTATTCACTCTTCTATTTGTTTCCTTGTTTTGAGCCATCCACTTTAACGGAGCGTGATCCGTAACCATGTCAAAGTGCCTACCTAGCAGGTAGTACCGAAGGGAATCTAGAGCCCACTTCACCGCTAAACACTCCTTTTCAACGGTGGCGTAATTTACCTCATGGGACTTCAACTTCCTGCTGAGGTAAATGACTGGGTGCTCTTCCCCGTTCCAGACCTGGGACAATACTGCTCCTAACTCCACATCTGACGCATCACTTTGTACGACAAAGTCTTTAGAGAAGTCGGGTGAGTACAACACTGGCTGGCTACATAAGGCTTGTTTCAAGAATTGGAATGCTGCCTCAGCCTCGGGGGTCCATTTAATCATGACCGACCCTTTCCCCTTCGTCAGGTTGGTTAGGGGCACAGCCTTAGAAGCAAAGTGGGGAATGAATCGCCGATAATACCCAGCGATTCCCAGAAAGGCTCGTACCTGCTTCTTGCTGTTGGGACGTGGCCAACTCTGGATGGCCTCGACTTTGTTGAGTTGGGGTTTTATTATTCCCCTCCCAATGGTGTACCCAAGATATTTGGCCTCCTCCTGCCCAATGGTACACTTCTTGGGGTTAGCCGTAAACCCCGCTTCCCGAACAGAGTCCAGGACTGCTTGCACTTTTGGCAGATGTGAGGCCCAATCTGTGCTATGGACAATTACGTCATCCAGGTAAGCCGCAGCATACTTCCGATGGGGCCTCAGCATCTGGTCCATTTTCCGCTGGAATGTGGCCGGCGCATTCTGTAACCCGAACGGCATTCTTTTATATTGGAACGCCCCGTCTGGGGTTACAAATGCGGTTTTCTCTTTGGCCGACTTGGCCAGGGGGATTTGCCAATACCCTTTTGTGAGGTCAAGAGTCGTCATGTATCGGGCTGTTCCCAGCCGGTCGATCAACTCATCTATACGTGGCATGGGGTAGGTGTCAAATTTTGTAACTTTGTTCAACTGACGAAAATCGTTACAAAATCGCCAGCTCCCATCCGGTTTAGGCACCAACACAATGGGACTAGACCAATCACTTTGGGACTCCTCTATCACCCCTAAGTTCAGCATTTTCTGTACTTCCTCCCGTATTGCCTCCCGTCGGGCCTCTGGGATCCGATAGGGTTTTAACTTCACCCTTTCACCGGGCGGGGTAATGATGTCATGCTCTACCCCAGATGTTTGTCCCGGCAGCTCAGAGAATACCTCCTTGTTGCGAAGCACAAACTCCTTAACCTCCTGTTGTTGGGGTTGTGACAAGGTGGCTGCTATTCCAACCTCAGGAATCACGCAACCAGTTTGAGCTGGTGACCAAGTGTCTGCGACTAGGGACTCTCTATCCCTCCAGGCTTTCAACAGATTAACGTGATAGATCTGTTCGGGCTTTCGCCTTCCTGGTTGTCTGACCTTGTAATTCACTTCGCTCACTTTTTCCATTATCTCGTAGGGGCCTTGCCATTTGGCAAGGAATTTACTTTCAACCGTAGGGACAAGTACCAGTATCCTATCCCCCGGGGAAAAGGTACGGGTCTTGGCTCCACGGTTGTACACTCTCTGCTGTGCTAACTGCGCTTGGGCCAAATGTTCCTTCACGATGGGCATTACCTGTGCAATTCGGTCTTGCATCAGGGCGACATGCTCAATCACACTCCTGTGGGGAGAACTCTCACTTTCCCAAGTTTCCTTGGCAATATCCAACAGCCCTCTTGGGTGTCTCCCATACAGTAACTCAAAGGGGGAGAATCCCGTAGAGGATTGGGGCACCTCCCTAATAGCAATAATCAGATAAGGAAGTAGACAGTCCCAATCCTTTCCATCTCTATCCACCACTTTCTTCAACATTTGTTTTAGGGTTTTGTTGAATCTTTCAACCAGCCCATCGGTTTGGGGGTGATACACAGATGTACGTAATTGCGTCACTTTGAACAATTTACACAGCTCCTTCATAACCCGGGACATAAAGGGTGTACCTTGGTCCGTAAGCAGTTCTTTACAAATACCCACCCGGCTAAACACAAGAGATAGCTCTTTGGCTATGGTTTTGGCCGAGGTATTTCGGAGAGGGATCGCTTCTGGATAACGGGTGGCATAGTCCATTATAACTAATATGTACTGGTGCCCCCTAGCGGACTTGATTATAGGACCTACCAAATCCATGGCGATCCTCTCAAACGGGACCTCAATGATGGGTAGAGGGACCAGCGGGCTACGGAAATGTGGCATCGGGGCCGACCTCTGACACACAGGGCAGGAGGAACAATAATTTTCTATGTCCTTCATCACCCCCGGCCAATAGAATCTCTGTAATACCCTCTCTCGGGTTTTCTCTGTCCCCAGATGACCTCCAAGAATGTGCCCATGGGCCAACTCCAACACCAACTTCCTGTAAGGTTTGGGCACCACAAGCTGCTCAACGGTTTCTTCTGCCCTTTTTGCCACCCGATACAGTAGGTCCTTCTCTACGCTGAAGTATGGGTAAGTGCAGGTATTATCTGGGTTCACTAACTCGCCATCTATTTTCACTACGTTTTCCCGTGCCTTTATTAGGGCGGGGTCTTTCAACTGTTCTGTGGCAAAGTTTTCCCTGTGAACCTCAAGATCAGAAAACTCCACAGACGGTAGGTTTTCGTCTAAGGAGCTGGGCTCCTCTCCAGTTTCTTGAGTCTCCCCTGCCAATACTGATAAGGGAAATTCCGGAGAGTCCTCACCACTCTCAGGGGAGTTCTGGCTATCACATTCCTGGTACATAGGGGCACCAGTGGGGGGCTCAGGATCATCCCACAGTTCCCAGAACTTCGGAAAATCCCTTCCCACAATGGCGTCATGCGGTAACTGAGATACTAAGCCCACTGGATGAGAGAGGGTACCTTTGGGGGTCTCGAAACACACTATAGTCACTGGATACTCTCGGGTGTCCCCATGCACACAAATAACAGCTACCTTGCTATTCCCAGAGACCTCTGTTTTAACTAACTCAGCCTTTATCAGGGTCACAAGGCTACCTGAATCCAGCAATACCACAACATTTCTACCATTAACACACATTTTGCATAAATGTTTCTCAGTTCCTCGAATGGCAGTGCATGCGACTGTCGCACACAGCGACTGACGTCTGCCCATCAGAAAGTCACACTGCATGGGTTCCTCCACAACCGGGCAATTGGCTGCAATATGTCCCGCTTGCCGGCAGCGGTAGCAAACGATCCTTCTTGCCGCCTCTTGAGCCGCTGATTTCCCAGGCTGTTCTCACCAAACTTGGGGTAGAGCTCCCACCCTCTCACTCTCTCCACCCTCACCCCTTGGAATCCTCTTATCCGCCCCTGGGGATGGTCTGGTCTTAGGGTGGAAAGTCCGAGTGTCTCTGGAAGAGGCCGTCAGGTTCTCTGTAGCCAAGTATTTCTCCACACGATCCACAAGACCATCGGCCGTCTCTGGGTCTCCATGGCTTACCCACTTTTGGATGGCAGTAGGAAGAGCTCTCAAAAACCGATCCATTACAACACGTTCCACAATCTTTGGTGCGGACAAAGTCTCTGGCTGTAGCCACTTTCTGCTCAGGTGAATGAGATCATACATTTGAGACCTGGGGGTTTTTCCAAGCTGGAAAGTCCAGTTATGCACACGCTGAGCCCGGACAGCCAGGGTGACACCCAGCCTTGCCAATATTTCAGCTTTTAGCATCACATAGTCTTTTGCTTGGTTAGGCTCTAGGTCATAGTAAGCTTTCTGCGATTCACCAGTTAACAGAGGAGCCACCAGTCCAGCCCACTGCTCCTCAGGCCACTTTTCTCTTTCAGCGGTCCTTTCAAATGTGGTCAAAAATACCTCTGGATCATCCTCTCCAGTCATTTTTGTCAATAAACGACTCACCCCAAAGGACGCGGTATTAGTGGGACGGCTTTCCTCACTGGTCTGCGGACGTTGCTGCATTACTGCTTCCATCTGTTGTTGTAGTCTCTGCTCTTGCTTCTGCAACAGGTCTATGAAGCGGGCCTCAGATTGCTGCTGGGCTTGTTGCTGAGCCTCCAGACTCTGTTGCAAAGTTGCGTTTGTCTGCTGCTGGGCTGCAAGGCTCTGTTGATGAGCTTGCTGCTGGGCTGCAAGGCTCTGTTGATGAGCTTGCTGCTGGGCTGCGAAGTTCTGTTGTTGAGCTGCAAGGCTCTGTTGATGAGCTGCCAGGCTCTTTTGCAAACCTGCATTTGTCTGCTGTTGATTGGCATTTGCTAGAGCCAGCTGTTTCAGTATCTCCTCCATGCTGGCTTAAAAAAAAACTGCCACTGGTTCTCCACCAACTGTGAGGGGTTAGCTCGGCAGCGGGTGTGTGTGACCCCCGGGATGGGCTC
The DNA here is from genome assembly GCA_029206835.1 of Rana muscosa. Classification (NCBI taxonomy): domain Eukaryota; kingdom Metazoa; phylum Chordata; class Amphibia; order Anura; family Ranidae; genus Rana; species Rana muscosa. The sequence goes on from CM055118.1 coordinate 998,379,171, forward strand.
CCCACACAAAAACAGGCCCAGCAAACGGAGGTTGTGGTTTTCAAAATCAAAAAGGTGCGGTTTATTTTCTATTTACAGTGACAAAACACAGCAAAGCAAAAGAAACATAAACAAAATAAATCCTGGTCAACTTGACCTCTGACTAAACATACAGGTTTCCTAACTAACAACTGGGATCAGCCTAGTGCTGTCCTAGTCCCTAAGTCCCTGGTTTTAAATGTCCAAGCAAATAGCCACACAGGCTTTGTCTCACCGCACAGGGGTTCACTCTCCCTAGACAGTCCACACAGGTCTGGGTCCAGGCATGAGCTAACATCTAATGAAGCTGGGAGTTCTTATAGAGGCCTAAATGAGCTGACAAGCTTCAGCTGGTCTCATCAACTCCCTGTCTGCACGACGCCCCACACTCTCCCTAGAGGTATGAGTCATCCATGAGCCCACTAGCCTCAGCTGGGCTTATACAACTCTCCACCTAGTTGTATAAGTTGGCGTAAAGCCTGAATCTGGGCGAAATATATCTACCCCCCTGGATGCAACCAGGTGACTTTACCTTCCTGCTGTCACAATATATATATATATATATATATATATATATATATACACAGTGTATATATATATATATATATATATATATATATATATATATATATATATATATATACCCCAAATTTTAAAAATGTGTGAAACACCAACCGCAATACTGTATTTAATTGTTTTTTTTATTTTGGGGGGTTTATTAAGTCTTTAATACCTCAAAGTATAGCGCAGAACTAAATGAAGTATTATAGACTTCATTTATTTTATACTTTCAGAAAATGTATGGGTTTTCTTGCTATAAAGGAAAAAATTGAGAAACATAATACAAGGACAAATAAAAATAGTCTGACCATCCAAGTTTAAAGTGGACCTTCACTCTAAAATTAAAGTACTGCTCATCCCCTTCCCTTCCCCAAATTTTACATATGCAGCATGTGCAGCTGCTGACTTTTATTTTTCTAAAAACTGCATTTTTCTGCACTGATTTAACTCAGGTTACTGCAAAGGCATATAGAAAACAAAGGTTCACGCCTCTCTGCTAATACATGGGCAATATGTAATTTATTGTATTGCCATCCTTTATTCTGTAAAGAGCTGGACAAACTGTTTGTGCACTAAAAATCCTGAATATTAATATCAATAATACAGCACTAAATAACAAAGACTCACAATATTATAACAATAGCAAGATCCTGATCACGCAGAAGTTTTATCAAAACAAAACTAATGCAATGTGTGACCAGTCACATTTAACATGTCCACAGAAACACAGTTAATGCTATAGTGCCAAAACGAGCAACATATCACCAGAGACACAATTAGTGCTATATAGAAGCAAGCACAAATATGTGTGCAGAGACACAATCATCATGATTCAGACTAGGGTTGTCCCGATACCACTTTTTTAGGACCGAGTACAAGTACCGATACTTTTTTTCATGTACTCGCCGATTACCGATACTTTTTTAATGTCATGTGACAGTTTGACTGATGGGCACTGAAAGATGGCACTGATAGGTGGAACTTATGGGCACTGATAGGTGGCTGGCACTGATGGCTGGCACTGATGGGCGGCACTAATGGCACTTATGGGCACTGATAGGTGGCAATGATGGATTGCACTGATAGTTGGCACTGACAGATGACTGGCACTGTTGGCACTGATAGGCAGCACTTATGGGCACTGATGGCACTGCCAGTTGGCTGGCACTGATGGCACTTATGGGCACTGATGGATGGCACTGATAGTCGGCACTTATGGGCACTGATATGTGGCTGGCACTTATGTGCAGGCACTGAAATGCTGCAATAAATGACATGAGGAAAAGATTCTGAAATGTTATGCTGCAACGGCCATCTTGGTACACCCTGCACTCAGCATCAGTAAGTAACAGCAGACATCTTGTTACACCCAGCCCAAACTATTTGGGCTGGGTGTAACAAGATGTCCGCTGCTGGCTTACTGTGGCCAAGTGCAGGGTGTACCAAGATGGGCGTCGGGATGTCCAAGCTGACAGTCACCCAATCCTGATGCGGCTGCACACTTCCAGCTTACCTAGCTGAGGACTCGCTCTCCGCCCCACTGACTCCGCCTACGGACGTGTCCCGCCCACTCCACCCTCCCTCTCCGTTCGCAAACTCCGCCCGCCTTCGTCGCTCGCAAACTCCGCCCGCCTTCGTCGCTCGCAAACTCCGCCCGCCTTCGTCGCTCGCAAACTCCGCCCGCCTTCGTCGCTCGCAAACTCCGCCGACCAGGTATCGGGTCAGGCATCGGGAGCATTTGTGTGAGTACAAGTACTTGCGCAAATGCTCTGTATCGGTCCCGATACCGATACTAGTATCGGTATCGGGACAACCCTAATTCAGACACAAATAAAACACATCAGCAGACACAAAATCTCATACTCAATACTGAAAGTTCAGACCAAACTTTGGCTGCTGGGGCAATTGGGTGAATGCTTCCTCCTTGTGGTCCCCTGTTTATCAGTAGCAAAGTATCTTATATAGAAATGGTATGTCTACTGCTTCTGTATATGAAAATTTCCCTCTGGTTTCTAAGGAAGCAGCAGTTGTCAAACTGCTGCATCTCTAGCAACGGTCAAAGTCTCTAGCACATTGCCTTTTATAACCAGAAAGCCTTGGCAAAGTGGTGGAGATAACAGTGACACAGCTGTCAATGGCCATATTTGGTCAATGATGTCACCACTATTCCCACCCCTTCTCTTTATATAGCGGAAGGCAGCTCGGGGAGCTGTCAATAGGTGAGCAGTACTGGTGAGGTCAGTCACATTGTAAGGTAAACCGGACCTCCACCACTAAAAGGCCAGTGCAGATGCTTGCTCATGCTCATACACATTGCACTTGTGCTAATATTCATGAGCAAAGGACCAACATAATTCCTGCAATGCCAGTTCAGCGAGCACGGAGATGTGCGCGTGCGCACACCTGTGCATGAGCACGTGCACACACCAATTAGCACTTGGCGCCCAGTGGCCTATTTAAACTGCTCTATCACTGTAAACAGTACTGGATGATCTTCAGTTTCTTCCTGACCTTCCAAGACCTGATCTGCTGTTCCTGTTTGTTCGTGTATGACCTGGCTCGCCTTTGGACTTCGCCTCTGCTTGTTCCTTTACTCTTGTTACCTGGTATCCTGACTTCGGCTTGTTTACTGGACTTGATCTGCCTACTGATTTGGTACCACACTGCCTGGCTGTTCCTGACCCCGACCTGCTTTCTGGACTTGCTTTGCCTGCTGATTCGGTACCCTGCTGCCTGGTTGTTGCTGACTGCTGCTCTTCTCCTGGCTCCGCTCCTGTCTATGCTCTGGTACTAAGCTGCTTCTACTTCCTGATCCAAGGACCGTGACTACCAGCTCTACCCACCTACAGAGGGGACATCACCAGCCAGCTTCCCAACACTCATGCCACTCCTTGCCTTTACACTTTCTGTTCCCACCTTCAGGAGTGTAGGCTGGAGGAGCAAGGGAGGCCTCCGTCACATTCCAGTCTCCAGGTACATGATACACATGCTCCGGGTCTGTCAGGTTTTTAATTTTGGAGTTAGCAGGCATAATTATTGACTATGGACTAACATTGTACGGTGAGGGACTTATAGGGATTTTTATTTTTAAATAAATTATGTTTGAATTGTTTTGGTTACATTTATGTGTGTGGGGGACTGAATTTTGTGTCCAGGTTCCAATAAGCCCCCCGCCAGGAGACCCTCGCAACCACTGGGCAAGGGTTGAGTGTCCATCGGATCAGATCGGATGAAAACGGACAGGTGCATCTGTTTTAATCCGATCTCACATAGAGGACAGGTCTGTCCCTGCACAGTGAGCAGAGACGGACCTGTCATCCGCCAGCTCAATGGAGCAATCCCCCGCTGAGCTAGTAGATCCACCCCATGTGAAAGGGGCCTTACAAAGAAAAATAATTATACAGTTAAAATTGCCAGCAAATAGCATGTCAATTCATAGTTTATTTTTTTCTCTTTTTTTTAACCACTTAACGACCGCCCACTGTAAATATACGTTGGCAGAATGGCACGGACAGGCACAATCACGTACCTCTACGTGCCTGCCTTTGTATGGGTGGGGGGTCCAATCGGACCCCCCTCCGGTACAGTGAGCGGCCGGGATCGCTTCGGGAGCGATCCGTGATGAGGGGCCGCCATTCGATTCTGGCCACCCCCTCGCGATCGCTCCCGGCGAATCAAATGCTTCCTCTGCTGTGTAATGTTTACACAGGCAGGAGGAAGTGATGTCATCCCTCATGCGGCGCTCACATATACCGAGCGCCGCATGAGAGAAGACACACAGGTTAGTGCACAAACACTACACTAACACCAGCACACATAGGTACATAAATCGCCCCCCCAGACACCCCCAGATCACCCCCCAGTCACAGTGTCACTGATTGCAGTGACCATTTATTTAGTGATCACTGCAATCAGTGACATTTGTGACTGTAAAAGTGTCAGGGCAGTTAGTTTTAGGTCCAGTGTAGCCCCCTAACCCCCCCTAATAAAGGTTTAACCCCTTAATCGCCCCCCCAGGTAACCCTTTCACCCCCTAGCACCGCTGTCACTAAGCGATCGTTTTTCTGATCGCTGTTTTAGTGTCGGTGATGCTGATAGGTAGCCAGTTCTTTTTTTTAGGTTCGCCGCAGGTTTTTATAGCGTCGGGTACCCCCATATATTACCTAATAAAGGTTTAACCCATTGATCGCACCCCCAGGTAACCCTTTCACCCCCTTTTGTCAGTGTCACTAAGCGATCGTTTTTCTGATCGCTGTCTTAGTGTCGGTGATGCCGATAGGTAGCCAGTTATTTTTTTTAGGTTCGCCGCAGGTTTTTATAGCGTCGGGTACCCCCATATATTACCTAATAAAGGTTTAACCCCCTGATTGCCCCTAGTTAACCCTTTCACCAGTGATCACCATATAAGTGTTACGGGTGACGCTGGTTAGTTAGTTTGCTTTTTATAGTGTCAGGGCACCCGCCGTATATAACCCAATAAAGGTTTAACGCCCTGATCGCCCAGCGGGTGATATCAATTAGGTTTTAGCATCAGAGAGGGTCTGCGTCTCCCCAGGCAGCGTCAGGTTAGTGCCAGTAACGCTAACACCCACGCGTGAAGCATACACCTCCCTTAGTGGTATAGTATCTGAACAGATCAATATCTGATCTGATCAGATCTATACTAGCGTCCCCAGCAATTTAGGGTTCCCAAAAACGCAGTGTTAGCGGGATCAGCCCAGATACCTGCTAGCACCTGCGTTTTGCCCCTCCATCCAGCCCAGGCCACCCAAGTGCAGTATAGATCGATCACTGTCACTTACAAAACACAACACACATAACTGCAGCGTTCGCAGAGACAGGCCTGATCCCTGCGACTCCAGTGCTGTAGGAGGTGATTTCACCACCACAGTTAAAAAAAAAAAGCATATATGCCGAAGCATTGGGGCAGCAGGGGCGGAGGAGCGGAGGAGCGATTTTGCTCCTAATGCCGCGTACATACGGTCGAAATTCCGACGGAGGCTTGCCCGTGGAAAAGTCCGACCATGTGTGTGCGGCATAATTTTTGCGGGAGGATGCCCCCATGCTTCGGCATATATAAATGGTGCATGTATGCCCATCATTAGAAGTGGGTGAATGAAGGGAGGTATTCTAATGGTGGGCATACCCACCGATCAATCTCTTTTTTCGTTCAGCCAACAGGCTGCATGAAAAAAAAGATTACAATACATGTCCAACAAGGACCAGCAACGTACTGGTATGTTGCTGGACTTTGAATGGTTATACCAGATTGATGCCTGCGGGTTTAGGTATCATCTTGGTATCATTCTTTTCAGCCAGTGGCCGGCTTTCATGTAAAAGCAATCCTAGTGGCTAATTAGCCTCTGGACTGCTTTTACAAGCAGTGGGAGGGAATGTCCCACCCCCCGGATATAAAAAGCGCCATTGGGAAATTGGGAAAGCATTTTATCACACCGATCTTGGTGTGGTCAGATGCTTTGAGGGCAGAGGAAAGATCTAGGGTCTGACCCCAGTTTTTTCAAAAAGAGTACCTGTCTACCTATTGCTATCATAGGGGATATTTACATTCCCTGAGATAACAATAAAAATGATTAAAAAAAAAAAATATGGAAGAAACAGTTTAAAAATAAAATAAAAAAGCAAAATTAATAAAAAAAAAAAAAGAAAAAAAGAACCCCTGTCCTGCCCTGCTCTTGCGCAATGACGAACGCAAGCGTCGGTCTGGCGTCATATGTAAACAGCAATTGCACCATGCATGTGAGGTATCACCGCGAAGGTCAGATCGAGGGCAGTCATTTTAGCAGTAGACCTCCTCTGTAAATCTAACGTGGTAACCTGTAAAGGCTTTTAAAAATGTATGTAGTTTGTCGCCAATGCGCGTTTGTGCGAAATTTTAAAGCATGTCGTGTTTGGTATCTATGTACTTGGCCTAAGATCATCTTTCTTTTTCGTACATCACGGGACACAGAGCGACTTATTCATTACTAATGGGTTATATAGATTACCTTCAGGTGTTGGCACTGGCCAATTCCAAACCGGAAGTACCCTCCCCTATATAAGCCCCTCCCATCCGGGAGCACCTCAGTTTTTGCCAGTGTCTAAGGTGTTGGCCAAAGAGTAACGTGTTTTCACTGGGCTTGCGTACAGGTTCTTTTGGGCCCTAGTAAGCTGTTCCGGATCCCACCAAAAAAGCTTCATAGCTAAACGGTCGGTACCCGGGCCTTGCAGCAGAAGAGCAAGGTTTTGCCTGTAATGCCTCTCTTAGGAGGGCTGGACCCTGGGATCCAGAGCTCTGGTCATACCCACGACCAAGATGTTGTCTGTGCAGGGTGCTATACAGGTCCAGGGGAGTGGAATCCTTGGGAACCCGGTCCCTGAAGGTTTAATTACAATGCCTGCCGTGATAGGTGAAGTTTGGACTTCTGTGGACCAAACAAAGTCCTGCGGCGGGGATCAGGTAAGTGGGGGCCCCCAGGAACTTGGTTCTATTGGGGGACCCCCAAGCCTAATTTGTCTTTCTGTCTGTTACCTAACGGTATCCCCGCTAATATCTGTGTATGCCTGTAACTACTGAAAATGTAAAATTTTAATAGTAGTCAAAAAAAAAAAAAATGGACCGCGGTACCTGTGTTAAACCACTAGAGGCCGCTGTAGTCCATTTTTCTTGTCATGTGGATCTTTGGTTTTCTCAAGTCAAAAGATCCAGGCAGTTGGTAAGTTTCTCTGTGGGAATCCACTTCCTCTGCCCTGTTGCTGCGCTCATCCACCGCACAGGCCCTCCGGCAAAAAGGGCCCTGGCTCCTAGTCCCTGTTTGATTTCGAAAAGGGCGCCAATGGCGCACGGGCGTGCGCGAGGGCGCGTGCACGCGCCTCCTATGAAAAAAAAGGGGCGGGGCGGGTGGATGACGCTCGATGCGCGCCGCGGCGCCTCTGCGCATGTGCAGGCGTCCCAGCATGGATAAAAGACACAGTACAAGTGTCAGCTGGATGCAAACAGAGCTAGCAACAAACAGTGGCACACAGAGGCGGTTGATGCAGGCATCCCCATAGAAAGGCACTTTAGTGGACACCAGCTGGTATATAGCAGCAACTGTGTTAGACTATTACCAGCAAAAATTGGTGTATGACGACGGGAATACCTCAGCTTTGTGCTTAAAGGATATGTCGTCCAGACGCTCCGGAAATAGGTCTTCCAGGAAGCCAAAGGGGTCTCCATCGGGCTCTGAGGATATTGGGCATGCTTGTACTGCACCAATCTCCCCTGAGAATTCAGAGGTCAGTAGCCGTAGAAACCCCGCAGGAGTGCCTGGTGCTGCGGCTGTCCCCAGTCCACCTGCTCCTGTATATATAACAGAGGAGGTTTTATCCTCAACTCTGGGAGGATTGGAAGAGAGATTAACAGCATTGATCGCTGCTTCCCTGTCACAGGAAAAGCGCGTCCGATCTCCGTCTCCTCCTTCAGAGTGCCTGTTAGTGGAGGAACAGCCCCACACAGAGATCGACCTACCTGAAGGGGATCAGGATGAGGTTGATTCAGTTATGGAGAAATCAACAGTGGAAGAACCTTTCTCAGCATCTCAGGCTGAAAGATTATGGGTTCAGTCTCTGACTAACATGGTCCGATCAGCATTTAAAATGCCTCTGGCGGAACCATCATCCACTACGGTTTCCTCGCTGGGGTCGCTAAAAGCTCCCCAGGCTATCTGTTCCTTCCCAATCCACCCTTTATTAGAAGGGCTTATTTACCAGGATTGGGAGCATCCTGATAAAATATTTGCTCCCCCCAAGAGATTTCCGGTGATCTATCCCATGGAGGATAAGTTCATAAAAAAATGGAGGGTCCCTACAGTGGACGCAGCCATCTCTTCTGTTAACAAATCACTGACATGTCCAGTAGATAATGTTCCAATGTTCAAAGACCCAATAGATAAAAAATTGGAGTCTTTACTAAAATCTGCTTTCTCTACAGCAAGCATGGTGACACAACCTGCGGTAGCAGCGATTGGAGTCTGCCAAGCAGTGAAAGATCAGTTGAAACAAGTCTTAAGGGACTTACCAGATCAGCAGGCTCTTGCCCTAGCTGACCTGCCTAGAGCCTTGTGTTTTGCGGTGGACGCCATAAAGGATACAATCCCACAGGCCTCCCGCTTTACGCTGTCTATAGTACATATGCGTAGGCTTCTGTGGCTCAAAAACTGGTCTGCTGAAGCTCCCTGTAAAAAACTGCTGGTTAGCTTCCCATTTCATGGAGAACGCTTATTTGGAGAAGATCTGGACAAATATATCCAGAAAATTTCTGCCGGTAAAAGTTCACTCTTACCGGTTAAGAACAAGGGTAGAAGTCCTTCTTTTAAGAGGCCTACTTCTCCAGTCCCGGGCACATCGGCTGTGAAGCAGTTCCGACGGCCTCCGCGGTCAAATTCAGGGGGCAGAAATCAGGGACAATCACAGGGTAACAAGAAGCCCTGGATCAAGAGAGGTACAAAACCTCCCCCCAAGGCATGAAGCGTTGCCCCCACTCAATCGGGTGGGGGGAAGACTTCAGTTGTTCACAGAGACCTGGCGGGACACCATCAGAGACAGATGGGTGCTCTCCGCAGTAAGTCTGGGATACAAGCTGGAGTTAAAAGGCACTCCTCCTGCCCAATTTATGAGGTCAAACGTGCCAAGAGATCCCCAGAAGAGAGGATCCCTCCTTCTGGCACTAGAACAACTATTGCTCCAAGGTGTAATCATGAAGGTTCCCCTGGAAGAAAGCGGATTCGGGTTTTACTCGAACCTTTTCACAGTCCCCAAACCAAATGGGGACGTGAGGCCCATATTAAATCTAAAAGGGCTAAACAAGTTCCTAAATATCAGGACTTTTCGGATGGAGTCGATCCGATCGGTGGCCACCGCCCTACAAGGGCAGGAATGGTTAGCCTCGATCGACATAAAGGATGCTTATCTGCATATTCCCATCTTTCCGGCCCACCAGAAATTTCTACGCTTTGCAGTAGAAGGGCGCCATTTTCAGTTCAGAGCCTTACCTTTCGGTCTGGCCACAGCACCACGAGTGTTCACAAAAATTCTGGCCCCATTATTGGCCAATCTAAGAACACAGGGTGTAACGATAATGGCATATCTAGACGACCTGCTACTAATAGACCACTCAGTGGAAAAGCTGGAAGTAGCTATTCACAAGACAATCAAGTATCTGGAATATCACGGTTGGATTATCAACCGGGACAAGTCAGCTCTAAGACCAGTCAAAAGTCTGGAATACTTAGGGCTAAGGCTGGATTCAAATCAGAGAAAGATTTTCTTACCTCCAGAGAAGGTGTCGTCTTTAAAAGATTTGACCCACTTAGTGGGTACAAAAAGAAAACCATCCATACGCCTCTGCATGAGGCTGCTGGGAAAAATGGTGGCTTCATTCGAAGCGGTACCCTACGGTCAATTCCGATCAAGGAATTTGCAAAGGGCCATACTGTCAGCCTGGAACAAAAAAGTTCAGGCTTTAGACTTACCAATGTCCCTGTCCCCTTCCGTTCGCAAGAGCCTCCATTGGTGGTTGGTGCCCCAGAATCTGGAAAAAGGGAAACCCTTCAGTCCGGTTTCTTGGAAGGTAGTCACTACAGATGCCAGCCTCATAGGCTGGGGGGCAGTACTGGAGCAATGGTCTCTCCAGGGCAAGTGGTCAGAAGCAGAAAAGGCCCTGCCCATCAATCTCTTAGAGATACGAGCAGCCCGGTATGCCCTAGTAGCATGGACATCCAAACTCCAAGGGTCCCCTGTCAGAATTCAATCAGACAATGCCACAGCAGTGGCATATATCAATCACCAGGGTGGCACCAGGAGTCGTGCAGCCCAGAGGGAAGCAAATTGCATCCTGGAGTGGGCAGAAAAATATGTCCCAGCCATATCCGCGGTTTTCATCCCAGGAGTGGAAAATTGGAGAGCGGACTTTTTAAGTCGCCAACAATTATGCCCGGGGGAATGGTCTCTTCACCCCGAGGTTTTCCAGGCAATATGCCAGCGGTGGGGAACACCGGATGTAGATCTGCTAGCATCCAGATTCAACGCAAAGGTGGACAGATTTGTGTCTCGCACAAGGGATCCTCTAGCTTGCGGCTCGGATGCCCTAGTGTTCCCTTGGGATCAGTTCAAGCTGATATATGCATTCCCACCGCCACAATTGTTACCGCGATTACTCCGCAAAATCAGGGTAGAAAAGAAACCAGTGATTCTGGTGGCTCCAGCGTGGCCCCGAAGGGCATGGTACTCGGAGATTGTAAAAATGTCAGTGAGGAGTCCTTGGACCCTCCCACATCGTCCGGACCTGCTTTCGCAAGGACCGATATACCACCCTTCCTTACCAGCCCTAGGTTTGACGGCCTGGCTATTGAAGCCCACATTCTGAAAAAGAGAGGGCTCTCTAATTCTGTGGTATCTACCATGATCAATGCCAGGAAGCCGGTATCCAGGCAGATCTATTATAGGATCTGGAAAGCGTACATTACGTGGTGTGAGGCCAAGAGATGGCATCCACGTAAGTACGTGATAGGGAGGATTTTGGACTTCCTACAGTGGGCTGTAGATAGGAAGCTGGCCTTGAGTACTATCAAGGGTCAGATTTCGGCCTTGTCAATATTTTTTCAAAGGCTTCTTGGCTTCGCATTCACTAGTCAAAGCTTTCATACAAGGAGTGATGCGTATTAGCCCTCCGGTTAGTATTCCCATATGTCCTTGGGACTTAAACCTGGTTCTGTCAGTTCTACAGAAACAACCGTTTGAACCATTGCAACACATTTCCTTGGTTCTTCTCACCAGGAAATTGATTTTCTTAGTAGCCGTTTGTTCGGCTAAAAGAGTATCGGAATTAGCCGCCTTGTCCTGTAAGGAGCCATATCTGGTTGTCCATAAGGACAGAGTAGTATTACGTCCTCATCCAGCCTTTCTTCCTAAGGTGGTATCGAGGTTTCATTTGAACCAAGATGTGGTTCTTCCTTCTTTTTTCCCCAAACCTAGCTCGGTAGAGGAAAAGTTATTACATTCCTTGGATGTAGTAAGAGCAGTTAAAGCTTATCTAAAAGCCACTGCTCAGATTCGCAGAACGGATACTTTGTTTATTCTGCCGGAAGGCCCTAAAAAGGGTCAGGCAGCATCAAAATCCACTTTAGCCAAGTGGATTCGACAGGTCATAATACAAGCCTATGGCTTGAGAAAGAGACCGCCTCCGTTCAAAGTTAGGGCGCACTCCACAAGAGCAGTTGGAACTTCATGGGCAGTGCATCACCAGGCCTCCCTGGCTCAAGTATGTAAGGCCGCAACATGGTCTTCGGTACACACGTTTACTAGATTCTACCAGGTAGACGTTAGAAGTCAGGAGGATCTCGCCTTTGGGCGCAGTGTGTTGCAGGCCGCAAAAGATCCTCATGCCTGATGGCGCCCAGCTTATGTATCCCTCCCCTCATTTGGCATTGCTTTGGGACGTCCCATTAGTAATGACTAAGTCGCTCTGTGTCCCGTGATGTACGAAAAAGAAAAAGGGATTTTTGTAACAGCTTACCTGTAAAATCCTTTTCTTGGAGTACATCACGGGACACAGAGCTCCCACCCCTCTTTTTGGGACACTTATTGCTTGGCTACAAAACTGAGGTGCTCCCGGATGGGAGGGGCTTATATAGGGGAGGGTACTTCCGGTTTGGAATTGGCCAGTGCCAACACCTGAAGGTAATCTATATAACCCATTAGTAATGACTAAGTCGCTCTGTGTCCCGTGATGTACTCCAAGAAAAGGATTTTACAGGTAAGCTGTTACAAAAATCCCTTTTTTTTATTTCATCAAACATTTGGGCAATATAGTGGGTTTTAGTGCATTAAAATTAAAAAAAGTGTATTTTTTCCCCAAAAAATGCGTTTGAAAAATCGCTGCGCAAATACTGTGTGGGAAAAAAAAATGCAACACCCACCATTTTAATCTGTAGGGCCTTTGCTTTAAAAAAATATATAATGTTTGGGGGTTCAACATAATTTTCTTTCAAAAAAAAAAATGTTTTCATGTAAACAAAAAGTGTCAGAAAGGGCTTTGTCTTCAAGTGGTTAGAAGAGTGGATGTAAGCTTCCTAATGTTGTGTATAAAATGCCAGGACAGTTCAAAACCCCCCCCAAATGACCCCATTTTGGAAAGTAGACAGCCCAAGCTATTTGCTGAGAGGTATGGTGAGTATTTTGCAGATCTCGCTTTTTGTCACAAAGTTTTGAAAATTGGAAAAAAATAAATAAATATATATATATATTTTCTTTCTTCATTTTCAAAAACAAATGAGAGCTGTAAAATTCTCACCATGCCTATCAGCAAATAGCTTGGGGTGTCTACTTTCCAAAATTGGGTCATTTGGGGGGGTTTTGCGCTATTTTGGCATTTTATGGCCTTCGAAACTGTGATAGGTAGTGAGGAGTGAAATCAAAAATTTGTGCCCTTAGAAATCCTGAAGGCGGTGCTTGGTTTTCGGGGTCCCGTACGTGGCTAGGCTCCCAAAAAGTCCCACACATGTGGTATCCCAGTACTCAGGAGAAGCAGCAAAATGTATTTTGGGGTGCAATTCCACATATAACCATGGCATGTGTGAGCAATATATAATTTAGTGACAACTTTTTGTCATTTATTTTTTTTTTGTCATTATTCAATCACTTGAGACAAAAAAAAAATATTCAATGGGCTCAACATGCCTCTCAGCAATTTCCTTGGGATGTCTACTTTCCAAAATGGGGTCATTTGGGGGGGGGGGGTTTGTACTGCCCTGCCATTTTAGCACCTTAAGAAATGAGATAGGCAGTCATAAATTAAAAGCTGTGTAAATTCCAGAAAATGTACCCTAGTTTGTAGACGCTATAACTTTTGCACAAACCAATAAATATACGCTTATTGACATTTTTTTTACTAAAGACATGTGGCTGAATACATTTTGGCCTAAATGTATGACTAAAATTGAGTTTTATTCGATTTTTCTTATAACAAAAAGTAGAAAATATCATTTTTTTTCAAAATTTTCAGTCTTTTTCCATTTATATTGCAAAAAACAAAAATCGCAGAGGCAATCAAATACCGTTAAAAGAAAGCTCTATTTGTGGGAAGAAAAGGACGCAAATTTTGTTTGGGTACAACATTGCATGTCCGCACAATTTCCAGTTAAAGCAGCGCAGTGCCAAATTCTGAAAACACCTCTGGTCCTTTAGCTACAAAATGGTTCGGGGCTTAAGTGGTTAAAGGAAGAACATAGACCCCTCCATAGGTCTTCCAAATATTTTGTGTGCTGATTATTTATTTTAATAGAAAATAACGGGAAATCTCATTTGCCATCAATCTAAAACTATTTAGAAAATTTTTCATAAAGATTAGTGATTTAATAAATTGGATAAGGATTGAAGGGCACATGTACATATTATTATGTCGGTGTGAAATCTCTGCTCTGTGTGCCAGAAGGAGACTCCTGCTCTGGACTTGTGCAACATTGCCAATGTGTCAAGTGCAAAGGGTAAATAGAAACAACTGTAGGCCAAAAGTGTAAGGTGTAGAATTTGCAGCAGTGAAGTGGAAATCCTTACTCTGTGGGCTGAATTTGGTTTATACAGTTGTGATCAAAAGTTTGCATACCCTGACAGAAATTGTGAAAGATTGGCATTTAATATTGAAAATATGACTTATCATGCCAAAAAAACTATTTTATTTAAGGATAGCAATCACATGAAGCCATTTGTTATCACATCATTTTTTGGAACCTTTTTAAATCATAATGATAACAGAAATCCTCCAAATGGCCCTGATAAAAAGTTTACATACCTTGGTATGTTCGTCCTTGGTACAGATGCAGAAAGTGACACACACAGGTTAAAATGGCAATTAAAGGTTAATTCTACACATTTGTGGATTTTTAAATCGCAATTAGTGTCTGTGTATAAATAGTCAATGAGTTTGTTAGCTCTCACACTGATGCACTAAGCAGGCTAGACAGTGAGCCATGAAGAGGAAGAAAAGAAGTCAAAAGACCTGTGTAACAAGGTAATGAAACTTTACAAAGATGGAAAAGGATATAAAAAAGATATCCAACGCCTTGAATATGCCAGCCAGTACTGTTCAATCACCTAACAAGTGGGAAATTTGGGGATCTCTTGATACCAAGCCAAGGTAAGTTAGATCAAGAAAGATTTCAGCCACAACTGCCACAGGAACAGGATACAAAGAAAAACCCACAGGTAACCTCAGGAGAAATACAGGCATTATGCCGGGTACACACAACCGTTTTTCATGACGAGAAAACTGCCATTTTTTAGATTGGTCGTGAAAACCGGCCATGTGCATGCTCCATAGCAGTTTTCTCTAAGAGAAAACTAGCCGCAAAAAAAATTGAACCTGCTCTATTTTTTCTCGTCGTTTTTCCCGTCATTCTTTTTCTCGTCGCGAAAACCGCTCGTGTGTATGCTTTTCCGAGGGGAAAAAAAACGCGCATGCTCAGAATCAAGTATGAGACGGGAGCGCTCATTCTGGTAAAACTAGCGTTTGTAATGGAGATAGCACATTCGTCGCGCAGTAACGGACTGAAAAGCAAGAGGCTGAAAAGCGCGAATCGTCTCTCACCAAAGTTTACTAACACGAGATCAGCAAAAGCAGCCCAAATGGTGGCGCCGTTTGAATTTAACTTCCCCTTTATAGTACCGTCGTACGTGTTGTCGTACGTGTTGTACGTCACTAGAAATGTGCAATTCGTTTAGTTTCGAATTAGTTTAACGAATTTTGACAAATTTGTTCATTCCGAAATTTCCGAATTTCTGAAATTTTCCATTTCCGAAATTTTGGATTTTCGGATTCGAGATTCGAAAATCAAAAATTCGAAAATCTAAAATTCGAAAATCGAAAATTCAAAAATGGGAAATTTGGAAAGTTGAATTTCCGAATAAAGCAAAGGAAACGGAAAAAAATATTTTTTTTTGGTAGTGCACATGTTTATTGCTCGAGCGGTTTTTTTTCCTGAACGTGTGTATGCAAGGCAGGCTTGAGAGGAATCACAAAGAATCACGTTGAGAAAAACGTTAGGTTTTTGCATGACAGGAAAAACGGTCGTGTGTACGCGGCATTATACATTTGGCCTACAGTTGTTTCTATTCGCCCTTTGACTTGACACATTGGTAATATTGTGCATGTCCAGAGCAGGAGCCTCTTGCAAATGTGTGAAATTCAATTCTGTTTTTAACCTGAATTGTTAGGCAGGGTCAATTTGGTTTGTTTGCAGGCTAGCTGGTGAGTGTGTTGCAAAATTTCTGTTTATTTGTCGTGTGGTGCCCTTCCATGTGCACTTTAATGCAAAGGCTAGTTATAAATTGCGGTGATGATATATTGATGTACTATATGTTTGCAACAAGCACTATATATAATCTTCTATGATCTTCCACATTGTGTCCAAAAATACATTTTAACCACTTAAGCCCCGGACCATTTGGTAGCTAAAGGACCAGAGGTGATTTCGGAATTTTGCACTGCGCTGCTTTAACTGTAAATTGTGCGGACATGCAATGTTGTACCCAAACGAAATGTGCGTCCTTTTCTTCCCACAAATAGAGCTTTCTTTTAATGGTATTTGATTGCCTCTGCGATTTTAATTTTTTGCGATATAAATGGAAAAAGACCGAAGATTTTGAAAAAAAATGATATTTTCTACTTTTTGTTATAAGAAAAATCGAATAAAACTCAATTTTAGTCATACATTTTTGCCAAAATGTATTCAGCCACATGTCTTTAGTAAAAAAAATGTCAATAAGCGTATATTTATTGGTTTGTGCAAAAGTTATAGCGTCTACAAACTAGGGTACATTTTCTGGAATTTACACAGCTTTTAATTTATGACTGCCTATCTCATTTCTTGAGGTGCTAAAATGGCAGGGCAGTACAAAACCCCCCCAAATGACCCCATTTTGGAAAGTAGACATCCCAAGGAAATTGCTGAGAGGCATGTTGAGCCCATTGAATATTTTTTTTTTTTGTCTCAAGTGATTGAATAATGACAAAAAAAAAAAAAAATTTTAAAAAAGTTGTCACTAAATGATATATTGCTCACACATTCCATGGTTATATGTGGAATTGCACCCCAAAATAAATTTTGCTGCTTCTCCTGAGTAGGGGGATACCACATGTGTGGGACTTTTTAGGAGCCTAGCCGCGTACGGGACCCCGAAACCAAGCACCGCCTTCAGGATTTCTAGGCACAAATTTTTGATTTCACTCCTCACTACCTATCACAGTTTTGAAGGCCATAAAATGCCAAAATAGCACAAAACCCCCCCAAATGACCCCATTTTGGAAAGTAGACACCCCAAGCTATTTGCTGAGAGGCATGGTGAGTATTTTACAGCTCTCATTTGTTTTTGAAAATGAAGAAAGAAAATATATATATATTTTTTTTTTCAATTTTCAAAACTTTGTGACAAAAAGCGAGATCTGCAAAATACTCACAATACCTCTCAGCAAATAGCTTGGGGTGTCTACTTTCCAAAATGGGGTCATTTGGGGGGGGGGGGCTTTGTGCCATCTGGGCATTCCATGGCCTCCGAAACTGTGATAGGCAGTGAGAAGTGAAATCAAAAATTTACACCCTTAGAAATCCTGAAGGCGGTGCTTGGTTTTTGGGGTCCCGTACGCAGCTAGGCTCCCAAAAAGTCTCACACATGTGGTATCCCCGTACTCAGGAGAAGCAACAGAATGTATTTTGGGGTGTAATTCCACATATGCCCATGGCATGTTTGAGCAATATATCATTTAGTGACAACTTTGTGCAAAAAATAAAAATAAAAAAAATAAATTGTCTTTTTTCCGCAACTTGTGTCAACATATAAAATATTCCATGGACTCGACATGCCTCTCAGTATATAGCTTGGGGTGTCTACTTTCCAAAATGGGGTCATTTGGGGGGGGTTTTGAACTGTTCTGGCATTTTATACACAACATTAGGAAGCTTACATCCACTCTTCTAACCACTTGAAGACAAAGCCCTTTTTGACACTTTTTGTTTACATGAAAAAAATTTTTTTTTTGCAAGAAAATTATGTTGAACCCCCAAACATTATATATATTTTTAAAGCAAAGGCCCTACAGATTAAAATGTTGGGTGTTGCATTTTTTTTTCTACACAGTATTTGCGCAGCGATTTTTCAAACGCATTTTTTGGGGAAAAAATACACTTTTTTAATTTTTAATGCACTAAAACACACTATATTGCCCAAATGTTTGATGAAATAAAAAAGATGATCTTAGGCCGAGTACATAGATACCAAACACGACATGCTTTAAAATTTCGCACAAACGCGCATTGGCGACAAACTACATACATTTTTAAAAGCCTTTAAAAGCCTTTACAGGTTACCCCGTTAGATTTCCAGAGGAGGTCTACTGCTAAAATTACTGCACTCGATCTGACCTTCGCAGTGATACCCCACATGCATGGTGCAATTGCTGTTTACATATGACGCCAGACCGACGCTTGCGTTCGCCATTGGGCAAGAGCAGGGCAGGACAGAGGTGCTTTTTTTTTTTTTATTATTAATTTTGCTTTTTTATTTTATTTTTAAACTGTTCCTTCCATATATTTTTTTTTTTATCATTTTTATTGTTATCTCAGGGAATTTAAATATCCCCTATGATAGCAATAGGTAGTGACAGGTACTCTTTTTTTTTAAAAAATGGGGTCTTCCAGACCCTAGATCTGTCCTCTGCCCTCAAAGCATCTGACCACACCAAGATCGGTGTGATAAAATGCTTTCCCAATTTCCCAATGGCGCTTTTTATATCTGGGGGGGGACATTCCCTCCCACTGCTTGTAAAAGCAGTCCAGAGGCTAATTAGCCACTAGGATTGCTTTTACATGAAAGCCGGCCGCTGGCTGAAAAGAATGATACCAAGATGATACCTAAACCCGCAGGCATCAATCTGGTATAACCATTCAAAGTCCATCAACATGCCAGTACGTTGCTGGTCCTTGTTGGACATGTATTGTAATCTTTTTTTTTCATGCAGCCTGTTGGCTGAACGAAAAAAGAGATTGATCGGTGGGTATGCCCACCATTAGAATACCGCCCTTCATCCACCCACTTCTAATGATAGGCATACACGCACCATTTATATATGCCGAAGCATTGGGGCATCCTCCCGCAAAAATTATGCCGCACACACATGGTCGGACTTTTCCACGGGCAAGCCTCCGTCGGAATTTCGACCGTATGTACGCGGCATTAGGAGCAAAATCGCTCCTCCGCCCCTGCTGCCTCCATGCTTCGGCATATATGCTTTTTTTGTTTTAACTGTGGTGGTGAAATCACCTCCTACAGCACTGGAGTCGCAGGGATCAGGCCTGTCTCTGCGAACGCTGCAGTTATGTGTGTTGTGTTTTGTAAGTGACAGTGATCGATCGATACTGCACTTGGGTGGCCTGGGCTGGACGGAGGGGCAAAACGCAGGTGCCAGCAGGTATCTGGGCTGATCCCGCTAACACTGCGTTTTTGGGAATCCTAAACTGCTGGGGACGCTAGTATAGATCTGATCAGATACTATACCACTAAGGGAGGTGTATGCTTCACGCGTGGGTGTTGGCATTACTGGCACTAACCTGACGCTGCCTGGGGTGTGACGCAGGGTTAACTAGGGGCAATTAGGGGGTTAAAACCTTTATTAGATAATATATGGGGGTACCTGACGCTATAAAAACCTGTGGCGAACCTAGAAAAAATAACTGGCTATCTATCGGCACCAGCATAACTAATACAGCGTTCAGAAAAACGATCGCTTAGCGACAGTGGTGATAGGGGGTGAAAGGGTTACCTGGGGGGCGATCAAGGGGTTAAACCTTTATTAGGTATTATATTGGGGTACCTGACGCTATAAAAACCTGCGGCGAACCTAAAAAAAATAACTGGCTACCGATCGGCATCACCGACAATAAAACAGCGATCAGAAAAACGATCGCTTAGTGACAGCGGTGCTAGGGGGTGAAAGGGTTACCCTGGGGGGGCGATCAAGGGGGTTAAACCTTTATTAGGTAATATATGGGGGTACTCGACGCTATAAAAACCTGCGGCGAACCTAAAAAAAATTACTGGCTACCGATCGGCATCACCGACGCTAAGACGGCGATCAGAAAAATTATCGCTTAGCGACAGTGGTGATAGGGGGTGAAAGGGTTATCTGGGGGGGGGGCGATCAGGGGGTTAAACCTTTATTAGGGGGGGTTAGGGGGCTACACTGGACCTAAAACTAAACTGTAGTGACACTTTTACAGTTACAAATGTCACTGATTGCAGTGATCAGTAAATAAATGGTCACTGCAATCAGTGACACTGTGGCTGGGGGCTGGGGGGTGATCTGGGGGTGTCTGGGGGGGCGATTTATGTGCCTATGTGTCCTGGTGTCAGTGTAGTGTTTTGTGCACTAACCTGGCATCTTCTCCTGTACGACGCTCGGTATATGTGAGCGCCGCAGGAGAGATGACATCACTTCCTCTGCCTGTGTAAACATTACACAGGCAGGGGAAGCTCTCTCATTGGCCGGGAGCGATCGAGAGGGGGTGGCCGGAATCGAACGGCCGTCCCCTCATGCCTGATCGCTCCCGATCAGTTAACCACCGCTCACTGTAAAGAAGGGGGGTCCGATCGGACCCCCCAACTATACAAAGGCAGTCACTTAGATCTACGTGATTCTGCCTGTCGGTGCCATTCTGCCGACGTATTTTTACAGTGGGCGGTCGTTAAGTGGTTAAAGAATTTTTCTATTTCTACTACTGTATTGTATACAAAATGGAAAATTGTATACTCACCTTTCTGTAATTTTCCTTTCCTGTCGCATCTTCATGGCAGCATACACCTTTGGGTTGTGGCTCCGCCCCCACAACCTGATAGGACCGTTTAGCTATTAAGCCCAGAGCGGGCCCCCGCCCAGGTATTCTAGTATATATATACCTCACCTCAGACGGGTGGGCATCTGTATGCTGCCATGAAGATGCGACAGGAAAGGAAAATTATGGAAAGGTGAGTATACAATTTTCCATTTTCCTGTTGCATCATGGCAGCATACACCTTTGGGTGAATAACTCGCAGACTGGGTGGGTCTGAGCATAAAGACAATTTTTTTTATTTACATGGAATAGAGGTGTTAGACTGAATAATTGCTTGTCTAAACTCTGCCGTGGATAATCTGGCAGAGTCCACCTTGTAATGAGAAATAAAGGTATTCCTTGAGGACCAGGACGCTGCTCGGCAAATAGTTTCCGAGGACACTCTGCAGTAGGCCGCCCAGGAGGTCGCCATTGCCTTTGTAGAAATGTGCCTTTAAGCCCTCAGGTATCTGCGTTTGACTCAGAGAATAAGCCTTTTTGATGATCTTCACCAGGCATGCTGCGATGGTGCGAGAGGTTGCTGCTTGACCTCTTCTAAAGCCGTGTGGGATTACCAGGAGGTTTTTCGACTTCCTAAGGTCGTTTGTTGTTGACAGGTAGGTTAGAATGTTAGTTCTTACATTCAGCGGATGTGGATCCCCTTGTTCTGTGGAGAGAGCAGGAAGGTTAATCTCCTGATTGAAGTGGAAGGAGGATGACACCTTCGGAATAAACCGATCGGATGGTCTTAGGACTACTTTATCTGGGTAGACAATCAAGTATGGTTCTTTTGCCAGTAGAGCTTGCATCTCTGAGACTCTCTTGGCTGATGTGATTGCAATTAAGAAAGTGACTTTGAGTGTTAAGTCCCATAAGGAGATGTTTTCTAACGGAAAGAATGGTTCGTGTGATAGAACTTCTAGTACGACCGGAAGATCCCAAGTCGAGAAGGAAGGCTTTGTAGGAGGCCTTATCTTTAGGCAGGCCCTCTGGAACTGAATAACTAACTAGGGGCTCTAGCGCCCACTTGATTCCTGTCATAGCTGATAATGCTGACACGAGAACTTTTAAGGTACTTGACCCAAGGCCTTTCTCCAGGCCTAATTGAGCAACTGTTGGAGATGATGGGTTCCAGTTTTGTTGCTGTGCAACTGAGAGAAACTTCTCCCGGATCCTCTTATAGGTACTGTCAGTGGTGCATCTTCTGGCTTGAAGAAGAGTTTCTACTACCTTTTGTGAGCAGCCTTGGTTTAAGAACCTAGCCCTTTCCATCTCCAGGCTATCAGATGCATCCTTTCCGGGAATGGATGAAGAAGTTGCCCCTGGGAGAGTAGATCCGCTGCTGGTGGGAGCGGTAAGGGTCTCACTGTATTCAGCAGAAGGAGAGTGGTAAACCATGACTTATCACTGTGGAAGATGACCTCTTGAGCCTGAGAAGAAATCTCGGTATGAGAGGTGTCGGGGGGAAGATGTAACCCAGATGGAAGTTCTAATCGTGTTGTAGGCAATCTGTCCCCTACGCTAATGGGCAGGGGGTTCTTGTCAGGTACCTCCGGCACTTCGCATTGTTTGGAGTCGCTGCCAGGTCCATATCCGGCATGCCCCAAGTCCTTGCTATGAGGGAAAAGGCTTGGTGACTCAGAGCCCATTCGTTGTTGGAAACAAAAGTTTCTGCTTAGCGTGTCGGCCAGTTGGTTCTGGGTTCCTGGGACATACATCTCCCTTAACCCCGATACTTTCACTTGCGCCCATTCGAGGACTGGACGGACTTCCTGCATTATGGATCGGCTTTTGGTGCCTCCTTGCCTGTTGATATAGGCAACTTCTACCCTGTTGTCCATCTTCAACAGGACTTCTTTCCCTTTCAGGAGCGGACTGAAAGCTAGTAGAGCCTGGAAAGCTGCTTTCATCTCTAGGATGTTCGATACCACATCCTGTGTCTCGAAAGACCACCGGCCTTGGACTGCGGGATGCTGGTAGTGTGCTCTCCAGCCTTCCCTGCTGGCATCCGAAATAATCACCTCCTGGGGAGGGGTAACTATGCGTTTGTACCTTTTTTAGGTTGTGCAATCGGGTCCACCACCATAGTGATTGTTTGACCTTCTTTTGGATGTTGATTCGCTGAGACATCGATACCCCGTTTCACTGTCTCAAAAATTACATCTGGAGAGGTCTTGTGTTCCACTGGGCCCATTGGACCATAGGAATGGTTGCTGATAGCGACCCCATGATGCTGAGACACTCTCTGGCTGGGAGTGTGTTGGATAAGAGTAATCTCTTTGCCCTCTGGATTATGATGAGAATTTTCTTTTGAGGGAGTTGTATGGTGTTGAGTATGGTTTCCAGTTCTGCCCCCAGGAAGACCATTCTCTGAGTAGGTTGGAGATTGCTTTTCTTCCAGTTTATCAGCCACCCGAATTTTTGCAAGGTGGATGTTAGAGTGTCTCGATGGAGTAGAAGAGACTCTTGGTTGTCTGCAAGCAATAGGATGTCGTCCAGATAATGGTGGACTCTCAGTCATTGCTCCCTTAGTAGAGCTATTACTGGTAGCAGGACCTTGGTAAATGTTCTGGGAGTGGTAGAAATTCCGAACGGAAGACTTTGAAACTGAAAGTGTTGGTGGTTTACCGAGAAGCCGAGAAACTTCTGGAATGCGGTGTGAATGGGAAGATGCAGGTAAGCGTCCTTTAAATCCACAGAGAACATCCAGTCGCCGACATTTATGGCATAGAGGATTGACTGTAAACTTTCCATCTTGAAAGTCTCCACCAGGATTGAGCGATTGAGACTTTTTAGGTCTAGGACAGGGCGCAGATCCCCGGTCTTTTTCTTTACCAAAAACAGAGGGGAGTAGAAACCTTTTTCCCTTCGTGGAGGTGGGACTTCCACTATGGCCTGTTTTTGGATCAAATCTTGGACATATTCTGTCAATATGAGCTCCTTTTCCCTGGATGTTGGAATTCTAGTTTTGACAAATTGGTCTCTGGGAGGTCGATTCTTGAACCTCCATTTGTGTCCGTCTTGGACAGTAGCCACTGTCCATGGGTCTCTTATTATCTCCGCCCAAACCTGCTTGAAGTCCTTTAGTCTGGCTCCTACTACAGCTGGTTGGGTGGATGCGTCTTCAAAAAGACTTCTGGTCCCCCGGGGTAGGGGTCTTGGAGTTTTTCTGTACTCCCTGCCGGGCTTATAGGACTTTGCCCCCCTGTATCTATCTGGGAGGTTCTGTCTGAATGTAGGTGGCCTTTGTTGTCTAGGCCTTCTGTCTGAAGGAATGAGTCCAGACTTTCCACCGGTGACTTTTGAAATAGCCGAGTCCAGCTTCTCCCCGAAGAGGTTTGAGCCGTCAAATGGGATCCTACACCAGTTGGACTTTGAGGAGGGGTCTGCTGACCATGGTTTTAGCCAGAGTGCCCTCCTGGCCATCACTGAGCTTAACATTGCTCTGGATGTTGACTTTATGATGTCTACAGAGACTTCTGCAACAAAATTGCCTGCAAGGCTGAGTTCCTGGAGAGCTGTGATTACTCGCTGTTGTTCCACGCCTTCTGCTACCAACTTCTCAGCGTTGGAGGACCAGCTTGAGATAGCCCTTCCCATTGCTGCTAGCGTTATTGCTGGTCTGCAGGCACCACCTGCGGATAGGTAAGCTCTTTTAAGATCCAGATCGATCTTTCTGTCTAATATATCCTTAAATGTGACCGCATCTTCTATTGGAAGAGTTACGTGCCAGGCTAGGCGCATCAAGGAGGAGTCTACCACTGGTGGTGTTACTAGTGGATTGACACTGGATTCCTTTAGCGGATACAGTTTGGCAAGTCTGTTGCTGAGACTGGTCTTCTTCTCAGGTTTTTGCCACTTTTTTGAGATTCTGAAAATATTTCTTCGCTTTTTGCAGAGTTTCTTTTTCCTCTTCCCATTCTATAGCTTCCTTCACTGATTTTATGAAGGGTTCTATAAGTGAGAAGTCAAACCCGGTGGATACCTCCAAGTCCTCATTGTCAGATAGGGGTTCTGACTTTTTAGATGTGGAGGGAGTCGCAGGTGAAGTGCCTTGCACTGATCTGCTTCATTCAGATTCTGCGATTTGCAGGGATGTAAATATAGCCGGCTCTCTGCTTGGCTCTCTCTCTCTAGTTGCTTCGTCCAAGCATGTGCGACAGGCCAGCTTGTCCGGAAGGGCTATGGCACTGCAAACCCAGCATGAATTCCCTGATGGATGGGAACGCTGAGGGGGAGGAGAGCGTCTGCGTGAAGGAGACCTCCTGTAGGAGTGTCTGTGCCGTGAATGGGATTTTGAACGGCTCCTTCTGCGACTTGAGCGACTTCGTCTTGTGCGTGAGCGACTTCTACCGCGATCTGAGTGGCTTTGTCTATGGCTTGGACTCCTTCTAGATGGCTCTTGTCGTCTTGAATCCGACGATCTGGCCGACCTGATGGGGCTGTCCAATTTAGACAGCATTAATGACAGGCTCTCTTTTTCAGTCTTCACTACTTACCAATCTTTCCCCCCCCTTACCTATTAGGCTGGTGATGGTCTACTGGGGCAGCAACCTCCATGAGGAGTGATATAGTCCCCCCTAGAACAGATAGTAGGAAATGAGCATGCAGGCAGTAGATAAGGTGAAACCCAGTAAAGGAGAAAAAAATAATAAATAGATCCAGGAAGCTTACCTTAAGGAAGAGACAGCAGTGCAATCTATCCCACCGAAAAAGCTATTGACAGGTGCAGTGTTCAAGAGAAAAAACAGCAGAAAGGATTTGGTTTTTTAAAACTGCTGTCTCCCAGTGATGACGTCATGACCGCACATGCTCTGTAGCGTCGTGAGCGAGTCAGCGCCATCTTGGAAACTGGCATACACAGGAAATTACATTGGAGAGCCTGGGGAATACCTCTATTGCTATGGAACTACAGCGCAGAAAGCCAGATTTTATACAGACACCCAGGAGAGCTGGAGGCCACTATAGAGACCTGATTAAGGTCTGTAAAGAGCTGGCAGTTATCAGCCGGGATACTTGTGGGACTACAAGGCTCAGGTTAGTGAAAAATGGTGCACAGAAGAGCTGGAGGTCGCTGTATCATAAACCTGTTTAAGGTTTGTAAGAAAGAAACTGGTACATACCCCTGAGACCATCAGAGTGGGGTTCCTTCCATAGAGCTCATTTAGAGGCTGTACAGGATAGGACTTTCACCCAGGAGAGGCTGAACCTGGCTGGGGCGAAGCGGTAAGGGGGTTCTTCATCTTTGATGTCCTTGTCAGGTCTTAGGTGAGGAAAAAAAAGAGAATACCTGGGCGGGGGCCCGCTCTGGGCTTAATAGCTAAACGGTCCTATCAGGTTGTGGGGGCGGAGCCACAACCCAAAAGGTGTATGCTGCCATGA
Source organism: Rana muscosa (assembly GCA_029206835.1). Lineage (NCBI taxonomy): Eukaryota > Metazoa > Chordata > Amphibia > Anura > Ranidae > Rana > Rana muscosa. The sequence goes on from CM055118.1 coordinate 998,405,027, forward strand.
TGCGACAGGAAAATATTTTTAATGTAGACCAGGGGTAGGCAAACTTTTGAGCACAGTGTGCTAAAAAATATTTTCTTTTACAAAAAAGTTTATTGTCATACAAACCAACAGTACAGGTTTACAATAGAATGTTATAGCATAGAATATACAAAGCAGATCTGGACTCGAAAGCCCTCACCAACAGAAAGGAAGCATGAGCCGTGATCTTATGCTATACTGAAATAAAAGGAGAAATGAAAAGAATCCTTAGGACCAGATGGTCCAGAACCCGGGCCATGCCCGGCTGTCTGTAAACCTGTAGAATGAGTGTACAATACACAACAATAGAACCTAAAGGTTAGCATCCTCTAGAAAGGATAGAGTCCTATAGTGATAGTAATGCAGCGTCAAACCTAGAAGGGTGGTAGTATGTGATCCAAGGTTGCCAGACCCTAAGAAACTTGTCATGCATATCAGAAAGAATAGCAGTTTCTCGTTAACCATGACATCGTTCAGGCGGTTTTTGACTGCCTCAAAGCTGAGTGCGGGGGTTTTCCATGCTCTCGCAATTGTCAACCTAGTCAAGCAGTAAAAAGATGCTGGGCTAGTTGCCTTTCTGGACGCAGTAATTCCACGATGGGCTTACCAAGGAGAGCTACATAAGGGTCCCTTTTGATATTAACCTGAAATAGATTGCAGAGGAGAGTAAACACCCTAATCCACAGTCTGCACGCCCGCGGGCATGACCACCAAATATGTGCCATGGAACCCTCATGGGAAAACCTCCTAAAACAAAGTGGAGAATAATTTGGAATAAAGCAAGCCAATCTCGCCGGTGTGTAGTACCACCTATACAATACTTTATAGGCATTTTCCAAAATTAACACATTACGTGAGCACTTGGACAGAGTTAGTGTCATCGCCTGCCAGTCCTCAGGGTCCAACTGCTTCCCCAACTCTTTCTCCCACTGAAGGTGGTAAGGCCTCAATGGGAGTCTCTTTGTAGATATCACAGCCGAATATATCAGTGATATCAGGCCTGGTGAATGGGGTCTGGCTCTACAAAGGCCCTCAAAGGGGGTCAAAGTATAGGGGGTAGATTGAGACTTAATAAGACTCTGAAGAAAGTGGCGAAGTTGTAAATAGCGATAGTGCTCTCGCAAGGGAATACCCTGAGAAGAGCGTAAAGCGTCAAATGGCAAAATCCTAGTAGGCCTTAACAGTGAGTGAACATCTGTGAACCCGTTCATGGTCCACCATGAAAATTGGGAGGGATTACCACAACCTGGAGGGAATAGTGGGCAGTGTAAGAGTCATAAGAGTGGGAGATGAGGAGAGATCAACCCTGCAGAGTACTTTACCGAGTCCCATATTCGCAAGGAGTGGGCCAAGCAGGGCCCCATAACCGCCGGACGGTGCACAGGAGGGAGCCAGGGCAATGAGGAGTTAGGAATAGGGTCGATGTCAACCAGGTCAAGCATAGCCCAGAGCGGAAGCTGATAGGTCTCATGAAGGCACGAAAGTGGGGCTATGTTAGCGGCTATATAATAGGCCCGTAAATTAGGAACCGAAAGAACATCATTAATTTGCTTAGCAAACAAAACCTGTTTGCCGATTCGAGGGCGGGTTGAACCACATATAAATTACATAATTCTACACTGATGTATGCGGAGGATATGCGAGGGAACCCGAACAGGCAAGACACGAAAAAAATATAGTCGTTTCGGGAGATAGGACATACGAACGGCTGTTATTCTGCCGAACCAAGACAAAGGCAAATGAGACCAAGACAACAGCATATCCATTAGTCTTTTGAACAAGGGTGGAAAGTTAGCCTGGTACAATCTGGAGTACCTAGGGGTAAGGTGGATTCCCAGATAGGGTAGCGAGGAGACCCACTGAAAGGAGAACGCCGACTGTAAATCCCTCAACAAACCAGGAGAGAGGTTAACCGACAATGCTTTCGATTTGGAGGGATTAAACCGGAGCCCCGAAAGGGAAGCAAAAGTATCCAAAAGGGATTGTAAGTTTGGTAAAGAAATTCTGGGGGAGGTCAAAATAAGAAGGATATCATCTGCAAATAGGGAAATTTTATGGGGACAACCCGCTATTTCGATGCCTCGTATGTGAACGAATCGCCTCCGCCAGGGGTTCCAGAGCCAATACAAAAAGAAGAGGTGATAGGGGGCATCCCTGACGGGTGCCCCTCTTGATATTAAAGAGAGGAGATTCGAAACCATAATACTTAATTTTTGCCCGAGGGGAGTCATATAAGACAGACATTTAGTGCATAAATGAAGACCCGAAGCCATAATGCCGAAGAACAGACATGTGGTAAGGCCACGACAGAGTGTCAAAGGCCTGGTTTACGTCCAGAGACAAGAGCATGGATTCCAGCGAGCGGGTATGAGCTATGTGTTGGAGTTGCAATATACGCCGAATAGTATCACCAGCCTGTCTCTGAGGTATAAAACCGACCTGGTCCTTCCCGATTAACCGAGGGAGAAAAGAGTTTAGGCGATTAGCCAGAATTTTGGTAAAAATTTTCATATCAATATTAATTAGGGAGATAGGCCTAAAATTGGCCCAGGAGGAATGATCGTGATCCGGCTTAGGGATCATCACAATGTTTGCCGTTAAGAGGTCCGGGGTAAAGGAGTGGCCATTTTTAACAGAGTTATACATGACCGTTAAATGCGGAGCTACCACAACGGCCAGTTTCCTGTAGTAAAGTGCCGTAAAGCCATCCGGCCCCGGTCGCTTTCCCACCTTAAGATCTTTTATACCTTGGAGGACCTCAGAAACTTGTATGTCCCGGTCCGTAAGGGTAACATGCGCCTCCGTCAGGGTCGGGAGTGGGAGACGGCTGAGGAAATCAGCAGTGTCCTGAGCGTTAAACTGCTCCAGGTCTGAATATAATTTAGTAAGGCGGAATCGAAACTCCAATATGCGCAACTGATTACTCGTAAGGACATTGTGTCGGTTGCACAAAGTGATGGGAGTGAATTTAGGAGCGAAAGTCTGGAGTCTGTTAGCCAGCATTCGATTCGGTTTATTCGCCCTGGTATACCATCTCTGGCGGGACCAACGTAAGATGCATTCAGCCCCCTTGGTGAGACAAAGATCTAACTCCGAACGGGCCTGCTCCAAGAGTTTACGGTTGCCAGAGGTGGGGGATTGTTTAAAAACCGCAGATAATGCCTCTAGACGGGTCTCTAGGGCCTTTTGTTTCAGACCCCGTTCCCGCTTACGGGTCGACGCCACCCGAATAATGTGGCCTCGGAGTACCACCTTATAAGCCTCCCAAAGCGTTACAGGCGACGCAACCGAACCTTGATTATCGTGGAAATAGTCCTCTGAGGCTTTGAAAATATCTTCTTGGACCTCTTTAAGCGATAAGAGCGAATCGTTTATCACCCAGGGCGAGAATTGTGGTCTGTCCAAAACAGATTGGCAGACCTCCAAAATAGGGTCGTGATCAGACCACAGAACAGCCAGAATAGAGGCCCTGACCACCTTAGGAAGGTGGCGTTGTAGCAAAAAACATATGATCAATTCTGGAGTGAGAGTGATGAGGGTGGGAGTAATGTGTATAGTCCTTACCCTGATGATGGCATTCCCTCCAAAGATCGACCAGATCATGTGATTGTAAAGAGCGAGCAAATTTTTTAGCGTCGGGCGAGGGAGCAATTCGCTCCGAGGGGTATTTATCCAGCAAGGAATCCAAAACTAAATTTGAATCACCCGCAAGAAAGAGAGTACCCTTGTGGTGGGATGCTAGCAGGGTGCAGACGTGAGTCAAGAAGGGTCCTAGGTTAGAATTTGGTGCATAATAAGTCATAATGGTGACCTCCTTTCCTTGGATAGTGCCTTGTAGCAATAGATATCTGCCATCAGGGTCTGCAATCTGTCTAGTGCAACTAAATGAAACCGACTTGCGGAAATCTATGAGCACCCTCTTTTGCTTGGTTGGAGCAGTAGCCAAAAACACCTGAGGAAACTGAGCATCAAAGTATTTAGGGCAGGAAGTTGCCAAAAAATGGGTTTCCTGTAAGCAGGCAATGTCAATCCGCTGCTTCCTAAGATACTTGAAAACCTTCACCCTTTTCTGAGGAGAATTCATACCCTGAACATTCAGGGACAGCCAATTAAGCGTCATAGTAGAACTAACAATAGGCAGAAGACCATTCCCCAAAGCACACACCCCGCGGACCTAGTGGAGGAAAAAAAAGGATAAAAGACCAGAAAGTCAAGTAGGGAGAAAGTTAAAGGAATCAGATCAAGAAAAATGTAGTAAAAACATTCCAGTCATCAAGGTTGCAATTGGTAGTGGGACTGAAATCCCACTGGAAGGTCGGAAGTTGGCCAAAACTTTTGTTCGGGCCAAATTCCAAACCAAGGGGGAGCAGTGGTCCGTCAGAAACCACTCGGCATGGTTTTAAAGTAGTCTGAATAATGAGATTAAATCAACAGCGGCACAGAGTAAGCAGAAAAACATGTTTGATGGACACCACCTAAATAAAGATTAAAGCAGTCTTAACCAAATCTATATAACATATCAACTTAAACTGTAAACGGTAAACTGTAGGCCGAGGCCAACCTCACGTCCCGGAGCCCCCATCCAAAGTCCGGGGAGTCCAGAACACGAAACCGACCTACAGCAAATGCAATGACAATGTCACACATATACTACGGCCAAAACCATGAAGGCCACAAACTGTGGTCCGCGATGGGCAGGACACACCCACAACTCTAATGGGAATGTGCAGCGCAGCACAAGGATAGTCCTCTCGAGCTACAGATCAAAAGCCTGCACACAAAAAAAAAAAGGGGGGGGAGGGGGGACAACGGACATAAGCCCAGGTGGGCCAAGTGAGCATGCGAATGTAACCACATCACAGAGGCCCAATGTTGCCATCACACAGTTGGTGCAACACCGGGCAAGGGGTCAACCACATGGAAAGGCATCCAGGAACAAGGGGGGGAAACAGGAGGGGGCAGCCGAGCCGAGAGAAAAATTAATAAAAGAAAAAAAAGAAAAACAAAGGAGAAAAGAAAAAAAAAAGAAAAAAAAAAGAGGGGGGCAGTCCAGATGTCTTATTGATCTAGATTCAGAAATGTCTATGTACTGCAACTGGGCCCTCATAATGAGAAGTCAAGGGTGAAATTTAGAGTCATACTTATAGTTCAAGATGAGGTTCAGCTGTCAGTTCAGAATAACAGGTTCCAGGCAGGTTAGCCCCTCGGAGCGTCAAATGAGAATCAATGCTGTCATCCCTTAGGGACATCCTGGAATCGCTGTTCTTGCAGTGATCGAAGAGCCTGGGACCCCTGCTGAGACATCTGCGAGGATCCGTGGGGTGACCGGGATGATCTTGGCTGGGCCGAGGAAGACTGCGGTTGGGAGGGAGGGAGATCAAACTGCAGATCCTGAAAATGTTGCCGTAAGTCTGGCAAGGAGGAGGCATGAAACTGGCGGCCAAGGTGATAGAAAGAGAGCTTAAAGGGGAACCCCCAATTATAACGGATGCCCCGAGCTTGTAGAATCTGCAAGTAAAGCTTCAGACTCCACCTCTTGGCTATAGTGACCGGAGAGAGGTCTGCAAATAGTTGGAGGGGATTACCCTGGTAGGAGAGGTCCGGGAGATCCCGTGCAGCCTGCAGGAGCCGTTCCTTGGTCCTGTAAAAGTGAAATTTAATGATAACGTCTCTGGGGGGACCCTCGGTGGGTTTGGGGGCAAGTGACCTGTGTATGCGGTCAAATTCCAAGCGTTCCGGAGGGACATCAGGCGCCAGCTCCTGAAAGAAAGCCGTCCCCTGCAAGTCAGTGATGGCCTCTGGGAGCCCACGGATGCAGAGGTTATCCCTGTGAGCTCTATTCACAGAGTCCTCTAATTTATCCTGTAGGCTCAACAGTTCAGCATTCAGCCTCTCGACCTCGTCTTCATGACCCTCCAGCACTGTTGTTGTCAAATCCATCCGCTGCTCCAATTGGTTGGTGCGGTGGCCTATCTCCTTAAGACCCCTCACCAGTTCTGCTGAGAGCTTACGAGAGGCAGCATTTATTTCATTCCGCACTATACTGCGGAACTTCTGGAGCATAGCATCAGAGCCAGCGTCAGTGGGGCTTACCATGTTGGAGGGGAACTGAAGTAAGCTGTCCTCAGAATGCGGCTGTCATCCGGCTCCGGAGGCTCTGGCACCATTTTGCCCTTCCCCTTCCCCACGGCAGGAGAGGCCATTTGCTGGGAGCGGTAGCGCTGCCGGTTCCGGGGTATATTGTACATAGGTAATGCCAGGTAATGTCCGTCGCTCAGAGAGCTTGCGTGGTGGCGTCAGGGAGCAAGATGTGCCTTATTCGCCGAGATTGGGCGGTCCGACGGCGCAGAGCAGGGAGATCAAGCTGTCATCCTCCCCGACCCTGCGTATGTGCCCCCCAGGGCTGTGAGTTCAGTACATAGCAAAAGTTAGCATATACAGCTATCTAGTTCAGGGGCCATAGCCTGGCCAGCCAAAGCACCTAGGCTTCCAGGGGCAACTTGTTAGATAAGAAGAGTCCGAATGATGGGCACTAGGGTGCAGCAAGATGGCCGCCTAGCACAGGGCCGTAAACAAGGGGTACCGCTAAGTGTTGTGGACAGCAGGTAGCATGTGGGTATGCACCGGTGGCCGTATCTTGAATGAATTAGGTGCGTGGCGAGTCCTGAGGAGTAGAAACAGGCCGTGGTGCCTCAGTAGGGTGGAGCAAGGTGGCCTCCGTACAGTAGGCCGGAACTACCAGTCCTCTTGCAGGCCGCCGTGGGTGAGTATCACCGGGAACTAGAGGTGGCGGTTAGCCTGTGGTGCCTGTACCGAAGGAGGGCTGAGTACAGGGAGGCCTGTGAGGCCGAGGACAGACATGAGTACCTCGGTCGGGTGGAGGAAGATGGCCACCGATCCCAGAGCTAGGCCGGAGCCGCGATCTGTCTCCCGGGTGGTCATAGGCACTCGAAACGCTGCAATTTCGGGCACATACAGTGCGCTTCTTGCCTGGCGAGCTCCAGGCGCTGTATAGGAGGCAGGATGGGTCTCTTGGAGGCTGGATGCTGCAGATTGTAGTCTGGATGGCCGGAGCTCCGCAGCAACACGTCCTATCTAGCTCCCCGTCAGGCCACGCCCCCCGCTAAAAAATATTTTCAAAGAAATTGAGAGTGGCGATTTTATATATAAAAAAAAAATTTAACTTCACACTTCACACTCTCAATCACGAAAAGGATTTTTTATAAAGAAAATGTTGTAAACTACTTGAGTAGTAGTGAAAAATTAACATCCCTTATTCACGCCTCAGATCAGCCCCAATTCCTGAAACTTCACACCTCAGATCACTGTCCCCCCTGCAAATCTGTTTCACCACTGTACCCCCCTGCTCATCTGTCCCATCACTATAACCCCCTGCACATCTGCCCAACCACTGTAACCCCCTGCTCATCTGCCCCACCACTGTACCACCCTGCTCTTCTGTCTCACCACTGAACCATCTTCTCATCTGTCCTAACACTGAACTTATCTGCTCACCTGCCCCACCACTGTAACCCCCTTTATCATCTGCCCCACCAATGTACCTCCTGAACATCTTTCCCACCACTGTACCTCCTGCACATCTTTCCCACCTCTGTTCCCCCTGCTCATCTGTCCCACCAATGTACCTCCTTTCTCATCTGCCCCGCCACTGTACCCCCCTGTACATCTGCCCCACCTCTGTTCCCCCCTGCTCTTCTGTCCCTCGCCTAACCCCCTTCTTATCAACCCTTACACTAAACCCCCACCTGCTCATCTGTCCCACCACTGTAACCCCCTTCTCATTTGGCCCAACACTGAACCCCCCTGTTCATCTGCCCCATCACTGTACCCCCTTATTCTTCTGTCCCACTGCTGAAGCCCCTTCTCATCTCTTCCACCACTGTACCTCCCTGCACATCTGCCCCACTGCTGTACCTCCTGCTCTTCTGTAACACCTCTGAACCCCTTCTGCTAATTTTCCCCACTGCTGTACCCTCCTGCTCATCTGCTCCACCTTTTCCCCTTTTCTCATCTATGATATGCAGAGTGGTGAGGAAGAAGAGATGAGATGCATCTACCTATCCTGGCACACTCATCCTGCTGATTCACCTCTCGCATCCAGCCCACGTGCTTGTACGTGATGTATGTGATGTCACATACAAGCATCTGGAATGGATGCGCAATGATGAGCTCAGGTCAGGGGTATTTTCTGAAAGCAGTGGGCCTGTGTGCAAGATCATAAGTTGGGCCCCCCGCAGCTGAGAAAAAGTGCAGCGCTCAGTACCGCAGCAAAAGTTGGGTGTGATTTTCATTGCGCTGAATACTGGCTGTGGCTTAAAGGGATACAGAGTGCCGGGGTTCAGTAGTAAGTGACGCAAAGGTTCAGGAATAATTTAAACAATGTTCCCAGAAGCTCAACAGTAGGGATGAGCTTCGAGTTCGAGTCGAACCCATTTCCGACTCGAACATCGCCTGTTCGGTTGTTCGTCGAATTGCGAACATTATGGGCCGTTCGCGCCACTCGAATTTGGAGCGTCACAGCCCATAATTCACTGCGGCATCGCAGTGTATTGCTGGCTGATGATTGGCCAAGCATGCACTATGACCCGCATGCTTTGGCCAATCACAGCGCGCAAAAAACAGAGAGCCATAATTGCCCAAATCCAGGGTGGCTTTGGCCAATTATGTCTCACTGGGTTTACCCTTTATGGGGGAATTCCCTCAATCATAAACAATGAGGAATTAAGTGTCTTCTTCCTCCATGGCCTCTACCTGTGGTTTGTCCTCGGAAACCAGCGGTGCTCCGTAGGCGTTCAATGGGCTACGCAAGTACGCAGGCAAAAAGATGGCATGCGGTGCTTGAGCTGGTGTGCTTGGGGGACAGGAGCCACACTGGGGCAGAGATCCTGTCAGCTCTGCAGGGGCAGGCTCAGAGGTGGTTGATGCCACGCCAGCTTAAGCCAGGAAAGGTGGTTTGCGACAATGGCACCAACCTCCTCTCCGCCCTCCGACAGGGACAACTGACCCATGTGCCCTGTTTGGCTCACGTCCTTAACTTGGTGGTGCAGCGGTTCTTGGGCAGGTACCCAGACTTACAGGAGGTGCTGAAGCTGGCCAGGAAACTCTGTGGGCATTTCCGCCGGTCATATAATGCCAGTGCTTGGCTGGCTGACCTGCAAAAGGAATCCAACCTGCCCAAGAACCGCCTAATCTGTGACATGCCCACCAGGTGGAACTCTACGTTGGCCATGCTGCAGCGGCTGCACATGCAGCAGAGGGCCATCAATGAGTATCTGTTGCAATATGGCACCAGGACAGGGTCAGGGGATCTTGGATTTTTTCCCCACGATCAGGGATGCATGCACAGTCCTGGCACCATTTGAGGAGGCCACAAGGATGGGGAGTAGTGACAGTGCATGCATCAGTGACACTGTCCTTCTTGTCCACCTGTTGGAGCACACGCTGCGTGGAATAATGGACAGGGCACTTGAGGCAGAACAGAGGCAGGAAGAGGAGGACTTCCTTACCTCTCAAGGCCCCCTTTATCCAGACAGTGTTCCTGCTGGCCCGGCTATCACACAGGAGGAGGAGGATTGTGTCAGCATGGAGGTGAAGCCTAGCACTCAGCATCAGCAGCAGTCTTCAAGGGATCAATTACAGTCCCAAGAAACCCATGGACTGTACGTGGCTGGGAGGAGGTGGCTGCGGATCATGTGGTTCTGAGTAACCCAGAGGACTCCGGACCGAATGCCTCAGCAAATCTACGCTGCATGGCCTCCCTGATCCTGCAAAGCCTGCGGAAGGTTCCTCGTATTCGTGTGATCAAGGAGAGGGATCATTACTGGCTGGCAACCCTCCTTGAGCCACGCTACAAGGGTAATGTTGCGGACCTTATCTTGCCGTCGCAGAGGGAGCAGAGGATGAAACATCTTCGGGAGGCCTTGCAGAAAGGTCTGTGCAACGCGTACCCAGAGACTGGGAGGTTACAAATTCCTGGTCCTGGACAACGTGTTGCTGAGGCTTCGGTCAGTCAAAGAAGGAGCGGTGGAGAAGGTAGCCGTCTGACCGATTCGTTCAGACAATTTTTTAGTCCGCAGCCCCAATGTATGATCGGTTCCAGCAACCATTGCCAGCGTCTGTTTTACATGGTGCAGGAATACCTAGGGACAAGATCAGACTTTGACACCTTTCCCACCAAAAATCCTCTGGGTTACTGGGTCTTGAGGATGGATCACTGGCCAGAGCTTGCACAGTATGCAATTGAGCTACTGGTCTGTCCTGCATCAAGCGTTCTTTCGGAACGCACATTCAGTGCTGCTGGTGGCTTTGTAACCGATCACAGGGTGCGCCTGTCCACCGAATCGGTCGATCGGCTGACCTTCATAAAAATTAATCCGTCTTGGAAGACCAGCTACCAAGCACCCGATGCTGATGTAACCGAATAATTTTTTTGGAATGGGAGATCCCTTCAAGACTGCCTATGCTGATGCTGAGTGACTATCCTGTTATGCTGAGTGACTTTCCTCTTCCTCAATGTTCATGCTGATAGCTTGTAAGAATATTTTTGGTTCTGGGCACCGCCACCAGTGGCTAAGGCCCAATTTTTCAGCCCCTGTTTTACAGGGGCATGTAATTACAATTTTTGATGCAATAATTTGCAGCAGGGCTCATTTTTGTGCTCCAACTAGAGTTTCTGTGAGGGGTTGCAGGTTTGTGGCACCAGCACCTGTGCCTAAGGCCCAATTTTTCTGCCCCTGTTCAACAGGGGCATGTAATTACAATTCTTACAGCAATTTCACAGCAGGGCATTCCAGCGCCCACCAAGAGTAACTGTGAGGGCTTACAGTGTTGTGGCAACACCAACACCTAAGGCCCAAATTTCTGCAGAGTATATAGGGCAGGCCCCTACTTTCAAACATCCAACTTACAAACGACTCCTACTTGCAAACGGAGGGAGACAACAGGAAGTGAGAGGATATCCACCCCTAGGAAGGGAAATTCTCTCCTGTAAGAGTTAATATGGGAAAAACGTGTCTCCTCTCCACGTATGCTTTATCACCAATCCTTGTTTCATTAAAAACCCCAAATTTTCAAAAACCAATTGTCATTGGGACAGAAAGTGAGGTGAAATCTTCTGAAGAGGTGCACAGACAGCAAAACAAATGTTACAGGGGTGATAACCCTTCCCTATTTTTTCCAAAAAGCTTAAAAATAGATTTTTTGGCTGGAGCTACACTTTAAAAATGTAACAGTTCTAAATTACAAACAGATTCTACTTAAGAACAAACCTACAGTCCCTGTCTTGTTTGCACCGCCTGTATACTGCTGTACAGAGTATATAGGGCCTGAGGGCCCCACGCCTTTCCTTTTTTTAATTTGGGTGCGGGGTTCCCCTTAATATCCATACAAGACCCAAATGGGCTGGGGGAGGTACCCATGGCGATTTTCTCAATGATTTTCATCCACATTGCCGGGACCACACATTACATTACAGCCGCAAGCAGTTTTAAATGACTTTTTTTCCCTTTAGAAATGTCATTTTGTGCAGGGACAGTTCTAAACACGGGAAACACGTGCCACTTCACAGGCATACTATAGACACCCCCAGGTATGATATTTAAAGGAATATTTCACTTATTTTTTTTCACTTTAATCATCATTAAAATCACTGCTCCCAAAAAAAACGTCTGTTTTTAAAACGTATTTTTGTATTGATACATGTCCCCTGGGGCAGGACCAGGGTCCCCAAACCCTTTTTTAGGACAATAACTTGCATATTAGCCTTTAAAATTAGCACTTTTGATTTCGAACGTTCGAGTCACATAGATTTTAACGGGGTTCGAAGAAGCAGCGCGTGATGGAAAGTCTGAAAGGTGCGGAAGCTGTAAAAAGTCTCCGGTTTGGGAATGCTGCCTGCACGGCTTATGACTGTTTAGCCATGCTACAGGAGGAGTTCGGTCAGTTAGAAAAAGTAACGGAACTGGTGTATCAGTTCGAACACACCTTTCAGCAGCCAGAAGAAAAGCTGTCAGAGTATGTAAGAAGACTGAACAAAATGCTTTGTCAAATCGTGCAAAAAAAAAGGGATGGTACCGCAAGCCATAGATGCGGCGAGGATGAAGCAGATATTAAAGGGAGCGCTACGCTCGGATCCAGTCTGGCTCCACTTGAAAACCTCTGGAGGAGGTATGTCGCTGAATTATCCTGATCTGGTAAAGATCATTAGAGATGAGGAGGCCCTGAAGAAGGATCAGCAAGCAATCAAGGCACATACCCCTGTTGTACCGGTAATGGTCAGATCAGCCATGACCCCTGAAAGAGACCCAGAAGTAGATACCCTGATGTCACAAATGTCTCAGGTGTTGGAGATGCTGACCTCTTGGATGGCAAAGGATCCAAGGGTCGTAGAGAATAATGGACCGAGGAAGGAGTTGTTCCTAGATACCTCAGCACCCACTTCCCTACAAGATTGGGGGGATGTGGTCTGTTTTAACTGCAGAGGAGTTGGCCATATTGCGAAAGTATGTTCGAGTCCCAAGAAAAAGAAGATGAATAATCGCAAGCCGGCGGAAAACTTCAGAGGGCCCCGGTAAAGGAGTCAACCGGGTGCCCATCATCTCCAGTGAACTCCACTGTACCAAAACTGAATGAGAAGCCCAGAAGAAAAAAGGAGTAGACCCCCTCATAAGAAGAACAGTGCTTCTCAGCGAGAATACACCTAAAAAGAGAAATGTCCCTCAGCGGGAATATACACATAAACAGAGGAGGGAGATCAATGCATACCGAGCCCAAGAGGGACTAAAGCCAACAGCCAAACACAAGAAGGAGAGGATCAAAGGAAAATGTAGGGATCAACAGAAAGAGACCCCTTTGAAGTCTGATCCAGAAGAACTGATAGGCCCTTCCCCTGTAGTGCCTATTCAAGTGGAGGGAGTCTACACTAGAGCCATCCTAGACACTGGAGCACAGGTGAATCTGTTATACCGGGACTTTTATGACAGACATCTGAGTCACTTGCCCATCCAGAGAATTGAAGATCTGGAAATATGGGGAATCGGAACACAGAGTTTCCCCTACGATGGTTACTTGCCCATTAAACTGACCTTCGACCCCTCAGTAGCCGGGAAGGCTGAAGTGTTTGATACCCTGGCAGTGGTGTTCCCCCGACCGCCTAGAGCCAGCAAGAGCTACTTAATAATAAGGACAAATACGGATCTGGTTCGGAGGCTTCTGGCCCCTCTGGCAGGAGGAAAGAACCCTACGGTCACCAGAATACACCCGATGATGAGGACCGCTTATCAGTGACTGGTCTTAGAACACAAGGCCCCAGAAGAGGGGGTGGGTAAAGTCTGGAGACTGGAGAAGAAGGGAATAGTGTTGCAGCCCGGTGAAGTAACCTGTCTCAGGGCCACTGTGAAGCTTATTGGGAGCAACCCGGCCCCTTTGTCATGTTGGAACCAGACCCTCGGGAAGAATACTCAGGCTTAGAAGTGATCCCAGAGATGGTTCCGCTAAGAGCTCTGAAGAAGGCACACTGTAAGGTGCCGGTGAGCGTCAGGAATACCACGGGTGTTCCCATGGAGATCCCACCCAGGATGCTGCTGGGTCAGGTGAGCCCTGCTGCCCCAATTGTCTTATCAGATGTGGAGAAGACAGAGGGAGACAGAACTGTTTGGGAGAAGCTCTGCATGGAGAACCCGAACCTGCCAAAGACCTGGAAAGAGAGGGCAAAGGCACAGTTGACCAGATGGAGGAAGATCTTCTCTAAAGAGTTCGACATAGGGTGTGCAAAGAGTGCCACCCATCGAATCCGCCTCTAGGAAGACAAGCCTTTCAGGGAGAGGGTCAGGCGAGTCCATCTAGCCGACCTTGAAGACCTGAGAAAACAGCTCGCTGAGCTCAAGCGAACCGGTGTTATCCGGGAATCTAGGAGCCCCTATGCCTCTCCAATAGTGGTGGTCCGGAAGAAGAATGGGTCGTTGAGGTTGTGTACAGACTACAGGACTCTCAACCGGAGGACGATACCCGACCAGTATACCACCCCGAGGATAGAGGATGCCCTACAGAGTTTGTCTGGAGCCAGGTGGTTCAGTGTTATGGACCTGAAGAGTGGATACTATCAGATCCCTATGCATCCAGAAGACAAAGAGAAGACCGCTTTCATAACCCCTGTGGGATTCTTTGAATTTGACCGGATGCCCCAAGGCCTGTCTGGAGCCCCGGCCACCTTTCAACGCCTCATGGAGAAAACCGCAGGAGACATGAACCTCATTGAAGTTCTCGTGTACTTGGATGACATCATTGTCTTTGGGAAGACCCTAGGAGAACATGAGGAAAGACTGGAAAAAGTCTTGAGAAGGCTTAGCGAAGAGGGACTCAAGCTTTCGCCAGAGAAATGTCAGTTCTACCAGTCATCAGTCAACTATCTGGGGCACATAGAAGAGCTTACCCACTGCCCCTGTCTTGGCCTATGCAGACCCAAGGAAACCTTATGAGCTCCATGTAGATGACAGTCATGACAGACTGGGAGAAGTGCTCTACCAGGAGCATGAAGGGCAACTGCGACCTGTCGCATATGTAAGCAGAAGTTTGACCCCATCTGGAAAAAACTACCCCACTCACAAGTTGGAGTTCCTAGCTCTCAAGTGGGCTGTAGTTGATAAGCTTAAGGACTATCTGTATGGGGCAGAATTCACTGTGAAAACTGACAACAATCCCCTTACTTATCTTTTCACCACAGCAAAACTGGATGCCACGGGCCATCGATGGCTGGCTGCACTGTCTGGATTCAACTTTAACCTGAAATACAAACCTGGGGCCGGAAATCGAGATGCGGATGCCCTGTCCAGAAGGTCTCATGCTCCCACTAGCCACACAGAAGACTGGACCCAGGTGGCACCGGACGGGGTGCAGGCTCTCTGTCAAGGGGCCGAACTCCAAGCCAGTGGGGGGTCCAGAGCGGAAGAGATAGGAATCACAGTAGTGAGAGTCCCCAAGCAATACTGTGGAGTAACTCAGGTTAGAGGAAGATGATTTACCCAAATTGTCAAAAAAAAGAATTGAGGTGTGATCAGTTGGAAGACCCTTTGGGGAAATTTGTCCTCAAGGCCCTGGAGAGTCAGGATCCAGAGAGGCTCTTGCATCACCCCTCAAAGGAAGCTCATCTGCTGCGGAAGGAGCGGGACAGGTTGCAGGTGCATCAAGGGGTGGTCTACCGAAGGGGCCCCTCTGATGACCTGGAAGACAAATGGCAATTGTTCTTGCCTGAAAAGCCCCGGGGGACTTTCTTGGCCGCCTTACATGACCATCATGGTCATTTAGGAGCTGAAAGGACCTTCCAGCTTGTCAGGAGTCAGTTCTATTGGCCCTGTATGAGGGCTGAAGTAGAGGAATACTGCCATTCATGCGCACGCTGCATCCAGCGGAAAACTCTACCCCATCAAGCTGCCCCAATGGGCCACCTACAGAGCCAAGGCCCAATGGATTTGGTATGCATTGATTTCCTCTGCCTCGAGCCCGACTTGAGTGGACTAGGAAATGTTCTGGTGATAACCGATCATTTCACCCGGTATGCCCAGGCCTTCCCAACCAAAGACCAGAAGGCTTCCACAGTGGCCAAGGTACTCATGGAGAAATACTTTGTGCACTATGGGCTACCACAGCGATTCCACTCGGATCAAGGGAGGGACTTTGAAAGTCGACTGATCCGGAAGCTCTTGGACTCCTTAGGGATCAAGAAGACCCGAACCACTCCCTACCATCCGCAAGGGGATGCCCAGCCGGAAAGGTTCAACCGAACCCTACTCAATATGCTGGGAACTCTAGAAAGTGAAAAGAAGCAGCATTGGAGCAGGCACATAGCAGCAATTGTGCATGCTTATAACAGCACAACAAGTGATGCTACAGGGTACTCTCCCTACCGACTCATGTTTGGGAGAGAAGCAAGACTACCCGTAGACCTGGCATTTGGCACCTCCATAGACCATTCCTTGGCCACTTCTCATAAGGGCTATGTGGACTGGCTGAGGCACAGTTTACAGTTGGCCTATGAACAGGTCCAAGCGGCTTCCGATCAGAGGGGAGCCTGCAACAAGAGATACTTCGACCTGAAGGTCCGAATTCAGGATCTGCAACCAGGGGACAGAGTGTTGTTACGAAACTTGGGAGTCCCTGGGAAGCACAAGCTTGCAGACAGATGGAGACCGGAGCCATATGTTATTTGTAAGAAGTTACCCGGCCTACCAGTCTATCAGCTGAAGCCAGAGGGAA
This sequence comes from Rana muscosa, assembly GCA_029206835.1. NCBI lineage: Eukaryota > Metazoa > Chordata > Amphibia > Anura > Ranidae > Rana > Rana muscosa. The sequence continues at coordinate 998,421,314 of CM055118.1, forward strand.
AGGTGGGGCCTTTGAAGACTTGGCACCAGAACCACATACTCCCACTTGCCGAAGCAGTCTGGATGCCCCCTGTGAAGGATTCCTCTGAGCCAACGTCCATCCTGGATACTCCTAGGCCAAACACCCGGTCTCAGACATCCCGGTCTGAAGGAGCAGATGCCCCTGAGCCTAGTGAGGATGAAAGTGAAGAGTTGGGATGGCTATGGCCTTCCCAGGCCCCAATGACTTCTGCTATAGATCTCCCACCTTTGGAAGACACCATAGACAGTACACTGAATGCAAAAGCTACTAAATTTATCCCGTCCAGCCCTCTATCAGACTCATGGGAAGATGCCCTTGACTCACTCCAAGAGGAGGATCCAAGATGTTCTGTGAACCCTCCTGTTCCTGAGTTAAATGTTTCAGAAACAGTGGAAGCTGACATGTCTGTTCCGGAAGAGGAACCTACAGTGTTAAAGCCAGAAACCCCAAGAGAGAGAAGGGTGAAAAGGGCCATAAGGCCCCCCAGAAGGCTGACCTACCCACAAATGGGGAGGAGCTTGGAGGATGCGGTGGCAACTGCCAGGAGGAGTGCAGAAAGCCCTGATCCCTCCACTGTTCATTTGGGGGAGGGCAACCCCAACTCACCCCCTGTCACAGTTAGGCAGGCCACTTATGATAGTGTGACCTGTGGGCGAGGAAGTTCACTCTCTCATTTTTGGTGGGAACTTCCTCTGCTGACATCATACGCAGCTTTGTCTAATGTTGTGCGTAGTGTTTGTTGACAAATATCTTTGGGGACCAAAGAGTTTAAGTGGGGGGAGTGTGTAGCGGGGTCTCCGTTGAGGCCCCATGGACTACGTTACCCAGAACCCCGTTTGGCACCCAGGGTGCATTGGGCTGCCGCAGAGACTCATGGGTGGTGTATAAAAGGGGAGGGCGAGGCTCAGTCCGGGCTCTTTGGACACCGCGCGGCTGGCAAGAGGACTTCCTGTGCGGACCTGCTGTGAGTGCAAGGTCTGAGGCCTGGGCCTTGCGCACTTCCAGAGAGCCTTCCACCTCACTGCGGAGCCTGTGCGGCGACAGACATCTACCTGCTTGAGGGACATCAGTGAACCGGAGATCAGGCGGTGGCAGATCCTGTGTGTGTAAACACAGCGGTGGGAGTCCCGGACTGGGATCGAGTCCGGAGGGGTGAGAGAGCAACTGCTCACAACCATACTTGAGTACTTTACTAGGCCTATAGACTGCCTTGGCCCATCGGGTGATATTTCCCTTTTCCTGTCAGGAGACTAGTTCGAGGACGGAGTCACATTAGTCTCCGGGGAGTTGTTCCATTACCTTAGACCTTGTTGGATTACAAATATTGTTCCTGTATGTGCACCACCGATCATCTGGCATGCGAAGATTCCTTCTCTAGAGACTGAGTTTTAGCTAAGTCAGGCCTGACTGGGAGTTGATAGTACTGTTGGGCGCCATATTGCTAACGGGGACCCAAGCTATATGTTGGTGTGTGTTAGAACTAAGTGCGCATTATCATTAACTACTGTTAGTATTACTGCAGGGCTCTGCATGCATGTGTTATATGTAATATTAATTGTTCACCCCCTTTTATCTATAAGTAAACCTTTTACCTTTTCTCAAATCTGGTGTTGGAGTCCCTATATATTTGTAGCGGCCTCACCTCTCTCTCTTTCTTTGGTGGTTATATGGCTGTTGTCTAGGGGTACCTGGGAGAGAGGGAGAAACACACCATGGCCCATGTCCTCTGTAACTGGGAAGTGAAGGCCAGAGATTGGGCTTTTGTGTAGGTGTCCTAGAGTCAAGTCCAGTCCTTCGTCCCTGACTCCTTTGCTTGAGTAACCCAAGTTCCACACAGTGAATAGGTACAACTCAGTTTTATTCTTCTTGCCAAGCAATAAAACAATCTTTCTCCTTTGGAAAATGAGGGGACAGATCGAGGCACAATCCTTTCCCTTCTCGCTGCTGCCCACTGTGCTGTCACCAGTGGTGAATAGTCACTGCCACTGACGAGGTAATATAGAACGTGAATTTACCTTCGCTCACTTTGCCCCTGTCAGAGGAAGAAATCCGTCCAAGGGAGAAGTGGAGGCCTCTCTGTCACCAGCGATGCTGCGCCGGGCTCTTCAGAGAAGTTACTGCGCGCCAGTCCTCACAAACTCAGACACGGGCACCCAAGGAGTTAGGGCCCCCTCGGATTCCTCCACCCTCGCGGAACTCAGTCGAAGGTACTGAGCCCCAGGCATCCGCCATAGTACCTCACCCCAGGCTAAAGGTGCCTGAGATGGACTCCATCCCTGCTCCAGCTAGGCCAAGGGCGCCTAGGCCTGGAACACCGGAACGCCAGCACCCAAGCTAAAGGTGCCTGGGTGCGGCCGCGTCCTCCGACTCTCCTCCCAAAACAGGGCGTCCACCCCTTTTATGACCTCTCCCTTTGCGTCCCAGCGGGTTCCCCGCCCCGCTGTACCAGCTCCAGGGGAGGACAAAAAGGCACGGTTCACGGTGTGAGTTCAACTCCGACCCCAGGCAACAGCGCCACCCAGGGGCCCCAAGGAACCTCACACCACCAGAGTCCTCACATAATTCAAATACCCGCTACACTCTCCCCCTGGTGATTTGACACTGGTCCCCAGTGTCTGGTACAAACTCACATCCCACAAAGAGTGGTGTCATAAGTTCAGCCCAGAAACCAACTACACAATTTAGCCCTGAATTGTGCCAAGACCTGAATGGGAAGGGGAAAACTTAAAACAATACAACTATAAAACTTTTCAATAAAACACTTTAAATATCCCACGCATTTACATTCCTCCCTCCCTCTGGCTGTCTAAGGACCACCCACTCGCAGTAGTCTTGACAGACGAGTCTCCTGCAGAGGGAAAGAAAAGAAACATACATCCTACCAACATGTGTGTTTGCTATGAATGAATAGGTCTATCCTAGAAGAAACCCATTCACTCCAATAAGTGCTGCATAATGTCAAAAAAAAAAACAATCGTTGCGCAACACTGCCACCTGGTGACAGTGCCGCGGTCAAGACACTCATCACTTCCAGATGAACTTTCCTCTTGAACATTTTCTCTGTGATCCTACACTATCTAAAACCCAAAGTCACTGATTTCTTCTGAGCGCAAGGAGAAGGAGGGTGAACAAACAGCTCCCATATCTCCAATGAGTAAACTGTGCAAAAAAAACTAGGGCACAGTCCCTGTGTTCAAGAGAAGGCAATCCGGAAAGTTCAGCCAGGAATGAAAAGAAAAGCACACAGGAGTCTTTTTTTTCTTTTCTCCCTTACAGGTAAAACCTTGGATGAGGCAATGATATTGGCTTCAGACGATCATCAAAAGCCTCCACATGGTACTCAATACTTTTTCCTTCTTTGCGGCAGATCACCACTTTGTCCGCATGAATGTGTCTTCCCAGCATCCATTTAGATTTACAGTCCTGAAACTTCTTGGTGACTGTTGGTGAACAAGAAAGGTACCGCCGTGCTTGCTGTACTTTCAATTTGTCCCATACAAAGGTATCATACCATCTTTGCCGAAAGACCTCCACCTCATAGAGCAGCTCCCGAGGCAGATACGGGTATTCCCACCCATATTCCTAAGCAACCTTCTGGCCAAAGAGACGCTGCAGCCTTGACAAAGGTGGCATAGTAGCTCGGTCTCCTTCTCCAGGTGGAACAATCGCTTCTGGGTGGCGAGGTGCGTTCCCCACCTCGGTGGACCTGGGCCTAGGAGCCTGCAGTGACTGACGTTGCACTCCCGCAACAGGAGCAGGTGAAATGGATGTTGAATCCAGAAGAGGAACTTCAGACAAAGGACCAGCTCCATCCCCTAGTGCCGGGGCCTCTACCCGGGGTGTACTTTCTCCAATAGACATGGGTAGGTCCCTCGTGACACGGGCCAAGGGTAGCTTCATCTTGTCCCATCCCTTCTGTTGGAAGATTTCGTCTATCTCCCCATCATCGCCATTGTCAGACAATGAATCCAGGTCAGAGGTGTCGTAGCACTCAGCGGGCAGATAATTCCCAGTCACGGAACTATCCCCCTTGACGGCCTCTACCGACTGTGGACGACCGCCACTTTCTACCACACAGACAGTCCCAACCCCTGGCTCACCTGGACCTTTAAACGAGCAGGGATATCCAGGACGTTGTCTACCGAATCCATCCAGGTCAGGCAAGCAGTGGGGCGAAGCTCTTCCACGGCCACACGAGGCCATCACCAGGCCGACTTTTCTCTTCGGTGGCCGGAGCAGGGAGCTGCTGGTGACCGAGGCAGCATCCTCAGATTTTTCTCTTTTCACTTCCGCTTGGGCAGTCCCTTCGCCCAGATCAGTGCGCACGGGGAACGCACCAGCATCGATCTCTCCCTCCGGAGTGGCAGTCCCTGTGAGGTAGTTGAGGTGGAAAGCCCGAGGCTTTTCTGTGGATGGTTCCACCTCGAAGAGGAATTCTTTGCAGACCTCACAGCGCCCAAACGGCTTCAGCTGGACCACCAGTCCCGAACAGCCGGGACAGATCACACTGAGGGCTTCCATGTCTCTACAGGTAAAGAGAGCCAATCGCCCCCGGGACCTTAGTCTTATCCCCGTATCCATAATCGGAGCAGCCAGAGAAGACATATCCGCGAAGGAAGGAACAGAAATCCACGGAGCACTTGAAGCCATCCTCTCTCTTTGCTGCTCCATTGCGTACTGACCCACCTGCGCCGGAATCTCCACGTGCGTACCTCCACGTGGCCAGACTCCTCCCACCTTCTGCACTTGTTCGCAGGCTTTTCCCTTGTTCGCGGGCTTTTCCCTTGCCCCGCCCACGAACTACACAGTTATGGGTTGCCTCGTGGCGCGTTGGCCAATATGGCCGACCTACTCGGAACTCTTCTGGGCAGCAAAGTTCAATTTCAGACACTATACACATATCCCGGATACTATGCCCCCACGTGTAGCGGCCTCACCTCTCTCTCTTTCTTTGGTGGTTATATGGCTGTTGTCTAGGGGTACCTGGGAGAGAGAGAGAAACACACCACGGCCCATGTCCTTCGTAACTGGGAGGTGAAGGCCAGAGATTGGGCTTTTGTGTAGGTGTCCTAGAGTCAAGTCCAGTTCTTCGTCCCTGACTCCTTTGCTTGAGTAACCCAAGTTCCACACAGTGAATAGGTACAACTCAGTTTTATTCTTCTTGCCAAGCAATAAAATAATCTTTCTCCTTTGGAAAATGAGGGGACAGATCGAAGCACAATCCTTTCCCTTCTCGCTGCTGCCCACTGTGCTGTCACCAGTGGTGAATAGTCACTGCCACTGACTAGGTAATATAGAACGTGAATTTACCTTCGCTCACTTTGCCCCTGTCAGAGGAAGAAATCCGTCCAAGGGAGAAGTGGAGGCCTCTCTGTCACCAGCGATGCTGCGCCGGGCTCTTCATAGAAGTTACTGCGCGCCAGTCCTCACGAACTCAGACACGGGCACCCAAGGAGTTAGGGCCCCCTCAGATTCCTCCACCCTCGCGGAACTCAGTTGAAGGTACTGAGCCCCAGGAATCCGCCATAGTACCTCACCCGAGGCTAAAGGTGCCTGAGATGGACTCCATCCCTGCTCCAGCTAGGCCAAGGGCGCCTAGGCCTGGAACACCGGAACACCAGCACCCAAGCTAAAGGTGCCTGGGTGCGGCCGCGTCCTCCGACTCTCCTCCCAAAACAGGGCGTCCGCCCCTTTTATGACCTCTCCCTTTGCGTTCCAGCGGGTTCCCCGCCCCGCTGTACCAGCTCCAGGGGAGGACAAAAAGGCACGGTTCGCGGTGTGAATTCAACTCCGGCCCCAGGCAACAGCGCCACCCAGGGGCCCCAAGGAACCTCACACCACCAGAGTCCTCACATAATTCAAATACCCGCTACATATATATTTTATCACTTGAAGAAAGGTATTGTGGGATTGTGTGTAAACTGTTATATATAGAGTTATATAAAAATACCACCCCTAGACTAGCTGTGCCAGAGAAGGGCTGAGTAGATTGCCGGGGGTTGGCTGTGCTGTGAACAGGGCCCAAAAGCAAACCAGCGGCTCCCTTAGTTTGGGGGTATCGCTACAGGAATATACAGACAGCTTTTCCCAACATTTAAGGATTTAACATATATGTGTTGTGAACTTTATTTACTTATTTATTCAGTTCATTATCATTGGTATATACACTGATAATTACAGTATGTGCATTATAATATTCTGTATAGCAGAATTGAATTTCGATTATTGACTTTGTGTTCATATTATTTTTAGTGCTGCACTTCTGGTTTATTGCATTTCACAAACTGAGTATCACAATTTTGGTGCTGGCAGCTGTTTTTAGTTTCACCTGAGTGCAGATTTAGCATATAGTATTATTAAATGTTAGTGTTTAAAGTCACCTCTCTGAATTTTTTTTAGCACCCTCTTAGATAGGCTACTAGGTAAATTTAGTTTTTGACTCCACTGTAGTAAGTGGAGTGGTTGATGATTGTTTAGTCTGATGAGGATTCCTGAGCCAAGAGTTTTATTGCTATCCCCCACCGCTGAAAGACATTTCCAGGGCATGGGGCTGGAAGATTCCCATGATCAGTAGAATATTTATCATGCCCCAGCCAATCCCTGGAACAAGGCATTCAGAAGGTGACTGATGAGGTGATAAATGGGAGGGGGCCTGAGCAGCTTATTTCCTCATCAGGGAGAGTTTCAGTTCTACTAGGGGACTTTTTCCCCTGGGAGTTAGCCAGAGAGACAAGAAACTGCAATCTGGGACTCAGCAGTTGCTAGGCTGATGGCCTGGAAAAGATAGCCTGGGAATTACTTTTGCTGGAGAGCAGTGTGTGCAAAAGGAAAAAAATTGTTTAGTTTCGTTTTAATTAGTTAATTAATTTTGTTTAGTTAGATTCGTTAAATTCGTTTTCGGATTTCGTTTAGTTTTCGACCGAATTCGAAAAATCGGTCGCATTCGAAAATATTCCAACCGAATTTGAAAATATTTCTACCAGATTCGAAATTATTTCAACATGATTCGAAAATATTTCAACATGATTCAAAATTATTTCAACCGCATTCGAAAAAATTTCAACCGGATTCGATAATATTTCAATCGGATTTTTTGCAGATTACTATTTATTTCCATCAGATCTCCTGCAGTATATTAACATCTATTTCATTTTATTTTTTTGCAGGTCTCATCCGAAACAAATAGTAATCTGCAAAAAAAATTAAAAATTAAATAGATAGTATCTATATTCTATTCTGTTGTTCTATTGTTTTTCTAGTCTATTCTCTATTTCTATTCTAATCTTTTCTAATTTTCGCATTCGAAAATATTTCAACCAAATTCGAAAATATTTCTACCGGATTCGATAATATTTCATCCGCATTCGTTAATATTTTAACCAAATTCGATAATATTTCTACCGGATTCGAAATTATTCCAACCAAATAGAAAAGATTATAATAAACCATGTTCCGACATTCGAATTTCGTATAGAATGAATTCAAGTTCCAATTAGAAAAGATTAGAATAGAAATAGAAAATAGACTAAAAATAGACTAGACTAGGGAAATGGCTGCTAATGGTTTGCAGGAGACCTGCAAAAAAAATTATGAAATAGATGCTTATAGTCTGCAGATCTGATGAGAAAATGAAATAGATACTAATAGTCTGCAGGAGATCTGCAAAAAAAAATTATATAAATGCTAATAGTCTGCAGGAGATCGGATGGAAATAAATAGTAATCTGCAAAAAAAAATGAAATAGATGCTAATAGTCTGCAGGAGATCTGCTGAAATAAAGGAAATGGCTGCTCTAATGCAAAAAAAGAAAAAGAAAAGGAAAAATGAAATATATGCTAATAGTCTGCAGGAGATCTGCAAAAAAATGAAATAGATGTTAATATACTGCAGGAGATCTGATGGAAATAAATAACATCTATTTCTTTTTTTTTTGCAGATTACTATTTATTTCCATCAGATCTCCTGCAGTATATTAACATCTATTTCATTTTTTTGCAGATCTCCTGCAGACTTTTAGCATCTATTTCATTTTTCTTTTTCTTTTTTTTTCATTAGAGCAGCCATTTCCTTTATTTCAGCAGATCTCCTGCAGACTTTTAGTATCTATTTCTTTTTTATTTATTTTTTTTGCAGATTACTATTTTTTTCCATCCAATCTCCTGCAGACTATTAGCATTTATATAATTTTTTTTGCAGATCTCCTGCAGACTATTCGTATCTATTTCATTTTCTCGTCAGATCTGCAGGCTATAAGCATCTATTTCATTTTTTTTTTGCAGGTCTCCTGCAAACTATTAGCAGCCATTTCCCTAGTCTAGTCTATTTCTAGTCTATTTTCTATATCTATTCTAATCTTTTCTTATTGGAATTTGAATTCATTCTATACGAAATTCGAATGTCGGAACATGGTCTTTTCTATTCGGTTGGAATAATTTCGAATCCGGTTGAAATATTATCAAATTTGGTTGAAATATTAACGAATGTGACAGATTTTTCGAATTCCAATTAGAAAAGATTAGAATAGAAATAGAAAATAGACTAGAAAAAAATAAAACAGAATAGAATAAAATATAATATATATATATTGTATTTTATTCTATTCTGTTCTATTGTTTTTCTATTCAATTCTTTCCAATATTTTCGATTCTATTCTAATTGTTTTCAAATTCGATTCGACTAGAATTTTTTTCGAATTCAATTCGAATTTTTTTCGAATTCGATTAGAATTTCGTCCATGGTTTTTGTAATTCGTTAATTCGGATGCATCCGAATGTCCGAATAATGAAAATTCGTCCGAATTTCGATTCGGAACGAAACGAAATGCACATGCCTAGAGAGCACTGCACTGAAGTCCTGGGTCTGGAGAAGGATCAAGCTAATCTCCCTCACTTAGGTCCTACCTGCGGATACAGGGTGGAAGAAAGCTTCTGGGACACTGTCAGTAAAGATATTGCTGGGGGCTGTTAGTTGTGCAAGTGCCAGAAGCGAACTAAGAGCTAAAGGTTGCTATATGTACTGCTGCTATAGGGTCCTAATAATACTGGCCATTCCCTGCTACCTCCAGAAAGCTGCTTTGGAAGATTAGAGAAACAAGTTTGTCCCCCTACTGTTGGTACTGCTCGTTTTGTTGTATCCTGTGACTCCAAACCCCTCTCCTGTTAAACCTCTTCATCAATAAATAGTAAAAGGACTGAGCCTGAATTAACAGTGTGCGTGGGGTGAAGCTTGTGTGACTGGCAGTGTCTGCACTATTCGGGAGACCTGGGTACATTCTCAGCAGCCCCTTTGGGGGGTAAGCTCTACATTTTAATTTTTTTAGTACCCACCCTATAAGGTATTTGCTGACAATACTGTGCCTATTTAAAAGATTTGGCTTGATGTCATTGGAGTTCGGGTTCAACTTCTTCAAAATTTGCCAAACCCTGCTTGAATTGAAGGGTAGTTTGGCTCATCCCTAATACTCAACTGACACATCAAAACATGTAAACAGAGATAAATTCAGTACTATACCGACACACATGACAGATCCTCAAAGACAATCAGTACAGTAATGACATATTCAGAAACAGGTCCACAGAAACATAATCAATACCACTCTGACACAACCATAAGTGACACACCAGAAACCTATCCACAGAGAACTGAAAGAACAGAAAAATGCCCATAGAGACACAATCAGTACCAAACTGATGCAACAGAAACATGTCCTCAGTCAATCAGTATTGTACTGACAAAACCAGCAACATGTCAGTAAAGATGCATTCAGTACCATACTGAGAGAGAAAATATGTTTTCAAAAGACAGTCAGACCATACTGACACAACCAGAAACATGTCCACAGAGGCACAGAATTATTAACATTCTGACACAAATAGAAACATGTCAGCAAACACAGAAATAATGCTTTATAATAATAATATAATAATGCTTTTCAGAGACGCAATCAGTACTCTACTGACACATGTCTTCAAATACATAATCAGTATTTGCCAGGCGGTCCAGAGAGTGAAGGGGAAGGAAAACAAGAAATGGTACAGAATTGTGGTGAGAGTGAGGCAAGAAGGAATGGCAATGAGATTCTGCATAATAGATAAGAAGGTATGGGGACCACACTGTGAAAAAAGGAGACAGAAAAAGCATTGAGACTAGATTGTGGGGAGACTTCCCTAGTCATTGCCAAGTTCCTGTTCCTGTATTCATGGTTCTGGCTCCTATTTTTTATTTAATTTTTTGACTCCTGGCTGGTACTTGTCTGTTCTCAATCTGCTTAAACCCTGATACCTTCCTTCAGACAGTACACCTCTGACCTGTATGACCCCTTGTATCTCAACACTTGCTTGACCCAACCCTGTTAGAATGCTGTCTGACCTAACCTTGTGTCAGGGAAATTCCCCGTCTGTTGTCACCAATCTGCGCTCAGTGCGCATGCGCGGCGAAACGGCGCATGTGCGTGCGCGGCGGGACGGCGCTTCGGCGTGCTCGGGTGCGCGCACCGGCGCAACGACGAATGCGCGTGCGCAATAGCTCGCCAATGGGACTACAGGCGGGCCTATTTAAACAGACGCAGTAACACTATCTGGTTGCTGGTTTGTCAGCTTTGCTGTGTTTTCTTGTGCCTGAAATCAAGTTAAAGTTCTCCTGCTGTGACCCGGACCGGATTTGACTACGCTTCTGCTTCTCCTGAACCTGACCCCTTGGCTTGCTAAACGGACTTCTGCCTCTCTCCTTGTGCTTGACCCTCGGCCTGTGACCCGGATCTGCTGCCTGTCTCCAGCCCTCTACCTTCTGCCTGTACCCTGGACTTCTTGCTTAACCTGACTAGTCTAGTGCTTTCTGCTAAACTCCTAATCGGACTTGTGCCCTTGCTACTGTTTGCTGTTTGACCCTGTCTACCTTTGGTGTTTGACTCCCGGCCTGCTCTTCAGACTCAGCCCTGCTAGATTCTTCAGCAAGACACCTCTACCTGCTGGTGGCCAGTGCCCCCTCGTGCTGTCCTCTCCCTGTCTCACCTCCAGGGGGCGGAGTGCGCTTGGGTGCAAGGGTGAACCACTCTCGGCATCTCGGCCTCGGTAAGTACTTAGCCTGATAGTACAAACCAGCCAGATGTCTGAGGCCGACAGAGTGCGTTCCCCATTTGACACCCTCTGCCAGCAGGTCTCCACCTTAACGGACACCGTCCAAAGGCTCCAAGAGGGATACACTCAGATTGATGGCCGTCTTCAACAGCTCACTGGTCTCCTAGGACCAGCCCCTTCAGCTGCCACCTCTGCCACCAACTCCCAAGTACCTACGAGTTCTACAGTAGTGATGGCCACCCCTGAACCCAGGGTCCCTATTCCGGAACGTTTTTCGGGTGTCCGCAAAAAATACCGGGCCTTTAAAAACGCCTGCTCCCTCTACCTTGCCCTCCAACCAAGGACCTTCTCTTCGGAAGCAGTAAAAGTGGGGTTTATCATCTCTCTCTCTTAACGGATGACCCTCAAGCCTGGGCCCATGGCCTGATGGAGCAACAGAGCCCCATATTGGACTCAGTAGAGACATTTTTTGAAAATATGGCTCAACTATACGATGATCCCCAGCGATCAGCCACGGCCGAGTCCGTCCTCCATAGCCTAACTCAGGGGAGAAGACCGGTGGAAGACTATACGTCGGAATTTAGGAAATGGTCCGCCGACACCAAATGGAATGAGGCGGCCCTCAGATACCAATACCGCCAGGGACTATCTGAGACGCTCAAGGACGAGCTGGCCAGGATCGAAACCCCCACTACCTTGGAGAACCTGATCCAATCCGCCATACAACTCGATAGGCGTCTGCGTGAACGACGGGCGGAGCGATTTCAATCTCCTCGTCCCAACTGGCCTCCATCCAGGACTGTACCTCACTACCCACCAACCTCTGTGCCTGCAGTCACGCCTCTTCTTGAGCCAGAACCCATGCAGCTTGGGTTGGTTCGGGCTCCCCTGACTCCTGAGGAAAAACAGCGAAGGCGCCAGGCCAACCTGTGCCTATACTGCAGGGGTGCCAGCCACTTCCTCCTCAACTGCCCCGTAAGACCTAGTAAGTCTATCTCTAAAGACACTTTAAACTATCAACTCTTTGACAACCCTCAGTCTTATGTCATTCTCTTTGTTTCTCTACAGCTGCCAGAAGGGGCAATCCGCCTCCCGGCAATTATTGATTCCGGAGCCTGCAGCTGCTTCTTGGACTCTGCTTTAGCCTCAAGATTCCATGTCCCCACTCAACCTAAGGACCACTGCCTTCAGATCCACCTGGCGGATGGGTCCTTGCCCCGTTCAGGGCTGATCACGCTGGAAACCAAACCTATCCTTGCCATCTCTGACTCGGGTCACCAAGAACTTCTCCGGTTAGACCTCATACCTTCCCCGATGTTCCCCATCATCCTGGGCCTTCCCTGGCTACAGGCACACGAGCCCCTCATAAATTGGGTGAAGAAAGAGGTTAGCTTCACCTCCTCCTATTGTTCCCAGAACTGTCTTGCCTCTGCCTCTACGGCCTGCGCTTCCATGATTGCCAAGCCGGACAACCTACAGCATGTTCCTTCAGTCTACCTAGAATTCCGGGACGTGTTCGATAAGCAGCAAGCCGACCATCTACCACCTCATCGGCCCTATGATTGCCCTATCGATCTCTTGCCGGGCTCTAAAATTCCATTCGGACGTATCTTTCCGTTGTCCGAAACCGAGTTGAAAGCCCTCAAGGCTTATATTGATGAAAACCTCCAGAAAAGATTTATTCGCCCTTCCTCCTCTCCAGCCGGTGCAGGAATCTTCTTTGTGGAAAAGAAGGACGGGTCCTTAAGACCCTGTATCAATTACCGGGACCTAAACAAGATAACCATTAAGAACAGGTACCCACTACCCCTTATTCCGGAGCTATTTCAGCGCTTCCGATCTGCTCGGGTCTTTTCCAAGCTGGATCTACGGGGGGCCTACAATCTTATCAGAATCAGGGCCGGAGACGAGTGGAAAACCGCCTTCAGATCTCGTTTCGGACACTTTGAGTATTCGGTCATGCCGTTCGGACTTTGTAATGCTCCAGCCACCTTCCAACACCTAGTCAACGATATTTTCAGACAGCACCTTGACGACTTCTTAGTAGTGTACCTGGACGATATCCTCATCTTTTCCACCAACATCGAACTCCACCGGGCTCATGTCATGAAGGTCCTCACCATCCTTCGGAAGCACAAACTCTACCTCAAAGCTGAGAAATGCGAGTTCGAAAAGACCACCGTACAGTTCCTCGGCTTTATCATTTCCATCGATGGGGTCGCGATGGACCCGCAGAAGGTGAAGGCCATCCAGGACTGGCCAGCCCCAACCGACAAGAAGGGGGTACAGCGGTTTATAGGCTTCGCCAACTTCTATAGGAGATTCATCGTGGGCTTTTCTTCCATTGTAGCCCCAATAACCCAACTTACCCGGCAAAATAACCGTTTTCACTGGTCTCCAGAAGCTCAAGAGGCCTTCTCCCGCCTCAAGGACGTCTTCACTTCAGCACCAGTACTTCAGCACCCGGATCCTCTACTGCCGTTCACCCTGGAAGTGGACGCCTCTGAGACAGCCATCGGAGCCATCCTCTCTCAAAGACGAGGCCCCAAGGCTCTCCTGTATCCAGTAGCCTTTGCCTCTAAAAAGTTGACTCCCCGGAGCGAAACTATGATGTAGGGGACCGGGAATTACTGGCCATAAAATTCGCACTGGAGGAATGGCGATACCTTCTGGAGGGGGCAGTACACCCCATCATGATCTTCACAGATCATAAAAATCTAGAGTACCTAAGAACAGCTCAACGTCTACGCCCCAGGCAGGCCCGTTGGGCCCTTTTCTTCACCCGGTTCAACTTTCACATTTCCTATAGACCCGGCTCCAAGAATGGGAAAGGCAGATGCGCTATCCAGGATGTTTCCGGAAACCCCTCAGTCGGCCCAACCGGGCACCATTCTGTCAGCTCAGAACTTTCTGTTGATTCCCCGGGCCGATCTACTCACCTCTATTAAAATCGCTTCCGGACTCTGCTCTGATCCGGTCACTACCTCCCTGGAGAAGCGGGACGGCCTATTCTGGTCCCAGGACAAGATTTTCGTCCCTTTGGAAACAAGACCGCTGGTCTTGAGGACCTTCCACGATCTTAAACTGGCCGGTCACTTCGGAGCACGTAAATCATCGGAACTTGTCTCCCGCTCCTTCTGGTGGCCAGGCTGGAGGCAAGATTGTAAGTCTTATGTCGCTTCCTGCACTCAGTGTCAGCGTAACAAGGGGTCAAACACCAAGAGTTGGGGCCTGCTCAAGCCCTTACCCATTCCTGAGCGCCCTTGGGCAGACGTGTCCATGGACTTTATCGTGGACTTGCCTTCCTCCGGAGGGTTTACCACGATTCTGGTCGTTGTGGACCGCCTCTCAAAAATGGCTCACTTTTTACCGATGATTGGGACACCTTCAGCCATGGATACTGCTCAAATCTTTTTTAAGGAGATAACCAGGCTTCACGGAATACCAAAGAGTATCACCTCCGACAGAGGTGTCCAGTTCACTTCGAAATTCTGGAAGGAACTCTGCAAGTCACTAGAAGTCAAAACCTGCCTCTCGTCTGCGTACCACCCCCAAAGCAATGGCCAGACAGAAAGAACCAATCAGACCCTGGAGCAATACCTCCGTTGTTTCTGCTCTGCTTCCCAGGATGACTGGGCATCTCTACTTCCTTACGCAGAGTTTGCCTATAACAATTCAATACATTCTGCTACCAATCAAACCCCCTTTTGGGCCAATTTCGGTTTTCATCCCTCCTTCCTCCCTGAAAACATCCCCGAGAGCCCTGTTCCCGCGGTCCAGGACCGAGTGGCCTCTGTCCAGGCGAATTTCCAAAGACTCCAGGAGATGATGCGGAATGCCCAAGGATCCTACAAGAAATTTTATGACCGGGGGAGGAAGGAAAACCCAGCGTTCAGAGTCGGGGAAAAAGTTTGGCTTTCCGCCGCCAACCTCAGATTGCCTATTCCCTCTCGAAAGCTCGGCCCTAGATTTATCGGGCCCTTCAAGATCAAACGAGCTATTAACCCTGTGGCTTTTGAACTAGCATTACCTGATTCCTATAGGATTCACCCAGTGTTCCACTCATCTTTATTAAAACCCGTCATTCCCAACGCCTTTCCTGGAAGAGATGAACCTCCTCCTCCACCAGTTGAAGTAGATGGGGAAAAGGAATTTGAGATGGAATCCATCCTGGGCTGTAGGAAAAAAGGCAGACAGTTACAATACTTAATTAAATGGAAAGGGTACCCCCCGGAAGACAACTCCTGGGAACCATCCAGGAACTTGCATGCTCCTCGCCTAATACGAGCCTTCCACCAAGAACATCCGGAACTAATGGCCAGTCTGGGCGTCCGGAGTCCGCCCCTCGGGGGGGCACTGTCAGGGAAATTCCCCGTCTGTTGTCACCAATCTGCGCTCAGTGCGCATGCGCGGCGAAACGGCGCATCGTCGCGTGCGCGGCGGGACGGCACTTCGGCGTGCTCGGGTGCGCGCACCGGCGCAACGACGAATGCGCGTGCGCAATAGCTCGCCAATGGGACTACAGGCGGGCCTATTTAAACAGACGCAGTAACACTATCTGGTTGCTGGTTTGTCAGCTTTGCTGTGTTTTCTTGTGCCTGAAATCAAGTTAAAGTTCTCCTGCTGTGACCCGGACCGGATTTGACTACGCTTCTGCTTCTCCTGAACCTGACCCCTTGGCTTGCTAAACGGACTTCTGCCTCTCTCCTTGTGCTTGACCCTCGGCCTGTGACCCGGATCTGCTGCCTGTCTCCAGCCCTCTACCTTCTGCCTGTACCCTGGACTTCTTGCTTAACCTGACTAGTCTAGTGCTTTCTGCTAAACTCCTAATCGGACTTGTGCCCTTGCTACTGTTTGCTGTTTGACCCTGTCTACCTTTGGTGTTTGACTCCCGGCCTGCTCTTCAGACTCAGCCCTGCTAGATTCTTCAGCAAGACACCTCTACCTGCTGGTGGCCAGTGCCCCCTCGTGCTGTCCTCTCCCTGTCTCACCTCCAGGGGGCGGAGTGCGCTTGGGTGCAAGAGTGAACCACTCTCGGCATCTCGGCCTCGGTAAGTACTTAGCCTGATACCTTGGCTGTGTTATTGACAATGCCCCTGCTCATCCTTTTGGTTTAGACGGTCAGCTCTTGTTAACCTTGGCATCAACCTGTGGCTATTCACCTCAACAAATCCACAGTTCATAGTTTTCATCCACTGGGAAATGATTTTAACACTGAAAGCACACATGTACCAGCACATGCATATAAAGTGTCCATTAAAGGTGGCTACTGAAGGTGAAGAGCAGTGTTGGTCATCTTACTTTAAAAAAGTAATTAGTTACAGTTACAAATTACTTCTCCCAAAAAGTAATTGCGTTAGTAGCTCAGTTACTACACTGAAAAAGTAATTAGTTACTCAGCAAAGTAACTGACTTTTTTTTGAGGGCACATAGCACATCAGGGCATGGGGCACATAGCACATCAGGGCACATAGCACATCAGGGCACATAGCACATCAGGGAATGGGGCACATAGCACATCAGGGCATGGGGCACATAGCACATCAGGGCACATCAGGACATGGGGCACATAGCACATCAGGGCATGGTGCACATAGCACATCAGGGCACATAGCACATCAGGGAATGGGGCACATAGCACATCAGGGCATGGGGCACATAGCACATCAGGGCACATCAGGACATGGGGCACATAGCACATCAGGGCATGGTGCACATAGCACATCAGGGCAAATAGCACATCAGGGCATGGGGCACATAGCACATGAGGGCACATCAGAACATGGGGCACATAGCACATCAGGGCATGGGGCACATAGCACATCAGGGCACATAGCACATCAGGGCACATAGCACATCAGGGAATGGGGCACATAGCACATCAGGGCATGGGGCACATAGCACATGAGGGCACATCAGGACATGGGGCACATAGCACATCAGGGCATGGGGCACATAGCACATCAGGGCACACAGCACATCAGGGCACATAGCACATCAGGGCATGGGGCACATAGCACATCAGGGCACATAGCACATCAGGGAATGGGGCACATAGCACATCAGGGCATGGGGCACATAGCACATGAGGGCACATCAGGACATGGGGCACATAGCACATCAGGGCATGGGGCACATAGCACATCAGGGCACATAGCACATCAGGGCATGGGGCACATAGCACCTGAGGGCACATCAGGACATGGGGCACATAGCACATCAGGGCATGGGGCACATAGCACATCAGGGCACATAGCACATCAGGGCATGGGGCACATAGCACATCAGGGCGCACAGCACATCAGGGTGCACAGCACATCAGGGCACATAGCACATCAGGGCACATAGCACATCAGGGCATGGGGCACATAGCACATCAGGGCATGGGGCACATAGCACATCAGGGCACACAGCACATCAGGGCACATAGCACATCAAGGCACATAGCACATCAAGGCACATGATCGCACATAGCACATCAGGGCATGGGGCACATAGCACATCAGTGCACATAGCACATCAGGGCATGGGGCTCAGGGCACATAGCACATGAGGTCACATCAGGACATGTGGCACATAGCACATCAGGGCGGGGCACATAGCACATCAGGGCAGGGCAGGGCAGGGCACATAGCACATTGTTTACCAGCCATGCAGAGTAGCATAGGAAGCGTGTGTAATAAGTTCTCTCTCATGTCACAGCACTGACGGCAGTCACGCTACTCCCTGGCAGCCCCTCCTCTCTTCTCGTCCATCCCAGATGATGTCACAAGCAAATGGGGATGGCCGAGAAGAGAGGAGGGGCCGCGGGGAGCAGCGTGACTGCTGTCAGTGCCGTGACATGAGCGAGACCCGGTCATAGAGGATAGGAGGAATTACACTACTGCCATCCAGTGGCGGTAGATGTAATTGGGGTAACGCCGACCAAGTAATGGTAACTGCGTTACCATGAAGGGAATTGTAATTAGTTAGATTACTCGTTACCCTCTAAAGTAACTGCGTTACGTAACTCTGTTTATTCTAACTCAGTTACTTACATCACTGGTGAAGAGTGCCACAGCAGTGGCCTTAACACAAACCTAACCTTACATGTACTGGATGCAGCTTTATGTATAGTTCGTAAGTCAAGCTCTCATGTACAGCCTGGGCCTAGGATCCAAGAAGGCTCCACAGTGACACAGGAATTGATTTGAAGACTAGCTGTCAGGGAATCTAGTAGACCAGACTGTGTGACTACACAGAGGAGACCAAAAATGCATGCAAGTAAAATAAAAGGTGTTTATTTACAAGGTGCAAACAAGTGAAAACAACCAGTGCCCAACCAACAACGAATAGTATATACAAATCAAGGGATGATACCGTAATCGTAAACAAAGCCAGGCCAAGATCATACACTAGGGGATATCAGCAGATGGGTGAGGACGGGAACACAACAGGGCAGGGAGAGGATGGATGGACAGGCTGCGGGGTAGGAATCCAAGGTCAACAGGTAACAGAAGGGGCAGGTCCAGGTTGAGCTCAGGATAGGATCAAGTCGGGTCAGATGCAGGCTCAGGGTCAGATGCAGGCTCAGGGTCAGGAGAGAGAGATACCAAGGTGAGCATGTAAGGGCTCGCCGGGTATTTATAGGACTGCAGTGATTGTCCTCATGTGACAGCTGAGCGGAGGAAGTGCTGCCTGCCCCACACTGCCGAAATACACCCGCTGGTGGACGCCAGTACTACGGCCCATGGATCAGACCGCACCACCAGCAGGTGAGATCCCCCACTATAGATACTGGCTGCAAGAAGACACCTGCTGGTGGACACTAGTACTGCAATCCATAGGACCAACAGCGCCACCAGCGGGTGAACCCTTTCCTGACACTAGCACACGTACACAGTGCCTGTTCATGATCACTGTTTTCTTAACATTTTAGGCCATATCCGGTTTACTTTAAAAAAAAAAAAAACTGTTTCTAAGGACAAGAGCTCTCTTTCTCTTTCATGGTTAACTTTGTGAGTGTAGATGCCATGACACATTTAGTTATTAAAAACGCACATGTCCCGATAGCCAATAGGGTCAATAATATAGTTTGTAAGAGGCAGGTAATAATAAAGTGGAACTACACTGCATCTGCGCACAACAAATCAAAAACACCATTTAATTAATATTCAAAGCAAATTCACCCATCCATCCAAGTCCAATCACTTTGAAAAACACCCCCCTAGTATTTCTGGTTGTGGTTGCCTTGAATAAGGGCAGATGATTCATGTAGCATTTACTTCCTGGAATCCATCTGCCCTTAGCTCTGGCATGTAGGCAGGAGGGTGTGCTTAGCTGAGAAAAACCCTCCTCCCCTCCTGAAGACTCCTGGGATGTATGGCATCATTTATATCACAAGGGGAGAGACGCCTCTGGGTGTAGAAGTTTTAAAACAAAAATAAAGACCCAATATATTAATTTGTTCCTTCCCCCCTCTCTTTCTCCCCCTTTTCCCTGGGTACTATTTAGTTACCCCCCCTTCCCTACCCCAGTCCTATCCCTCACTCCCACCCTACCTATTCTCATTTGATCATGTGTACTGACTGATCATTATAATATTACATAATCCCATGCCAGGTCATTTACATATATACAATGCTATGTTCTATCTTACCCTCATCCACCCATTAATAACCCGTTTTGTAATCATCTTATATAGCAATTTCCTTTTAGCACCACTACTACCCCCATTCATCATCATTCTCATCATTATTATTGCCCAGTTCTATCATTGTTGTCCGTATTAGTTTCATGCCCAGTATCTGTCCCGCTCTAGCGCCATATACATATTTCCTTTTGGCCATGTAATTTTAAGCTATTGCACCGCTACTCAGCAGCCCGTACTGTCTTATGTCCCGTCCTGTCGCTCCACCTATTACTTTGCATTTCCCGCCCCTGCCCCTTCCCTTATTTCCACATAAATCTAGCTCCTCACCCCTTACCCACCAGCTTGATGATGGAGCGCGGCAGCCACGTCACACGCTGCCTGTACGCTCAGAAACGCGTTGCATTTCCAGTGACGTCATCATCCCTCGCCTGCCTAACCAACTGCGCTCTAAGCCTCGCTCTGAAGTTTCTTCCTCCAACCGCAGCCGGCTTTATCTCCCTCCATCAGCGGCGTGAGTCAACTTCCAGCAACACAGCGCCCCAGCAGGACCAGGAATAGACTGACGGATCTGATGACCTCCCTCCCTTGTTTGGGACTTTGTTTACCTTTTTGCTATTAAAATTGTTTTAAAACTTCTACACCCAGAGGCACCGCTCCCCTTGTGTTTTTTCCTGTAGAATTGGAACATGGTTTCTGTTCCCCTCTGATGGCAGCAATGAGAGTGTAGCCTTTACCCCTGCTATACCATCCTTCCCCGGCCCCTGGACTCCTTATGCTACATTACCAGAGTCTTGGACTTTCTCTGTTTTTTGACTGTACATATCATGATGTACATCAAGTAATTCTAATACTGACTTGATACTTGCTGTTCTGTTTTTTTTGCGCATTTTTACTTGTGTATGGCATCATTTGCCTAGGCTTGGAAACCAGGAAGTAAGTGAAAAAAAAGTTTAACACAAGTAAATATGATATACTTTCCTATCTATTGACAAATGCTAGCAGCATAGGAAAATAAAAACAGTTAATGTTGACAGAGTGAAGTTTTGCTTTAAATAAACCTCCCAAATACAGGTTTAAAATAGCAACCATTTTTTTTATCCCATTTCACACCACTAAAACAAAGAAAGGTAATTATGATTCTTATTTGTTTTACCTGTGTCATTTACAATGCATTTACAGCTGTACTGGCTTACATCATTTATGTTGTAATTCCAGTTAATAGGAAACTGATCAGCCAAGTTCAACATCTTCTTTATAGCATCATAAATGAAAATACAGCTTATCAGGGCACAAAAGCTCTCTTCTGTAAATCGAGTGAAATACTGCACCAAGTAAGAAGAATTAGTGGCCACTAATATTAGGCAGTAGAATGCTACCCAAAGTCCAATCCAAAGTCTAAATTCCAAATATTCAAAATTATAGTCCCTGGAAAATTGAGATGAATCAGAAATTAGCATACATACAAAGTTAAAACTGCTAAAAAGTGTATTGAATTCATAGTGACTTACTTCATTAGTTTGTTTCAGAAAATGCAGAAAATTCATTTTTTTACCTAAAACCCATGTCAACTCTAGCCAGAATTTGCCAGCAACTTTTATAATCGTTCGTAAAGCTTTAATTGCTAAGTATTAATGCTTATGGTACTTTTGTTGCTCCTTAGCTCCAACCATTTTCCTTTTAAAATCTGAGATAAAATCACTCATAGCTTTTGTCAAACATTTTTTTGCAATTCACAAAAAAATGGCACTAAAATAAAGCATGAGTTATTTCATCAAAATGTGGGGTATTTTACTCATGAAACTATTTGATATGTTATCTCATGATGTGATATCCAGTGGAATGGATACATTAGGAGAAGGATTGATTAGAACCTGTCAGTTTTTAGTGCTAATAGAGGTAAAATGATTTAAACCGTAGAAATATGCCAACTCATTTAATCAGTGTGGTCCCTGTAGCACATGTATTAGCCCTTTCCCACCGAGGGTACGCACATATGCGTACTCGGCTTTCAGGGGTTATACCGGGATGATGCCTGCAGCTGCAGGCATCATCCCGGTACCGTTGTTTAGAGCCGGCAATTGGCTTTCCAGGTATAACAACCGATGCGGCTAAAAGCCGCTCGGTTGTCATACCGGAGGAGCGGGAGGGGACATCCCCCCCTCCCGCCGCCTCCGCCGCTCTTACCTGGCCTCCCGTCCCACCGGGAGACCCGATCCACGATCCGCCACCTTTGGCGCCTAGAGACAGACTGAAACAAAGCCGCGAACGGCTTTGATTCAGTCTCTTCACTGTAACCACGGAAGCGACGTCATGACGTCACGTCCGGGTTACTCGGCTGCCAATGGCGCCAGATTTAAAAAAGTACACAGTATTCAGAATCGCCGTTTTCGGCGATCTGAATACTTTGAAGTGCAAAGGAGGGATTGGGGGTCTTTTAGACCTCCGATCTCTCCATAAAGAGTACCTGTCACCACTTATTACTGTCACAATGGATGTTTACATTTCTTGTGACAGCAATAAAAGTGATCAAAATTTTTTTTTTTTAAAAACACTATTTTTTATTATAAAAATAAATAAGAATTATATTTTTTTTAAAGCGCCCCTGTCCCCGCGAGCTCGCGCAGCAAAGAAAACGCATACGGAGGTCGCGCCCGCATATGAAAACGGTGTTCAAATCACACATGTGAGGTATCGCCACGATCGTCAGAGCGAGAGCAATAATTATAGCCGTAGACCTCCTCTGTAACTCTAACCTGGTAGCCGTAAAAAAAAATTAAAGCGTCGCCTATGGAGATTTTAAGGTACCGTAGTTTGTCACCATTCCACGAGTGCGGGCAATTATAAAGCATGACATGTTTGGTATCTATTTACTCGGCGTAACTCATCTTTCACATTATACAAAAAAATTGGACTAACTTTACTTTTTAATTTTTTTAAAATTCATGAAAGTTAATTTTTCCAAAAAAGTTGCGTTTAAAACACAGCTGCACAAATACTGTGCGACATAAAATATTGCAACGATCACCATTTTATTCTCTATATTCTCTGCTAAAATATATATATATATATATATATATATATATATAATGTTTGGGGTTTCTAAGTAATTTTCTAGCAAAAAATACACATTTTAAGGGTTAAGATGAGGCATTGTGGTCGTGTGTACCCGCCGCAAGCTCCGTGAGTGTGACCACGGGTCCCCTGGAATCGAGGTCCACCGGGAGTCCCTCGATCATCTCATGGAGAGGAAGAACAGGGGAAATGCTAATGTAAACAAGCATTTCCCCGTTCTGCCTAGTGACAGAACACTGATCACTGCTCCCTGTGATCGGGAGCAGTGATCAGTGTCGTGTCACACGTAGCCACGCCCCCTCGCAGTTAGAACACATCCCTAGGACACACTTAACCCCTTCAGCGCCCCCTACTGGTTAACCTTTTCACTGCCAGTGGCATTTACACAGTAATCAGTGCATTTTTATAGCACTGATCGCTGTATAAATGACAATGGTCCCAAAGTGGCATCAACAGTGTCCGATGTGTCCGCCATAATGTCGCAGTCACGATAAAAATCGCTGATCGCCGCCATAACTAGTAAAAAAAAAAAAAAAGATTAATAAAAATGCCATAAAACCATCCCCTATTTTGTAGACGCTACAACTTTTGTGCAAACCAATCAACACTTATTGCAATTTATACATTTTTTTTACCAAAAATATGTAGAAGAATACGTATCGGCCTAAACTGAGGAAAACAATTGTTTTTTTATATATTTTTTGGGGATATTTATTATAGCAAAAAGGAAAAAATATTGCTTTTTTTTTTTAAATTGTCACTCTTTTTTTGTTTATAGTGCAAAAAATAAAAACCGCAGAGGTGATCAAATATAACCAAAAGAAAGCTCTATTTGTGGGGAAAAAAGGATGTCAACTTTTGTTTGGGAGCCACGTCACACGACCGCGCAATTGTCAGTTAAAGCGACGCAGTGCCGAATCGCAAAAAGTGCTCTGATCTTTTGGCAGCCAAATTGTCCGGGGCTGAAGTGGTTAAAGGAGAATTATAGAAAAAATAAATGATTGGTTAAACCCACAAGTGCTTTATTTTTTACCACTACTATTCCTTTATATTGACTTTTGAAATTTACAAATGCAGCAATTTAGTAATTGGATGAAAGATTTAGCACCAGGAAACACTTTTTAAAAACGAAATAGTGCATTTTATATACAACTATATAGAGCAGACCAAAATGAGGGACAAATGAGGAGGAATGAGGGACAGAGGGACATTTTTCCAAATCAGGGAAAGTCCCTCGAAATCAGGGACAGTTGGGAGGTATGCTGCACCTGTCAGATGACAACATTATTTCCTGGTTTGGATATGTAGCTTCCCGGGTCACTCATCACTTCTGGGCAAAAAGCAAGCAGGAAAATTTGTATGAAAAAGATTCTATTCCAGCGAACCCTTTATACTATATGAATTTAGTATAAATGTTATACCTTATGATTTATTGAACCCTAGATCTGCTTGGTGCTTTCTAATTAATTAACAGTCCTCTGTTATGCACCCTTACTTGGATTCTACAGCCTCCAAGTAAATCTGCCACATTGGAATGATCATTTTAAACTATTAGTGATGTCTGGAATATTGATAATATCTGATATCACCTTTTTCTGGAAAAACGGTACATTTTTGTGTTCTAAAGGCAATTTCAGGATCTAAACCCAAGGTATAGGCAGATCCTTTCCTCTCCCTAAACACCTTTTCGATATATATTCCACACATGACTGCTACTAATGCCCACAAATGACATTGGCAACTGTGTGGCAACTCTCCCTGCAGTCTAGAGAACCATGCCACTGATGTTGAGAAATAAGTGTCTGGATGATGCTGGCCACCATCCAGATTGAGAATCATTCTGCAACATTGGTGTAGCGCCCCCCTCCCAATATTTGGGGGCGCTATATGTAAATTTAGGGGTGGTCTGAGCCAGTAGTTGGGCTCAGACCAATCAATTGCTCTAAATTGCTTCTGCTCTGAGTGTGATGCTGCCTGGTAGTAGTGTTCCCTGGTGCCTGTGGGTGGCACTGTCACCACCGGCTCAGGTTGTACCACAAGGGGGTATCACAGCACCTTGAGTGTCCTCTTTCGGCAGCCGTGCAGTGGGCGTGGTCGGCCTGTAGTGCATGCTGGGAGAGGGTACATAAGGGGCAGACGCCATTGGTTTTTTTCCGTTCCAGGGGACCCTTGGTCCTGTATGTGTGCCTCGTGGCCCATATGGCATGAGTTGCGCATGTGTTTTTGGGTCTCGGGCACCTTCAGCCCGAGGCTGCGCTGCTGCATGGTAGGCCCAGCTCTGCTGGCTGGGGCCTACACCTCCGAGAAGGATCCCAGGCTGCCCACCTGTAGGGAGCCCACCTTTAGGAAAGGAGACCAGGGGAGGATCAGTCCCAGAGGAGACTAGCGACGATACTGTTGTCTCGGGAAGAGGCCTGGAAACTCGCCTAAAGAGGGATCCATCATCTTTATTGCTTGGCTGGGAGGTTCGGAACTATTGACAGTCCTGTGGCAGAGGATTTCTGGATCATACCCTTTAAAGTTTAACAGTTTATCCGTGCTCCACCCCGGCTGCTAGGACCGCTCATAAAGGGACTATCCGGGTGAGCAATACCCACTCAGGCTTGAGTGGCAACGAAAGAGTTGCATTGTGTCTTAGGTGTTGCGTGCCTGAACCTTATCCTCCTACATCTTGAATTTTTGTTGACTGCAAGATAAAGAATAAAGCCTTGTTGCTTGGGTTTTACTCCTGTGTGGACATTGGCCTTATTCTGAGGAACTTCTACCTAGACAACGGAGAAAAAAGGGATCCACTTGAGAGAGGTAATTGCTGCAAGACCCAAACAATAACACCGCTCGCCCCTCTACACAAGGGGGGATACCGGGCAAGTAGCAGGTGTGCCTGACTGCAAATGGAGGATGGCAGTAAAGGGGTCTGTGTGCTACATTGGTATGCATGAAAATTTCAGGAGATTATGAGACACATCCTCCTCTGCAGAAAAATAAAAACACATTTAGGACCAAAGTTCAAATGGGATGGAAAACACATAGATTTGAACAGAGGTGAAGCTAAATTTACATTTCAATTTAAAGTGTTACTAAACCCACAATAGTAAAATCAGTCTGTATATGCAGTAAAGCATGCTTGTTATATTCAAGTAAAAGGATTGATCTGGCAGCTGTTTTTCTTGTCACTTTTTGTAACCAACCATTAAAATCGCTATATAGTGTTGCAGACTCAATCCTTTTACTCGTTTCTGCTGTATTGTGCAAGGACACACTGAGCCTGAGCACCTGAAAGAGGATCTTACAAATTAGACTGGGAGTTCCCCACTGTGTACGCTGTCTCTCTTCAAACTTACCTGATACTTGTTATACTCATTGTGGAAGGGGTTAATCCTCTGCATTGTGTAAAAAGGCTGTTTGATCCTGTCTTCTCTGATCCCCCCCTTCTTCCACTGTCCCCAATCCATCTGCTGATCGTACAGAGCCCTATCAGTCACTCTGCACATGCTCAGCTTGGTGTGTATTGCTAGAGAACCATTTTTTTTGCAGGGTGCATGTGATCAGCACAGGGCCAATCAGCACTGTCCAAACATGCATCCTTATAGGACAGTCAGAGGAGAATAAAAACTCCTCCTATAAGCTTTAACCAGACATTGATAGAAGTCACAAGACTGCTGATGAGAAAAGATATTTAGCAGTTTATATTTACTAAACTAATTGCATTTCCATGTTCTGTGTACTGTGGGAGACCAGATATAGTGAATGCAGGGTCCAAGGTTTGGTAACACTTTAATACAGATTGACTCCTAAACTATTGCATACACACAATTTGCTTTATAGATTCACTTGTTTTGCAAGATCACTTACTTGCTAAAATAATACAGAAGCCTCTCAAATACAAGGACTGGTCCTGTGCTACTTAGAATAGTTAGAGGCTGCCCAGCAAAGAGACAAAACATTCCACCACAGATTGCTGTTCCAATAAAGTTTTCAAGAACTCCCTGAAAAAAAAAAAAAGCAATCAAAATAATTTTATATATCTGTCATTGATATTCATAAGCTTTTTTATATTCACAAATGAGTGTTACTTTCCATTTGCTGTGGATAAAATAGGATTTTTTTCGTCAAACTTACCTGTAAAATCCCTTTGTTTGAGTACATCATGGGATACAGAGTTAGGCTAATATTCATTACCTACTGGGTTATACACCATCTCTATGTGAATGGACACTGGTAGACAAAGTCTAATGCCACGTACACACGGTCGGAATTTCCGCCAAGAAAAGTTCGATGTGAGCTTTTGGGCAGAAATTCTGACCGTGTGTAGGCTCCATCGGACTTTTTCTGTAGGAATTTCCTACAACAAAAATTTGAGAGCTGGTTCTCAAATTTTCCGACAAGAAAAGTTCTTGTTGGAAATTCCGATCGTCTGTATGCAATTCCGACGCGGAAAAAAACACGCATGCTCAGAATCATGCAGAAGAGCCGAACTGCCTATTGAACTTCATTTATCTCGGCTTGTCGTACGTCTTGTACGTCACCGTGTTCTTGACGGTCGGAATTTTGTGTGACCATGTGTATGCAACACAAATTTGAGCCAACATTCCGTCTGAGAAAAATCCACGATTTTCTTGTCTGATTTTCCGATCGTGTGTATGTGGCATTACACAGGAAGTGATCCCCTATATTACCCCTTCCATACAGGAAGTACTTCAGTTTTGTAGCAAGCACTGAATCCTGAAAAAAGAGGGGAGGGATCTCTGTGTCCCATGATGTACTCAAAGAAAAGGATTTTACAGGTAAGTATGACGAAAAAATCCTATTTTCTTTTTCATACATAATGGGACACAGAGTTAGGCTAATATTCATTACCTACTGGGACGTCCCAGAGCAATAGCCTTGAGGGGAGGGAGACACCCTACCAAACAATAGCCATCAGACCCTATACAGCAGCCCGCAGTACACTGCGGCCAAAAGCCGAATCCTCGGCTTCTCGAACATCCACTTGATAAACTTTTGTGAACGTATGCACTGAAGACCAGGTAGCAGCCTGTAACGGCACCCCAAGTATGAAAGGGGTTAACACCGTTAGGATATTCCCTTTTCAACCACACGACAGCCACCAGACACTCCAACCAGCCGAATAAGACCCCATACGAATGATTCTCCCCCCAGATACGAGACAACGATCTGTATTCAAGTTCCAAAACAGGGAATGACTTTATTTTCAAAACACATGGTAACACATTTCTCTTCAAAACCCTTCCCTCCCATCCTTGGGGAACAGGGCGGGTTAAACTGTCCAATGACAATGGTGATACAGGTCAGGTGTGTTCAAACTTCTCCTTCAGTAAACAGTCTTAGCAGGAGGGGTTGCTGGAGTTATTTCCCCCCCCCCCTTTTCCTCACAGCAAGACACTTAAACATCCCATAATAGGCAGCCAGACGGTCTACCAAGCTCCAATTCACATCGTCACAGTAGCAGACTTAATTCATAAAAGACAATTAGAATGCAAATCACCTTAACTCCTCACAGCAATGATTACACAACCCCCCCCCCCCCCTTCACAGTACACATCCAATCTAGATACAATGTATGTGCAGCATTGAATATGGCTATCATAGACCATATTGGGGTTTTCATTCACCCTGTGCCCCTAATAGAGACACAGGGTGGTTGACACATAAGAGGCATTGGGGGAGCTGAAGCAAGGGTATCTCATACTTTCTAAGCGATTCTGAGTTCCCCGGGCCTTCCCGTTACATCTCTCCCCTTTCGGCAGGAGACTAACAGAGGAGGGGACCCCAGACGGGTTGACTCCGAAGTTAGTCCATAGGTCCCTTCTTCTAATGCCGGTATCCACACCGTACCCCAAATAAATTGCTCCAAACAGAGCATCACTTACCCAGCCAACCTCTGCCTCTCTCAGAGAACATACCCGCCGCTGGGGAGAAGACAGGGTGACTGGGCTCAGTCTTTCATGCCGCTGGGGATTCGGCCGACTGCCCAGCATCCCTGAGGTACACAAGTGGAGACCGAAGTCCCATCCACTTGTGGTAGGTGAAAATCCACCAGTGCTTGCAAAGCAAGGCTGACATCCTCCTGTCCCAGTGTCACACCATTTTCTGGGGTTGTGTCAGTGAGGACCGAAGTCCCATCCAGTACCACAGGAACTCCCTCTTCTGTTAGTTGAGAGCAGAGGCCCGCGGGACTCTGCTCTGTTGCCAGCTCTTCCGCTGGGTTGCTGTGAGTGGAGACCGTAGTCCCATCCACCGATATCCGCTCAAGTAGCAGTTGTGTGCAGCGGCCAGTAGCATTCTGCCCTGCTGCCAGTGATTCAGCTGGGGGTAAAAGCTTTACCACCTCAGCTTGTTGCTGGAGAGATGGGCCAACTGCCCCGGCTCCCTGAAACTCCACAGTTGTTTCCGGTGCTGGGCAGAGGTTGCTAGCACTCTGCCCTGTTGCCAGCACTTCTGCTGGGGACTCCACCCCATCTGCTCTGGCTAACTGTTGGGGAGGGAAAAGGGCTGCTTCTCCCCCCTGCATCTCTGAAATCCCCTGGGAAAGAGGAACCATCACCGTCTCATCTCGGGCCTCCAAAACTGCGACGGGTGTAGAGCAGGGGTCTGCAGTACTCTGTCCTATTGCCAGTACTTGGGCAGGCGATGCATAATCCATAACATCCTCTGAACAGTCCCTTAAATCCATACCTTATGTAATCTGTAGCTGGGAAGATGAGCCAACTGCCCTAGCTCCCTGGAACTCCATATCATCCACTTCAGCTTTAGGGATGGCAATCTTCAGATTTTCCACTGCCGATTCTTCAGCCAGGCTAGCTCCCTGGAACTCCGTATCATTCACTTCGGCTTTAGGGATGGCAATCTTCAGATTTTCCACTGCTGATTCTTCAGCCAGGATTTCATAGTTGTCAACTGGTATTTCCTGATAGTCCCCGGCACAGGTAGCACCACCCTGCTGCTGAGCAGATTCTAGCAGCTCTGTCTGTAGGCGATCTCCAGCTCCCATTCCTGAACGGCCAGAAACTCCAAATCTTCCTCTGCCCAGTGCCCTTCCGAGACATTCAGTTTTCGCTCTCTGTG
Source organism: Rana muscosa (assembly GCA_029206835.1). Classification (NCBI taxonomy): domain Eukaryota; kingdom Metazoa; phylum Chordata; class Amphibia; order Anura; family Ranidae; genus Rana; species Rana muscosa. The sequence continues at coordinate 998,451,200 of CM055118.1, forward strand.
CTCCATTATTTCCTCCAAACGCCACTCCCGATCACTCCCAAAGTCAGGGTCACTGGACAGCCTTCAATACAACAATCCCAGGCCATCATAGTCAAAGCCTTCCGTGGGGCTGTCATCCGCTGACCATGGGCACTCTTGGGCTACATACCACCGGAGGGCTCTGTAGCTCTCGTCCAACCGCATCTCTGCCCGGATCAGCCTGCTTAACTCAGTTGTCCACTCCTGCTTTGGTTGTTCCCCCAATAACGGCATTCGTACATCATACTGCGACCAGTACCTTACATAGATGGAGGGGAGAACCTTTCCCTGGTGTTGCTGCTCGAGAGCTAGCGCTTTCTTCCAGAGTTCGCAGCGGATCGAATCAGACCATCCCAGCAGGACCTCCTCTGATACTGGTCCTCTATGCTGTATCTGCATCTCTTGTAACCTCCTTCTGACTTCCTCTTCCATGGCGGCTGGTATCTGTACCTCTCCTCTCCTTGCAGTTGGTGCTGCTGTGACTTCTGCTGCTGCAGCACCTCTTTGCTGTAGCCAATTTGCATCCACAGCCGCTATAACTAGGTCTATGATCTCCGCTGGAGGGTTAGGACCATACTGTGCCAGTCTTAGTTTAACAGCCCGAGTAAAACTTGCCTCTTCGGGTGTCCTGTCTGTTACGCTGGGCCTTTCGGTTCCATCCATTTCGACTAGTTCTCTGATAATGTCCCTCTTCTTACGGTTGTTGGCCGGTCTTCCCCGGTTCTCCAGTAAGTCTTTGAGGGTGGAGAGCTTTAGCCGTTCATACTGTGCCTCCATTGTCCTGTGTCCTCTTGTAGCTGTCCTTCTGGCTGTGGGGATCAATCCCACTGCTTGCCAACAATTGTAACGGCACCCCAAGTATGAAAGGGGTTAACACCGTTAGGATATTCCCTTTCCAACCACACGACAGCCACCAGACACTCCAACCAGCCGAATAAGACCCCATACGAATGATTCTCCCCCCAGATACGAGACAACGCTCTGTATTCAAGTTCCAAAACAGGGAATTACTTTATTTTCAAAACACATGGTAACACATTTCTCTTCAAAACCCTTCCCTCCCATCCTTGGGGAACAGGGCGGGTTAAACTGTCCAATGACAATGGTGATACAGGTCAGGTGTGTTCAAACTTCTCCTTCAGTAAACAGTCTTAGCAGGAGGGGTTGCTGGAGTGATCCCCCCCCCCCCCTTTTCCTCACAGCAAGACACTTAAACATCCCATAATAGGCAGCCAGACAGTCTACCAAGCTCCAATCCACATTGTCACAGTAGCAGACTTAATTCATAAAAGACAATTAGAATGCAAATCACTTTAACTCCTCACAGCAATGATTACACCCCCCCCCCCCCTCACAGTACACATCCAATCTAGATACAATGTATGTGCAGCATTGAATATGGCTATCATAGACCATATTGGGGTTTTCATTCACCCTGTGCCCCTAATAGAGACACAGGGTGGTTGACACATAAGAGGCATTGGGGGAGCTGAAGCAAGGGTATCTCATACTTTCTAAGCGATTCTGAGTTCCCCGGGCCTTCCCGTTACACAGCCTTACAAATCTGAGCCACAAATACCTGATGGCGAAAAGCCCAGGAGGTTCCTACACCCCTGGTAGAATGAGCTCTCAAACTAAAGGGAGGAGCTTTACGTTTCAGACCATAGGCCTGAATGACCAATTGATGGACCCAATTGGCAATGGAAGCTTTGGAAGCTGCCTGCCCCTTCTTGGGTCCTTTTGGTAAGAAAAAAAAGGAGTCCGATTCTTAAATCTTTGCAGATCTAGACAAATAAACCTTGACTGCCTGGACAACATCCAAGGAATGCAGTCGTCTTTCTGCCGAACGAGGCTGAGAGAAAAAAGAAGGCAAAATAATGTACTGATGTAAATGAAAGGCTGACACCACTTTTGGCAAAAAGGATGGAACAGGTCGTAACATGACCCTGTCATGGTAACATGACCCTGTCGTGGTACTTCTAGCTGAGGTGATGGCCATCAGGAAGGCTTGCTTGCGTGACAGCAAGTCTAATGGAATTTTCTTGATAGGCTCGAATGGTTGTTTCTGTAACACAGACAGCACCAAGTTCAAGTCCCAAGGACACATAGGTGACCTAATGGGGGGAAGTAAATAAGTTGTCCCCTGCATAAAGGTTCGGACCAGCGAATGGGAGGCTAAAGGCCTTTGGAAGAATACTGACAGGGCCGAAATCTGACCTCTGATTGTACTCAAAGCCAATCTGTTTTCCACAGCTGACGGTAGAAAAGAGAGAATTCTCCCAATCACGTATTTCCGAGGATGCCATTTTCTGTCTTTACACCAAGCAATATAAGTCTTCCAGACCTTATGATAAATCTTCCTAGTGACAGCTTTTCTAGCATTCACTAGGGTAGACATCACTGGTCCCGAGATGCCATGGTTCTTTCAACACCCTGGGTTCAATAGCCATGCCGTCAAATTTAGAGACTGTAGATTGGGGTAAAATATAGGACATTGAGACAGTAGATCGGGGCGACGTGGAAGCATCTATGGCCCGTCTATTGTCAGTCTCACAATCTCTGGGAACCAGGGCCTTCTGGACCAGGCTGGTGCCACCAGAATGACTGGAACCCCCTCTCTCCGAATCCTGCACAACAAATGTGAAAGGAGAGGGACCGGGGAGAAAGCATAAACCAGGGAATACTGGCTCCATGGAACTATCAGAGCATCTGCTCCAAATGCCAGAAGATCCCTTGTTCGGGACACAAACTGCTGTAGCTTGTTGTTGAACCTGAATGCCAATAGGTCGACCTTTGGCCATCCCCAAACGCTGGCAAATTTCCTGGAACACCCCTGGGTGTAGGGACCATTCCCCCGGGCAGATCTGCTGGCGGCTGAGATAATCTGCCTTCCAGTTCTCTACTCCCGGGATATGGACTGCCGATAGAATCGCCATATGTCCTTCTGCCCAGGCTAGTATGTGGTTCACCTCCTTCAAAGCTGAACGACTCCTGGTACCGCCTTGGTGGTTTATGTAGGCCACTGCAGTGGTATTATCGGACTGAACCCTGATAGGGCAGTCCTGAAGCTCCACCATCCTGGACCGTAGGGCTACTGCCCGTAACTCCAGGACGTTGATGGGTAGGATCTTTTCTATTCTTGACCATTTCCCTGAGCTGTGAGCCCATCTAGGGTCGCTCCCCAGCCTGAGAGACTGGCATCTGTAGTCAGTACTCTCCAAGTTACCGGGAGGAAGGATTTTCCCTTTCGCAGGTTCTGATCCTGCAACCACCAGTTTAGGCTTAAGCGCGCCCGAGGAGATGAGAACATTGGATAATCCAGGGCTTGTCCTCTCCTGTTCCAAGCCAACAAGATGTCTTGTTGTATAGGCCTGGAATGGAACTGGGCATAGGGCACTGCTTCGAAGGAGGACACCATCCCTCCTAGAAGACTCATACAGAGCCGAATGGAGGGTTTTCTGGTGCCCCTTATCTGACACACCTGATCCTTCAGGGCACAGATCCTTACGGGTGGCAAAAACACCCTTGCTTGGACCGTATCTAGGATCAGACCTAAATACTTCAGATTTTGAGCTGGTCTCAAGGCTGACTTTTCAGTATTTATGATTCAGTCTAAGCTTTACAAATACAGCACTGTGCAGGTTATGCCCTGTTCTAGAGCCTGTAGTGAGTAATCTCTGAGCAGGAGGTCATCCAGATACCTGAGCACCAGTACTCACCCAGTACTGGTGCTAGGACCTCTGTGAACACCTGGGGGACTGTGGCAAGCCCGAAGGGTAGAGCCACAAACTGAAAATGACGTTCCTCTACTGCAAATCGCAGGAACCTCTGAGGAGGCTGAAAGATAGGTACGTGTAAATATGCATACTTTATATCGATGGAGGCTAGAAAGTCTCCCATCTGGAGCGAGGCTACAACTGAGCAGACAGACTACATCCGAAAGGACTTTATTAGTAGATACTGGTTCAGAGATCTTAGATCCAATATGGGCCTTGTGTCCCCGTTTGATTTCTCAACCGCAAACAGGTTTGATTAAAATCCTGCACCCCTTTCGGATACAGGAACCTGTACAATCACTCCTTGATGCACTAAATGATGTAGTGCTTGAAACAGTAATGCCCCGTACACGAGAGCAGAATTTCCATCGGAAAAAGTTGGATGGTTTTTCCGACAGAATTCCGCTCAAGCTTGGCTTGCATACACACGGTCACACAAAAGTTCGCTGAACTTTCGAGCGTTAAGAACGCGGTGACATACAACACTACGACGAGGCGAGAAAAATAAGTTCAATGCTTCTGAGCAGGCGTCAAATTGTTTCCGAGCATGCGTGTTTTTTTTCCTGTCGGAATTGCATACAGACGAACGGATTTTCCGTCTGAAAAATAGAGAACCTGCTCGCTAAGAAAAAGTCAGATGGGGCATACACACGGTTGGAATATCCGACGAAAAGCTCACATCTGACTTTTTCTGTCGGAAATTACGACCGTGTGTACGCGGCATAAGTTTCTTTTTGGAGGATTCGAGGGAACGCTGGATCTTAGAAACCTCTGAGGGGGAACCCCCCGGTAACTCCAGCTTGTAACGGCGGGATATAGACAAGGTGACCTACTTGTCCTGAACCACTGTTCTCCAAATGCCCGCAAAGTGCAGCAGCCTTCCCCCTACCCGATGGAGTGGGGCCTCCCCTCAAAAGGAGGGCTTGGGTTTAGAAGAGCTTTGGACCCAGGGATTTTTGCCCCTGGCTCTAGCCCCCTGTTGGCAACTGAACTGCCTTGGTGCTGAGACACCTGAGGAAGCAGTCCCTGAGGTTTTAAACAGCGGACGCCTGGTGCTTCTCTTTACAGGATAACAATAGCAATTTTTCTCGTTTTCGTGTCATACCACTTACATTTATCAGCTATAATCAGTGATACTATGGCTGTATCTAACTTATAACACAATCTTGCAATGTTATTGCTGCCGTCATAACTGTACTGTATGTATACAAAATGGATGCATTTTTGTCAGCTGTGTCGCTCCGATTGGGTAACCGCCATGTTTGTTCACAACTTTCCTCCATTTGACAATTTTATTATTTTTTGTCTGTGTAGCGGGGTCCTCAAATTGATGGGATACACCTGGGCAATAGTGTGACCCAGGTGTATAATTGTGTTAGGATTCAGACCCCTTTTTGTTTCGTGGAGGATTGGAGGATGTAATATTCTCCTTTGCCTGTGGGTGGCGAGGTACCCACAGGCTTCAGGTAGAATCATCTTCGCAGTGCTCCCTGTTTTGTCCCTTCCCGGAGATGGTATGGCTGGGGCGGGGAACCCGCCGGGCCGTTGATGGGAGGAGATAAAAGGGGGAGACGCCCTTACCACGAGGTCTTGCGGAGAAGAAGGTCCTCGGAGGAGGAGGGTTGCGGTCCGCACCCAGGGCCCTTAGGCCTGGGTGCGGGAGATCCAGGAGTCTGGTCCAGGTGCCTATGGCCTGGTCCGGAGTCATGTTGGCGTCCATCCCAGGCACCTTTAGCCTGGGGTGAGGTACTATCGAGGAGGCCTGGGGCCCAGTACCTTCGACTGGGTCCCGCTAGGGTGGACTGTCCGAGGGTCCCTGAGCGGAGGGACTCGTACCTGAGGTGAGGAGGCCGGGGAGGTTACCCACTGAAGACCCGGAGCAGCACCAACCCGGTGACAGTGGGCCTCTGGGAACTCTCTTGGGAGGACACATCCCCCTGATAGGGGCCACAGCGTATCGAAGAGGGCTCCATTGCTGTTCATAGGGGTTGATGGAAGAGACCCCATCTTTCCTGTTCTGCAACAGCCGGATTGGCTTAGGCGCCGCTGGTCATAGTACAGTGGCATAGAACTTAAACGTTAGGAAGTGCCTTGATCTGCTCATCCCACCGTTGGCAAGGTTATAGGTCCCAACCAGTCTGCTGCAAAAAGAACTGTTTATCGTGCTTTGCTATTGGAGTGCCAAATAAACAAGTGTTGGACCTTTCTTCGGTGTGTGAACTCCAGTTACTGGAAACAAAGGGGAGGCGGGTGAGCTTGCGGTTACAGACTCAGTGCATTCACAGAACACACCGGCCCGAGGAAACATCAGGAAGTGGCCTTCACCTCCCTACTACAATGGGGAGGACATGGGCCGTGGCGCATCTCACTCTCACAACCCAGGAACCCCTAGACATGAGTTGGTGCGTAAAACCGAGGAAAGATGAAGAGAGGGTGAGGTCGCTACACGTGGGGGCTCGTCCGGGATAGAGTGTGTTCTAAAGATGGACTTGAGAATGTCTACATTTGAACTTTGCTGCCCAGAGGAGTTCCGAGCAGATCGGCCATATTACTGGCCAAAGTGCGTCCCTGCTCGGAGTTGTGGAAATGACCCTAACACGGGAAAGGCCCATGCGGAGGAGCGGAAAAAGGGAGAGGTCCAGCCGTGTGACGTACTGCACGTGGGGACTGTTAACGCACTGCGCCACGAGGCACCCCATGGCGACATCGTTCGTGGGCGGAGTCAAGAGGAAGCCCGCGAAAATGTACAGCTCATGGGAGGAGTCTGGCCAAGTGTGGGGATACACGTGGAGACTCCGGCGCGGGGTCAGTGCATGATGGAGCAGCAGATAGTCGGGATGACCTCAAGTGCCCCGTGGATTATGGTTCCTCACCCCACGAGAATGACTTCCTTTGCTGCCCCCATCACAGACACGGGGATAAGACTTAGGCCCCGAGGGCGGTTGGCTCTGTACACTTGCAGAGACACGGAGGCCCTCGGTGTGATCTGTCCCGGCTGCTCGGGACTGGTGGTCACCCTGAAGCCATTCGGGCGATGTGAGGAGTGCAGAGAATTCCTTTTTGAGGTCGAGTCGTCCACAGCAAGGCCCCGGGCCCTTCGCCTCAACCACCTCACGGGTACTGCTACTCCAGAAGGGGAGATCAAGGCCTTTGTCGAGGTTCCTGTGCGCGCTGACCAGGGCGATGGACTGCCCAACAGAGAAAAATCCGAGGATGCTGCCTCGGTCGCCACAAGTTCTCTGCTCCCACCACCGAAGAGGAAAGTTGGCCTAGTACAGGCATCCTGTGGACGTGGTCGAGCTTCACCCCACTGCTTGCCTGGCCTGGATGGCGCCGGTCGAGAAGGAAGTCCCGGACATCCCAGTCCTCTACAAGGGTCAGGTGAGCCAGGGGCTGGGACTGTGGTGGTGGTTGGAGGTGTCGGGGGCCCACTGGAGGTGGAGACCCCCAGGGAGGTTGATTCTGTGTCCACCGGAAGATATCTGCCTGCGGAGATGTATGACACCTCCGACCTAGAGTCGCTGTCTGATTGCGGAGATGATGGCGAGATAGACGAACTGTTCAGCCGCAAGGGCTGGGATAGAGTGCCACTTCTTGCTTCCCGTGCGGTACGGGATTCACCGATGTACACAGGAGACAGCACGCCTCGGGTGGAAGACCCGCAGCTTACGAGGGAACCTACCCCTCCACCTGTGTCCTCATCTACTGTTACCTCACCTACTTTGGTTGTGGGGACACCCCGCGCTTCTCTGAGAGCGCCGAAAGTCAGTTTCAGGGAGCTGGTAAAGGCACCTCGGCATCCGGAAGCTATTGTGCTGCCTGGAACTGGAGAGAAAGCCACTATGCCACCTTTGGCCCGCTTGCAGAGACTGTTTTGCCACAAAGTAGCTCGGGAATATGGGTGGGAGTACCCGTATCTGCCCCGGGACTTGCTGTATGAGGTGGAAGTCTGGAGAACAAGATGGTATGACGAGTTTGTGTGGGACAAGTTGAAGGTGCCCCATGCTCGCAGGTACCTGGAATGTGTGCCGGCAGTGTCTAAGAGGTTTGAGGACTGCAAAGCTGAATGGAAATTGGGGCGCCATATCCATGCTGACAAGATAGTCATTTGCAGAAGAGAAGGAGAAGATGTCGAGTATTCGATAGAGGCATTTGACAAACACCTGAAACCCCTGTACCTGCCGGATCCAAAGTTTTACTTATAGGAGAAAAGAACTCCTGTTTATTTCCTTTGTGCACTTGAACTTTCTGGAAGAGTCATTCCCAGACACCCAGGACTGTGCCCTGCTTTTGTTTTTGTTTGGGCTTTTCTTTTTCTCGTTGGAGACTTGGGGACTGTTGTGTTTTCGTGTTTCCCCTTTTCTTCATGTGCCAATGGCAAGGACATTTGGGAATAGTGGCAGAGTAGGAAAAAGCTGGAAGAACGAAGATTCGTTGAGTGTCATGACCGCGGCGTTGTCACCAGGTGGCAGTGTTGCGCAACAAATGTTTGAAAATATTTCACCCACACATCACCTTGCTTGTTGGAGTGAGTGGGTCTCTCGGCTGACGGGCCCACTCATCCCAAATGACACGAAATTATGTTAGGATGTTGTTTTTTTTCTTTCCCCTGCAGGAGAATCGTCAATCAAGATCATTGAGAGTGGGTGGCTCTTAGACAGTGTGGGAGAGGGGTTGTGACTATGCAGATGTTTAAAGTGTTTTATGACATAAGTTATTTTATATGTTCCCCATTCCCTGAGCAGGTCTTGGCACTTGGGAAATTTAGAGGAACTGCCTCAGGGGTTTCACTCCATGTCACCACTTTATGGGAGGCATGGGTGTGCACCTGACGCTGGGGACCAGCGTCAAATTACAGGGGGGAGTGTGTAGCGGGGTCCTCAAATTGATGGGATACACCTGGGCAATAGTGTGACCCAGGTGTATAATTGTGTTAGGATTCAGACCCCTTTTTGTTTCGTGGAGGATTGGAGGATGTAATATTCTCCTTTGCCTGTGGGTGGCGAGGTACCCACAGGCTTCAGGTAGAATCATCTTCGCAGTGCTCCCTGTTTTGTCCCTTCCCGGAGATGGTATGGCTGGGGCGGGGAACCCGCTGGGCCGTTGATGGGAGGAGATAAAAGGGGGAGACGCCCTTACCACGAGGTCTTGCGGAGAAGAAGGTCCTCGGAGGAGGAGGGTTGCGGTCCGCACCCAGGGCCCTTAGGCCTGGGTGCGGGAGATCCAGGAGTCTGGTCCAGGTGCCTATGGCCTGGTCCGGAGTCATGTTGGCGTCCATCCCAGGCACCTTTAGCCTGGGGTGAGGTACTATCGAGGAGGCCTGGGGCCCAGTACCTTCGACTGGGTCCCGCTAGGGTGGACTGTCCGAGGGTCCCTGAGCGGAGGGACTCGTACCTGAGGTGAGGAGGCCGGGGAGGTTACCCACTGAAGACCCGGAGCAGCACCAACCCGGTGACAGTGGGCCTCTGGGAACTCTCTTGGGAGGACACATCCCCCTGATAGGGGCCACAGCGTATCGAAGAGGGCTCCATTGCTGTTCATAGGGGTTGATGGAAGAGACCCCATCTTTCCTGTTCTGCAACAGCCGGATTGGCTTAGGCGCCGCTGGTCATAGTACAGTGGCATAGAACTTAAACGTTAGGAAGTGCCTTGATCTGCTCATCCCACCGTTGGCAAGGTTATAGGTCCCAACCAGTCTGCTGCAAAAAGAACTGTTTATCGTGCTTTGCTATTGGAGTGCCAAATAAACAAGTGTTGGACCTTTCTTCGGTGTGTGAACTCCAGTTACTGGAAACAAAGGGGAGGCGGGTGAGCTTGCGGTTACAGACTCAGTGCATTCACAGAACACACCGGCCCGAGGAAACATCAGGAAGTGGCCTTCACCTCCCTACTACAATGGGGAGGACATGGGCCGTGGCGCATCTCACTCTCACAACCCAGGAACCCCTAGACATGAGTTGGTGCGTAAAACCGAGGAAAGATGAAGAGAGGGTGAGGTCGCTACATCAACATCATTACTAATTATTTATCATCATCAATACTATATCCTTTTTTTATGTTCCTTTGTGATTGTGATGGTTCTGCAATTGTATACACGTTAGCTGTCATTTTCCACTCTGCCCACTGGGTGGCACGCTTTGTATTCTCCAGGCTGTCTTTTCCTTCTTACACCACCCGGCAGATAAGACCGTCTTGTGCATGGCTGATGAATGACAGGAAATTTCTTGTCTCCATGCAGGCCTAGCATGCGGGGAAGGGCGTCTATTTGTCTCTGCTGCGTCTTTGACGCAGGCGGAGAACAACTCCCGCCAGTGACATGCTGGCCCGTGATGTCATCATGCCCATTGGGCGGGGTCGCACCGCGCGCCTCTGCGTTGGAGAGATGCTCTGAGTCTGGCGCCAGCTGTCTCTCAGACAGCGTATGATGCCGGAAAATTAAGCACCACCCCCTGAAAGGATTGGCTCCCCCATCAAGTGACTTCCTATATAATGGCGCTCTCACACAGAGCTGGCATGTCTCATCCTGAGCACAGCTACTCTGCGCTTTTATTTGACTGAAAGGTAAAACTACCCTTTAACTACAGGCAACATTGGCCATTTTATGCCCATGCTTTGCCATCACACACACACTGGCTTGTGTCTGTGTCTTTACTTTTAAATTTTGATTGATTTTCTCTCATCTTTATGACCTTTTAGATAGTAATACTCCTTCTCTGGTGCAGCCCTCTGGGTGTCTCTTGTGGTTGTGATTTGCTGGCAGGCCTGGAGCTGCATGCTCGTCCACCTATGCCGTCCATGTGGTCTTATTTCAGCCAACGTGGAACTCTCATAATCTGTTTTTATATTCTCTCGTGCTGTACCTCCTAAGCCTAAAAAATCATACTATTTATCATGTAAAACTATTTGCTTCTCTATGCATCACAGTATGAATACTATGTAACTGTATTTATGTTGCAGACAAAGATAAAAGCTACCCAAATGCAAACTTCCCTGATGAAGGAAAATACATATGCCATTAAATTTCCCGAAACATGTCAGGATGCATTCTATGAATCTTCATGGACTGACCACAGCTTGACTCTGGCAGTGCCTGGATTACAAGTTTTGGGTTTGACATATGTATCTACATATTAATTGGCTCATTGGTATACCTTGTATATTTTAATGTTACTGTCTACAAAAATGTATTTAGTACTGTGTATTTAATAAAAGTGGCAACAACTTGCCTTTTATCTACTTTTATCTACTTCATTACTCCCATTTTCTGCCTTAAAAGTCGAAGGGGGCGGCCCCTCTCCTGTTCTTGTTCCATGTTTTTCTTATCTCTTTACAAGAAGTAGAGAGCTTTTCCCTCCGGAAATCTTTTGGATATATTTGTCCAAATCATCACCAAACAAACTTTCCCCATGAAAGGGGAAACCTGCCAATAACTTTTTACAAGGAAGCTCGGCTGACCAGTTCTTGAGCCACAAAAGTCTACGCATATGTACAGACAAGAGAGCCAAACGAGAAACCTGCTGTATTGAGTCCTTTAAGGCATCAACAGCAAAACACAGCGCTTGAGGAATAGCTGTTCTATTTTCAGCCAGATCATCCTGGTTAGGCCTGTCAGGCCGTCTGACCTTATCCAATTGCTGCAACAGATGGCTGAATAGCTGAACTGGCCAAAGAAAAGTAAGCCTTTAATAATGACTCCAGTTTCTTGTCAACAGGGTCTTTCAAGCCCTGTGCGTTATCTAACGGACATGCTCCACTTCTTAATGAACTTTTCATCCATGGGATATCTAGCAAGGTTCCACTTTGCAATGTAGATATAGACTACAAGTTGACAATTAACCACTTAACAACCACCTGCCGACAAATAACGGCGGCAGGGTGGTTGCTTAACTCTGGGAGGACGTTATATAACGTCCTCCCAAAATCGCGCTCCCGCGCGCCCCCTGGGGCGCGCACACGGGAAACTCTGTGACCGCCGGGTCCAGAGGACCCGGCGGATCACGAATCGCGGTAAATCGCCGCTGATAGCGGCCGTTTACCACATGATCGCTCCGTCAAATGACGGAGCAATCACTTGTAAACAGACCGGCGTCATTTGATGACGCCGGTTCCTCCCTCCCCTCTCTGTACCGATCGGTACAGTGTGAGAGGGGAGGGGGAGGGAGCGGATGGCAGCAGCAGCACTGTGGGCTGGATCTGTGACAATTGCAGTCACAGATCCAGCCATCCATCCATCCCTGCTCAGCCATCCCTGTGCTATACCCTGCCAATACTCTGCAATACACCCTGCCAATACTCTGCAAAATACCCTGGTGCAATACTCTGCAATACCCTGGTGCAATACTCTGCAATACCCTGGTGCAATACTCTGCAATACCCTGGTGCAATACTCTGCAATACCCTGCGAAATACTCTGCAATACCCTGCAAAATACTCTGCAATACCCTGCGAAATACTCTGCAATACCCTGCGAAATACTCTGCAATACCCTGCGAAATACTCTGCAATACCCTGGTGCAATACTCTGCAATACCCTGGTGCAATACTCTGCAATACCCTGGTGCAATACTCTGCAATACCCTGCACAATACTCTGCAATACCCTGCACAATACTCTGCAATACCCTGCAAAATACTCTGCAATACCCTGCAAAATACTCTGCAATACCCTGCGCAATACTCTGCAATACCCTCCACAATACTCTGCAATACCCTGCACAATACTCTGCAATACCCTGCACAATACTCTGCAATACCCTCCACAATACTCTGCAATACCCTCCACAATACTCTGCAATACCCTGCACAATACCCTGTGCAATACCCTCCACAATACCCTGTGCAATACCCGTGCAATACCCTGCCATACACCGCAATACCCTGCCATACACCGCAATACTCCGCAATGCCCTGCAATACTCCGCAATGCCCGGCAATACTCCGCAATGCCCGGTAATACTCCGCAATGCCCGGCAATACTCCGCAATGCCCAGCAATACTCCGCAATGCCCGGCAATACTCCGCAATGCCCGGCAATACTCTGCAATAACCACTTCCCGCCCTCCGGCCGTCATATGACGTCCTTGACTTTGTGCGGGGATATCTGAATGATGCCTGCAGCTACAGGCATCATTCAGATATCGGCTTTTTCAGCCGGCGATTCCCTACACCATAAGAACAATCATAGCGGCTGTTCCGCCGCTTGATCATTCTTACGGGAGGCGAGAGGGGATGTCCCCCCCCCCCCGCCGCCCTCCGGTGCTTCTACCGACTCACCGCTACGATCAAAGCCAGGATTGTTGTTTTTTTTTTTTGTATTTTTTTCAGGCTTCCCAGCCTAGAGGTGAGATGTGGGGTCTTATTGACCCCCCCCCCCATATCTCACTGTAAAGAGGACCTGTCATGCCATATTCCTATTACAAGGGATGTTTACGTTCCTTGTAATAGGTATAAAAGTGATCAAAAAAATGTTTAGGGCGGAAAAACATGTCAAACTAAAATAAATAAAGTAAAATGAAGAATAACATTTTTTTTTTTTTTTTAAAGCGCCCCTGTCCCCGTGAGCTCGCATACAGAAGCGAACGCATACGTAAGTCCCGCCCACATATGAAAACGGTTTTCAAACCACACATGTGAGGTATCTCTGCGAACGTTAGAGCGAGAGCAATCATTTTGGCCCTAGACCTCCTCTGTAACTCAAAACATGTAACCAGTAAAAATATTTAAAGCGTCGCCTATGGGGATTTTTTAAGTAGCGAAGTTTGGCGCCATTCCACGAGTGTGTGCAATTTTTAAGGGCGACATGTTAGGTATCTATTTACTCGGCGTAACTTCATCTTTCACATTATGCAAAAACATTGGGCTAACTTTACTGTTTTTTTTTTTTTTTAAGCACAAAACATATTTTTTCCGTAAAAAACGCGTTAAAAAAAATTGCTGCGCAAATATCGTGCGAGATAAAAAGTTGCAACAACCACCATTATATTCTCTAAGGTCTTTGCTAAAAAAACATATATAATGTTTTGGGGTTCTATGTAATTTTCTAGCAAATAAATGATGATTTTTACATGTAGGAGAGAAATGTCAGAATTGGCCTTGGTGCTCCAGAACGCCTGAAGGTGCTCCCTGCATGTTGGGCCTCTGTATGTGGCCACGCTGTGTAAAAGTCTCACACATGTGGTATCGCCATACTCGGGAGTAATAGCAGAATGTGTTTTGGGGTGTAATTTGTGGAATGCATATGCTGTGTGTGAGAAATAACCTGCTAATATGACAATTTTGTGAAAAAAAAAAAAGAGAAAAAAAAAATCTTGATTTTGCAAAGAATTGTGGGAAAAAATGACAACTTCAAAAAACTCACAATGCCTCTTTCTGAATACCTTGGAATGTCTTCTTTCCAAAAAGGGGTCATTTGGGGGGTATTTGTACTTTTCTGGCATGTTAGGGTCTCAAGAATTGAGATAGGCCGTCAGTACTTCAGGTGTGATCAATTTTCAGATATTGGCACCATAGCTTGTGGACTCTATAACTTTCACAAAGACCAAATAATATACACCAATTTGTACTTATTTTTACCAAAGATATGTAGCAGTATAAATTTTGGCCAAAATTTATGAAGAAAAAATAGTAATTTGCAAAATTTTATAACAGAAACGAAAAAAAAATCATTTTTTTACAAAATTTTCAGTCTTTTTTCTCTTATAGCGCAAAAAATAAAAAACCCAACAGTGATTAAATACCACCAAAAGAAAGCTCTATTTGTGTGAAAAAAAGGACAAAAATTTCATATGGGTACAGTGTTGTATGACTGAGTAATTGTCATTCAAAATGTGAGAGCACCGAAAGCTGAAAATTGGTCTGGTTATTAAGGGGGTTTAAGTGCCCAGTGGTCAAGTGGTTAAGAAGGAACTTATCTCCCTCCAGTGTTCAATTTGTTATATTGCAGTAACGTACTCGCTTCAATGATATTAAAACAATGCATTGTGAATCAGACCAAACTACCCACAGTGCAGCTGTGCTACCAGGGTGCACTGCATCACCGCACAGCTTGCTGGGAAAGGTTATTTAAAGGAAGGGAGGAGTTACATTCTGTCTCTTGGGACGCAGCCATCTATCAAGAAGGAAGCCAGCATTGAGGCCGGCTTCCACTGTGTCTAGGCCCAAGAAACCTGGGCCACCGTCGCCAGGGCCTGCCTGTCTAATCTTGTGAGAGAGATCCTCATCCGGGGTGTCCAGCTCACACTACACAGCAACCAGAGTCGTCCATCCATCGACACCTACTACGGCTGTGCGGAGGATCAGAGGCTGCAAGTTGCGGAGCATACCTGAGAGACAGTGGACCGGGATTCCGACAGCGGGACGTGCCTGAGGAACAAGGGGTGAGAGGGCACCTGCCTGGATTTCATTAACTGCTGTGTAGGCCCATGACTTATTGAAGGCTCGCCATTATTAGAGTGGTGCGTCACACATGAGGCCACTGAGCATCTCGTGGCTGCATGGTTTAAAGTTGGTGTTCGCACTGCAAGAGTTTACATCCATAAACATTGTGGAAGTTCCGTTTTGCTTTCTTTTAATCACCCTGTGGATTACAAATGTTATGTGCACCAATGTTTGCTAGCGAAGACTCCTACTATTGAAGGAACTGTACACTACTGAAATTAGTCAGGCCTGACTAGAACTGTTAGTGACGGGACTCCAGTGTAATACTGCCCATTAGGGGAGCTCGCGAGCATAGGTAGTTTACTTATGAAGAGAGTGTGCATTAATGCTGTGTATTATTAACGACTTATATATATGTATATCATTAGTGATGAGCCGAACACCCCCGGGTTCGGTTCGCACCAGAACCCGCGAACGGACCGAAAGTTCGCACAAACTTTAGAACCCTATTAAATACAATGGATGCGAACGTTCGAAATCTAAAGTGCTAATTATAACGACTATTATGCATGTTATTGTCCTAAAAAGGGTTTGGGAACCCGGGTTCTGCACCAGGGGACATGTATCAATCCAAACAAAAGTTTTAAAAACAGACGTTTTTCGGGAGCAGTCATTTTAATGATGCATAAAGTGAAAAAAAAAAAGTCAAATATTCCTTTAAATATCGTACCTGGGGGGTGTCTAAAGTATGCCTGTGAAGTGCCACGTGTTTCCCGTGTTTAGAACTGTCCCTGCACAAAATTACATTTCTAAAGGAAAAAAAGCCATTTAAAACTGCTTGCGGCTTTAATGTAATGTCTGGTCCCGGTAATATGGATGAAAATCTTTAAGAAAAATGGCATAGCTACCCCATCACAGCCCCCCCCCTACCCCAGCCTATTAGCAGCCCCTTTGGGTCTTGTATGGATATTAAGGGGAACCCCGCACACAAAATAAAAAAGGCCCTATATACTCTGAGCAGCCGTATACAGGCGGTGCATACAAGACAGGGACTGTAGGTTTGTTCTTATGTAGAATCTGTTTGTAATTTTGAACAGGTACATTGTTTAAGTGTAGCTCCAGCCAAAAAATCTATTTTTAAGCTTTTTGGAAAACATAGGGAAGGGTTATCACCCCTGTAACATTTGTTTTGCTGTCTGTGCAGTGTGCACCTGTTCAGAACAGTTCACCTCACTTTCCGTCCTAATGACAAATGTCTTTTGAAAATTTGGGGTTTTTATTGAAACAAGAATTGGTGATAAAGCATCAGTGGAGAGAAGACCCTTTTTTTACCATATTAACTCTTACAGGAGAGAATTTGCCTTCCTAGGGGTAGATTTCCTCTCACTTCCTGTTGTATCTTTCCGTTTGCAAGGAGGAGTCGTTTGTAAGTTGGATGTTTGAAAGTAGGGGCCTGCCGTATATACTCAGCTGAAATTTGCCCCTTACATGTTGGTGTTGCCACAACACTGTGAGCCCTCACAGTTACTCTTGGTGGGCGCATGAATGGGCCCTGCTGTGAATTATTAGATCAAGAATTGTAATTGCATGCCCCTGTTGAACAGGGGCTGAAAAATTGGGCCTTTGGTGGTGGTGGTATTGACACGACACTGTAAGGCCTCACAGTTACTCTTGGTGGGTGCAGGAATGGGCCCTGCTGTGAATTATTAGATCAAGAATTGTAATTGCATGCCCCTGTTGAACAGGGGCTGAAAAATTGGGCCTTTGGTGGTGGTGGTTGTGGTGTTGACACAACACTGTAAGGCCTCACAGTTACTCTTGGTGGGCGCAGGAATGGGCCCTGCTGTGAATTATTAGATCAAGAATTGTAATTACATGCCCCTGTTAAACAGGGGCAGAAAAATTGGGCCTTAGGCACTGGTGCCACAACACTGCAACCCCTCACAGATACTGTACTTGGAGCACAGCAATGAGCCCTGTTGCAAAGTATTGCATCAAAAATTGTAATTACACGCCCCTGTTAAACAGGGGCTGAAAAATTGGGCCTTAGCCACTGGTGCTGGTGCCACGACACTGCAACCTCTCCCAGATACTCTAGTTGGAGTGCAGGAATGAGCCCTGCTGCAAAGCATTGCATAAAAAATTGTAATAACACGCCCCTGTTAAACAGGGGCTGAAAAATTGGGCCTTAGCCACTGGTGGCGGCACCCAGAAACAAAAATGTTCTTCCAAGCTATCATCATCAATCGGATCATTGAGGAGGAGGAGGATAGTCAGTCAACATAACAGGGCAGTCTCTCAGCATCAGCATCAGTCTTGAAGGGATGTGACATTTGAAAATAAATTAGTCTGTTATATCAGCTTCAGGTGTTTGGTAGCTGGTGGTGATCCAAGACTGGTTCATCTTTATGAAGGTCAGTCGATCAACAGAGTCGGTGGACAGGCGCACACTGTGATCCATGACAAATCCTCCAGCAGCACTGAATGTGCGTTCTGAAAGAACGCTGGATGCAGGACAGGCCAGTAGCTCAATTGCATACTGTGCAAGCTCTGGCCAGTGATCCATCCTCAAGACCCAGTAAGCCAGAGGATTTTCGGTGGGGAAGGTGTCCAAGTCTGACCTTGCCCGTAGGTATTCCTGCACCATGTATATCAGACGCTGGCAATGGTTGCTGGAACCGATCATACCTTGGGGCTGCGGACTAAAGAATTGTCTGAACGCATCGGTCAGACGGCCACCTTCCCCACCGCTCCTTCTTTGACTGACTGAAGCCTCAGCAACTCGTTGTCCAGGACCAGGAGTTTGTAACCTCCCAGTCTCTGGGAACGCGTTGCACAGACCTTTCTGCAAGGCCTCCCGGAGTTGTCTCATCCTCTGCTCCCTCTGCGACGGTAAGATAAGGTCCGCAACCTTACCCTTGTACCGTGGATCAAGGAGAGTGGCCAGCCAGTAATGGTCCCTCTCCTTGATCCGAAGAATACGAGGATCCTTCCGCAGATTTTGCAGGATCAGGGAGGCCATGCAGCATAGGTTAGCTGAGGCATTCGGTCCGGAGTCCTCTGGGTCACTAAGGACGACATGATCCGCAGCCACCTCCTCCCAGCCACGTACAAGTCCACTGGTTTCTTGGGACTGTAAATCATCCCTAAAAGACTGCTGATGATGATGCTGAGTGCCAGGCTCCACCTCCATGCTGACACAATCCTCCTCCTCCTCCTCTTCTTCTTCCTGTGCAATGGGTGGGACAGAAGGAACACTGTCTGGGTAAAGGGGGCCTTGAGAGGCAAGGAAGTCCTCCTCTTCCTGCCTCTGTTCTGCCTCAAGTGCCCTGTCCATTATTCCACGCAGCGTATGTTCCAACAGGTGGACAAGAGGTACAGTGTCACTGATGCATGCACTGTCACTGCTCACCATCCTCGTGGCCTCCTCAAATGGTGCCAGGACAGTGCATGCATCCCTGATCATGCCCCACTGGCGTGGTGAAAAAAACCTGCGCTCCCCTGACCCTGTCCTGATGCCGTAGTCGCACAGGTACTCATTGATGGCCCTCTGCTGCGTGTGCAGCCGCTGCAGCATGGCCAACGTTGAGTTCCACCTGGTGGGCATGTCACATATAAGGCGGTTCTTGGGCAGGTTCAACTCCTTTTGCAGCTCAGCCAGGCGAGCGCTGGCATTATAAGATCTGCGGAAATGCACACAGACTTTCCTGGCCTGCCTCAGGACATCCTGTAAGCCCGGGTACCTGCCCAAGAACCGCTGCACCACCAGGTTAAGGATGTGAGCCACACAGGGCACATGGGTCAGTTGTCCCTGTCGGAGAGCGGAGAGGAGGTTGGTGCCATTGTCGCAAACTACCATTCCTGGCTTAAGCTGGCGTGGCGTCAACCACCTCTCGGCCTGCCCCTGCAGAGCAGACAGAACCTCTGCCCCAGTGTGGCTCCTGTCTCCCAAACACACCAGCGCAAGCACAGCATGGCATCTTTTTGCCTGCGTACTTGCGTAGCCCCTTGAACGCCTACGGAGCACCGCTGGTTCCGAGGACAAAGCACAGGAAGAGGCCATGGAGGAAGAAGAAGAGGAGGGGGTGGAGGACAGAGGTGTGTCACAACCAGTAGTAGCATTTTGGAGGCGTGGCGGTGGAACAACCTCCAACACTACTGCACCTTGTCCTGCATCCTTCCCAGCTGCCAAAAGAGTGACCCAATGGGCCGTGAAAGATAGGTAACGTCCCTGTCCATGCCTGCTGGACCATGAGTCAGTGGTAATATGCACCTTACCGCTGACCGCCCTGTCCAGCGAGGAAAGGACATTGCCTTCCACATGCCGGTAGAGAGCCGGAATCACCTTCCGTGAGAAAAAGTGGCGTTTGGGAACCTGCCACTGAGGAACCGCACATTGCACAAACTCACGGAAGGGGGCCGAGTCTACCAACTGAAAAGGCAGCAGTTGAAGCGCTAGCAATTTAGCCAAGCTAGCATTCAACCGCTGGGCATGTGGATGGCTGGGAGTGAACTTCTTTTGACGGTCCAGCAGCTGGGGCAGGGAAATTTGCCTGCTAGAATCGGATGTCGGTGTACTGCTAGCAGAGTGCCCGCAAGTACTTGGCTGTGACACACCTAATTCTACACCTTCATTCCTCTCAGTGCAGGTTTCAGAGAGGACTGAAGGTATAGTGGGGTTGGAGATCCCAGCTGATGCGGTGCAAGGAGAGGTCCGCTTTGTTCTTTGGTGTGGGTCTTTAAGGTAGGCTTGCCAACGAGCTGCATGGCAGGTCAACATATGTCTGGTCAAGCATGTGGTGCCCAAGCGGGTGATGTTTTGGCCACGCGATATACGCTTGAGACATATGTTGCAAACAGCAGCTGTGCGATCTGATGCACTCGACTCAAAAAAGGCCCACACCAAAGAACTTTTGGAATAACGGGCAGAGGCAGCGCCCTGCACAGGCGGAGCTCTGCGGTGTGATTCCGTCGGTGTGCTGCCCTTACGCTGGCCCCCCGAGGGCATCCTGCCTCGTTGGAGATGTGCCTCCTCCTCATCCTCCTCCTCCTCCTCCTCCTCTCTCCTATTAGGCACCCACGTGGAGTCAGTGACCTCATCATCCCCTCCCTCCTCATCATTGGAGCCAATCTGGCAGTATGCTGCAGCTGCTGGAACATGACTGCCAGATTGGTGTCCTTCTTGAGCATCCCCTCTCTCTGCTCTCACGCTACTGCCTTCCTCTAGCTGGGTATCATCATCAGACCCTTCGAAACGCTGGGCATCCTCCTGGAGCATGTACCCAACACTGTGCTCAAACAGTTCGGGGGACTCCTCAGGAGGACATGGTTGGTCTAGGGAAGGAGTGACTGATGATGACATTGATACCAGGGAAGAGGACGCTTTGGCAGCTGCTTTGCTAGTACCCTGAGCCTGGGTGAGAGAGGATGAGGAGGATGAGGAGGGCTTGGTCATCCACTCTACCAAGTCTTCGGCATGATGCGGCTCAACACGTCCAGCTGCCGAAAAGAAGGACAAGCGTGTCCCATGGCCACGTTCTGATGGCGATGCACCGCGTCCACGACCAGCACTGTTGTCTCTAGACACAGAGCCTGCTTGCCCTCTTTTATTGGCTCCTGACTGTCTGCCTCTCCTTGTTTGCCTTCCAGACATTCTAATGGCCTGCAGGGAAATGGGAAAACCAGCAATAAGGCCTAGCTTCAGGAGTATATTTTGCAGGAATCACACTACGCCTGCTGTAGGTGCTGCAAATGCCTGTTGGTGTAACACACCAGGAAAACGCAGCAATACAGGCTAACTTCAGGTGTAATATGATCAGGAGGCACACTCCGCCCGCTGTAAGTGCTGCAAATGCCTGTTGGTGTAACACACCAGGAAAAAGCAGCAATACAGGCTAACTTCAGGTGTAATATGATCAGGAGGCACACTCTGCCCGCTGTAAGTGCTGCAAATGCCTGTTGGTGTAACACACCAGGAAAACGCAGCAATACAGGCTAACTTCAGGTGTAATATGATCAGGAGGCACACTCCGCCCGCTGTAAGTGCTGCAAATGCCTGTTGGTGTAACACACCAGGAAAAAGCAGCAATACAGGCTAACTTCAGGTGTAATATGATCAGGAGGCACACTCTGCCCGCTGTAAGTGCTGCAAATGCCTGTTGGTGTAACACACCAGGAAAAAGCAGCAATACAGGCTAACTTCAGGTGTAATATGATCAGGAGGCACACTCTGCCCGCTGTAAGTGCTGCAAATGCCTGTTGGTGTAACACACCAGGAAAAAGCAGCAATACAGGCTAACTTCAGGTGTAATATGATCAGGAGGCACACTCCGCCCGCTGTAAGTGCTGCAAATGCCTGTTGGTGTAACACACCAGGAAAAAGCAGCAATACGGGCTAACTTCAGGTGTATAATGTGCAGGAGGCTTAGCAACAATGACACTGTCCCCTGCCTATCCTTCTCTCTCTCTGCACACAAGGTTTATCAAAGTATATGACACTGACACTCTCCCTGTCTATCCTTCTCTCTCCCTGCACACAAGGTTTAGCAAAGAATATGACACTGACACTGTCCCCTGCCTATCCTTCTCTCTCCCTGCACACAAGGTTTATCAAAGTATATGACACTGACACTCTCCCTGCCTATCCTTCTCTCTCCCTGCACACAAGGTTTAGCAAAGAATATGACACTGACACTGTCCCCTGCCTATCCTTCTCTCTCCCTGCACACAAGGTTTAGCAAAGAATGTGACACTGACACTGTCCCCTGCCTATCCTTCTCTCTCCCTGCACACAAGGTTTAGCAAAGAATATGACACTGACACTCTCCCTGCCTATCCTTCTCTCTCCCTACACACAAGTTTGAGGTACAAATAGCACTGACACTGTCCCTGCCCATGTAACTCTTTCCCTGCGCCGGAACACACTACACAAGGCCGCCGCGCTGGCGGCCTTTTATAGTGTGGGGCGTGTGCTAAACCCCCTGAGCTATAATTGGCCACAGGCAACCTGCCTGTGGCCAATTATGGCTCTCCTAGCTGCCGGCGCTGTGATTGGCCAAGCATGCGGGGTCACAGTGCATGCTTGGCCAATCACAGCGCCGGGATTGCACTGCGATGGCGCAGTGTATTGTGGGCCGTTCGCGTCACTCGAATTTGGCGCGAACGGCCCAAATCGTTCGATGTTCGCCGAACGGTTGAACAGCCGATGTTCGACTCGAACTCCGAGCTCATCCCTATATATCATTGACTTTGCAGAACCCTGCATAAGTCAACTGCATCTCTGTTTGACTGCTATTCTTTACCATTAAGTAAACTTGATCTTGATTAAGCAGAACACAGAGTGAAGTTCTCTGTTATCCTGCTGGACGAGTGGTTATACCAGGTAACAATTTCATGTACCATTTATATCGTATATCATTGTGGTTCCCAGTCAACAGTGGGTTTCACAATCATTGTGTGGTCCAGTTGTGCCAAGGGAGGGTTTGAGCCAAACTTTGGGGTTAATAGGCAGAACGTAGACCCAAACAAAACCAGCAGCTCCTTCGGGAGTAGTGCTACACGTGGGGGCTCATCCAGGATTTCTATGGTTCAGCAATCAACCTCCCCCTAGACAGAACCCTTGTGTAATGGGAGGGCCCGTGGAACCCAGAAGTTCTTAGAAAGTATGAGCCAGAAAATAATGGACATTGAGAATATGTCTTGGATTGCTTTAAAATGGGTCTGTAATATTAATCTGAACTCAACAGGTTAATTGAGAGATGCTGATGTGTTCAACTTCAACCACCTGGCTGCCTGCATAATGTTAATGAATCCAGACTAGCTTCCAAAGACCTTTTCATTGTTTGTGATGATGTGGATTGGAGCTGGTAGACCGTCTGGCTGCCTATTATGGGATGTTTAAGTGTCTTGCTGTGAGGAAAGGGGGGGGGAATCACTCCAGCAACCCCTCCTGCTAAGACTGTTTACTGAAGGAGAAGTTTGAACACACCTGACCTGTATCACCATTGTCATTGGACAGTTTAACCCGCCCTGTTCCCCAAGGATGGGAGGGAAGTGTTTTGAAGAGAAGTGTGTTACCATGTGCTTGGAATAAAGATTGATTCCCTGTTTTGAGAACTTCAATACAGAGCGTTGTCTCGTATCTGGGGGAGAATCATTCGTATGGGGTCTTATTCGGCTGGTTAGAGTGTCGGTAGCTGCTTTGTGTTCGGAAAGGGAAAATCTTAAACAACGTTAACCCCTTTCGTATTGGGATTGCCGTTACACCTTGTCAGTACAGCAATGGACCCTGCTGCTGCAGCCCGGTGGTGTAAGGAGGAAAACATCCTCCTTGGCAACGGTCTGTTCATTGAAATTAAAAGAGAAGTTTGGACAGAGGAGCAGCTACTCCCAGTCTTGAGAACACTGTCCACAGACAGGAAACCATGGGTGATTGATATAAGGACAGACGCTATCAACCCACACACTTTTGCATTGTGTGAATGGAAGAAGGGAGTTTCTGATCACTTCAAGGGCGCTAGTATAAAGACTGCCAATCAAGTAGAATTCTTCCTGATACACCCAGTAGCTTCAGGAGAAGGCCCTACCTCCACTAGCCAAGAAGGCCCCAGCACAGGGGAAACCGGCCAAAAAGAGGGTTCCAGCTTATCACCATTGACTACCCTTGGGCCATAACTATGCGCTGTTCTGGGGGAAATTGTAGCTAAATGTAAGAAGGATTCCTCAGACTACCTGATGACTGGATACAGGAAGCTCAAGACTTTCTCTGGGAAGCAGCCAGTACCTTTAGTGGAAGATGGATTCAAAGAGTGGCTAGATCACGCCACTCAGGCCCTGTAAGAGTGGAAAAATACCCGAACAACATAAGAAGCAAAGGATCACAGAGAGTTTAAAGGGGCCTGCCCTAGAGGCCATACGTAACCTCAATCTCAGTAAGAAAGACTGCGCTGCACAGGATTACCTGGATATCCTGCAGGATGTGTTTGGCCAGACTGAAAAAGTTACTGAACTTCTCTACCAACTGGAGCACTGTTACCAGAAGGAGGGAGAAAAACTGTCTGAATTCATAAGGCGCCTGGACAAAATCATACATCAAATCCTGTTAAAAAAAGGGATGGACCCTCGGAGAGTGGATGAGACCCGTGCACAACAGGTTTTAAGGGGTGCCCAACCTTTAGACCCCATTGCCATACTGTTGCAAACCCGTCAGGGCGGTGGCATCCTGGAGTATCCTGACCTGACCTGGATGGTTAGGGAAGAAGAGGTCATGTTGGACAACAAAAAGAAAAGCCAACAATCTGAACCAACTGCCCTAGTCAGAGTGATAAGTGCTAAAGAAGGTGATTCTGAGTTTGAGCTCTTAAAGACTCAGGTGTCACAGTTAATAGAAATGGTGTCCATCTTGGCCAGCCAGGCAACTGCTCCACCCCACAGAAACACACCCGAGGAGCCCAAGAAGTCCCTCAGCTTCAACGCTGAGCCAGTGCAGAAACCTAAGAGACTAATAACCTGCTTCAATTGTGGAGGAGTCGGACATGTCAGAGGTATGTCCAAGCCCGGATAAAGCTGCATCCCAAAACCGCAAGCTGGCGGAAAACCTCAGAGGGCCCCGGTGAAGGAGTCAACCGGGTGCCCATCAGTCTCAGCTAACTCAACGACGCAAGGAGCCAATGTCGGGGATACAGACCTTTGCCAAACACCCCCGTTATTGCCTCTGAGCGACCCAATGCCTCCCGTTCTACGGATCAAACTGTTCAACAGTGGGAGATCAGAGCACGCCGGGCCCAACAGGGATTGAGATCCAGAAAGAACCCCAAGAAGATAGGAGTAAGGGTGCAGATAACAGAGCCATACACAAAGGCCACTCCAAGGAAACTTCCTGCCAAATTAGTGGGGCCCTCCCCAGTAGTCTCAATCCAGGTAGAAGGAATTTATACAAAGGCCCTCCTAGACACGGGAGTTTAAGTGACTCTTCTGTATAGAGACTTCTATACCAAGCACCTCAAACATCTGCCACTACAGAAGCTGGAAGACCTGGAGATATGGGGCATTGGGACACAAAGTTTCCCCTATGATGGATACCTTCCAATCAAACTAACCTTTGACCCCTCAGTGGCAGGAGGAGCAGAGACCTTCGACACCTTGGTAGTGGTCTGCCCTCGGCCACCAGGAGCCAGTAAGCGTTCCCTCATTATAGGGACCAACACTGACCTAGTCAGGAGACTGCCGACACCTTTAGCCCAGGAGCAGGATACCTCAACAACAACAGTCCATCCCATGTTACAGCTAGTCTACCAGCGCCTAGTGCTGGAGCAAAAGGCCCCAGCAGAAGGGGTTGGAAAGATCTGGAAGCTGGATAGGACGGAGAAGGTATTACAACCAGGAGAGGTGACTTGTTTAAGAGCTTCTGTCAAGCTTACCTGGAAACAACCTGGCCCCTTTATCGTCCTTGAACCGGATCCACAGGGAAAACAAAAAGGGATAGAAGTAATTCCCGAAGTGGTTCCATTGAGGGCCCTAAAGAAAAGTCACGGGAAGGTCTCAGTAAGCATCAGGAATACTGCTACCACACCAGTGAAAGTACCGGCCAGGATGCTGTAGGGTCAAGTGAACCAAGCCACCCCAGTTGCTCCATCTGATTTAAAAAAAGGAGAAAGGGGCGATGAAGATGAAACCTTCCCACCAGAATGGAAGGAGAGGGCCAAGGCCCAACTTGCTTGATGGCAGAAGATATTCTCTAAAAAATGAATTTGATGTGGAGTGTGCGAAGAGTGCCACCCACAAGATTCGCCTACAGGAAGATAAACCCTTTAAAGAAAGAGTCCGACGGGTTCCTCCTGGTGACCTAGAAGACCTGCGTGAGCAATTGGCAGATCTAAAGAGGACAGGGATTATCTGAGAGTCCAGGAGCCCCTACGCCTCTCCAATAGCAGTAGTCCGGAAGAAAAATGGGTCACTGAGGCTGTGAATCGACTGCCGAACACTGAACAGAAGAACCATTCCTGATCAGTAGGGATGAGCTTCGTGTTTAAGTCGAACATACGTTCGACTCGAACATCGGCTGTTCGATCGTTCGACGAAGATCGAACGATTTGGGCCATTTGCGCCAAATTCGAGTGAAGCTAACGGCCCACAATGCACTACGCCATTGCAGTGTCATCCAGGCGCTGTGATTGGCCAAGCATGCACTGTGACCCCGCATGCTTGGCCAATCACAGTGCCGGCAGCGAGGAGAGCAATGATTGGCCACAGGCAGGATGCCTGTGGCCAATTATTGCTGAGGGGGTTTAGTACACGCCCCACACTATAAAAGGCCGCCAGCGCGGCGGCCTTGTGTAGTGTGTTCCGGAGCAGGGAAAGAGAAGCATAGGCAGGGACAGTGTAATTTTTTTCCTTTACTAATCCTGGATTCCTTGTGTTTAGGGACAGAGAAGGATAGGTAGGGAGAGTGTCAGTGTGTTATTCTGTGCTAAACCTTGTTTGTAGGGACAGAGAAGGACAGTGAGGGAAAGTGTCAGTGTGCTATTCTGTGCTAAACCTTGTTTGTAGGGACAGAGAAGGACAGTGAGGGAAACTGTCAGTGTGATATTCTGTGCTAAACCTTGTTTGTAGGAACAGAGAAGGACAGTGAGGGAAAGTGTCAGTGTGCTATTCTGTGCTAAACCTTGTTTGTAGGGACAGAGAAGGACAGTGAGGGAAACTGTCAGTGTGCTATTCTGTGCTAAACCTTGTTTGTAGGGACAGAGAAGGACAGTGAGGGAAAGTGTCAGTGTGCTATTCTGTGCTAAACCTTGTTTGTAGGGACAGAGAAGGACAGTGAGGGAAACTGTCAGTGTGCTATTCTGTGCTAAACCAATCTTGCTGAACCGTATTTGAAATCCTTGAGTTTAGGGACAGAGAAGGACACTCGGGGAAACTGTCAGTGTGCTATTCTTGCTAAACCTTGTTTGTAGGGACAGAGAAGGACAGTGAGGGAAAGTGTCAGTGTGCTATTCTGTGCTAAACCAATCTTGCTGAACCATATTTGAAATCCTTGAGTTTAGGGACAGAGAAGGACACTCGGGGAAACTGTCAGTGTGCTATTCTGTGCTAAACCAATCTTGCTGAACCGTATTTGAAATCCTTGAGTTTAGGGACAGAGAAGGACACTCGTGGAAACTATCAGTGTGCTATTCTGTGCTAAATCTTGTTTGTAGGGACAGAGAAGGACAGTGAGGGAAACTATCAGTGTGCTATTCTGTGCTAAACCTTGTTTGTAGGGACAGAGAAGGACAGTGAGGGAAACTATCAGTGTGCTATTCTGTGCTAAACCTTGTTTGTAGGGACAGAGAAGGACAGTGAGGGAAACTGTCAGTGTGCTATTCTGTGCTAAACCAATCTTGCTGAACCATATTTGAAATCCTTGAGTTTAGGGACAGAGAAGGACACTCGGGGAAACTGTCAGTGTGCTATTCTGTGCTAAACCTTGTTTGTAGGGACAGAGAAGGACAGTGAGGGAAACTGTCAGTGTGCTATTCTTGCTAAACCTTGTTTGTAGGGACAGAGAAGGACAGTGAGGGAAAGTGTCAGTGTGCTATTCTGTGCTAAACCAATCTTGCTGAACCATATTTGAAATCCTTGAGTTTAGGGACAGAGAAGGACACTCGGGGAAACTGTCAGTGTGCTATTCTTGCTAAACCTTGTTTGTAGGGACAGAGAAGGACAGTGAGGGAAAGTGTCAGTGTGCTATTCTGTGCTAAACCAATCTTGCTGAACCATATTTGAAATCCTTGAGTTTAGGGACAGAGAAGGACACTCGGGGAAACTGTCAGTGTGCTATTCTGTGCTAAACCAATCTTGCTGAACCGTATTTGAAATCCTTGAGTTTAGGGACAGAGAAGGACACTCGTGGAAACTATCAGTGTGCTATTCTGTGCTAAATCTTGTTTGTAGGGACAGAGAAGGACAGTGAGGGAAACTATCAGTGTGCTATTCTGTGCTAAACCTTGTTTGTAGGGACAGAGAAGGACAGTGAGGGAAACTGTCAGTGTGCTATTCTGTGCTAAACCAATCTTGCTGAACCATATTTGAAATCCTTGAGTTTAGGGACAGAGAAGGACACTCGGGGAAACTGTCAGTGTGCTATTCTGTGCTAAACCTTGTTTGTAGGGACAGAGAAGGACAGTGAGGGAAACTATCAGTGTCCTATTCTGTGCTAAACCTTGTTTGTAGGGACAGAGAAGGACAGTGAGGGAAACTGTCAGTGTGCTATTCTGTGCTAAACCAATCTTGCTGAACCATATTTGAAATCCTTGAGTTTAGGGACAGAGAAGGACACTCGGGGAAACTGTCAGTGTGCTATTCTGTGCTAAACCTTGTTTGTAGGGACAGAGAAGGACAGTGAGGGAAAGTGTCAGTGTGCTATTCTGTGCTAAACCAATCTTGCTGAACCATATTTGAAATCCTTGAGTTTAGGGACAGAGAAGGACACTCGGGGAAACTGTCAGTGTGCTATTCTGTGCTAAACCAATCTTGCTGAACCGTATTTGAAATCCTTGAGTTTAGGGACAGAGAAGGACACTCGTGGAAACTATCAGTGTGCTATTCTGTGCTAAATCTTGTTTGTAGGGACAGAGAAGGACAGTGAGGGAAACTATCAGTGTGCTATTCTGTGCTAAACCTTGTTTGTAGGGACAGAGAAGGACAGTGAGGGAAAGTGTCAGTGTGCTATTCTGTGCTAAACCAATCTTGCTGAACCATATTTGAAATCCTTGAGTTTAGGGACAGAGAAGGACACTCGGGGAAACTATCAGTGTGCTATTCTGTGCTAAACCTTGTTTGTAGGGACAGAGAAGGACAGTGAGGGAAACTGTCAGTGTGCTATTCTGTGCTAAACCAATCATGCTGAAGCATATTGCAAATCCTTGTGTTTAGGGACAGAGAAGGATAGGCAGGGGACAGTGTCAGTGTCATTGTTGCTAAGCCTCCTGCACAGTATACACCTGAAGGTAGCCCTTATTGCTGTTTTTTCCATCTCCCTGCAGGCCATCCATTAAAATGTCTGGAAAGCAAACAAGGAGAGGCAGACAGTCAGGAGGCAAAAAAAGAGGGCAAGCAGGCTCTGTGTCTGGGGGCAACAGTGCTGGTCGTGGACGCGGTGCATTGTCATCAGCACATGGCCATGGGACATGCTTGTCCTTCTTTTCGGCAGCTGGACATGTTGAGCCACATCATGCCGAAGACTTGGTAGAGTGGATGACCAAGCCCACCTCATCCTCCTCATCCTCTCTCACCCACGCTCAGGGTACTGGAAAAGCAGCTGCCAAAGCGTCCTCTTCTCTGGTATCAATGTCATCATTAGTCACTCCTTCCCTAGACCCACCATGTCCTCCTCCTGAGGAGTCCCCCGAACTGTTTGAGCACAGTGTTGGGTACATGCTCCAGGAGGATGCCCAGCGTTTCGAAGGATCTGATGATGATACCCAGCTAGAGGAAGGCAGTAGCGTGAGAGCAGAGAGAGGGGATGCTCAAGAAGGACACCAATCTGGCAGTCATGTTCCAGCAGCTGCAGCATACTGCCAGATTGGCTCCAGTGATGAGGAGGGAGGGGATGATGAGGTCACTGACTCCACGTGGGTGCCTAATAGGAGAGAGGAGGAGGAGGAGGATGAGGAGGAGGCACATCTCCAACGAGGCAGGATGCCCTTGGGTGGCCAGCGTATGGGCAGCACACCGACGGAATCACACCGCAGAGCTCCGCCTGTGCAGGGCGCTGCCTCTGCCCGTCATTCAAAAAGTTCTTTGGTGTGGGCCTTTTTTGAGGCGAGTGCATCAGACCGCACAGCTGCTGTTTGCAACATATGTCTCAAGCGTATATCGCGTGGCCAAAACATCAGCCGCTTGGGCACCACATGCTTGATCAGACATATGTTGACCTGCCATGCAGCTCGTTGGCAAGCCTACCTTAAAGACCCACACCAAAGAACAAAGCGGACCTCTCCTTGCACCGCATCAGCTGGGATCTCCAACCCCACTATACCTTCAGTCCTCTCTGAAACCTGCACTGAGAGGAATGAAGGTGTAGAATTAGGTGTGTCACAGCCAAGTACTTGCGGCCACTCTGCTAGCAGTACACCGACGTCCGATTCTAGCAGGCAAATTTCCCTGCCCCAGCTGCTGGACCGTCGAAAGAAGTTCACTCCCAGCCATCCATATGCCCAGCGGTTGAATGCTAGCTTGGCTAAATTGCTAGCGCTTCAACTGCTGCCTTTTCAGTTGGTAGACTCGGCCCCCTTCCGTGAGTTTGTGCAATGTGCGGTTCCTCAGTGGCAGGTTCCCAAACGCCACTTTTTCTCACGGAAGGCGATTCCGGCTCTCTACAGGCATGTGGAAGGCAATGTCTTGGCCTCGCTGGACAGGGCGGTCAGCGGTAAGGTGCATATTACCGCTGACTCATGGTCCAGCAGGCATGGACAGGGACGTTACCTTTCTTTCACGGCCCATTGGGTCACTCTTTTGGCAGCTGGGAAGGATGCAGGACAAGGTGCAGTAGTGTTGGAGGTTGTTCCACCGCCACGCCTCCAAAATGCTACTACTGGTTGTGACACACCTCTCTCCTCCACCCCCTCCTCTTCTTCTTCCTCCATGGCCTCTTCCTGTGCTTTGTCCTCGGAACCAGCGGTGCTCCGTAGGCGTTCAAGGAGCTACGCAAGTACGCAGGCAAAAAGATGCCATGCCGTGCTTGCGCTGGTGTGTTTGGGGGACAGGAGCCACACTGGGGCAGAGGTCCTGTCTGCTCTGCAGGGGCAGGCCGAGAGGTGGTTGATGCCACGCCAGCTTAAGCCAGGAATGGTGGTTTGCGACAATGGCACCAACCTCCTCTCCGCCCTCCGACAGGGACAACTGACCCATGTGCCCTGTGTGGCTCACGTCCTTAACCTGGTGGTGCAGCGGTTCTTGGGCAGGTACCCGGGCTTACAGGATGTCCTGAGGCAGGCCAGGAAAGTCTGTGTGCATTTCCGCAGATCTTATAATGCCAGTGCTCGCCTGGCTGAGCTGCAAAAGGAGTTGAACCTGCCCAAGAACCGCCTTATATGTGACATGCCCACCAGGTGGAACTCAACGTTGGCCATGCTGCAGCGGCTGCACACGCAGCAGAGGGCCATCAATGAGTACCTGTGCGACTATGGCACCAGGACAGGGTCAGGGGAGCTCGGATTTTTTTCACCACGCCAGTGGGGCATGATCAGGGATGCATGCACTGTCCTGGCACCATTTGAGGAGGCCACGAGGATAGTGAGCAGTGACAGTGCATGCATCAGTGACACTGTACCTCTTGTCCACCTTTTGGAGCACACGCTGCGTGGAATAATGGACAGGGCACTTGAGGCAGAACAGAGGCAGGAAGAGGAGGACTTCCTTGCCTCTCAAGGCTCCCTTTACCCAGACAGTGTTCCTTCTGTCCCACCCATCGCACAGGAAGAGGAGGAGGAGGAGGAGGAGGAGGAGGAGGATTGTGTCAGCATGGAGGTGGAGGCTGGCACTCAGCATCATCAGCAGCAGTCTTTTAGGGATGATTTACAGTCCCAAGAAACCAGTGGACTTGTACGTGGCTGGGAGGAGGTGGCTGCGGATCATGTCGTCCTTAGTGACCCAGAGGACTCCGGACTGAATGCCTCAGCTAACCTACGCTGCATGGCCTCCCTGATCCTGCAAAGTCTGCGGAAGGATCCTCGTATTCTTCGGATCAAGGAGAGGGACCATTACTGGCTGGCCACTCTCCTTGATCCACGGTACAAGGGTAAGGTTGCGGACCTTATGTTACCGTCGCAGAGGGAGCAGAGGATGAGACAACTCCGGGAGGCCTTGCAGAAAGGTCTGTGCAACGCGTTCCCAGAGACTGGGAGGTTACAAACTCCTGGTCCTGGACAACGAGTTGCTGAGGCTTCGGGCAGTCAAAGAAGGAGCGGTGGGGAAGGTGGCCGTCTGACCGATGCGTTCAGACAATTCTTTAGTCCGCAGCCCCAAAGTATGATCTGTTCCAGCAACCATCGCCAGCGTCTGATATACATGGTGCAGGAATACCTAGGGGCAAGGTCAGACTTGGACACCTTCCCCACCGAAAATCCTCTGGCTTACTGGGTCTTGAGGATGGATCACTGGCCAGAGCTTGCACAGTATGCAATTGAGCTACTGACCTGTCCTGCATCCAGCGTTCTTTCAGAACGCACATTCAGTGCTGCTGGAGGATTTGTCACGGATCACAGGGTGCGCCTGTCCACCGACTCGGTTGATCGACTGACTTTCATCAAGATGAACCAGTCTTGGATCACCACCAGCTACCACACACCTGATGCTGATATAACAGACTAATTGATTTTAAAATATCACATCCCTTCAAGACTGATGCTGAGTGCCTGTGCTGTTATGTTGACTGGCTATCCTCCTCCTCCTCCTCAATGATCCGATTAATGATGATAGCTTGGAAGATCATTTTGGTTTATGGGTGCCGCCACCAGTGGCTAAGGCCCAATTTTTCAGCCCCTGTTTAACAGGGGCGTGTAATTACAATTTTTGATGCAATACTTTGCAACAGGGCTCATTGCTGTGCTCCAAGTACAGTATCTGTGAGGGGTTGCAGTGTTGTGCCACCAGTGGCTAAGGCCCAATTTTTCAGCCCCTGTTTAACAGGGGCGTGTAATTACAATTTTTGATGCAATACTTTGCAACAGGGCTCATTGCTGTGCTCCAAGTACAGTATCTGTGAGGGGTTGCAGTGTTGTGCCACCAGTGGCTAAGGCCCAATTTTTCAGCCCCTGTTTAACAGGGGCGTGTAATTACAATTTTTGATGCAATACTTTGCAACAGGGCTCATTGCTGTGCTCCAAGTACAGTATCTGTGAGGGGTTGCAGTGTTGTGCCACCAGTGGCTAAGGCCCAATTTTTCAGCCCCTGTTTAACAGGGGCGTGTAATTAC
The DNA here is from genome assembly GCA_029206835.1 of Rana muscosa. NCBI lineage: Eukaryota > Metazoa > Chordata > Amphibia > Anura > Ranidae > Rana > Rana muscosa. Next base: position 998,484,322 of record CM055118.1, read on the forward strand.
AATTTTTGATGCAATACTTTGCAACAGGGCTCATTGCTGTGCTCCAAGTACAGTATCTGTGAGGGGTTGCAGTGTTGTGCCACCAGTGCCTAAGGCCCAATTTTTCAGCCCCTGTTCAACAGGGGCATGCAATTATAATTATTGATCTAATAATTCACAGCAGGGCCCATTGCTGCGCCCACCAAGAGTAACTGTCAGGCCTTACAGTGTTGTGTCAACACCACCACCACCAACACCACCACCAAAGGCCCAATTTTTCAGCCCCTGTTCAACAGGGGCATGCAATTATAATTATTGATCTAATAATTCACAGCAGGGCCCATTGCTGCGCCCACCAAGAGTAACTGTCAGGCCTTACAGTGTTGTGTCAACACCACCACCACCACCACCACCACCACCAAAGGCCCAATTTTTCAGCCCCTGTTCAACAGGGGCATGCAATTATAATTATTGATCTAATAATTCACAGCAGGGCCCATTGCTGCGCCCACCAAGAGTAACTGTCAGGCCTTACAGTGTTGTGGCACCAGCACCACCATCAAAGGCCCAATTTTTACTACCACTGTTCAACAATTATATGTTATTACAATTCCTGATATAATAGTTGACAGCAGGGCGTTCCAGCACCCACCAAGAGTAACTGTGAGTGCTTACAGTGTTGTGCCAACACCAACACCTAAGGGGCCAATTTCTGCAGAGTATATACGTCAGGTCCCTACTTTCAAACATCCAACTTACAAACGACTCCTACTTGCAAACGGAAGAAGACAACAGGAAGTGAGAGGAAATCTACCCCTAGGAAGGAAAATTCTCTCCTGTAAGAATTAATATGGGAGAAAGGTGTCTCCTCTCTACTGATGCTTTATCACCAATCCTTGTTTCAATAAAAACACCACATTTCAAAAACAGTTGTCATTGGGACGCAAAGTGAGGTGAAATGTTCTGAACAGGGGCACAGACAGCAAAACAAATGTTACAGGGGTGATAACGCTTCCCTATGTTTTCCAAAAAGCTTAAAAATAGATTTTTTGGCTGGAGCTACACTTAAACAATGTACGTGTTCAAAATTACAAACAGATTCTACTTAAGAACAAACCTACAGTCCCTGTCTTGTTTACACCGGTCTTGTTTACACCGCCTGTATACTGCTGTTCAGAGTATATAGGGCCTTTTTTATTTTGTGTTGCGGGGTTCCCCTTAATATCCAAACAAGACCCAAAGGGGCTGGTAATGGGCTGGGGTGGGGGGGGGGGGGTGATGGGGTAGCTATGCCATTTTTCTTAAAGATTTTCATCCATATTACCGGGACCAGACATTACATTAAAGCCGCAAGCAGTTTTAAATGGCTTTTTTTTCCTTTAAAAATGTCATTTTGTGCAGGGACAGTTCTAAACACGGGAAACACGTGGCACTTCGCAGGCATACTTTAGACACCCCCCAGGTACGATATTTAAAGGAATATTTTACTTTTTTTTTTTCACTTTATGCATCATTAAAATGACTGCTCCCGAAAAACGTCCGTTTTTAAAACTTCTTTTTGCATTGATACATGTCCCCTGGTGCAGAACCCGGGTTCCCAAACTCTGTTTAGGACAATAACATGGATAATAGTCGTTATAATTAGCACTTTAGAATTCGAACGTTCGCATCCATTGTATTTAATAGGGTTCTAATGTTCGTGCGAACTTTCGGTCCGTTCGCGGGTTCTGGTGCGAACCGAACCCGGGGGTGTTCGGCTCATCACTACTGATCAGTACACCACACCCCGAATAGAAGATGCTTTACAGAGTTTGTCAGGGGCCAAGTGGTTCAGTGTGATGGATCTAAAGAGTGGATACTATCAGATTCCCATGCACGCTGAGGATCAAGAGAAAACAGCCTTCAATCACCCCAGTGGGTTTCTTTGAGTTCAACCGCATGCCCCAGGGGTTGTCAGGAGTCCCAGCCACTTTTCAAAGACTGATGGAGAAAACGGTGGGAGACATGAATCTGATGGAGGTGCTGGTGTATCTGGACGACATTATAGTGTTCGGTAGAACTCTAGACGAGCACGAAGAGCGATTGGAAAAGGTCTTGAAGAGGCTCCATGAAGAAGGCCTGAAGCTTTCTTTAGAGAAGTGTCAATTCTACCAGCCATCAGTCCATTACCTAGGCCACATCGTATCTGTGGAGGGGATAGCCACAGACCCTGAAAAACTGGATGCTGTTACCTCTTGGCCGAGACCCACTAATGTGACCGAGCTTCGGTCGTTCCTGGAGTTTTGCTCCAACTACAGAAGGTTTGTGGAGGGGTTTGTTGTATGTGATAGGGGGCGCTAGTGATACATACTAATAATAATGCAAAAAAACACAAATATGGTATGCTACCAACCTGTAAAAATACAATAATAAATTAAACACAATCAAGTGGAAAAATCAATACATATAAACCAAGATTGAGCACCCAACATTGAGAATAAAAAAATATATATAATTTGATAGATAGCCCCAAGTTTGGTATATATTGTGTTTCCACGAATGTGGAAAAAAAGAGTGTATTTCCACGAATAATAGAAAATCCAAAAAAATATAAGTGTTGTATATAAATATCCAAAATCGCTTTAAATCTTATATGTGAAAACCCTACAACAAAATTATATCAGTGATAAAGTTCATGCTGTGCTGTAATTCCTCCTTCACAACAGTGCAGTCTTAATCCTTCACCAAATCTTCTTACAGAATAGATACACCCAAAGTGCACTGGTTATGGATTGCGCTTACCAAATTGAATGGACCTCTTTAATTAAAAAGATGGTCACAGACAGCCTTAGCAGGATAGTGCCTGCACACATATGATGATTACTGGTGTATAGAAATGAACCTCCTTCCTCGGTCTCAGATGTGGGATATGAAACACAAAACGGAATTCTCCATAGTGCAACCCATTTATTTGGTACAAAAATACAATATGTAAAAAAAGTAGCATTTTTTGCATTATTATTAGTATGTATCACTAGCGCCCCCTATCACATACAACAAATAGCAGATAGAGGTTTATATCACTTCATCTTTAGGGGAGCAGCAGAATTAATTATAGTTTAATTTTCCACTTAATTTATTAATTTCAGGCACGGAATTCACAATATCACAGTTGTGGAGGGGTTTGCCAAGATTGCCCGGCCCCTCAATGAATTACTAAGGCGCAAAGGAGAAGATGATGCCCCAGAACAGGTCAAAGTGTGAAGAGGCATTCATCCAGTTGAAGAAGAGCCTAACATCTGCCCCTGTTTTGGCCTATGCAGATACCACGAAACCCTACGAATTGCATGTTGATGCCAGTAGAGATGGACTGGGTGGATTACTATATCAAGAGCACAATGGTCACCTGCGGCCTGTTGCCTACGTGAGTCGTAGTCTGGTCCTAGCTGAAAAGAATTATCCCACACACAAGCTTGAATTCCTGGCTTTGAAATGGGCTGTAGTGGACAAGCTACGCGACTATCTGTATGGGGCTGAATTTGTGGTAAATACTGACAACAATACGCTCACCTACCTGTTAACCACTGCCAAACTGGATGCCACAGGACATAGGTGGTTGGCTACCCTCTCAGGATTCACATTCAGCCCGAAATACCGACCGGGTGTTGGAAATAGGGATGCGGACGCCCTATCAAGAAGGCCTCATTGCCTCAGTGACCCCACCGAGGAATGGACCCAGTTGATCCCAGAAGGAGTGCAAGCCCTATATCAGGGAGCTGAATTTCAGGCTGGAGGGGGGTCCAGAGCAGAAGAGATTGGAGTTTCGGCTGTGGGAGTACCCAAACGTTACTGTAATGTGACCCAAGTGGGAGAAGAAGGCCTACCCAAGCTGTCCAAAAAGGACCTGAGGAAGGACCAAATGTAAGATCCTCTTGGAAGATTAGTATTGAAGGCCTTGGAGGACCGATGTCCTGATATGCTTCTCACAGACTCTCCAAAAGAGGCTTGACTGTTACACAGACTGGGACCGATTGCAACTACATCAAGGGGTGGTCTACCGAAGGGGCCCGTGTCTGATGGTCCGGAAGAAAAGTGGCAGTTGTTCCTGCCCAGGAAGCACAGAGAAACAGTCTAAACTGCTCTCCATGACAATCATGGTCATCTGGGTCCTGAAAGAACCTTCCATCTAGTGAGAGACAGATTCTACTGGCCCTGCATGCGGGCTGAAGTTGAAGGTTACTGTCACTCCTGTATCCGGTGTATTCAGAGGAAGACCCTACCTCACCGAGCTGCCCCAATGGGCCATCTTCAGGGTCAGGGACCCATGGAACTGGTGTGCATTGATTTCCTTTGCTTGGAGCCTGACCTGAGTGGACAAGGGAATGTTTTGGTAGTAACCGACCATTTCATCAGATATGCCCAAGCATACCCAACGAGAGACCAGCAAGCTTCAACAGTGGCAAAAGTCCTAGTAGAGAAATTATTTTTCCACTATGGATTACCCCAACGCATCCACTCAGATCAAGGGAGAGACTTTGAAAGCAATCTCATAAAGAAGCTGTTGGACTTACTGGGCATCAAGAAGACTAGAACCACTCCATATCACCCCCAGGGGGATGCTCAGCCTGAGCGTTTTAACCGAACCCTTCTGGACATGTTGGGAACTCTAAGCTCGGAAAAGAAGCAGCACTGGAGCAAGCATGTAGCTGCCATTGTGCATGCCTACAACAGCACTGCAAATGATGCAACTGGATACTCCCCATACCGTTTGATGTTTGGGCGAGAAGCTCGACTATCAGTGGATCTGGCCTTTGGTGTATCCCTTGACCATGCATCAGCAACTTCTCACAAGGGGTATGTAGATCGGTTACGGAGAAGTCTGAAAACGGCCTATGAGAAAGACCAAGCTACGTCAGACCAAAGGGGGCTGAGGAATAAGAGAAACTTCGACCTCAAGGTTAGAGTACAAGACTTGCAGCCAGGGGACTAAGAAATCTGGGTATCCCTGGAAAACATAAGTTAGCTGACCGCTGGAAGTCACAACCATACATCATCTGCAAGCAGTTACCAGGCCTCCCAGTATATCAGATCAGACCAGAAGGGAGTGTAGGCCCACTAAAGACTTGGCACTGGAATCACCTGCTGCCCCTCTCTGAAGCAGTTCGCCTACCTCCAGTGTCAGTTTCACAAGAGTCACCCTCAACCTCTCGAGGGTCTCGACCAGTCACCAGATCTCAGTCAGCACTTCAGGACATAGAACATGAAGACCCTGAGGATGAATGAGTAGGGCCAGATTGGTTGTGGTCTTCTCAACAATCAGAATCCATGACCTCTCCTCTACTCTCACCTGAAGTAACTGACAGTAGAGCTCTCCGACCAGAGGCCCCTGAGTTTGTGCCTCACAGTATACTCACTGAGGAATTAGAGGACGATGTGGAGTCCCTGCCAATGGGGGACTCTGAAGAGGTCTCATCTTTTTTCAGAAGAGGAACTGGATACTCCAGCGGACATAGAGTCCAGTGTACTTGAACAAGAAGGACAAGAAACAGAGTCTATCATTCATGAGACCCTAGCACCTAAGGAACAAAGAGAAAAAATAGTTATTCACCCTCCCAAAAGACTGACTTATGATCAACTGTTGTCGTCTTTGGGGACCAAAGATTTTAAGCGGGGGGGGGGGGAGTGTGTAGCAAGTTTTCACTTTGCAATGTAGATATAGACTACAAGTTGACAATTAAGAAGGAACTTAGCTCCCTCCGGTGTTCAATTTGTTATATTGCAGTAACGTATTTGCTTCAATGATATTAAAACAATGCATTGTGAATCAGACTAAACTACCCACAGTGCAGCTGTGCTACCAGGGTGCACTGCATCACCGCACAGCCTGCTGGGAGAGGTTATTTAAAGGAAGGGAGGAGTTGCATTCTGTCTCTAGGGACGCGGCTATCTATCAAGAAGGAAGCCTGCATTGAGACCGGCTTCCACTGTGTCTAGGCCCAAGAAGCCTGGGCCCACCATCGCCAGAGCCTACCTGTCTAATCTCGTGATAGGGATCCTCATCCAGGGTGTCCAGCTCACACTACACAGCAACCAGAGTCATCCGTCCATTGACACCTACTACGGCTGTGCGGAGGATCGGAGGCTGCAAGTTGGGTGAGAGGGCACCTGCCCGGATTTCATTAACTGCTGTGTAGGCCGTGACTTATTGAAGGCCCGCCATTATTAGAGTGGTGCGTCACACGTGAGGCCACTGAGCATCTCATGGTGGCCGCATGGTTTAAAGTTGGTGTTCGCACTGCAAGAGAGTTTACATCCATAAACATTGTGGAAGTTCCATTTGCTTTCTTTTAATCACCCTGTGGATTACAAATGTTATGAGCACCAACGTTTGCTAGCGAAGACTCCTACTATTGAAGGAACTGTATACTGAAATTGGTCAGGCCTGACTTGAACTGTTAGTGACGGGACTCCGGTGTAATACTGCCCTTTAGGGGGAGCTCGCGAGCATAGGTAGTTTACTTTTGAAGAGAGTGTGCATTAATGCTGTGTATTATAACGACTTGTATATATATATATATATCATTGAATTTGCAGGGCCCTGCATAAGTCAACTGCATCTCTGTTTGACTCTGCTATTCTTTACCATTAAGTAAACTTAAGTAAACTTGATCTTGATTAAGCAGAACACTGTGTGAAGTTCTCTGTTATCCTGCTGAAGGAGTGGTTATACCAGGTAACAATTTTATGTGCCATTATATCATTTTATGATATCATTGTGGTTCCCAGTCGACAGTGGGTTTCGAGCCAAACTTTGGGGTTGATAGGCAGAACGTAGACCCAAACAAAACCAGCAGCTCCTTCGGGGGTAGTGCTACAGATATAAAAGGGAAAACCTCTTACGAGGAACAAAAATCCTGTCGGGATGTTCCCAATCAGCATACACCGCCTGTTCCAACAGTGGGTGTAAGGGGAAAGTCTGTGTCGGCCTGAAGAGGCCTCAGGGACCCCAAAGAGGACCAGGGGGGCTCAGTAACCTCCGCAAGAGGCAACTTAAAGGCAGAGCGAACCATCTCGGTAAGAGTCTGGATCAAAAGCCTCTGTGACTGAGAGGCAGACACCAACTAGATCTTCTTGTCCAGATTGCTCAGAAGCAGACTCATCCGCCAGGCCCTCCACAGAATCCTGAGCTTTTAGCTCTTTCCCATCCTCAACCCATTCCTGCTCCAAACTAGAAGGCTCAGGGGAGGGGGATCTGTCACGCTTCTTGCCACGCTGCGGGATGGAGGCAATCATGCCAGCAATCCTGTGCTCTAACCCGGCTAGGGCCGAGGACAGACCGTCCTTGGTGATAAAGGGTGAAGCAGCAGCGTTGCCTGTAGGCACAATACCAGAGAGGAACAGCGGCTCAGAAACATATGGTCTTTCAGGGGATACAACACTAGGGATATGACTAGGTTCATCAGGAGCTACTGACGACATAGGTGTTCCCTTCCCTGTAGTTTTAGTCCAGCTCCTCTTTGTTTGAAGACATTTACAAGCCACAAAAAGGGAGTACCTGGGTGTAGTATTAACACACCTCAGAAGGGAGACCCCTTAATAGGGCTCACCAAGCCCCTATGCAACAATCCTGCTAAGTACCTTAGCCTGCCAAGCAACACCTGGTGACTCACGTAAGCTTGGTAAGGACAATGCCGGCTGCAAATGCCTGGTTCAGAGCCTGCTCTGTGTCCCACAGCTGCCTTCTGGAAGCACTGCATGCTTGGCATACACAGCTTAAATAAGCTGGCTGTGTGCCGGGACGTTCTGCGCATGCGTTCACACGCACGTGTGGTCCCAGCGAACCAGCGCGGCTGTATTTGCATATAATGCGACATCATACAGGTAAAAAACAGCCAGACACAAGCAAAAAGGGTACACTTTGCAAACACCCACAGCGAGCCCAAAACTCCCCTGTATGGTTACCGCACACAGGTGTTCAGCCTCTAGCTGAGTGTCACAATCACTGGCACACCCCACAATAAGTAAATAAAGGGGTTTCACTTACCCGTTCAGGCTCAGGGCAGCTTAGTAAACTAAGAGCCCAATCTTCACCCATCACGGCGGGTTCCTGTCACTTGGGGACCTTCAAGGACTGGGTACCCTTTTCATGTTTAGGGTCCACTCCCTTGGACCTGTACAGCACCCTGCCTTAGTGGTGTGGTGTCCAGGATTCCACTTCGCAGGGTCCAGCGCCCGGAGGTCGCATTACAGGCAAAACCTCGCAAGATCTTGAGTCTTCTTTGCCAGGCTCGGGTACCATTTATTTAGCATATAGAGCCTGTGTCAAATGGATCTGATCAGTCAATCCCTTGATTCATTTAAAAACCGTTTGTGGGACTAGAGACCTGGAGCTCAAACAAACGTGCCCATCCACCTTGCAGATACTGGTAAAAAAAAACTGATGTACTCCCTCTATGGGAGGGGTTATATAGGGGATCGCATCCTGTCCAAGACTTTGTCTTCCAGTGTCCATTCACCTAGAGATGGCGTATAACCCAGTAGGTAATGAATATTAGCCTAACTCTGTGTCCCATGATGTATGAAAAAGAAAAGACCCTTTGCTCTGAAAGTGGAAGTTGGGCACCTAAAGCACTTATAGTCTTCTTAATACGTTTATGCCCAGCTTATAGTAGAATGAGGGACAGGTGGAACCGCCCTTGTTCTGGGTGGACTTCATATGACGTCCACCCAGATTTCCTGCACATGACAGTGGCCACCAAAGACAGCGGCTCTTTACCACGTGATCGCTGTGTCCAATCACACATTTTTGGCAAGAAAAAAGAAGCAAGCAACGCAAATCTATAATCCCACAATCTGGTGCTAGTGAACCCACTGCTATTAATCTAATCCCTTACTGTACATGTGTGAAATGCATTCAATCCAACAATCATATATAATGATAAAACCTGTGTCAATGCATAAAATAATTCATCTATCATAAAAAAATGATTTGTTTCTATGAAACAAACCAAGTGCCAAGTTTCTTGCCAATTAACTTCTTAAGCCCCGGACCATTTCGCTGGTCAAAGACCAGGCCACTTTTTGCGATTTGGCACTGCGTCGCTTTAACTGACAATTGCGCGACGTGGCTCCCAAACAAAATTGGCGTCCTTTTTTTCCCACAAATAGAGCTTTCTTTTGGTGGTATTTGATCACCTCTGTGGTTTTTATTTTTTGCGCTATAAACAAAAATAGAGCGAAAATTTTGAAAAAATTCACTATTTTTTACTTTTTGCTATAATAAATATCTCCAAAAAATATATTAAAAAAAAAACATTTTTTTTCCTCAGTTTAGGCCGATACATATTCTTCTACATATTTTTGGTAAAAAAATAAAATCGCAATAAGCGTATATTGATCAGTTTGCGCAAAAGTTATAGCGTCTACACAAAATAGGGGATAGTTTTATGGCATTTTTATTAATATTTTTTTTTTTACTAGTAATGGCGGCGATCAGCAATTTTTATCATGACTGCGACTTTATGGCGGACACATCGGACACTTTTGACACATTTTTGGGACCATTGTCATTTTTACAGCGATCAGTGCTATAAAAATGCACCGATTACTGTGAAAATGACACTGGCAGTGAAGGGGTTAACCACTAGGTGACGCTGAAGGGGTTAAGTCAGTACTAGGGAGTGATTCTTACTGTTGGGGGGGCACCGCTACACGTGACACGTCACTGATGACCGTTCCCGGGGAACAGTCATCAGTAATAGTGTCACTAGGCAGAATAGGGGAATGCCTTGTTTACAAAGGCATTCCCCTGTTCTGCCATTGCCGACCACATACGCGGGCCGCTGGGCGGCAAATTTAAAGGGACATACCTGTACGCCAATGTGCCTGCCCGTGCCATTCTGTCAATGTACATCGTTGTGCGGTGGTCTGCAACTGGTTAACTGGTGATCATAGGCATGCGCAGGAGGTGTGCCAGGTGTGTCTGGGCATGCCCTAATCACCCCAAGCGCATTAGCATTATTGCTCTGTGTGCAGGCAGAGAGATGGGAAATATCTCACTCTGACCAGTTCTGTCATTTATGAAGTGCTACCGTACTTTTTTCACTGTACCGGCTCTACCATAAGAGTATGTGTCTGTATGTGTATGTATACAGTTGCAAAAAAAAGTATGTGAACCCCCTTTGGAATGATATGGATTTCTGCACAAATTGGTCATAAAATGTGATCTGATCTTCATCTAAGTCACAACAATAGACAAGCACAGTCTGCTTAAACCAATAACACACAAAGAATTAAATGTTACCATGTTTTTATTGAACACACCATGTAAACATTCACAGTGCAGGTGGAAAAAGTATGTGAACCCCTAGACTAATGAGATCTCCAAGAGCTAATTGGAGTGAGGTGTCAGCCAACTGGAGTCCAATCAATGAAATGAGATTGGAGGTGTTGGTTACAGCTGCCCTGCCCTATAAAAAAACACACACCAGTTCTGGGTTTGCTTTTCACAAGAAGCATTGCCTGATGTGAATGATGCCTTGCACAAAAGATCTCTCAGAAGACCTACGATTAAGAATTGGTGACTTGCATAAAGCTGGAAAGGGTTATAAAAGTATCTCCAAAAGCCTTGCTGTTCATCAGTCCATGGTAAGACAAATTGTCTATAAAATGGAGAAAGTTCAGCACTGCTGCTACTCTCCCTAGGAGTGGGCGTCCTGTAAAGTTGACTGCAAGAGCACAGCGCAGACTGCTCAATGAGGTGAAGAAGAATCCTAGAGTGTCAGCTAAAGACTTACAAAAGTCTCTGGCATATGCTAACATCCCTGTTAGCGAATCTACGATACGTAAAACACTAAACAAGAATGGATTTAATGGGAGGATACCACAGGGGAAGACACTGCTGTCCAAAAAAAACATTGCTGCATGTTTACAGTTTGCACAAGAGCACCTGGATGTTCCACAGCAGTATTGGCAAAATATTCTGTTGACAGATGAAACCAAAGTTGAGTTGTTTGGAAGAAACACACAACACTATGTGTGGAGAAAAAGGCACAGCACACCAACATCAAAACCTCATCCCAACTGTGAAGTATGGTGGTGGGGGCATCATGGTTTGGGGCTGCTTTTCTGCGTCAGGGCCTGGACGTATTGCTATCATCGAAGGAAAAATTAATTCCCAAGTTTATCAAGACATTTTGCAGGAGAACTTAAGGCCATCTGTCCACCAGCTGAAGCTCAACAGAAGATGGGTGTTGCAACAGGACAATGACCCAAAGCATAGAAGTAAATCAACAACAGAATGGCTTAAACAGAAGAAAATACGCCTTCTGGAGTGGCCCAGTCAGAGTCCTGACCTCAACCCGATTGAGATGCTGTGGCATGACCTCAAGAAAGCGATTCACACCAGACATCCCAAGAATATTGCTGAACTGAAACAGTTCTGTAAAGAGGAATGATCAAGAATTACTCCTGACCGTTGTGCACGTCTGATCCGCAACTACAGGAAACATTTGGTAGAAGTTATTGCTGCCAAAGGAGGTTCAACCAGTTATTAAATCCAAGGGTTCACATACTTTTTTCACCTGCACTGTGAATGTTTACATGGTGTGTTCAATAAAAACATGGTAACATTTCATTCTTTGTGTGTTATTAGTTTAAGCAGACTGTGATTGTCTATTGTTGTGACTTAGATGAAGATCAGATCACATTTTATGACCAATTTGTGCAGAAATCCATATGATTCCAAAAGGAATACATACTTTTTTTTGCAACTGTATATCATACACACGCATGTGTGTTTGAACTTTGGGGTGCGCACCCTAATGCAATAGGTTACACACACCTATGCTGGTGATTCACCAGTACTTAGGTGGCAGCAATCTTATTTAATCCCTCAATCTTCCATTAATATCTTTGGAACTAGTTTTTCTTGTTGTTTGTCCAAGTGTCCGTTTTTATTGGGTCTATTCACTAAGTGAAGAGAGGTGAATTGTCCGAAAAATTGCAAAATCTAAGCCAAAGTGGCTGAAGTAGAAAATAAAAAAAAGTTCTCATTGAAATATTTTAAGTTCCTCTTTTTTGGCCTATATTTTACAATTTCCCTTAAAAATGTACCCCAGTTTACTGAATAGTGCATTAAGACAAAACTGATCTTTATAAAAACATTTATTAAAATATTTGAATATAATCAATACATAACACTGGATTACATATTTTTTATATTTTTTATTAGGGTGAACATTTAACTAAGGATGAGCCGAACACCCCTTGGTTTGGATCGCACCAGAACTTGCGAACAGGCAAAAAATTCGTTCGAACACCATTAACCACTTAAGCCCCGGACAATTTTGTAGCTAAAGGAACAGAGCTGTTTTCAGAATTTTGCACTGCGCTGCTTTAACTGTAAATTGTGCGGACATGCAATGTTGTACCGAAATGAAATTTGCAGCCTTTTCTTCCCACAAATAGAGCTTTCTTTTAATGGTATTTGATTGCCTCTGCAATTTTTATTTTTTGCGATATAAACGGAAAAAGACCGAAAATGTTGAAAAAAAATGATATTTTCTAATTTTTGTTATAAGAAAAATCGAATAAACTCAATTTTAGTCATACATTTAGGCCAAAATGTATTCAGCCACATGTCTTTAGTAAAAAAAATGTCAATAAGCGTATATTTATTGGTTTGCGCAAAAGTTATAGCGTTTACAAACTAGGGTACATTTTCTGGAATTTACACAGCTTTTAATTTATGACTGCCTATCTCAATTCTTGAGGTGCTAAAATGGCAGGGCAGTACAAAACCCCACCAAATGACCCCATTTTGGAAAGAAGACACCCCAAGGAAATTGCTGAGAGGCATGTTGAGCCCATTGAATTTTTTTTTTTGTCTCAAGTGATTGAATAATGACAAAAAATAAATAAAAAATTACAAAAAGTTGTCACTAAATGATATATTGCTCACACATGCCATGGTTATATGTGGAATTGCACCCCAAAATACATTTTGCTGCTTCTCCTGAGTACGGGGATACCACATGTGTGGGACTTTTTGGGAGCCTAGCCGCATACGGGCCCCCGAAAACCAAGCACCGCCTTCAGGATTTCTAAGGGCGCAAATTTTTGATTTCACTCCTCACTACCTATCACAGTTTCGAAGGCCATAAAATGCCAAAATAGCACAAAACCCCCCCAAATGACCCCATTTTAGAAAGTAGACACCCCAAGGAAATTGCTGAGAGGCCTGTTGAGCCCATTGAATATATTTTTTTTGTCCCAAGTGATTGAATAATGACAAAAAAATAAAAAAATACAAAAAAATACAAAAAGTTGTCACTAAATGATATATTGCTCACACATGCCATGGTTATATATGGAATTACACCCCAAAATAAATTTTGCTGCTTCTCCTGAGTACGGGGATACCACATGTGTGGGACTTTTTGGGAGCCTAGCCGCATACGGGCCCCCAGAAAACCAAGCACCGCCTTCAGGATTTCTAGGCACAAATTTTTGATTTCACTCCTCACTACCTATCACAGTTTCGAAGGCCATAAAATGCCAAAATAGCACAAAACCCCCCAAATTACCCCATTTTGGAAAGTAGACACCCCAAGCTATTTGCTGAGAGGCATGGTGAGTATTTTACAGCTCTCATTTGTTTTTGAAAATGAAGAAAGAAAATATATATTTTTTTTTTTTCAATTTTCAAAACTTTGTGACAAAAAGCGAGATCTGCAAAATACTCACCATACCTCTCAGCAACTAGCTTGGGGTGTCTACTTTCCAAAATGGGGTCATTGGGGGGGGGGGGGGTTGTGCCATCTGGGCATTCCATGGCCTCCGAAACTGTGATAGGCAGTGAGAAGTGAAATCAAAAATTTACACCCTTAGAAAGCCTGAAGGCGGTGCTTGGTTCTGGGGTCCCGTACGCGGCTGGGCTCCCAAAAAGTCTCACACATGTGGTATCCCCGTACTCAGGAGAAGCAACAGAATGTATTTTGGGGTGTAATTCCACATATGCCCATGACATGTTTGAGCAATATATCATTTAGTGACAACTTTGTGCAAAAAAAATAAAAAATTGTATTTTTCCGCAACTTGTGTCAACATATAAAATATTCCATGGACTCGACATGCCTCTCAGTATATAGCTTGGGGTGTCTACTTTCCAAAATGGGGTCATTTGGGGGGGTTTTGAACTGTTCTGGCATTTTATACACAACATTAGGAAGCTTACATCCACTCTTCTAACCACTTGAAGACAAAGCCCTTTTCTTTCTCGTACATCACGGGACACAGAGCGACATAGTCATTACTAATGGGTTATATAGATACCTTCAGGTGCTGGCACTGGCAACTTCCAAAACCGGAAGTACCCTCCCCTATATAAGCCCCTCCCATCCGGGAGCACCTCAGTTTTTTGCCAGTGTCTAAGGTGTTGGCCAAGAAGTAACATGTGTTTTTCACTGAGCTTGCGTACAGGTTCTTTTGGGCCTCAGTAAGCTATTCCGGATCCGACCAAAAAAGCTTCATAGCTAAACGGTCGGTACCCGGGCCTTGCAAGAGAAGAGCAAGGTTTTGCCTGTAATGCCTCTCTTAGGAGGGCTGGACCCTGGGATCCAGAGCTCTGGTCATACCCACGACCAAGATGTTTTCTGTGCAGGGTGCTATACAGGTCCAGGGGAGTGGAATCCTTGGGAACCCGGTCCCTGAAGGTTTGATTACAATGCCTGCCGTGATGTCATGGATATGCATTAATGTCTGTCTGCCATCTTACCTTCCTCCTCATGTGTTCATCTAGAGACCAGACCTCCTTCACCTGGCTTCCTTTATAATCTCCTCCCAGCCTGACTCCACCCCAGGCCCTATCACTGAACACTATATTAACCTGTGCACTGCAAGCCTGCTTCGCTGATCAACGTGTTTGTTAGGCATTGTGTGTTTGGGTTCCTGCCTGCCGTGTGCTACGTCTGTCTCTCTGTTACGTTATTGGCTTGTCCCCGACCATCCCTGTCTGCTCGTGACCCTTGACCTTCGGCTCGTTCTTCGTTATCCTTGTCTGCTTGTGGCCCCTGACCTTCGGCTTGTTATTCGGTTCTCTCTATCGTGTGCTGCTGCTTCCCCTTATCCTACGGGGCGTGAGCTAGGAAACTCCAGGGGCCGCGACCTGGTCCCAGCCTGCAGCGTAACATCCTCACCACTAGAGGCCCTGGAGAAGACCAGCTGGGTCTTAGACTCCGCGCCCTGGGGAATCTTGGCTCTCGCTTCCGTTGGGATCCCGGTTGTGCTCCTCTGGTCCCGCTTTCCACAACCACCCAGTTTCCTATCCACAGAAGCCAGCCATAGGGTTCACTACCTCGCGGTGCACTCCTGTCCCCCTACGGTGTGCATCTGTCACCTGGCCACAGGTGACCCTGACAGTTTGATCAGCCATGAACCCGGCTGACATCCCGCTTCCCGCGGATGATCCATTGCAGGGCATAGTCCACAGACTTGAAACCCAGGAATCGAATCAGACTCAGGTGATGCGATTCCTCCAGGATCTGGCTTCTCGATTCGAGCAGCTTCAGGCCTCCTTGGGAACCCCGAATCCGCAACCTCAAGTACAACCAGCGGTGGTACCTATCGCACCAGTCGCAGCCACACACTCACTAATACTGCCAGCTCCGTTCCGTTTCTCTGGGGACTCCAAGGCCTGCAGAGGGTTTCTTAGCCAATGCACGATTCATTTTGAGCTTCAGCCTCAAAACTTTCTGTCTGATAGGGCAAAGGTAGCCTATATCATTTCCCTCCTCTCCGGTGAAGCTTTAGCCTGGGCAGCCCCTCTGTGGGAACTGAATGATCCAGTGGTTTCTAGCCTGTCTGGCTTCTTGAAACTTTTTCGGAATATCTTTGAAGAACCGGCTCGTGTCTCTTCAGCGGCCAGCGCCCTTCTACGTCTCCGCCAAGAGTCTGCTTCAGTGGGACAGTACGCCCTTAATTTCCGCATACTGTCGGCTGAGTTGAGCTGGAACAATGAGGCCTTAGTCGCAACCTTTTTGCATGGCCTTTCTGATAGAGTGAAGGATGAATTAGCAGGAAGAACCATCCCCACTGATCTGGACGGAGTTATCTCCTTGTGTAACCAGATCGATATTCGCTTTCAGGAAAGGACCCTAGAAAAGCGGCGCCAGCACTCCTTGGTCCTTAGTCAGCCTGAGCTCCCCTCTCCTCGACCCGTGGAGCATCTCCTGCCAGCTGAGGAACCCATGCAGCTGGGCAGGACCAGGCTATCCCCAGAGGAACGTGCTAGGCGCAGAAATCTAGGCCTGTGTCTCTACTGTGGGGGCAAAGGTCATTTTCGTGACACTTGCTCTCTTTGTCCAGAAAAACGTTTGGGTCCACTTCATCTGGAAAGTGGAGTATTGGACCCAGAAATATCACCTTCCCCTTCTCGTCTTCTGCTTTCTGTGTTCCTTCATGTTGGTGCTTCTTCTCATTCGGTCTCAGCATATCTGGATTCCGGAGCCGCTGGTAATTTCATGGACTGGGAAATCGCATCGTCCATGAGACTTACTCTTTTGCCCCTCACCACGCCATTGGTGGTCTTGGCGATTGATGGTACTATTCTCCCAGGGGGACCTATCCGCTTCCAGACCCTCCCTGTTAAGATGTCGGTGGGTACACTCCACCAGGAGTGGATATCCTTCCTTATCTTACCCAAGGCCTCAACGCCTATAATTTTGGGTCTCCCATGGTTACAGCTCCATTCTCCTCATGTGGACTGGACTACTGGACAGATCCTGGCTTGGGGTCCCTCCTGTTCCTCGTCCTGCCTACCCAAGGTTGCCCCCTGTGAATCTGAGCCGGTCATTCATTCCAGGTTGCATAACCATTTACATTTCTCTGTCCCTAACCACCCTTGGACGCACAGCCAGGCTAGCTTGTCTACAAGTCCTGCAGTCGCTACGTCTTGCGATGCGATTCAGGTAGTCGCTACACCTGACTCAGCTATTCACTCTGCCTCTGTACTAGTTATGCCAGTCCAGCCCATGCCCAGTGAGCCTCTCACTTTTTCTTGTTCGGGACATTCTGCTTGTCCTTCAGCTATTCAGCTTGACTCCGGCGACATGTCACCTTCTAACCAACCTGACTTCAGGGTTCCACTGACATCTGCCCAGTCTGATGGTCCTGTGCAAGATGACCAGTTCCCCTTTAAGGGTCTAGGGGACCCTCCTCAGATTCCTGTTGATCGTCTCATGCCCTTGCTTATTCCTAGAGAGCCTTTGGTCCTCAATAGATCTTCTTGTCATCTCCCTACCTCGTTTTCAGTCTCTGAGGATAATCTTAAGTACGAGGTTAGACAAGTTCTGGATTCTCGGCTCTGCAGAGGCATTCTTCAGTACCTTGTGCATTGGAGAGGTTTTGGTCCTGAGGAGGCGTCTTGGATCGCTGCATCTGATGTCGCTGCACCTCATCTGTTGAGAAGGTTTCATCAGAGATTTCCCTTTAAGCCTGGGTCCAGGCGGGGGAGGGCCCATAAGAGGGAGGGTACTGTCATGGATATGCATTAATGTCTGTCTGCCATCTTACCTTCCTCCTCATGTGTTCATCTAGAGACCAGACCTCCTTCACCTGGCTTCCTTTATAATCTCCTCCCAGCCTGACTCCACCCCAGGCCCTATCACTGAACACTATATTAACCTGTGCACTGCAAGCCTGCTTCGCTGATCAACGTGTTTGTTAGGCATTGT
The DNA here is from genome assembly GCA_029206835.1 of Rana muscosa. NCBI lineage: Eukaryota > Metazoa > Chordata > Amphibia > Anura > Ranidae > Rana > Rana muscosa. Next base: position 998,502,012 of record CM055118.1, read on the forward strand.
GTGTTTGGGTTCCTGCCTGCCGTGTGCTACGTCTGTCTCTCTGTTACGTTATTGGCTTGTCCCCGACCATCCCTGTCTGCTCGTGACCCTTGACCTTCGGCTCGTTCTTCGTTATCCTTGTCTGCTTGTGGCCCCTGACCTTCGGCTTGTTATTCGGTTCTCTCTATCGTGTGCTGCTGCTTCCCCTTATCCTACGGGGCGTGAGCTAGGAAACTCCAGGGGCCGCGACCTGGTCCCAGCCTGCAGCGTAACATCCTCACCACTAGAGGCCCTGGAGAAGACCAGCTGGGTCTTAGACTCCGCGCCCTGGGGAATCTTGGCTCTCGCTTCCGTTGGGATCCCGGTTGTGCTCCTCTGGTCCCGCTTTCCACAACCACCCAGTTTCCTATCCACAGAAGCCAGCCATAGGGTTCACTACCTCGCGGTGCACTCCTGTCCCCCTACGGTGTGCATCTGTCACCTGGCCACAGGTGACCCTGACACGTGATAGGTGAAGTTTGGGCTTCTGTGGACCAAACAGAGTCCTGCGGCGAGGAAAAGGTAAGTGGGGGCCCTCGGGAACTTGGTTCTATTGAGGGACCCCCAAGCCTATTTTGTCTTTCTGCCTGTTACCTAAGGTATTCCCGCTAATATTCTGTGTATGCCTGTTACTACTGAGAAAATGTAAAAATTTTAATAGTAGGCAAGAAAAAAAAAAAAAAAATGTAAGACCGCGGTACCTGTGTTGGACACTAGAGGCCGCTATGGTTCTTTTTCTTGTAATGTGGATTTTTTTCTTCCAGAATCAAATCCAGGCAGTTGGTATGTTCTCTGCTGGGAAGCTGTCTCCTCTGCCCTGTTGCTGCGCTCATCCATCCCCGGGCCCTGCGGCAAAGGGACCCTGGCTCCCATCTAGCTCCTTATTGTTTTCAAAAAAGGCGCCGAAGGCGCACGTGCCCGCGCGCGAGCGCGTGCACGCGCCTCTATATATAGAGGCGATCTGGAAAAAGGGGCGGAGCGGGTGGATGACGCTCAGGTGTGCGCCGCGGCGCTACTGCGCATGTGCGGGCGTCCAGCGTGTTTTAAAGCACATTATAGCTGGCTATTGAAGTGCACAGACAGAGCTAGCAACAGTATAAAGGCACACAGAGGCGGTTGATGCAGGCATCCCCTAGAAAGGCACTTTAGTAGACACCAACTGTGATATAGCAGCAATTGTGCTAGACTATTCTCAGTAAAAGTGGTGTATTACGGCTGGAATACCTCAGCTTTAGGCCTAGGAATATGCCGTCCAGAAGCTCCGGAACTGAATCTTCCAGGAAGCGAAGGGGGTCTCATCGGGCTCTGAGGATCTTGGGCATGCTTCTGCTGCACCAGTCTCCCCTGAAGTTCAGAGGTAAGTGACCGTAGAGACCCCGCAGGGGTACTTGGTACTGTGGCTGTCCTCAGTTCACCTGCTCCTGTGTATGTAACAGAGGAGGTTTTTTCCTCAGCTCTGGGAGGATTAGAGAGAGATTGTCAACATTGATCGCTGCATCCCTGTCAGGGAAAGCACGCCCGATCTCCGTCTCCTCCTTCAGAGTGCCTGTTAGCAGAGCAACAGTCCCATACAGGGATCGACCTGCCTGAAGGGGATCAGGATGAGGTTGATTCTGTCATAGAGGAATCAACAGTGGGGGAACCTTTTCTCAGCATCTCAAGCTGAAAGATTATGGGTTCAGTCTCTGACTAATCAGCATTTAAAAATGCACCTTGCGGAACCATCAACCACTACTGTATCCTCGTTGGGGTCGCTAGAAGCCCCCAGACTGTCTGTTCTTTTCCACTTCACCCTTTACTGAAAGGGCTCATTTACCAGGATTGGGAACGTCCTGAGAAAATATTTATTCCCCCAAGAGATTTCCGGTGGCCTATCCCATGGAGGATAAGTTCATTAAAAAAAAATTAAAAAAAATGGAAGGTCCCTACAGTGGACGCAGCCATCTCTTGTATGTATAAATCACTGACATGTCCAGTGGATAATGTCCAAATGTTCAAGAACCCAATAGATAAAAGATTGGAGTCCTTATGAAAGTCTGCTTCTTTCTACAGCAAGCTTGGTGACACAACCAGCAGTGAGGTCTGCTAAGCAGTGAAGGATCAGTTGAAACAGGTCTTGAGGGACTTGACAGATCAGCAGGCCTTGCCTTAGCTGATCTACCTAGAGCCTTAGGCTTTGCGGTTGACGCCATAAAGGATTCAGTCCATCAGGCCTCCCGCCTTACGCTGTCTATAGTACATATGCGTAGGCTTCTATGGCTCAAAAACTGGTCTGCTGAAGCTCCCTGTAAAGAATGGCTGGTTAGCGTCCCATTTCATGGTGAACGCTTATTCAGGGAAAACCTGGACAAATATATCCAGAAAATTTCCAGCGGTAAAAATACGCTCTTGCCGGTTAAAAACAGAGTTAGAGGTCCCTCTTTAAGAGGCCTGCTTCTCCAGTCCCTGGGGCATCGGCTGTGTAACAGTTCCGACGGCCTCCTCGGTCAATTCCCGGGGGTAAAAAACAGGGACAATAGCAGGGTAATGAGAAACCCTGGGTCAGGGGAGGTACAAAACCTCCCCCAAAGTTAAATTCATTGAAGGGTTGCCCCCACTCAGTCGGGTGGGGGGAGGACTCCAGTTGTTCGCAAGAGACCTGGCGGGACACGATCAAAACAGATAGGTGCTCTCCGCAGTATGTTTGGGATACAGTTTGGAGTTAAAAGACTCTCCTCCTTCCCATTTTTGAGGTCAAACGTGCCAAGGGATCCCCGGAAGAGAGAGTCCCTCCTGTTGGCACTAGAACAACTATTGCTCCAAGGAGTAATTATGGAGGTTCCCCTGGAAGAATGAGGGTTCGGGTTTTACTCAAACCTCTTTACAGTCCCGAAGCAAACGCAGACGGGAGGCCCATATTAATTCTAAAAGGGCTATACAAATTCCTGTATATCAGGACTTTCCGATGGAGTCGATCCGATCGGTGGCCACTGCCCTGCAAGGGGAGGATTGGTTAGCCGCGATCGACATCAAAGATGCTTATTTGCACATTCCCATCTTTCCAGTCCACCAAAAATTTCTACGCTTTGCAGTAGAAGGGCGCCATTTTCAGTTCAGAGCCTTACCCTTCGGTTTGGCCACAGCACCACGAGTGTTTACAAAAATTCTGGTCCTTTATTGGCCAATCTAAGAACACAAGGTGTAATGATAATGGCATATCTAGATGACTTGTTGCTGATAGACCACTCAGTGAAAAAACTAGACGTGGTCGTTCACAAGACAATCAAGTATCTGGAATTCACGGTTGGATTATCAACCGAGACAAGTCAGCCCTAAAAACCAGTCAAAAGTCTGGAATACTTGGGGCTAAGGTTGGATTCAGGCCAGAGAAAAATATTCTTGCCTCGAGGAAAGGTGTTGTCTTTGAAAGATTTGATCCACTTAGTGGGTACAAAAAAGACAGCCGTCCATACGCCTGTGCATGAGGCTGCTGGGAAAAATGGTGGCATCATTCGAAGCAGTACCCTACGGTCAATTCCATTCAAGGAATTTGCAAGGGGCCATACTGTCAGCCTGGAACAAAAAAGTTCAGGCCCTAAACTTACAATGTTTTTGTCCCCTTCCGTTCGCAAGAGCCTCCGTTGGTGGTTGGTTCCCCAGAATCTGGAAAAAGGGAAATCCTTCAGTCCGATTTCTTGGAAGGTGGTCACTACAGATGCCAGCCTTATAGGCTGGGGAGCAGTACTGGAGCAATGGTCTCTCCAGGGCAGATGGTCGGATGCAGAAAAGGCCCTGCCCATCAATCTCTTAGAGATACGAGCAGCCCGGTATGCCCTAGTAGCATGGACATCCAAACTCCAAGGGTTCCCTGTCAGAATTCAATCAGACAATGCCACAGCAGTGGCATATATCAATCATCAGGGGGGCACCAGGAGTCGTGCAGCCCAGAGGGAAGTAAATTACATCCTGAAATGGGCAGAAAGATATGTCCCAGCCATATCTGCGGTATTCATTCCAGGAGTGGAGAATTGGAAGGCGGACTTTCTAAGTCGCCAGCAATTATGCCCAGAGGAATGGTCCCTTCACCCCGAGGTTTTCTGGACAATATGTCAGCGGTGGGGAACATCGGATGTAGATCTTCTAGCATCCAGATTCAACGCAAAGGTGGACAGGTTTGTCTCTCGGACAAGGGATCCCCTAGCTTGCGGCTCGGATGCCCTAGTGTTCCCTTGGGATCAGTTCAAGCTGATATATGCATTCACACCGCCACAATGGTTACCTCGATTGCTCCGCAGAATCAGGGTAGAAAAGAAACCAGTGATTCTGGTGGCTCCAGCATGGCCCCGAAGAGCGTGGTACGCGGAGATTGTAAAATGTCAGTGGGGAGTCCTTGGACTCTCCCACGTCGTCCGGACCTGCTTTCGCAAGGACCGATATACCACCCTTCCTTACCAACCCTAGGTTTGACGGCCTGGCTATTGAAGCCCACATTCTAAAAAAGAGAGGGCTCTCTAATCCTGTGGTATCTACCATGATCAATGCCAGGAAGCCGGTATCCAGGCAGATCTACTATAGAATCTGGAAGGCGTACATCGCGTGGTGTGAGGCCAAGAAATGGCATCCACATAAGTACGTAATAGGTAGGAGTCTGGACTTCCTACAGTGGGCTGTAGATAGGAAGCTTGCCTTGAGTACTATCAAAGGTCAGTTTTCGGCCTTGTCAATATTTTTTCAAAGGCCCTTGGCTTCGCATTCACTAGTCAAAGCCTTTATACAAGGAGTGATGCGTATTAGTCCTCCGGTTAATATTCCCATATGTCCATGGGATCTAAACTTGGTTCTGTCGGTTCTACAGAAACAACCATTTGAACCATTACAGCATATTTCTTTGGTTCTTCTCACCAGGAAATTGATTTTTCTAGTAGCCATTTGTTCGGCTAAAAGAGTGTCGGAATTAGCAGCTATGTCCTGTAAGGAGCCATATCTGGTTATCCATAAAGACAGAGTAGTGTTACGTCCTCATCCAGCCTTTCTTCCTAAGGTGGTATCAAGGTTTTCATTTGAACCAAGATGTGGTTCTTCCTTCTTTTTTCCCCAAACCTAGTTCGGTAGAGGAAAAGTTATTGCATTCTTTGGATGTAGTAAGAGCAGTTAAAGCTTATCTAAAAGCCACTGCTCAGATTCGCAGAACGGATACTTTGTTTATTCTGCCGGAAGGCCCCAGAAAGGGTCAGGCAGCGTCAAAATCTACTTTAGCCAAGTGGATTCAACAGGTCATTATGCAAGCCTATGGCTTAAGAAGGAGACCGCCTCCGTTCAAAGTTAGAGCGCACTCCACGAGAGCAGTTGGAACTTCATGGGCAGCGCATCACCAGGCCTCCCTGGCTCAAATCTGTAAGGCCGCAACATGGTCTTCAGTACACACGTTTACTAGGTTCTACCGGGTGGACGTTAGAAGTCAGGAGGATGTCGCCTTTGGGCGCAGTGTGTTGCAGGCCGCAAAAGATCCTCATGTCTGATAGCGCTCAGCTTATGTATGGTGTATCCCCCCCCCTCGTTGGGCATTGCTTTAGGACATCCCATTAGTAATGACTATGTCGCTCTGTGTCCCGTGATGTACGAGAAAGAAAATAGGATTTTTATAACAGCTTACCTGTAAAATCCTTTTCTTGGAGTACATCACGGGACACAGAGCTCCCACCCCTCTTTAGGGACACTTATTGCTTTGCTACAAAACTGAGGTGCTCCCGGATGGGAGGGGCTTATATAGGGGAGGGTACTTCCGGTTTTGGAAGTTGCCAGTGCCAGCACCTGAAGGTATCTATATAACCCATTAGTAATGACTATGTCGCTCTGTGTCCCGTGATTAGTGATGAGCCGAACACCCCCGGGTTCGGTTCGCACCAGAACCCGCGAACGGACCGAAAGTTCGTACGAACATTAGAACCCTATTAAATACAATGGATGCGAACGTTCGAATTCTAAAGTGCTAATTATAACAACTATTATGCATTGTGACAGCAGGAAGGTAAAGTCACCTGGTTGCATCCAGGGGGATAGATATATTTCGCCCAGATTCAGGCTTTACGCCGACTTATACAACTAGGTAGAGAGTTAATGAAGCCCAGCTGAGACTAGTGGGCTCATTGATGACTCATACCTCTAGGGAGAGGGCTGGGCGTCGTGCAGACAGGGAGTTGATGAGACCAGCTGAACCTTGTCAGCTCATTTAGGCCTCTATAAGAACTCCCAGCTTCATTAGATGTGAGCTCATGCCTGGAACCAGACCTGTGTGGACTGTCTAGGGAGAGTGAACCCCTGTGCGGTGAGAAAAAGCCTGTGTGGCTATTTGCTTGGACATTTAAAACCAGGGACTTAGGGACTGGGACAGCACTAGGCTGATCCCAGTTGTTAGTTAGGAAACCTGTATGTTTAGTCAGAGGTCAACTTGACCAGGATTTATTTTGGTTATGTTTCTTTTGCTTTGCTGTGTTTTGTCACTGTAAATAGAAAATAAACCGCACCTTTTTGATTTTGAAAACCACAACCTCCGTTTGCTGGGCCTGTTTTGGGTGGGGAGCCCATCCCGGGGGTCACACACACCCGCTGCCGAGCTAACCCCCTCACAGTTGGTGGAGAACCAGTGGCAGTTTTTTTTAAGCCAGCATGGAGGAGATACTGAAACAGCTGGCTCTAGCAAATGCCAATCAACAGCAGACAAATGCAGGTTTGCAAAGGAGCCTTGCAGCCCAGCAGCAGACAAACGCAACTTTGCAACAGAGTCTGGAGGCTCAGCAACGAGCCCAGCAGCAATCGGAGGCCCGCTTCATAGACCTGTTGCAGAAGCAAGAGCAGAGACTACAACAACAGATGGAAGCAGTAATGCAGCAACGTCCGCAGACCAGTGAGGAAAGCCGTCCCACTAATACCCCGTCCTTTGGGGTGAGTCGTTTATTGACAAAAATGACTGGAGAGGATGATCCAGAGGTATTTTTGACCACATTTGAAAGGACCGCTGAAAGAGAAAAGTGGCCTGAGGAGCAGTGGGCTGGACTGGTGGCTCCTCTGTTAACTGGTGAATCGCAGAAAGCTTACTATGACCTAGAGCCTAACCAAGCAAAAGACTATGTGATGCTAAAAGCTGAAATATTGGCAAGGCTGGGTGTCACCCAGGCTGTCCGGGCTCAGCGTGTGCATAACTGGACTTTCCAGCTTGGAAAACCCCCCAGGTCTCAAATGTATGATTTCATTCACCTGAGCAGAAAGTGGCTACAGCCAGAGACTTTCTCCGCACCAAAGATTGTGGAACGTGTTGTAATGGATCGGTTTTTGAGAGCTCTTCCTACTGCCATCCAAAAGTGGGTAAGCCATGGAGACCCAGAGACGGCCGATGGTCTTGTGGATCGTGTGGAGAGATACTTGGCTACAGAGAACCTGACGGCCTCTTCCAGAGACACTCGGACTTTCCACCCTAGGACCAGACCATCCCCAGGGGCGGATAAGAGGATTCCAAGGGGTAAGGGTGGAGAGAGTGAGAGGGTGGGAGCTCTACCCCAAGTTTGGCGAGAACAGCCTGGGAAATCAGCGGCTCAAGAGGCGGCAAGAAGGATCGTTTGCTACCGCTGCCGGCAAGCGGGACATATTGCAGCCAATTGCCCGGTTGTGGAGGAACCCATGCAGTGTGACTTTCTGACGGGCAGACGTCAGTCGCTGTGTGCGACAGTCGCATGCACTGCCATTCGAGGAACTGAGAAACATTTATGCAAAATGTGTGTTAATGGTAGAAATGTTGTGGTATTGCTGGATTCAGGTAGCCTTGTGACCCTGATAAAGGCTGAGTTAGTTAAAACAGAGGTCTCTGGGAATAGCAAGGTAGCTGTTATTTGTGTGCATGGGGACACCCGAGAGTATCCAGTGACTACAGTGTGTTTCGAGACCCCCAAAGGTACCCTCTCTCATCCAGTGGGCTTAGTATCTCAGTTACCGTATGACGCCATTGTGGGAAGGGATTTTCCGAAGTTCTGGGAACTGTGGGATGATCCTGAGCCCCTCACTGGTGCCCCTATGTACCAGGAATGTGATAGCCAGAACTCCCCTGAGAGTGGTGAGGACTCTCCGGAATTTCCCTTATCAGTATTGGCAGGGGAGACTCAAGAAACTGGAGAGGAGCCCACCTCCTCAGACGAAAACCTACCGTCTGTGGAGTTTTCTGATCTTGAGGTTCACAGGGAAAACTTTGCCACAGAACAGTTGAAAGACCCCGCCCTAATAAAGGCACGGGAAAACGTAGTGAAAATAGATGGCGAGTTAGTGAACCCAGATAATACCTGCACTTACCCATACTTCAGCGTAGAGAAGGACCTACTGTATCGGGTGGCAAAAAGGGCAGAAGAAACTGTTGAGCAGCTTGTGGTGCCCAAACCTTACAGGAAGTTGGTGTTGGAGTTGGCCCATGGGCACATTCTTGGAGGTCATCTGGGGACAGAGAAAACCCGAGAGAGGGTATTACAGAGATTCTATTGGCCGGGGGTGATGAAGGACGTAGAAAATTATTGTTCCTCCTGCCCTGTGTGTCAGAGGTTGGCCCCGATGCCACATTTCCGTAGCCCGCTGGTCCCTCTACCCATCATTGAGGTCCCGTTTGAGAGGATCGCCATGGATTTGGTAGGTCCTATAATCAAGTCCGCTAGGGGGCACCAGTACATATTAGTTATAATGGACTATGCCACCCGTTATCCAGAAGCGATCCCTCTCCGAAATACCTCGGCCAAAACCATAGCCAAAGAGCTATCTCTTGTTTTTAGCCGGGTGGGTATTTGTAAAGAACTGCTTACGGACCAAGGTACACCCTTTATGTCCCGGGTTATGAAAGAGCTGTGTAAATTGTTCAAAGTGACGCAATTGCGTACGTCTGTGTATCACCCCCAAACCGATGGGCTGGTTGAAAGATTCAACAAAACCCTAAAACAAATGTTGAAGAAAGTGGTGGATAGAGATGGAAAGGATTGGGACTGTTTACTTCCTTATTTGATGTTTGCTATTAGGGAGGTGCCCCAATCCTCTACGGGATTCTCCCCCTTTGAGTTACTGTATGGGAGACACCCAAGAGGGCTGTTGGATATTGCCAAGGAAACTTGGGAAAGTGAGAGTTCTCCCCACAGGAGTGTGATTGAGCATGTCGCCCTGATGCAAGATCGAATTGCACAGGTAATGCCCATCGTGAAGGAACATTTGGCCCAAGCGCAGTTGGCACAGCAGAGAGTGTACAACCGTGGAGCCAAGACCCGTACCTTTTCCCCGGGGGATAGGATATTGGTACTTATCCCTACGGTTGAAAGTAAATTCCTTGCCAAATGGCAAGGCCCCTACGAGATAATGGAAAAAGTGAGCGAAGTGAATTACAAGGTCAGACAACCAGGAAGGCGAAAGCCCGAACAGATCTATCACGTTAATCTGTTGAAAGCCTGGAGGGATAGAGAGTCCCTAGTCGCAGACACTTGGTCACCAGCTCAAACTGGTTGCGTGATTCCTGAGGTTGGAATAGCAGCCACCTTGTCACAACCCCAACAACAGGAGGTTAAGGAGTTTGTGCTTCGCAACAAGGAGGTATTCTCTGAGCTGCCGGGACAAACATCTGGGGTAGAGCATGACATCATTACCCCGCCCGGTGAAAGGGTGAAGTTAAAACCCTATCGGATCCCAGAGGCTCGACGGGAGGCAATACGGGAGGAAGTACAGAAAATGCTGAACTTAGGGGTGATAGAGGAGTCCCAAAGTGATTGGTCTAGTCCCATCGTGTTGGTGCCTAAACCGGATGGGAGCTGGCGATTTTGTAACGATTTTCGTCAGTTGAACAAAGTTACAAAATTTGACACCTACCCCATGCCACGTATAGATGAGTTGATCGACCGGCTGGGAACAGCCCGATACATGACGACTCTTGACCTCACAAAAGGGTATTGGCAAATCCCCCTGGCCAAGTCGGCCAAAGAGAAAACCGCATTTGTAACCCCAGACGGGGCGTTCCAATATAACAGAATGCCGTTCGGGTTACAGAATGCGCCGGCCACATTCCAGCGGAAAATGGACCAGATGCTGAGGCCCCATCGGAAGTATGCTGCGGCTTACCTGGATGACGTAATTGTCCATAGCACAGATTGGGCCTCACATCTGCCAAAAGTGCAAGCAGTCCTGGACTCTGTTCGGGAAGCGGGGTTTACGGCTAACCCCAAGAAGTGTACCATTGGGCAGGAGGAGGCCAAATATCTTGGGTACACCATTGGGAGGGGAGTAATAAAACCCCAACTCAACAAAGTCGAGGCCATCCAGAGTTGGCCACGTCCCAACAGCAAGAAGCAGGTACGAGCCTTTCTGGGAATCGCTGGGTATTATCGGCGATTCATTCCCCACTTTGCTTCTAAGGCTGTGCCCCTAACCAACCTGACGAAGGGGAAAGGGTCGGTCATGATTAAATGGACCCCCGAGGCTGAGGCAGCATTCCAATTCTTGAAACAAGCCTTATGTAGCCAGCCAGTGTTGTACTCACCCGACTTCTCTAAAGACTTTGTCGTACAAAGTGATGCGTCAGATGTGGGGTTAGGAGCAGTATTGTCCCAGGTCTGGAACGGGGAAGAGCACCCAATCATTTACCTCAGCAGGAAGTTGAAGTCCCATGAGGTAAATTACGCCACCGTTGAAAAGGAGTGTTTAGCGGTGAAGTGGGCTCTAGATTCCCTTCGGTACTACCTGCTAGGTAGGCACTTTGACATGGTTACGGATCACGCTCCGTTAAAGTGGATGGCTCAAAACAAGGAAACAAATAGAAGAGTGAATAGGTGGTTCCTGGCCCTCCAGGAATTCAACTTCACAGTAAAGCATCGCCCTGGCGTTCAAATGGGGAATGTGGATGCTTTGTCTCGAGTACATGAATGCCTGATTGCTGGTGTTCCAACCCCGAGGTTAAAACAAGAGGGGGGGGTATGTGACAGCAGGAAGGTAAAGTCACCTGGTTGCATCCAGGGGGGTAGATATATTTCGCCCAGATTCAGGCTTTACGCCGACTTATACAACTAGGTAGAGAGTTAATGAAGCCCAGCTGAGACTAGTGGGCTCATTGATGACTCATACCTCTAGGGAGAGGGCTGGGCGTCGTGCAGACAGGGAGTTGATGAGACCAGCTGAACCTTGTCAGCTCATTTAGGCCTCTATAAGAACTCCCAGCTTCATTAGATGTGAGCTCATGCCTGGAACCAGACCTGTGTGGACTGTCTAGGGAGAGTGAACCCCTGTGCGGTGAGAAAAAGCCTGTGTGGCTATTTGCTTGGACATTTAAAACCAGGGACTTAGGGACTGGGACAGCACTAGGCTGATCCCAGTTGTTAGTTGGGAAACCTGTATGTTTAGTCAGAGGTCAACTTGACCAGGATTTATTTTGGTTATGTTTCTTTTGCTTTGCTGTGTTTTGTCACTGTAAATAGAAAATAAACCGCACCTTTTTGATTTTGAAAACCACAACCTCCGTTTGCTGGGCCTGTTTTGGGTGGGGAGCCCATCCCGGGGGTCACACACACCCGCTGCCGAGCTAACCCCCTCACAGCATGTTATTGTCCTAAAAAGGGTTTGGGAACCCGGGTTCTGCACCAGGGGACATGTATCAATGCAAAAAGAAGTTTTAAAAACGGTCGTTTTTCGGGAGCAGTCATTTTAATGATGCATAAAGTGAAAAAAAAAAAGTCAAATATTCCTTTAAATATCGTACCTGGGGGGTGTCTAAAGTATGCCTGTGAAGTGCCACGTGTTTCCCGTGTTTAGAACTGTCCCTGCACAAAATGACACTTCTAAAGGAAAAAAAAGCCATTTAAAACTGCTTGCGGCTTTAATGTAATGTCTGGTCCCGGTAATATGGATGAAAATCTTTAAGAAAAATGGCATAGCTACCCCATGACCCCCCCCCCTACCCCAGCCCATTACCAGCCCCTTTGGGTCTTGTATGGATATTAAGGGGAACCCCGCACATAAAATAAAAAAGGCCCTATATACTCTGAACAGCCGTATACAGGCGGTGCATACAAGACAGGGACTGTAGGTTTGTTCTTATGTAGAATGTGTTTGTAATTTTGAACAGGTACATTGTTGAAGTGTAGCTCCAGCCCAAAAATCTATTTTTAAACTTTTTGGAAAACATAGGTAAGGGTTATCACCCCTGTAACATTTGTTTTGCTGTCTGTGCCCCTGTTCAGAACATTTCACCTCACTTTCCGTCCCAATGACAACTGTTTTTGAAATGTGGTGTTTTTCTTGAAACAAGGATTGCTGATAAAGCATCAGTACAGAGGAGACACCTTTCTCCCATATTTATTCTTACAGGAGAGAATTTTCCTTCCTAGGGGTAGATTTCCTCTCACTTCCTGTTGTCTTCTTGCGTTTGCAAGTAGGAGTCGTTTGTAAGTTGGATGTTTGAAAGTAGGGACCTGCCGTATATACTCTGCAGAAATAGGCCCCTTAGTTGTTGGTGTTGGCACAACACTGTAAGCACTCACAGTTACTCTTGGTTGGTGCTGGAACGCCCTGCTGTCAACTATTATATCAGGAATTTTAATTACAGATAATTGTTGAACAGTGGTAGTAAAAATTGGGGCTTTGATGGTGGTGCTGGTGCCACAACACTGTAAGCCCTGACAGTTACTCTTGGTGGGTGCAGCAATGGGCCCTGCTGTGAATTATTAGATCAAGAATTGTAATTGCATGCCCCTGTTGAACAGGGGCTGAAAAATTGGGCCTTTCGTGGTGGTGGTGGTGGTGGTGGTGTTGCCACAACACTGTAAGCCCTCAGACTTACTCTTGGTGGGTGCAGGAATGGGCCCTGCTGTGAATTATTAGATCAAGAATTGTAATTACATGCCCCTTTTGAACAGGGGCTGAAAAATTGGGCCTTTCGTGGTGGTGGTGGTGGTGGCGTTGCCACAACACTGTAAGCCCTCAGACTTACTCTTGGTGGGTGCAGGAATGGGCCCTGCTGTGAATTATTACATCAAGAATTGTAATTGCATGCCCCTGTTGAACAGGGGCTGAAAAATTGGGCCTTAGGCACTGGTGGCACAACACTACAACCCCTCACAGATACTGTACTTGGAGCACAGCAATGAGCCCTGTTGCAAAGTATTGCTTCAAAAATTGTAATGACACGCCCCTGTTAAACAGGGGCTGAAAAATTGGGCCTTAGGCACTGGTGGCACAACACTACAACCCCTCACAGATACTGTACTTGGAGCACAGCAATGAGCCCTGTTGCAAAGTATTGCTTCAAAAATTGTAATGACACGCCCCTGTTAAACAGGGGCTGAAAAATTGGGCCTTAGGCACTGGTGGCACAACACTACAACCCCTCACAGATACTGTACTTGGAGCACAGCAATGAGCCCTGTTGCAAAGTATTGCTTCAAAAATTGTAATGACACGCCCCTGTTAAACAGGGGCTGAAAAATTGGGCCTTAGGCACTGGTGGCACAACACTACAACCCCTCACAGATACTGTACTTGGAGCACAGCAATGAGCCCTGTTGCAAAGTATTGCTTCAAAAATTGTAATCACACGCCCCTGTTAAACAGGGGCTGAAAAATTGGGCCTTAGGCACTGGTGCCACAACACTCCAACCCCTCACAGATACTGTACTTGGAGCACAGCAATGAGCCCTATGGCAAATTATTGCTAAAAAAATTGTAAGTACACGCCCCTGTAAAACAGGGGCTGAAAAATTGGGCCTTAGCCACTGGTGGCGGCACCCATAAACAAAAATGATCTTCCAAGCTATCATCATCAATCGTATCATTGAGGACTCGGAGGAGGAGGATAGCCAGTCAACATAACAGCACAGGCACTCAGCATCAGCATCAGTCTTGAAGGGATGTGACATGTTAAAATCAATTAGTCTGTTATATCAGCATCAGGTGTGTGGTAGCTGGTGGTGATCCAAGACTGGTTCATCTTGATGAAAGTCAGTCGATCAACCGAGTCGGTGGACAGGCGCACCCTGTGATCCGTGACAAATCCTCCAGCAGCACTGAATGTGCGTTCCGAAAGAACGCTGGATGCAGGACAGGCCAGTAGCTCAATTGCATACTGTGCAAGCTCTGGCCAGTGATCCATCCTCAAGACCCAGTAAGCCAGAGGATTTTCGGTGGGGAAGGTGTCCAAGTCTGACCTTACCCCTAGATATTCCTGCACCATGTTTATCAGACGCTGGCGATGGTTGCTGGAACCGATCATACTTTGGGGCTGCGGACTAAAGAATTGTCTGAACGCATCGGTCAGACGGCCACCTTCCCCACCGCTCCTTCTTTGACTGGCCGAAGCCTCAGCAACTCGTTGTCCAGGACCAGGAGTTTGTAACCTCCCAGTCTCTGGGAACACGTTGCACAGACCTTTCTGCAAGGCCTCCCGGAGTTGTCTCATCCTCTGCTCCCTCTGCGACGGTAACATAAGGTCCGCAACCTTACCCTTGTACCGTGGATCAAGGAGAGTGGCCAGCCAGTAATGGTCCCTCTCCTTGATCCGAAGAATACGAGGATCCTTCCGCAGACTTTGCAGGATCAGGGAGGCCATGCAGCGTAGGTTTGCTGAGGCATTCGCTCCGGAGTCCTCTGGGTCACTAAGGACGACATGATCCGCAGCCACCTCCTCCCAGCCACGTACAAGTCCACTGGTTTCTTGGGACTGTAAATCATCCCTAAAAGACTGCTGCTGATGATGCTGAGTGCCAGCCTCCACCTCCATGCTGACACAATCCTCCTCCTCCTCCTCCTCCTCCTCCTCCTCTTCCTGTGCGATGGGTGGGACAGAAGGAACACTGTCTGGGTAAAGGGGGCCTTGAGAGGCAAGGAAGTCCTCCTCTTCCTGCCTCTGTTCTGCCTCAAGTGCCCTGTCCATTATTCCACGCAGCGTGTGCTCCAACAGGTGGACAAGAGGTACAGTGTCACTGATGCATGCACTGTCACTGCTCACCATCCTCGTGGCCTCCTCAAATGGTGCCAGGACAGTGCATGCATCCCTGATCATGCCCCACTGGCGTGGAGAAAAAAAACCAAGCTCCCCTGACCCTGTCCTGGTGCCGTAGATGCACAGGTACTCATTGATGGCCCTCTGCTGCATGTGCAGCCGCTGCAGCATGGCCAACGTTGAGTTCCACCTGGTGGGCATGTCACATATAAGGCGGTTCTTGGGCAGGTTCAACTCCTTTTGCAGCTCAGCCAGGCGAGCACTGGCATTATAAGATCTGCGGAAATGCACACAGACTTTCCTGGCCTGCCTCAGGACATCCTGTAAGCCCGGGTACCTGCCCAAGAACCGCTGCACCACCAGGTTAAGGACGTGAGCCACACAGGGCACATGGGTCAGTTGTCCCTGTCGAAGGGCGGAGAGGAGGTTGGTGCCATTGTCGCAAACCACCATTCCTGGCTTAAGCTGGCGTGGCGTCAACCACCTCTCGGCCTGGCCCTGCAGAGCAGACAGGACCTCTGCCCCAGTGTGGCTTCTGTCCCCCAAACACACCAGCGCAAGCACGGCATGGCATCTTTTTGCCTGCGTACTTGCGTAGCCCCGTGAACGGCTACGGAGCACCGCTGGTTCATAGGACAAACCACAGGAAGAGGCCATGGAGGAAGAAGAAGAGGAGGGGGTGGAGGAGAGAGGTGTGTCACAACCAGTAGTAGCATTTTGGAGGCGTGGCGGTGGGACAACCTCCAACACTACTGCACCTTGTCCTGCATCCTTCCCAGCTGCCAAAAGAGTGACCCAATGGGCCGTGAAAGAAAGGTAACGTCCCTGTCCATGCCTGCTGGACCATGAGTCAGCGGTAATATGCACCTTACCGCTGACCGCCCTGTCCAGCGAGGCCAAGACATTGCCTTCCACATGCCGGTAGAGAGCCGGAATAGCCTTCCGTGAGAAAAAGTGGCGTTTGGGAACCTGCCACTGAGGAACCGCACATTGCACAAACTCACGGAAGGGGGCCGAGTCTACCAACTGAAAAGGCAGCAGTTGAAGCGCTAGCAATTTAGCCAAGCTAGCATTCAACCGCTGGGCATGTGGATGGCTGGGAGTGAACTTCTTTCGACGGTCCAGCAGCTGGGGCAGGGAAATTTGCCTGCTAGAATCGGACGTCGGTGTACTGCTAGCAGAGTGGCCGCAAGTACTTGGCTGTGACACACCTAATTCTACACCTTCATTCCTCTCAGTGCATGTTTCAGAGAGGACTGAAGTTATAGTGGGGTTGGAGATCCCAGCTGATGCGGTGCAAGGAGAGGTCCGCTTTGTTCTTTGGTGTGGGTCTTTGAGGTAGGCTTGCCAACGAGCTGCATGGCAGGTCAACATATGTCTGGTCAGGCATGTGGTACCCAAGCGGCTGATGTTTTGGCCACGCGATATACGCTTGAGACATATGTTGCAAACAGCAGCTGTGCGATCTGATGCACTAGCCTCAAAAAAGGCCCACACCAAGGAACTTTTTGAATGACGGGCAGAGGCAGCGCCCTGCACAGGCGGAGCTCTGCGGTGTGATTCCGTCGGTGTACTGCCCTTACGCTGGCCACCAAAGGGCATCCTGCCTCGTTGGAGATGTGCCTCCTCCTCATCCTCCTCCTCCTCCTCTCTCCTATTAGGCACCCACGTGGAGTCAGTGACCTCATCATCCCCTCCCTCCTCATCACTGGAGCCAATCTGGCAGTATGCTGCAGCTGCTGGAACATGACTGCCAGATTGGTGTCCTTCTTGAGCATCCCCTCTGTCTGCTCTCACCCTACTGCCTTCCTGTAGCTGGGTTTCATCATCAGACCCTTCGAAACGCTGGGCATCCTCCTGGAGCATGTACCCAACACTGTGCTCAAACAGTTCGGGGGACTCCTCAGGAGGAGGACATGATGGGTCTAGGGAAGGAGTGACTGATGATGAGTCTGACATTGATACCAGGGAAGAGGACGCTTTGGCAGCTGCTTTGCCAGTACCCTGAGCCTGGGTGAGAGAGGATGAGGAGGAGGAGGAGGGCTTGGTCATCCACTCTACCAAGTCTTCGGCATGATGTGGCTCAACATGTCCAGCTGCCGAAAAGAAGGACAAGCGTGTCCCATGGCCAT
The DNA here is from genome assembly GCA_029206835.1 of Rana muscosa. NCBI lineage: Eukaryota > Metazoa > Chordata > Amphibia > Anura > Ranidae > Rana > Rana muscosa. The sequence goes on from CM055118.1 coordinate 998,519,136, forward strand.
GTGCTGATGACAATGCACCGCGTCCACGACCAGCACTGTTGCCCCCAGACACAGAGCCTGCTTGCCCTCTTTTATTGCCTCCTGACTGTCTGCCTCTCCTTGTTTGCCTTCCAGACATTCTAATAGATGGCCTGCAGGGAGATGGGGAAAAAAGCAATAAGGGCTACCTTCAGGTGTCCTTCTCTGTCCCTTTACTTAAGGATTTCTAAATATGGTTGAGGATGATTGCTTTTGCACAGAATAGCACACCGACAATTTCCCTGACTGTCCAAAAAACAAGGATTTCAAAGATGGTTGATGAGGAATGCTTTAGCACACTATAGCACAAGGAGAATTCCCCTCACTTTCCTTCTTTGTCCCTAGAAACAAGGACTCGCACAGTGAAAGAAACTGACACTCTCCCTACCTACAGTTTTCTGTCCCTAGAAAAAATGTTTTTTTTAAGCACACTATAGCACAAGGAGAATTCACTCACTGTCCTTCCCTGTCCCTAGAAACAAGGACTTGCACAGTGAAAGAAACTGACACTCTCCCTACCTAGAGTTTTCTGTCCCTAGAAAAAATGTTTTTTTTAAGCACACTATAGCACAAGGAGAATTCACTCACTGTCCTTCCCTGTCCCTAGAAACAAGGACTTGCACAGTGAAAGAAACTGACACTCTCCCTACCTACAGTTTTCTGTCCCTAGAAAAAATGTTTTTTTAAACACACTATAGCACAAGGAGAATTCACTCACTGTCCTTCCCTGTCCCTAGAAACAAGGACTTGCACAGTGAAAGAAACTGACACTCTCCCTACCTAGAGTTTTCTGTCCCTAGAAAAAATGTTTTTTTTAAGCACACTATAGCACAAGGAGAATTCACTCACTGTCCTTCCCTGTCCCTAGAAACAAGGACTTGCACAGTGAAAGAAACTGACACTCTCCCTACCTAGAGTTTTCTGTCCCTAGAAAAAATGTTTTTTTTAAGCACACTATAGCACAAGGAGAATTCACTCACTGTCCTTCCCTGTCCCTAGAAACAAGGACTTGCACAGTGAAAGAAACTGACACTCTCCCTACCTAGAGTTTTCTGTCCCTAGAAAAAATGTTTTTTTTAAGCACACTATAGCACAAGGAGAATTCACTCACTGTCCTTCCCTGTCCCTAGAAACAAGGACTTGCACAGTGAAAGAAACTGACACTCTCCCTACCTACAGTTTTCTGTCCCTAGAAAAAATGTTTTTTTTAAGCACACTATAGCACAAGGAGAATTCACTCACTGTCCTTCCCTGTCCCTAGAAACAAGGACTTGCACAGTGAAAGAAACTGACACTCTCCCTACCTAGAGTTTTCTGTCCCTAGAAAAATTTTTTTTTTAAGCACACTATAGCACAAGGAGAATTCACTCACTGTCCTTCCCTGTCCCTAGAAACAAGGACTTGCACAGTGAAAGAAACTGACACTCTCCCTACCTACAGTTTTCTGTCCCTAGAAAAAATGTTTTTTTTAAGCACACTATAGCACAAGGAGAATTCACTCACTGTCCTTCCCTGTCCCTAGAAACAAGGACTTGCACAGTGAAAGAAACTGACACTCTCCCTACCTAGAGTTTTCTGTCCCTAGAAAAAATGTTTTTTTTAAGCACACTATAGCACAAGGAGAATTCACTCACTGTCCTTCCCTGTCCCTAGAAACAAGGACTTGCACAGTGAAAGAAACTGACACTCTCCCTACCTACAGTTTTCTGTCCCTAGAAAAAATGTTTTTTTAAACACACTATAGCACAAGGAGAATTCACTCACTGTCCTTCCCTGTCCCTAGAAACAAGGACTTGCACAGTGAAAGAAACTGACACTCTCCCTACCTAGAGTTTTCTGTCCCTAGAAAAAATGTTTTTTTTAAGCACACTATAGCACAAGGAGAATTCACTCACTGTCCTTCCCTGTCCCTAGAAACAAGGACTTGCACAGTGAAAGAAACTGACACTCTCCCTACCTAGAGTTTTCTGTCCCTAGAAAAAATGTTTTTTTTAAGCACACTATAGCACAAGGAGAATTCACTCACTGTCCTTCCCTGTCCCTAGAAACAAGGACTTGCACAGTGAAAGAAACTGACACTCTCCCTACCTACAGTTTTCTGTCCCTAGAAAAAATGTTTTTTTAAACACACTATAGCACAAGGAGAATTCACTCACTGTCCTTCCCTGTCCCTAGAAACAAGGACTTGCACAGTGAAAGAAACTGACACTCTCCCTACCTAGAGTTTTCTGTCCCTAGAAAAAATGTTTTTTTTAAGCACACTATAGCACAAGGAGAATTCACTCACTGTCCTTCCCTGTCCCTAGAAACAAGGACTTGCACAGTGAAAGAAACTGACACTCTCCCTACCTAGAGTTTTCTGTCCCTAGAAAAAATGTTTTTTTTAAGCACACTATAGCACAAGGAGAATTCACTCACTGTCCTTCCCTGTCCCTAGAAACAAGGACTTGCACAGTGAAAGAAACTGACACTCTCCCTACCTACAGTTTTCTGTCCCTAGAAAAAATGTTTTTTTTAAGCACACTATAGCACAAGGAGAATTCACTCACTGTCCTTCCCTGTCCCTAGAAACAAGGACTTGCACAGTGAAAGAAACTGACACTCTCCCTACCTAGAGTTTTCTGTCCCTAGAAAAAAATGTTTTTTTTTAAGCACACTATAGCACAAGGAGAATTCACTCACTGTCCTTCCCTGTCCCTAGAAACAAGGACTTGCACAGTGAAAGAAACTGACACTCTCCCTACCTAGAGTTTTCTGTCCCTAGAAAAAATGTTTTTTTAAAGCACACTATAGCACAAGGAGAATTCACTCACTGTCCTTCCCTGTCCCTAGAAACAAGGACTTGCACAGTGAAAGAAACTGACACTCTCCCTACCTAGAGTTTTCTGTCCCTAGAAAAAATGTTTTTTTTAAGCACACTATAGCACAAGGAGAATTCACTCACTGTCCTTCCCTGTCCCTAGAAACAAGGACTTGCACAGTGAAAGAAACTGACACTCTCCCTACTGTGAGGGGGTTAGCTCGGCAGCGGGTGTGTGTGACCCCCGGGATGGGCTCCCCACACAAAAACAGGCCCAGCAGACGGAGGTTGTGGTTTTCAAAGTCAAAAAGGTGCGGTTTATTTTCTATTTACAGTGACAAAAACACAGCAAGGCAAAAGAAACATAAACAAAATAAATCCTGGTCAACTTGACCTCTGACTAAACATACAGGTTTCCTAACTAACAACTGGGATCAGCCTAGTGCTGTCCTAGTCCCTAAGTCCCTGGTTTTAAATGTCCAAGCAAATAGCCACACAGGCTTTGTCTCACCGCACAGGGGTTCACTCTCCCTAGACAGTCCACACAGGTCTGCTTCCAGGCATGAGCTAACATCTAATGAAGCTGGGAGTTTTTATAGAGGCCTTAAACGAGCTGACAAGCCTCAGCTGGGCTTATACAACTCTCCACCTAGTTGTATAAGTCGGCGTAAAGCCTGAATCTGGGCGAAATATATCTACCCCCCTGGATGCAACCAGGTGACTTTACCTTCCTGCTGTCACATACCCCCCCCTCTTGTTTTAACCTCGGGGTTGGAACACCAGCAATCAGGCATTCATGTACTCGAGACAAAGCATCCACATTCCCCATTTGAACGCCAGGGCGATGCTTTACTGTGAAGTTGAATTCCTGGAGGGCCAGGAACCACCTATTCACTCTTCTATTTGTTTCCTTGTTTTGAGCCATCCACTTTAACGGAGCGTGATCCGTAACCATGTCAAAGTGCCTACCTAGCAGGTAGTACCGAAGGGAATCTAGAGCCCACTTCACCGCTAAACACTCCTTTTCAACGGTGGCGTAATTTACCTCATGGGACTTCAACTTCCTGCTGAGGTAAATGACTGGGTGCTCTTCCCCGTTCCAGACCTGGGACAATACTGCTCCTAACCCCACATCTGACGCATCACTTTGTACGACAAAGTCTTTAGAGAAGTCGGGTGAGTACAACACTGGCTGGCTACATAAGGCTTGTTTCAAGAATTGGAATGCTGCCTCAGCCTCGGGGGTCCATTTAATCATGACCGACCCTTTCCCCTTCGTCAGGTTGGTTAGGGGCACAGCCTTAGAAGCAAAGTGGGGAATGAATCGCCGATAATACCCAGCGATTCCCAGAAAGGCTCGTACCTGCTTCTTGCTGTTGGGACGTGGCCAACTCTGGATGGCCTCGACTTTGTTGAGTTGGGGTTTTATTACTCCCCTCCCAATGGTGTACCCAAGATATTTGGCCTCCTCCTGCCCAATGGTACACTTCTTGGGGTTAGCCGTAAACCCTGCTTCCCGAACAGAGTCCAGGACTGCTTGCACTTTTGGCAGATGTGAGGCCCAATCTGTGCTATGGACAATTATGTCATCCAGGTAAGCCGCAGCATACTTCCGATGGGGCCTCAGCATCTGGTCCATTTTCCGCTGGAATGTGGCCGGCGCATTCTGTAACCCGAACGGCATTCTTTTATATTGGAACGCCCCGTCTGGGGTTACAAATGCGGTTTTCTCTTTGGCCGACTTGGCCAGGGGGATTTGCCAATACCCTTTTGTGAGGTCAAGAGTCGTCATGTATCGGGCTGTTCCCAGCCGGTCGATCAACTCATCTATACGTGGCATGGGGTAGGTGTCAAATTTTGTAACTTTGTTCAACTGACGAAAATCGTTACAAAATCGCCAGCTCCCATCCGGTTTAGGCACCAACACAATGGGACTAGACCAATCACTTTGGGACTCCTCTATCACCCCTAAGTTCAGCATTTTCTGTACTTCCTCCCGTATTGCCTCCCGTCGGGCCTCTGGGATCCGATAGGGTTTTAACTTCACCCTTTCACCGGGCGGGGTAATAATGTCATGCTCTACCCCAGATGTTTGTCCCGGCAGCTCAGAGAATACCTCCTTGTTGCGAAGCACAAACTCCTTAACCTCCTGTTGTTGGGGTTGTGACAAGGTGGCTGCGATTCCAACCTCAGGAATCACGCAACCAGTTTGAGCTGGTGACCAAGTGTCTGCGACTAGGGACTCTCTATCCCTCCAGGCTTTCAACAGATTAACGTGATAGATCTGTTCGGGCTTTCGCCTTCCTGGTTGTCTGACCTTGTAATTCACTTCGCTCACTTTTTCCATTATCTCGTAGGGGCCTTGCCATTTGGCAAGGAATTTACTTTCAACCGTAGGGACAAGTACCAATATCCTATCCCCCGGGGAAAAGGTACGGGTCTTGGCTCCACGGTTGTACACTCTCTGCTGTGCTAACTGCGCTTGGGCCAAATGTTCCTTCACGATGGGCATTACCTGTGCAATTCGATCTTGCATCAGGGCGACATGCTCAATCACACTCCTGTGGGGAGAACTCTCACTTTCCCAAGTTTCCTTGGCAATATCCAACAGCCCTCTTGGGTGTCTCCCATACAGTAACTCAAAGGGGGAGAATCCCGTAGAGGATTGGGGCACCTCCCTAATAGCAAACATCAAATAAGGAAGTAGACAGTCCCAATCCCTTCCATCTCTATCCACCACTTTCTTCAACATTTGTTTTAGGGTTTTGTTGAATCTTTCAACCAGCCCATCGGTTTGGGGGTGATACACAGATGTACGCAATTGCGTCACTTTGAACAATTTACACAGCTCTTTCATAACCCGGGACATAAAGGGTGTACCTTGGTCCGTAAGCAGTTCTTTACAAATACCCACCCGGCTAAAAACAAGAGATAGCTCTTTGGCTATGGTTTTGGCCGAGGTATTTCTGAGAGGGATCGCTTCTGGATAACGGGTGGCATAGTCCATTATAACCAATATGTACTGGTGCCCCCTAGCGGACTTGATTATAGGACCTACCAAATCCATTGCGATTCTCTCAAACGGGACCTCAATGATGGGTAGAGGGACCAGCGGGCTACGGAAATGTGGCATCGGGGCCGACCTCTGACACACAGGGCAGGAGGAACAATAATTTTCTATGTCCTTCATCACCCCAGGCCAATAGAATCTCTGTAATACCCTCTCTCGGGTTTTCTCTGTCCCCAGATGACCTCCAAGAATGTGCCCATGGGCCAACTCCAACACCAACTTCCTGTAAGGTTTGGGCACCACAAGCTGCTCAACGGTTTCTTCTGCCCTTTTTGCCACCCGATACAGTAGGTCCTTCTCTACGCTGAAGTATGGGTAAGTGCAGGTATTATCTGGGTTCACTAACTCGCCATCTATTTTCACTACGTTTTCCCGTGCCTTTATTAGGGCGGGGTCTTTCAACTGTTCTGTGGCAAAGTTTTCCCTGTGAACCTCAAGATCAGAAAACTCCACAGACGGTAGGTTTTCGTCTGAGGAGGTGGGCTCCTCTCCAGTTTCTTGAGTCTCCCCTGCCAATACTGACAAGGGAAATTCCGGAGAGTCCTCACCACTCTCAGGGGAGTTCTGGCTATCACATTCCTGGTACATAGGGGCACCAGTGGGGGGCTCAGGATCATCCCACAGTTCCCAGAACTTCGGAAAATCCCTTCCCACAATGGCGTCATGCGGTAACTGAGATACTAAGCCCACTGGATGAGAGAGGGTACCTTTGGGGGTCTCGAAACACACTGTAGTCACTGGATACTCTCGGGTGTCCCCATGCACACAAATAACGGCTACCTTGCTATTCCCAGAGACCTCTGTTTTAACTAACTCAGCCTTTATCAGGGTCACAAGGCAACCTGAATCCAGCAATACCACAACATTTCTACCATTAATACACATTTTGCATAAATGTTTCTCAGTTCCCCGAATGGCAGTGCATGCGACTGTCGCACACAGCGACTGACGTCTGCCCGTCAGAAAGTCACACTGCATGGGTTCCTCCACAACCGGGCAATTTGCTGCAATATGTCCCGCTTGCCGGCAGCGGTAGCAAACGATCCTTCTTGCGGCCTCTTGAGCCGCTGATTTCCCAGGCTGTTCTCGCCAAACTTGGGGTAGAGCTCCCACCCTCTCACTCTCTCCACCCTCACCCCTTGGAATCCTCTTATCCGCCCCTGGGGATGGTCTGGTCTTAGGGTGGAAAGTCCGAGTGTCTCTGGAAGAGGCCGTCAGGTTCTCTGTAGCCAAGTATTTCTCCACACGATCCACAAGACCATCGGCCGTCTCTGGGTCTCCATGGCTTACCCACTTTTGGATGGCAGTAGGAAGAGCTCTCAAAAACCGATCCATTACAACACGTTCCACAATCTTTGGTGCGGACAAAGTCTCTGGCTGTAGCCACTTTCTGCTCAGGTGAATGAGATCATACATTTGAGACCTGGGGGGTTTTCCAAGCTGGAAAGTCCAGTTATGCACACGCTGAGCCCGGACAGCCAGGGTGACACCTAGCCTTGCCAATATTTCAGCTTTTAGCATCACATAGTCTTTTGCTTGGTTAGGCTCTAGGTCATAGTAAGCTTTCTGCGATTCACCAGTTAACAGAGGAGCCACTAGTCCAGCCCACTGCTCCTCAGGCCACTTTTCTCTTTCAGCGGTCCTTTCAAATGTGGTCAAAAATACCTCTGGATCATCCTCTCCAGTCATTTTTGTCAATAAACGACTCACCCCAAAGGACGCGGTATTAGTGGGACGGCTTTCCTCACTGGTCTGCGGACGTTGCTGCATTACTGCTTCCATCTGTTGTTGTAGTCTCTGCTCTTGCTTCTGCAACAGGTCTATGAAGCGGGCCTCAGATTGCTGCTGGGCTTGTTGCTGAGCCTCCAGACTCTGTTGCAAAGTTGCAAGGCTCTGTTGATGAGCTTGCTGCTGGGCTGCAAGGCTCCTTTGCAAACCTGCATTTGTCTGCTGTTGATTGGCATTTGCTAGAGCCAGCTGTTTCAGTATCTCCTCCATGCTGGCTTAAAAAAAACTGCCACTGGTTCTCCACCAACTGTGAGGGGGTTAGCTCGGCAGCGGGTGTGTGTGACCCCCGGGATGGGCTCCCCACACAAAAACAGGCCCAGCAGACGGAGGTTGTGGTTTTCAAAGTCAAAAAGGTGCGGTTTATTTTCTATTTACAGTGACAAAAACACAGCAAGGCAAAAGAAACATAAACAAAATAAATCCTGGTCAACTTGACCTCTGACTAAACATACAGGTTTCCTAACTAACAACTGGGATCAGCCTAGTGCTGTCCTAGTCCCTAAGTCCCTGGTTTTAAATGTCCAAGCAAATAGCCACACAGGCTTTGTCTCACCGCACAGGGGTTCACTCTCCCTAGACAGTCCACACAGGTCTGCTTCCAGGCATGAGCTAACATCTAATGAAGCTGGGAGTTTTTATAGAGGCCTTAAACGAGCTGACAAGCCTCAGCTGGGCTTATACAACTCTCCACCTAGTTGTATAAGTCGGCGTAAAGCCTGAATCTGGGCGAAATATATCTACCCCCCTGGATGCAACCAGGTGACTTTACCTTCCTGCTGTCACACTACCTAGAGTTTTCTGTCCCTAGAAAAAATGTTTTTTTAACCACTCAAGCCCCGGACCATTTCGGGCCATTAGGACCAAGCCTGTTTTTGGGATTCGGCACTGCGCTGCTTTAACTGTAAATTGTGCGGACATGCAATGTTGTACCCAAATGAAATTTGCGTCCTTTTCTTCCCACAAATAGAGCTTTCTTTTAATGGTATTTGATTGCCTCTGCGATTTTTATTTTTTGCGATATAAACAGAAAAAGACAGAAAATTTTGAAAAAAAATGATATTTTCTACTTTTTGTTATAAGAAAAATCGAATAAACTCAATTTTAGTCATACATTTAGGCCAAAATGTATTCAGCCACGTCTTTAGTAAAAAAAATGTCAATAAGCGTATATTTATTGGTTTGCGCAAAAGTTATAGCGTTTACAAACTAGGGTACATTTTCTGAAATTTACACAGCTTTAAATTTATGACTGCCTATCTCATTTCTTGAGGTGCTAAAATGGCAGGGCAGTACAAAACCCCCCCAAATGACCCCATTTTGGAAAGTAGACACCCCAAGGAAATTGCTGAGAGGCATGTTGAGCCCATTGAATATTTTTTTTTTTTTGTCCCAAGTGATTGAATAATGACAAAAAAAAAAAAAAAATTACAAAAAGTTGTCACTAAATGATATATTGCTCACACATGCCATGGTTATATGTGGAATTGCACCCCAAAATACATTCTGCTGCTTCTCCTGAGTACGGGGATACCACATGTGTGGGACTTTTTAGGAGCCTAGCCACGTACGGGACCCCGGAAACCAAGCACCGCCTTCAGGATTTCTAAGGGCGCAAATTTTTGATTTCACTCCTCACTACCTATCACAGTTTCGAAGGCCATAAAATGCCAAAATAGCACAAAACCCCCCCAAATGACCCCATTTTGGAAAGTAGACACCCCAAGCTATTTACTGAGAGGCATGTTCAGTCCATGGAATATTTTATATTTTGCCACAAGTTGCGGGAATATGACAAACTTTTTTTTTTTTGCACAAAGTTGTCACTAAATGATATATTGCTCACACATGCCATGGGCATATGTGAAATTACACCCCAAAATACATTCTGCTGCTTCTCCTGAGTACGGGGATACCACATGTGTGGGACTTTTTGGGAGCCTAGCCGCGTACGGGACCCCAAAAACCAAGCACCGCCTTCAAGGTTTCTAAGGGCATAAATTTTTGATTTCACTCCTCACTACCTATCACAGTTTTGAAGGCCATAAAATGCCAAGATGGCACAAAACCCCCCCAAATGACCCCATTTTGGAAAGTAGACACCCCAAGCTATTTGCTGAGAGGCATGTTGACCCCATTGAATATTTTTTTTTTGTCCCAAATGATTGAATAATGACAAAAAGAAAAAAAAAAATGTACAAAAAGTTGTCACTAAATGATATATTGCTCACACATGCCATGGTTATATGTGGAATTGCACCCCAAAATACATTCTGCTGCTTTTCCTGAGTACGGGGATACCACATGTGTGGGACTTTTTGGGAGCCTAGCCGCGTACAGGGCCCCAAAAACCAAGCACCGCCTTCAGGATTTCTAAGGGCGTAAATTTTTGATTTCACTCCTCACTACCTATCACAGTTTCGAAGGCCATAAAATGCCAAAATAGCACAAAACCCCCTCAAATTACCCCATTTTGGAAAGTAGACACCCCAAGCTATTTGCTGAGAGGCATGTTGAGTCCATGGAATATTTTATATTTTGCCACAGGTTGCGGGAATATGACAAACTGTTTTTTTTTTGCACAAAGTTGTCACTAAATTATATATTGCTCACACATGCCATGGGCATATGTGAAATTACACCCCAAAATACATTCTGCTGCTTCTCCTGAGTACGGGGATACCACATGTGTGGGACTTTTTGGGAGCCTAGCCGCGTACGGGACCCCAAAAACCAAGCACCGCCTTCAAGGTTTCTAAGGGCATAAATTTTTGATTTCGCTCCTCACTACCTATCACAGTTTTGAAGGCCATAAAATGCCAAGATGGCACAAAACCCCCCCAAATGACCCCATTTTGGAAAGTAGACACCCCATGCTATTTGCTGAGAGGCATGTTGAGCCCATTGAATATTTTTTTTTTTGTCCCAAATGATTGAATAATGACAAAAAAAAAAAAATGTACAAAAAGTTGTCACTAAATGATATATTGCTCACACATGCCATGGTTATATGTGAAATTACACCCCAAAATACATTCTGCTGCTTCTCCTGAGTACGGGGATACCACATGTGTGGGACTTTTTGGGAGCCTAGCCGCGTACGGGACCCCAAAAACCAAGCACCGCCTTCAAGGTTTCTAAGGGCATAAATTTTTGATTTCACTCCTCACTACCTATCACAGTTTTGAAGGCCATAAAATGTCAAAATAGCCCAAAACCCCCACAAATGACCCCATTTTGGAAAGTAGACACCCCAAGCTATTTGCTGAGAGGCATGGTGAGTATTTTACAGCTCTCATTTGTTTTTGAAAATTAAGAAAGGCATTTTTTTTTCTTTTTTTTTTTCTTTTTTTACATTTTCAAAACTTTGTGACAAAAAGCGAGATCTGCAAAATACTCAACATACCTCTCAGCAAATAGCTTGGGGTGTCTACTTTCCAAAATGGGGTCATTTGGGGGGGTTTTGTGCCATCTGGGCATTCCATGGCCTCCGAAACTGTGATAGGCAGTGAGGAGTGAAATCAAAAATTTACACCCATAGAAATCCTGAAGGCGGTGCTTGGTTTTTGGGGTCCCGTACGCGACTAGGCTCCCAAAAAGTCCCACACATGTGGTATCCCCGTACTCAGGAGAAGCAACAGAATGTATTTTGGGGTGTAATTCCACATATGCCCATGGCATGTTTGAGCAATATATAATTTAGTGACAACTTTTTGTACATTTTTTTTTTTTTTTTTTTTTGGTCATTATTCAATCACTTGGGACAAAAAAAAAAAATATTCAATGGGCTCAACATGCCTCTCAGCAAATAGCTTGAGGTGTCTACTTTACAAAATGGGGTCATTTGGGGGGGTTTTGAACTGTCCTGGCATTTTATGCACAACATTAGGAAGCTTATGTCACACATCATCCACTCTTCTAACCACTTGAAGACAAAGCCCTTTCTGACACTTTTTGTTTACATGAAAGAAATTTTTTTTTTGCAAGAAAATTATGTTGAACCCCCAAACATTATATATTTTTTTAAAGCAAAGGCCCTACAGATTAAAATAGTGGGTGTTGCATTTTTTTTTTCCACACAGTATTTGCGCAGCGATTTTTCAAACGCATTTTTTGGGGGAAAAACACACTTTTTTATTTTTAATGCACTAAAAAACACTATATTGCCCAAATGTTTGATGAAATAAAAAAGATGATCATAGGCCGAGTACATGGATACCAAACACGACATGCTTTAAAATTGCGCACAAACGCGCAGCGGCGACAAAACTACATTCATTTTTAAAAGCATTTAAAAGCCTTTACAGGTTACCACGTTAGATTTACAGAGGAGGTCTACTGCTAAAATGACTGCCCTCGATCTGACCTTCGCGGTGATACCTCACATGCATGATGCAATTGCTGTTTACATATGACGCTAGACCGACGCTTGCGTTCGCCTTTGCGCAATAGCAGGGGGGGACAGCGGTGCTTTTTTTTTTTTTTTTTTTTTTTTTTTATTATTTATTTGGCTTTTTTATTTTATTTTTAAACTGTGCCTTCCATATTTTATTTTTTTACCATTTTTATCGTTATCTCAGTGAATGTAAATATCCCCTATGATAGCAATAGGTAGTGACAGGTACTCTTTTTTTGAAAAAAATTGGGGGGTTAGACCCTAGATCTTTCCTCTGCCCTCAAAGCATCTGACCACACCAAGATCGGTGTGATAAAATGCTTTCCCAATTTCCCAATGGCGCTTTTTATATCCGGGGGGGGGGGGCATTCCCTCCCACTGCTTGTAAAAGCAGTCTAGAGGCTAATTATCTGCTAGAATTGCTTTTACATGAAAGCCGGCTGCTGGCTGAAAAGAATGATACCAAGATGATACCTAAACCCGCAGGCATCATTCTGGTATAAACATTCAAAGTCCAGCAACATACCAGTACGTTGCTGGTCCTTGTTGGACATGTATTGTAATCTTTTTTTTCATACAGCCTATTGGCTGAACGAAAAAAAGAGATTGATTGGTGGGTATGCCCACCATTAGAATACCTCCCTTCATCCACCCACTTCTAATGATGGGCATATATGCCGAAGCATGGGGGCATCCTCCCGCAAAAAAGTTATGCCGCGTACACACGGTCAAGCCTTCGTCGGAATTTCGACCGTATGTACGCGGCATAAAAGGTTATGCCGCGTACACACGGTCGGACTTTTCCACGGATAAGCCTCCGTTGGAATTTCGACCGTATATACGCGGCATTAGGAGCAAAATCGCTCCTCCGCCCCTGCTGCCCCCATGCTTCGGCATATATGCTCTTTTTTTTAACTGTGGTGGTGAAATCACCTCCTACAGCGTTGGAGTCACGGCTTTATGTATCGTGGGAGCAAACGCTGTTGCTGTCAAGATAAATAGATCCGCGCTGCAACTGAATGGCGTACCTGCTAAGCAAATGGTGGTTAACATTAAAACAAAGTAACATTACAGTACAACAGTAAGACCTTACCATGCCATACCTGCAAAGCAAATACCAAAACAAAACCTAGTAAAAAATAAAAAAAATGTTTTAACGCAACCTGTGCCTAAAATATATATATGCCGAAGCATGGGGGCATCCTCCAGCAAAAAAGTTATGCCGCGTACACACGGTCGGAATTTCGACCGTATGTACGCGGCATTAGGAGCAAAATCGCTCCTCCGCCCTTGCTGCCCCCATGCTTCGGCATATATGCTCTTTTTTTTAACTGTGGTGGTGAAATCACCTCCTACAGCGTTGGAGTCACGGCTTTATGTATCGTGGGAGCAAACGCTGTTGCTGTCAAGATAAATAGATCCGCGCTGCAACTGAATGGCGTACCTGCTAAGCAAATGGTGGTTAACATTAAAACAAAGTAACATTACAGTACAACAGTAAGACCTTACCATGCCATACCTGCAAAGCAAATACCAAAACAAAACCTAGTAAAAAATAAAAAAATGTTTTAACGCAACCTGTGCCTAAAATATATATATGCCGAAGCATGGGGGCATCCTCCCGCAAAAAAGTTATGCCGCGTACACACGGTCGGAATTTCGACCGTATGTACGCGGCATTAGGAGCAAAATCGCTCCTCCGCCCCTGCTGCCCCCATGCTTCGGCATATATGCTCTTTTTTTTAACTGTGGTGGTGAAATCACCTCCTACAGCACTGGAGTCACGGCTTTATGTATCGTGGGAGCAAACGCTGTTGCTGTCAAGATAAATAATTCCGCGCTGCAGTTGAATGGCGCACCTGAAAACAAAAAATTACATACCTGAAAAGCAAGCATGATAAAACATTGCAGAATAGAATACAGTAAAAAAGAGCAGAACAATAGAGAGAAAATAGAGAGAGAGAGAACAATAAAACGACAACTATTTTTGGTTTTTTTATTTTATATTTTTTTTGTGTTTTGTTTTTTACGTTTTTTTTTTCTTTTTTACACTTTTTTTTGTAACTTTACAACTGTAATGGTTCGGGTCTCTCAAAATGTAATGGCATCTTGGGAGACCCTGTGTAAGTGTGTCCTAGTCTGTGAAATGCTGTACCCTACGCTAAAACTTCACTTTTGAGTGGTAGCGTTCAAAACATTCACCTTGGCAAAGACCAGGCTTGTCAGGACAGAGTGGACAAAAACTACGTGTGTCACGCCTAAATCCGCGCTTGCTACAGACACGACATCTTTTTTGGGGGTGGCTTTGGGTAGGGGTACTCGGGAGGACATACGAATAATGCCTCTCATGCAGCCGGCTTACTGCATTTGGTTGGGGATGGTGAGGTGCAGAACCGCCTGGATACAGGAGTTCTGTGACTATCTCATTCTGGAATTTTAGAAGAGATAACGTCCCGCCTGAAGCTCTGTATAGCACATGAGCGTTCAGCAAAGCCAATTGGAATAATGATAGAGACACTTTTTTGTACCAGCGTCTCGCCTTACGGTCAATTAGATACGGCGCCATCAACTGGTCGTTGAGGTCCACCCCTCCCATATTTTGGTTATATTCGTGGACACAGAGGGGTTTCTCCACAACACCAGTCGCCGTACGAATTTGGACTGTCGTGTCTGCATGAAGGGAGGTAAGAAGGAAAACATTCTTATTGTCCCTCCACTTCATAGCGAGCAAGTTATTACACTTCAAGCAGGCTCTCTCCCCCAGCCTAAGACGGGCATCTACAAGCCGCTGGGGAAAGCCCCGGCGATTAGGTTGCACGGTGCCACATGCTCCAATCTTATGATCAAACAAGTGACTAAACAGTGGCACGCTCGTGTAATAATTGTCCACATACAAGTGGTACCCCTTTCCGAATAAGGGTGACACCAAGTTCCACACTATCTTGCCAGCGCTCCCTATGTAATCCGGGCAGTTGACCGACTCAATCTGACTGTCTTTTCCCTCATAAACCGTAAAGTTCACTACATAGCCTGTTGCCCTGTCACAGAACTTGTAGAGCTTGACCCCGTATCTGGCACGCTTGCTGGGAAGGTACTGCTTGAAAGACAAGCGGCCAGAAAATTTAATCAGGGACTCATCAACGCAGACAACTTGATCGGGAGTAAACAAGGCTGCAAAACGTTCGTTGAAGTGGTTTATGAGGGGCCGAATTTTATAGAGCCGGTCGTATTCAGGGTCCCCACGTGGACGACAAAGTTCATTGTCGTTGAAGTGCATGAACCGCAAAATCTGCTCGTATCGTGCCCTGGACATGGAGGCAGAGAACACGGGCATGTGGTCAATTGGGTGCGTGGACCAATAAGCACGCAATGACGGAAATTTATGTGTGCCCATGTTGAGGGAAAGGCCCAGAAAGGTCTTAAATTCGGAAACCGTAATTGGTTTCCAATTTCTGGCAATTTTAGGCAACTGGGGGTTAGCGGCGATAAATTGACCAGCATATAAATTACTCTGGTCCACAATAGATCTATAGAGATCTTCCGTGAAAAACAGCGAATAAAAATCGATTGGCATAAAATCAGCTGTTTCCACCTGAATACCGGGTTGGGCAGTGAATGGGGGAAGTACGGGTTCTGCAGAAGTGGTGGGGACCCAATCAGGATAGGCGAATTCTGCAGGAAGGGCAGTATGGGCACGACGGGCCTGCCTTTGTCTTCTTGGTGGCAGCGGGACACTACTTGTGCTTGCCACCTCGCCAGCTTGAACTGCACTTATGGGACTCGCCACGTCACCAAGTGTTACTGCAGTGCTGGATGTACGTCCAGGCTGTACTAGGCCGCTGGTGCTTGCCAGTTCACCAGAAGGAATAGCGGCGCTAGTACTACTCTGCTCCATGATACGAGAGACCTGCGGTTCTTGCTCCTCAACAACCTCAGAAGATCGGGATCGGGTACGCCTGACCTTAGCAGGGACCTCAACTTCGTCGTCAGAGCTATCTGACGTGGGGCCGCTGACGTCACTGTCTTCTACGGGAAGATATTCTGAGCCTGAATCTGACAGATACGTGACCTCCTCTTCACTATCTGTCATGCTCAGAATCTCGTAGGCCTCTTTACTAGTGTACCTTCGTCTTGCCATTTTGGGCTCTAAATTTAGGGGTACACTAGTAAGATTCACAGGAAAAAAAGCACCTGACTGTCGTCAGCAAATATATCAAACGCTTCAAAAAAACTGTTAGCGATCGCAGGGATCAGGCCTGTCTCTGCGAACGCTGCAGTTATGTGTGTTGTGTTTGGTAAGTGACAGTGATCGATCGATACTGCACTTGGGTGGGCTGGGCTGGGCTGGGCTGGGCGGAGGGGCTAAACGCAGGCGCTAGCAGGTATCTGGGCTGATCCCGCTAACACTGCGTTTTTGGGAACCCTAAACCGCTGGGGATGCTAGTATAGATCTGATCAGATACTATACCACTAAGGGGGGTGTATGCTTTGCGCGTGGGTGTTAGCGTTACTGGCACTAACCTAACACTGCCTGGGGCGACGCAGACCCTCTCTGGCGCTAAAACCTAATTGATCTCACCCGCCGGGCGATCAGGGGGGTTAAACCTTTATTGGGTTATATACGGCGGGTGCCCTGATGCTATAAAAAGCAAACTAATCAACCAGCGTCACCCGTAACCTTTATATGGTGATCACTGGTGAAAGGGTTAACTAGGGGCAATCAGGGGGTTAAAACCTTTATTAGGTTAAATATGGGGGTACCTGACACCAATAAAAACCTGCGGCGAACCTAAAAAAAAAAAAACTGCCTATCTAAAACACCAGCGACACGAATACAGCGATCGGAAAAACAATCGCTTAGTGACGCTGAAGTTAGGGGGTGAAAGGGTTACCTGGGGGGTGATCAAGGGGTTAAACCCTTATTAGGGGGGGTTAGGGGGCTACCCTGGACCTAAAGGGGCCTAATCCTAACTGCCTTGCAACTTTTTACAATCACAGATGACACTAAATGCAGTGATCAGTAAAATAAATGATCACTGCAATCAGTGACACTGTGATTGGGGGCTTTGGGGTGACCTGGGGGGTGATCTGGGGGTGACTGGGGGGTGATTTGTGTGCCTATGTGTACCTACGTGTCAGTGGACTGTTGGAGCACTAACCTCTGTCTTCACTCCTCGGCGCCGGGAACGAAAAGACCGCGGCGAGGGAGATGACATCACTTCCTCCAGCCTGTGTTTACATCACATGGCGGAGGAAGCAATTTCATTGGCCGGGAGCGATCGCGAGGGGGGGGGGCGGAATCGAGCGGCCGCCCCCTCATGCCTGATCGCTCCCGAACACTTAACGGCCGCTCACTGCAGTGAAGGGGGGTCCGGATGGACCCCCCAACTGCACAAAGGCGATCACGTAGATCTACGTGATTCTGCCTGTCCGTGCCATTCTGCCGACGTAAATCGGCGGTGGGCGGTCGTTAAGTGGTTAAAGCACACTATAGCACAAGCACAAAACACACTGACACTCTCCCTACCTATCCTTCTCTTTCCCTAAACTAAAGGAATCCAGGTTAAGCAAGAAAGAAATAAAAGTCACTGTCCCTGCCTATGCTGCTCTTTCCCTGCTCCGGAACACACTACACTAGGCCGCCGTGCTGGCGGCCTTTTATAGTGTGGGGCGTGTACTAAACACCCTCAGCAATAATTGGCCACAGGCATCCTGCCTGTGGCCAATCATTGCTCTCCTCGCTGCCGGCGCTGTGATTGGCCAAGCATGCGGGGTCACAGTGCATGCTTGGCCAATCACAGCGCCTGGATGACACTGCGATGGCGTAGTGCATTGTGGGCCGTTCGCGTCACTCGAATTTGGCGCGAACGGCCCAAATCGTTCTATCTTCGTCGAACGATCGAACAGCCGATGTTCGAGTCGAACGTATGTTCGACTCGAACACGAAGCTCATCCCTACCCGTGATGTACTCCAAGAAAAGGATTTTACAGGTAAGCTGTTATAAAAATCCTATTTTTGACACTTTTTGTTTACATGAAAACATATTTTTTTTTTGCAAGAAAATTATGTTGAACCCCCAAACATTATATATATTTTTAAAGCAAAGGCCCTACAGATTAAAATGGTGGGGGTTGCATTTTTTTTTTCTACACAGTATTTGCGCAGCGATTTTTCAAACGCATTTTTTGGGGAAAAAATACACTTTTTTTAATTTTAATGCACTAAAACACACTATATTGCCCAAATGTTTGATGAAATAAAAAAGATGATCTTAGGCCGAGTACATAGATATCAAACACGACAAGCTTTAAAATTTCGCACAAACGCGCATTGGCGACAAACTACATACATTTTTAAAAGCCTTTAAAAGCCTTTACAGGTTACCACATTAGATTTACAGAGGAGGTCTACTGCTAAAATTACTGCCCTCGATTTGACCTTCGCGGTGATACTTCACATGCAATTGCTGTTTACATATGACGCCAGACCGACGCTTGCGTTTTCCATTGGGCAAGAGCAGGGCAGGACAGGGGTACCTTTTTTTTTTTTTAATTATTAATTTTGCTTTTTTATTTTATTTTTAAACTGTTGCTTCCATATTTTTTTTTTTATCATTTTTATTGTTATCTCAGGGAATGTAAATATCCCCTATGATAGCAATAGGTAGTGACAGGTACTCTTTTTTTTGAAAAAACTGGGGTCTATTGGACCCTAGATCTTTCCTCTGCCCTCAAAGCATCTGACCACACCAAGATCGGTGTGATAAAATGCTTTCCCAATTTCCCAATGGCGCTTTTTATATCCGGGGGGGGGACATTCCCTCCCACTGCTTGTAAAAGCAGTCCAGAGGCTAATTAGCCACTAGGATTGCTTTTACATGAAAGCCGGCCGCTGGCTGAAAAGAATGATACCAAGATGATACCTAAACCCGCAGGCATTATTCTGGTATAAACATTCAAAGTCCAGCAACATACCAGTACGTTGCTGGTCCTTGTTGGACATGTATTGTAATCTTTTTTTTTCATGCAGCCTGTTGGCTGAACGAAAAAAAAGATTGATCGGTGGGTATGCCCACCATTAGAATACCGCCCTTCATCCACCCACTTCTAATGATGGGCATACATGCACCATTTATATATGCCGAAGCATGGGGGCATCTTCCCGCAAAAGTTATGCCGCGTACACATGGTCAGACTTTTCCAGGGGCAAGCCTCCGTCGGAATTTCGACCGTATGTACGCGGCATTAGGAGCAAAATTGCTCCTCCGCCCCTGCTGCCCCAATGCTTCGGCATATATGCTTTTTTTTTTTAACTGTGGTGGTGAAATCACCTCCTACAGCACTGGAGTCGCAGGGATCAGGCCTGTCTCTGCGAACGCTGCAGTTATGTGTGTTGTGTTTTGCAAGTGACAGTGATCGATCGATACTGCACTTGGGTGGCCTGGGCTGGACGGAGGGGCAAAACGCAGGTGCTAGCAGGTATCTGGGCTGATTCCGCTAACACTGCGTTTTTGGGAACCCTAAACTGCTGGGGACGCTAGTATAGATCTGATCAGATCAGATATTGATCTGTTCAGATACTATACCACTAAGGGAGGTGTATGCTTCACGCGTGGGTGTTAGCGTTACTGGCACTAACCTGACGCTGCCTGGGGTGTGACGCAGACCCTCTCTGATGCTAAAACCTAATTGATATCACCCGCCGGGCGATCAGGGGGTTAAACCTTTATTGGGTTATATACGGCGGGTGCCCTGACACTATAAAAAGCAAACTAACTAACCAGTGTCACCCGTAACACTTATATGGTGATTACTGGTGAAAGGGTTAACTAGGGGCAATTAGGGGGTTAAAACCTTTATTAGGTAATATATGGGGGTACCTGACAATATATAAAAACCTGACGGCGAACCTAAAAAAAAATTACTGGCTACCGATCGGCATCACCGACACTAAGACAGCGATCAGAAAAACTATCGCTTAGCGACAGTGGTGATAGGGGGTGAAAGGGTTACCTGGGGGGCGATCAAGGGGGTTAAACCTTTATTAGGTAATATATGGGGGTACCCGACGCTATAAAAACCTGCGGCGAACCTAAAAAGAATTACTGGCTACTGATCGGCATCACCAACGCTAAGACAGCGATCAGAAAAACGATCGCTTAGCGACAGTGGTGATAGGGGGTGAATGGGTTACCTGGGGGGCGATCAAGGGGGTTAAACCTTTATTAGATCATTTATGGGGGTACCCGACGCTATAAAAACCTGCGGCGAACCTAAAAAAAATAACTGGCTACCGATCGGCATCACCGACGCTAAGACAGCGATCAGAAAAATGATCGCTAAGCGACGGCGGTGCTAGGGGGTGAAAGGGTTATCTGGGGGGCGATCAGGGGGTTAAACCTTTATTAGGGGGGGTTAGGGGGCTACACTGGACCTAAAACTAACTTTAGTGACACTTTTACAGTCACAAATGTCACTGATTGCAGTGATCAGTAAATAAATGGTCACTGCAATCAGTGACACTGTGACTGGGGGCTGGGGGCTGGGGGGTGATCTGGGGTGTCTGGGGGGGCCTGGGGGGGCGATTTATGTGCCTATGTGTCCTGGTGTCAGTGTAGTGTTTTGTGCACTAACCTGCATCTTCTCCTGTACGGCGCTCGGTATATGTGAGCGCCGCAGGAGAGATGACATCACTTCCTCTGCCTGTGTTTACATTACACAGGCAGGGGAATGATTCGATTCGCTGGGAGCGATCGAGAGGGGGTGGCCGGAATCGAACGGCTGTCCCCTCATCCCTGATCGCTCCCAAAGTTATAACGGCCGCTCACTGTAAAGAAGGGGGGTCCGATCGGACCCCCCAACTATACAAAGGCAGTCACGTACATATACGTGATTCTGCCTGTCGGTGCCATTCTGCCGACGTATATATTTACAGTGGGCGGTCGTTAAGTGGTTAAAGTCTATGAGACACGAACATGAAAACTCAAAAGTGCTAATTTTAAAGGCTTATATGCATGGTATTGTCATAAAAAGTGTTTGGGGACATGGGTCCTGCCCCAGGGGACATGTATCAATGCAAAAAAAAGTTTTAAAAATGGCTGTTTTTTCGGGAGCAGTGATTTTAATAATATTTAAAGTGAAATAATAAAAGTGAAATATACCTTTAAATTTTGTACCTGGGGGGTGTCTATAGTATGCCTGTAAAGTGGCGCATTTTTTTCGTGTTTAGAACAGTCCCTGCAGCAAAATTACATTTCTAAAGGGAAAAGGTAATTTAAAACTGATCGCGGCTGTAATGAATTGTCGGGTCCTGGCAAAACAGATAAAATTCTTTGAAAAAACTGACATGGGTTCCCACCCCCCCAGTCCATTACCAGGCCCTTTGGGTCTGGTATGAATATTAAGGGGAACTTCGAACCAAAATAAAAAAAAAAAATTGTGTGGGGGTCCCCCCAAATTCCATACCAGGCCCTTCAGGTCTGGTGTGGATATTAGGGGAACCCTGTGCCAATTTTTTTAGAAAAAAATGGCGTAGGGGTCCCCCTCAAAATCCATACCAGACCCTTCAGGTCTGGTATGGGTTTTAAGGGAAACCCCACGCCAAAAAGAAAAAAAATGGCGTAAGGGTCCCCCAAAAATCCATACCAGACCCTTATCTGAGCACACAACCTGACAGGCCGAAGGAAAAGAGGGGGGACGAGAGAGCGCTCCCCCCCTCCTGAACCGTACAAGGCCACATGCCCTCAACATGGGGAGGATGCTTTGGGGTACGGACCCCAAAGCACCATGTCCCCATGTTGATGGGGACAAGGGCCTCACCCCCACAACCCTTGCCCGGTGGTTGTGGGGGTCTGCGGGCGGGGGGCTTATCAAAATCTGGAAGATCCCCAGATCCCAGCCCCCCCTATGTGAATTGGTAACGGGGTACATTGTACCCCTACCATTTCACCCAAAAAAGTGTAAAAAAAAAAAAAAACAAGAGCCAGCTTGGGACAAGTCCTATTAAAAAAGAAAAAGTCCAGCGATGAAGATCTATCTCGTTCCGATGATACCGAAAAAAATTAATAAATAAATAACAAAAAGCCGCTACTGATGCACCTCCATAGGATGCTCCCGTCCCGTCTACGCTACTTATATATCTGAGGGCGGGGCCACCCCGTGACGTACATAGGTGACCCCGCCTGCTCTGACGCCACTGGGAAACCACAGGAAACCCCCGGCATACAGGCATACTATAGACACCCCCAGGTATGAATTTGAAAGGAATATTTCACTTTTCTTGTTTCACTTTAAGCATTATTAAAATCACTGCTCCCGAAAAAACAGCCGTTTTTAAAACTTTTTTTTGCATTGATACATGTCCCCTGAGGCAGGACCCAGGTCCCCAAACAGTTTTTATCAAAATACCATGCATATAAGCCTTTCAAATTAGCACTTTTGATTTCTCCAGTAGTCTTTTAACCACTTAACGACCGCCCACTGTAAATATACGTCGGCAGAATGGCACGGACAGGCACAATCACGTACCTGTACGTGCCTGCCTTCGTATGGGTGGGGGGTCCAATCAAACCCCCCTCGGGTACAGTGGGCGGCCGGGATCGCTTCGGGAGCGATCCGTGATGAGGGGGCCGCCATTCGATTCTGGCCATCCCCTCGCGATCGCTCCCGGCGAATCAAATGCTTCCTCTGCCTGTGTAATGTTTACACAGGCAGGAGGAAGTGATGTCATCCCTCATGCGGCGCTCACATATACCGAGCGCCGCATGAGAGAAGACACAAAGGTTAGTGCACTAAACAGCACACTGACACCACACACATAGGCACATGATCGCCCCCCCAGACACCCCCAGATCACCCCCCAGCCCCCAGTCACAGTGTCACTGATTGCAGTGACCATTTATTTACTGATCACTGCAATCAGTGACATTTGTGACTGTAAAAGTGTCACTACAGTTAGTTTTAGGTCCAGTGTAGCCCCCTAACCCTCCCTAATAAAGGTTTAACCCCTTGATCGCCCCCCAGGTAACCCTTTCACCCCCTAGCAATGCCGTCACTAAGCGATCGTTTTTCTGATCGCTGTTTTA
Organism: Rana muscosa; assembly: GCA_029206835.1. Lineage (NCBI taxonomy): Eukaryota > Metazoa > Chordata > Amphibia > Anura > Ranidae > Rana > Rana muscosa. The sequence continues at coordinate 998,542,289 of CM055118.1, forward strand.
GTGTCGGTGTGCCGATTGGTAGCCAGTTATTTTTTTTAGGTTCGCCGCAGGTTTTTATAGCATCGGGTACCCCCACATATTACACAATAAAGGTTTAACCCCTTGATCGCCCCCCCAGGTAACCCTTTCACCCCCTTTTGCCAGTGTCACTAAGCGATCGTTTTTCTGATCGCTGTCTTAGTGTCGGTGATGCCGATAGGTAGCCAGTTATTTTTTTTAGGTTCGCCGCAGGTTTTTGTAGCGTCGGGTACCCCCATATATTACCTAATAAAGGTTTAATCCCCTGATTGCCCCTAGTTAACCCTTTCACCAGTGATCACCATATAAGTGTTACGGGTGACGCTGGTTAGTTAGTTTGCTTTTTATAGTGTCAGGGCACCCGCCGTATATAACCCAATAAAGGTTTAACCCCCTGATCACCCGGCGGGTGATATCAATTAGGTTTTAGCGTCAGAGAGGGTCTGCGTCACGCCCCAGGCAGCGTCAGGTTAGTGCCAGTAACGCTAACACCCACGCGTGAAGCATACACCTCCCTTAGTGGTATAGTATCTGAACAGATCAATATCTGATCTGATCAGATCTATACTATCGTCCCCAGCAATTTAGGGTTCCCAAAAACGCAGTGTTAGCGGGATCAGCCCAGATACCTGCTAGCACCTGCGTTTTGCCCCTCCGTCCAGCCCAGGCCACCCAAGTGCAGTATCAATCGATCACTGTCACTTACAAAGCACAACACACATAACTGCAGCATTCGCAGAGACAGGCCTGATCCCTGCGACTCCAGTGCTGTAGGAGGTGATTTCACCACCACAGTTAAAAAAAAAAGCATATATGCCGAAGCATTGGGGCAGCAGGGGCGGAGGAGCGATTTTGCTCCTAATGCCGCGTACATACGGTCGAAATTCCGACGGAGGCATGCCCGTGGAAAAGTCCGACCATGTGTGTGCGGCATAACTTTTGCGGGAGGATGCCCCCATGCTTCGGCATATATAAATGGTGCATGTATGCCCATCATTAGAAGTGGGTGGATGAAGGGCGGTATTCTAATGGTGGGCATACCCACCGATCAATCTCTTTTTTCGTTCAGCCAACAGGCTGCATGAAAAAAAAGATTACAATACATGTCCAACAAGGACCAGCAACGTACTGGTATGTTGATGGACTTTGGTTATACCAGATTGATGCCTGCGGGTTTAGGTATCATCTTGGTATCATTCTTTTCAGCCAGTGGCCGGCTTTCATGTAAAAGCAATCCTAGTGGCTAATTAGCCTCCGGACTGCTTTTACAAGCAGTGGGAGGGAATGTCCCCCCCCCCGGATATAAAAAGCGCCATTGGGAAATTGGGAAAGCATTTTATCACACTGATCTTGGTGTGGTCAGATGCTTTGAGGGCAGAGGAAAGATCTAGTGTCTAAAAGACCCCAGTTTTTTTTAAAAAAAGAGTACCTGTCACTACCTATTGCTATCATAGGGGATATTTACATTCCCTGAGATAACAATAAAAATGATAAAAAAAAAAATATATGGAAGGAACAGTTTAAAAATAAAATAAAAAAGCAAAATTAATAATAAAAAAAAAAAAACACCCCTGTCCTGCCCTGCTCTTGCGCAATGGCGAACGCAAGCGTTGGTCTGGCGTCATATGTAAACAGCAATTGCACCATGCATGTGAGGTATCACCGCGAAGATCAGATCGAGGGCAGTAATTTTAGCAGTAGACCTCCTCTGTAAATCTAACGTGGTAACCTGTAAAGGCTTTTAAAGGCTTTTAAAAATGTATGTAGTTTGTCGCCAATGCACGTTTGTGCGAAATTTTAAAGCATGTCCTGTTTGGTATCTATGTACTCGGCCTAAGATCATCTTTTTTATTTCATCAAAAATTTGGGCAATATAGTGTGTTTTAGTGCATTAAAATGAAAAAAAAAGTGTATTTTTTCCCCAAAAAATGCGTTTGAAAAATCGCTGCGCAAATACTGTGTGGGAAAAAAAATGCAACACCCACCATTTTAATCTGTAGGGCCTTTGCTTTAAAAAAATATATAATGTTTCGGGGTTCAACATAATTTTCTTGCAAAAAAAAAAATGTTTTTATGTAAACAAAAAGTGTCAGAAAGGGCTTTGTCTATAAGTGGTTAGAAGAGTGGATGTAAGCTTCCTAATGTTGTGTATAAAATGCCAGAACAGTTCAAAACCCCCCCAAATGACCCCATTTTGGAAAGTAGACACCCCAAGCTATATACTGAGAGGCATGTCGAGTCCATTGAATATTTTATATGTTGACACAAGTTGCGGAAAAAAAGACAATTTACTTTTTTTTTTTTTTTTTTTTTGCACAAAGTTGTCACTAAATGATATATTGCTCAAACATGCCATGGGCATATGTGAAATTACACCCCAAAATACATTCTGTTGCTTCTCCTGAGTACGGGGATACCACATGTGTGAGACTTTTTGGGAGCCTAGCCGCGTACGGGATCCCAAAAACCAAGCACCGCCTTCAGGCTTTCTAAGGGTGTAAATTTTTGATTTCACTCCTCACTGCCTATCACAGTTTCGGAGGCCATGGAATGTCCAGATGGCACAAACCCCCCCCAAATGACCCAATTTTGGAAAGTAGACACCCCAAGCTATTTGCTGAGAGGTATGGTGAGTATTTTGCAGATCTCGCTTTTTGTCACAAAGTTTTGAAAAAAAAAAAATATATATATATATATATATATATATATATATATATTATTTTCTTTCTTCATTTTCAAAAACAAATGAGAGCTGTAAAATACTCACCATGCCTCTCAGAAAATAGCTTGGGGTGTCTACTTTCCAAAATGGGGTCATTTGGGGGGGGGTTTTGTGCTATTTTGGCATTTTATGGCCTTCGAAACTGTGATAGGTAGTGAGGAGTGAAATCAAAAATTTGCGCCCTTAGAAATCCTGAAGGCGGTGCTTGGTTTTCGGGGGCCCGTGCGCAGCTAGGCTCCCAAAAAGTCCCACACATGTGGTATCCCCGTACTCAGGAGAAGCAGCAAAATGTATTTTGGGGTGCAATTCCACATATAACCATGGCATGTGTGAGCAATATATCATTTATTGACAACTTTTTGTATTTTTTTTTTTTTGTCATTATTCAATCACTTGGGACAAAAAAAAAAATATTCAATGGGCTCAACATTCCCTCTGCAATTTCCTTGGGATGTCTACTTTCCAAAATGGGGTCATTTGGGGGGGTTTTGTACTGCCCTGCCATTTTAGCACCTCAAGAAATGAGATAGGCAGTCATAAATTAAAAGCTGTGTAAATTCCAGAAAATGTACCCTAGTTTGTAGACGCTATAACTTTTGCGCAAACCAATAAATATACGCTTATTGACATTTTTTTTACTAAAGACATGTGGCTGAATACATTTTGGCCTAAATGTATGACTAAAATTGAGTTTATTCGATTTTTCTTATAACAAAAAGTAGAAAATATCATTTTTTTTCAACATTTTCAGTCTTTTTCCGTTTATATCGCAAAAAATAAAAATCGCAGAGGCAATCAAATACCATTAAAAGAAAGCTCTATTTGTGGGAAGAAAGGACGCAAATTTCGTTTGGGTACAGCATTGCATGTCCGCACAATTTACAGTTAAAGCAGCGCAGTGCAAAATTCTGAAAACACCTCTGGTCCTTTAGCTACAAAATGGTCCAGGGCTTAAGTGGTTAAAGGGTGTTCCGCGGCTTTCAAATTTGCCGCGAACACCGCAAATTATTCGCTATTCGGCGAACAGGCGAACACCCGATGTTCGAGTCGAACTTACGCTCGACTCGAACATCGGGCTCATCCCTACATTTAACATAACATAAAAAAGAACATGTATAATATGAAAAAGAGTATTCTCATAAACAATAAAAATTATACAATAAAAAAAACCCCCAAAAAAAACACAAAACAAAAATTGCAGTAATATGAGATACTACGTATGTGAAACAGTGATAAAGTGCACTAATTCAAGAAGTTAAACAGCAAATGGACAAATATGCATAAATGACTATCCCTAATTAAAAAATAAAATAAAAAATACAATAATATGTGAAACAGTGATAAAAGTGCTCAAATCAAAAGCAGGTATTGATCTGATTTTACATAAAAAACAATAAAATAAGTCCCAAATAATAAAGTGCCGTTTGATAACGTTCTCTTGAAACAAAACTAGTCAGGGCGGTGCTAAGCACTGACGTCACTATTCTCACGTGACCCCGGAAGCACGGGCGAACGCCAGGACCTTTATGCCGGCAATTTTAAATCAGTTTTATGTACTTTTGTACTTTTTTCTTTGTACTTTGATGATCGGAATAAAAATTTTTGAGGTAATATACTATCCGAGTCCCCCCTCCTTTTTCTCTGTTGGTATTAATACCGGAGGTCTGTTGGGTCCTTCCAAAAGTCTGACTACACCAGCCTCCCGTGGATGGAACAGCACAACTAGAGGCAGAGGGAGAATCCGGATCTCGGAGCTGTGACACCCCTAGGACCAGCATCAAGACCCTGCAGAGGGTGATATCTGCAGGCTCTTCTGACCTTGCCACAGTGGAGGTCCACCTTTTGCGGTAAGGTACCCATCTTGACTCCATATTCACTGTGGTGGATGCAACTTTCCTACGATATCTGTGGATCTTGGGCACTACTCTTTTCAACATCCTCCTACAATTTCTTGCTTTCTTTTATCTGAAACATTTTTGTATTGGAACTCTTTTAAGGAATGGACTTCCTCACTGCTATTATTTATCTAATAATTTAGAGGACTATTTTAGTAATATTTTGTAATAGTATTCAGCTACTTTTGCTTGATTTAATAACATACACATATTTGTTTAGCAATACCATGTAGCAGTATTTAGGTATTCTTACTTGATCACACATATGAGTGTTACCTTTGCAGGCTTTGCATTCATTCAATTTGAATAGGGGTGCAATCCCTGTACCTGCACATGCATTTTTTTCTTTTGGATATTTATCTATATAGTTTTATTAACTTTAGAGTTTTACTCACTTTCATTCATTTATTTATTTATATATTCATTCATTTATTTAATGAATCATTCATTCATTCATTTATTTATATGAACTCTCATTTAGAGTTCTATTTCTCACATGTCTGTGTGCGACATACTTTCTTGATTTTATTTCTATTTGGTATGGTTTCACATATTTTGTTTATGTCGCAGTCTAGCTGTTACTAGCACATTACTCACATTTTTCGCATCAGCGCAGTATTACCTTTATTATTGAATAAAGTGCATGTGCATTAAAAAGTAATGAGATGTGAAGATCACGTGCTCAAAAAACAGTTATGGAAAGTTGTGAACACAATTGTTCCCACCATCCAGGCATCCAACAAGAGTGTGCCCTAGCAGCTCACCTTAAACGAAGATCACAACAGGTCTAGTGGCGCTTTGGTATACAAATCCTTAAGGCTGGGTTCACACTTGTACGACACGACAATCATACAACTTTCATCCTACTTTGCTCTGCGACATCAGTCCTACATTGGTCCTACATTGGGCCGACATCCATCCGACTTGAATGAACAGGATACTACTTTGATCCGACTTTGTGATAGTCTGACTTGTTCTTTGACCAATCAAAACAATCCGAGTGTGAGATAAATTCCTTTTTACTGCTGCTGTAATCACCATGTTGGATGTCAAAAGTCGGATGGTAAGGACAAGGATCCTACTTTGATCCGACTTCAATGATATTCAATGGGCTGAAGTAGTATCAAAGTCGGACAGAAGTAGTACAGGGAGCATTTTCAAAGTCGGCCAGACTTGTGTCGGACCAGTTAAGACGGCTCCCATAGTGAAACATTGATTTTCACACGTCATGTGACATGAGCTCCCAATGTCAGAGCGTTTGTCGGACAAGTGTGAACCCAGCCTGATGGCGGTTCACGTTCCACTCTCCTCTCCTCGCCTGCATCGAAACACACATCTGGTCTGACAAGGCTTTAATGTATGGATCCTTTATGGAAAATCACAAGCCACTCCACTCTCCTCTCCTAAAAGTGTCACTAGTAGTGATGAGCCGAACACCCCCGGGTTCGGTTCGCACCAGAACCCGCGAACGGACCGAAAGTTCGAACGAACATTAGAACCCTATTAAATACAATGGATGCGAACGTTCGAATTCTAAAGTGCTAATTATAAAAACTATTATGCATGTTATTGTCCTAAAAAGGGTTTGGGAACCCGGGTTCTGCACCAGGGGACATGTATCAATGCAAAAATAAGTTTTAAAAACGGTCGTTTTCCGGGAGCAGTCATTTTAATGATGCATAAAGTGAAAAAAAAAAAGTCAAATATTCCTTTAAATATCGTACCTGGGGGGTGTCTAAAGTATGCCTGTGAAGTGCCACGTGTTTCCCGTGTTTAGAACTGTCCCTGCACAAAATGACACTTCTAAAGGAAAAAAAAGCCATTTAAAACTGCTTGCGGCTTTAATGTAATGTCTGGTCCCGGTAATATGGATGAAAATCTTTAAGAAAAATGGCATAGCTACCCCATGACCCCCCCCTACCCCAGCCCATTACCAGCCCCTTTGGGTCTTGTATGGATATTAAGGGGAACCCCGCACATAAAATAAAAAAGGCCCTATATACTCTGAACAGCCGTATACAGGCGGTGCATACAAGACAGGGACTGTAGGTTTGTTCTTATGTAGAATCTGTTTGTAATTTTGAACAGGTACATTGTTGAAGTGTAGCTCCAGACCAAAAATCTATTTTTAAACTTTTTGGAAAACATAGGTAAGGGTTATCACCCCTGTAACATTTGTTTTGCTGTCTGTGCCCCTGTTCAGAACATTTCACCTCACTTTCCGTCCTAATGACAACTGTTTTTGAAATGTGGTGTTTTTCTTGAAACAAGGATTGCTGATAAAGCATCAGTACAGAGGAGACACCTTTCTCCCATATTTATTCTTACAGGAGAGAATTTTCCTTCCTAGTGGTAGATTTCCTCTCACTTCCTGTTGTCTTCTTGCGTTTGCAAGTAGGAGTCGTTTGTAAGTTGGATGTTTGAAAGTAGGGACCTGCCGTATATACTCTGCAGAAATAGGCCCCTTAGTTGTTGGTGTTGGCACAACACTGTAAGCACTCACAGTTACTCTTGGTTGGTGCTGGAACGCCCTGCTGTCAACTATTATATCAGGAATTTTAATTACATATAATTGTTGAACAGTGGTAGTAAAAATTGGGCCTTTGATGGTGGTGCTGGTGCCACAACACTGTAAGCCCTGACAGTTACTCTTGGTGGGTGCAGCAATGGGCCCTGCTGTGAATTATTAGATCAAGAATTGTAATTACATGCCCCTGTTGAACAGGGGCTGAAAAATTGGGCCTTAGGCACTGGTGGCACAACACTGCAACCCTTCACAGATACTGTACTTGGAGCACAGCAATGAGCCCTGTTGCAAAGTATTGCTTCAAAAATTGTAATGACACGCCCCTGTTAAACAGGGGCTGAAAAATTGGGCCTTAGGCACTGGTGGCACAACACTGCAACTCCTCACAGATACTGTACTTGGAGCACAGCAATGAGCCCTGTTGCAAAGTATTGCTTCAAAAATTGTAATTACACGCCCCTGTTAAACAGGGGCTGAAAAATTGGGCGTTAGGCACTGGTGGCGGCACCCATAAACAAAAATGATCTTCCAAGCTATCATCATCAATCGTATCATTGAGGACTCGGAGGAGGAGGATAGCCAGTCAACATAACAGCACAGGCACTCAGCATCAGCATCAGTCTTGAAGGGATGTGACATTTTAAAATCAATTAGTCTGTTATATCAGCATCAGGTGTGTGGTAGCTGGTGGTGATCCAAGACTGGTTCATCTTGATGAAAGTCAGTCGATCAACCGAGTCGGTGGACAGGCGCACCCTGTGATCCGTGACAAATCCTCCAGCAGCACTGAATGTGCGTTCCGAAAGAACGCTGGATGCAGGACAGGCCAGTAGCTCAATTGCATACTGTGCAAGCTCTGGCCAGTGATCCATCCTCAAGACCCAGTAAGCCAGAGGATTTTCGGTGGGGAAGGTGTCCAAGTCTGACCTTGCCCCTAGATATTCCTGCACCATGTTTATCAGACGCTGGCGATGGTTGCTGGAACCGATCATACTTTGGGGCTGCGGACTAAAGAATTGTCTGAACGCATCGGTCAGACGGCCACCTTCCCCACCGCTCCTTCTTTGACTGGCCGAAGCCTCAGCAACTCGTTGTCCAGGACCAGGAGTTTGCAACCTCCCAGTCTCTGGGAACGCGTTGCACAGACCTTTCTGCAAGGCCTCCCGGAGTTGTCTCATCCTCTGCTCCCTCTGCGACGGTAACATAAGGTCCGCAACCTTACCCTTGTACCGTGGATCAAGGAGAGTGGCCAGCCAGTAATGGTCCCTCTCCTTGATCCGAAGAATACGAGGATCCTTCCGCAGACTTTGCAGGATCAGGGAGGCCATGCAGCGTAGGTTTGCTGAGGCATTCGCTCCGGAGTCCTCTGGGTCACTAAGGACGACATGATCCGCAGCCACCTCCTCCCAGCCACGTACAAGTCCACTGGTTTCTTGGGACTGTAAATCATCCCTAAAAGACTGCTGCTGATGATGCTGAGTGCCAGCCTCCACCTCCATGCTGACACAATCCTCCTCCTCCTCCTCCTCCTCCTCCTCCTCCTCCTCCTCTTCCTGTGCGATGGGTGGGACAGAAGGAACACTGTCTGGGTAAAGGGGGCCTTGAGAGGCAAGGAAGTCCTCCTCTTCCTGCCTCTGTTCTGCCTCAAGTGCCCTGTCCATTATTCCACGCAGCGTGTGCTCCAACAGGTGGACAAGAGGTACAGTGTCACTGATGCATGCACTGTCACTGCTCACCATCCTCGTGGCCTCCTCAAATGGTGCCAGGACAGTGCATGCATCCCTGATCATGCCCCACTGGCGTGGAGAAAAAAAACCAAGCTCCCCTGACCCTGTCCTGGTGCCGTAGTCGCACAGGTACTCATTGATGGCCCTCTGCTGCGTGTGCAGCCGCTGCAGCATGGCCAACGTTGAGTTCCACCTGGTGGGCATGTCACATATAAGGCGGTTCTTGGGCAGGTTCAACTCCTTTTGCAGCTCAGCCAGGCGAGCACTGGCATTATAAGATCTGCGGAAATGCACACAGACTTTCCTGGCCTGCCTCAGGACATCCTGTAAGCCCGGGTACCTGCCCAAGAAGCGCTGCACCACCAGGTTAAGGACGTGAGCCACACAGGGCACATGGGTCAGTTGTCCCTGTCGGAGGGCGGAGAGGAGGTTGGTGCCATTGTCGCAAACCACCATTCCTGGCTTAAGCTGGCGTGGCGTCAACCACCTCTCGGCCTGGCCCTGCAGAGCAGACAGGACCTCTGCCCCAGTGTGGCTTCTGTCCCCCAAACACACCAGCGCAAGCACGGCATGGCATCTTTTTGCCTGCGTACTTGCGTAGCCCCGTGAACGGCTACGGAGCACCGCTGGTTCATAGGACAAACCACAGGAAGAGGCCATGGAGGAAGAAGAAGAGGAGGGGGTGGAGGAGAGAGGTGTGTCACAACCAGTAGTAGCATTTTGGAGGCGTGGCGGTGGGACAACCTCCAACACTACTGCACCTTGTCCTGAATCCTTCCCAGCTGCCAAAAGAGTGACCCAATGGGCCGTGAAAGAAAGGTAACGTCCCTGTCCATGCCTGCTGGACCATGAGTCAGCGGTAATATGCACCTTACCGCTGACCGCCCTGTCCAGCGAGGCCAAGACATTGCCTTCCACATGCCGGTAGAGAGCCGGAATAGCCTTCCGTGAGAAAAAGTGGCGTTTGGGAACCTGCCACTGAGGAACCGCACATTGCACAAACTCACGGAAGGGGGCCGAGTCTACCAACTGAAAAGGCAGCAGTTGAAGCGCTAGCAATTTAGCCAAGCTAGCATTCAACCGCTGGGCATGTGGATGGCTGGGAGTGAACTTCTTTCGACGGTCCAGCAGCTGGGGCAGGGAAATTTGCCTGCTAGAATCGGACGTCGGTGTACTGCTAGCAGAGTGGGCGCAAGTACTTGGCTGTGACACACCTAATTCTACACCTTCATTCCTCTCAGTGCATGTTTCAGAGAGGACTGAAGTTATAGTGGGGTTGGAGATCCCAGCTGATGCGGTGCAAGGAGAGGTCCGCTTGGTTCTTTGGTGTGGGTCTTTGAGGTAGGCTTGCCAACGAGCTGCATGGCAGGTCAACATATGTCTGGTCAGGCATGTGGTACCCAAGCGGCTGATGTTTTGGCCACGCGATATACGCTTGAGACATATGTTGCAAACAGCAGCTGTGCGATCTGATGCACTAGCCTCAAAAAAGGCCCACACCAAAGAACTTTTTGAATGACGGGCAGAGGCAGCGCCCTGCACAGGCGGAGCTCTGCGGTGTGATTCCGTCGGTGTACTGCCCTTACGCTGGCCACCAAAGGGCATCCTGCCTCGTTGGAGATGTGCCTCCTCCTCATCCTCCTCCTCCTCCTCTCTCCTATTAGGCACCCACGTGGAGTCATTGACCTCATCATCCCCTCCCTCCTCATCACTGGAGCCAATCTGGCAGTATGCTGCAGCTGCTGGAACATGACTGCCAGATTGGTGTCCTTCTTGAGCATCCCCTCTGTCTGCTCTCACGCTACTGCCTTCCTCTAGCTGGGTTTCATCATCAGACCCTTCGAAACGCTGGGCATCCTCCTGGAGCATGTACCCAACACTGTGCTGAAACAGTTCGGGGGACTCCTCAGGAGGAGGACATGGTGGGTCTAGGGAAGGAGTGACTGATGATTTGTCTGACATTGATACCAGGGAAGACGACGCTTTGGCAGCTGCTTTTCCAGTACCCTGAGCCTGGGTGAGAGAGGATGAGGAGGAGGAGGAGGGCTTGGTCATCCACTCTACCAAGTCTTCGGCATGATGTGGCTCAACATGTCCAGCTGCCGAAAAGAAGGACAAGCGTGTCCCATGGCCATGTGCTGATGACAATGCACCGCGTCCACGACCAGCACTGTTGCCCCCAGACACAGAGCCTGCTTGCCCTCTTTTATTGCCTCCTGACTGTCTGCCTCTCCTTGTTTGCCTTCCAGACATTCTAATAGATGGCCTGCAGGGAGATGGGAAAAAAGCAATAAGGGCTACCTTCAGGTGTCCTTCTCTGTCCCTTGAAACAAGGACTTTCACAGTGAAAGAAACTGACACTGTCCCTACCTAGAGTTTTCTGTCCCTAGAATAAATGTTTTTTTTAATCACAATATAGCACAAGGACAATTCACTCAATGTCTCTCCAGGTCCCTGGAAACAAGGACTTGCAGAGTGAAAGAAACTGACACTGTCCCTACCTAGAGTTTTCTGTCCCTAGAAAAAAAGTTTTTTTTAAGCACAATATAGCACAAGGACAATTAACTCACTGTCCTTACAGGTCCCTGGAAACAAGGACTTGCAGAGTGAAAGAAAAAAAACACTCTCCCTACCTACAGTTTTCTGTCCCTAGAAAAAATGTTTTTTTTAATCACAATATAGCACAAGGAAAATTAACTCACTGTCCTTACAGGTCCCTGGAAACAAGGACTTGCAGAGTGAAAGAAAAAAAACACTCTCCCTACCTACAGTTTTCTGTCCCTAGAAAAAATGTTTTTTTTAATCACAATATAGCACAAGGAAAATTAACTCACTGTCCTTACAGGTCCCTGGAAACAAGGACTTGCAGAGTGAAAGAAACTGACACTGTCCCTACCTAGAGTTTTCTGTCCCTAGAATAAATGTTTTTTTTAAGCACAATATAGCACAAGGACAATTAACTCACTGTCCTTACAGGTCCCTGGAAACAAGGACTTGCAGAGTGAAAGAAAAAAAACACTCTCCCTACCTACAGTTTTCTGTCCCTAGAAAAAATGTTTTTTTTAAGCACAATATAGCACAAGTAAAATTAACTCACTGTCCTTACAGGTCCCTGGAAACAAGGACTTGCAGAGTGAAAGAAAAAAAACACTCTCCCTACCTACAGTTTTCTGTCCCTAGAAAAAATGTTTTTTTTAATCACAATATAGCACAAGGAAAATTAACTCACTGTCCTTACAGGTCCCTGGAAACAAGGACTTGCAGAGTGAAAGAAACTGACACTGTCCCTACCTAGAGTTTTCTGTCCCTAGAATAAATGTTTTTTTTAATCACAATATAGCACAAGGAAAATTAACTCACTGTCCTTACAGGTCCCTGGAAACAAGGACTTGCAGAGTGAAAGAAACTGACACTGTCCCTACCTAGAGTTTTCTGTCCCTAGAATAAATGTTTTTTTTAAGCACAATATAGCACAAGGACAATTAACTCACTGTCCTTACAGGTCCCTGGAAACAAGGACTTGCAGAGTGAAAGAAAAAAAACACTCTCCCTACCTACAGTTTTCTGTCCCTAGAAAAAATGTTTTTTTTAATCACAATATAGCACAAGGAAAATTAACTCACTGTCCTTACAGGTCCCTGGAAACAAGGACTTGCAGAGTGAAAGAAACTGACACTGTCCCTACCTAGAGTTTTCTGTCCCTAGAATAAATGTTTTTTTTAATCACAATATAGCACAAGGAAAATTAACTCACTGTCCTTACAGGTCCCTGGAAACAAGGACTTGCAGAGTGAAAGAAAAAAAACACTCTCCCTACCTACAGTTTTCTGTCCCTAGAAAAAATGTTTTTTTTAATCACAATATAGCACAAGGAAAATTAACTCACTGTCCTTACAGGTCCCTGGAAACAAGGACTTGCAGAGTGAAAGAAACTGACACTGTCCCTACCTAGAGTTTTCTGTCCCTAGAATAAATGTTTTTTTTAATCACAATATAGCACAAGGAAAATTAACTCACTGTCCTTACAGGTCCCTGGAAACAAGGACTTGCAGAGTGAAAGAAACTGACACTGTCCCTACCTAGAGTTTTCTGTCCCTAGAATAAATGTTTTTTTTAAGCACAATATAGCACAAGGACAATTAACTCACTGTCCTTACAGGTCCCTGGAAACAAGGACTTGCAGAGTGAAAGAAACTGACACTGTCCCTACCTAGAGTTTTCTGTCCCTAGAATAAATGTTTTTTTTAAGCACAATATAGCACAAGGACAATTAACTCACTGTCCTTACAGGTCCCTGGAAACAAGGACTTGCAGAGTGAAAGAAAAAAAACACTCTCCCTACCTACAGTTTTCTGTCCCTAGAAAAAATGTTTTTTTTAATCACAATATAGCACAAGGAAAATTAACTCACTGTCCTTACAGGTCCCTGGAAACAAGGACTTGCAGAGTGAAAGAAACTGACACTGTCCCTACCTAGAGTTTTCTGTCCCTAGAATAAATGTTTTTTTTAATCACAATATAGCACAAGGACAATTAACTCACTGTCCTTACAGGTCCCTGGAAACAAGGACTTGCAGAGTGAAAGAAACTGACACTGTCCCTACCTAGAGTTTTCTGTCCCTAGAATAAATGTTTTTTTTAAGCACAATATAGCACAAGGACAATTAACTCACTGTCCTTACAGGTCCCTGGAAACAAGGACTTGCAGAGTGAAAGAAACTGACACTGTCCCTACCTAGAGTTTTCTGTCCCTAGAATAAATGTTTTTTTTAAGCACACTATAGCAGAAGCACAAAACACACTGACACTCTCCCTACCTATCCTTCTCTTTCCCTAAACTAAAGGAATCCAGGTTAAGCAAGAAAGAAATAACAGTCACTGTCCCTGCCTATGCTACTCTATCCCTGCTCCGGAACACACTACACTAGGCCGCCGTGCTGGCGGCCTTTTATAGTGTGGGGCGTGTACTAAACACCCTCAGCAATAATTGGCCACAGGCATCCTGCCTGTGGCCAATCATTGCTCTCCTCGCTGCCGGCGCTGTGATTGGCCAAGCATGCGGGGTCACAGTGCATGCTTGGCCAATCACAGCGCCTGGATGACACTGCGATGGCGTAGTGCATTGTGGGCCGTTCGCGTCACTCGAATTTGGCGCGAACGGCCCAAATCGTTCGATCTTCGTCGAACGATCGAACAGCCAATGTTCGAGTCGAACGTATGTTCGACTCGAACACGAAGCTCATCCCTAGTCACTAGACCTGTTGTGGCCTTTGTTTAATGTGAGCTGCTAGCATATAAACAAGGAAAAATAAAAAAATCTGAATTGTGCTCCACCAATGGGATAATAGGGTTAGTCACTCCTTTATTTCCCTGAACTCCATATCAGATCTCATGGATACCACTCACCTCTCTGCACACCATGCCCCAGCACCAATTAACGTTTTCGTTGCCAGGCCCTGTGCTCCATTTTGTACACTCAGGTGGTCAGTTCATTTTTGCAATTTTTCCTCTACTTTTTTATTTTTCACTTATAGCTTTCAGAATTTGTGAAAATCTCCCCAAATCATATATTTTCTGAAAGCACATGATCAGTAGAATAAAAAGAAGGTGCTACTAATTTTTTTAGACCCCGCGGTATTTGCGAAAAATACACTAAAACCATTATTAGCAGATAAAAACACAGCCAGTTTTACAAAATTCCTACTAAATATAAAAGCTTAGCCTGTATTGAGTTAATAAATGCCAAATATTTGTAACTTTTAAATTGCGCCTTTTTTTGCAAAACGGTGAAATTTGAACAGATGCAAAAGTGTAAATATCCAAATTTCTCTAAAAATCTAAAGGTTTTCATTTTTCCCATATAGCTTTCAGAATTTGTGAAAGACCCCCAAAACTATATATTTTCTGAAAGCATATGACCTCTAGAATAAAAAGAAGGTGCTGATTTTTTAGACCCCGCAGTATTTGTGCATATATTTATTAATCCAATATATTCACAAAAAATACACTAAAACAGATAAAAACACAGCTAATTTTACAAAATTCCTGCTAAATCCCTACTAAATATAAAAGCTGAACCTGTATGGAGTTAATAAATAACAAATATTTGTAAATTTTAAATTGCGCCTTTTTGCAAAATGGTGAAAATCAAACGTAGCCAAAACTTTCTCTAAAAATCTGAAGGATTTAATTTTTCACTTACAGCTTTCAGAAATTGAAAAGACCCCTCAAACTAGACATTTTCTAAAAGCACATGACCTATAGAATAAAAAAAGGGAGATTTTTTGGGCCCCGCAATAATTGCGCAAGTATTCATCACATCGTTATTTTCACTAAGAATACACTAAAATCATTAATAGTGCACATAAACACAACGTAACGTCCAAAATTCCTGCTAAATTAGTACTAAAGCATCATTCACATGTTGCATACTAAAGTGTACGCCCATGTTGGGCCATGTGTACCCGCACAGGTGTTCCGTGCATCCCCGTACAGGCAGTCCCATTTATGTCAACTGGGATGCAGCGGCTGCACAGGCATAGCTGCTGTTCCCAATCTGACATCTGTGTGGGTGTGGGTACATGACCCCGAACGCAGACAGTGTGAGCTCAGGGACATGCATGTGGACCTACATAGATGTAAAATTGGGAGCAACGGCTCTGTTCGTGCAGGTGCTACATCCAAGATCAATCAATGGGACGGCCTGCACAGAGATGCACAAAACACCAGTGCATCCCTGTAAAAGTACGCTGTGTATTCCCTGTGTGACCAAGGCCTTAGGCCCCTTTCACATCGATCGGATCTGCCTGTCCATATTTCAGGCGGGCCCACATTGTTCTCTATGGAGAGACTGATGTAAATGGACATGTGTTCATTTACACCTGCCTGCATCGATCGGTCAGTCCGCTAAAAACAGACGGGTGGGGATTCTATTCCCCATCCATCTAACAGATCGGCTGGCATCCAATGGAAATGGACAGGTGGTCCATTTCCATCCAACTGTCATATAGAGAATAGCGAGGTTCGTGTCCACTCTGCATCAGTGGAGCGGACATGGACCTGTCACCCGCCTGCACAGCAGGGATCAGCAGACAGATACCCCGCTGAGAAGGCGGATCTGCTTGAAAGAGTCCTCTCTATGTGAAAGGGGTCTTGCCTGGAGCGGCCGGTCCATTAGGGGCACTTGTATGAGTTTTTTACGTTTTTTTTTTTCAAACGACATGATTAGAGCCTGAAGCCTCGTACACACGACCGAGTTTCTCGTCCAAAACGGGCAAGAAAAATGCCGCGTGAGCTTTTTTGTCGAGAAAACCGTTCGTGTGTATGGTTTTACGACGAGAAAATTGCCGTGAATCTCGACGAGAAAATAGAGAACCTGCTCTCTATTTTCTCGTCAGGATTCCAGATTTCCTTGTCGTGTTTCTCGTCGGCCTGTTTTGTGACGAGAAAATGGTTCGTGTGTATGCTTTTACGACTCTTCCAAAAGCGCGCATGCTCAGAAGCAACTATGAGACGGGAGCGCATCTTCTGGTAAAACAAGCCTTCGTAATGGAGATAGCACATTCGTCACGCTCCAAATTTTTGCATCGTTTAAATGTTGTGCATTGAAATCTTCGTTAGAATGTTACATTAATCCAAACGAATGAACTTCTTTTGCTGCTGATATTCACACAGAGTTATGACTATCTTTTTTTAACCTTTTTCATGCTGCTCTTAAGAAGATTTATGTGTATTATATCGTGCAAGTTTTTAGGAATATTAAAAAATTAGATATTTTTCTAACTGATGTTAATTGTAATTTCGCTATGTTTTGATAGTGATCTCCCATTGAATCTTTTAATATATATTATTTAAATTTTACACCCTTTTTTGGGAAAGACGATTTAGTTATTTTTTTGGGGGGTTGTTATCTGTCCCTTTTTTTGTCAGTCAAATGTATCTGCTTACTCCAAAGCTAGATTTTACATTTTTACAAATACACATAGTCAAGTATGAACTTAAAGAAAAATAAAATTTCCTGACAGACTCCATGGCAGCCTACGTGTGGGTTAATCCCGCCCCTCATACCTCATAGGACCCTTCTCCCATAAATCTTTGCTCTGGGCCAGAGGCCGTGTTCCTTTTTTTGTCCTCCTCCTAGGACCAAGATATAGTCTTACCTTTTCATGAAGTTTTCCTGTAATCCAGGCCTGGCGGTGTGCACGGCGATACGTTGGTGGTTAGCGGTGATCCTCTCTGCAGTCCAGCAATCCTAGCTATTAGCAGGTGGACATGGGCGATATGATGTGATACCATGAAGAGCTTACTAACCTGGCCATTGGCAGGCAAGTGGCAATATGGCCAAACGTCCCAGCTATTAGCGGGAGGCTTTGTAAACGCCCGATCGTGCGGTGGGTCGAGCGAACAGCTCCCCAGTCCCAGGTTCTGGTCCGGATCGTGCCGTGGTGGTGGTAATGTTCAAAGATATTCCTTTTATATGGCAGCCGTATCTCTGTGTTTTGTGTGTCTCCTTATTTTCTATCAAGCTCCAGTGAGTGGCCACGGCGGCTGGAGCGCAGCTGCGTTCCAGCTCGCCATTTCAGGAAGTCGCTGCGCATCCGCAAGCCGCGAACAAAGATTCCGTGCTTGGTTCGTGCAGGCGCAGTTTCGCCAAAATGGCGGCGGCGGTCGCGCATGCGATTGGCCGCCACCGGATGGCAACCGCTATGGGGCGGTGACATCGTTTACGGTGGCAGATTTAAATAGCTGTCAAAGCAGCTATTACTTGGGATGACTTGCAGGCTTATGCGGTATTTACCCAGGCACTGGGCTCTGGTTTACAAGGTAAATTGTTTGCTGCAGGCTCCCTGGGTGCTGGCTATGTTTTGTTATGTGCTCTCTCATGCCTGTTGTCACTCCTGTTTCTCATAACGCTTTAATGATTCATTTCACTTTCAAACTGCCTTGCCATGGATCTGTCACCGCCCTCTTGTGGCCAACCCTTGCGCTGCAGGTAGGATTTATTTCTTTTCTACCTGTGATGCTTGGGTTCACTCATTCAGGAGCTCTTAACCCTTTCTTTTTCACTCAGCTCTTCTAGGTCTGAACACCAAAGCACGGCAAAGACCATCCTAGGTCTCAACGTTGTCACTCCTCTTCAAGGTCCAGACGTCAGATCTTCCTTTAGATCTAGGTACCACAGATAGGAGTCTAAAACCACCTCTGGGCGTCACTCTCACCGCCACTCCAGCCGCTCTGTGAGGAAAGCCTGCTGGGTATGCGGGGCCCAGGTTCCTAAAGGCAAATCGCTCTGCGAGCGATGCTTTTCTAAAGTTGCATAAGAAAGAGAGGGTGGAGACCAACAAGTGGAAGCACTGGTCAGAAAGGTGGTCCATGAGTCCCTGAGTAAAGGGGATTCTGGTCATACCCACAACCCTGCTGGCGACACTATGTCAGTCCCTATTAGGGATGATCTCAAGGCTCCAGACCCTTCACAGCTGAGCCATTCCTCAATTGAAGCCTCAGACAGTGAGGTGGAGGTAGATGACCCTGGTGCAGGTTTTGAATTTGCCCTAGTACCACAGCTGGTCAAAAGCTGTCAAAGAAGCTTTGAGATGGAAGAGCCAGTGGAGGCACCCTCCAAACAGAGGAAATATTTTAAACACCTCAAAAAAGAACACCCTAATTTCTCCTTTTTGGGTGAACTCAGCGCAATAATTACCGACGAATGGGGTGGTGTTGAAAGGAAGAATTGCCTGTTAATGAAGGTATCAAAAATGTACCCATTTAAAAGCAAGGATGTAAAACACCTGGAGTCGGCTCCTCTCATTGACTCAGCCCTAATGAGGATGGTGAGGCACGTCACACTCCCATTGGAGGATACTGTTTCCTTTAGGAATTGCCTGGAGTGGAAAATTTATACCGACCTCAAGCGGATCTACATTACAGCGGGTATGACCTGCAAACCAGCTCTAGCTCTCGCAGCCCTTTCTAAAGCGATGGAAGTCTGGACAGACGACGTAGATGCTTCTCTGAGGAGCATCTCGGAAGAACTGGCCAGGAGCTCACCTATTCATGGGCTAAGGTTGACGTTGGCTTTTCTCGTGGGGCTTCCCTAGACATAATTCGCCTGGTGGCTTGGATCATGCTGACATCTGTCACGGCTAAGCGTGCCTTGTGGCTGCGCCCATGGGTAGCTGACCCTGCCTCCAAGCAGGCATGGTGCAGGATTCCATTTGGGGGTTCGTCCCTCTTTGGGAACATATCGGACAGTGCCATCACCCGTGCCACAGAGGGCAAGTCGGGGTTCCTTTCCCAGGATCGCCGTCTGCTAAACCAGAAGAGAACACAGCCCAGGCAAAGTTCAGATCGAGCAAGGAATGCTCGCTACTATAGGCCTGGCCGTGAGTTCAAGAAGACCTGGAAGAAAAAACAGCCTTCAGGCCAGAAGTTTTCAAAAGGGGCATCTTCCGGTGGACAAGAATCCCCTAAGTCTTTATGATATTTCACCTGCCTAAAACAGAGCGAGTCGGCATCCTTGCCTCTCTCGGAAGAGAAAAAGCGAATTCTCCTGTCTCTCTTGTGGCTCAGGGCGCTGCAATTCCAGTTCCAGATGACAAAAGGTTTTAAGGGGTCTACTCGCCCCTCTTCATGGTGTTGAAGAAAAACGTCTCCTGGAGGCCAGTTATAGACCTAACCCACTTGAATTATTTTATCTAGAAGGAGAAGTTCAAGATAGAGACACTACTCATGATCAGTCAAGCAATCCAACCAGGCGATTGGCTTGTCTCTATAGACCTGAAGGACGCCTACTTCCATGTTCCGATAGCGTCAGAATTCCAGAAATACCTTCGCTTTGCTGTCGATTAAATTGGTCTGCAGTTCACCTGTCTCCCCTTCGGGCTTACATTGCCTCGTGTGTTTTCAAAACTTGTTGGCTGTCGTGGCTCTGATCAGGACCAGAGGTGTCCGTCTGTATCACTATCTAGACGACCTGCTGTTGTCTCGGGACAAGGAGCAGTTGCTAATCCACAGATCCCAGGTCATCTCCACTCTACTCGAGTTTGGTTGGCTTCTGAATCTGGAAAAGAGCCATCTGGATCCTACGCAGTCCCTGGTATTCCTCGGGGCACACTTCAACGCTATCAAGAGCACCATCTTGTTACCCCTGGAAAAATCCCAGTGATCCGGGACAGAGTTTGGCTTGCAATGTCGTCCTCATCTCCAAGCCTCTCAATGCCTAAAGATCATTGGTACCATGGTGGCAACAACACCCATGGTAAAGTGGGCTCAGTGGAAAATGCGGCCCTTCCAGAAGGGTTTCCTCCAGCAGTATAATCCAGGGCTTCGGGATCATTTTATCCAAATAACCTCATCCATGCGGGAGAGCTTTCCTTGGTGGCTACAACAGAGGAACCTCCTCAATTGTCACTCCATCGCACCTGTGTCTTGGGTCACCATCACTACAGATGCCAGCAACAGGGGCTGACAGAAGTAGCCCAAGGCATATGGAATTTTCTCTCTCACAGGATAGTCTCCAATGTTCTGGAACTCCGGGCAGCGTTCTGCGCTCTGCAGGCCTTTCACCACTTAACAGCAGGAGACCTCCTAAGACTGGACAACACAACGGCAGTCGCATACATCAAGAGACAGGGGGTACTCCCAGTCTCTCCCTGTCAAAGGAAATAGAGCCCATCATGATCTGGGCCCAGAAAAACCTGGCCAACCTGACAGCTGTCTATCTCCCTGGAGTCCAGAATGTTCAGGCAGATTTTCTGTTGAGAGTTTCTCTGGACAACGAGTGGACTTCCCCCCGAAGTCTTCAGGTGGGTCCTGTCCCTGGGAGTCATTCCGGAAGTAGACTTGTTTGCCTCCCCATGCAACTTCAGACTAGTGAGATACTACACAAGGTCTTGGTATCCCCAGGCTTTTGGGTAGATGCTCTGACAGACCATTGGCGGTTCCACAGGGCCTATGCCTTTCCCCCGGTTCCTGTCATTCTCCGTTTTTTGTCGAGGCTCAGGATGGAAGAAGCAGAGATAGTGGCAATAGTCCCGTACTGGCCAAACACGCCATGGTTTCCACTGCTGATGCAACTCAGCTTCCGGGACCCAGTTCCTCTACCCTCCAGACCAGATCTCCTATCACAAGGGGCATTTCTACATCCATGCCCGACCCATCTACATCTGATGATCTGGTTCTTGAGAGGGGAAGGTTGGAGGCCCTAGGCTGTCCAAGTAGGGCCATCTCCACAATATTAAATGCCAGAAGAACAGGCACCAACAGGGTCTACCAGAGGATTTGGAAAAAGTTTTCAGACTACACCTCTTCCACTGCAGGTTCTTGCAATAACCCAAAGATACATGATATCCTGGGCTTCTTACAATCAGGATTGGATCTCTCATTGTCAGTCAGCTCGCTGCGAGTCCAGATCGCTGTAATATCTGCCATTACGGGTGTTTCCTGGGCTAGACACCCTCTTACTCAGTAGTTTTTCAGAGGAGCAATAAGGCTCAGACCTCAGAGCCAAGTTTTTCTAATTGGGATCTTCTCCTTGTCCTGGATTTTTTCTTAGGTAGAGAGTTGGAACATGAAGATCAATCTTCTGTCAAATGACTCTCTCTAATAGTTGTCTTCTTGGTGGCTATAACATCGGCCAAGAGGGTCTCTGAAATCAGCTCTCAGGGATGCAAGGGGCCATTTCTAAACTTTTTAATTCCTATGTTGGGTTCAAACCCCAAAGTGGCATCTGTGTTTCATGACAATCAGGAGATTGCTCTTCCAACGTTCAGATCTACCGAGGATTCCAGTGTTTATCCCTTAGATGTTTGAAAAGCTCTGAGTCAGTATCTTGAAGCTACAGCTTCTTTCCGTCAGACCGACCACCTGCTCGTTCTTTTCACAGGAAGTATAAGGGAATGCGTGCCTCTTCCAGATCTATCGGAGCATGGATTGTTCAGGCCATTCAGTGGGCCTATAAAGCCAAGGGCTTGGCGCCTCCAGAAGCGGCGACTGCTCACTCAACTAGAAGTGTCTTCATCATGGGCGGCATCACGTCACGTGCCTCCAGAAGTTATTTGCAAGGTGGCCTTGTGGTCTTCAATTAACACGTTCATGGCACACTACTGCGTAGTGGTTTACGTATCTTGTCTGTTGATGGTGCCAATTAAACCTTTTTTCTTTTGTCCAGCACTCTGCCCACCCGGGTGTGTATGGCTAGTTATTTCCCACACGTAGGCTGCCATGGAGTCTGTCAGGAAAACGGAAAATTTATATCAAATACTTACCGTAATTTTCCTTTCCTGATGGACTCCATGGCAGCAGGAGTTCCCTCCCAGTGGCTGGAGTAGGCTAAATTATGGAACACGGCCTCTGGCCCAGAGCAAAGATTTATGGGAGAAGGGTCCTATGAGGTATGAGGGGTGGGATTAACCCACACGTAGGCTGCCATGGAGTCCATCAGGAAAGGAAAATTACGGTAAGTATTTGATATAAATTTTCCGTTTTATTCATGTTTGAACTAAAATAAAGAGAAGGCAGCGCTGGAGAAGCTGCTGCCATTTGTGCATCCCAAGGACCCCAGAGCACACAGCAACCCTGTGTGGACACTAAAATTGGGAGCTTGAGAAGGCCAACATTTCTGAACACAATCTGATGCTGGCCTCCCAGAGGTCAGGAACAGCAGCAGGTGAGATATATGTCCCAAGTGTGTGGTACTACAACAGGCTGCCTTCTGTCCGACCACAATGAAGCAAGGCCATCACTTCCTCGTCTTCCTGGCAACCTTCCCTGCAACCTTCCTTCTTCGTTTGGCTGGAGGCTGGGCCACTGGAGGGGTACTCCTGTCAGGAGGAGGAGGAGGTGGAGGAGAAGGGGGTGGGGCGGAAGAACAAGGTGGAGGTGAAGGAGAAGGGGGTGGGGCATAAGAAGAATGTGGAGGTGGAGGAGGAGGTTGAGGTTGGGACAGTTGTGCCACCTCACAAATAGCTGTATTGGGGGTAATTTTTCCCATCACCCCCTTGTTGAGCAAGGTGATGAGCAGGGGCTCGCATAGGAGGCGTTGCTCCATGCTCATCACCTTGAACTTTGCCTCCACTAGGCCGGCAATGGCCTCTTCAGGGGATGTGGGCTCTTTGAGGGTGGCATGGGCCTCTTTAATAAGGGCCATTGCTGCCTCACTGGTGGTCCTGTCCCTCCTGCCTCTTTTGGGAAGCCGGATGGGAGGCACCTGGGGTCTGGTGCTTCTCCTTTGCCCTGCCACCTCCTGGCTGCCACTGGGCCCTGCCACCACCTGGCTGCCACTGGGCCCTGCCACCTCCTGGCTGCCACTGGGCCCTGCCACCTCCTGGCTGCCACTGGGCCCTGCCTCCTCCTGGCTGCCACTGGGCCCTTCCTCCTCCTGCCTGACAGTTTCCAGACCCTCCTCCTGGCTGATTTCATCCTGTGTATGAAAAAGGGACATAGTTTAATATGTTGCTTTAATCTTTGCATCAAACTTTATAAACATGATTGAAGCAATTAGAATGTAAATCCAGAAATCCGTTTTTCTAATTTACACCTACATCAGATTGACTATTTAGCACCCAATTAAGTGCAGACTAATGTCTAGAGATCTTGATTTTACTTGTGGAACCCAAAATATTGTATGTTTCTCATCTTGACATATTTGTCAAACATTAATTTTATCACAATGCAATTTCATTTAATACTATACCTGGCTCCAGATGGCCAAATCAGGATCATCCAGGATGGCTGCCTCCTCTTGCTCCAGAGAAGGCTCAGGTTGGCTGCAGGGAAGTCTGGGGGGAAGAGTGGAGAGTGATGGCCTTGCCTCAATGTGGTCATCCAGGAAGGACATCCTGCTGTAGTACCACAAATTCGGGACATAAACATCATCTGCTGCTGCTCCTGACCTCTGAGAAGCCAGGACCTTAGAGCGTTCAGTCCTGTATGTGCCTCTCAAGCTCCCAATTTTAGTGTCCACTTGTTTTGCTGTGGCTGTGGGCACCTTGGTATGCACAAATGGGAGCAGCTTCTCCAGCGCTGCTTTTCTCACCCCTCTTTTTTTGTGGATGGGGTTTTTCGTCTCCCACAGAGCCGGCAGCTCCCTTACCCGGTCAATAAATTCCGCCAGGAACTCTTTGTCGCTAATAAAGACATTCATATTGTATCTGCAAGTTAAATAAATAATATATAACTAATGTGAGGCAAACAGTCTAACCTCCTTAACATCGTAGTCACCATATATATCCTACAACATTCTCAAGACAGTATAGGCCAACAATTTGGCACAGTCTCAAAATCACATACCTTCGTTCGCACGTCCGTCACTTGAACTCCTCTCTCCGCACACCGAACGTACTATAGTCACATGTGTGTTTGCTATATACACACCACGCATGCGTCAAAATACGAATACATTGCTCCGCACACGTCGCCCGCCCATGACGTTCTAACTAACATCTTTTCCCCGCCCCTTCTCTTTCGGCGCGCAGACAGATATGGCGGAGTTACAGCAGGTGTCTGATAATTCCGCAACTAACGAGGAGGAGACAAGCCCGGAGACCGAGGAAACGTCACGATCAAGGAGGAGATTCAAGGCATCGAATATGTCTTTTGCCGAGATGGCGGAGATGGTGGACATCTTGCTCAAGTCTGATTATGACGCAAAGCATGGGCCGTATAGCAAACCAAATAGAAGGAAGGCCAAAATCCTCACTAAAGTCGTGAAGAGTCTGAAGACGAATTTCGGGGTGAAACGCTCAAATGAGCAGCTCAGAAAGAGGTGGTCAGACCTCAAATTGAGGGAGCCAGAGCAGTTAAGGAGCATTAAGAGAATGCTCGCAAAAAGTAAAATGTTCACTTTTCTGCTATTAATCCTTTTCTAAACTGACATGTTGCTGGTTTTGTTTTTTTTCTTATTGGACTCCCTTCCAAAATGTAATATTTTGAACTTGGTTGGGCACAGTAATCGTTCGTTACGTTACAGACACTTCGTTCGGCCACTATCCGCTGTTTTGGCTTATTTTACAGCCACAGAACTAATTAGACATCTGCCATTTTTTGGGAAATTTGGGGCACAAATTTTTAGGCTAGATGATGTGTTTGTAAAGAGAATGAAATGCAAACTGTAAACTGTGTAAAGGAGAGGACACTCAGCAGCTGCTTCCACATCTGTACTTTGGAGCACTATAGTGTGGGCCACCAGACCCGCCTTTTTTGGGTGTCCCACACAGGTGCATCAGAGAATTTTTGTGTTGCCTACATGTCTAAAAAATGACAGACAAAGGTGAATACTAAACATATTCTTGGTCAGAAATAATGCATTCATCTTTAACTTCCGCCCAAACACACACTTGTACCCCACTTCCAAGCAATTTAGCCTGTTTTTTTTTTTACATAGAGAATTTCTGTGTGATAACTCTACCTTTTGTTTGATTCTCATAGGGGAGAGAAGACTGGGAGGAGGACACTCCAGGGAGCACAGGAACCCCACAGCTTCACAACAACCCCAAACTCCAAAAGACCAACAACCTAAAGATGTGGAGGAAGTTGAGGTGGAGGAAGGAGAAGTGCAGGAAGGAGAGGTGGATGACGTTGTGGAACTGGTCACCACAACAGGTCAGTATCTGACACCACAGCTTCAGGTAAGAGATGTAGGCCTGCAGAGTAATAATACCTTTTAATTAAATTTTTAGGGGATGTGAATGTTGGGGTGAAGGATAGTACAGTTTTCTCTGCTGACAGTGCCCTCCGCCTCATCCAGCAAGTGATGGAATGTAGCACGGAACTGGACAAAATTAAAGAAAGAATTCATGTGATGGATCAAACATTTAAAGACATTCTCAATATTTTGGGGAGAATTCAATAAGGCATCCAAACCCCCTTTTTTTTCATGTTTGTTCTTCCACTTTAGAAAAACTTTTTGACAATCAAACCAGCCAAAAATTGAATCTGCACACATTGTGTCAACATGTGCTATCTGCCATCAGGGGATATCCATGTACGTCTTTTGGGGGTGCAACCCCTTCCTCGTATCTAAAGTAGGTGAACTGAGGAAGGGGTTGCACCCCCAAAACACGTCCATTGATCACCCCTGATGGCAGATAGCACATGTTGACAATAGGGATCAGGAGTCTAAAATCCCTATCAGAAAATAATCCCAATTGTGTGCATATTCAATTTTTGGCTGGGCAAGGGGAGGCAGGACCCCATATTAGGACGGGCACATAGAGACATATAATTTGTGTAAGTGAATGTCTCAGATTGCTCCGAGGTATCCAATTTTGTAATTTTTGGAATGCAAATGTTGTTTTTGTATTTTCCTAAGAAAACAATTGCCGGTTTGTGGCCAGGCAAACCAAAAATGTAAAATAAAAAAAAAAAGGTGTGTGAATTTGCACATAGTAAAATATTTGAACACAAACAACGTGTAGCTTCTTTTTCTAATACGCTCTAACCTTATTTGGTTATTTTTTAAAGGTTAACATAGTGAAATGGTTGGTATTTACTAAAGGAAAATACACTTGGCAATACAAATGCACTAAGACAAACTAGGAGACAGGAAACCCACAAAAGTTAGAAGTTTAAACAAGATTTTTATTTTGATCGTTAGACAGGAATCTTTAGCCATAGCCTGGCATAGGAATTGCCCCCTACCCGTGAAATAGTCCATGTATTTGTCCCGAACCTCACGGGCATTTTGGGGGGGCAAGCCAGCACGGGCAGATTCCAGGCCCGGCAGGGGATTATCAGGGGAAAGTCCAGCCTCAGGCAAAACTGAGGCCATATAGGAATTTGATTTGCGGCAAAGAAAATTGTGTAGCACACAGCAGCATAATACTACATAGTTTATTTTGTAGTCCGCCAAGTGTATTGAAGTCATAAAAAGGCGGAACCGGCTGGCCATTATGCCAAAGGCATTTTCAACGACTCTTCGGCCCCTGGCCAGCCGGTAATTGAACACCCTCTTCTCTGGGGTCAGGGTCCTCTGAGGAAATGGCCTCATAAGATGCGGTCCGAGCCCGAAGGCTTCATCAGCCAAAAAAACAAAGGGGAGTCCTTCAACATTCCCTGCATCCGGTGGCAATGCAAGGTCGTCACTCTGGAGACAGAGGGCAAACTCCGTCTGGATGAAGGATCCCCCATCGGACATCCGGCCATTCTTCCCTACATCAACATAGAGGAATTCATACCGTGCTGACACCACCGCCATCAGCACAATGCTATGAAACCCCTTGTAGTTGTAGTAGTAGGACCCAGAACGGGGTGGCGGCACGATGCGGACGTGCTTCCCGTCTATAGCACCACCGCAGTTGGGGAAGTCCCACCGCGTGGCAAACTCCGATGCCACAGTCTGCCATTCCTGTGGCGTGGAAGGAAGCTGTGGAGTCAAACAAGATGAAAAAATATTAGAATACACAAATCAAACATTACAAGGAGATTCAAAGAAAATACATTAGAGGCCAACATCAAGCAAAGTCTACGTTTATTAAGGTGTTTTAAATAAGTATAATGGAAGGCTCATGTATCATATTCATCACCCCCTATGATGGTCCATGAATAAATTATAATGGGGAGGGGGGGTAGATGTGTTTGGCCACAGGATAGCATTGCAGTGGCGGTGCGTCCAGAGTGGGCGCTGGAGCACTGCCCCCTCTCTCCTGTGCCCATCACTCAGAACAATACATAGGTTCATGCCTTGCATTAACCTATGTATTGTCTATGCCGCCCACTATTCAGGTGGATGGCCCCCTGTTAAGCGACCGACATATGAAGAACTGCGGCATTTATGGGCTTAAAATTGCATATCAGAAACCGGAAGGAAAATTGTCTTGCACATTACAGCCTGAGGGATGTAATTGGCTTCAGAAAAGTTAAATAGGGGACGCAGGGGGGGGGGGGGGCATTCCTTGGGTAAACACTGACAGGCTGCTCTGCCAATCATGTTCACCAAGTCTGTTTAATGGTAACATGATTGGCTGATGCAACATCAAGGGAAGGAGAAGACATCAAGGACAGAAGAAGGATGACGCTGACCACAAGAAGGTAAGTGCAGGGCTGGGGGGGAACTGGCTGCATTGGAGGGGACAAAATGCCTGCATTAGAGGGAACAAAATGGCTGCATTGGAGGGAACAAATGGGGGCGTTTAATAGGCACCAGAGCAAAAAAGGAGGAAGTTTATTTCCTAAATTGGGGTTGGACCCCCAAACATTTGTTACAACAGGCGCCCCTGCTGGAAAGGTTAGTGAAGGGAAATATGCATGGAGGAGAAAAAAGGGGCAATCTAAAGCTTCCAGCATGCATGGGGACAAAGGGGACATTCTCAGCATATTACAATCATGGTAATTAGGGAACGATGAAAGAAATACAATACATTAGCATACATGAAATACATAAAATGTGATGTTAATGGAGAAAACTTACCCTAATATAGTCCTCCTGCAGGACTTGTATAAAGGCAGAACAGGTGTCTGGGATTATGAGGCCCAGAGCCTGGGGGGAGATGCCCGTCGTGAACTTCAAGTCCTGAAGACTTCTCCCTGTCGCCAGATAACGTAACGTGGCGATGAGCCTCTGCTCAGCACTGATGGCTTCCCGCATAACGGTGTCCTGCCTGGTAATATAGGGGGACACCAAAGCCAACAGTTCCTGAAAAACGGGGTCAGACATCCGCAGAAAATTCCTGTAGTCCTCAGGATTATTCTCGACGATCTCCCGCAGCAGAGGCATATGGCAGAATTGGTCCCGCTGGAGCAACCAATTCTTGGTCCATGAAATCCTCTTCACACCATTCATGGACTGGTCTTGGTCCAAAACAAGCAGACCAACACCAAGCGCACATGGCTAGGAAACGGTCGTCTTATCAGAACGTACAGAACAGAACGCACTTTAGAACAGCAAGGCCTATGAATAACGAACTGAAAAACAGAAACGAACAGGCAAGAACGCACTGTAAAACAGATACGACCTGCCTAGACGCCCTGAAAGTCAAGATACGAACCCACAAGCACAAACTGAACCGCAGAAAACGAACTGAAAAGTACGAAGACTGAAAAGCGCGAATCGTCTCTTCCCAAACTTTTACTTCACACGCGGTAACACAAGATCAGCAAAAGCAGCCCAAGGGGTGGCGCCAAGAAAAAAGATATTCCCCTTTATAGTGCCGTCGTACGTGCTGGACGTGACCGCGGTGAACAACGAGGAAATTGGGAAATGTCAGTGTGTACGCATGGAAAGCTTGACGAGAAAATCGACAAGGTTAACAAGAATCTCGTCGAAAAAAACGACGTGTTTTTTACAACGAGAAACTCGGTCGTGTGTACGAGGCTTGAGGCTCTAATTGGCTTGAAAAAGTTGGGCTCGGGCGCAGAGCATTCCACCCCGAACCTACCCACTTGTGACAATAGCAAATTAATATTTGCTATCAGTGGCGACGGGTGCTCAAACAAACGGAAAAATTCTGGAAAAAAACCCCCAAGAATAATAGCCACTGTGCCCATCAATTGCCACCACTGTGCCCATCAATTGCCACCACTGTGCCCATCAAACGCAGCCACTGTGCCCATCAATTGCCGCCAGTGTGCCCATCAATTGCCGCCAGTGTGCCCATCAATTGCCGCTAGTGTGCTTATCAATTGCTGCGAGTGTGCCCATCAATTGCTGCCACTGTGCCCAAATGCTGCCAGTGTGCATCCCCCACCCACTTACCCTGTCTCGGTGGAGCAGCGTGTCACGGCGGCGGTGACCTCCACGCTCCTTGATGTCTTCTCCCATCCTCTCTTCTCGTCCTCTGCTATGATTGGACGCCTTATAGGGGTCCAATCACAGCGTCTGTCGTTACAGCCAATCAGGTGACAGGTAACAGACCCGAGCATCTGATTGGCAGAGAGGCGGTTCAGTGTTAGAAAAGCGAATATTCATTTGCTTTCCTAACACACAGCTGAGTGAACTGCGAGCGCCCAGCATTGCGCTCGCTGTTCACCTTTATTGACGCCTATTAGAGCCTATGGCTATGGCTGTAATCTGCTGATCAGAGTTATAGAATTGTTCAGCAGAGTCTGCCGAAGAATTCTGATATACAGTTGTGCTCATAATAGGATTTTTTTCGTCATACTTACCTGTAAAATCCTTTTCTTTGAGTACATCATGGGACACAGAGTTAGGCTAATATTCATTACCTACTGGGTTATACGCCATCTCTAGGTGAATAGACACATGTAGACAATGTCTTAGTCAGGAGGTGATCCCCTATATAACCCCTCCCATACAGGAAGTACTTCAGTTTTGTAGCAGGCACTGAATCCTCAAAAAAAAGGGGAGGAATCTCTGTGTCCCATGATGTACTCAAAGAAAAGGATTTTACAGGTAAGTATGACGAAAAAATCCTATTTTCTTTTTCATACATCATGGGACACAGAGTTAGGCTAATATTCCTACACCCCTGGTAGAATGGGCTCTCGACCTAAAGGGAGGAGCTTTACGTTTCAGACCATAGGCCTGAAGGACCAATTGACGGACCCAATTGCCAATGGAAGCTTTGGAAGCTGCCTGTCCCTTCTTGGGTCCTTTTGGTAAAACAAAAAAGGAGTCTGATCCTCGGATCTCCGCAGATCTAGACAAATAAACCTTGACTGCTCGGACAAGGTCAAAGGAATGCAGTCGTCTCTCTTCCACCGAACGAGGTTGAGAGAAAAAAGAAGGCAAAATAATGTCCTGATTTAAATGAAAGTCTAACACCACTTTTGGCAAAAAATTATGGAACAGGCCGTAACACGACCCTGTCGTGGTAAAGGATCAAGTATGGTTCCCTGCACGAATGGGCCACCAACTCCGACACCCTTCTAGCCGAGGTGATGGCCATCAGGAAGGCTAGCTTGCATGACAGCAAGTCTAATGGAATTTCCTTGATAGGCTCAAGTGGTTGTTTCTCCCAATCACATATTTCCGAGGATGCCATTTTTTGGCTTCACGCCAAGCAATATAAGTCTTCCAGACTTTATGATAGATCTTCCTAGTGACAGCTTTTCTAGCATTTACTATGGTAGACACCACTGGTCCTGAGATGCCACGGTCCTTTAACACCCTGGCTTCAATAGCCATGCCGTCAAATTTAGAGACTGTAAATTGGGGTGGAATATAGGACCCTGAGACAGTAGATCGGGGTGCTGTGGAAGCGTCCATGGCCCGTCCATTGTTAGTCTCACAATCTCTGGGAACCAGGGCCTTCTGGGCCAGGCTGGTGCCACCAGAATGACTGGAACTTCCTCTTTCCGAATCCTGCGCAACAAATGTGGAAGGAGAGGGATCGGAGGGAAAGCATAAACCAGGGAGTATTGGCTACATGGAACTATCAGAGCTTATTGTTGAACCTGGATGCCAGTAGGTTGACCTCTGGCCTTCCCCAACGTTGGCAAATTTCCTGGAACACCCCTGGGTGTAGGGACCATTACCCCTGGCAGATCTGCTGGCGGCTGAGATAATCTGCCTTCCAGTTCTCTATTCCCAGGAAATAGACTACCGATATAATTGGCACATGTCCCTTTGCCCAGGCTAGTATGTGGGTCACCTCCGTTAGAGCTGAACGACTCCTGGTACCGCCTTGGTGGTTTATATAGGCCACAGCAGCAGTGGCATTGTCGGACTGAACCCTAATAGGGTAGTCCTGAAGCTCCATCGTCCAGGACCGTAGGGCCAGACGTACTGCCCATAATTCCAGGATGTTGATGGGCAGGATCTGTTCTGTCCTTGACCATTTCCCTTGAGCTGTGAGCCCCTCTAGGGTCGCTCCCCAGCCTGAGAGACTGGCATCTGTAGTCAGTACTCTCCAAATTACCGGGAGGAAGGATCTTCCCTTTTGCAGGTTCTGATCCAGCGTAGGCTTACGCGTCCCCGAGGAGAGAAGGACATTGGATAATCCAGGGCTTTTCCTCTCCTGTTCCAAGCCAACAAGATGTCTTGTCGTAGCGACCTGGAATGAAACTGGGCATAGGACACCACCTCAAAATGAGGATACCATCCTCCCTAGAAGACTCATACAGAGTCGAATGGAGGGTTGTCTGGTGTCCCTTATCTGACGCACCTGAGTCTTCAGGGCAAAGATCCTTGCGGGTGGTAAGAATACTCTTGGCTGGACTGTATCTAGGGTCAGACCTAGATACTTTAGACTTTGAGCTGGTCTCAAGTTTGACTTTTCGGTATTTATGATCCAGCCTAAGCTTTCCAAATACTGCACTGTGCATGGTATGCTCTGTTCTAGAGCTAGTAGTGAGTGATCTCTGAGCAGGAGGTCGTCCACATACCAGAGCAAGATCCCTTGGGCCCTTAAAAGACCCAGTACTGGTACTAGGACCTTTGTAAACACCTGGGGGGCTGTAGCAAGCCCGAAGGGTAGAGCCACAAACTGAAAGTGACGTACCTCTACTGCAAACTGCAGGAAACTCTGATGAGGTTGAAAGATAGGTACTTGTAGATACGCATCCTTTATATTGATGGAGGCTAGAAAGTCTCCCATTTGGAGCAAGGCTACTACTGAGCGGACAGACTCCATCATAAAAGGACTTGATCAGTAGCTATTGGTTCAGGGATCTTAGGTCCAAGATGGGCCTTGTGTCCCCGTTTGGTTTTTGAACCGTAAAACGTTTTGAGTAAAACCCTGTGCCCCTTTCGGGTACAGGAACCTCTACAATCTCTCCTTGATGCACTAAATTGTATAGTGCCTGAAGTAATAAGTAACTTTTTGGAGGATCCAAAGAAATGTTGGATCTTAAAAACCTCTGCAACTCCAGCTTGTAACCACGGGATATAGTTGAGGTGACCCACTCGTCCTGAACTATTGTTCTCCAAATGTCCGCAAAGTGCAGCAGCCTTCCCCCCACCCAATAGACTTTTGGACCCAGGGCTTTTTCTGGCCCTGGCCTTGAGGCTTGCCTCTGGCTCTATCGTTCTGTTGACAGCTGAACCGCCCTGGTGCTGAGACATTTGAGGAAGCAGTCCCTGAGGTTTTAAACGAGGGACGTTTGGTGCTTTTCTTCACAGGAAGTAAAGAACTCTTCCCTCCAGAAATCTTTTGGATATATTTGTCCAAATGATCGTCAAATAATTGTTCTCCATGAAAGAGGAAACCTGCCAGTAACTTCTTACAAGGAAGCTTGGCTGACCAGTTCTTAAGCCACAAAAGTCTGCGCATATGTACAGACATGATAGCCAAACGAGAAACCTGCTGTAATGAATCCTTTAAGGCATCTACAGCAAAACACAGCGCTCAAGGCTTATCATCCTCCTGGCTAGGCCTGTCAGGCCGTCTGATCTGATCCTTTACCGATTGGCAGATACCAATTGCTGCAACAGCTGGCTGAATAGCTGAACTGGCCAAAGAAAAAGAAGCTTTTAATAATGACTCCAATTTCTGATAAGAATTTAACTTGTCCGGTGGATAATGCACAGTGCTTGAAACACCCTGTTGATACAGGGTGTTTCAAGCACTGTGCATTATCCACCGGACAAGTTAAGTTCTTCTTTAAGGAAGACACTGCTGCATCTATGGCTGGCATGCTCCATTTCTTAGTGAACTTTTCATCCATGGGATATAAAAGGGAAAACCTCTTAGGAGGAGCAAAAATCCTGTCAGAATGTTTCCAATCAGCATACACCGCCTCTTCCAACAGGGGGTGTAGGGGGAAAGCCTGTGTGACCTGAAGAGGCCTCAGAGATCCCAAAGAGGACCAGGAAGGCTCAGTGACCTCTGTAAGAGGCAACTTAAAGGCAGAGCGAACCATTTCGGTAAGAGTCAGAATCAAGAGCCTCTGTGATTGAGAGGCAGATACCGGCTGGATATCTTCTTGTCCAGATTGCTCGGAAGCAGACCCATCTGCCAGGCCATCCACAGAATCCTGAGCTTTAAGCTCTTCCCCATCCTCAACCCATTCCTGCTCCAGACATGGGGGCTCCGGGGAGGGGGATCTGTCATGCTTCTTGCCACCCTGTTGGATGGTTGCAATCATGTCAGCAATCCTGAGTAATAAACGGTGAGGCAGCAGCGTTGACTGTAGGCACCATACCAGATAGGCGCAGCGGCTCAGATTGCCCGGAAGCCTCTGGTCTTTCAGGGGATACAACACTAGGGATACGACTAGGTTCATCAGGAACTATTGATGACATAGGTGTGCTCTTCCCAGTAGTGTTAGTCCCGCTCCTCTTTTTTAAAGACATTTACTAGCCACAAAAAGGGAGTACTTGGGTGTAGATTTAACACACCTCAAAAGGGAGACCCTTTAATAGGGCTCACCAAGCCCCTATGCAACAATCCTGCTAAGCACCTTAGCCTGCCAAGCAACACTTGGTGACTCACATGACCCGGGTAATGAGAAATTAACCGCTGCAAGTGTCTGGTTTAGAGCCTGCTCTGTGTCCCACGTGGTCCAGGCGAACAGGCGTGGTCGCATTTGTGCATGATGCAAATCTTTGTGCACCCAATAAGGCTACTGCGCCAGTGCGGCAAAGCCGCGTGCGACGTGGCTGCCAACAAACAAACACGACTGAGTATAACGGCGCTCTTGCAAATACATGTGTGCCATGGCTGCCGGCCAACAACTGGTGAGTATAGCAGCACTCTTGAGAACGCATATGCGCCATGGCTGTCAGACACCGTTGTGTGCCATCATATAGGTAAAAAACAGCCAGACACAAGCAATAAGGTACACTTTGCAAACACCCACAGCTAGCCCAAAAACGTCCCCATATAGTCACCGTACACAGGTGTCCAGCCTCTAGCTAGCTTGACTGATTGTTACAATCACTGGGACACCCCACAATATATTATATGTAAAGGGGTTTCACTTACCCGTTTAGGCGCAGGGCACTTAGAAACTAAGAGCCCAATCTTCACCCATCACGGCGGGTTCCTGTCACTTGAGGACCTTCAAGGACTGGGTACCCTTTTCATGTTTAGGGTCCACTCCCTTGGACCTGTACAGCACCCTGCAGGAATGCCTTAGCGCTGTAGTGTCCAGGATTCCACTTCGCAGGGTCCAGCGCCCGGAGGCAGCTTACAGGCAAAACCTCAGAGGAACTTCAGTCTTCTTTGCGAGGCTCGGGTACCATTTATCTAAACTGTAAAGCCTATGTCAAATGGATCCGATCGGTCAATCCCTTGATTCATTTTTGGAACCGTTTGTGGGAATAGAGACCTGGAGCTCAGCAAGCTCAAACAAACGTGCCATCCACCTTGTAGACACTGGTAAAAAAAACTAAAGTAACTTCCTGTATGGGAGGGGTTATATAGGGGATCACTTCTTGTCTAAAGACATTGGTCTACCAGAGTCTATTCAGATGGTGATGGAGTATAACCCAACAGGTAATGAATATTAGCCTGACTCTGTGTCCCATGATGTATGAAAAACAAATGTATATCTTCTTAAACACTGCACTGAAATGTTGATTGTCCTTTTAATCCAAATGCTGTGCACCACCACGTGCTGAAAAATGCTCACTCTCCAAACCTTTATGGCATGTGAAGGCCTGCCAAGCCTTTAGAACAGGGATATGCAATTAGCGGACCTCCAGCTGTTGCAAAACTACAAGTCCCATCATGCCTCTGCCTCTGGGTGTCATGCTTGTGGCTGTCAGAGTCTTGCTATGCCTCATGGGACTTAAAGTTCTGCAACAGCTGGAGGTCCGCTAATTGCATATCCCTGCTTTAGAATGAAACCACCAAGGTAGAGAAGGGATCCAATGGCACACTAAGCTTCCTGAAGACGCACATTTGTGAAATGCATTGAGAATGTGCCACTGTCATCATATCTGGGTTCTTGTTGATGTCACTTCTGGGAACGAGGTCCGCCTCTGTGGTTACGAGTGGCGGTGCGTGGACATTATATTATTGAAGGCTGTTTGTGTTGGTGCCTCTCACGCACAACTAAATATGAGTGCATAGGGCTTATTTTATGTGTCATCTATGAGAGATCGCTATCGTTGGAGCTTATGGTGCCATTGAATCCCTTTTTTTTCTACCTTGGTGGTTTAATTGACCACTAAATTTAGAAAATACCATCTTAAGTAACAAAATATCATATCATCTCAAATATATATCTAATGTCACAGATACATATGAAGCACCCGCGCCACACTCCTTCTCCACTCTTTGGCTCGTTCACTGGAGAGGAAGGCACGCACGGTCTCCACTATGCCGTACCCCCTGGGTTGCAGAGGTTAAGCACACTTAGTTTCACTTACGGGTCTTTGCAGCAAGCCCTCTGGGTTGGTTTCTGTCCCTGTAGTGTAAGGACAAAAGTCTCTATGCCCCAAGTAACTCCAAGGTCCACACCAGCATCAACTCCAACATAGAGTTTATTTCTTTATGCATGAACATCCACAAATGAGGAGAAGAGAAAGGTGTTAGGAAGACAGATCAGTTCAGGCACTATTGTTTCTTCGCCACTCGGGCCCGAGTGGGTATAGCTCACCCGGATTGTCACCCGAAGGCACTAGCAGCCGGCGTGTAACTCGAACAGTCTATTTGATTCCCTAATGGATGTGTTCGGGAGATCCTCTGCCACAGGATCTATGGTGCCCCAAACCTCCTACTGGTCCTTTTTGGTTAGATCCCTTTCTTTCCGGGTGGATGACATCCCTCCAGAGAGTTACTGGGCCCCTTCCTTCACTGTGATCTCTCACCAGTCCTTCGAAACAGTCCTCCCCCAGCCTCCTCTTCTAGAAACGGGTCCCCTCGCAAGGCGGCACCCTGGGATTCTTCCTCCCAAAGCGGGCTCCAGCTAAAGGTGCTGGGCCCAGGGTTGAAGTTGCAGTCCCAGGACTAAAGGTGCCTGGGACTGAAGTGCACGTGGCCCCATGACCTGGAGGGCCACGCGCCATGCATCAGGACTCCGACTCTGGAACCAGAAACAAACAGAAGACCCCTCCCAGGCGGCGGCTGCCCCTTATGTATCCTCTCCCGGCATGCCCAGCAGGTTCCATACACCCACTGTACGGCTGCCGAGAGAGGACACCAAACCACTGCCCTATTACCTGTGGTTCAACCCTGAGTATAGGTGACAGCGCCACCCACACTTCTAAGGGGAACTGCACACCAGGCAAAACAGCAAGGCAGAGTCCAGCAAATTGAAAAGATTTGAGCCAACTTCCACTCGAATCACCCATTAAATTTGGCATAGCAGTCCCTAAATTTAGTACCCCCGCTACACATATAAGAATCACTTGTCCTTTAAAGTGGTCATAAAGGCAGAAGGTTTTTAACCTAAATGCATAGAAAATGCAGAGAGCATTAAGGTTAAAAACCTTCGATACTCAGCTCCCCTCAGTGTATGGCCAAAGAGTTAAATATACAGAGCAAATGCACATAAGGGAGCTGTAAAATAATTTGTATTTATTTTCATCCAGCGATGTGATTTACATAGCTCTTCTACACAGAACATCAGTGTCTAGCAGGGAAAAATACATGATGTTTGTGTGCTGAAGTTAGGTAACATTTACAGTTCTTTATGCTCCCCCAGTCTGTGACTGGACAGATAAAGCAGAAGTAAGAAACTGATGAGCTTATCTCTCAATCTGTGCTGTCCTCATATATCAGCCTGTCTTTAAGCTGGCAATAGATGAATCAAAACCTGGCTGAATTTCATTCTGTCTATGTGCAGGTTGGTTGTACTGAAGTTTATCCATTGATTGACTTCAGTACAACCAGCCTGTCAGGGTTTTTTCATCCGATCACTGCCAGTGGCTATAGCAACTAGCAGTGATCATTGTATTATGCCGGTGGGGAAGGCCCCCCACACTAATCATCAGCAGAACACAATGGCGCTTCAACACTGACTGTGTTAAAGGGAGAATTGAGGCAATTTTTTTTCACACAGTATCATTGCCCTGAGCAGTACCACCGACCTTCCTTAAATAGGACTTTCCACTGTGTGGAACACAGGTGTGGATGAGGTCAGCAGAACTACTTCCATATTCTAGCCATGTTCCAATCAAGGATGTAATCCAATAAATGGCTGGGATTTGACTGATAGACCACAATGAAGTAGATAAACACAAAATAAAATAAATACATGAATCCATTAGTAAAAAAAAAAAAAATATGAAGCAAAACAAAAAAGAAGAAAAAATGTACATCTATATATATATAAACTAAAAAAATAAATGTGAATACATATGTAAAAAGAACATTGTATAGATGAAAAAATATATATATGAAAAATATATACCATAACAAGTAAAATTATTTTTAAAAGCAGGAAAACCAAAAGAAAAAAGACACCATTGCTAGTAAAAATATATTTCCTGACAGATTCCATGGCAGCCTACGTATGGCAGCCTACGTGTGGGTTAATCCCGCCCCTCATACCTCATAGGACCCTTCTCCCATAAATCTTTGCTCTGGGTCAGAGGCCGTGTTCCTTTTTTTGTCCTCCTCCTAGGACCAAGATATAGTCTTACCTTTTCATGAAGTTTTCCTGTAATCCAGGCCTGGCGGTGTGCACAGCGATACGTTGGTGGTTAGCGGTGATCCTCTCTGCAGTCCAGCAATCCTAGCTATTAGCAGGTGGACATGGGCGATATGATGTGATACCATGAAGAGCTTACTAACCTGGCCATTGGCAGGCAAGCGGCAATATGGCCAAACGTCCCAGCTATTAGCGGGAGGCTTTGTAAACGCCCGATCGTGCGGTGGGTCGAGCGAACAGCTCCCCAGTCCCAGGTTCTGGTCCGGATTGTGCCGTGGTGGTGGTAATGTACAAAGATATTCCTTTTATATGGCAGCCGTATCTCTGTGTTTTGTGTGTCTCCTTATTTTCTATCAAGCTCCAGTGAGTGGCCACGGTGGCTGGAGCGCAGCTGCGTTCCAGCTCGCCGTTTCAGGAAGTCGCTGCGCATCCGCAAGCTGCGAACGAAGATTCCGTGCTTGGTTCGTGCAGGCGCAGTTTCGCCAAAATGGCGGCGGCGGTCGCGCATGCGATTGGCCGCCACCGGATGGCAACCGCTATGGGGCGGTGACATCGTTAACGGTGGCAGATTTAAATAGCTGTCAAAGCAGCTATTACTTGGGATGACTTGCAGGCTTATGCGGTATTTACCCAGGCACTGGGCTCTGGTTTACAAGGTAAATTGTTTGCTGCAGGCTCCCTGGGTGCTGGCTATGTTTCATTATGTGCTCTCTCATGCCTGTTGTCACTCCTGTTTCTCATAAGGCTGTAATGATTCATTTCACTTTCAAACTGCCTTGCCATGGATCTGTCACCACCCTCTTGTGGCCAACCGTTGCGCTGCAGGTAGGATTTATTTATTTTCTACCTGTGATGCTTGGGTTCACTTATTCAGGAGCTCTTAACCCTTTCTTTTTCACTCAGCTCTTCTAGGTCTGAACACCAAAGCACGGCAAAGACCATCCTAGGTCTCAACGTTGTCACTCCTCTTCAAGGTCCAGACGTCAGATCTTCCTTTAGATCTAGGTACCACAGATAGGAGTCTAAAACCACCTCTGGGCGTCACTCTCACCGCCACTCCAGCCGCTCTGTGAGGAAAGCCTGCTGGTTATGCGGAGCCCAGGTTCCTGAAGGCAAATCGCTCTGCAAGCGATGCTTTTCTAAAGTCGCATAAGAAAGAGAGGGTGGAGACCAACAAGTGGAAGCACTGGTCAGAAAGGTGGTCCGTGAGTCCCTGAGTAAAGGGGATTCTGGTCATACCCACAACCCTGCTGGCGACACTATGTCAGTCCCTATTAGGGATGATCTCAAGGCTCCAGGCCCTTCACAGCCGAGCCATTCCTCAATTGAAGCCTCAGACAGTGAGGTGGAGGTAGATGACCCTGGTGCAGGTTTTGAATTTGCCCTAGTACCACAGCTGGTCAAAAGCTGTCAAAGAAGCTTTGAGATGGAAGAGCCAGTGGAGGCACCCTCCAAATAGAGGAAATATTTTAAACACCTCAAAAAAGAACACCCTAATTTCTCCTTTTTGGGTGAACTCAGCGCAATAATTACCGACGAATGGGGTGGTGTTGAAAGGAAGAATTGCCTGTTAATGAAGGTATCAAAAATGTACCCATTTAAAAGCAAGGATGTAAAACACCTGGAGTCGGCTCCTCTCATTGACTCAGCCCTAATGAGGATGGTGAGGCACGTCACACTCCCATTGTAGGATACTGTTTCCTTTAGGGATTGCCTGGAGTGGAAAATTTATACCGCCCTCAAGCGGATCTACATTACAGCGGGTATGACCTGCAAACCAGCTCTAGCTCTCGCAGCCCTTTCTAAAGCGATGGAAGTCTGGGCAGATGACGTAGATGCTTCTCTGAGGAGCATCTCGGAAGAACTGGCCAGGAGCTCACCTATTCATGGGCTAAGGTTGACGTTGGCTTTTCTCGTGGGGCTTCCCTAGACATAATTCGCCTGGTGGCTCGGATCATGCTGACATCTGTCACAGCTAAGCGTGCCTTGTGGCTGCGCCCATGGGTAGCTGACCCTGCCTCCAAGCAGGCATGGTGCAGGATTCCATTTGGGGGTTCGTCCCTCTTTGGGAACATATCGGACAGTGCCATCACCCGTGCCACAGGGGGCAAGTCGGGGTTCCTTCCCCAGGATCGCCGTCTGCTAAACCAGAAGAGAACACAGCCCAGGCAAAGTTCAGATCGAGCAAGGAATGCTCGCTACTATAGGCCTGGCCGTGAGTTCAAGAAGACCTGGAAGAAAAAACAGCCTTCAGGCCAGAAGTTTTCAAAAGGGGCATCTTCCGGTGGACAAGAATCCCCTAAGTCTTTATGATATTGCACCTGCCTAAAACAGAGCGAGTCGGCATCCTTGCCTCTCTCGGAAGAGA
This sequence comes from Rana muscosa, assembly GCA_029206835.1. NCBI lineage: Eukaryota > Metazoa > Chordata > Amphibia > Anura > Ranidae > Rana > Rana muscosa. Next base: position 998,582,982 of record CM055118.1, read on the forward strand.
AAAAGCGAATTCTCCTGTCTCTCTTGTGGCTCAGGGCGCTGCAATTCCAGTTCCAGATGACAAAAGGTTTTAAGGGGTCTAATCGCCCCTCTTCATGGTGTTGAAGAAAAACGTCTCCTGGAGGCCAGTTATAGACCTAACCCACTTGAATTATTTTATCTAGAAGGAGAAGTTCAAGATGGAGACACTACTCATGATCAGTCAAGCAATCCAACCAGGCGATTGGTTTGTCTCTATAGACCGGAAGGACGCCTACTTCCATGATCCGATAGCGTCAGAATTCCAGAAATACCTTCGCTTTGCTGTCGATCAAATCCGTCTGCAGTTTACCTGTCTCCCCTTCGGGCTTACAACATAGCCTCGTGTGTTTTCAAAACTTGTTGGCTGTCGTGGCTCTGATCAGGACCAGAGGTATCCGTTTGTATCACTATCTAGACGCCCTGCTGTTGTCTCGGGACAAGGAGCAGTTGCTAATCCACAGATCCCAGGTCATCTCCACTCTACTCGAGTTTGGTTGGCTTCTGAATCTGTAAAAGAGCCATCTGGATCCTACGCAGTCCCTGGTATTCCTCGGGGCACACTTCAACGCTATCAAGAGCACCATCTTGTTACCCCTGGAAAAATCCCAGTGATCCGGGACAGAGTTTGGCTTGCAATGTCGTTCTCATCTCCAAGCCTCTCAATGCCTAAAGTTCATTGGCACCATGGTGGCAACAACACCCATGGTAAAGTGGGCTCAGTGGAAAATGCGGCCCTTCCAGAAGGGTTTCCTCCAGCAGTATAATCCAGGGCTTCGGGATCATTTTATCCAAATAACCTCATCCATGCGGGAGAGCTTTCCTTGGTGGCTACAACAGAGGAACCTCCTCAATTGTCAGTCCATCGCACCTGTGTCTTGGGTCACCATCACTACAGATGCCAGCAACAGGGGCTGACAGAAGTAGCCCAAGGCATATGGAATTTTCCCTCTCACAGGATAGTCTCCAATGTTCTGGAACTCCGGGCAGCGTTCTGCGCTCTGCAGGCCTTTCACCACTTAACAGCAGGAGACTCAGTCCTCCTAAGACTGGACAACACAACGGCAGTCGCATACATCAAGAGACAGGGGGGTACTCGCAGTCTCTCCCTGTCAAAGGAAATAGAGCCCATCATGATCTGGGCCCAGAAAAACCTGGCCAACCTGACAGCTGTCTATCTCCCTGGAGTCCCGAACGTTCAGACAGATTTTCTGTTGAGTTTCTCTGGACAACGAGTGGACTTCCCCCCCGAAGTCTTCAGGTGGGTCCTGTCCCTGGGAGTCATTCCGGAAGTAGACTTGTTCGCCTCCCCATGCAACTTCAGACTAGAGAGATACTACACGAGGTCTTGGTATCCCCAGGCTTTTGGGTAGATGCTCTGACAGACCATTGGCGGTTCCACAGGGCCTATGCCTTTCCCCCGATTCCTGTCATTCTCCGTTTTTTGTCGAGGCTCAGGATGGAAGAAGTAGAGATAGTGGCAATAGTCCCGTACTGGCCAAACAAGCCATGGTTTCCACTGCTGATGCAACTCAGCTTCCGGGACCCAGTTCCTCTACCCTCCAGACCAGATCTCCTATCACAAGGGGCATTTCTACATCCATGCCCGGCCCCATCTACATCTGATGATCTGGTTCTTGAGAGGGGAAGGTTAGAGGCCCTAGGCTGTCCAAGTAGGGCCATCTCCACAATAATAAATGCCAGAAGAACAGGCACCAACAGGGTCTACCAGAGGATTTGGAAAAAGTTTTCAGACTACACCTCTTCCACTGCAGGTTCTTGCAATAACCCAAAGATACATGATATCCTGGGCTTCTTACAATCAGGATTGGATCTCTCATTGTCAGTCAGCTCACTGCGAGTCCAAATCGCTGTAATCTCTGCCTTTACGGGTGTTTCCTGGGCTAGACACCCTCTTACTCAGTAGTTTTTCAGAGGAGCAATAAGGCTCAGACCTCAGAGCCAAGTTTTTCTAATTGGGATCTTCCCCTTGTCCTGGATTTTTTCTTGGGTAGAGAGTTGGAACATGATGATCAATCTTCTGTCAAATGACTCTCTCTAATAGTTGTCTTCTTGGTGGCTATAACATTGGCCAAGAGGGTCTCTGAAATCAGCTCTCAGGGATGCAAGGAGCCATTTCTAAACTTTTAATTCCTATGTTGGGTTCAAACCCCAAAGTGGCATCTGTGTTTCATGACAATCAGGAGATTGCTCTTCCAACGTTCAGATCTACCAAGGATTCCAGTGTTTATCCCTTAGATGTTGGAAAAGCTCTGAGTCAGTATCTTGAAGCTACAGCTTCTTTCCGTCAGACCGACCACCTGCTCGTTCTTTTCACAGGAAGTATAAGGGAATGCGTGCCTCTTCCAGATCTATCGGAGCATGGATTGTTCAGGCCATTCAGTGGGCCTATAAAGCCAAGGGCTTGGCGCCTCCAGAAGTGGTGACTGCTCACTCAACTAGAAGTGTCTTCATCATGGGCGGCATCACGTCACGTGCCTCCAGAAGTTATTTGTAAGGTGGCCTTGTGGTCTTCAATTAACACGTTCATGGCACACTACTGCGTAGTGGTTTACGTATCTTGTCTGTTGATGGTGCCAATTAAACCTTTTTTCTTTTGTCCAGCACTCTGCCCACCCGGGTGTGTATGGCTAGTTATTTCCCACACGTAGGCTGCCATGGAGTCTGTCAGGAAAACGGAAAATTTATATCAAATACTTACCGTAATTTTCCTTTCCTGATGGACTCCATGGCAGCAGGAGTTCCCTCCCAGTGGCTGGAGTAGGCTAAATTATGGAACACGGCCTCTGACCCAGAGCAAAGATTTATGGGAGAAGGGTCCTATGAGGTATGAGGGGCGGGATTAACCCACACGTAGGCTGCCATACGTAGGCTGCCATGGAGTCCATCAGGAAAGGAAAATTACGGTAAGTATTTGATATAAATTTTCCGTTGTATAGCTATATAAATGATATAATTTATAGTCATAATAATTACGATAAGTACCGATCATATAAAATTTTACTATATACTATATACAAAGAAAGCACATTAACATACACATGCATGTAATATGTATAATTCACACATACTATGTATGGAGAATGTACACATTCAACTAATTGGAGCAGAGGAAGGAGTATGTCGCTGCACATATAAAGCTACACTGTGGCTTCACCTGTAGATCTTCTTTATATAATTAAACTGATATTTTTTTTGCTATTGTCACTACCGTCATGTGCAAATTATGCAACAATGTGGCAAAGCCGAATAGCAAAACAAAGAAAGTCAATCAATGAACAAAATAAAATACATTTTTTTTTTAATATATGTGTAGCGGGGTCTTCAGATTTAGTGGGATACACCTGGGGGGTAGTGTGACCCAGGTGTGTAATTATGACAGGGTTTAGACCCCTTTTTGTTATTCGTGGAGGACTGGGTGGTGCAATATTCTCCTTGGCCTGTGGGTGGCGGGGTACCTACAGGCTCCAGGTAGAATCACTACCGCAGTGCTACCCTTTTTGTCCCTTTCCGGAGATGGTACGGCTGGGGCGGGGAACCCGCCGTGGTGTCGATGGGAGTAGATAAAAGGGGGAGACGCCCTCACCTTGAGGTCTTGGAGGATCATCTCTTCACGCGCCCAGGCACCTTAGGCCTGGGTGCAGGCGGTTCGGGGTTCCGGCCCAGGCCCCTAGGCTTGGCCGGAATGGAGTTGGAGTCCATCCCAGGCACCTTCAGCCTGGGGTGAGGTACTATGTCGTAGGCCTGGGACCTGGTGACTTCGACTGGGTCCCGCGAGGGTGAAGTGATTCCAGGGTGCCCCTTGCGAGGGGACCCGCATCTGAGGTGAGGAGGCCGGGAAGGTCACCCGTATGAAGATTCCGGAGCAGCGTCAACCCGGTGACGGACGGGCCTCCGGTAACTCCCTTGGAGGGTCATCTTCCCCTGATAGAGGCCCCAGCGTAGCGAAGTTGTTCTAATCAAGACTCCTGCAACCCTTGGTCATAGCACAGGGGGTGTAGGGACTACAATCAGGATAGTGCCTCGGCCTGCTCATCCCACCGTATCCTGCCATTACCCTGTTGTTGTGGAGCTACGAAATAAAACAGAGTTGGACTGTGATCGGTGTGTGGACTCTGTTAATGGGAGCAAAGGGAGATTCCAGCATAGCAGGGAACTCAACCCAATGCACATTTGGCCCGAGGAAGATATTGAGATTGGCCTTCACCTCAACCACAGCCATGGGGAGGACATGGGCCGTGGCGCACCTCACTCTCGAAACCCAGGTACCCCTAGATGAGAGCCATCGGATGACCGATAAACATGTAGAGGGGGTGAGGCCGCTACATATAGATTCAAGAGTCTTTCTCTGAAGGGCTCATTATGGGACAAGGATATGGAGCAAAAGGGAAATGTCATGGAGAACCAAAGCATAACAAGACCTCTGTTGTTCTATATGGGCCAGGAACAAATTAGTCATATCCCAATCAAAGTTCATGCCCATAGGAATAGGCGTCTGTAAATGGACCAAATGCATGAGCATTTGGTAGCTCCACACCTATAGTTCCCTTTGCAATACAACCAATGTTGCAAAACCGTTAATTTATCATCATAGTGGAGATAGTTCAAGTATGCGGGTCTAGGTTATAGACAAAATCAAAGTGCCAAAAAGGGGAGGTGATGCCTTTCGGATGCTATGCAGGAGGGAGGTGTATTGGATATTCCATTTACGGATGCGTATTTCTATGGGCATGAACTTTGATTGGGATGTGAGTCATTTTTAGGACTAATTTTTTCCATATATAACAGAAGTCTTGTTATGCTTTATTTCTCCATGACACTTCCCCTTTGCTCCGTATCATAGTCACATAATGAGCAATTCAGAGAGTCTCTCAAATCTATATATAAAACAAAAAAAATAAAAAATTTATAGATTGACTTTCTTTGTTTGCCATATTGTTTGCATATGAAGGTAGTGATGATAGCAATAAAAATATCCATTTAAACTATATAAAGAAGATATACAGGTGGAGCCACAGTGTAGCTTTATATGTGCAGCGATTTACTCCTTCCTCTGCTCCAATTAGTTGAACGTGTATGTCTGGAGTATGTGTGAATTATAGATATTACATGCATGTGTACGTTCATGTGCTTTCTTTGTATATAGTTACATTTTATATCATCGGTACTTATCGTAATTATTATGACTATAAATGATATATTTTATATATCTCTACATATATTTTTACTAGCAATGGTATCCTTTTTTTCTTTTTTTCTTTTTCTTTTGATTTCTATGCTTTAAATATCATTTTACTTGTTATGGTATATATTTTTCATATATATATATATATTTTTTTTTCATCTATACAATGTTTTTTTACATATTTATTCACATTTCTTTTTTTTTCGTTTACATACATAGATGTACATTTTTTCTTTTTTGTTTTGGTTAATTTTTTTTTTTTTAGAATGGATTTAGGTATTTTTATTTTATGTTTATCTACTTCATTGTGGTCTATCAGTCAAATCCCAGCCACGTATTGGATTACATCCTTGATTGGAACATGGCTAGAATATGGAAGTAGTTCTGCTGACCTGATCCACACCTGGATCTGCTGACCTGATCCACACCAGTGGGAGGTCCTATTTAAGCAAGGTCCGTGGTACTGCTCAGGGCAATGATTAAGAACACGATACTGTTTGAAACATGTCTGCCTTGATGCATTGATTGTTGTTTTTCCTGTTATGTGTCACTTGAATGGATTAATAAAGGACTCATATTCATCATCTTGCAGCTGTTTCTTCCTTTTTGCAGTTTGTATGGTGGGCTAGCCATGGCGAGCACCCTTGAGACGAGTCCTTCAATTCACTTCACATATTAATTTATCTGGATTCACCCACCTGAGCGGTGTTCCTTGTTTTTTTTCCCCATTTCCATTTTAATCTGGCCATACATGATACCGTTTTTTTCGTTCATTTCTCCCTGCTGTGCTATTACGGAAAGGTTTCTTCACAGTATGAGCTGTGAAAGTGTGGAATAGACTCCCTCCAGAGGTGGTTCTGGCCAGCTCAGTAGATTGCTTTAAAAGAAGGTCTGGATTATTTCCTAAATGTACATAATATAACTGGGTACTGACATTTATAGGTAAAGTTGATCCAGGGAAAATCCGCTTGCCTCTCGGGGGATCAGGGGTTTTTCTCTGGATCAACTGTGGGTGAAAAATTGTGTATATGGGATTGTTTTTCTTTTATTTATTTTTTGGTTGAACTAGATGGACTTGTCTCTTTTTTCAACCTGACTAACTATGTAACTATGCATTCTGACAGCAGGGAAACTCCCCCACTGTCAGAATAAACAGATCAGTGCTGAAGCTTATTGCCTGCAGTGCTGATCGAGCGGCTTTTATCTGACAGAGCAGTTGAACAGAAGTTGATTGGTAGATCGACTTCTGTTCAACTGCAGTGGCCACACAGAAATCAAAATTTGGCCAGTCCCAGTGAAATTCTGATCTATTTATGGCCAGCTTTAGGCTCTGCTGTACTAATACTGGATTTAATAATATTTAATAATATTTAATACTGCGCTAATTCCTGGAGTTCAGATTTAATGTTATTATGTAACATGAAAACCAAATTTACAGTGGAACTGAAATACAAATTTGACAGTATAAAGGGGACAAGATCAGACTTTGCCAGTAATCATGTCAGCTTTCTGAAAGTGATTAGGGATTAATAATATGACCAGATGAGTTATACACATAGTTTATATTTTAGTCATATTACATTAGAAGTATTATGTTCAGGGAGATGGCCACTTGAAAAGACTGCTCCACACACAGCCAGCTCGCCGGAGCCCACAACAGCCGTACAGTGCCCGGAAACCCAGTGATTTTTGTCTCCTCCAGGTCAGACATCCCCTCTCTACATGCCCCACAAGAGAAAAGACCAAGATATGTCGAGGAGAATGACGGATTTCTACACGCTGCCCCGCCGCTTCTCCAACCAAGATGGCACCGGTGGATCTTAGCATAACATGCGTGACTTCCCCAGCACGACAGAGAGACGCCTGCAGCATTTCTCCCCAGACTTCAATCGATTGCAGCATGCCATTGGTCGGGCTTCTCAATCCTCATGCTCCTCCGGCCCAGTCAAAGCCAAACATAAGCCACAGGAAGCATCAGATTCAGCCCTGGAGGTGAGTGACATGGCAGGCTCCCTGGATGATACCAGGGAGCTTCAAAACTCTATATTAGAGTTCCCACACTGCGAATCAGCCGGTGCTTGACACCACATTAAAAAGACATGCTCCCTAAGAAGCACACTCCATGCAGATATCCTATCACTAGCCCAACAATTTAAATCAGATGTCACTGAAATTGTCAATAGAGTGACACATATTGAAGATAAAATGGGTGAATTTGCCTCCACTTTTAACAATCTGACGCCCATAACTCTCAGGAAGATGACATCACGTGGATGAAATCAAAAATTGCGGACCTGGAGGACCGTTTCAGGCGCAAAATAAGAGGGGTCCCAGAATCGGTTAAACAGCCTGACCTGATGGCCTTTTTTTATAGATGTGATAAAAGCCACACTACCAGACCTCCCTCTAGAGGATCTACTAATAGATCGCATACACAGACTCCCAAAACTGAAGCATATCCCAGCTAACCCGCCCAGAGACACCATTGCCAGCATCCACTTCAACACTAATGCCATGTACACACGATCGATTTTCTCGACGGTGAAAACACCGTCAAGAAAATCGACGGGAAAAAGGAGGAACGGCTTGTTCCCCTACACACGGCCGTTTTTCCCGTCATTTTTTCTCTTGGTCGAGAAAAACGACCGTGTGTAGGCTCCCCGGCAGTGTTTCCCTATGGGAAAACTGCCGCGGAAAAAAAAGCCGTGAATCACGACGAGAAAAATTAGAGCATGTTCTAATTTTTCTCGTCGTGATTAATGCCGTTTTTCTCGCCGGGAAAAATGACCAAAAGCCCACACACAGGCGTTTTTCTCGTCAAAGAGAAAAAATTTAATTTTTCCCGACGAGAAAAATGGTCGTGTGTACGCGGCATAAGGAAAAATTAATGGCAGCCTTCAGACAAGTAGAACAACTTCCAGAACAATTGCAGTCACTTTAGATCTGTCTGCGCACACCACACAGCATCGTAGACAGCTGGCCACCATAACGAAACCCCTAAGGAACCACCATATCTCCTACCAATGGAGATACCCAGCGAAACTCCTCATTACTTAAGATGATCGATTGTTTACGATCAACTCCCTTGCTGACGGCATCCGATTGCTCTGGGTTTGGCAAATCCTAGATCCGGAAACTTCCAGTCCGGACGGATGGGCTTCACCTCATCAGGACCCTCCAGACCGAAGGGCATCTTCTACCAAACAAAGGCCTGCATGAATTACGCCACAACTAAGCTACCATAACTCCGGCGAGCTTGTATAGTGCAAAAGATAGTTACTGAGCACCCCTGAAAGTTGCGGTTTACATACCACTCAGATTCCAGCTGGAATCATACTTTTTTGCTTCCCATTTTGGACGTCAAAACCCAAAGGGAATACCCTGTTTTTCATTTTTTTTCCCTTGCTGACTGTTTTCTCAATCACCCAAATACCCAGCCTTAATACCTCCTTATCACCTGCTCCCCAAACACGCTCCAGGATTTTGATCTTACATCTGGGCCTTTTGTACATTGTGAATATAAACTCTCTGCCAAGCCCTCTCCTCACGCCCCCAAGGATAATACCCAACAAGATGCAGTTGGGTATTCCAAGATGCGCTTTACCTCACATAAGCCTCCTGTATTCCAACACAAAAAGTTCCTTCATGTGTACCAAGCCAATGCTTCCTCCAAGAAAAGAGGAGTTCTTATAGCAGTCAAGGACTCAGTTGCATTCACTTTGGTCTCACTAGAATCAGACCCACAGGGATGATATCTAACTCTAGTGTGTCAGATAAATAATGTTCTTTACTCTATCATCAATGTCTATCTGCCAAATGTCAGACCGATCTCTTCACTGAGAAAAATTTGGAAAAAGATCCAACCCATCTGCCAGGGCCATGTTATATTGTGTGGTGACCTCAATGCAATAGTTGACCGCTAGACATGTGCAATTCATTTATTTCCAAATTTGTTTAACGAATTTTGACAAATTAGTTAATTCCGGATCTTCGGATTTCCGAAATTTCTAATTTTCGAATTCCGAATTTCCGAAAAAATTAGAGATTCGAAAATTCAAAATTGCAAAATTCGGAAATTCGGAAATTTGAAAAATAGAAATTCGAAAATTCAAATTTAGGAATTAGGGTTAGAGGGTTAGGGGTTAGGGTGAGGGTTAGGTTTTTAGAGTTATGGTTGGGGTAAGTGTTTAGGGTTAGCAGTTAGGGGTTAGGGTTAGGGCTTAGGGTTAGGGGGTTAGGGTTAGCAGTTAGGGGTTAGGGTTTGGGGTTAGGGGTTTAGGGTTAGGGCTTAGGGAATTAGGTTTAGGGTTAGAGGGTTAGGGGTTTGGGGTTAGGTTTGGTGGTTAGGACTAGGGTTGGGGTTAGGGCTTAGGATTAGCAGTTAGGGGTTAGGGTAAGGGTTAGGGTCAGAGTCAGGGCCAGGGTTTAGGGTTAGGGTTTCCCCTTGAAGAATAAGGCTAGGACTTAGGAATTGGAATAGGGACCTCCCCCAGAGGTCAAATGTCAGAATGCAGGTTACCAGAGGTCAATGATCACAAGGCATGGCTGACCCACCCCCACCGAAGTTTACGGCCTACCCCAACTAAGTCGGAATACCGAAATTTCGGAAAATTTGGAAATTCTAAATTTCGGAAATTCTAAATTCTATATTTTGAAAATTTGGAGATTAGGTATTGAAATGTCCTTTCAAATTTGGCTGTTAGTGAACGTAACGAATACAAATTCATCCGAAGTTGCGAATTATCCAAAATAACGAATTGGACGTAACAATCCAATTATTATTATTATTATTTATTATTAATTTGTTCCATTTCATTGGTTTAGATGTTCCATTTGTTATTTCGGATAATTCGTAACTTCAGATAAATTTGTTTTCGTTACATTCACTAACAGCCAAATTTAAAAGGAAATTCCAATACCTGTAATTTAATAGTTATTATTAGTTAGTTATTATTTCGAATTTTACTGATTTTCTTTCATTTTTTTCCGATTTTCGAAAATTCGAAAATCTAAAATTCAAAAATTCAAAAATTTTTAATTAAAAAATGGGAAATTTTGGAAAATTGGATTTTCGAATTTCAGAATTTCGAAATTCCGAATTCTTAAAATGTTACTAATTACGAATTTTTCAAGTCTCAGAATTTCCGAATTTTCCTGAATTTCCGAAAAAGCAAAAAAACAAATGAAACGAAAGCGGAAAAAAATACTTTTTCAGCAGTGCACATGTCTATTGACCGCAAGATAGACACTTCTATCTCCTCCCCGATTTGTTCCCACAGAGCTACCCTGGCAAACTTCCTAGACTCCTCCTCTATGTTTGACATACGGCGTTGCCAACACGCCACAGAAAAGGCTTTTATTTATTTTTTCTCATGAACACAAAACCTATACTCGCATTGACTTTTTTCTAACAGATAAGTTCCTTCTACAGAATGTATATGGGTTGGAAACAGGTAACATTACGTGGTCGGATCACGCACCTGTGTCCATCGCGTGGGGGGGGGGGGGGGCAGTGATTTTAATGATGCTTAAAGTGAAAGAATAAAAGTGAAATATTCCTTTAAATATCGTACCTAGGGGGTGTCTATAGTATGCCTGTGAAGTGGAGCGTGTTTACCGTGTTTAGAACAGTCCCTGCACAAAATGAAATTCTAAAGGAATAAAAGTCATTTAAAACTGCTTGTGGCTGTAATGTAATGTCGGGTCCCGGCAATATGAATGAAAATCATTGAGAAAAACAGCATGGGTACCCCCCTATCCCAGCCCATCACCAGGCCCTTTGGGTCTTGTATGAATATTAAGGGGAACCCCGCACCCAAAAAAGAAAAGAAAAAAAAGGCGTGGGGCCCCCAGGCTCTATATACTCTGAACAGCAATATACAGGCGGTCCAAACAAGGCAGGGACTGTAGGTTTGTTCTTAAGTTGAATCTGTTTGTAATTTGGAACAGGTACATTTTGTAAGTGTAGCTCCAGCCAAAAAATTAATTTTTAAGCTTTTTGGATAACATAGGGAAGGGTTATCACCCCTGTAACATTTGTTTTGCTGTCTGTGCCCCTGTTCAGAAGATTTCACCTCACTTTCTGTCCCAATGACAATTGGATTTTGAAAATTTGGGGTTATTAGGGAAACAAGGATTGGTGATAAAGCATCAGTGGAGACACCTTTTTCCCCATATTAACTCTTACAGGAGAGAATTTCCCTTCCTATGGGTAGATTTCCTCTCACTTCCTGTTGTCTACCTCTGTTTGTAAGTAGGTGTCGTTTGCAAGTCGGATGTTTGAAAGTAGTGGACCGCCTGTATATACTATGCGGCCTGCCCTATATACTCTGCAGAAAATTGGTGGTACCAGAACACTGTAAGCCCTCACAGTTACTCTTGGTGGGTGCTGGAACAGGCCCTGCTGTTAACTATTATATCAAGAATTGTAATTACATGCCCCTGTTGAACAGGGGCAGAAAAATTGTGCCTTGTGTGGTGGTGGTGTCACAACACTGTAAGCCCTCACAGTTATTCTTGGTGGGCGCAGGAACAGGCCCTGCTGTGAAATATTAGATCAAATTAGAACTGGGGCAGAAAAATAGGGCCTTAGGCACTGGTGGTGGTGCCACAACACTGCAACCCCTCACAGATACTCTAGTTGAGCGCAGGAACAAGACCTGCTGCAAAATATTACAGCAGAAATTTAAATTATACATGCCCCTGTTAAACAGGGGCAGAAAAATTGGGCTGTAGGCACTGGTGGTGGTGCCCAGAGCCAAACATGTTATTAGAAGCTATCAACATGAACATTGAGGAGGAATAGGATAGTCACTTAGCATAACAGAATAGTCACTCAGCATCAGCATAGGCAGTCTTGAAGGGATCTCACATTCATAAAAAAATTATTCGGTTACATCAGCATCAGGTGCTTGGTAGCTGGTGATCCAAGACTGATTCATTTTTATGAAGGTGAGACGATCAACCGAGTCGGTGGACATGCACACTCCGTGCCTCCAGCAGCACTGAATATGCGTTCCCAAAGAACGCTGGATGCAGGACAGGCCAGTAGCTCAATTGCATACTGTGCAAGCTCTGACCAGTGATCCATCCTCAAGACCCAGTAACCCAGAGGATTTTCGGTTGCAAAGGTCTCCAAGTCTGATCTTGCCCCTAGGTATTCCTGCACCATGTAAATCAGACACTGGCGATGGTTGCTGGAACCGATCAGACCTTGGGGCTGCGGACTAAAAAATTGTCTGAACGCATCGGTCAGACGGCCACCTTCTCCACCGCTCTTTCTGTGACTGACCGAAGCCTCAGCAACACGTTGTCCAGGACCAGGAATTTGTAACCTCCCAGGCTCTGGAAACACGTTGCACAAACCTTTCTGCAAGGCCTCCCGAAGATGTTTCATCCTCTGCTCCCTCTGCGACGGCTGGATAAGTTCCGCAACCTTACCCTTGTAACGTGGATCAAGGAGGGTTGCCAGCCGGTAATGATCCCTCTCCTTGATACCACGAATCCGAGGGTCCTTTCGCAGGCTTTTCAGGATCAGGGAGGCCATGCAGCGTAGGTTTGCTGAGGCATTTGGTCCGGAGTCCTCTGGGTCACTAAGGACGACATGATCCGCAGCCACCTCCTCCCAGCCACCTACAAGTCCATGGGTTTCTGGGGACTGTAAACGATCCCTTGCAGACTGCTGCTGATGCTGAGTGCTAGGCTCCACCTCCCTGCTGACACAATCCTCCTCCTCCTCCTCTTCCTGTGTGATCGATGGGCCAGCAGGAACACTGTCTTGATAAAGGGGGCATTGGGGAAGTCCCCCTCTTCCTCCCTCTGTTCTGCCTCAAGTGCCCTGTCCATTATTCCACATAGCGTGTGCTCCAACAGGTAGACAAGAGGGACAGTATCACTGATGCATGCACTGTCACTGCTCACCATCCTCGTGGCCTCCTCAAATGGTGACAGTACAGTTCAAGCATCCCTGATCATGACCCTCTGGCGTGGCAAAAAAAAAACAAGCCCCCCTGACCCTGTCCTGGTGCCATAGTCGCACAGGTACTCATTGATTGCCCTCTGCTGCGTGTGCTGCCGCTGCAGCATGGCCAACGTTGAGTTCCACCTGGTGGGCATGTCACAGATTAGGCGGTTCTTGGGCAGGTTGTATTTCTTTTGGAGGTCAGCCAGCCGAGCACTGGCATTATATGACTGGCAGAAATGCACACAGACTTTCCTGGCCTGCCTCAGGAGATTCTGTAAGCCCGGGTACCTGCACAAGAACCGCTGCGCCACCAAATTAAGGACGTGAGCCAAACAGGGCACATGGGTCAAGTGTCCCTTTCGGAGGGCGGAGAGGAGGTTGGTGCCATTGTCGCAAACCACCATTCCTGGCTGAAGCTGGCGTGGCGTCAACCACCTCTGAGCCTGCGCCTGCAGAGCTGACAGAATCTCTGCCCCAGTGTGGCTCCTGTCCCCTAAGCACACCAGCTCAAGCACCCCTTGAACGCGTACGGAGCACCGCTGGTTCCGAGGACAAATCTATAGAGGAAGAGGCCATGGAGGAAAAAGAAGAGGAGGGGGGTGGAGGAGAGAGGTGTGTCAGAATCACTACTAGTAGCATTTTGGAGGCGTGGTGACGGAACAAGCTCCAACAATACTGCACCCTGTCCTGCATCCTTCCCAACCCAGTGCGCCGTGAAAGATGGGTAACGTCCTTGTCCATGCCTGCTGGACCATGAGTCAGCGGTAATATGCACCTTACCGCTGGCCGCCCTGTCCAGCGAGGCCAAGACATTGCCTTCTACATGCCGGTAGAGAGCCGGAATCGCCTTCCGTGAAAAACAATGGCGTTTGGGAACCTGCCACTGAGGTACCGCACATTCCACAAATTCACGAAAGGGCGCAGAGTCTACCAACTGACAAGGCAGCAGTTGGAGTGCTAGCAATTTAGCCAAGCTAGCATTCAGCCGCTGGGCATGTGGATGGCTGGAAACAAATTTCTTTTGCCGGTTTAGCAACTGGAGTAGGGAAATTTGCCTGCTACAATTGGACGTTGGTGTAGCGATAGCAGATTGCCTGCAAGTACTTGCCACAGCTAATTCTACACCTTCATTCCTCTCAGTGCAGGTTTCCGAGAGAAATGAAGGTATAGTGGGGTTGGAGATCCCAGCTGATGAGGAGCAAGGAGAGTTCTGCCTTGTTCTTTGGTGTGGGTCTTTTAAGTACGCTTGCCAACGGACTGCATGGGAGTTTGACATATGTCTGGTCAAGCAGGTGGTGCCCAAGCGGCTGCTCTTTTGGCCACGCTTGATACGCTTCAGACATATCTTTCAAACAGCAACAGTGCGATCTGCTGCACACATCTCAAAAAAGGCCCACACCAAAGAACTTTTGGAAAAATGTGCGGAGTCAGCAGCGCCCTGCACATGCAGAGCTCTGCGGTGTGATGCAGTCGGTTGGCTGCCCTTAAGCTGGGCCCTGGAGGGCATCCTGCCTCGTTGGAGATGTGCCTCCTCCTCCTCCTCTCTCCTATCAGGCACCCACGTAGAGTCAGTGACCTCATCATCCCCTCCCTCCTCGTCACTGGAGCAAACCTGGCAGTATGCTGCAGCTGGGGGAACATGACTGCCAGTTTGTTGTCCTTCTTGGGCACCCCCTCTTTCTGGGCTCACGTTACTGCCTTCCTCAAGCTGGGTACCATCATCGGAGCCTTCAAAACGCTGCGCATCCTCCTGCAGCATGTACCCAACACTGTGGTCGAACAGTTTGGGGGACTCCTCCATGCATGATGGTGGGGCTAGGGAAGGAGTAACTGATGACCTGGAGCCGATGTAATAGGCCGCTTTGGCAGCTGCATTGGCAGCCAAAGTACTCTGAGCCTGGGTGACAGAGGATGAGGAGGATGAGGATGGCTTGTAGTCATCCACTCTACCAACTTTTCTGCATGTTGTGGCTCAACACGGCCAGCTACCGAAAAAAATGACAATCGTGCCCCACGGCCACGTGCTTAGGATGCACGTGTCCACGACCAGCACTGTTGGCTGTAGACACAGAGCCTGCTTGCCCTTTTTTAGTGGCCTATGAGTGTCTGCCTCTCCTTGTTGGCCTTCCAGACATACTGTATTTGATGTATTTGTAATGTATTTGAATAGGTACACCAGGAATGGCCTGCAGTGAGATGTAGCTGCACAAAGCTGGGATGTGTGTATATATATATATATATATATATATATATATATATATATACACACTGAATATACTGCAGCTAACTGAATCAACTGCCTGCCTGTAGTATATTAGGAAAAGAACAACAGGAATGGTCTGCAGTGAGATCTAGCTGCATACTGTGCACAGGATACAGAACGGAATATACTGCAGCTAACTGAATCAACTGCCTGCCTGTAGTATATTAGGAAGAGAACAGGAATGGTCTGCAGTGAGATCTAGCTGCACACTGTGCACAGGATACAGTACTGAATATACTGCAGCTAACTGAATCAACTGCCTGCCTGTAGTATATTAGGAAGAGAACAGAATGGTCTGCAGTGAGATCTAATTGCACACTGTGCACAGGATACAGTACTGAATATGCTGCAGCTAACTGAATCAACTGCCTGCCTGTAGTATATTAGGAACAGTACACCAGGAATGCTCTGCAGTGAGATCTAGCTAAACTGTATACAGTACTCCGACACTCGGAGTGTTTTACATCACGGCGTTTGGGACGGTTGGATTTTTGACTGATGGTGTGTAGGCAAGACTGATAGAAGTCAGCTCCATCGGATTTTATTCCAACGGAAATCCGATTGTGTGTACAGGGCTTTAAAGCTATTCAAACACTCGACAAAGCACCGGGTCCTGATGGATTTTCCTCCAAATATTATCAACTATTTCACCACACTTTTATACATGGATGAGGTGTTCAACGCCGCTGTGTCCAGGGCTTCCTTCCCGGCAGAAATGTTGACTGCGAATATCATTACTTTAGTGAAGCCTGGAAAGGACTCTGCATATGTACTGAACTTTAGGCCTATATCGCTCCTCAATGTTGATTTAATGATTTATGCCAAACCTAATTTCCACTAGGCTCCAATCCTTTTTACCTACTCTTGTAAAACCAGACCAGGTGGGATTTATGCCAGGCCGCCAGGCCCCAGATGCCACAAGGCGGGTCATTAATCTCATGCATCCTCTTGAAGGCCTTCTCTGCTGTTGACATTGGACACCTGTACCTGTGCACTGTTTTAGAGAAGTTCGGTACTCGGGGTGAAATCTTCTCAGCCATTACTGCTTTATATATGGTTCCATTGACATATGTGTACTCGGAAGGTTTGTTTTTAAAGAACTTTACAATCTCGAATGGCACGAGACAGGGCATTGGTAATGGAGCCCCTAGCAGAGAAAATTAGATCCCATATTGCCATTAAAGGAATATACGTGGGAGGGGAACCACATCATATAACAATCTTTGCAGACAACATCATATTGACATTAAACGACCCAGCACAATCACTACGAGCGGTACACGAGATCCTAAACTAATTTAACTCAATCTCCTTTTACAAAGTAAACAAAACTAAATCCAACATCCTAGGTATAAATATCGACAATACCCTGAAGAGAACTTTACAATCCCAGTTTTCATACCCTTGGGTAAACTCTACCTATCCTGGGCGGGAAGACTGGTAGCATTTAAAATATCTATACTTCCCAAGATTTTATATGTCTTTAGGACACTGCCAATCAAAATCCCACTTGATTTCTTTAAGACTATACGGAAAACAATATCTACATTTCTCTGGACCAGAGGCAAATACAGATGCGCTCACGATACATTACGAAAACATAGAAGGGCAGGTGGCATGGGAGTACCAGATCTATATGATTATTACACAGCTACATTATTGGACCAGCTCAGGTTCTGGTTTATACAACCAAATCTCAAACCATGGTGTACTTTAGAGCAAGACGCTGTACCACTAGGCAGCCTACAATCACTTCTACAGGCCAATGCCATATCCCCCAATATTAAAGTAGGTATGGATCACCCCACAATATCAGCCTCCATACTAGCATGGAAACGCTTTCGAGCACATAAGCCGCAGGTCTTGAGCTGAGATATCTGTGATATCTGTGTAAATCTATTAATCACAAGCTTGTAAAAGAGGTGGTTTTCCTAATTAAAGCAGAGTTCCGCCGAAAAAAAGAAAATTAAAAGTCAACAGCTACAAATGCTGCAGCTGCTGACTTTTAATATATGGACACTTACCTGTACTGGGCGCCCGCGATGTCAGCACCCGAAGCCGATCTGCCCCTCGGCTCTTGGGTAGAGGCGCCGTCATCTTCTGTAAGGGAATCAGGAAGTCAAGCCTTGCGGCTTGACTTCCTGGTTCCCTACTGCGCATGCGCAATCCCACTGGTCCCTGCTGTCTTCTGGGACCTGTGTGTCTCCCAGAAGACAGCGGGGAGGACGAAGTAGGCGCCAGACATGGCGTAGGTCACCGCGGCCACCTATGCCTGGAAGTGGGCGCAGATACCTGGATTACACAGGTATCTGCTCCCTCCTCCCCCTGAAAGGTGCCAAACGTGACACAGGAGGGGGGGAGGATTCTGAAAAGCGGTAGTTCTCATTTTTTTGTGGAACTCCGCTTTAACATCACAGAATGATACAAAGTTTTAAGGTTTATGATATATTCCTATGTGAAACAGTGATGACTTTCCATGTTTTATTTGTCCTGCTACCTCTGAACTTAGTAGATACTCTATGTAACACAGTTTTCTTAATGCAGTATTTGTTACCTTTTGCTTTTATAAAACCAAATAAAAATCATTTGAAATAGAAGTATTATGTACATACCTGCATGTTATCAGTGGCATCTCCCAACATGCCACCAAAAGTAATAGCATTTGTTAAAGTTGCCAGATAGATAAACAAAATGGCTGAAAGACATTGTATGTTGAGGGCATCATAAAAGTCACTCCAGTACCATGGGACTTTTCTTTGCACATCTTTTATAAGCCCACTAAAAAGCCTTAAAAAAAAAAAAAAGTGAATATTAGTACATTGGTTTAAATAAAACTATGTGCTAACTGTTTTATCTGCCAAAGATCTTGGATTCTTCAACACTGAACTTCTAGACAGATAATGTGAAATCAGCATAATCAACTCTTTCCCAAGGAACAGGGAGCTGACCTAGGAAGCAATAAAGCTGACCTTGGAGACAGTAATGGGAACTGTAAGCGGCAGAGTGATCATATTGACTTTCAGAGGTGTGTGTGTGTGTGTGCAATAAAAGAATGGCTTATCAATCTTACAAATTAAGCTTGCCATACACAAGGAAAGTTCATTGGGTTCCAGATGAACCAGCCAAAATTAAGCCATAGATGGCCCCCTTTTGGCATCCTCCTGCCCAACGTCCTTTGATTTAAAAATCAAAATAAACAAGTAATACTTATGTAGGAGGATTTGTTTCATCTCTGTGTATCACCTGAGGCTATTCACTTGACTGGGTATATGTTAGGGTTTACAACCACTTTAAACATTTCAAAGGATATGACTAGAAAATTTGTAAGGATTGTAAAATTCAGATTGCTTAGTCAGATCCAGTAGGCAAGTTAAATGTTTATGTCTTTGTATGTGATAAATATATATATATATATATATTTTTAAAAGAATGCAAATTGACCATAAATACAATACAAGAAGTATTTAATAATGATAATTGGACATCAAAAGGGGTCTTAAAGCGAAGGTCCGCCCAAAAAAAAAATTAAAAGCCAGCAGCTACACATACTGCAGCTGCTGGCTTTTAATAATAGGACACTAAAGCCCCGTACACACGATCGGTTTGACTGATGAAAACCGTCCGATGGATCTTTTTTCCATCGGTTGGAAAAAATAGAACTTGTTTTAAAATTTTCCGATGGATAAAAAACCGATGGGAATTTCCGATCGTCTATGGGCAAGTCCATCGGTTAAAAAACCCACGCATGCTCAGAATCAAGTCGACGCATGCTCAGAAGCATTAACCACTTGACAACTGGGCACTTAAACCCCCTTCCTAACCAGACGAATTTTCAGCTTTCGGTGCTCTCACATTTTGAATGACAATTACTCAGTCATACAACACTGTACCCATATGAAATTTTTGTCCTTTTTTTCACACAAATAGAGCTTTCTTTTGGTGGTATTTAATCACTGTTGGGTTTTTTATTTTTTGCGCTATAAGAGAAAAAAGACTGAAAATTTTGTAAAAAAATGAATTTTTCTTTGTTTCCGTTATAAAATTTTGCAAATTAGTATTTTTTCTTCATAAATTTTGGCCAAAATTTATACTGCTACATATCTTTGGTAAAAATAAGTACAAATTGGTGCATATTTTTTGGTCTTTGTGAAAGTTATAGAGTCCACAAGCTATGGTGCCAATATCTGAAAATTGATCACACCTGAAGTACTGACGGCCTATCTAATTTCTTGAGACCCTAACATGCCAGAAAAGTACAAATACCCCCCAAATGACCCATTTTTGGAAAGAAGACATTCCAAGGTATTTAGAAAGAGTCATTGTGAGTTTTTTGAAGTTGTCATTTTTTCCCACAATTCTTTGCAAAAATCAAGATTTTTTTTCTTTTTTTTTTTTCCACAAAATTGTCATATTAGCAGGTTATTTCTCACACACAGCATATGCATACCACAAATTACACCCCAAAACACATTCTGCTATTCCTCCTGAGTATGGCGATACCACATGTGTGAGACTTTTACACAGCGTGGCCACATACAGAGGCCCAACATGCAGGGAGCACCTTCAGGCCTTCTGGAGCACCCAGGCCAATTCTGACATTTCTCTCCTACATGTAAAAATCATCATTTGTTTGCTAGAAAATTACATAGAACCCCAAAACATTATATATGTTTTTTTAGCAAAGACCTTAAAGAATATAATGGTGGTCATTGCAACTTTTTATCTTGCACGGTATTTGCGCAGAAATTTTTCTAACGCGTTTTTTACGGAAAAAAACTGTTTTGTGCTTAAAAGAAAAAAAAACAGTAAAGTTAGCCCAATGTTTTTGCATAATGTGAAAGATGAAGTTATGCTGAGTAAATAGATACCTAACATGTCACCCTTCAAAATTGCACACGCTCGTGGAATGGTGCCAAACTTCGCTACTTAAAAATCCCCATAGGCAACGCTTTAAATATTTTTACTGGTTACATGTTTTGAGTTACAGAGGAGGTCTAGGGCCAAAATTATTGCTCTTGCTCTAACGTTCGCAACGATACCTCACATGTGTGGTTTGAACACCGTTTTCATATGTGGGCAGGGCTTACGTATGCGTTCACTTCTGCATGCGAGCTCGCGGGGCAGGGGCGCTTTAAAAAAATATATATATTTTATTGTTCATTTTACTTTATTTATTTTAGTTTGACATGTTTTTCCGCCCCAAATTTTTTTTGATCACTTTTATTCCTATTACAAGGAATGTAAACATCCCTTGTAATAGGAATATGGCATGACAGGTCCTCTTTACAGTGAGATATGGGGTCAATAAGACCCCACATCTCACCTCTAGGCTGGGAAGCCTGAAAAAAAACAAAAAAAACAAAACAATCTTGGCTTTGATCGTAGCGGTGAGTCGGTAGAAGCACCGGAGGGCAGCGGGAGGGGGGGCATCCCCTCTCACCTTCTGTAAGAGCGATCAAGCGGTGGAACAGCCGCTATGATCGTTCTTATGGTGCAGGGAATCGACAGCTGAAAAAGCGAATATCTGAATGATGCCTGTAGCTGCTCCCATCATTCAGATATCCCTGCATAAAGTTAAGGACGTCATATGACGGCCGGCGGGCGGGAAGTGGTTATTGCAGAGTATTGCCGGGTATTGAGGAGTATTGCCGGGTATTGAGGAGTATTGCCGGGTATTGAGGAGTATTGCCGGGTATTGAGGAGTATTGCCGGGTATTGCCGAGTATTGCCGAGTATTGCCGGGTATTGCGGGGTATTGCAGGGTATTGCCGGGTATTGAGGAGTATTGCCGGGTATTGCCGAGTATTGCCGGGTATTGTGGAGTATTGCAGGGTATTGTGGAGTATTGCAGGGTATTGTGGAGTATTGCCGGGTATTGTGGAGTATTGCCGGGTATTGTGGAGTATTGCCGGGTATTGAGGGGTATTGCAGGGTATTGAGGAGTATTGCGGAGTATGGCAGGGTATTGCGGAATATGGCAGAGTATTGCACAGTATGGCAGGGTATTGCACAGTATGGGCAGAGTATGGGCAGGGTATTGCACAGTATGGGCAGGGTATTGCAGAGTATTGCACAGGGTATTGCGCAGAGTATTGCACAGGGTATTGCACAGGGTATTGCACAGGGTATTGCACAGGGTATTGCAGAGTATTGCGCAGGGTATTTTGCAGAGTATTGCGCAGGGTATTTTGCAGAGTATTGCGCAGGGTATTGCAGAGTATTGCGCAGGGTATTGCAGAGTATTGGCAGGGTGTATTGCAGAGTATTGGCAGGGTGTATTGCAGAGTATTGGCAGAGTATTGCACAGGGATGGCTGAGCAGGGATGGATGGATGGCTGGATCTGTGACTGCAATTGTCACAGATCCAGCCCACAGCTGACATGGGGGAGGGAGCGGACATGATCCGCTCCCTCCCCTCTCCTCTCACACTGTACCGATCGGTACAGAGAGGGGAGGGAGGAACCGGCGTCATCACATGACGCCGGTCTGTTTACAAGTGATCGCTCCGTCATTTGACGGAGCGATCACGTGGTAAACGGCCGCGATTAGCGGCCATCTACCGTGATCCGTGATGTGCCGGGTCTTCCGGACCCGGCGGTCATGGTCATATCCTGGAGCGCGCCCCAGGGGGCGCGCGGGAGCAAGATTCTGTGAGGACGTCCCTGGGACGTCCACTCAGGATAACTCGACCGCGCTGTGGACGTCTTTTGTACATGGCGCGGTCGGCAAGTGGTTAAACTTCATTTTTCTCGACTCATCGGAGTGTTTTACGTCACCGCGTTTGGAACGGTCGGTTTTTTGACTGATGGTGTGTGGCCAAGACTGATGAAAAACAGTTTCATCGGATTTCCGATGGACAAATCCATCGGACGAAAATCCATAGGTTATCCGATCGTGTGTACGGGGCTTTACCTGTCCTGGAGTCCAGCGATGTCGGCACCGCAGCTGTCGGGTGCTGCTGCTGCCATTGCGGGTAAGGTCAAAGACGGGTATCCTGTCCCCCCTCCCCCCGAAAGGTGCAAATTGTGGCACCGAGACAAATGAGCGGAAGTTCCACTTTTGGGTGGAACTCCACTTTAAGTATTTATGGAGTACTTGATTATGGTAAATGGCATTCTTCAATTGGTAACTTGATTATCAAATTAATAGTAATAGAATGCAACTTAGCTTTAGACAATAAGGAAATGTCTGGATAACTTTGATCAGAATTTATGACTGCAGCTGTCCGGGGCCAAGAGGCATTACCTGTCACCCAGAAGGGGCTAGTAAAACTGGGAAAAATGTGTTCATTACAGAAGGTTATTTAAGCTGAATTATGACAGGAAAAATTTGGTTCTCTGAAGGTGTCTGATCATTGCATGAATATTCTAAGCACCCTGTCATCTATCCTGACTGAACCTTTGTTCTGTTATCCAATATATGCTAATCTCTCTTGGAAAGAACCTAGTTTCTGTGAACATAATTATTAATCATCGCTCGTATATATGGCAACAAGTAACAGGCGGCTCCAGTCTTATAAATAAAACTATTCATTCACACAGCCAGAGCACCTAGGTGAATGAGCCCTTAGGGCCCTTCTGCTCATCAGTTTGACAGGGGGGCCCAGGGCCCACACAGCTCAATTTCTATCCTAGTCGCACAAATGGAAAAAGGACACAGTAACTGACACAGATGTTTACATTTCTTGTGACAGCAATAAAAGTGATAACAAATATAGAAAAGGGACAGTGTAAAAATCAAAAAAAGTAAAAAAAATTATAATAATAATGAAAAAAAATTCAAGTGCCCCCGTCCTTGCGCGCAGTGGTAAACACAAGCGTATGTCATGCCCACACGTGTAAACGGTGTTCACACCACACATGTGATGTATTGCCACAAATGTTATTGTGAGAGCAATATTTATAGCACTAGACCACCTCTGTAACTCTAAACTGGTAACCTGTAAACATTTTTAAAGCATCGCCTATGGGGATTTTTAAGTACTGTGGTTTGGCGCCATTCCACAAGCGTACGCAATTTTAAATCATGGCATGTTATGTATCTATTCTACTCAGCATAACATTGTTTTTCATATTTAAAAAAAAATTGGGTTATACAGTATCTTTTTTTAATTAATTAAAGTGAGTTTTTTTTCCAAAAAATTGCATTTAAAAAACCGCTGTGCAAATACTGTATGACATAAAAAATTGCAATGACCACCAATTTATTCGGTAGGGCCTCTTCTAAAAAAATAAGTATATAATGTTTGGGGGTTCTAAGTAATTTAAGTAAAAAGGTACTGTTTTTTTACCTGTAAGCAAAAAGTGTCAGAATAGGCCCGATCCTTAAAGCGGAGTTCCGCCCAATTTTTTTTTTTTAAAGTCAGCAGCTACAAATACTGCAGCTGCTGACATTTAATATATCGATACTTACCTGTCCTGGGCGCCCGCGATGTCGGCCACCCGAAGCCGATATGTCCCTTGGCTCTCGGGGGAAGGCGCCGCCCTCTTCGGTAAGGGAATCAGGAAGTGAAGCCTTGCGGCTTCACTTCCTGGTTCCCTACTGCGCATGCGCGTCGCGCTGTGCAATCCCACTGGTCCCTGCTGTCTTCTGGGACCTGTGTGTCTCCCAGAAGACAGCGGGGGGGGGCGCCGGACGTGGCGTAGGTCGCCGCGGCGACCTATGCCCGGAAGTGTAGAAGAAAAGGGGTCCCCCCGAAAGGGTTGGGATTTTAAGGGCAATAAGATATAGGTACGAAACCAAATAATTATTATTATAATTTATTAAACATGATTTAAGAAGTCAATGCTGTAGACAATTTGGAATTGACTGATGTTAAAACTATAACAGTTTAACAGTATCAGTTACAAAAATTGCAATTTGACACAGATGAAGTCTCCAAAGTGAAAATTGAACGCCCGACCGGGGGACATGTGCATGTCCCCCGACACCTGGGTTCGGTCATAAGTGCGATCTTGGGAGTTCTTCCACTTGTGTCATTAGTTTTTATTTTTTGTATACATTTTTTTTTTCACTTTTTTTTTTTGACAATATTTTTTTTATACATTTTTTAGGAGTCCCTTAAAAAGGAGAGCATCCTGTTTATTCATAAACTGAAGCATAGTAACCTGATACCGGTACCGATTTCAGACAAGGAAGGGACTGGTAAATCTGGCATATTTACTGGCCCCTTCCCATCTCTCTAACCTGACATCCCCAGCAGCAGGTGGGAGAGGGGAAGGGGAACCTGGCAGAACTGCGAAGGAGGAGGGGGGGCAGAGAACAGTACAGGAGGGACCAAAGAAGAGCACAAGGACCGGAGAAGAGCATGAGGGAGAGGGTACAGGGACCGGAGAAGAGCAGGGGGGCAGTAGAGAGCACGGGGACCAGAGAACAGCAAAGGGGGACTGGACAAGAGCACGGGGACTCAAGAACAATGGGGGGGGGGGGCATCGCTATGGCTAATGATGCTGAAAGCTTACCCGGGATTTATGCAGCAATGTCTCACGTTTTGTTTTTGATTCAGTACTTTTTTTATTCTTTTCATAACAATACAAATTATACATTTATACATACATTTTATCCAGATACATTATCTTACTTCTAACATTCACCCACCCAAAGGGAAAAAAATATATATATTTGTCCTCCCCTACTGTAATTTCCCCCCCTCAGCCCCAAAAACACCCCCCCCTCCCATCCTCTCCCAATATTAACCCTCTCCTATATTGGTTCAGCTTAGATTTTCGTGGTCCCAAGTCTCTTCCCAACCTTTCCAGATAGCATCAAATTTATCTCGGTTCCCTCTATGTGTATAGATAAATTCCTCCTTTAATATGGTTTCTTTTATTTGTGTTCTCCATTCTTCGACCGTCGGGGGGTATATAAATATCCATTTCTGGGCTATTACCGTATATACTCGAGTATAAGACGAGTTTTTCAGCACTTTTTTTTTGTGCTGAAAATCCCCCTCTCGGCTTATACTCGAGTCCTCCTCTGCAGCCTAATCCCCCGGCGCTGTGATACATTCAATCTCATAGGCGTCCATGCAGTGTAACCAAGCGCCGCCTCCTCCTCCGTGATGGTCTGAACACTGACTCACTGCTGGGTAACCGAGTCAGTGTTCCGTCACGGAGGAGGACAAGGAGGAGGCGGTGCTTGGTTACACTACATGGCCACCGATTAGATTGAATGTATCACAGCGCCGGGGGATAAGACTGCAAATGGGCAGAGAGCCAGGAGATAATGCCGGCAAGACGCCGATCAAGTTACTTGAGGCTGAGGCATGCAGAGGGGGACAGTAAGGCTGAAGCATGAGGCATGCAGATGGGCACAGTAAGGCTGAGGCATGAAGCATGAGGCATGCAGATGGGCACAGTAAGGCTGAGGCATTAAACTGAGGCATGCAAAGTGAAGCTGCAAATGGGCATTGTTGACCCTCTTTTCCACTTACAGTAGCTGCTGCATTCTCACCCTAGGCTTATACACGAGTCAATAAATTTTCCAATTTCTTTGTGGTAAAAGTAGGTACCTCAGCTTATATTCGGCTCGGCTTATACTCAAGTATATACGGTAGTTTTCGTGCCTGAGTATTTAGTTGCTCCACTATATTTAATAGGCATAGTTTCGGATGTAGTGGCATTTCTATACCTAGCGCGCTATTTATGTTATTAATTATATCCTGCCAATATCGATGGAGTTTGGGGCATTTCCACAGCATGTGTAATAAATTATCCGGTGCACCACTACACCAGGGAAATAAAGAGGATTCGCTGCGTTTCCACTTAAACTGTTTTCCCGGGGTGTAGTATGTTCTATGTATAATAAGAAGTTGTGTTAATTTTTGAGTGGCTGACAGTGACACCTTTGGGATCGCGGACAAGACCTCCGACCACTGAACAGTGCTCCCAGGTCTCGTTCCCACTGCACCCTAGCCGGCACCGATACTGATTCCTTAAATTTACTCTGCAATATCGCATATAGTTTAGAGAGAAGTCCCTTCTTTTGATCCCTTTTCTTCAGCAATGTTATTATTTTAGAGACGTTAAGCTTAAATACAGATGTACGGGCCTGGACGTGGAAAGGCATGTCTAAGCTGGAGATACTGAAAGAAGCTCTGTCTTGGAATCCTAAATTCCTCAGATAATTGCACAAATAATTTTATGTTATCATTCCAGAACAGTTGTTCCACACATCTCAGCCCCTGAGTTTGCCAAAGCCCAAATCCCTCCAATCTCTGCAATTCCTCATAGTTTGCGTTGTTCCATATTGGTGTATAGGAAGTATAACCTGTAATACTAGTGATCTTTTTTATTGCTAGCCATACCTTATTAAATAACTCGCCTGTCATGAATTTCTTATCTTTTTGAAAGGTTTTTGTCTCTAATAGGGACATCAATGAGTATCCCTTACCCAGCAGAAGTAGTAGCCCCTGCATGGGATCATTCTCATCTACCTCTGTCCAGCCAAAAAATTGCTGAGTTTGTGAAGCTAAAAAGTAATTTTTAGGATGTGGGATAGCGAGTTGCCCCTCACTTTAAACAGCATTAAGGTTGTTAATTTAATATGTGCATATTTTTTCTTCCAAATGAGTGTGCGAAAAAGAGATTCTATCCTTCTGAACCAAAATGTGTCTATCCACATCGGGCAGTTCAATCCCTAAATACTTAAATTTTATGTTTTATTTGAATTTGTTTTGCACAATCTGGTAATGAGGTATTTGCATTATATAGCGGCATCAATACCGACTTCTCCCAATTGATGCGGAACCCAGAGAGCTGTCCGAATGCAGAGACAAGAGTCATGAGTTCCTCTAAAGATTTTGTACGGTCACTCAGAAAGATTAAAGCGTCATCTGCATATAAAGCTATTTTGTCCTCTCTTCCTGCACGTCGGAATCCCTCTATCCCCGCGGACTGTCTGACCGCAGCGACCAATGGTTCCCCTGCCAATGCAAACAGCAGCAGGGATAGAGGGCAGCCCTGTCTAGTTCCCTGGGATAACGGGAAAGTTGGCAACATAGTGTCATTGATCCTCAGCCTTTCCCTTGGATCTTTATATAATAATTTTAGCCAGGTTATAAAACCTGGACCTATACCAAAGGCGATCAGTACCATCCATAGATACTCCCATTCTACCATGTCAAATGCCTTCTGGGCATCCAATGACATAATGGCACCAACTCCCCCGTTATCCATTGGCAATTGCAGATTCAGAAAGAGCCTGCAAATATTTGTTGCTGCTGATCTAGAGGGGATGAAACCTGTTTGATCCCTATGGATCAAGGTATCAATGTGTCTGGATTTGCCAAGTCTTTAGCTAGTATCTTGACATCAGATGTAAGGAGAGATATTGGGCGATATGAACCAGTATCAGGTTTTAAAATTATGATTGTTATTGTTTCCATCATTGATTTAAAGAGTTACCCGGTGATATATGCTTCATTCAATACTTCAAGAAGTTCTGGGATCAAGATCTGGCCATATAGTTTATATATCTCCACAGGAAGTCCATCCAACCCTGGTGCTTTATTATTTTGAATTTGTCCCACCGCTTCCTCCACCACTGCCATAGTTTTAGGAGTATCCAAGGATTCACTTTTCATTGAAGTTAGTTTGGGCATAGTTAAATTATCAAAAAAAGGTTCAGTCTTTTCCCCTTACATTTGAGATTTCAGATGCATACAACCGTGAATAGAAATCTACAAATATCATTTGAATGCCCTCTGTATCATACTTCACTATCCCCTTTCTATCTTCAATGGCAACTATACCGGTCGAGCCTTCCTGGATCCGTGCTATCATTGCTAACATATGGCCCACCTGTTCCCCCATTTCGTAGTGCTTTTGATTCTGCAAGAATCTGCAATTCTCTGCCTTAGTTATAACCAAATTTTTATATAGCTTCTGCGCGTCCTACCATTCTCCATATTTCTCCTTATTGTGATCTAATGTAAATACTTGTTCTTTGGGTTACCTCTTCATCCCCATGTCTTGTGGCCAATTTAATTTTAGAAATTTCTTTAATTATTATGCCTCTAAGGTATGCTTTCATTGTATCCCACACGATCATCGCTGAAGTTGAGCCCTTATTATCTACAAAAAAGCCCATTACCAATTGTTTTATTTGACTCCTATCTGGAATCAGGGACAGCCACTGTGGATTGACTTTCCACATTGGTCGGGTCAGCTGTTCTGTCCACTCCAAAGTCAAAGTTAATGGGGAGTGATCCGAGATTCCCCTTGCTTCGTAATGAATTATTTTTACTAATGGGAAAAAATTATCATTTCCCAAGGCCATGTCGATTCTCGATAATGATCCATATGTACTTGAAAAGCATGAATATTCTTTACTAACCGTAAATCTTACTCTCCATACATCTGATAGACTCATCTCTTGTATCTGACTGGCCAATCTTGTGGCCTTTGCCCTCCCGTTACTCTTTTTGTTGCTTTGCCTGTCCATCTCTTCATTTAGTACGTTATTAAAGTCCCCAATTATCACTGTTCGAACATCGGGTCATTGTGCCATTTTTTCAAAAACCTTTTTTAACCACTTAAGCCCCGGACCATTTCGGGCCATTAGGACCAGGCCTGTTTTTGGGATTCGGCACTGCGCTGCTTTAACTGTAAATTGTGCGGACATGCAATGTTGTACCCAAATGAAATTTGCGTCCTTTTCTTCCCACAAATAGAGCTTTCTTTTAATGGTATTTGATTGCCTCTGCGATTTTTATTTTTTGCGATATAAACAGAAAAAGACCGAAAATTTTGAAAAAAAATGATATTTTCTACTTTTTGTTATAAGAAAAATCGAATAAACTCAATTTTAGTCATACATTTAGGCCAAAATGTATTCAGCCACATGTCTTTAGTAAAAAAAATGTCAATAAGCGTATATTTATTGGTTTGCGCAAAAGTTATAGCGTTTACAAACTAGGGTACATTTTCTGAAATTTACACAGCTTTAAATTTATGACTGCCTATCTCATTTCTTGAGGTGCTAAAATGGCAGGGCAGTACAAAACCCCCCCAAATGACCCCATTTTGGAAAGTAGACACCCCAAGGAAATTGCTGAGAGGCATGTTGAGCCCATTGAATAATTTTTTTTTGTCCCAAGTGATTGAATAATGACAAAAAAAAAAATAATTACAAAAAGTTGTCACTAAATGATATATTGCTCACACATGCCATGGTTATATGTGGAATTGCAACCCAAAATACATTCTGCTGCTTCTCCTGAGTACGGGGATACCACATGTGTGGGACTTTTTAGGAGCCTAGCCACGTACGGGACCCCGGAAACCAAGCACCGCCTTCAGGATTTCTAAGGGCGCAAATTTTTGATTTCACTCCTCACTACCTATCACAGTTTCGAAGGCCATAAAATGCCAAAAAAAAACAAAAGCCCCCCAAATGACCCCATTTTGGAAAGTAGACACCCCAAGCTATTTACTGAGAGGCATGTTCAGTCCATGGAATATTTTATATTTTGCCACAAGTTGCGGGAATATGACAAACTTTTTTTTTTTGCACAAAGTTGTCACTAAATGATATATTGCTCACACATGCCATGGGCATATGTGAAATTACACCCCAAAATACATTCTGCTGCTTCTCCTGAGTACGGGGATACCACATGTGTGGGACTTTTTGGGAGCCTAGCCGCGTACGGGACCCCAAAAACCAAGCACCGCCTTCAAGGTTTCTAAGGGCATAAATTTTTGATTTCACTCCTCACTACCTATCACAGTTTTGAAGGCCATAAAATGCCAAGATGGCACAAAACCCCCCCAAATGACCCCATTTTGGAAAGTAGACACCCCAAGCTATTTGCTGAGAGGCATGTTGACCCCATTGAATATTTTTTTTTTTTGTCCCAAATGATTGAATAATGACAAAAAGAAAAAAAAAATGTACAAAAAGTTGTCACTAAATGATATATTGCTCACACATGCCATGGTTATATGTGGAATTGCACCCCAAAATACATTCTGCTGCTTTTCCTGAGTACGGGGATACCACATGTGTGGGACTTTTTGGGAGCCTAGCCGCGTACAGGGCCCCAAAAACCAAGCACCGCCTTCAGGATTTCTAAGGGCGTAAATTTTTGATTTCACTCCTCACTACCTATCACAGTTTTGAAGGCCATAAAATGCCAAGATGGCACAAAACTCCCCCAAATGACCCCATTTTGGAAAGTAGACACCCCAAGCTATTTGCTGAGAGGCATGTTGAGCCCATTGAATATATATATTTTTTTTTGTCCCAAATGATTGAATAATGAAAAAAAAAAAAAATGTACAAAAAGTTGTCACTAAATGATATATTGCTCACACATGCCATGGTTATATGTGAAATTACACCCCAAAATACATTCTGCTGCTTCTCCTGAGTACGGGGATACCACATGTGTGGGACTTTTTGGGAGCCTAGCCGCGTACGGGACCCCAAAAACCAAGCACCGCCTTCAAGGTTTCTAAGGGCATAAATTTTTGATTTCACTCCTCACTACCTATCACAGTTTTGAAGGCCATAAAATGTCAAAATAGCCCAAAACCCCCACAAATGACCCCATTTTGGAAAGTACACACCCCAAGCTATTTGCTGAGAGGCATGGTGAGTATTTTACAGCTCTCATTTGTTTTTGAAAATTAAGAAAGACATTTTTTTTTCTTTTTTTACATTTTCAAAACTTTGTGACAAAAAGCGAGATCTGCAAAATACTCAACATACCTCTCAGCAAATAGCTTGGGGTGTCTACTTTCCAAAATGGGGTAATTTGGGGGGGGTTTTGAAAAAAACTGTCGTCAGCAAATATATCAAACGCTACAAAAAAACTGTTAGCGATCGCAGGGATCAGGCCTGTCTCTGCGAACGCTGCAGTTATGTGTGTTGTGTTTGGTAAGTGACAGTGATCGATCGATACTGCACTTGGGTGGGCTGGGCTGGGCTGGGCTGGGCGGAGGGGCTAAACGCAGGCGCTAGCAGGTATCTGGGCTGATCCCGCTAACACTGCATTTTTGGGAACCCTAAACCGCTGGGGATGCTAGTATAGATCTGATCAGATACTATACCACTAAGGGGGGTGTATGCTTTGCGCGTGGGTGTTAGCGTTACTGGCACTAACCTAACACTGCCTGGGGCGACGCAGACCCTCTCTGGCGCTAAAACCTAATTGATCTCACCCGCCGGGCGATCAGGGGGGTTAAACCTTTATTGGGTTATATACGGCGGGTGCCCTGATGCTATAAAAAGCAAACTAATCAACCAGCGTCACCCGTAACCTTTATATGGTGATCACTGGTGAAAGGGTTAACTAGGGGCAATCAGGGGGTTAAAACCTTTATTAGGTTAAATATGGGGGTACCTGACACTTTATAAAAACCTGACGGGTAACCTAAATAACTTACTGGCTAACCAGTGACACCAGTGACGCTTATACGGCGATCACTGGTGAAAGGGTTAACTCTAGGGGCAATCAGGGGGTTAAAATAATATATGGGGGTACCTGACACTAATAAAAACCTGCGGCGAACCTAAAAAAAAATAACTGCCTATCTAAAACACCAGCGACACGAATACAGCGATCGGAAAAACAATCGCTTAGTGACGCTGAAGTTAGGGGGTGAAAGGGTTACCTGGGGGGTGATCAAGGGGTTAAACCTTTATTAGGGGGGGTTAGGGGGCTACCCTGGACCTAAAGGGGCCTAATTCTAACTGCCCTGCAACTTTTTACAATCACAGATGACACTAAATGCAGTGATCAGTAAAATAAATGATCACTGCAATCAGTGACACTGTGATTGGGGGCTTTGGGGTGACCTGGGGGGTGATCTGGGGGTGACTGGGGGGTGATTTGTGTGCCTATGTGTACCTACGTGTCAGTGGACTGTTGGTGCACTAACCTGCTTCTTCTCAACTCGGCGCCGGGAACGAAAAGACCGCGGCGAGGGAGATGACATCACTTCCTCCAGCCTGTGTTTACATTTCAGGCAGGAGGAAGCAATTTCATTCGCCGGGAGCGATCGCGAGGGGGGGGGGGGCGGAATCGAGCGGCCGCCCCCTCATGCCTGATCGCTCCCGAACACTTAACCCCCCAACTGCACAAAGGCGATCACGTAGATGTACGTGATTCTGCCTGTCGGTGCCATTCTGCCAACGTAAATCGGCGGTGGGCGGTCGTTAAGTGGTTAATACGTCGTCCTTATATGGAGGGGGAATATACACATTCACCAAAAAGAGCATTCTATCATTTATGGAGCATAATAGCATCAAATATCGACCAGCCGAATCTTTAAATACACTGCTTACAGGTAAACCTAATAGAGTTGGAAATCAGAATACTCACTCCACGGGACTATGTAGAGTATGTAGCATGAAATTCATGTTTATATTTAAATGTACGAAACATTTTGTCATCCTCATCCTCATTCCCCTTATGTGTCTCCTGCAGGCAGACTATTGGGGGATTTTAGAATTCAATTAGTTCTTCTACCGCATATCTCTTTCTATCATCCCCCAAACCTCTGACATTCCATGACATCAATTAAATTTTACTTGTCATCTTGCATCAAAAAAAATTGGGACATAGTGAAAAAAAAACGAAGGGTAGGAGAGGGGAGGGATAGAGAGGGACAGGTGAGGAGAGGGGGAGAAAAAAAAACACTCCACACATCCTTGTAACCACCCCCCTCCCCCCATCATCCTTCACATTCAACATCCTTCACTACATAAAATCCTATAACTTCCATCCTCCCTTCCCCCCTCCCATCCCACTTCAATCTGTATCTGGACATACCATTCCAATCTGAGAGTCCCTCCCCAATAGGGGAGGATCAGCTACAACAACATACTTCTTGTCCACACGGGACGCATGCTGGGGGCCCACTGTAGCCATTTCCGATGTTACATCCGTACCATATAATTACTCAGGTGGCGGAGAAGGAGTGTAACCCCTCCTCCATGGAAAAAAAAAAGAAAGCTACAGGTAGGCTCCGGGGATGAAGATCCCCCTCACACCCAGACTCCTCTTTGTTCATCCTACCCAAACTATTCCTGCCTCCTATCCAGCTACGTATTAATTGCATCTGGTGTATCAAAAAACTGAACTCCATCCCGATCTGTAATACGTAATTTTTCCGGAAACAGCATTGCATATTTAATCTTTAGTGCCAATAACCGCCGTTTAACTTCTGCAAATTTCACCCTCTGCTTCTGTACTTCTACCGAGAAGTCTGGGTAAAAGGACACTTTATTGCCCTTATACTCAGTGCTGCCTCTCTGTCTTGCTTTAGACAGTATATTATCTCTATCCTGGCAGTTTAATAATCTGATAATAATTGGCGTAGGTCTACCTCCAGAGGAGGGAGAACAACTTGTTATATGATGTGCTTGTTCTATTGCAAAAGTTTTAGAGAAGCCCTCCACCCCAAAAATGTCTGTTAACCATTTTTCAAAAAATGTAACAGCCGATTGGCCTTCTTCTTGTTCCTGTAGACCTAGTATACAGACATTATTGCGTCTTTGTCTATTCTCCATTTCTTCCATTCTTTGCGTTTGATCCCTTTTCTGTGTTTTTATCAGATGTATATCCTTTTTTATCAATGGTATGGAATCCTCCAATTCTCCTACTCTCGTGTCCAGCACAGTAGTTCTTTCACATATTTTCTGATTCTTATGCGATATCTCCTTTCAATTCAGTCATCTGATTTGTTAATGATAACAGCAAATTATTACAGGCCTGTACTGCCATAAGAACGTCCCTCAAAGTGGGTTCCGCCATCAAAGAGGGGGTGGGGGTATTCCGCTGTGTTTTTACATCTTTACTTATTTGTGTTTCATCTATTTCTTGTCTGTTCATCTCATAATCTGGTGTCTCCGTATATCCACTGGGGTCTGTTACTGATACCACAGATGTATTTGCGATCGTTCTCCCCTCCAAACCCCATGATACTCGTGGAATGCGTGACGTCTGTACTGTTTCAGGCTCCATCTGCAAGTCTTTCATTATATCTGGATTTGCCTTTATTTCACTACTTTCTTTCACAATGGATTTTGCTTGGTTGAGAGAGTCTATTCCTTGATTGGCTGGGTTTCCTTTAGGCCCTTTTTTCTGCTCTTTCTGACTTTTCGTGGATTGTTTTTTGTCTGGGCCTTCTATAGAAGACTCTTCAATAATTTTCAATGCTTTCTCCATTTCTGCTTCCTGTTCCCTCCTCCTTTGTCGTGTCATATTCCAATGTGCTTTCATTGTAGAAAAAAGATTACTCTAAATAGGCAAGTATCTGGTCTTTTTAAGTAGCTAGATAATAAAAAATTCATTGTAAAAAAAAACGAAAAAAAGAGGAGATCAACTATCAAGTGATCTACAGCTCTTATAATTTTTAGCGGTTATGATTCTGGCCACATAGCATCTGTTCAGCTGTTAGTAATAATCTATGGTCCATATAAAGGTTGAGGATCCTCAGAGGTCAAAAATGCACAAAAACACACCACCAAGTGTCCAGAGTGAGGAGAATACAATTTCCAGGTGATTCTGTGATACCCTCCACCAATGGCAGCAATGGCAGCTCACCTCCGCACATAGACCCCTGAGTGCATCAGTCAGGTCAATCAGACATTTCCCACTGCAGGGAATATAGTTGGAACTCTGTATCAGCACAATCAGATC
The DNA here is from genome assembly GCA_029206835.1 of Rana muscosa. NCBI lineage: Eukaryota > Metazoa > Chordata > Amphibia > Anura > Ranidae > Rana > Rana muscosa. The sequence continues at coordinate 998,618,082 of CM055118.1, forward strand.
ACACCGACTTGGTCTCCCAGGTGAAGTTCATATGAAAAAGTAAGGTAAAATCTAGTGCTCTCCGTTTAAAAATTTATTTAAAAATTAGCATATAAAGATTACACCTACAAGGGTGGCACTGTACCCCAGTGCGAAGGATCCACAACTAATAATTATAACGCAGCAATAGCGATGGAACCGCAGCATGAGACAGCTAGTATGGACGCGGGTGACGTCCCGATCCTAAGGTCACGTTCCGTACGCGTTACGTCCCCTGCAAGTGGGCGGGACTTCATCAGCGGTGACGGAGATGCGTGAGTCACCCGCTTATATATGAGAGAACCTGCATCACATCCGCCCCAAAAGGAGGAGCCGAAGTCAGACAACACCAGCGCTGTCATGGTAACTGTATATAGCTTAGAAAAATATGAATATTAGCAGCGCAATTCAAATTGATAATTTAAACGGCTACATATGGCTAAATAGCTCATTTATAGAAACAGAAAAATCAAATATACAAAAAAAGAAAACATGTCAAATTAAGTCATCCCGCGTCCATACTAATGCCGCGTACACACGATCATTTTTCCCGTCGGGAAAAATGGCATTTTTTTTTTCGCCGAGAAAACGATCGTCTGCGGGCTTTATGCCGTTTTTCTCGTTGAGAAAAACGGCAGGAAAAACGACGAGAAAAATTAGAACATGTTCTAAATTTTCTCATCGTTTTTTACATCATTTTTTTCCGCGGCAGTTTTCCCATAGGGAGACACTGCCGCGGAGCCCACAGACGGTCGTTTTTCTCGACAAAGAAAAAAATGACGGGAAAAACGGTCGTGTGTGGGGGAAAATGCCGTTCCCTCGTTTTTCATTTAATTTCATGTCGTGATTCACGGCGGTGTTTTCACCGCCGTGAATCACGATCGTGTGTACGCGGCATAAGTCCTTGTATATGCAAATACATCACTATAATCACAAAAAATCACAAAAAACAATAATTAATACCAACATATCATAATACATATAAAATAATTTATATAAAATAATTTATCGATCGGAAATAAAACAATTTATGTCAAATTCGACATTAAGGCCCCCCGGCACTAAAACCTTGGTTAAATGAATCCAATGGGATTCCCTCCGGCTTAATTGCCTTAAATTGCCACCTCTCCAATGTTTTAAAACCCTCTCAATGCCCCAGAATTTTAAACCTCTGGGATTCTGTTTGTGGACCAGCTTAAAATGTTTGGATACATTATGCCTTTTTAGTCCCTTTTTAATATTATTTACATACTCGCCTAATCTAACATGTAAGGGTCGTGATGTTCTGCCCACATACTGTAGGCCGCACTCACATTCGAGCATGTAGACCACGCCTATTGTATCACAGGTAATGAGTTGATCTATCTTAAACTGTTTGTTAGTAGCTGATGACACAAAATCTTTGCGTTTTTTAACATTACCTTTGGAATGTTTGCATGCGGTACACCTACCACACGCATAAAACCCTGAGAGGAAGGAGAAAAGTCGATTTTCAGAGTGAACAGGGGGATCTACTACCCCAGGTGCCAGTCTGTCACGTAATGAAGGTGCTTTTTTATATATAAAAAAGGGATTTTTATAACAGCTTACCTGTAAAATCCTTTTCTTGGAGTACATCACGGGACACAGAGCGACTTAGTCATTACTAATGGGTTATATAGATTACCTTCAGGTGCTGGCACTGGCCACTTCCAAACCGGAAGTACCCTCCCCTATATAAGCCCCTCCCATCCGGGAGCACCTCAGTTTTGTAGCAAAGCAATAAGTGTCCCAAAAAGAGGGGTGGGAGCTCTGTGTCCCGTGATGTACTCCAAGAAAAGGATTTTACAGGTAAGCTGTTATAAAAATCCCTTTTTCTTTTTCGTACATCACGGGACACAGAGCGACTTAGTCATTACTAATGGGACGTCCCAAAGCAATGCCCAATGAGGGGAGGGATACACTATACATAAGCTGGGCGCCATCAGGCATGAGGCTCTTTTGCGGCCTGCAACACACTGCGCCCAAAGGTGACATCCCCCTGACTTCTGACGTCTACCTGGTAGAATCTAGTAAACGTGTGTACTAAGGACCATGTTGTGGCCTTACAGACTTGAGCCAGGGAGGCCTGGTGATGCACTGCCCATGAAGTTCCAACTGCTCTTGTGGAGTGCGCCCTAACTTTGAACGGAGGCGGTCTCCTTCTCAAGCCATAGGTTGCATTATGACCTGTCGAATCCACTTGGCTAAAGTAGATTTTTGATGCTGCCTGACCCTTTCTGGGGCCTTCCGGCAGAACAAACAAAGTATCCGTTCTACGAATCTGAGCAGTGGCTTTAAGATAAGCTTTAACTGCTCTTACTACATCCAAAGAATGCAATAACTTTTCCTCTACCGAACCAGGTTTGGGGAAAAAGGAAGGAAGAACCACATCTTGGTTCAAATGGAACCTCGATACCACCTTAGGAAGAAGGCTGGATGAGGACGTAATACTACTCTGTCCTTATGGACAACCAAATATGGCTCCTTACAGGACAAGGCGGCTAATTCCGATACTCTCTTAGCCGAACAAATGGCTACTAAGAAAATCAATTTCCTGGTGAAAAGAACCAAGGAAATGTGCCGCAATGGTTCAAATGGTTGTTTTTGTAGAACCGACAGAACCAGGTTTAAGTCCCATGGACATATGGGAATACTAACCGGAGGGCTAATACGCATCACTCCTTGTATGAAAGCTTTGACTAATGAATGCAAAGCCAAGGGCCTTTGAAAAAATATTGACAAGGCCGTCTGACCCTTGATAGTACTCAAGGCAAGCTTCCTATGTACAGCCCACTGTAGGAAGTCCAGAATCCTACCTATTACGTACTTACGTGGATGCCATTTCTTGGCCTCACACCACGTGATGTACGCCTTCTAGATCCTATAATAGATCTGCCTGGATACCGGCTTCCTGGCATTGATCATGGTAGATACCACAGGATTAGAGAGCCCTCTCTTTTTTAGAATGTGGGCTTCAATAGCCAGGCCGTCAAACCTAGGGCTGGTAAGGAAGGGTGGTATATCGGTCCTTGCGAAAGCAGGTCCGGACGATGTGGGAGGGTCCAAGGACTTCCCACTGACATTTTTACAATCTCCGCGTACCATGCCCTTCGGGGCCACGCTGGAGCCACCAGAATCACTGGTTTCTTTTCTACCCTGATTCTGCGGATTAATTGCGGTGGGAATGCATATATCAGCTTGAACTGATCCCAAGGGAACACTAGGGCATCCGAACCGCAAGCTAGGGGATCCTTTGTGCGAGACACAAATCTGTCCACCTTTGCGTTGAATCTGGATGCTAGCAGATCTACATCCGGTGTTCCCCACCGCTGGCATATTGCCTGGAAAACCTCGGGGTGAAGAGACCATTCCCCCGGGCATAATTGCTGGCGACTTAAAAAGTCCGCTCTCCAATTTTCCACTCCTGGGATGAAAACCGCGGATATGGCTGTGACATACCTTTCTGCCCATTCCAGGATGCAATTCGCTTCCTTCTGGGCTGCACGACTCCTGGTGCCACCCTGGTGATTGATATATGCCACTGCTGTGGCATTGTCTGATTGAATTCTGACAGGTGACCCTTGGAGTTTGGATGTCCATGCTACTAGGGCATACCGGGCTGCTCGTATCTCTAAGAGATTGATGGGCAGGGCCTTCTCTGCTTCTGACCACTTGCCCTGGAGAGACCATTGCTCCAGTACTGCCCCCCAGCCTATGAGGCTGGCATCTGTAGTGACCACCTTCCAAGAAACCGGACTGAAGGGTTTCCCTTTTTCCAGATTCTGGGGCACCAACCACCAATGGAGGCTCTTGCGAACGGAAGGGGACAGGGACATTGGTAAGTCTAAAGCCTGAACTTTTTTGTTCCAGGCTGACAGTATGGCCCTCTGCAAGTTCCTTGAATGGAATTGACCGTAGGGTACTGCTTCGAATGAAGCCACCATTTTTCCCAGCAGCCCTATACACAGGCGTATGGATGGTTTTCTTTTTTGTACCCACTAAGTGGGTCAAATCTTTCAAAGACGACACCTTCTCTGGAGGTAAGAAAATCTTTCTCTGATTTGAATCCAGTCTTAGCCCCCAAGTATTCCAGACTTTTGACTGGTTTTAGGGCTGACTTGTCTCGGTTGATAATGCAACCGTGAGATTCCAGATACTTGATTATCTTGTGAACGACCACTTCTAGTTTTTTTCACTGAGTGGTCTATCAGCAACAAGTCATCTAGATATGCCATTATCGTTACACCTTGTGTTCCTAGTTTGGCCAATCGTAGGGCCAGAATTTTTGTGAACACTCGTGGTGCTGTGGCCAGACCGAAAGGTAAGGCTCTGAACTGAAAATGGCGCCCTTCTACTGCAAAGCGTAGAAATTTCTGGTGGGCCGGACAGATGGGAATATGCAAATAAGCATCCCTTATGTCGATCGAGGCTAACCATTCCTGCCCTTGTAGGGCGGTGGCCACCGATCGGATCGACTCCATCCGAAAAAGTCCTGATATGTAGGAACTTGTTTAGCCCTTTTATATTTAATATGGGCCTCATGTCCCCATTTGGTTTGGGGACTGTGACAAGGTTCGAGTAAAACCCGAACCCACTTTCTTCCAAGGGAACCTTCGTGATTACCCTTGGAGCAATAGTTGCTCTAGTGCCAGAAGGAGGGATCCACTCTTCTGGGGATCGCTTGGCACGTTTGACCTTATAAAATGGGCAGGAGGAATGTCTTTTAATTCCAGCCTGTATCCCAGACTTACTGCGGAGATCACCCATCTGTCTCTGATGGTGTCCCGCCAGGTCTCTGTGAATAACTGAAGCCTTCCCCACACCCGATTGCGTGGGGGCAACGCTTCATGACTTGGGGGGAGGTTTTGTACCTCTCTTAATCCAGGGCTTCTTGTTACCCTGTGATTGTCCCTGATTTCTGCCCCCTGAATTTGACCGCGGAGGCCGTCGGAACTGCTTCACAGCCGATGTGCCCGGGACTGGAGAAGTAGGCCTCTTAAAAGAAGGACTTCTACTCTTGTTCTTAACCGGTAAGAGTGTACTTTTACCGGCAGAAATTTTCTGGATATATTTGTCCAGATCTTCTCCAAATAAGCGTTCTCCATGAAATGGGAAGCTAACCAGCAGTTTCTTACAGGGAGCTTCAGCAGACCAGTTTTTGAGCCACAGAAGCCTACGCATATGTACTATAGACAGCGTAAAGCGGGAGGCCTGTTGGATTGTATCCTTTATGGCGTCCACCGCAAAACACAAGGCTCTAGGCAGGTCAGCTAGGGCAAGAGCCTGCTGATCTGGTAAGTCCTTTAAGACTTGTTTCAACTGATCTTTCACTGCTTGGCAGACTCCAATCGCTGCTACCGCAGGTTGTGTCACCATGCTTGCTGTAGAGAAAGCAGATTTTAGTAAAGACTCCAATTTTTTATCTATTGGGTCTTTGAACATTGGAACATTATCTACTGGACATGTCAGTGATTTGTTCACAGAAGAGATGGCTGCGTCCACTGTAGGGACCCTCCATTTTTTTATGAACTTATCCTCCATGGGATAGATCACCGGAAATCTTTTGGGGGGAGCAAATATTTTATCAGGATGCTCCCAATCCTGGTAAATAAGCCCTTCTAATAAAGGGTGGATTGGGAAGGAACAGACAGCCTGGGGAGCTTTTAGCGACCCCAGCGAGGAAACCGTAGTGGATGGTGGTTCCGCCAGAGGCATTTTAAATGCTGATCGGACCATGTTAGTCAGAGACTGAACCCATAAACTTTCAGCCTGAGATGCTGAGAAAGGTTCTTCCACTGTTGATTCCTCCATAACTGAATCAACCTCATCCTGATCCCCTTCAGGTAGGTCGATCCCTGTGTGGGGCTGTTCCTCCACTAACAGGCACTCTGAAGGAGGAGACTGAGATCGGATGCGCTTTCCCTGTGACAGGGAAGCAGCGATCAATGCTGTTAATCTCTCTTCCAATCCTCCCAGAGTTGAGGATAAAACCTCCTCTGTTATATATACAGGAGCAGGTGGACTGGGGACAGCCGCAGCACCAGGCACTCCTGCGGGGTTTCTACGGCTACTGACCTCTGAATTCTCAGGGGTGATTGGTGCAGTACAAGCATGCCCAATATCCTCAGAGCCCGATGGAGACCCCTTTGGCTTCCTGGAAGACTCATTTCCGGAGCGTCTGGACGACATATCCTTTAAGCACAAAGCTGAGGTATTCCCGTCGTCATACACCAATTTTGCTGGTAATAGTCTAACACAGTTGCTGCTATATACCAGCTGGTGTCCACTAAAGTGCCTTTCTATGGGGATGCCTGCATCAACCGCCTCTGTGTGCCACTGTTTGTTGCTAGCTCTGTTTGCACCCAGCTGACACTTGTACTGTGTCTTTATACAAGCTGGGATGCCTGCACATGCGCAGAAGCGCCGCGGCGCGCATCGAGCGTCATCCACCCGCCCCGCCCCTTTTTTTCATAGGAGGCGCGTGCATGCCCGTGCGCCATTGGCGCCCTTTTCGAAACCAAACAGGGACTAGGAGCCAGGGCCCTTTTTGCCGGAGGGCCTGTGCGGTGGATGAGCGCAGCAACAGGGCAGAGGAAGTGGATTCCCACAGAGAAACTTACCAACTGCCTGGATCTTTTGACTTGAGAAAAAACCAAAGATCCACATGACAAGAAAAATGGACCACAGCGGCCTCTAGTGGTTTAACACAGGTACCGCGGTCCTCTTTTTTTTATTTTTTTATTGACTACTATTAAAATTTTACATTTTCAGTAGTTACAGGCATACACAGATATTAGCGGGAATACCGTTAGGTAACAGACAGAAAGACAAATTAGGCTTGGGGGTCCCCCAATAGAACCAAGTTCCTGGGGGCCCCCACTTACCTGATCCCCGCCGCAGGACTCTGTTTGGCCCACAGAAGCCCAAACTTCACCTATCACGGCAGGCATTGTAATTAAACCTTCAGGGACCGGGTTCCCAAGGATTCCACTCCCCTGGACCTGTATAGCACCCTGCACAGACAACATCTTGGTCGTGGGTATGACCAGAGCTCTGGATCCCAGGGTCCAGCCCTCCTAAGAGAGGCATTACAGGCAAAACCTTGCTCTTCTGCTGCAAGGCCCGGGTACCGACCGTTTAGCTATGAAGCTTTTTTGGTGGGATCCGGAACAGCTTACTAAGGCCCAAAAGAACCTGTACGCAAGCCCAGTGAAAACACATGTTACTCTTTGGCCAACACCTTAGACACTGGCAAAAAACTGAGGTGCTCCCGGATGGGAGGGGCTTATATAGGGGAGGGTACTTCCGGTTTGGAAGTGGCCAGTGCCAGCACCTGAAGGTAATCTATATAACCCATTAGTAATGACTAAGTCGCTCTGTGTCCCGTGATGTACGAAAAAGAAATAGGGACGGTCTGGTAACAAAGGACACAATGTTTTATCTTGTTTTAGAATAGACCAATTATTGGATATAATTTTTTTAAAATTTTTATGATGCACATTATAATCCAAGATCATTCTAAAATTAGAAACACTAGAGCTAGCTTCTTTGACTTTATCCGCTGTAAGCACTGATCTGTCATAATTCCGCACTGTCTCTATTTCTCTATTGAACGAATGGAAAGAATTTTTTGTTAAAAAAGGTTTAGAATTGTTGGAATTCCTACTCATGAGAAAGCAGAGAAAAATGATTATTTTGGAAACCCAAATTCGTGATATCAGGAATCTCATAGAATCTCAGAAAAAAAGTGAGGAATTTTTGAGATTGTCCATTGAGCTTAAAAATAAACTCAGTAAATGGGATTTGGAGGTACAAAATAAGAAAAAGAAAACATATATCAGGGACCATGATGATTTCAGTAGTGGAAACATATTCAAATGGCAGAGTTTGAATACTCCTAGCCTGCCTGTTTTAGAACCTTTTTCTAATCAAGATGTCCCTGACCTTATGGAGATACCGCCATCCACCCAGAGAAATGCCCCATCTTCTAGCTATGATTATGGTGAATATGATTCCTATAACCAAAGAGGTGCACAGGCGCAGAGAGGTAATAACCAAAGAGGCAGGCAAGGAAGGGGTAGGAGAGGAGGTCCCCACACTCCGATGAGAAATAATTCCCAACAACAATATCAACAGCAATATCAATCACCTCGGAGAAACAATAACCAGAGACAGGACAGAGGTCCTGATTATGGTTATTACAATAAAGGGGGGCCACAGGCTCAACCGGGGGGCCAAACATCTGTATCCAATAGATTTGCCCCATTGCAATATCATTCAGCCAGGGATGGGGGGGATTTTTCGGGGGCCCAGAGTGGCCCAGGGAGGGGTCCGCCAGTCTACCAGCAGAACCCGGGAGACTGGTGGAGGCATCAGTCCCAATCATCACCTACAACGAGTGGGCACCCCCGAAAGAGAAAAGAACAAGAGGAAGGAGAGGGGGTAGGAAAATACAAAAAAACAAAACCCCATTAGGTACTGGCATATTTAATCTTAGCAGTTGTGCGTTGAATGAAGATGAATTAAAGGTACTGGACAGAGGGCTAAAGTTTGCACCTGTCCGTAACCTAAATAAATTTCATACCTATGTCAATATACACAAGTTTGTTAGGAATCTCAATATGCGTAAATATTTCTTATCTAATTCCAGTAGACCCTCTATTGTAGAGGTGGGTATTCATTCAGATTTACACAACAGATCGACATTTAACCCTTTAAATACTGATAACAAATTTCTTGAGGTGTTTAAACACAAAGTTTTTAATGATCTGGATAAAATGAAAGTACGTAAAGTAGCCGACCCTCTGTTTATCAAAAAGGGGATGGAGTCCTTAGAAAAGCGTAGGGAGATTATCATACGCCCCGCTGATAAAGGGGGGGGGCTTGTCATTTTAAACAAGGTTGACTACCTGGCAGAAATGGATCGCCTTTTGAGTGATCATGACACTTATCAGATTATCAATAGGGATCCTATGTTGACATTTAAAGATGAACTGCATGACCTAATAGAGGAAGGAAAAAACAAAAATATTTTAAACAAAAAAGAAGCTCTCTATTTGGATCCATTATTTTGTAGGACTCCTATCATTTATTGTCTTTCCAAGATCCATAAAGATAGTGCCAAACCACCCGGCCAACCAATTGTAAATGGAATAGATTCCATTTCATCCAGATTAGGTCAGTATATTGATAGCTTCTTGCAGCCTTTAGTATCTCAAACAGATGCATACTTTAAAGACACAAAGCATATTATTCAAATTATTGAATCAGCATCTTGCTCATCCTCCAGCATTTTGGTTACGGCAGACGTAAGCTCATTGTACACCATTATTGGACATGAGGAAGCGGTATCCTCAGTACGGTGGGCCTTATCATCTTCTGACTTCCCAAGAAAAAATCGGAGGTTTCTCCTCAAAAGTCTGGAATTTTGTCTTTCGAGGAATTATTTTTGGTATCAGCGACAATTTTTTCTGCAAACGAGAGGTGTAGCGATGGGGGCCGGTTTTGCTCCCAGTGTGGCCAATTTATTTATCGCCCACTGGGAGGAAGAGGTGGTCTTCACCAATCGTCCCCCCCAGTTGGTTTGCTACAAACGTTTTATAGACAATCTGATTATGATTTGGGAAGGTGACCGCAGTAGTCTAGATGAGTTCATGTGCATTATGAATAACAATAGCAAAAATATTGAACTCACCTGGAATATTAGCACTGAAAATGTCACTTTTCTTGACTTGGAAATAAGCATAGTTAATGGTCAGTTCCATTTATGTAACCATTTCAAACCAACAGATCGAAATTCGTATATACCTCTTGAGAGTTGCCATCATAGATCATGGCTTTGCAATATACCAAAAGGTCAATTTGTTAGATTAAGACGGAATTGTACGCATGAAAAGGATTTTATGTCACAATCTCATTTATTAGCAACTAGATTCCAAGAAAAAGCATATAATAAAGAGTCTCCTAATAGAGAAATAGAGACAGTGCGGAATTATGACAGATCAGTGCTTACAGCGGATAAAGTCAAAGAAGCTAGCTCTAGTGTTTCTAATTTTAGAATGATATTGGATTATAATGTGCATCATAAAAATTTTTTAAAAGTTATATCCAATAATTGGTCTATTCTAAAACAAGATAAAACATTGGGTCCTTTGTTACCAGACCGTCCCTCTTTTATATATAAAAAAGCACCTTCATTACGTGACAGACTGGCACCTGGGGTAGTAGATCCCCCTGTTCACTCTGAAAATCGACTTTTCTCCTTCCTCTCAGGGTTTTATGCGTGTGGTAGGTGTACCGCATGCAAACATTCCAAAGGTAATGTTAAAAAAACGCAAAGATTTTGTGTCATCAGCTACTAACAAACAGTTTAAGATAGATCAACTCGGAGCGCATGCGCGGAGGCTAGCGGGACGGTAATGCCTGACTAGAGCTCCGCTCCGTGAGGGGGATAAAGCCGCAAGATAGAAACAGCCCGACATTCCTAAATAACTGGAAAAGCTGTCTAAAGATTCACAGAGGTGAGGGGTACATTTTGGAAGGAGAATGGTTTATGGAGGAGCCCGCAATAAGACAAAAATGAACCCCATTAGCGGAGCACTAGCGAGGAATTCCTCACAGAAAAAGGCGCTTATCACCTCAGACACGCTTACCTCAGTGAAGAAAGGCAAGCTTACAAAGGCACAGCATATTTTCACAGGTGACTCTGACTCAGAGGCTGAAGTTTATCAGTCACAACCATTAACAAAAGAAATTACTACACCCCCAAATATTTTAAAACAATTTGAAAAAATGCTTCACAAAGCACTGAGGCAGACATCAGAACAAATTACCAACAACTTAACTAAAGAAATCAGAGAATTGGGACACCGCACTGCAGCACTAGAAATTAAAGCTGAGGAGATGGAGAATACTATAATAGACCACCAAACTGAAATAGAGAATTTGAAGGAAGATAATATTACTCTCCAAAATAAGCTGGAGGATTTTGAGAACCGTGCAAGAAGGTCTAACCTGCGCTTTAGAGGATGACCAGAAACTATAATAGACTTGCAATCAACAATAACAGCACTATGCCAAGAATTAATGCCAAGCATACCATTAGAAAGAATGGAATTGGATAGAGTGCACAGAGCTCTGATGCCCAAAAAATCTGAAGGACCACCGCGAGATGTGATAGCAAAATTTCATTATTATAAAACTAAAGAACAGATAATGAATGCTGCAAGGGAACAAAATAATTTAGTCTTTCAAGGACACAATTACCAAATATTTGCAGATTTATCTCAAGTAACAATATCACCGCAAATTCAGGAAATACAGCGTCACAATGTGAAATACCAATGGAGCTTTCCTTTTGCCCTACGTTTCACCTACCAAGGTACTAAAATCACATGTAGAACACCAGAAGAACTGCAACAAGCACTCCAGGACCTTAATTTGAGTGAAAGACACACATCAACGGCATCACAGAGAAGATTAGCCTCAAGCCCCTCCAAGCACAAAGCATCCCACTTAGAGTCCCAAAATGGAAGCACCCAAGTGCACAAAAGAGGACGCTTCACACGCTCTTCCCAAGGCCAAGAAGACACAATGGACTGAAAGAAATATAATATGTGAAAGTTACAAATCCACCAAAGAAAGTAATAGAAACACCTTGATTACTCAAAAACCCCTGCTTCAACACATACAAGTCAAACCATAAGACTGAAGAACTTTGAAAACCTCATTTGAAACATTTTATAGAGACATCTCTCTTATCTCTACTTAAAAGTAATTTTTTTTTTTTTTTTTTTAGTATCTTCAATTATATTTCATTTATAGTTACTACGCAATACAGGTCTCAATATGAATAGAAAATTCATTAGTTATAAATTATTGGTTCTGAGTAACTACTTATTAGTTAAAGATTGAAGTGAATAGAAAAATAGTTCTTATTTAACAAACAGATTCTCTTCATATAGATATGCATTTACACACTAAGGTAATCTTATAGAATCAGCTTAGTTAAAGTTAATAGGTTGTAACTCCTAGGTAAACTATCAAAGGTTTTAATTTTTCTCCCCATCCGTTTGACTAGGTACTAGTTTTAGACAACTTATACAAGTATAAATAGGGCTTAGAATCATACATCACTACGATGTGTATATATATATATACATTTTTTATTTCTTCATTTTATTCTATATCTAATTATATATAGGGCGGCACCCCATAGCACGGAAACCACATGTGCCCCACCAAGCTTTCCTCGGGTCCTCGCACTAATATGCGGGGATTCAACGAAAGCTCCTTGTCCCCTGAGGGGGGGCTTTACCCCCGTACACGGGCAAACAATGAATGCATTAACATATTTAAAATGTTTATATGTTATATAATCATATCTATTTCTTATTTTTCATTTAAGTTGGATCACTCGAGATCCTCTCTTTACTTTCTTTCTCTCTTATCCGTGTGGGTTGGACCCGGAGACCGTTGCAGTAAGGCTACAGGTAAGATTAGCTTGTTGTATCACTTGCCATGGCCCCATTAAATATTATCTCATTGAACGTCCAAGGTCTTAATGTGCCACAAAAACGCACTAAAGCCTTTAGGTCATTCCAATGTAAGAAAGCTCATATTGTGTGCTTGCAAGAAACACATTTTACACCAACCCTTACTCCTAAATTTTTCAGTAACTCCTACCCACAAGTATACACAGCCTCAGCCATCACAAAACAGAGAGGTACGCTTATAGCATTTCACCGCACCACTCCATTTACGCTTCAATCTGAAATAAAAGACCCAGAAGGTCGTTATCTTATCCTAACGGGACATATCATGGACACAGCAGTAACTATTGTCTCCTACTACGCTCCTAACCTTAAACCCTTACCATTTTTATCCCATCTTTTTCAAGTTATTAACACACATAAGATAGGAACACTTTTTGTATGTGGGGATTCAAATACTGTCCTTCTACCATTTCTCGATAGATCACATTATACCCCAACAAATCACCAATCCAAATGGTCACTCTCTCAGCTTCTATCTAAGTACAATTTGATTGACACTTGGAGAGAATCTAACCCAACGAAAAGGAACTATTCCTACTACTCTAATCCTCATCAAACATTCAGCAGAATAGATCATATTTTCACAACAATAGGAATGGCCCTGGAGATAAGATCCTCAACCATTCTCCCCATCCCATGGTCAGACCATGATGCGGTATATACTACCATAGCCTCTATTCTGCCAAAATCGCATGATCCATCATGGTACCTTCCAGGTGTGCTACTTAAACACCCTTCTTACCGCACACATATAGAACGTGAGCTAATAATTTACTTGAAGCATAACACTAGCCCAGAAATCTCTTCACTCACACTTTGGGAAGCACATAAACCAGTACTCAGGGGGATTTGTCAACAACAATTAGGGATCCTGAAAAGGGAACGTAAAACACTCGCACAAAAATTAGAAAAAGAATTTAACACTGCATTTATGGCCTTTCAGAATAATCCTACCCCCACTGCAAAAACACATCTCGAGAAAACTCGCTTAGAATATGACCTCTTCCTCACAGATTTAGCAGAAAAAATGTTACGTAAAACTAATCATTCATTTTATATGAAATCTAATAAACCAGGTACACTCCTAGCGAAAGCTCTAAAATCCATCAATAGATCATATAAACCTATCAAGCTCAAAATAGCCAATAATATATACACTTGCAATCCACAAAAAATAGTCCAAAAATTCAGCACATATCTAAAAACTCAATACAAGGAAACAAATTCATTTAGCACCTCTGAAGCAGATTCATTTTTCTCACGAATTAACCTCCCACAAATGACAGAATCTCAAAAAACATTGCTAGAAAAAACAGTTTCAAAGGATGAAGTCATCGCAGCCATAAAGGAATTAAAAGTAAATAAAAGACCTGGGCCAGATGGTTACTCATCATTATACAATAGAACATACAGGGATATTCTTTCCCCCATGCTGGTAGAAGCTTACAATGAAATATTGAGAAATAAATCATTTAGGCAAGAATCATTGACAGCAATTATATGTATGATTCCAAAACCACACACAGATGATACACACAGAAGTAACTACCGTCCCATTTCTATGTTAAATGTTGATATTAAAATATTGACAAAAATACTAGCAACACGTTTAAACTCAATTATAGGAACACTAGTACATCGTGATCAGGTAGGATTCATGCCCTCACGCCAAGCAGGAGATAATGTTAGAAGAGCAGTTCTCTTAGCACAAATAGCGAAAAAACGTAAAATTCCTGCCTGCTTTCTCTCTCTCGATATCAGAAGGGCCTTTGATTCAGTATCCTGGACTTACATGACCTATACTTTACAAAAATGGGGTTTTGGCCCGAATTTTATGACTTGGATCAGAGCACTTTACGATAAGCCAAAAGCGTACGTAAGATATGCGGGATATAGATCGGAACCATTTGATATTGAGAGGGGTACAAGACAAGGCTGTCCACTCTCACCATTACTATTCACTTTACTTATAGAACCACTTGCACAACTAATTAGAATAGAACCCACAATAACAGGAATAGAGGTAGGAGGTTATCAGCACAAATTATGCTTATTTGCAGATGATATCCTCCTATTTCTTTCATCCCCACAAATATCTGGTCCTAACCTAACCCCAATTCTTAATAACTTTGCCACTCTTTCAGGCCTAGTTATCAATTCCAAGAAGAGTTCAATAATGAACATATCTCTATCAAGTATTGAATTATCGGCCGCCAAAATAGGTCTCCCATATGCATGGACTGAGGGAGCAATATCATACCTAGGTATCAAACTGACAGCATCTTTCTCGGATTTATTCTCTCATAACTATCCACAGATATTGAAACACCTAACAAACTTAATGAACTCTTGGTCACACCTCCCAATATCATGGATGGGAAGGATAAATGCGGTAAAAATGACGATACTGCCAAAAATTCTATACTTATTCAGAGTCCTGCCAATCCCGATACCAGCATATTATCTAAGGATACTACAGAAAAAAGTATCAAAGTTCATTTAGGGTTCTACCAAACCGAGAATACAACAAAGCACACTTTTCTTACCCAAACTACAAGGGGGTTTAGGCTGTCCCAACTTTGCAAGTTATTACAAGGCAGCACATGTCGCTAGCCTCAGTAAATACCATGCAAAAAAAGAAATCCCATTATGGGTATTAATAGAAGCTGCTGAGAGTGATCCAATTTCAGTCTCAAACTTACTATGGATCCCCCCAAAACACCGCAAAAATATACAAAATCCTATCACCAAACATTTTATCTCCCTTTGGGATAGGTCGAAAATTAAATATCAACTACAATCTTTACATAATCCGCTACTCTCATTTTACAAAAATCCTGCATTCTATCCAGCCTGGATCTACCCCAAAACTTTTAGAGAATGGACATCTAGAGACATTCTTTATATGTATAATTTTGTGTCAATATCATCGTTTATCCCATTTCCGACCCTATGTAAAACATACGGCTTACCACAATCAGAACTATTCAGATATCTTCAAATAAAAAACTTCTTCACACCATTTTTAAATTCTTCTACTCAAACATCCCAAATGACTAAATTTGAAACAATATGTAAGAAAGATCCACACACGAAGGGTGCTATATCTGCCTTATATTCTCAATTACTGATACAAGAAGATGGGGGCAAACCACAATACGCTCGAAAATGGGAAGGAGACTTACAAAGAGAATTAGAAATCTCAGAATGGAATCAAATATGGATAACAACTAAATCGGCCTCCCCTAATATATTAGCGGTGGAGGCTATTTATAAATTACTAACTAGATGGTACCTTGTGCCTGCAAGAATAGCGAAATATGTTCCAAATTATTCAGCACCAGGGATGAGCCGAACACCCCCCTGTTCGGTTCGCACCAGAACCTGCGAACAGACAAAATGTTCGTGTAAACTTTAGAACCCTATTAAATACAATGGACTCGAACGTTCGAAATCTAAAGTGTTAATTATAAAGGCTAATATGCAAGTTATTGTCCTAAAAAGTGTTTTGGGACCCGGGTCCTGCCCCAAGGGACATGTATCAATGCAAAAAGAAGTTTTAAAAACGGCCGTTTTTTCGGGAGCAGTGATTTTAATAATGCTTAAAATGAAAAATTAAAAGTGAAATATTCCTTTAAATTTCGTACCTGGGAGGTGTGTATGATATGCATGTGAAGTGGCGCATGTTTCCCGTGCTTAGAACTGTCCCTGCAAAAAATGTCATTTTTGAAAGAAAAAAATGCATTTAAAACTGACTCGCAGCTATTAATGAATTGTCGGCTCCCGGCAATACATACAAAAGTCATTGATAAAAAAAAAAAGCGTGGGTGTTCCCCAGAATTCAATTACCAGGCCCTTCAGGTCTGGAATGGATATTAAGGGGAACCCTGCCGCAAATTTAAAAAAAAAATTGACGTGGGGTTCCCCCAAATATCCATTCCAGGCCCTTCAGATCTGGCATGGATTTTAAGGGGAACTCCACCCCAAATTTAAAAAAAAAATGGTGTGGAGTCCCCCTAAAAATCCATACCAGACCCCTTATCCGAGCACGCAACCTGGCCGGCCGCAGGGGAAAAGGGGGGGACGAGAGAGCGGCCCCCCCTCCCTCCTGAACTGTACCAGGCCACATGCCCTCAACATGGGGAGGATGTCCCCATGTTGATGGGGACAAGGGCCTCATCCCCACAACCCTTGCCCGGTGGTTGTGGGGGTCTGCGGGCGGGGGGCTTATCGGAATCTGGAAGACCCCTTTAACAAAGGGGACCCCCAGATCCCGGCCCCCCCCTATGTGAATTGGTAAGGGGTACATTGTACCCCTACCATTTCACGAAGAAAGCATAAAAAAATGTTCAAAAAAACACACAAACACCTTGAAAAAGTCCTTTATTTAAAAAAAAAAAAAAACATTCCAGCGGTGAAATCCAGTGTCCCGCGGCGATCCCGAAGTCCAGCGTTGTCCTTCATTGGTTGTGCCTGAGCGGACCTGATGGGGAACTCCCTCTCAGTATTTTAAATGTATAGACCCGCCCCTTCTAAAGTTCCCCATCAGGTCCGCTCAGCGGACCAGATGCGGAACATGAGAAGGGGCGGGTCTATACATGTATTACCAAAGTGAGAGCAGTCTCCCATCAGGTCCGCCCCCTCGGTATGTCAGACCCGCCTACGTCATTGGCTTGAGCGGGGAACTTCCTTCACTATGTAAATTTAAATTACACAGTGAAGGAAGTTCCCCGCTCAAGCCAATGACGTAGGCGGGTCCGACATACCGAGGGGGCGGACCTGATGGGGAACTGCTCTCACTGTGGTAATACATGTATAGACCCGCCCCTTCTCATGTTCCGCATCTCGTCCGCTGAGCGGACCTGATGGGGAACTTTAGAAGGGGCGGGTCTATACATTTAAAATACTGAGAGGGAGTTCCCCATCAGGTCCGCTCAGGCACAACCAATGAAGGACAGCGCTGGACATCGGGATCGCCGCGGGACACTGGATTTCACCGCTGGAATGTTTTTGTTTTTTTGTTTTTTAATAAAGGACTTTTTCAAGGTGTTTGTGTGTTTTTTTTAAAACTTTTTTACGCTTTCTTCGTGAAATGGTAGGGGTACAACGTACCCCTTACCAATTCACATAGGGGGGGGGGGGCGGGATCTGGGGGTCCCCTTTGTTAAAGGGGTCTTCCAGATTCCGATAAGCCCCCCGCCCGCAGACCCCCACAACCACCGGGCAAGGGTTGTGGGGATGAGGCCCTTGTCCCCATCAACATGGGGACATCCTCCCCATGTTGAGGGCATGTGGCTTGGTACGGTTCAGGAGGGAGGGGGGGCCGCTCTCTCGTCCCCCCCTTTTCCCCTGCGGCCGGCCAGGTTGCGTGCTCGGATAAGGGGTCTGGTATGGATTTTTAGGGGGACTCCACGCCATTTTTTTTAAAAAATTTGGGGTGGAGTTCCCCTTAAAATCCATGCCAGATCTGAAGGGCCTGGAATGGATATTTGGGGGAACCCCACGTCAATTTTTTTTTAATTTGCGGCGGGGTTCCCCTTAATATCCATTCCAGACCTGAAGGGCCTGGTAATTGAATTCTGGGGAACCCCCACGCTTTTTTTTTTTTTTTTATCAATGACTTTTGTATGTATTGCCGGGAGCCGACAATTCATTAATAGCCGCGAGTCAGTTTTAAAAGACTTTTTTTCTTTCAAAAATGACATTTTTTGCAGGGACAGTTCTAAGCACGGGAAACATGCGCCACTTCACATGCATATCATACACACCCCCCAGGTACGAAATTTAAAGGAATATTTCACTTTTATTTTTTCATTTTAAGCATTATTAAAATCACTGCTCCCGAAAAAACGGCCGTTTTTAAAACTTCTTTTTGCATTGATACATGTCCCCTGGGGCAGGACCCCGGTCCCCAAACACGTTTTAGGACAATAACTTGCATATTAGCCTTTATAATTAACACTTTAGATTTCTCCCATAGATTTTTCGAATTTGCCGCAAACACCCCAATTTGTTCGCTGTTCGGCGAACGGGCGAACAGGCAATGTTCGAGTCGAACATGAGTTCGACTCGAACTCCAAGCTCATCCCTATTCAGCACAATGTTTTCAGGGATGCACAGAGACAGGGACACAGTTTCATGTTTGGTGGTCGTGTCCAACAGCACAAAAATTCTGGAAAGAACTTTTTAAAATGGCATCTGAAATGCTTAATAAGACAATCCCATTTGACCCGGGAATAGCTCTACTTAACCTGAAACCAGAAAGCATAACACATATGCAATTCAAATTATTAGTACAACTTTTTACAGCAGCTAAACAAACATTAGCAAAAGCATGGAAATCAACCCAATTAAATATACACGAATCAAAGACCAGAATGAATGGTGCGATGACATATGCTAAAATGACTGCGATAGATATGGACACGATCCCCAAATTTGAAAAATTGTGGCAACCCTGGATCAATTACATTGGTTCATCAACCTTTGACACCAAAGTTCTCTTACCATGGTAACTGATACAAAGGATTTAAATGAATTATCTATAGTAGCGGCGGCGGCTCTGGGTCTAACCCCACGGACTCCTACACTATTCTACTCTCCTCTCTTCTCCTTTTCTATCTTTCTTTCACCACTTTTTTATTCTTTTTCTTTATTATGTATATATTCGTTTCATTTTCCTTCCTTTTTATAAATATTTCATCGGGTATGCATAAAAACATTGTTTGAATTTATATTCCATATCTTCATCATAACTTAAATCTTATAGACGTTATGAATTTATTGACATTTAGAATGTTTTAAGAAATCATATATTACTTGCAAACCACTTAAAGGAACTAAAATATTGATACATTGCATGTTTAGTTTGTTAAGCAACCTCCTTTAAAATTAACAAAAATCTAGCTTTTGGAGTAAAAAGGAATTATAACGTTTGTTAACCACTTCCATACAGGGCACTTAAACACCTTCCCGCCCAGACCAATTTTCACCTTTCAGTGCTCTCACGCTTTGATTGACAATTACTCAGTCATGCTACACTGTATCCAAACAAATTTTTTATCATTTTTTTCCCACAAATAGAGCTTTCTTTTGGTGGTGTTTAATCACTGCTGGGTTTTTTATTTTTTGCGATATAAGCGGAAAAAGAGCGAAAATTTTGAAAAAAAAACACTTTTTTTTAGTTTCTATTGTAAAATTTTGCAAAGAAGTAATTTTTCTTCATAAATTTGGGCCAATATTTATACTGCTACATATCTTTGGTAAAAATAACCCAAATTAGTGGATATTATTTAGTCTGTGTGAAAGTTAAAGAGTCTACAAGTTAGGGTGCAAATCATTGAAAATTGATCACATCTGATCACACCTGTTGTACTGAAGGCCTATCTCATTTCTTGATACAATAACAATCCAGGAACGTACAAATACCCCCAAAATGTCCCCTTTTTGGAAAGTAGACAGTTCAAGGTATTTATTAAGATGCATGGTGAGTTTTTTGAAGTTGTAATTTTTTCCCACAATTCTTGGGAATATTAAGAATTTTTTTTTTTTTTTTTTTTTTTTTTACACAAACTTATTGTATTGATAGGTTATTTCTTGAAAACAGCATATGCATACTTGCAACTACACCCAAAAATACATTCTGCTACTCCTCCTGAGTATGGCGATACCACATGTGTGAGACTTTTACACAGCCTGGCCACATACAGAGGCCCAACATCCAAGTAGCCCCTCCAGGCATTTTAGGAGCAAAATTACACATATAATTTCATGATGACCTATCTCAATTTTGAAGGCCCTGGAGCACCAGGACAATGGAAACATCCACAAAATGACCCCATTTTGGAAAGCTAACACCCCAACGTATAATCTATGAGGCATAATGAGCCTTTTGAACGGTTCATTTTTTTCCAGAAGTTTTCGGAAAACGTGGGAAAAAAATGAACACGCATTTTTTTTACACAAAGTTGTCAATTTATAAAATATTTCCAACACATAGCATGTACATAGCAAAAATTACACCCCAAAATACATTCTGCTACTCCTCCTGAGTAGAACAATACCACATGTGTGAGACTTTTACACAGTCTGGCCACATACAGAGGCCCAACATCCATATAGCACCTCCAGGCATTTTAGGAGCAAAATTACACATATAATTTCATGATGACCTATCTCAATTTTGAAGGCCCTGGAGCACCAGGACAATGGAAACATCCACAAAATGACCCCATTTTGGAAAGCTAACACCCCAACGTATAATCTATGAGGCATAATGAGCCTTTTGAACGGTTCATTTTTTTTCCAGAAGTTTTCGGAAAACGTGGGAAAAATATGAACACGCATTTTTTTTACACAAAGTTGTCCATTTATAAAATATTTCCAACACATAGCATGTACATAGCAAAAATTACACCCCAAAATACATTCTGCTACTCCTCCTGAGTAGAACAATACCATATGTGTGAGACTTTTACACAGTCTGGCCATATACAGAGGCCCAACATCCAAATAGCACCTCCAGGCATTTTAGGAGCAAAATTACACATATAATTTCATGATGACCTATCTCAATTTTCAAGGCCCTGGAGCACCAGGACAATGGAAACATCCACAAAATGACCCCATTTTGGAAAGCTAACACCCCAACGTATAATCTATGAGGCATAATGAGCCTTTTGAACGTTTCATTTTTTTCCAGAAGTTTTCGGAAAACGTGGGAAAAAAAATGAACACGCATTTTTTTTACACAAAGTTGTCCATTTATAAAATATTTCCAACACATAGCATGCACATAGCAAAAATTACACCCCAAAATACATTCTGCTACTCCTCCTGAGTAGAACAATACCACATGTGTGAGACTTTTACACAGCCTGTCCATATACAGAGGCCCAACATCCAAATAGCACCTCCAGGCATTCTAGCAGCATAAAATTACACATATAATTTTTTGACTACCAATCACATTTTTGAAGGCCCTTCATATTTCTAACACATAGCAGGTACATACAAAATAACAAAAGATTACCTGTGGTTTTAGTAGTGCAGTGGTCCACAGAGGAGAGCATCGGTCCAGGCAGCAGGCAGGAATAGACAGGCAGAGACACCGCACAGCCAAAGCACAGGTCCAGGCAGCAGGCAGAGATGTCCAGGCAGAAATACTGTCCATAGTCAGTAGAGGCAGCAGGCAGAGAAATGGTCAACACAGCCAAAGTATTGGTCCAGGCAGCAGAAATAAACATAGTCCATAAAGTCCTGGGTCATTACAGGCATCAATATGGTCAGCACAGCCAAAGTATTGGTCCAGGCAGCAGGAAGGACCATCAAGCTAAGAGCCAGGGGGACAGGGGTAGAGGCTTCTCCCACCCAAATCTCTTTGAAGCCTCCGGGCAACCAGACCCTGTTCTGGGAACACAGAAAACCAAAAACTGATTTTCTGTACTCAGAACGCTATTCTGGAGCCCCTCACATATGTGAGACCCCTGTGCTAAAGTAGAAGGGCAAAGATCAGTCCAAGTGGCAGGCAAAAACATGGTCGATTAACAGGCCGAGGTCGGTACACGTGGAAGTCAGAAACATGGTTAAAACGGCAGGCAGAGGCATCGTCGGTAAACAGGCTGAGGTTGGTGCACGTGGAAGTCAGAAAGGTGTTAAAACGGCAGGCAGAGGCATCGTCGGTAAACAGGCTGAGGTTGGTGCACGTGGAAGTCAGAAAGGTGTTAAAACGGCAGGCAAAGACATTGTCGGTAAACAGGCCAGGGTCAGTAGCAGGCAGGCACAGGTATTAGAAAGGGGGAAATGGCAGTCTGTTACTAATAAGGGGAACTAGTATCTGATAGATCGGTGATAATTTTTGAAGCAATCGCCGATACACAGGCCAGGTTGGGAGGGACATTCGGGACAATGATAACTTGTATCTCTTCTAACTCCTCGTCTTGAGCATACACGACATCTCTTTTGGCGTCTTCTTCCGGATTCTGCGGGGGGAATACTATAGGGCAAATGTGGCTCATGCAGTCGACTCACACTATCGGAGCGAATGCTTCCTGGGGCGGGTCCTTGCTGGTAAATCAGGGCAGTGACAATGTCTTCAAAATATTTGAGGTAGGAGGTGGGTTGGTTTTCGGGTGATTTTTGATAGCAGACAAATGAATTGAACAGGGCCATGTTAAAGAGATGAAATGCTACTTTTTTATACCAATATTTTGACTTTCGGGTTGATAAATAGGGTTGTAGCATCTGATCGTTTAAATCCACCCCCCCCATGTACATATTGTAGTCATGAACACATTCAGGCTTTACTATGGGGCCACGTCTTCTCTGAATCTCCACCAAGTTGTCATCGTGGATTGTAGACATCATATGAACATCCTTCTTGTCCCGCCACTTCATGGCCAACACCTCCTCATTCCTCATGAATGCGGCTTCCCCCTTTTGTAGCTGTTTTGAAAGCAAATTCTGTGGGAACCCCTTCCTATTTTTTCGGAAGGTACCGCAGGCCAGGGTTTGTTCACGATACAGGTGACGGAAAAGGGGCAAGCTGCTGTAGTAATTATCTACATAAATGTGGTATCCTTTTTTGAACAAGGGGTATGCAAGGTCCCAGACAATTTTACCACTGGTTCCTATATATGTGGGGCAATCACGGGGCTGGAGCTGGGAATCTTTGCCTTCGTAAATACGAAATTTGTGCACGTATCCAGTGGCTCGATCGCACAATTTGTTAAATTTTACCCCGTACCTGGCTCTTTTACTTGGGATGTACTGCTTGAACTGCAGCCGGCCAGTAAAGTGGATAAGGGATTCGTCTACACAAATATTTTTGTCGGGGATAAACACTTCAGAAAACCGTTGGGAAAAAGAATTTATTAGGGGGCGAAGCTTATATAATTTGTCATGGTTGGGGTGATTTCGGGGAGGGCACTGCGAATTGTCATTAAAATGAAGAAAGCGCATTATCATATCGTACCGTGTCCTGGACATGACAGCAGAAAATATGGGCATGTGGTGGATGGGGCGGGTGGACCAGTAGGCATGCATTTCGCTTTTCTTTGTAAGCCCCATATTAAAACTAAGGCCCAAAAACAATTTAAATTCCTCTAGTGTGAGACGTCGCCAATTAAACATACGGGCGTAGGACGAATTGGGGTTGGCAGCAATAAATTGCTCTGCGTAAAGATTTGTTTGGTCCACCATGTACTGCAACAAATCTTCGGGGAAAAACAAATAAAAATAGTCCAATTGGGAAAAATTTGACGTGTTGGGCTGCACACCTGGCTGTGCGGTGAAAGGGGGGATTGTAGCAAATCCTGAGTTGGCAGGCAACCATAAGGGGTTTGCCAGGGCATCAGGAAGGTAGGACTGGGCCCGGATTCTTTGGGCTGGATGAGAAATTCCAGTACTGGTATTCGGCTCTTCTTCCTGGGGTCTGGCACTGCTGGTGGTAGGCAGGTCTTCTGATCTAGGTCCTAATCTCCTTACTCTTTTAGGAGGGGCGGTTTCCTCCTCTGACTCGGACTCCGATCCACTACCCTCCACTGGCTCGTATTCCGAACCAGAATCGGATAATGGGAGCTCCCCGTTGCTCTCATTATCCGACATGGCGAGGATGTTATATGCCTCCTCAGGTGTGTACATTCTTTGCGACATGGCGGTACTGGTGGTGCTACTGACAGCTCACTGATGGCAAGCCTGTGTGAGGGTAATGACCGGTTACTGATGACCTGTGTGATGGTACTTATGGCGGGACTGTGCGGCGGTAGTGATAGCGGTACCGATGGCTACCTGTGTGACAGATGGGCTGTCAGATCCTGGCGGTACTGATGGCGGTACCGTTGGTGGCCTGTGTGACAGATGGGCTGTGACAGATGGGCTGTGACAGATGGGCTGTCAGATCCAGATGGTACCGATGGCAGTACCGTTGGTGGCCTGTGTGACAGATGGGCTGTGACAGATGGGCTGTGACAGATCCAGATGGCGGTACTGATGGCGGTACTGATGGCGGTACCGTTGGTGGCCTGTGTGACAGATGGGCTGTGACAGATGGGCTGTGACAGATGGGCTGTCAGATCCAGATGGTACCGATGGCAGTACGATGGCGGTACCGTTGGTGGCCTGTGTGACAGACGGGCTGTGACAGATGGGCTGTGACAGATGGGCTGTGACAGATCCAGATGGCGGTACTGATGGCGGTACTGATGGCGGTACTGTTGGCGGTACCGTTGGTGGCCTGTGTGACAGATGGGCTGTGACAGATGGGCTGTCAGATCCAGATGGTACTGATGGCGGTACCGATGGAGGTACCGATGGCGGTACTGATGGCGGTACCGTTGGTGGCCTGTGTGACAGATGGGCTGTCAGATCCAGATGGTACTGATGGCGGTACTGATGGTGGGCTGTGACAGGTCCAGATGGGCTATGACAGGTCCAGATGGGCTGTGACAGGTTCTCTTTATTGGGGGGGGGACGTGTAGTGCAGACAGTATTTTTTCTAAATCAAAATCGCAAAAAGACTCACAGATCTCTCCTTCTCTCTCCTCACACAATCGGTGTGTGAGAGAGAGAAGGAGAGATCCCTGGAAACCGCCACATTGTTTATACTTGTGACCGGCTGTGATTGGTCACAGCCGATCACGTGGGTAAACAACCAATTTTATTGGCAGTTTACCCTGATCGAGGATGGGCTATGTCCGAGGGACACGCGCCATCCCCGATCGGCGCGCAGCGCGCTCCCGGTGGCGCGAATAAGGCGCGCCTCCTATTTGTTTGGACATGTGACCGGCTGTGATTTGACACAGCCGATCACATGGTAAACAGCCAATGAAATTGGCTGTTTACCCTGATCGGGTATGCGCTGTGTCCGGGGGACAAGCGGCATTACCGATCGGTGCTGTGCGCGCCCCCGGGGGCGCGCAATAACACCGAATCCTGACGGACGTCATATGACGTCCAGTCAGGATTATACAACCACTTTGCCGACGTCAATCCGCCATAGGGCGGGCGGCAAGTGGTTAATATAAGCATAATCAAGATTGTATGTATGATACCCTCTGTATGCCTTAATAAAATATTTTGACAAGGAAAAAAAAAAAAAAAAGATAGATTAACTCATTACCTGTGATACAATAGGCGTGGTCTATGTGGGCAGAACATCACGACCCTTACATGTTAGGCGAGCATGTAAATAATATTAAAAAGGGACTAAAAACGCATAATGTATCCAAACATTTTAAGCTGGTCCACAAACAGAATCCCAGAGGTTTAAAATTCTGGGGCATTGAGAGGGTTTTAAAACATTGGAGAGGTGGCAATTTTTTAAGGCAATTAAGCCGGAGGGAATCCCATTGGATTCATTTAACCAAGGTTTTAGTGCCGGGGGGCCTTAATGTTGAATTTGACATAAATTGTTTTATTTCTGATCTATAAATTATTTTATATAAATTATTTTATATGTATTATGATATGTTGGTATTAATTATTGTTTTTTGTGATTTTTTGTGAATATAGTGATGTATATGCATATACAAGGACTTAGTATGGACGCGGGATGACTTAATTTGACATGTTTTCTTTTTTTGTATATTTGATTTTTCTGTTTCTATACATGAGCTATTTAGCCATATGTAGCCATATTTAGCCATTTAAATTATCAATTTAAATTGCGCTGCTAATATTCAGATTTTTCTAAGATATATACAGTTACCATGACAGCGCTGGTGTTGTCTGACTTCGGCTCCTCCTTTTGGGGCGGATGTGATGCAGGTTCTCTCATATATGAGCGGGTGACTCACGCATCTCCGTCACCGCTGATGAAGTCCCGCCCACTTGCAGGGGACGTAACGCGTACGGAACGTGACCTTAGGATCGTGACGTCACCCGCGTCCATACTAGCTGTCTCATGCTGTGGTTCCATCGCTATTGCTGCGTTATAATTATTAGTTGTGGATCCTTCGCACTGGGGTACAGTGCCACCCTTGTAAGTGTAAACTTTATATGCTAATTTTAAAATACATTTTTAAACTGAGAGCACTAGATTTTACCTTACTTTTTCATATGAACTTCACCTGGGAGACCAAGTCGGTGTGATCTGATTGTGCTGATACAGAGTTCCAGCTATATTCCCTGCAGTGGGAAATGTCTGATTGACCTGACTGATGCACTCAGGGGTCTATGTGCGGAGGTGAGCTGCCATTGCTGCCATTGGTGGAGGGTATCACAGAATCACCTGGAAATTGTATTCTCCTCACTCTGGACACTTGGTGGTGTGTTTTTGTGCATTTTTGACCTCTGAGGATCCTCAACCTTTATATGGACTCTCTTTTATGATTATTAGAAGTGTGTACATGTATGTTTGCGCTGCACTGCTGCTTATATAATACTATTGTGGGATTTGATCAATTGACCCTCAGTGTTCAGCTGCTGTATTTTAGATTATTTTAGATTATTTGCGCTGGTTGATTTCCTTTATAATAATCTATGGTAGCTGGCTGTTAGCAATTTATTACATTAAGCACATGTCATCCTTTCACCAATTTAGTATCAGATTATAATTATCGTCTGTTTGATCAAGCCCATCAACATATAGCAGTTTTTAATGATTGACTAGCAGCATCTAACTAGCAACTAGCATTGCTAATAGCTGTTTGGAGGTGGCAGTAGTTTATCAGCTGTTAGAAGTACTGACAACTAGCTTTCAACACCTGTTCGATAGTTGATATAATTAGTGTTTCTCCTTTAGCTCGTTTCACAATATTTCCGGTATTTAATAGCAATTTGATATAACTTTTGTGTAAGTAGGATATGTGTCCTGGCCAAGTATTAAAAAGTGAAAGTTTGATTTATGATTGGTAACCTGTCCCATTACTTTTGGTCCCTTAAAACGTGGGAGGCACATATACAAACTGTTGTAATTCCTACACTGTTTACCTGAATTGGATGTAAATACCCTCAAATTAAAGCGGAAAGTCTGCAGTTAAAGCACATCTTGTTTGTTTAATTTCAAATCCATTGTGGTGGTGGTGTATAGAGCCAAAAAGATTAGAATTGTGTCGATGTCCCAATATTTATGGACTTGACTGTATAGCATATCTTTGAGCAGTCCAAAGAGATAGTATTTAGTCACAGTTTTGGTCACAGCAGCAAAGCAACAGTGCGATAAAATGCTGAAGCAGCAGTTAAGCAGTTTTTAATGGCAGTAGTATATGGCAGTATATGGCAGCATGTGGTAGTGTTAGAACAAAAAAAAGAGAAAAGATACACTTACCACAGCTGCCACTTCTTTTATCTTCCTTTCTCCAAAAAAGGAAAGTGCCGTGGCGTTTATGCTAATGCTGATATTATAGCACCTAATGCCGATAATTATTGCAAGTTATGGCCACAATCATGAGCCAGTGATCTTTAACTGAGGGTTCAGATTTCATCAAGCCGAAAGGGGCAAGGTATTCAATGTTTTCATCATCCAGTGCTTCCTGGGATCCCTCCACTCTCCCGTCCCTCCCGGCTCTCGAGAGTATCCTGACCTCAGGTATAGCAAGCATGGCAGGGGAAGCAAACAAAATAGGTGTGCAGAGACCGAGGCATATCCATACCCAGACAAGAAAGTAGAATGTAATGCGTCCCAGCTCCTCCGCTCCTCAGTACCGTCACTATCCTGGAAAGCTTAGGGTTGAATATAATTTTGAGCGGCTTAGGAGAGCTCGCTCCTCAGCATCAGCATCAGCTTTCACATGGAGTAGGACTATCACGTGTCCGAGCACTACCTGAATGAGCGTGGTACATCCCGGAGCAGGCAGATCACACCTACTCAGCTTCCATCACATCAGAACATGCCTACGCCCCCCTCTCTGTCTCACGGTTTTAATTCTCACCTACATCCAGGTTCCGTTTTTCCGGCATCAACCTGTATGCCCTCTTACCGTTCTTAGCGGTTACCACCGTTTGACTGCTTTCAGTAATCCTCGCTTACTCGGCTCTGATAGTGTTCAGATCGTGCATGCTGGTCCACTACTGCATTTCCCAGCAGAGGGGGAAGAACATAGGCCCTTGTGCAGGGCCGGACTGGCCCTTGTGCAGGGCCGGACTGGCCCACCGGGATATCCGGATATTTCCCGGTAGGCTGCCTGTCCTGGGGCTGCTTTGAGCTGCGGCTGACTGCAGCGCTCCCCTCGCTCGCTGTCTCTCTCCTATGAGTCACACACGGCGCGCATCTCCCGCAGTGTGTGTGAGAGCTGCCTGGGTCTGTGTTCAGCTGTGCTGTAGCAAGGTCCCGCCCCCCTAGACCTGTTCATGTGATGGTAGATGGAACACTGATTGAATCAGTGTTTCGCCTATCACACAAGCCTGTCTAGGGGGGGTGGGACCTTACAGCACAGCAGAAATGAGACTTGTAACATGCAGCACAGCACTGTGAGCTTCAGCTGCTGCCTCCAGAGTAGCTGTCACCAGCTTCTGCAGCCCCTCCTCCTCCTCCTCCTCTCCCACATGAGGCAGACGATGGTTCTTCAAAATGTCAGCACATCGTTCAGTTGCTGCTGCTCTCTGAGAGAATCCCCTCCCACGTGGGCGGTACCAGAACTGCCTCTCCTTCCATAATCCTTGGAGAACTGGAATTAAGTGAGAGGAGGGCCGAGTGAGACCAGGGGGAGGGGCTAGCAAACACAGTAGCAGGAGGGAATGGCATGGATTCTCAGCGGAAGGTAAGGTGCTTTTTATCTGACTGTACACTTATTACACAGCCTGCTGCATGTACATAATAGGGACCATCTAGAGATAGAGGAGGGGTAGATGGATCAGAGAAGGAGACATAAGGACATAGCAGGGGCAGTAGTGTATTTAGGTTTTGTGCTGCCCTAGGCCTGACTAAACTCGTGCACCCCCTAATTTAAATATTACCCACCCCTTCCTGTCAAGGCCACACCCTTTTCTGTTTAAGACCCACCCTAACATTTTCAAGTGGGGGCACTAGTTCTTAGGGCCTAGGGGGGGGAATGGATTCCCTTAATTTGCATAGATTTTCTCTCACTTCCTGTTTAGCTATGGGGCAGGAAGTGAAGGGAAATCTCTGCAATGGGACAGGGATGGTAAAAAAATAAACTGACAGGGGCTATAACCCTCCCTTACTCTATCCAAAATGAAAAAAAGAAGTGTTGCCAATAGTTCTACTTTAAGCACAAATTTCTGATAGTTTTCATGGAGAGGACTAAGAAGATATAGCCATGCCAATGGTGCAGCAGAAAACATATAGCACAGTGAGGAAGGTTTGTGGTCCAGGTTGATAGGACAGTCAAAATTAGAAGCAGCTTGCGTTACACTAACAGTGTAGCACAAGCCGGTGGGGACTCTTTCCCTGCTGCCCCCCTGCAAAGTGCTGCCCTAGGCCTGGGCCTTGTTGGCCTAGGCCAGGATACAGTGTTGAGCAGGGGGAAAAGAGAAATAGGGGCAATTAGAGATTACATAGGGACAGACAGAGCAAAGGTGATGGGACAAAACAAGACATCAATGAGGCCCCTTTCATATGAGACAGACTCTGCTTTGCTCAGCAGGGCATCTGTCTGCTGACCGCCCCCTGAGCAGAGCAAGAGGATAACCGGTCCGCATCTGCTCCAAGTGGACACACAGCCCACACTGCTCTATGGGCAGTCGGATATAAACGGAACGCTTGTCTGTTTATACCCGACTGGCATCCGTCCTGATCCACCCAGACAGAGGGTAATGGATCCCCCTTCAGTTTTTTTTTTGTTGGGTCAGATTGAAGGAAGACGGATGTAAATGGACAAAAGTCCCTTTACATCCACTGCTCCATAGAGGACAATGGAGGACCGATCAGGTCTGCCTGAAAAACTGACAGGTGGACACGATTGGACCCTTCATGTGAAAGTGCCTAAAGTGCAATGTGGTAGATATCAAGAATTATATATATATTGTGACAACGCATCTATAGTAGGAGTAGCCTTTCACCACTCTGCCTGGACAGGTACCAACCACAGCAACCCTGTGTATGCAAAGAATAAAACATACTGTATGCATTACTAGGACATACTGCACTGTTTTATTAAAGTAATGTACTTACAGTAAACTTTACTAGAATGAAACAACAAATTATTTACTTGTCCCGGTATGTCTTTATTCTTTGCATTTACGTAGTTCACTGTGGTTGGTACCGGACGAAGCTACTATACCTGCAGTGTTGTTTTTTGAATGAAGTGGTTGTATATATCCAGCAGATGACAAGTGCATGTGTCCATTTACCCTCCCCCTGTAATCTCCTGCCCCCTGTACTGTACTCTCCTGCCCCCTTTACTGTACCTTCCTGCCCCCTGTACTGTGTCCACTTACCCTTCCCTGTACTGTACCCTCCTGCCCCCTGTACTGTGTCCACTAACCCTCCCCTGTACTGTACTCACCTGCCCCCTGTACTGTACTCTCCTGCCCCCTGTACTGTGTCCACTTCCCCTTCCCCTGTACTGTACTCTCCTGCCCCCTATACTGTGTCCACTTACCCTTCCCCTGTACTGTACCCTCCTGCCCCCTGTACTGTACTCTCCTGCCCCCTGTACCATGTCCACTAACCCTCCCCTGTACTGTACTCACCTGCCCCCTGTACTGTACTCTCTTGCCCCCTGTACTGTGTCCACTTACCCTCCCCTGTACTGTACTCTCCTTCTCCTGTACTGTACTCTCCGGCCCCCAGTACTGTACTCTCCTGCCCCCAGTACTGTGTCCACTTACCCTCTTCCTATACTGTACTCTCCTGCCCCCTGTGATGTGTCCACTTACCCTCTTCCTGTACTGTACTCTCCTGCCCCCTGTGCTGTGTCCACTTACCCTCTGTTGCCTTATGGGATATGTATCATTTCCATTTAATCGCTGTAAATAAAATTGCATATAGATATATATATTTCAGGTAGAAGGAAATATATTTAAAGTATTGAGTGCTGTGTATTTCTTACGGTAATTAGCTACAACTTCAAAGGGTGGCCTTTTGTTTTCCTGTTTACATTGCACATGGGCTGTAAACAAAAGCCTGCTGTGACTCATCCAACCAGGCTGTGCCCAATATACATTTACTAGGTACAGTGACCAATCAGGGAGAATTATATTAGCCACCTTACATAAAGGAGGGGGGGGTATATAATGCTTTTGTGAGCAAGCTAAGGGCACTTGCGTTTGGTGTGTGGGAACAGACAGCAGCCACGATGGGCTGACCTGAAGTTAACAGGTAATATAACTATACTTGTAGCTTATATAGTATTGTAAATATGGGCGTTGTGGGTAATTTGTAAATACCATGTAAGCCAGGGGACCTACACTGTACATTGTGCTGTAAATACTGTCTGGTGTGTAATTTGTATATATTATGTAACCCTATCAATAAATGTGTATTGCGGATAGAACTACCTCCTTTTTGTATAAGATCTCTCAGAGCAACAAATGGCGACCACGAAGGGACAGAGAAAATTTGGTGGTCTCTTTCAGCAATACCTCAAGGGGTTGCTATATCTACAAAAGGCACACTAAGAAAGGGTTTTTCATTTGAATGCTAAAAATTAACATTGGGTGCTCTATGGGCTCAACAAAGGAAAGGGGCTATAAGAAATAGCTGTGTTGTACAGTGTGGAATCAATAGGGAGACTACTGTTAGTATACTGAGGAGCACTTAACTTAAGTCAAAAGCTAAATATAATATAGAATTTGTATATGAAGAGTCCACATACATTAGAAGGCAAGGAAAAGAGCTGTTGCCCAATGTTTCTATGCATGAAGATTCAGTCTATTTAAAAAAGATGGCTAGGGAGAACAGACACTCTTTAGAAAATGTGCTACTTGTAGCTAACAATATTGGCAAACTATTGCCAGGAGTGCACATAACATTGCATGCAGACAATGTCTTGCAACGATGTAAATTGCTGGGAGTTGCCAACTCCAGAGATCAGGTTAAAGTTTTACTATTAACAGTTAATTTAAACACGTGGTCTTCCCTACCAGACCATGTTAAAGAAGGAAGAGCAGATTACAATGAAACAGTAGACGAATTGCTAAAAATATTATATCCCTTTGACCTATGCTTAATAGCAGCGTATAGAACAAAACAGGAAAATAATGAGAATCCACTTCTTTATGCAAACAGGCTATGGTCAGCTTATTATGTAGGCAAACGGAGAAACGGACACAGAGAGGACCCAGAGTACAAAACCCTCCTAATATCTAATGCCCATGCAAAATTTAAAATCAAATGTGGATTTTTTATAAATCCTCTTACAGATTCATATCAATATATCATGGACTGCATGCACAAGCATTTCCATGTAGTCAGAATGTCTAATTCAAGTCACACTAAAGGAGAAGTTGCAACCTTTTCAAACAGAAAGAGGCACCATTACAATTACAATGCCTCCAAAGATAAGATCTATAGGCATGGCCCCGCAGTGACTAGCCAGAGGCAAATAGCCTCATGCTCCCCTTTGGATGTAAATTCCATGGAAAGCGATCTCAGATTACAGCACAGGAGATCTGTTCTGAAAGAACTTAAATTAATTACCACAATCACCTCCCTTGAAAAGGAGATTGAACTACTGAAGTCGCATAGTCATAATTGGGAAAATACCAATAAAATGATGGAAACATCACAACAAGTTTCTATGGTAAAATATGAAGCATGCCATGCAGATGTGGTACAGTGTAGGAAAGAACTGAAAGAAATAAAACAATCTTTTGATCAAATTGTTAAGGTCCCACAGAAAACCGTCTCTTCCATTCAAACAGAAAATACAGGAGGGAGGCCCAACCTATCTATGTTATCTGCCAGGACTTCACCTTACTGGGAACAAAACTTAAATATAAGTAATGTAGAAACAGCGAAAGAAATCCCAGATCTAATGTGTCATTCAGATGTCTATGATCTGAATAATTTATTTTCACCAGATCTAAGTGTGAATGTCAGTGAACATATACCCATGTAAATATGTAAATGTAACAATGTGGCAGCGTTTGCTTTCTTTGGGTGTCAAAGAAAGGGAAAAGGGTAATAACTTTTGCCTATAAGTTATATTTTCCAGGTGCAGTGACCTCATGAAAAAGTATTTACATATTAAGTGGGTGTATCAATATAGAGGTATATATACATAAGTACATACACCTAACAAAGGTAACGTATATTAGACTAGGTATTCAGACATGGTTCTTAGTAATACAGGTGTTTATCTTCCCCAAAGGATCAGAAGACTGCCATAAATATTTAAAGGTATAGGGTACAAGTATGGCTGAGTACAGAAGCTTACTTTTGCTTTATTTTTATTTATTTATTTTTGGTTGGTGTTATTGGCTGTTTGTTTGTTTTTTCTCCCAGTGGTAGAAACACATAGCAATTCATTTGCAATTACCAAAGCTCTATTCAGAATGTATGGGATCTAATCTAAACGAATGTGTGTGTCTGAATGATGGAATGGATGTGTATGAACTGTCCATGTGTAAACAAGGTTTTTTTTTGTTTTATGGCCATCAATAAGTGTGATCACATTAATGTGCATGCTTTGTACGGTTTATGTTTATTTGATTTAAAATTTTCTCCTTCTCTCTCTCGTTTGTAATGAGCTCAATACTGGTACCAGTTTAAATTTATACTTTTTTTTTTTAAATTGAAATGTATTCGCGAATAAATAACCTGTGCACAGATATGTTTTTTTTTTTTTTTTCTTTCTCTCCCTTTCCTGTGGTTAGAGTGAAGCTTCATCCACTCTGACACGTGAAAACAACATAATACATTACCTTATGGCATCTTATGGATTCAGTAGGTCTATAGGTTTTGTCTTGTTTTTTTTTTCCCTCTCCTTTCGAATTGACGCATGGGTTGTTAATATGTGTAAAGGTTTAATGTTAACATGGGGTCTTCTTAGACTGTAAGTACTTACAAACCCCACCATGTTTTCCTATAACTTTTTGTTTTTGAGTACAGATATGTGGGGGAGTCGGTGCATGTTTCACTGTACTTACTGTTGAGGGACTCATTACCTCTGTTCCAAGCATATACTGCCAGGTAGCCCATAACAAACCTCTCAGAAGAGGTACAGTGAGGTGTTATTAATGGTTTTGAGCTTTGTATTTTAGAAAGAAATCCACACACACAAGGACGGATGAACGGACCAAGGCTGGTTCTTTAAAAACACAGAGGACCTTAAAACATTTTTTTTTTTCATGTCTTGTTTTAAGGAAAATCCTGCAATGATATTAGTCAGGCAACCAAATTCTAATTTTTTTTTTGTTTGTGGTCTGTTTCATTAAACAGTGTCTGGCCAGTCGTGTGGCCTGGGGGACTTGCAAATTGATTTTCACTGAGAATCAATTAATATGTTAATCACTACTGTGAGAGGGCATTGCCTTTTGTATAGCTGCAATGTTTAAAGTTTCAATCATTTTTTTTTGTTTAACAAAATACAGATTCAACGCTCTTTAACCACTTAAGCCCCGGACCATTTGGTAGCTAAAGGACCAGAGGTGAATTCAGAATTTTGCACTGCGCTGCTTTAACTGTAAATTGTGCGGACATGCAATGTTGTACCCAAACAAAATTTGCGTCCTTTTCTTCCCACAAATAGAGCTTTCTTTTAATGGTATTTGATTGCCTCTGCGATTTTTATTTTTTGCGATATAAACGGAAAAAGACCGAAAATTTTGAAAAAAAATGATATTTTCTACTTTTTGTTATAAGAAAAATCGAATAAACTCAATTTTAGTCATACATTTAGGCCAAAATGTATTCAGCCACATGTCTTTAGTAAAAAAAACGTCAATAAGTGTATATTTATCGGTTTGCGCAAAAGTTATAGCGTTTACAAACTAGGGTACATTTTCTGGAATTTACACAGCTTTAAATTTATGACTGCCTATCTCATTTCTTGAGGTGCTAAAATGGCAGGGCAGTACAAAACCCCCCCCAAATGACCCCATTTTGGAAAGTAGACACCCCAAGGAAATTGCTGAGAGGCATGTTGAGCCCATTGAATATTTTTTTTTTGTCCCAAGTGATTGAATAATGACAAAAAAAAAAAAATTACAAAAAGTTGTCACTAAATGATATATTGCTCACACATGCCATGGTTATATGTGGAATTGCACCCCAAAATACATTCTGCTGCTTCTCCTGAGTACGGGAATACCACATGTGTGGGACTTTTTAGGAGCCTAGCCACGTACGGGACCCCGGAAACCAAGCACCGCCTTCAGGATTTCTAAGGGCGCAAATTTTTGATTTCACTCCTCACTACCTATCACAGTTTTGAAGGCCATAAAATGCCAAAATAGCACAAAACCCCCCCAAATGACCCCATTTTAGAAAGTAGACACCCCAAGGAAATTGCTGAGAGGCCTGTTGAGCCCATTGAATATTTTTTTTTTTTTGTCCCAAGTGATTGAATAATGACAAAAAAAAAAAAAAATTACAAAAAGTTGTCACTAAATGATATATTGCTCACACATGCCATGGTTATATGTGGAATTGCACCCCAAAATACATTTTGCTGCTTCTCCTGAGTACGGGGATACCACATGTGTGGGACTTTTTAGGAGCCTAGCCGCGTACGGGACCCCGAAAACCAATCACCGCCTTCAGGATTTCTAGGCACAAATTTTTGATTTCACTCCTCACTACCTATCACAGTTTCGAAGGCCATAAAATGCCAAAATAGCACAAAACCCCCCCCAAATGACCCCATTTTGGAAAGTAGACACCCCAAGCTGTTTGCTGAGAGGCATGGTGAGTATTTTACAGCTCTCATTTGTTTTTGAAAATGAAGAAAGAATTTTTTTTTTTTTCTTTTTTTTTTTTTCAATTTTCAAAACTTTGTGACAAAAAGCGAGATCTGCAAAATACTCACAATACCTCTCAGCAAATAGCTTGGGGTGTCTACTTTCCAAAATGGGGTCATTTGGGGGGGTTTTGTGCCATCTGGGCATTCCATGGCCTCCGAAACTGTGATAGGCAGTGAGAAGTGAAATCAAAAATTTACACCCTTAGAAAGCCTGAAGGCGGTGATTGGATTTTGGGGTCCCGTACGCGGCTAGGCTCCCAAAAAGTCTCACACATGTGGTATCCCCGTACTCAGGAGAAGTAACAGAATGTATTTTGGGGTGTAATTCCACATATGCCCATGGCATGTTTGAGCAATATATCATTTAGTGACAACTTTGTGCAAAAAAAAAAAAAAAAATTATTTTTTCCGCAACTTGTGTCAACATATAAAATATTCCATGGACTCGACATGCCTCTCAGTATATAGCTTGGGGTGTCTACTTTTCAAAATGGGGTCATTTGGGGGGGTTTTGAACTGTTCTGGCATTTTATACACAACATTAGGAAGCTTACATCCACTCTTCTAACCACTTGAAGACAAAGCCCTTTCTGACACTTTTTGTTTACATGAAAACATATTTTTTTTTGCAGGAAAATTATGTTGAACCCCCAAACATTATATATATTTTTAAAGCAAAAGCCCTACAGAATAAAATGGTGGGTGTTGCATTTTTTTTTTCTACACAGTATTTGCGCAGCGATTTTTCAAACGCATTTTTTGGGGAAAAAATACACTTTTTTTTATTTTAATGCACTAAAACACACTATATTGCCCAAATGTTTGATGAAATAAAAAAGATGATCTTAGGCCGAGTACATAGATACCAAACACGACATGCTTTAAAATTTCGCACAAACGCGCATTGGCGACAAACTACATACATTTTTAAAAGCCTTTAAAAGCCTTTACAGGTTACCCCGTTAGATTTACAGAGGAGGTCTACTGCTAAAATTACTGCCCTCGATCTGACCTTCGCGGTGATACCTCACATGCATGGTGCAATTGCTGTTTACATATGACGCCAGACCGACGCTTGCGTTCGCCATTGGGCAAGAGCAGGGCAGGACAGGGGTGCTTTTTTTTTTTTTTTTTTATTAATTTTGCTATTTTATTTTTAAATTGTTCCTTCCATGTTTTTTTTTTTTTTTATCATTTTTATTGTTATCTCAGGGAATGTAAATATCCCCTATGATAGTAATAGGTAGTGACAGGTACTCTTTTTTTGAAAAAACTGGGGTCTAGACCCTAGATCTTTCCTCTGCCCTCAAAGCATCTGACCACACCAAGATCGGTGTGATAAAATGCTTTCCCAATTTCCCAATGGCGCTTTTTATATCCGGGGGGGGGACATTCCCTCCCACTGCTTGTAAAAGCAGTCCAGAGGCTAATTAGCCACTAGGGTTGCTTTTACATTAAAGCCGGCCGCTGGCTGAAAAGAATGATACCAAGATGATACCTAAACCCGCAGGCATCAATCTGGTATAACCATTCAAAGTCCAGCAACATACCAGTACGTTGCTGGTCCTTGTTGGACATGTATTGTAATCTTTTTTTTTCATGCAGCCAGGTGGCTGAACGAAAAAAGAGATTGATCGGTGGGTATGCCCACCATTAGAATACCGCCCTTCATCCACCCACTTCTAATGATGGGCATACATGCACCATTTATATATGCCGAAGCATGGGGGCATCCTCCCGCAAAAAAGTTATGCCGCACACACATGGTCGGACTTTTCCACGGGCAAGCCTCCGTCGGAATTTCGACCGTATGTACGCGGCATTAGGAGCAAAATCGCTCCTCCGCCCCTGCTGCCCCAATGCTTCGGCATATTTGCTTCTTTTTTTTTTTAACTGTGGTGGTGAAATCACCTCCTACAGCACTGGAGTCGCAGGGATCAGGCCTGTCTCTGCGAACGCTGCAGTTATGTGTGTTGTGTTTTGTAAGTGACAGTGATCGATCGATACTGCACTTGGGTGGCCTGGGCTGGACGGAGGGGCAAAACGCAGGTGCTAGCAGGTATCTGGGCTGATCCCGCTAACACTGCGTTTTTGGGAACCCTAAACTGCTGGGGACGCTAGTATAGATCTGATCAGATCAGATATTGATCTGTTCAGATACTATACCACTAAGGGAGGTGTATGCTTCACGCGTGGGTGTTAGCGTTACTGGCACTAACCTGACGCTGCCTGGGGTGTGACGCAGACCCTCTCTGACGCTAAAAGCTAATTGATATCACCCGCCGGGCGATCAGGGGGTTAAACCTTTATTGGGTTAATTTACGGCGGGTGCCCTGACACTATAAAAAGCAAACTAACTAACCAGCGTCACCCGTAACACTTATATGATGATTACTGGTGAAAGGGTTAACTAGGGGCAATTAGGAGGTTAAAACCTTTATTAGATAATATATGGGGGTACCTGACGCTATAAAAACCTGCGGCGAACCTAAAAAAAATTACTGGCTACCGATCTGCATCACCGACGCTAAGACATCGATCAGAAAAATGATCGCTTAGCGACAGTGGTGATAGGGGGTGAAAGGGTTACCTGGGGGGCGATCAAGGGGGTTAAACCTTTATTAGATAATTTATGGGGGGTACCCGACGCTATAAAAACCTGCGGCGAACCTAAAAAAATTACTGGGTACCGATCTGCATCACCGACGCCAAGACAGCGATCAGAAAAATGATCGCTTAGTGACAGTGGTGATAGGGGGTGAAAGGGTTACCTGGGGGGCAATCAAGGGGGTTAAACCTTTATTAGATAATTTATG
Organism: Rana muscosa; assembly: GCA_029206835.1. Classification (NCBI taxonomy): domain Eukaryota; kingdom Metazoa; phylum Chordata; class Amphibia; order Anura; family Ranidae; genus Rana; species Rana muscosa. Next base: position 998,657,295 of record CM055118.1, read on the forward strand.
GGGGTACCCGACGCTATAAAAACCTGCGGCGAACCTAAAAAAAATTACTGGGTACCGATCTGCATCACCGACGCCAAGACAGCGATCAGAAAAATGATCGCCAAGCGACGGCGGTGCTAGGGGGTGAAAGGGTTATCTGGGGGGTGATCAAGGGGTTAAACCTTTATTAGGGGGGGTTATGGGGCTACACTGGACCTAAAACTAAATGTAGTGACACTTTTACAGTCACAAATGTCACTGATTGCAGTGATCAGTAAATAAATGGTCACTGCAATCAGTGACACTGTGACTGGGGGCTGGGGGTGATCTGGGGGGGCTGGGGGGTGATCTGGGGGGGCTTGGGGGGGCGATTTATGTGCCTATGTGTGCTGGTGTTAGTGTAGTGTTAGTGCACTGACCTGTGTGTCTTCTCTTGTACGACGCTCGGTATATGTGAGCGCCGCACAGGAGATGACATCACTTCCTCCTGCTTTCTCTATCTGTGTAAACAGTACACAGACAGAGGGGGCATTTCTATTCGCCGGGAGCGATCGCGGGGGGGTGGTCGGAATCGAACGGCCGCCCCCCCATCTCGGAACGCTCCCAGACGAATTCCGACCGCTCACTGTACAGAAGGGGGGTCCGATCGGACCCCCCAACTGTACAAAGGCAATCACGTATGCTCTACGTGATTGTGCCTGTCGGTGCCATTGTGCCGACGTATATATACAGTGAGCGGTCGTTAAGTGGTTAACAATTTAAAGGTTGGGGCAGCATTAAATCTGAATTTTTTTTTTGTTACTTTTACTTTTTTTTTATTTTATTTTATTTTTTTACCTTTTTTGGTGTAGTTTTTTCACTACTGAGAAAGGGAGTTGCCTTCTGTACAGCTGTAATGTTTAAGGCAGCTTCATTTTTTTTTTTAAACAAGTAAAGATTCAATGCTCTTTAACAAGTTAAAGCTTGGGGAAGCATTCAATCTGAATTTTGGGTTTTTACCTTTTTTTTTTTGGATCAGTTTTTTTTCTTATTTTTTCTCTTTCCTTTTAAGGAAACTATTTTTCTTTCTGTCCTATAGCACCTTATTTTATTTTTTTTGCTGGGTGATTCTGGAGTTTGGCTCCGCTGGGGTGAAATAAAAAAAAAAAAAGAGGGGAGTATAGGGGAACCTTATATGGCAACATTTATAAACAGTTAAAAATGTTGATATAGAATAATAAAACTCCCCTATAGCATTTTGGGGGATGGGACAAAGTTCAGACAGTTTTTTTCTCTCTTTCAGAATGGGATAATGGTTTTATATAAATGTATGTCATTGTAGCCATTACCAACTATGACAATAGTAACAGTAACACCTGGGTTTAGCAACAGTCATGTGACTCGTTTCCTTGTATATGTGACATAGTGTCCTCTCTACAGTTCTAATATTTGGCAGTCATCATAGGTGGTCATTGGTATTTTTTTTTTTTTACGATTGGTCAGTTTTCTTTTTGTGCCATAACTAAGTGCAAAGAGCGTTGCTTGAAGATCATATAGATATACTGGGACTGGTGAGACTCATAGTGATTGGCAAATAGCAGAAAGTATAGTACAATTGTACTTAAGAAGTAATTTAGTCTAATCATCCCTGAAGCCACAAGTACCTGGTGACATCACACTTATCCGCATTCTGAAATCATGTTATTTTTGGCTGCTTAGATGACGCTGCCTAAATCTGCACAGAGACCTCTTAAAGTTATGACCGCTCCCCTAGCCCGCTAAAGGCAGGACTCATACAGTAGCTACACACGGTAGCCAAGGAGGGAGCTATATGCACAAAAGTTTGGCACCCGCCAAGGAGTTAACCCATCAGGGTTGGTATAACTGAACACAGCTGCAGTAAAATGAGTTTGTGGTGAGTTGCCATGGCAACAAGATCCCCCTGGACACTCAAAGGGTCATACACACACACAGGGGTATTCAGCAGAAGGCGGGACAGAGTTACTGGCAGGCATATGACAATGGAGGAAGAAAGATGGGGGATGGAAATCTGACAACCTGGCTTAAGGAGCAACCATTTAAATTTTTACACCTGTCAATGGGAAAGGGACTCATATTAGGTCACAGTATATCTATAACAATTTTAATCAAAGGTCCTTAATACTCAGAATGACAAGATACGCATTCAGTTGAAGGCATATGTCTTAAAAGTACTCGTGTTTTTCCTTCTCTAACTTTGCCCACATTAATAAAGTACAATCACAGAAAGCCAGGAAAGTGGGTCCAAAGGCCATTACTGTATGCTGTATCCAAGTGGAATCACCATGGAAGTCTGTCCCAGAAGCAAGGGCAACATGACCAGATGGACATTATTGACTTTCGCACAAATTATTATTATTGAACGGTTGAGAACAAGGAGCCTCATGTTTATTTAAATTTTTTCCCCTTCGTTTTTTTTTGTGTTTTGGTATCTTATGATTTTTATTATGGACTTATTACATCCAGAACCAGTGATGACTACCAATACTGGGATCCAGACATATGAACTGTAGAGACGGAAAGTTTAAAAGTTTTGTTTTTTCTCAAAGAGTTTTATTTCATTTCAGAGGGCAAAGCCAAAAGTTCCAAATAAAAGGATATTATACATAACCCATTATTTTAGGTGTGGCCGAGTCTCATATTCTCAACTGGCCACAAGGGGCCATCTGTTGCCTTATGGGATATGTATCATTTCCATTTAATCGCTGTAAATAAAATTGCATATAGATATATATATTTCAGGTAGAAGGAAATATATTTAAAGTATTGAGTGCTGTGTATTTCTTACGGTAATTAGCTACAACTTCAAAGGGTGGCCTTTTGTTTTCCTGTTTACATTGCACATGGGCTGTAAACAAAAGCCTGCTTTGACTCATCCAACCAGGCTGTGCCCAATATACATTTACTAGGTACAGTGACCAATCAGGGAGAATTATATTAGCCACCTTACATAAAGGAGGGGGGGGGGTATATAATGCTTTTGTGAGCAAGCTAAGGGCACTTGCGTTTGATGTGTGGGAACAGACAGCAGCCACGATGGGCTGACCTGAAGTTAACAGGTAATATAACTATACTTGTAGCTTATATAGTATTGTAAATATGGGCGTTGTGGGTAATTTGTAAATACCATGTAAGCCAGGGGACCTACACTGTACATTGTGCTGTAAATACTGTCTGGTGTGTAATTTGTATATATTATGTAACCCTATCAATAAATGTGTATTGCGGATAGAACTACCTCTTTTTGTATAAGATCTCTCAGAGCAACACCTCCCATGTACTGTACCCTCCTGCCACCTGTTCTGTGTCCACTTACCCTCCCCATGTACCCTCCTTATACATTTAATTTGTATGAATGGGGCCTCATGTCTAAGTTTTGCCTAAGGCCTCACAAAGCCTAGAGCTGCCTCTGGATCCAGGCAACTATGTATTGATGGGCTCAGTAAGGCTGCATTCATGAACAGTAAGGCTACATTCATATGCTCAGTAAGGCTGCATTCATGGACCGTAAGGCTACATTCATATGCTCAGCTGCATTCACGGGCATAGTAAAGCTGCATTTGATGGACAGTGAGGCTGCATTCATTATGCTCAATTAGGCTGTACAGTAAGGCTGCATTCATGGACAGTAAGGCTGCATTCATATGCTCAGTAAGGCTGCATTCATGGACCGTAAGGCTACATTCATATGCTCAGTAAGGCTGCATTCATGGACCGTAAGGCTACATTTATATGCTCGGCTGCATTCACGGGCATAGTAAAGCTGCATTTGATGGACAGTGAGGCTGCATTCATTATGCTCAATTAGGCTGTACAGTAAGGCTGCATTCATGGACAGTAAGGCTGCATTCATATGCTCAGTGAGGCTGCACAGTAAGGCTGCATTCATATGCACAGTGAGGCTGCATTGATGGGGACAATGAGGTTGCTTTTAAGGGCACAGTGAGGCTGCATTCACAGCACAGTGAGGTTGCATTCATGGGCACAGGCTGCATTCATATGCACAGTGAGGCTGCATTCATATGCACAGTGAGGCTGCATTCATATGCACAGTGAGGCTGCATACATGGGCACAATGAGGCTGCATTGATGGGGACAATGAGGCTGCTTTTAAGGGCACAGTGAGGCTGCATTCACGGCACAGTGAGGTTGCATTCATGGGCACAGGCTGGGCACATTCATGGGCACAGGCTGCATTGACGGGCACAGTGAGGCTGCATTGATGGGCACAGTGAGGCTGCATTTACGGGCAAAGTGAGGCTGCATTGACGGGCAGAGTGAGGCTGCATTGATGGGCACAGTGAGGCTACATTCATGGGCACCGTAAAGCTGCATTTGATGGGCACAGTGAGGCTGCAATGATGGGCACAGTGAGGCTGCATTGATGGGCACTGATGAGGCTGCATTGATCTCTTGTACCATGTCTCCAGTCTCTGACCATCTCTTGTACCATCTCTGTAGTCTTTGGTCATCTATTGTATCATGTCTGCATTCTCTGACCATGTCCTGTACCATGTCTGCATTCTCTGACCATCTCTTGTACCATGTCTCCAGTCTCTGACCATCTCCTGTATCATGTCTGCAGTCTCTGACCATCTCCTGTACTATGTCTGCAGTCTCTGACCATCTCCTGTACCATGTCTGCAGTCTCTGACCATCTCCTGTACCATGCCTGTCGTCTCTGGCCATCTATTGTATCATGTGTGCATTCTCTGACCATCTCTTGTACCATGTCTCCAGTCTCTGACCATCTCCTGTATCATGTCTCCAGTCTCTGACCATCTCCTGTATCATGTCTGCAGTCTCTGACCATCTCCTGTATCATGTCTGCATTCTCTGACCATCTCTTGTACCATGTCTCCAGTCTCTGACCATCTCCTGTACCATGTCTGCAGTCTCTGACCATCTCCTGTATCATGTCTGCATTCTCTGACCATCTCCTGTGCCATGTCTCCAGTCTCTGACCATCTCCTGTGCCATGTCTCCAGTCTCTGACCATCTCTTGTACCATGTCTGCATTCTGTGATCATCTCTTGTACCATGTCTGCAGTCTCTGACCATCTCCTGTACCATGTCTGCAGTCTCTGACCATCTCCTGTACCATGTCTGCAGTCTCTGACCATCTCTTGTCTTATATCATGTCTGCAGAGAGGGAGTGCTGCCGGGATGGGGGTCATGGGAGAAGTCAGAGGTGTGTGGACTGTGGAGAGGAGACTATAGGATAAAACCAGAGCTGGAGATGACTGACTGATCCCTGCACAATGCACCTGAGAGGAGGTCAGTGACAGCGCCGCAAGGCCAGTCTGAGGGGGGGGGGGGGGTCACTGATGTAAGGGGGGAGTGAATACAACAATGTAAGGGGGGTTCTGATATAAAGGTTTCCCCCTATATTAGTAAACCTACCACCTTACCTTAGTGTATTCTTTCTGCGGAAGGTGGTCTATGGTCAACAGAGTCCCCCCTCCCTCCACGTTCCCAGAGTTCCTGGGGTCCCCCTTGATGATTGACCACTTTTAGCTGGAATTTGCATATATATGTAGCGGGTGTCAACATTTAGGGGGAGTGTCTGGGCGGTAGCATGGCTCAGATGCACTAATTATTAGGGATTTATGGCCATTTTGGTTCGTGGAAGATAATAATGGTGTTCAGTTCCCTGCGGCCCCTGGGTGGCGCTGTCGCCTTGGGCTGGGGTTGAACCATCATTGTAGGGCCGTGCCCTTTGTGTCCTTTCGTGGCAGTAGTACAGCGGAGCGGGGAACCCGCTGTGCCTGCTGGGGGAGGGTATAAGGGGGCGGACATCTTGCACACGAGGTCCGAGCCCCAGGCACCTTAAGCCTGGGGGCTGCTGTCCTGTTCGTCTGCGCCCGAGTGCCCTCGGCCTGGGCGCGGGGAAGTTCGAGTTCCATCCCAGGCACCTTAAGCCTGGGGTGAGGTACTAGAAAAGGCCTGTGGCCCAGTACCTTCGACTGGGTCCCGCATGGGAGAGGATACCTAGGGGCCCACCGAGTGAGGTGACCCGAGTCTTGGGCGAGGAGAACCAGGGAGGTGACCTGGCCTGAAGATCCAGCGCAGCATTGGCTGGTGACAGTGCAGGCCTCTGGGGACCGTCCGGATGGATCATCTCCCTAACAGGGGCAGTCATTAGAAGGTAGTCCACGTTCTATGGTCTTTGCAGAGACCCAACTACAATCAGGTCGGTGGCAGAAACCTATCCAAAAGGTCTGTGGCAGGGACCTCATCGTTCACCCGGTCTGTGGCAGGGACCAACCTCACGGTCGGTGGCGGCGACCGTGCGCCAAAAGTTGTTGTGAACTCCTAACAGCTTCTCTAATCCGTAAGGATTGTGCCTGAACCCTCTCCCCACCAAGTTGTGTTTGTATCAACTTGTCTGCTTGCAAAGAGGCATATTTATCTCTGCGGAAATAAATATAGAAGTTGTACTGTCACCTGGTGTGGGCTTACTTTTCTGGGAGCAAAGTGTTCTACATTCATCTATCCACCTGCAAGCGGAGAAGTGGAAGCTCCGGACTGGGAGACAGACCCGAAGGTAAAGATTTTAGCTCAAACCTCTACACATACACGGGGTGCGAGCTGGTGGTGCACCTCACCCTTCTTCCTGGTTCCCCTAGACGAGTCAGCCAGCCGTGAAAGAAGAAGGGAGAAAGCGGGTCAGGGCGCTATATATATATATCCCTATGTGCTTTCATATCTGTCTTTTCTATATATAATACACTCTTCAAATGTGCTTTAAAATGCATGGCTTTCCCTTTCATAAACAAGAAAATAATGACGTTTGCTGTTGGGCCGGTATAAAAATGCTATGGAGCTGGTATGATTTTTTTCCAGGGCTGGTTTTTATTCCCAGTCCAGCCCTGCCCTTGTGAGGTCAGACATTGACTGGCAGAATGCCAACACACTTCACCGTTACCATGGCTTCACCAGGACCTGCTGTCTCCTAGGCTAGTTTCCTTGCAACCTTGCATGAAGCCTGCCCTCACCTGCTATTTAAAGGAGACCTGCTACAGCAAATGTGCCACACATAGCACAGTCAGTATATTAAAAATCCAATTGTGAATCATTGAGCCAGCACTTTAAATGTTAACATTATATTATGTAGCAACCCCTTGTACTCGCCGGTTTACACAAACCCGTAATCCCCAATTTGTTAATGGGATTTACTTGTTTCTTGGGTCTGCAGCAAAATACCTCCCACGAGTGGATCCTTTAGCTCCGTTGTCTAAGCACACTGACGACTCCTTGGAATAAGGCCAATGTCCACACTTGAGTAAAACCTAATCAGCAAGGCTTTATTCTTTTTCTGCACTTTAAGTTAAACTTGAAGAAAAAAAAACGTTGAAGAGTTGAAAGATGTGGGGAAAGGTTCAGGCACGCACCACTTAAGTCCAATATCTACACTCGTCGCCACTCAAGCCTGAGTGGGTATTGCTCACCCAGATAGTCCCTATAAGAGCAGTCCTAGCAGCCGGGATGGAGCACAGACATCAGAGATTATGAATTCCCCTTGTTGTGGAAATTTTATTATATAAGATTTATGTGGACATTTTATTCTAGGATGTGCGTTTTATAGATTGTCATCTGTCTCCCTGTGTCTGATGTTTAATCGAGAAGCGCTCTAGCAGAGCGCACTTGGGTTGAATCGAGACCAGCGGTAAAAACGGTCAGTATGAAAACCTTCTTATGGGATTGAAACGTGTTCTCTGCGTGTGTGGGTGTTTGTTGGTTTGTAGATATCAAGCGCAATGTGCTGGACTGCATGCTTTCCAATGGCTATACACTTTAGAGAAGCGAAGTCCGCATAATGAGAGAAACCTATTAATTCTCTCTTGCGGACTTCGTTATCCGCTTTATGGATACATATCTGTATTTATAAGAGGACATTGATATCTGCCTTGTCGGTGTACTTGTACCGTATATTGACAACAGCAGTAGCAATGTCCCCGCAGATTGTCCCAAAACTATAAGAACAAGTAGAATGATCTCACTAGATACTGTTTACTTTGAACAGTATTGTGTGGGCTCCATGCTGATTAAGATGGGGGGGTGTGCACTTCCTCCCCTTTCCCTCCTGTGAGTGCCCTCCCCTTTACTGTTTGTCATTTCCTGTGATGTCATTTTGTATTAAGGGAAGTGATTGGCTGTTGGGGCCATCACTTCCTGTTTTGTTATCCTTTTGTTTCCAATGAATAAAAGAATCCGGGTGGCTGAGCTCTGCCCAGACGCTTGAGACTCCAGCTTGAAGCAGCATCGTTTCTGATTCTACCTGGTGCCATTAAAGTACTTCAAATTCCTTGTACCAAAGAGCTTGATACAAACATGCTTTTAAGCACGAAGGAATTGTTTTGTGCTTTGTGTGCATTTAGACGCTGGAAGTCCACATTTAGGCGCGGTGTGGATTTGCGTACAAAGCCCAAGGGAATTCTTCCACGACATTTTGGCGAGCCAGCTTGGAGCCAATGTAGTTCCAGCGCAGCGATCCGAGAGGAGAGATTGGGTCCTCGGTTCTGGGACAGGAAAAGGCCGGCAAAGTTTGGTAAGACAGACTCCATTTCAACTTTTGAAATTTTTGTTGTTCTAGAACCGGAATCTGGTCTCTCTGCTCGCTGTTGCAGGTAACTCCGCTTAGCAAAAGAACAAATTTTTGCGGTTTCACTCTTTGTGTACAAGGACGGGGATTTATATTTGTACTGGGAGGGATAGCTGTATTGGCTTGGGATAGAAGTCTATATTACTGTCCTCTGTGTAGACCCCATAGTCAATACAGCCTAGAGGGTCTTTGTATGGGGTTTATCTTAAATGTAAAACCATTTCCTGTAGTACAACGTGACGGTATGCATGGAGTGTGCTAGTTGATGTTTTAAATGTGCGGCAGAGATTGAATGACATAGCATTGTGTGTCTGAGTTATTTCATAGTGCTGGTCACCGTGTGAAATAACTTTTGTAAAGTGTGTAGCTATTATAGTTCGTCTAACGTTTAGTATGAGTTAAGTAGCACAGTCTGTTTTGTGTTAAAACAGTGATTTTTGTTTGTAAGAGGCACGGTTTGCTCTTGTTTTTAAGACACCATTTTGTTTTCCTTTGTGTTTGTTCAGCCATGTGGCCTGAGGACACCATCTTGTTTTGAAGACACCATTTTGTTTTCCTTTGTGTTTGTTCAGCCATGTGGCCTGAGGACACCATCTTGTTTTGAAGACACCATTTTGTTTTCCTTTGTGTTTGTTCAGCCATGTGGTCTGAGTCACCATTTTTGTTTTTCTTTGTATGAACCCAATCTTCAGGTTTGGTTATTTTTGCATATTTTTTTGTAAAACGATTGTGTTTTCTTTTGGTTTTAATTTCAGTTTAAAGTGAAAATTTTGCTTTACACTGAATTTCAATAGATAGTAAAACTAACTTTAACTGAGTTTTTGTACTCTTAACGGGGTGTGTGTTTTAATTTTTTTATTTTAATTTTTAATTGTTTGGGCATTTTCTTTGAGTTTCTCAGAAGGCAATTCATGCCCCTCCCCCATTGTTTTTGGTTTTAGAGCTGCATCTTTTATTGTATAGCTTGCGGTAGGAAAGAAAGGCTTTGGTTTTAAAACTCGCTTTATATTCACTTTTATTGTTGAGTTACTTTTGCGCAGCAAGTAGTCAATTTTTTGTTCACGCTCAGACGGTTAGTTTATTAGTTTGATCGTGTAACTACTGAGACATCGAACAACTGCTGAAATAGACAACAGAAGGCTATCCCCATTTAATTTTTTTATTTTATTTTTGTGATTATTTAGAGAAGCCACATTGCTCTCTAGCGAAAATAAACGGAAGTGTGCTGTGCAGTTTAATCTGACGACGCAGTGTACAGTCGTACAGAGGTATGTATGCATACACTGTAAGGGGTAGAGACATAATTCGGGGGGTGGTCTGTGGTTGTTGACTAATCATTGGGCATAGTTATTACGAGTATTACGGTGTAAAAGAGTAGTAATCTGTAGTTCTGTGCCAAAAGTGTTGGGGCAACAAGCCATAGAGTTAATAACACCTCGGTTAGGTTTTCTAGTTGGGGGACTGGACCAGATTTAGTGGTTGCAGTTCGTCAATCCACCGTAGAAGAAGGCACCTGACGGTGCTCTCCTAAATAGGTGCAGGGGTTTTTCCTGGACGCAGGAATAAGACTATAAGCCGATTCGAATCGCCATGGGCAATTTGAAGTCCATGCAAGGGAAGGAATGTGAGGCTTCCCAGAGTCAGACGGCTGCACAGTACATGAAATCTAGCTTTGGGGCAAAGGTCATGAAACCTCTAAAGGAATGGCATAGTTGGTCCAAGGATACTACTTGGGCTATTCCTCTAGAGGGGACATTTGATGCCTGGAGGTGGGAGAAATTCATAACTGAGTTTAAACCCAGGCTCTGGGCAGCAAAAACCTTAGATGTAGCTGAGCTGTGGCTTCAGAAGTCTATTATGGTAAGCAGGCAGGGTATACAGAAGGCAGTTTCAGTCCGGAAGAACCGCATTATGTACACCTGGCCTGAGGGGATAGCAGTGACTGGTGATCCAATGCTGGAAGCGGAAGAGGCTCTTTCTGGGCTAACTCTGCTCAGGCAGGCTGGATCCACCAACACTAGATCTGTTGTAGTTTCCTCTGATGCTTCTGCCTTCACCAATCTAACCAACCCTACTCTGCACTCTCCAACTAACATCTCTCTCTCTCCCACGTCTCCATCTAACCATGTCACCTCTGACGCTAAACCTCAAGCTAACCCTCTCTATCAGTCACCTTTCCCCATATCTGGGGCATTTTCTCCGCCGATTGCGGCTGATTATGAATCATTTTCAACTGGTGATCTACAGATGCTATGTGAGTCTAAGGGAATTGAGACCAGACTAAGGAACCGTGGGGATTGCATAACTGCGCTGAGAGCTTTTGACTCAGTCATACCTACCATCTACCCTTCATTGGTTGGCTTCCAGACAGGGAACGTTGTGGGCAAGGTAGCACACATTAGCCAACCAATGAAGCCACAACCTCCAAAGTACACACCTAGCCCCACTTATGTCACTGAACCTGGTACTTACCCAGTCCGGGTGCAACAATATGAGGGTGTTCCAAATACCAACGGTGAAAGGACTTTGGGGGAAAGGGTGGTATGGCATGTCCCTTTTGCTTCCTCAGAAATCAGGACCATACTGGCCGAACTGCCTGACTATAGAACAAATCCACGAGGGTTCGCGAGAATGTTTTGTCAAAATCAATTTAGCTACGGCATGAGCGGAACAGATTGTGCCCAGGTTCTGAGGGCGAAAGTAGGAGAAGAACTGGCAGGGGTTATAATCTCCCGTTGCGGCATTGTCACCCACGAACAAGCCACTTCTGGAGGTAAGCAATTCTGTGTAGCCCTGCTAGCCAAACTTCCAGAGTTGTATGGTGCATCTTCAACCACAGATGTGATGAAACTCAGTCAACACCCAGGCGAGGAATGTGCTTGTTTCTGGTGTCGCCTGAAACAAGCTGCATTGGATGCAGATCTGGAGGTTGGTCCGGATGTGCCAACCGACGGAGGTAAGTTATCCGCCATTCACCTTTTGCTAAGAGCCAAATTTTTAGAAGGCATCCATATGAAAATTCGAGACCGGCTATTATTAGCCAGACCCGAATTTAATGAAATGACAATACCTGCCATTCTATCCACTCTCTCCGCTATAGAGAGAGAGATGGATAGGAAGAAACAGGACAAAGCATCCAAAATCCTTGTGTCTCAAGCCCCTTCTGCAGGACAAACGGGCCAGGATGGTGGGAAAAAGACACGAACTTGTTACATCTGTGGAAAGGAAGGACATCTAAGGCGTGACTGTCCTAACAGACCCAAGGGTAAGTGGCAGTTCATCCCAGACGATCCGGTACCAGGCTCACGCGATCCAACAACTTCAGTTGTAGGGATGGCCAGCCACGACTATGATTCTTCATAGGACGTTGGCAAAGCGGTGTCAGGACATATCAACCTGTTTATCGAGGAATTAAAATATCCCCTCCCTTGCCTCATTGACACCGGTGTCGTCCGAACTGTTCTGAGATCCAAAGATCTCAGAGGCAAGGTTCCCCTTTCTGGGGAGACTATACCCACTGTGGGTCTAACAGGTCAGACAGTGTCTCTACATACCACCAAACCACTCCATTGTAGGTTGGGCCAACACACAGAAGCCATTAAGTCGGTACTGGTATCGGATGATGTTCCCATCAACCTATTGGGAGCTGATATTTTATCTGAGATACAAGCGGTCATTGAGTACACTCCAACAGGTGTTGTGGTTAGCAGTGCATTGACAGATGAGCGCCTATGTGCAATGGTGGCTCTACCGTATATGATAGAACCTGGTTGTTTTCTGGGGTTGGATGTGCTAGCAGAAGTGGATCCCAAACTTTGGGCGCTTGATAAGTATGATGTGGGTCTTCTGCCGGTCCCGCCAACCACAGTAAACATCAGACCAGGGAGTATTTTGCCCCAATTACCACAATACCCTTTGAGTGTGGCTCAGATGGATAGCCTTAAAATCCAAATAGACCGGTACCTGCTGATAAAAGTTCTTACGCCAACCAAATCCCCCTGTAACACCCCTTTGTTTCCAGTGGCTAAAAAGTCTGTCAAGGGTCAGGAAACAACTTTCCGTTTAGTACATGATTTAAGGGCTATCAATAAAATCATTATCAGCGATGCCCCTTTGGTACCCAACCCACACACCTTGTTGGCCTCTATACCACCTAACGCAATTTTCTTCAGTGTTATTGATCTGACTAATGCATTTTCTTCGGTACCACTGGACCCCCAGTGCCAGTACCTTTTTGCTTTTTCATTCCAGGGTCGACAACTGACTTGGACACGTCTCGTTCAGGGGTCTGTGACTAGTCCCTCGGAGTACAGTTGCAAACTTAAAATAGTGTTGGATCAATGGACCCCAACGAATCCAGAGGTGGTGCTGATCCAGTATGTTGATGACTTGCTGCTTTGTTGCCCTGCAAGGGATGTCTGTTATCAGCATACTGTCTCATTGCTTAACCATCTGGCGTCCACGGGGAATAAAGCTAGCAAGGAGAAATTGCAGTTTTGTAGGGAGAAGGTCACCTTTTTAGGACATTGTATATCTCAGGGTACTCGACACCTGACAACCCAGAGAATTCAGACACTGAAAGACTTCCCGAAACCCCGAAACGCACGACAAACGAGAGCCATTCTCGGTCTTATCAACTACTGTAGAGACTGGGTCCCTAACATCTCTTCGACTTTAGGACCCCTTTACGAAATCCTATCCCAAACTCCCTTTCAACTGACTGATGATAACTGGTCAACCCTACAGGACTTGATCCAAGAACTCTCCAAAGCACCTGCTTTAGGTTTGCCCAACTATGACCTCCCCTTCTACCTTTTCTGCTATGAAAGCAAAGGCCACGCCACTGGAGTACTGACCCAACTACATGGGTCCAGGTACAGACCCATCATGTATCTATCAACTGCCCTAGATCCAGTCATTCGAGGTTCACCAGGTTGTGTACGAGCCGTAGCCGCCTGCGCTGTATTGTTACAGAAGGTAGGTGACATAGTCTTGGACTCCCCACTGACCCTCTATACTCCCCATTCAGTGCAGGAAATCCTAAATCAAGTTCAGACAAAACACCTCTCTGCTGCCAGATTGACTAAGTACGAAGTGGCTCTCCTAACCCCTACTAACCTGACTTTAAGACGATGCACCATTTTAAACCCAGCCTCTCTTCTTCCTACTGAGGAGGAAGAGAAGGGGGGAGATAATGGTGTTAAAAATGATACTCAAACCTTCCAGACTAACAATACCAACCTCTCTACCTCTAACCAACTTGTTAATTTAGAAGGACAACATGCTGATGATCACCATGACTGTGTTTCTCTGATGGAACTCGAGTCAACAACCATCAGCCCGGTGAAGGAGACCCCCATCCCAAACGCTAAAAACCTTTTTGTCGATGGTTCCAGGTATTACACCTCAGATGGTAAGCCACACACAGGTTATGCAGTGACTACAGTCAGTGAAATTGTGGAAAAGGGTTCATTGAGTTCCAACATGTCTGCACAGGAAGCTGAGCTGTGGGCACTGGCAAGAGCCTGTGAGACCCAAGAGGGTCAAAGGATCAATATCTACACGGATTCTAGGTATGCTTTTGGGATAGCCCATGATTTTGGTCCTATCTGGAAAGCAAGAGGCTTTCTGACTAGTTCAGGGAAGCCCGTGAAACATGCGTAGTTAATCAACAGGTTATTCGTTGCTTTCAACCTGCCGCGTGAGATAGCCATTCTAAAAGTTAAGGCCCACACGACTGATAGGACTTTGGAGGCCGATGGCAATGCCTTGGCAGATAGAGCTGCCAAAGAAGGTGCTCTGCACCCTCCTGGGAAAACCCTGTTGCTAGCCATCCCCTCTGATGTGTCTCTGGAAGAGTTTAAGAGACTACAGTCACAAGCGGAATTACATGAAAAGAGGAGATGGACAGCACTAGGGGCCATGAGAGGTCCAGATGACATCTGGGGTCTTGGTAAAAAATGGTGTCTGCCAAGATCGCTTTTTCCAATGATGGCCCATTCGGCTCATTATCCAGGGCATCAGTCAAAGATGGTTATGTGTGCGCAGGTGGATGAGCATTGGATTGCCCCTGGATTTACTACCGCAGCTGCTAATTTTGCAGCAGCCTGCCTGGTTTGCGCATTGCACAATCCAGGTAGGACGGTACCAGTACCCAAACGACATTCCCCCCGACCAGAATATCAATTTCAGCGCATCCAGATAGACTACATTACGTTGCCAAGGAGTGGGCCGTACGAACACGTCTTAGTCTGTGTAGATATGTTTTCAGGTTGGCCGGAGGCATGGCCGGTTCAGAAAGCAAACGCCACAACCACAGCCAAAAAGATCCTGTCCGAAATAGTGTGTCGCTGGGGCCTACCTGAAACGATCGAGTCGGATCGAGGCTCCCACTTCACTGGTCAAATATTTGCAGAAGTGTGTAAAGCCCTCCATATCAATCAGGGATTACACACTCCTTATCACCCCCAAAGTAGTGGTAAGGTTGAAAGGTTAAACGGAACCCTTAAAAACAAAATCTCCAAAATAATAGCTGATACTGGGAAACCTTGGCCTGAATGTCTCCCCATAGCTCTCCACTCCATCAGAAATGCACCTAGACGACCTCACGGGTTATCTCCATATGAGGTTTTGTTCGGATGTCAACCAAAAACAGGGTTGTACTTTCCCCAGCAGCTGTCGTCTTTACATTCTCAGCTGACGGGGTATGTGCAGTCACTGCAATGTGAGTTAAAAAAAATCCACCACAGGGTTCATGAGTCCCTTCCAGACCCTGACTCAATAACCGGTTTACATTCTATCCAACCAGGTGACTGGGTCGTTGTAAAGAAACACCAGAGGACAGGACTAGAATCGAGATACCTCGGACCATTCCAGGTTCAGCTGACCACGCCGACCTCACTAAAGCTTGAAGAACGGGACAACTGGATCCACGCCAGCCACTGCAAGAAGCTGCTCAACTACATCAAAGAATGAGGAGTATCTTCTTTATTTATAGTTTTAGTTTAGTGTATTTTAGCAAGGGTAATGATGAAAAGCATCCCAATTTATTGTTTAAAATGCATCTCCAGCTGGCAAAAATGGCGAACAGGACCAACTGCTGGGTATGCTCCAAACCTCCACCAAGCCTTGATGCCCCGGCAATGGCAGCAGTACATGCGATATATGATGTCCGTATCGGTATGAGGAAACTAAAGACTCCAAACAGACACTTGTTAATAGAACTTAATGATACATTCCTAGAGGGTAAAATTAGTTATAGTTTTAACATTAGCTCTGGCTTTTGCCCCTCCCTCACAAAACCAGTATGGGTATCAGGACAACTAGGTAGCCCACAAGTGTGCTTCAACTTTAGTTTCGGTAGAGGGGATAACTTTGTTGGGTCCACCACCTGTAAGAAGGTATAACAGTTAATCTAACCAACGAAACCCCCGTCTTCTTTAATAAGACTAATAGACCAGATTACATCTGTTGGAAGGAAGGGTGTGACGTTCAGACCGAGGGAGCAATCCCCCAGTCTATCCTGTGTGAGGGGTTAGCTCGGCAGTGGGTGTGTGTGACCCCCGGGATGGGCTCCCCACACAAAAACAGGCCCAGCAAACGGAGGTTGTGGTTTTCAAAATCAAAAAGGTGCGGTTTATTTTCTATTTACAGTGACAAAACACAGCAAAGCAAAAGAAACATAAACAAAATAAATCCTGGTCAACTTGACCTCTGACTAAACATACAGGTTTCCTAACTAACAACTGGGATCAGCCTAGTGCTGTCCTAGTCCCTAAGTCCCTGGTTTTAAATGTCCAAGCAAATAGCCACACAGGCTTTGTCTCACCGCACAGGGGTTCACTCTCCCTAGACAGTCCACACAGGTCTGGGTCCAGGCATGAGCAAACATCTAATGAAGCTGGGAGTTCTTATAGAGGCCTAAATGAGCTGACAAGCTTCAGCTGGTCTCATCAACTCCCTGTCTGCACGACGCCCCACACTCTCCCTAGAGGTATGAGTCATCCATGAGCCCACTAGCCTCAGCTGGGCTTATACAACTCTCCACCTAGTTGTATAAGTCGGCGTAAAGCCTGAATCTGGGCGAAATATATCTACCCCCCTGGATGCAACCAGGTGACTTTACCTTCCTGCTGTCACATACCCCCCCTCTTGTTTTAACCTCGGGGTTGGAACACCAGCAATCAGGCATTCATGTACTCGAGACAAAGCATCCACATTCCCCATTTGAACGCCAGGGCGATGCTTTACTGTGAAGTTGAATTCCTGGAGGGCCAGGAACCACCTATTCACTCTTCTATTTGTTTCCTTGTTTTGAGCCATCCACTTTAACGGAGCGTGATCCGTAACCATGTCAAAGTGCCTACCTAGCAGGTAGTACCGAAGGGAATCTAGAGCCCACTTCACCGCTAAACACTCCTTTTCAACGGTGGCGTAATTTACCTCATGGGACTTCAACTTCCTGCTGAGGTAAATGACTGGGTGCTCTTCCCCGTTCCAGACCTGGGACAATACTGCTCCTAACCCCACATCTGACGCATCACTTTGTACGACAAAGTCTTTAGAGAAGTCGGGTGAGTACAACACTGGCTGGCTACATAAGGCTTGTTTCAAGAATTGGAATGCTGCCTCAGCCTCGGGGGTCCATTTAATCATGACCGACCCTTTCCCCTTCGTCAGGTTGGTTAGGGGCACAGCCTTAGAAGCAAAGTGGGGAATGAATCGCCGATAATACCCAGCGATTCCCAGAAAGGCTCGTACCTGCTTCTTGCTGTTGGGACGTGGCCAACTCTGGATGGCCTCGACTTTGTTGAGTTGGGGTTTTATTACTCCCCTCCCAATGGTGTACCCAAGATATTTGGCCTCCTCCTGCCCAATGGTACACTTCTTGGGGTTAGCCGTAAACCCCGCTTCCCGAACAGAGTCCAGGACTGCTTGCACTTTTGGCAGATGTGAGGCCCAATCTGTGCTATGGACAATTACGTCATCCAGGTAAGCCGCAGCATACTTCCGATGGGGCCTCAGCATCTGGTCCATTTTCCGCTGGAATGTGGCCGGCGCATTCTGTAACCCGAACGGCATTCTTTTATATTGGAACGCCCCGTCTGGGGTTACAAATGCGGTTTTCTCTTTGGCCGACTTGGCCAGGGGGATTTGCCAATACCCTTTTGTGAGGTCAAGAGTCGTCATGTATCGGGCTGTTCCCAGCCGGTCGATCAACTCATCTATACGTGGCATGGGGTAGGTGTCAAATTTTGTAACTTTGTTCAACTGACGAAAATCGTTACAAAATCGCCAGCTCCCATCCGGTTTAGGCACCAACACAATGGGACTAGACCAATCACTTTGGGACTCCTCTATCACCCCTAAGTTCAGCATTTTCTGTACTTCCTCCCGTATTGCCTCCCGTCGGGCCTCTGGGATCCGATAGGGTTTTAACTTCACCCTTTCACCGGGCGGGGTAATGATGTCATGCTCTACCCCAGATGTTTGTCCCGGCAGCTCAGAGAATACCTCCTTGTTGCGAAGCACAAACTCCTTAACCTCCTGTTGTTGGGGTTGTGACAAGGTGGCTGCTATTCCAACCTCAGGAATCACGCAACCAGTTTGAGCTGGTGACCAAGTGTCTGCGACTAGGGACTCTCTATCCCTCCAGGCTTTCAACAGATTAACGTGATAGATCTGTTCGGGCTTTCGCCTTCCTGGTTGTCTGACCTTGTAATTCACTTCGCTCACTTTTTCCATTATCTCGTAGGGGCCTTGCCATTTGGCAAGGAATTTACTTTCAACCGTAGGGACAAGTACCAGTATCCTATCCCCCGGGGAAAAGGTACGGGTCTTGGCTCCACGGTTGTACACTCTCTGCTGTGCTAACTGCGCTTGGGCCAAATGTTCCTTCACGATGGGCATTACCTGTGCAATTCGGTCTTGCATCAGGGCGACATGCTCAATCACACTCCTGTGGGGAGAACTCTCACTTTCCCAAGTTTCCTTGGCAATATCCAACAGCCCTCTTGGGTGTCTCCCATACAGTAACTCAAAGGGGGAGAATCCCGTAGAGGATTGGGGCACCTCCCTAATAGCAAACATCAGATAAGGAAGTAGACAGTCCCAATCCTTTCCATCTCTATCCACCACTTTCTTCAACATTTGTTTTAGGGTTTTGTTGAATCTTTCAACCAGCCCATCGGTTTGGGGGTGATACACAGATGTACGTAATTGCGTCACTTTGAACAATTTACACAGCTCCTTCATAACCCGGGACATAAAGGGTGTACCTTGATCCGTAAGCAGTTCTTTACAAATACCCACCCGGCTAAACACAAGAGATAGCTCTTTGGCTATGGTTTTGGCCGAGGTATTTCGGAGAGGGATCGCTTCTGGATAACGGGTGGCATAGTCCATTATAACTAATATGTACTGGTGCCCCCTAGCGGACTTGATTATAGGACCTACCAAATCCATGGCGATCCTCTCAAACGGGACCTCAATGATGGGTAGAGGGACCAGCGGGCTACGGAAATGTGGCATCGGGGCCGACCTCTGACACACAGGGCAGGAGGAACAATAATTTTCTATGTCCTTCATCACCCCCGGCCAATAGAATCTCTGTAATACCCTCTCTCGGGTTTTCTCTGTCCCCAGATGACCTCCAAGAATGTGCCCATGGGCCAACTCCAACACCAACTTCCTGTAAGGTTTGGGCACCACAAGCTGCTCAACGGTTTCTTCTGCCCTTTTTGCCACCCGATACAGTAGGTCCTTCTCTACGCTGAAGTATGGGTAAGTGCAGGTATTATCTGGGTTCACTAACTCGCCATCTATTTTCACTACTTTTTCCCGTGCCTTTATTAGGGCGGGGTCTTTCAACTGTTCTGTGGCAAAGTTTTCCCTGTGAACCTCAAGATCAGAAAACTCCACAGACGGTAGGTTTTCGTCTGAGGAGGTGGGCTCCTCTCCAGTTTCTTGAGTCTCCCCTGCCAATACTGATAAGGGAAATTCCGGAGAGTCCTCACCACTCTCAGGGGAGTTCTGGCTATCACATTCCTGGTACATAGGGGCACCAGTGGGGGGCTCAGGATCATCCCACAGTTCCCAGAACTTCGGAAAATCCCTTCCCACAATGGCGTCATGCGGTAACTGAGATACTAAGCCCACTGGATGAGAGAGGGTACCTTTGGGGGTCTCGAAACACACTGTAGTCACTGGATACTCTCGGGTGTCCCCATGCACACAAATAACAGCTACCTTGCTATTCCCAGAGACCTCTGTTTTAACTAACTCAGCCTTTATCAGGGTCACAAGGCTACCTGAATCCAGCAATACCACAACATTTCTACCATTAACACACATTTTGCATAAATGTTTCTCAGTTCCTCGAATGGCAGTGCATGCGACTGTCGCACACAGCGACTGACGTCTGCCCGTCAGAAAGTCACACTGCATGGGTTCCTCCACAACCGGGCAATTGGCTGCAATATGTCCCGCTTGCCGGCAGCGGTAGCAAACGATCCTTCTTGCCGCCTCTTGAGCCGCTGATTTCCCAGGCTGTTCTCGCCAAACTTGGGGTAGAGCTCCCACCCTCTCACTCTCTCCACCCTCACCCCTTGGAATCCTCTTATCCGCCCCTGGGGATGGTCTGGTCTTAGGGTGGAAAGTCCGAGTGTCTCTGGAAGAGGCCGTCAGGTTCTCTGTAGCCAAGTATTTCTCCACACGATCCACAAGACCATCGGCCGTCTCTGGGTCTCCATGGCTTACCCACTTTTGGATGGCAGTAGGAAGAGCTCTCAAAAACCGATCCATTACAACACGTTCCACAATCTTTGGTGCGGACAAAGTCTCTGGCTGTAGCCACTTTCTGCTCAGGTGAATGAGATCATACATTTGAGACCTGGGGGGTTTTCCAAGCTGGAAAGTCCAGTTATGCACACGCTGAGCCCGGACAGCCAGGGTGACACCCAGCCTTGCCAATATTTCAGCTTTTAGCATCACATAGTCTTTTGCTTGGTTAGGCTCTAGGTCATAGTAAGCTTTCTGCGATTCACCAGTTAACAGAGGAGCCACCAGTCCAGCCCACTGCTCCTCAGGCCACTTTTCTCTTTCAGCGGTCCTTTCAAATGTGGTCAAAAATACCTCTGGATCATCCTCTCCAGTCATTTTTGTCAATAAACGACTCACCCCAAAGGACGCGGTATTAGTGGGACGGTTTTCCTCACTGGTCTGCGGACGTTGCTGCATTACTGCTTCCATCTGTTGTTGTAGTCTCTGCTCTTGCTTCTGCAACAGGTCTATGAAGCGGGCCTCAGATTGCTGCTGGGCTTGTTGCTGAGCCTCCAGACTCTGTTGCAAAGTTGCGTTTGTCTGCTGCTGGGCTGCAAGGCTCTGTTGATGAGCTTGCTGCTGGGCTGCAAGGCTCTGTTGATGAGCTTGCTGCTGGGCTGCGAAGTTCTGTTGTTGAGCTGCAAGGCTCTGTTGATGAGCTGCAAGGCTCTTTTGCAAACCTGCATTTGTCTGCTGTTGATTGGCATTTGCTAGAGCCAGCTGTTTCAGTATCTCCTCCATGCTGGCTTAAAAAAAAACTGCCACTGGTTCTCCACCAACTGTGAGGGGTTAGCTCGGCAGCGGGTGTGTGTGACCCCCGGGATGGGCTCCCCACACAAAAACAGGCCCAGCAAACGGAGGTTGTGGTTTTCAAAATCAAAAAGGTGCGGTTTATTTTCTATTTACAGTGACAAAACACAGCAAAGCAAAAGAAACATAAACAAAATAAATCCTGGTCAACTTGACCTCTGACTAAACATACAGGTTTCCTAACTAACAACTGGGATCAGCCTAGTGCTGTCCTAGTCCCTAAGTCCCTGGTTTTAAATGTCCAAGCAAATAGCCACACAGGCTTTGTCTCACCGCACAGGGGTTCACTCTCCCTAGACAGTCCACACAGGTCTGGGTCCAGGCATGAGCAAACATCTAATGAAGCTGGGAGTTCTTATAGAGGCCTAAATGAGCTGACAAGCTTCAGCTGGTCTCATCAACTCCCTGTCTGCACGACGCCCCACACTCTCCCTAGAGGTATGAGTCATCCATGAGCCCACTAGCCTCAGCTGGGCTTATACAACTCTCCACCTAGTTGTATAAGTCGGCGTAAAGCCTGAATCTGGGCGAAATATATCTACCCCCCTGGATGCAACCAGGTGACTTTACCTTCCTGCTGTCACACCTGTTACTACTCAATGCACGTAACCGTCAGAGTGGTTCCCCCTGTGCGACTCTGACTGGCCCCTACTACTTCTTATGCGGTACCTCAGCTTATAAGGTAATCCCCCCTAATGCAAGAGGTTCATGTGTCCTGGTTAAACTAGTCCCAGCATCTTACATCGCGGATGATCGAGAGGATCTGATGGCACGAGAGAAGGTAAGAACGTCAGGAAAAGCTAGAAGGGAATTGTTCACCAACTCTGACCAGGCCTGGGCATGGTTTCCTGCTTGGACGGGTTGGGGGATTGAACTTATGAAACAATTGAATAATTTCTCATCCATTGTGGATGGGATATTCAATGAAACCATAGAGGCTGTAAGGGAAATCTCACAG
Source organism: Rana muscosa (assembly GCA_029206835.1). NCBI lineage: Eukaryota > Metazoa > Chordata > Amphibia > Anura > Ranidae > Rana > Rana muscosa. Next base: position 998,679,485 of record CM055118.1, read on the forward strand.
GAACAACTGCAGATCAGGACCCTTCTTTTACAGGAAAAGATGGCCCTTGATTATCTGTTAGCATCCAAGGGGGGTTTCTGTGAATTCATAGGTGAAGATTGTTGTACCTGGATTGAGGATACCAATGACAAAGTTCAGGCTCATATGGATAAGGCTAGATCCCTGCAAGGCAAAGCCAGAGCTATAGCTAGTGAGGGTTGGAATCCTTTTAAGGGTTTGGGAAACTTTGGGGATTTTTTATTTTCCATTGGATCGTGGTTGAAGGAAGTAGGGGTGTATATACTCATGTCATTTTTGTTTCTATTCCTTCTATATGTCGTGATGAGGTGCTCCTGTTGCCTGATTGGACGCGTGACCAGAGCCCGAGCAGATGACCACATTTTCCTCAATGAGATAAGACGCCCCGAAGCCCAACCAACGTATCAGATGCAGAGGATTCCAGACCGATCGGCGATTACTACAGCTCACCATTTCGTACCCTCCTTATAAGTCATGTCTCCTGAAGAACAGAGTCTACATGTCAAGCCGCGTTTTCCTTTTTATGGATTGTAAGGACTGATTCATTTCCAGGTGTAAGAAGATCAAGTTTTGAGAGACACATGGGAGCATATGACAAAAAGGAGGGACTGTTGTGGAAATTTTATTATATAAGATTTATGTGGACATTTTATTCTAGGATGTGCGTTTTATAGATTGTCAATTGTCATCTGTCTCCCTGTGTCTGATGTTTAATCGAGGAGCGCTCTAGCAGAGCGCACTTGGGTTGAATCGAGACCAGCGGTAAAAAAGGTCAGTATGAAAACCTTCTTATGGGATTGAAACGTGTTCTCTGCGTGTGTGGGCGTTTGTTGGTTTGTAGATATCAAGCGCAATGTGCTGGACTGCATGCTTTCCAATGGCTATACACTTTAGAGAAGCGAAGTCCGCATAATGAGAGAAACCTATTAATTCTCTCTTGCGGACTTCGTTATCCGCTTTATGGATACATATCTGTATTTATAAGAGGACATTGATATCTGCCTTGTCGGTGTACTTGTACCGTATATTGACAACAGCAGTAGCAATGTCCCCGCAGATTGTCCCAAAACTATAAGAACAAGTAGAATGATCTCACTAGATACTGTTTACTTTAAACAGTATTGTGTGGGCTCCATGCTGATTAAGATGGGGGGTGTGCACTTCCTCCCCTTTCCCTCCTGTGAGTGCCCTCCCCTTTACTGTTTGTCATTTCCTGTGATGTCATTTTGTATTAAGGGAAGTGATTGGCTGTTGGGGCCATCACTTCCTGTTTTGTTATCCTTTTGTTTCCAATGAATAAAAGAATCCGGGTGGCTGAGCTCTGCCCAGACGCTTGAGACTCCAGCTTGAAGCAGCATCGTTTCTGATTCTACCTGGTGCCATTGAAGTACTTCAAATTCCTTGTACCAAAGAGCTTGATACAAACGTGCTTTTAAGCACGAAGGAATTGTTTTGTGCTTTGTGTGCATTTAGACCATTTAGACGCTGGAAGTCCACATTTAGGCGCGGTGTGGATTTGCGTACAAAGCCCAAGGGAATTCTTCCACGACACCCTTTAGGTAGGCCTCCAGACCTCTCCGAGACAGCAGTACCGTCGCTATCTCCGCCGGGACTGTTCTTCCCCTGGAACTCCTTCCCTAAAGATGGGCCCCCTACAACGGGTAGCCTGGGAATCTTCTCTGAAGCGTAGGCCCTAGTCAGCGGAGCTGGGCCTACAATGCAGCAACAGGACCTCGGGCTGAAGGTGCCCAAAGCCTAAGCACTCTAGCATACCTCGTGCCATGCGGGCCATGAGGCACACTCACTGGACCAGAGGTCCCCCCTTAACGCCCTGGGGTCCCCCTGGAATCGCCTCAGGCCAAATGGCGTCTGCCCCTTTTGTACCCTCTCCCGGCATGCACAGTGGGTAGACCACGCCCACTGCATGGCTGCCGAGAGAGGACACCCAAGGTCCTGTCATACCCCCGTAATCCAGCCTGTGTCAGCGATGACAGTGCCACCTGCAGGAAAAGGAGAATAACACTGCCGGGCAGTATCACACCCCGAGCAGAACAACAACCTGAACATAATTGGTCTGAGCCCAACTACTGGCTCAGACTGCCCTTAAATTTCACATAGCGCCCCCAAACATTGGGGGGGGGGGACGCTACAATTAGTAAACCTTAAAGCATTTGTTAACCCTCAAAAAACAAAAATTAATTCTGCTCCTTTAAAGCATGTTTTATGACACAGTGCTTGTGCTGTGCCATTTGGCACCCTGTAACACATAAAAAACCTGACTGATCCTGACAGTTTCTGCCCTCCCCCCTGTAAATTGACCACGGTGTATCATGGCTGCTGAGCCTGACACCGTGGTCAGTTTACGTGCCTCTGTCATCCGCAGCCTGCTATCTGCTCTCCTTTCTGATCCTGTGTCCTCCTCCCCCCTCCCCTCTCTGTCTATCTGCTCCTGACAGTGCCGCCCCTTCCCCTCCTGCTGCTCTCATAACACTAACCTGTATACACCATCAGCACTGCCTCCCATTGCAGTGTCTCCCTCTGTGTATGATTTATAAATAAAAAATGCTGTAAATACCTAATTTAAGAGCCGAGATTGTGATTACATGACCAGCCAGCTCTCTCCTCCTCTCCTCCTTCCCTCCAGACTGACATCAGCAGAGGAATCTCGCACCCCCCCTCACTGCATCTGTCAGAGGAGGAAAGGAGAAAGCTGGCTGGTCATGTGATCACAATCTCGGCTGCAAAATAAGGTATTTGCAGCATTTATTTTTATAAATCCCACACAGAGGGGGACACTGCACCCCGCTGATCACGGAGATGATTATTAACTCCCTGGAAGATGTCGCCCGCTGAGCGGTGATAGCCGAAGAGAATTGGGCCACACTAGAACAGATCGTGACATGCCTAGAGGGCCTGTTCAGAGAGCATGTGAAGGACCGCAAGTGCTGGGGGTGCATGTAAACAAGAACTGCAGCCAGGCTGAATTTAAAAGCTCACGGGACCAACTGGACCCCTCCTGGCTATCCCTCAAGGCTGCCAACAATTTGGCAATCCTGGTTGATGGAGACACCTGGGTGAGAATCCAGATTGACGATCAAGTGGGGGACTGAGTAGGCATAGTGGTGACTCACGGCCCAGTAAGTTCAGCAGTGCCTATTGTTCTGGGCATGAACATGTTAAAGGCCCTGAGCTTGCCCCACTTACTTGCGAAGTTTGAACATTCTGCCGGCATGCATGGGACTGCAGTCTGCGAGCTGTATGGCTCAATGTGATACGGGCCTACGAAGCTTACCAGCAGGCGGCGAGGAAGCAGCCCGAACAAGTGGGAGTCGCCTGCATGTCGCCCAAGCAAAAACTACCCCTGGCACTGCTCCGAGATGTAGTCTGGTCTCTTCCTATTGGGGCTCACAAGAAACAGTAATGGTGGAACCGCGCAAGGAAGTGGTGGTGCTATGGGAGTGGCTTGTTGCACGCACCCTGACAAAAGTTCACAAAGGAAAGGTGCAGTTTGTCGACCTGGTGAAAACCCGGGTTTTGCTTCCCAACCTATCTACCCTAGCAGACCCAATCATAGTGCCCCGTCACTGCATCTCAGAGGCTCAACCCAAAGTAGAGGCCACTTGTGCTTTACTACAAGCAGCCATATCCTCATTGGATGAGTCACAATACAAGTTGCTGCTGGAATAACTGGACATTCCCTTTTGGACTATCCTCTAATGCAGTAGAGACTGCTTTGCCAGCTACTTAAAAAGAATCTGCTGGTTTTTGCTGCCAGACAAGAAGACTTGGGCTATGGGAGAGGATGCTCTGAAACTGAGCTCCAGGAGTCCGATTCAATTATCCTGACATCATCTGGTACGGAGGCACTAATTAAGCTGTGAATCGATCCAGAGTGCTCAGTGGAGGCTCCTGGTCATGCCCAGGGGTAGACCATGTTGCTCGACCTCAGCTGCTGTTTCATTGGACCGAGGAACGGCCGCCATTACTGCGCACATGGCCACTCAGACGGAGGCCTCAGCTTCTCTCTCTCTGCCACGGCGGCAAACTTAGTGGCTGCCATGCAGACTATTGCCACTGGCCAAACGGCGCTGATGGATAAAACTGATCACCTGCAGACCAACGTGGATTTGGTGCTGAAGGTAATGACCCTACTGCCTTTACAGAACGTCTCCTCACCTTGCTGCTACCTAAAGCTCGGATCGCCCCCTTATTTACTGGGGATAGCGTGCATCGTATGCCTGCTTCTAGGGGCCCCCAGGGTTCTCCACCCGCACGTTCATATTCAAACTGTTGCATTTCAAGGATAGAGATCTGGTGTTGCCGGACCATGGCGGAGGCCCTGGCGGAGCTCCGCTATGAAAATGACAAACTCATGATATTCCCTGACTACTCTGTGGAAACCCAGAGGCAACGCAAATCATTTGATGCAGTACGAGCAAAGCTCCGGGCTAAAGGGCTTAAATGTTATTACCAGCCAGATTGCGAGTTGAAGACGGAGTTACAGCCCGTTTCTTTACTTCCTTCCCCTGAGGAGGTGTCCTCCTGGATAGAGACAGTTCAATGGCAGTGAGATACATTTTTCTATTGCTGAGACTCCTTCCAGGGTCCCTGACCTGTCTATGTGGCTACCTACAATGCTTCCATCCCTGCAGAATATGATGTCTGTGTCCCCTGCCTATTAACATGTTCATATCCAGAAGTACTATTGCAGGGATGAGACACAAGATGTCCTCCAGTTATTATCTACATGTCCTGATCACCATTGTCCCTCTAGGGTGACACTTGGATGTATCCCTTTGCCATGGTGCTCTAGGTGGCTATTCCTCCTGAGAATGTTTTTGATCCCGTGTTCAACACTGTAAAGCCCCGTACACACGGTCGGACTTTTGCCCAACAAACTTCCTTTTAAGCAAGTTGGACCAACAATCCGACCGTGTGTACGCTCCATCGGACAAACTTTTTTTCGTTTGGTTTTATTTTCATCGGACAAAAGTTGGGTCTGCAAACGGACAAACTTTTGCCCAACAAAAGTCAGATGGAGCAAAGTCCTACCGTGTGTACAGAAAACCATAGGACTTTTGTCCGATGGACAAAACAACTAATGTTAAAATCAACCAACAATAGCAGAAGTTGACCAAAGGGTGGTGGTAAAGAGCAGAAAAGAGCAGAAAAACCATGTGATGTTGCAAAAAGTTTTGGGAAAGTTTGCAGAAAAGTCCTGTGGTGTGTATGCTATGGGTGGGCCCAGCCAACTCCGTTCGGACAAAAATCCACGGAAAAGTCCGATGGAAGTCCGACCGTGTGTAGGGGGCTTTACTCTGTGACTGCAAGAGTGTATTCTTCAGAAGGGAATTCTGCAGCAATGGGCTATGTGAGGATGTATGTGTAGCGGGTGTCAACATTTAGGGGGAGTGTCTGGGTGGTAGCATGGCCCAGATGCACTATTAGGGATATATGGCCATTTTGGTTCGTGGAGAATATAATGGTGTTCAGTTCCCTGCGGCCCCTGGGTGGCGCTGTCGCCCTGGGCTGGGGTTGAACCATCATTGTAGGGCCGTGCCCTTTGTGTCCTCTCGCGGCAGTAGTACAGCGGGGCGGGGAACCCGCTGTGCCTGCTGGGAGAGGGTATAAGGGGGCGGACATCTTGCGCACGAGGTCCGAGCCCCAGGCACCTTCAGCCTGGGGGCTGCTGTTCTGTTCGTCCGCGCCCAGGTGCCCTCGGCCTGGGTGCGAGGGAGTTCGAGTTCCATCCCAGGCACCTTAAGCCTGGGGTGAGGTACTAGCCGAGGCCTGGGGCCCAGTACCTTCGACTGGGTCCCGTATGGGAGAAGATACCTAGGGGCCCACCGAGTGAGGGGACCTGAGTCTCGGGCGAGGAGAACCAGGGAGGTGACCTGACCTGAAGATCCAGCGCAGCATTGGCTGGTGACAGTGTAGGCCTCTGGGGACCGTCCGGGATGGATCATCTCCCTAACAGGGGTCGCCATTAGAAGGTAGTCCATGTTCTATGGTCTTTGCAGAGACCCAACTACAATCAGGTCGGTGGCAGAGGCCTCATCGTTCACCCGGTCTGTGGCAGGGACCAACCTCACGGTCGGTGGCAGCGACCGTGCGCCAAAAGTTGTTGTGAACTCCTAACACCTTCTCTGATCTGAAAGGATTGTGCCTGAACCCTCTCCCCACCAAGTTCGTGTTTGTATCAACCTGTCTGCTTGCAAAGAGGCATATTTATCTCTGCGGAAATAAATATAGATGTTGTACTGTCACCTGGTGTGGGCTTACTTTTCTGGGAGCAAAGTGTTCAACATTCACCTATCTACCTGTCACATTTGAAGTGGAAGCTCCGGACAGGGACACAGACCCGAAGGTAAAGAGCTTAGCTTAAACCTCTACACACGTGTAGCGCTACCCCCAGTTAAGAGAGCCGCTTGGTTTGATTTCGGGCCCTGTGTGCAGCACCACCAACCCCCGGCAATCTTAAATCGACCCACTCTGGCACAGTTATTCTAGGGTTATATTTGTATCACATTCAATAGTATTGCAAGGGGTAATCTCTTAGCAGTAAGACAACACACTGAGGCGAGAGATTAAATATAACAGTTTACTCTTATATTTCAAAGGGTAGCATAGGCAGAACACAACACATGCAATTGGCTTGCAGAGCCCTACAGAAATCAATACAGCACACAATAATGGCGCTGCACGGTACTTCACCACGCGTAGCTATTATGGTATGCGCGCCCTATGGCGCACTAAACAATATCTTAACTCCCCACCCCGGTCAGGCCTGACATGGAGTAAATCTCAGTCACCTCCTATAGGGATTTCTTCGCATGCCAGCTTTCGGTGGTGCACTTGATGAATAAAACTGTGGGCCTATGCAGTCTATAGGCCTGAACACGGCACAGTCTACTGGTCTGGGCAGGTGCCCGCTCACCACTCCGGACGCGATCCCAGTCCGAAACATCCACCCTGCTGTGTATCCGCACACAGCGTCTGCAACGATCGGGTCCCCGATCCAACTGATGTCCTCACTCGACAAGTCAGATGCCACCCAGGCTCCGCAGTGGGGTGGAAGGCTCTTTGGAAGTTGTGCAAGGCCCAGGCTTCAGGCCTTGCACTGCAGCAGATCCGCACAGGAAGAAACTCTTGCTTGCAGCGCAGTGTCCAAAGAGGCCGAGCTCCGCCTCGCCTCCTCCTTAAATAACCCCTCCCATGAGTCTCTGCGGTGGCTAACTGCACTCTGGGTGCCGAACGGGGTTCTGGGTAACGTAGTCCCGGGGCCTTAAAGGAGACCCCGCTACACACTCCCCCCACTTAAACTCTTTGGTCCCCAAAGATAACAAACTTAAATCACAGAACGCACAACATCAATCAAAGTTTCGTATGATGTTGGCAGAGGAAATTCCCACCAAAACCGAGGCGGTGAACTCCCATGCCCACAGGTCACACTATCATTAGTGTCCTGCCTAACTGTGCCAGAGAGTGAGTTGGGGTTGCCTCCCACCAAATGAACAGTGGGAAGATCAGGGTCTTCCATACTCCTGGCAGTAACTACAGTGTCTTCCGCACTCCTCCCCATCTGTGGGTAAGTTAATCTGGGAGGCTTTATGGCTCTTCGCTTCCTCTGTCCTCTTTGACTTTCTGTCGAAACGCGCTCCTCCTCGGGAATCGACTTAGGAATCTCCTCTATTTCGGGAACACTGGACTCCGGAGCAGGGAGATACATGGAATCCCTTAGATCTTCCTCTGGGGGTAAGTCACAGACACTCTCCCAAGCATCTGACCAAGGACTGGACGGGATGAACGTAGTGGCTTCTGCATTCAGTGTCTGGTCCTCAGCATCTTCTTCAGGTGGAAGATCAATAGCAGAAGTTTCTGGAGCCTGGGAAGGCCAAAGCCAACCAAGTTCTTCTCCCTCATCTTCACTTGTTTCCGAGGTCTCTGTATCCCCGATCCGGGGGGGTCTGGGACCGAGTGTTTGGTTGAGGAGTATCCAGAATGGAAGTTGGCTCAGGGGAATTCATCACAGGGGGGATCCGGACTGCCTCAGCCAGTGGGAGTAGGTAGTTCCGGTGCCAGGTCTTCAAGGGCCCCACCTTCCCTTCTGGTTTAAGTCTGTAAACGGGTAGGCCCGGCAGTCTTTTGCAAACAACATAAGGTTCAGGTCTCCATCTGTCTGCAAGCTTGTGTTTTCCAGGGATCCCCAAATTCCGCAACAACACTCTGTCTCCAGGTTGTAGATCTTGGATCCTAACTTTTAAGTCAAAATGTTCTTTGTTGTGAGCCCCCCTTTGCTCTAAGGCCGCCTGGGCCTGTTCATAGGCCAATTTCAAATTACGTCTGAGCCTATCGACATATCCCTTGTGGGAAGTAGCAGAACAATGGTCTATGGAAGTGCCAAAGGCCAGATCTACAGGTAGTCTTGCTTCTCTACCGAACATAAGTCGATAGGGTGAGTACCCTGTAGCATCACTGGTGGTACTGTTGTATGCATGCACGACTGCCGCTATATGATGGTTGCTCCAATGCTGCTTCTTTTCACTACTTAGGGTCCCCAGCATGTTAAGCAGGGTTCGGTTGAACCTCTCCGGCTGAGCATCACCTTGTGGATGATAGGGGGTAGTTCTTGATCCCCAAAGAATCCAGGAGTTTCCGGATCAATCGACTTTCAAAATCCTTTCCCTGGTCTGAATGGAGCCGTTGTGGTAGCCCATAATGTACAAAGTATTTCTCCATCAGCACTTTGGCCACGGTGGAAGCCTTCTGGTCCTTGGTTGGAAAGGCCTGGGCATACCGGGTAAAATGGTCGGTTACTACCAGAACATTTCCTAGTCCACTCAGGTCGGGTTTGAGGCAGAGAAAATCAATGCATACCAGGTCAAGTGGGCTTTGACTTTGCAGATGGCCCATTGGGGCAGCTTGATGAGGTAAAGTCTTTCTCTGGATGCATCGTGCACATGAGTGGCAGTATTCTTCAACTTCAGCCCTCATGCAGGGCCAATAAAAACGGTCCCTAACGAGTTGGAAGGTCCTTTCCGCCCCTAGGTGACCATGGTTGTCGTGCAGATCAACCAGGACTGTCTCTCGGTACTTCTCAGGCAAGAACAATTGCCATTTGTCTTCTAAGTCATCAGAGGGGCCCCTTCGGTAGACCACTCCCTGATGCACCTGTAACTTGTCCCACTCTTTCCTCAACAGGCAAGCTTCCTTTGAGGGGTGGCGTAAAAGTCTATTCGGGTCCTGATTCTCCATGGGGTCCTCCAATTGGTCGGATCTCAGCTCCTTCTTAGACAGCTTTGGCAAGTTATCTTCCCCCAGTTGGGTTACTCCACAGTATTGCTTGGGAACTCCTACTATGGTAACCCCTATCTCTTCTGCTCTTGAGCCGCCGCTGGCTTGGAGTTCAGCCCCTTGGCAGAGGGCCCGTACCCCGTCGGGTGCCACTTGGGTCCAGTCTTCTGTACTGCAAGTGGGGACGTGAGATCTTCTAGACAAAGCGTCTACGTCTCGGTTTCCAGCCCCAGGTCTGTACTTCAGGACGAGATTGAAGGCAAACAGCGCTGCCAGCCACCTATGTCCTGTGGCATCCAACTTTGCTGTGGTGAAAAGATAGGTGAGGGGGTTGTTGTCGGTTTTCACTGTGAATTCCGCCCCATACAAATAGTCTCTGAGTTTGTCAACTACCGCCCACTTAATGGCCAGGAACTCCAACTTATGGGTGGGGTAGTTCTTTTCGGAGGGAGTCAGACTTCTCAACAGGCCTCAGTTGCCCTTCATGCTCCTGGTACAGCACTCCTCCCAAACCATCATGACTAGCATCTACATGAAGTTCATAAGGCTTCTTAGGGTCTGCGTAGGCCAGGACAGGGGCAGTGGTTAATGTCTTCTTCAACATCTGGAAGGCATTCTCACACTTCTCGTTCCACTGGTCCTTTCCTAGGGCCCGAGTCATCCTCTTCCCCCTCCATCTTTAGCAGCTCATTCAGAGGCCTGGCTATCCGAGCGAACCCCTCCACAAACCTCCTGTAGTAGGAACAGAGCCCCAGAAAGGATCTGAGCTCTGTCACAGTGGTGGGTCTGGGCCAGGAGGTGACTGCCTCCAATTTTTCGGGGTCTGTGGCTACCCCATCTTCAGACACTATGTGCCCCAGATAGTTTTTTTTCAATCAAATACTTTTTTTATTTGTTTCTTTACAAAAACATTTATACATGCATCCTCTTCATTTGTGTATTACAATGTACATTGGCTTGTCTTACTACATTCACCTACTCATTCCCATAACCCCCCTGACATAGGCATGCATCCTTTTCAGTGGTGTGTTACAATTTGTGTGTATTTTAATTTATCTTATCTTAACTCATTCTTCTACTCATTCCCCCAATCCCCCTAACATGTGCATATATGCTTTTCCTTTGTATATTGCAGTGTGTATGTACTTTAACTTATCTTAACGCATTCTCAGACTCATTCCCTTAACCCATCCCTCCCCCCCTCCCCCCCCCCCCGTGCCTCCCAGTGGATCCATTTGTCCCATATACTATTAAACTTCTTTTTATTACCTCTCTTGGTGTATATAAATTCCTCTTTTGTTCTGGTGTCATATATTACCTCCTCCCATTCGGTTACTGTAGGGGGGGAAACTGACTGCCATTTCTGTGCAATCAGTTTCCTACCCTGGAACAGGCATCTCCTTATTGCTATACGTTCATCCTTTAATAGTCCCCTCTCTTCCACCAGACCCAGCACGCATAGCCTCGCCTCCGGCTGCAAGGGTGTACCAAACACTTTATTTATCTTTTCTACTATTTGCTTCCAATATTGGTACAACTTGGGAAATCTCCAGACCATATGTATTAGGTCTCCCTTGTCCTGTCCACATCTCTGGCATCCTGGGTCCGGTCTCCTACCAAACTGGAACATTCTTTGAGGCGTCTAATATGCCCTATGTATCAGGTAAAGCTGAGACATGTTCTGGGAGGGGGACATTGACAGTTCAGGGCCTGCTTCCAGTATTTGTTCCCATTGATCTGGGGAGATTGTACCCACATCCTTTTCCCATTTTACCCTAATTTTCCCACTTATTGTGTCACTTCGGTCAGCCCTTTCTAGGGAGTCATATATGTTTGATATCACCCCTCTGGCGGTCTCTGCGTTTACTAAACTTCGGAGGATAACCATATCATTCCTTTCCGGTGGGCTGTGTCCGAATTGTGCGTTTAGCGCATGTCTGACTTGTAGGTATCTGTAAAAGGATCTATTTGGGACCGCGTGTTCCTCTTATTTCTTGGAATGTTTTTATTCTGCCGAGAGTGAATAGTTGTCCCAGCAGATGAACCCCTAGTCTGTCCCACTCCTCAACCCTTCCCATAGTTTTAAGTTCCTGTAGGTTACTGTTGTCCCAGATAGGGGAAAATTCAGAGAAGCCGGTATATCCCAGAATCTTCTTACCCTCTTTCCAGCATTTGACCATTAATTGAACTGTGGGGCATTTGGAGTAGAATGAGTCTGCCTCTACTGCCTCAACCTCTGTGTCATGGCTTGTATCATTCATGACTACACTCATTCCCGCTCCCCCTCCCTTCCGCTGGTTGCTGCCCTTCATATGCTGCAGTTGGGCAGCCAAGAAGTAATATCTAGGGTTCGGTAGGGCCAGGCCCCCCTTCTCCCTTGGATGTTGTAGGGCTCGGAGCGATATTCTTGCTGTTCCCCCCCTCCAGATCAGTTCCCTGAATACCCCTTCTATTTTCCTAAACCACCGTTTTGGGATCCATACAGGTGAATTGTGTAAAATGTATAAAATTTGCGGCATCCACACCATCTTTATCAGATTGCTCCTTCCAGCTACAGATAGAGGTAGCCGGTTCCAGACCCTGCATTTTTGTCTCAGCTTTGACAATAATGGCGCTAAATTTCCCCCTATATATTGCCCTGGGTCCTTTGTCATGTTTATTCCCAGGTATCTTATCTGAGGGACCACCTTCACTTGATCTATCTGCCCTCTTAAGGGTTCTAGCGGCAGGAGCGCGGATTTCTCCCAATTTATTGTTAACCCAGAGAATTTCCCAAATTCCCCTATGATATTCATTGCTGTCTCTAATGAGGTCTGTGTGTCCCCCAGAAAGAGCAAAATATCATCCGCATACAATGCAACTTTCTCCTCTCCTAATTTCCTTTTAAAGCCTTTTATCCCCGGTGATTCCCTCATTGCAGTGGCTAGTGGCTCCATGGCCAGGGCGAAAAGCAGGGGCGACAACGGGCAACCCTGTCTTGTCCCCCTGGCCAATCTAAACCAGTCTGAACACTCCCCGTTGATCCTTATCTTGGCCCTGGGATTCCCATACAGTAACCTGACCCATTGGCTGAACTTTGGGCCGAACCGGTATGCTTCTAGCACCTTCCACAAATATTGCCATTCAAGGCTATCAAATGCCTTTGTGGCGTCCAGAGACAAGATCGCTCTCTCCCCTCTTTCTTCTACTGGCAGCTGGATGTTCAAAAATGCCCTTCTAATATTAGAGCTAGTGGCCCTTCCGGGTATAAATCCTGTTTGATCAGGGTGTACCAGCTTTGTAACTATCTTGTTTAACCTTATTGCCAATATTTTGGCCAAGATTTTTGTGTCTGCACACAGAAGAGATATCGGTCTATAGGAATTTGCCTCTAATTGATCTTTCCCTTCCTTCAATAATGTGATTATAGTTGCCTCCTGCATGGACCCAGGCATTTTCCCTTCCTCTGCCGCCCAATTAAATACCTCCAGAAGTTTCGGAAGCAGCACCTCACTGTAGGTTTTGTATATTTCTATTGGCAACCCATCCGGGCCTGGTGATTTTTGCCCCGCCATTTCTTTTGTTGCCAATTGTATCTCTTCCAGTGTCAGTGGTGCCTCCAACCCTTCTCTATCTTCCTCTGTCAGCTGGTGTAACTTCATGCCGGCGAGGAAGGCAGCCATTTCCCCCTCTCTACTGTTGTGCCATGTACTACTATACTGGTTCTGATAGAATTTTTTGAACACTTGTATTATTTCTGGTGTGCCTCTCTTAATTTCCCCGTCCTCATCTTGGATTGCCGGTATGGTGGATGGGGGGTTATCGGCCCTCGCTGCCAGGGCCAGGATCCTTCCCACTCTTTCACCCTCGCCATAGAAATTCTGTTTCTGAAATAGTTTCTTATTTTCCGCCTTTCTTCTTCTTATTTTTTTGTATTCCTCCTGCGCCTCTAACCATTCCTTATGTTCCTCCTTGCGTGGGTTACTTATGTATCTAATCTCTGAGCTCCTCACCTTTTCACATGCCGCAGCCTCTTTGGTGCGCGTCTGTTTTTTAATAAGGGATATTTTTTGGATCAGGATTCCCCGTAGGAATGCTTTCAGGGTGTCCCAGATTATTCCCATCGGGGCCGATCCGGTGTTTACAGCTATGAACTCTTTCAAACTGTCGCTTATTCCCTCCGGGTCTTTAATTACCTCTAGCCAGAATGGATTCAGCTTCCAGTCTCTTTTATGGTATTGTCTATTCATCTTTATTTCAAAGACCATCGCGGAGTGGTCCGATATACTTCTGGGTTCATATGCCACCTCTCCTAACTTTCCCATCTCCTCTTCATTACAGAGTACTAAGTATATCCTGGACAGGGTCGAGTGTGTCCTTGAGTGACAGGAGAATTATTTTTCCTCTGGATGTCTCCTTCTCCATACGTCAATCAGTCCTACCTCCCCGCAGAATTGAAAGAGGGGACTACCAACTGTCTGTGCAGAAAAGGGGACCGCCGGGAACCTGTCTATATTTTTGTTCATCGTCATGTTGAAGTCCCCTACCACTATTACCGGGACTCCCGGCCTGTCCACTACAAACTCCATCAGGTCCCATAGAATTTCTGTGCTGAATGGAGGGGGAATATATATGTTTGCCACCACATATTCCCTTGTCTCCATCCGGCAATGAAGAAACACATATCGTCCTTCAATATGAATCTTACTGTGGCTGCAGGAGTACACCATCCCCGAGTCTATCAAATCACTCACCCCCCTAGAGTAGGAGGTGTGTGTGTGGAATGGTATTGAATCTGATATTTCCTGTGTTTCAATAGGTTAACAGTCCCCTTATCCAGGTGTGTTTCCTGCAGGCACAGTATTTTAACGTTGTTGCTGTCAGCATCGGAGAAAATCACCCGTTTCTTTATTGGGTCTTTTACCCCGCGAACATTCCATGAACATACCTTGATGCCCGTTCCCAAATTGGGAGGTTCATTCTCTCTACTATACTTCACCATCCCCCCTTCCTGTTTCTTCCCTCTTTAAAATACCACCCATCTTCTTTGTGTATACCTTAATAATATCAGATTACATAAGCGTGTGTTTTGTGGATCTCTTCTTTCTGGTGCCCTATTCATCCATATATTCCTTCTCACATCCCTCCTTCCAGCCACCTCCCACCCCCCCTACCCTACAGAGACATATTTTGGTGATTTCAATCGTCATTATGTGCCATCCACACCCGCTCCCGTACCTCCCCTCCCTCACCTCCCTCCCCCCCCTCCCCACCCTCCCCCCACATGCCCTATTTGGGGCCCCTGTAGAGGGCCTCTAGAGTGACCGAACTCCCCTTTTGCTGTATAGCTTTTCCCCCTCCCCCTCCCCCCTCTTGGCCCATCCTCTGGTGTTTTTCGTATTTTCTTTTCCCTAATATATTTTTTCCATTTTACTTGATGTGTAGTATTATTTCTCCACCTTTGTGCTACTCCCCATAGAGACCAAGACATTTCCAACAGTCCCTCCCCCCTCCCGCTCCCCCCCCTCCCCGTTCCCCTATCTCCGCCACAACGGTGAAAAAAGAGAGGCAAATCGTCAAACCAGGAAAACACAGACAAAAAAAAAAGAAAAAAGGGACTTAACAAAAAGGAATGAGAGTCTGAGTTCTGCATGTAGGATCAAAAACCAAAGTCAGTAACTGTTTCCAGCTTCCTATGTTCCCCCTTCTTTTGTATTCATCCAGGTCATCAGATCAACAGGCGTGTTAAAGAATATATTTTCCCCATTTATAGTTATCCGTAATCGTGCTGGATAGAACATTGCGTATCTAATCCCCTTTTCTTGTAGTCTTTGTTTGCACTCAAGGAATTTGGCCCTTTGCCTCTGTAACTCAGGCGAGAAGTCTGGGTAAAATGAGATTCTTGTTCCGCTGACCACCACCTCTTTCATCTCTCTTGCCTTTTGGAGGATTGTAATTTTATCTGGGAAATGCAAAAGTTTAATGAGCATAGGTCTGGGGCGCCCGCCCTCAGCTGAAGCTCTAAAGGGTACTCTGTGAGCCCTTTCTATAGAAAAGTGTTTTGAAAGACAGTCCCGACCAAACACTTCCAGGAGCCATTTTTCCATGAATTCGGTAGGGCGGCTGCCCTCGCTTTTTTCAGGGAGACCCAGTACCCTTATGTTTTTCCTTCTTAACCTATTTTCCATGTCGTCAATCTTATTGACACAAAAGTTTATCTGTTCTTGCATTGTTTTCATATTCATTATCATAGGGTTAACATCGTCCTCCACCTGGCTGAGTCTTTCTTCTAAAGCTGAGGTGCGCTCCCCCACCCCCTGAACTTCATGTTTTAATGTTGCCATTTCATCCTTTATCCCTCTCAACTGGTCAAAAATCTCGACTAGAGAGGTTTTGCAGTTGTTAATTGCAGATAAAATTTCTCTCATGGATGGTTCATCCTCCATCCCTGTTCCCATGTTTGGTTCTGTCTCTTTCTCTTGTGTTTTTGCTTTAGGCCCTCGCTCACCTGCTGCTTTTCCTGCCGTTTCTGCGTTTGCTGTTTGACCCAGGTTTTTCCGATTGGAATTTACATGTTGAGCCCCTTGTTCCCTTGGTGGCGTGTACCCTGCTGTGCTTCCCGGGATATGTGTATATTTTTCGAGTTTGGCTGCCGCTGCTGACTGTCCTGCTCTGACCCCCCGCGAGGATTGTGACTGAGATTGAGACTGGGAGTGGGATTGGGAATGGGATTGGGGCAGCTGGGGTTGGGACTGGGACTGTAAATGTGCATTCCTGGTCATCACCGACAATGTGCCCGGCATTTTTCTTTTTTCTTTTGTGGGAGTACACTTGTAATTGTTCTTCCACTTGCACTTAAAGTTATTCTTTATCTTCTTTATATTGTACTGTTTGTATTGAAGAAAAAAAAAAAAAAAATTTTCCTTCTTTTCCCCTTTTCCCAGCACTCCTGCTCCTTTTGCTATAGTCCTCCACTGCTTAGTCCCGCACCAGCTCTGTCAGTTAATTACAGTTCATGTGGGCTCTTCGCCTCTGCCTCCCCCAGCCTCTTCCTTTCACATTTATAAAAAGCGTAGGCTCAAAAAATTATGCACATTTAGTATACATATCTTGTGGCTCACCTCCCGCTCCAAGTTGCAGTGAAGAGATACAGTTTTTCCTCCTATAGGCAGTGGAGTCTGACATAGGCGTGTGGAGTCAGCAGACTGGTGTATAAGCTGGCGGTCAGGGTTTTTGTGAGGCGAAGCTGTACGGGCTAGTGGTACATTTTAGGCAGTGGACGGCTTCTCCAGTTCTGGGCAGGTGGCTCCGGCGGGTCCCTCCAGAGAGCTTCACGCTATGCTGCACAGCTGATCTGCACAGTTAACTGATCTGATGGAGGCTGGCCGCTCAGGTGATACGACCGGACTCGGGGAATCAGCGAGTCCCGGCGTCCTGTGTCCTGTGTCCACCTCCTATCAGCTGCCTCATCTCAGGCACAGCTTCGCGCTGCAGCTCGTCAGCCGGTCAGATGCGTAGGGCCATCCTTCTTTGCTTCTCACTTCCTCCAGCCCCCTCCCGCCGAACTAGGCGCTCATTGCAGCGTGTGTGGCGGAGCGAGGAACGCGGTGCGGGGAGCGAGCGAGCCGCTCACCTTTCACAGCTGCATCCGGTCACGCCCCCGTTCTCCGAAGACACCATCTTCCGCCCCAGATAGTTAACTGATGACTGATAGAAATAGCATTTTTCAGGTGAGAGCTTGAGTCCTTCCTCACTCAGTCTCTTCAAAACTTTCTCCAGCCTTTCTTCATGCTCTTCCAATGTTCTTCCGAAGACAATGATGTCATCCAAGTATACGAGGACTTCGATGAGGTTCATATCTCCCACAGTCTTTTCCATGAGACGTTGGAAGGTAGCTGGAGCTCCAGACAGACCTTGAGATATCCGGTTGAATTCAAAGAACCCTACCGGGGTTATGAAAGCCGTCTTCTCTTTGTCTTCTGGATGCATCGGGATCTGATAGTACCCACTCTTGAGGTCCATAACACTGAACCACTTGGCTCCAGACAAGCTCTGTAGGGCATCCTCTATCCTTGGAGGGGTATACTGGTCCGGTATGGTTCTCCTGTTGAGGGTCCTATAGTCTATGCACAGCCTCAGTGACCCATTATTTTTCCAGACCACCACTATAGGGGAGGCATAGGGACTTCTAGATTCTCGAATCACCCCTGTTCGCTTGAGCTCGGCGAGCTGCTCCCTCAAGTCTTCGAGGTCTGCTAACGGAACCCGCCTAACCCTCTCCCTGAAGGGCTTGTCTTCCTGGAGGCGGATTCAATGGGTGGCACTCCTAGCACACCCCACATCAAATTCATCTTGAGAAAAGATCCTTTCCCACCTGGTCAACTGGGCCTTGGCTCTCTCCTTCCAAGCCCTGGGCAGATTTGGATTCTCCATGGAAAGTTTCTCCCACACAGTACTTTCTCCATCTGTCCTCTCCACATCTGGTGAAGCAACTGGGGTAGCTGGGCTCACCCGGCCCAGTAACAGCCTGGCTGGGATTTCCATGGGACCATCCGTGGTATTTCTGACGCTCACAGGTACTTTACAATGAGCCTTCTTCAGGGCCCTCACCGGGACCACTTCTGGGACTACTTCTAAGCCTGAATGTTCTTCCCTTGGGTCGGGTTCCAACATGACAAAAGGGCCAGGCTGCTCCCAAGTAAGTTTCACTGTGGCCTTCAAGCAGGTTAATTCCCCAGGCTGCAGCACTATTCCCCTTCTTCCCAGCCTCCAGACCTTCCCTACCCCCTCTTCCGGGGCCTTCTGTTCCAAGATCAGCCGTTGGTAGGCTGTCTTCAACATTGGGTGGATCTCAGTGACTGTGGGGTCTTTCCTTCTTGTCAGAGGGGCTAGAAGTCTTCAGACCAGATCCGTGTTCGTCCCTATTATCAGGGAACTCTTGTTAGCTCCAGGCGGTCGGGGGCACACCACAGCTAAGGTGTCGAACACTTCAGCCTTTCCGCCTATGGACGGGTCAAAAGTCAGTTTTATAGGCAGATAGCCATCAAAAGGGAAACTCTCTGTCCCAATTCCCCATATCTCCAACTCTTCAATCTTCTGGATGGGTAGGTGACTTAAATGCTTGTCATAAAAGTCCCGGTACAACAGGGTCACTTGCGCCCCAGTATCCAATATGGCTCTTGTGTAGACTCCCTCCACTTGAACTGGTACTATCGGGGAGGGACCCACCAGCTTCTCTGGATATCGCTTCAAGGGGGTCTCTTTCTTTTGATCTTTGCATTTTCATTTTTTACTTTCTTTCTTCCATTTCTCTTTGGACTTAAGTCTCTCTTGGGCCTGGTATGCATTGATCTCCCTCCTTTTGGTGGGTGTAACTACCCGCTGAGGGACACTACTCTCTTTCTTTGGGGTGCGTTCCTTCTGAGGAACCTTGCGTTTCTTCTGAGGGGTCTTCTCCACTCTTTTCATGTGCTTCTCATTTAGTTTGGAGCTCACTGGAGATGATGGGCACCCGGTTGACTCCTTCACCGGGGCCCGCTGAAGTTTTCCGGCGGCTTGCGGTTATTCATCTTTTTTTTCTTTGCGCTGGCACACACTTTGGCGAAATGGCCAGCTCCTCCACAATTTAAACATATCACATCCCCCCAATCTTCCAGGGATGCGGGCGCTGAGGTGTTGGGAAACTGCTCCTTCCTCTGACTTTCCCTCTCTGGTTCCCTTGACTTCTTTGCCATCAGGGAGGTCAGCATCCCCAATACTTGGGGACATCTGTGACTTCAAGGTATCCACCTCTGAGTCTCTTTCCAGGGTCATGGCCGTCCTGACCATCACTGGAGGAGGATTCACCGACTCAACTGGTAGGCTCCTCTTGTTCTCCTCCAGCATAGCTTCTTCCTCTCTGACCACTCGGATCAAGTCAGGGTACTCCAAGGCTCTTCCCATCCTGTCTTGTGCGTAGCGCCAATGCGATGGGTCCAGAGGCTGAGATCCTCTCATCACCTGTTGAACACGGGCCTCATCCACCTTCCGTGGGTCAATCCCCTTCTTAAGAATCATCTTATGCAGGATCTTATCCAGACGCCTCATGAACTCTGACAGCTTCTACCCTGTCTTCTGGTAGCAGTTCTCCAGCTGATAAGTGAGCTCAGTGATTTTCTCTGTTCCACCGAACACATTCTGCAGAATGTCCAGATAGTCCTGTGCATTACAGTCTGTCTTACTCATCTTGAGGTTGCGTATGGCCTCTAGAGCAGGCCCCTTCAAGCTCTCAGCAATTCTCTGCTTCTTTCTGTGGTCTGGGACTTCCCATTCTTCTAGTGCCTGGGTGGCACCGTCTAACCACTCCTCGAACCCCTCTTTACTTGAGGGTACAGGTTTCCTTCCTGAGAATATTCTAAGTTTTCTGTATCCTGACATCTGGTAATCTGTAGGATCTTTCTTACACTGTGCCACAAGTTCCCCCAGGACCGCGCACAACTCTGCGCCGAGAGTGGCAGATGGCGACCCGGGACTTTCCCTTTTCACCTGTCTTTCTACTTTTGGGGTGGGTGATGGAGATAGTTTTGGTGTCTGAGACCGTCCTCCTGGCTTGAGCGGCAGCGCGTGTATTAGGCTATAAGTCTGATCATCTATAGCTTCTACACTTGGATTCTTGAAATGTTCTGGGACTCCGTCCTTCCATTCCACTAATGCGTGTGTCAGTGAGGAATTCGTCCTGACATCCACCACCCATGCTTTCTGATACGGTGACAGTGACATCACTAGCTGCTTCACTGCTTCTTCTTGCCAGATCCCTGGGAGTTCTATGACTACTATCCCGGCTGGATCTGTGCCGACCGTTTTACACCACTCTCCTACTTCTAGTGGGTCCATGCTGGTACTTTTGGCGCGTTAATTGCTGCAACAGGATCCCGGACTCGAGAGCCCCCACGTGTAGCGCTACCCCCAGTTAAGAGAGCCGCTTGGTTTGATTTCGGGCCCTGTGTGCAGCACCACAAACCCCCGGCAATCTTACTCGACCCACTCTGGCACAGGTATTCTAGGGTTATATTTGTATCACATTCAATAGTATTGCAAGGGGTAATCTCTTAGCAGTAAGACAACACACTGAGGCGAGAGATTAAATATAACAGTTTACTCTTATATTTCAAAGGGTAGCATAGGCAGAACACAACACATGCAATTGGCTTGCAGAGCCCTACAGAAATCAATACAGCACACAATAATGGCGCTGCACGGTACTTCACCACGCGTACCTATTATGGTATGCGCGCCCTATGGCGCACTAAACAATATCTTAACTCCCCGCCCCGGTCAGGCCTGACATGGAGTAAGGCCTCGTACACACGACCGAGTTTCTCGGCAAGAACCAGCAAGAAACTTGCTGGCAGAGATGTCTTGCCAAGAAATTTGTTCGTGTGTATGGTTTCTCGTCAAGAAAACCGACAAGTAATCTCGACGAGAAAATAGAGAACCTGCTCTCTATTTTCTCGTCGAGATTCTCGTCGGCATGTTTCTCGACGAGAAAAGTGAGTGTGTGTACACTTACCTGTCCTCCGGGAAGCCCGCGCATGTTCGAAATGAATTCGACGCATGCGCGGTAGCTTCCTAGGCATAGATAGGGTATACCAAGATGGCGGCGACGGCATCGAATGTGACGAGCGCATGCTCGTCGTAGTCGATGACGTCACCGCGTACGCTCCATTCAAAGAACTGCGGGTTCTTTGAATCGAGCGTCTGTACACTCGGCCGGGACAAGTTTCTTGTCCAAGAATCTCGTCGAAAAAGACGACATGTTTTTTTCGACGAGAATCTCGGCCGTGTGTACGAGGCTTCAATCTCAGTCACCTCCTATAGGGATTTCTTCGCATGCCAGCTGTGACATGGGGGTCACTTTGGACACAGGGTGAGCCAGGAAACAATGGACATTGAGAATATGGCTTGGATTGCTTGGGATGGGTCTGTGATATTTATCCACCATATTCCCCAGGATATCTGCAAAGAACTATCTACTGTTTTATGAACTCAGCAGGTTAAATTAAGAGAGGCTGATATGTCTCCTGTCTCCTTGTGTAATGCTAATGAGCCTCACCTATGCTACAGGCCCTTTCATTGTGACGATGTGGATTGGAGCTTGGTAGACCGGCTGGCTCCATATTATGGGATGTTGAAGTGTCTTCTGTGAGGAGGGGGGGGAATCACCCCTCCTGCTAAGACTGTTTATCAAAGGACACACCTGACCTGTATCACCATTGTCATTGGACAGTTTAACCCGCCCTGTTCCCCAAAGGATGGGAGGGGAGGGTTTTGAAGAGAAATGTGTTACCATGTGTTTTGAAAATAAAGTTATTTCCTTGTTTTGGAACTTGAATACAGAGCGTTGTCTTGTATCTGGGGGGAGAATCATTCGTATGGGGTCTTATTCGGCTGGTTGGAGTGTCTGGTGGCTGTCGTGTGGTTGGAAAGGGAATATCCTAACGGTGTTAACCCCTTTCATACTTGGGGTGCCGTTACACCAGCTTTCGGTGGTGCACTTGATGAATATGGTACTTTGTAATCCACAACCAGGCAATAACTTGGAACACTATACTGGGGGGAACACTTCAACTCTGTCCTGCTACCGGTCCCCCCGGGGAACAGCAGATAAACGAAACTGTGGGCCTATGCAGTCTATAGGCCTGAACACGGCCGAGTCTACTGGTCTGGGCAGGTGCCCGCTCACCACTCCGGACGCGATCCCAGTCCGGAACGTCCACCCTGCTGTGTATCCGCACACAGCGTCTGCAAAGATCGGGTCCCCGATCCAACTGATGTCCTCACTCGACAAGTCAGATGCCACCCAGGCTCCGCAGTGGGGTGGAAGGCTCTTTGGAAGTTGCGCAAGGCCCAGGCTTCAGGCCTTGCACTGCAGCAGATCCGCACAGGAAGAAACTCTTGCTTGCAGCGCGGTGTCCAAAGAGGCCGAGCTCCGCCTCGCCTCCTCCTTAAATAACCCCTCCCATGAGTCTCTGCGGTGGCTAACTGCACTCTGGGTGCCGAACGGGGTTCTGGGTAACGTAGTCCCAGGGCCTTAAAGGAGACCCCGCTACACACATATGAGGTGCGAGCTGGTGGCAGCACCTCACCCCTCTCCCTGGTCCCCCTAGACGAGTTAACCAGCCGTGAAGAAGAGGGGAGAGAGCGGGTGAGTGCGCTACATATGTGTTAATATGACTAACTTAATTTGTTGCGGAGGGGCGATCCCTTGCAGCAAAATTAGCCTCCTTCCTACCTATGAGCCACTCGATCCTGATGGATTCATTCTCTGTAATCCTATGTGGGAGATGGTGTTTTTATACATGGTACGGAAGAGAAGGATTGGGGCTGCTCTGTGCATAACATTGAACAGAGCAGGCAAGTATGACATGTTTGTTATTTTAATTTAAAGAGAATTTAGCATTTACAACCACTTTCAGAGAAAGTGCACTTATCCTGTTTGCTTCTTTTAGAGGACTGAACAAATCCCACCCCCCTTACAGAAATGTATTCTTACTTCAATCTGATGAATTTTTCACATCCCATGCAGCAAGTCCTCTGTCCCCTGGCCATGCCTGAGCAATAGAGCCCCACATAAGTTGATGGGGCCCATCTACCTCTGTCTCTGTTTGGGATAAGTGAAAAGTGAAAGTGCACTTATCCTTTAATGAACACCTGACACAGTTACAAGTGGGTAGCCAGTGAACTCCTGAGATGTATACTTGTTTGAGGGAAGTATTTTGATAAGCAATGAAGCTGAACAATAAGAGAGGCAGTCAGAACTATCCACTTCTAAAAAAGTAATTTCTCATAGCTCCAGTTGTTCTGCTAGTAAAGGATCACTTGAATTGCTTTAAAAAAAAATAGGTTTTCATGTTGTTAGTCATTTTAGTCCCTACACTAGTAATACTTGTAAAGGCAGATGCTTAAATTACACTAATTGTGATAACAGCATTCAACTGGCCCTAAAACGAACTGCAGGTGCCCAGTAGAGGGTGAATATTTTTCTGGTTGTCGCCCTCTGTGCCCTGAATCTATCAATGTTTATGTCCCCATCTTGTGGTCTCCACACCTTCCCACTGGTCTGCTACTCTGATGGTAATAGGGTACAGATAATAGGGAGATACATGAAGCAAGAGCAGGTAGATGCTTTTACACTACCAGGAATTGTCAGAATTGGGATATATAAATGTTTGGGATTTTGGGCTCAGAGTGCAATGGAGTATGTAGTTTTGTCTTGGGGCCTTTCAATTTCCTTTTCATAGTAGTAGGCGTACTTAATGGGAATCCTATGAGCTATAGAATCCGGTAAAATATTAACTTTTTATATTTTTATCAATGACCTCAAATTAAACATACTTGGTTGTCTTTTGGAGTTCTTCACTGACATAAGGGTGACCATATGCTAACCTCTCCTCTTCATGGTATGATCTTGCATTGCAGTGATTTTTGGCTTCCCTGTGCAGCATCAACTTCCTTAGTTAAAAAAGAACAGCATATGTAAGTACTAAAAAATTCATACATAAAAAGAAAGACGGTTAACAGTTACAGATAAAAAATATCACACATTTCAGCTCTGTTTCTTCCCTAGTTGCACAAATGGAAAAGGAAGACACACATAGTAACTAAGTACTAAGTAACTAGGGGGTTAGAAAAAAAAGTTTTGACCTTTATCCTATCCTATCTTTTACTATCCTATTCCATCCTATAGTAAAAAAAATGATTCTGAGTAATCTGGCTGGTTTTAACCACTTGCCGCCCGCCCTATAGCAAAAAGACGGCGGCAAAGTGGTTTCAATATCCTGACTGGACGTCATATGACGTCTTCAGGATATTGAGCCGCTGCGGGCCCCCGGGGGCGCGCATCGTGGCGATCGTTGTTGCGGGATGTCAGTCTGACACCCCGCAACACCAATCTAGGTAAAGAGTCTCCGACGGAGACTCTTTACCACGTCGTGATCAGCCATGTCCAATCACGGCTGATCACGATGTAAACAGGAAAAGCCGGTGATCGGCTTTTCCTCACTCGCGTCTGTCAGACGCGAGTAGAGGAGAGCCGATCGGCTGCTCCTCTGACAGGGGGGATTTGTGCTGATCAATTATCAGCGCAGCCCCCCCGAGGATGCCCACACTGGACCACCAGGGATGCCACCAGACCACCAGGGATGCCCACCATAAGGTAAGCCACCCTAGACCACCAGGGATGCCAATCAGTGCCCACTAGAAATGCCTAATGGATGGCAATCAGTGCCCACAATGGATGCCAATCAGTGCCCACAATGGGCACCACTGATTGGCAGGCATTATTGTTTGGCACTGATTGGCATCCATTAGTACAACACATTAAAGTACAGTGCCACCTATCAGTGCCCATCCATGCCACCTATCAGTGCCCATCAATGCCGCCTATCAGTGCCCATCCGTGCCGCCTATCAGTGCCCATCCATGCTGCCTATCTGTGCCCATCCGTGCCGCCTATCTGTGCCGCCTATCAGTGCCCATCCGTGCCGCCTACCAGTGCCCATCCGTGCCGCCTATCAGTGCCCATCCGTGCTGCCTATCAGTGCCCATCCGTGCTGCCTATCCTGCCCATCAGTGCCACCTCATCGGTGCCCATCAGTGCCACCTTATCAGTGCCCGTCAGTGCAGCCCCATCAGTGAAGGAGAAAACTTACTTATTTACAAAGTTTTGTAACTGAAACCAAAAAAAAACTTATTTTCTTCTAAATTTTCAGTTTTTAAAAAAAACTTTTAGCAGAAAATAAAAATCGCACCAAATGATCAAATACCACCAAAATAAAGCTCTATTTGTGGGGAAAAAATGATAAAAATTTAGTTTGGGTACAGTGTAGCATGACCGCGCAATTGTAATTTAAAGTGCAACAGCGCAGAAAGCTGAAAATTGGTCTGGGCAGGAAGGTGTATAAGTGCCCTGTATGGAAGTGGTTAAATTCAAACCACTCAAACACTTGCCTGACTCACACTTTTTAATTCTGCCCAGGTCACTTCTTCCCTTCGTACACAGCTCCCCACAGCTTTCCACTTCCCTCCTGCACACAGTTCCCTGCAGCTCATCTCTTCTATATCATACGCATATCCCCCTAGTTTTAGTGCCCGCCCACAACGTCAGCCCCCATGATCACTGTGCCCTTCTCCCACCTCGATCCCCATGGTCATAATGCCCCTCTCCCACATCACTTCCCATGATCTCAATGCTCCTCTCCCACCCAATCTGCCTGGTTTTGGTGCTTTCCTTCCATCTCACCTGCTGCAGCTTTAGTGCCCCTTCACGCCCCACCCCCAGTCTCCCAGTGTCTCCACACATTACCCCTAGGTCAAAGTACCTTCCTTTCCACCTCACCCAGCTGGGCACATTGCCTCCCTGCTGCAGCTCCTATCTGGTACCCACTTCAATCCTCAAGTCACAGCACACAGACCCCTTAGGGTCTGCTGTCTTTTTGGAATATTTGGAGTGGTGTGCTGTTTTTTACTTTTTTTTTTTTTTAAACTAACATTTTTGTGTAATTTTTGCTGTGGCATATCCTACAGCAGGGGTAGGCAACCTTTTGAGCACAGTGTGCCGAAAAATGTTTTCAAAGAAATTGAGCGTGCCGATTTTATAACAAAAAAAATGTCAACTTCACACGCTCAATCACAAAAAGGATTTTTTATAAAGTAAATGCTGTAAACTACTTTTAGTAGTGAGAAATTAACATCCTGCCCTCTCACGCCTCAGATGAGCCCCAATTCCTGCAACTCCACACCTCAGATCACTGTCCCCCCCTGCTCATCTGCCCCACCACTGCAACCCCCTGCACATCTGCCCCACCACTGTACTACCCTGCACATCTGCTCCACCACTGTACCCACCTGCTCATCTGCCCCATCACTGTAGCCCCTGCTCATCTACCTGACCACTGTAACCCCCCTGCTCATCTGCATCACCACTCTAAACCCCCTGCTCATCTACCCCACCAATGTACCCCCTTTCTCATCTGCCCCACCACTGTACTACCCTGCACATCTGCCCCACCACTGTACTACCCTGCACATCTGCCCCACCACTGTACTACCCTGCACATCTGCCCCACCTCTGTACCCCCCCAACTCATCTGTCCCACCACTGAAACCCCCTGTAACCACTGTAACCCCACTGTAACCCCCTGTACATCTGCCCCACCGCTGTACCACCCTACTCCTCTGTCCCACCACTGTAACCCCCTGCTCATCTGCCCCACCAATGTTCCCCCTTTCTCATCTGCCCCACCACTGTAACCCTCTTTCTCATCTGCCCCACAACTGTACCTCCTGCACATCTGTCCCACCTTTGTCCCCCCTGCTCCTCTGCCCCACCACTGTAACCCCCTGCTCATGTGTTCCACCGATGTACCTCCTTTCTCCTCTGCACATCCGCCCCACCTCTGTACCCCCTGCTCCTCTGCCCCACCACTGTAACCCCCTGCTCATCTGTCCCACCAATGTACCTCCTTTCTCCTCTGTCTCAACACTGAACCCCCCTGCTCATCTTTCCCACCACTGTAACCCCCTTCTCATCTGGCCCAACACTGAAACCCCCCTGCTTCTCTGTCCCACCACTGTAACCCCCTGCTCATCTGCCCCATCACTGTACCCCCCTGCTTTTCTGTCCCACCGCTGAACCCCCTGCTCATCCCTCCCACCACTGTACCTCCTGCACATCTGCCCCATCAATTTACCCCTTTTCTCATCTGCCCCACCACTGTACCTCCCTGCACATCTGCTCCAACGCCATATCCCCATGCTCTTCTGTCTCACTACTGAATCACCTTTTCATCTGTCCTAACACTGAACTCATCATCTCATCTGCCCCACCACTGTAACCCGCTTTCTCATCTGCCCCACCAATGTACCTCCTGCACATCTGTCTCACCTCTGTACCCCCCTGCTCTTCTGCCCCACCTCCGCCCCCCCCCGCTCTCCTGCCCCACCACTGTTCCCCATGCTCATCTGTCTCACCAATACACCTCTTTTCAAATCTGCCCCACTACTCTACCCCCTGCTTTTCTGCCTCAACATTGAACCCCCCTGATCATCTGGCCCAACACTGAACCCCCCTGCTTATCTGGCCCAATACTGAACACCCCTGCTCATCTGGCCCATCACTGTACCCCCCTGCTCTTCTGTCCCACTTCTATCCCCCTTCTCAACTCTTCCACCACTGTACCTCACTGCACATCTGCCCCACTGCTGTACCCTCCTGCTCTTCTGTTCCACCTCTAAACCCCTCCTGCTAATTCCCCCCCCCCCGCTGTACCCTCCTACTTTCCTGCTCCACAGCTGTACCCTCTTCTCATCTATGATATGCAGGATATGCAGAGGGATGAAATAAAGCAGAGATGAGACACATCTACCTGTCCTGGCACACTCATCCTGCTGATCAAACTCTCGCATCCAGCCCATGTGCTTGTATGTGATGTCACATGTGTTGTAGGAGGTACAGCGCTAAGTATTGAAATAGAATCCTAATTTATAGGAAATCATACATTGATAAACCTAGTGAATGCATAATAATACAATAAAGTGTATACCAAAAAAAAAAAAAAAATTGCGAAAAATACCATAGAAATGTACCAAATTATTAAAAACTCAGTGACTGCAAATTGTGAATAAAAAACCCAACATCACATATAACTTAAAATGCGGCTGGCATATAGCAACAAAAATAACAATCATATAAAGTGATTCCCAACTGTGAAAAGGAAAATATGAGTGAAAAAAGAAATAGTCCCACTACAGCAGATAAAATTGATATTAATGAGCTGACGGATGAGTCCTGGATGTAAGTGGTTAATCTCAAAACAGTCCTTATAGGATTATTACATAGTGGTGCAAGAAAGGAAAACTTGTGACAAGAGAATCTTCATCCACCAATGAGGCACCCAAGAAATAATATTGTAGTCTCCTTACACTATCAATATGACCGCTATCACAGCGGTCACTCCAAGCACAGGGGTTTAAGGTCTCCCTATAGACCCACTGTTGGTGGCTGGGTAACAGAGGTATACACGATATCTGGTGTCTCAGGAAGATATAAACGATAAAAGCTCCATAGCGTAATATTGTATACAAATTTTTAATTTGTCAAAAAAGTATTGCACTTACAGAAAGATGGTTTAAAATGCGCGGTTAGTGATCATGTGGGAGCGCAGCGTCTCCTCGAGGCTTCTGCTGCTTGTTTTGCTCCGTGTCTGTGTATCTCCATATGGAGAGGCGTGATGACGTCAAATCTAGAAGCCACACCTACGCATTTCGTCATCAACGGACGTCGTCTGGGATTGGCTGCTGGATTAGCGTCATCACGCATGCCCTTATATAATACCGCGACTCCATCTTGACTGAGGGCAAAGGCGGAGGGGCTATGAAGAAACACACAGTGCCACCATATTAATGGTTAAACATTGTACAGAGTACAAGCAAAGAAGGATGAGGGGACTCCGCAAACCTCAATACATAATTAGTATGGTTAACCAACTAACAATATAGATAACGGTGACATATTAACATAAAATAAAATAAATTAATATGAATTAAAAACCGTATATTAAAACCGATGAAGGCAAGATTAAATTAATAAACAAAAAAACAAAAAATATAAAATGTATAAAATAATATACTGTAATGTTCGGGGAACCAGCTAGATCGCAGGACACAGGCTTTTCAAACAAAAAGGACGTTTATTAAACTTAAATGGCTTCACAGCAGCAAAAACAAAAGAAATAACAGTCTCACCGACTTGTAGAGCTTAGAACTGCTATAGCAGTTAAACAGTCCTTACTTAATGTTGCAGGTAAGTTCCCCAGCTAGCAGGCTTCCATGCAGGCCACTGCCATGTATATTCACAGCTTTTCACAGCCTCCACAGCTTTGCAATGTCCACCATTCACCATGCACAGTCTTCACTATACTTCTTCACTTTCACCTACAACTTCCTGTCTGTCTTAAACCACTTCCTTGGACAGGTGTGTTAACCCTTTCTGTTCCCTTAAAGGAACCACAGCCCAAACAGAGGGGAAATATAGCGTCCTTCCAGGACCCTGCCACGGCGTACTGTACAATACATACAGAGATGAACTAGGCATTATTTATGAAACAATTTATGTCCCAATCGACATTTAACCCATAAGGCACATACGATTTCATGTCGAATATCCACTTAGTTTTGAGTTTGGATATAGAGCGAACCTTGTTGGTACCTCTCCAGTGTGGACAAAGTTTTTCAATAGGAACAAACAAAGTCCCTTTGATTTGTTGATTATGATACTTAGCATAATGTTTGGATAAATTATGCTTAGGGAATCCCCGTCTAATGTTCAACACGTGTTCTTCTAAACGTACATGGAGGGCTCTTTTGGTCCGTCCAATATATTGCTTAGAACACAGGCACTGGATGAGGTAAACTACACATTCACTAGAACATGTAATGAAGCAGTCAATATCATAAATTCTATCTGTCTGTGTAGACTGAAAGGATTCACATTTGTGTCCTTGAAAGAAGTTAATTTGGCAAATCTTACATTTACGACATGGGTAGAAGCCTTTCATTGTTTGAAAAAAAGAAATGATTTTAGGAGGATCAATAACATTTGGAGCCACCCTATGGCGTAAAGAAGGCGTTCCTCTAAAAATAACAACTGGACGATCAGGGATAGCTGGGCGCAAGATTCTATCATTTTTTTAAATATTCCAGTGTTTGTTAAAGATCTTCTTAAAGGGGTTGTAAAGGTACAATTTTTTTTCCCTAAATAGCTTCCTTTACCTTAGTGCAGTCCTCCTTCACTTACCTCATCCTTCAATTTTGCTTTTAAATGTCCTTATTTCTTCTGAGAAATCCTCACTTCCTGTTCTTCTGTCTGTAACTCCACACAGTAATGCAAGGCTTTCTTCCTGGTGTGGAGTGTCATGCTCGGCCCCTCCCTTGGACTACAGGAGAGTCAGGACGCTCTCTACGTTGCAGATAGAGAAAGGAGCTGTGTGTTAGTGGGCATCCTGACTCTCCTGTAGTCCTAGGGAGGGAGCGAACACGACACTCCACACCAGGAAGAAAGCCTTGCATTACTGTGTGGAGTTACAGACAGAAGAACAGGAAGTGAGGATTTCTCAGAAGAAATAAGGACTTTTAAAAGCAAAATCGAAGGATGAAGTAAGTGAAGGAGGACTGCACTAAGGTAAAGGAAGCTATTTGGGAAAAAAAATTGTACCTTTACAACCCCTTTAACTGAAAAGTGATGGTTTGAATAACCCGTAATCATTGAGCATCCAAAACGATTGTCCAAAATGTTGTTATCCCTTCCTGATCTAGGTGTCCTGTACATAACCCCCCCCCCCCCGTGCCCCAACGCCAAGGAGGTGGAGGCAACAGTGGAGCTAAAACAATGGACTCGGGAGAGGGCATCTGCATTTTGATGCAGTCTCCCGGGCCTATGTTCCACTACAAATTTAAATTCCTGGAGCACCAGGAACCAACGTGTAATCCTGGCATTAGTCCCTTTACCTTGCCTCATCCATGTTAAAGGGGCATGGTCAGAAATCAGCCTAAACTTCCTCCCCAAGAGGTAAAATCAGAGGGATTACAGAGCCCACTTAATGGCCAGACATTCTCGTTCAACTATAGCGTAGTTTTTCTCCGCTGGTGTCAACTTCCTACTGAGGAAGGCTACTGGGTGCTCCTCACCATGAACAACCTGTGACAACACAGCTCCCAATCCTACATCGGAAGCATCAGTCTGGACAACGAACTTGTTTGAAAAATTGGGAGCTATCAGGACAGGGTGTGGGCACTGACTTGAGCTCCAAAAAAGCCTTTTCAGCATCTGCATTCCATTCCACCATGACCGATTTCCGACCCTTAGTCAGATCGGTCAATGGAGCCGCCAATGTGGCAAAGTTGGGTACGAATCTCCTGTAGTATCCCACCATGCCCAGGAATGCACGTACCTGCTTTTTTGTGAGGGGGCGGGGCCAATTCTGTATAGCCTCTACCTTGCTAACCTGAGGTTTCACCACCCCTCTACCCACAATATAGCCCTGGTATTTCACCTCCTCTATTCCCAAAGCACATTTTTCAGGGTTTATTGTAAACCTCTCCTTCCAAAGAGAGTCCAGTACTGCCTGGACTTTGGGCAAGTGTGATTCCCAGTCTCTGCTAAAAATGACTATGTCGTCCAAGTACACTGAGGCATACTCCCGGTGAGGTCGTAAAATCCTATCCATTGCTCGCTGGAAAGTGGCTGGAGCAGTTTGCAGCGCAAAAGGCATTAGTTTGTACTGAAAACTCCCCTCTGGGGTAGAAAAAGCAGTTTTCTCTCTAGCAGCCTTAGTCAACGGGATTTGCCAATACCCCTTGGTAAGGTCTAATGTTGTGATATACCTGGCTGGACATAGTCTCTCAATAAGCTCATCTACCCGGGGCATGGGGTAGGCATCAAACCGTGAAACCTCATTAAGTTTCCAGAAATCATTGCAGAATCGCAGAGTCCCGTTGGGCTTTGGTACCAACACAATCGGGCTCGACCACTCACTCTGCGATTATTCAATGATCTCCAGATCTAGCATCTTCTTCACTTCCTCTGAAACGGCCTTCCTTTGAGCCTCTGGGATGCGGTAGGGCCGGACAAAAACTTTGACTCCAGGTTCCGTGATAATATCATGTTCTATGACACTAGTTAGCCCTGGCAAGTCTGAAAACTTTTCTTTATTTCTCTGCAAGAACTCCTTTGCCTGCTGACTTTGGATTTTAGACAGGGTACTTGCTACTTGGACACTCTCCACCCCAACCTGAGGCTCAAGTCTTGCACTAGCCAGGGAGGTCACCGGTTCCCTGTCTGTCCAGGGCTTTAACAAGTTGACATCATATATCTGATACGGTTTCCTCTTGCCTGGCTGGTGGACTCTATAATTTACCTCTCCCACTTTTTCCACAACTTCAAAGGGACCTTGCCATCTGGCCAAGAATTTACTTTCCACAGTGGGAATTAGTACCGCTACTCGATCCCCCACTTGGAAGTGCCTTATTTTAGCAGCCCTGTTATAGACCCGTCGTTGAGCCTCCTGGGCTTTTTGCAAATGCTCTTTGACCAGTGGCATCACAGTTTGGATCCTTTCCTGCATTTGGGAGACATATTCAAGAACACTCTTATGCTGAACAGGTTCACTTTCCCATTCCTCTTTAATAAAGTCAAGTAGTCCGCGAGGTCTCCGACCATATACCAACTCAAGGGGGGGAAAACCCAGTGGAGGCCTGGGGCACTTATCTGATAGCAAACAGGAGAGCTGGTAACAGGCAGTCCCAGTCTTTCCCATCTCTTTGTACCACTCTCTTGAGCATAGACTTAAGGGTCTTATTAAAGCGTTCCACCAACCCGTCCGTTTGGGGATGGTAGACCAATGTGCGCAGCTGTTTAATCCGGAACAGCTTGCACACATCGGCCATAACTCTCGACATAAACGGGGTGCCCTGGTCTGTGAGTATTTCCTTGGGAAAACCAGTCCGTGTAAACGGGAATAATTCCCGGGCAATAGCCTTAGAGGAGGTATTCCGCAGGGGAAGCGCCTCAGGATATCGGGTGGCATAGTCAAGAATCACCAATATGTAGGAGTAACCTCGAGCCGACTTTACCAAGGGACCCACTATATCCATGGCTATCCTCTCGAACGGGACCTCAATTATGGGCAGAGGGACCAAAGAGCTCTGGAAGTGGGTCACCGGAGCGGTCAACTGACAGGTGGGACAAGAGGTACAGTATTTCTTTATCTCTGCCTTAAGACCTGGCCAGTAAAATCGGTCAGTAATCCGTGCCTCCGTCTTCTCAACTCCCAGGTGTCCCCCTAACAGGCCAGGTCCAGAACCTTTCGTCTATATTGTTGGGGTACCAACAATTATTCTACCACATTTTCTCTCACCTTGGTAACCCGATACAATAACTCATTATATATTGCGAAGTGTGGCCACCGCTCATTCGCACCTGGCTCTTGGGGAACCCCATTTACTACTACAACTTGTTCCCATGCACGGGCCAAAGTGGGGTCCTGAATCTGAGCGGTACCTAACGCCCCCTGGGGAACACCCAAATCTGGCAAGGCAGGGGTAGAGGCCACTTCCTCGTCCTCTTCCCCCAGCATTACCTGAAGTGGGGAAGGTTCTCCCCCTTCAGTGTTTTGGTAGGTCTGTGGACCACATATCTTGACATTCTCAACAGT
Organism: Rana muscosa; assembly: GCA_029206835.1. Lineage (NCBI taxonomy): Eukaryota > Metazoa > Chordata > Amphibia > Anura > Ranidae > Rana > Rana muscosa. The sequence goes on from CM055118.1 coordinate 998,713,024, forward strand.
ATCAGCTCTACTTTCATCACCATTAACCCAACCATTAGCATTTTCATCATTTGGATCCACATTAAGAACACTAGGCAGTTCAGGGTTATTCCTCTCAGCAGCAGGAACAGGGAGGCTAGTTTCTCCCCAATCTCTGAACTGTTCTCCTTGTTCCCACAGTTTTGTAAACAACGGACAGTCTCCTATTATAACATCATGTACCCAGTTCTTTACCACCCCCACCTCTTAAGTACCAGTGCCACATGCTGAGGAGATGGACATTGAGATGAGAGGGTACTCTCTAGTGTCCCAGTGAATGCACACCACTAGGGATGAGCCGAACACCCCCCGGTTCGGTTCGCACCAGAACCTTCGAATGGACCGAAAGTTCGCACGAACGTAAGAACCCTATTAAATACAATGAACGCGAACGTTCGAAATCTAAAGTGCTAATTATAACGACTAATATGCATGTTATTGTCCTAAAAAGGGTTTGGGGACCCGGGTTCTGCCCCAGGGGACATGTATCAATGCAAAACGAAGTTTTAAAAACGGCCGTTTTTCGGGAGCAGTCATTTTAATGATGCATAAAGTGAACAAAAAAAAGTAAAATATTCCTTTAAATATCGTACCTGAGGGGGTGTCTAAAGTATGCCTGTGAAGTGGCATGTGTTTCCCGTGTTTAGAACTGTCCCTGCACAAAATGACATTTGTAAAGGAAAAAAAGCCATTTAAAACTGCTTGCGGCTTTAATGTAATGTCTGGTCCCGGTAATATGGATAAAAATCTTTGAGAAAAATGGCATACCCCATCACCCCCCCCCCCCAGCCCATTACCAGCCCCTTTGGGTCTTGAATGGATATTAAGGGGAACCCCGCACCCAAAATAAAAAAAGGCCCTATATACTCTGAACAGCAGTATACAGGCGGTGCAAACAAGACAGGGAGTGTAGGTTTGTTCTTAAGTAGAATCTGTTTGTAATTTTGAATAGGTACATTGTTTAAGTGTAGCTCCAGCCAAAAAATCAATTTTTAAGCTTTTTGGAAAACATAGGGAAGCGTTATCACCCCTGTAACATTTGTTTTGCTGTCCGTGCACCTGTTCAGAACATTTCACCTCACTTTCCGTCCCAATGACAAATGTTTTTGAAAAGTGGGGTTTTTATTGAAACAAGGATTGCTGATAAAGCATCAGTAGAGAGGAGACACCTTTTTCCCATATTAACTCTCAAGCCTCGTACACACGACCGAGTTTCTCGTCGTAAAAAACACGTCGTTTTTTTCGACGAGATTCTTGTTAAGCTTGTCGATTTTCTCGTCAAGCTTTCCATGCGTACACACTGACATTTCCCAATTTCCTCGTTGTTCTCCGCGGTCACGTCCAGCACGTACGACGGCACTATAAAGGGGAAGATCTTTTTTCTTGGCGCCACCCCTTGGGCTGCTTTTGCTGATCTCGTGTTACCGCGTGTGAAGTAAAAGTTTGGGAAGAGACGATTCGCGCTTTTCAGTCTTCGTACTTTTCAGATCGTTTTCTGCGGTTCAGTTTGTGCTTGTGGGTTCGTATCTTGACTTTCAGGGCATCTAGGCAGGTCGTATCTGTTTTACAGTGCGTTCTTGCCTGTTCGTTTCTGTTTTTCAGTTCGTTATTCATAGGCCTTGCTGTTCTAAAGTGCGTTCTGTTCTGTACGTTCTGATAAGACGACCGTTTCCTAGCCATGTCGCCTGGACGTTCTCATCGTCGAGTTCGTGCTGTGCGTGCGCTTGGTGTTGGTCTGCTTGTTTTGGACCAAGACCAGTCCATGAATGGTGTGAGGAGGAGTTCATGGACCAAGAATTGGTTGCTCCAGCGGGACCAATTCTGCCACATGCCTCTGCTGCGGGAGATCGTCGAGAATAATCCTGAGGACTACAGGAATTTTCTGCGGATGTCTGACCCCGTTTTTCAGGAACTGTTGGCTTTGGTGTCCCCCTATATTACCAGGAAGGACACCGTTATGCGGGAAGCCATCAGTGCTGAGCAGAGGCTCATCGCCACCTTACGGTACCTGGCGACAGGGAGAAGTCTTCAGGACTTGAAGTTCACGACAGGCATCTCCCCCCAGGCTCTGGGCCTCATAATCCCAGACACCTGTTCTGCCATTATACAAGTCCTGCAGGAGGACTATATTAGGGTAAGTTTTCTCCATTAACATCACATTTTATGTATTTCATGTATGCTAATGTATTGTATTTCTTTCATCCTTCCCTAATTACCATGATTGTAATATGCTGAGAATGTCCCCTTTGTCCTCATGTATGCCTGAAGCTTTAGATTGCCCCTTTTTTCTCCTCCATGCATATTTCCCTTCACTAACCTTTCCAGCAGGGGCACCTGTTGCTCCAAATGTTTGGGGGTTCAAACCCCAATTTAGGAAATAAACTTCCTCCTTTTTTGCTCTGGTTCCTATTAAACGCCCCCATTTGTTCCCTCCAATGCAGCCATTTTGTCCCCTCCAATGCAGCCATTTTGTCCCCTCCAATGCAGCCATTTTGTTCCCTCTAATGCAGCCATTTTGTCCCCTCCAATGCAGCCAGTTCCCCCCCAGCCCTGCACTTACCTTCTTGTGGTCAGCGCCATCCTTCTTCTGTCCTTGATGTCTTCTCCTTCCCTTGATGTTGCATCAGCCAATCATGTTACCATTAAACAGACTTGGTGAACATGATTGGCAGAGCAGCCTGTCAGTGTTTACCCAAGGAATGCCCCCCCCCCCTGCGTCCCCTATTTAACTTTTCTGCAGCCAATTACATCCCTCAGGCTGTAATGTGCAAGACAATTTTCCTTACTGTTTCTGCTATGCAATTTTAAGCCCATAAATGCTGCAGTTCTTCATATGTCGGTCGCTTAACAGGGGGCCATCCACCTGAATAGTGGGCGACATAGACAATACATAGGTTAATGCAAGGCATAAACCTATGTATTGTTCTGAGTGACGGGCACAGGAGAGAGGGGGCAGTGCTCCAGCGCCCACTCTGGACGCACCGCCACTGCAATGCTATCCTGTGGCCAAACACATCTCCCCCCCCCTCCCCATTATAATTTATTAATGGACCATCATAGGGGGTGATGAATATGATACATGAGCCTTCCATTATACTTATTTAAAACACCTTAATAAACGTAGACTTTGCTTGATGTTGGCCTCTAATGTATTTTCTTAGAATATACTTGTAATGTTTGATTTGTGTATTCTAATATTTTTTCATCTTGTTTGACTCCACAGCTTCCTTCCACGCCACAGGAATGGCAGACTGTGGCATCGGAGTTTGCCACGCGGTGGGACTTCCCCAACTGCGGTGGTGCCATAGACGGGAAGCACGTCCGCATCGTGTCGCCACCCCGTTCTGGGTCCTACTACTTCAATTACAAGGGGTTTCATAGCATTGTGCTGATGGCGGTGGTGTCAGCACAGTATGAATTCCTCTATGTTGATGTAGGGAAGAATGGCCGGATGTCCGATGGGGGATCCTTCATCCAGACGGAGTTTGCCCTCCGTCTCCAGAGTGACGACCTTGCATTGCCACCGGATGCAGGGAATATTGAAGGACTCCCCTTTGTTTTTTTGGCTGATGAAGCCTTCGGGCTCGGACCACATCTTATGAGGCCATTTCCTCAGAGGACCCTGACCCCAGAGAAGAGGGTGTTCAATTACTGGCTGGCCAGGGGCCGAAGAGTCATTGAAAATGCCTTCGGCATAATGGCCAGCCGGTTCCGCCTTTTTAGGACTCCCATCTACTTGGCGGACTACAAAATAAACTATGTAGTGTTATGCTGCTGTGTGCTACACAATTTTCTTTGCCGCAAATCGAATTCATATATGGCCTCAGTTTTGCCTGAGGCTGGACTTTCCCCTGATAATCCCCTGCCGGGCCTGGAATCTGCCCATGCTGGATTGCCCCCCCCAAAATGCCCGTGAGGTTCGGGACAAATACATGGACTATTTCACGGGTAGGGGGGCAATTCCTATGCCAGGCTATGTCTAAAGATTGTTGTCTAACGATACAAATAAAAATCTTGTTTAAACTTCTAACTTTTCTTGGTTTCCTGTCTCCTAGTTTGTCTTAGTGCATTTGTAGTGCCAAGTGTATTTTCCTTTAGTAAATACCAACCATTTCACTATGTAATCTTAAAAAATGTACCAAATAAGGTTAGAGCATATTAGAAAAAGAAGCTACACGTTGTTTGTGTTCAAATCTTTTACTATGTGCAAATTCACACACTTTTTTTTTTTATTTTTACATTTTTTGTTTGCCTGGCCACAAACCGGCAATTGTTTTCTTAGGAAAATACAAAAACAACAGTTGCATTCCAAAAATTACAAAATTGGATACCTCGGAGCAATCTGAGACATTCACTTACACAAACTATATGTCTCTATGTGCCCGTCCTAATATGGGGTCCTGCCACCCCTTGCCCAGCCAAAAATTGAATATGCACACAATTGGGATTATTTTCCTATAGGGATTTTAGACTCCTGATCCCTATTGTCAACATGTGCTATCTGCCATCAGGGGTGATCAATGGACGTGTTTTGGGGGTGCAACCCCTTCCTCAGTTCACCTACTTTAGATACGAGGAAGGGGTTGCACCCCCAAAAGACGTACATGGATATCCCCTGATGGCAGATAGCACATGTTGACACACTGTGTGCAGATTCAATTTTTGGCTGGTTTGATTGTCAAAAAGTTTTTTAAAAGTTGAAGAACAAACATGAGAAAAAAGGGGGTTGGGATGCCTTATTGAATTCTCCCCAAAACATCGAGAATGTCTTTAAATGTTTGATCCATCACATGTATTCTTTCTTTAATTTTGTCCAGTTCCGTGCTACATTCCATCACTTGCTGGATGAGGCGGAGGGCACTGTCAGCAGAGAAACCTGTACTATCCTTCACCCCAACATTCACATCCCCTAAAAACAAAATAAAAAGGTATTATAACTCTGCAGGATTACCTCTCTTACCTGAAGCTGTGGTGACAGATACTGACCTGTTGTGGTGACCAGTTCCACAACGTCATGCACCTCTCCTTCCTGCACTTCTCCTTCCTCCACCTCAACTTCCTCTACATCCTTCGTTTGTGGGTCTTTGGGAGTTTGGGGTTGTTGTGAAGCTGTGGGGTTCTTGTGCTCCCTGGAGTGTCCTCCTCCCAGTCTTCTCTCCCCTATGAGAATCAAACAAAAGGTAGAGTTATCACACAGAAATTCTCTATGTTAAACAAAAAAACAGGCTAAATTGCTTGGAAGTGGGGTACAAGTGTGTGTTTGGGCGGAAGTTAAAGATGAATGCATTATTTCTGACCAAGAATATGCTTAGTATTCACCTTTGTCTGTCATTTTTTAGACATGTAGGCAACACAAAAATTCTCTGAAGCACCTGTGTGGGACACCCAAAAAAGGCGGGTCTGGTGGCCCACACTATAGTGCTCAAAAGTACAGATGTGGAAGCAGCTGCTGAGTGTCCTCTCCTTTACACTGACAAAAGTTTGCATTTCATTCTCTTTACAAACACATCATCTAGCCTAAAACTTTGTGGCCCAAATTTGCGAAAAAATGGCAGATGTCTAATTACTTTTGTGGCTGTAAAATAATCCAAAACAGCGGATAGTGGCCGAACGAAGTGTCTGTAACGTAACGAACGATTACTGTGCCCAACCAAGTTCAAAATATAACATTTTGGAAGGGAGTCCAATAAGAAAAACAAAAAAAAACAACAGCAACATGTCAGTTTAGAAAAGGATTAATAGCATAAAAGTGTACATTTTACTTACTTTTAGCGAGCATTCTCTTAATGCTCCTTAACTGCTCTGGCTCCCTCAGTTTGAGGTCTGACCACCTCTTTCTGAGCTGCTCATTTGAGCGTTTCACCCTGAAATTCGTCTTCAGACTCTTCACGACTTTAGTGAGGATTTTGGCCTTCCTTCTATTTGGTTTGCTATACGGCCCATGCTTTGCGTCATAATCAGACTTGAGCAAGATGTCCACCATCTCCGCCATCTCCGCAAAAGACATATTCGATGCCTTGAATCTCCTCCTTGATCGTGACGTTTCCTCGGTCTCCGGGCTTGTCTCCTCCTCGTTAGTTGCAGAATTATCAGACACCTGCTGTAACTCCGCCATATCTGTCTGCGCGCCGAAAGAGAAGGGGCGGGGAAAAGATGTTAGTTAGAACGTCATGGGCGGGCGACGTGTGCGGAGCGACGTGTTCGAATTTTGACGCATGCGTGGTGTGTATATAGCAAACACACATGTGACTATAGTACGTTCGGTGTGCGGAGAGAGGAGTTCAAGTGACGGACGTGCGAACGAAGGTATGTGATTTTGTGACTTGTACAAATTGTTGGCCTATACTGTTTTGAGAATGCTGTAGGATATATATGGTGACTACGATGTTAAGGAGGTTAGACTGTTTGCCTCACATTAATTATATATTATTTCTTAAACTTGCAGATACAATATGAATGTCTTTATTAGCGACAAAGAGTTCCTGGCGGAATTTATTGACCGGGTAAGGGAGCTGCCTGCTCTGTGGGAGACGAAAAACCCCATCCATAAAAAAAGAGGGGTGAGAAAAGCAGCGCTGGAGAAGCTGCTCCCATTTGTGCAGACCAAGGTGCCCACAGCCACAGCAAAACAGGTGGACACTAAAATTGGGAGCTTGAGAGGCACCTACAGGACTGAACGCTCTAAGGTCCTGGCTTCTCAGAGGTCAGGAGCAGCAGCAGATGATGTGTATGTCCCGAATTTGTGGTACTACAGCAGGATGTCCTTCCTGGATGACCACATTGAGGCAAGGCCATCACTCTCCACTCTTCCCCCCAGACTTCCCTGCAGCCAACCTGAGCCTTCTCTGGAGCAAGAGGAGGCAGCCATCCTGGATGATCCTGATTTGGCCATCTGGAGCCAGGTATAGTATTAAATGAAAATGTATTGGGCCAAAATTAATGTTTGACAAATATGTCAAGATGAGAAACATACAATATTTTGGGTTCCACAAGTGAAATCAAGATCTCGAGACATTAGTCTGCACTTAATTGGGTGCTAAATAGTCAATCTGATGTAGGTGTAAATTATAAAAAATGATTTCAGGATTTACATTCTAATTGCTTCAATCATGTTTATAAAGTTTGATGCAAAGATTAAAACAACATATTAAACTATGTCCCTTTTTCATACACAGGATGAAATCAGCCAGGAGGAGGGTCTGGAAACTGTCAGGCAGGAGGAGGAAGGGCCCAGTGGCAGCCAGGAGGTGGCAGGGCCCAGTGGCAGCCAGGAGGTGGCAGGGCCCAGTGGCAGCCAGGAGGTGGCAGGGCAAAGGAGAAGCACCAGATCCCAGGTGCCTCCCATCCGGCTTCCCAAAAGAGGCAGGAGGGACAGGACCACCAGTGAGGCAGCAATGGCCCTTATTAAAGAGGCCCATGCCACCCTCAAAGAGCCCACATCCCCTGAAGAGGCCATTGCCGGCCTAGTGGAGGCAAAGTTCAAGGTGATGAGCATGGAGCAATGCCTCCTATGCGAGCCCCTGCTCATCACCTTGTGTCACGTACCTGATGGAAGAGTCTGATTATGCAGAGGGAGGCCTCCCTTACACCTCTCACTCGCGGCCCCTGGTAGTGAAGACAGGGGGCGCAGGAGTGTAGAGTCGCACGAGAGCCTGGTAAAAGTCGCTGGTGGTGCGCTGGACCGGAACTGGGACGGAGACTGGAATAGATCCGGAAACAACTGACAGCCTAACAACTGGAGCTCAGGCGGGTGCGGTCAGATGGGCTGGAAGCGTGGGTACACCAGTCCCAAGCAGGTAGGTACTGGAGCGGGATCAGGTATGAGCAGGTTCAGGCAGCTGGCAGGTCTCAGGTTCAGGTAAGTACTGGAGCAGGATCAGGTATGAGCAGGTTCAGGCAGCTGGCAGGTCTCAGGTACAGGTAAGTACTGGAGCAGGATCAGGTATGAGCGGGTTTAGGCAGCTGGCAGGTCTCAGGTACAGGCAGGTTCGGCAACGGGCAGGCAACAAGGTAGCAAAAGGAACAGGCAGGAACGTAGTCAACACAGGCCGGGGGTCAGGTACAGGCAGATCAGCAAGAATGGTCAAACAAGCCAGGAAGGGTCAGCTGGAGCAGGATTCAGGTAAGCAGGGGTCAGAGGTCTCAGGTAACACTGTAGACCGAACAGCACAGAGCCCAGCCATCAGCCCCTTCAAATAACCCCATCTGGCGCCATGAGCCGCCGCTGCGCGCTCCCGCGCGTGCCCGCGCGCGCACCGCTATCGCGCGTGCCCGCGCGCTCACCGATATCGCGCATGCGCACATCACCGTGCGCCGATGCGCCACTACCGCGCATGCGCGAAGATGCGCCGATATCGTCAATGACATTTCTGGTTTGCCCTTCCTGACATTGCCCCCTTCCAATGGGCAGCCTCCGGATGCCCAACCGGGCGAGCTTCAAAGGATGGGATCTCTTGAATGCCTGGATAAGTCTTTCAGCATGGACATCGTCCTCGGGTTCCCACGAATTCTCCTCTGGGCCATAACCTTTCCATTTGACGAGATACTGGATCTGATTTCTCTTTTCCTACAGTCCAGGATTGCTTCGACTTCGAATTCCTCTGTTCCGTTAACTAATATTGGTTCGGGTGGGCCTGTATCCCGGTCAGGGAATGGATCAGGGGTTACAGGTTTTAGTAAAGCCACATGAAAGACAGGATGTATTTTGAAGGAGTCTGGCAGTTCCAGCTCGTAAGACACGTCGTTGATCCTTCTTTTTATCGGGAAGGGTCCCATAAATTTAGGGCCCAACTTCTTAGAGGGGCACATTAGTTTTAGATTTGTAGTGGATAGCCAAACCCGATCACCAGGTTCCAGTATTAATTCTCCCCGCCTCTTCTTATCAAAGACCTGTTTGTTATATTCCTGAGCTTTAGTCATAGTTGTCTGTAGAAGTTTGTTGTTGGTGTCAAAGAAATTTATGGTTTCAAGAACGGCAGGTACAGAACTCTCCGGGAAGGTACTGGTCAGAAATGATGGGTTGAACCCGTAATTGGCAAAGAATGGAGACTGTTTTGTGGTAGAGTGGATGGAATTGTTATAAGCGAATTCCGCTAACGGAAGTAGTGCGGCCCAATCATCTTGTGAGTATGAGGAGAAGCACCGCAAGTATTGTTCCAGAGTTTGATTGGTTCTTTCCGTTTGCCCATTCGTTTGGGGGTGGTATGCGGAAGAAAATGATAACTCGATTCCCAAGGTTTCACATAAAGACCTCCAAAACCTTGAGGTGAATTGTACCCCCCGGTCTGACACAATGTTTGCTGGAACTCCGTGAAGCCTAACAACTTCTTTCACAAAGATTTGGGCTGTTTCCGGGGCCGATGGTGTGCCTTTCATGGGTAGGAAGTGGGCCATTTTGGATAATCGGTCTACCACCACAAAGATGGTGGAGAACCCGTCAGATGGAGGAAGTTCCACGATAAAATCGATCGAGATATTCTTCCAGGGTCTCTTCGGGACTGATAGCGGCTTCAACAAGCCCCATGCCTTGGTTTTGCTGTTCTTATTTCGTGTGCAAGTGGTACAGGACTCTACATAGCCCTTGCAGTCTTTTTCCACTTGAGGCCACCAGAATGTGCGTTGCACAAGTTCAGCAGTTTTACGGATACCGAAGTGTCCGGCTAATTTGTGGTCGTGACATAATCCCAAAACAGAGACACGTAGGTTTTCTGGTATAAATATTTTGTCCTTGTGCCAAAGTAGATCATCTCTGGCCTGCAACGTTATTCCCAGAGATGAAGGGGCATTTACAGAAGCCTGTTTAATTTGAGAGAGCAGGTCTCCCTGAAGTAGCAGGAAGTTCTCAGAGGACAGGATAGTGTCGTGCGGTGCGGATTCCCTGGTAACACAGAACATCCGAGAGAGTGCATCAGGTTTGGTGTTTTTAGATCCTGGCCTGTACGTGAGATGAAAAGAGAACCTGGAAAAGAAGAGTGCCCATCTAGCCTGACGTGGTTTGAGTCTCTTGGCAGTCCTCAGATACTCCAGGTTCTTATGATCCGTATAGATTAGGATCGGGTGCGCTGCTCCTTCTAAAAGGTACCTCCACTCTTCCAATGCATTTTTAATGGCCAGAAGTTCTCTATCTCCGACATCATAATTCCTTTCAGAGTTAGACAGTTTGCGGGAGAAAAAGGCGACTGGGTGTAACAAAGCCTTGGGTCCCCGCCTTTGGGATAGTACTGCTCCGACTGCCGTTTCTGACGCGTCTACTTCCAATACATAGGGCAATGTTGGGTCAGGGTGCTTCAGAACCGGTGCGGAAGTAAATAGTTTCTTAAGAGACTCAAAAGCATTTTGAGCTTCAGGAGACCACTGGAAACGGATGCCTTGTTTGGTCAGTTGTGTGATTGGTGATATGATGGCTGAAAATCCCCTGATGAATTTTCGGTAAAAGTTCGAGAACCCGACAAAGCGTTGGATGCCCTTTTTGTCCACTGGGGCTGGCCAGTCTAAGATGGCAGTGACCTTTTGTGGGTCCATCTTGACACCTTCGGTGGAGAGGATTAGTCCCAAAAAAGTAATGCTTTGTCGCTCGAACTCGCACTTCTCCGGCTTGGCGTATAGCCTGTGCTGTCGCAGTCTGCTCAATACATTTTTAACATGTCTGTGGTGGTCATCAAGGGAAGCAGAGAAAATTAAGATGTCGTCCAGATATGCTACAACGAACAGGTCTAGGAAATCGCGGAAGATATCGTTGATAAAGTGCTGGAATGTTGCTGGGGCATTGCATAGGCTGAACGGCATCACCAGATATTCAAAATGTCCGAATCGGGAGCGAAAAGCCGTCTTCCACTCGTCTCCCTCCCGTATCCGTACCAGATTATTTGCCCCTCGGAGATCCAGTTTTGTAAATATGGTTGCTGCTCCCAACCTCTGGAACAATTCGGGTACCAAGGGCAGGGGATAACGGTTCTTGACCGTAACCTTATTGAGTTCACGATAATCTATACATGGGCGAAGGGAACGATCCTTCTTCTCCACAAAGAAGATACCCGCTCCTGCTGGAGAAGTGGAGGGGCGGATGAAGCCCTTCTTTAGATTATCGTCTATATAATCTTTCAGGGCGACAAGCTCCAATTCTGACAGAGGAAAAATCCTTCCAAAAGGGACCTCAACACCCGGGATGAGATCAATCGGGCAGTCATATGGCCGATGTGGAGGGAGAGTTTCAGCTCCTTTCTTGCTAAAGACATCTAAAAAGTCATGGTATGCAACTGGTACAGATAAGCGTGTTTCAACATCAGAGTCCAAGCATAACAAGGATGGCGGATCAGAAGAGAATTTCCGCAAGCAGTGTTGGAGGCAGTAGGAAGAGTGAAACTTAACCTCCCCTCCGACCCAGTTGATAAGAGGGTTATGTGCTTGGAGCCATGGCATGCCAAGGATTATGGGGAACAGCGGGGATGCGATGGCATCCAGGCGTAACAATTCCTTGTGACTATCGGCAATAATGACAGGCAAGGGTATAGTCTGTTGAGTCACTAGTCCGGATTTGATAGCAGACCCGTCGGCCAGATGTACTGAAAGTCCCTGGGCCCTAGGTTGCAAAGGGATTTGATGTTTAGCAATAAAAGACAAGTCCATAAAGCAGCTACAGGCACCGGAGTCTATTATAGCGGAGACAGGAATACTTCTTCCCGGAAGCTGTAATACAATGGGGAGAGCCAGGTGGGTTGGCAGGATGGGCGTGCTGGCGGAGAAGATAATTCGACCCTTGCGGGTCTTGGCTGGACATGACCTCACGTAATGCCCAGGTCTCCCACAATACAGGCAGAGGTTTTCGTGTTGTCGGCGTTGACGTTCCTCAGGGGAAAGTGAGGGACGGGGCACTCCGGGTTGCCTGGGTTCAGGGACATCAGATGTGGGTGCAGCAGTGGTAGAAGATGTCAGGCTGCTGATGTTAGAGGCTCGGGCTAATTTCCAGGCTGGACAGGACGACCTCACAAGTCTCTCTGACTTCTGTCCTCGTAATCGGTGATCACCGGTGAATCTTTCAGGCGCAGGAACCCCGGTTTCTGGAGGTAACATTGCTATTGCTGAAGTAGCTCTTTGCGGGGCCGAGGTAGGTGAGGAAAGAGCCTGGTTGCTTCCTTCCAGTCGGATATACGCATCTTGTGCGATTTCAACAGTCTGGGTGAGGTCTTTGAGGTGTAAGCGGAAACCCTCCATGGGAGAGGCTCCCTGCACAGACTCTGACTTGGCTGTTCGGTACTGTCACGTACCTGATGGAAGAGTCTGATTATGCAGAGGGAGGCCTCCCTTACACCTCTCACTCGCGGCCCCTGGTAGTGAAGACAGGGGGCGCAGGAGTGTAGAGTCGCACGAGAGCCTGGTAAAAGTCGCTGGTGGTGCGCTGGACCGGAACTGGGACGGAGACTGGAATAGATCCGGAAACAACTGACAGCCTAACAACTGGAGCTCAGGCGGGTGCGGTCAGATGGGCTGGAAGCGTGGGTACACCAGTCCCAAGCAGGTAGGTACTGGAGCGGGATCAGGTATGAGCAGGTTCAGGCAGCTGGCAGGTCTCAGGTTCAGGTAAGTACTGGAGCAGGATCAGGTATGAGCAGGTTCAGGCAGCTGGCAGGTCTCAGGTACAGGTAAGTACTGGAGCAGGATCAGATATGAGCGGGTTTAGGCAGCTGGCAGGTCTCAGGTACAGGCAGGTTCGGCAACGGGCAGGCAACAAGGTAGCAGAAGGAACAGGCAGGAACGTAGTCAACACAGGCCGGGGGTCAGGTACAGGCAGATCAGCAAGAATGGTCAAACAAGCCAGGAAGGGTCAGCTGGAGCAGGATTCAGGTAAGCAGGGGTCAGAGGTCTCAGGTAACGCTGTAGACCGAACAGCACAGAGCCCAGCCATCAGCCCCTTCAAATAACCCCATCTGGCGCCATGAGCCGCCGCTGCGCGCTCCCGCGCGTGCCCGCGCGCGCACCGCTATCGCGCATGCGCACATCAGCGTGCGCCGATGCGCCACTACCGCGCATGCGCGAAGATGCGCCGATATCGTCAGTGACATTTCTGGTTTGCCCTTCCTGACACCTTGCTAAACAAGGGGGTGATGGAAAAAATTACCCCCAATACCGCCATTTGTGAGGTGGCACAACTGTCCCAACCTCAACCTCCTCCTCCACCTCCACCTTCTTCTTCCGCCCCACCCCCTTCTCCTCCACCTCCACCTCCACCTTGTTCTTCCACCCCACCCCCTTCTCCTCCACCTCCACCTTCTTCTTCCGCCCCACCCCCTTCTCCTCCACCTCCACCTTGTTCTTCCGCCCCACCCCCTTCTCCTCCACCTCCACCTTGTTCTTCCGCCCCACCCCCTTCTCCTCCACCTCCACCTTCTTCTTCCGCCCCACCCCCTTCTCCTCCACCTCCACCTTGTTCTTCTGCGCCACCCCCTTCTCCTCCACCTCCTCCCCCTCCTGACAGGAGTACCCCTCCAGTGGGCCAGCCTCCAGCCAAACGAAGAAGGAAGGCTGCAGGGAAGGCTTCAGGAAAGGTTGCAGGGAAGGTTGCCAGGAAGACGAGGAAGTGATGGCCTTGCTTCATTGTGGTCGGACAGAAGGCAGCCTGTTGTAGTACCACACACTTGGGACATATATATCACCTGCTGCTGTTCCTGACCTCTGGGAGGCCAGCATCAGATTGTGTTCAGAACTGTTGGCCTTCTCAAGCTCCCAATTTTAGTGTCCACACAGGGTTGCTGTGTGCTCTGGGGTCCCTGGGATGCACAAATGGCAGCAGCTTCTCCAGCGCTGCCTTCTCTTTATTTTAGTTCAAACATGAATAAATGTTATTTTTCTTTAAGTTCATACTTGACTATGTGTATTTGTAAAAATGTAAAATCTAGCTTTGGAGTAAGCAGATACATTTGACTGACAAAAAAAGGGACAGATAACAACCCCCCAAAAAAATAACTAAATCGTGTTTCCCAAAAAAGTGTGTAAAATTTAAATCATATATATTAAAAGATTCAATGGGAGATCACTACCAAAACATAGCGAAATTACAATTAACATCAGTTAGAAAAATAACTAATTTTTAAATATTCCTAAAAACTTGCACGATATAATACACATAAATCTTCTTAAGAGCAGCATGAAAAAGGTTAAAAAAAGATAGTCATAACTCTGTGTGAATATCAGCAGCAAAAGAAGTTCATTCGTTTGGATTAATGTCACATTCTAACGAAGATTTCAATGCACAACATTTAAACGATGCAAAAATTTGGAGCGTGACGAATGTGCTATCTCCATTACGAAGGCTTGTTTTACCAGAAGATGCGCTCCCGTCTCATAGTTGCTTGTGAGCATGCACACTTTTGGAAGCGTCGTAAAAGCATACACACGAACCATTTTCTCGTCACAAAACAAGCCGACGAGAAACACGACGAGGAAATCTGGAATCCTGACGAGAAAATAGAGAGCAGGTTCTCTATTTTCTCGTCGAGATTCACGGCAATTTTCTCGTCGTAAAACCATACACACGAACGGTTTTCTCGAGAAAAAAGCTCTCGCGGCACTTTTCTTGCCGGTTTTGGATGAGAAAATCGGTCGTGTGCACGAGGCTTTACAGGAGAGAATTTCCCTTCCTAGGGGTAGATTTCCTCTCACTTCCTGTTGTCTCCTTCCGTTTGCAAGTAGGAGTCGTTTGTAAGTTGGATGTTTGAAAGTAGGGGCCTGCCGTATATTCTCTGCTGAAATTTGCCCCTTAGATGTTGGTGTTGCCACAACACTGTGAGCCCTCACAGTTACTCTTGGTGGGCGCTGGAACGCCCTGCTGTGAACTATTATATCAGGAATTGTAATTACATGCCATTGTTGAACAGTGGTAGGAAAAATTGGGCCTTTGGTGGTGGTGGTGTTACCGCAATACTGTAAGCCCTCACAGTTACTCTTGGTGGGCGCAGGAATGGGCCCTGCTGTGAATTATTAGATCAAGAACTGTAATTACATGCCCCTGTTGAACAGGGGCTGAAAAATTGGGCCTTAGGCACTGGTGCCACGACACTGCAACCTCTCCCAGATACTCTAGTTGGAGTGCAGGAATGAGCCCTGCTGAACAGCATTGCATAAAAAAATTGTAATTACATGCCCCTGTTAAACAGGGGCTGAAAAATTGGGCCTTAGCCACTGGTGGCGGCACCCAGAAACAAAAATATTCTTCCAAGCTATCATCATGAATCAGATCATTGAGGAGGAGGAGGCTAGTCAGTCAACATAACAGGACAGTCACTCAGCATCAGCATACGCAGTCTTGAAGGGATGTGACATTTCAAAATAAATTATTCTGTTATATCAGCTTCAGGTGCTTGGTAGCTGGTGGTGATCCAAGACTGGTTCATCTTTATGAAGGTCAGTCGATTAACCGAGTCGGTGGACAGGCGCACCCTATGCTCAATTGCATACTGTGCAAGCTCTGGCCAGTGATCCATCCTCAAGACCCAGTAAGCCAGAGGATTTTCGGTGGGAAAGGTGTCCAAGTCTGACCTTGCCCCTAGGTATTCCTGCACCATGTATATCAGACACTGGCAATGGTTTCTGGAACCGATCATACCTTGGGGCTGCGGACTAAAAAATTGTCTGAACGCATCGGTCAGACGGCCACCTTCTCCACCATTCCTTCTGCTACTGACCGAAGCCTCAGCAACTCGTTGTCCAAGACCAGGAGTTTGTAACCTCCCAGTCTCTGGGAACGCGTTGTACAGACCTTTCTGCAAGGCCTCCCGGAGTTGTCTCATCCTCTGCTCCCTCTGCGACGGCAAGATAAGGTCCGCAACCTTACCCTTGTACCGTGGATCAAGGAGAGTGGCCAGCCAGTAATGGTCCCTCTCCTTGATCCGAAGAATACGAGGATCCTTCCGCAGACTTCACAGGATCAGGGAGGCCATGCAGCGTAGGTTAGCTGAGGCTTTCGGTCCGGAGTCCTCTGGGTCACTAAGGATGACATGATCCGCAGCCACCTCCTCCCAGCCACGTACAAGTCCATGGGTTTGTTGGGACTGTAAATCATGCCTAAAAGACTGCTGCTGTTGATGCTGAGTGCCATGATCCACCTCCATGCTGACACAATCATCCTCCTCCTCCTCGTCCTCTTCCTGTGTGATGGGTGGGACACAAGGAACACTGTCTGGGTAAAGGGGGCCTTGAGAGGCAAGGAAGTCCTCCTCTTCCTGCCTCTGTTCTGCCTCAAGTGCCCTGTCCATTATTCCATGCAGCGTATGCTCCAACAGGTGGACAAGAGGTACAGTGTCACTGATGCATGCACTGTCACTGCTCACCATCCTCGTGGCCTCCTCAAATGGTGCCAGGACAGTGCATGCATCCCTGATCATGCCCCACTGGCGTGGTGAAAAAAAACGAGCTCCCCTGACCCTGTCCTGGTGCCGTAGTCGCACAGGTACTCATTGATGGCCCTCTGCTGCGTGTGCAGCCGCTGCAGCATGGCCAACGTTGAGTTCAACCTGGTGGGCATGTCACATATAAGGCGGTTCTTAGGCAGGTTCAACTCCTTTTGCAGCTCAGCCAGCCAAAAACTGGCATTATATGATCTGCGGAAATGCACACAGACTTTCCTGGCCTGCCTCAGGACATCCTGTAAGCCCGGGTACCTGCCCAAGAACCGCTGCACCACCAGGTTAAGGACATGAGCCACACAGGGCACATGGGTCAGTTGTCCCTGTCAGAGGGTGGAGAGGAGGTTGGTGCCATTGTCGCAAACCACCATTCCTGGCTTAAGCTGGCGTGGCGTCAACCAGCTCTCTCGGCCTGCCCCTGCAGAGCTGACAGAACCTCTGCCCCAGTGTGGCTCCTGTCCCCCAAACACACCAGCGCAAGCACGGCATGGCATCTTTTTGCCTGCGTACTTGCGTAGCCCCTTGAACGCCTACGGAGCACAGCTGGTTCCGAGGACAAAGCACAGGAAGAGGCCATGGAGGAAGAAGAAGAGGAGGGGGTGGAGGAGAGAGGTGTGTCACAACCAGTAGTAGCATTTTGAAGGCGTGGCGACAGATCAACCTCCAACACTACTGCACCTTGTCCTGCATCCTTCCCAGCTGCCAAAAGAGTGACCCAATGGGCCGTGAAAGAAAGGTAACGTCCCTGTCCATGCCTGCTGGACCATGAGTCAGCGGTAATATGCACCTTACCACTGACCGCCCTGTCCAGCGAGGCATGGACATTGCCTTCCACATGCCGGTAGAGAGCCGGAATCACCTTCCGCGAGAAAAAGTGACGTTTGGGAACCTGCCACTGAGGAACCGCACATTGCATAAACTCATGGAAGGGGGCCGAGTCTACCAACTGAAAAGGCAGCAGTTGAATTGCTAGCAATTTAGCCAAGCTAGCATTCAACCGCTGGGCATGTGGATGGCTGGGAGTGAACTTCTTTTGACGGTCCAGCAGCTGGGGCAGGGAAATTTGCCTGCTACAATCGGACGTCGGTGTACTGCTAGCAGAGTGCCCGAAAGTTCTTGGCTGTGACACACCTAATTCTACACCTTCATTCCTCTCAGTGCAGGTTTCAGAGAGGACTGAAGGTATAGTGGGGTTGGAGATCCCAGCTGATGAGGAGCAAGGAGAGGTCCGCTTTGTTCTTTGGTGTGGGTCTTTAAGGTACGCTTGCCAACGAGCTGCATGGCAGGTCAACATATGTCTAGTCAAGCATGTGGTGCCCAAGCGGCTGATGTTTTGGCCACGCAAGATACGCTTGAGACATATGTTGCAAATAGCAGCGGTACGATCTGATGCACTCGACTCAAAAAAGGCCCACACCAAAGAACTTTTGGAATAACGGACAGAGGCAGCGCCCTGCACAGGCGTAGCTCTGCGGTGTGATTCAGTCGGTGTGCTGCCCTTACGCTGGCCCCCGGAGGGCATCCTGCCTCGTTGGGGTTGTGCCTCCACCTCATCCTCCTCCTCTCTCCTATCAGGCACCCACGTGGAGTCAGTGACCTCATCATCCCCTCCCTCCTCATCACTGGAGCCAATCTGGCAGTATGCTGCAGCTGCTGGAACATGACTGCCAGATTGCTGTCCTTCTTGAGCATCCCCTCTCTCTGCGCTCCTTCCTCTAGCTGGGTATCATCATCAGACCCTTCAAAACGCTGGGAATCCTCCTGGAGCATGTACCCAACACTGTGCTCAAACAGTTCGGGGGACTCCTCAGGAGGACATGGTGGGTCTAGGGAAGGAGTGACTGATGATGACATTGATACGAGGGAAGAGGACGCTTTGGCAGCTGCTTTGCCAGTACCCTGAGCCTAGGTGAGAGAGGATGAGAAGGGCTTGGTCATCCACTCTACCAAGTCTTCGGCATGATGCGGCTCAACACGTCCAGCTGCCGAAAATAAGGACAAGCGTGTCCCATGGCCACGTGCTGATGACAATGCACCGCGTCCACGACCAGCACTGTTGTCTCTAGACACAGAGTCTGCTTGCCCTCTTTTATTGGCTCGTGACTGTCTGCCTCTCTTTGTTGGCCTTCCAGACATAGTAATGGCCTGCGGGGAGATGGGAAAACCAGCAATTGGGTAGTGTATATTGTGCTGGAGGCACACAACACCCACTAACTCCAGTAGATGCCTTTATTAGAGAACAGCAATGACGGGTATATACAGGTGTATACTGTACTAGGGCACACAACACCCACTAACTCCAGCAGATGCCTTTATTAGAGAACAGCAATGACGGGTATATACAGGTGTATACTGTACTAGGGCACACAACACCCACTAACTCCAGCAGATGCCTTTATTAGAGAACAGCAATGACGGGTATATACAGGTGTATACTGTACTAGGGCACACAACACCCACTAACTCCAGCAGATGCCTTTATTAGAGAACAGCTATGACGGGTATATACAGGTGTATACTGTACTAGGGCACACAACACCCACTAACTCCTGCAGATGCCTGTATTAGAGAACAGCAATGACGGGTATATACAGGTGTATACTGTGCCACTAACTCCTGCAGATGCCTGTATTAGAGAACAGCAATGATGGGTATATACAGGTGTATACTGTGCCACTAACTCCTGCAGATGCCTGTATTAGAGAACAGCAATGACGGGTATATACAGGTTTACACTGTGCCACTAACTCCTGCAGATGCCTGTATTATAGAACAGCAATGACGGGTATATACAGGTGTATACTGTGCCACTAACTCCTGCAGATGCCTGTATTAGAGAACAGCAATGACGGGTATATACAGGTGTATACTGTGCCACTAACTCCTGCAGATGCCTGTATTAAAGAACAGCAATGACGGGTATATACAGGTGTATACTGTGCCACTAACTCCTGCAGATGCCTGTATTAGAGAACAGCAATGACGGGTATATACAGGTGTATACTGTGCCACTAACTCCTGCAGATGCCTGTATTAGAGAACAGCAATGACAGGTATATACAGGTGTATACTGTGCTGGGGCACACAACACCCACTAACTGCTGCAGATGCCTGAGAAAAGAATAGAACATAGAACACACTGTCCCTGCCTATGTATCTCTTTCCCTGCACGCCGGAACACACTGCACAAGGCCGCCGCGCTGGCAGCCTTTTATAGTGTGGGGCGTGTACTAAACCCCCCTGAGCTATGATTGGCCACAGGCATCCTGGCTGTGGCCAATTATGGCTCTCCTCGCTACCGGCGCTGTGATTGGCCAAGCATGCAGGGTCACAGTGCATGCTTGGCCAATCACAGCGCCGGGATTGCACTGCGATGGCACAGTGTATTGTGGGCCGTTCGTGTCACTCGAATTTGGCACGAACGGCTCATAACGTTCGATCTTCGGCGAACGATCGAACAGCCGATGTTCGAGTCGAACACAAAGCTCATCCCTACACACCACCCGTAAGGTTTTGCTTACCGGACCGATCTTCCCAATTACTCTAGGATGAACCAGGGTTACCATGCTTCCGGAGTCTAACAAAGCCTATGCAGGGAGGTGGTTCACTTTGACTTCACACTCAAATTTTTCCTCACCCAGGTCGAGTGTGGTGCATACTTTATGGGCATAAAAAGTCCCCCTCCGAAGAACCCCGCATTCCATGGGCTCCTCTTGCAGTGGGCAGTGTGCCCGGGTATGACCCCAGGAATGACATCGCCAACATTGTACATCCCCTCCTCTCCGAACAGGAACAAAACGCTGAGGAGGTACCGGGAGTGACTCTTGACCTTCCGGGGTGTTTGCTCCAGGACTCCTTGGGACATCCTTTCGAAGGGCAGCAGTTGGTCGAACAGGCCGTGGCAGACTGGGTCCTATGCGCTTGGTAGGTCCGAGCAGGTCCTCCACCACTGTATATCGTTCCACCATCTCGACAAGGAGGTTTGCTGTTTTGGGGTCTCCATGGCTGACTCACCGTTGAAGGTCGTCTGGCAGGGATCTCAGGTATCGGTCCAGCACGACCCGTTCCACAATTTGGGGGCCAGGCAACACCTCAGGCTGCAGCCATTTTTTTACCAGTTGCACCAGGTCATGCATTTGAGACCGGGGTGGCCGATCTGGACGATACTTCCATTGGTGTACTCGTTGGGCCCGAACGGCTGTAGTCACCCCCAGACGAGCCAGAATTTCTGCCTTTAACTTTTGATAGTCTTTGGCATCATCGGGTGGCAGGTCGAAGTAGGCTTTTTGAGGATATCCGGTGAGAAAAGGAGCAATGAGGCCGGCCCACTGGTCCTGAGGCCACCCTTCTCTCTCTGCCGTCCTCTCAAATGTAGCAAGAAATGCCTCTACATCATCGCTCAGGGACAATTTCTGCAAAAAATGGCTTGCCCTCACAGTCACCTGGTTGCCAGGGGCAACAGCCACTTGCTCCCGACCCTGAGACAGCTGCTGCACTGCCTCATTTAAGACAGCCACCTGAGCCTGCATAACCTCTTGCTGGGCTACTTGCTGGGTCACCAACAGGCGAGTATTTTCTTGCTGCAGCTGATTAGCTAAGGACAACTGTTTAATTAGCTCCTCCATTGCTTCGGCTTTCAACGTTTGTGCAGCTTTAACCCAGGACATAAATCCAATGTACGTTCCCTTTAACTGTCAGTTCAATGTCATGTTCAATGCAAATAAAAAATAAAAAAAATGTTTTTCTTTTTTTTCTTCTTATGCCTGTTATTCTGTCCTGCCCGCATTCGAGCACCAGTGTAATGTTCAGGGAACCAGCTAGATCGCAGGACACAGGCTTTTCAAACAAAAAGGACGTTTATTAAACTTAAATGGCTACACAGCAGCAAAAACAAAAGAAATAACAGTCTCACCGACTTGTGGAGCTTAGAACTGATATCGCAGTTAAACAGTCCTTACTTGATGTTGCATTCACAGCTTTTCACAGCCTCCACAGCTTTGCAATGTCCACCATTCACCATGCACAGTCTTCACTATACTCCTTCACTCTCACCTACAACTTCCTGTCTGTCTTAAACCACTTCCTTGGACAGGTGTGTTAACCCTTTCTGTTCCCTTAAAGGAACCACAGCCCAAACAGAGGGGAAATATAGCGTCCTTCCAGGACCCTGCCACGGCGTCCTGTACAATACATACAGAGATGAACTGGGCATTATTTATGAAACAATGTCCCAATCGACATTTAACCCATAAGGCACATACGATTTCATGTCGAATATCCACTTAGTTTCGAGTTTGGATATAGAGCAAACCTTATTGGTACCTCTCCAGTGTGGACAAAGTTTGGATAAATTATGCTTAGGGAAACCCTGTCTAATGTTCAACACGTGTTCTGCTAAACGTACATGGAGGGCTCTTTTGGTCCGTCCAATATATTGCTTAGAACACGGGCACTGGATGAGGTAAACTACACATTCACTAGAACATGCAATGAAGCAGTCAATATCATAAATTCTATCTGTCTGTGTAGACTGAAAGGATTCACATTTGTGTCCTTGAAAGGAGTTAATTTGGAAAATCTTACATTTACGACATGGGTAGAAGCCTTTCATTGTTTGAAAAAAGAAATGATTTTAGGAGGATCAATAACATTTGGAGCCACCCTATGGCGTAAAGAAGGTGCTCCTCTAAAAATAACAACTGGACGATCAGGGATAGCTGGGCCCAAGATTCTATCATTTTTTAAAATATTCCAGTGTTTGTTAAAGATCTTCTTAAAGGGGTTGTAAAGGTACAATTTTCTTTCCCTAAATAGCTTCCTTTACCTTAGTGCAGTCCTCCTTCACTTACCTCATCCTTCGATTTTGCTTTTAAATGTCCTTATTTCTTCTGAGAAATCCTCACTTCCTGTTCTTCTGTCTGTAACTCCACACAGTAATGCAAGGCTTTCTTCCTGGTGTGGAGTGTCGTGCTCGCCCCTCCCTTGGACTACAGGAGAGTCAGGACGCTCTCTACGTTGCAGATAGAGAAAGGAGCTGTGTGTTAGTGGGCATCCTGACTCTCCTGTAGTCCAAGGGAGGGGGCGAGCACGACACTCCACACCAGGAAGAAAGCCTTGCATTACTGTGTGGAGTTACAGACAGAAGAACAGGAAGTGAGGATTTCTCAGAAGAAATAAGGACATTTAAAAGCAAAATCGAAGGATGAGGTAAGTGAAGGAGGACTGCACTAAGGTAAAGGAAGCTATTTAGGAAAAAAAAATTGTACCTTTACAACCCCTTTAACTGAAAAGTGATGGTTTGAATAACCCGTAATCATTGAGCATCCAAAACGATTGTCCAAAATTTTGTTATCCCTTCCTGATCTAGTGAGCATCTGGTTTCTATCCATATCATTAACCATCTTAATAGAATCATCAATATTTTTCTCACTATATCCTTTTTCCAGGAATCTTAATTTCAAAATGTTTTGCCTGTTGTTGATAGTCAAACAGAGTAGTGCAATTTCTCCTGATCCTTTGGAACTGACCCATAGGAACAGCACTAAGCCAGGTGGAATGGTGGCAACTTTTTTGGCAAATTAAAAATTTGTATACAGTATTACGCTATGGAGCTTTTTTCGTTTATATCTTCCTGAGACACCAGATATCGTGTATACCTCTGTTACCCAGCCACCAACAGTGGGTCTATAGCGGGGATATGCAATTAGCGGACCTCCAGCTGTTGCAAAACTACAAGTCCCATCATGCCTCTGCCTCTGGGTGTCATGCTTGTGGCTGTCAGAGTCTTGCTAGGCCTCATGGGACTTGCAGTTCTGCAACAGCTGGAGGTCCGCTAATTGCTTATCCCTGGTCTATAGGGAGACCTTAAACCCCTGTGCTTGGAGTGACTGTCGTGATAGCGTTCATATTGATAGGGTAAGGAGACTACAATACTATTTCTTGGGTGCCTCATTGGTGGATGAAGATTCTCTTGTCACAAGTTTTCCTTTCTTGCACCACTATGGAATAATCCTATAAGGACTGTTTTGAGATTAACCACTTACATCCAGGACTCATCCGTCAGCTCATTAATATCAATTTTATCTGCTGTATTGGGACTATTTCTTTTTTCACTCATATTTTCCTTTTCACAGTTGGGAATCACTTTATATGATTGTTATTTTTGTTGCTATATGCCAGCCGCATTTTAAGTTATATGTGATGTTGGTTTTTTTATGCACAATTTGCAGTCACTGAGTTTTTAATAATTTGGTACATTTCTATGGTATAAAAGTACACTTTATTGTATTATTATACATTCACTAGGTTTATCAATGTATGATTTCCTCTAAATTAGGATTATATTTCAATACTTAGCGCTGTACCTCCTACCACACATTTTTCTGAATTTTGTATCCCAATTTTTGGTACCGGCAGCTTTCTCATTCACTATCACTGTGACGGTTTTTCCATCATTATTTAGCGCAGTGTTTCCTTTTTTTTTTTTTTTTTTTTAAATATGTGATGTCACATACCAGCATATGGAATGGATGCGCAATGATGAGCTCAGGTCAGGGGCATTTTCTGAAAGCAGTGGGCCTGTGTTCAGGATCATAAGTTGGGCCCCCGCAGCTAAGAAAAAGTGGTTGGGTGTGATTTTCATTGCGCTAAATACTGGCTGTAGCTTAAAGGGACACAGAGTGCAGGGGTTCAGTAGTAAGTGATGCAAAGGTTCAGGAATAATTTCAAGAAAGTTCCTAGAAGCTCAACAGTAATTCCACAAACTGTCACCTTATTGTGTTTTTTTTTAATCACAGTGAAATCCCTTCTTTCTGAGATTGGTAGTGACAATCAAGCGAGTCATCTTCCTCCAGATGGTGGACAGGTCTAGCAGCACTGTGATTGGCTTTAGCAGTGGCCAAGACAGTCATCCTCCTCCTGGAAACAGGGACCGCCCCCCCCCCCAGGAGAACTGCACCCAACCTCTTCCCCATCACAAAAGCTGACGATCGCAGCTAAAGCAAAGTTAGAGAACCAAACAATGGTTCCCATATTTTACAATGTGTGGGGACACAGTGTCTCCCCCTCAGTGCGGGTGCGGTGTGGGGAATTCTGAAATTGGAATGCATTAGTATCTCACTTACACTTCCCTGTGCTGCTCTGCTGATGGGCAGGGAGTCGAGTGCCGGCAAAAGAGGCTTTGCGTGCCGCGGGTTGCCTACCCCATTCCTACAGCAAGAATGGCAAGGACATTTACGTCCCCCCAAAATACTTACAAGACCCTATCAGTCTGGTATGGACTTTAAGAGGGGCTCCATGCAAAAAAAAAATACATGCGGACCTCCTAAAAATTCATATCAGACCTTTTATCCAAGTATGCAGCCTGGCTGGTCAGGAGAAGGGGGGTGGGGGGACCAGTGTTCCCCCCCCTTGCTGAACCATACCAGGCCACATTCCCTCAACATAGGGGGGATGTCTTTCTGGGGGATTCCCCCCTTCTGACAACCTCAATGTTGATGGGAACATGGCTGTGACAAGGGGGTCACTTTGGACACTGGGTGAATGGAAAAACCCCAATATGGTCTATGATAGCCATATTCAATGCTGTACATACATTTTATCTAGATTGGGTCTGTAATATTGATCCACCATATTCCTCAGGATACCTGCAAAGAACTATTTACTGTTTGATTATGACCTCAACAGGGTAATTGAAAAGTGACGCCTTCATGATGTTGGGACACATACTGTTAGATGCTAATGTCATCACCCCCAGCCCCTTGTCTTTGTGTAATCATTGCTGGGAGGAATTAAGGTGATTTGCCTTCTATTGTTCATTATGACTTGGGAAGGTCTGGTGTGAATAGAGATAATTAACACCATGCCTGTGTGTATGGTATCCAGCAGACAGACTGGCTGCCAACACTTTGTGATAAGATGTGTATTGGGGATCGTTATATTCTATTGTGTGGGATCTTTTGAAGCCTAGCAGACGTCAGGATGATGTGTTGAGTCTTGTGATGTGTGGGTGGAGCTGGGCCATTGTTCATGTTAAACAAATGCAGTATTGGATATATATAAAAGTTACAATGTTTCTCAATAAAGGCATTCGATCTGGGAAGATACAGAGTGCGTCTCGTTCTTCAGAAGGATTAATTCCTATGGGAAGGGGTCGTTTGGCTGTGGAAGATTGGTAGCGAGTGGATGTGTGTCCAGGAGAGGGGACAGAGGAAACGGCGTTAACCCCCTTCGTATTTGGGGTGCCGTTACATTGGTTGGCAGCAGCGGGATTTTCCCTCCAGTTCCTGGGACACTCCAAACCACCACAGTGAATGACCAGCTATGCAGCCTGCAGGAAAGTCACGCTGAAAGACCTACTTGAGAGCCGAGATGGACCAGAAGAGGGTTGGTGATGCAGGACCCCGGTCAGTTGAAGACCTGTTTCAGCAACGTGTTCAACAGCGGTTGGCATTATACGGTGCTAACCCATCAGAGACTGCCATACAGGAAGCCATTAAAGGCATCCAGCTGCAGGATGAGCGACAAGAGAGAGAACGAGAGCGACAAGAGAGAGAACTAGCGCAACAAAAGAGAGAACGAGAGCGTCAAGAGAGAGAACGAGAGCGACAAGAGAAAGAACTAGAGCGACAAAAGAGAGAACTAGAGCGGCAACATGAGCGGAGAATGGCGGAAATACGGCAATCGGAGACAACGCCTAAAGAACCAGCCGCCATGGAAGAGGAATTCGGAAGGAGGTTGCGAGAGATGCAGATACAGCATAGAGGACCAGTATCAGAGGAGGTCCTGCTGGGATGGTCTGATTTAATCCGCTGCGAACTCTGGAAGAAAGCGCTAGCTCTCGAGCAGCAACACCAGGGAAAAGTTCTCCCCTCCATCCATGTAAGGTACTGGTCGCAGTATGAAGTACGAATGCTGTTATTGGGGGGACAACCGAAGCAGGAGTGGACAGCTGAGTTAAGCAGGCTGATCCGGGCAGAGATGACGTTGGACGAGAGCTACAGAGCCCTCCGGTGGTATGTAGCCCAAGAGTGCCAGTGGTCAGCGGATGACAGCCCCACGGAAGGCTTTGACTATAATGGCCTGGGATTGTTGTATTGGAGGCTGTCCGAGGACCCTGACTTCGGGAGTGATCGGGAGTGGCGTTTGGAGGAAATAATGGAGGAAAGAGAGCGAAAACTGAATGTCTCGGAAGGGCACTGGGCAGAGGAAGATTTGGAGTTTCTGGCCGTTCAGGAATGGGAGCTGGAGATCGCCTACAGACAGCTGCTAGAATCTGCTCAGCAGCAGGGTGGTGCTACCTTTGCCTGGGACTATCAGGAAATACCAGTTGACAACTATGAAATCCTGGCTGAAGAATCAGCAGTGGAAAATCTGGAGATTGCCATCCCTAAAGCCGAAGTGGATGAGGTGGAGTTCCAGGGAGCTAGGGCAGTTGGCTCATCCCCCCAGCCACAGATTACAGAAGGTATGGATTTAATGGGCTGTTCAGAGGATGTTATGGATTATGCATCACCCCCTCAAGTACTGGCAGCAGGACAGGGTACTGCAGACCCCTACTCTACACCCATGGCAGTTTTGGAGGCCCGAGGTGAGAAGGTGATGGTTCCCCCTTCCCAGTGGATTTCAGAGATGCAGGGAGGAGAAGCAGCCATTTTCCCTCCCCAACAGGTAGCCAGAGCAGATGGTGTGGAGTCCCCAGCAGAAGTGCTGGCAACAGGGCAGAGTGCTAGCAACCTCTGCCCAGCACCGGAAACAACTGTGGAGTTTCAGGGAGCCGGGGCAGTTGGCCCCCCTCTCCAGCAACAAGCTGAGGTGGTAAAGCTTTTACCCCCAGCTGAATCACTGGCAGCAGGGCAGAACGCTACTGGCATTTGCACACAACTGCAACTTGAGCGGATATCGGTGGATGGGACTGCGGTCTCCACTCACAGCAACCCAGCACAAGAGCTGGCAACAGAGCAGAGTGCCACGGGCCTCTGCTCTCAACTAACAGAAGAGGGAGTTCCTGTGGTACTGGATGGGACTTCGGTCCTCACTGACACAACCCCAGAAAATGGTGTGACACTGAGACAGGAGGATGTCAGCCTTGCTTTGCAAGCACTGGGGGATTTTCACCTACCACAAGTGGATGGGACTTCAGTCTCCACTTGTATACCGCAGGGATGCTGGGCAGTCAGCCCAGATCCCCAACAGCATGACGGATTGAACCCAGTCACCCTGTCTTCTCTCCAGCGGCTGAAAGGACTCCAGGGAGAAGGGCCAGTCCAGGCCTCTCCCCAGCGGCGGGTATGTTCTCTGAGAGAGGCAGAGGTTGGCTGGGTGAGTAGTGCTCTGTTTGGAGCAATTCATTTGGGATACTGTGTGGATACCGGCATTAGAGGAATGGACCTATGGACTAACTTCGGAGTCAACCCGTCTGCGGTCGCCTCCTCTGTTAGTCTCCTGCCGAAAAGGGAGATGTGTGACAAGGGGGTCACTTTGGACACTGGGTGAATGGAAAAACCCCAATATGGTCTATGATAGCCATATTCAATGCTGTACATACATTTTATCTAGATTGGGTCTGTAATATTGATCCACCATATTCCTCAGGATACCTGCAAAGAACTATTTACTGTTTGATTATGACCTCAACAGGGTAATTGAAAAGTGACGCCTTCATGATGTTGGGACACATACTGTTAGATGCTAATGTCATCACCCCCAGCCCCTTGTCTTTGTGTAATCATTGCTGTGTAGAATTAAGGTGATTTGCATTCTATTGTTCATTATGACTTGGGAAGGTCTGGTGTGAATAGAGATAATTAACACCATGCCTGTGTGTATGGTATCCAGCAGACAGACTGGCTGCCAACACTTTGTGATAAGATGTGTATTGGGGATTGTTATATTCTATTGTGTGGGATCTTTTGAAGCCTACCAGATGTCAGGATGATGTGTTGAGTCTTGTGATGTGTGGGTGGAGCTGGGCCATTGTTCATGTTAAACTAATGCAGTATTGGATATATATAAAAGTTACAATGTTTCTCAATAAAGGCATTCGATCTAGGAAGATACAGAGTGCGTCTCGTTCTTCAGAAGGATTAATTCCTCTGGGAAGGGGTCGTTTGGCTGTGGAAGATTGGTAGCGAGTGGATGTGTGTCCAGGAGAGGGGACAGAGGAAACGGCGTTAACCCCCTTCGTATTTGGGGTGCCGTTACAATGGCCTCATCTCCACAACCCTGGCAGTTGTGGAGGTCCGCAGGTGGGGGCTTATTGGACTCTGGAAGGGCCCCCCTGATACCAGTACATAGGGTACATAGTACATACAGTGCTTAGGGTACATAGTACTTCTCACTCACCAAAAAGTTGTAACCTATAAATAAAGTCATCCTAACATTTGAGAAGTCTTATGTCAGCCATCTTTGGAAAAATTATGCCCAGGACGCACAATTGGTCCTGACGGCACCACTAGCTGAATGAGAGCTTCCCAAACTATACAGTATAAGGGAAGGGGCAGGAAAAAATTGTTGACATCATTGACCAAATATGGCCATGGCCATGGCCATATTTGGACAGTGATGTCACTGTTATCCCCTCCCTCTTCATCTGAACAGTCAAGTGGTTGGTTCATTCCTACTCAATGTCCCCTTCCCCCAGTCACAGCACATCCAAACCACTGCACCTGTTCAGCCATAGCACATCCCTCCCATATTATAGTGCCTCTCTAACAGCTCCTGGCAAAACCCTCTGTCCATCATGGCAAATATTCACCCCGCTCGGTGTACCCCATTTCACTCTGTTTACAGTACACAAATGCATCATACAACATGAACTTCCTGCTGACAGTCACACTCCTAGGTCATTACCAACTCATCTTCTCCATTAGTACAATCACTACTGTGTCCTGGGCTGGATTAAGAGCTTTATGGGCCTGGTGCTGAGGATTTTGGTGAGGTTGAAGGGCGCAGCTGTGCAGACCTAACACAACACAACAGAAGCTGAATACCTGGCTTCCATTAGGACTGCCTGTGGTGCCCGTTATTAATCCCACCACCCAGCCCAGGTGGCGCATGTGGAATTGCAGGTCCGGTCAGGCCAGGGGAGATCTCTCCCTGTCGGTCCATTGCTTTCCGTGCACGGCCTGTTCTTTTTGGGCAGCTGGGCCCAGGGCTTTTCTTTTCAGGGAATAGGTGCAGCAACCCCGCCCCCCCTCCTGCAGAGAAGCATGCCATCTCATAGGGTGGGTGTGGCCAAATTGTACAGTGGGAGGGTCTTAAAGGGATATTGTTCAATAAAAACAGGAATGCATAACACAGGGTTCAGGAGAGCGTAATACACAGATCGCTGGGTTCAGGAGAGCATAATACAGAGTGCTGGGTTTAGGAGAACGTAATACACAGAGCGCTGGGTTCAGGAGAGCGTAATAGACAGATTGCTGGGTTCAGGAGAGCGTAATACACATAGCACTGAGTTTAGGAGAGCGTAATGCACAAAGAGCTGGGTTCAGGAGATCGTAATACAGAGTGCTGGGTTCAGGAGAGCGTAATACAGAGTGCTGGGTTCAGGATGCCATAATACACAGAGCGCTGAGTTCAGGAGAGTGTAATACATTGTGCTGGGTTCAGGTAGTGTAATACACAGAGCACTGTGTTCAGGACAGCGTAATTCACAGATCATCGGTGCCCAACCATCAGTGCAGCCTTACCTGTGCCCATCAATGCAACCTGATCAGTGCCCATCAGCTCAGCCTCACCAGAGCCCATCAATGCACCCTCAAGCCACCAGTGCCCATCAATGCAGCCTCAACTCAGCAATACCCATTAATGCAGCCTCATCATCAATATGGCATTGGTAAGGCTGCAATGATGAGCACTGGTGAGGCTGCATTGATGGGCACTGGTGAGGCTGCATTGATGGGCATCAATGCCCATCAATGCAGCCTCACCAGTGCCCATCAATGCAGCCTCATCAGTACCCAGTCATCAGTGCCCATCAATACAGCCTAATCAGTGCCCAGCAATCAGTGCTCATCAATGCCGCCTCATCCGTGCCCATCAGCAAAGCCTCATCAGTGCCCATCAGTACAGCCTCATCAGTGCCCAGCCATCAGTGTCCATTAATGCAGCCTCATCCATGCTCATTAATGCAGCCTTATCAGTGCCCAGCCATCAGTGTCCATTAATGCAGCCTCATCCATGCTCATTAATGCAGCCTCATCAGTGCCTAAGCATCAGTGCCCATCAGTTCAGCCTCATCAGTGCCCATTAATGCAGCCTCATCAGTGCCCATCAGTACAGCCTCATCAGTGCCCAGCCATCAGTGCCCATTAATGCAGCCTCATCAGTACTCATCAATACAGCTTCATCAGTGCCCAGCCATCAATACAGCTTTATCAGTGCCCAGGCATCAGTGCCCATCAGTACAGCCTCATCAGTGCCCAGCCATCAGTGCCCAATAATACAGCCTCATCAGTGCCCAGCCATCAATACAGCCTTATCAGTGCCCGGCCATCAGTGCCCATCAATGCAGCCTCATCATCAGTGCCTGGCTCAGCTGGCTATGCCCAGGCATCTGAAGAGGAGAGCTATCGCAGCCGGTTTACACAGAGTGGGCTGTGGCGCGGCCGAGTGCCACACGAGATCCCGCCCCCTGGACCAGGTAACTCCTATGATGGATGGCTCAGCCAGTGGCATATCCAAGGTATGGCACATATGGCAAGTGCCATGGGCGCGATATGAAGGGGGCAGGGACGCCAGCATTACAGTTCTTTACTGAATTTAAAAAGTAGAGCTTTCTAAACTTCTCCCCATTCCTTGCTTATGGGGGGATACAATTACATTTTCCTGGGCCCCATCAGGTCAACATAGGGGCCCGGGAAGTGAGGGTAAAGGAGGGACTTTTTCTTCATTTTTGGGGTGAATGTACATCAAGCTGCCCCGCTACTCAATTAGTCCCGGCCAGCGGAGTGATTCTCTGCCCTGCTTCTGTCCTCAGGTGCTGAGATGTTAGGCGGCATGCTTCTGACAAGGAACAGCCAGAGGGGAGCGTGGCTGCCTGTGCCAAGTGCTGTACAGATTGGCAGTGGAGACTGTCAGTCTGCAGTTGTGTCCTGGCTGCTTGGGCAAAGTTGTAGGAGCTGTGATCAGAGGAATGAGGGGGTCACGGAGAGGAAGAACGGGGAGAGGTAAGTGTAAACAAACCTCTCCCCGTGCTTCCTAGTGAGCCTGTCACTGATCGTCTGTTCCCTGTCATAGGGAATGACGATCAGTGACGTCACACGCTAAGCCACGCCCCCCCCACAGTAAGTAAAACACATCAGGGCACACTTAACCCCTACAGCGCCCCCTCCTGGTTAACCCCTAAACTGCCAGTGTCATTTTCACAGTAACCAGTGCATTTTTATAGCACTGATCGCTGTGAAAATGACAATGGTCCCAAAAATGTGTCAAAAGTGTCCGATGTGTCCGCCATAATGTCATAGTCACAAAAAAAAATCACTGATCGCCGCCATTACTAGTAAAAAAAATTTTTTAATAAAAGTGCTATAAAACTAAAACTATCCCCTATTTTGTAAACGCTATAACTTTTGCGCAAACCAATCAATAAACACTTATTGCATTTTTTTTTACCAAAAATATGTAGAAGAATACGTATCGGCCTAAACTGAGGAAAAAAATGTGTTTTTTTAATATATTTTTTGGGGATATTTATTATAGCAAAAAGGAAAAAATATTGCATTTTTTTCAAAATTGTCACTCTATTTTTGTTTATAGCGCAAAAATAAAAACCGCAGAGCTGATCAAATACCACCAAAAGAAAGCTCTATTTGTGGGAAAAAAAGGACGCCAATTTTTTTGGGAGCCACGTCGCACGACCACGCAATTCTCAGTTAAAGTGACGTAGTGCCGAATCACAAAAAGTGGCCTGGTCCTTTAGCTACAAAATGGTCCTGGGCTTAAGTGGTTAATCATTGAATTGCAACCTAGGGGGAGCCATTTTGTGAGACATTATATAATACACACTGAGTTTACTGTATGTATATGATGTGCACTGTTTGCTGGTTTGTGTGCTGAGGCCTCAGAGGAAAGGTATCCAATACATGTGTTAAAGGGGTTAGATATTTGTCTTTCTGTGTACCTGTTCACATAGATCTTTTGCAGGTTCTAAGGTACACACACCTTTGTATATCAGTGTCACTTGATATTTTCTGTGAACCATAAGTTGAGTTCACTCATATCTTTTCTTGTGTTCATTCTTGTGACAGACCTAGCCGGGACAGAGGCTTTTGGAGGGGACTGAATGCAAGCCTCTTGCCTTGCGACCATGGGCCCTGGCATTTGGGGGAACGGTGCTTTTTGTGAGCTGTATGCCTGGGGACCCTTGAGGGGGTGTTACTTTGGATTCAGGTCCATGTCCCCCCAAGACACACAGACTCTGGGGACCCTGTATATGCCATATTAGAGTGACTGATTCATACTGTTGGGACGTTCACACGTTCACTCTAAGGATATGCTAAAGACATCACCTCCAGCCATCTGTCTGTCCTCTGTGCTAATTGACCCTGCTAAGTGTGTGATGTTTACACTTATGATAATGTGTATTGTATAGCAGGTGAGCGAGGAGACGGGATGTCTACCCTGAAAGGTCATATCTATGAGTCACCTTGGCTGTCTAAAGGATTTAGTTAATTAGTTCATGTTAATTTATGTTCTGGTTACCTCCTCTGTTACTGTATATAAGACTTGATTTTGGTTCTAATAAAGGCAGTTCCCTGTTTTGGAACTTGAAATACAGAGCATTGTCTCGTATCTCTGGAAGGATTAATTATATGGGAAGTGGTCGCCTGGCTGTGGAAGATTGGTAGCGAGTGGATGTGTGTCCAGGAGAGGGGAACATCGTAAACGGCGTTTAATACCCTTGATATTTGGGGTGCCGTTACAATTCTTTATCTCAGTAAACATACAGTATCTGAGTGGTTAAGTGATACTGTTTGAGTTTCTCATTACTTTTCTTTTTTTTTATATTCTCTTTTTTATTGTATAGACAGGTATAAACAAATACATATGTTAAAAAGTCAAATTATTTTATCTACGCTCTAAACATTTATTCCCCCTACCCACAATAACCCTCCCCCCAAGCCACTCCCTTCCTCTCCTCCCCCCGGTTCCCTAAATCTTCGTCAGTTCCTCCAGCTTCCCGACTCCCTGAATTCCCTCCATTTCCCCCATATATTCCGGAATGTCTCCAGTGAGTCCTCTTCTATATGGATAGTTTCTTCTATGAACTTATTTCAACCCTTGCTACCCAAGCCTTCACGATCGGAACTTCTTGGGTCCTCCTGAAGCTCGGGATCAAACTTTTAGCTCCATTTAAAAGGAATGGAACTAGGGTATTCTTATATTGAGGGACTGTTTTCATTGTATCGTGAAATAGACAATTCCAAGGGTTCTTCTGGTCCTGTTCTCCTGTAATTTGGTAAGTTGCTGCCAAGATTCCCTCCCAATAGGGTTGGATCTTTATGCATTCCTACCAGAGGTGCGCAAAGGTCCCCGGGGAATCACAACCCCTCCAGCAAGTTGGGGGTCCCTCTGCCCCGATCCTGTGCACCGTCTGGGGGGTCACATACCATCTCGCCAGGAGTTTATAGCACATTTCCACTGTCTTTGTATCTCCTGGGGCAAAACACGCTATTATCAGAATTTTCCTTCTATGTTCCTCATCTCTGAGCGCGCCTATCTCCTCTTCCCATTTCCCCAAATATGAAGGAAATTCAGGATCTGTTTCCTTGATTAGGATTCTATAAATTTTTGATATACTTTGATTTAAACTAAGGGGAGAGCAAAAAAGTTGCTCTATTAACCTCATGTGTTCTTTTCCCCGTAACGGTTGTGGCAGTGATTGTGCAAAATGCTGTAGTTGTGTGTACCTCCATTTACTGTATCTAGTGGCTTATGTCCCCATTTTTGTGTGATTTCGGCATAGGTGCAAATCCTGTTCCTCTTTCCCTGGCTTAAAATAATTTGTGCCCAATATAGATAATAGTGGTGAGTTATAGTCCCAGTGGTGCAGTCTCCCTAAGCCTTCCCAAATCTTAACCACTTAAGCCCGGACCATTTCGCTGGTCAAAGACCAGGCCACTTTTTGCGATTCAGCACTGCGTCACTTTAACTGACAATTGCGCGGTCGTGCGACGTGGCTCCTAAACAAAATTGACGTCCTTTTTTTCCCACAAATAGAGCTTTCTTTTGGTGGTATTTTATCACCTCTGTGGTTTTTATTTTTTGCGCTATAAACAAAAATAGAACGACAATTTTGAAAAAAATTCAATATTTTTAAACTTTTTGCTATAATAAATATCCCCAAAAAATATATAAAAAAAATTTTTTTCCTCAGTTTAGGCCGATACGTATTCTTCTACATATTTTGGGTAAAAAGCGTTTATTGATTGGTTTGCGCAAAAGTTATAGCGTCTACAAAATAGGGGATAGTTTTATGGCATTTTTATTAATTTTTTTTTTTTTTACTAGTAATGGCGGTGATCAGAGATTTTTATCGTGACTGCGACATTATGGCGGACACATCGGACACTTTTGACACCATTTTGGGACCATTGTCATTTTTACAGCGATCAGTGCTATAAAATGCACTGATTACTGTAAAAATTACACTGGCAGTGAAGGGGTTAACCTGTAGGGGGCGCTGAAGGGGTTAAGTGTGACCTAGGGAGTGATTCTTACTGTTAGGGGGCGTGGCTTGGCGTGACACGTCACTGATCGCTGTTCCTGATGACAGGGAACAGGCGATCACTGACAGGTGTCACTAGGAAGAACGGGGAGATGTTTGTTTACACTTACCTCTCCCCGTTCTTCAGCTCTGTGACCCGATCGCGGGACACCGGCGATGATCGGGTCCACGGGTCCCGCAGGCACGGTTACAGAGCTCCCAACAGGGTCGCGAGCACGTGCGACCCACGGCTCGCATCTTAAAGGGGACGTACCATTCTGTCAACGTATATCATCGTGCGGCGGTCGGCAAGTGGTTAAAAGTATTTCTAGTTAGTGGGTTTATGCTGATAGCTAAATCCTCCAGGAACTGGCTGCATGCTCTTGCCACATGAGGCCGGGCATTGTCGTGCACCAGGAGGAACCCAGGACCCACTGCACCAGCGTAGGGTCTGACAATGGGTCCAAGGATTTCATCCCGATACCTAATGGCAGTCAGGGTGCCATTGTGTAGCCTGTAGAGGTCTGTGCGTCCCTCCATTGATATGCCTTCCCAGACCATCACTGACTCACCACCAAACCGGTCATGCTGAACGATGTTACAGGCAGCATAAAGTTCTCTGCGGCTTCTCCAGACCCTTTCATGTCTGTCACATATGCTCAGGGTGAACCTGCTCTCATCTGTGAAAAGCATGGGGCACCAGTGGCGGACCTGCCAATTCTGGTGTTCAATGGAAAATGCCAATCGAGCTCCACAGTGTCCGGCAGTGAGCACAGAGCACACTAGAGGACGTTGGGCCCTCAGGCCATCCCCATGAAGTCTGTTTCTGATTGTTTGGTCAGAGACATTCACACCAGTGGCCTGCTGGAGGTCATTTTGTAGGGCTCTGGCAGTGCTCACCCTGTTCCTCCTTGCACAAAGGAGCAGATACCGGTCCTGTTGATGGGTTAAGGACCTTCTACGGCTCTGTCCAGCTCTCCTAGAGTAACTGCCTGTCTCCTGGAATCTCCTCCATGCTCTTGAGACTGTGCTGGGAAACACGGCAAACCTTCTGGCAATGACACGTATTGATGTGCCGTCCTAGAGAAGTTGGACTGCCTGTGCAACCTTTATAGGGTCTAAGTATCGCCTCGTGCTACCAGTAGTGACACTGACCCTAGCCAAATGCAGAACTAGTTAAAAACAGTCAGAAAAGATGAGTAGGGGAAAAAATGTCAGACACCTCCACCTGAAAAAACATTCCTGTTTTGGAGGTCGTCTCATTGTTGCCCATCTAGTGCACCTGTTGTTAATTTCAATTAACAGCAAAGCAGCTGAAACTGATTAACAACCCCCTCTGCTGCTTAACTGACCAGATCAATATCCCAGGAGTTCCCAGGAGTTCTGATTCAAAAGTGTTCCTTTAATTTTTTTTGAGCACTGTATATGAAAGGCACGCTTTTTCTCCTGTTCTAACAAGTCCGCTAATTGCGCCCTTTTTACTAATTCCTGTCTCTTCAGGATACCTTGGGGTCTAGTCATTTGTTCTAGGTCCTGTATCTCTCTATATAGGGTATGAAGTTTCTCTCCCCTTTCCCTCTTCTTCCCTGCGCCTACCCCTATCAATATCCCCCTTATGTGCCTTATGTGTTTTTTCTGGTGTAACATTTACCGCAAATACATTTTCAAGTTCTTGCTCGATCTTCTTGATTGTCGGCGGGTCCTGAATAAGAGAGTTGTTTAATCTCCAGTTCCTTCCCGTCCTAGAGCTTCTTAATATTTCTAACTTAATCACTACTGGGGCATGATCAGAAAGAGTAATTGCTTTAATCTCCGCACTTTTAAGAGATGGTAATAATTGATGTTCTATAAAGATATAATCGATCCTTGAGAATGACCCATGAACTGGGGAGTAGAAAGTGTAATCCCAATTCTCTGGGTGCCTAACCCTACATGTATCTACCAGCTGTTGTTCAAGTAATAATTTTTACAAAGAGAAATCTCCCCTCAGGGTCTGCCAGTTGCTCCTTAACTGTAAAACCCATGGTCTTATCGAAACCTATGACCACACCCCTCGTGTGGCTAGATGTTGAATCGCCATAGAACCACATAGGAAACAAATGTGAAGCCAGTCTACACCCAGAAGCATGAGCCATATGCGTTTCTTGAAGACAGACCATGTTCTCCCCTGAAAAATGCAGCTCTTTGTTTATTTTATACCTTTTACTTGGGGTATTCATCCCCCTTATACATTATAAGTGATTACATTTATTGTGGCCATGGTTTGTCATAGGGAGCCCCTGGCAGACTGCAGCGAGTCCAAAAAGAAAGGGAGAAGAGAAGAGAGGAGTAGAAAAAAAAGAAGAACCCCCCCCCACAGAGCCATCCCTCCCTCCTCCCGCACCCACGGGAGGAGGAGGGAGGGATGGCTCTGTGGGGGGGGGGGGTTCTTCTTTTTTTTCTCCTCCTCTCTTCTCTTCTCCCTTTCTTTTTGGACTTGCTGCAGTCTGCCCGGGGCTCCCTATGACAAACCATGGCCACAATAAATGTAATCACTTATAATGTATAAGGGGGATGAATACCCCAAGTAAAAGGTATAAAATAAACAAAGAGCTGCATTTTTCAGGGGAGAACATGGTCTGTCTTCAAGAAACGCATATGGCTCATGCTTCTGGGTGTAGACTGGCTTCACATTTGTTTCCTATGTGGTTCTATGGCGATTCAACATCTAGCTTTTGGTCATATTTATCCATTCCTTCCTCTATTCCTTCCTCTATTTCTTCTACTCGTCCCAACACCTGGCTGATGTCCACCCTAACTGCCGCGATATCTGTTTTCAGTGATATTTCCACCTTAGCCAGCATCTCGGCCAGCATATCTATAATTTGGGGTAGACATACTTGAGCCGCCTCTGGTCTTAAGTCCTCCTCATTCTCTGGACTTGCACCTCCTTTCTTCTTCTGGTCCCTATTTTGTGCCTTAGAACTTCCTTGGGGGTTATTCCCTGCATTCTTTGGCCGTGTAACAGGCGTGCCATTATTTTCCCTGCTTTAGTGTCTTCCTCTATCATTTTGGGCTTACCAGCTCCCGTGCGTCCTGCAACTGCCTGCCTGGGGCTGCCATATCTATCATGCTTGTCTCCGCTGACATGTAGTGCTGGATAACTCCTGGGCTTGCAGCCGGTGGATCCCCTTTCCCCGCTTTGGCTGACTTTCCTCTCATTTTACTAACTTTTTTTACTTAAAGGCCTAATTCACTTACTTTAGGGCGTTTCAGAAGTTATCCACTGATAGCCCCAACTATCAGTAGTTATCTATAAGTGGGAGAGATTAATCAGCAGGTAGCGGCAATCCACCGTAAAGGACAGCGACCTTCAGTAAATAGAGCCCCTTTATCAGCCAGTAGTGGCAAGCAGTGGAAATATCAGTGAGTGACTACGGTCATCAGTAAATAGTGATAATTATCATCCAACCAGGGCATTTATCCACAGGTAGGGCAATCATCGGCAAGCATCAACCATTATCGACCCATAGCAATAATTATCAGCAAGCAGCAACAATTATCAGCAGCAATTATCAGAATAACAGAGTAACAGAATAATCAAGAGGTAGTGAAGTTTTTCAGCAATAATTCTCAATAAATGATAATAGCGGCAATTTATCTGCAAGTAGCGGCAGTTATCAAGTAGATCATAGCATAGCAGCAGTCATCAGTAAGCAGTGGAAGTTATTAGCATCAAAAGGAATTATTAGCAGCAGTTAACGACTAGAACAGCAGTTATCAGGAAACAGCGACAATAATCAGCGCGCAGCAGCAGTTGTCTGTAGGTGACATTAATTATCGACACATAGCGGCTATTGTCAGCAAGAATCATCAGCAGGAGGCAAAATTTTAAGAAAGATTTATCAGAGGCCAGCGTTACTCATAGGTGAATAGTCATGAGTGTCCCTTACTATGGGGTGGCAACAAGGCAACAAAAAAAAGCACTTCTCAGTATTTGGGCTATTTCACAGTTTCCCTTAATTATTTAGCAGTTTTCAGTAGTCATCAAAAGTGGTAAAAAAAAAAGAAGGATTTATCAGAGGCCAGCGGTATTCAGAGATAGATAGCCACAGGTGTCACCAGAGCAGCAACAGAAACAGTTCTCAGTATATGGGGGGCGAGTATTAACTTTTTTCAACAATTCTCAAGAGTTTACTCCAGCCTCTCTCATTCCTCTGCGTTTAACGCCAAATGTCAGCAGCTGGCAGTTAAATCAAATTATATTATAAAGCTCCAGATAGGTGATAGATCTTACTCTAAATGCTCTTGTCATACCACAGGCAGATCTATCCCAACAGACCAGACATTTAGCTTGTTTGTAAATAAATTACAGTCCTACCGCTTCCCTGTGTCTATCCCCACATGGCAGTCCACAGCTTTCAATGCAAGGTGCATGTCCCACTCCAGGATAACTTGCAGCTTCCAGGTCTCTCACCGAAACTCAATAGGGAAGGAGGAACCGGTTCCAGCAGCGGCCGGCAAGCAATCCCCAGCGACAGATCCCTCCAGGCAGCCCAGCAGCGTCAGGCGGCTCATCCACGGACTCCGGATGGGGACGGCGAGGCAGGAGGTGAGGACACCAGGGGCTCAGATGGGGGTATCAGAGTGCTGGAACGTCCAGGGGAGAACCGCTAGTGTCACACTCCCCTTCATTCCTCTCATGCTGCGACGCACTCTCCCCCCGCGTCGGCAGTAATTTCAGGTGGGTGGGTGGAGACGAGGCTCCGATGTCCAGCACGGCCACTACATGTCAGAGCTCCTCCCCTCACTGCGTGTAGTGGTTTCTATCAACAGTGCTGAGTCTCTCATTACTAATGCAACATTTCAGAATTGAACCCAAGGTGTCAGAGGTAAGAGGATTTGCAGAGTCGGGGTGGCCAGTGGGGTATAGAGTATATCAGCAGCCCCCACGGGGGTACCGCTACATTTGGAGGTCCCACCGAGATACCCCATCTGGGATACCCGAGCAGATCAGTTGACCTGTCCAGGGTGGAAGAAAACATGGACCCAGCCACTGCCGCTGAGTGGAGTCGGGAGTATGGGAGTCGGTTGGAGAAAACCACAGTTCTGAGGTTACCAGGAGTCCGGTGGTTTGACAGGGAGGTGCGGTAATTGATGAGGAAGGTCGCTCCAGAACAGAGGTCCTACCTCTTGTACCTGAATTATGAACTTGATGAGGACTGCACATATGTACTATTAGAGTGGAAAGAGAGTATTCCAGCAGAATTCCAGAAGAGCGTTGTGAGCCTAGCAGAAGGTGGATGGTCAAGTGATCCCAGTGCAATCGCCAGAGGAAGTTGATGAGGGTTCTCCTCGGTCGTTATCAGGAAGTCCCATTGCAAGTGGCCCAGCTGCCGGTAGTCCAGTCGAAACCAGCCCAGCAGTGGGAAGCACGATGGCGGGAATGCCTCCAGCCTCTTTCTATACGGACATGAGTTGTCTGGTCGACAGCCTGATAAAGAATCACACCATATCTGCTAATCAGGGGTACCGGAGACTTCAGATCTTTTCAGGTCGTGTCCCCAGACCAGACGGGGAAGAGGAAGAATTTGATAGCTGGATAGATCAGGCCATGCAAGCGATGGAGGAGTGGAATGTGTCTGAAACAGTGAAGAGACAGCGGATTAGTGAAAGCCCCTGCAGTCCAGCAGCAGATGTTATCAGAAGCCTAAAGAGGGGAAAACCAGATTGTGAGGCTATGGTTTATATCGAGGCCCTGTATGCTGTTTACCGAAGGGTAGAGAAGCTACCAGATCTGATGTACAAGTTTGAGCATACTCATAAGTGGAGAGGAGAAAAGTTGTCCGATTATATTGTTCGGGTGGATCGGATCCTGCACCAGATTATCTTGAAGAAGGCGATTGATCCTCGAGAGGCGGACAGAGTCAGGTTGGATCGGACCTTACAGGGAGCCAGGCCAAACCATTCTTTTGTGCTTCGGTTACTATTGTAGGGCACCTGGGAGGCTCCTTCCTACCCAGAGCTGATGGGACTGGTGAGAGAAGAGGAGGCTCTCCTGGATGAAAAGAATCAGGAAGCCAGAATTACGGTGAAGACACCCCAGAAGGGTGAGAAGGTAGCCGTGCAGTCAGCTCAAGTGGATGTCAGTGTGGTGGAGAGTGATGAAAAGTCTGAGTGGGGGGAGTGCTCCAAGACCCCTGTAGTGCAATCCATCCCAAAAGTTACTCCTGACCAGTCACCAGAGAGTGGAGTTCAAGTCCAAGAGCAGGTACAACAAGCTGTTGCATGTTATGGAGGCTCAGGCCAAAGCCCAGGCTGAGCGGACAGGCATTCAGAAGTGTTACAAGTGTGGTGACCCAGGGCACTTCAAAGCCCAGTGTCCACAGAAGGAAGTGAACGCTGAACTGCTGGCGGAATTGGTGAAGATGTTACAGAAACTATTCAAAGATCAGCAGGCGGGAAACTCCAGGGGGTCTCAGTGAAGGAGCCAATTGTGAACCCCAATGAGAAACCGAGCTCCAGAATGCAAAGAAGGAGAAGGGCCAGGAGAAGGCCGCAGAAGAAGAGTGTGACACACTTACCCTCTCCATCATCACAGTCAAGTAACTCGTCACCGCGGTCATGGAGCCAGGCGCAGAGGGTCAATGCTTTACCATCACCCAGGGCCACGGTTAGGTCCTATCAGAACACCTCTAAGAAAAACTGTCAGCCGAGACCTAACAAAGGCAACCTAGCAACGCAACCTAGGGTCACTGTTAGGTCCACACAGGGTGCGCTGCAAAAGGACTGCAAGTCCAACCACACTCCGAATAATGCTGCCAGTTTCCCAGAAAAGCTAGTGGGGCTGTCACCGATCTTGCCTGTACAAATAGAAGGTGTCTACATCAGGGCTTTACTAGATACTGGGGCCCAGGTTATGCTACTGTATCGGGACTTCTATGACAAACACCTGAGCCACATCCCCCTACGCATGCTGGAAGAACTGGAGATCTGGGGAATTGGGACTGCTAAATGCCCACATGACGAGTACACCCCTATTCAGATATCCTTCAGACCAGCAGCCGTCGAGAAAGAGGAGGCTTTTGACACCTTGGCTGTCGTGTGTCCCAGACCACCTGGGGCCGGGCGAAACTCAATACTAGTAGGAAACAATACTGATTTAGTAAGAAGCCTGCTATCATCAGTGCTGGGTGAAGATGGGTCAACAAAAAATAAAATTCACCCACAGCTACTGAAGGCTTGTCGGCGAGTGGCAAGAGAGAAGGGGGAGTGGGGCGTTTGTGGTAGTTGGAGACCAAGGAGAGGGTGTTACTGTTCTGCCCATGTTCTGTTAGTGCTGTTCTGTCAGTGCTGGGTGAAGATGGGTCCACAAAAAATAAAATTCACCCACAGCTACTGAAGGCTTGTAGGCGAGTGGCAAGAGAGAAGGGGGAGTGGGGCGTTTGTGGTAGTTGGAGACCAAGGAGAGGGTGTTACTGTTCTGTCCATCAGATGTCTATATTCTGATTACCTGCATTTGTGTTGATTAAAATGA
This sequence comes from Rana muscosa, assembly GCA_029206835.1. Classification (NCBI taxonomy): domain Eukaryota; kingdom Metazoa; phylum Chordata; class Amphibia; order Anura; family Ranidae; genus Rana; species Rana muscosa. The sequence goes on from CM055118.1 coordinate 998,755,661, forward strand.
CATTTAAGGTTGTAATTTCTATAGAAATCATTTGCAGAGCGTAGGCGCCATCTAGCATCCCTTTTTGGTATTGTTTCAGTAGAATCATTATTAAATGCATTAATGTGTAACCTAGGAAGTGATTAGAAAGCAAAGTATTCTGGGTAAAATCTTCACAGGAAGAGACACATTCACCATGCTCTTTCAAGACACTACAGGAAGCAGGATGTGTCTTGTTTCAATCTCTTACCATCAACCCTTAGAGAACTTAAAAAGTAATTTTTTACTGTATCATATTGTACTGTGTATCTTTGTCTCTGCAATGTATGCTAAATGTATGGGATATTGTACTTATCAAGGTTTATTCTTGTTTTTTGTAGTTTCACCTAGCTTGTTCCAATAAACTGCGATCGAAGAAATATGGTATCATGTTTATGGGATAAGAATGGTTTAGCTGAATGTCCTTGAGACAGAACAGTTTTATTTTCAAGCTGACCTCTGAAGGGAAGATAAGCTGACTTCGGAAATCTGTACAGCCCGGGGCTACGCAGTTACCATGCAGTCAGAAGCCTTAAAGAAACAGGCCTGTGGGAGGCAAAGCAAGCAGCCACACTAAACAGAGACGCGCTCTGTCAAGCAGCACCGACACTAACGGTCTCTATACAGCAAGACAGCTTCTTCCCCGCAGCCATGTCTCACAGTGGAACATCTTCTTACAAAACACAGTCATGAGCAAGCACATCTAGGTCATCTATCGCAAATGCAGCAGCTATCGCCCATTCAAAAGCTGAAGCAGCAAGAGCCAGGGCCGCATTCGCAGACCAAGAGCTACAGATGAAAAAAGAAAAGGCCCACCTTGATGCAGAAAGGGTGCGACAGGAACAAGAGAGAAAGAAAGAGTACACCTTGAAGCAGAAAGGGTGAGACAGGAACAAGAGAGAGAGAGAGAGAGAGAGAGAGAGAGATGGAAAGAGTACACCTTGAAGCAGAAAAGGTGAGACAGGAACAAGAGAGAGAGAAACAAAGAACGCCTGGAGGACAAGCTAGCCCAGCAGGAAGCTAACATGGAGAAGCTGGCAGTAGACCTAGACGCTGCCACCGCCATTGCAGAAGCAGAAGCTTTAGAAGCAGCCGTCTACGATGAGCCAAGAGCAGGTAGCAGCATACCAGGCCTAGAAGAGGACCAACAAGATTCCTCGCAACGCACGTCAGATTATGTCTACCAACACTGTCACCCAAGCAGCATCCTACAGCAAGAAAAATCTGACAGGGTTCCAGACGTTCCAGTCCCAACCAAACCTTCTACTCTACAAGGTACCCAGCCTTCATACAAACATCAAACACCTGTCTTCACTCCGAAGGTGTATGCAACTAGCCGGTACGAACTGCCAACCTTATGCAAGTTTGAACCCAGAGAGCCTAAAGAAGAGACTTTTACCAGGTACACCTATACACCACACCATAATACACCAGCAGTCTACCCCAATGCCAATCAGGCTACTGTAGACTTTGCCAAGTTCTTGGCCAAACGTGAGTTAGTTACCCAAGGACTTGCCAAATTTAGTGATCGCCCTCAACACTACAGGGCGTGGAGATCCTCTTTCCAGGGTGTCATTCAAGGTCTAGATCTATCCTGCAGGCAACAGATAGAACTCCTCGTAAAGTGGCTTGGCAATGATTCTGCTGAACACGCCAAAAGGATCAGAGACATTAATATAAACCACCCTGAGATAGGCCTTACAAACATCTGGAACAGACTGGATAGATGTTATGGTTCACCAGAGGCTATGGAGAGTACACTGTTTAAAAGGATAGAAGACTTCCCAAAAATACCTAGCAGAGGTTACCAAAGACTCAGAGAATTCAGCGACCTGTGTATGGAGCTACAAGTTGCTAAAGCAGAAGGGGACTTACCTGGCCTTTCTTATCTTGACTCTGCTAGAGGTATTAACTCCTTAGCACAAAAACTTCCTTATGAGTTACATGAAAGATAGATTGCTCATGGCTGTAACTACAAACGGAAACACAATGTGCCCTTTCCACCCTTTAGTGAGTTTGTGGATTTTGTAGACAGACAAGCAGGAACGAAAGATGACCCCAGCTTAATTTTTCCAGTGTCTTACACCACTTCTTCTGGCCCTAAGCAACTCAGAGCTCCAGTTGTAGTGCACAAAACTAACATTTCTTCCCAAAGATTTGCAGAGTCTCAGCCAGAGGATCAAGACAATGACCCTACTAAGTTCTGCCCTCTACATAAGAATCCACATCCTCTTCTGAAATGCAGAGCCTTCAGGACAAAGACCATCCAGGATCGCAAAGCTTTCCTCAAAGAGAACAACATCTGTTACAAGTGCTGCTCTTCATCCACACACTTCGCCAAGGACTGTAAGGTCAGTGTCAAATGTACAGAGTGTGACAGCACAGAACACAACACAGCTTTACACCCAAGGCCTACTCCAAGAGCCTACCCACCTGCCCATGGTGACAAGGAGCAAGGCAGGGAGACCAAAGACTCTAGTACAGATGCCACAGCAATCACTTCACAGTGCACTGAAGTCTGCAAAGGAAGTACAGGTGGCAGATCCTGCTCTAAAATCTGTCTAGTGAAAGTTTACCCAAAGGGACGCAGAGACAAAGCAGTAAAGCTCTACGTCATCTTGGATGATCAGAGTAATAAGTCACTAGCTAGACCTGTGTTTTTTTTGACATTCTAAACCTTAAAGGCCCCAGCAGCCCTTACTCCCTTAGGACTAGTGCAGGTACAGTGGAGACGGCAGGGAGAAGAGCTGATGGCCTACAAATTGAATCTATGGATGGTAAGACATGCCTACCCTTACCGACCATAATAGAGTGCAACCAGATGCCAGATAACAGAACAGAGATTCCCACACCAGACGCAGCAGCTCACCAGACCCACTAGAAGCACATAGCACATCTCATACCAGAACTTGATGATCAGGCTCAGATAATCTTACTCCTAGGGAGAGATATCTTGCAAGTCCACAAAGTAAGGAAACTGATCGACGGTCCTAAAAATGCTCCATATGCCCAAAAATTGGATCTTGGGTGGGTCATTATAGGTGATGTTTGCCTGGGAGGTGCACACAAACCGGCATCTGTTAATAATCTGCTCACTAGTACCCTCGAGAATGGTCGTCCTTCTCTTTTCCAACCCTGTCCAAATCACATCCTCATAAAGGAGCTACCTCACAACAACCCTGTACCTCTTCCTTTCCTAAGTCCCCTCTGTGACAGCAATACCTATGACGATGACCAAAGCGACTTAGGACACTCAGTGTTCAGGAGAACAAAGGAGAACAACCAGGTAGCAATGTCCATTGAGGATAGGATCTTCCTAGAAGTTATGGAAAGCAGTATGGAGAAAGACTTGACTAATAGCTGGGTAGCACCTCTTCCCTTTAGGCCACAAAGACAACGTTTGCCTAACAACAGAGAACTAGCATATAAACGCCTCACTTCCCTAAGACACAATCTTCAAAGGAAACCAGAGATGAGAGAACATTTCTTTTCCTTCATGGACAAAATATTTCAGAATGGTCATGCTGAGATAGCCCCAAACCTCAAAGACTCAGAAGAATGTTGGTACTTACCCATATTTGGGGTCTATCACCCTAAGAAGCCAGGGCAGATTAGAGTGGTGTCTGATTCCAGCGCCAAGCATGAGGGTGTCTCTCTAAATGATGTCCTTCTTTCTGGCCCTGACCTCAACAACAGACTATTAAGAGTACTTCTCCGCTTCCGCAAGGATTCGGTCGCATTCATGGCAGACATACAACAAATGTTCTATTGTTTTCTTGTTAAAGAAGAACACCAAAACTTTCTGAGGTTTCTCTGGTTCATGGACAACAACCCCTCTGGAGACATCAGAGAATACCGCATGAGGGTGCACATATTTGGCAACAGCCCTTCCCCTGCAGTTGGTATATATGGCCTCAGACACTCTGCTAGAGTGGGAGAGTCAGAGTTTGGGTCAGATGTCAGACAGTTTGTGGACAAGGATTTCTATGTAGACGATTACTTGGAATCACTACCTACAAATGAAGCCACAATCAGTCTCCTCAAAAGAACTCAGGCAATGCTTGCGTGTTCCAACTTAAGGCTCCACAAGATTGCTTCCAACAGTAGAGAAGTTTTAGAAGCCTTTCCTGCCCAAGATCATTCCAATGAGTTAAAGGACTTAGATTTAGGCACAGACTCACTTCCCATGCAACACAGCCTTGGTTTGCTTTGGGACCTAAGAACTGACACATTTACTTTCCAAGTAAACACAGAAGAATAACCCTTTACCCGTAGAGGTGTCCTGTCTACCATAAACAGCCTGTACGATCCTTTAGGCTTTGCAGCACCTGTCACCATCCAGGGTAAGGCACTACTCAGAGACTTAACCTGTGAGTCGCTAGATTGGGACCACCCTCTCCCCACCGACAGGAAGAACCTATGGCTAGAGTGGAAGGACTCACTAACAGCTCTATCCAACCTTAAGATTCCACGCCCATATGTTCCTCTGTCATCTGCAGATGTTCAGATGCAAAGACTTTGTGTGTTTGCGGATGCTTCTGTTAAAGCAATTGCTGCTGTAGCTTACCTGAAAACCATAGACGTTAAAGGACAATGCCACATAGGGTTTGTAATGGGAAAAGCAAAACTTGCACCACTGCCTGAACACACTATACCCAGGCTGGAACTTTGTGCTGCAGTATTGGCTACAGAGCTAGCTGAACTAATAGCAACAGAGACAAACGTAGAAATCCAGGAAGCTGAGTTCTACACAGACAGTAAAGTAGTTCTGGGTTACATCCATAATGAAACTAGGCGAAACTTGGTGATGTTGTGCTCATGAAAGATTGCCAGACACTAAGGAATATGTGGCCTTTAGGTCTAGTCACCAAAGTACTACCAAGCAAAGATAATCTTGTCCGTAAGGTCGAGGTCAAGACCTTCCAACAGAATGAGACCAAAGTGTTCTTGAAACCAGTGACTGAACTTGTTCTGTTACTTTCTACGGAGGACTCTGTTTTTTTTCCACTCAAAAAAGGTTTTTTATTGATCATAGGTATAGAATAATTACAGCATGTGTACATGTCATAATACGAAATCACAGGTATACATCATACAAAAAGGATGAAAAATACTATTCTAGTCACATGTTCCTGATTCTTGGAGCCATCGGTCCCATATCTTGTAATACTTCTCCGGACACCCTCTATTTATATAAAGGATTTTTTTGAAGGGGAAGGAAGCATTTATATCCTCCATCCATTCTGAAAAAGTGGGTGGTTGAGACCTCATCCATCTTTTCGCCAACATCTTCCTGCCGGAGAACAAAGTCTCCTGGAGGAATGTCTTGGTGGGCCTATCAATAATGGCTGGAAATATCCCCAGGAGGCATTGTTTAGGGTCCAATGCCAGCGGGGAGCCCATGCTGTCATTAAGGAACGTCACTAACTGTTGCCAAAATCCCTGCGATTTAGTGCAGGCCCAAATGAGATGGAAGAAGGTGCCATTGGCCGTGTTGCACATGGGACATGTGGTAGTTTGATCTTTTTTGTATTTAGCTACCCTAAGTGGGGTGAGGTAAGCGCGATGTAGTACATATAATTGAGACAGCCTATCTGAAAGCTTGGGGGACACTTGCTTGCTAGTTTCCAGAGCCTCCTCCCACTCCTCATCCTCCAGTGGACCCAAATCTCTTTCCCATCTAGGTTTCAAACCATATGCTATTTTAGCTGATTTTAGTGCGCCGAGCATGCTGTAGAAGCAAGAAATAAGTTTTTTGGGGTCTTTTCCTTTAACCACGGCAATGATAGGATTAGGAGTAGGTGTCGGAAGAGACTGCGGGAACTGTGCCTGTGTCACGTGTCTTAGTTGAGTGTACCTGAATAGCAGTCGGTCGTGTAATGCAAATTCCGTTTTTAGCGTGTCAAATGATTTTATCGATCCATTTACTATAAGGTGATGTATGTAAAAAATTCCCTGTTTGGTCCAGAGGTATGCATCTTGAAAATCAAAAAAGTGTTGTAGTGCCCTATTATACCACAGTGGCGTGTAATTATTAAGGAGGGGGACGTTCAGTTTGGAGACTGCTAAGTCCCATATTCGTTTATAGTGGCCTATCATGGAATATCTGTCTGGTTTCGTTTCACCCCCAATGATGATGGAATAAATTGGGTCAGCTGTCGGTTGGGTCCGTTTGGAGTTCAACAGTTGGAGAAATCTGTCCTTGTCCACCTTGTCTATATGATAGAGTTGGGAAAGTTGGGATGCTATGTAGTAACTATTAAGGTCCGGGAGCGCCGTGCCCCCCATGTCTGTGGGGTTTTTGAGTGTTTGCCAGTTAAGTTTATGTCTATTCGTCCCCCACACAAAGGATTTAAGAAGTGTTTCAAATATCTTAAAGTACTTAAGGGGTATGTAAATCGGGGCGTGCCAGAGAACAAAGGATTTTTGGAAGCAAAATCATTTTAATTAGGTTAATACGACCCCAAACCCCAAGGGGCAGGCGAGACCACACCTGTATCTTGTTTTTAATTAAGGGAAACAGTGGTTCTATATTAAGCTTAATATAGTCCGCCGTGTATTTAGAGGTGCATACACCTAAATATTTAATCGTCTCGACCCTTTGCAGTTGTAAATTAGCTTGGGATTCGGGGGGGGGGGGAAGCTGTCAATTGGGAGAATTTGGGACTTTCCCCAGTTAATTTTGAGTCCCGAGAATTGTCCAAATCTTTCGATCGTGGTGAGAGCATTGGATAGTGAGGGGCCGGAATCTGCCAGGTACAGAAGAGTGTCATCCGCATACATACTTATCTTTTCAATAAGGGGACCTATTTTGAGGCCCTTAATTTCTTTGTTTGCCCGGATGGACATGGCCAAGGGCTCTGCAGCCAAGGCATAAAGAAGGGGGGACAATGGGCAGCCCTGCCTCGTGCCTCTACTGAGGTCAAACTGCGAGGAAGGCCACCCATTAGCCACCACCCTGGTTTTCGGGTTTTGGTATAGAAGCTGTATCCACCTGACAAATCCCGGACCAAAGCCATATCCCTCCAGGCATTTCCACAAATAGGCCCATTCTATGGAATCGAACGCCTTGGCCGTGTCCAGGGTGACTACCACCCTGGTTCCGACATTATCATGGGGAGCTTGGAGATTGATAAATAATTTTCGGAGGTTAAACGAAGTGTTGCGGCCTGGCATAAAGCCTGCTTGGTCTACATGTACTAGCGAGAGGACCACTTGATTAAGGCGGAGTGCGAGTGTTTTGGCCAGAATTTTTGCGTCCACCTGGAGGAGAGAAATGGGGCGATAGGAATCTGGGATACCTGGGTCTTTACCGGGTTTAGGAATAAGGACTATCATGGCTTCTGTCATAGATAGGGGAAGGGTAAATGCCTCAAACATAGCGTTATATAGGGCAAGTAGTTTGGGCGAGATCGTATCAGAAAAGTGTGAGTAGAACTCTATGGGTAGGCCATCCGAGCCCGGGGCCTTAGAGTTGGAAAAACTCGCTATTGCTCCTGCTATTTCCTCCAAGGTGAGGGGGGCTTCAAGCATATCCCACTGCTCCCAGGACAATTGGGGGAATTGGACTGTTTCCAAGAACAGGAACATGGGGGTCAAATCCCTTTGGGTCGTGGATGTGTACAACTCCTTATAAAACTCCCTGAATTTAGAGGAGACAATGTTGGGGTCTGAGACTGGTCCACCCTGAGCATCTTGCAGTGTAATGACCACTGGTGGTCTATCCTCACCGTGGGCGAGATAGGCCAAGAGTTTACCTGCCTTTTCCCCATTTTCAAAATACTTCTGTTTGCTGAAAAACAACTTCTGTTTGGCTTTCTGATATTGTAGCTGTGTCACTACTCTGCTTTGTAATTTAAGCATGTCAGCATGTTGGGTGGATGGGTCATCCCTGTATCTCTGTTCCGACTGGGCTAGTTCTGACACTGCCCTGTCGTGGGCTGCTGAGGAGGTAGTTTTTATCTGGTTTATATGTGCTTGTAGCGCGGTGCGAGCAAACAACTTGAAAGCGTCCCATACTGCAGCAAAGGACGCAGAGTTTTCGTTTTCTGTAAAAAATCTATCCAGCTCATCGTTCAACGTACTGTCCTCTGGCAATAGTGACAGCCAAAAGGGATTCAAACGCCATGTACGAAGTGGTTTGACTAGGGGCATGTTAATAGTAATAGTGTATGGGTTATGGTCTGATAACAGTCTAGGACCGAAAGATGCCTCCAAGAGGCGTGGGGCAAGTCTCTGTGATATGAATATAAAGTCTATCCGTGACATTGAGTTGTGTGTGGAGGAGAAACAAGAGTAGCGGCGCGTCTGTGGATATTTAAATCTCCATGAATCTGTTAGGCTAAATGAGGAGATGAGTTTGGAAAGTCTGGAGTCGCCTCTTACCCCTGAAATAGTCTGGGTAGTCCTTAGTCTGTCCCTTTCGTCATTTAATGTGGTGTTAAAGTCTCCCATCCATACCACCTGGGCCGTCGGATACCTAGCCATAAATTTGAGGCCTTCTGTAATGGTAGTGATGGAGAGTGGGGGGGGGGAACATACGAGGCCAGAATAAGAAAAAGTTCCCGATACAATTTAGCAGATATAAATACATAACGGCCCAGAGGGTCTGTGCAGACCTCGTTCAACTCAAAGTGGACTGACTTAGCAATCAGCACAGACATCCCTCTGGAGTGGGACGAGTAAACAGAATGGTACGTCCATCCCACCCATGGTCTCCGAAGTGTCCGTTGTAATGAACCCTCAATGTGGGTTTCAACCAGGGCAATAACATCTGCCCTCTGGTTTTTCAGGAACGTGAGGGCCGCCAAGCGTTTAATTTTACCTCGGAGACCCCTCACGTTCCAGGTAAGAAACCTCAGAGACGCCATTTGAAGTGAGAACTAAATAAGTACAGGAGCATGTATACCCAAAAAGCAATATATTGATACCGGTCATGTAGTAAACAAATTTGGATTACCTGTGAGTCCTCTGGATTCTGAGTTTTTGAGTGCATAAAAACCTTTAACTTCCCTCCCCCCCTCCCCACCCTGCACCCTCCCCAATTGATGCGGGCATTTTCCCAAACCAAAACTTGACCCGCAGCCCAACGAAAAACAGATCGTGAGTCTAACTTGTCTTCATTGTTTGTTGACAACCTGGGTAGTCTCGTATCACGCTCGAGATGCTCTCCTGGCCGTATCAGGGTCTTCACGCAGTAGACGTGGTTGTTCGGTCTCGTTAGACCAGAAATAAACTTGGATTCGTATAGTCCAGAAAACCATGGGCTGCGTGTCACAACTGTGCACGGGGGCAACTCCCGCTGCACTTTACATGTGGGTGGTAGGACTCCTATAGCCCCGAGCTCCAGCTACCATTGTAGCTTTTGGTTACATATCCTCCTAAGGGGAGACAAAGTTAGGATAATCAAGTATGAAGGGGTGTTAACCCACAGTGTTCAAGGTTGGTCAAAGTTGTATACTTTCAGGTAGCATCAATACAGATGTAAGCTCATTGCACTAAGGTGGTCTGTTATGAGGGTTGTTTAGGTGTATCGACAGGTGGAAGTTACAGGGCCCTCATGCCACTCATACAGGGCTGGGTAGACAAGGCTGTATCGTGAGTTGTGACATGTGGCAGGTGCTGTAACATTGACAACGTTAGTGTACTCACAACGGGGTTCAGTCCTCCCTCTCTGGAGCCGCTCTGCATTTGATCCAGGTTATCAACTCTTCAGGGTCTTCAAAGAAGGAGACTTTCCCATCATGCTCCACTCTGAGTTTTGCTGGAAATAACATGGCGTATTTTATATGTAGCAGGCGCAATATTTTTTTGGCTTCCATAAAATACTGCCGTCGGCGCTGTACTTCAGCTGAGAAATCTGGGAATATGGCGACCCTGACATTTCCAAATGGGATATTGCCCCTTTCTCTGGAGAGTTTCAGCACCGCATCCCGATCTTTGTAATTTAGTAGCTTAGCAATAAATGTGCGAGGGGGTGCACCCTGCGGCGGTAACCTAGCTGGCACGCGGTGTGCGCGTTCAACAGCTAGCATGGGGGAGAAGGCATCCCTGCCATAAGTAGTAATAAGCAATTGTTCCAGGAACGTGGTTGGATCCTTCCCCTCTGCCCCTTCTGGGAGACCGATCAGACGCAGATTGCATCGTCTGATCCTGTTCTCCATATCGTCCTGCTTTGTGAATAGCTGATGTATCTGCTGCTGCATGCGATCTGTGCAGGCCTGCAATGGTGGTAGTGCATCCTCCATGAGGCCTACCCGGGTCTCTGTCTCCTTAACCCTATCGCGGAGCTTATGGATATCCTGTCGGATGAGCGATATGTCCACCTTCACCTCCTCCATTTGGGCCGTGAGCGAGGTGCGGCAAAGCGTAATTGCTTCTAGGAGCTTGTCAGTGTCTCCCGCCGCGTGCTCCTCACTGACCTTGTCATGGCCGCCATCTTCCTCCATCACTCTCTTCTCCTGTCGGCGGTATTGCTCGAGCCTGGCGGCTGCCGATTTCTGAGCTTTCGACGGCGACATGGGGTGCGGAGTCCGGGGTGTCACCAGGGATGGATCCTGAGGCAAAGCAGCATGTGTGGGATGAAGGATGCCGTGGATTGCCGGATTAATGAGCGGAGCTCTTCTGCTTGCGTCCTACTCCATGTAACGCCAGGCCACGCCCCCACGGAGGACTCTGTTAGTGACGTCACTTGACGTCAGGCGGGGAGTGTTCTGTCCATCAGATGTCTATATTCTGATTATCTGCATTTGTGTTGATTAAAATGACATTTAAGGTTGTAATTTCTATAGAAATCATTTGCAGAGCGTAGGCGCCATCTAGCGTCCCTTTTTGGTATTGTTTCAGTAGAATCATTATTAAATGCATTAATGTGTAACCTAGGAAGTGATTAGAAAGCAAAGTATTCTGGATAAAATCTTCACAGGAAAAGACACATTCACCATGCTCTTTCAAGACACTACAGGAAGCAGGATGTGTCTTGTTTCAATCTCTTACCATCGACCCTTAGAGAACTTAAAAAGTAAGTTTTTACTAGTCTCATATTGTACTGTGTATCTTTGTCTCTGCAATGTATGCTAAATGTATGGGATATTGTACTTATCAAGGTTTATTCTTGTTATTTGTAGTTTCACCTAGCTTGTTCCAATAAACTGCGATCGAAGAAATATGGTATCATCGTGTGTTCGATCGTTCGATGAAGATCGAATGTTTTGGGTCATTCGCGCCAAATTCGAGTGACGCGAACGGCCCAAAATCCCGGGGCTGTGATTGGCCAAGCATGCACTGTGACCCCGCATGCTTGGCCAATCACAGCGTCGGCAGCGAGGAGAGCCATAATTGGCCACAGGCAGGATGCCTGTGGCCAATTATACCTCGGGGGGTTTAGTACACGCCCCACACTATAAAAGGCCGCCAGCGCGGCGGCCTTGTGTAGTGTGTTCTGGCGTGCAGGGAAAGAGTTACATAGGCAGGGACAGTGTTAGTGAAATTGTGTGTAGGGAGAGAGAAGGATAGGTAGGGACAGTGTCAGTGAATTCTGCTAAACCTTGTGTGTAGGGAGAGAGAAGGATAGGCAGGGACAGTGTCAGTGATATTTTTTCTAAGCCTCCTGCACAGTATACAGCTGAAGCTAGCCCTTATTGCTGTGTTTTCCGTGTGTGTCACACTAACAGACATCTATCTGCAGCACTTACAGAAGGCGTATTGTGCTTCTTGCAAAATATACACCTGAAGCTAGCCCTTATTGCTGTGATTTCCTGTTGAGTAACACAGGCAGGCACCTGCAGCACTTACAGCAGGCTTATTGTGCTTCTTGCAAAATATACACCTGAAGCTAGCCCTTATTGCTGTGATTTCCTGTTGAGTAACACAGGCAGGCATCTGCAGCACTTACAGCAAGCGTATTGTGCTTCTTGCAAAATATACACCTGACGCTAGCCCTTATTGCTGTGATTTCCTGTTGAGTAACACAGGCAGGCATCTGCAGCACTTACAGCAGGCGTATTGTGCTTCTTGCAAAATATACACCTGAAGCTAGCCCTTATTGCTGTGATTTACTGTTGAGTAACACAGGCAGGCATCTGCAGCACTTACAGCAGGCGTATTGTGCTTCTTGCAAAATATACACCTGAAGCTAGCCCTTATTGCTGTGATTTCCTGTTGAGTAACACAGGCAGGCATCTGCAGCACTTACAGCGGGCGTAGTGTGCCTTCTGCACATTATACACCTGAAGCTACCCCTTATTGCTGGTTTTCCCATCTCCCTGCAGGCCTTTAGAATGTCTGGAAGGCAAACAAGGAGAGGCAGACAGTCAGGAGCCAATAAAAGAGGGCAAGCAGGCTCTGTTTCTAGAGACAACAGTGCTGGTCGTGGACGCGGTGCATCGTTATCAGCACGTGGCCATGGGACACGCTTGTCCTTATTTTCGGCAGCTGGACGTGTTGAGCCGCATCATGCCGAAGACTTAGTAGAGTGGATGACCAAGCCCTCCTCATCCTCCTCATCCTCTCTCACCCAGGCTCAGGGTACTGGCAAAGCAGCTGCCAAAGCGTCCTCTTCCCTCGTATCTATGTCATCATCAGTCACTCCTTCCCTAGACCCACCGTGTCCTCCTGAGGCGTCCCCCGAACTGTTTGAGCACAGTGTTGGGTACATGCTCCAGGAGGATGCCCAGCGTTTCGAAGGGTCTGATGATGATACCCAGCTAGAGGAAGGCAGTAGCGTGAGAGCAGAGAGAGGGGATGCTCAAGAAGGACAGAAATCTGGCAGTCATGTTCCAGCAGCTGCAGCATACTGCCAGATTGGCTCCAGTGATGAGGAGGGAGGGGATGATGAGGTCACTGACTCCACGTGGGTGCCTGATAGGAGAGAGGAGGAGGATGAGGAGGAGGCACATCTCCAATGAGGCAGGATGCCCTCGTGGGGCCAGCGTAATGGCAGCACACCGACTGAATCACACCGCAGAGCTCCGCCTGTGCAGGGCGCTGCCTCTGCCCGTTATTCCAAAAGTTCTTTGATGTGGGCCTTTTTTGAGTCGAGTGCATCAGATCGCACCGCTGCTGTTTGCAACATATGTCTCAAGCGTATCTCGCGTGGCCAAAACATTAGCCGCTTGGGCACCACATGCTTGACCAGACATATGTTGACCTGCCATGCAGCTCGTTGGCAAGCCTATCTTAAAGACCCACACCAAAGAACAAAGCGGACCTCTCCTTGTTCCACATCAGCTGGGATCTCCAACCCCACTATACCTTCAGTCCTCTCTGAAACCTGCTCTGAGAGGAATGAAGATGTAGAATTAGGTGTGTCACAGCCAAGTACTTGCGGGCACTCTGCTAGCAGTACAACAACGTCCGATTCTAGCAGGCAAATTTCCCTGCCCCAGCTGCTGGACCATCGAAAGAAGTTCACTCCCAGCTATCCACATGCCCAGCGGTTGAATGCTAGCTTGGCTAAATTGCTAGCACTTCAACTGCTGCCTTTTCAGTTGGTAGACTCGGCCCCCTTCCGTGAGTTTGTGCAATGTGCGGTTCCTCAGTGGCAGGTTCCCAAACGCCACTTTTTTTCACGGAAGGCGATTCCGGTTTTCTACCGGCATGTGGAAGGCAATGTCCATGCCTCGCTGGACAGGGCGGTCAGCCGTAAGGTGCATATTACCGCTGACTCATGGTCCAGCAGGCATGGACAGGGACGTTACCTTTCTTTCACGGCCCATTGGGTCACTCTTTTGGTAGCTGGGAAGGATGCAGGACAAGGTGCAGTAGTGTTGGAGGTTGTTCCGCCGCCACGCCTCCAAAATGCTACTACTGGTTGTGACACACCTCTCTCCTCCACCCCCTCCTCTTCTTCTTCCTCCATGGCCTCTTCCTGTGATTTGTCCTCGGAACCAGCGGTGCTCCGTAGGCGTTCAAGGGGCTACGCAAGTACGCAGGCAAAAAGATGCCATGCCGTGCTTGCGCTGGTGTGTTTGGGGGACAGGAGCCACACTGGGGCAGAGGTTCTGTCCGCTCTGCAGGCGCAGGCCGCGAGGTTTGTTGATGCCACGCCAGCTTAAGGCAGGAATGGTGGTTTGCGACAATGGCACCAACCTCCTCTCCGCCCTCCGACAGGGACAACTGACCCATGTGCCCTGTGTGGCTCACGTCCTTAACCTGGTGGTGCAGCGGTTCTTGGGCAGGTACCCGGGCTTACAGGATGTCCTGAGGCAGGCCAGGAAAGTCTGTGTGCATTTCCGCAGATCATATAATGCCAGTGCTTGGCTGGCTGAGCTGCAAAAGGAGTTGAACCTGCCCAAAAACCGCCAGGTGGAACTCAACGTTGGCCATGCTGCAGCGGCTGCACACGCAGCAGAGGGCCATCAATGAGTACCTGTGCAACTACGGCACCAGGACAGGGTCAGGGGAGCTCGGTTTTTTTCACCACGCCAGTGGGGCATGATCAGGGATGCATGCACTGTCCTGGCACCATTTGAGGAGGCCACGAGGATGGTGAGCAGTGACAGTGCATGCATCAGTGACACTGTACTTCTTGTCCACCTGTTGGAACATACGCTGTGTGGAATAATGGACAGGGCACTTGAGGCAGAACAGAGGCAGGAAGAGGAGGACTTCCTTGCCTCTCAAGGCCCCCTTTACCCAGACAGTGTTCCTTCTGTCTCACCCATCGCACAGGAAGAGGAGGAGGAGGATTGTGTCAGCATGGAGGTGGAGCCTGGCACTCAGCATCATCAGCAGCAGTCTTTTAGGGATGATTTACAGTCCCAAGAAACCCGTGGACTTGTACGTGGCTGGGAGGAGGTGGCTGCGGATCATGTCGTCATTAGTGACCCAGAGGACTCCGGACCGAATGCCTCAGCTAACCTACGCTGCATGGCCTCCCTGATCCTGCAAAGTCTGCGGAAGGATCCTCGTATTCTTCGGATCAAGGAGAGGGACCATTACTGGCTGGCCACTCTCCTTGATCCACGGTACAAGGGTAAGGTTGCGAACCTTATCTTACCGTCGCAGAGGGAGCAGAGAATGAGACAACTCCGGGAGGCCTTGCAGAAAGGTCTGTGCAACGCGTTCCCAGAGACTGGGAGGTTACAAACTCCTGGTCCTGGACAATGAGTTGCTGAGGCTTCGGTCAGTCAAAGAAGGAGCAGTGGGGAAGGTGGCCGTCTGACCGATGCGTTCAGACAATTCTTTAGTCCGCAGCCCCAAGGTATGATCGGTTCCAGCAACCATCGCCAGCGTATGATATACATGGTGCAGGAATACCTAGGGGCAAGGTCAGACTTGGACACCTTCCCCACCGAAAATCCTCTGGCTTACTGGGTCTTGAGGATGGATCACTGTCCAGAGCTTGCACAGTATGCAATTGAGCTACCGGCCTGTCCTGCATCCAGCGTTCCTTCAGAACGCACATTCAGTGCTGCTGAAGGATTTGTCATGGATCACAGGGTGCACCTGTCCACCGACTCGGTTGATCGGCTGACCTTCATAAAGATGAACCAGTCTTGGATCACCACCAGCTACCAAGCACCTGAAGCTGATATAACAGAATAATTTATTTTCAAATGTCACATCCCTTCAAGACTGATGCTGATGCTGAGTGACTGTCCTGTTATGTGAACTGACTATCCTCCTCCTCCTCAATGATCCGATTCATGATGATAGCTTGGAAGAACATTTTTGTTTCTGGGTGCCGCCACCAGTGGCTAAGGCCCAATTTTTCAGCCCCTGTTTAACAGGGGCATGTAATTACAATTTTTTATGCAATGCTTTGCAGCATGGCTCATTCCTGCACTCCAACTAGAGTATCTGGGAGAGGTTGCAGTGTCATGGCACCAGCACCAGTGCCTAAGGCCCAATTTTTCAGCCCCTGTTTAACAGGGGCTTGTAATTACAATTTTTGATGCAGTACTTTGCAACAGGGCTCATTGCTGTGCTCCAAGTACAGTATCTGTGAGGGGTTGCAGTGTTGTGGCACCAGTGCCTAAGGTCCAATTTTTCTCAAAGATTTTCATCCATATTACCGGGACCAGACGTTACATTAAAGCCGCAAGCAGTTTTAAACTGTTTTTTTTCCTTTAGAAATGTCATTTTGTGCAGGGACAGTTCTAAACACGGGAAACACGTGCCACCTCACAGGCATACTTTGGACACCCCCCAGGTACGATATTTAAAGGAATATTTGACTTTTTTTTTTCACTTTATGCCTCATTAAAATTACTGCTCCCGAAAAACGGCCGTTTTTAAAACTTCGTTTTGCATTGATACATGTCCCCTGGTGCAGAACCCGGGTTCCCAACCCCTTTTTAGGACAATAACATGCATATTAGTCGTTATAATTAGCACTATAGATTTTGAACGTTCGCATCCATTGTATTTAATAGGGTTCTAACGTTCGTACGAACTTTTGGTCCGTTCGTGGGTTCTGGTGCGAACCGAACCCGGAGGTGTTCGGCTCATCCCTAGTGAAGGCCACCGTCAAGTTGACTTGGGACCAACCAGGCCCTTTTGTGGTGTTAGGAACCGTATGCTGGTGGGACAGGTGAGTGCAGCCACTCCTGTATTCCCTGAAGAAGCCAAAGATTTAAAGAATAGTCAGCAGTTGCAGATGGAGTTCCAGCGATGTGCCGAAGTCTTATCCCCTACTTGGCAGAAAAGGATGAGGTCTCAATTGATGAGATGGGAGAAGCTCTTTTCCAAAGACGATTTTGATGTAGGATGTGCAAGGAGTGCTCAACATAGAATTCGGCTGCAGGAAGACAAACCCTTCCGAGAGCGGGCCAGAAGGATACCTCTCAGTGATTTGGAAGATTTATGAGAGCAGTTGGCGGAGTTGAAGAGGTCAGGAGTTATTCAGGAATCCAGAAGTCCTTATGCATCCCCCATCGTAGTAGTGAGGAAGAAAAAATGGGTCGCTATGCATGTGTAACGACTACTGGACTCTGAATCGGCACACCATCCCGGACCAGTACACAACACCCCACATTGAAGATGTCTTACTGGGGCCAAGTGGTTTAGTGTGCTTGATTTGAAGAGCGGGTATTATCAGATCCCCATGCATCCAAAAGACCAAGAGAAGACGGCATTCATTTGCCCATTAGGATTCTACGAGATCAGTTGAATGCCAGGGGCCCCTGCAACCTTTCAACGCCTGATGGAAAGAACAGTAGGAGACACAAATCTTGTGGAGGTGTTGGTATATTTGGACGACATCATTGTGTTTGGGAGAACGCTAGAACACTACTAAACTCGACTGGAAAAGATATTATCCAGCCTCCATGAAGAAGGACTGAAGCTTTTGCTAGAAAAATTACAGTTTTATAGAACCTCAGTCACCTATTTGGGTCATGTTGTCTCTGCCGGAGGGGTTGCCACAGATCCACAGAAGCTGGAGGCTGTTACCACCTGGCCCAGGCCAAGGACTGTAACTGAATTAAGATCTTTCCTGGGATTTTGTTCCTACTATCGACGGTTCGTGGCAAACTTTGCCAAGATTGCTCGGCCGCTTAATGAGCTATTACAAGTAGCCATGGGAGATGGAGTCAAAACGATGACGAGCGGTACTCGTAAGAAGGGAGAATCCGTCCAAAGTCAATGGACCCCTCAATGTGAAAGAGCATTTTGGCAATTGAAGAAGAGTCTCACGGAGGCCCCAGTCTTGGGTTATGCTGATCCTGGTCTGCCCTATGAACTTCATGTGGATGCCAGTAGAGAAGGGTTAGGAGGAGTCCTATATGAGGAACATAATGGAGGATTAAGACCAGTGGCCTATGTGAGTCGAAGCCTTACCCCATCTGAGAGGAATTACCCCATCCACAAACTGGAATTTTTGGCCCTCAAATGGACTGTGGTGGATAAGTTGAAGGACTATCTGTATGGGGCTGAGTTCATTGTCAAGACTGATAATAATCCCTTAACGTACATCTTGACCTCTGCTAAATTAGACGCTACAGGTGGCTGGCAGCCTTGGTAGGGTTCCGGTTCAGTCTGAAGCATCGGCCCGGAGTTGGAAACCGAGATGCGGATGCTTTGTCCCGCAGGCCACATCGGAAGGAGGAAGAATTAGAAGTTTGGACTTAAGTAACTGAAGAAGGTGTGCGGGCCTTGTGCCAGAGCATGGATCAGAAGATGAAAGGGAGTGTGACTGCTTGGGGTTCATCCCTCTGGAATACCAAGATGCTACTGTGGATTGACACAGGTGAGAGGAGAAGGCCTCTCTCAGTTGACAAAAAGAGATTTGAAGAAAGACCAAGAACAGGACCCATTAGGTCATCTGGCTATTCAGGCCTTGAACAAGCAAGATCCAGGATTGTTGCTGAAAAGCCTTATAAAGGGAGCAAAGACCCTACACCGGGAATGGGACCGACTACAAATAAGAGATGGAGTGTTGTACAGGGGTGGCCCTTCGGGAGATAAGGAGGAGAAGTGGCAATTGTTCCTTCGGGAAAAAACATCGCCCCCACTGTTCTGATGTCCCTGCATGATGACCATGGCCATTTGGAACAGAAATGACATTCCGTTTTGATTAAAGATAGATTTTACTGGCCCAATAGGGGAGGTAGAGAGTTATTGCCACTCCTGTTTGACTTGTATCCAGCGTAAAACTTTGCCGGTTAGGGCTGCCCCAATGGGTCACTTGCAGAGTCAGGAGCCAATTAGATCTGGTTTGCATTGACTTTCTGTGCCTAGAACCTGATACAGGTGGAAGAAACAGCAGCTTGGTAGTGACCGATCACTTCACCTGCTATGCACAGGCCTACCCTACTAAAGATCAGAAGGCAAGCACTGGGGCTAAAGTTCTCGGAGAGAAGTTTTTCGTGCACTATGGATTACCTGTACGGATCCACTCGGACCAAGGAAGAGATTTTGAGAGTCGACTAATTCATCAGTTGTGTGCCCTACTGGGTATCTAAAAGTCTCGCACTACGTCTTATCACCCTCAGGGGGATCCTCAACCTGAATGATTCAATCAAACTTTGCTAAATATGTTGGGAACTCTGTCCCCAGAGAAGAAACGGCATTGGTTTAACCATATCGCAGCAATGCTGCATGCTTACAACAGCACGGAGAGTGATGCTACTGGTTAATCGCTTATCGCCTTATGTTTAGGAGAGAAGCTTGTCTTCCTGCTGATCTGGCTTTTGGCACTTCAATTGACAACATCCCTTTGACGTCTTACAAAGGCTATGTGGACAGATTACGGAAGAACTTTTGACAGGCCTATGACAAAGCTTTGGAACATGCTTCTACTAGGGAATCAAGGAATTAACAAAACTTTGATTTGAAAGTGAAAATACAGGACTTGCAACCGGGACACCGAGTGTTACTGAAAAATCTAGGGGTACCAAGAAAACATGGCGGATCGATGGAGGCCACAGCCCTATGTTGTGTGCAAACAACTCCCTGGATTACCAGTGTATCAGATTGAACCTGATGGAGAAAAGGGGCCGCTAAAGATGTGGCACAGGAATCATTTGTTGCCATTATCGGATGCGGTGAGGGTGCCTCAAGTGCCTTTGCAGTCCACTTCAAAACCAACTCCACCCCAAACACGCTCACAAAAGGAAGTTCCAAATACAGTTGATTTGATGGATGAAGAAGATGAAGAATTTTGGGAAGATTTTGTGTTTTTACAAGTTTCTAGTCATGTGTTCTCATCAGGAAGGAGGAGGATTGAAAGGGAGGAAGAGGAGGAAGATATAGTGACTGTGCCTTTTTGGTTTTGGCTTGCAGAAAATGACCCAGAGTCTTGACTTTTGAAGGAGAAGGGGAAAGGAGGGGTAGCTACCGAAGTGTTACCAAAACAGCCAATTGAAACAACTAGGATGGTACGCCGGTCTCTTGGGCCGAAACTGGAGAAACTGCAACCCTTCAAGGGCATTGATGAAATCAAAACTGAAAGAGTTACCCCTGAAGTTAGGGATTTGATAGACTTTTCTGGTGAACCATTGCAAGCTTCTGAAACAAATTGCTTTACTGAAGTAGAAGGCCTCAGTCCAGGAGGGGAAGGGACAAATTGTCAAGAGGACTCCTCTATTCTTCTGGAAGGGGATTGTGTTCCATGTCCCATGTTAAGCCCTAAACCTGTAAGTGAGGACTCCTCAACGGAGCTGGAGGCCCAAAACATTGGCAATAAAACAGCCGAAGATTCAACACAGATTGCTGGAAAATACTCTCCAGTGCGGCTGAGACGGAATGTGCATCCTCCCAAGAGACTCACTTATGGCACATTGGGAGAGAGCTATGAAGAACTTATTCACACAATTCGCAGGTCAGCTCCTGATGCTACACCCCCTACTATTAATTGGGTGGGGGGCGACTCTGCTCTAACCTCTGACAGCAATGGGTGGGACGCAGCAATTGCCCTGGCCTGTTAAAGACTGAGTTTGAATTAAACGAAAATGTCTATAGATGGTTCCAAAGGAATCCAGAAGTGTGTCAGTATTTGTTAAACCTAGATTGTGGTTGATATTGTTATGAAAATCAGTAATGATTAATTTCTTCCTTCCCACTAAGTGTGGAATGGATTTCTCCATGTCTTTGGGGACCAAAGAGTTCAAGAGGGGGTAGTGTGTAGCCAGGGGTTGCTACCATATTTATTATTATTGAATGGTTCATTGTTTTTCATGTATGGATTTGGCTCCTCCTAGTGCCTGCTGAACTCTGTCAGGGTTTTCTTTCCTCCTTGAGAGTGAACAGAGCAATGCATTATGGGACATGTAGTCTGGATGAGGAAGTGACACTGTTGGCCGGGCCAGCTCTGAACTACAGGACACACAATGCAAAGCGCACAGAACAGCCTGCTGGGAGGAGAAATAAAAAGGACACAGTGTGCACGTAAAGCTGACTGTAGACCAGGGGTACTAAATTTAAATTCATGGGGGTCCGGTCGGGAAAATTTTCTTCCAGCGGAGGTCCGAATGTTGTATTGGTGCTATGACTTCACATGATATCCTCCACTTCACAGCCTCCCATCACAGTGCCCCCCTCCCCACACACACACATGCACACACCTTTACGACCAACACACATTACACTTTGTGCTTTTTTTCTTTCATTTTTATTGAAATTTCAAAATACATTTCATTAATTTTTATGCACCACAACTCAGTTGCGGTGCATAGAAACAGTATGCATTTTGCACCACACTTCTCAGCACGCAGGGGCGCTGTTTCAGTGTGAACAGGACACATAGAAAACAATTGTTTTCTATTGCCCTTGCAGAGACCTGTGTTTTGCTAGTGCAGAAATCACAGACCCCCTTTTACATCAGTGTCCTCAGCCCCCCCCTTACATCACATCCCCCCTGCTTCATCACAAACCCCCCATTACAGACTGACCCATCACAGACTGACCTGACCCATCACACACAGACCCCCATCACAGACTGACCTGACCCATCACACACAGACTGACCCCATCACAGACTGACCTGACCCATCACAGACTGACCTGACCCATCACAGACTGACCTGACCCATCACAGACTGACCTGACCCATCACACACAGACCCCTATTACAGACTGACCCATCACACACAGACCCCCATCACAGACTGACTCCCATCACAGACCCTCCCATCACAGACCCTCCCGTCACAGATTGACCCATCACACACAGACCCTCATCACAGACTGACCCATCACAGACTGACCCATCACAGACTGACCCATCACACACAGACCCATCACACACAGACCCCATCACAGACTGACCCATCACACACAGACCCCCATCACACACAGACCCCCATCACAGACTGACCCCCATCACAGACTGACCCCCATCACAGACTGACCCCCATCACAGACCGACCTGACCCATCACACACAGACCCCCATCCCAGACTGACCCATCACAGACTGACCCATCACAGACTGACCCATCACAGACTGACCTTTCCCATCACACACAGACCCCCATCACAGACTGACCCATCACAGACTGACCTGATCCATCACACACAGACCCCCATCACAGACTGACCCATCACAGACTGACCTGACCCATCACACACAGACCCCCATCACAGACTGACCCCTATCACAGACTGACCCCCATCCCAGACTGACCCCCATCCCAGACTGACCCCCATCCCAGACTGACCACTCAAATCACAGACCCCCATCACAGACTGACCTGACCCATCACATACTGACCCCCCATCACAGACTGACCTGACCCATCACAGACTGACCTGACCCATCACAGACTGACCTGACCCATCACAGACTGACCCATCACAGACTGACCCATCACAGACTGAACCCCATCACAGACTGAACCCCATCACAGACTGACCTGACCCATCACAGACCCCCAATCACAGACTGTCCTGACCCATCACAGGCCCCATCGCAGACTGACCTAACCCATCACAGACTGACCCCCCCAGACTCACCAAATCACAGACCCCCCATCACAGACTGACCTGACCCATCACAGACTGACCCCCCAGACTCCCCAAATCACAGACCCCTAATCACAGACTGACCCCCCAAATCACAGACCCCCAATCACAGACTGACCCCCCATCACAGACTGACCACTCAAATCACAGACCCCTCATTACAGACTGACCCCCCATCACAGACTGACCTGACCCATCACAGACCCCCATCACAGACTGACCCCCCCAGACTCCCCAAATCACAGACCCCCAATTACAGACTGACCCCCCAAATCACAGACAGCCCTATCACAGACTGACCCCCCAAATCACAGACAGCCCTATCACAGACTGATCCCCCAATCAGACGGACCCCCCAATCACAGACTGAACCCCCCCCCACAATCACAGACCCCTCATTACAGACTGACCCACCAAATCACAGACTGAACCCCACCCACCATTACAGACCACCCCATCACAGACTGATCCCCCCAAATCACAGGCCCCCCTATCACAGACTGACCCACCAAATCACAGACGGACCCCCCCATCACAGACAGATCGGCCCATCACAGACCTCTTTCGACAGCACAGCACAGCACAGCCCCCCTCCCCACAGAAAACCTACCTTATTCACACAGGACATGAAGCGTGGCCACTCTGGACAATAGGCTGGACTTTTCCCATTAAAAGTGAGTGATTTATTGCTGGGACTGCCCCACTGCCTAGCAACCAATCACCCACTTTTTAACTTAAAAAGTCCCGCCCATTGCCCAGTGCGGTCGTGCTTCATGTTTGTGTAATTTTAGACAGGCAGTGTGGGGAGGTGGAAGTGCAGAGAATAGAGAAGGCACGGACCTGCCGCGCCTGCCATGCTGTGTATATAGCGGCAGCGGCAGGCAGGCAGGCAGGCGGGGGAGCCGGCAACAGGGAGACACAGGAAACTACTTGGCGAGGCTGCGGTCCGGGTAGAATGGCCACTGGGGCCGGAACCGGACCGTGGGCCGCCATTTAGTGACGCCCGCTATAGACTATTGCTTTTCTATTACTGATAATACAGGCAGTTGATGGAGCTAACCTGCAGTATATTAAGTCAGTGTACTATATACTGGCCACAGTGTGCACGTAAAGCTCACTGCAGACTATTCCTTTTCTATTACTGATAATACAGGCAGTTGATTGAGCTAACCTGCAGTATATTAAGTCAGTGTAGTGCATACTGGGCTCAGTGTGCACGTAAAACTGACTGCAGACTATTGCTTTTCTATTACTGATAATTAGGGCTGCAACTAACGATTATTTTCATAATCGATTAGTTGGCCGATTAATGTTTTGATTAATCGACTAATCGGTTAATCGAAAAAAAAAAAAAGGACATTTTTTGAATTTTAAACATTTTTTGGGCCAATTTGTTGTTGGGCAGATTACAAAACACAAATTGCCGCAAAAACACATTACATGCTTTTCTGCAGCTTCTCCATTGAAGTATATTAAACCAAAAAACTAAAATAGCACTGTTTTGCGTTAAAAAAAGTCCTTGCCCTTTCCAAATACGCAGCAGCTGAAAAAATCATGGATGTGAACGTGTCCCATTAAACCATGTAAATGAAATGTAGTGTGTTTCTGCAAAAAGCACCAAAAAACACGGAGGTGTGACCCAGGCCTGAGATGTTTAGTAACATGGGGTTAAAAAAAAATGATTTGTACAAAAAGAGCAAATAATCGCTACTGTAAGGGGTTAATTTTTTACTGTGGGACAGTGAAAGTAATATTTACAGTAGCAATTTGCTCTTTTTGTACTATAATGGGTTAATTTTAGTTTATTTTTAACCTCATTATGTTACTGGTTGATTAATCGATTATGAAAATTGTAATCGATTAATTTCATAATCGATTAGTTGTCGATTACCGTATTTATCGGCGTATAACACGCACTTTTTTCCCCTTAAAATCAGGGGAAAATCGTGGGTGCGTGTTATACGCCGATACTCCGTCGAATTCCCCTGCTGAAAACGAGCGAGAGGAGCGAGCGGAGCCGAAGCCGAAGTACAATCGGCTTTACTCGGCTCCTCTCGCAGTCCCGCCCATCTCTGACTGCGCCGCTGACATAGAGAAAGCCGAGTGTACTTCGCCTAGTCTCGGCTCCTCTCACAGTCCTGCCTGTGACTGTGAGCAGAGCCGAGTCTAGCCGAAGTACACTCGGCTTTCTCCGTCAGCGGCGCAGTCAGTGGAGATGGGCGGAACTGCGAGAGGAGCCGAGTCCAGCCGAAGTACACTCGGCCCCGCTCGCTCCTCTCCACAGAAATCGGCGCCAAATTTTAAAAACCGCCGGGACTGACACGATCGCAAAGGCACTGGGCAAGGCTGCAGATGGACAGATGAACACTGGGCACGGCTGCAGATGGACAGATGGACACTGGGCACGGCTGCAGATGGACAGATGGACACTGGGCAAGGCTGCAGATGGACAGATGGACACTGGGCACGGCTGCAGATGGACAGATGGACACTGGGCAAGGCTGCAGATGGACAGATGGACACTGGGCAAGGCTGCAGATGGACAGATGGACACTGGGCACGGCTGCAGATGGACAGATGGACACTGGGCAAGGCTGCAGATGGACACTGGGCAAGGCTGCATGCTGCATTTAAATGTAAGTTTTTTTTCCTTGAATTTCCCTCCTAAAAGTTTTTTTCCTTAAAATTCCCTCCTAAACTTGGGGTGCGTGTTATACGCCGGTGCGTGTTATACGCCGATAAATACGGTAATCGATTAGTTGTTTTGGCCCTACTTATAATACAGGCAGTTGATTAAGCCATAAAGCTCACTGCAGACTATTCCTTTTGTATTACTGATAATACAGGCAGTTGATTGAGCTAACCTGCAGTATATTAAGTCAGTGTAGTGTATACTGGGCTCAGTGTGCACGTAAAACTGACTGCAGACTATTGCTTTTCTATTACTGATAACACAGGCAGTTGATTGAGCTAACCTGCAGTATACAGGTCCTTCTCAAAAAATTAGCATATTGTGATAAAGTTCATTATTTTCTGTAATGTACTGATAAACATTAGACTTTCATATATTTTAGATTCATTACACACAACTGAAGTAGTTCAAGCCTTTTCTTGTTTTAATATTGATGATTTTGGCATACAGCTCATGAAAACCCAAAAATCCTATCTCAAAAAATTAGCATATTTCATCCGACCAATAAAAGAAAAGTGTTTTTAATACAAAAAAAGTCAACCTTCAAATAATTATGTTCAGTTATGCACTCAATACTTGGTCGGGAATCCTTTTGCAGAAATGACTGCTTCAATGCGGCGTGGCATGGAGGCAACCAGCCTGTGGCACTGCTGAGGTGTTATGGAGGCCCAGGATGCTTCGATAGCGGCCTTAAGCTCATCCAGAGTGTTGGGTCTTGCGTCTCTCAACTTTCTCTTCCCAATATCCCACAGATTCTCTATGGGGTTCAGGTCAGGAGAGTTGGCAGGCCAATTGAGCACAGTAATACCATGGTCAGTAAACCATTTACCAGTGGTTTTGGCACTGTGAGCAGGTGCCAGGTCGTGCTGAAAAATGAAATCTTCATCTCCATAAAGCTTTTCAGCAGATGGAAGCATGAAGTGCTCCAAAATCTCCTGATAGCTAGCTGCATTGACCCTGCCCTTGATAAAACACAGTGGACCAACACCAGCAGCTGACATGGCACCCCAGACCATCACTGACTGTGGGTACTTGACACTGGACTTCAGGCATTTTGGCATTTCCCTCTCCCCAGTCTTCCTCCAGACTCTGGCACCTTGATTTCCGAATGTACTTTGGACCACTGAGCAACAGTCCAGTGCTGCTTCTCTGTAGCCCAGGTCAGGCGCTTCTGCCGCTGTTTCTGGTTCAAAAGTGGCTTGACCTGGGGAATGCGGCACCTGTAGCCCATTTCCTGCACACGCCTGTTCACGGTGGCTCTGGATGTTTCTACTCCAGACTCAGTCCACTGCTTCCGCAGGTCCTCCAAGGTCTGGAATCGGTCCTTCTCCACAATCTTCTTCAGGGTCCGGTCACCTCTTCTCGTTGTGCAGCGTTTTCTGCCACACTTTTTTCTTCCCACAGACTTCCCACTGAGGTGCCTTGATACAGCACTCTGGGAACAGCCTATTCGTTCAGAAATTTCTTTCTGTGTCTTACCCTCTTGCTTGAGGGTGTCAATGATGGCCTTCTGGACAGTAGTCAGGTCGGCAGTCTTACCCATGACTGCGGTTTTGAATAATGAACCAGGCTGGGAGTTTTTAAAAGCCTCAGGAATCTTTTGCAGGTGTTTAGAGTTAATTAGTTGATTCAGATGATTAGGTTAATAGCTCGTTTAGAGAACCTTTTCATGATATGCTAATTTTTTGAGATAGGAATTTTGGGTTTTCATGAGCTGTATGCCAAAATCATCAATATTAAAACAAGAAAAGGCTTGAACTACTTCAGTTGTGTGTAATGAATCTAAAATATATGAAAGTCTAATGTTTATCAGTACATTACAGAAAATAATGAACTTTATCACAATATGCTAATTTTTTGAGAAGGACCTGTATTAAGTCAGTGTAGTGTATACTGGGCTCAGTGTGCATGTAAAGCTCACTGCAGACTATTGCTTTTCTATTACTGATAATACAGGCAGTTGATTGAGCTAACCTGCAGTATATTAAGTCAGTGTACTATATACTGGCCACAGTGTGCATGTAAAGCTCACTGCAGACTATTGCTTCTCTATTACTGATAATACAGGCAGTTGATTGAGCTAACCTGCAGTATATTAAGTCAGTGTACTATATACTGGCCACAGTGTGCACATAAAGCTCACTGCAGACTATTCCTTTTCTATTACTGATAATACTGGCAGTTGATTGAGCTAACCTGCAGTATATTAAGTCAGTGTAGTGTATACTGGGCTCAGTGTGCACGTAAAACTGACTGCAGACTATTGCTTTTCTATTACTGATAATACAGGCAGTTGATTGAGCTAACCTGCAGTATATTAAGTCAGTCTAGTGTATACTAGGCTCAGTGTGCACGTAAAGCTCACTGCAGACTATTGCTTTTCTATTACTGATAATACAGGCAGTTGATTCACTTGGTTTAGCTCCCTGGGTTGAGCGCTGCATTGTTTTACTTTTATACTTTATT
This sequence comes from Rana muscosa, assembly GCA_029206835.1. Lineage (NCBI taxonomy): Eukaryota > Metazoa > Chordata > Amphibia > Anura > Ranidae > Rana > Rana muscosa. Next base: position 998,783,240 of record CM055118.1, read on the forward strand.
TGATGTATTGAAATAGGTACACAAGGAATTGTCTACAGTCAGCTTTAGCTGCACACTGTGCCCAGTATACAGTACACTAACTTAATATACTGCAGGTTAGCTCAATCAACTGCCTGTATTATATCAGTAATAGAAAAGGAATAGTCTGCAGTGAGCTTTATGTGCACACTGTGGTCAGTATATAGTACACTGACTTAATACACTGCAGGTTAGCTAAATCAGCTGCCTGTATTATCAGTAATAGAAAAGCAATACTCTGCAGTCAGCTTTACGTGCACACTGTGGCCAGTATATAGTAGCAAGAGAAAGGGAGCCGCTCAGGTGCGGGAATCCCTCAAATCACCTCCTCCCAGCAGACAAAAGGCGCAAGCAATGCTATTGACAGCAAACAGGAACGAAAAAGTCTTCTGGACTGCAGCACTCAAAAATAAAAGCCTTTATTTTAAAATAAGGAATCCAAAATACACACTGTACAACGGTACACAGGTCAAAAAAAATTGGCTGACATGTTTCGCACTGTGCTAGTGCTTATTCATAAGTACACTGACTTAATATACTGCAGGTTAGCTCAATCAACTGTAAATAGGTAACAGTTGCGCTGCGTAATATAGGCACTATCCTGACACCTATTGGTTAACTATTGTTAGTGACACGATTGATAATGCCCACATCCTATATAAATGAAAAATATATGATGACAATATAACCTGGTGACCTGTGATAGTAACCATCTGACACTCAAATGACAGTGAAAATTAATGTGACATATAATTCATCCTGCAAAGTGTCCAAGAAAAATTGAAGCAATGATCTTAAATAAACAAATATTGAAGTTCAAAAGTTGTTTTTCTTAAAGGGCACTGTTGAAAAGTTCCTCCAGGTGAAAAATAGTGACTTCACACTCCAAAACACCCAAGAAAAGTGTGTGACACTTGTAAAGAATAGAGTCCTCCACCTTCAATATCAAATCTCCTTACCGACTAGTATGGATCCCTAATGAAAGAGATCACACCCGCCTGTGGCTGTTTCCCCCGCCAAGGGTCTCTAAATAACAGATCAGTAATCGATATCTTCCTCCACAATCAGGCTCCTCAATACCGTTCCCGGATGTGAGATCCCAAAAGAAATGTAAAGGCCACCATAGTGAAGTACTTAAAGGCAGTTTTAATAAAATAAAAAGATTACACTTACAAGAAAGTGATGATAAAATGCGTAAAATTTGTTCGTAAGCCGGCCGGCTTCACTATCCGCCCGTCCTTCCGGGATAGCGTTTGTTGGTTTGTTGGTGACGTAAGCACGCCGCTCCTCCCTACGCCGTTTCGTCAGAGATGACGTCTTCCAGGGGCACGAGCGGCGTGCTGACTCACCGCTTCTTATCATACACGGAATGCTAGACACGCCCGGTTCTGACCTCCGGGAGGCCTCCACACAGATCCACCATATTAAGTAGGGGAAATGTTGCCCACACTGATCGGTGATTGCCAAAACATCATGGGAGGCCAGAATGGCCCCCCCACAACGGTTAGCCGCCGATCAGTGGGAATCTTTCAATTGCACTCGCACTCATGCTGACTGCAATGAAAAAAATAATAAAAATAAATAGACGGGTGTCTAAAAATATCTAATGAGATTTAAATGGATAAAGGAAAATAAAGAACAGAATATTTTTTTTTTTTATTTTAATAATTGCAACATAAATTGTGACACTTACCCCATAATGTGGCAATCACAATTAAGTGGGGGTCACCCATGGGATATTAGAAATATAAACCAAATCTTAAAGGGCTATGTCAAAGGTTAATGCTGATTTCATGACTCCACCTCCTTCAGGTTACTAGATATCCTGCCAATCACATCTCTCTCAAGAATGCAAACAACAATATCAAGAGACTCACATCTGTGAGATATAGAGTCATATATTCACTATAATGTAAGTAAAGGTTATAGACTAAATAAACGTCACCTCCACTTCTGGCCTATTACTACAGGGCAAAAGATCACGGAGGTCCTGATAGTGGACATAAAAGAACATGCAAGTGTGCCACAAAAAGTTGACACGATGATCCTATGCTCACCCCACTTAAGTGGCCAAAATGGGGGCTGTTATATGTGGACCATATTAGCAGTAAGTGGTGGAAACAGCCGAAGTCTGCCCGGAAATCAGAACCAGTTCACACATTTAGACACAGCATCACCCATTATCAATAAACGCATTAACATCTGTATCGATGTTCAAGCCATGAGGGCTGTAACACCGGACCCGGTATATACAGGCCATCTCTAGCTTAGATAGTTCCCTGACCAGGGAGATACCCCTCCAATGAGGTTCGAACTTATCTATCCCCAGAAATAATGTACCCTCAGGGTTGCGTTTATGATAAATGTCATAATGTTTTGAAACTGAATGATTTGGAAAACCTGACCTAATGTTAGTGATGTGTTCACCTAACCTCACCTGCATTGATCTCTTTGTTCTGCCAATATACTGGAGCCCACACGGACATTGTAACAAATAAACAATGCCAGTTGAGCTGCATGTAATAAATGGCTCAATAGAGTGTTCTTTTGATGTACTGGTAGAATGGAAAATCTCAGTTTTCTTCTGTTTGCTCTTGTTAAGAGTACACACTTGGCATCTCCGACATTGGTAATACCCCGACAGTCCTTTTTGAAAAAACTCCTTTTGTGGGAGGATCCACCACATTGGGAGCCACCTTATCTCGAAGGGATGGTGCTCCCCTAAAGATCACCTGGGGTTTAGGAGGTAAAAATTTACTAATAATTCTGTCATTCCCTAGCAAATGCCAATGTTTTTGAATGATTTTCTTTATTGCAAAATGTTGTGTGGAAAAGGTAGTGATAAAAGGTATCACAGGTCCTGATCTATTAGTAGAGGGACGATCCTCCAATAATAGTGATCTGTCCAACTGGGCGACCTCTTCTATTGTGTTTTCCAAAGACTCAATATTATAGCCCTTCTCACCAAGTCTCATCTTTAATATGGTCGACTGGGTTCTGTAATCTTCCAAAGAGGTACAATTACGCCTCATCCTGACAAACTGACCTCTAGGTACAGATCTCAACCAAGGATCATTGTGGCAACTCCCAATAGGGATAAATGAATTGCGATCGGTCTGTTTAAAAAAGGACTTTGTGACTAAGGAGTTATTTTCCCTCATTATGGTAAGGTCAAGGAAATTGATTGTTTCCTGACTGGCCTCATGGGCAAATCTAATTCCCCTCTCATTAGTATTGAGGAAGGAAAAAAATTCCTCGAGCTGGTCCTTGGTGCCGTCCCATACCGGGTCCGGTGTTACAGCCCTCATGGCTTGAACATCGATACAGATGTTAATGCGTTTATTGATAATGGGTGATGCTGTGTCTAAATGTGTGAACTGGTTCTGATTTCCGGGCAGACTTCGGCTGTTTCCACCACTTACTGCTAATATGGTCCACATATAACAGCCCCCATTTTGGCCACTTAAGTGGGGTGAGCATAGGATCATCGTGTCAACTTTTTGTGGCACACTTGCATGTTCTTTTATGTCCACTATCAGGACCTCCGTGATCTTTTGCCCTGTAGTAATAGGCCAGAAGTGGAGGTGACGTTTATTTAGTCTATAACCTTTACTTACATTATAGTGAATATATGACTCTATATCTCACAGATGTGAGTCTCTTGATATTGTTGTTTGCATTCTTGAGAGAGATGTGATTGGCAGGATATCTAGTAACCTGAAGGAGGTGGAGTCATGAAATCAGCATTAACCTTTGACATAGCCCTTTAAGATTTGGTTTATATTTCTAATATCCCATGGGTGACCCCCACTTAATTGTGATTGCCACATTATGGGGTAAGTGTCACAATTTATGTTGCAATTATTAAAATTAAATTTTTTTTTATTCTGTTCTTTATTTTCCTTTATCCATTTAAATCTCATTAGATATTTTTAGACACCCGTCTATTTATTTTTATTATTTTTTTCATTGCAGTCAGCATGAGTGCGAGTGCAATTGAAAGATTCCCACTGATCGGCGGCTAACCGTTGTGGGGGGGGCCATTCTGGCCTCCCATGATGTTTTGGCAATCACCGATCAGTGTGGGCAACATTTCCCCTACTTAATATGGTGGATATGTGTGGAGGCCTCCTGTAGGTCAGAATCGGGCGTGTCTAGCGTTCCGTGTATGATAAGAAGCGGTGAGTCAGCACGCCGCTCGTGCCCCTGGAAGACGTCATCTCTGACGAAACGGCGTAGGGAGGAGCGGCGTGCTGACGTCACCAACAAACCAACAAACGCTATCCCGGAAGGACGGGCGGATAGTGAAGCCGGCCGGCTTACGAACAAATTTTACGCATTTTATCATCACTTTCTTGTAAGTGTAATCTTTTTATTTTATTAAAACTGCCTTTAAGTACTTCACTATGGTGGCCTTTACATTTCTTTTGGGATCTCACATCCGGGAACGGTATTGAGGAGCCTGATTTTGGAGGAAGATATCGATTACTGATCTGTTATTTAGAGACCCTTGGCGGGGGAAACAGCCACAGGCGGGTGTGATCTCTTTCATTAGGGATCCATACTAGTCGGTAAGGAGATTTGATATTGAAGGTGGAGGACTCTATTCTTTACAAGTGTCACACACTTTTCTTGGGTGTTTTGGAGTGTGAAGTCACTATTTTTCACCTGGAGGAACTTTTCAACAGTGCTCTTTAAGAAAAACAACTTTTGAACTTCAATATTTGTTTATTTAAGATCATTGCTTCAATTTTTCTTGGACACTTTGCAGGATGAATTATATGTCACATTAATTTTCACTGTCATTTGAGTGTCAGATGGTTACTATCACAGGTCACCAGGTTATATTGTCATCATATATTTTTCATTTATATAGGATGTGGGCATTATCAATCGTGTCACTAACAATAGTTAACCAATAGGTGTCAGGATAGTGCCTATATTACGCAGCACAACTGTTACCTATTTACAATATCTTTATTTGTGTATATCCACATTTTTAGTTGCAGCAGCGCCCACTTTTTATCATTAGTGGTGTTATTTTATAATTTTTTCACATTCTGACTTGCGCAGTATTTTCTTTACACATTGCTATTATTTGATATTTCCATACAGCAGCAGTTAGACACACTTCACAGTGGTATTGGCACATTAGTGTGCTTATTTCATAGTGTTAATTGCACATCAGTGAGTGTATATTTCCACATATCACGGATTTATTTTTAGTTTTATTTCTATATTTAATTCTATTGATTTTTCAATAATAATTAATAAGTGACATGGATGTTTTTGAGTATAGAGCTTCCAAAGTGGTGAACACTGATGGAGTATTCCAGATGTTTAGCGACAAGGATGGAGACCTGAGTGGTCTTTTTGTTAGATTGAAAAATCTAACTATATCTGAAGTCCACACCCAATGGGATGTGGCCTTCCTTGAAACTTACATCAGGTTGAATATGGTACCGAGGAGTTTGAGGTGGCAAGTCAACCCCCAGAAGGGTGACCTCGAGCTTCAAGAATGGTTCCGATATTTTAATGAGGCGGGAGTTAGCTTCCTACGATTTTTGGTGGCTAGAAAGACCAGCAAATTGGAAAAACTCGATAGTGAAATCAAAATTTTAAAAGAGAGTTTGAATCCTCACAAAGAGAGTGAGGAGTATAGAGATAGAACCTTGAATTTATTGAAGGTTCTAGATAAAGAGGAAAAGGAGCAGAAAGTTAAAAAAAGGAAAAAGTATAACAGGGATTTCAATGATTACCAAGCAAGTCTGGTGTTTGATTGGCAGACAAAATTAGTGGCTGATTCACAGATGGATAATGTCTCCAGAATGGAGGCCATAGTCCAAGGTGAGAATGCTGCATCAGGAATAACTAGTGATGCAGCACGTTTACCGGTTATGAGTGAATCATCCAAAACCCCAAAGAAGGTTCAAGGTGGCATCAAATCCACCAAAAAGAGCAGACGGGTGTCTCATAAATCCCCGGGATGGGCTTTAGGTCCCGGTAAGGTAGGACAATACATAAAGAACTCGGGATGGGGACAACAGTTGCAACCTAAACCAAGCAATAGTCAGGATAGAGGATATGGACAACATTATTCTCAGGGCCAATACCATGCCCATAGAGAACCATTGAGATTGCCTAGACCTAATGAGAGGACCTATTCAGAGAATCGTGGTTATGAGATTTATCCCAATCAAAGGTCACACTATGAGAACAATTACCACTATGAAAAGGGATAGGGATGATTATGAAAGTGAATCTAACACTCGAAATAGGTTTTTTCCTTTACGGGATAGGGATGGCTCAGAACATGCAGGCTACTATGATTATGAACAAACCAATAGAGTTCAGGATGCCTATAGGTTCGGACCATCCAAGGATTTTCCCCCTGGTCAGTATGAAAGGGATATAGACCAGCATTGGGGTTTTCCCAGACCCAACCAAGGGATAAAAAGGGCGGTGGAAAACAAAGAGGAACCAGAGGGGGGGAGGAGAACACAACTTAAAAAAGCAAAAGATTTAAATCAGGATGGAATTTATAATCTTAGTTCTCAAATTTTAACGAAGCCAGAATTAACCCTTTTGAATAAGGGACTGAAATTTGCACCCCCCAGGAAATTGAATAAGTTCCAAACATATATGGACGTACACAAGTACGTCCGTAAGATTAACATCAAGAGGTATTTTGCAGGTATTCCAGTGAGGGAAGATGTATTGGTCTCACCATCATTCCAACATTCTGGATTATCCAATGCCTCTACCTTCAACCCTTCTGGAACTCTGGCCCCATCCCTGAGAGTTTTCAGGGATGTGGTCTTACGGGATTTAGAAACTATTAAAATCACCAATAATAAAATGGATCAGCATCTCGAATTGGGTTTGGACTCCCTTTGTAAAAATAGGGAGTTGGTAATTCGCCCTGCAGATAAGGGCGGTGGAATAGTAGTCCTGGACAGGGCGGATTACCTTAAAGAACTCCATAGGATTGTGGACGATCGTGACACATATTCTCTATTGCCTGGGAATCCTGTTATGAAATATAGGGACACCCTTGAGGAGTTGGTTCGTAGGGGCTCAGATTTGGGAATTTTGAAGGATAAAGAACGACAATTCATAATACCTAGGGCCCCTAGGGTGCCCATTTTATACTGTCTTCCAAAGATCCACAAAAGCTTGACTTGCCCCCCGGGCAGACCAATAGTGAGTGGTATAGACTCAATAACGTCCCGGGTGGGACATAGACCATTTTCTACAGCCTTTGGTCCAACGAATGCCTTCTTATTTGAAGGATACCCGACACGCGATAAATCTAGTGTCGCAGATAAAATTTAAAGAAGGAATGTGGATGGTTACGGCAGATGTTACCTCATTATATTCAATTATTCCACATCAGATGGGCATTTCAGCAGTGAAATATTATTTGAATCTACAATCTGGCCTGCTTCAGCTCCAAAAGGATTTCATTATAGATCTGTTGGAGTATGCAGCGGGCCACAATTATTTTTGGTTCGACAGCCAGTACTATCGGCAAATAAGGGGCGTTGCTATGGGGGCTAAGTATGCCCTCAGCTTGGCCAATTTATTCATGGCCAAGTGGGAGGAGGACGTCATCTTTGGGGACCATAGTCCCCACCTGGTGTTTTGGGCCAGGTATATTGATGACGTCCTCCTCCTATGGGACGGCACCAAGGACCAGCTCGAGGAATTTTTTTCCTCCCTCAATACTAATGAGAGGGAAATTAGATTTGCCCATGAGGCCAGTCAGGAAACTATCAATTTCCTTGACCTTACCATAATGAGGGAAAATAACTCCTTAGTCACAAAGTCCTTTTTTAAACAGACCGATCGCAATTCATTTATCCCTATTGGGAGTTGCCACAATGATCCTTGGTTGAGATCTGTACCTAGAGGTCAGTTTGTCAGGATGAGGCGTAATTGTACCTCTTTGGAAGATTACAGAACCCAGTCGACCATATTACAGATGAGACTTGGTGAGAAGGGCTATAATATTGAGTCTTTGGAAAACACAATAGAAGAGGTCGCCCAGTTGGACAGATCACTATTATTGGAGGATCGTCCCTCTACTAATAGATCAGGACCTGTGATACCTTTTATCACTACCTTTTCCACACAACATTTTGCAATAAAGAAAATCATTCAAAAACATTGGCATTTGCTAGGGAATGACAGAATTATTAGTAAATTTTTACCTCCTAAACCCCAGGTGATCTTTAGGGGAGCACCATCCCTTCGAGATAAGGTGGCTCCCAATGTGGTGGATCCTCCCACAAAAGGAGTTTCCTTTTTTCAAAAAGGACTGTCGGGGTATTACCAATGTCGGAGATGCCAAGTGTGTACTCTTAACAAGAGCAAACAGAAGAAAACTGAGATTTTCCATTCTACCAGTACATCAAAAGAACACTCTATTGAGCCATTTATTACATGCAGCTCAACTGGCATTGTTTATTTGTTACAATGTCCGTGTGGGCTCCAGTATATTGGCAGAACAAAGAGATCAATGCAGGTGAGGTTAGGTGAACACATCACTAACATTAGGTCAGGTTTTCCAAATCATTCAGTTTCAAAACATTATGACATTTATCATAAACGCAACCCTGAGGGTACATTATTTCTGGGGATAGATAAGTTCGAACCTCATTGGAGGGGTATCTCCCTGGTCAAGGAACTATCTAAGCTAGAGATGGCCTGGATATACCGGGTCCGGTGTTACAGCCCTCATGGCTTGAACATCGATACAGATGTTAATGCGTTTATTGATAATGGGTGATGCTGTGTCTAAATGTGTGAACTGGTTCTGATTTCCGGGCAGACTTTGGCTGTTTCCACCACTTACTGCTAATATGGTCCACATATAACAGCCCCCATTTTGGCCACTTAAGTGGGGTGAGCATAGGATCATCGTGTCAACTTTTTGTGGCACACTTGCATGTTCTTTTATGTCCACTATCAGGACCTCCGTGATCTTTTGCCCTGTAGTAATAGGCCAGAAGTGGAGGTGACGTTTATTTAGTCTATAACCTTTACTTACATTATAGTGAATATATGACTCTATATCTCACAGATGTGAGTCTCTTGATATTGTTGTTTGCATTCTTGAGAGAGATGTGATTGACAGGATATCTAGTAACCTGAAGGAGGTGGAGTCATGAAATCAGCATTAACCTTTGACATAGCCCTTTAAGATTTGGTTTATATTTCTAATATCCCATGGGTGACCCCCACTTAATTGTGATGCCACATTATGGGGTAAGTGTCACAATTTATGTGCCACTTATTAAATTTTTTTTTTTTTTATTCTGTTCTTTATTTTCCTATATCCATTTAAATTGCAGTCAGCATGAGTGCGAGTGCAATTGAAAGATTCCCACTGATCGGCGGCTAACAGTTGTGGGGGGGCCATTCTGGCCTCCCATGATGTTTTGGCAATCACCGATCAGTGTGGGCAACATTTCCCCTACTTAATACGGTGGATCTGTGTGGAGGCCTCCCGGAGGTCAGAATCGGGCGTGTCTAGCGTTCCGTGTATGATAAGAAGCGGTGAGTCAGCATGCCGCTCGTGCCCCTGGAAGACGTCATCTCTGACGAAACGGCGTAGGGAGGAGCGGCGTGCTGACGTCACCAACAAACCAACAAACGCTATCCCGGAAGGACGGGCGGATAGTGAAGCCGGCCGGCTTACGAACAAATTTTACGCATTTTATCATCACTTTCTTGTAAGTGTAATCTTTTTATTTTATTAAAACTGCCTTTAAGTACTTCACTATGGTGGCCTTTACATTTCTTTTGGGATCTCACATCCGGGAACGGTATTGAGGAGCCTGATTGTGGAGGAAGATATCGATTACTGAACTGTTATTTAGAGACCCTTGGCGGGGGAAACAGCCACAGGCGGGTGTGATCTCTTTCATTAGGGATCCATACTAGTCGGTAAGGAGATTTGATATTGAAGGTGGAGGACTCTATTCTTTACAAGTGTCACACACTTTTCTTGGGTGTTTTGGAGTGTGAAGTCACTATTTTTTACCTGGAGGAACTTTTCAACAGTGCCCTTTAAGAAAAACAACTTTTGAACTTCAATATTTGTTTATTTAAGATCATTGCTTCAATTTTTCTTGGACACTTTGCAGGATGAATTATATGTCACATTAATTTTCACTGTCATTTGAGTGTCAGATGGTTGCTATCACAGGTCACCAGGTTATATTGTCATCATATATTTTTCATTTATATAGGATGTGGGCATTATCAATCGTGTCACTAACAATAGTTAACCAATAGGTGTCAGGATAGTGCCTATATTACGCAGCGCAACTGTTACCTATTTACAGTTGATTGAGCTAACCTGCAGTATATTAAGTCAGTGTACTTATGAACAAGCACTAGCACAGTGCGAAACATGTCAGCCAAATTTTTTTGACCTGTGTACCGTTGTACAGTGTGTATTTTGGATTCCTTATTTTAAAATAAAGGCTTTTATTTTTGAGTGCTGCAGTCCAGAAGACTTTTTCGTTCCTGTTTGCTGTCAATAGCATTGCTTGCGCCTTTTGTCTGCTGGGAGGAGGTGATTTGAGGGATTCCCGCACCTGATCGGCTCCCTTTCTCTTGCTACTATATACTGGCCACAGTGTGCACGTAAAGCTGACTGCAGAGTATTGCTTTTCTATTACTGATAATACAGGCAGCTGATTGAGCTAACCTGTAGTATATTAAGTCAGTGTACTATATACTGGCCACAGTGTGCACATAAAGCTCACTGCAGACTATTCCTTTTCTATTACTGATATAATACAGGCAGTTGATTGAGCTAACCTGCAGTATATTAAGTCAGTGTAGTGTATACTGGGCTCAGTGTGCATGTAAAGCTGACTGCAGACTATTGCTTTTCTATTACTGATAATACAGGCAGTTGATTGAGCTAACCTGCAGTATATTAAGTTAGTGTTCTGTATACTGGGCACAGTGTGCAGCTAAAGCTGACTGTAGACAATTCCTTGTGTACCTATTCCAATACATCAAATAAAGTATAAAAGTAAAACAATGCAGCCCTCAACCCAGGGAGCTAAACCAAGTGAATCTCTGTGAAAAATAAAAATCAAAGATGAATACTTGAGTGTAACTCCACCCAGATATTCAAACTAGTGGTAATAAAAAAACATATATAATACATGTAAACCTGTGTCAGGATAGTGCACCTGGCTACACAGGCCACCCAGAAAAATGTCCTGTACGTGAACAAACAAAACAAAACAAAGTCTGTATTAATCCGTGATGGACATGCTGAATCCACTGTGAAGTTTGACGTTGTAGATATGTTGCATTGAAAACAACAAGGGTAGATATAAGGGTATGTTCCAGCATCCACAATACACAGGTAGGTAATGAATACTCTTACCGTGAATCAGATGTAAGTAAGCATGGGCGGGAACTCCAAGGTAGATGCTCCGATGTGGGTCTCCTCACTCCCACTTCCAGACAACATCAAAACTGCGATAATAGGATAATCACCCGAAAGATGTAATTCTCTGCAAACTTTCCGTTGGGGGTATCACTTTAAAGCAGGATGTCATAAAAGGAAGTAATAGATGGCTCCATATGGTGTAAGTAAAACCAGGATATGTTGTAAAAAGGTATAGCCTTTATTGGCATAACATCATAATATAAAATAGTAATACATGCAGCATTAATAGTTGCACCTATAAAAATGGTATCCTCGAGGTAAAAAATGGTAATGTTGCGTGATAGCAAGGGTGGCAGCAGACTAAAAACCCGACATGTTTCGAGCAATGGCTACTCCAGTTGAATATCCTGGTTTTACTTACACCATATGGAGTCATCTATTTCTTCCTTTTATGACATCCTGCTTTAAAGTGATACCCCCAACGGAAAGTTTGCAGAGAATTACATCTTTCGGGTGATTATCCTATTATCGCAGTTTTGATGTTGTCTGGAAGTGGGAGTGAGGAGACCCACATCGGAGCATCTACCTTGGAGTTCCCATCCATGCTTACTTACATCTGATTCACGGTAAGAGTATTCATTACCTACCTGTGTATTGTGGATGCTGGAACATACCCTTATATCTACCCTTGTTGTTTTCAATGCAACATATCTACAACGTCAAACTTCACAGTGGATTCAGCATGTCCATCACGGATTAATACAGACTTTGTTTTGTTTTGTTTGTTCACGTACAGGACATTTTTCTGGGTGGCCTATGTAGCCAGGTGCACTATCCTGACACAGGTTTACATGTATTATATATGTTTTTTTATTACCACTAGTTTGAGTATCTGGGTGGAGTTACACTCAAGTATTCATCTTTGATTTTGATTTTTCACAGAGATTCACTTGGTTTAGCTCCCTGGGTTTAGAGCTGCATTGTTTTACTTTTATACTTTCTCACAATATTGTTCTATTGTTTATGTCAGCAGCTTTTTCTTCACAGGCAGCACAATTTTTCCCTATATTATAAAATAAAGCATGTCTGGAAGGCCAACAAGGAGAGGCAGACACACACAGGCCAATAAAAGAGGGCAAGCAGGCTCTGTGTCTAGAGGCAACAGTGTTGGTCGTGGACACGGTGCATCCTCATCGGCACGTGGCCGTGGGGCACGCTTGTCCTTTTTTTCAGCAGCTGGCCGTGTTGAGCCGCAACATGCAGAAGAGTTGGTAGAGTGGATGACCAAGCCGTCCTCCTCCTCCTCATCCTCTCTCACCCAGGCTTAGGGTACTTTGTCTGCCAAAGCAGCTGCCAAAGCAGCTGCCAAAGGGGCCTCTTCCCTTGGCTCAATGGCATCAGTCACTCCTTCCCTAGCCCCATCATATCCTGAGGAGTCCCCCGAACTGTTTAACCACAGTGTTGGGTACATGCTGCAGGAGGATGCGCAGCGTTTCGAAGGCTCTGATGATGCTACCCAGCTTGAGGAAGGCAGTAACGTGAGCCTAGGGAGAGGGGGTGCCCAAGAAGGACAGCAAAATGGCAGTCATGTTCCCCCAGCTGCAGCATACTGTCAGGTTTGCTCCAGTGACGAGGAGGGAGGGGATGATGAGGTCACTGACTCTACATGGGTGCCTGATAGGAGAGAGTAGGAGGAGGAGGAGGCACATCTCCAATGAGGCAGGATGCCCTCCAGGGGCCAGCTTAAGGGCAGCACACCGACTGCATCACACCGCAGAGCTCCGTATGTGCAGGACGCTGCTGTCTCTGCGCGTTATTCCAAAAGTTCTTTGGTGTGGGCCTTTTTTCAGACGTGTGCAGCAGATCGCTATCGGTACACCAACGTCCGATTGTACCAAACAAATTTCCCTGCACCAGCTGCTTCACCACCAAAAGAAATTCACTCCCAGCCATCCACATGCCCAGCGGTTGAATGCTAGCTTGGCCAAATTGCTAGCACTTCAACTGCTGCCTTTTCAGTTGGTAGACTCTGCCCCCTTCCGTGAGTTTGTGGAATGTGCGGTACCTCCGTGGCATTGCCACTTTTTTTCACGGAAGGCGATTCCGGCTCTATACCGGAATGTGTAAGGCAATGTCTTGGCCTCGCTGGACAGGGCGGTCATCGGTAAGGTGCATATTACCGCTGACTCATGGTCCAGCAGGCATGGACAGGGACGTTACCTATCTTTCACGGCCCACTGGGTGACTCTGCTGGCAGCTGGGAAGGATGCAGGACAGGGTGCAGTAGTGTTGGAGGTTGTCCCGCCACCACGCCTCCAAAATGCTACTAGTGGCGATTCTGACACACGTCTATCCTCCACCCCCTCCTCTTCTTCTTCCTCCATGGCCTCTTCCTGTGCTGATTTGTCCTCAGAACCAGTGGTGCTCCGTAGGTGTTCAAGGGGCTACGCAAGTACGCAGGCAAAAAGATGCCATGCGGTGCTTGAGCTGGTGTGCTTGGGGGAAAGGAGCCACACTGGGGAAGAGATTCTGTCAGCTCTGCAGGGGCAGGCTCAGAGGTGGTTGACACCATGCCAGCTGAAGCCAGGAATGGTGGTTTGTGACAATGGCACCAACCTCCTCTCCGCCCTCCAACAGGGACAGCTGACCCATGTGCCCTGTTTGGCTCACGTCCTTAACTTGGTGGTGCAGCGGTTCTTGGGCAGGTACCCAGGCTTACAGGGTCCTGAGGCAGGCCAGGAAAGTCTGTGTGCATTTCCGCCGGTCATAAAATGCCAGTGCTCGGCTGGCTGACCTTCAAAAGGAATACAACCTGCCCAAGAACCACCTAATCTGTGACATGCCCACCAGGTGGAACTCAACATTGGCCATGCTTCAGCTGCTGCACACGCAGCAGAGGGCCATCAATGAGTACCTGTGCGACTATGGCACCAGGACAGGGTCAGGGGAGCTTGTTTTGTTTTTTTGCCACACCAGTGGGTCATGATCAGGGATGCATGCACTGTCCCATCACCATTTGAGGAGGCCACGAGGATGGTGAGCAGTGACAGTGCATGCATCAGTGACACTGTCCCTCTTGTCCACCTGTTGGAGCACACGCTGCGTGGAATAATGGACAGGGCACTTGAGGCAGAACAGAGGGAGGAAGAGGAGGACTTCCATACCTCTCATGGCCCCCTTAATCTAGACAGTGTTCCTGCTGGCCCGCAGATCACATAGGAAGAGGACGAGGAGGAGGAGGATTGTGTCAGCATGGAGGTGGAGCCTAGCACTCAGCATCAGAAGCAGTCTTCAAGGGATCATATACAGCACCAAGAAACCCATGGACTTGTACGTGGCTGGGAGGAGGTGGCTGCGGATTATGTCGTCCTTAGTGACCCAGAGGACTCCGGACCGAATGCCTCAGCAAACCTACGCTGCATGGCCTCCCTGATCCTGCAAAGCCTGCGAAAGGATCCTCGTATTCGTGGTATCAAGGAGAGGGATCATTACCTGCTGGCAACCCTCCTTGATCCACGTTACAAGGGCAAGGTTGCGGACCTTATCCAGCCATCGCAGAGGGAGCAGAGGATGAAACATACATCTTGCAGAAAGGTTTGTTCAATGCGTTTCCAGAGCCTGGGAGGTTACAAATTCCTGGTCCTGGACAACGTGTTGAGGTTTCGATGCGTTCAGACAATTTATTAGTCCACAGCCCCAAGGTCTGATCGGTTCCAGCAACCATCGCCAGCGTCTGATTTACATGGTGCAGGAATACCTAGGGGCAAGATTAGACTTGGACACCTTTCCCACTGAAATTCCTCTGGGTTACTGGATCTTGAGAATGGATCACTGGCCAGAGCTTGCACAGTATGCAATTGAGCTACTGGCCTGTCCTGCATCCAGCGTTCTTTCAGAACGCACATTCAGTGCTGCTGGAGGCTTTGTAACCGATCACAGGGTGTGCCTGTCCACCGAATCAGTCGATCGACTGACCTTCATAAAAATGAATCAGTCTTGGATCACCAGCTACTAAGCACCTGATGCTGATGTAACCGAATAATTTTTTTGAATGTGAGATCCCTTCAAGACTGCCTATGTTTATGCTGAGTGACTATCCTGTTATGCTGAGTGACTATCCTCTTCCTCCTCAATGTTCATGCTGATAGCTTGTAAGAAATTTTTTGGTTCTGGGCACCGCCACCAGTGGCTAAGGCCCAATTTTTCTGCCCCTGTTAAACAGGGGTGTGTAATTACAATTTTTGCTGCAATACTTAGCAGCAGGGCTCATTCCTGTGCTCCAACTAGAGTATCTGTGAGGGGTTGCAGGGTTGTGGCACCAGCACCAGTGCCTAAGGCCCAATTTTTCTGTCCCTGTTAAACAGGAGCATGTAATTACAATTCTTGATCTAATATTTCACAGCAGGGCCCGTTCCTGCGCCCACCAAGAGTAACTGTGAGGCCTTACAGTGTAGTGGCAACACCACCACACCATTCACCACCAAAGGCCAACTTTTTCCGACCCTGTTCAACAGGGGCATATAATTACAATTCTTGATCTAATATTTCACAGCAGGGCCCGTTCCTGTGCCCACCAAGAGTAACTGTGAGGACTTACAGTGTTGTGGCAACACCAACACCTGAGGCCCAAATTTCTGCAGAGTATATACGGCAGGCCACTACTTTCAAACATCAGACTTTCAAACGACTCCTAATTACAAACGGAGGGAGACAACAGGAAGTGAGAGGAAATCTACCCTTAGGAAGGGAAATTCTCTCCTGTAAGAGTTAATATGGAAAAAACGTGTCTCCTCACTTATGCTTTATCACCAATCCTTGTTTCACTAAAAACCCCAAATTTTCAAAATCCAATTGTTCCTGGGGCAGAAAGTGAGGTGAAATCTTCTGAACAGGTGCACAGACAGCAAAACAAATGTTACAGGGGTGATAACCCTTCCCTATGTTTTCCAAAAAGCTTAAAACTAGATTACTCTTTCGTCCATGGACCGACACAGCCTCTCTATTGACAAAGTGGGTATTATCCGTTAATTAGGAGTAGGGATGAGCTTCGAGTTCGAGTCGAACTCATGTTCGACTCGAACATTGCCTGTTCGCCCGTTCGCCAAACAGCGAACAAATTGGGGTGTTCGCGGCAAATTCGAAAAGTCTATGGGAGAAATCTAAAGTGCTAATTATAAAGGCTTATATGCAAGTTATTGTCTTAAAAAGTGTTTGGGGACTCTGGTCCTGCCCCAGGGGACATGTATCAATGCAAAAAAAAGTTTTAAAAACGGCCGTTTTTTCGGGAGCAGTGATTTTAATAATGCTTAAAATAAAAAAATAAAAGTGAAATATTCCTTTAAATTTCGTACCTAGGGGGTGTGTATAATATGCATGTAAAGTGGCGCATGTTTCCCGTGCTTAGAACTGTCCCTGCACAAAATGTCATTTTTGAAGGAAAAAAAGTCATTTAAAACTCACTCGCGGCTATTAATGAATTGTCGGCTCCCGGCAATACATACAAAAGTCATTGATAAAAATAAAAAAAAAGCGTGGGGGTCCCCCAGAATTCAATTACCAGGCCCTTCAGGTCTGGTATAGATATTAAGGGGAACCCCGCCGCAAATTAAAAAAAAAAATGCGTGCGGTTCCCCCAAATATCCATACCAGGCCCTTCAGATCTGGCATGGATTTTAAGGGGAACTCCACCCCAAATTTAAAAAAAAATGGCGTGGAGTCCCCCCAAAAATCCATACCAGACCCTTATCCGAGCACGCAACCTGGCCGGCCGCAGGGGAAGAGGGGGGGACGAGAGAGCGGCCCCCCCTCCCTCCTGAACCGTACCAGGCCACATGCCCTCAACATGGGGAGGATGTCCCCATGTTGATGGGGACAAGGGCCTCATCCCCACAACCCTTGCCCGGTGGTTGTGGGGGTCTGCGGGCAGGGGGCTTATCAGAATCTGGAAGACCCCTTTAACAAAGGGGACCCCCAGATCCCGGCCCCCCCATATGTGAATTGGTAAGGGGTACATTGTACCCCTACCATTTCACGAAGAAAGTGTAAAAAAAATTAAATAAAAACACACAAACACCTTGGAAAAGTCCTTTATTACAAAAAAAAACAAAACATTCCAGCGATGAAATCCAGTGTCCCGCGGCGATCCCGATGTCCAGCGCTGTCCGTCATTGGTTGTGCCTGAGCTGACCTGATGGGGAACTTCCTCCGCAGTGTTTCAAATGTATAGACCCGCCCCTTCTAAAGTTCCCCATCAGGTCCGCTCAGCGGACCAGATGCGGAACATGAGAAGGGGCGGGTCTATTCACGTATTACACAGTGAAGGAAGTTCCCATCAGGTCCGCCCCCTCGTAGAGCGGACCTGATGGGGAACTTCCTTCACTGTGTAATACATGAATAGACCCGCCCCTTCTCGCGTTCCGCATCTGGTCCACTGAGCGGACCTGTTGGGGAACGTTAGAAGGGGCGGGTCTATACATTTAAAACACTGCGGAGGAAGTTCCCCATCAGGTCCGCTCAGGCACAACCAATGATGGACAGCGCTGGACATCGGGATCGCCGCGGGACACTGGATTTCATCTCTGGAATGTTTTTTTTTTTTCATTAATTTTTTCTTTTTTAATAAAGGACTTTTCCAAGGTGTTTGTGTGTTTTTATTTACATTTTTTTTACACTTTCTTCGTGAAATGGTAGGGGTACAATGTACCCCTTACCAATTCACATGGGGGGGGGGGCCGAGATCTGGGGGTCCCCTTTGTTAAAGGGGTCTTCCAGATTCCGATAAGCCCCCTGCCCGCAGATCCCCACAACCACCGGGCAAGGGTTGTGGGGATGAGGCCCTTGTCCCCATCAACATGGGGATATCCTCCCCATGTTGAGGGCATGTGGCCTGGTACGGTTCAGGAGGGAGGGGGGGCGCTCTCTCGCCCCCCCTCTTCCCCTGCGGTCGGCCAGGTTGCGTGCTCGGATAAGGGTCTGGTTTGGATTTCTGGGGGGACTCCACGCCATTTTTTTAAAATTTGGGGTGGAGTTCCCCTTAAAATCCATGCCAGATCTGAAGGGCCTGGTATGGATATTTAGGGGGAACCGCACGCCATTTTTTTTTTAATTTGCGGCGGGGTTCCCCTTAATATCCATTCCAGTCCTGAAGGGCCTGGTAATTGAATTTGGGAAACCCCCACGCTTTTTTTTTTTTTTTATCAATGACTTTTCTATGTATTGATAAAAGCCGACAATTCATTAATAGCCGCGAGTGAGTTTTAAATGACTTTTTTTTCCTTCAAAAATGACATTTTATGCAGGGACAGTTCTAAGCACGGGAAACATGCGCCACTTCACATGCATATTATACACACCCCCCAGGTACGAAATTTAAAGGAAAATTTCACTTTTATTTTTTCATTTTAAGCATTATTAAAATCACCGCTCCCGTAAAAACTTCTATTTTTTAAACTTTTTTTTGCATTGATACATGTCCCCTGGGGCAGGACCCGGGTCCCCAAACACTTTTTAGGACAATAAATTGCATATTAGCCTTTATAATTAGCACTTTAGATTTCAAACGTTCGAGTCCATTGTATTTAATAGGGTTCTAAAGTTCACGTGAACATTCTGTCTGTTCGCAGGTTCTGGTGCGAACCGAACAGGGGGGTGTTCGGCTCATCCCTGATTAGGAGTGACTAGGCAGAAAACTTGTAAAAAGTGTTGCATCACACCTTCCACAGTACCGCCCAGGGGGTGGACCCTCTGGGTATATCCCCTCAGTCTGCATCTCGCAGATCAGTTTTTTTCTGTCTAGCAAGGAGTAGGACATGGCTCCCTTCGGGCCCATTGGTCCGGGGGAAAAAGATATTTTTTTTTGCTACATTTTTTTTTTTTTGTTGTTTCCTGCGATCTTCGATCAACTGCCGACTGGGTGACAGGCTGGATTCTCGATCCTTGTAGTCTCCCCAGTTTCGGCCATCGAGCGTGTGCCGACCCTAGCTACGCGCTGGGTTTTCCACGACATGCCCGTCGCTCCACGGGTGGCCGGTGAGCCTACGCTCCAGGGCCTGCATCGGACCGCTCAGCTTCGGGTGACCTTACGGCCGAGTCGCAGCAGCCTGTCCAGTGAGCGTCACGCTCCAGGGCATACATATGATCGTCCCCTTGGGTCCAATCACAGCATGCCTGGCCAACAGTCACCTTCTGTGCGCGGACGATGATCTGTTTGGAATGTCTCCCAGCATGATACATGCAGGATAGGTAAGTAAACTCCCCTGCCTCGGCTGGGTGATTTGGCTGGACATTCCTGGAGAGATCAAGTAAGTGGTTGTGGCCCCTTTCTTCCCTCTCTCCCTGCCTTTCCCTTCTCCCTGGGCTTCTAGCTAAAGGTTGCTGGGTGCTGGGGGTCACCTAAGGGGTTCCACTGGAGCGGGGCTGGCTGTAACTAACATTTAAAAGAAATGTAATTTTTGCTTACCTGTGTGTGCTTTCTCCTCCATGCTGTCGGCGGCCATTTTGCGGTGGTCCATGCCGGGTTCAGCCTCTAGTGACTGCCCGGCGGCCATCTTCCTGTGGTTTCGGCACCATTTTTTGTAGTTCCACACCCACTGGCCTCTATCGACTGATCGGCGGCCATGTTGGTTATGATCCGCGCTGTATGTATATATTGCCGTTCGGCGGCCATCTTTTTGTGGTCTACGGCTGCTTTGGCCTCTATCGTCGGCCCGGCGTCCATTTTCTTAGAACCCACATTATCTTCCATACAGACGTTTTGGCGGCCATTTTGCGAGAGTCTCCGGCCTCTAGGGTGCATTACACTGGTGCGAAAAATTCACACAGGGAGCGCTGATAAAAGAAGCAGACTGACACAGCAGCAGTGGGACAGCATCACAGGCGCAGCACACGGCAGCATAGCAGTACCGGTCCAGGGTGGTGAGTCCTCTGGGTGATCCAGCATCTCTGCAGCAAAGGAGGGTGGCCTATTGATATCTTGCCTAGAGCCCTGTGGGTGTCAGCGCGTGGTCAGCATGGCATCTGAGCCAGATGTCTTCTCCCCTGAAACACCAGATTTAGAAGCTGGTGCCCCTGAGGTGTCTATGGATGCTATGTCGGCAATCCTAGAGGCGTTTGCTGCCAGGGTGAAAGCAGCACACGGGAATACAGGGGGTAGTAAACGCCCCCATCCCCTGCAATCTTCTGGGGATATTTCTGAGACAGAACCAGGTCCAGCTACGGCTCATGGCCCAGATTCTGACGCATCAGAGACTGCAGACCGTGACCGTTCGGACAGTGAGGATGACTCCAAGTCCAGGTCAGTACGCGAGACGGCTTTGGTATCTGACCTTATTACTGCAGTGCGGGATACGCTAAAGTTGGAAAATACTGCAGAAGCAGCAGAGACTCCGGTCCCCTTTGGGTTTCGTAAACCTGCCCGCACTGCTAAGGTGTTCCCTTGTGTGTCTTATTTTGATAAACTCTTATACAAGGAATGGGAGAACCCACTGAGGGTCTTTACAGCCCCAAAGAGGTTTGCGGTACGGTACCCCTTTGAGGAGAGTTTTATGAAGAAATGGACCTCTCCCCCTATAGTGGACCCTCCGGTGTCCAGACTTAATAGAGCTACCACTATTCCAGTAGAAGGGGCTCCTGTTTTCAAGGACCCTGTGGATAAGAAGGCTGAAGCACTCGCTCGCTACCTATACTCAGTGGTAGGCTCGGCAGTACGCCCAGCATTGGCGGAGGCCCTAGTGTCTCAGACACTTACTGAATGGGCAAAATTGCTACTCCAGGGGTTAAAGGAGCGAGATGCTCCTCCTAATGAGATAACTTTGGCCGACCAGTTGGTCCAGGGCCTTAAGTTTGTCTGCGAGTCAGACATGGATACTATTCCCCTGCTGTCAAAAGCTTCGGTTTATGCAGTAGCAATACCCTGCCTGATCTGGCTAAAGGGCTGGTCTGCAGACCAGACTTCCAAGAAAGCTCTGTTGGATCTGCCTTTTAAGGGCGACAGACTTTTTGGGGCTTCTCTGGATGACATCAAGGATGCCACAGGAGGTAAAAGCACTTTGCTTCCCCAAACTAGCAAGGGTAAAGGGCCACGCCAAGGGCAAGGGCCCTCTTTTACTGCACGCAAGCGTTTTTTTCGTCCCCTTAGGGCGACAGGGAAAAGACCTCAGGCCTAAAAGGCGCCTGCCCAAAGACAAAAGCGCCCTTGGTCCCGCAGACCCAACAAGCCTGCGGACAAATCTGCGTCCGCATGAAGGTCCGCCCCCACCCAGCTCTCGGGTGGGGGGACATCTTCGCAAATTCGCGACTCAGTGGACAGCTCTAGTCTCCGACAGGTGGGTTTGCGAAGTAATCTCCTCAGGCTACAAGATAGAATTTCTCTCTTGTCCACCGGACAGATTCGTCACCTCCAATCTCCAGCTACTACCGACCCGTCGGGAGGCCCTGTATGGGGCGGTCCAGGTTCTACTGGAACGCGGGGTAGTTATTTCAGTTCCAGAACAGGAACGGGGTTAGGGTTTTTACTCAAATCTGTTCATTGTGCCAAAGAAGGAGGGGGTTCGTCCAATCTTGGATCTCAGAGCCCTCAATTGCTTTGTGAAGGTACAAAGATTTTGGATGGAGTTGGTTCGATCTGTAGTCACGGCTCTCCATCCGGGGGACGTTTTGGCCTCCTTGGACATCAAGGACGCATACCTGCATGTCCCCATATACTCCAGACACCAGAGGTTTCTGCGATTTGCTATCGGGAAGAACCACTACCAGTTTGTGGCCCTCCCGTTTGTCCTTGCCTCAGCACCCAGGACGTTCACCAAGGTGCTCGCTCCGATTCTGGCACTTCTCAGACAATGGGGTATCGCTATCATGGGCTACTTGGACGACCTTCTACTGAAGGCCCCTTCAAGCTCAGAATTAGAGGTAAGCGTGTCTATTACCTGTCAGACTCTTCGAGACTGTGGTTGGATACTAAACACGCAAAAGTCAGTATTGGTGCCCACTCAACGCCTAGTGTACCTGGGGTTGATTCTGGATTCCTCAGAGACAAAGGTATTCCTCCCTGTGGAGAAGTTGCAGACCCTCCGGGCTGCAGTACGGCAGCTGACTTCCAGGAATTGGTCGTCACTCCGTTTTTGCATGTGATTGTTGGGCCTCATGGTAGCCTCCTTCGAGGCGGTCCCATATGCTCAATACCACACTCGAGTGTTACAGAAGGAAGTTCTGTCCAGATGGAACAGATGCCCTTCATCTCTGGATTATCAAATCCAAATGAGCCACCTAGTCAGGAGGTCCCTGGTATGGTGGCTGACAGAACCGGCTCTAATGGCCGGGAAGTCATTTCTTCCGGTTTACTGGATAGTGATCATGACGGGCGCCAGCCTTACAGGTTGGGGGGGAGTCTGGGGTGTTCAGTCAGCACAAGGTTGCTGGACCCCAGAGGAAGCCCTCCTGCCGATCAATGTCCTGGAAATCCAGGCGATCAGGCTGTGCCTCTTCAAATGGTCTCAGAGGCTGCAAGGGCGTCCAGTCAGGATCCAGTCAGACAATGCCACAGCAGTGGCATATGTCAATTATCAAGGAGGAACAAGAAGCTCAGCTGCAGCATCGGAGGTCGCTCGCATCCTGAGGTGGGCAAAGAGGAGCGTACCAGCATTGTTGGCCGTGTACATTCCGGGTGTGGAAAACTGGCAGGCGGACTACTTGAGCCGCCAGATGCTGGACCAGGGAGAATGGTCCTTACACCCGGAGGTGTTCCAACTCCTCTGCCAAAGATGGGGCACACCAGACGTAGATCTTCTGGCTTCCCGACTCAATCGGAAGGTATTGAGGTTTGTGGCCCGGTCAAGAGACCCATGGGCAGAAGCAACGGACGCGTTGGTGGCATCGTGGGGTCAGTATCGGCTAATCTATGCCTTCCCTCCCTTAAGGCTTCTTCCTCTTCTGCTCCGCAGAGTGGAGACAGAGGGAATTCCAATGATCCTTATCGCTCCAGATTGGCCTCAGCGTCCTTGGTACGCCGATCTAGTACGTCTGGTAGCAGACGTCCCCTGGCGCCTACCACTACGGAAGGACCTGCTATCGCAAGGTCCCATACTCCATCCTGCTTTACGGTCACTGGCTTTAATGGCGTGGCTATTGAGAGCCAGGTACTGGGAGACCGGGGCCTATCAGATTCAGTAATCTCTTCTATGAGAAGTGCTCGGAAACCGTCCTCTAGGAAGGTTTATCACCGCACTTGGAAGGCCTACATCTCCATGTGTGAGGAAATGAAATGGCATCCGCGTACTTATTTGGTTTCCAGAATCCTGCTGTTTTTACAGCGTGGGGTGGACCAAAGGCTTGCCTTAAGTACGATTAAGGGACAGATATCTGCCCTGGCTGTTTTTTTTCAGCGACCCCTGGCGACTCACTCTCTCGTGAGTACATTTGTGCAGGGGGTTCGACATGTGGCCCCTCCGGTCCGTTCCCCGCTACCTCCGTGAGACTTGAACCTGGTCCTCTCGGTGCTTCAGAAGGCACCGTTTGAGAATATTGGAGATATTCCCCTGTTGACACTTTCTCAGAAGGTGGTCTTTTTGGTGGCTGTTACGTCAGTTAGACGAGTCTCTGAGCTGGCAGCCTTGTCCTGCAAGGCTCCCTATTTGATTTTCCACAAGGATAAGGTGGTGCTGCGGCCGCAGCCTTCCTTTCTTCCTAAAGTAGTTTCGGCTTTTCATCTCAACGAAGACATTGTACTTCCATCCTTGTGTCCTCATCCATCGAATCCTAAGGAGTCGGCATTGCATTCCTTGGATATTGTCTGAGCTTTGAGAGTATACCTATCTGCTACTTCCCAGTTCCGGATGTCAGACTCACTGTTTGTTTCGGTGGCTGGTCCCAAGAAGTGCCAAGCAGTCTCATCGGCCACCATCTCTAGGTGGATCCGACAGATAGTAATCCAGGCTTACGCCTTAAGGGGTCAAGCGCCCCCCTTTCCCGTCATGGCGCATTCGACCAGGGCAATAGGTGCCTCTTCGGCTTTCCGACATCAAGCGTCTGTTTCCCAATTATGTAAAGCGGCGACTTGGTCGTCCGCTCACACTTTCACCAAATTCTACAAAGTTGATGTAGGTGAATCTTCGGATGCCTCTTTCGGCCGCAAAGTTTTGCAGGTGGCTGTTTAGAGTTGCAACTCCTCCGTTGGAGGAGTGTTGTTTTGTGTTTGGGGTGAAGTTTATTTTTATGCTGTTACCACCCCTCGTTTTTTCTCTGACACTGCTTTGGGACGTCCCACTTTGTCAATAGAGAGGCTGTGTCGGTCCATGGACGAAAGAGTAAATAGGATTTTTTACTCACCGTAAAATCCTTTTCTCTGAGTCCATGGACCGACACAGCACCCACCCCTCCTTTTAAGTTTGTACTGCTTTTTGATGAACTGATCTGCGAGATGCAGACTGAGGAGATATACCCAGAGGGTCCACCCCCTGGGCGGTACTGTGGAAGGTGTGATGCAACACTTTTTACAAGTTTTCTGCCTAGTCACTCCTAATTAACGGATAATACCCACTTTGTCAATAGAGAGGCTGTGTCGGTCCATGGACTCAGAGAAAAGGATTTTACGGTGAGTAAAAAATCCTATTTTTTGGCTGGAGCTACACTTTAAAAATGTACCAGTTCAAAATTACAAACAGATTCTACTTAAGAACAAACCTACAGTCCCTGTCTTGTTTGCACCGCCTGTATACTGCTGTTCAGAGTATATAGGGCCTTTTTTTAATTTGGGTACGGGGTTCCCCTTAACCACTTAACGACCACCCCATGTACATATACGTCGGCAGAATGGCACGGACAGGCACAATCACGTACCTGTACGTGCCTGCCTTCGTGCGGGTGGGGGGTCCGATCGGACCCCCCCGGTAAATGAGGCGGTCGGTATCGCTTCAGGAGCGATCCGGGATGAGGGGGCGGCTATTGGTTTCTGGCCACCCTCTCGCGATTGCTCCCGGCGAATTAAATGCTTCCTCTGCCTGTGTAATGTAAACACAGGCAGAGGAAGTGATGTCATCTCTCCATGCAGCGCTCTTTTCGTCCGGAGCGCCGAGGAGAGAAGACATCAGGTTAGTGCACCAACAGCCCACTGACACGTAGGTACACATAGGCACACATTTCACCCCCCCAGTCACCACCAGATCACCCCCCAGGTCACCCCCCCTGCCCTCAGTCACAGTGTCACTAATTGCAGTGATTATTTATTTACTGATCACTGCATTTAGTGTAATCTGTGACAGTAAAAAGTTGCAGGGCAGTTAGGTTTAGGCCCCTTTAGGTCCAGGGTAGCCCCCTAACCCCCCCTAATAAAGGTTTAACCCCTTGATCGCCCCCCAGGTAACCCTTTCACCCCCTATTGCCAGTGTCACTAAGCGATCGTTTTTCTGATTGCTGTATTAGTGTCACTGGTGCCCCTAGGTAGCCAGTTATTTTTTTAGGTTCTTATAGCGTCAGGTACCCCCATATACAACCTAATAAAGGTTTTAACCCCCTGCTTGCCCCTAGAGTTAACCCTTTCACCAGTGATCACTGTATAAGTGTCACTGGTGACAATGGTTAGCCAGTTAGTTATTTCGTTATTTAGGTTACCCGTCAGGTTTTTATATTGCGCCATATATTACCTAATAAAGGTTTTAACCCCCCGATTGCCCCTAGTTGACCCTTTCACCAGTGATTATCGTATAAGTGTTACGGGTGACGCTGGTTGGTTAGTTTGCTTTTTATAGCATCAAGGCACCCACCGTATATAACCCAAAAAAGGTACACTAGTAAAGAGGCCTACGAGATTCTGAGCATGACAGATAGTGAAGAGGATGTCACGCATCTGTCAGATTCCGGCTCAGAATACAACCCCGTAGAAGACAGAGGCTCCATGTCAGATAGCACTGACGATGAAGATGAGGTCCCTGCTAAGGTCAGGTGTACCTGACCCCGATCTTCTGATGTTGTTGAGGAGCAAGAACCGCAGGGCTCTCGTATTATGGAGCAGAGTAGTACTAGCGCCGCTATTCCTTCTGGTGATCTGGCAAGCACCAGCGGCCTAGCACACCCTGGACATACATCCAGCACTGCAGTATCACTTGGTGACGTGGCGAGTCCCATAAGTGCAGTTCAAGCTGGCGAGGTGGCAAGCACAAGTAGTGTCCCGCTGCCACCAAGAAGAAGACAGAGGCAGGCCCATCGTGCCCATAGTGCCCCTCCTGCAGAATTTGCCTATCCTGATTGGGTGCCCAACACTTCTGCAGAACCCGTACTTCCCTCATTCACTGGCCAACCCGGTATTCAGGTGGAAACAGCTGATTTTACGCCACTTGATTTTTATTTGCTGTTTTTCACGGAAGATCTCTATAGATCTATTGCGGACCAGAGTAATTTATATGCTGGTCAATTCATCGCCGCTAATCCCCAGTTGCCTTCCATTGCCAGAGATTGGAAACCAATTACGGTTTCCGAATTTAAAACCTTTCTGGGCCTTTCCCTCAACATGGGCACACATAAATTCTCGTCATTGCGCGCCTATTGGTCCACGCATCCAATTGACCATATGCCCGTGTTCTCTGGCTCCATGTCCAGGAAACGATACGAGCAGATCTTGCGGTTCATGCACTTGGAGACCCTGAATTTGATCGGCTCTACAAAATTCGGCCCCTCATAAACCACTTCAACAAACGTTTTGCAGCCTTGTTTACTCCCGATCAAGTTGTCTGCGTTGATGAGTCCCTGATTAAATTTTCTGGCCGCTTGTCTTTCAAACAGTACCTTCCCAGCAAGCGTGCCAGATATGGGGTCAAGCTCTATAAGTTCTGTGACAGGTAACAGGCTATGTATGGAGCTTTATGGTTTATGAGGGAAAAGACAGTCACGTAGAGCCGGAGAACTGTCCAGATTACATAGGGAGCGCTGGCAAGATAGTGTGGAACTTGGTGTCACCCTGAAAGGGGTACAACTTGTATGTGGACAATAATTACACGAGCGTGCCACTGTTTAGTCACTTGTTTGATCATCAGATTGGAGCATGTGGCACTGTGCGACCTAATCGCCGGGGCTTTCCCGAGGGGCTTGTAGATTCCCGTCTTAGGCTGGGGGAGAGAGTCTGCTTGAAGTGTAATAATTTGCTTGCTGTGAAGTGGAGGGATAATAAGAATGTTTTCTTTCTTACCTCCCTTCACGCAGACACGACAGTCAAAATTCGTACGGCGACTGGTGTTGTAGAGAAACCCCTCTGTGTCCACGAATATAACCAAAATATGGGAGGGGTGGACCTCAACGACAAGTTGTTGGCGCCGTATCACATTACCCGTAAGGCGAGACGCTGGTACAAAAAAGTGTCTCTATCCTTATTTCAATTGGCTTTGCTGAACGCTCATGTGCTATACAGAGCTTCAGGCGGGACTTTATCCTTCCTAAAAAATTCCAGGATGAGATAGTCACAGACCTCCTGTATCCAGGCGGTTCTGCACCTCACCATCCCAAACCAAATGCAGTAAGCCGGCTGCATGAGAGGCATTTTTGGTATGTAATGCAACGTTTCCGTAACGAGCCCCCCAAAAAAGCCCCCCAAAAAAGATGTCGTGTCTGTAGCAAGTGCGGATTTAGGCGTGACACCCATTATTTTTGTCCACTCTGTCCTGACAATCCTGGTCTGTGCATTGGTAAATGTTTTGAACGCTTCCACACACTAGTGAAGTTTTAGCGTAGGGTACAGCATTTCACAGACTAGGACACACTTAAACAGGGTCTCCCAAGATGCCATTGCATTTTGAGAGACCCGAACCGTTACAGTTGTTACAGTTACAAAAAAAAGTGTAAAAAAAATAAAAAATAAAAAAAAAAAACACAAAAAAAATAAATAGTTGTTTTATTGTTCTCTCTCTTTCTCTCTCTCTCTCTCTCTATTTTCTCTCCATTGTTCTGCTCTTTTTTACTGTATTCTATTCTGCAATGTTTTATTGTTATGTTTTATCATGCTTGCTTTTCAGGTATGTAATTTTTTGTTTTCAGGTGCGCCATTCAGCAGCAGCGTGGATTTATTTATCTTGACAGCAACAGCGTTTGCTCCCACGATACATAAAGCCGTGACTCCAGTGCTGTAGGAGGTGATTTCACCACCACAGTTAAAAAAAAGAGCATATATGCCAAGGCATGGGGGCAGCAGGGGCGGAGGAGCGATTTTGCTCCTAATGCCGCGTACAGTACATATGGTCGAAATTCTGACTAGTTTTTTTTTTGGTATTTGCTTTGCAGGTATGGTATGGTAAGGTAGGTACAAAAGGTAAAAACATACTATAATGTTACTTTGTTTTAATGTTAACCATCATTTGCTTAGCAGGTACGCCATTCAGTTGCAGTGCGGATTTATTTATCTTGACAGCAGCAGCATAACTTTTTTGCGGGTGGCTGCCCCCATGCTTCGGCATATATAAATGGTGCATGTATGCCCATCATTAGAAGTGGGTTGATCAAGGGAGGTATTCTTATGGTGGGCATACCCACCGATCAATCTCTTTTTTTTCGTTCAGCCAACATACTGCATGAAAAAAAAGATTACAATACACGTCCAACAAGGACCAGCAACGTACTGGTATGTTGCTGGACTTTGAATGGTTATACCAGAATGATGCCTGCGGGTTTAGGTATCATCTTGGTATCATTCTTTTCAGCCAGCGGTCGGCTTTCATGTAAAAGCAATCCTAGCAGCTAATTAGCCTCTAGACTGCTTTTACAAGCAGTGGGAGGGAATGCCCCCCCCCGGATATAAACAGCGCCATTGGAAATTTGGGAAAGTATTTTATCACACCGATCTTGGTGTGGTCAGATGCTTTGAGGGCAGAGGAAAGATCTAGGGTCTAATAGACCCCAATTTTTTTTACAAAGAGTAAAAAAGAGTACCTGTCACTACCTATTGCTATCATAGGGGATATTTACATTCCCTGAGATAACAATAAAAATGGTAAAAAAAAAAAAAAAAAAATGGAAGGAACTGTTTAAAAATAAAATAAAAAAGCAAAATAAATAGTAAAAAAAAAAAAAAGCACCCCTGTCCCCCCCTGCTCTTGCGCAAAGGAGAAAGCAAGTGTCGGTCTGGCGTCATATGTAAACAGCAATTGCACCATGCATGTGAGGTATCACTGCGAAGGTCAGATCGAGGGCAGTAATTTTAGCAGTAGACCTCCTCTGTAAATCTAATGTGGTAACCTGTAAAGGCTTTTAAAGGCTTTTAAAAATGTATGTAGTTTGTCGCCGCTGCATGTTTGTGTGCAATTTTAAAGCATGTCGTGTTTGGTATCCATGTACTCGGCCTAAGATCATCTTTTTTATTTCATCAAACATTTGGGCAATATAGTGTGTTTTAGTGCAATAAAATTTTAAAAAAGTGTATTTGTTCCCCAAAAAATGCGTTTGAAAAATCGCTGTGCAATTACTGTGCTGGAAAAAAAATGCAACACCCATCATTTTAATCTGTAGGGCATTTGCTTTAATAAAATATATAATGAATGGGGGTTCAACGTATTTTTCTTGCAAAAAAAAAAATGTTTTCATGTAAACAAAAAGTGTCAGAAAGGGCTTTGTCTTCAAGTGGTTAGAAGAGTGGATGATGTGTGACATAAGCTTCCTAAAGTTGTGCATAAAATGCCAGGACAGTTCAAAACCCCCCCAAATGACCCCATTTTGGAAAGTAGACACCCCAAGCTATTTGCTGAGAGGCATGTCGAGCCCATGGAATATTTTATATTTTGACACAAGTTGCGGGAAATATATATATATATATATATATATTTTTTTTTTTTTTTGCATAGTTGTCACTAAATGATTTATTGCTCAAACATGCCGTGGGCATATGTGGAAATACACTCCAAAATACATTCTGTAGCTTCTCCTGAGTACGGGGATACCACATGTGTGAGACTTTTTGGGAGCCTAGCCGTGTACGGGACCCCAAAACCGAAGCACCGCCTTCAGGCTTTCTACGGGTGTAAATAGAGCTATTTGCTGAGAGGTATGGTGAGTATTTTGCAGATCTCGCTTTTTGTCACAAAGTTTTGAAATTTGAAAAAAATTAAAAATAAATAAATGATTTTCTTTCTTCATTTTTAAAAACAAATGAGAGCTGTAAAATACTCACCATGCCTCTCAGCAAATAGCTTGGGGTGTCTACTTTCCAAAATGGGGTCATTTGGGGGGGGGGGGGGGTTTGTGCTATCTTGGCATTTTATGGCCTTCAAAACTGTGATGGGTAGTGAGGAGTGAAATCAAATATTTATGCCCTGAAGGCGGTGCTTGGTTTTCGGGGGCCCGTACGCGGTTAGGCTCCCAAAAAGTCCCACACATGTGGTATCCCCGTACTCAGGAGAAGTAGCAAAATGTATTTTGGGGTGTAATTTCACATATGCCCATGTCATGTGTGAGCAATATATCATTTAGTGACAACTTTGTGCAAAAAAGAAAAAGTTTGTAATTTTCCTGAAACTTGTGGCAAAATATAAAATATTCCATGGACTCAACATGCCTTTCAGCAAATAGCTTGGGGTGTCTACTTTCCAAAATTGGGTCATTTGGGGGGTTTTGTGCTATTTTGGCATTTTATGGCCTCCGAAGCTGAGATAGGTAGTGAGGAGTGAAATCAAAAAATTACACCCTTAGAAAGCCTGAAGGCGGTGCTTGGTTTTTGGGGCCCCGTACGCGGCTAGACTCTCAAAAAGTCCCACACATGTGGTATCCCCGTACTCAGGAGAAGGAGCAAAATTTATTTTGGGGTGCAATTATACATATAACCATGGCATGTTTGAGCAATATATCATTTAGTGACAACTTTTTGTACATTTTTTTTTTTTTGTCATTATTCAATCACTTGGGACAAAAAAAAAAATATTCAATGGGCTCAACATGCCTCTCAGCAATTCCTTGTGGTGTATACTTTCCAAAATGGGGTCATTTGGTGGGGTTTTGTACTGCCCTGCCATTTTAGCACCTCAAGAAATGAGATAGGCAGTCGTAAATTCCAGAAAATGTACCCTAGTTTGTAGACGCTATAACTTTTGCGCAAACCAATAAATATACGCTTATTGACATTTTAAACACGGGAAACAGGCATCACTTTACATGCATACTTTAGACATCCCCCAGGCATGAAATTTAAAGGAATATATCACTTTTATTGTTTCACTTTAAGCATCATTAAAATCACTGCTCCCAAAAAAACGGCAGTTTTTAAAAGTTTTTTTGGCATTGATACATGTACCCTGGGGCAGGACACGGGTCCCCATACCCTTTTTCAATAACTTTCATATTAGCCTTTAAAATTTACACTTTTGATTTCTCACATTCGAGTCCCATAGACTTTAACAGGGTTCGAAAGTTTGCGCAAACTTTCGGTCCGTTCGCATGTTCATGTTCAGCAGGAACTTGGGGCCTATCCTTCCCCACTGTGATGTAAAGTCAGTACTGTATTCAACTCATTTACATAATTAAAGAGGAACATACAAGTGGTGATATTTCTTCAGTTTAAATATTCATCAATTCATCTTTGCTCTTCAGTTCTTTTTTGTCTTTTACCTACCTGAATTACAAATTACACTGCAGTATAAATAACAGGCTAGCTGAAGATATCCGGAATTGAAAGAACATTCATCATTCTCCTCTTTGTTATGCTTTACTGCTCTGCATTTAATGTTTAATCATTGAATTACAACCTAGGGGGAGCCATTTTGTGAGACATTATCTAATACACACTGAGTTTACTGTATGTATATGATGTGCACTGTTTGCTGGTTTGTGTGCTGAGGCCTCAGAGGAAAGGTATCCAATACATGTGTTAAAGGTGTTGGATATTTGTCTCTCTGTGTACCTGTTCACATAGATCTTTTGCAGGTTGTAAGGTACACACTTTTGTATATCAGTGTCAAGTGATATTGTCTGTCAACCATAAGTTGAGTTCACTCATATCTTTTCTTGTGTTCATTTTTTAACTCAGTAAACATATCTGAGTGGTTCAGTGATACTGTGTGAGTAACTAACGCAAAATTTCAGAATGGAACCCAAGGTGTCAGAGGTAAGACAGGAATTTGCAGAGTCGGGGTGGCCAGTGGTGTATGGAGTCTATCAGCAGCCCCCATGGGGGTACCGCTACATTTGTATAATCCTACACTTTAGGCATTAAAGAATATGTTACTCCTACATTTCCTAATCCTGATATTTGCCTCCTGTACCATGTACTTGTATGAAAAAGTATTGTTTTCTCTTTGTATTGCTTCCCTTGTGTGAAATACCTGGTGTTCCTGACAGTCCCTCTGCTTTCATATTAAAAACTGACCACGCCAGGCAATGAGAGCACAACCTGGTCTGTTTTCTGGCTGTGTTGGGAACTCAACCTGCTCTTCTCCAATGATTGCACTTGTGTTGACATGTGTACTGCTGTTTCTACTCCGCCAGCTCTCTGAGCTACCTATGCAGCTGAGAACAGAGGGTAAGTTATCACTTATAAAAAGGGAAAAATATATTTATACTTTTTTTTATACTGTATGTACTGTATATATACTGTATACACATATGGTTTGCCTTTCATTTCTTTTTTAAACTTTTTACTTTAATAATGGAAGGGTTGTTTCTTTTTATCCTATTTACAAATGATCTTAGGATCCTATTTCCTATTGAACACTAAGGGGCTGATTTACGAAACGTTTGCGCCATGAGTATCGGCGCATCTGCGTGTGCAACAGCTGTTTTGGTATTTACAAAACATTTGCGCCGGTAGCACAGTGCTATTTCCCATTTACTATAGTGTTCTCGGCGGACGGGAGGAGGCGCCCAGTGCGCTACTATGGACCTGGCGTACGGCATCTTAAAATCTAAATATAAAGAAGCTGGAAGTGCCAATATAATGGGGGTGACATGGGGTGATGTAAGGAAGTTTAGTGACACCTGCCCAAATAACAAATATGCCCAAAATAGAATGAGAAAGTAACTTTTTCAGAACCACCTCGCTGCGCCAGCAAGTACGTTTAGAACTGTGAGAGTTTTTTTTGAGCTCAGCGCAGGAATTTCACTCATTCAAACGCGCCGGGACACTGCGCCCGCAAAATCTTTGTAAATGTCAAGTCACGTAAATCAATTTGCATAAGTTGAACAGGCGCAGCTCTGAACTTGCCGTTATATAACAGTGCACCAGCAAAATTACATTTCTAAAGGGAAAAAAAGGCATTTAAAAGCACCCGCGGCTATAATGAATTGTCGGCTCCCGGCAATATAGAGAAAAGTCATTGAAAGTCTTTGATAAAAAATAAAAAAAATGCATGGGGTCCCCCCAAATTCCATTACCAGGCCCTTCAGGTCTGGTATGGATATTAAGGGGAACTCCGCGCCAATTAAAAAAAAAAATGACGTGCGGGTCCCCCTCAAAATCCGTACCAGGCCCTTCAGGTCTGGTATGGATTTTAAGGGGAACCCCCACGCCAAACTTAAAAATCCACATCGTCACAGTAGCAGACTTAATTCATAATAGACAATAGAATGCAATCACACCTCATCACAGCAAGGATTACACAACCCCCAACCACAGTACACACCCAATCTAGATAGAATGTATAAACAGCATTGAATGTGGCTATCATAGGTCATAGTGGGGTTTTTCCATTCACCCTGTGCCCAGAGTGACCCCCTGTCACACCTACCATTTCACAAAGAAAAATTACAAGAATGTAAAAAATGACAATAGTCGGTTTTTGACAATTCCTTTATTAATGTCTTCTCTTTTCTTCCATCTTCTTCTTCCATCTTCTTCCACCTTCTTTTTCCAGCTTCTTCTTTTCTCCATTTGGGTTTCTTCCTCCATCTTGTTCTTCATCTTCACCTTCCTTCTTCCTTCGGTGTTCTCGTCCGCATCTTGTTCCGACTTCTTGTTCCCCTTCTTCTTTCTCCGGCTGCTCCGCTTGAATTTGAGGTTCCCGCTGTGTGATGCTTCAGTTCTTCAGTTCTCCTCTGGGTCCGCTGCCACCCGGTGGCTCCGCCCCCCTCTGACACCACGGGGAAAGTCCCCGTGAAATCCATGTGCGTCGGAGGGGGGCGGGGTCACCGGGTGGCAGCGGACCCAGAGGTGAACTGAAGAACTGAAGCGTCACACAGTGGGAACCTCGAATTCAAACGGAGCGGCCGGAGAAAGAAGAAGGGGAACAAGAAGCCGGAGCAAGATGCGGACGAGAACACCGAAGGAAGAAGGAAGATGAAGATGAAGAGGAAGATGAAGAAGAAGATGGAGGAAGAAACCTGAATGGAGAAAAGAAGAAGCTGGAAGAAGAAGATGGAAGAAGAAGATGGAGGAAGAAGATGGAAGAAGATGGAAGAAAGGAGAAGACATTAATAAAGGAATTGTCAAAAACCGGCTATTGTAATTTTTAAAAATGTTTACACTTTTTTCGTGAAATGT
Organism: Rana muscosa; assembly: GCA_029206835.1. Lineage (NCBI taxonomy): Eukaryota > Metazoa > Chordata > Amphibia > Anura > Ranidae > Rana > Rana muscosa. The sequence goes on from CM055118.1 coordinate 998,818,111, forward strand.
TAGGGGTACATTTGTACCCCATTACCATTTCACACAGGGGGGGGCGGGATCTGGGGGTTCCCTTTGTTAAAGGGGTCTTCCATATTCCGATAAGCCCCCCGCCCGCAGACCCCCACAACCACCGGCAAGGGTTGTGGGGATGAGGCCCTTGTCCCCATCAACATGGGGACATGGTACTTTGGGGTCACAGACCCCCAAAGCATCCTCCCCATGTTGAGGGCATGTGGCCTGGTACGGTTCAGGAGGGAGGGGGGCCGCTCTCTCGTCCCCCCCTCTTTTCCTGCGGCCTGCCAGGTTGCGTGCTCGGATAAGGGCCTGGTACGGATTTTGTGGGGAACCCCCACGCCATTTATTTTTTTAATTTGGCGCGGAGTTCCCCTTAATATCCATACAAGACCTGAAGGGCCTGGTAATGGAATTTGGGGGACCCCCACACATTTATTTTTTTTCAAAGACTTTCAATGACTTTTATCTGTATTGACGGGAACCAGCAATTCATTACAGCCGCGAGTACTTTTAAATGACTATTATTTTGCTCTCGAATGGAAAACATGTGCTACTTTACAGGCATACTATAGACACCCCCCAGGTATGATATTTAGGGCCAGTTCACACCGGATGCAGTGCAGTGCGTTTTTCTGATGCATGAAAAACGCAAAGAAAGTTGTTCACATTAATGCCAATGGCATAGTTCACACCACTGCAGTCCGTTCCAGTGCGTTTCAGAAAGGAAAAAAAAAATTGGTCATGCTGCATTTTTTATGTACAGAACTGTACTGGACCACAGTAAAACACATAAAAAATGCTACGGAACGTACCAAAAACGCACTGGAATGCACCTAAATGCACCAAAGACGCACTGCAAAAACGCATCAAAAATGCACTGGAGTGTGTCAAAAACGCGCATGCAGAAAAGCACCTGGAACGCATCCAGACTGCGTTTCTATGGTGTGAACTAGGGCCAGTTCACACTTTAGAAACGCAATCCGGATGCGTTCCAGGTGCTTTTTTGCATGCGCGTTTTTGATGCATTCCAGTGCATTTTTGGTACGTTTTCGATGCAGTCCAGTGTTTTTTTTTCACCCCTCTTTTTTATTAACCATAGATAAGGACAAGTGTGTTCCAGTGCATTTTTGGTGCATTTAGGTGTGTTCCTGTGCGTTCCAGTGCGTTTATGATGCGTTTTGCTGCTTTCCAGTACAGTCCAGTGCAGGTAAAATGCAGCATGTTCTACTTTTTTTGTGGAACTGGAACGCACTGGAACAAAAACTGCCATTAAGAACCATATAACCAACTTTCCATGCACTTTTGATGCATAAAAAAACGCAATGGACTGCATGTGGTGTGAAATGGCCCTTAAGCAATTTGGCATATTTAAAGGCACTTCTCCTTGTTTTGTTTTTGGTGTTGTCCAAATTGGTGAAATTGATATATGTCCCTTAGGGTGGGACCTGGGCCCCCAATTTAAGGCCAATAACTAGAAGATAAGCCAGCCAAGTGGGGACTAGCAAAATTAACAAGTCAGTTCCCATAGACTGCAATGGTATTTGTTGGTGGGGGAGGGGGTGATTGTTCCACCTCTAATTTTGTAGCATGCTGGATGATGTGCTTAATTTTGGACAGGGGGGGGGTATTTTTTGCTAGCTGCATTTGTGTTGTTCTGAGCATGCCCAGGCAGTTAGTTTTTTTTTTTGGTGCTTTTTGTGTGTGAACAGCACCTGGATATTTCTGGGCATGCTCAGAGAGTGTTTTTATGGGTTAGTAATTGAAGGACATCCTTAACAGGTGTGCCCACTTTGAAGTTCAGTCTCTACATTGGGTAAACTTGCATTTTGGGTGTTTCATGGACTGTGCATGTGTTTTCAATTGCCTCATTAGCTCACAAACCTATGTTATATAAAGCTTGCAGATAGCATTCTCTTCCTTGCCCTGAAAAGAGGCAAGTGTGTGCGTGCGTGCGTGCTTCCGGCAAAAAGTACATTTTGGTGTCCTTATCAATTTTGTAACACATGTATTTTATTTGTTATGTCTTTGCAAAACAGATGTTTGTTTTAATTTTGTTGATTGTATTTTTTTGTGTGGGGGAAATGTTCCCCTGAAATAATTTTGATGTTGTTAATGTGTGTTGTTTGTTCACTTTGATTTAATTGTCTGTGCTGCATTATTTTGCTAAATCTTTCTCAAGATGTTGTGAGTCTGTGACTAATGTTTCAAATTGACCATGTTTTTTATTTTGGCTTCCCTTTTTTGTTGACCAATAAAATTTGATGCAAAGTTTTGATGTTTGTTTTGTGTTTTCTTTGCAACAAATGTGACAGCTGATTGGCATCTCAAAACAGGTGTGATTTGTCTAACTTGGTGCCTTCATGCTAGCATATGCATGTATTGTGTGCTGCCATGGATAGTCACCAGGAAATGAAAAATACAGAGCGGAAAGTATTTAATTTTCCTTTTTACTGCAGTGGTTCTCAGCCTCAGTCCTCAAGTACCCCCAACAGGACATGTTTTGTGAATTTATCTTATCGAGAATTGCTGTCCAAAATACAAAACCATTGACTGTAATTTAAAGCACATGTGCAAGATGAAGAAAAACCTGCAAACATGGCCTGTTGGGGGTACTTGAGAAGCACTGATTTAGAGCACTGCACTTAAAACTAGCTCAAGGCAATACGATTCTAATTGTGGGCATTTTGAGGGAAAGCAAGTAAGTGTTGGAACCCCTGCTTGTTTTGTTTTTTTTAGGTTGGGCTTTGTGTCCCTTTTAGTAAAATTGGCTTCACTTCCTGTCACACAGCTAAACAGGAAGTGAAGGTAAAACCCTACCAATGTCTTTTCTTGGGGACACACAGATCAATCTAACTAGTGTCCCCATTAAGCAAATTGCACTCTAGCACTTTGTTGTGTACACCCCAAATCATTGGGTAGTTTGGGGTTTAGTAAAGACAAATCCACTCTGCAGTAAAAGTGTAGCTGCTTAAAATCTGAGGGGAAGCACTGGTGATTGTAACATCCAATCATGTAAAAGCAAAGATGGTGTTTTTTTGTTTGCTTGCATGTCCCCCTCAGATATCCAGCAAGTGCACTTGTAGTGCAAAGTAGATTTGCCTTTAGTAAATAAACCCCAAAGTCCAAAATACCTAATAATTTGGGGTATACCCCGCAAAATGCTGGAGTGCAATGTACATAATGGGGAAGTATTTAGATTGACCTGTGTGTCCCCAAGAAAAGACATTGGTAGGGATTTCCCCTCACTTCCTGTGTGGCTATGTGACAGGAAGTGAATTATTTGGAAGGATAAAGTGGCCAAATTTGGGAGTTGTCTTCACCCTATCAGGGGTGCAGACATCCCCAAAAACTGTCTAGACTTGTAATCCTTCTGCACTCTATCCCCAAGCAAAAATAAGAAAGGATTTTATTTAGTTTAACTTTGCAAAGACGCATTCCTAAGTTGAATTGTGATGCATGTCAATGGCCCATTTAGACCCTCTTTAATCACTCGAGATCAGCGCTATAACTGATCGACGGCCACAGCACGGTCCTCAATTGCCGGGAGTCCGTCAATAGACGTCCTCCCCTTCGCGCGTGCACTGTGGTCACAGAGTCACTGAGACTCGGGTGATGACAGATCCGAGGAAGGGGCCGATCCCTGCCCCTTACCATTTGATCAGCTGTCAGCCAATGACAGCTGATCACGTGATGTAAACAAAAGCTGGGTAATGGTTTTTGTTTTCTCCTTGTGCTGACAGCGTGAGCATAAAAAAGGCAATCACTGGCTTATGTGCAAGGGACATCGGGCCCGAAGAGGAAGAGGCAATTCTGTGTCATCTGTGACAATCAGTAGCCCCTGCCAGTGCCACCTATCAATGCCCACCACTGGTGCCAATCAGTGGCACCTAGCAGTGCTGCCTATCAGTGCCCATCACTGCCAACTATCGTTGCCACCTAGCAGTGCCACTTCTCAATGCCTATCAGTGCCAACTAGCAATGCCACCTCTCAGTGCCCACCCTTGCCACCTTATCGGTGCCCATCAATGCAGCCCATCAGTGCAGTCTCATCAGTGTACATCAATGAAGGAGAAAAATTACCTTTTTTTGAATTTTTCGAAATATTACCCACTTCCCTACCGCCCACCATCAAATGACATCCTTGGCTTTTTGCGGTGATTCTATGCACGATAAAAACGTTCCGCCGCTTGATTGTTCTTATAGGCGGCGAGAGGGGACGTTCCCCCCCCTCCCGCCGCCATTCGGTGCTTCTCCGGGCTCTCCCATGCCATCTGGGGCTCGGAGAACGAATTGGCCGGCGCCGGATGGGAAGCATAGAGATGACTGGTGACCAGATGGTCACCAGTCATCTCTATGACTGTCGGAGGCCCGGGCGCGACGTTATGACATCACGCCGGGTTCCCGTATGTAAACAAAGCCGTGATCTCGGCTGTCAGCGTGAGATCAGTGAATTTTTTTGACCGATCTCATGCTTTCCAGCCTGGAGGAGAGATGTGGGGTCTTATTGACGTCATACGGGAGCGGGGTCAGCGAGTGGCATCACTTGGTGACCCCGCCCCATGCCAATAAGTGGGTGCGCTCCGCGGACAGAGCATTGTAGCGGCAGACAGCGACGAGACAACATCAGGCGGAGAGAAGAGGGAAGAAGACGACGATGAAGACCGGGACCCCGCTAGCAAAAGAGCTGGAAGAAGATAGCTGGGCGCCCGGCAGAAGGCAGAAAGGTGCCGGAGATCGTGGAGAAGGCACCGGAGATCGGGAGAAGATCCGGAGAGCGCAGAGACGACACCGGAGAACAGAACAAGAGACCCCCCGAAGTTGGAAGAAGACGACGATGAAGACCGGGGCCCAGCTAGCAAAAGAGCTGGAAGAAGATAGCGGGGCGCCCGGCAGAAAGACCCCCGAAGTTGGAAGAAGATGACGATGAAGACCGGGACCCCGCTAGCAAAAGAGCTGGAAGAAGATAGCGGGGCGCCCGGCAGAAAGACCCCCGGAGTCGGAAGAAGACCCCCGGAGCTGCCTAATAAATTACTTTAAAAACCTGTGTTGTGTTTTTTATTTACTTTTTTTTCTACCAGGTGAATGGGTAGGGGTACGATGTACCCCATACTCATTCACATAGGGTGGGGGGGGCCGGGATCTGGGGGCCTCCTTATTAAAGGGGGCTCCCAGGTTCCGAAAAGCCCGCCGCCCGCAGACCCCGACAACCAACGGCCAGGGTTGTCGGGAAGAGGCCCTTGTCCCCATCAACATGGGGGCAGGGTACTTTAGGGTGGCGGGGCGCAGGGCGCCCCCTGCCCCAAAGCACCTACCCCCCCATGTTGAGGGCATGCGGCCTGGTATGGTTCAGGAGGGGGGCGCACTGGCCCCCCCTTTCCTGACTTGCCGGGCTGCATGCTCGTATAAGGGTCTGGTATGGATTTTGGGGGGGACCCCTACGCCGTTTTTCGGCGTAGGGGGGTTTCCCTTAAAATCCATACCAGACCTAAGGGCCTGGTATTCTCCTGGAGGGGAACCCATGCCGGTTTTTTAATTAAAATTTGGCGTGGAGTTCCCCTTCATGAATCATACCAAACACAGGGGACAACCAAACACAGGGGACAGCGAGCAAGAGGCTTGCAATACCCTGTGCCGAGAACCAGCGCGACGGCATCGCGCTGGAAACATTCTCGGCCAGGTAGTCGCCTCTAGGACACGACTTGAGCGGCTGCTTCAAGCTCAAGTCGTGTCCAAGTTGCCTCACAAAGTTGCGCTGTCCCTCTGTCAAGCGGCACACGAGTCGCCCCGCGAGTCGGATCGTCTTCATCCGACTTCCCGGGCGACCTCTATTCAAATCAATGGGCTCCCATAGGGAACCATTCATTTTGAATAGAGCGTCGCTCAAATTTTTATTTACTATAGCAGTGCGCCGCCGGTTCCTGCGCTCAATTAAGGATTTATCCAGCGCACTAATTAAGGTATGAACCAGCGCAGCGCACTGTTTATAGTAAATCACCCCCTAAGTGATTGATTTATTAAAGGCAAATTGCTTGTGTGAGTACCAGCCAACTCCAGGATCTGGTGAGCGGGCTTGTGCCCAAACCCTCACCTGCCTGTCAATAACATACATTTGGACACTGCATGCAGACAACATAACCCGGATTGTCAAGGCATCTGCCACTTTGCCATACCTAGCATTCCCTTGCTGATTATTGAACCCTTATGTTACACATTGAGGATTCCCTGTTCACATCTTAAAGGGGTTGTAAACCCTCATGTTTTTTCACCTTAATGCATTCTGCTGTCAATTTAAATCCAGTGACGTGGGTGCCCGGGGGCGGGGCCAAGTCTGGCATTCTGTGTCTATGGACGCAAATGCTGGACTCGGGAGCGCACCCCCAAGTAATCCCCCGGGAGAGTGCTTCGCCTAGGGGGTAATACGATGCGGGAGGAGCTACCAGCGCCACTGAGGAAAACCGCAGAAGTCGAGGATCGGGGCCAATCTGTGTAAAACTAACTGCACTGTTGGGGGTAAATATGACATGTTTGTTATTTTAAAAAAACGAAGCGTTACAATTAATTTAAGCTCCAATGCTGCCGGTGAAGACAACCCTCAGGCCTAACATTTGGGCTACTACTTTTCTTGCAAGTATAGGGAAGTGTGACTGGTTATTATACAGCTCATTCTCTCATTAGGATTAGAGTCACATTAGGCCAACCCTTTTTTCCCCCTAGTAGCAGCATAATCAGTACAAGTCCCTTTGACCGTTCCATTGCTAAGTGTCAATTATTGCTTTGTACATTTAAGTATTGTTACTATTCACTGTTTGATTGCTATTTGTACATACCAGACTGCTGAGCGTTCAATTCAACTGATGTTGGGGTGTCTTTCCAGGGTTGGCCGATTGACGCTCTTGTACGCCCCTTTTGCAGGTAAGTTAACAACAAAAGGACTGTTGAACTCAGTTTGCATTGTGTCTGTGTTTCATTTATAGGGACATACAATATGTCTGAACCTAGAGTTTCAGATGGGCTGGGAAGTTCCCAGGGTCAGGGCAGCACAAGAGAACAAGCAATACCTAGAAGCCCGGACAGGGGTGGCGCTACATTTGGGGGCTCGTCTGGGATATCTTCTGCTGCCAGCCCCTGCCAGCCTAGTCACGAGCCACTGAGTGAGCAAGACATGGATTCAGCAACTGTAGCTGTGCAAATGTAGCGTTGCATTGTCATAGAGGTCTCAAGGAGTGAATGCACTGAGAGGGAGATTCCACAGTGGGTAAGGGCCCTAGTACCAGAACAGAGAGCGTACATTCTGGATGTAAGGGTAGAGTTCACCCAGGACTTTGTTCGGGTGCTGATGGAATGGCAGGAAGACATACCCACCTGCTTCTGGGAAGAAGAGGTAAATCTGGCGGAGGGGGTAAATGCCGGGTAATTCTGTTAAAGTCAAGAGAAGATGCAGCAAAAGGGCAGCCACAGGCCAGTGTGCGGGGAACACATGACCAGCTAGCACAGACCCCTGTGGGGCCAGGACTCCCCCTTATTGGTTCTATGCTGATGTGGCCTGGCTAGTTGAGAGGTTGGTGAAAAATGGCTCCGCCATTGCCAATCAATGGTATAGAAAACTCTGATTCTTCTCAGGGCAATTGGAGAGTAGGGATGAGCTCGGTGTTCGAGTCAAACGCATGTTCGACTCGAACATCGGCTGTTCGGTGAAACCAGAACTTTGTGGGGCGTTCGCGCCAAATTCGTGTGACGCGAGCGGCCCACAATGCACTGCGCCATCGCAGTGCATTGCCAGCGCTGTGATTGGCCAAGCATGCACTGTGACCCTGCATGCTTGGCCAATCACAGCGCCGGCAGCGAGGAGAGCCATAATTGGCCACAGGCAGGATGCCTGTTGCCAATTATAGCTCAGGGGGGTTTAGTACACGCCCCACACTATATAAGCCCACCAGCGCGGCGGCCTTGTGTAGTGTGTTGGTGTGCAGGGAGAGAGAAGGATAGGCAGGGACAGTGTCAGTGCTATTCTTTGCTAAACCTCGTGCAGTTACAGTGTGTTGGCGTGCAGGGAGAGAGAAGGATAGGCAGGGACAGTGTCAGTGTTATTCTTTGCTAAACCTTGTGCAGTTACAGTGTGTTGGCATGCAGGGAGAGAGAAGGATAGGCAGGGACAGTGTCAGTGTTATTCTTCGCTAAACCTTGTGGAGTTACAGAGTGTTGGCGTGCAGGGAGAGAGAAGGATAGGCAGGGACAGTGTCAGTGTTATTCTTTGCTAAACCTTGTGCAGTTACCGTGTGTTGGCGTGCAGGGAGAGAGAAGGATAGGCAGGGACAGTGTCAGTGTTATTCTTCGCTAAACCTTGTGTAGTTACAGTGTGTTGGCATGCAGGGAGAGAGAAGGATAGGCAGGGACAGTGTCAGTGTTATTCTTTGCTAAACCTCCTGCACAGTATACACCTGAAGCTACCCCTTTCTGCTCGTGGTGTTGTTCTGTTGTGTAACACAGAGAGGCATCTGCAAGCAGTTACAGTGGGTGTAGGCGCCTCCTGCACAGTATACGCTACCCCTTATTGCTCGTGGTGTTGTTCTGTTGTGTAACACAGACAGGCACCTGCAAGCAGTTACAGTGGATGTAGGTGCCTCCTGCACAGTATACACCTGAAGCTACCCCGTATTGCTGGTGTTTTTCTTTTCTTTTTCGTACATCACGGGACACAGAGCGACTTAGTCATTACTAATGGGTTATATAGTTTACCTTCAGGTGCTGGCACTGGCAACTTCCAAACCGGAAGTACCCTCCCCTATATAAGCCCCTCCCATCGGGGAGCACCTCAGTTTTTTGCCAGTGTCTAAGGTGTTAGCCAAAGAGTAACATGTGTTTTCACTGGGCTTGCGTACAGGTTCTTTTGGGCCTTAGTTAGCTGTTCCGGATCCCACCAAAAAAGCTTCATAGCTAAACGGTCGGTACCCGGGCCTTGCAGCAGAAGAGCAAGGTTTTGCCTGTAATGCCTCTCTTAGGAGGGCTGGACCCTGGGATCCAGAGCTCTGGTCATACCCACGACCAAGATGTTGTCTGTGCAGGGTGCTATACAGGTCCAGGGGAGTGGAATCCTTGGGAACCCGGTCCCTGAAGGTTTAATTACAATGCCTGCCGTGATAGGTGAAGTTTGGGCTTCTGTGGACCAAACAGAGTCCTGCGGCGAGGAACAGGTAAGTGGGGGCCCCCAGGAACTTGGTTCTATTGGGGGACCCCCAAGCCTAATTTGTCTTTCTGTCTGTTACCTAACGGTATTCCCGCTAATATCTGTGTATGCCTGTAACTACTGAAAATGTAAAATTTTAATAGTAGTCAAGAGAAAAAAAAAAAAAAGAGGACCGCGGTACCTGTGTTAAACCACTAGAGGCCGCTGTGGTCCATTTTTCTTGTCATGTGGATCTTTGGTTTTCTCAAGTCAAAAGATCCAGGCAGTTGGTAAGTTTCTCTGTGGGAATCCACTTCCTCTGCCCTGTTGCTGCGCTCATCCACCTCACAGGCCCTCCGGCAAAAAGGGCCCTGGCTCCTAGTCCCTGTTTGATTTTCGAAAAGGGCGCCAATGGTGCACGGGCGCGCTTGGGCGCGTGCACGCGCCTCCTATGAAAAAAAAGGGGCGGGGCGGGTGGATGACGCTCGATGCGCGCCACGGCGCTTCTGCGCATGTGCAGGCGTCCCAGCTTGTATAAAGACACAGTACAAGTGTCAGCTGGATGCAAACAGAGCTAGCAACAAACAGTGGCACACAGAGGCGGTTGATGCAGGCATCCCCATAGAAAGGCACTTTAGTGGACACCAGCTGGTATATAGCAGCAACTGTGTTAGACTATTACCAGCAAAATTGGTGTATGACGACGGGAATACCTCAGCTTTGTGCTTAAAGGATATGTCGTCCAGACGCTCCGGAAATAAGTCTTCCAGGTAGCCAAAGGGGTCTCCATCGGGCTCTGAGGATATTGGGCATGCTTGTACTGCACCAATCTCCCCTGAGAATTCAGAGGTCAGTAGCCGTAGAAACCCCCTGGAGTGCCTGGTGCTGCGGCTGTCCCCAGTCCACCTGCTCCTGTATATATAACAGAGGAGGTTTTATCCTCAACTCTGGGAGAACTGGAAGAGAGATTAACAGCATTGATCGCTGCTTCCCTGTCACAGGGAAAGCGCGTCCGATCTCCGTCTCCTCCTTCAGAGTGCCTGTTAGTGGAGGAACAGCCCCACACAGAGATCGACCTACCTGAAGGGGATCAGGATGAGGTTGATTCAGTTATAGAGGAATCAACAGTGGAAGAACCTTTCTCAGCATCTCAGGCTGAAAGATTATGGGTTCAGTCTCTGACTAACATGGTCCGATCAGCATTTAAAATGCCTCTGGCGGAACCACCAACCACTACGGTTTCCTCGCTGGGGTCGCTAAAAGCTCCCCAGGCTGTCTGTTCCTTCCCAATCCACCCTTTATTAGAAGGGCTTATTTACCAGGATTGGGAGCATCCTGATAAAATATTTGCTCCCCCCAAGAGATTTCCGGTGATCTATCCCATGGAGGATAAGTTCATAAAAAAATGGAGGGTCCCTACAGTGGACGCAGCCATCTCTTCTGTGAACAAATCACTGACATGTCCAGTAGATAATGTTCCAATGTTCAAAGACCCAATAGATAAAAAATTGGAGTCTTTACTAAAATCTGCTTTCTCTACAGCAAGCATGGTGACACAACCTGCGGTAGCAGCGATTGGAGTCTGCCAAGCGGTGAAAGATCAGTTGAAACAAGTCTTAAGGGACTTACCAGATCAGCAGGCTCTTGCCCTAGCTGACCTGCCTAGAGCCTTGTGTTTTGCGGTGGACGCCATAAAGGATACAATCCAACAGGCCTCCCGCTTTACGCTGTCTGTAGTACATATGCGTAGGCTTCTGTGGCTCAAAAACTGGTCTGCTGAAGCTCCCTGTAAGAAACTGCTGGTTAGCTTCCCATTTCATGGAGAACGCTTATTTGGAGAAGATCTGGACAAATATATCCAGAAAATTTCTGCCGGTAAAAGTTCACTCTTACCAGTTAAGAACAAGAGTAGAAGTCCTTCTTTTAAGAGGCCTACTTCTCCAGTCCCGGGCACATCGGCTGTGAAGCAGTTCCGACGGCCTCCGCGGTCAAATTCAGGGGGCAGAAATCAGGGACAATCACAGGGTAACAAGAAGCCCTGGATCAAGAGAGGTACAAAACCTCCCCCCAAGTCATGAAGCGTTGCCCCCACTCAATCGGGTGGGGGGAAGGCTTCAGTTGTTCACAGAGACCTGGCGGGACACCATCAGAGACAGATGGGTGCTCTCCGCAGTAAGTCTGGGATACAAGCTGGAGTTAAAAGGCACTCCTCCTGCCCAATTTATGAGGTCAAACGTGCCAAGAGATCCCCAGAAGAGAGGATCCCTCCTTCTGGCACTAGAACAACTATTGCTCCAAGGTGTAATCATGAAGGTTCCCCTGGAAGAAAGCGGATTCGGGTTTTACTCGAACCTTTTCACAGTCCCCAAACCAAATGGGGACGTGAGGCCCATATTAAATCTAAAAGGGCTAAACAAGTTCCTAAATATCAGGACTTTTCGGATGGAGTCGATCCGATCGGTGGCCACCGCCCTACAAGGGCAGGAATGGTTAGCCTCGATCGACATAAGGGATGCTTATCTGCATATTCCCATCTTTCCGGCCCACCAGAAATTTCTACGCTTTGCAGTAGAAGGGCGCCATTTTCAGTTCAGAGCCTTACCTTTCGGTCTGGCCACAGCACCACGAGTGTTCACAAAGGTTCTGGCCCCACTATTGGCCAATCTAAGAACACAAGGTGTAACGATAATGGCATATCTAGACGACCTGCTACTAATAGACCACTCAGTGGAAAAGCTGGAAGTAGCTATTCACAAGACAATCAAGTATCTGGAATATCACGGTTGGATTATCAACCGGGACAAGTCAGCTCTAAGACCAGTCAAAAGTCTGGAATACTTAGGGCTAAGGCTGGATTCAAATCAGAGAAAGATTTTCTTACCTCCAGAGAAGGTGTCGTCTTTAAAAGATTTGACCCACTTAGTGGGTACAAAAAGAAAACCATCCATACGCCTGTGCATGAGGCTGCTGGGAAAAATGGTGGCTTCATTCGAAGCGGTACCCTACGGTCAATTCCATTCAAGGAATTTGCAAAGGGCCATACTGTCAGCCTGGAACAAAAAAGTTCAGGCTTTAGACTTACCAATGTCCCTGTCCCCTTCCGTTCGCAAGAGCCTCCATTGGTGGTTGGTGCCCCAGAATCTGGAAAAAGGGAAACCCTTCAGTCCGGTTTCTTGGAAGGTGGTCACTACAGATGCCAGCCTCATAGGCTGGGGAGCAGTACTGGAGCAATGGTCTCTCCAGGGCAAGTGGTCAGAAGCAGAAAAGGCCCTGCCCATCAATCTCTTAGAGATACGAGCAGCCCGGCATGCCCTAGTAGCATGGACATCCAAACTCCAAGGGTCCCCTGTCAGAATTCAATCAGACAATGCCACAGCAGTGGCATATATCAATCACCAGGGTGGCACCAGGAGTCGTGCAGCCCAGAGGGAAGCAAATTGCATCCTGGAGTGGGCAGAAAGATATGTCCCAGCCATATCCGCGGTTTTCATCCCAGGAGTGGAAAATTGGAGAGCGGACTTTTTAAGTCACCAACAATTATGCCCGGGGGAATGGTCTCTTCACCCCGAGGTTTTCCAGGCAATATGCCAGCGGTGGGGAACACCGGATGTAGATCTGCTAGCATCCAGATTCAACGCAAAGGTGGACAGATTTGTGTCTCGCACAAGGGATCCCCTAGCTTGCGGCTCGGATGCCCTAGTGTTCCCTTGGGATCAGTTCAAGCTGATATATGCATTCCCACCGCCACAATTGTTACCGCGATTACTCCGCAGAATCAGGGTAGAAAAGAAACCAGTGATTCTGGTGGCTCCAGCGTGGCCCCGAAGGGCATGGTACGTGAAGATTGTAAAAATGTCAGTGAGGAGTCCTTGGACCCTCCCACATCGTCCGGACCTGCTGTCGCAAGGACCGATATACCACCCTTCCTTACCAGCCCTAGGTTTGACGGCCTGGCTATTGAAGCCCACATTCTGAAAAAGAGAGGGCTCTCTAATTCTGTGGTATCTACCATGATCAATGCCAGGAAGCCGGTATCCAGGCAGATCTATTATAGGATCTGGAAGGCGTACATTACGTGGTGTGAGGCCAAGAAATGGCATCCACGTAAGTACGTGATAGGTAGGATTTTGGACTTCCTACAGTGGGCTGTAGATAGGAAGCTGGCCTTGAGTACTATCAAGGGTCAGATTTCGGCCTTGTCAATATTTTTTCAAAGGCCCTTGGCTTCGCATTCACTAGTCAAAGCTTTCATACAAGGAGTGATGCGTATTAGCCCTCCGGTTAGTATTCCCATATGTCCATGGGACTTAAACCTGGTTCTGTCGGTTCTACAGAAACAACCGTTTGAACCATTGCAACACATTTCCTTGGTTCTTCTCACCAGGAAATTGATTTTCTTAGTAGCCATTTGTTCGGCTAAAAGAGTATCGGAATTAGCCGCCTTGTCCTGTAAGGAGCCATATCTGGTTGTCCATAAGGACAGAGTAGTATTACGTCCTCATCCAGCCTTTCTTCCCAAGGTGGTATCGAGGTTTCATTTGAACCAAGATGTGGTTCTTCCTTCTTTTTTCCCCAAACCTAGCTCGGTAGAGGAAAAGTTATTACATTCTTTGGATGTAGTAAGAGCAGTTAAAGCTTATCTAAAAGCCACTGCTCAGATTCGCAGAACGGATACTTTGTTTATTCTGCCGGAAGGCCCTAGAAAGGGTCAGGCAGCATCAAAATCTACTTTAGCCAAGTGGATTCGACAGGTCATAATACAAGCCTATGGCTTGAGAAAGAGACCGCCTCCGTTCAAAGTTAGGGCGCACTCCACAAGAGCAGTTGGAACTTCATGGGCAGTGCATCACCAGGCCTCCCTGGCTCAAGTATGTAAGGCCGCAACATGGTCTTCGGTACACACGTTTACTAGATTCTACCAGGTAGACGTTAGAAGTCAGGAGGATGTCGCCTTTGGGCGCAGTGTGTTGCAGGCCGCAAAAGATCCTCATGCCTGATGGCGCCCAGCTTATGTATCCCTCCCCTCATTTGGCATTGCTTTGGGACGTCCCATTAGTAATGACTAAGTCGCTCTGTGTCCCGTGATGTACGAAAAAGAAAAAGGGATTTTTATAACAGCTTACCTGTAAAATCCTTTTCTTGGAGTACATCACGGGACACAGAGCTCCCACCCCTCTTTTTGGGACACTTATTGCTTTGCTACAAAACTGAGGTGCTCCCGGATGGGAGGGGCTTATATAGGGGAGGGTACTTCCGGTTTGGAAGTTGCCAGTGCCAGCACCTGAAGGTAAACTATATAACCCATTAGTAATGACTAAGTCGCTCTGTGTCCCGTGATGTACTCCAAGAAAAGGATTTTACAGGTAAGCTGTTATAAAAATCCCTTTTTGTGTAACACTAACAGGCATCTGCAAGCAGTTACAGTGGGTGTAGGTGCCTCCTGCACAGTATACACCTGAGGCTACCCCGTATTGCTGGTGTTTTTCTTTTGTGTAACACTAACAGGCATCTGCAAGCAGTTACAGTGCGTATAGGTGCCTCCTGCACATTATACGCTACCCCTTATTGCTCGTGGTGTTGTTCTGTTGTGTAACACTGTCATGTACCTGTGTCAGAGAGCTCACCTTGCTGGACGTGTTGTGCATACTCCTGTGCGCGCTGGTTCACGTCCTGGACTGCGGGTGCGCGCGCCTGTGCGCGATGGTGTGCCTGTGCACGCTGGTGCATGTGCGCGTGCGCCGATGCGCGCCATTGTGTGCGCCGATTCGTGCCAAACAGTCCATTTAAACCCCTGGAATACTTCAGACCGGTGCTGTCTGATCTGCAGTTACCTGTGACCTTTTGCTCCTGATACCTGTCTGAACACTTACCTCTTGATTACCCGGCCTGTTCATCGGATTACCCTTGTCTCCTGCCTGCACCTGACCTCGGCTAGCCTTGACCTTGAACCTGCCTGTTCCTCTGTACTTCGCTGCCTGCCAGTTGCCGATCCTGCCTGTGACCCGACCATCCCGCTCTGCTCCTGCTCAGTATCCTCTGCCTGTGCTCCTGTTTTCTGTTGCCTGACCGGCCGGACACCTACTCCTCTGCACCTGGATCCAGAACCGCATCCCTGCAACTACCCGCCAGGCTCTCATACCACTCCGCACTCCTGTGCCTCCTGTTCATACTATCAGGGGCCGTGAGTCGGCCACGTAAGGGAGACCTTCCTCTGCTCCATTGGGCTCACCAGTCTGGTACGTATAAGTCTGACAGTATCAGACAGCCATGCCCGAGCAAGGAACCACTCCCGTAGAGGAACTTTGTAGAAACCTGGCGGGTCTAACGCAAGCTGTGAAGGATCTTCATCAAGGCTACACAAGATTGGAAGAACGGGTTCACGTCCTGTCTTTGCCCACCAGTCCACAAGGCACTGCCGCAGCTGCACCCTCAGTAGTGATGCTACCTCCCGAGCCCAGGGTACCCACGCCCAACAGGTTTTCGGGTGAACGCAGTCAATTTCGGACTTTTCACAATGCCTGCGAACTCTACTTCGCTCTACAACCTCGCACCTTTTCTTTGGAAGTAACTAAAGTAGGCTTCGTAATCTCCCTCCTGTCTGGTGAACCTCAAACCTGGGCCCATCGTCTCTTGGAGCAAAAAGCAGAATCCCTGAATCATCTAACCACATTTTTTGCCGCTATGTCTTAGCTTTATGAGGACCCCCAGCGGACTGCCACTGCCGAGTCTGCACTATATGCTCTACAGCAAGGTCACCGAGCAGCGGAAGATTATGTGGCAGAGTTCAGACAGTGGAGTTCCGACACCAATTGGAACACCGCTGCCCTGCGTTATCAATTCCGGATGGGACTACTGTATCTGATGCACTTAAGGACGAACTGGCACGGGTCGGTACTCCTCCAACTTTGGATGGTCTCATTAATCTGTCTATCCAAATCGACCGATGCTTACGGGAGCGCCACTCCGAGAAGTCCACCAGCCAACTTCGACCCACCTGAATGCTTCCCAAGGTCCCCAGCTTTCCCAGCCATGCCCCTTCCTCTCCAGCCGTCCTAGTCTCTGACGCTCCTGAGTCCAGGCAGCTGGGTTTACTTCGTCCTTCCCTCACCCCGGAAGAACGACAGCGCAGACGGATCCACAACCTTTGTATGTACTGCGGAGAACCAGGGCACTATGTGAGGTCTTGCCCTACCAAGATGCGTAAATTCCTCCCGACCTCTTCCTTGTGCACATCTGTTCTACCTAAACCAGCTTCTCACTTTGCTCTTCCCATCCTGTTGCAGCTACCAGGAAAAGATACTCTGATTCCAGTCTCCGTCACAATTGACTCTGGGGCATGCAGTTGCTTCATTGACCTATCATTTGCTGCCAACCTCCACATTCCTCTTCAGCCTAAGACCCGGGGACTTGCTGTGCACCTTGCCGATGGGTCCACCATTAAATCCGGCCCTGTTACACAGGAAACTGTTCCATTGCTGGCCACCATGGCCACCCATCATCAGGAATTTCTACGCCTTGATGCTATCTCCTCACCCCTGTTCCCTATCATCTTGGGGATGCCCTGGCTGCAAGCCCATAACCCCAGTATTGATTGGGCCACGGGGGAGATCAAGTTCTTGTCCAGCTACTGCCAGCAGCACTGTTTGCAACAAACCTCAGTTAACTCCCAACAACTGCTCTGCCTTGATACTGACTCTGAGCTACGGCAGTCAGTCCCTGCACCTTATCATGACTTTCTGGACGTGTTCAGCAAGAAGGGGGCAGAGACTCTCCCTCCTCATAGGCCTTATGACTGCCCTATAGAGTTATTACCAGGAACTGAAGTCCCGTTTGGAAGAATCTTCCCTTTGACTGAGCAGGAGCTGAGCACTCTGAAGGTCTATATCGATGAAAACCTAAAGAAGGGGTTTATTCGCCCCTCTACCTCTCCGGCCAGTGCTGGCATCTTTTTTGTCGAAAAAAAGGACCATTCATTACGACCCTGCATTGACTATCGGGAATTGAACAAAATTACAATTAAGAAGAACCGTTACCCACTGCCTCTTGTGCCTGAACTTTTCCAAAGGTTGGGATCTGCGGTCATCTTTACTAAACTTGACCTCCGAGGAGCCTACAATTTAATCCGTATTTGAGAGGGGGACGAGTGGAAAACAGCTTTTCGGACCCGATTCGGGCACTTCGAGTACCTTGTTATGCCCTTCGGGCTGTGTAATGCACCGGCAACATTCCAACATTTTGTCAACGACATCTTCCGTGACTATCTGGATTTGTACGTTATAGTTTACCTGGATGACATCCTGATCTTCACTCCCTCAGTAAGTGACCACCGCAGGCATGTCCGAAATGTTCTAACCCGGCTCAGGCAGCATGGACTTTATGCTAAACCAGAGAAATGCGCATTTGAACTGCAATGCATCCAGTTTTTGGGATTAATCATTTCTGTTGAGGGCATCAAAATAGATCCTCAGACTGGCCAGCTCCTACAGATAAAAAGGGGGTTCAGCGCTTTATCGGTTTTTCGAATTTTTACCGGAAGTTTATCAGGAACTTTTCTGCGATAATCGCTCCCCTTACTGAACTAACCAAGCAAGGAACCCGATTCTTCTGGTCGTCCAAGGCTCAAACCGCCTTTGAAAAGCTCAAGGAATTGTTCACCTCTGCCTCCATCTTGAAACACCCTGACCCTGCTTTACCGTTTGTCCTCGAAGTTGACGCTTCAGAAATCGCGGTAGGGGCTGTGCTATCCCAACGGCAAGGAGCCAAATCTCTCCTCTATCCAGTGGCCTTCCTCTCTCGTAAGCTCTCCACAGCGGAAAATAATTATGACGTGGGAGATCGGGAGCTTCTGGCCATAAAGGCCTCATTAGAAGAGTGGCGTTACCTACTTGAGGGTGCTGCACATCCCATCTTGGTCTACACCGACCATAAAAACTTAGAGTATCTAAGAACGGCCAAGAGATTGAAACCACGGCAGGCAAGGTGGGCACTTTTTTTTTCAAGATTCCTGTTTCACATTACGTACAGACCTGGGTCAAAAAATACCAAGCCCGATGCTCTCTCCCGCATGTTTAACGATTCCGAGAAGTCTATATCTCCAGACACCATCCTCCCTTCGGGGAACTTTCTGTTGCTTCAAGGGGATCTAATTTCCCGAATTAAACAAGCCTCTGCCGGACTAACCTCGTTTCCTGATACCTGTGTAAGGGCACAAGATGGGCTGATGTGGCATAAAGACAAGATTGTGGTCCCAGAGAACTTAAGGGTAGCAGTGCTAGAGCTTTGCCACAACCATAAATTGGCTGGACACTTTGGTGCGCTGAAGACAGCTGAATTGATACAGCGCACGTTTTGGTGGCCTCAACTTATGAGAGACTGTAAAAGCTATGTGGAGTCATGCAATACCTGTTCCCGAAGCAAGAGTAGCCGGGCAAGAGCCTGGGGTCTATTAAAGCCTCTACCTGTCCCAGAAAGACCTTGGCAGATGATCTCGATGGATTTCATCGTGGAACTTCCCCTGGCTGAGGGGTTTTCTACTATTACTAAAATGGCCCACTAAAATGGCCCACTTTCTGCCTATGAAAGGCACACCTTCAGCTATGGAAACGGCGAAGATCTTTATCAAAGAGATAGTGAGGTTGCACGGAGTTCCAGCCAGCATTGTGTCCGATCGAGGTGTTCAGTTCACCTCCAGGTTCTGGAAGGCTCTTTGTGGTTCTTTGGAGATCGAGTTGGCTTTTTCTTCTGCTTATCACCCCCAGTCGAACGGGCAAACGCAAAGGACCAACCAGACTTTAGAGCAGTACCTCCGTTGCTTCTCCTCTTTCTCACAGGATGACTGGGCCTCCTTACTGCCTATTGCTGAGTTTGCGTATAATAATTCTCTGCATTCTGCTATCAAGCAGACACCATTTTTTGCTAACTACGGCTTCCACCCATCCTTCCTGCCCAGTACTATACCTGAATGTGCTATTCCTGCAGTTTCCGAAACAATGGACTTCTTTCTCACTAACATTAAACTTTTACAGGAAACTATGTCCAAGACTCAGGAATATAATAAAAAGATGTTCGACAGGAAGAAGCGAGGAGAGCTTATTCTGGAACCTGGCAACCAAGTATGGTTGTCTACAGTTAACCTAAAGATGGCCTGCCCCTCCAGGAAACTGGGTCCCAGATTTATGGGGCCTTTTTCTGTTAAGAGAAAGATTAATGACGTGACCTATGAACTTGACTTACCTGACTCTCTGAAGGTCCACCCAGTCTTCCATGTGACGCTGCTAAAGCCTGTTGTTCCTAACCCCTTTTCTGGCCGAAGTACCGGTCCACCAGAACCCATAATAGTCAACAATGAGGAAGAATTTGAGGTGGAGGCTATCTTGGATTGTAGGAGAAGATACAATCAGATGCAATATTTGATAAAACGGAAGGGCTATGGACCAGAGGATAATTCCTGAGAACCCGGAAGCGGCATACATGCTGAAGAACTTATGCAGGCCTTCAAAAGGTCCCATGCCACGAAAATTGCCCAATTGGGCATCCGGAGGCTGCCCTTAAGGGGGGGGGCACTGTCAGAGAACTCACCTTGCTGGACGTGTTGTGCATACTCCTGTGCGCGCTGGTTCAAGTCCTGGACTGCGGGTGCGCGCGCCTGTGCGCGATGGTGTGCCTGTGCGCGCTGGTGCATGTGCATGTGCGCGCGCCGATGCGCGCGCGCCATGGCGTGCGCCGATGCGCGCCAAACAGTCCATTTAAACCCCTGGAATACTTCAGACCGGTGCTGTCTGATCTGCAGTTACCTGTGACCTTTTGCTTCTGATACCTGTCTGAACACTTACCTCTTGATTACCCGGCCTGTCCATCGGATTACCCTTGTCTCCTGCCTGCACCTGACCTCGGCTAGCCTTGACCTTGAACCTGCCTGTTCCTCTGTACTTCGCTGCCTGCCTGTTGCCGATCCTGCCTGTGACTTGACCATCCCGCTCTGCTCCTGCTCAGCATCCTCTGCCTGTGCTCCTGTTTTCTGTTGCCTGTCCGGCTGGACACCTGCTCCTCTGCACCTGGATCCTGAACCGCATCCCTGCAACTACCCGCCAGGCTCTCATACCACTCCGCACTCCCGTGCCTCCTATTCATACTATCAGGGGCCGTGAGTCGGACACGTAAGGGAGACCTTCCTCTGCTCCATTGGGCTCACCAGTCTGGTACGTATAAGTCTGACAACCTGGGTGTATTTGAACCGGGATCTTCCTGGTCCCACAGCTGCAGCCTTACCTGTTATGCTACGGAGCAGATCTAGACTTTTGGAAATGTCCTCTCAGTATTAAGCATTACCTTGGACTCACTAGCCCCAGCTGTGGACAATTTTCTATCAAAGCAGCCCATAAAAAGGAAGTGATGCTATCTCTCAGCGCCCGTTTGTGTGGAATAGCTCCCTGGGTGTTGTGACTGCTTTTTTATCTTGATTTTCGTGTTGAACTTCTGCCTAAATTTCTGACTACTCTCTAGCCTGCTGATTTTGTACTTCACTGCCAGCTTGTGTATGATCTTTGCCTGCCTGACCACTCTCTGGATTTCGATCGTGTACCGTTTTGCCTGATCTGTTGCCAACCTAATCTGCCTGACTACGTTTTCGCCTAAATCCTCAGCACACAAGTTCCACTTCAGACACTACCTATCACAGGTACCTTACATTACAAACGGGCCACAATGACAGTGGACCCTGCTGAGATTGTTAAGGCGATTTCACATCAGGGACAATTGATTGGAGCTCATGAACAGCATCTTTCTTCCCTGGATGCCAAGTTAGATGAACTTTGTACTATGCTTAAATCTTGTTTGCCTGCTTCCTCTGCAACGCTCCAGACTCCGGATCCTACTCTTGCTAGGATCCAACCCGCCTCTTCTGTACCACCCAAACTTCCCTTGCCTGACAAATTTGGTGGTGATACTGAGGACTGCAGAGGCTTTTTAAATGTTTGCCGTTTGCATTTCCGCAACAACCCTGGGACCTTTAGCACTTCGTCTGCCAAAGTGACTTTTGTAATTTCCTTGTTAAAGGGGAAGGCCCTGGACTGGGTCTCTCCTTATCTGGAACGCAATGATCCTGTGCTGCAAGACGCTGACAAATTTCTGGCTTCTCTCCAGACTGTATTTGACAAGCCAGATAGAGCTTCTGCAGCTGAGTACTCACTCTTGGACATGCAGCAAGGCACCAGGTCTGTGGCACAATATGCTATTAAGTTTCGTACCCTTGCCGCTGAGACTACTTGGGACTCAAGGGCATTACGTGCAACCTTCCGAAAAGGTCTTGCGGATCGCATCAAAGACGAATTAGTCTATAAGGATTCCCCAGAAGACCTAGAGAAATTCATAGAGCTCTGTGTTCGTCTGGATGTCCGGTATCATGAAAGGTGCCAAGAGAGACTTAGAACTCGCAAGTTCCCTAGGCCAGTTTACTGTTTGGCCCCTAACTTCCAAGCACCACCTCAGCCAGAACCTGAAATCTCAGTTGAACTCCAGGCACCTGTGGAACCCATGGATGTAAGCCGTCTCCACCTAACTGAGTCTGAGAAACAAAGGAGGCGTGCATTGGGCCTATGCCTATACTGTGGACTTAAAGGACATTTATTATCTGTCTGCCCTTCCCGTCCAGTAAAAGGCAGGGTCTAACCAGTGTTGAAGGAGCTGGCTTAGACCTTACAGGTATATCCTCCAAGACCAAGATTACCATTCCTGCAATTATCCATTTACCCTCTAAACTTGTCTCCTGTGAGGCTTTTGTGGATTCTGGAGCTGCTGGCATATTCTTGGACTACACTTTTGCTAAAAAAAATAATATCCCATTTGTTCCAAAATCTAGACCCCTGAACATTACCACCGTGAATGGACAACCCTTGGGAGATGGCATTGTAAAATTTGAGACTATAACAATCACCCTCCACAAAGAGGAAGTTGTCTTTTCTCTTATTGATTCTCCACTTCTGCCTGTTATCCTTGGTTACCCATGGTTACAACAACATAACCCTTCTTTTGATTGGGAAAATGGAGAACTAACCTCTTGGGGGTCGTTCTGTCATTCAAACTGTTTGTCTCAACCCAAAAGACTTTCTGCTTGTATGTTGGCTTCCGTGGCCGTCCCACCTACCTTGCCTCATGAATACCATGCGTTTGCAGACGTATTTTGCAAGCAAAAAGGCAGAGGTTTTACCTCCACATCGTTCTTTTGACTGTGCAATTAAATTGATTCCTGGAGCACCTCTTCCCAAAGGAAGGACCTATCCCCTGTCTTTGCCTGAACAAATATCCATGGAGGAATACGTAAAAGACAACTTGGAAAGAGGTTTTATCCAACCCCCTTCTTCTCCAGTAGGCGCAGGTTTTTTCTTTGTTGAAAAAAAAGATGGGGGTCTTCGACTATGCATAGACTATCGAGGGTTAAATCAAATCACTGTAAAAGACTCCTACCCTTTGCCTCTCATTCTTGAACTGTTTGATGTACTTAAGGGGTCTGTTATCTTCTCCAAGCTAGACCTACGAGGGGCTTATAATCTGATTCGAAATAAAGACGGGGACGAGTGGAAGACAGCATTCAACACCCGTAATGGACATTTTGAATATCTGGTTATGCCATTTGGGTTGTGTAACGCCCCTGCTGTCTTCCTAGTTTCATGAATGAAATTTTTCATGATTTCAGCAACAGTTTTGTGATCATCTACTTGGACGACATTTTAATCTTTTCCAAGACTCATCTAGAGCACATCTCGCATGTAAAGCAGGTATTGCAACGACTGAGAGAAAACCATCTTTACGCGAAGATTGAGAAATGCAGTTTCCATCAAAGCCGTATTCCTTTCCTTGGATACATTATAAGTGCTGTCGGTTTCCAAATGGACCCTCAAAAACTTTCCGCTGTCTTGCAATGGCCCCAACCGACCACTTTAAGAGGGCTCCAAAGCTTTCTAGGGTTCGCAGATTACTACAGACGCTTCATCAAAGGTTTTGCCTCCATTGCGGCCCCCCTTACTGCTATGACTAAGAAAGGTACAAATTGCAAGGTATGGTCCTCAGAAGCAGAATCGGCTTTCCAGCAATTAAAAGACATGTTCAGCAAAGCTCCAATTCTTCAGCATCCAAATCCCGATCTCCAGTACATAGTTGAGGTTGATGCCTCTGAGGTAGGAGCAGGTGCCGTGCTCTCCCAGAGACAGCCTCAGGCCTTGTACACACGGCCGAGATTCTCGTTGAAAAAAACATGTCGTTTTTTTTCGACGAGATTCTTGGACAAGAAACTTGTCCCGGCCGAGTGTACACACGCTCGTTTCAAAGAACCCGCGGTTCTTTGAATGGAGCGTACGCGGTGACGTCATCGACTACGACGAGCATGCGCTCGTCACATTCGATGCCGTCGCCGCCATCTTGGTATACCCTACGTATGCCTAGGAAGCTACCGCACATGCGTCGAATTCATTTCGAACATGCGCGGGCTTCCGGGAGGACAGGTAAGTGTACACACACTCACTTTTCTCGTCGAGAAACATGCCGACGAGAATCTCGACGAGAAAATAGAGAGCAGGTTCTCTATTTTCTCGTCGAGGTTTCTTGTCGGTTTTCTCGACGAGAAACCCGATAGCCGCGTACACACGACCGATTTACTCGGCAAGACCTCTCTGCCAGCAAGTTTCTTGCTGGTTCTTGCCGAGAAAATCGGCCGTGTGTACGAGGCCTAAGTCCGGAAGAATCCATCCAGTAGCATTTTTTTCTAGAAAGTTTTCTCCAGCGGAGATGAATTACGATGTTGGGAATTGAGAACTACTGGCCATCAAATTGGCATTGTCTGAATGGCGACATCTTCTGGAAGGGGCTCCCAAACCTTTTCTATCCTCACTGACCATAAAAACCTACTGTATCTTCAGACTGGAAGAGGTTTGAACTCACGTCAGGCTCGATGGGCTCTGTTTTTCTCCCGTTTTAATTTTGTTCTTTCTTATGTTCCTGGGCATAAAAACAAGAAAGCCGATGCTCTTTCCAGACAGTTCGCTACCTCTGAAGAAGACCAACCTACTGAGCAGTATATAATCCCACCTCACAAAATTGTCGCACAGATCTCTACGGCTCTTTCCCAACAGTTACAAGAAACCCAGAATCGTGTTCCCCAAGGCTTGAAGATACCACCAGGTCGCCTGTTCGTAGCCCCTAGCCTCAGAAAACCTGTACTCCTCTGGGCACATGATGGTGTGTTATCTGGTCATCCTGGTGTCACCATCACTCTTAAGACCTTGCAGCGTCATGTCTGGTGGCCTCATATGAAAAGGGATGTTACTGACTATGTGGCTGCCTGTCCAACTTGTGCTGCTAATAAAGTACCCCGTACATTGCCTACTGGACTGTTACAACCACTTTCGGCACCTCGTCAGCCTTGGACCCATTTGACTATGGACTTCATTACAGACTTACCCAAGTCCGAGGGCATGACTGCTATATGGGTCATAGTGGATCGCTTTTCCAAAATGTCTAATTTTGTGCCGTTCCCGGGATTACCTACAGCGGAAGCACTGTCTACTCTCTTCCTTTCCCATATTGTGAGATATCATGGCATACCTACCAATGTCGTCTCAGACCGCGGATCCCAGTTTGTTTCCCGATTCTGGAGAGCGTTCTGCAAGAAACTGGGAGTAACGCTTTCATTCTCTACCTCACATCACCCTCAAACAGATGGTCAAACCGAACGCATGAACCAGACCCTAGAAACCTATCTTCGACATTATGTCAATGCCTTACACTCCAACTGGTCTGAGTATTTGCCTTTAGCTGAGTTCGCTATTAATTCCCGTTGGCACAGTGCTTTTCATACCACACCATTCTGCGCAGCCCTAGGCTATCACCCTCAGACTTTTCCCCTACTTCAGCCTTCTTCTGGTGTACCAGCAGCAGATCAGCGGGTGAAAAATATTCTGCTACATTGGAAAAAGATTTGCTTATTACTACGGAAGTGAGCAGGCAAGTATGCACTTTTTTCCAACAAACGAAGACGCCATATACCTCCATATGTGGTGGGGGACAGAGTTTGGCTATCAACCAAATATGTGAGACTGAAACAACCTTCTACCAAATTGGGCCCTCGATTCATTGGTCCTTACAGAATTATTGCTCGAGTCGGGCCAGTCTCCTATCGGTTGAAATTACCCTCCTCTCTCCGGATTCATCCTGTGTTCCACGTTTCCCTCCTCAAAAAAGCAATTTTCAATCGCTACTCCAGAACGCAACAGCTACCTCCTCCTGTTCTTGTTGATGGACAAAATGAGTTTGAAATCTCCAAGATTCTTGATTCTAGAAGACAGGGTCGTGGCCTTCGGTATCTGGTTCATTGGAAGGGATATCCTCTCACAGACCGTTCCTGGGTTCCAGCCAAAGATCTGCATGCCCCTTCTCTTATTCGAGACTTCCATGCCTCCTTTCCCACTAAGCCCCGCTAGGCCCCCGGAGGGGTCCACTGGGGAGGGGGCCCTGTCATGTACCTGGGTGTATTTGAACCGGGATCTTCCTGGTCCCACAGCTGCAGCCTTACCTGTTGTGCTACGGAGCAGATCTAGACTTTTGGAAATGTCCTCTCAGTATTAAGCATTACCTTGGACTCACTAGCCCCAGCTGTAGACAATTTTCTATCAAAGCAGCCCATAAAAAGGAAGTGATGCTATCTCTCAGCGCCCGTTTGTGTGGAATAGCTCCCTGGGTGTTGTGACTGCTTTTTTATCTTGATTTTCGTGTTGAACTTCTGCCTGAATTCCTGACTACTCTCTAGCCTGCTGATTTTGTACTTCACTGCCAGCTTGTGTATGACCTTTGCCTGCCTGACTACTCTCTGGATTTCGATCGTGTACCGTTTTGCCTGATCTGTTGCCAACCTAATCTGCCTGACTACGTTTTCGCCTGAATCCTCAGCACACAAGTTCCACTTCGGACATTACCTATCACAGGTACCTTACAAACACAGACAGGCATCTGCAAGTAGTTACAGTGGGTGTAGGTGCCTCCTGCACAGTATACACCTGAAGCTACCCCTTATTGCTCGTGGTGTTGTTCTGTTGTGTAACACAGACAGGCACCTGCAAGCAGTTACAGTGGGTGTAGGTGCCTCCTGCACAGTATACACCTGAAGCTACCCCGTATTGCTGGTGTTTTTATTTTGTGTAACACTAACAGGCATCTGCAAGCAGTTACAGTGGGTGTAGGTGCCTCCTGCACAGTATACACCTGAAGCTACCCCTTATTGCTTGTTTTCCCATCTCCCTGCAGGCCATTAGAATGTCTGGAAGGCCAACAAGGAGAGGCAGACAGTCACGAGCCAATAAAAGAGGGCAAGCAGGCTCTGTGTCTGGGGGCAACAGTGCTGGTCGTGGACGCGGTGCATTGTCATCAGCACGTGGCCATGGGACACGCTTATCCTTATTTTTGGCAGCTGGACGTGTTGAGCCGCAGCATGCCGAAGACTTGGTAGAGTGGATGACCAAGCCCTCCTCATCCTCCTTATCCTCTCTCACCCAGGCTCAGGGTACTGGCAAAGCAGCTGCCAATGTGTCCTCTACCCTCGTATCAATGTCATCATCAGTCACTCCTTCCCTAGACCCACCATGTTCTCCTGAGGAGTCCCCCGAACTGTTTGAGCACAGTGTTGGGTACATGCTCCAGGAGGATGCCCAGCGTTTTGAAGGGTCTGATGATGATACCCAGCTAGAGGAAGGCAGTAACGTGAGCGCAGAGAGAGGGGATGCTCAGGAAGGACAGCAATCTGGCAGTCATGTTCCACCAGCTGCAGCATACTTCCAGGTTTGCTCCAGTGATCAAGAGGGAGGGGATGATGAGGTCACTGACTCCACGTGGGTGCCTGATAGGAGAGAGGAGGAGGATGAGGAGGAGGCACATCTCCAACGAGGCAGGATGCCCTCCGGGGGCCAGCGTAAGGGCAGCACACCGACTGAATAACACCGCAGAGCTCCGCCTGTGCAGGGCGCTGCCTCTGCGCGTTATTCCAAAAGTTCTTTGGTGTGGGCCTTTTTTGAGTCGAGTGCATCAGATCGCATCGCTGCTATTTGCAACATATGTCTCAAGCGTATCTCGCGTGGCCAAAACATCAGCCGCTTGGGCACCACATGCTTGACCAGACATATGTTGACCTGCCATGCAGCTTGTTGGCAAGCGTACCTTAAATACCCACACCAAAGTACAAAACGGACCTCTCCTTGCTCCTCATCAGCTGGGATCTCCACTATACCTTCAGTCCTCTCTGAAACCTGCACTGAGAGGAATGAAGGTGTAGAATTAGGTGTGTCACAGCCAAGTAGTTGCGGGCACTCTGCTAGCAGTACACCGACGTCCGATTGTAGCAGGAAAAAAAATTCTGCCCCAGCTGCTGGACCGTCGAAAGAAGTTCACTCCCAGCCATCCACATGCCCAGTGGTTGAATGCTAGCTTGGCTAAATTGCTAGCACTTCAACTGCTGCCTTTTCAGTTGGTAGACTCGGCCCCCTTCCGTGAGTTTGTGCAATGTGCGGTTCCTCAGTGGCAGGTTCCCAAACGCCACTTTTTCTCACAGAAGGCGATTTTGGCTCTCTACCGGCATGTGGAAGGCAATGTCCATGCCTCGCTGGACAGGGCGGTCAGCGGTAAGGTGCATATTACCGCTGACTCATGGTCCAGCAGGCATGGACAGGGACGTTACCTATCTTTCACGGCCCATTGGGTCACTCTTTTGGCAGCTGGGAAGGATGCAGGACAAGGTGCAGTATTGTTGGAGGTTGTTCCGCCACCACGCCTCCAAAATGCTACTATTGGTTGTGACACACCTCTCTCCTCCACCCCCTCCTCTTCTTCTTCCTCCATGGCCTCTTCCTGTGCTTTTGTCCTCGGAACCAGCGGTGCCCTGTAGGCGTTCAAGGGGCTACGCAAGTATGCAGACAAAAGGATGCCATGCCGTGCTTGCGCTGGTGTGTTTGGGGGACAGGAGCCACACTGGGGCAGAGGTTCTGTCAGCTCTGCAGGGACAGGCCGAGAGGTGGTTGATGCCACGCCAGCTTAAGCCAGTAATGGTGGTTTGTGACAATGGCACCAACCTCCTCTCCGCCCTCCGACAGGGACAACTGACCCATGTGCCCTGTGTGGCTCACGTCCCTAACCTGGTGGTGCAGCGGTTCTTGGGCAGGTACCCGGGCTTACAGGATGTCCTGAGGCAGGCCAGGAAAGTCTGTGTGCATTTCCACTGATCACATAATGCCAGTGCTCGGCTGGCTGAGCTGCAAAAGGAGTTGAACCTGCCCAAGAACCGCCTTATATGTGACATGCCCACCAGGTGGAACTCAACGTTGGCCATGCTGCAGCGGCTGCACACACAGCAGAGGGCCATCAATGAGTACCTGTGCGACAATGGCACCAGGACAGGGTCAGGGGAGCTTGTTTTGTTTTTTTGCCACGCCAGTGGGGCATGATCAGGGATGCATGCACTGTCCTGGCACCATTTGAGGAGGCCACGAGGATGGTGAGCAGTGACAGTGCATGCATCAGTGACACTGTACCTCTTGTCCACCTGTTGGAGCATACGCTGCGTGGAATAATGGACAGGGCACTTGAGGCAGAACAGAGGCAGGAAGAGGAGGACTTCCTTGCCTCTCAAGGCTCCCTTTATCCAGACAGTGTTCCTTCTGTCTCACCCATCACACAGGAAGAGGAGGAGGAGGAGGAGGAGGATTGTGTCAGCATGGAGGTGGATCCTGGCACTAAGCATCAGCAGCAGCAGTCTTTTAGGGATGGTTTACAGTCCCAAGAAATCCGTGGACTTGTACGTGGCTGGGAGGAGGTGGCTGCGGATCATGCCGTCCTTAGTGACCCAGAGGACTCCGGACCGAATGCCTCGGCTAACCTACGCTGCATGGCCTCCCTGATCCTGCAAAGCCTGCGGAAGGATCCTCGTATTCTTCGGATCAAGGAGAGGGACCATTACTGGCTGGCCACTCTCCTTGATCCACGGTATAAGGCTAAGGTTGCGGACCTTATATTGCCGTCGCAGAGGGAGCAGAGGATGAGACATCTCCGGGGGGCATTGCAGAAACGTGTTCCCAGAGACTGGGAGGTTACAAACTACTGGTCCAGGACAACGTGTTGCTGAGGCTTCGGTCAGTCAGAGGAGGAGTGGTGGAGAAGGTGGCTGTCTGACTGATGCGTTCAGACAATTTTTTAAGGTATGATCGGTTCCAGCAACCATCGCCAGCGTCTGATTTACATGGTCCAGGAATACCTAGGGGCAAGGTCAGACTTGGACACCTTTCACACCGAAAATCCTCTGGCTTACTGGGTCTTGAGGATGGATCACAGGCCAGAGCTTCCCCAGTATGCAATTGAGCTACTGGCCTGTCCTGCATCCAGCGTTCTTTCGGAACGCACATTCAGTGCTGCTGGAGGCTTTGTTACCGATCACAGGGTGCGCCTGTCCACCGACTCGGCTGATCGACTGACATTCATAAAGATGAATCAGTCTTGGATCACCACCAGCTACCAAGCACCTGAAGCTGATGTAACCGAATATTTTTTTTTTAAATGTCACATCCCTTCAAGACTGCCTATGCTGAGTGAATGTCCTGTTATGTTGACTGACTATCCTCTTTCTCCTCAATGATCCTGCTGATAGCTTGGAAGAACATTTTTGGTCCTGGGTGCCGCCACCAGTGGCTAAGGCCCAATTTTTCAGCCCCTGTTTAACAGGGGCATGTAATTACAATATTTGATGCAATGCTTTGCAGCATGGCTCATTACTGCACTCCAACTAGAGTATCTGGGAGAGGTTGCAGTGTCGTGGCATCAGCTCCAGTGCCTAAGGCCTCGTACACACGACCGATTTTCTCGGCAAGAACCAGCAAGAAACTTGCTGGCGGAGATGTCTTGCCGAGTAAATCGGTCGTGTGTACGCGGCTATCGGGTTTCTCGTCGAGAAAACCGACAAGTAACCTCGACGAGAAAATAGAGAACCTGCTCTCTATTTTCTCGTCGAGATTCTCGTCAGCCTGTTTCTCGACGAGAAAAGTGAGTGTGTGTACACTTACCTGTCCGCCGGGAAGCCCGCGCATGTTCGAAATGAATTCGACGCATGCGCGGTAGCTTCCTAGGCATACGTAGGGTATACCAAGATGGCGGCGACGGCATCGAATGTGACGAGTGCATGCTCGTCATAGTCGATGACGTCACCGCGTACGCTCCATTCAAAGAACCGCGGGTTCTTTGAAACGAGCGTGTGTACACTCGGCCGGGACAATTTTCTTGTCCAGGAATCTCGTCGAAAAAAACGACATGTTTTTTTCAACGAGAATCTCGGCCGTGTGTACGAGGCCTAAGGCCCAATTTTTCTGCCCCTGTTTAACAGGGGCATGTAATTACAATTCTTGGTCTAATACTTTGCAACAGGGCTCATTGCTGCGCTCTAAGTACAGTATCTGGGAGAGGTTGCAGTGTCGTGGCACCAGCACCAGTGCCTAAGGCCCAATTTTTCAGCCCATGTTTAACAGGGGCGTGTATTTACAATTTTTTATGCAATGCTTTGCAGCAGGGCTGATTGCTGTGCTCTAAGTACAGTATCTGTGAGGGGTTGCAGTGTTGTGGCACCAGCACCAGTGCCTAATGCCCAGATTTTCTGCCCCTGGGGCGTGTAATAACAATTCTTGATCTAATATTTCACAGCTGGGCCCATTCCTGCGCCCACCAAGAGTAACTGTGAGGACTTACAGTCTTGTGGCACCACCGCCACCACCAAAGGCCCAATTTTTCTGCCCCTGTTCAACAGGGGCATGCAATTACAATTTTTGATCTAATAATTCACAGCAGGGCCCATTCATGCGCCCACCAAGAGTAACTGTGAGGGCTTACAGTGTTGTGGCACCAGCACCACCACCAATTTTTCCTTCCACTGTTCAACTCTGGCATGTAATTAGAATTCCTGATATAATAGTTGACAGCAGGGCGTTCCAGCGCCCACCAAGAGTAACTGTGAGGGCTTACAGTGTTGTGGCAAAACCAACACCTAAGGGGCAAATTTCTACAGAGTGCTTCTCTGCAACCCCCCTGGGTCCAGACTGGCTCCTAGTGCAGACTCGCCGCTCGCCCCCGCACTCGATGTGTGGCCGCGGTAGATGTCTGTACCCCGGCACATTCCCCCTCGCTTTTTTGGATTGGAATGCTGAGCTCCCGGGGCTGGGGGTCAGGACGCTGGGATTCACCGGGAGTCGGTCGGCGGTCTGCCCCACCCCCACATGAGACTCCATGGTACTTAATCGCACGCCACCAGCTGACAGGACACTTCAAGAGGCTGGTAACGAGACTCTCAGATGCTTCGGATTTCCCATGTGTTGTGATCTTAATTGTGTGGTGGGGTGATTGCCATGTCTGTATGCCTCTTCATTCATTGTATGCTCTACAAGTAGGTCTGCTGGTTGACAGTATATCACATTCGGGGATTCTGGGGATGGGCCCTCCGTGACATGGGGATGGGTGGGGGCGGGACTCCTGCGGTCGCCCGTGCGAGGAGGAGAGCGGCGGAGGGGGAACATCCGGGGTCTGACCCATGTGGTCGGATGTCCACGACCCACAGGGGGGCTCAGGTAGGGGGTTGGGTGTAGTGTGGTTCAGATGGAATGGGAGAGTGATTCTGACTTCCCGGAGGTCAGATGTTCTGCCTTTGTAGATGACGGGAGGTCCATCACGTCACGGATGAGGTAATTGAATCATGGACGTGATCTTTGCCTGGGATTGGGCGGTTTGAGTGGAGTCAATGCCACTCTCCCGCCTATCTCTTGGGATGCGGAGGGGGAGACACCCCATATAGTCACCCCCTGGATAGGGGGCAACGGGATTAGGAGGGGGAGGCGTATTTAGTCGGGGAGATGGTTCCATGTAGTGGCTCCCTCTGACTGAAAGGCTACATGTAGGATAGAAAGTGATATTTACCATGTTTCAGCCGGTTTACTGTTATAAATGCACTTTTGGTAGGATGTATGTTTTCTTTGTTTTAAACATTACCATTATTTTTTCCCAAGGTTTTTTCATGGGGATACAAGTTTAATTTAGGTTACCAGGCTGGGGGGAGGGGTGGGCTGGGCTGGGGTAGCTTCCCTCGGTCCTTTCTAACCTCCTCCCCAATAGGCCGAAGTACCACCCCTGGTGTGAATCGGGGCGTGCTTCTTTGCGAACAAATTTCGCTCACTTCTCTTAGTTTATATATTTTAGGTTTGCTGATACATACCTATATATATATATATATATATATATATATATATTATTTTTTTTTTCTCTTCGTCTCTCTTTTTCCCTTATCCTTCTTCTTTCTTTTTCTCCTTTCTCTGTTTCTCCCTTATTTTTTATTTATTTATTTACCTATTTTTTCTTTTTCTTCTCCTCTTTTCTCTCTCAGTTTACAACACCCTCTTCCCCTCCTTTTATTCTTCCCCTTCCCCATTCCCTTTGTATTGGTCCTATCCTTTTGACCCAGGGATGATGGACACCCTTCATATTTTTTCGCTAAACGCAAAAGGGCTAAATGTGCCTGAAAAGCGCTGTATGCTCCTGAATGATCTCAAAAGAGCTAGAGCTGACGTAGCGTTCATCCAGGAAATGCACTTCAAAACCGGGGGGCCTCCATGCCTTAGAAACCGATTCTTCCCCTCTGTGTACCATGTCACTAACAAGACAGCAAAAACCAAGGGAGTGTCTATACTCATATCTGGACTAGTGCCCTGGACATACAGCGATGCCTTGGTGGATGCCGAGGGTCGTTATATGTTCATAAAGGGAACGATAGGGGACATAGTGGTGACTTTGGCCACTATTTATGCGCCCAATGACCGACAGGACACCTTCCTACACGACACACTAGACCTCCTGATGGAATTCAAAGCGGGGCAGTTGATCGTGGGAGGCGACTTTAACATTCCTCTATCCCCCTTGGTCGACACCTCATCGGGTCGTTCCTCCGTACGCTCCGGAATACATAAACGCATTATCCGGGACTTGCACGACACTCAGCTGGTTGACGTATGGAGGCTACATCATTCTGGGGAGAGGGATTACACCTTTTACTTGCCTCCACATAAAGTATACTCGAGGATTGACTACTTTTTTGTCCCACACAGCCAACTGGAGGCAGTACACGACCCGACGATCGGTAACATCACGTGGACAGACCACGCGCCCATTACTATGCGCTACGATCTCTCAGCGACCTCGACATCCAGAACTAGGTTCTGGCGCCTGAACGAAAGTTTACTACAGACGCCGGAGGTCATGTTGGAGGTCACAACTGAGCTACAACACTACTTCAGGACTAACGACACAGACAACTGCGACCCAGGTATTCTGTGGGAGGCACATAAATCAGTAATCAGGGGGATACTAATCAAACATGGCGCACGCATTAAAAGAGAGCGGGAACAACAACTGTTACAGCTTCTGGATAAGATTTGCGTGGTGGAATCTAAGCACAAGCGAACGCCGGTGCCCTCCTTGGAGGCTGAACTGCTTTCTCTTAGAAGACAAACGGTGGACTTACTCCACTATAGAGCTAAAGCGGCTTTACAATTCTGCCGGAAACTCACGTACGAATCAGGAAATAAATGTGGGAAACTACTCGCTAAAGCGGTCAGGAACCACAGACTCAGAACTTTCATACCCCAAATAATATCTCCCTTGGGACAAAAGAGTACTATGCCAACTCACATAGTGCAGGAGTTTAGGAATTACTACACTTCTCTCTATAACCTCCCGCCTAGGACCCCTACTGATGTGACGATAGAAGAGTACATTGCCACCTCACGACTGCCTCAATTACCTATGACGTCCGGAACGGAATTAGACGACCCCATTACTGTGGAGGAACTGAAACGGGTGATAGGAGGGACGAAACCCGGCAAGGCACCGGGTCCTGATGGGTTCACCTTGCAGTACTACCAATCTCTCCTCCCACTGCTGGGTCCACATATGGTGAGGATGTTCAACGGCCCTGGGGTGGGGGGCTCTTTCCCTAGGGATACCTTGCGAGCGCATATCTCCCTTATTCATAAGGAAGGTGAGGACCCAACAGCGTGCGGCAGCTACAGGCCCATTTCCCTATTAAACGCGGACTTAAAGCTTTTCACTAAGATCCTAGCCAACAGATTGACCCAACTTACGCCGGATATCATTCACTTAGACCAAGTGGGTTTCGTCCCTGCCCGAGAGGCTAGGGATAATACCACCAAGGTGCTCAACTTGATCCACATAGCGACCACGTCAAAGACACCCTGCGTCTTTCTCAGCACAGATGCTGAAAAGGCGTTCGACCGTGTCAATTGGACCTTCATGTTTTCCGTCCTTAAACGGATTGGCTTGGGACCTAAAATGCTCCAATGGATATCCAGTATATATTCCATACCCTCTGCCCAGGTCAAAGCCAATGGAATTTTGAAACTTTCCCTATCACGAACGGGACCAGACAGGGGTGCCCGCTCTCACCCATACTGTTTGCGTTGGCTTTAGAACCATTTCTGTGCACGGTGCGCGCACACCCCGACATTACAGGGGTCACTGTGAGTGATACACAATTTAAAATCTCGGCGTATGCAGATGATTTATTGTTCTCCTTGACCAACCCGGTAGTGTCCCTACCGAACCTGCTGCGGGAATTTGATAGATACGGAAAACTTTCCAATCTAAAAATTAATTTAGACAAATCGGCAGCAATGGGGATTAATATTCCTCCCACTAGATTGAGCTCACTGAAATCCCAGTTCAAATTTAAATGGTCGGACAGTTCTCTTAAGTACTTGGGAACTTTGATCCCGGGCGATTTGAAGCACACCTTCGACCTCAACTTTCCACGCTTATTGACCAAGGTCCGCCTGTTGTTACAGGAGTGGACCAGGGGCTTGCATTCCTGGTTAGGTAGGTGCAACCTCGTTAAAATGTCCATCCTCCCTAAATTTTTGTACTTGTTCCAGGCATTGCCAATCAGGATTACACCCCTGTACTTT
Source organism: Rana muscosa (assembly GCA_029206835.1). Classification (NCBI taxonomy): domain Eukaryota; kingdom Metazoa; phylum Chordata; class Amphibia; order Anura; family Ranidae; genus Rana; species Rana muscosa. The sequence goes on from CM055118.1 coordinate 998,853,313, forward strand.
AAACAGGTTAATTCCCTTTTCGTTAACTTTATATGGGCTAACTCCAAACCCCGACTCTGTAGACGTCTTTTGACACTGCCAAAACATCTCGGAGGACAGGCCCTACCAGGGCGGTGCATCTTGGCAGAATCATAGACTGGAACCGCCACAGTAAGTCTAAACTCTGGGTCCAACTAGAACAAGCCCAAACAGTGGTGCCGCTGAAGGGCGCCACCTGGTGCTTTGACCGACTACCCCCCGCCCTGACTTCCCACCCTGTTATTGGCACCACCCTTCGGATAGGGGAGGCAAACTTACTATCAACCCACCTTTCCTCGGGTGAATCTCCCCTTTACCCAATTTTGGGAAATCCAGCGTTCCCCCGGGCCTGGAATCGGCAGAGTACATGTCACTTACATTGACGGGGAGGGACCAGGCCTCACATTTCTTGGAGGACGCTCAGTGGCCCTCTGTTCAAGCCCTGACTAGCGATGCAGGACACTTTCGACTTTCGCTTTGGAGGGCGATTCGCATACATCACTTCCTACATTCAATACCAAACCTGGCACAATATCAGAGAGAACTGACCACCTTTGAAGAATACTGCAGGGACGAGGGGACGCTGCCTCAAGTCCTATCCAAAACGTATGCGCTACTTAACTCCCCTCCCACACAACCTGACTTGCCCTTCCTGCAGAAATGGGAAAAGGACCTACAACGCTCGTTCACTGACACCCAAAAACAGACGATAATTAGATTCTGCTTGAAATCATTGATATGCACAAAAAACCAAGAACTTAATTTAAAGATCTTGACCCGGTGGTACTACACACCCCAGGTATTGCATAGATACTTCCCTAATTCCACGAACCAATGTTGGAGATGTCAGACTGAGGTGGGGACGCTTCTTCATATCTTCTGGTCCTGTCCCCGTTTGCAACACTTCTGGACAACAGTTAGGACTATCATTCAGAAATTTACCGACTATGCAATCAGTAACGACCCCGCCTTTTTCCTGCTTCACGCTACCTCAATACCAGCACGGAGCTACAAGAAGTCAATCGTTCGGCACTTGCTGAACGCAGCCAAATCCTGCATCCCCCTCAGATGGAAGAAAAGTTCACCCCCGTCAGTGGGGCTGTGGTTGCGCAGAGTGGAGGACATCAAAAAGCTGGAGGATTTAGTCCTCACTGCTCAAAACAAACAAGAAAAGCACTCTGAGGAGTGGAGGCTCTGGAACATCTTCATATTTTCTGATGAAGGATCGGCCCTACTTAACTCTTAATTCGACAAAGGGATACAGCCTTGATAGATATTACAGCTGGAGACGTGCTTTTAACTCTGGGTCAACCCCCCCCCCCCACTTTTCCCTTTCCCCTTCAACCCCGCTCTCCCATCTCCCCTCTCTCTCCTTTCACTTATCCTTTTTCCTTGTCTTTCTTCTAGTACTTCCAGTTGTTTTTTATGTTTTTTTTTCCTCAGGGACCGTTGTGAGTCCTTCCCCCCCCCCTTTTTTTTTTTGGTTGAGGGTCAATTCTTATAATTTCTGTTGTTCTCTTTCCCTTTCTTTTCTCTCTTTCTCTCTTTTTCTTCCTTTTTTTATTAATGGGATACGAGATTTGGATAGGGCAATCGGAATCCTGATAGTTGCAACATGGTGATACCCCCTACCGGACGGTCATAGAGTAATGTGAAACATCTGGGGAGGATACTAAACAGATAGTCACGGGCTCTGCGATAATAGTACCCCGTGTTGTGTTATCTACATCAGACAAACGTTCAGCCCTGTCTGAGATAAATGGTTGTGAATCTGTACGTTACACTCTATTTGTATGGTAATGTTTTTATTCTATGTATGTCTATATAAAACAATAAAAATTCATATTTGAAAAAAATTAAATTCTACAGAGTATCTACGGCAGGCCCCTACTTTCAAACATCCAACTTACAAACGACTCCTACTTGCAAACAGAAGGAGAAAACAGGAAGTGTGAGGAAATCTACTCCTAGGAAGGAAAATTCTCTCCTGTAAGAGTTAATATGGGAAAAAGGTGTCTCCTCTCTACTGATGCTTTATCACCAATCCTTGTTTCAATAAAAAACCCAAACTTTCCAAAAACATTTGTCATTGGGACGGAAAGTGAGGTGAAATGTTCTGAACAGGTGCACAGACAGCAAAACAAATGTTACAGGGGTGTTAACCCTTCCCTATGTACTCCAAAAAGCTTAAAAATAGATTTTTTGACTAGAGCTACACTTAAAAAATGTACCTGTTCCAAATTAAAAACAGGTTCTACTTAAGAACAAACCTACAGTCCGTGTCTTGTTTGCACCGCCTGTATACTAATGTTCAGAGTATATAGGGCCTTTTTTTATTTTGGGTGCGGGGTTCCCCTTAATATCCATACAAGACCCAAAGGGGCTGGTAATGGGCTGGGGTAGGGGTGGGTGACGGGGTAGCCATGCCATTTTTCTCAATGATTTTCATCCATATTGACGGGACGAGACATTACATTAAAGCCGCAAGCAGTTTTAAATGGCTTTTCTTTCCTTTAGAAATGTCAGTTTGTGCAGGGACAGTTCTAAACACGGGAAACACGTGCCACTTCACAGGCATACTTTAGACACCCCCAGGTACGATATTTAAAGGAATATTTCACTTTTTTTTGTTCACTTTATGCATCATTAAAATCACTGTTCCCAAAAAAACGACCGTTTTTAAAACTTCTTTTTGCATTGATACATGTCCCCTGGGGCAGGACACAGGTCCCCCAACCCTTTTTAGGACAATAACATGCATATTAGCCGTTATAGTTAGCACTTTACATTTCGAACGTTCGCGTCCATTCTATTTTATAGGGTTCTAAAGTTCGCATGAACTTTCGGTCCGCTCGCAGGTTCTGGTGCGAACTGAACCGGGGGGGTGTTCGGCTCATCCCTATTGGAGAGGAAGAGTTTGAGACATGGATAAGTCAGGCCACTCAGGCAGTAGAAGAGTGGGGCAATCCAGAAGCTGTAATGAGGCAGTGGGTTAGTGAAAGTCTTGGAGGCCCAGTGGCCAAAGTAATCCATAGCTTATGGATGAAAAAGGACTGTATAGCTATGGACTATGTTGTATTGGGAAGGGTAGAGAAGACTTCTGACCTCTTGTACAAGTTCAATCACACTCACCAGCGAAAGGGAGAGAGACTTTCAGAATACATTTCCAGAGTGGACAGGATGTTGCACCAGATCATCCTAAAAAGGGGCATAGATCCTAAGGATGCTGACTGAACCCATCTGGACTGAGTCCTACAGGGGGCACGTTAGAGCTGCCCGATTCTGGCTAAAATGAGAATCACAATTTTTTTGCTTAGAAGATAGATCACGATTCTCGCGGCGTAACATCCTCTTTCACATTAAAACAAAAAAAATTGGGTTAACTTTACTGTTTTTTTTTTATTATTGATTCATTGAAGTGTATTTTTTCCCAAAAAATTGCATTTGAAAGACCACTGGGCAAATACAGCGTGACATAAAATATTGTAGCAATTGCCATTTTATTCCCTAGGGTCTCTGCTAAAATATATATAATGTTTTGGGGTTCCAAGTAATTTTCTAGCAAAAAATATTGGATTTTAACAAGTGTCAGAAAAAGATTTGGACTTTAAGTGGTTAAACTTCCAGCATTTACACACAGATGTTTGCTCTAAGAAGGAAGTTAGTTACAATGTTTCATGTTAAAAAAAACTTGGCAGATTGCCCTGGACTTTCTTTACACACACAGAAGTTTATCCCTTTGATATAAAAACTTGGCAGACTGCCCGGACTTTTTCTTTTGACAGCTGAGTGAGCAGATAAATTCTTTCCACTTGTTATATGAAAGAATCGGCAAACTCTGCATTGGAGATCGTCAGGGGGGTTGAATCGAGATCATGATTTTTTAACGATTAATTGTGCAGCTCTAGGGCACGTCCAAATCATCCAAATGTTTTGAAGCTGCTGTTGAAGGGAGCTCGGGCAGTCCCTACTTACCCAGAATTGGTGAGGGAAGTGGAGAAAGAAGAAGCTTAACTAGAGGAGAAGACTCAAGAGGCGAGAGAGTCGGCTATGGCTGGGGAAAGAAGGAGAAAGTATCTGCCTGTGCAGTTCAGATGGAATCCAGTTTCTACAATAAACATTTGAAGCATATCCCATTGTGCCAGCTAGAAGAGCTAGAAATCTGGGGCATCGGCACTCAAACGTTTCCTTATGACATATACATCCTTATCAACCCCGTTGACAAAGAAGACGGAGACATTCGATACATTGGCTGTTGTGTGTTCTCGTCAACCCTAAGCAGGACAGAATTCTTTGCTAATTGGGACCAACACTGGCCAACACTGACCTAGTAAGGAGGTTACTTGGAGAAGATACACCCCCAGATGAGACAGGCCTTTCAGCGGGTAGTTTAAGAGCAGAGGGCCCCAGCTGAGGAAGTGGGAAGATTATGGCGACTGGACACCAGACAGAGTATTGCAGTGAGGAGAGGTAGCCTGTATGAAAGCCACAGTTAAGCTGTCATTGGCGCTTTCGTGGTGCTTGAAACGGATCCTCAGGAAGAGTAGACAGGGATAGAGCTGGTTCCTGTAATAGTGCCCTCAAAGATGTTGTCGAGAAATGGGGGAAGAGTCCCATCTAGTGTTTGGAACATCACTGGTTAACCAGTTAGCCTGAAGCCCCGTATGGTGATAGGACGGGCGAGCGCAGCCACTCCTGTGACATCAGTTGATTTGGCCCAGAGAACAGACAGTGGAGATCGTGGAAAAGAGTTCCAGGCTCAGCACCCCACTTTGCCCCATAAGTGGGAAGAGAGAGTTAAGGCACAGCTAGCCAGATGGAAAGAGATGTTCTCTAAGAATGACTTCGATGTTGGCTGTGCAAGGAGTGCACAGTATCAGATCCGGCTGAGTGAAGACAAGCCTTTCCGAGAGAGGGCCCGGTTGATACCTTTGAGTGACCTTGAAGATCTCAGGGAACAGTTGGCCGAATTAAAGAAGTCTGGAGTAGTCAGAGAATCCAGGAGCCCTTATGCATCTCCCATAGTGGTGGTGCGCAAGAAGAATGGGTCCCTCCGGATGTGTATTGATTATTAAACGCTGAACCGAAAAACGATCCCAGATCAGTACAATACGCCTCGTATATAGAAGATGCTTTGCAATGTTTGTCTGGAGCAAAGTGGTTTAACTTGTTGGATTTGAACAGTGGGTATTATCAAATATCTATGCATCCTGACGACCAAGAGAAACCAGCTTTTATTAGTCCATTAGGATTCTTTGAGTTTGATCGCATGCCACAGGGATTATCAGGAGCCCTGGCCACTTTTCAAAGGTTGATGGAAAACAGGGTGCGCGATATGAATCTGATAGAGGTGCTCATTGTCTTCGGGAAGATGCTGGAAGAACACGAAGCACAACTGGAAAAGGTCTATCAGGGGCTCCATGCCAAAGGACTGAAGCTTTTCATTGGAGAAGTGTCAGTTCTACCAAACTTCAGTTACCTATTTGGGGGCACGTAGTCTCTGCCGAAGGTGTGGCAACAGATCCTTAGAAGCTGGAGGCTGTCACCTCCTGGCCCTGGGTAAAAACTATCACAGAGCTGAGATCGCTCCCAGGGTTCTGTTCGTATTACCAAAGATTTGTGGAGAATTTTGCACAGATTGCTAGACCCCTCAATGAGCTACTACAGAATGATAGGAGTGAAGGCTTGGATAGGCCAAACCGAGCAGGCCTAATGAAGTGAGGGGCTAGAAAATCCAGTGAATCTATTCAGGATCAATGGACTTCCAAGTTGGAGAAAGCTTTCCGACACTTGAAAAGAAGCCTCACTGAAGCAACAGTTCTTGACTACACAGACCCCTCTAAACCTTATGAGCTTCATGTTAACACCAGCCGAAACGGGCTGGGGGGGAGTCCTGTATCAGGAATCGGGAGGGAAGCTACGTCCTATAGCTTATGTGAGCTGGAGTCTTACCCCCTCCGAGCAGAATTACCCTGTATATAAGCTGGCGTTCTTGGATTTGAAGTGGGCTGTGGTTGACAAACTGAGGGACTACTTTATATGGAGCTACGTTCGAGGTCAAAACGGACAATAATCCATTGACTTACCTACTGTCAACTGCCAAGTTAGATGCCACTAGGCATCGGTGGTTGGCTGCACTGTCTGAATTTTAGTTCAGCTTGAAGTACCGGCCAGGAGTCGGGAACCAGGATGCTGATGCTCTATCCCGAAGACACTATTTCAGACACTGATTTGAAGAGCTGGGCCAAGTTGACCCTTGAGGGAGTCCATGCGGTGTGCCGAGGGGTAGAACATTGCCACAAAAAAGCCACTGGAGCTGAAGCTGTTGGAGTTGCCCTGGCTGGGGTACCTCAGTGCTATTGCGATCTGAACATGCTGGTTGGCAGTGGGGAAGGGGGCTATGGAAGCTTGCAGTGTGTTGTGGGGTGGAGAGGAAGATTCTCCTAGACTAGCAGCCGTGTCACAGTCCAATCTCATCCTGGCTTTAGCCAGACTGGTACAGGGAGGGCTTGGTGAAGGAAAGAGCGAGTGGGGTGATGCATCCCCAGGAGACTTCTCGGCCTCTGATTGTGAATCTGAAAGGTCAGTATAGTGACTGTTGTGTTTGATCGTGGCGGTCGGGGCACGCAGTGCATTGTGGAGCACTCGTCAGGCAAATATCCTTCCAGAGCGCTCTGCAAATTTGGGTGTTCACCAAACAGGCGATGTTCAGGCCAAACTTTTGCTCGGCCTGAACAGTTCGCCCCAACTCTATTTCACACACAAATCAGTGCCAGCCAGCTTGCAGTGCCCCTGATCACTAGTGTAGTGTGAATAAATAGTGCAGCCAGCCACCTGCCACACCTGCGCCAGTGTCAAAAGTGCTGCCAGAACAGTGTACTAGCTACACTTGTCAGTGTCACCAGACCATTGCCAGTGTCCCTGACTGCAGTGATGCCAAACCAGTATACAACAGCACTACCTGTCGAGTTCCTTAAAAAATTGCATGCAAGTCTAGCTAGAAGAATTGATGCTGTTTTGAATGCTAAGCGTGGTGACAGTTCTATTTCTGAAAGAGTTCTTAATTTACAGCATTTTTTTCACACCTGCCTAAAACTTTTGCCCAGTAGTAAATATACTGTACTATAAATCATAGTTTGTAGACTCTATAACGTTCACACCAACTAAATAATTTACACCGATTTCTTTTTTTTTTCCATCAAAGAAATATAGCAGGATACATTTTGGCCTATTTTATGAAGAAAGATTTGCATTATATATAACAGAAACTAAAAAAATTGTGGGGTTTTTTCATTGTTCATTTGTTTTATTTTATATAACAGTAAAAAAAAACAGTGGTGATTAAATACCACCAAAGAAAAGCTCTATCTGTATAAAAAAAGTATATAAAGATTATTTGGGTACAGTGTTGCATGGCTGAGTAACTGTCATTCAAAATGTGACAGTGCTGACATCTGAAAAATGGCCTGGACTGGAAGGGATGAGCACTGAGCCGTGATTGGACAAAGTCATCATAACTTTGTCCAATCTGGGCCCTAACAGTGCTCTGTGCCCTAATTGGCAAAGCCTTGCACCTGACCAGTGGTCAGGTGCAAGGCTTCACACAATTAGGGTCCTAGAATGCACTGTGAAGCATGCAGTGGACAGTGGGGCAGTCTGGACTTGAAGTGGTTAATAAGTATACTGTATGTGTGCTCTGGTGGGTAGGATAATGTCTAATCCTAAAATATTTAGTTCCATTTGAATTGCTCTGGTGGGTAGGATAATGTCTAATCCTAAAATATTTAGTTCCATTTGAATTGCAAATTGCCACATTCAGAGCAAGACAAGCATGGCAATTATCATTTCCTTACCAGTAGGGATGAGCTTCGTGTTCGAGTCGAACATACGTTCGACTCGAACATTGGCTGTTCGATCGTTCGACGAAGATCGAACGATTTGGGCCGTTCGCGCCAAATTCGAGTGACGCGAACGGCCCACAATGCACTACGCCATCGCAGTGTCATCCAGGCGCTGTGATTGGCCAAGCATGCACTGTGACCCCGCATGCTTGGCCAATCACAGCGCCGGCAGCGAGGAGAGCAATGATTGGCCACAGGCAGGATGCCTGTGGCCAATTATTGCTGAGGGTGTTTAGTACACGCCCCACACTATAAAAGGCCGCCAGCACGGCGGCCTAGTGTAGTGTGTTCCGGAGCAGGGATAGAGTAGCATAGGCAGGGACAGTGACTGTTATTTCTTTCTTGCTTAACCTGGATTCCTTTAGTTTAGGGAAAGAGAAGGATAGGTAGGGAGAGTGTCAGTGTGTTTTGTGCTTCTGCTATAGTGTGCTTAAAAAAAACATTTATTCTAGGGACAGAAAACTCTAGGTAGGGACAGTGTCAGTTTCTTTCACTCTGCAAGTCCTTGTTTCCAGGGACCTGTAAGGACAGTGAGTTAATTGTCCTTGTGCTATATTGTGCTTAAAAAAAACATTTATTCTAGGGACAGAAAACTCTAGGTAGGGACAGTGTCAGTTTCTTTCACTCTGCAAGTCCTTGTTTCCAGGGACCTGTAAGGACAGTGAGTTAATTGTCCTTGTGCTATATTGTGATTAAAAAAAACATTTATTCTAGGGACAGAAAACTCTAGGTAGGGACAGTGTCAGTTTCTTTCACTCTGCAAGTCCTTGTTTCCAGGGACCTGTAAGGACAGTGAGTTAATTTTCCTTGTGCTATATTGTGATTAAAAAAAACATTTTTTCTAGGGACAGAAAACTGTAGGTAGGGAGAGTGTTTTTTTTCTTTCACTCTGCAAGTCCTTGTTTCCAGGGACCTGTAAGGACAGTGAGTTAATTGTCCTTGTGCTATATTGTGCTTAAAAAAAACATTTATTCTAGGGACAGAAAACTCTAGGTAGGGACAGTGTCAGTTTCTTTCACTCTGCAAGTCCTTGTTTCCAGGGACCTGTAAGGACAGTGAGTTAATTGTCCTTGTGCTATATTGTGATTAAAAAAAACATTTATTCTAGGGACAGAAAACTCTAGGTAGGGACAGTGTCAGTTTCTTTCACTCTGCAAGTCCTTGTTTCCAGGGACCTGTAAGGACAGTGAGTTAATTTTCCTTGTGCTATATTGTGATTAAAAAAAACATTTTTTCTAGGGACAGAAAACTGTAGGTAGGGAGAGTGTTTTTTTTCTTTCACTCTGCAAGTCCTTGTTTCCAGGGACCTGTAAGGACAGTGAGTTAATTGTCCTTGTGCTATATTGTGCTTAAAAAAAACATTTATTCTAGGGACAGAAAACTCTAGGTAGGGACAGTGTCAGTTTCTTTCACTCTGCAAGTCCTTGTTTCCAGGGACCTGTAAGGACAGTGAGTTAATTTTCCTTGTGCTATATTGTGATTAAAAAAAACATTTATTCTAGGGACAGAAAACTCTAGGTAGGGACAGTGTCAGTTTCTTTCACTCTGCAAGTCCTTGTTTCCAGGGACCTGTAAGGACAGTGAGTTAATTTTCCTTGTGCTATATTGTGATTAAAAAAAACATTTTTTCTAGGGACAGAAAACTGTAGGTAGGGAGAGTGTTTTTTTTCTTTCACTCTGCAAGTCCTTGTTTCCAGGGACCTGTAAGGACAGTGAGTTAATTGTCCTTGTGCTATATTGTGCTTAAAAAAAACATTTATTCTAGGGACAGAAAACTCTAGGTAGGGACAGTGTCAGTTTCTTTCACTCTGCAAGTCCTTGTTTCCAGGGACCTGTAAGGACAGTGAGTTAATTTTCCTTGTGCTATATTGTGATTAAAAAAAACATTTATTCTAGGGACAGAAAACTCTAGGTAGGGACAGTGTCAGTTTCTTTCACTCTGCAAGTCCTTGTTTCCAGGGACCTGTAAGGACAGTGAGTTAATTTTCCTTGTGCTATATTGTGATTAAAAAAAACATTTTTTCTAGGGACAGAAAACTGTAGGTAGGGAGAGTGTTTTTTTTCTTTCACTCTGCAAGTCCTTGTTTCCAGGGACCTGTAAGGACAGTGAGTTAATTTTCCTTGTGCTATATTGTGATTAAAAAAAACATTTATTCTAGGGACAGAAAACTCTAGGTAGGGACAGTGTCAGTTTCTTTCACTCTGCAAGTCCTTGTTTCCAGGGACCTGTAAGGACAGTGAGTTAATTTTCCTTGTGCTATATTGTGATTAAAAAAAACATTTTTTCTAGGGACAGAAAACTGTAGGTAGGGAGAGTGTTTTTTTTCTTTCACTCTGCAAGTCCTTGTTTCCAGGGACCTGTAAGGACAGTGAGTTAATTGTCCTTGTGCTATATTGTGCTTAAAAAAAACATTTATTCTAGGGACAGAAAACTCTAGGTAGGGACAGTGTCAGTTTCTTTCACTCTGCAAGTCCTTGTTTCCAGGGACCTGTAAGGACAGTGAGTTAATTTTCCTTGTGCTATATTGTGATTAAAAAAAACATTTATTCTAGGGACAGAAAACTCTAGGTAGGGAGAGTGTTTTTTTTCTTTCACTCTGCAAGTCCTTGTTTCCAGGGACCTGTAAGGACAGTGAGTTAATTGTCCTTGTGCTATATTGTGCTTAAAAAAAACATTTTTTCTAGGGACAGAAAACTGTAGGTAGGGAGAGTGTTTTTTTTTTTTCACTCTGCAAGTCCTTGTTTCCAGGGACCTGTAAGGACAGTGAGTTAATTGTCCTTGTGCTATATTGTGCTTAAAAAAAACATTTATTCTAGGGACAGAAAACTCTAGGTAGGGACAGTGTCAGTTTCTTTCACTCTGCAAGTCCTTGTTTCCAGGGACCTGTAAGGACAGTGAGTTAATTTTCCTTGTGCTATATTGTGCTTAAAAAAAACATTTATTCTAGGGACAGAAAACTCTAGGTAGGGACAGTGTCAGTTTCTTTCACTCTGCAAGTCCTTGTTTCCAGGGACCTGTAAGGACAGTGAGTTAATTTTCCTTGTGCTATATTGTGATTAAAAAAAACATTTTTTCTAGGGACAGAAAACTGTAGGTAGGGAGAGTGTTTTTTTTCTTTCACTCTGCAAGTCCTTGTTTCCAGGGACCTGTAAGGACAGTGAGTTAATTGTCCTTGTGCTATATTGTGCTTAAAAAAAACATTTATTCTAGGGACAGAAAACTCTAGGTAGGGACAGTGTCAGTTTCTTTCACTCTGCAAGTCCTTGTTTCCAGGGACCTGTAAGGACAGTGAGTTAATTTTCCTTGTGCTATATTGTGATTAAAAAAAACATTTATTCTAGGGACAGAAAACTCTAGGTAGGGAGAGTGTTTTTTTTCTTTCACTCTGCAAGTCCTTGTTTCCAGGGACCTGTAAGGACAGTGAGTTAATTGTCCTTGTGCTATATTGTGCTTAAAAAAAACATTTTTTCTAGGGACAGAAAACTGTAGGTAGGGAGAGTGTTTTTTTTTTTTCACTCTGCAAGTCCTTGTTTCCAGGGACCTGTAAGGACAGTGAGTTAATTGTCCTTGTGCTATATTGTGCTTAAAAAAAACATTTATTCTAGGGACAGAAAACTCTAGGTAGGGACAGTGTCAGTTTCTTTCACTCTGCAAGTCCTTGTTTCCAGGGACCTGTAAGGACAGTGAGTTAATTTTCCTTGTGCTATATTGTGATTAAAAAAAACATTTTTTCTAGGGACAGAAAACTGTAGGTAGGGAGAGTGTTTTTTTTCTTTCACTCTGCAAGTCCTTGTTTCCAGGGACCTGTAAGGACAGTGAGTTAATTGTCCTTGTGCTATATTGTGCTTAAAAAAAACATTTATTCTAGGGACAGAAAACTCTAGGTAGGGACAGTGTCAGTTTCTTTCACTCTGCAAGTCCTTGTTTCCAGGGACCTGTAAGGACAGTGAGTTAATTTTCCTTGTGCTATATTGTGATTAAAAAAAACATTTTTTCTAGGGACAGAAAACTGTAGGTAGGGAGAGTGTTTTTTTTCTTTCACTCTGCAAGTCCTTGTTTCCAGGGACCTGTAAGGACAGTGAGTTAATTTTCCTTGTGCTATATTGTGATTAAAAAAAACATTTTTTCTAGGGACAGAAAACTGTAGGTAGGGAGAGTGTTTTTTTTCTTTCACTCTGCAAGTCCTTGTTTCCAGGGACCTGTAAGGACAGTGAGTTAATTGTCCTTGTGCTATATTGTGCTTAAAAAAAACTTTTTTTCTAGGGACAGAAAACTCTAGGTAGGGACAGTGTCAGTTTCTTTCACTCTGCAAGTCCTTGTTTCCAGGGACCTGGAGAGACATTGAGTGAATTGTCCTTGTGCTATATTGTGATTAAAAAAAACATTTATTCTAGGGACAGAAAACTCTAGGTAGGGACAGTGTCAGTTTCTTTCACTGTGAAAGTCCTTGTTTCAAGGGACAGAGAAGGACACCTGAAGGTAGCCCTTATTGCTTTTTTCCCATCTCCCTGCAGGCCATCTATTAGAATGTCTGGAAGGCAAACAAGGAGAGGCAGACAGTCAGGAGGCAATAAAAGAGGGCAAGCAGGCTCTGTGTCTGGGGGCAACAGTGCTGGTCGTGGACGCGGTGCATTGTCATCAGCACATGGCCATGGGACACGCTTGTCCTTCTTTTCGGCAGCTGGACATGTTGAGCCACATCATGCCGAAGACTTGGTAGAGTGGATGACCAAGCCCTCCTCCTCCTCCTCATCCTCTCTCACCCAGGCTCAGGGTACTGGAAAAGCAGCTGCCAAAGCGTCGTCTTCCCTGGTATCAATGTCAGACAAATCATCAGTCACTCCTTCCCTAGACCCACCATGTCCTCCTCCTGAGGAGTCCCCCGAACTGTTTCAGCACAGTGTTGGGTACATGCTCCAGGAGGATGCCCAGCGTTTCGAAGGGTCTGATGATGAAACCCAGCTAGAGGAAGGCAGTAGCGTGAGAGCAGACAGAGGGGATGCTCAAGAAGGACACCAATCTGGCAGTCATGTTCCAGCAGCTGCAGCATACTGCCAGATTGGCTCCAGTGATGAGGAGGGAGGGGATGATGAGGTCAATGACTCCACGTGGGTGCCTAATAGGAGAGAGGAGGAGGAGGAGGATGAGGAGGAGGCACATCTCCAACGAGGCAGGATGCCCTTTGGTGGCCAGCGTAAGGGCAGTACACCGACGGAATCACACCGCAGAGCTCCGCCTGTGCAGGGCGCTGCCTCTGCCCGTCATTCAAAAAGTTCTTTGGTGTGGGCCTTTTTTGAGGCTAGTGCATCAGATCGCACAGCTGCTGTTTGCAACATATGTCTCAAGCGTATATCGCGTGGCCAAAACATCAGCCGCTTGGGTACCACATGCCTGACCAGACATATGTTGACCTGCCATGCAGCTCGTTGGCAAGCCTACCTCAAAGACCCACACCAAAGAACCAAGCGGACCTCTCCTTGCACCGCATCAGCTGGGATCTCCAACCCCACTATAACTTCAGTCCTCTCTGAAACATGCACTGAGAGGAATGAAGGTGTAGAATTAGGTGTGTCACAGCCAAGTACTTGCGCCCACTCTGCTAGCAGTACACCGACGTCCGATTCTAGCAGGCAAATTTCCCTGCCCCAGCTGCTGGACCGTCGAAAGAAGTTCACTCCCAGCCATCCACATGCCCAGCGGTTGAATGCTAGCTTGGCTAAATTGCTAGCGCTTCAACTGCTGCCTTTTCAGTTGGTAGACTCGGCCCCCTTCCGTGAGTTTGTGCAATGTGCGGTTCCTCAGTGGCAGGTTCCCAAACGCCACTTTTTCTCACGGAAGGCTATTCCGGCTCTCTACCGGCATGTGGAAGGCAATGTCTTGGCCTCGCTGGACAGGGCGGTCAGCGGTAAGGTGCATATTACCGCTGACTCATGGTCCAGCAGGCATGGACAGGGACGTTACCTTTCTTTCACGGCCCATTGGGTCACTCTTTTGGCAGCTGGGAAGGATTCAGGACAAGGTGCAGTAGTGTTGGAGGTTGTCCCACCGCCACGCCTCCAAAATGCTACTACTGGTTGTGACACACCTCTCTCCTCCACCCCCTCCTCTTCTTCTTCCTCCATGGCCTCTTCCTGTGGTTTGTCCTATGAACCAGCGGTGCTCCGTAGCCGTTCACGGGGCTACGCAAGTACGCAGGCAAAAAGATGCCATGCCGTGCTTACGCTGGTGTGTTTGGGGGACAGAAGCCACACTGGGGCAGAGGTCCTGTCTGCTCTGCAGGGCCAGGCCGAGAGGTGGTTGACGCCACGCCAGCTTAAGCCAGGAATGGTGGTTTGCGACAATGGCACCAACCTCCTCTCCGCCCTCCGACAGGGACAACTGACCCATGTGCCCTGTGTGGCTCACGTCCTTAACCTGGTGGTGCAGCGCTTCTTGGGCAGGTACCCGGGCTTACAGGATGTCCTGAGGCAGGCCAGGAAAGTCTGTGTGCATTTCCGCAGATCTTATAATGCCAGTGCTCGCCTGGCTGAGCTGCAAAAGGAGTTGAACCTGCCCAAGAACCGCCTTATATGTGACATGCCCACCAGGTGGAACTCAACGTTGGCCATGCTGCAGCGGCTGCACACGCAGCAGAGGGCCATCAATGAGTACCTGTGCGACTACGGCACCAGGACAGGGTCAGGGGAGCTTGGTTTTTTTTCTCCACGCCAGTGGGGCATGATCAGGGATGCATGCACTGTCCTGGCACCATTTGAGGAGGCCACGAGGATGGTGAGCAGTGACAGTGCATGCATCAGTGACACTGTACCTCTTGTCCACCTGTTGGAGCACACGCTGCGTGGAATAATGGACAGGGCACTTGAGGCAGAACAGAGGCAGGAAGAGGAGGACTTCCTTGCCTCTCAAGGCCCCCTTTACCCAGACAGTGTTCCTTCTGTCCCACCCATCGCACAGGAAGAGGAGGAGGAGGAGGAGGAGGAGGAGGAGGAGGAGGAGGATTGTGTCAGCATGGAGGTGGAGGCTGGCACTCAGCATCATCAGCAGCAGTCTTTTAGGGATGATTTACAGTCCCAAGAAACCAGTGGACTTGTACGTGGCTGGGAGGAGGTGGCTGCGGATCATGTCGTCCTTAGTGACCCAGAGGACTCCGGAGCGAATGCCTCAGCAAACCTACGCTGCATGGCCTCCCTGATCCTGCAAAGTCTGCGGAAGGATCCTCGTATTCTTCGGATCAAGGAGAGGGACCATTACTGGCTGGCCACTCTCCTTGATCCACGGTACAAGGGTAAGGTTGCGGACCTTATGTTACCGTCGCAGAGGGAGCAGAGGATGAGACAACTCCGGGAGGCCTTGCAGAAAGGTCTGTGCAACGCGTTCCCAGAGACTGGGAGGTTGCAAACTCCTGGTCCTGGACAACGAGTTGCTGAGGCTTCGGCCAGTCAAAGAAGGAGCGGTGGGGAAGGTGGCCGTCTGACCGATGCGTTCAGACAATTCTTTAGTCCGCAGCCCCAAAGTATGATCGGTTCCAGCAACCATCGCCAGCGTCTGATAAACATGGTGCAGGAATATCTAGGGGCAAGGTCAGACTTGGACACCTTCCCCACCGAAAATCCTCTGGCTTACTGGGTCTTGAGGATGGATCACTGGCCAGAGCTTGCACAGTATGCAATTGAGCTACTGGCCTGTCCTGCATCCAGCGTTCTTTCGGAACGCACATTCAGTGCTGCTGGAGGATTTGTCACGGATCACAGGGTGCGCCTGTCCACCGACTCGGTTGATCGACTGACTTTCATCAAGATGAACCAGTCTTGGATCACCACCAGCTACCACACACCTGATGCTGATATAACAGACTAATTGATTTTAAAATGTCACATCCCTTCAAGACTGATGCTGATGCTGAGTGCCTGTGCTGTTATGTTGACTGGCTATCCTCCTCCTCCGAGTCCTCAATGATACGATTGATGATGATAGCTTGGAAGATCATTTTTGTTTATGGGTGCCGCCACCAGTGCCTAACGCCCAATTTTTCAGCCCCTGTTTAACAGGGGCGTGTAATTACAATTTTTGAAGCAATACTTTGCAACAGGGCTCATTGCTGTGCTCCAAGTACAGTATCTGTGAGGAGTTGCAGTGTTGTGCCACCAGTGCCTAAGGCCCAATTTTTCAGCCCCTGTTTAACAGGGGCGTGTCATTACAATTTTTGAAGCAATACTTTGCAACAGGGCTCATTGCTGTGCTCCAAGTACAGTATCTGTGAAGGGTTGCAGTGTTGTGCCACCAGTGCCTAAGGCCCAATTTTTCAGCCCCTGTTCAACAGGGGCATGTAATTACAATTCTTGATCTAATAATTCACAGCAGGGCCCATTGCTGCACCCACCAAGAGTAACTGTCAGGGCTTACAGTGTTGTGGCACCAGCACCACCATCAAAGGCCCAATTTTTACTACCACTGTTCAACAATTATATGTAATTAAAATTCCTGATATAATAGTTGACAGCAGGGCGTTCCAGCACCAACCAAGAGTAACTGTGAGTGCTTACAGTGTTGTGCCAACACCAACAACTAAGGGGCCTATTTCTGCAGAGTATATACGGCAGGTCCCTACTTTCAAACATCCAACTTACAAACGACTCCTACTTGCAAACGCAAGAAGACAACAGGAAGTGAGAGGAAATCTACCACTAGGAAGGAAAATTCTCTCCTGTAAGAATAAATATGGGAGAAAGGTGTCTCCTCTGTACTGATGCTTTATCAGCAATCCTTGTTTCAAGAAAAACACCACATTTCAAAAACAGTTGTCATTAGGACGGAAAGTGAGGTGAAATGTTCTGAACAGGGGCACAGACAGCAAAACAAATGTTACAGGGGTGATAACCCTTACCTATGTTTTCCAAAAAGTTTAAAAATAGATTTTTGGTCTGGAGCTACACTTCAACAATGTACCTGTTCAAAATTACAAACAGATTCTACATAAGAACAAACCTACAGTCCCTGTCTTGTATGCACCGCCTGTATACGGCTGTTCAGAGTATATAGGGCCTTTTTTATTTTGTGTGCGGGGTTCCCCTTAATATCCCAAAGGGGCTGGTAATGGGCTGGGGTAGGGGGGGGGGGGGGGTGTGTGATGGGGTAGCTATGCCATTTTTCTTAAAGATTTTCATCCATATTACCGGGACCAGACATTACATTAAAGCCGCAAGCAGTTTTAAATGGCTTTTTTTCCTTTAGAAATGTCATTTTGTGCAGGGACAGTTCTAAACACGGGAAACACGTGGCACTTCACAGGCATACTTTAGACACCCCCCAGGTACGATATTTAAAGGAATATTTGACTTTTTTTTTTTCACTTTATGCATCATTAAAATGACTGCTCCCGGAAAACGACCGTTTTTAAAACTTATTTTTGCATTGATACATGTCCCCTGGTGCAGAACCCGGGTTCCCAAACCCTTTTTAGGACAATAACATGCATAATAGTTTTTATAATTAGCACTTTAGAATTCGAACGTTCGCATCCATTGTATTTAATAGGGTTCTAATGTTCGTTCGAACTTTCGGTCCGTTCGCGGGTTCTGGTGCGAACCGAACCCGGGGGTGTTCGGCTCATCACTACTTACCAGTCTTCAGCATGCATATTTTGGAGTTATTCTATATTATGACGTCTGGAGGATATGCCAATGATGTCCAATACAAGCAAGAACCTGCTGTGATTACGCATGAAACTGGAATGCAAAGGGAATCCTCTTAATGTGTTTCTCATCCATTAACCTCATTAGCAGAATTAATTGAAATTCATTCATTCAATTTGTAACTTGTAACATGTAACTTTAACCTTATCATGCCGGCCAAACGCAAATATGCAGCCTCTCGGCACGTGGGCCTTCACACCAAGCGTAAATGGAAAGAATAGTAGGTGTGGCTTTATTCTATTAGATCCCTATTGGATAAGGTGCTTAAAAAATCAATGTGCTTGACTAAAGTGTGTTAATAAGAATAAATTAAACATATGCAAATATATTTGAAAGAGAAAAGTGCTTGTGCATACTTGTGCGCATCAATATGTGCAATGTATCAAAAAATCAAAAACAATAATCACAATTGCATAGTGCATGAAATATCAACTAGTGCAATATCAAAAAAGTGCATAAGACAACTGGTGCAATCATTTTAATGTGAGTACCCATTTTACAGTTTTATCAATAAACCGTTTTTAAAACGATAAAACACTATCTGGGGTTCCTTTCTCCTGTACATGGGCCATACTGGAACAATACCAGCAGTGCAAGGGGAC
This sequence comes from Rana muscosa, assembly GCA_029206835.1. Lineage (NCBI taxonomy): Eukaryota > Metazoa > Chordata > Amphibia > Anura > Ranidae > Rana > Rana muscosa. The sequence goes on from CM055118.1 coordinate 998,871,527, forward strand.
GAGAGACCGCCAGAGTGCTACACAGTGGCACACACTGTGAACGTTTCATACCCCAAGAGGGGGTGGAAAATCCGGTGAGTGCGGGCTTTGCAGGGGCATGGATTGCTGTGACCACCTACTGAAAGAGCAGTGTTACTTTCACTGGGCACCAAGCACGTACTTAATGCGGTTGTAAACCCACTTTGACAACTTGCACCTACAGGTAAGCCCAGATTAAGGCTTACCTGTAGGTGCAAGAAATATCTCCTTAACCTACACGGTTAAGGAGATATTTGTTGAAAACACAGCACCAATGTCTACGGCGCATGCGCAGCGTAGACAACGGCGCAGGCGCACTAGCGGGCCGGCTTCTTGCCGGTTTTCAGAATGGGATCTTGCCGGCCCGAGCGCGCAGGCGTGTGACATCATCGCCGCTCCGGCCAATCACAGCGCCGGAGCGGCGATAACAGGAAAGGACATGGAGGCAAGATGGCGGCGGAGGGGAACGAGGAGCAGTTCGGGGGCTTCGATCTCAGGTAAGTCATTCATAATGAGCTAGTATGCTATGCATACTAGCTCATTATGCCTTTCTTTTGCAGAGTTTAAAAAAAAAAAATCAAGGGTTTACTTCCTCTTTAATCACCCAGCACCTGTGGGCAAATCCTGGATTTGTTTGCTTGCCAGAATGGACTTTTAAATGATTGCACCAGTTGTCTTATGCACTCTTTTGATATTGCACTAGTTGATATTTCATGCACTATGCAATTGTGATTATTGTTTTTTGATTTTTTGATACATTGCACATATTGATTCGCACAAGTTTGAACAAGCACGCATGCACTTTTCTCTTGAAATTATATTTGCATATATTTCATTTATTCTTATTAACGCACTTTAGTCAAGCACATTGATCTTTTAAGCACCTTATCCAATAGGGATCTAATAGAATAGCGCCACACCTACTATTCTTTCCATTTACACTTTTACTCCACTTAGGTGGAAGTAACACGTAGGGGCTGCAGATTTATTGATTCCCCTTGAGGCTACCATACCCAGGCATAACCTGGCATTGGCACTATTCATACACACCAATACACTTCACACCAAGCGACCACATATATGCGGCCCTGTGTAAACCACTTACTGTGCTGAAAGCGCACTCCCTGTGTGGTAGCCGGAGGTTAGCGGAAAGCTCCCGATGCATACTAGTGTAGCGGGTATGTACTTTCCCGGGTGTAATTTGAACTTGGCAGAGACATTAGTGATGTATAATTCCCTGCAGCCCAGCAGGTGGCGCTGTCGCCCTGGGCTGGGCTTGAATCATTGCTGTGTGTCGTGCCTCCTTTTTGTCCTCCCTCGGCAGCGGTATGGTGGGGCGGTATGGTGAGGGTATAAAGGGGCCGGCCATCTTTGTCACGGGGTCGAGTCCCAGGCACCTTCAGCCTGTGGGCGGTGGTTCGTGTCGGTTCTCTAGGCGGGCCTAGGCCTAGAGGACAGTCGGAGGTCGTGTTCCATCCCAGGCACCTTTGGCCTGGGGTGAGGTACTCGGATGGAGGTCTGGAGCTCAGTGCCCAACACTGAGTTCCGCGAGGGAAGGAGATCCTAGGGAACCCCGGGAGTGGGTACCCAAATCCGGAAGGCGTAATGGACCGGGGGGAGCTCCTCACTTGAAGACCTGGTGCAGCATATTGCCAGTGACGGGTGAGCCTCTCATCGGAGACCGCCTGGAAGGAAATTCCCCCTCGCTCGGAGACCGCAGCCCACTTTCAGGAAGGAAAGTGGAGAACGCATTGTGTCTGGGCCTATTCGCATCCACACCTCCTTTTCTGTTCTGTTTCTACAAGGGAGTTCAACTGATTGTGTTCATTCGAGAAGAATAAAGGAGTGTTGAACTTTAATGGTGTGGGGCTCATTTCCTGACAGACATTGTTCGAGGTAACTCTTGGTGGAGGCTCCAGGTGCACAGCACTGACCCAAAGGTAAAGGAACTTTGCTTATACCACACTGACACTTGTGGTGAAGGCCAGGCGTGGTGTCCCCGCTCCCTTCCCCTCTAAGGTACCCCTAGACAACAGAAGAGACGAGCTGAAGACAAAGAGGGGAGTAAGGAGGGGGCTACACGTGCGGGCTCGGGTCCGGCATAGTGTTTGTGCACCACGGAATTGAACGTGTCTGCTGGAAGAGTTACACGAGTAGGCAGGCCTTCATTGGCCGAAGTGCATCCCTGTGCTCGAAGTCGTGGACATGACCCATTGAAGGGAAAGGCCCGCGCAGAAGAGCGAGGAAAGAGGGAAGCTCAGCCGTGTGAAGTACTACACGTGGGGGTTTCTATTTGCACTGCGCCACCAGGCACACCCCCATCGCTTAGTTCGTGGGCGTGACTCAAAAGGAAAAAAGAACAAAAGCCAGCGAACTGGACCAAAAGGGGAGGAGTCCAATACGTGTGAAGGACTACACGTGGGACGTTGGTGCAAAAACTTTGCAGTGTGTGATGAATCAGCAACAGGTCGCCATGTTCGGACATACATCGTGGATTCCAGTTCACCCTTCCACCACGACATTGACTGCTGCTGCTCCGGTAACAGATACGGGGATCCGGCTAAAGCCATTCGGGCGATGTGAGGCCTGTGGGGAGTTTCTGTTCGAAGTGGATCCGGCGGTTGAGAAGCCGAGAACCATCTACCCCGGCCGTGCTGCGGGCAACACCACTCAGAGAGGAGGAATCACTGCTGTGACAGCCATCCCTGCGCACACTGCAGCGACCGCGGAGGAGGTCGTAATAACTCAACGGGAGAAATCTGAGGATGCTGACTCGGTCAACACTGTCTCGCAGCGTCCACCACCGAAGAGAAAGACCGGCATAGTAGCCCCGACAAGCGGTTGTGGTGGACCGTCTCGCCCGCTTACACCCGGCCCGGATGGATCCGTCGACAAGAGTTCCGGACATCCCGTTTCAAGTAAAGGCCGAGGTAAGCCTGGCGGAGAGATTTGGTGTGTGGGAAGAGGTGAAAACTCAGTCTCCACTACAGGCTACCTGCCCGCGGAGGAGTGTGACACCTCTGACCTGGAGTCGCTCTCGGATATGGGAGACGACGTTGCGATAGACGAACTGTTTGCCGAAAAGGGCTGGGACAAAGTACCTCTCGCTTCATCCCGCAGAACCAGGGATCCACCCATGTCTACAGGGGAAAGTACACCTCGGGTGGAGGCACCAGTGCCTGAAGAGGGGTCCTGTCCCCAGCCTGCCTCTGCAACCCCAGTACCATTTGTACACAAGACCGGGGAAAAGAGACTGCTGTTGTGGGCACCAATGCCCAGACCAGATGTGACCAAGGTCCCTCGCCACCCGGACTCAATAGTTTTACCTGGCGAAGGGGACAAAGCTACCATGCCTCCTTTGGCGAGACTACAACGCCTATTTGGCCAGAAGGTTGCTGCAGAGTATGGATGGGAGCACCCGTACTTGTCTAAGGAGTTGCTCTATGAGGTGGAGGTGTGCCGGGAGCGCTGGTACAATGACTTTGTGTGGACCCACCTTCAGATTCCACACGCCCGCAGGTACCTGGCATGCTCTCCAAGGGCTTCTTAACGTTTTAAAGACTGCAAGGCAGAGTGGATGTTGGGACAGCACATCCATGCAGACAAAGTGTTGATCCGGCGCAAGGAAGGAGAAGATGTGGAGTATCATCTGGAGACCATGGATCAACACTTGAAGCCACTTGTTCTGCCACATCTCCGCTTTTACCTGTAGGAGAGAAAAGACTCAGTTCTTGTCATGCTGCTGAACTTTCTGGGGCCCGTTGCTTTTGTGCGCAAAGGAATGAAGGACTGTTCCTGTTGTTCTTCACTTTTCTGCAAGAGATCATAGACTCTGGGGTAGATAGGGTCAAAGAGAAGAGGAAAAGTTCCACAAGTGCAGTTACCGCGGTGCTGTCACCTGGTGGCAGTGTTGCGCAACGTTAAACACTTTTCACGCACTCACTCTTTGGAGAAAAGTGATTTCTTCCAGCAGAAGTTTCTTTTCTCTCACACAATTATATGTGTCAGGGTTATGTGTGTTAATCCCTTTTCTTTTCCCTCTGCAGGAGAGCATCCCATCAAGACCACTGAGTATGGGGTGGGTCTTAGTCAGGATGGGTGGGAAAAGTAAAATGTGAATATGTGATTCAAAGTTATGGTTAATGCTATTGTTTTCTCCCTTCCTTCTTCCCTTTTCATTACAGGGCTCAGACACAATGTTTCAGTTGGGTAGTTTTTCTAAAGTGTTATTTTTGTACAATTGTTAGTCGGTTTCTGGATTGGATTATGTCAGCCGTTGAGGGCATGATTTACTCCAGACACTGGGGACCAGTGTCAAACCACCAGGGGGAGAGTGTAGTGGGTATGTACTTTCCCGGGTGTAATTTGAACTTGGCAGAGACATTAGTGATGTATAATTCCCTGCAGCCCAGCAGGTGGCGCTGTCGCCCTGGGCTGGGGTTGAATCATTGCTGTGTGTCGTGCCTCCTTTTTGTCCTCCCTCGGCAGCGATATGGTGGGGCGGGGAACCCGCCGTGCTTGCCGGGAGAGGGTATAAAGAGGCCGGTCATCTTTGTCACAGGGTCGAGTCCCAGGCACCTTCAGCCTGCGGGCGGTGGTTTGTGTCGGTTCTCTAGGCGGGCCTAGGCCTAGAGGACAGTCGGAGGTCGTGTTCCATCCCAGGCACCTTTGGCCTGGGGTGAGGTACTCGGATGGAGGTCTGGAGCTCAGTGCCCAACAGTTCCGCGAGGGAAGGAGATCCTAGGGAACCCCGGGAGTTGGTACCTGAATCCGGAAGGCGTAATGGACCGGGGGGAGCTCCTCACTTGAAGACCTGGTGCAGCATATTGCCAGTGACGGGTGAGCCTCTCATCGGAGACCGCCTGGAAGGAAATTCCTCCTCGCTCGGAGATCGCAGCCCACTTTCAGGAAGGAAAGTGGAGAACGCATTGTGTCTGGGCCTATTCGCATCCACACCTCCTTTTCTGTTCTGTTTCTACAAGGGAGTTCAACTGATTGTGTTCATTCGAGAAGAATAAAGGAGTGTTGAACTTTAATGGTGTGGGGCTCATTTCCTGACAGACATTGTTCGAGGTAACTCTTGGTGGAGGTTCCCGGTGCACAGCCCTGACCTAAAGGTAAAGGAACTTTGCTTATACCACACTGACACCTGTGGTGAAGGCCAGGCGTGGTGTCCCCGCTCCCTTCCCCTCTAAGGTACCCCTAGACAACAGAAGAGACGAGCTGAAGACAAAGAGGGGAGTGAGGAGGGCGCTACACTAGCGATTGGAGCTTACCGATCATGTGACCGATGTGACAGTCAATCACAGCGGTCACATGACCCAAATGCCCGCCTCCACTTCCCAGCGTTTAGAACCCTTAAAGGGCCCTGAGGTGGCTGGCAGGAAAGGGGTTTCTCACCAAATACATTTCCTCATCTACCAATGTAAGTGTCTCTAATTTAGAAAAAATGTCCACAGTATCTAATGTATGCACATGTTCTCTGTATTATAAATACACTATACAGAAATGCAGCTGTAGGAACAAACACCTGGTAGGCAGGTAAGTGGGGTGTTTATACATTTTAGATAGTGTATAGAAAAATTGGTGATAAGATATGGAACCCACAGAAATTATTTTACTTCCCTAGAGTGAATACCCTAATGTAGGGCACCATCTTTTAGATAAAGCAATTTCTTCTTCAAGCCCAGTATAGAGTCACTAGGTAGTAACTCATAGACTTGATAGTCTGATAGCTGTTGAGAGATCTAATTTTCAACTTACTTTTATCACCTGGTTTCATTCAACTTGTAACTTGTAACATGTAACTTTAACCTTATAATGGCGGCCGAACGCAAATATGCGACCCATAAGTTTTACCTAGCGCAGTGTTCTCCAAAATGAGGCCCTTTGCTTGCCTATATTCGGCCCTTGGGGCACTATTCTTTCCACTGACACCAACGATGTGGCAGAATTCCTTCCACTGACACCAGTGATGGGGCACTATTCCTTCCACTGACACCAACGATAGGGCAGAATTCCTTCCATTGACACCAACGATGGGGCAGAATTCCTTCCATTGACAGAAATGATGGGGCAGAATTCATTCCCCTGACCCACCTTATATTCCTAAACAATCTATGCAAGTCTTGTTACAAAAGAAAACTGTTCTTATTGATTTTAGGGCAGAACCCAAGAGAGACAGAGGCCTGAGCCTAAGTGAGCCAGGGAGCTGCAGGAAAAAGAAAGAGACAAGCTGACAGAGGAACAGTGTCTGTGCATGAGCACTGGGCATTTGTGTTTGATGGTCAGGAGGACCAAGACATGAGGCCTGAGTGACAGGATTGCAAGTAACACTGATGGTGGAAACGCCTGCGTGGGCAAATGATGTCTTTTGTTGAACTTTTCTTTGCTGTTTTAAATAAAAGTGGGCAGAAAAAGCCCTGAAAAGAGTTTCTGAAGTGGACTGTTATGCACTACCAATAAGTTAAACAACCCCCAACTTGTCACAAAAGAAAGAAGAAAGATAATAATAAATTACAGTATGTTCTTTGTTGTTGCTGCCGTACAGTCCACTGTGGCCACTGGTAATTCTTTGTCTTCAGTGTTTCCAGTCACCTCTATATCCACATAGGAGTAGAGATTGTGGCACAGGGGTGCAAACAGATCTATGTCCCAAGGAGAGTGGCCATGGAAGATTATGTAATGACTCAGGTGTAGGGATGAGCCGAACACCCCCCGGTTCGGTTCGCACCAGAACATGCGAACAGTCAAAAAATTTGTTCGAACACGCGAACACCGGTTAAAGTCTATGGGACACGAACATGAAAAATCAAAAGTGCTAATTTTTAAGGTTAATATGCAAGTTATTGTCATAAAAAGTGTTTGGGGACCCGGGTCCTGCCCCAGGGGACATGTAACAATGCAAAAAAAAGTTTTTAAAAACTGCCTTTTTTACGAGAGCAGTGATTTTAATAATGCTTAAAGTGAAACAATAAAAGTGAAATATTCCTTTAAATTTCATACCTGGGGGGTGTGTATAGTATGCCTGTAAAGTAGCGCAGGTTTCCCGTGCTTAGAACTGTCCCTGCACAAAATGTAATTTCTAAAGGAAAAAAAGTAATTTAAAACTACTCGCGGCTGTAATGATTTGTCGGTCCCGGCAATACAGAGAAAAGTCATTGAAAGTCATTGAGAAAAAAAAATGCGTGGGGGTCCCCCAAAATTCCATTACCAGGCCCTTCAGGTCTGGTATGGATATTAAGGGGAACTCTGCGGCAAAATAAAAAAGAATGGCGTGGGTTCCCCCAAAAATCCATACCAGACCCTTCAGGTCTGGTATGGATTTTAAGGGGAACCCCGCACCAAAATGAAAAAAAAATGGCATGGGGTCCCCCCAAAAATCCATACCAGACCCTTATCCGAGCACGCAACCTGGCAGGCCGCTGGAAAAGAGGGGGGGACGAGAGAGCGTACCATACCAGGCCACATGCCCTCAACATGGGGACAAGGGCCTCATCCCCACAACCCTTGCCCGGTGGTTGTGGGGGTCTGCGGGCGGGGGGCTTATAGGAATCTGGAAGCCCCCTTTAACAAAGGGGACCCCCAGATTCCGCCCCCCCATGTGAATTAGTAACGGGGTACATTGTACCTCTACCATTTCACAAAAGAAAGTGGCAAAATTTTTAAAAACCACACAGACACAGTTGTGAAAAGTCCTTTATTAAAAATAAAAAATAAAAAAAGCCATTCCAGCGTTGTAATGCAGTCTGTCCAACGATGATCCATGAATCTCCAGCGATGCGGCGAGTCTCCAGCGATGAACGACGCACATCTTCCCTGCACCGGAGCCTCCCGGCTAATGACGCGCAAGCAGTGTTGACAGTTCTTTTATAACCAAGGTCGGGGCCACCCGTGACGTGACGGGTAACCCCGCCCCCTCTAACACGTCACGGGGGTTTCCGACCTCGGTTATAAAAGAACTGTCAACACTGCTTGCACGTCATTAGCCAGGAGGCTCCAGTGCAGGAAAGATGTGCGTCGTTCATCGCTGGAGACTCGCCGCATCGCTGGAGATTCATGGATCGTCGCTGGACAGACTGCATTACAATGCTGGAATGGCTTTTTTTATATGATAACCACCGGGCAAGGGTTGTGTGGATGAGGCCTTTATCCCCATCAACATGGGGACATCCCCCCATGTTGAGGGCATGTGGCCTGGTACGGTGCAGGAGGGGGGGCGCTCTCTCGTCCCCCCTCTTTTTCTGCGGCCTGCCAGGTTGCGTGCTCGGATAACGGTCTGGTATGGATTTTTGGGGGGACCCCACGCCATTTTTTTTTTAATTTTGGCGCGGAGTTCCCCTTAATATCCATACATACACCTGAAGGGCCTGTTAATGGAATTTTGGGGGATCCCCACGCATTTTATTTTTTATTTTTCAATGACTTTCTCTGTATTGCCGGGACCGACAAATCATTACAGCCGCGAGTAGTTTTAAAAGATTTTTTTTCCTTCAGAAATTACATTTTGTGCAGAGACTGTCATAAACACGGGAAACATGCGCTACTTTGCAGGCATACTTTAGACACCCCCCAGGTACAAAATTTTAAGGAATGTTTCACTTTAAGCATTATTAAAATCACTGCTCCCGAAAAAACTTTAGTTTTTAAAACTTTTTTTTGCATACATGTCCCCTGGGGCAGGACCCAGGTCCACAAACACTTTTTATGACAATAACTTGCATATTAACCTTTAAAATTAGAACTTTAGATTTCTCCCATAGACTTTTAAAGGGTGTTCCCCGGCTTTTCGAATTTGCCGCGAACACCCCAAATTGTTCGCTGTTCACCGAAGGAGCGAACAGCCAATGTTCGAGTCGAACTCATGTTCGACTCGAACATAAAGCTCATCCCTACTCAGGTGTAATTCCAAGACACTTCAGTGCAGCACCTCTTGAGAAACTGCAGATTCTCTATAGCAGGAGTAGGCAACCTTTAAGAGGTGGAGATCTATCTGGACAACATGGAAAGAGATCAAAGATCACCGGGTGCCGTGCCTTTTTAAAAAAAAAAAAAAAGCTAATTAACTAGCACTCAATTAAATACTTAAGAAAACTTTGAAAAATGTCACTGTAGAAATATAGACTTGGCCTACCTTAAAATTTAGCTTCAGTGAGAAACTCAGGATTCACTTTCATTCACAATATTTTTTTCATGTCTGGGTAATAATTGGTCAACCCCAGAAGACTGATGCTGGAGTTCATCATGAAAGCAGAACATCTGGTACTGCAGGCTGAATTCTTCGACTAGTTTCAGGCCTCAGTAGTATGTAGGGCAGTGTACAGAGGTCAGTATTATATAGGGCAGAGTAACGAGGTCAGTAGTAAGTAGGGCAGTGTACAGAGGTCGGTAATGTTTAGGGCAGTGTACAGAGGTCAGTAGGATGTTGAGCAGTGTACAGGGGTCAGTAGGACGTAGGGCAGTGTACAGAGGTCAGTAGGATGTAGGGCAGTATACAGAGGTCAGTAGGATGCAGGGCAGTGTAACAGAGGTAAGTAGGATGTAAAGCAGTGTACAGAGGTCAGGAGGATGTGGGGCAGTGTACAGAGGTCAGTGGGATGTGGGGCAGTGTACAGAGGTCAGTGGGATGTTGGGCAGTGTACAGAGGTCAGTAGGCTGTAGGGCAGTGTACAAAGGTAAGTAGTATGTAGGGCAGTGTAACAGAGGTCAGTAGGATGTAAAGCAGTGTACAGAGGTCAGGAGGATGTGGGGCAGTGTACAGAGGTCAGTGGGATGTGGGGCAGTGTACAGAGGTCAGTGGGATGTTGGGCAGTGTACAGAGGTCAGTAGGCTGTAGGGCAGTGTACAAAGGTCAGTAGTATGTAGGGCAGGGTAAAGAGGTCAGTATTATGTAGGACAGTGTACAGGGGTCAGTAGCATGTAGGGCAGTGTACAGAAGTCAGTAGTAGGTAGGGCAGTGTACAGAGGTCAGTGGTAGGTAGGACAGTCTACAAAGGTCAATAGGATGAAGAGAAGTGTACAGGGATCAGTAGGGCAGAGGACAGGGGGTCAGAAAGGTATGGTGCAGGGGGGTCAGGAGGGTATAGTACTGGGTGGTCAGGAGGGTATGGTGCAGGGAGGTCAGGAGGGGATGGTGCAGGGGGTTCTGGAGGCCACAGTATTGTGGAGTTCAGGAGGGCATGGTATTGGGGGGGTTTAGGAGGGCACGGAGCAGGAAGGCCAGGAGAGTACAGTACTAAGGGACTAGGAGGGTATGGTGCAGGGGGGTCAGGAGGGTACAGTGCAGGGGGGTCAGGAGGGTATAGTATTGGAGATCAGGAGGGTATAGTACTGGGGATCAGGAGGGTATGGTGCAAGGGGGTCAGAAGGGTATGGTCCTGGGAGGTCAGGAGGGTATAGTGCAGGGGGGTCAGGAGGGTATAGTGCAGGGGGTCAGGAGGGCATGGTGCAGGGGGGTCAGGAGGCCACAGTATTGGGGGGGGGAGTCAAGAAGGCATGGTATTGGGGGTCAGAAGGGCATGGTGCAGAGGGGTCAGGAGGGTACAGTACTAAGGGGCCAGGAGGGTATGGTATTGGGGGGTCAGGAGGGCATGGTGCAGGGAGGTCAGGAGGGTACAGTACTAAAGGGCCAGGAGGGTATGGTATTGGGGAGGTCAGTAGGGTACAGTACTAAAGGGCCAGGAGGGTATGGTATTGGGGGGGTCAGGAGGACAGTACAGGGGGATTTGGAGGGTATGGTACTGGGGGCTCAGGAGGGCAGAGTACAGGGGGGTATTACCAATGGGTGCTAGGAGGGCATGGTACTGGGGGCCCAGGAGGCAGAGTACAGGGGATCAGGAGGGCATGGTGAAGGGAAGTTAGAAGGGTATAGTATTTGGGGGTCAGGAAGGCACAAAAGTTCTTTACTTATGCAGAGTGGCACAGGGAAGCTGTCATGGCAGAGCTGACTGTTCTGATCCCCACCAGCCCTCCTCTCACATATCACCTTCAAGTGCCTTGGCTGGATAAGAGGGTGAGGGTCTGTGCAAAGGCGCGCACTGCAGTAAGTGTAAGAAAACAGAGTGTCGGCAACCTGGGGATCTGTTCGCGATCCACCTGTCACCTTCCCGCGGTCTACCTGTGGACCATGATCGACGGGTTGCTGACCCCAGCTCTATAGCAACAGATATGGACAGCAGAGGGCGCATCTGGGTGTAGTGGTTGTTAAACATTTATTTAAGTAGACAATTAGCAACTTACATGATGCACATGGAGATAACTGGCATGTAAGTGTAAACACCTTTGGGGGTGAATCTTCTCACAGCAGGACACACTTTTCCAAAGGAATTCCAGAATCTGGACTTGTGGTAGCATGGATGAGTCAACCTCAGACTGGTCTGTTAGTCTCTCAGCTCCCCTGGAAACACGAAGGCCAGGCTGGGTTGCACAGCAGTTGTAGTAGGTTCCTGTACAGTAGATGTCAATGCAAGCCAAGGGCAGCAGGGGCGTAACGCCCCCCCCCCCTCGCTGGCTTACCTGACCCGTCAGTAAAGCTTTTAAAGGTAAATGAGAGATTTGGGGTCTTTTTGACCCCAGATCTCTCAATAAAGAGGACCTGTCATCCTTATTTCTATTACAAGGGATTACAAGGAATGTTTACAATGATCAAAAGCACACTGCAAAAGCATCTCAGGAGCCTTTGAAGGAAAAAAAGTGGAATATTCTGCAATGGCCGAGTCAATCACTTGATTTCAACCCAATTGAGCATGCATTTCACTTGCTGCAAGCAAAACTAAAGGCAGAAAGACCCACAAACAAAAAACAACTGAAGAAAGTTGCAGTTAGAGCCTGGCATCAGAAAGGAGAAAACACAGTCTTTGGTAATGTCCATGGTTTCCAGACTTCAGGCAGTCATTGCCAGTAAAGGATTCTCAACACAATATTACAAAATTAACATTTTATTTATGATTATAATAATTTGTCCAATTACATTTGAACCGCTGAAAATGGAGGGAGTGTGTATAAAATGGTTGTAGTTCCTAAAACTTGTACTTGATATTTGTAACGGGAGGGCCCGGGAACCCAGAATCCCTTAGAAAGTATGGGATACCCTTGCTTCAGATTCCCATGCACCTCTTATGTCTAAATCACCCTATGTTCATTAGGGGCATAGGGTGAGCAAGAAAATAATGGACATTAAGAATATGTCTTGGATTACTTGGAATGGGATAGTAATATTTATCCACAATATCTCCCAGGATATATGCCATATTAGAAAGAGTGACTCATTCATACGGTTGGGACACATACTGTTAGATGCTAATGTCATCACTAGGGATGAGTCGAACACCCCCCGGTTCGGTTCGCACCAGAACCTGCGAACGGACCGAAAGTTCGTGCAAACGTTAGAACCCTATTAAAGTCTATGGGACTCGAACGTTCAAAATCAAAAGTGCTAATTATGAAGGCTAATATGTAAGTTATTGCCCTAAAAAGGGTTTGGGGACCCGGTTCCTGCCCCAGGGGACATGTATCAATGCAAAAAAAAGTTTTAAAAATGTCAGTTTTTTCGGGAGCAGTGATTTTAATGATGCTTAAAGTGAAAAAAAAAAGTGAAATATTCCTTTAAATATCGTACCTGGGAGGTGTCTATAGTATGCCTGTGAAGTGGCACATGTTTCCCGTGTTTAGAACTGTCCCTGCACAAAATGAAATTTCTAAAGGAAAAAAAGTAATTTCAAACTGCTTGCGGCTTTAATGTAATGTCTGGTCCCGGCAATATGGATGAAAATCATTGAGAAAAATGGCATGGTACCCCCCCCAGCCCATTATCAGCCCCTTTGGGTCTTGTATGGATATTAAGGGGAATCCCGCCACCCAAATTAAAAAAAGGAACGGCGTGGGGCCCCCAGGCCCTATATACTCTGAACAGAAGTATACAGGCAGTGCAAAGAAGACAGGGACTGTAGGTTTATTGTTACATAGAATCTGTTTGTAATTTGAACTGGTACATTTTTAAAGTGTAGCTCCAGCCAGGGCCGGCCCAAGACATTGTGCTGCCTGGGACCAAGAATGAAATGCTGCCCCCCCCAAAAAAAAGTCACGCCCACCAAAAGGCCTCCACATTCATTGTTTTATATCATGATAACTAAAGGGGATCCGTCATGGCTCTATACATGTATAGGAGTAAAGAGGACCTGTCATGGCTCTATACATGTATAAAGGAGTATAAAGAGGACCTGTCATGGCTCTATACGTGCATATAGGCGTATAAAAGGACCTGTCAGGGCTCTATACATATATATAGGAGTATAAAGAGACCTGTGCATGGCGGGCGGCCGCAATGTCTTTTGCGCAAACTAATCAATGTACACTAATTGTGTTTTTTTTTGTACCAAAAATATGTAGAAGAATACATATTGGCCTAAACTGATGAAGAAATATTTTTTTTTATAAACTTTTTGGATATTTATTATAGCAAAAAGTAAAAAATATATATATATTTTTTAAATTGACGCTCTTTTGTTGTTTATAGCGCAAAAAATAAAAACCGCAGAGGTGATCAAATATCACCAAAAGAAAGCTCTATTTGTGGGAAAAAAACAACATCAATTTTATTTGGGTACAGTGTCACATGACCGCGCAATTGACACAGTGCCGTATCGCAAAAAAAGGCCTGGTCACAAAAGGGGTTGTAAAGGTTTGTGTTTTTTCACCTTAATGCATCCTACGCAGCCATTGGCTCGCGCTGCTTTCAATCACATCCAATGACGCGGCCCGTGGGGGGTGGGAACGAGTCATACATGCTGTGTCTATGGATGCAGCGTGTATGACAGGGAGCGTGCCCGCAAGCTAACCCCCTTGGGAGAGCGCTTCCCAGAAGGGGGTTAGCTGATGAGGGGAGGAGCCGAGACAGCCGCCGAGGGACCCGAGAACAAGAGGATCGGGGCCACTCTTTTCCAAACGAACTGCACAGTGGAGGTAAGTATAACATGTTTGTTATTTAAAAAAACAAAAAAAAAACAAAGCCATACAAAAGCTTTAAGTGGGCAAGTCCCTCTCAGGCTCTCATGTCTCATACAACTTGTGATGTGTGTTTGTACTTACAGTTTTGCTTTGGATTCCACCACCAGATGCGAGTTGTCACCTGCCACACGTTGCGGATTGTCACCTGCCACACGTTGCGGATTGTCACTTGCCACACGTTGAGGATGGTCACTTGCCACACGTTGAGGATGGTCACTTGCCACACGTTGAGGATGGTCACTTGCCACATGTTGCGCATGGTCACTTACGTCACCTGCCACACGTTGCGGGTTGTCACTTGCCACGTCACATGCCACACATTGCAGGTTGTCACGTGCCACAACGTCACCTGCCACACGTTGCGGATAGTCACGTGCCACACGTTGCGAATTGTCACTTGCCACAGCATCACCTGCCACACGTTGCGTATTGTCACTTGCCATGTCACTTGCCACATGTTGCGGATTGTCACAATGTCACCTGCCACACGTTGCGGATTGTCACTTGCCACTGCATCACCTGCCACACGTTGCGTATTGTCACTTGCCACATCACTTGCCACACATTGTGTATTGTCATGATGTCACCTGCCACACGTTGCGGGTTGTCACTCACTTGCTGTGTCCCAGAGTGAAGGCAGCGGCGGCTGCACAGTGAGGGCAGAAACTGTGGTGATGCAGGGCGGGCAGTGAGAGATGACATCATCTCTCTGCTCAGCTGCGCGCTCACTCGCTGACTGCTCCTAACCCCCCCTGGGCTGCGAGTGTTCTGCCCGCCCCATCACCATTCACAGCAGCGGCGCCGGGCTCCTCCCAGGCAGCGGCGCCTGCCTGCTCACTCGCTGACTGCCCCCCCGCCCCGGGCTGCGAGTGTCCTCACAGGCAGCGGCGCCGGGCTCCTCACAGGCAGCGAAGCGGGCGGAACAGGCTGGCTGGCGGGTGTCAGTTTGCCGCCCCCCTAAAAGGTACCATGGTACCACCCGGTCCCATTATAGGGCCGGCCCTGACTACAGCCAAAAAATCTATTTTTAAGCTTTTTGGAAAACATAGGGAACGGTTATCACCCCTGTAACATTTGTTTTGCTGTCTGTGCACCTGTTCAGAAAATTTCACCTCACTTTCCGTCCCAATGACAAATGTTTTTTTGAAAATTTGGGGTTTTTAGTGAAACAAGGATTGGTGATAAAGCATCAGTAGAGAGGAGAAACCTTTTTCCCATATTAACTCTTACAGGAGAGAATTTCCCTTCCATGGGGTAGATTTCCTCTCACTTCCTGTTGTCTCCTTCCGTTTGCAAGTAGGAGTCGTTTGTAAGTTGGATGTTTGAAAGTAGGGGCCTGCCGTATATACTCTGCAGAAATTTGCCCCTTATGCCGCGTACACACGATCGTGATTCACGGCGGTGAAAACACTGCCGTGAATCACGACAGGAAAAACGAGGGAACGGCTTGTTCCCCCACACACGGCCGTTTTTCCCGTCATTTTTTCTCTTGACGAGAAAAACGATCGTGTGTAGGCTCCGCGGCAGTGTTTCCCTATGGGAAAACTGCCGCGGAAAAAAATGACAGGGGGAATCACGACGAGAAAAATTAGAGCATGTTCTAATTTTTCTCGTCGTGATTAATGCAGTTTTTCCCGTCGGGAAAAACGGCAAAAAGCCCACAGACGATCGTTTTTCTCGTCCAAAGGAAAAAATTTAATTTTTCCAGACGGAAAAAATGATCGTGTGTACGCGGCATTAGGTGTTGGTGTTGCCACAACACTGTAAGCCCTCACAGTTACTCTTGGTGGGCGCTGGAACGCCCTGCTGTGAACTATTATATCAAGAATTGTAATTACATGCCATTGTTGAACAGTGGTAGGAAAACTTGGGCCTTTGGTGGTGGTGGTGGTGCTGGTGCCACAACACTGTAAGTCCTCACAGTTACTCTTGGTGGGCGCAGGAATGGGCTACCGTGAACTCTTATATCAAGAATTGTAATTACATGCCATTGTTGAACAGTGGTAGGAAAACTTGGGCCTTTGGTGGTGGTGCTGGTGCCACAACACTGTAAGCCCTCACAGTTACTTTTGGTGGGCGCTCGAATGCCCTACCGTGAACTCTTATATCAAGAATTGTAATTACATGCCATTGTTGAACAGTGGTAGGAAAACTTGGGCCTTTGGTGGTGGTGGTGGTGCTGGTGCCACAACACTGTAAGTCCTCACAGTTACTCTTGGTGGGCGCAGGAATGGGCCCAGCTGTGAAATATTAGATCAAGAATCGTAATTACATGCCCCTGTTGAACAGGGGCAGAAAAATTGGGCCTTTGGTGGTGGTGGTGTTGCCACAACACTGTAAGCCCTCACAGTTACTCTTGGTGGGCGCAGGAATGGGCCCTGCTGTGAATTATTAGATTAAGAATTGTAATTACATGCCCCTGTTGAACAGGGGCATAGAAATTGTGCCTAAGGCACTGGTGCCACAACACTGCAACCCCTCACAGATACTCTAGTTGGAGCGCAGGAATGAGCCCTGCTGCAAAGTATTGCATCAAAAATTTTAGTTACATGCCCCTGTTAAACAGGGGCTGAAAAATTGGGCCTTAGGCACTGGTGCCACAACACTGCAACCCCTCACAGATACTCTAGTTGGAGTGCAGGAATGAGCCCCGCTGCAAAGTATTGCATTAAAAATTGTAATTACACACCCCTGTTAAACAGGGGCAGAAAAATTGGGCCTTAGGCACTGGTGCTGGTGCCACAACACTGCAACCCCTCACAGATACTCTAGTTGGAGCGCAGGAATAAGCCCTGCTGCAAAGTATTGCATTAAAAATTTTAATTACACGCCCCTGTTAAACAGGGGCTGAAAAATTGGGCCTTAATCACTGGTGGCGGTGCCCAGAAACAAAAATGTTCTTACATGCTATCAGCATGATCATTGAGGAGGAAGAGAATAGTCACTCAGAATAACAGGATAGTCACTCTGCATCAGTATAGGCAGTCTTGAAGGGATCTGACATTTCAAAGAAAATTATTCTGTTACATCAGTATCAGGTGCTTGGTAGCTGGTGGTGATCCAAGACTGATTCATTTTTACGACCCTGTAATCGGTTACAAAGCCTCCAGCAGCACTGAATGTGCGTTCTGAAAGAACGCTGGATGCAGGACAGGCCAGTAGCTCAATTGCATACTGTGTAAGCTCTGGCCAGTGATCCATCCTCAAGACCCAGTAACCCAGAGGATTTTCGGTGGGAGAGGTGTCCAAGTCTGATCTTGCCCCTAGGTATTCCTGCACCATGTAAACCAGACGCTGGCGTTGGTTGCTGGAACCGATCATACCTTGGGGCTGCAGACTAAAAAATTGTCTGAATGCATCGGTCAGACGGCCACCTTCCCCACCGCTCCTTCTTTGACTGACCGAAGCCTCAGCAACACGTTGTCCAGGACCAGGAATTTGTAACCTCCCAGTCTCTGGGAACGCGTTGCACAGACCTTTCTGCAAGGCCTCCCGAAGATGCTTCATCCTCTGCAACGGCAAGATAAGGTCCGCAACCTTACCCTTGTAACGTGGATCAAGGAGGGTTGCCAGCCAGTAATGATCCCTCTCCTTGATAGCACGAATACGAGGATCCGTCCGCAGGCTTTGCAGGATCAGGGAGGCCATGCAGTGTAGGTTTGCTGAGGCATTTGGTCCGGAGTCCTCTGGGTCACTCAGGACAACATGATCCGCAGCCACCTCCTCCCAGCCACGTACAAGTCCATGGGTGTCTTGGGACTGTAATTGATCCCTTGAAGACTGCTGCTGATGCTGAGTGCTAGGCTCCACCTCCATGCTGACACAATCCTCCTCCTCCTCCTCGTCCTCTTCCTGTGAGTTAGGCGGGCCAGAAGGAACACTGTCTGGATAAAGGGGGCCTTGAGAGGTAAGGAAGTCCTCCTCCCTCTGTTCTGCCTCAAGTGCCCTGTCCATTATTCCATGCAGCGTGTGCTCCAACAGGTGGACAAGAGGGACAGTGTCACTGATGCATGCACTGTCACTGCTCACCATCCTCGTGGCCTCCTCAAATGGTGCCAGGACAGTGCATGCATCCTTGATCATGGCCCACTGGTGTGGGAAAAAAATTCAAGCTCCCCTGACCCTGTCCTGGTGCCCTATTGCAACAGATACTCATTGATGGCTCTCTGCTGCGTGTGCAGCCGCTGCAGCATGGCCAACGTTGAGTTCCACCTGGAGGGCATGTCACAGATTAGGCGGTTCTTGGGCAGGTTGTATTTCTTTTGCAGGTCAGCCAGCCGAGCACTGGCATTATATGACCGGCAGAAATGCCCACAGAGTTTCCTGGCCTGCTTCAGGACCTCCTGTAAGCCTGGGTACCTGCCCAAGAACCGCTGCACCACCAAGTTAAGGACGTGAGCCAAACAGGGCACATGGGTCAGTTGTCCCTGTCGGAGGGCGGAGAGGAGGTTGGTGCCATTGTCGCAAACCACTTTTCCTGGCTTAAGCTGGTGTGGCGTCAACCACCTCTGAGCCTGCCCCTGCAGAGCTGACAGAATCTCTGCCCCAGTGTGGCTCCTGTCCCCCCAACACACCAGCTCAAGCACCGCATGGCATCTTTTTGCCTGTGTACTTGCGTAGCTCCTTGAACGACTACGGAGCACCGCTGGTTCCGAGGACAAAGCACAGGAAGAGGCCATGGAGGAAGAAGAAGAGGAGGGGGTGGAGGAGAGAGGTGTGTCAGAATCACCAGTAGTAGCATTTAGACTTGTGCACAATGGAAAAATTAGTTTAGTTTCGGTTAGTTTCTTGTGCACAACGGCAAAATTCGTTTAGTTTCAGTTAGTTTCTTTTCGGTCCTGTTGATTCGTAATCATTCGTAATTTTGCTAGACGGGATTTTTCGTGTTCGACTAATTCGTATTTTCGCAAGCGACATTTTTCGTTGAATTTTTAGTTGATTTAGAATTCGTACTTTCGGTAGGGTACATTGGTTTTCGTTGTCTCTGGACACAATTCCTACTTTCGTAACTTTTTTTGGGTTCGTTGATTCGTAATTTTCTGTGTCTCTCTCACGACGACGCTGCCTATTATGCCTAATGTGCTTCAAATGGATTTGTACTTTTCTAAATACATAGCGGTTATTTGTAACGATTCGAAATCTCGTATTTTACTTTCGTTTTTTACATGCGGCTATAGCCTCCGCCCCTGTACACCATTTTGAGAGGGTTCAGCACGGTGAGGGAGAAGCAGAGAGCAGAGCAGAGTGTTATTGTGCTTCGAATGGATTAGAAATCTCGTATTTTACTTTCGTTTTTTACTTGCGGCTATAGCCTCCGCCCCTGTACACTATTTTGAGAGGGAGTTCAGCACGGTGAGGGAGAAGCAGAGAGCAGAGCAGAGTAAGTGTTATTGTGCTTCGTATGGATTCGTACATTCGTAACTTTTTTCATAACGAATTATGCCGAAGACATTCGGGCATTCACTATTATAGTATAATTTATTTCGGATACGGTTTTATTCGTAATTGCTTTGTTCGGAAATTCGAATGCTTCCGAATGTCCGAAAGTTGCTAAATTCGGACGAATTTCGTTTCGTTACGAAACGAATTGCACAAGCCTAGTAGCATTTTGGAGGCGTGGTGGCGGAACAACCTCCAACACTACTGCACCTTGTCCTGCATCCTTCCCAGCTTCCAGCAGAGTCACCCAATGTGCCGTGAAAGATAGGTAACGTCCCTGTCCATGCCTGCTGGACCATGAGTCAGCGGTAATATGCACCTTACCGCCCTGTCCAGCGAGGCCAAGACATTGCCTTCCACATGCCGGTAGAGAGCCGGAATCGCCTTCCGGAAGGGGGCAGAGTCTACCAACTGAAAAGGCAGCAGTTGAAGTGCTAGCAATTTAGCCAAGCTAGCATTCAACCGCTGGGAATGTGGATGGCTGGGGGCGAACTTCTTTCGGCGGTGCAGCAGCTGGGGCAGGGAAATTTGCCTGGTACAATCTGACGTCGGTGTACCAATAGCAGATTGCCCGCAAGTACTTGGCTGTGACACACCTAATTCTACACCTTCATTCCTCTCAGTGCAGGTTTCAGAGAGGACTGAAGGTATAGTGGGGTTGTAGATCCCAGCTGATGAGGAGCAAGGAGAGGTCCGCTTTGATCTTTGGTGTGGGTCTTTTTTGTATGCGTGTCAACGGACTGCACGGTAGGTCGACATATGTCTGGTCAAGCATGTGGTGCCGAAGCGGCTCATGTTTTGGCCACGCAAGATACGCTTCAGGCGTATGTTGCAAATAGCAATGGTGCGATCTGCTGCACACGTCTCAAAAAAGGCCCACACCAAAGAACTTTTGGAATAACGCACAGAGACAGCAGCGGCCTAAACATGCAGAACACTGCGGTGTGAGGCAGTCGGTTGGCTTCCCTTAAGTTGGCCCCTTGAGGGCATCCTACCTCGTTGGAGATGTGCCTCCTCCTCCTCCTCTCTCCTATCATTCACCCACGTGGAGTCACTGACCTCATCTTCCCCTCCCTCCTCATCACTGGAGAAAATCTGGCAGTATGCTGCAGCTGGGGGAACATGACTGCCAGATTGCTGTCCTTGTTGGGCACCCCCTCTCTCTGGGCTCATGTTACTGCCTTCCTCTATCTGGGTACCATCATCGGAACCTTAAAAAAGGTGGGCTTCCTCCTGGAGCATATACCCAACACTGTGGTCAAACAGTTCGGGAGACTCCTCAGGAGGATATGGTGGGGCTAGGGAAGGAGTGACTGATTCCATTGAGCCAAGGGAAGAGGCCACTTTGGCAGATGCTTTTCCAGACAAAGTACCCTGAGCTTGGGTGAGAGAGGATGAGGAGGATGAGGACGGCTTGGTCATCCACTCTACTAAGTCTTCGGCATGTTGCGGCTCAACATGGCCAGCTGCCGAAAAGAAGGACAAGCGTGTCCCTCGGGCACGTGCTGATGAGGATGCACTCTGTCCACGACCAGCACTGTTGCCTCTAGACACAGAGCCTGCTTGCCCTCTTTTATTGGCTCGTGACTGTCTGCCTCTCCTTGTTTGCCTTCCAGACATACTAATGGCCTGCAGTGAGATGTAGCTGCACAAAGGTGGGATGTGTATATATATATATATATATATATATATATATATACACTGATTATACTTCAGCTAGCAGAATCAACTGTCTGCTGTGGTATTAGTATGAGAACACCAGCAATTGTCTTCAGTTAGTTTTAGGTGCACACTGTGCAGAGGACACAGTACAGTAACTGAAAATACTTGCAGCTCCCTGCCTGTGGTATTTGTATGAGCACACCAGCAATTGTATTGAGGTAAGCTTTAGGTGCACACTGTGCAAAGGACACTAAAGCAAAATACTGCAGCTCCCTGTCTGTATTTGTATCAGAACACCAGCAATTGTATTCAGGTAAGCTTTTGTTGCACACTGTGCAAAGGACACTAAAACAAAATACTGCAGCACCCTGCCTGTATTTGTATCAGAACACCAGCAATTGTATTCAGGTAAGCTTTTGGTGCACACTGTGCAAAGGACACTAAAGAAAAATACTGCAGCTCCCTGCCTGTATTTGTATCAGAACACCAGCAATTGTATTGAGGTAAGCTTTTGGTGCACACTGTGCAAACGACACTAAAGCAAAATACTGCAGCTCCCTGCCTGTATTTGTATCAGAACACCAGCAATTGTATTGAGGTAAGCTTGTGGTGCACACTGTGCAAAGGACACTAAAGCAAAATACTGCAGCTCCCTGCCTGTGTTTGTATCAGAACACCAGCAATTGTATTCAGGTAAGCTTTTGGTGCACACTGTGCAAAGGACACTAAAGCAAAATATTGCAGCTCCCTGCCTGTGTTTGTATCAGAACACCAGCAATTGTATTCAGGTAAGCTTGCGGTGCACACTTTGCAAAGGACACTAAAGAAAAATACTGCAGCTCCCTGCCTGTATTTGTATCAGAACACCAGCAATTGTATTGAGGTAAGCTTTTGGTGCACACTGTGCAAACGATACTAAAGCAAAATACTGCAGCTCCCTGCCTGTATTTGTATCAGAACACCAGCAATTGTATTGAGGTAAGCTTGTGGTGCACACTGTGCAAAGGACACTAAAGCAAAATACTGCAGCTCCCTGCCTGTGTTTGTATCAGAACACCAGCAATTGTATTCAGGTAAGCTTTTGGTGCACACTGTGCAAAGGACACTAAAGCAAAATATTGCAGCTCCCTGCCTGTATTTGTATCAGAACACCAGCAATTGTATTGAGGTAAGCTTTTGGTGCACACTGTGCAAAGGACACTAAAGCAAAATACTGCAGCTCCCTGCCTGTATTTGTATCAGAACACCAGCAATTGTATTCAGGAAAGCTTTTGGTGCACACTGTGCAAAGGACACTAAAGCAAAATACTGCAGCTCCCTGCCTGTATTTGTATCAGAACACCAGCAATTGTATTGAGGTAAGCTTTTGGTGCACACTGTGCAAAGGACACTAAAGCAAAATACTGCAGCTCCCTGCCTGTATTTGTATCAGAACACCAGCAATTGTATTCAGGAAAGCTTTTGTTGCACACTGTGCAAAGGACACTAAAGCAAAATACTGCAGCTCCCTGCCTGTATTTGTATCAGAACACCAGCAATTGTATTCAGGAAAGCTTTTGGTGCACACTGTGCAAAGGACACTAAAACAAAATACTGCAGCTCCCTGCCTGTATTTGTATCAGAACACCAGCAATTGTATTGAGGTAAGCTTTTGGTGCACACTGTGCAAACGACACTAAAGCAAAATACTGCAGCTTCCTGCCTGTATTTGTATCAGAACACCAGCAATTGTATTGAGGTAAGCTTTTGGTGCACACTGTGCAAAGGACACTAAAGCAAAATACTGCAGCTCCCTGCCTGTATTTGTATCAGAACACCAGCAATTGTATTCAGGTAAGCTTTTGGTGCACACTGTGAAAAGGACACTAAAGCAAAATACTGAAGCTCCCTGCCTGTATTTGTATCAGAACACCAGCAATTGTATTCAGGTAAGCTTTTGGTTCACACTGTGCAAAGGACACTAAAGCAAAATACTGCAGCTCCCTGCCTGTATTTGTATCAGAACACCAGCAATTGTATTCAGGAAAGCTTTTGGTGCACACTGTGCAAAGGACACTAAAGCAAAATACTGCAGCTCCCTGCCTGTATTTGTATCAGAACACCAGCAGTTGTATTAAGGTAAGCTTTTGGTGCACACTGTGCAAAGGACACTAAAGCAAAATACTGCAGCTCCCTGCCTGTATTTGTATCAGAACACCAGCAATTGTATTGAGGTAAGCTTTTGGTGCACACTGTGCAAAGGACACTAAAGCAAAATACTGCAGCTTCCTGCCTGTATTTGTATCAGAACACCAGCAATTGTATTCAGGTAAGCTTTTGGTGCACACTGTGCAAAGGACACTAAAGCAAAATACTGCAGCTCCCTGCCTGTATTTGTATCAGAACACCAGCAATTGTATTCAGGTAAGCTTTTGGTGCACACTGTGCAAAGGACACAGTACACAAAGTGAAACACTGCAGCTAGCACAATCACATGCCCTGCCTGCCTGTCAGTATAGAGAATAACAGGAACGGATCTAGCTAAACTGAATACAGTGTGTAAATATATATACAACACCTAGGATGCATATATATATATCCTCTACACACTGTAACTGCAGCTTATATAGTGTGACTCGCCTGCCTGCTCCATCTAACTCAAAATAAATGACACAGTCTCTCTCTTTAACCTCTCTCTTTAACCACCGCAACACACTACACAAGGCCGCCACGGAGGCGGCCTTATATAGTGTGGGGCGTGTACTAAACCCCCTGAGACATAATTGGCCAAAGCCACCCTGGCTTTGGCCAATTATGGCTCTCTGTTTTTTCCGTACTGTGATTGGCCAAAGCATGCGGGTCATAGTGCATGCTTGGCCAATCATCAGCCAGCAATGCACTGCGATGCCGCAGTAAATTATGGGCCGTGACGCGCCACTCGAATTTGGCGCGAACGGCCCATAATGTTCGAAATTCGGCAAACGGCCGAACAGACGACGTTCGAGTAGCTCATCCCTAGTCATCACCCCCAGCCACCTGTCTGTTGTAATGTAAATGGGTCTAGGATAGGTTCTAAGGGTCTTTTCATTGTGGGTTTTGGTAATTAACACTGCTATTGTGGGAGGGAGTTCTGTGTTTATTTGTGATAATGTTGATTGTGTCTTCTGAGCTACAAGGTGGCAAGTCTAGCCTAAATGTCTCGGAGCCAGGCTGCTAAAAGGAATTAGGTAATTAGGTCTGGTCACAGGTGTAATTCCAGAGTAATATGATGCACCTCCTCTTTTAACTGTGTATAAAACTTGTGGTCTTTTCAATAAAGATGGTCAGTCCTGCTTAAATCCTCAAGACAGAGCTTCGTCTCGTTATTGAGGGAGAATTATTCTTATGGGTCTTGTTAGCCTGACTGGAGTGTTGGTAGCTGTCTTGGTGTTCGGGAATGGAATATCCTAAACGGCTTTAACCCCTTTCATACTTGGGGTGCCGTTACAATATTTATGTTCAACCCCTTGAATTAAAACTGAAAGTCTGCACTTCAAATTTATTTGTATTGTTTCATTTTAATTTTATTCTGGTGGCGTACAGAGCCAAAAGTACGAAAAAGAAAAATACAAATAAATATCTGAAAAGTGTGGCGTGCATTTGTATATGTATCACTGCAATTACAGCTGCAAGTCTTTTTGGGTATGTCTCTACCAGTTTGAACATCTAGAGCATGACATTTTTGCCCATTCTTCTATGAAAAATAGCTCAAGCTCTGTCAGATTGGATGGAGAGCGTCCGTGAACAGCAATTTTCAAGTCTTGCCACAGATTCTCAAATGGATTTAGGTCTGGACTTTGACTGGGCCATTCTAACACATGAATATGCTTTGCTCTAAACCGTTCCATTGTAGCTCTGGCTATATGTTTAGGGTCGTTGTACTGCTGGAACGTGAACCTCCGCCCCAGTCTCAAGTCTTTTGCAGACTCTAACACGATCGGACATTCCGACAACAAAACCGTGGATTTTTTTCCGACGGGTGTTGGCTCAAACTTAACTTGCATACACACGGTCGCACAAATGTTGTCGGAAATTCCGACCGTCAAGGTACAACACGTACGACGGCACTATAAAAACATAAATTCCATACCAACTGTGCCACCCTTTGGGCTCCTTCTGCTAATCTCGTGTTAGTAGAAGTGTTAGTAGAAGTTTGGTGAGAGACGATTCGCGTTTTTCATCTTCGTGCTTTTCAATCCGTTACTGCTCTTTAGTTTGTGCTGGTGGGTTCGGATCTGTTTTTTAGTGTGTGTAGTCAGTTTGTATCTGGTTTTCAGTGCATTCTTGTCTGCTCGTTTCTGATTTTCAGCTCGTTCTTCTCAGGCCTTTCTGTTCTTCAGTACGTTCTGTTAGTTCGTTCTGAACAGCCCACCGTTTTCTAGCCATGTTGCGGCTACATACTCGTCATAGACTTCGTGCTGTGCAGGGGCTTGGTGTTGGGGTTCTTACTTTGACCCAAGCCCAGTCCATGAACCGGGTGGGGAGGAGTTCATGGACGAAGAATTGGTTGCTCCAGCGTGACCAATTCTCTCATATGCCTTTGTTGCGGGAGATCCAGGAGAATAATCCTGATGATTTCAGGAATTATCTCCAGATGACGGTACCCCGTTTTTTCACCGTTTGTTGGCTTTGCTGTCCCCCTATATTAAAAAGCAGGACACCTGCATGCGGCAAGCCATCACTCCCGAACAAAGGCTAGTTGCCCACGTTGCGGTACTTGGCGACGGGGAGAAGTCTGCAGGACATTAAGTTCTTGACAGGCATCTCCCCCCAGGCTCTGTGGATCATTATTCCAGATACCTGTTCTGCCATAATTCGTGTCCTGCAGAAGGACTATTTTAATGTAAGTTTTCTCCTTTAACATCACATTCTATGTATTTAATGTTTGCTAATGCATTGTATTTCTTTCATCATTCCCTAATTACCATGAATAAGCTGTGAATGTCCCCTTGTCCTCAAGCATGCTGTAAGGGTTTAATGCTCCTTTTTTGTCCTTCATGCATATTTGCCTTCACTAATAGGGATGGGCGAATTGTTCGGCCCAAGCATAAGTTCGGGCCGAACTTTCGCTGTTCGGTCGTTCGGGAAACAGCCAAACTTTCGGGACGTTTGACTGTTTGTTCGCCCCCTCCCGAACTGACCACAATGCATTGCGGCGCTGAACAGTGCATTGCAAGCCCTGACTGGCTGAAGCAGTGAAAGCTTCAGCCAATCAGGGCACAGAGCACTGTCAGAGTCATGATTGGACAATGTCATCATGACTTTATTCAATCATGGCTCATTCCCGCCCCACAGTATAAAGGTATTCTTTCAATGGCAGCCATTTTCAGTGTGATTTTTGGCGTTGAGAGAGATAGGACAGGGCTCTGTTCAGTGCTATTAGTTAGTTAATGTGCTGTGCTATACTGTGCTATTTTGCTTCAATTGTCAGTGTCAGTGTAGAATGTTAGTTTAGTGTCAGACTAGGGATAGTGTGAGTGTAGTGAGGAGGACCATCATTCAGCTTTGCATAATGTGAAGCTAGAATAGGGACAGCTCAGATAGTTTCAACTGTAGTGTAGCGAGACTGTGTCATTTATACATACATTAGTGTTAGAGTAGGGACAGCTCAGATAGTTTCACTGTAGTGTAGTGAGACCGTGTCCGTAATCTTGACATTCGTGTATAGCTAGAGTAGGGACAGTTCAGATAGCGTCAGTGTAGTGACGGTTGAACACCGTCTATTTGATTGCGTTACTGCCAGTTTAACGCCATATCGTTTTGCGTGCGTTACTGACAGTTTAACGCCATATAGTTATGTGTGCGTTACTACCAGTTTAACGCATATAGTTTTGCGTGCGTTACTGCCAGTTTAACGCCATATAGTTCTGTGTGCGTTACTACCAGTTTAATGCCATATAGTTTTGCGTGCGTTACTGCCAGTTTAACGCCATATCATTTTGCGTGCGGTACTGCCAGTTTAACATCATATAGTTCTGTATGCGTTACTGCAAGTGTAACGCCATATAGTTCTGTGTGCGTTGTTGTGGAAAATTTTATTAATGTATGTTTTTAGATGTCCCCCAGTGTCGGTTTTGCTGCAATGCGCTCATCAGAGCGTATTCGCACATACAGACGTTGGTGAAAGACCGGTGGCGGGAAAAACCTTCCTGTGGACACAGCGATGTTTGCTCCTTTTAGGGATATTTGTTTTATGCCTCGCCAGGGGACTGGCCACTTCTTGACGTTGGCATCAAATGACTCCGAGCGGACAGATCTGCGTCCACACGAACTATAGCATAACTATACGTCAATTGTGCTCCATTGAGTCATAATTGTCGTATGGTTCCCGTCATTGAAAGCAGTGCATGTCACTGCTAGTCTATTTGAATGTATACATGTCATGTATTGTATGTATTTAACCACTTAACGACCGCCCACTGTAATTATACGTCGGCAGAATGGCACGGACAGGCACAATCACGTGCCGGTACGTGACTGCCTTCGTATAGTTGGGGGGTCCGATCGGACCCCCCTTCTATACAGTGAGCGGTGGTTATTTGTTCGGGAGCGATCCGGGATGAGGGGACGGCCATTCGATTCCGGCCACCCCCTCGCGATCGCTCCCGGCGAATGAAAACCTTCCTCTGCCTGTGTAATGTAAACACAGGCAGAGGAAGTGATGTCATCTCTCCTCGTGTCGGTCTTTTCAATCCGGCGCGAGGAGAGAAGACATCACATAGTAAGTGCACCAACAGCCCACTGACACCAGTACACGTAGGCACACTTTTCACCCCCCAGTCACACCCAGATCACCCCCCAGATCACCCCCAGTACCCCCAGTCACAGTGCACCGTTTGCAGTGGTCATTTTTTTACTGATCACTGCAATCAGTGTCATTTGTGACAGTAAAAAGTTGCAGGGCAGTTAGGTTTAGGCCCCTTTAGGTCCAGGGTAGCCCCCTAACCCTCCCTAATAAAGGTTTAACCCCTTGATCGCCCCCCAGGTAACCCTTTCACCCCCTAACGCCAGCGTCACTAAGCGATCGTATTTCCGATCGCTGTATTTAGTGCCGGTGGTGCCCTAGATAGACAGTTATTTATTTTTAGTTTCGCCGCAGATTTTTATACCGTCAGGTACCCCCATATATTATTTTAACCCCCTGATTGCCCCTAGAGTTAACCCTTTCACCAGTGATCACCGTATAAGTTTTACTGGTGACACTGGTTAGCCAGTTAGTTATTTAGGTTACCCGTCAGGTTTTTATATAGCGTCAGGTACCCCCATATATAACCTAATAAAGGTTTTAACCCCCTGATTGCCCCTAGTTAACCCTTTCACCAGTGATCACCATATAAGTTTTACGGGTGACGCTGGTTGGTTAGTTTGCTTTTTATAGCATCAGGGCACCCGCCGTATATAACCCAATAAAGGTTTAACCCCCTGATCGACCGGCGGCTGATATCAATTAGGTTTTAGCGCCAGAGAGGGTCTGCGTCGCCCCAGGCAGCGTTTAGGTTAGTGCCAGTAACGCTAACACCCACGCGCAAAGCATACACCTCCCTTAGTGGTATAGTATCTGAACAGATCAATATCTGATCTGATCAGATCTATACTAGCGTCCCCAGCGGTTTAGGGTTCCCAAAAACGCAGTGTTAGTGGGATCAGCCCAGATACCTGCTAGCACCTGCGTTTAGACCCTCCGCCCAGCCCACCCAAGTGCAGTATCGATCGATCACTGTCACTTACCAAACACAACACACATAACTGCAGCGTTCGCAGAGACAGTCCTGATCCCTGCGATCGCTAACAGTTTTTTTGGAAGCGTTTGATACATTTGCTGACAGTCAGGTGCTTTTTTTACCTGTGAATCTTACTAGTGTACCCCTAAATTTAGAGCCCAAAATGGCAAGACGAAGGTACACTAGTAAAGAGGCCTACGAGATTCTGAGCATGACAGATAGTGAAGAGGAGGTCACGCATCTGTCAGATTCAGGCTCAGAATATCTTCCCGTAGAAGACAGTGAAGTCAGCGGCTCCATGTCAGATAGCTCTGACGACGAAGGTGAGGTCCCTGCTAAGGTCAGGCGTACCCGATCCCGATCTTCTGAGGTTGTTGAGGAGCAAGAACCGCAGGTCTCTCGTATCATGGAGCAGAGTAGTACTAGCGCCGCTATTCCTTCTGGTGAATTGGCAAGCACCAGCGGCCTAGTACAGCCTGGGCGTACATCCAGCACTGCAGTATCACGTGGTGACGTGGCGAGTCCCATAAGTGCAGTTCAAGCTGGTGAGGTGGCAAGCACAAGTAGTGTCCCGCTGCCACCAAGAAGACAAAGGCAGGCCCGTCGTGCCCATAGTGCCCTTCCTGCAGAATTTGCCTATCCTGATTGGGTCCCCACCACTTCTGCAGAACCCGTACTTCCCCCCATTCACTGCCCAACCCGGTATTCAGGTGGAAACAGCTGATTTTATGCCAATTGATTTTTATTCGCTGTTTTTCACGGAAGATCTCTATAGATCTATTGTGGACCAGAGTAATTTATATGCTGGTCAATTCATCGCTGCTAACCCCCAGTTGCCTTCCATTGCCAAAGATTGGAAACCAATTACGGTTTCCGAATTTAAGACCTTTCTGGGCCTTTCCCTCAACATGGGCACACATAAATTCCCGTCATTGCGTGCTTTTTGGTCCACGCACCCAATTGCCCACATGCCCGTGTTCTCTGCCTCCATGCCCAGGAAACGATACAAGCAGATTTTGCGGTTCATGCACTTCAACGACAATGAACTTTGTCGTCCACGTGGAGACCCTGAATACGACCGGCTCTACAAAATTCGGCCCCTCATAAACCATTTCAATGAACGTTTTGCAGCCTTGTTTATTCCCGATCAAGTTGTCTGCGTTGATGAGTCCCTGATTAAATTTTCTGGCCGCTTGTCTTTCAAGCAGTACCTTCCCAGCAAGCGTGCCAGATACGGGGTCAAGCTCTATAAGTTCTGTGACAGGGCAACAGGCTATGTATGGAGCTTTACGGTTTATGAGGGAAAAGACAGTCAGGTTGAGCCGGTCAACTGCCTGGATTACATAGGGAGCGCTGGCAAGATAGTGTGGAACTTGGTGTCACCCTTATTCGGAAAGGGGTACCACTTGTATGTGGACAATTATTACACGAGCGTGCCACTGTTTAGTCACTTGTTTGATCATCAGATTGGAGCATGTGGCACCGTGCGACCTAATCGCCG
The DNA here is from genome assembly GCA_029206835.1 of Rana muscosa. NCBI lineage: Eukaryota > Metazoa > Chordata > Amphibia > Anura > Ranidae > Rana > Rana muscosa. The sequence continues at coordinate 998,901,890 of CM055118.1, forward strand.
GGGCTTTCCCCAGCGGCTTGTAGATGCCCGTCTTAGGCTGGGGGAGAGAGCCTGCTTGAAGTGTAATAACTTGCTCGCTATGAAGTGGAGGTACAATAAGAATGTTTTCCTTCTTACCTCCCTTCATGCAGACACGACAGACCAAATTCGTACGGCGACTGGTGTTGTGGAGAAACCCCTCTGTGTCCACGAATATAACAAAAATATGGGAGGGGTGGACCTCAACAACCAGTTGTTGGCGCCGTATCTAATTGACCGTAAGGCGAGACGCTGGTACAAAAAAGTGTCTCTATCCTTATTCCAATTGGCTTTGCTGAATGCTCATGTGCTATACAGAGCTTCAGGCGGGACTTTATCTCTTCTAAAATTCCAGAATGAGATAGTCACAGAACTCCTGTATCCAGGCGGTTCTGTACCTCACCATCCCCAACCAAATGCAGTAAGCCGGCTGCATGAGAGGCATTATCCGTATGCCCTCCAGAGTACCCCTACCCAACGAACCCCCCAAAAAAGATGTCGTGTCTGTAGCAAGCGCGGATTTAGGCGTGACACCCGTGTTTTTTGTCCACTCTGTCCTGACAAACCTGGTCTTTGCCTTGGTGAATGTTTTGAACGCTACCACTCAAAAGTGAAGTTTTAGCGTAGGGTACAGCATTTCACAGACTAGGACACACTTACACAGGGTCTCCCAAGATGCCATCACATTTTGAGAGACCCGAACCATTACAGTTGTTAAAGTTACAAAAAAAAGTGTAAAAAAGAAAAAAAAAAACGTAAAAAACAAAACACTAAAAAAATATAAAATAAAAAAAACAAAAATAGTTGTCGTTTTATTGTTCTCTCTCTCTCTCTCTCTATTTTCTCTCTATTGTTCTGCTCTTTTTTACTGTATTCTATTCTGCAATGTTTTATCATGCTTGCTTTTCAGGTATGTAATTTTTTGTTTTCAGGTGCGCCATTCAACTGCAGCGCGGAATTATTTATCTTGAGAGCAACAGCGTTTGCTCCCACGATACATAAAGCCGTGACTCCAGTGCTGTAGGAGGTGATTTCACCACCACAGTTAAAAAAAAAAAAAAGAGCATATATGCCGAAGCATGGGGGCAGCAGGGGCGGAGTAGCGATTTTGCTCCTAATGCCGCGTACATACGGTCGAAATTCCGACGGAGGCTTGCCCGTGGAAAAGTCCGACCGTGTGTACGCGGCATAACTTTTTTGCGGGAGGATGCCCCCATGCTTCGGCATATATATATTTTAGGCACAGGTTGCGTTAAATTTTTTTTTTATTTTTTACTAGGTTTTGTTTTGGTATTTGCTTTGCAGGTATGGTATGGTAAGGTCTTACTGTTGTACTGTAATGTTACTTTGTTTTAATGTTAACCATCATTTGCTTAGCAGGTACGCCATTCAGTTGCAGCGCGGATCTATTTATCTTGACAGCAACAGCGTTTGCTCCCACGATACATAAAGCCGTGACTCCAACGCTGTAGGAGGTGATTTCACCACCACAGTTAAAAAAAAGTGCATATATGCCGAAGCATGGGGGCAGCAGGGGCGGAGGAGCGATTTTGCTCTTAATGCCGCGTACATACGGTCGAAATTCCAACGGAGGCTTGCCTGTGGAAAAGTCCGACCGTGTGTACGCGGCATAACTTTTTTGCGGGAGGATGCCCCCATGCTTCGGCATATATATATTTTAGGCACAGGTTGCGTTAAAAAAATGTTTTATTTTATAATAGTTTTTTTTTTTTTGGTATTTGCTTTGCAGGTATGGTAGGGTAAGGTCTTACTGTTATACTGTAATGTTACTTTGTTTTAATGTTAACCATCATTTGCTTAGCAGGTAAGCCATTCAGTTGCAGCGCGGATTTATTTATCTTGACAGCAACAGCGTTTGCTCCCACGATACATGAAGCCGTGACTCCAACGCTGTAGGAGGTGATTTCACCACCACAGTTAAAAAAAAAGAGCATATATGCCGAAGCATGGGGGCAGCAGGGGCGGAGGTGCGATTTTGCTCCTAATGCCGCGTACATACGGTCGAAATTCCGACGGAGGCTTGCCCGTGGAAAAGTCTGACCGTGTGTACGCGGCATAACCTTTTATGCCGCGTACATACGGTCGAAATTCCGATGGAGGCTTGCCCGTGGAAAAGTCCGACCGTGTGTACGCGGTGTGAGGGGGTTAGCTCGGCAGCGGGTGTGTGTGACCCCCGGGGTGGGCTCCCCACACAAAAACAGGCCCAGCAGACGGAGGTTGTGGTTTTCAAAATCAAAAAGGTGCGGTTTATTTTCTATTTACAGTGACAAAAACACAGCAAAGCAAAAGAAACATAAACAAAATAAATCCTGGTCAACTTGACCTCTGACTAAACATACAGGTTTCCTAACTAACAACTGGGATCAGCCTAGTGCTGTCCTAGTCCCTAAGTCCCTGGTTTTAAATGTCCAAGCAAATAGCCACACAGGCTTTCTCTCACCGCACAGGGGTTCACTCTCCCTAGACAGTCCACACAGGTCTGGGTCCAGGCATGAGCTAACCCCTAATGAAGCTGGGAGTTTTTATAGAGGCCTTAAACGAGCTGACAAGTTTCAGCTGGTCTCATCAACTCCCTGCCTGCACGACGCCCAGCCCTCTCCCTAGAGGTATGAGTCATCCATGAGCCCTCTAGCCTCAGCTGGGCTTATACAACTCTCCACCTAGTTGTATAAGTCGGCGTAAAGCCTGAATCTGGGCGAAATATATCTACCCCCCTGGATGCAACCAGGTGACTTTACCTTCCTGCTGTCACATACCCCCCCCCCTCTTGTTTTAACCTCGGGGTTGGAACACCAGCAATCAGGCATTCATGTACTCGAGACAAAGCATCCACATTCCCCATTTGAACGCCAGGGCGATGCTTTACTGTGAAGTTGAATTCCTGGAGGGCCAGGAACCACCTATTCACTCTCCTATTTGTTTCCTTGTTTTGAGCCATCCACTTTAACGGAGCGTGATCCGTAACCATGTCAAAGTGCCTACCTAGCAGGTAGTACCGAAGGGAATCTAGAGCCCACTTCACCGCTAAACACTCCTTTTCAACGGTGGCGTAATTTACCTCATGGGACTTCAACTTCCTGCTGAGGTAAATGACTGGGTGCTCTTCCCCGTTCCAGACCTGGGACAATACTGCTCCTAACCCCACATCTGACGCATCACTTTGTACGACAAAGTCTTTAGAGAAGTCGGGTGAGTACAACACTGGCTGGCTACATAAGGCTTGTTTCAAGAATTGGAATGCTGCCTCAGCCTCGGGGGTCCATTTAATCATGACCGACCCTTTCCCTTTCGTCAGGTTGGTTAGGGGCACAGCCTTAGAAGCAAAGTGGGGAATGAATCGCCGATAATACCCAGCGATTCCCAGAAAGGCTCGTACCTGCTTCTTGCTGTTGGGACGTGGCCAACTCTGGATGGCCTCGACTTTGTTGAGTTGGGGTTTTATTACTCCCCTCCCAATGGTGTACCCAAGATATTTGGCCTCCTCCTGCCCAATGGTACACTTCTTGGGGTTAGCCGTAAACCCCGCTTCCCGAACAGAGTCCAGGACTGCTTGCACTTTTGGCAGATGTGAGGCCCAATCTGTGCTATGGACAATTACGTCATCCAGGTAAGCCGCAGCATACTTCCGATGGGGCCTCAGCATCTGGTCCATTTTCCGCTGGAATGTGGCCGGCGCATTCTGTAACCCGAACGGCATTCTTTTATATTGGAACGCCCGTCTGGGGTTACAAATGCGGTTTTCTCTTTGGCCGACTTGGCCAGGGGGATTTGCCAATACCCTTTTGTGAGGTCCAGAGTCGTCATGTATCGGGCTGTTCCCAGCCGGTCGATCAACTCATCTATACGTGGCATGGGGTAGGTGTCAAATTTTGTAACTTTGTTCAACTGACGAAAATCGTTACAAAATCGCCAGCTCCCATCCGGTTTAGGCACCAACACAATGGGACTAGACCAATCACTTTGGGACTCCTCTATCACCCCTAAGTTCAGCATTTTCTGTACTTCCTCCCGTATTGCCTCCCGTCGGGCCTCTGGGATCCGATAGGGTTTTAACTTCACCCTTTCACCGGGCGGGGTAATAATGTCATGCTCTACCCCAGATGTTTGTCCCGGCAGCTCAGAGAATACCTCCTTGTTGCGAAGCACAAACTCCTTAACCTCCTGTTGTTGGGGTTGTGACAAGGTGGCTGCTATTCCAACCTCAGGAATCACGCAACCAGTTTGAGCTGGTGACCAAGTTTCTGCGACTAGGGACTCTCTATCCCTCCAGGCTTTCAACAGATTAACGTGATAGATCTGTTCGGGCTTTCGCCTTCCTGGTTGTCTGACCTTGTAATTCACTTCGCTCACTTTTTCCATTATCTCGTAGGGGCCTTGCCATTTGGCAAGAAATTTACTTTCAACCGTAGGGACAAGTACCAGTATCCTATCCCCCGGGGAAAAGGTACGGGTCTTGGCTCCACGGTTGTACACTCTCTGCTGTGCTAACTGCGCTTGGGCCAAATGTTCCTTCACGATGGGCATTACCTGTGCAATTCGGTCTTGCATCAGGGCGACATGCTCAATCACACTCCTGTGGGGAGAACTCTCACTTTCCCAAGTTTCCTTGGCAATATCCAACAGCCCTCTTGGGTGTCTCCCATACAGTAACTCAAAGGGGGAGAATCCCGTAGAGGATTGGGGCACCTCCCTAATAGCAAACATCAGATAAGGAAGTAGACAGTCCCAATCCTTTCCATCTCTATCCACCACTTTCTTCAACATTTGTTTTAGGGTTTTGTTGAATCTTTCAACCAGCCCGTCGGTTTGGGGGTGATACACAGATGTACGTAATTGCGTCACTTTGAACAATTTACACAGCTCTTTCATAACCCGGGACATAAAGGGTGTACCTTGGTCCGTAAGCAGTTCTTTACAAATACCCACCCGGCTAAACACAAGAGATAGCTCTTTGGCTATGGTTTTGGCCGAGGTATTTCGGAGAGGGATCGCTTCTGGATAACGGGTGGCATAGTCCATTATAACTAATATGTACTGGTGCCCCCTAGCGGACTTGATTATAGGACCTACCAAATCCATCGCGATCCTCTCAAACGGGACCTCAATGATGGGTAGAGGGACCAGCGGGCTACGGAAATGTGGCATCGGGGCCGACCTCTGACACACAGGGCAGGAGGAACAATAATTTTCTATGTCCTTCATCACCCCCGGCCAATAGAATCTCTGTAATACCCTCTCTCGGGTTTTCTCTGTCCCCAGATGACCTCCAAGAATGTGCCCATGGGCCAACTCCAACACCAACTTCCTGTAAGGTTTGGGCACCACAAGCTGCTCAACGGTTTCTTCTGCCCTTTTTGCCACCCGATACAGTAGGTCCTTCTCTACGCTGAAGTATGGGTAAGTGCAGGTATTATCTGGGTTCACTAACTCGCCATCTACTTTCATTACGTTTTCCCGTGCCTTTATTAGGGCGGGGTCTTTCAACTGTTCTGTGGCAAAGTTTTCCCGGTGAACCTCAAGATCAGAAAACTCCACAGACGGTAGGTTTTCGTCTGAGGAGGTGGGCTCCTCTCCAGTTTCTTGAGTCTCCCCGGCCAATACTGACAAGGGAAATTCTGGAGAGTCCTCACCACTCTCAGAGGAGTTCTGGCTATCACATTCCTGGTACATAGGGGCACCAGTGGGGGGCTCAGGATCATCCCACAGTTCCCAGAACTTCGGAAAATCCCTTCCCACAATGGCGTCATGCGGTAACTGAGATACTAAGCCCACGGGATGAGAGAGGGTACCTTTGGGGGTCTCGAAACACACCGTAGTCACTGGATACTCTCGGGTGTCCCCATGCACACAAATAACAGCTACCTTGCTATTCCCAGAGACCTCTGTTTTAACTAACTCAGCCTTTATCAGGGTCACAAGGCTACCTGAATCCAGCAATACCACAACATTTCTACCATTAATACACATTTTGCATAAATGTTTCTCAGTTCCTCGAATGGCAGTGCATGCGACTGTCGCACACAGCGACTGACGTCTGCCCGTCAGAAAGTCGCACTGCATGGGTTCCTCCACAACCGGGCAATTTGCTGCAATATGTCCCGCTTGCCGGCAGCGGTAGCAAACGATCCTTCTTGCCGCCTCTTGAGCCGCTGACGTCCCAGGCTGTTCTCGCCAAACTTTGGGTAGAGCTCCCACCCTCTCACTCTCTCCACCCTTACCCCTTGGAATCATCTTATCCGCCCCTGGGGATGGTCTGGTCTTAGGGTGGAAAGTCTGAGTGTCTCTGGAAGAGGCCGTCAGGTTCTCTGTAGCCAAGTATTTCTCCACACGATCCACAAGACCATCGGCCGTCTCTGGGTCTCCATGGCTTACCCACTTTTGGATGGCAGTAGGAAGAGCTCTCAAAAACCGATCCATTACAACACGTTCCACAATCTTTGGTGCGGACAAAGTCTCTGGCTGTAGCCACTTTCTGCTCAGGTGAATGAGATCATACATTTGAGACCTGGGGGGTTTTCCAAGCTGGAAAGTCCAGTTATGCACACGCTGAGCCCGGACAGCCAGGGTAACACCCAGCCTTGCCAATATTTCAGCTTTTAGCATCACATAGTCTTTTGCTTGGTCAGGCTCTAGGTCATAGTAAGCTTTCTGCGATTCACCAGTTAACAGAGGAGCCACCAGTCCAGCCCACTGCTCCTCAGGCCACTTTTCTCTTTCAGCGGTCCTTTCAAATGTGGTCAAAAATACCTCTGGATCATCCTCTCCAGTCATTTTTGTCAATAAACGACTCACCCCAAAGGACGCGGTATTAGTGGGGCGGCTTTCCTCACTGGTCTGCGGACGTTGCTGCATTACTGCTTCCATCTGTTGTTGTAGTCTCTGCTCTTGCTTCTGCAACAGGTCTATGAAGCGGGCCTCAGATCGCTGCTGGGCTTGTTGCTGAGCCTCCAGACTCTGTTGCAAAGTTGCGTTTGTCTGCTGCTGGGCTGCAAGGCTCTGTTGATGAGCTTGCTGCTGGGCTGCGAAGTTCTGTTGTTGAGCTGCAAGGCTCTGTTGATGAGCTGCAAGGCTCTTTTGCAAACCTGCATTTGTCTGCTGTTGATTGGCATTTGCTAGAGCCAGCTGTTTCAGTATCTCCTCCATGCTGGCTTAAAAAAAAAATGCCCGCATTCTCCACCAACTGTGAGGGGGTTAGCTCGGCAGCGGGTGTGTGTGACCCCCGGGGTGGGCTCCCCACACAAAAACAGGCCCAGCAGACGGAGGTTGTGGTTTTCAAAATCAAAAAGGTGCGGTTTATTTTCTATTTACAGTGACAAAAACACAGCAAAGCAAAAGAAACATAAACAAAATAAATCCTGGTCAACTTGACCTCTGACTAAACATACAGGTTTCCTAACTAACAACTGGGATCAGCCTAGTGCTGTCCTAGTCCCTAAGTCCCTGGTTTTAAATGTCCAAGCAAATAGCCACACAGGCTTTCTCTCACCGCACAGGGGTTCACTCTCCCTAGACAGTCCACACAGGTCTGGGTCCAGGCATGAGCTAACCCCTAATGAAGCTGGGAGTTTTTATAGAGGCCTTAAACGAGCTGACAAGTTTCAGCTGGTCTCATCAACTCCCTGCCTGCACGACGCCCAGCCCTCTCCCTAGAGGTATGAGTCATCCATGAGCCCTCTAGCCTCAGCTGGGCTTATACAACTCTCCACCTAGTTGTATAAGTCGGCGTAAAGCCTGAATCTGGGCGAAATATATCTACCCCCCTGGATGCAACCAGGTGACTTTACCTTCCTGCTGTCACAGCGGCATAACTTTTTTGCGAGAGGATGCCCCCATGCTTCGGCATATATAAATGGTGCATGTATGCCCATCATTAGAAGTGGGTGGATGAAGGGAGGTATTCTAATGGTGGGCATACCCACCGATCAATCTCTTTTTTTCGTTCAGCCAACAGGCTGCATGAAAAAAAAGATTACAATACATGTCCAACAAGGACCAGCAACGTACTGGTATGTTGCTGGACTTTGAATGTTTATACCAGAATGATGCCTGCAGGTTTAGGTATCATCTTGGTATCATTCTTTTCAGCCAGTGGCCGGCTTTCATGTAAAAGCAATTCTAGCAGATAATTAGCCTCTAGACTGCTTTTACAAGCAGTGGGAGGGAATGTCCCCCCCCCCGGATATAAACAGCGCCATTGGGAAATTGGGAAAGCATTTTATCACACCGATCTTGGTGTGGTCAGATGCTTTGAGGGCAGAGGAAAGATCTTGGGTCTAACCCCCCCCAATTTTTTTCAAAAAAAGAGTACCTGTCACTACCTATTGCTATCATAGGGGATATTTACATTCCCTGAGATAACAATAAAAATGGTAAAAAAATAAATATGGAAGGAACAGTTTTAAAATAAAATAAAAAAGCAAAATAAATAATAAAAAAAAAAAAAGCACCGCTGTCCCCCCTGCTCTTGCGCAAAGGCGAACGCTAGCGTCGGTCTAGCGTCATATGTAAACTGCAATTGCATCATGCATGTGAGGTATCACCGCGAAGGTCAGATCGAGGGCAGTAGACCTCCTCTGTAAATCTAACGTGGTAACCTGTAAAGGCTTTTAAATGCTTTTAAAAATGAATGTAGTTTGTCGCCGCTGCGCGTTTGTGCGCAATTTTAAAGCATGTCGTGTTTGGTATCCATGTACTCGGCCTAAGATCATCTTTTTTATTTCATCAAACATTTGGGCAATATAGTGTTTTTTAGTGCATTAAAAATAAAAAAAGTGTGTTTTTCCCCAAAAAATGCGTTCGAAAAATCGCTGCGCAAATACTGTGTGGAAAAAAAAAATGCAACATCCACTATTTTAATCTGTAGGGCCTTTGCTTTAAAAAAATATATATAATGTTTGGGGGTTCAACATAATTTTCTTGCAAAAAAAAAATGTTTTCATGTAAACAAAAAGTGTCAGAAAGGGCTTTGTCTTCAAGTGGTTAGAAGAGTGGATGATGTGTGACATAAGCTTCCTAATGTTGTGCATAAAATGCCAGGACAGTGCAAAACCCCCCCCAAATGACCCCATTTTGGAAAGTAGACACCTCAAGCTATTTGCTGAAAGGCATGTTGAGCCCATTGAATATTTTTTTTTTTGTCCCAAGTGATTGAATAATGACAAAAAAAATAAAATTACAAAAAGTTGTCACTAAATGATATATTGCTCACACATGCCATGGTTATATGTGGAATTGCACCCCAAAATACATTCTGCTGCTTCTCCCGAGTACGGGGATACCACATGTGTGGGACTTTTTAGGAGCCTAGCCGCGTACGGGACCCCCGGAAACGAAGCACCGCCTTCAGGATTTCTAAGGGCGCAAATTTTTGATTTCACTCCTCACTACCTATCACAGTTTCGAAGGCCATAAAATGCCAAAATAGCACAAAACCCCCCCAAATTACCCCATTTTGGAAAGTAGACACCCCAAGCTATTTACTGAGAGGCATGTTCAGTCCATGGAATATTTTATATTTTGCCACAAGTTGCGGGAATATGACAAACTTTTTTTTTTTGTCCCAAGTGATTGAATAATGACAAAAAGAAAAAAAAATGTACAAAAAGTTGTCACTAAATGATATATTGCTCAAACATGCCATGGTTATATGTGGAATTGCACCCCAAAATACATTCTGTTTCTTCTCCTGAGTACGGGGATACCACATGTGTGAGACATTTTGGGAGCCTAACCGCGTACAGGACCCCGAAAACCAAGCACCGCCTTCAGGATTTCTATGGGTGTAAATTTTTGATTTCACTCCTCACTGCCTATCACAGTTTCGGAGGCCATGGAATGCCCAGATGGCACAAAACCCCCCCAAATGACCCCATTTTGGAAAGTAGACACCCCAAGCTATTTGCTGAGAGGTATGTTGAGTATTTTGCATATCTCGCTTTTTGTCACAAAGTTTTGAAAATTGAAAAAATAAAATAAAAAATAAAAAATGTCTTTCTTCATTTTCAAAAACAAATGAGAGCTGTAAAATACTCACCATGCCTCTCAGCAAATAGCTTGGGGTGTCTACTTTCCAAAATGGGGTCATTTTGGGGGGTTTTGTGCTATCTTGACATTTTATGGCCTTCAAAACTGTGATAGGTAGTGAGGAGTGAAATCAAAAATTTATGCCCTTAGAAACCTTGAAGGCGGTGCTTGGTTTTTGGGGTCCCGTACGCAACTAGGCTCCCAAAAAGTCCCACACATGTGGTATGAGGTAAAAAAAAAAAGTTTGTCATATTCCCGCAACTTGTGGCAAAATATAAAATATTCCGTGGACCCAACATGCCTCTCAGTAAATAGCTTGGGGTGTCTACTTTCCAAAATGGGGTCATTTGGGGGGGGTTTTGTGCTATTTTGGCATTTTATGGCCTTCAAAACTGTGATAGGTAGTGATAGGTAGTGAGGAGTGAAATCAAAAATTTACGCCCTTAGAAATCCTGAAGGCGGTGCTTGGTTTTTGGGGCCCCGCACGCGGCTAGGCTCCCAAAAAGTCCCACACATGTGGTATCCCCGTACTCAGGAGAAGCAGCAGAATGTATTTTGGGGTGCAATTCCACATATAACCATGGCATGTGTGAGGAATATATCATTTAGTGACAACTTTTTGTAAATTTTTTTTTTTTTGTCATTATTCAATCATTTGGGACAAAAAAAATAAATTCAATGGGCTCAACATGCCTCTCAGGAAATAGCTTGGGGTGTCTACTTTCCAAAATGGGGTCATTTGGGGGGGTTTTGTGCCATCTGGGCATTTTATGGCCTTCAAAACTGTGATAGGTAGTGATAGGTAGTGAGGAGTGAAATCAAAAATTTATGCCCTTAGAAATCTTGAAGGCGGTGCTTGGTTTTTGGGGTCCCGTACGCGGCTAGGCTCCCAAACAGTCCCACACATGTGGTATCCCCGTACTCAGGAGAAGCAGCTAAATGTATTTTGGGGTGTAATTTCACATATGCCCATGGCATGTGTGAGCAATATATCATTTAGTGACAACTTTGTGCAAAAAAAAAAAAAAGTTTGTCATATTCCCGCAACTTGTGACAAAATATAAAATATTCCATGGACTGAACATGCCTCTCAGTAAATAGCTTGGGGTGTCTACTTTCCAAAATGGGGTCATTTGGGGGGGTTTTGTGCTATCTTGGCATTTTATAGCCTTCGAAACTGTGATTGGTAGTGAGGAGTGAAATTTAAAAATTTGCGTCCTTAGAAATCCTGAAGGCGGTGCTTGGTTTCCGGGGTCCCGTACGCGGCTAGGCTCCTAAAAAGTCCCACACATGTGGTTTCCCCGTACTCGGGAGAAGCAGCAGAATGTATTTTGGGGTGCAATTCCACATATAACCATGGCATGTGTGAGCAATATATCATTTAGTGACAACTTTTTGTATTTTTTTTTTTTTTGTCATTCTTCAATCACTTGGGACAAAAAAATAAAAATATTCAATGGGCTCAACATGCCTCTCAGCAATTTCCTTGGGGTGTCTACTTTCCAAAATGGGGTCATTTGGGGGGGTTTTGTACTGCCCTGCCATTTTAGCACCTCAAGAAATGAGATAGGCAGTCATAAATTTAAAGCTGTGTAAATTCCAGAAGATGTACCCTAGTTTGTAAACGCTATAACTTTTGCGCAAACCAATAAATATACGCTTATTGACATTTTTTTTACTAAAGACATGTGGCTGAATACATTTTGGCCTAAATGTATGACTAAAATTGAGTTTATTCGATTTTTCTTATAACAAAAAGTAGAAAATATCATTTTTTTTCAAAATTTTCGGTCTTTTTCCGTTTATATCGCAAAAAATAAAAATCGCAGAGGCAATCAAATACCATTAAAAGAAAGCTCTATTTGTGGGAAGAAAAGGACGCAAATTTCGTTTGGGTACAACATTGCATGTCCGCACAATTTACAGTTAAAGCAGCGCAGTGCAAAATTCTGAAAACACCTCTGGTCCTTTAGCTACATAGGTGTCTGCAGCCTATTACATTAGGGTGTGCACCCCAAAGCTAAAACATACACTACCGATTACTCACAGTGTTCATTCACAAAGGGAAGGGACCGGTAAATTACACATTTACTGCCCCTTCCCCCACTTAACCTAATACCTACCCTCAGCAACAGCTGGCGGGAGAGGAGGGAAGTCGGCAGCGCTGTGGGGGGGTGGGAGCCAAGGCAGTAGGGGGAATCTGTGTTGCACAGGGTGATTAGGGTGTGCCTGGGCACACCTGGCACACCCTGTGCGCACGCCTATGTTTAGCTACAAAATGGTCCGGGGCTTAAGTGGTTAAATAACCCTGTTGGAAGAGATATCTTGAAATGGACATTTGCTGTGTAAAGAGGACATCATGTGATGACCACTCCCATGGAGGTCAGATGCTGTGTCCTCACTTCCTATGGAGGAGGTCACATGTTGTGACATCACTTCCGGCTGGGAGTTTAATAAAATAACCTTTTGTGGGCGTCGATGGGCAGTTGATGCTGGGATGCCTTGATGATAAGACCAGTCTGGTGATGTTTCTTGATTTGTATGAATGGGACGAATGAATGGTGAGTGAATGTTAGTTTGAGAAGCATTATTGCAATAAGATGAAGTGTGTGCTTATTTAGCACAAGGCAAAGATGGCTGCGTGCTCTGCAAACAACCAATTTTGCCACGACAGAATGGCGGCTCTGAAGGGACTAGATGGGGCCCCCCTTTAGACATCGGGTCGAGATGGGGGGAGTATGGATGCACAATCCGATGCGTGGGGGCTCTGCTCTGTAAAAGAACCAATTTTTCATCTTTTTGAAATAATGCTGTAAGTTTGCAGTATGTGTGTGTGTGTGTATGTCTGTGAATCCAATCGTGTGTGTGTGTGATTTTGTTGGGAGAGAGATCGTATGCCTGTGAATCCGATCATGTGGGCCTGTGTGTGGATGTCTGTGAATCCGATCGTATGTGTGTGATTCTGTCATCGTTTGTCTGTTGTATGAGAGATGTAAGAGAGATTTGTGAAAATGACCTTTGTGCAATGTATTGAGCAGCTTGTACAGCCAGTCATTACTGCCATGTGCTTTGGTGGGGGCGGGGCAGGCAGTATGGTCATCAGTTACAATTTGGTGGATAGTTCTGTGTACCTGTTGACTTTCCAAGTTTCAGAACAAAATTATGTGTAATATGTTCGTGATCTATATGAAAAATAGAAATAGATAAATTGTGATTTTTACCTTTTGTATGGGACCAAGACACATGTCCTCATAATTGTAAAAATATTTTAAGTAAAGGGTTTGGTTTTAAGTTGAAAATTCCTGCCGCATATTCAAGTGGCCAGGCATTGTTGGAAGCCAGACAATAGTAGCTGTTTGTTGAAAGGAATATGCCCTTTGAATGGTTGCAGGCTGTTTTGGATGCTAGCATTGAGAAGTTATAATTCTCAATGGCTTGTTATGGAAGCTGAGGCCACAGTGTGTATGTGTAGAGAAAAGTGTTGTTTTAATGTTGTGCATGTATAACATTTTTGAATGTGCTGTTTAGTGGCCAAAGGGTCTTAAAATGTTTTAGTGCTCATGTGGTGTCTCAGGTGTGTGGCTTTGTGGAGATGGCATGAGCCTTGTGGAGTGTAGCTGACTCAAGACACACATTTTTCAGTGGATTTTGATGGTCATTTAGAAAAGTTTCAATGTTTGTGGAGATGTTTTGGCTAGTAGTGAAGAGATGCTGGTTTTGGCGGGAAAAAGTACATGCGTTCATGGCGCCATTCCTGGCTTTTGTTGTTGGCCATGTGGTTTGTCTGCCATCTTGAGGCGCAGTGTTTCCTTAGCCTGTGGGTATCCTATAGGGGAACGCACAGCCACTTTTCCTTTGGGTGTGATATCATGTGACCATGCTGTGGCATTCGTCGGCTATTTTGCTGGTGGAATTTCTCAGCTTTTGGGGCAGATTTTGATGTTTGGTGCGAATTGAGTAGTGCGGTCTTTTCTGTGTTTGAATCTGGTGAAGACCATTTTTGTTTTCCTTTGTGTGTGGGAACCCATGTGGTCTTGCATTTTTATATTTAAGTGTTCATTTGATGTCCCATGTTTGTCAGTTTTTGGCTGGTAGGGAAGTTTGTGCTGATTTTGGCGAAATCAAAAACTGCATTGCATGCGTTAATGGCGCCATTTTGTTGTTGTGGCCTGGCTTGTCGGCCATCTTGAGAGGCGTTTACAGTTTGAGATAGGAAGTTCCAGGTTAGAGGTGAGTCGGGAGGAAATAATAAAGATGTTGACTGATCTCATCTTGTGATTTGCCGGATGTATACCTTTGCATGGTACTATTAATCCATCATTTAGTTCTATAATTCAGTATTGTGGTCAAATTTTTTGGGTTTTTATTGCATCATCTGGGCATTCATCTGGACTTTTATCATTATATGTTTTCTAATCATTGGACATTATTTTTTGATATCTAGTGGCTGGTGCCTTTGCTGAGTGTGCACTGCTTTTTTCACATCAGCCCCTGGATGCTATATTAACATTTGTTGCTTGGCGCAGTTTTCTTCTGTTCTATGCGTTTACAGTTTGACCTGTGCACTGCTGGGGAGAGTAGTGAGACACCAGGGTGACATACTGAGAGGCTCTTTTTGTTTAATGTTAAATTTGCTAGTTTAAATAGTTTTTCTAAGCATCGCCTTTTGAGTTGAGTAGAGTGGTATCTTCATATAGCGCGGTCTTACCCCGAGGAGTCCCGACACGCTTGCAGACACATGCACATGCTGGGGCCCATTTATGGATGGGATCTGGTTGACCTACCAGCATGTCTTTGGAGTGTGGGAGGAAGCCGACGCAGACACAGGGAGAACATGCAAACTCCATGCAGATGGTGTTAGGATGGGGATTTCTCTGTTTTCATTTACGTGAATGTAAGCTATTGCAGGGTTAACTGACTTTGCAGTATATGAGCGGCGGTTTTTGTATTGGATTTCGTTTTTAAGTGAAAACTCTACTGTACACTCAATTTTGATAGATTGTAAGACTAACTGAGTTTTTGTACACAGTGGTGTGTGTTGTTTTTATGTTTAAATATTTGGGAGTTTCCCAGAAGGCAATTCATTGTTTTTGAAGCTTGTACTGTATAGCCATCTTTTGGCAGGAGTTTGTATTTGAGTCTCAACTTGTGGTTTGACTTCCAGGGGATGTTTGGGTCAGGGGGGATTCCCTCCCATTTGAAAAAGGGGGGTTTATTCCATCATTTCCTTGACAAAGGTTTTTTTTAATTGTTGAAATATATATGATTAGCCATGGATTTGTTTTAGTGTCTTAATAGACAAGGTGATGGGGCTAGGCTTCCCCCCTCCCCCTCCCTCTTCCTGTACGTTGATATGTAAATAAACCATTTTTTTTTTTTTTTTTAGAGCTGAGCATGCCATAGGAAATTCTTTTCAGCATTTATGTATCAGAAGAAAGTTGGTGGGAGGAGTTTGGGGTTTTCTGAAAGGTTAAGCAATGAGATTTGTGTTTGGAAGGAAAATGGAAAGCATTTTGGCGTTTAAAAGTGTTTTATATTTTGTTCCAGTTTTGTGAAGTTTTGTACTGTAATACAGTTTTGGGTAGAGAGCAAACAGGGGGGCATCACCATTATTGTTTTATCATCTGGATACAGAGAGAAGCCACATTGTTCTGCAGGTG
The DNA here is from genome assembly GCA_029206835.1 of Rana muscosa. Lineage (NCBI taxonomy): Eukaryota > Metazoa > Chordata > Amphibia > Anura > Ranidae > Rana > Rana muscosa. The sequence goes on from CM055118.1 coordinate 998,917,612, forward strand.
GTAAATGGGCGTAAGTGTTCTGTGTGGTTTAGTCTGGCGACGCAGTGTATGGGTGTATAGCAGAAAACGCTTGTGTATACATACACTGTGAGGGGTAGAGGTCTAATTCGGGGGGTGATAACGCCTCGGTTAGGGTTTCTAGTTGGGGGACTGGACCAGATATAGTGGTTGTAGTCCATCAATCCACCGTAGAAGAAGACACCAGGCGGTGCTCTCCGAAATGGGTGCAATGGTTTCTCCTGGACGCGGGAGTAAGACGATAAGCCGATTTGAATCGCCATGGACACAAGGAGGTCTGTGCAAAGGGAAGGAATGGAGGCTTCCCACAGTCAGACGGTCACACGGTGCACAAAGCCTAGTTTTGGGGCAAAGGCCTTTGAACCCCAAAAAGATTAACATAGGTGGTCCAAGGATACCGTTTTGGGTATCCCTCTGGAATGGATGTAGTTCAGCTGCGGCTTCAGAAATCTGTAATGATGAGTGTTGATGGAGGTGTAGTACACGTTTTTGTGATTCTCAGAGAAGGAACGTGGTTAAAATTCTCATGCCCGTTTGTTTGAACTTTGTATGGCTGGTCCATGCAAGGTTCTCGAGCTGCTCTCATGTTTATCCCATTGTATTTTTTTCTATTACTGAAACAGTGAAGGTAGAATTCTGTCTGTTTTGTTTTTTCATTTTTTGTTTTGGAAACTATGAAGTATCTCCCCCACATTTGTATCTGAATGTTTGTATGTAGTAACGTGAATATGTTCGAACTTACCGCGGCGATCCTCCAATGCGTCGCGGCTGTTGTATTTTTGTAGGAACCGGAAAAGTAAGGGTTATAGAGGGTTTTGTTTGAATCAGTTTTAAAGAATGTCATTGACAATTTACCAATGTACAGGAATGTAATTTTTGTTTACCATTCTTTTCAGGTTAAATATGAAGGATAGAGTAATGATTTTGCTTATAAGTATTTTTCAGGTCCAAGGAGTTTGTGCATAGAGAGCAGGTGTACGTAGACAGCTGTACACATGGATAAATACATGAGTCTAAAGCCCCATACACACTATCAGTTTTCTTGCAGGTTTTTCTCTGCAGGTTTACCAAAACCATGTAGTGCAAGGGCCTGCCTGATTGCATACGAATTGAAACTCTTAAGGTTTGACCTGATATTAGATAGTTTTGGTAAACCTGAAGAGAAAAACCTGCAAGAAAACTGATAGTGTGTATGGGGCTTAAGGAGGTAAAAGTATCATGGGCTATTTCATTGTTTCTTTTTTTCCTGCACCACACATTTCTTCCTTCAGTCTGTAATGAGGAAGAAAATGGGGGGAGAAGTGATAAATGTAAGAATGGAAGTGATAAATGTAAGAATGACAGTTTTTTTTTTCAAACTAATAATACTAACCAGGTATGTTTATATCCTATTTTATTGTAATGTACGTTTGCAATATTTAGCAATATTGTTGGTTTTGTCCATTTTCATTCTTTGTTTCACACTTATTATCTTATATTTTCATGACATTGAGTTTTGAAGTAAACCTTGTGAGCAATTTTTTCCTCATTTGACTACTTGAGGCACCCATACCCTATCTTCCTCCGTGGGCTAGGAGGACGGTGGTGAGTAATGGGGACTATGACAGACTATTGTGGGGAGGCGTGGGAGGGTTTTGTTACTGAGGTGAGACAGGTGAGCTCAAAAGGGGATGTGACCCTAGCAGATCTTGATTTGTATTTCTTGGGACTTCAGAGATTGGTAGAAAGGAAAACTCGTATATTCTGGCATAGGGAATTCTTTGATAGATATATCACTAACCAGATTATACCTTGGGGTTTGCGCATTAAAATTTTTCCTAATATTCGCAAGGTAGAACCAAGTGTGAAGAAGGCCTGGGAAACCAATTTACAAGGCTGTTCTGTACACATGATGCAAATTCTAAGTGACCAATATGGTAAAGATATAGATCAATTGGATATTGAAATAGCCAAATGGCAGGAAGAGCATTCCAATTTGACTACACATATTTCCTTTGCAGATAAAGATAAAGCACTAAAAGATCTATTAACCAAATATGCAATGGGACTGACCAAGACCAAAGAAAGTAAATATTTTAGAGATAAAAATGCTTATGATCATGACCAAGCATATAAATGGACACCCCAGAGAACGTTCTCTCAACGTAGAGGTCCAACTAATCAGGATGTTCCAACCACCAATTTAGATCTAGGGGATTCGGACTCATCCTCGATGTCCTCAACGTTATATGTACCCATCATTCCCAGATTTAATGACCCTAGTGGAGCCACTAGAAAAAGAAAACCCAACATTGACACTAGTTCACACGGACCACCAAGATCGGCTAAGGCCAATAATAAAAGAGAAAAAACTACGGTCACAGCGTTCACAGAACCATGCGGTACCCAATACTCCCCCAATTGGTGGAGTACTGAACCACTCTCTGATGACCTTAACCACACCAACATTAAATCTTAAAGCGGTTTCTTTACCGGCAGGCCCTTTGTCACAACAGCCAATTGACTGTCAAGGTGCCACAGCAGGTCTCCCCGGAGACCTACGCACGGCCCCAATTTTCACAACAAATTCAAAAGATAAACAGACATCCTTGATTGCACCCACTCCAGCACGGAGATCTAATCAAGTTCTAAATTTAAATTAATGGACCCCGACTCTGCATCGTGTATGAGTCGGGAGAATTTAGACATCATCAATTTGTCCTCTTATTCTTTATCATTTGAGCAATTAGAGGTCCTTAAATTGGGTTTAACATTTTGTCCAGATGAAGATGCAGACCAATTTGGTCTCATTAAAGATTTACATTTATTTGCGAGACGCTTAATGTACAAAGTACTCTTTGATAAGGATACGGCTGTTGTCCAGGACAAGGACCAACTCCACCCTGTTATAGAAACCTTGACCTTTGAGGATTTAAGAGCTACAGTATATATGCTGATACCCGACTACCTCCATTGACTAATAATACTAACCACTGTAATTTTAACCAAGTTTGTGCCAAGATTGTCTTTCTTTGATAGAATTTGAATTGGCAAGCAGCAGTCTGGTGAAGTAGGTTCCCATCCCAGATGCTAAGAACCTTTTTTCAATGGTTCCAGGGATTGTAAGCCACTCACAGGTTATGCAGTGACCACAGTCCCGATGTCTGGTTTATTGTCATATGAGGGTTGTTTGGAGGTCTATCAAAACCAGAGTCGTACTTTCCTCATTAGCTGTCACTTATATTCTCGGCTGATGGGGTAGGTGCGGTCATTGTGACATGAACTTCAAAATGTCCACCACAGGGTTCACGAGTCACTCCTGTGACGCTGTTCACATTAGAAGCCCCAGTGCATGCCGTCTCTTCCCAGCAGGGAGGTTGCTGTAAGCTTGAGGACCACATGATTGGAATCATCATAGCCTGCATATATACGAGCTCGGCGTTCGTAGGATTGATGTCCACGCTCACTAAGTTTGATGTGAGTGTGAGAATACATCCTTTGGTCACTTGTTTGCTGAACCCACAGAGTTACGCTATAAATTTATTTTTTGCTTGTGTATTTCTATGCATCTATGTGAGTGAGATCATACTTCCATGCAAGATTGCTGCATCGCTGTTCACATTAGAAGCCCCAGCACATGCTGTCTCTTCCCAGCAGGGAGGTAAGCTGCTAGTGAGCACTGGGTGGATTTGCACTGGAGTTTCTTCTTTCAAGCACTCTACGGGTGATGGGACTTGCTACACATTGGATTTTTTGATATTATTTACAGGTAGTTTTTGGAGGATTTTATTGTTCACAGTTCTGTGCTATACACTTTTACCATATACCGCCACCATTATTTTCAGGAATTTTTTGGAGATTTTCACCATTTTTAGTTTTGTGCTATACACCTTCATTTTATATTGTTACATATTTTTTCTTTGTTATTATATGCACAGGTTGATCACTTAGAGTGATACACGTTTTGGCATACATTATTAATTGTCCACTGTTGGTTACACACCTTTAGGTGTACAGGTGTGATTCATTCAGTTTATGTACATATTATTTATGTTACACATTGGTTGTCAACACGCTACTGCATCTGGTTGGTTTACATTAGATTTATTTATTTGGTTAGTATTAGGTAGTTTTCTTTTCCAGATCCTTCCCTTCACTACCTTCACTAGTTATTATCACAGCGCAGCCACCATCACCCTTTTTTCACTCCTGGACCCTGACACAATAACCAGTTTACATTCTTTCCAACCAGGTGACTGGGTCGTTGTAAAGAAGCTTGAGGGATGAGACCACGCCAGCCACTGCAAGAAGCGACTCAACCACACCAAAGGACTGAGTAGTATCTTTGTTTATTTATATATTTTTTTGTATAGTAAATTTTAGCAAGGGTAACGATGAAAAGCATCCCAAGTTTAAAGTGTATTTCCTGATTAGCTCAGAAAGCGAACAGAACCGTTTGCTAGCTCTGTTCAGAGTCCCCACCGAGTTTTAGTACCCCAGCGATGACCGCGGTACATGCCATTTATGATGTTATTATGGGTATGAGGAGTTTTGACAAACTGGTGAAGACTCCAAACAGACACTTGTCAATGGAATCTAACGATGCATTTTCAGAGGGTAAAATTGGTTAGTTTTAATAGCTCTGCCTCTTGTCGGTTTGGGTATCTAGGCAGCCCACAAGTGTGTTTGAACTTTAGTTTGGTGCTTATGCGGATCTGCAGCTTATAAGGTAATTCCCCCAAAGCAAGAGGTTCATGCGTGATGGTGAAGCTGTCCCAGCATCTTATGTCACGGCCGATCGCGAGGATCTGATGGCGCGAGAAATTAAGAATGGCAGGGACAGCTAGAAGGGAGTTGTTCACCAACCCTGACCAGGTCTGGGCATGGACCTGGATGTACAAGGTGGGGGGGGCTTGAGCTTAGGATACGATTGAACAACTCTCATCCATTTAAGGATAGGATTCTTCATGTAACTGTTGAAGCCAGAGCTGTAGCTAAGTGAAGGTTGGGAGTCCTTTTACGGGTCTGGGAATCTTTGGGGATCTAATTTTTATTTTACAGCGGATCGTAGTAAAAGGAAGTGGGAATATATATACTCATGTTGTTTTTATTTCTATTCTTTCTATGTCGTGACGAGGTGCTCCTGTTGCCTGATTGGACGCGTGACCAGAGTTTCCTTGATGAGACGCCCCGAAGCCAGACCCAGGTACAAGACACAGAGGATCACAGACGGATCGGCGATTACTACAGCTCACCATGTCGTGTCCCCCTTTATAAGTCATGCTCCTGAAGAACATGTCTACATGTCAAGCCGCGTTTTCGTTTTTATGGACTGTAAGGACTGATTCATTTCCAGGTGTAAGAAGGAGATCAAGTTTCATCGATGGACACGGGGGGGTGCATATGACAAAAAAGGGAGGACTGTTGTGGAAAATTTTATTAATGTATGTTGTCAGATGTCCCTCAGTGGCGGTTTTGCTGCAATGCGCTCATCTGAGCGTATTCGCACATACAGACGTTTGTGGAAGACCGGTGGTGGGAAAAACCTTCCTGTGGACACAGCGATGTTTGCTCCTTTTAGGGATATTTATTTTATGCCTCGCCAAGGGACTGGCCACTTCTTGACGTTGGCATTAAATGACTCAGAGCGGACAGATCTGTGTCCACAGGAACTATAGCATAACTATATGTCAATTGTGCTCCATTGAGCCATAATTGTCGTATGGTTCCCGTCATTGAAAGCAGTGCATGTCACTGCTAGTCTATTTGAATGTATACATGTTATGTATTGTATGTATTTAAATAACCCTGTTGGAAGGGATATCTTGATATGGACATTTGCTGTGTAAAGAGGACATCATGTGATGACCACTTCCATGGAGGTCAGATGCTGTATCCTCACTTCCTATGGAGGAGGTCACATGTTGTGACATCACTTCCGGCTGGGAGTTTAATAAAATAACCTTTTGTGGGCGTCGGCAGGCAGTTGATGCTGGGATGCCTTGATGATAAGACCAGTCTGGTGATGTTTCTTGATTTGTATGAATGGGACGAATGAATGGTGAGTGAATTTTAGTTTAAGAAGCATTATTGCAATAAGACGAAGTGTGCTTATTTAGCACAAGGCAAAGGTGGCTGCGTGCTCTGCAAACGACCAATTTTGCCACAACAGCATTACTGTCAGTTTGGCGCATTATATTGCAGTATATTATATTTGTATCCGTGGAGTGTGTCTGTGTAGTGTGAGTACTCAAATTAAAGGGCACCAAACACCTCTTTACATTGATTAAAGTGTATCCACGTACAGATTTCAACTTCTCCTTTACATTTGCTTATAAGCACCGCCCCCTCCCTCCCAATAATGTCTGGGAGGACAACAAGGAGAGGCAGGCGTTCCCTTGGCACTGTAAGGGGGCCAGCAACAAATGTGTCCACAGGCAAAGGTGGACGTGGTGGTTGTCAGTCCTCAGGCAGGGCATCATTTCCTCTGTTTAGTGAGTTTGCCCGTGCTATCCAGCCACAGCATGCAGAGGAGGTGGTGGACTGGCTTACTAAACCTTCCTCGTCCTCCTCATCCTCTGTCACACAAGCAGAAACAAGTGTGCAGTCCCCTGCAGTTGCCAGAGTGGCTAAACCTGCCTACTTGTCCACATCTATTTTTGCCATAGCCCTAACATCAGCCATTGAGGAGTCAGTTGAGTTATTTGACCACAGCGTCAGCCACTTCCTTCTTGATGATGCCCAGCCATTACTGGATTCAGATGCTGAGGATGTCAGGAACATGAGCCTAGAGAGAGAGGGAGGAACACTGGTAGACAAATTGGCATTCATGTTCCCCAAGCCACAGCGTTTTGCCAAGTTGTCTCCAGTGGTAATGATGAAGATGGAGGAGATGGAGATAATGATGATGATGATGATGAGGTCACTGGGTACCAGATAGAGCAGAGTTGGGTACCAGATAGAGCAGAGGAGGAAACTGAAGGTGAGGCAGCACAACCCCAAGGAGGTCGACATCAAGAAAGAGTAGAGAGCAGCCACCCTATTTCATCACGTTCTGTAGCTGTTATCTCCCGGCCCACTCCCCACAGCTCAGCTGTCTGGGCCTTTTTCAGCACATCTGCAGCAGATCGCACTGTTGCTATCTGCAAAATGTGTCACAGGCACATTAAATGTGTCAAAAAAAACAACCATTTGGGTACCACATGCCTAACAAGGCATTTAAGATCCAACCACTCAGCCCGTTGGCAAGAGCATCTAAAAGCCACACAAAAGGGGCACAAATCTGTCCCTCCTCCTTACCCACTTCAGTCTACCCCTGTGATCCCGAGTCATTACCTTTCAGCAGCCTCCACTGACAGGGATGATGGTATAGCACAGGGTGTCCAAGGTCCTAGCAGCTCATTTTCCAGCAGCACACCAGCAGCTGTAGACTGTAGCCAGCAAATTTCTATGCCCCATCTTCTGCAGCGGAAAAAAATACAGTCCCTTCCACCCACATGCCCAGCGCCTGAATGCAAGCTTGTCAAAGCTGTTGGCTCTCCAACTTCTGCCTTTCAGCCTGGTGGATTCTTCCCCCTTCCGTGAATTCGCACAATGTGCTGTACCACAATGACAGGTTCCCAGTCGATACTACTTTTCACGTAAGGCCGTTCTATCTCTCTACCATCACATGGAAGGGAATGTTCTGGCATCGTTGGGCAAGGCAGTCAGCTGTAAAATCCACCTTACTGCTGACACGTGGTCCAGCAAGCATGGGCAGGGATGATATATTTTGTTCACAGCACACTGGGTAACGCTGCTTGCAACTCGAAAGGATGCAGGACAGGGCTCAGTGCTGCAGCTTGTTGTGCCCCCACGTCTCCATACAGCTGGTGGTGATGATGCCAGACCTGTGAGCTCTACCCCCTCCTCCTCCTCCGCCACCTCCATGCCCTCATCTGCAGAATTGTCCTATGAACATCAGGTACCCCCTAAGCGTTCAAAGGGCTTTTCCCAGAGTCAGGCTAAAAGGTGCTATGCAGTGCATCAGCTCGCGTGTTTAGGGGACAGGAACCACACCGGAGCAGAGATTCTTGCAGCTCTGCAAGGACAGTCCTAGAGGTGGTTCACACCATGCCAGCTGGAGCCAGGAATGGTGGTGTCCGATAATGGCTCAAACCTCCTGTCCGCCCTTAGACAGGGAAAGTTGACACATGTGCCATGTCTGGCACATGTCCTCAATTTGGTGGTACAGCGTTTCCTAAGTACATACCCAGGGTTGTAAGATGTACTAAAGCAGACCAGAAGAGTCTGTAGCCATTTCAGGCGGTCATACACAGCCAGTGCTTGGTTGGCTGAAATTCAGCGGGAATTCCACCTGCCCGTAAACCGCCTGATTTTTGACATGCCCACCAGGTGGAACTTAACTTTGGGAATGCTGCAGTGGCTATATATGCAGCAGAGGGCCGTCAACGAGTACTTGGGTCAGTACGGCACGACGACAGGCTCAGGCCGCCTTGCCTTTTTTTCCCCACACCAATGACTGATCATTAACCACTTCAACACCGGGCTTTTTTTACCACATCAATACCGGGCCTATTCTGGCACTTCTCTCCTACATGTACAAATCATCATTCTTTTGCTAGAAAATTACTCAGAACCCCCAAACATTATATATGTTTTTTTAGCAGACACCCTAGGGAATAAAATGATGGTCATTGCAACTTTTTTTCTTGCACGGTATTTGCGCAATAATTTTTCAAACGCCTTTTTTTTGGAAAAAAATGGTTTCATGAATTAAAAAATAACAAAACAGTAAAGTTAGCCCAATTTTGGGGAAAAATATGAAAGATGATGTTACTCCGAGTAAATAGATACCTAACATGTCACGCTTTAAAATTGCGCACACTCATGGAATGGCGCCAAACTTCGGTACTTAAAAATCTCCATAGACGACGCTTTAATTTTTTTTACAGGTTACCAGGTTAGAGTTACAGAGGAGGTTTAGTTCTAGAATTGTTGCACGTGCTCTAACGCACGCGGCGATACCACACATATGTGGTTTGAACGGCGTTTACATATGTGGGCGGGACTTATGTGTGCGTTCGCTTCTGATCGCGAGCTACCGGGGACAGGGGCGTTTTAATTTTTTTTTTTTTTACACTTATTTTACTTTTTTTTTTGATCACTTTTATTCCTATTACAAGGAATGTAAACATCCATTGTAATAGGAATGTGTGTGACAGGTCCTCTTTATTGAGGGATGCGGGGTCAATAAGACCCCACATCTCTCCTCCAGGCTGGAAAGCATGAGATCGTGAATTTTTTTCACTGATCTCATACTTACTAGCCGCACTGGCGGCTTTGTTTACATATGAGGACCCGGGCGTGACGTCATCACATCGCGCCCGGGCCTCCGATGATCATAGAGATGACTGGTGACCATCTGGTCACCAGTCATCTCTATGCTCGTCACGTGACCCACCACCGGTGCCGGACGATTCTCTCCGGGTCCCCGATGGCACGGGAGAGCCCGGAGAAGCACCGGATGGCGGCGGGAGGGGAGGGGATGTCCCCTCCCGCCGCCTATAAGAACGATCAAGCGGCGGAACCGCCGCTATGATCATTCTTATGGTGCGCAGAATCGCCGGCACAAGAAAATGATATCTGAATGATGCCTCTAGCTGCAGGCATCATTCAGATATTAATGGAATGGGTATACTGCGCTGTCTAAAAAAAAAAAGGTGAAATGGTAAAATAATACCCGTGCTGCAACTACAAATGTGAGACACACACAATGTAACAATATATAGAAAACTCAAGCTGTGCAACAATATGTAAAAAATTGGTGATGAATAAATATGTGAGTGATCAAAATATCCAATCCTAAATCACCATGTGATGTCGCATCCAACGTGAAAAAACACAATAATAAAAAATGAAAAAAAATCGTTGAGCTTCCAAACAAAGTTCTTAAATGATACCACACTCTTTTCCTTGGCAGATATGAATAAAAAACTCAAATGACAGTTCATGCATAAAAGATAGTCCACAGGAAAAGATAAGTGCTGGTATGATAGAAAAGAATCCACCACCTTAGCTCTCAAAGGGCGCTTACCGAAAATATCGAGAAAAATGAAGTTTAATGCTTCTGAGCATGCGTCGACTTGATTCTGAGCATGCGTGGGTTTTTGATCCGATGGACTTGCCCATAGACGATCTGAGTTTTCGATCGGTTTTTTATCCATCGGAAAAATTGAAAACATGTTCTATTTTTAAAAACTGATGGAAAAGACCGATGGGTCCCATACACGATCGGTTTGTCTGATGAAAAGAATCCATCGGACGAAAATCCATAGGATATCCGATCGTGTGTACAGGGCTTCAGACATAGAGTAACAAGGACCACAGAGAGAGCTAATCAGAGACCCTGGCAGGGATGATAGCCATCTGTTTTGATTGATCTCTTTCAGGGATCGATATTTTCGGTAAGCGGCCTTTGAGAGCTAAGGTGGTGGATTCTTTTCTATCATACCAGCACTCTTCTATGGTGTTTTAGTCTGAAGTCACATATCCATGCTGAGAAGATTGAACCCCTAAACTTCATTATCTTTTCCTGTGGACTATCTTTTATGCATGAACTGTCATTTGAGTTTTTTATTCATATCTGCCAAGGAAAAGAGTGTGGTATCATTTAAGAACTTTGTTTGGAAGCTCAACGATTTTTTTCATTTTTTATTATTGTGTTTTTTCACGTTGGATGCAACATCACATGGTGATTTAGGATTGGATATTTTGATCACACACATATTTATTGATCATTCAGATATCCCCCCTCAAAGCCGAGGACGTCATATGACGTCCACCCAGGATGGGAGATCCCATCTGTGGACGTCATATGACTATGGGCGGTAGGGAAGTGGTTAAGGATGCACTGTATTGTCACCATTTGAGGAGGCCACAAGGATGGTGAGCAGTGACAGTGCATGCATCAGTGACACAATCCCTGTTGTGTTCTTGCCGGAGCACACTCTGCGTGGTATTATGGACAGGGCACTTGAGGCAGAGCAGCAGGAGGAAGAGGAGGACTTCCTTTCCTCTCAAGGCCCACTTTATCCAGACACAATCATTCCTATGTCACAGAACACACAGGAGGAGAGAGGGGAGGAGGATGAGGAGGAGGATTCTGGCACTTTCATAGGCTTTGAAGAAGAGGAAGACATGCGTCAATCTGTAAGCGATGGCTTTCCAACCCCAGGACCCTTGGGAGTAGAACGTGGCTGGGAGGAGGAAGTTCCAGATGCTGTCATCCTGAGTGACCCCGAGGAGTCTGCTTCTCAAGCCTCTGCAAATTTGAGGCCCATGGGCAACCTCATGCTTCAAAGCCTGAGAAAGGACCCAAGAATACGGGGCATAAAGGAGAAGGATGATTACTGGTTGGCAAACCTCCTTGACCACCATTATAAGGGGAAGGTCTCTGAACTCATCCCATCCCCACAGAGAGTGCAGAGGATAAAATCTCTTGAGGACACATTAAAGAGGATTTTATTGAACGTTTTTCTTGACTCTAGCAGGCTACAGTGTGGTGGAAAACGTCATTTTGAGTCTTCCGTTGGTCAAGAAAGGAGCGTTGGAGAAGATGTCCGCCTAAGTGAGGCATTTCGGAATTTCTTTAGTCCTCGCCGCCCAGGGCTGTCAACTTCCACATCCCATCGGCAGCGTCTGCATCACATGGTGGACGATTACCTTGGGGCCAAAACAGAGATGGAGAGCTTTCAAGCTGACGATCCACTGGCTTACTGGGTCATGAGATTAGACCACTGGCCAGAACTTGCCCAATATGCTATTGAGTTGTTGAGCTGCCCTGCATCCAGTGTGCTTTCAGAACGGGCATTCAGTGCTGCAGGAGGTTACTGATCATAGAACGCATCTGTCCACAGACTCCGTGGACCATTTGACTTTTATAAAAATGAATCAGTCCTGGATTACCAGCTTTGAAGCCCCTGATGCCGATGTCACTGATTAAGCCTTTTTGGGATGTGGAATCTCTGCAGGACTTCGAGGCTGCCTAGCTTTAAGGGTGTTCAATTATTTCATCTGGAAGAATGTTTTTGGTATAGGTTTCATGGGCACAATTAACACCCAAAGACCAATTTGTCAGCACCTGTTTGACAGGTGCATATCATTGCATATTATTGCCCCCAGATTCTGGCCCCCCACCCTATGTGAATGAGTATGGGGTACATCGTACCCCTACCCATTCACCTGGGGGAAAAGTGTCAATAAAAAAACACACTAAACAGCTTTTTAAAGTCATTTATTAGGCAGCTCCGGGGGTCTTCTTCTGACTTTGGGGGGTCTTCTTCCAACCTCGGCGGTCTCTTCCGACTTCGGGGGTTTTCTTCCGACTTCGGAAGTCTCTTCCGACTTCGGGGGTCTTCTTCCGACTCTCCGGTGCCTTCTCTGCGCTCTCCGGTTCTTCTCCCGCTCTCCGGTGCTTTCTGCCTTCTGCCAACCCCTCCGCTATCTTCTTCCAGCTCTTTTGCTAGCGGGGGCCCGGTCTTCATCCTCGTCTTCTTCCCTCTTCTCTCCTGGAGATGTTGACACGACAAGGTCTCCCGCTGTAATGCAGTGTGAGCGGCATGCAATAATTTATATAGGCATGGAGCGTGGTCACCAGGTGATGTGACCCCACCCCCTTATGACGTCACAGTCCCATAATGCCCCGGGCTGTGACGTCATAGGGGGCGAGGTCACCGGGTGACATCACCCGGTGACCACGCCCCATGCCTATATAAATTATTGCGTGCCGCTCACACTGCATTACAGCGGGAGACCTCGTCATGTCAACATCTCCAGGAGAGAAGAGGGAAGAAGACGACGATGAAGACCGGGCCCCCGCTAGCAAAAGAGCTGGAAGAAGATAGCGGAGGGGCCGGCAGAAGGCAGAAAGCACCGGAGAGCGGGAGAAGAACCGGAGAGCGCGGAGAAGGCACCGGAGAGTTGGAAGAAGACCCCTGAAGTCAGAAGAGACCCCCGAAGTCAGAAGAAGACCCCCGAAGTCGGAAGAGACGCCCGAAGTTGGAAGAAGAGCCCCGAAGTCGGAAGAAGACCCTCGGAGCTGCCTAATAAATGACTTTAAAAAGCTGTCTATTGTGTTTTTTTATTGACACTTTTCCCCCAGGTGAATGGGTAGGGGTACGATGTACCCCATACTCATTCACATAGGGTGGGGGGGCCAGGATCTGGGGGCCCCCTTATTAAAGGGGGCTCCCGGATTCCGATAAGCTCCCCGCCCGCAGACCCCGACAACCAACGGCCAGGGTTGTCGGGACGAGGCCCTGTCCTCATCAACATGGGGCAGGGTGCTTTGAGGGGGGTGGGGGCCGCAGCGCGCCCCACTGCCCCAAAGCACCCATCCCCCCATGTTGAGGGCATGTGGCCAGGTACGGTTCAGGAGGGGGGGTGCTCGTTCGTCCCCACCCCCTTTCCTGACCGGCCGGGCTGCGTGCTCGGATAAGGGTCTGGTATAGATTTTTGGGGGACCCCCACGCCGTTTTTTTTGGCGTAGGGGGTTCCCCTTAAAATCCATACCAGACCTAAGGGCCTGGTATGCTCTTGGAGGGGAACCCATGCTGGTTTTTTATTAAAAATTTGGCGTGGAGTTCCCCCTCATGATTCATACCAAATACCAGCAACGTGGGAGGGGTTTGCCTTAGAGCCGGTTCACAGAGGGGCGACTTTCTGTAAAGTTGCCTCTCTATGAACGGGGATCCGACTTGGAGGCGACTTCCATTGAAATCAATGGGTACAAGTCGCCTACATGTAGGATTGAAGTCGTACAGGAACCTTTTTTGAAGTCGGAGCGACTGCAGTCGTGTACATTAAGACGACTCCATTCACTTCCATTCGTTTTAAAAACAGCGCGACTTGGGGCAACTTGAAGTCGGATCCCGAGTCGCCCCTGTGTGATCCGGCTCTGAGTCTCATCAAATAAAGCAGCAACAGGCTGACCTTGGACCCCAGTGCTACAAGCAAGAAAAATCTGACAGAGTTCCAGACGTTCCAGTCCCAACCAAACCTTCTACTCTACAAGGTACCCAGCCTTTATACAAACATCAAACACCTGTCTTCACTCCAAAGGTGTATGCAACGAGCCGGTACGAACTGCCAACCTTATGCAAGTTTGAACCCAGAGAGCCTAAAGAGACTTCTACCAGGTACGCCTATACACCGCACCACAATACACCAGCAGCCTACCCCAATGCCAATCAGGCTACTGTAGACTTTGCCAAGTTCCTGGCCAAACGTGAGTTAGTTACCCAAGGACTTGTCAAATTTAGTTATCACCCTCAACACTACAGGGCATGGCGATCCTCTTTCCAAATTAATATAAACCATCCTGAGATAGGCCTTACAAACATCTGGAACAGACTGGATAGATGTTATGGCTCACCAGAGGCTATAGAGAGTACACTGTTTAAAAGGATAGAGGACTTCCCAAAAAGACCTAGCAGAGGTTACCAAAGACTCAGAGAATTCAGTGACCTGTGTATAGAGTTACAAGTTGCTAAAGCAGAAGGGGACTTACCTGGCCTTTCTTCACTTGACTCTGCTAGAGGTATTAACTCCTTAGCACAAAAACTTCATTATGAGTTACACGAAAGATGGATTGCTCATGGCTGTAACTACAAACGGAAACACAATGTGCCCTTTCCACCCTTTAGTGAGTTTGTGGACATTGTAGACAGACAAGCAGGAACGAAAGATGACCCCAGCTTAATTTTTTCAGTGTCTTACACCACTTCTTCTGGCCCTAAGTAACTCAGAGCTCCAGTAGCAGTGCACAAAACTAACATTTCTTCTCACAGTGTCGTGGATATGCAGTAGTGTTTGTCTGTCAGCTTACCTTCCTTCCCATGTGTTCATCTTAGAGGCCAGACTCTCTCTCACCTGGCTGCCTTTATAATCTCCTCCCAGCCTGACTCTACCCCAGGCCCTATCGCAGAACACTATATTAACCTGTGCACTGCAAGTCTGCATTGCTGATCAACGTGTTTGTTAAGAATTGTGTGTTTGGGTTCCTGCCTGCCGTGTGCTACGTCTGTCTCTCTGTTACGATATTGGCTTGTTCCAGACTATCCCTGTCTGCTTGTGTCCCTTGACCTTCGGCTTGTCCTTCGTTTATCCTTGTCTGCTTGTGACCCTTGACCTTTGGCTTGTCCTTCGCTATTCTTGTATCCTGAGCTGCTGCTTCCCCTTTTTCCTCCTTCCCTACGAGGCGTGAGCTAGGAGACTCTAGGGGTCGCGACCTGGACCTAGCTGCAGCGTAACATCCTCACCACTAGAGGCTCTGGAGAAGAGCTGCTGGGTCTTAGACTCCGCGCCCCGGGGAATCTCGGCTCTAGCTTCCTGTAGTATCCCGGTTGTGCTCCTCTGGTCCCGCTTTCCACAACCACCTAGTTTCCTATCCGCAGCAGTCAGCCATAGGATTCACTACCTTGTGGTGCACTCCTGACCCCCTACGGTGTGCACCTGTCATCTGGCCACAGGTCCCCTGACACACAGGTTTGCAGAGTCTCAGCAAGAGGATCAAGACAACGACCCTACTAAGTTCTGCCCTCTACATAAAATGCCACATCCTCTTCTGAAATGCAGAGCCTTCAGGAGAAAGACCATCCAGGATCGAAAAGCTTTCCTCAAAGAGAACAACATCTGTTACAAGTGCTGCTCTTCATCCACGCACTTCGCCAAGGACTGTAAGGTCAGTGTCAAATGTACAGAGTGTGACAGTACAGAACACAACACAGCTTTACACCCAAGGCCTACTCCAAGAACCTTCCCACCTGTCCATGGTGACAAGGAGCAACGCAGGGAGACCAAAGACTCTAGTACAGATGCCACAGCAATCACTTCACAGTGCACTGAAGTCTGCAAAGGAAGTACAGGCGGCAGATCCTGCTCTAAAATCTGTCTAGTTAAAGTTTACCCAAAGGGACGCAGAGACAAAGCAGTCAAGCTCTATGTCATCTTGGATGATCAGAGTAACAAGTCACTAGCTAGACCTGTGTTTTTTGACATTCTAAACCTTAAAGGCCCCAGCAGCCCTTACTCCCTTAGGACTTGTGCAGGTACAATGGAAACGGCGGGGAGAAGAGCTGACGGCCTACAAATTAAATCTATGGATGGTAAGACATGCCTACCCCTCCTGACCATAATAGAGTGCAACCAGATGCCAGACAACAGATCAGAGATTCCCACATCAGACGCAGCAGCTCACCAGACCCACTTGAAGCACATAGCACATCTCATACCAGAACTTGATGATCAGGCTCAGATAATCTTACTCCTAGGGAGAGATATCTTGCAAGTCCACAAAGTAAGCAAACTGATCAACGGTCCTAAAAAAGCTCCATATACCCAAAAACTAGATCTTGGATGGGTCATTATTAGGGGTATTGAATTTAATCGCAGCATCGATGCATCGCGATTCGGCCGCGTGCGATTCGGCATCGATGCTGCGACCGCTAACAATCTATTATTTATGGATGATCTCATCTATCTAAGCGCCGCGCTATGCCCCCCCCAATGGAGCGGGAAGTAATGTGCCCTGCCTCAGTCTCCACACTGAGCCGTGGGCGTTAGCCGCGCCCTCTTTTCCTGCCTGAGGTCATCCCCAGCCAGTGTTTGCTGGAGCCTGTGTGAGGTGTGAAGCGGCTGGTCAGGTGACCGTAGCTCCTGCAACCCGGAAGTCGAGCCGCGAGAGGTTTCCTCCGCTTTCCTGGCCAACTGCAGCGGTGCCAGTGGGGGCGGGTCACATCTGGGTGACGCGGCACCGCTAAACCCGCCTGCTGCCCTACACACGCTCGTGTCTGTGGGGACTGAAGCCGCCGGTGCCTTCTCCTTCTCTCTGTTTACATCCAGTGAGGAGGAGGAGCCCGAGGGACATGCACGCCGCGCTGTTCTGAGGTCTGTACCGTAAACTTTATGTAGATGGGCATGTGCGGGGGGGGGGGGGTGCCTATGCTGATGAGGGGTCTGCACCAAGTGGGATGTCTATACTGCGGTGGTCCGCACTAAATGGGGGGTGTGTATAATGCGGGGGTCTGTACTAAGGGGGTGTGTATAATGCGGGGGTCTGTACTAAGGGGGTGTGTATAATGCGGGGTCTGTACTAAGGGGGTGTGTATAATGAGGGGGTCTGTACTAAGGGGGTGTGTATAATGAGGGGGTCTGTACTAAGGGGGTGTGTATAATGCTGGGGTCTGTACTAAGGGGGTGTGTATAATGCTGGGGTCTGTACTAAGGGGGTGTGTATAATGCGGGGGTCTGTACTAAGGGGGTGTGTATAATGCGGGGGTCTGTACTAAGGGGGTGTGTATAATGCGGGGGTCTGTACTAAGGGGGTGTGTATAATGCGGGGGTCTGTACTAAGGGGGTGTGTATAATGCGGGGTCTGTACTAAGGGGGATGTCTATCCGCAGTCTCTGCCCATCTCCTGTACTATGTCTGCAGTCTCTACCCATCTCCTGTACTATGTCCGCAGTCTCTGCCCATCTCCTGTACTATGTCCGCAGTCTCTGCCCATCTCCTGTACTTTGTCCACAGTCTCTGCCCATCTCCTGTACTTGTATGTCGGCAGTCTCTGCCCATCTCTTGTACTATGTCTGGCAGTCTCTGATCATCTCTTGTATCATATCTGCACTCTCTGATCATCTCCTGTAGTATGTCGGCAGTCTCTGCCCATCTCTTGTACTATGTCTGGCAGTCTCTGACCATCTCTTGTATCATGTCTGCACTCTCTGACCATCTCCTGTACTATGCCTGGCAGACTCTGACCATCTCCTGTAGTAGGTCTGCAGTCTCTGACCATCGCCTTTAGTATTTTGGGGGAGAGCCTGGAGCTCCTTTAAGTTGTTGTCTGCTATGTTTAGACTTTGCTACATGCAGGAAGTGTTGTCTTTTTTTTTCTTTTTTTTAAGAACAGATAGAATTAAAAAAATGGGGTTCTCCTGACTACTTGAATTTTTTTTGATGAAAACCATGCGCACTTGCGCTGTAATCGTGATGCATCGTGATGCATCGCGGAATCGAACCGAATCGAAATGTTGACATGATAATCGTAATCAAATCGAATCGTGAGGCCAGTGAAGATGTGCACCTCTAGTCATTATAGGTGATGTTTGCCTGGGAGGTGCACACAAACCGGCATCTGTTAATAATCTGCTCACTAGTACCCTTCGAGAATGATCGTCCGTCTCTTTTCCAACCCTGTCCAAATCACATCCTCATAAAGGAGCTACCTTACAACAACCCTGTACCTCTTCCTTTCCTAAGTCCCCTCTGTGACAGCAATACCTATGACGATGACCAAAGCGACTTAGGACACTCAGTGTTCAGGAGAACAAAGGAGGACAACCAGGTAGCAATGTCCATTGAGGATAGGATCTTCCTAGAGGTTATGGAAAGCAGTATGGAGAAAGATGTGACTAATAGCTGGGTAGCACCTCTTCCCTTTAGGCCACAGAGACGGCGTTTGCCTAACAACAGAGAACTAGCATATAAACGCCTCACTTCCCTAAGACACAATCTTCAAAGGAAACCAGAGATGAGAGAACATTTCTTTTCCTTCATGGGCAAAATATTCCAGAATGGTCATGCTGAGATAGCTCCAGACCTCAAAGACTCAGAAGAATGTTAGTACTTACCCATTTTTGGGGTCTATCACCCTAAGAAGCCAGGGCAGATTAGAGTGGAGTTTGATTCCAGCGCCAAGCATGAGGGTGTCTCTCTAAATGATGTCCTTGTCTCTGGCCCTGACCTCAACAACAGACTATTAGGAGTACTTCTCCGCTTCCGCAAGGATTCGGTCGCATTCATGGCAGACATACAACAAATGTTCAGGGACAACAACCCCTCTGGAGACATCACAGAATACCGCATGAGGGTGCACATATTTGGCAACAGCCCTTCCCCTGCAGTTGCTAAATATGGCCTCAGCCACTCTGCTAGAGTTGGAGAGTCAGAGTATGGGTCAGATGTCAGACAATTTGTGGACAAGGATTTCTATGTGGACGATTGCTTGAAATCACTACCCACAAATGAAACCGCAATCAGTCTCCTCAAAAGAACTTAGGCAATGCTTGCGTGTTCCAACTTAAGGCTCCACAAGATTGCTTCCAACAGTAGAGAAGTTTTAGAAGCCTTTCCTGCCCAAGATCATTCCAACGAGTTAAAGGACTTAGATCTAGGCACAGACTCACTTCCCATGCAACACAGCCTTGGTTTGCTTTGGGACTTAAGATCTGACACCTTTACTTTCCAAGCAAACACAGAAGAAAAACCCTTTACCCGTAGAGGTGTCCTGTCTACCATAAACAGCCTGTACGATCCTTTAGGCTTTGCAGCACCTGTCACCATCCAGGGTAAGGCACTACTCAGAGACTTAACCTGTGAGTCGCTAGATTGGGACCACCCTCTCCCCACCGACAGGAAGAACCTATGGCTAGAGTGGAAGGACTCACTAACAGCGCTATCCAATCTTAAAATTCCACGCCCATATGCTCCTCTGTTATCTGCAGATGTTCGGATGCAAAGACTTTGTGTGTTTGCGGATGCTTCTGTTAAAGCAATTGCTGCTGTAGCTTACCTGAAAACCATAGACATTAAAGGACAATGCCACATAGGGTTTGTAATGGGAAAAGCAAAACTTGCACCACTGCCTGAACACACCATACCCAGGCTGGAACTTTGTGCTGCAGTATTGGCTACAGAGCTAGCTGAACTAATAGCAATAGAGACAAACTTAGAAATCCAGGAAGCTGAGTTCTACACAGACAGTAAAGTAGTTCTGGGTTACATCCATAATGAAACTAGGCGTTTCTACGTCTATGTCAATAACAGAGTGTTGAGGATAAGGAGATCCACACGCCCAGAGCAATGGCATTTTGTGCCTACAGACTATAATCCTGCAGACCTAGCGACCAGATCTGTAGCGGCCAATTGCCTCAAAAGTACTTTGTGGTTCACAGGTCCCACCTTTCTACGCAGTCCTGACTGTAACACTAATGACCTCACCACGTTTGACCTAATAGATGCAGACAAGGATCAGGAAATTCGCCCTCAGGTTTCTACTACAGTCACAATAACTTCTCTCAACCAGTTTAAAACCCACTGTTTCAGCAGGTTCTCCACCTGGAGGTCACTAGTTAGAGCTATCACTTGCTTAATCCACATAGCTCAGTCTTACAAAAAACAACCACCAACTCATGACGATTGCAGAGGTTGGCACCACTGTAGGAAAGTCTACTCAGCAACTAACCTAGAACAATCTAAAAATTGGTTAATATCTGTTGTACAGAGAGAAGTCTTTGCCAAAGAGATCGATTGTATTCTCAACCACAAACCTGTTCCCAAAGACAGTGTTTTAAAGAAACTTGATCCAGTCCTTGATGAAAAAGGCATGTTGAGAGTAGGTCGTAGGAGGCCGTTTAAAAGAAGGCAAGTTAGAGTTCTTCGAGAAACATCCTTTAGTGATCCATGGTCACCATCATATTGCCTATTTACTCATTCAACATTACCATGACCAAACTAAACACCAGGGCCGACTGTTTACTGAAGGAGCTTTACGAGCTGCTGGACTATGGATAGTCGGAGCCAAAAGATGTGTGAGTAAGTTCCTCTTCAAGTGCGTTATCTGTCGAAAGCTTTGTGGAATGTTACAGACACAAAAGATGGCCAAACTACCATCTGACAGAATTAGCATGGATCCACTTTCACTAATGTTGGACTTGATGTTTTTGGTCCCTGGTCTGTCGCCACCCGGTACACAAAACGGGGACACTCAAACAGTAAACGCTGGGCAGTCATATTCGTCTGCATGTCCATACGAGCTGTTCACATTGAAGTGATTGAGTCAATGGACACTTCAAGTTTCATTAATGCTCTTAGATGCTTCATTGCAATCCGAGGCCCAGTGAAACTCATTCGCTCTGACAGAGGGTCTAACTTTGTAGGCGCAGTAAAAGAACTGCAAATTCCTTCCAACTTGGACATCCTCAGTGTAAAAAGATATTTGAGTAAGCAAGACTGCACATGGATCTTCAACCCACCTCACTCGGGAGGTGTTTGGGAGAGGATGATAGGCATAGCCCGCAGAATTCTTGACTCTATCTTCCTACAAGTAGGAACTGCAAGGCTTACTCATGAATGTTTAGTGACATTTATGGCAGAGGTTACAGCTATCATTAACGCCAGACCCTTGACTTCAATTTCAAGTGACTCTGAAGATCCAATGGTTCTCACACCTGCCATGTTGCTCACGCAAAAGACTGGTCTAGCCGGTGTTCCAGCTGGAGAGTTTTGTGAGAAAGACCTTTACAGACGTCAATGGAGACAAGTTCAAACCCTTGCCAATACCTTCTGGAGTCGGTGGAAGGAGCAATACACATCTACTCTACAACTAAGGAGGAAGTGGCACACTAAAAAACCTAATCTTAAACTTGGTGATGTTGTGCTCATGAAAGATTGCCAGACACGAAGGAATATGTGGCCTTTAGGTCTAGTCACCAAAGTACTGCCAAGCAAAGATAATCTTGTCCGTAAGGTCGAGGTCAAGACCTTCCAACAGAATGAAGCCAAAGTGTTCTTAAGACCAGTGACTGAACTTGTTCTGTTACTTTCTACGGAGGACTCTGTTAGTGACGTCACTTGACGTCAGATGGGGAGTGTTCTGTCCATCAGATGTCTATATTCTGATTATCTGAATTTGTATTGATTAAAATGACATTTAATGTTCTATAGAAATCATTTGCAGAGCGTAGGCGCCATCTAGCGTCCCTTTTTGGTATTGTTTCAACTTTGTTATTATTAAATGCATTAAATGTATAACCCAGGAAGCGATTAGAAAGCAAAGAATTCTGGGTAAGATCTCACAGGAAGAGACACATTCACCATGCTTTTTAAGACACTGCAGGAGGCAGGATATGTCTTATTTCAATCTCTTACCATCATCCCTTAGAGAACTTAAAAAGTAAGTTTTTACTGCCTCATATTGTACTGTGTATCTTTGTCTCTGCAATGTATGCTAAATTTATGGGATATTGTACCTATCAAGGTTTATTCTTGTTATTTGTAGTTTCACCTAGCTTGTTCCAATAAACTACGATCGAAGAAATATGGTATCATATTTATGGGATAAGAATGGTTTAGCTGAATGTCCTTGAGACAGAACAGCTACGAGTGACACAACACTGATCGCTGCTCCCAATGAGAGGGAGCAGACGATCAGTGACAGTGTCACTAGGCAGAATGGGGAGAGGCATGTTTACACTTGCCTCTCCCCGTTCTGCAGCTCTGTGACCCGATTGCTGGACACCCACGGACATCGAGTCCCCGGGTCCAGCGGGCACGGTCACCGAGCTTGCGGCAGGGGCATGCGCGCGCCCGGCACGGTGGGAATTTCAAAGTGACGTAAATATACGCTACTTTGCCCAGCCGTACCATTCTGCCAACGTAAATCTACAGGAGCCGGTCCTTAACCGGTAAAATTAAAAAAAGGAAAAAAGATCACTATAAAAATAAATTCTAAACATTATTATGGAGATTTGGCTTTAAAAAAGAAAAAGATTATTCAGGAGATCACGAGAAATAATAAAGAAATAAGTTTGTCAGAACTCTGTGTGAATATCAGCAGCAAAACAACTTCATTATTCTAGCATTAGAAAGAAGAAAAGAATGTGCTGCATTAAAAGATTAAAAAAAATTGCAGCTTGACGAATGTGCTATCTCCATTACGAACGCTGGTTTTACCAGACCGAGTGCTTCCGTCTCGTACTTGATTCAGAGCATGCATGTAATTTTGTGCGTCGGAATTGCATACACACGATCCGAATTTCCGACAAGAACTTTTGTTGTCGGAAAATTTTTCCCATCAACTCTGACCAGCTTCCCTGTCCCTGCTGAAGAAAAGCATCCCCACAACATGATGGTGTGTTCTGGGTGATGTGTAGTGTTAGTTTTCTGCCACACATAGCGTTTTTCTTTTAGGCCAAAAAGTTAAATTTTGGTCTTATCTGACGAGAGCACCTTCTTTCACATGTTTGCTGTGTCCCCCACATGGCTTCTCACAAACTGCAAACGGGACTTCTTATGGCCTTCTTTCAGCAATGACTTTCTTCTTCCCACTCTTCCAAAAGGCCATATTTGTGGAGTGCACGACTAATAGTTGTTCTGTGGACAGATTCTCCCACCTGAGCTCCTCCAGAGTTACCATGGGCCTCTTGGCTGCTTCTCTGATTAATGCTCTCCTTGCCCGGCCTGTCAGTTTAGGTGGATGGCCATGTCTTGATAGGTTTGCAGTTGTGCCATACTCTTTTCATTTTTGGATGATGGATTGAACAGTGCTCCCTGAGATGTTCAAAGCTTGGGATATTTTTTTGTAACCTAACCCTGCTCTAAATTTCTCCACAATTTTATCACTGACCTGTCTGGTGTGTTCCTTTGCCTTCATGATGCTCTTTGTCCATTAAGGTTCTCTAATAAACCTCTGAGGGCTTCACAGAACAGCTGTATTTATACTGAGATTAAATTCCACACAGGTGGACTCTATTTATCTATCTATTCTGACTTCTCTATCAAGATCAATGGCACATCTATCAGTCCGTCCCCACATGCCAGCATGCTAGGGGTAACCTTAGACTCTGAACTGTCATTTCAGGCCCACATTAAATCCCTGTCCAAATCATGCCGCCTTGGCCTCCGCAACATTTCCAGAATACGCCCCTTTTTAACTAATGACACCACTAAGCTTCTAATTCACTCCCTGGTCATCTCTCGCCTCGACTACTGCAACTCCCTCCTCATTGGATTACCTTTACATAGACTATCCCCCCTTCAGTCCATCATGAATGCTGCTGCAAGACTCATACACCTTACCAACCATTCAGTGTCCTCCACCCCTCTCTGCCAATCCCTCCACTGGCTCCCACTCACCCAACGAATAAAATTCAAAGTACTAACAATAATTTACAAAGCCACCCACAACTTGGCCCCCAGCTACATCACTAACCTAGTCCCAAAATGCCAACCAAGACGCTCTCTTCGGTCCTCCCAAAACCTTTTGCTATCTAGCTCCCTTGTCACCTCCTCCCATGCTCGCCTCCAGGATTTCTCCAGAGCTTCTCCCATCCTTTGGAACTCCCTACTCCAATCTGTCCGACTGTCCCCTAATCTATCCATATTTAGACAATCCCTGAAAACTCTACTCTTTAACCACTTAACGACCGCCCACTGTAATTATACGTCGGCAGAATGGCACCGACAGGCAGAATCACGTAGATCTACGTGATCGCCTTTGTATAGTTGGGGGGTCCGATCGGACCCCCCTTCTGTACAGTGAGCGGTGGTTAAGTGTTCGGGAGCGATCCGGCATGAGGGGACGACCGTTCGATTCCGGCCACCCCCTCTCGATCGCTCCCGGCGAATGAGAGAGCTTCCCCTGCCTGTGTAATGTATACACAGGCAGAGGAAGTGATGTCATCTCTCCTCGTGGCGGTCTTTTCGATCCGGCGCGAGGAGAGAAGACATCACATAGTAAGTGCACCAACAGCCCACTGACACCAGTACATGTAGGCACACTTACACCCCCCAGTCACCCCCAGATCACCCCCCAGATCACCCCCAGTACCCCCAGTCACAGTGCACCGTTTGCAGTGATCATTTTTTTTACTGATCACTGCAATCAGTGTCATTTGTGACTGTAAAAAGTTGCAGGTGAGTTAGGATTAGGCCCCTTTAGGTCAAAGGTAGCTCCCTAACCCCCCCTAATAAAGGTTTAACCCCTTGATCGCCCCCCAGGTAACCCTTTCACCCCCTAACGCCAGCGTCACTAAGCGATCGTTTTTCCGATCGCTTTTTTCTTGTCGCTGGTGTCCTAGATAGCCAGTTAATTATTTTTAGGTTCGCCGCAGGTTTTTATTAGTGTCAGGTACCCCCATATATTATTTTAACCCGCTGATTGCCCCTAGAGTTAACCCTTTCACCAGTGATCACCGTATAAGCGTCACTGGTGACACTGGTTACCCAGTTAGTTATTAATTTATTTAGGTAACCCGTCAGGTTTTTATATAGCGTCGGGTACCCCCATATTTAACCTAATAAAGGTTTTAACCCCCTGATTGCCCCTAGTTAACCCTTTCACCAGTGATCACCATATAAAGTTTACAGGTGACGCTGGTTGGTTAGTTTGCTTTTTATAGCATCAGGGCACCCGCCGTATATAACCCAATAAAGGTTTAACCCCCTGATCGCCCGGCGGCTGATATCAATTAGGTTTTAGCGTCAGAGAGGGTCTGCGTCGCCCCAGGCAGCGTCAGGTTAGTGCCAGTAACGCTAACACCCACGCGCAAAGCATACACCTCCCTTAGTGGTATAGTATCTGATCAGATCTATACTAGCGTCCCCAGCGGTTTAGGGTTCCCAAAAACGCAGTGTTAGCGGGATCAGCCCAGATACCTGCTAGCACCTGCGTTTAGCCCCTCCGCCCAGCCCAGCCCAGCCCACCCAAGTGCAGTATCGATCGATCACTGTCACTTACCAAACACAACACACATAACTGCAGCGTTCACAGAGACAGTCCTGATCCCTGCGATCGCTAACAGTTTTTTTGGTAGCGTTTGATACATTTGGTGACAGTCAGGTGCTTTTTTTACCTGTGAATCTTACTAGTGTACCCCTAAATTTAGAGCCCAAAATGGCAAGACGAAGGTACACTAGTAAAGAGGCCTACGAGATTCTGAGCATGACAGATAGTGAAGAGGAGGTCACGCATCTGTCAGATTCAGGCTCAGAATATCTTCCCGTAGAAGACAGTGACGTCAGCGGCCCCACGTCAGATAGCTCTGACGACGAAGTTGAGGTCCCTGCTAAGGTCAGGCGTACCCGATCCCGATCTTCTGAGGTTGTTGAGGAGTAAGAACCGCAGGGCTCTCGTATCATGGAGCAGAGTAGTACTAGCGCCGCTATTCCTTCTGGTGAATTGGCAAGCACCAGCGGCCTAGTACAGCCTGGGCATACATCCAGCACTGCAGTATCACGTGGTGACGTGGCGAGTCCCATAAGTGCAGTTCAAGCTGGCGAGGTGGCAAGCACAAGTAGTGTCCCGCTGCCACCAAGAAGACAAAGGCAGGCCCGTCGTGCCCATAGTGCCCTTCCTGCAGAATTCGCCTATCCTGATTGGGTCCCCACCACTTCTGCAGAACCCGTACTTCCCCCATTCACTGCCCAACCCGGTATTCAGGTGGAAACAGCTGAATTTATGCCAATTGATTTTTATTCGCTGTTTTTCACGGAAGCTCTCTATAGATCTATTGTGGACCAGAGTAATTTGTATGCTGGTCAATTCATCGCCGCTAACCCCCAGTTGCCTAAAATTGCCAAAGATTGGAAACCAATTACGGTTTCCGACTTTAAGACCTTTCTGGGCCTTTCCCTCAACATGGGCACACATAAATTCCCGTCATTGCGTGCTTATTGGTCCACGCACCCAATTGACCACATGCCCGTGTTCTCTGCCTCCATGCCCAGGACACGATACGAGCAGATTTTGCGGTTCATGCACTTCAACGACAATAAACTTTGTCGTCCACGTAGGGACGCTGAATACGACCGGCTCTATAAAATTCGGCCCCTCATAAACCACTTTAACGAACGTTTTGCAGCCTTGTTTATTCCTGATCAAGTTGTCTGCGTTGATGAGTCCCTGATTAAATTTTCTGGCCGCTTGGCTTTCAAGCAGTACCTTCCCAGCAAGCGTGCCAGATACGGGGTCAAGCTCTATAAGTTCTGTGACAGGGCAACAGGCTATGTATTGAGCTTTATGGTTTATGAGGGAAAAGATAGTCAGGTTGAGCCGGTCAACTGCCCGAATTACATAGGGAGCGCTGGCAAGATAGTGTGGAACTTGGTGTCACCCTTATTCGGAAAGGGGTACCACTTGTATGTGGACAATTATTACACGAGCGTGCCACTGTTTAGTCACTTGTTTGATCATCAGATTGGAGCATGTGGCACCGTGCGACCTAATCGCCGGGGCTTTCCCCAGCGGCTTGTAGATGCCCGTCTTAGGCTGGGGGAGAGAGCCTGCTTGAAGTGTAATAACTTGCTCGCTATGAAGTGGAGGGACAATAAGAATGTTTTCCTTCTTACCTTCCTTCATGCAGACACGACAGTCCAAATTCGTACGGCGACTGGTGTTGTGGAGAAACCCCTCTGTGTCCACGAATATAACCAAAATATATGGGAGGGGTGGACCTCAACGACCAGTTGTTGGCGCCGTATCTAATTGACCGTAAGGCGAGACGCTGGTACAAAAAAGTTTCTCTATCCTTATTCCAATTGGCATTGCTGAACGCTCATGTGCTATACAGAGCTTCAGGCGTCTAAAATTCCAGAATGAGATAGTCACAGAACTTCTGTATCCAGGCGGTTCTGCACCTCACCATTCCCAACCAAATGCAGTAAGCCGGCTGCATGAGAGGCATTATCCGTATGCCCTCCCGAGTACCCCTACCCAACGAACCCCCCAAAAAAGATGTCGTGTCTGTAGCAAGCGCGGATTTAGGCGTGACACCCGTGTTTTTTGTCCACTCTGTCCTGACAAACCTGGTCTTTGCCTTGGTGAATGTTTTGAACGCTACCACTCAAAAGTGAAGTTTTAGCGTAGGGTACAGCATTTCACAGACTAGGACACACTTACACAGGGTCTCCCAAGATGCCATTACATTTTGAGAGACCCGAACCATTACAGTTGTTAAAGTTACAAAAAAAAGTGTAAAAAAGAAAAAAAAAAAAAAAACGTAAAAAACAAAACACAAAAAAAATATAAAAGAAAAAAACCAAAAATAGTTGTCGTTTTATTGTTCTCTCTCTCTCTCTCTCTCTCTCTCTATTTTCTCCTCTATTGTTCTGCTCTTTTTTACTGTATTCTATTCTGCAATGTTTTATCATGCTTGCTTTTCAGGTATGTAATTTTTTGTTTTCAGGTACGCCATTCAGTTGCAGCGCGGATCTATTTATCTTGACAGCAACAGCGTTTTCTCCCACGATACATAAAGCCGTGACTCCAACGCTGTAGGAGGCGATTTCACCACCACAGTTTAAAAAAAGAGCATATATGCTGAAGCATGGGGGGGGGGGAGGAGCGATTTTGCTCCTAATGCCGCGTATATACGGTCGAAATTCCAACGGAGGCTTGCCCGTGGAAAAGTCCGACCGTGTGTACGCGGCATAACTTTTTTGCGGGAGGATGCCCCCATTCTTCGGCATATATATATTTTAGGCACAGGTTGCGTAAAAAATTTTTTTTCTTTTTTACTAGGTTTTGTTTTGGTATTTGCTTTGCAGGTATGGTATGGTAAGGTCTTACTGTTGTACTGTAATGTTACTTTGTTTTAATGTTAACCATCATTTGCTTAGCAGGTACGCCATTCAGTTGCATCGCGGATTTATTTATCTTGACAGCAACAGCGTTTGCTCCCACGATACATAAAGCCGTGATTCCAACGCTGTAGGAGGTGATTTCACCACCACAGTTAAAAAAAAGAGCATATATGCCGAAGCATGGGGGCAGCAGGGGCGGAGGAGCGATTTTGCTCCTAATGCCGCGTATATACGGTCGAAATTCCGACGGAGGCTTGCCCGTGGAAAAGTCCGACCGTGTGTACGCGGCATAACCTTTTATGCCGCGTACATACGGTCGAAATTCCGAAGAAGGCTTGCCCGTGGAAAAGTCCGACGTGTGTACGCAGCATAACTTTTTTGCGGGAGGATGCCCCCATGCTTCGGCATATATATATTTTAGGCACAGGTTGCGTTAAAAAAATGTTTTATTTTTTACTAGGTTTTGTTTTGGTATTTGCTTTGCAGGTATGGTATGGTAAGGTCTTACTGTTGTACTGTAATGTTACTTTGTTTTAATGTTAACCATCATTTGCTTAGCAGGTACGCCATTCAGTTGCATCGCGGATTTATTTATCTTGACAGCAACAGCGTTTGCTCCCATGATACATAAAGCCGTGATTCCAACGCTGTAGGAGGTGATTTCACCACCACAGTTAAAAAAAAGAGCATATATGCCGAAGCATGGGGGCAGCAGGGGCGGAGGAGCGATTTTGCTCCTAATGCCGCGTATATACGGTCGAAATTCCGACGGAAGCTTGCCCGTGGAAAAGTCCGACCGTGTGTACGCGGCATAACCTTTTATGCCGCGTACATACGGTCGAAATTCCGACGAAGGCTTGCCCGTGGAAAAGTCCGACCGTGTGTACGCGGCATAACTTTTTTGCAGGAGGATGCCCCCATGCTTCGGCATATATGCCTATCATTAGAAGTGGGTGGATGAAGGGAGGCATTCTAATGGTGGGCATACCCACCGATCAATCTCTTTTTTTCGTTCAGCCAACAGGCTGCATGAAAAAAAAGATTACAATACATGTCCAACAAGGACCAGCAACGTACTGGTATGTTGCTGGACTTTGAATGTTTATACCAGAATGATGCCTGCGGGTTTAGGTATCATCTTGGTATCATTCTTTTCAGCCAGTGGCCGGCTTTCATGTAAAAGCAATTCTAGCAGATAATTAGCCTCTAGACTGCTTTTACAAGCAGTGGGAGGGAATGTCCCCCCCCCCGGATATAAACAGCGCCATTGGGAAGTTGGGAAAGCATTTTATCACACCGATCTTGGTGTGGTCAGATGCTTTGAGGGCAGAGGAAAGATCTAGGGTCTAACCCCCCCAATTTTTTTCAAAAAAAGAGTACCTGTCACTACTTATTGCTATCATAGGGGATATTTACATTCCCTGAGATAACAATAAAAATGGTAAAAATAAATAAATATGGAAGGAACAGTTTAAAAATAAAAGAAAAAAGAAAAATAAATAATAAAAAAAAAAAAAAGCACCGCTGTTCCCCCCTGCTCTTGCGCAAAGGCGAACGCAAGCGTCGGTCTAGCGTCATATGTAAACAGCAATTGCATCATGCATGTGAGGTATCACCGCGAAGGTCAGCTCGAGGGCAGTCATTTTAGCCGTAGACCTCCTCTGTAAATCTAACGTGGTAACCTGTAAAGGCTTTTAAATGCTTTTAAAAATGAATGTAGTTTGTCGCCGCTGCGCGTTTGTGCGCAATTTTAAAGCATGTCGTGTTTGGTATCCATGTACTCGGCCTAAGATCATCTTTTTTATTTCATCAAACATTTGGGCAATATAGTGTTTTTTAGTGCATTAAAAATAAAAAAAAGTGTGTTTCTTGTTCATACATCAAGGGACACAGAGCAGCATAGTCATTACTATGTGGGTTATATAGAATTACCTTCAGGTGCTGGCACTGGCAACTTCCAAAACAGGAAGTACCCTCCCCTATATAAGCCCCTCCCATCCGGGAGTACCTCAGTTTTTTGCCAGTGTCTAAGGTGTTGGCCAAGGTTAACATGTATTCATCTGGGCTTGTGTACAGGTTCTCTGGGCCTTAGCAAGCTATTCCGGATCCGACCAAAAAAGCTTCATAGCTAAACGGTCGGTACCCGGGCCTTGCAGAGAAGAGCAGGGTTTTGCCTGTAATGCCTCTCTTAGGAGGGCTGGACCCTGGGATCCAGAGCTCTGGTCATACCCAAAACCAAGAGGCTATCTGTGCAGGGTGCTATACAGGTCCAGGGGAGTGGAATCCTTGGGAACCTGGTCCCTGAAGGTCTAGTACAATGCCTGCCGTGAGAGGTGAAGTTTGGGCTTCTGTGGACCAAACAAAGTCCTGCGGCGGGGAAAAGGTAAGTGGGGGCCCCTCAGGAACTTGGTTCTATTGAGGGGACCCCCAAGCCTAATATGTCTTTCTGCCTGTTACCTAAAGGTATTCCCGCTAATAGCTGTATATGCCTAAGAAATCCTAGAAATGTCTTTTCATAAAGGAAGTTTTAAAAACTGTAAACCTGGAAATGTTTTTCATAAAGGAGGTTTAAAAAAAAAAAAAAAAAAAAAGTGCGGTACCTGTGTTTGTCCACTAGAGGCCGCTGTGGAACGTCTTTTTTTCTTGGGACTATTCCTTCCATGGTGAAAGTCCAGGCAGATGAGTGAGCTCTCTATCAGGGAAGCTGCATTCCTCTGTCATGCTGCCAAGTAGTTTCCTTCCATCCCCGAGTCCTGGTGAAACAGGGACCCTGGCTCCTCGCCCTACAGGGCGCCAAGAGCGCACACGTGCACGCGCGCGCGCGCGCACACACGCTTTCTTTCTATAGATTTAGCTTCAAAAAAGTGGGCGGAGCCTGGCGGATGACGCGCTCTGTGCGCCCAGCGCTTCTGCGCATGTGCGGGCGTCCCAGCAAGATAAAAGGACTCAGTCCACGCTGCTTGCTATGGACACAGAGCATGAAAAGGAGCTGGTAGCATGGTATAGGGGCTTACAGCGGGCGGTTGATACAGGCATCCCCAGAAAGACGCATTAGTAGACACCCACTGATGTACATAGCAGCAAATTGCATTAGACTATTTCAGTAAAGGGGTGTATTGCGGCTGGAATACCTCAGCTTTGAACTAAGGAATATGCCGCCTAAAAAACTCCGAGATATACCTCTCAGGAAGTGTAGGGGGTCTCCATCGGGCTCTGAGGATCTGGAGCAGTCATCTGCACCCTCCTCCCCTGAGAAATCAGAGGTTAATACCCATAAGGAACCCCCGGGAGTGCCAGGTACTGCGGCTGTCCTCAGTCCACCTGCTCCTGCATATATAACAGAGGAGGTTTTTGCCTCAACTCTGGAGGGATTGGAGCAGAGATTGGCAGCATTGATCGCTTCTTCTCTGCAGGAAAGAAAGCGCGCCAGATCTCCATCACCTCCATTAGAGTGCCTGTTGGCAGAGCAACAGTCCCAGGAAGGGACCGACCTACCTGAAGGGGATCAGGAGGAGGTTAACTCTGTTTTTGAGGAATCGACAGTAGATGAACCATTTTCAGCATCACAGACAGAAAGATTGTGGGTCCAGACCCTAACTGACATGGTTCGATCTGCATTTAAAATGCCTCTTGTTGAACCATCAACTACTGCTGTCTCCTCATTGGGGTCGCTAAAAGCTCCCCAGGTTAATTGCTCCTTTCCAATACATCCATTATTGGAAGGACTTATATACCAGGACTGGGAACATCCTGATAAACTATTTGTTCCGCCTAAGAAATTTCCGGTGATCTATCCCATGGAGGAAAAGTTCACCCAGAGATGGAATGTTCCTACGGTGGATGCAGCCATCTCTTCTGTGAACAAATCACTGACATGCCCAGTAGATAATGTTCAAATGTTCAAAGATCCAGTAGATAAAAAATTGGAATCTTTATTAAAATCTGCTTTTTCCACAGCAGGGGCTGTTACACAGCCAGCAGTGGCAGCTATTGGGGTCTGCCAAGCTTTAAAGGATCAGATGAAAATGGTCCTGAGGGATTTGCCAGACCAGCAGGCCCAGGCTCTGGCTGATCTGCCTAGAGCATTATGCTTTGCGGTTGACGCCATCAAGGATTCTATCCATCAGGCCTCCCGCCTCACGCTGTCTTTGGTACATATGCGTAGGCTTCTGTGGCTCAAAAACTGGTCTGCTGAAGCTCCCTGTAAGAAGTTCTTAGTTAGCTTCCCATTTCATGGGGAATGCCTTTTTGGCGAGGACCTGGATAAGTATATCCAGAAGATTTCCAGTGGTAAAAGTACTCTCTTACCGAGTAAGAAGAGGTCTAGGGGTCCATCTTTTAAGAGGACTACCTCTCCTATCCCTGCGACGTCTGCTACTAAGCAGTTCCGACGGCCTCCTCGGTCAAACTCAGGGGGTAAAAATCAGGGACAGTCACAGGGTAATAAGAAACCCTGGATCCGAAGGGGTACTAAACCAGCCTCCAAGTCAAGCCTATGAAGGGCTGCCCCCACTCAAACGGGTGGGGGGAAGACTTCAGTTGTTCGCAGAGACCTGGCGGGAGACGATCAAAGACAGATGGGTGCTCTCCGCAGTAACTCTGGGATACAAGTTGGAGTTAAAAGAGTCTCCTCTTTCCCATTTTATGTGGTCAGGCATGCCAAGAGACCCTCTGAAAAGAGGGTCTCTCCTATTGGCGTTAGAACAACTATTGCTCCAAGGAGTAATTATGGAGGTTCCTATGGAAGAGTGGGGGTTGGGTTTCTACTCAAACCTTTTCACAGTCCCGAAGCCAAACGGGGACATAAGACCCATATTGGACCTAAAGAGTCTAAACAAATTTCTAAACGTCCGGTCTTTCCGGATGGAGTCGATCCGATCGGTCACCGCTGCCCTACAGGGGGAGGAATGGTTAGCCTCGATCGACATCAAAGATGCTTACTTGCATGTTCCCATCTTTCCAGGTCATCAAAAATTTCTACGCTTTGCAGTAGAAGGGCGCCATTTTCAGTTCAGAGCCTTACCTTTCGGTCTGGCCACAGCACCACGAGTGTTCACAAAAATTCTGGCCCCACTGTTGGCCGATCTAAGAGAACGAGGTGTAACGATAATGGCATACCTAGACGACCTGTTGTTGATGGACCACTCAGTTGCCAAGCTAGAAGTGGTAATTGTCGATACAATCAAGTATCTAGAATCTCACGGTTGGGTCATCAACCTGGACAAGTCAGCCCTACAGCCAGTGAAAAACCTGGTATATCTAGGGCTACGGCTGGATTCAGACCAGAGGAAGATTTTCTTACCTCTAGACAAGGTATCCTCTTTGAGGGGCTTGGTCCGTCTGCTTTGTGCAAAAAGACAGCCATCCATACGCCTGTGCATGAGGCTGCTAGGAAAGATGGTAGCATCATTCGAAGCTGTGCCATACGCCCAATTCCACTCAAGGAATTTACAGAGGGCCATATTGTCAGCCTGGAACGGAAAGATTCAGGCTCTAGACTTCCCGATGGCTTTGTCCCCTTCCGTTCGGAAGAGTCTCTGCTGGTGGTTGATCCCCCAGAATCTCCAGAAGGGAAAACCCTTCAGTCCGATATCCTGGAAGGTGGTCACTACAGATGCCAGCACTATAGGCTGGGGGGCAGTACTGGAGCAATGGTCTCTCCAGGGCAGATGGTCAAATGTAGTAAGAACCCTGCCCATCAATCTCTTAGAGATACGAGCAGCCCGGTATGCCCTAGTAGCCTGGACATCCAGACTCCAAGGGTCCCCAGTCAGAATTCAATCAGACAATGCCACAGCAGTGGCATATATCAATCATCAGGGAGGCACCAGGAGTCGTGCAGCCCAGAGGGAAGTAAGTCACATCCTGGAATGGGCAGAAAAGCATGTCCCATGTATATCAGCTGTCTTCATTCCAGGGGTGGAGAATTGGAAGGCGGACTTTCTGAGTCGCCAACAGTTATGCCCAGGGGAATGGTCCCTTCATCCCGAGGTCTTCCGAGCAATATGTCAGCGGTGGGGAACACCGGATGTAGATCTGCTAGCATCCAGATTCAACGCAAAGGTGGACAGATTTGTCTCCCGGACAAGGGATCCCCTCGCTTGCGGCTCGGATGCTCTGGTGTTCCCTTGGGATCAGTTCAGACTGATATATGCATTCCCTCCGCTACAATTGTTGCCTCGACTCCTTCGCAGAGTCAGGTTGGAAAAGAAGCCGATGATCCTGGTGGCTCCAGCGTGGCCCCGAAGGGCCTGGTACGCGGAGATCATCAAAATGTCTGTGGGGAGTCCTTGGACCCTTCCACGTCGTCCGGACCTGCTTTCGCAAGGACCGATATACCACCCTTCCTTACTAACTCTAAGTTTAACGGCTTGGCTATTGAATCCCACATCCTAAAGAAGAGAGGTCTCTCTAACTCTGTGGTATCAACTATAATCAATGCCAGGAAGCCTGTATCCAGGCAGATCTACTATAGAGTTTGGAAGGCGTACATCACTTGGTGCGAGGCCAGAAAATGGCATCCACGTAAATACGTTATAGGCAGAATTCTGGACTTCCTGCAGTGGGCTGTAGACAGGAAGTTTGCCTTAAGTACTATCAAGGGCCAGGTTTCAGCCTTATCAATACTATTTCAAAGGCCCCTGGCTATGCATTCACTTGTCAAATCCTTTATGCAAGGTGTGACTCGTATTATTCCACCGATTAAAGCTCCCATATGCCCATGGGATCTAAATTTGGTTCTGTCGGTTCTGCAGAAGCAGCCATTTGAACCTTTGCGGCACATTTCCTTGGTTCTACTCACCAGAAAATTGATATTTTTAGTAGCCATATGCTCGGCTAGAAGAGTGTCGGAATTAGCCGCCATGTCCTGTAAAGAGCCATATCTGGTTATTCATAAGGACAGAGTAGTATTACGCCCTCACCCAGCCTTTCTTCCTAAGGTGGTATCGAGGTTTCACTTGAACCAGGATGTGGTTCTTCCTTCTTTTTTCCCCAAACCAAGCTCGGTAGAGGAAAAGTTATTGCATTCTTTGGATGTAGTAAGAGCAGTTAAAGCTTATCTAAAAGCCACTGCTCAGATTCGTAGAACGGATTCTTTGTTTGTTCTGCCGGAGGGCCCCAGAAGGGGTCAGGCAGCATCAAAATCTACTTTAGCCAAGTGGATTCGACAGGTCATAATACAAGCCTATGGCTTGAGAAGTAGACCGCCTCCGTTCAAAGTTAGGGCGCACTCCACGAGAGCAGTTGGAACTTCATGGGCAGTGCATCACCAGGCCTCCCTGGCTCAAATTTGTAAGGCCGCAACATGGTCTTCAGTACACACGTTTACTAGGTTCTACCAGGTGGACGTTAGAAGTCAGGAGGATGTCGCCTTTGGGCGCAGTGTGTTGCAGGCCGCAAAAGATCCTCATGCCTGATGGCGCCCAGCTTATGTATGGTGTATCCCCCCCCTCATTTGGCATTGCTTTGGGACGTCCCACATAGTAATGACTATGCTGCTCTGTGTCCCGTGATGTATGAACAAGAAAGTAGGATTTTTAAAACAGCTTACCTGTAAAATCCTTTTCTTGGAGTACATCACGGGACACAGAGCTCCCACCCCTCTTTTGGGGACACGTATTGCTTTGCTACAAAACTGAGGTACTCCCGGATGGGAGGGGCTTATATAGGGGAGGGTACTTCCTGTTTTGGAAGTTGCCAGTGCCAGCACCTGAAGGTAATTCTATATAACCCACATAGTAATGACTATGCTGCTCTGTGTCCCGTGATGTACTCCAAGAAAAGGATTTTACAGGTAAGCTGTTTTAAAAATCCTACTTTTTCCCCCAAAAAATGCGTTTGAAAAATCGCTGCGCAAATACTGTGTGGAAAAAAAAATGCAACACCCACTATTTTAATCTGTAGGGCCTTTGCTTTAAAAAAATATATAATGTTTGGGGGTTCAACATAATTTTCTTGCAAAAAAAAAAATGTTTTCATGTAAACAAAAAGTGTCAGAAAGGGCTTTGTCTTCAAGTGGTTAGAAGAGTGGATGATGTGTGACATAGGCTTCCTAATGTTGTGCATAAAATGCCAGGACAGTTCAAACCCCCCCAAATTACCCCATTTTGGAAAATAGACACCTCAAGCTATTTGCTGAGAGGCATGTTGAGCCCATTGAATATTTATTTTTTTGTCCCAAGTGATTGAATAATGACAAAAAGAAAAAAAAAAAATGTACAAAAAGTTGTCACTAAATTATATATTGCTCAAACATGCCATGGTTATATGTGGAATTGCACCCCAAAATACATTCTGTTTCTTCTCCTGAGTACGGAGATACCACATGTGTGAGACTTTTTGGGAGCCTAGCCGCGTACAGGACCCCGAAAACCAAGCACCGCCTTCAGGATTTCTATGGGTGTAAATTTTTGATTTCACTCCTCACTGCCTATCACAGTTTCGGAGGCCATGGAATGCCCAGATGGCACAAACCCCCCCCAAATGACCCCATTTTGGAAAGTAGACACCCCAAGCTATTTGCTGAGAGGTATGTTGAGTAT
Organism: Rana muscosa; assembly: GCA_029206835.1. Lineage (NCBI taxonomy): Eukaryota > Metazoa > Chordata > Amphibia > Anura > Ranidae > Rana > Rana muscosa. The sequence goes on from CM055118.1 coordinate 998,954,568, forward strand.
TTTGCAGATCTCGCTTTTTGTCACAAAGTTTTGAAAATTGAAAAAAGAAAAAAAAAATGTCTTTCTTCATTTTCAAAAACAAATGAGAGCTGTAAAATACTCACCATGCCTCTCAGCAAATAGCTTGGGGTGTCTACTTTCCAAAATGGGGTCATTTGTGGGGGTTTTGGGCTATCTTGGCATTTTATGGCCTTCAAAACTGTGATAGGTAGTGAGGAAGGAAATCAAAAATTTGTGCCCTTAGAAATCCGGAAGGCGGTGCTTGGTTTTCAGGGCCCCGTACGCAGCTAGGCTCTCAAAAAGTCCCACACATGTGGTATCCCCGTACTCAGGAGAAGCAGCAAAATGTATTTTGGGGTGCAATTCCACATATAACCATGGCATGTTTGCGCAATATATCATTTAGTGACAACTTTTTGTACATTTTTTTTTTCTTTTTGTCATTATTCAATCATTTGGGACAAAAAAAAAAAATATTCAATGGGCTCAACATGCCTCTCAGCAAATAGCTTGGGGTGTCTACTTTCCAAAATGGGGTCATTTGGGGGGGTTTTGTGCCATCTTGGCATTTTATGGCCTTCAAAACTGTGATAGGTAGTGATAGGTAGTGAGGAGTGAAATCAAAAATTTATGCCCTTAGAAACCTTGAAGGCAGTGCTTGGTTTTTGGGGTCCTGTACGCGGCTAGGCTCCCAAAAAGTCCCACACATGTGGTATCCCCGTACTCAGGAGAAGTAGCAGAATGTATTTTGGGGTGTAATTTCACATATGCCCATGGCATGTGTGAGCAATATATCATTTAGTGACAACTTTGTGCAAAAAAAAAAAGTTTGTCATATTCCCGCAACTTGTGGCAAAATATAAAATATTCCATGGACTGAACATGCCTCTCAGTAAATAGCTTGGGGTGTCTACTTTCCAAAATGGGGTCATTTGGGGGGGTTTTGTGCTATCTTGGCATTTTATGGCCTTCAAAACTGTGATAGGTAGTGAGGAGTGAAATCAAAATTTTACGCCCTTAGAAATCCTGAAGGCGGTGCTTGGTTTTTGGGGCCCCGTACGCGGCTAGGCTCCCAAAAAGTCCCACACATGTGGTATCCCCGTACTCAGGAGAAGCAGCAGAATGTATTTTGGGGTGCAATTCCACATATAACCATGGCATGTTTGAGCAATATATCATTTAGTGACAACTTTTTGTACATTTTGTTTTTTTTTTCTTTTTGTCATTATTCAATCATTTGGGACAAAAAAAAATATTCAATGGGCTCAACATGCCTCTCAGCAAATAGCTTGGGGTGTCTACTTTCCAAAATGGGGTCATTTGTGGGGGTTTTGGGCTATCTTGGCATTTTATGGCCTTCAAAACTGTGATAGGTAGTGAGGAGTGAAATCAAAAATTTACGCCCTTAGAAATCCTGAAGGCGGTGCTTGGTTTTTGGGGCCCCGTACGCGGCTAGGCTCCCAAAAAGTCCCACACATGTGGTATCCCCGTACTCAGGAGAAGCAGCAAAATGTATTTTGGGGTGCAATTCCACATATAACCATGGCATGTTTGAGCAATATATCATTTAGTGACAACTTTTTGTACATTTTGTTTTTTTTTCTTTTTGTCATTATTCAATCATTTGGGACAAAAAAAAATATTCAATGGGCTCAACATGCCTCTCAGCAAATAGCTTGGGGTGTCTACTTTCCAAAATGGGGTCATTTGGGGGGGTTTTGTGCCATCTTGGCATTTTATGGCCTTCAAAACTGTGATAGGTAGTGATAGGTAGTGAGGAGTGAAATCAAAAATTTATGCCCTTAGAAACCTTGAAGGCGGTGCTTGGTTTTTGGGGTCCCGTACGCGGCTAGGCTCCCAAAAAGTCCCACACATGTGGTATCCCCGTACTCAGGAGAAGTAGCAGAATGTATTTTGGGGTGTAATTTCACATATGCCCATGGCATGTGTGAGCAATATATCATTTAGTGACAACTTTGTGCAAAAAAAAAAAATTTGTCATATTCCCGCAACTTGTGGCAAAATATAAAATATTCCATGGACTGAACATGCCTCTCAGTAAATAGCTTGGGGTGTTTACTTTCCAAAATGGGGTCATTTGGGGGGGTTTTGTGCTATTTTGGCATTTTATGGCCTTCAAAACTGTGATAGGTAGTGAGGAGTGAAATCAAAAATTTACGCCCTTAGAAATCCTGAAGGCGGTGCTTGATTTTTGGGGCCCCGTACGCGGCTAGGCTCCCAAAAAGTCCCACACATGTGGTATCCCCGTACTCAGGAGAAGCAGCAAAATGTATTTTGGGGTGCAATTCCACATATAACCATGGCATGTTTGAGCAATATATCATTTAGTGACAACTTTTTGTACATTTTGTTTTTTTTTCTTTTTGTCATTATTCAATCATTTGGGACAAAAAAAAAATATTCAATGGGCTCAACATGCCTCTCAGCAAATAGCTTGGGGTGTCTACTTTCCAAAATGGGGTCATTTGGGGGGGTTTTGTGCCATCTTGGCATTTTATGGCCTTCAAAACTGTGATAGGTAGTGATAGGTAGTGAGGAGTGAAATCAAAAATTTATGCCCTTAGAAACCTTGAAGGCGGTGCTTGGTTTTTGGGGTCCCGTACGCGGCTAGGCTCCCAAAAAGTCCCACACATGTGGTATCCCCGTACTCAGGAGAAGTAGCAGAATGTATTTTGGGGTGTAATTTCACATATGCCCATGGCATGTGTGAGCAATATATCATTTAGTGACAACTTTGTGCAAAAAAAAAAAGTTTGTCATATTCCCGCAACTTGTGGCAAAATATAAAATATTCCATGGACTGAACATGCCTCTCAGTAAATAGCTTGGGGTGTCTACTTTCCAAAATGGGGTCATTTGGGGGGGTTTTGTGCTATTTTGGCATTTTATGGCCTTCAAAACTGTGATAGGTAGTGAGGAGTGAAATCAAAAATTTACGCCCTTAGAAATCCTGAAGGCGGTGCTTGGTTTTTGGGGCCCCGTACGCGGCTAGGCTCCCAAAAAGTCCCACACATGTGGTATCCCCGTACTCAGGAGAAGCAGCAGAATGTATTTTGGGGTGCAATTCCACATATAACCATGGCATGTTTGAGCAATATATCATTTAGTGACAACTTTTTGTACATTTTGTTTTTTTTTTCTTTTTGTCATTATTCAATCATTTGGGACAAAAAAAAAATATTCAATGGGCTCAACATGCCTCTCAGCAAATAGCTTGGGGTGTCTACTTTCCAAAATGGGGTCATTTGGTGGGGTTTTGTGCCATCTTGGCATTTTATGGCCTTCAAAACTGTGATAGGTAGTGAGGAGTGAAATCAAAAATTTACGCCCTTAGAAATCCTGAAGGCGGTGCTTGGTTTTTGGGGCCCCGTACGCGGCTAGGCTCCCAAAAAGTCCCACACATGTGGTATCCCCGTACTCAGGAGAAGCAGCAAAATGTATTTTGGGGTGCAATTCCACATATAACCATGGCATGTTTGAGCAATATATCATTTAGTGACAACTTTTTGTACATTTTGTTTTTTTTTTCTTTTTGTCATTATTCAATCATTTGGGACAAAAAAAAAATATTCAATGGGCTCAACATGCCTCTCAGCAAATAGCTTGGGGTGTCTACTTTCCAAAATGGGGTCATTTGGGGGGGTTTTGTGCCATCTTGGCATTTTATGGCCTTCAAAACTGTGATAGGTAGTGATAGGTAGTGAGGAGTGAAATCAAAAATTTATGCCCTTAGAAACCTTGAAGGCGGTGCTTGGTTTTTGGGGTCCCGTACGCGGCTAGGCTCCCAAAAAGTCCCACACATGTGGTATCCCCGTACTCAGGAGAAGTAGCAGAATGTATTTTGGGGTGTAATTTCACATATGCCCATGGCATGTGTGAGCAATATATCATTTAGTGACAACATTGTGCAAAAAAAAAAAGTTTGTCATATTCCCGCAACTTGTGGCAAAATATAAAATATTCCATGGACTGAACATGCCTCTCAGTAAATAGCTTGGGGTGTCTACTTTCCAAAATGGGGTCATTTGGGGGGGTTTTGTGCTATTTTGGCATTTTATGGTCTTCAAAACTGTGATAGGTAGTGAGGAGTGAAATCAAAAATTTACGCCCTTAGAAATCCTGAAGGCGGTGCTTGGTTTTTGGGGCCCCGTACGCGGCTAGGCTCCCAAAAAGTCCCACACATGTGGTATCCCCGTACTCAGGAGAAGCAGCAGAATGTATTTTGGGGTGCAATTCCACATATAACCATGGCATGTTTGAGCAATATATCATTTAGTGACAACTTTTTGTACATTTTTTTTTTTTACTTTTTGTCATTATTCAATCATTTGGGACAAAAAAAAAATATTCAATGGGCTCAACATGCCTCTCAGCAAATAGCTTGGGGTGTCTACTTTCCAAAATGGGGTCATTTGGGGGGGGTTTGTGCCATCTTGGCATTTTATGGCCTTCAAAACTGTGATAGGTAGTGATAGGTAGTGAGGAGTGAAATCAAAAATTTATGCCCTTAGAAACCTTGAAGGCGGTGCTTGGTTTTTGGGGTCCCGTACGCGGCTAGGCTCCCAAAAAGTCCCACACATGTGGTATCCCCGTACTCAGGAGAAGCAGCAGAATGTATTTTGGGGTGCAATTCCACATATAACCATGGCATGTGTGAGCAATATATCATTTAGTGACAACTTTTTGTAATTTTTTTTTTTTTGTCATTATTCAATCACTTGGGACAAAAAAAAAAAATATTCAATGGGCTCAACATGCCTCTCAGCAATTTCCTTGGGGTGTCTACTTTCCAAAATGGGGTCATTTGGGGGGGTTTTGTACTGCCCTGCCATTTTAGCACCTCAAGAAATGAGATAGGCAGTCATAAATTTAAAGCTGTGTAAATTCCAGAAAATGTACCCTAGTTTGTAAACGCTATAAGTTTTGCGCAAACCAATAAATATACGCTTATTGACATTTTTTTTACTAAAGACATGTGGCTGAATACATTTTGGCCTAAATGTATGAATAAAATTGAGTTTATTCGATTTTTCTTATAACAAAAAGTAGAAAATATCATTTTTTTTCAAAATTTTCGGTCTTTTTCCGTTTATATCGCAAAAAATAAAAATCGCAGAGGCAATCAAATACCATTAAAAGAAAGCTCTATTTGTGGGAAGAAAAGGACGCAAATTTCGTTTGGGTACAACATTGCATGTCCGCACAATTTACAGTTAAAGCAGCGCAGTGCAAAATTCTGAAATCACCTCTGGTCCTCTAGCTACCAAATGGTCCGGGGCTTAAGTGGTTAAAGAAGCCTATCCTGCTTCTAACTAACTTGTACTTCCTCCATCAACTCATCCCCCACAGCTATTACCTTTTGTATCAATTGAGCCTCCCTTTTTAGATTGAAAGCTCTAATGAGCAGGGCCCTCTGATTCCTCTTGTACCAAATTGTAATGTAACTGTAATGTCTGCCTTTATTTTGTAAAGCGCTGCGCAAACTGTTGGCGCTATAAAAACCCTGTATAATAATAATAATAATAATAATAATAATAATAATATTTACTAAATAGATGACTTCTGAAGGCAATTGGTTCCACTAGATTTTAGTTAGGGGTATCAGAGTAAAGGTGGCTGAATACTAATGCACGCCACACTCTTCAGATATTTATTTGTAAAAAATAAAAACATTTATAATTTTCCTTCCACTTGACAATTATGTGCCACTTTGTGTTGGTCTATTACATAAAATCCCAATAAAAATACATTTACGTTTTTTGGTTGTAACATGACAAAATGTGGAAAATTTCAAGGGGTATGAATTCTTTATCAAGGCACTGTATATGGACCTAACTGTATAATACTGTGCAGTGTAGAGAATATATAATACAGTGTAGAGAATATATATATATTTCAGTGTAGTGAAGAGAATATATAATACAGTGCAGAGTATATATCACACAGTGTAGTGCGGAGTGTATAACACAGTGTAGTTTGGGGTATATAACACAGTGTAGTGTGTATAATACAGTGTAGTGTGGTGTGTATAACACAGTCTAGTGTAGTGTGAATAATACAGTGTTGTGGTGCTCATAAAATGTTGTGTTACCACTGATCCCATTTTTTTTTCATTAATCATATTTTTTTCTTTTTCTATTTGCAGTATCAGGTTCTGTTGCTGCATTATTAGTACTCCTCCTTCTGTGTCGCAGGTGTTATTCCTTCTGCATTAGCATAGCAGTGGTATACTTTGATTATTTTTTTTAAGGGCATAATTGCTGTCCCCCCTTCTGTGTTGCAAGTGTTCCCTTTCTTTTGGGGCTTTGATTTTTTTTTTTCCCAGCAGCAAAAACATTTTTTTCACAGAATTGCTGTTCTTCGGAGCCGCAGGTGGTCTTCCTTCTGCGTCGCCACTGTGTTTTTTTTCAGCCTTTCTTAATTTTTTTACATTTATTTTATTTTAGTTTTATTGCAGCAGCGGCAATAAAAAAAAATTCTGCACAATTGCTGCACCCTTATTTTCTTTATTAAAAAAGACTATAATAAAACAGTTTATAGTGCACCAAGCACAAAAGTATTGCACCCAAGCACCATATTACCATCCCACACTCTATAATTAAAGGTTATAACAATCCCCCCCAAAAAATTTAAAACAATAAGAAAACGGTTTATAGTGCACCAAGCACAAAAATATTGCACCCAAGCACCATATTTACACCCCACACTTTATAATAAAAGTTTAAAAAATCCCAGGACGTCATATGATGGCCACCCAGAGGGACAAAGGGTTCCTGCGGCCGTCATTTGACAATACGCCAGGCGGGAAGTGGTTAAACAATATCACACTATCCAGCCTTTTCTGTCATCTTACTTATATATGGAGACCACGCTATAGGGCAGCCCAGGATTTCACAGTATGTCCGCCAGGCACCCGCGATTGCTCGTCACAGAGCCAGGGACGTGGATCTCTGTGTGTAAACATAGAGATCCGTGTCCTGTCAGGGAGAGGAGACCGATGGTGTGTCCCTTGTACATAGGGACACCGATCGGTCACCTCCCCCAGGCAGTCCCCTCCCCTACAATTAGAATCACTCCCTAGGGAACACATTTAACCCCTTCCCTGCCAGTCACATTTATACAGTAATCAGTGCATATTTATAGCACGGTTTGCTGTATAAATGTGAATGGTCCCAAAATAGTGTCAAAAGTGTCTGATCTGTCCCCCGCAATATCGCAGTCCTAACAAAAATCGCAGATAACCGCCATTACTAGTAAAAAAAAAATAATAAAAATAAATGTCATAAAACTATTTTGTAGGCGCTATAACTTTTGCGCAAACCAATCAATATACGCTTATTGCGATTTTTTTACCAAAAATATGTAGAAGAATACATATCGGCCTAAACTGGGAAAAATATATATATTTTTTTTAAATTGGGATATTTATTATAGCAAAAAGTTAAAAATATTTTTTTTTCAAAATTGTCGCTATTTTTTGTTTATAGCGCAAAAAATAAAAACCGCAGAGATGATTAAATAACACCAAAAGAAAGCTCTATTTGTGGGAAAAAAGGACGTCAATTTTGTTTGGGAGCCACGTCGCACGACCGTGCAATTGTCATTCAAAGCGTGACAGTGCTGAAAGCTGAAAATTGGCCTGGGCAGGAAGGGGGTGAAAATGCCCGGTATTGAAGTTGTTAAACATATAAAAATTGTTTATTTAACACAAACCCCAGTCAGGGGTACTCACATGGACAAGGTGCATCAGTGCACCGCTCTAAAAACAGCAAATAATGCTGGGATCGTTTGAGATGATGTGCGTCTCTCCTTGAGCAGACCAGCTGCCTTCCATACCATCCTGTCCCCTCCCCTACGCGTGTCGATACAGGGATGTGACGTATCTTCCTCAGAGGGATTCTGAATTACTTATATATGGAGACCACGCTATTGGGCAGCCCAGGATTTCACAGTATTCACAGAACCCTTAGGTGGTTCACAGGCGTGTTCTGACCAAACTTGAATGTGAGGTCACATGCTCTAAGGTGAGCGTTTATCACCAAGGGGGAGCACCAGTGTGTTAAACATTACCAACACCTTTGGATCACTGCATTAAGGATTGACCATTTATGGACTCTATGAATTTGATGCACTGTTTGATGTGATATTATTTGGGATATCACATATATGCACTACAGCACTTTAATTTATTTTCTTTGCATCACAGTATTAAGATTAAGCAATTGTGATTTTTTTTTTATGTTGTTTCACATGATCAGCACTTTCATTGCATCTTGTGTCACTTTATTTGAATATTAGGAAGACGTGATTCAATTATGTTGATTGGGTTATAGTGTTTACTAGGGATGAGCTCGGTGTTCGATTAGAACATACGTTCGACTCAAACATCGGCTGTTCGATCGTTCGACGAAGATCGAACGTTTTCGGCCGTTCGCGCCAAATTAAGTGACACAAACGGCCCACATTGAACTGCGCCATCGCAGTGCAATCCCGGCGCTGTGATTGGCCAAGCATGCACTGTAACCCCGCATGCTTGGCCAATCACAGCGCCGGCAGCGAGGAGAGCCATAATTGGCCACAGGCAGGATGCCTGTGGCCAATTATAGCTCAGGGGGTTTAGTACACGCCCCACACTATAAAAGGCCGCCAGCGCGGCGGCCTTGTGTAGTGTGTTCCGGTTCAGGGAGAGAGAAGGATAGGCAGGGACAGTGTTAGTGATATTTGTTAATTTACCTTGTGTGTAGGGAGAGAGAAGGATAGGCAGGGACAGTGTCAGTGATATTCTGCTAAACCTTGTGTGCAGGGAGAGAGAAGGATAGGCAGGGACAGTGTCAGTGATATTCTGCTAAACCTTGTGTGCAGGGAGAGAGAAGGATAGGCAGGGACAGTGTCAGTGATATTCTGCTAAACCTTGTGTGCAGGGAGAGAGAAGGATAGGCAGGGACAGCGTCAGTGATATTCTGCTAAACCTTGTGTGCAGGGAGGGAGAAGGATAGGCAGGGACAGTGTCAGTGATATTCTGCTAAACCTTGTGTGCAGGGAGAGAGAAGGATAGGCAGGGGACAGTGTCAGTGATATTTTTACTAAGCCTCCTGCACAGTATACACCTGAAGCTGGCCCTTATTGATGAGTTTTCCTGTTGTGTAACACAGGCAGGCATCTGCAGCACTTAAAGCAGGCGTAGTGTGATTCCTGCAAAATATACACTTGAAGCTAGCCCTTAATGCTGTGTTTTCCTGTTGTGTAACAAGGGCAGGCATCTGCAGCACTTAAAGCAGGCGTAGTGTGATTCCTGCAAAATATACACCTGAAGCTAGGCCTTATTGCTGTGTTTTCCTGTTTCCTGTTGTGTAACACAGGCAGGCATCTGCAGCACTTAAAGCAGGCGTAGTGTGATTCCTGGAAAATATACACCTGAAGCTAGGCCTTATTGCTGTGTTTTCCTGTTGTGTAACACAGGCAGGCATCTGCAGCACTTAAAGCAGGCGTAGTGTGATTCCTGCAAAATATACACCTGAAGCTAGCCCTTATTGCTGTGTTTTCCTGTTGTGTAACACAGGCAGGCATCTGCAGCACTTACAGCGGGCGTAGTGTGCTTCTTGCAAAATATACACCAGAAGCTAGCCCTTATTGCTGGTTTTCCCATCTCCCTGCAGGCCTTTAGAATGTCTGGAAGGCAAACAAGGAGAGGCAGACAGTCAGGAGCCAATAAAAGAGGGCAAGCAGGCTCTGTGTCTAGAGACAACAGTGCTGGTCGTGGACGCGGTGCATCGTCATCAGCACGTGGCCATGGGACACGCTTGTCCTTATTTTCGGCAGCTGGACGTCTTGAGTCGCATCATGCTGAAGACTTGGTAGAGTGGATGACCAAGCCCTCCTCATCCTCCTCATCCTCTCTCACCCAGGCTCAGGGTACTGGCAAAGCAGCTGCCAAAGCGTCCTCAATGTCATCATCAGTCACTCCTTCCCTAGACCCACCGTGTCCTCCTGAGGAGTCCCCCGAACTGTTTGAGCACAGTGTTGGGTACATGCTCCAGGAGGATGCCCAGCATTTCGAAGGGTCTGAAGATGATACCCAGCTAGAGGAAGGCAGTAGCGTGAGAGCAGAGAGAGGGGATGCTCAAGAAGGACACCAATCTGGCAGTCATGTTCCAGCAGCTGCAGCATACTGCCAGATTGGTTCCAGTGATGAGGAGGGAGGGGATGATGAGATCACTGACTGCACGTGGGTGCCTGATAGGAGAGAGGAGGAGGAGGAGGATGAGGAGGAGGCACATCTCCAACGAGGCAGGATGCCCTCCGGGGGCCAGCGTAAGGGCAGCACACCGACTGAATCACACCGCAGAGCTCCGCCTGTGCAGGGCGCTGCCTCTGCCCGTTATTCCAAAAGTTCTTTGGTGTGGGCCTTTTTTGAGTCGAGTGCCTCAGATCGCACCGCTGCTGTTTGCAACATATGTCTGAAGCGTATCTCGCGTGGCCAAAACATCAGCCGCTTGGGCACCACATGCTTGACCAGACATATGTCGACCTGCCATGCAGCTCGTTGGCAAGTCTACCTTAAAGACCAACACCAAAGAACAAAGCGGACCTCTCCTTGCTCCGCATCAGCTGGGATCTCCAACCCCACTATAGCTTCAGTCCTCTCTGAAACCTGCACTGAGAGGAATGAAGGTGTAGAATTAGGTGTGTCACAGACAAGTACTTGCGGGCACTTTGCTTGCAGTACACCGATGTCCGATTCTAGCAGGCAAATTTCCCTGTCCCAGCTGCTGGACCGTCGAAAGAAGTTCACTCGCAGCCATCCACATGCCCAGCGGTTGAATGCTAGCTTGGCTAAATTGCTAGCACTTCAACTGCTGCCTTTTCAGTTGGTAGAGTCGGCCCCCTTCCGTGAGTTTGTGCAATGTGCGGTTCCTCAGTGGCAGGTTCCCAAACGCCACTTTTTCTCACGGAAGGCGATTCCGGCTCTCTACCGGCATGTGGAAGGCAATGTCCATGCCTCGCTGGACAGGGCGGTCAGCGGTAAGGTAAATATTACTGCTGACTCATGGTCCAGCAGGCATGGACAGGGATGTTACCTTTCTTTCACGGCCCATTGGATCACTCTTTTGGCAGCTGGGAAGGATGCAGGACAAGGTGCAGTAGTGTTGGAGGTTGTTCCGCCGCCACGCCTCCAAAATGCTACTACTGGTTGTGACACACCTCTCTCCTCCACCCCCTCCTCTTCTTCTTCCTCCATGGCCTCTTCCTGTGCTTTTTCCTTGGAACCAGCGGTGCTCCGTAGGCGTTCAAGGGGCTACGCAAGTACGCAGGCAAAAAGATGCCATGCCGTGCTTGCGCTGGTGTGTTTGGGTGACAGGAGCCACACTGGGGCAGAGGTTCTGTCAGCTCTGCAGGGGCAGGCCGAGAGGTGGTTGACGCCACGCCAGCTTAAGCCAGGAATGGTGGTTTGCGACAATGGCACCAACCTCCTCTCCGCCCTCCGACAGGGACAACTGACCCATGTGCCCTGTGTGGCTCACGTCCTTAACCTGGTGGTGCAGTGGTTCTTGGGCACGTACCCTGGGCTTACAGGATGTCCTGAGGCAGGCCAGGAAAGTCTGTGTGCATTTCCGCAGATCATATAATGCCAGTGCTCGGCTGGCTGAGCTGCAAAAGGAGTTGAACCTGCCCAAGAACCGCCTTATATGTGACATGCCCACCAGGTGGAACTAAACGTTGGCCATGCTGCAGCGGCTGCTCACGCAGCAGAGGGCCATCAATGAGTACCTGTGCGACTACGGCACCAGGACAGGGTCAGGGGAGCTCAGGTTTTTTTCACCACGCCAGTGGGGCATGATCAGGGATGCATGCACTGTCCTGGCACCATTTGAGGAGGCCACGAGGATGGTGAGCAGTGACAGTGCATGCATCAGTGACACTGTACCTCTTGTCCACCTGTTGGAGCATACGCTGCGTGGAATAATGGACAGGGCACTTGAGGGAGAACAGAGGCAGGAAGAGGAGGACTTCCTTGCCTCTCAAGGCCCCCTTTACCCAGACAGTGTTCCTTCTGTCCCACCCATCCCACAGGAAGAGGAGGAGGAGGATTGTGTCAGCATGGAGGTGGAGCCTGGCACTCAGCATCAACAGCAGCAGTCTTTTAGTGATGATTTACAGTCCCAAGAAACACGTGGACTTGTACGTGGCTGGGAGGAGGTGGCTGCGGATCATGTCGTCCTTAGTGACCCAGAGGACTCTGGACCGAATGCCTCAGCTAACCTATGCTGCATGGCCTCCCTGATCCTGCAAAGTCTGTGGAAGGATCCTCGTATTCTTCGGATCAAGGAGAGGGACCATTACTGGCTGGCCACTCTCCTTGATCCACGGTACAAGGCTAAGGTTGCGGACCTTATCTTATCGTCGCAGAGGGAGCAGAGGATGAGACAACTCCGGGAGGCCTTGCAGAAAGGTCTGTGCAAAGCGTTCCCAGAGACTGGGGGGTTACAAACTCCTGGTCCGGGACAACGAGTTGCTGAGGCTTCGGTCAGTCAAAGAAGGAGCAGTGGGGAAGGTGGCCGTCTGACCGATGCGTTCAGACAACTCTTTAGTTCGCAGCCCCAAGGTATGATCGGTTCCAGCAACCATCGCCAGCGTCTGATATACATGGTGCAGGAATACCTAGGGGCAAGGTCAGATTTGGACACCTTTCCCACCGAAAATCCTCTGGCTTACTGGGTCTTGAGGATGGATCACTGGCCAGAGCTTGCACAGTATGCAATTGAGCTACTGGCCTGTCCTGCATCCAGCGTTATTTCGGAACGCACATTCAGTGCTGCTGGAGGATTTGTCACGGATCACAGGGTGCGCCTGTCCACCGACTCGGTTGATCGACTGACCTTCATAAAGATGAACCAGTCTTGGATCAGCACCAGCTACCAAGCACCTGAAGCTGATATAACAGAATAATTTATTTTCAAATGTCACATTCCTTCAAGACTGATGCTGATGCTGAGTGACTGTCCTGTTATGTTGACTGACTATCCTCCTCCTCCTCCTCAATGATACGATTCATGATGATATCTTGGAAAAACATTTTTGTTTCTGGGTGCTGCCACCAGTGGCTAAGGCCCAATTTTTCAGCCCCTGTTTAACAGGGGCATGTAATTACAATTTTTGATGCAATGCTTTGCAGCAGGGCTCATTCCTGCACTCCAACTAGAGTATCTGTGAGAGGTTGCAGTGTCGTGGTACCAGCACCAGTGCCTAAGGCCCAATTTTTCAGCCCCTGTTTAACAGGGGCGTGTAATTACAATTTTTGATGCAATGCTTTGCAGCAGGGCACATTCCTGCACTCCAACTAGAGTATCTGGGAGAGGTTGCAGTGTCGTGGCACCAGCACCAGTGCCTAAGGCCCAATTTTTCAGCCCCTGTTTAACAGGGGCATGTAATTACAATTTTTGATGCAATGCTTTGCAGCAGGGCCCATTCCTGCACTCCAACTGGAGTATCTGGGAGAGGTTGCAGTGTCGTGGCACCAGCACCAGTGCCTAAGGCCCAATTTTTCAGCCCCTGTTTAACAGGGGCGTGTAATTACAATTTTTGATGCAATGCTTTGCAGCAGGGCCCATTCCTGCACTCCAACTGGAGTATCTGGGAGAGGTTGCAGTGTCGTGGCACCAGCACCATTGCCTAATGCCCCATACACACGATCATTTTTCATGCCATTTTTTAAACCAACGTTTTTCTTGTCGTTTTTTTTTCATGTTTCCTCTCAAGCCTGTCTTGCGTACACACGATCCTTAAAAAAAACGCTCGAGCAAAGCGCAGTGACGTACAGCACGTACGACGGCACTATAAAGGGGAAGTTCCGTTCGAATGGCACCACCCTTCATGTTAGTAAAGTTTGTTGAGCGACGATTCGCGCTTTTCAGCCTCATGCTTTTCAGTCCGTTACTGTGTGATGAATGTGCTATCTCCATTACGAACGCTAGTTTTACCAGAACGAGCGCTCCCGTCTCATACTTGATTCTGAGCATGCGTGTTTTTTTCACGTCGTTAAAGCATACACACTATTGTTTTTCACGTCGCTAAAAAAAACGACGTGAAAAAATAGAGCATGTTCGAAATTTTTAATGGCCGTTTTTCACGTCGTTAAAAATGCTCTGGAGCATACACACGATCGGTTTTAATGCCCATTTTTAAAAATGGCATTTTTAACGGCATGAAAAACGATCGTGTGTATGGGGCATTAGGCCCAATTTTTCAGCCCCTGTTTAACAGGGGCGTGTAATTACAATTTTTGATGCAATACTTTGCAACAGGGCTCATTGCTGTGCTCCAAATACAGTATCTGTGAGGGGTTGCAGTGTTGTGGCACCAGTGGCCAAGGCCCAATTTTTCAGCCCCTGTTCTACAGGGGCATGTAATTACAATTCTTGATATAATAGTTGACAGCAGGGCGTTCCAGCGCCCACAAAGAGTAACTGTGAGTGCTTACAGTGTTGTGCCAACACCAACACCTAAGGGGCCAATTTCTGCAGAGTATATACGGCAGGCCCCTACTTTCAAACATCCAACTTACAAACGACTCCTACTTGCAAACGGAAGGAGACAACAGGAAGTGAGAGGAAATCTACCCCTAGGAAGGGCAATTCTCTCCTGTAAGGGTTAATATGGGAAAAAGGTGTCTCCTCTCTACTGATGCTTTATCACCAATCCTTGTTTCAATAAAAACCCCACTTTTCAAAAACAGTTGTCATTGGGACGTTAAGTGAGGTGAAATGTTCTGAACAGGGGCACAGACAGCAAAATAAATGTTACAGGGGTGATAACCCTTCCCTATGTTTTCCAAAAAGCTTAAAAATAGATTTTTTGGCTGGAGCTACACTTAAACAATGTACGTGTTCAAAATTACAAACAGATTCTACTTAAGAACAAACCTACAGTCCCTGTCTTGTTTGCACCGCCTGTATACTGCTGTTCAGAGTATATAGGGTCTTTTTTTAATTTTGGGTGCAGGGTTCCCCTTAATATCCATACAAGACCCAAAGGGGCTGGTAGTGGGGTGGGGGGTACCCATGCCATTTTTCTCAAAGATTTTCATCCATATTACCGGGACCAGACATGACATTAAAGCCGCAAGCAGTTTTAAATGGCTTTTTTTCCTTACAAATGTCATTTTATGCAGGGACAGTTCTAAACACAGGAAACACGTGCCACTTCACAGGCATACTTTAGACACCCCCAGGTACGATATTTAAAGGAATATTTGACTTTTTTTTTTTTCACTTTATGCATCATTAAAATGACTGCTGCCGAAAAACGGCCGTTTTTAAAACTTAGTTTTGCATTGATACATGTCCCCTGGGGCAGAACCCGGGTTCCCAAACCCTTTTTTAGGACAATAACATGCATATTAGTCGTTATAATTAGCACTTTAGATTTTGAACGTTCGCAAACCATTGTATTTAATAGGGTTCTAACGTTCGTGCGAACTTTCGGTCCGTTCGCAGGTTCTGGTGCGAACTGAACCCGGGGGTGTTCGGCTCATCCCTAGTGTTTACCTATTTATTGTATTATAGCACCTTATTTGGATATTTTTACATATGTTTGTCTATACATTTTTAACCACTTGCTTACTGGGTACTTAAACCCCCTTCCTGCCCAGACCAATTTTATGCTTTCAGTGCTGCCACTATTTGAATGACAATTGCGCGATCATGCTACAGTGTACCCAAATACAATTTTTATTATTTTTTTCACACAAATAGAGCTTTGTTTTGGTGATATTGAATTTCTGCTGGGTTTTTTATTTTTTGTTAAATGAAACAAAAAACGACCGAAAATTTAGAAAAAAAAACATAGTTTCATAGTTTGTTATAAATTTTTGAAAACAGGTAATTTTCGCCTTCACTGATGTGTGCTGATGATGCTGCACTGATGGGCTGCACTGATAGGCACTGATAAGGTGGCACTAATGGGCACTG
Source organism: Rana muscosa (assembly GCA_029206835.1). NCBI lineage: Eukaryota > Metazoa > Chordata > Amphibia > Anura > Ranidae > Rana > Rana muscosa. The sequence continues at coordinate 998,970,557 of CM055118.1, forward strand.
ATAGGTGGCACTGATATGCACTGATAAGGCGCACTGAGAGATGGCACCGATGGGTGGCACTGATGGGTGGCACTGAAGGGCACTGATAGGTAGCACTGATGGGTGGCACTGATAAGCAGCACTGACAGGTGGCACTGATGGGCACTGATGATCACTGATGGGTGGCACTGATGGGCACTGGTAGGTGACAATGATAGGAAGCACTGATCTGTGGCACTGATGAGACACTGATGGCCATTGATTGGCAGCACTGGTGGGCATTGATGGGTGGCACTGTGGGCACTGGTGGGTACTGGTAGGTGGCACTGGTAGGTGGCACATTGGGCACTGGCAACTGACACTGGTGGGCACAAAAAATGCAGCTGTGGCTTTCTGTGTGAGGGACCGTTGTCTCTCTGACAGAAGCCGGTGATCGGCTTTTTGACAGAAGCCGGTGATCGCTTGTTCGGGAGGATGTCCATGGACGCCCTCCCGGCAATTAAGGCCCGCGCTGTAGCCAACTTTCGGCTATAGCGCGGGCGGCAAGTAGTTAACCATAGCGAGGTGTTTCCATATACTGTAAATTTACTTTGCACAATTTTATGAAACATGATCAACGCCAGCAGCTGTCCATATAATAGCTATTTTCTAGTGGAGGCTCGCAAGATTTCTTTACTTTAGATCCACCAATATTTGGGTTATTTTTACCAAACATATGTAGCAGTATAAATTGTGGCCCAAATATCTGAACAAAAATTACTTCTCTAAATTTTCGCTCTTTTTTTACTTATATCGAATAAAAGAAAAAACCCAGTGTTGGTTGGTTATATACCACCAAAAGGAAACGCTATTTGTGTGAAAAAATTATAAAAATGTTGTTTGGGTACATTGCAGGGGCGGACTGATAACTCACGGGGCCCCCTGTGTCCCTGCCCACACTCAAGCCACACCTGCACAGGGAGACATGGGGGGGAGCACACAGGGGGACACTGTGGGGGGAGGGAGAGCACAGAGTGGGACACTGTGGGGGGGGGAAGCACACAGGGGGACACTGTGGGGAGGAGCACACAGGATGACACTGTGGGGGAGGGAGCACACAGCTGGACACTGGGGGGGTGGAGGGACCAGGAGAGTATCATGGGCCTTCCTGCGGTCCTGTTGGGGCCTGGGCCCCATACATCTGTACTTGCCCCCCCTCCCTCCGATAGCGGCCCTGGTGTCTCTATACTGAGCTTCACTCACCCGATGCCTGTAATAATACCGCTAATGGCACGCTGCTTATTGGTATTATTACTGCCGCTTCAAGTGGCCTCTCATGGGGCCAAGTCTGGGCCCCTAATGGGCCAGCAATACATTACAGCCACGAACAAGTTTAAATGAAATTTTTTCCTTTAGAAATGTCATTATCGCTGCGGCATGTTCTATACATCGCACAGATGTGCCACTTTACAGGCAGACTAAGGGGACCCCCGGGCATGATATTGAACCACTTAAGCCACGGATAATTTTGTAGCTAAAGGACCAGGCCACTTTTTGCGATTCGGCACTGCGTCGCTTTAACTGACAATTGCGCGGTCGTGCGACGTGGCTCCAAAACAAAATTGGCGTCATTTTTTTCCCACAAATAGAGCTTTCTTTTGGTGGTATTTGATCACCTCTGCGGTTTTTATTTTTTGCACTATAAACAAAAATAGAGCGACAATTTAGAAAAAAATTCAACATTTTTTACTTTTTGCTATAATAAATATCCTCCAAAAAAACGTTTTGTTTCCTCAGTTTAGGCCGAAACGTATTCTTCTACATATTTTTGGTAAAAAAAATTGCAATAAGCGTTTATTGATTGGTTTGCGCAAAAGTTATAGCGTCTACAAAATAGGGGATAATTTTATGGCATTTTTATTAATAACTTTTTTTTTTACTAGTAATGGCGGCGATCAGTGATTTTTATCGTGACTGTGACATTATGGTGGACACATCAGACACTTTTGACACTATTTTGGGACCATTGTTATGTTATTGAAGGGGTTAACCTGAAGGGGCGCTGAAGGGGTTAAGTGTGACTTAATGTGTGATTCTTACTGTGTGGGGGGTGGCTTGGCGTGTGACGCCACTGATCGTCGTTCCCTATGACAGGGAATAGACGATCAGTGGCAGTCTCACTAAGAAGCACAGGAGAGGTTTGTTTACACTTACCTCTCCCCGTTCTTCAGCTCCGTGACCCGATCGCGGGACACCGGCGGCGATCGGGTCCGCGGGTCCCAGAGCTCAGGACCGCCTCGCGCGCGCAACCCACGGCTGGGCATCTTAAAGAGGACGTACCTGTACGTGCTTGTGCTCAGCCGTGCCATTCTGCCGACGTATATCGGCCGCGAGGCGGTCCTTAAGTGGTTAAAGGAATATTTAATTTTTATTGTTTCACATTAAAATCACTGCTCCTTTAAAAACAATCATTTTAAAAACGTTTTTTTGCATTGATACATGTCCCCTATGGCAGTAGCCGGGTCCCCATACACTTTTTTATGGCAATAACTTGCCTTTAAAATTAGGACTTTCATGTTCACGTCCAATAGACTTTAATAGAGTTTGCATGTTCGCTAGAAATTTTTGGCCTGTTTGGAATGTTCTGGTGCTAACCGAACTGGGGGGGGGGTTATTCGGCTCATCCCTGGTACCCTTAAAAAAAATGAAAGCGTCGCCTATGGAGATTTCTAAGTACCGTAGTTTGCTGGGAGAGCGTCCATATACATCCTCCCGGAAACACACTTCCCGCGAACCCTGCGGGCACACATCGGGAAAAGCCTATGATGGCTGTGTCCCTTGGCAAATTACAGATCATGATAAATGGCCAATCACAGCGGCCATTTACCACGTGATCGGCGTGTCCTATGAGAGATGATCTCAAATGTAAAAATATGAGATCATCTTTCATTAACTGCTCTCCCTCCTCACACAGGGGCCGCGGGTGAGGAGAGAGAGTGATCTGTGCTGCAGTGAGGGATTTTCAGCTTGTTACCTGCCAAAACAGTGCCCATCCGTGTCAGAGTACCCATCAGTGTCACCATGCACATCAGTGTCAGAGTGCCAATCAGTGTTACAGTGCCCATCAGTGTCACCATGCCCATCAGTGTCACCATGCCCATCAGTGTCACAGTGCCCATCAGTGTCACCGTGTCCATCAGTGTCACCGTGCCCATCAGTGTCACAGTGCCCATCAGTGTCACAGTGCCCATCAGTGTCACAGTGCTCACAGTGCCCACAGTGCCCCTGACGGTGCTCCCTGCATGTTTGGCCTCTCTATGTGGCTAGGCTGTGAAAAGGTCCCACACATATGGTATTGCCATACTCAGGAAGAGTGGCAGGATGTATTTTTTTTTTGGGAGGGGGGGAATTTGTGGTATGCATATTCTGTGTGAGAGAAATAACCTGTTAATATGACAATTTTGTGGGAAAAAAATATTTGTTTTGCAAAGAGTTGTGGGAAAAAATGACAACTTCAAAAAACTCATCATGCCTCTTACTAAATACCTTGGAATGTCTACTTTCTAAAAAAGGGTCATTTGGGGGGGTATTTGTACTGTCCTGGCTTGTTAGTGTCTCAAGAAATTACATAGGCTGTCAGTACATCAGGTGAGATCAATTTTCAATGATTAGCACCATAGCTTGTAGACTATGATGCTGGCCATACATTATACAATTTTCTTGTACAACTTTCCTTTAGATTTACCAAAATCATATAATATGAGGTCAAACCTAAACACTTTCCATTTGTATGCAATCAGGCAGGCCCTCGCATTACATAGTTGAAAGTAAATCTAAAGAAAATTGAATAAGAAAATTGTATAATGTATGGCCAGCTTTACTTTCACACAGACCAAATAATATAAACTTTTTTGGGTTATTTTTACCAAAGCAATGTAGCAGTATAAATTTTGGCCCCAATTTTTAAAGACAAACAGAAACAAAGAAAAATAAATATTTTCAAAATTTTCGGTCTGTTTTCATTTATAGCGCAAAAAATGAAAAAACCCAGTGGTGATTAAATACCACCAAAAGAAAGCTCTATTTGTATGAAAAAAGATCAAAAAATTAAAATGGGTACTGTTGTGGAAAATTTTATGAAGATGTATTTAATATGTATTGTCATAGTGTCACCCAGTGTTAGTTCTCCCGCAACCCGCTCTAAAGAGCTGACTGGGGCAGACTGACGCTGGTTGAGATAAACTTCCTGATTTGGAGAAGGGTGTTTGCGGAGTGAGGCCTCTCTGCAAACGTCGGTTTAGCGGATGTGTGCTCTTGTCGCCTCTGTGTCTGATCAACATTGAGGTGGTGACGTGAGCGTGCACCTGCAGATAAGCTCCCCTCATCAGGAACTGTGTTCATTGGTTATTGTATTATTATTGTATCGTGTTGTTGTTGTAGTATTGTATTGTATCCTTTAGCTGTATTTCTTGTGTTGTCAACTCCTTATATGGACATTTCCTGTGTGAAGGGGACATCCTGTGATGCCCCCTCCCACGGAGGACGTGATTGGCTGCTGCAGCCATCACTTCCTGTTTGCGATAATAAAAGGACGCTGTGAGGGCGTCGGCGGGCAGTGATGCTGTGATGCCGAGATGAGAACATAGCAGTGTGGTGATGCTTCTTGATTTGAATGAATGGGAATCGAATGGAAGGTGAGTGAATTTTAGCTTAAGATGCATTATTACATTGAGACTAAATGTGTTACTATTAGAGACATGATATCTGGCTGTGTGCTCTGCGTACAGCCTGATTTTGCTGACAGTACAGTGTGGCATGACCTGAGTAATTTTCATTCTAAGTGTGAGAGCACTGAAAGCTGGTCTGCGCAGGAGGGGGGTTTAAGTGTCTTTATTCATTAAAGTGTATTTTTTTTTTTAATTGTGTTTGAAAGACCACTGCGCAAATACTGTGTTACATAAAATATTGCAACACTTGCCATTTTATTCTCTAGGGTCTCTACAAAAAAAAATATATATAATGTTTTGGGGCTCTAAGTAATTTTCTAGCAAAGAATACTGATTTAAACTTTTAAACAAAAAGTTCCAGAAAAGGCCTGGACTTCAAGTGGATACTAGCACATTATGTGAAGCTTCAAATCCCCCAAAGCATGTCTGTGTGTGTTGAGTGTGTGTGTGTATAAAAATGTAAAGGAAAACAAAGCTAGCCAGTATTTAAGCACACATGGAAAGAGGTGTTTAATACCCATTACAGGTTAACTCAGTAAGAGGGATTCAGAAACTGTAACCTTTTTGGTCATAGACTGTATTACATAAGGAGTCATTCACCATCCATTCGAGTCTTTCCTATCATGCATATTCTAAAGTACTACATTATACCACCAATTCCCCCTTATCCACCTGTTTTACCTCTACTGTTGTGTATTTTATCCTTCTGTTACTCTTTTTGTCACTATTACTTTCCAAAGGTATACCTGGCAGATATTTTTTCTGTTTTGTTGTGATGGAAAAGCAATTTGATTGATTTCTTTTTTTTATATAATTTCTTTATTTTTGTTTTCAATAACAGGGGAAAAATTATCAATCCTACTGTGTATATAACATTCCATTTCTGTACAAACAGCCAGCCAAAAAGAAAACATATTCATAACTCATTACATTCAATTCCCTCTACTCCTGTCTGATCTTCCTATACTCTCAAATAAGGATGGATAAGAGAATAACCCCGGATGGAGGCAGGGAAGCCAAAAAGAAAAAAGGACAGGTAGAATAATCTGTACAGTGACCTTCCCCTCTAATTTCCATCCTCCCTATTGTTGCTCCGTGCACCGTCGGGAGGGAGACGCTTCCCCCGGACCCGGCCTGGGTACTACCACTACCTCTCAGTATTCCGGCTGCAGCTTCTGTTTATGATCCATTTCCCCTGCTTTTCCTTGCCCCCCTCTCCTCCCCGGAAAAAAAAGGGGGGGGGCAATTCGAAACCCCCCCTCCATATTAAACCATAAGCAATATTCTCCTCTCCCCACGTTAGACCCCTCTTTTTAATTTATATTAATTTGTTTTTCCCTTCCTCTAAAGAAATAAAACAGTTCCATGGTTCCATGGTGACCATGTTTTTACGTAAATTTCTCTTTTTTTCCTTGTTGTCCAGACTAAGTCTTCCATCCTATTCACTTCCTCTACTTTCTTAAGCCACATACTCACTGGCGGGGGCTGTTTCTGTTTCCACTTAAGCGGGATGAATGCTTTAGCTACATTCACCAAGTGACAGAGGATAGAATTCCTATATATTTTCCCCCGAGATCTCTGACAGATGCAGGAGAAAACAAGCTGGATCTTCCTGTATTTCCACGTCACTGAATTTTCCCCCCAGAATGGCCTTATTCTGATACAAGACCAAAATTCCCCTGTTCTGTCTGGCATCGCCAGCAGCTATCTGATACATTTGAGAAACATTTTTGCAGTTTATCTGGGGTTCTATACCATCGTGAAGTGATCTTATAATTAGTTTCCTGTATTTTAGTGCATATCGCTGTCTTAAATATCGATTGTATAATATTGGTTATTGGATCCACCGCAAAGCCCAGGTCTATCTCCCATTTCCAGAGAAAGGGTATCTGGATGTTCTCCGATGGTTTGATCAATAATGCATACATTCTGGATACGCTATGCGTTACTGGTCCAGTCTCTGTGCAATATTTCTCAAATGACAACATATTGCGGTCCAGGGGGCCTGGCGGTACCCTAGTACATAGATAATGTCATAGTTGTGCCGCCGACCAAAAATCCAGTTGAAAGGGACCATTTCTATCTACCAGTTCCTGTACTGTTGGCGCCTGTACTGTTGGCATAAGCTTCGAGTTCGAGTCAAACTCCTGTTCGACTCGAACATTGCCTGTTCGCCCGTTTGTCGAACAGCAAACAATTTGGAATGTTTGCGGCAAATTCAAAAAGCCGCGGAACACCCTGTGAAAGTCTATGGGAGAAATCTAAAGTGCTAATTTTAAAAGGCTTATATGCAAGTTATTGTCATAAAAAGTATTTGGGGACCCGGGTCCTGCCCCAGGGGACATGTATTAATGCAAAAAAAAGTTTTAAAAACTGAAGTTTTTCCGGGAGCAGTGATTTTAATAATGCTTAAAGTGAAACAATAAAAGTGAAATATTTCTTTAAATTTCGTACCTGGGGTGTGTCTAGAGTATGCTTGTAAAGAAGCGCTTGTTTAACGTGCTTAGAACTGTCCCTGCACAAAGTGTAATTTCTGAAGGAAAAAAAGTAATTTAAAAGCACTCGCGGCTATAATGAATTGTCGGCTCCCAGCAATACAGAGAAAAGTCATTGATAAAAAATAAAAAAAATGCGTGGGGGTCCCCCCAAATTCAATTACCAGGCCCTTCAGGTCTGGTATGGATATTAACCACTTAACGACCGCCCACTGTAAAAATACGTCGGCAGAATGGCACCGACAGGCAGAATCACGTATATCTACGTGACTGCCTTTGTATAGTTGGGGGGTCCGATCGGACCCCCTTCTTTACAGTGAGCGGCCGTTATTAGTTTGGGAGCGATCGGGGATGAGGGGGCGGCCGTTCGATTCCGGCCACCCCCTCTCGATCGCTCCCAGCGAATCGAATCCTTCCCCTGCCTGTGTAATGTTTACACAGGCAGAGGAAGTGATGTCATCTCTCCTGCGGCGCTCACATATACCGAGCGCCGCACAGGAGAAGATGCAGGTTAGTGCACAAAACACTACACTGACACCAGGACACATAGGCACATAAATCGCCCCCCAGGCCCCCCCAGACACCCCAGATCACCCCCCAGCCCCCAGTCACAGTGTCACTGCAGTGACCATTTATTTACTGATCACTGCAATCAGTGACATTTGTGACTGTAAAAGTGTCACTAAAGTTAGTTTTAGGTCCAGTGTAGCCCCCTAACCCCCCTAATAAAGTTTTAACCCCCTGATCGCCCCCCAGATAACCTTTTCACTCCCTAGCACCGCCGTCGCTAAGTGATCATTTTTCTGATCGCTGTCTTAGCGTTGGTGATGCCGATCGGTAGCCAGTTATTTTTTTTAGGTTCGTCGCAGGTTTTTATAGCGTCGGGTACCCCCATATATTACCTAATAAAGGTTTAACCCCCTTGATCGCCCCCCAGATAACCCTTTCACCCCCTATCACCACTGTCGCTAAGCGATCATTTTTCTGATCGCTGTCTTAGCGTCGGTGATGCAGATCGGTAGCCAGAAATCTTTTTTAGGTTCGCCGCAGGTTTTTATAGCGTCAGGTACCCCCATATATTACCTAATAAAGGTTTAACCCCCTTGATTGCCCCCCAGGTAATCCTTTCACCCCAGATCACCACTGTCGCTAAGCGATCGTTTTTCTGATCGCTGTCTTAGCGTTGGTGATGCCGATCGGTAGCCAGTAATTTTTTTTAGGTTCGCCGCAGGTTTTTATAGCGTCGGGTACCCCCATATATTACCTAATAAAGGTTTAACCCCCTTGATCGCCCCCCAGGTAACCCTTTCACCCCCTATCACCACTGTCGCTAAGCGATAGTTTTTCTGATCGCTGTCTTAGTGTCCGTGATGCCGATAGGTAGCCAGTAATTTTTTTTTAGGTTCGCCGTCAGGTTTTTATATAGCGTCAGGTACCCCCATATATTACCTAATAAAGGTTTTAACCCCCTAATTGCCCCTAGTTAACCCTTTCACCAGTAATCACCATATAAGTGTTACGGGTGACGCTGGTTAGTTAGTTTGCTTTTTATAGTGTCAGGGCACCCGCCGTATATAACCCAATAAAGGTTTAACCCCCTGATCGCCCGGCGGGTGATATCCATTAGGTTTTAGCGTCAGAGAGGGTCTGCGTCACACCCCTGGCAGCGTCAGGTTAGTGCCAGTAGCGCTAACACCCACGCGTGAAGCATACACCCCCCTTAGTGGTATAGTATCTGAACAGATCAATATCTGATCTGATCAGATCTATACTAGCGTCCCCAGCAGTTTAGGGTTCCCAAAAACGCAGTGTTAGCGGGATCAGCCCAGATACCTGCTAGCACCTGCGTTTTGCCCCTCCGTCCAGCCCAGGCCACCCAAGTGCAGTATCGATCGATCACTGTCACTTGCAAAACACAACACACATAACTGCAGCGTTCGCAGAGACAGGCCTGATCCCTGCGAATCCAGTGCTGTAGGAGGTGATTTCACCACCACAGTTAAAAAAAAAGAAGCATATATGCCGAAGCATTGGGGCAGCAGGGGCGGAGGAGCGATTTTGCTCCTAATGCCACGTACATACGGTCGAAATTCCGACGGAGGCTTGCCCATGGAAAAGTCTGACCATGTGTACGTGGCATAACTTTTGCGGGAAGATGGCCCCATGCTTCGGCATATATAAATGGTGCATGTATGCCCATCATTAGAAGTGGGTGGATGAAGGGCGGTATTCTAATGGTGGGCATACCCACCGATCAATCTTTTTTTTTTCGTTCAGCCAACAGGCTGCATGAAAAAAAAGATTACAATACATGTCCAACAAGGACCAGCAACGTACTGATATGTTGCTGGACTTTGAATGTTTATACCAGAATGATGCCTGCGGGTTTAGGTATCATCTTGGTATCATTCTTTTCAGCCAGCGGCCGGCTTTCATGTAAAAGCAATCCTAGTGGCTAATTAGCCTCTGGACTGCTTTTACAAGCAGTGGGAGGGAATGTCCCCCCCCCCGGATATAAAAAGCGCCATTGGGAAATTGGGAAAGCATTTTATCACACCGATCTTGGTGTGGTCAGATGCTTTGAGGGCAGAGGAAAGATCTTGGGTCTAACCCCCCAATTTTTTTCAAAAAAAGAGTACCTGTCACTACCTATTGCTATCATAGGGGATATTTACATTCCCTGAGATAACAATAAAAATGATAAAAAAAAATAAAAATATGGAAGCAACAGTTTAAAAAAAAAATAAAAAAGCAAAATTAATAAAAAAAAAACACCCCTGTCCTGCCCTGCTCTTGCCCAATGGCGAACGCAAGCGTCGGTCTGGCGTCATATGTAAACAGCAATTGCACCATGCATGCGAGGTATCACCGCGAAGGTCAGATCGAGGGCAGTAATTTTAGCAGTAGACCTCCTCTGTAAATCTAACGGCGTAACCTGTAAAGGCTTTTAAAGGCTTTTAAAAATGTATGTAGTTTGTCGCCAATGCGCGTTTGTGCGAAATTTTAAAGCTTGTTGTGTTTGGTATCTATGTACTCGGCCTAAGATCATCTTTTTTATTTTATCAAACATTTGGGCAATATAGTGTGTTTTAGTGCATTAAAATTAAAAAAAGTGTATTTTTTCCCCAAAAAATGCGTTTGAAAAATCGCTGCGCAAATACTGTGTAGAAAAAAAAATGCAACACCCACCATTTTAATCTGTAGGGCCTTTGCTTTAAATATATATATAATGTTTGGGGGTTCAACATAATTTTCTTGCAAAAAAAAAAAATGTTTTCATGTAAACAAAAAGTGTCAAAAAGGGCTTTGTCTTCAAGTGGTTAGAAGAGTGGATGTAAGCTTCCTAATGTTGTGTAAAAAATGCCAGAACAGTTCAAAACCCCCCCAAATGACCCCATTTTGGAAAGTAGACACCCCAAGCTATATACTGAGAGGCATGTCGAGTCCATGGAATATTTTATATGTTGACACAAGTTGCGGAAAAAAGACAATTTTTTTTTTTTTTTTTTTTGCACAAAGTTGTCACTAAATGATATATTGCTCAAACATGTCATGGGCATATGTGTAATTACACCCCAAAATACATTCTGTTGCTTCTCCTGAGTACGGGGATACCACATGTGTGAGACTTTTTGGGAGCCTAGCCGCGTACGGGACCCCAAAACCAAGCACTGCCTTCAGGCTTTCTAAGGGTGTAAATTTTTGATTTCACTTCTCACTGCCTATCACAGTTTCGGAAGCCATGGAATGCCCAGATGGCACAAAACCCCCCCAAATGACCCCATTTTGGAAAGTAGACACCCCAAGCTATTTGCTGAGAGGTATGGTGAGTATTTTGCAGATCTTGCTTTTTGTCACAAAGTTTTGAAAATTCAAAAAAAAAATATATATATTTTCTTTCTTCATTTTCAAAAACAAATGAGAGCTGTAAAATACTCACCATGCCTCTCAGCAAATAGCTTGGGGTGTCTACTTTCCAAAATGGGGTCATTTGGGGGGGGTTTTGTGCTATTTTGGCATTTTATGGCCTTCGAAACTGTGATAGGTAGTAAGGAGTGAAATCAAAAATTTGTGCCTAGAAATCCTGAAGGCTCCCAAAAAGTCCCACACATGTGGTATCCCCGTACTCAGGAGAAGCAGCAAAATGTATTTTGGGGTGTAATTCCATATATAACCAGGGCATGTGTGAGCAATATATCATTTAGTGACAACTTTTTGTAATTTTTTTTGTCATTATTCAATCACTTGGGACAAAAAAAAAAAATATTCAATGGGCTCAACAGGCCTCTCAGCAATTTCCTTGCGGTGTCTACTTTCTAAAATGGGGTCATTTGGGGGGGGTTTTGTGCTATTTTGGCATTTTATGGCCTTCGAAACTGTGATAGGTAGTGAGGAGTGAAATCAAAAATTTGCGCCCTTAGAAATCCTGAAGGCGGTGCTTGGTTTTCAGGGGCCCGTACGCGGCTAGGCTCCCAAAAAGTCCCACACATGTGGTATCCCCGTACTCAGGAGAAGCAGCAAAATGTATTTTGGGGTGCAATTCCACATATAACCATGGCATGTGTGAGCAATATATCATTTAGTGACAACTTTTTGTAATTTATTTTTTTATTTTATTTTTTAGTCATTATTCAATCACTTGAGACAAAAAAATAAATATTCAATGGGCTCAACATGCCTCTCAGCAATTTCCTTGGGGTGTCTACTTTCCAAAATTGGGTCATTTGGGGGGTCTTGTACTGCCCTGCCATTTTAGCACCTCAAGAAATGAGATAGGCAGTCATAAATTAAAAGCTGTGTAAATTCCAGAAAATGTACCCTAGTTTGTAGACGCTATAACTTTTGCTCAAACCAATAAATATACGCTTATTGACATTTTTTTTACTAAAGACATGTGGCTGAATACATTTTGGCCTAAATGTATGACTAAAATTGAGTTTATTCGATTTTTCTTATAACAAAAAGTAGAAAATATCATTTTTTTTTCAAAATTTTCGGTCTTTTTCCGTTTATATCGCAAAAAATAAAAATCGCAGAGGCAATCAAATACCATTAAAAGAAAGCTCTATTTGTGGGAAGAAAAGGACGCAATTTTGTTTCGGTACAACATTGCATGTCTGCACAATTTACAGTTAAAGCAGCGCAGTGCAAAATTCTGAAAACAGCTCTGGTCCTTTAGCTACAAAATGGTCCGGGGCTTAAGTGGTTAAGGGGAACCCTGCTTCAAAAAAAAAAAAAAAAGACGTGGGGTTCCCCCCAAATATCCATACTAGACCCTTCAGGTCTGGTATAGATTTTAAGGGGAACTCCACGCCAAATTTTAAAAAAAATGGTGTGGAGTTCCCCCCAAAAATCCATAACAGACCCTTTATCCAAGCACGCAACCTGGCAGGCCGCAGGAAAAGAGGGGGGATGAGAGAGCGCCCCCCCTCCTGAACCGTACCAGGCCACATACCCTCAACATGGGGAGGATACTTTGGGGGTCTGTGACCCCTCAAAGCACCATGTCCCCATGTTGATGGGGACAAGGGCCTCATCCCCACAACCCTTAGCCGGTGGTTGTGGGGGTCTGCGGGCGGGGGGCTTATCGGAATCTGGAAGACCCCTTTAACAAAGGGGACCCCCAGATCCCTGCCCCCCCTATGTGAATTGGTAAGGGGTACATTGTACCCCTACCATTTTACAAAGAAAGTGTAAAAAAAAACACATAGACACCGTTGGGAAAAGTCCTTTATTAAAAAAAAAAAAATTAAAAAAGATTCCAGCGGCGGTAATCCACTCTCGGTCTCCTCTCCGGGGTCCAGAGATGGATGATCTCTCCTCTCCAGGGTCCAAGCTCCAACAATAATGTCCAGCGCAGCACTCTTCACTGGAGCGGAGACACCCCGGGAATGACGCCGCCGAAGCCAGTGACAGCTCTTAAATAGGTAAGGGTGGGGCCACCCATCACGTGACCCGTCCCCCTCTGACGCAAGGGGGAACCCGGGCTTCCTCAGTGACATGCGGGTGACCCCGTCCCCCTCTGATGTAACGCTGGTCTCCGCTCTGGACATCATCGTTGGAGCCTGGACCCCGGAGAGGAGAGATCATCCATCGCTGGACCCCGGAGAGGAGACCACCCATCGCAGGATACCGAGAGTGGATTACCGCCGCTGGAATCTTTTTTTTATTTTTAATAAAGGATTTTTCCCAACGGTGTCTGTGTGTTTTTTTTACATTTTTTTTACACTTTCTTTGTGAAATGGTAGGGGTACAATGTACCCCTTACCAATTCACATGGGGCGGCTGGGATCTGGGGGTCCCCTTTGTTAAAGGGGTCTTCCAGATTCCGATAAGACTCCCCGCAGACCCCCACAACCACCGGGCAAGGGTTGTGGGGATGAGGCCCTTGTCCCCATCAACATGGGGACATGGTGCTTTGAGGGGTCACAGACCCCCAAAGCATCCTCCCCATGTTGAGGGCATGTGGCCTGGTATGGTTCAGGAGGGGGGGCGCTCTCTCGTCCCCCCATCTTTTCCTGTGGCCTGCCAGGTTGCGTGCTCGGATAAAGGGCCTGGTATGGATTTTTGGGGGGAACTCCACGCCATTTTTTTTTAAATTTGGGGTGGAGTTAACCTTAAAATTCATACCAGACCTGAAAGCTCTAGTATGGATATTTGGGGGGAACCCCACGTAATTTTTTTTTTATTTGACGCAGGGTTCCCCTTAATATCCATACCAGACCTGAAGGGCCTGGTAACTGAATTTGGGGGGACCCCCACGCATTTTTTTTTTTTTATCAATGACTTTTCTCTGTATTGCCGGGAGCCGACAATTCATTATAGCCGCGAGTGCTTTTAAATGACTTTTTTTCCTTCAGAAATGACACTTTGTGCAGGGACAGTTCTAAGCATGGGAAACAAGCGCTGCTTTACAGGCATACTCTAGACACCACCAGGTACGAAATTTAAAGGAATATTTCCCTTTTATTGTTTCACTTTAAGCATTATTAAAATCACTGCTCCTGAAAAAACAGCCGTTTTTAAAACTTTTTTTTTGCATTGATACATGTCCCCTGGGGCAGGACCCGGGTCCCCAAACTCTTTTTATGACAATAACTTGCATATTAGCCTTTAAAACTAGCACTTTAGATTTTTCATGTTCGAGTCCCATAGACTTTAACAGTGTTCGGATGTTCGAACAAATTTATTGCCTGTTCGCAAGTTCTGGTGCGAACAGAACTGGGGGGAGTTCGGCTTATCCCTATTGGCCATCTGCCGGATCTCAAAAAATGCGACGCCTGATACAACCCCCTTTTAATCAGTACGTCAAAAGGAACTTTTTGTATTCCCAGTATTATGCAGGTTCCCTAATATCGGTACTAGAGGTGATTCCTGTGTAGATAACTTTCCCTTAGTAAAAGATTATAGCAAGAGTGGGTCCTATTGTTGGGTGTCTCTTAGTTTTGAGTGCCAACTTCTTAAAACACCAGGGGGCTCTATGCAATAACTCCCCACTCTGTGCCTGCTCCAGGCTTGGCCAAATTTTAAGCTCTCCATGTCGACACCAGTCTAGCAGGCGGCCTAAGTAATATTTGTAAATATCCGGAACTGCCAACCCCCCATATTGTTTTGGTAAGGACAAAAGAGTCCTCCTTATCCTAGGGTTTATGTGCCCAGATAAATTTTGTAAGTAGTGTTTGTATATTTCTAAAGAATTTCATGGGGATTGCAATTGGGACTGCTTGTAAAAGGTATAGGATCTTTGGTAAGATGTTCATCTTAATTATATTACTTCTTCCGAACCAGGAATGTAATCCTTTATTCCATCTCCAATAGACCTCGTACCTTATTAAGCACTGGCAGGAAATTAAGCTCATATATTTTAGATGAATCCGCTGCTATATGAGTCCCTAAGTACTTCAGAGATTGATCTGCCCATTTAAATTTATTGTTTGCTTTTAATGTCATCGTCATTTAGTTTGGGGCCGCTACCATCAATGCAGCGGATTAAGAGAAATTTATCTTAAAATAAGATAGTGTACTATATACAGGCATACCCCACTTTTAAGTACACAATGGGACCAGAGCATGTATGTAAAACAAAAATGTACTTAAAGTGAAGCAATACCTTTTTTCACTTCTGGGGCATCAGGGGATGTAGTGGGTGTGTCAGGGACTGTAGTGGGTGTGTCAGGGACTGTTTTTCCAAGTAGCGGGGAATCTGAACTATCCGTGCACGGATTACTCACCTGCAGCTTGAGAGCCACTTTACATACACTCACGGGTATGTCTTTACTTGCGAGTGTATGTAAAGTGAGTGTAGTTAAAGCGGTGTATGCCTGTATCTCGATTTCTCTAAAGAGGTTCGGGAGCAAGATTATTGGATTGGTCATTGGGAATAACATATCGTCTGCATATGCTGCAACTTTATGTTGGGTTCCTCCTACTGTAATTCCGTGAATGTCCTTGTTGAGCTGAATCCTACACAGGAGGGGTTCCAATATCAATGCAAACAATAAAGGGGACAGTGGGCATCCCTGCCTTGTCCCATTCATTATCCCAAAAGAGGGGGAGACTACTCCATTTACCTTCACTTGAGTTGTAGGCTCTTCATACATGCCTGCAATCCATCTAATCATTTCCCCTCCTAATCTTATATGGCGGAGAACTGCATACATGAATCCCCATCCCATCCGATCAAAAACCTTCTCTGCGTCTGTTCCAAGGAACACACACGAAGTCTTGGTTGAGTTTGCTATGTGCATCAGGTTCAGGGTTTTGATGGTATTATCCCTAGCTTCTCTTGTTGGTACAAATCCCACTTGATTTTGATGGATCAGGAAGGGTAGTTGCTGTTGTAATCTTAAAGCTATAATCTTACTAAATATCTTCAATTCCGTGTTAAGTAAAGATATTGGCCTATAACTTCCACACTGCTTTGGATCCTTACCCTCCTTTGGGATCACCGCTATCATAGCTTTCAATGTCTCTGGGTGAAAAGAGGCTCCCTCCCACAACTTATTGAACATTTTAACCAGATAAGGCCCTAACACTGATGAGAATGACTTGTAATACTGGGCCGAGAACCCGTCTGGGCTTGGTGCCTTCCCCGTTTTTGCTGATCTTATTCCCTTCTGTACCTCTTCTGATGTGATTGGCGAGTCCAGCTCCTCCTGCACCCTAGTCGTCAAGCTCAGCATTTCACTTGCTGTTAAGTACTGCTCCATCGCCCTTTGGTCGGGTGTCGCCAAGTTCAAATTGTATAGTGAAGAGTAGAACTCGCCAAACACCTCAGCTATCTGTCCGGGGGTCCCAACCTCCTCCCCATCTATTTTCCTCACTGAAGGAATAAACGTCCTTGCCTCCATTTCAGGTAATGCGTTTGCGAGTTGTCTGCCCCATTTATTACCCGACTTGTAGCTACATTTACGTCCTATTTGTAGTGCCAGTTTTGCTCTATACTGTAATAGGTCAGTCACTTGTCTACGGGCATTTAGTAATTCTTGTTCTACCTCTATGGTCTGAGAGTGTTTGTCGTGCCTCTAGACTTTGTATCTTGGACAGTAACTTTGTTAACTTGGCTTCCCTCTCCTTTTTGATTCTTGCTCCATGTTTTATTAGTTCTCCCTTATTACTGCTTTATGCGTTTCCCAGATTACTCCCGAGGGGTTTCTGGATTGTCGTTCGTCTGAAAAAAACATTCTATTTCCCTCTGAACATCCTCCCTTACCATGGGATCCTGAAGGAGGCTTTCATTTAGTTTCCACAACATTGGAGGTGAGTGGCGTCTATTTGTCAAATTATATAAAAAAAAAAAATAGGTGCATGATGTGACCATGTAATCAAGCCAATAGAGGCCTCCCTTACTGAATGTAGTTGTTTATGTGCTACAAAGAAGAAATCAATTTGTGAATATACTCTGTGTGGGTTGGAGAAGAAGGTGTAGTCTTTTTCCAATGAATGGAGTAATCGCCATACATCTACCATTTTTGCCTCTGCAAATGCTTGGGAGATTCCCTTCCTTATTTTAGGTGTCACTGACGAAACTCCTGATGAGGTGTCTTCTTTAGGTATCAAGGGGAAGTTTAGGTCTCCACCCATAATCAGCTGTTCTTCTTTGAACCCCATAGGTTTCCCTAGTATATTTTTTACAAAAATATCTTGCTGAGTATTTGGGGCGTAGTATGATGCCAACGTCACTACCTCTCCTCCAATAGTTCCTTTTATGAGCACATACCTTCCTTTCACGTCTATCATGGAGTCTCTATAATTCCAAGCAACTGTATTCGATATCATAATGGATACTCCCTTAGTTTTGGATTCATCATTGCATGCGTGGTACACCAAAGGATAGCTTTTACTTCTTAACAGAGGAAGTCTATTTTCTCTAAAGTGTGTTTCTTGAATGAAAGCAATATCTATTCGCAATCTCTTTAAGTCCTGAAGTAATGTACGTTGTTTTTCCGGGATATTTAATCCCTTAACATTGAAGGACATTACCGAAAGATTTTCCATTTTCCCTTACTCCGCTCCCTTCTCTATAATGCTTATACTTATGAGATGGGCTCTTTCCTCAATGAACCCCAGTAAAGGCCTTAGGCCCCCCAAAAAAGTAAGCAAGAGTAAGGGAGATCGGAGGAGGGGCGC
This sequence comes from Rana muscosa, assembly GCA_029206835.1. NCBI lineage: Eukaryota > Metazoa > Chordata > Amphibia > Anura > Ranidae > Rana > Rana muscosa. Next base: position 998,988,366 of record CM055118.1, read on the forward strand.
TGAGAAGGGGGGGGGGAGAGGAGAAAAAAAAAAAGACTTAAAATAGTTCCCTTCCTACTAAAGGCCTTCGGGTCGGTCAGTTGTTTAACTCCGGCCTCCCGGAGATCCTAGAAGCAATACTGCTTTTAGGCACTCGATTTCCAAATCTTTGGTTCTTCGAGTGCTGGCCTATTAGGGGGTTATGATTGAGCACATTTGATTGATTTCACCTACAATCTGATATTGTCCTTACAAGCAGGATTTTACACATCATTATAAGTTAGTAGACAACTCCTGTAAAAAATGTTTTAGACAGTAAGAAATTTACCTTCTCTGGACTGATGGCAAAAATTTGGGTGGTTGAATACGAACTGTAGGATCCCATTTTCCTGGTGGCAGAACAGCAACTTCATCTAAGAAATCATCGATTCCTGCTGTCAATTCATCTTTGTTCATAGCCTTATATGCTACTTTCCGGAACAGCTAGAATAATACATTTATATTTATATAATTTTAAAATGCAAATTTTTGAACATTACCAGAATTGCTATTTTTTAAAGCCCAGTTTAAAACCATTTACCGGTACTTTTTTTCTTTGTAAAAATCTTCTCCCCACCGTTGCCTAAACCTCGACATAACGCCTGAAGATTAACATCAGCTGTTGCCAGTGTCAAAGAATTGCACCGCTAACCCAACCCCTTTTTCCCTCCTCCTCCTCCATTTATAGAACTCATATTTTTTGCCAGAATGCAAAGTGTTATGTGATTGGAGGAGGTGGTTTCTGTTATTCATATGCCCCTCCTCCATTCACAGAATGCATTATGGGCAGAAGGGGCACGCAAGCAGCACAACTCTTTCCTAATTTGCAGTGGCTGATGTTAACCCTCAAACCACCGGAAGATCAGCACTTTGTGGGGGACCCATCACATTGGGGAGAAAGTTTTTACACTATGCAGAATCCAGCTTAATAGGGCTGCACAGCAAATAAACAAAACAAAAAATAAATTAACTAAACTTATTTAAATGTCACTATATACTGAGCCCCAGAGTAGGATCCAGCCATTAATGTTGCTGATTGGATTGTGTACTGATGCTGGGAGTATGAGCAGAGAAGCTCCCAATCCCAAGTAGTACAAGCTGAGAAAGGTTTAGTCAAAAATTGTAAAATTGTGTAATAAGCAATGACAGTGTAATAACACAAATATGCAGCACTGCGGTTAATGGTGTGCATGGCTGAATAACACTGTTGGTATGGCCTAAATATACCACAATCATTCTACCCACAACATCTCACAGACAGAAAACTAAATATACAGTAAATCTAGAAAATTAAATCACATGTTTAAATATCACTGGGGCCCCATGTATTGTAAATATCATATATGACTCTGTATCATAGTAAACAAAACCAAATGCTTGTCCCTTAAAATCATGGGGAAAAGATTTCCACTATCTATACTAAAATCTGTCAGGTTCAACAATTCAGATTGTTGCAATAACCTAGTATTCATAATTTGGAATCAAAAACTCCTGAAATCCATAATGGTTCTTTCCTATCCTGGAGGACTAAGGTTATAAGGACTATAAGATATTAAATATCAACAAAAAAGTATTTGAAAATAATACCTGTCACCTGTATCTCATAGGCACCACATCCCTTCATTAAGAAACTAAATAGAAATATGAAGGTATTGGGACTTTTAAGGTGCAACAACTACACAATATTCAATATAAAAATATAATTTTATTACAAAAAATATGTACAAATATACATGAACCATCAAAATAAACATAATAGAGTTTCCAAAGTGCATACAGACAAAATTCTCTACATGTTTCGCCATTTATTAGGCTTCCTCAGGAGTTTGTCATGCAAATACTGGAAACAAAGAAAAGAAAATAAATACATAATAATATTTACTCAAAATTCAAACTCAAAATTACAAAACATAATATTTTTTGTATATTTAAAAAAAAAAGGATGACTGAAAACCATAACCAGCCCAATGGTTGCTCAAAAGTTCATCTCAGAATTGGATCTATTTATTCAAAGTATAAATGACCCTATTAATATCAGTTGTGAGTACATTACCTGTAAATTTTGATGGTACAATCTAAAAAGAAGAATGACCAGATAGCCAATGAGCTATCCCACACGGGGGCGCCCGTAAGGAGGGGATCATATGGTGTATCATAGAGGGGGAGAAATACTGGCACAGATAACCACCCGGATATTACTAGCACAGGAACAGAAGGCCATCTGGGGGAAATTACAAAGAAAAATCTAATGAAGTCAAATAACAATCTATATATAAGAGTAAAGGCTTCTCCATCTAATTATACGGCACATACCCCATCAGTATTTACCTGTTTATGGCTTGTTGATAGTAAAAAATATTAGAATAGGCAAAAAGGGGGGTAATATCTCCAAAGTACCCCAATCAGTGTCCACTCTAAAGGAAAAAGAATTAGTGGAAATTACTATAAATATATAATAATCCACTCTAATTGGTAATCAGAATTTTAGCCATATACTTGCTAGCTGATATATACCTGGTTAATCCAATTGGATAAAGTGTGTCCACATTAGGGCATCTCTGCCGAAAAGCTTGTTTTACAAAACCGATCAATCAGTTTACTGAAAAAATATATACCGTATTTATCGGCGTATAACACGCACTTTTTTCCCCTTAAAATCAGGGGAAAATCGTGGATGCGTGTTATACGCCGATACCCACTGATCCCGGCGATCTCCGCTGACTGAGCGGAGCGCAGCGATCGCCGCCGAGATACACATAGCCGAGTGTACTCGGCTATACTCGGCTTTTCTCGGCTCTGCTCACAGTCACGCCCAGTCCCGCCATTGGACCTGTGATATGTCCATCATAGGGCGGGACTCGGCGTGACTGTGAGCGGAGCCGAGAAAAGCCGAGTATAGCCGAGTACACTCGGCTATGTGTATCTCGGCGGCGGCTCCGCCCAGTCCCTGCGTCTCTGCGTCCCTGCGTTCCCTGCGTTCTCGGCGGCGTTCGCCCCGCTCCGCCCAGTCTCTGCGGCGATCTCGGCGGCACCAATTTTGAAAACTGGGGCAAGGCTGCACTTAGCAAAGGCTGCACTGGACACTGGGCAAAGCTGCACTGGACACTGGGCAAAGGCTGCACTGGACAAAGCTGCACTAGACACTGGGCAAAGGCTGCACTGGGCAAAGGCTGCACTGGACACTGGGTAAAGCTGCACTGGACACTGTGCAAAGCTGCACTGGGCAAAGGCTGCACTGGACACTGGGCAAAGCTGCACTGGACACTGGGCAAAGGCTGCACTGGGCAAAGGCTGCACTGGACACTGGGTAAAGCTGCACTGGACACTGGGCAAAGCTGCACTGGGCAAAGGCTGCACTGGACACTGGGCAAAGGCTGCACTGGACACTGGGCAAAGGCTGCACTGGACACTGGGGCAAGGCTGCAATGGACACTGCTGACAAGACTGCAACGGACACTGGTAAGGCTGCATTTAAATGTAAGTTTTTTTTTTTTTCCTTAAACTTCCCTCCTAAAAGTTTTTTTCCCTAAAATTCCCTCCTAAACTTGGGGTGCGTGTTATACGCCGGTGCGTGTTATACGCCGATAAATACGGTATATAAAATATAAAAAAAACATTTTAGATTAAAGACCAAGTAAACCAGACAACAGGATAAAAACCAATGTTGCCCGTGAAGAAATCTAGTGCCTAAGTAATTACCTTTGACTGATATCTAAGAACGTCTTCTCCCCAGGATGTTGGTCATGCTACTGATTTGCAAGGCTGCGATCCGGACTATATACCCCCCCTCCTCCTTCCCATTGGACGCACAATGGCGCCAAATCAATGGGCGGAGCGGGCACGTCAGTTCCGACATCCGCCCACCGTCAGATCCGACCCGGAAGTGACGATTCCACCACTGAAAACCGGAGACGTCTGCCGGAAGCGCCACCCCGCTCGTCAGGAGAAACATCCTGACGAGCTGGACGCACCATAAGACGGATCCGGGAGGGGAAAACATGCCTGACGTATAGAAAAGGGCGGACTTCCCTTTAAAATCACGGCAGAAACGGCACAATACGATGTTAGAAAAAGAGGGCCAGGATATCCGGTGGGCTTGGTCAGATGGCGCTCACATTGTCTCCTAAAGGAGAACAAAGAGAAACGCCCTGGGCGCCCATATAATCCCCAAATCCCCCCCCCCCCAAAAAAAAAAAAGGGGGAAAAAAGCCACCCTAAAAAAATTGTAAACTCCATTGAAATCAATTACATATAATGTAGATTATCAATATTTAAAGGGAGCCCCTAAGGAATATAGAAATGGTACATTCAGTCACCTGTACATAAGGACAAATTTAATAAACAAAAATAAGATAACAAAACAAAATTTTATTTGTTTTGAGCAGAGTCTACATATACAGCATAACTATTTTTATCCTACAAAAAGGGTTTGAAACTGATGGACTCATTTAACCCGGGATACATAGTAGCTCTCAAGGTATGTATCCATCTGGTTTCTCGTTGTAGGAGATTTTTGTCCACATCCCCACCTCTTTCATTGAGAGGTATGTATTCTAAAGCAAAGAATTTAATCTTTGACAAATCAAAGGAGTGGAAAAGACCACTATGTCTGCTAATAGGAGTCTCCATTTTTTTCTTTTGAATGAGAGATACATGGTCTCTCATTCTGTGAAAGAAAGGCCTCTTTGTTTTACCAACATAAAAGGCCTTACAATCACAGATCATCAAGTAAATAACGCCAATCGACTGGCAATTGCTAAAGAAATTTGGTCTATACGTGACTCCATTAGGGAGAACTATTTCAGTAGAATCATATATAAACCTACAAAATTCACAATGACCACATGGGGCCGAACCTTTTCTACTCTCAACCCTCTTGATTTGGAGATGGCTGTGAACTAGTTGATCTTTTAAAGACCTAGATTTTCTATAGGTAATTTGGGGAAATGGCTTAATATATTTAGAGATAATCTCATCTGTTGCTAGCAAAGGCCAGAATTTTTCAATAATTTTTCTTACTTTCTGATGTTCACCAGAGAACCTGGTAATTAGTCGTACCGATTGGTCAGTAGTTTGAGATTTCTTAGGATGTATTAGATCTTTCCTATTTTTATTTTTTGCTCGTTTGTAAGCTTTTTTGAGGGTTGAACGACTATACCCTCTAGCAATTAGTCGAGATTGGAGGGCAGAAGCCTCCGTCTCGAAATCTACTTCCTTGCTACAATTTCTTCGGATTCGTAAGTACTGACTGTATGGGATACTTTGTACCAGAGTCCTGGGATGAGAACTTGTGGCATGCAAGATGGTATTGCCTGAAGAGGGCTTTCTATATAATGAAGAGCCCAAGGTGCCATCAGAATTTGAGTAAATAGAAATATCCAGAAAATGTATCACATTCTGGTCACAAATCATTGTAAATTTGAGATTGAAAGAATTTACAGCTAATGAAGACATAAAGGAGGTTAATTCCTCTAAGGAGCCAGTCCACACAACAAAAATGTCATCGATAAAGCGTCGCCATATCAAGACTTTATCAAAAAACATTTCAAATGATTCCAAAGAAAAGATCCCCCCCAGGTACAGATTGGCGTACGACGGGGCACACTTGGTCCCCATCGCAACACCCTGCACCTGGAGGTAGTGGGAACGGTCGAAAACAAAAATATTGCTGGTAAGTATAAACAGCAACAATTCCAAAATGAAATTGTTGTAGGGCCTGGCTCCAGGTCCTCTCTCAGAGAGGAAGCCGTCTATAACTTGAATACCCCTGGTATGGGGAATAGAGTTATAGAGGGCTTCGACGTCTATAGCTACTAGCCATGACCCAGGTGGTACACATAGACCATCCAGGGATCTCAATAGATCGGCGGTATCTTGAATGTAGGAACTTAAGGAACCTACATGAGGCCTCAAATAATCGTCCACCAGCTTACTAGCTGGTTCTGTAAGGCAGCCAATCCCTGACACAATCGGACGGCCAGGGGGATTTTCCAAATTTTTGTGCACCTTTGGCAGAGCATAAAACGTGGGAAGTCTCGGCTTGTCAATAACCATGAATTCACACGTTTTCTTGTCTATAAGGTTATCACAAAATGCCCGATTAATGAGGATACGGTACTTTGTCTCCACATATTTCACCTGTGCAAAAGGAATAGAGCGATACCAACTTTTATTTAAAAGAAGGTTTATGACCATCTGCTTATATTTGTTTAAATCCATTACCACTATGTTACCTCCTTTATCCGAGGGTTTTATCACTAAATGTTCATTCTGTTTTAAAGATAACACGGCTTTTTGTTGGGATGGTTTAAGGTTGCTATTTCTTCTCAACCTTTTCCAATTGGTACTCTGTAGTTCCTTTGTAACTTGTTGGGTGAATGCCCAAATGTTGGGGTTTCCTTGGAGAGTAGGAAAGGTCCTGGATTTCGGTTTATATAGATTTGGTGGAGGGAAAATTCTCTCCGTGGGAATCTCATCTACGAGGCCAGACTGGGGTTCCTCAAGGGGGTCATCTAGTGGATTACCTTCTTCCCATAAGTCCATTAAATCATTTATTGCCTGAATCTCCTTAATTGTTTTATTTTACCAGAGATCTTCCCCCGTGGAATCCATGGGAGAACGTTTATAATCCCTGTCAAACATGATCTTAAAAGTAAGTTTTCTCGCAAAGAGATTGACGTCCTTTATAATTTCAAAGGCATCAACCCCCTGATCAGGACAAAAAGTTAAACCAAGGCCCAAAACCTCCGTCTGATCCGGTGTAAGTGAATGTGAAGACAAATTGATTACTTGGAAGTTACTTTGGAAGTCGCTTTGGGTGCCTGTGAAAGAATGGGTGTCTTTTTGGTGTCCACAGTTGGGGGTGGTGAAAAGATTGGCGCAGTGCGAAGATCCCCTATAATGGGGATTTGAAAGTCCCCCGAAGGGGTAACTATTGATTGATTTAACTTAGGTGCATTAAGGATATTAGAAAAACTGGGTGTAGACAAATTAAGGTGACCATCACCTGTGGGATGAGTGGGAGGGGGTACATTTTTTTTTTGGGGGGGGATTTGGTGATCATATGGGCGCCCAGGGCGTTTCTCTTTGTTCTCCTTTAGGAGACAATGTGAGCGCCATCTGACCAAGCCCACCGGATATCCTGGCCCTCTTTTTCTAACATCGTATTGTGCCGTTTCTGCCGTGATTTTAAAGGGAAGTCCGCCCTTTTCTATACTTCAGGCATGTTTTCCCCTTCCGGATCCGTCTTATGGTGCGTCCAGCTCGTAAGGATGTTTCTCCTGACGAGCGGGGTGGCGCTTCCGGCAGACGTCTCCGGTTTTCAGTGGTGGAATCGTCACTTCCGGGTCGGATCTGATGGTGGGCGGATGTCGGAACTGACGTGCCCGCTCCGCCCATTGATTTGGCGCCATTGTGCGTCCAATGGGAAGGAGGAAGGGGGTATATAGCCCGGATCGCAGCCTTGCAAATCAGTAGCATGACCAACATCCTGGGGAGAAGACGTTCTTAGATATCAGTCAAAGGTAATTACTTAGGCACTAGATTTCTTCACGGGCAAGATTGGTTTTTATCCTGTTGTTTGGTTTACTTGGTCTTTAATCTAAAATGTTTTTTTATATTTTATATATATATTTTTTCAGTAAACTGATTGATCGGTTTTGTAAAACAAGCTTTTCGGCAGAGATGCCCTAATGTGGACACACTTTATCCAATTGGATTAACCAGGTATATATCAGCTAGCAAGTATATGGCTAAAATTCTGATTACCAATTAGAGTGGATTATTATATATTTATAGTAATTTCCACTAATTCTTTTTCCTTTAGAGTGGACACTGATTGGGGTACTTTGGAGATATTACCCCCCTTTTTGCCTATTCTAATATTTTTTACTATCAACAAGCCATAAACAGGTAAATACTGATGGGGTATGTGCCGTATAATTAGATGGAGACGCCTTTACTCTTATATATAGATTGTTATTTGACTTCATTAGATTTTTCTTTGTAATTTCCCCCAGATGGCCTTCTGTTCCTGTGCTAGTAATATCCGGGTGGTTATCTGTGCCAGTATTTCTCCCCCTCTATGATACACCATATGATCCCCTCCTTACGGGCGCCCCCGTGTGGGATAGCTCATTGGCTATCTGGTCATTCTTCTTTTTAGATTGTACCATCAAAATTTACAGGTAATGTACTCACAACTGATATTAATAGGGTCATTTATACTTTGAATAAATAGATCCAAATCTGAGATGAACTTTTGAGCAACCATTGGGCTGGTTATGGTTTTCAGTCATCCTTTTTTTTTAAAATATACAAAAAATATTATGTTTTGTAATTTTGAGTTTGAATTTTGAGTAAATATTATTATGTATTTCTTTTCTTTTCTTTGTTTCCAGTATTTGCATGACAAACTCCTGAGGAAGCCTAATAAATGGCGAAACATGTAGAGAATTTTGTCTGTATGCACTTTGGAAACTCTATTATGTTTATTTTGATGGTTCATGTATATTTGTACATATGATTTTTCATATATTTTTTGTAATAAAATTATATTTTTATATTGAATATTGTGTAGTTGTTGCACCTTAAAAGTCCCAATACCTTCATATTTCTATTTAGTTTATCAACAAAAAAGTAATTTGGCCTGAGTAGCCTGTTGAATTAAAATGGATTGCAACTGAAAGAGCTCCCTCTTTCTTCTATGCAATATACCCTTCAAAGAAAGTATTCATGTATGTTAATATAAGATCACACACGTAATCAAACAATGATTTTTGTCAATTCCGAAATATTTCAGCTTGGCATGATACAGTGTATTTAGGAGTATAGATAGCATAATTCTGGGTATCTTGTGGAGCAATATCGCTATCATTCACAGGTTAATTGTATAGTATATCGTTGCAACCCTAACAGAGGTCATGTGCTAGAGCTGGAAGTATTTTATGGTGGATCCAAACAAAATTGCCCAAATCTCCACATACTTAAACAGTTAATAAACCACTTCCCATTCTGCTAAACCAAGAGTCAATTTAGATATCTAGAGAGTCACATCATTGCAGTCTTAGCCAATCTCTATGGATAGCTGCTTAAAAACAAAGTATTCATGGTATCATGGAGAGAGGTGGGGACAAGATGACTTGAACCCCTTTCACACTGAGACAGTTTTCAGGCGCTAGAAATAGTGCCTGAAAAGCGCCAAAGCGCCTGAACACTGCGTCCCATTCATTACAATGGGTGCTTTCACACCCGGGCGATGCACTTGCGGGACGTTCGGAAAAGGCCTGCAAGCAGCATCTTTGGGCGGTTTGGGAGCAGCTCTCAAAATGCCCCTGCCCAATGCAATGAATGGGCAGCGCTTCGGAAGTGCCTGAAATGCGATTCAGGAGTGCCGCAACACAGGAGTTTTTAACCCTAGCGGCCAAAAAGTGCAGCTTAAACAGTGCTAAAGCGCCGCTAAAACAAGCAGCGCTTTAGAACTAACGCGGCCACGGCCCCAGTGTGAAAGTGGGTCTTAATGTTCTCTGTTGTTGACATGAAACTTACAGTATATTTTTTAGGTCAGAACACTTTATCATATTGTTGTAATATGATGTATGTACTGTCACTTTGTTCTTGTTACACTTTGTCCACAGGAATAGAAGACAGTTATGCCCTGTACACACGATCGGATTTCCGATGGAATAAAATCCCATGGAATTTTCCGTCGGAATTCCGATGAAGCTGACTTCCATCAGTCTCGCATACACACCATTACGAATGTGCTATCTCCATTACGAACGCTAGTTTTACCAGAACGAGTGCACCCATCTTGTAATTTAGTCTGAGCATGCGTGGATTTTTCTCCGATGGAGTTCCACACTGACGATCGGAATTTCCTATCGGTTTTTTTTCCCATCGGAAAAATTTAAAACAAGTTCTATTTTTTTACACCGATGAAAAAATGGCAGATGGGGTCCACACAATGGACTTTTTTCATCGGAAAAACCGATCGTGTGTACAGGGCATTAAAGCCCAAGTTTACAAAACAAAACAAAGAAAGCACTTTGCTTCAGTGTGATGTGTACTTTGTGCTTCTGTCTTCTAGTTCATAGTTGCATAATTGGTAAGGGTAAATAAAGACACCAGTCTATCCAGTTCACCTTGTGAAGGTGTGGGTGTGTGCATTTATGTTAATACCATTTCCCATATCCCTGTATAATGCGTTCAATAGGATGCTCATTTAAGAGTCTTTTGAACTATCGACACTTCCCAGATAATAAGTGTAGTGGGGTATCACTTTAAATGAGCACAAAGACTACCATACCCAGTGTGCAGCAGGGCACCCACAGTGCATTGCCCGGCACAAGGTCTGCTGGGGAAGGACTATTTAAGGAGGGAGGAGCAACATGCGGGTCTCTTCGGACGCCGCCCTTCTAGCAAGTGGAGCCTACGTTGGAGCCTGTTATTTGGACTAGGCCGGAGAGCCTGGGCCTAGAGGATCCAGAGAGCTTCCCAATCGTCACTGGAGAATCCAGAGTCGTCTCATCTATCTATCTCCTGCAGATGGTCGAGAGGATCGGAGACTACGGGTATCGTGAGACTGTGTTCCGGGACATCAGTTACTGAAGTCGGTTGTACGGACTGGTCCAGTTGGGTGAGAGAGCACTTGATCAGTATACTTTGACTACCTTTTTTAGGCCCAGTATCCTTTGGTCAGGGCCCACCCTTACCGTAGTGTTATACTGCACCCCAGAGAAACAGTGTGCTGTGCAGCCGGAGTTAAGTTGTCTTATTGCTTGCTGAGTAACCAACAGTTTAATACCATTGGATTACAAATAATCTACAAAGTGCACCACCATTGCTAGCGAAGAACCTTCTCAATGAACTAACTGTGTGTGAATTAGTCAGGCCTGACTGTCCAGCAGGGAGACATTTGTTTGGCCGCCATATTGGCCACGAGGGGAAGGCTCGCGAGTGTAGTTTATTAATAGACATTGAGTGCGCATAAGACTGTTAGAATATAATACTTGTTATTTGCTTGACAATTGATATTGCAGGGGCCTGCATAGATAAATGTATCATTGTCTAACCTTATATTTCTATTCAGTAAAGTATTTGCGGTTAAGCAGACAAGTGTGTGGCGTACTGTTTATCCCAGCTGAAGCAGTCAGCTCAGGTAATTTAATATTAATTATTGTGTATGCTTTATTGCGGAATGGTGATTCCTATAGCCTAGTGGGTTCACACTTCCATTTGTGCTAGCTGTGCCAAGGGAGGTTAGAGCCAGTTCCTGGAGTTTGACAGCAGTGTGTTACAGGCCCAAAACTATACCTGCAGCGCTCTTAACTGGGGGTATTGCTACATGTGGGGGCTCGAGTCCGGGATCCTGTACGCTGCAATTAAGCCTGCCAGAAGTACCGGCATGGATCCTTTAACAGTGACCCAGTGGTGCACATCAGCCAGCGCTTTTCCAGACATAGCTGTAGTCATTGAACTCCCCGGGGAAGACTGGTCAGGGAGCGATGTAGATAGGCTCATGGAGTTACTGTCCACGAGCCAGAAGGCATGGTAAATTGACCTCAGGCCAGACGAATAGACCTCCCATACCTATGCATTGGTAGAATGGAGGGATGAGATACCTGAGAGTTTCAGAAGCCAGAGTGTGCAGTCCATAGACCAGAAGACATACCACTTAGCACATGCAAAGCCTATAAAGAAAGAACACCCCGAACCGGCTCCTAGGGAAAAGCAGCCAAAAGAGACAACAATCATCGCGGCGCCTCTGACCACTATAGGCCCCGAACTCCTAAACGCTTTAGGGGACCTTGTCACGAAGTGCCAGAAGAGTAACACGGTGTGTGTGTGTGGAGACTGGGTACCGGAAGCTGAGATTTTTTTCGGGCAAACAGCCTGTACCACTCGGGGAAGAGGACTGTGACAGCAGGAAGGTAAAGTCACCTGGTTGCATCCAGGGGGGTAGATATATTTCGCCCAGATTCAGGCTTTACGCCGATTTGTACAACTAGGTGGAGAGTTGTATAAGGCTAGTGTGCTCATGGATGACTCATACCTCTAGGGAGAGGGCTGGGCGTCGTGCAGACAGGGAGTTGATGAGACCAGCTGAACCTTGTCAGCTCATTTAGGCCTCTATAAGAAACTCCCAGATTCATTAGATGTTAGCTCATGCCTGGAACCAGACCTGTGTGGACTGTCTAGGGAGAGTGAACCCCTGTGCGGTGAGGCAAAGCCTGTGTGGCTATTTGTTTGGACTTTTACTAAACCAGGGACTTAGGGACTAGGACAGCACTAGGCTGATCCCAGTTGTTAGTTTAGGAAACCTGCATGTTTAGTCAGAGGTCAAACTGACCAGGATTTATTTTGTTTGTTTCTTTTTGGCTTTGCTGTGTTTTTGTCACTGTACATAGAGAAATAAACCGCACCTTTTGATTTTGAAAACCACAACCTCCGTCTGCTGGCCCTGTTTTTGTGTGGGGAGCCCAACCAGGGGGTCACACACACCCGCTACCGAGTTAACCCCCTCACAGTTGGTGGAGAACCAGTGGCAGTTTTTTTAAGCCAGCATGGAGGAGATACTGAAACAGCTGGCTCTAGCAAATGCCAATCAACAGCAGACAAATGCAGGTTTGCAAAGGAGCCTTGCAGCCCAGCAGCAAGCTCATCAACAAGCCCAGCAGCAATCTGAGGCCCGCTTCATAGACCTGTTACAGAAGCAAGAGCAGAGACTACAACAAATGGAAGCAGTAATGCAGCAACGTCCGCAGACCAGTGAGGAAAGCCGTCCCACTAATACCGCGTCCTTTGGGGTGAGTCGTTTATTGACAAAAATGACTGGAGAGGATGATCCAGAGGTATTTTTGACCACATTTGAAAGGACTGCTGAAAGAGAAAAGTGGCCTGAGGAGCAGTGGGCTGGACTGGTGGCTCCTCTGTTAACTGGTGAATCGCAGAAGGCTTACTATGACCTAGAGCCTGACCAAGCAAAAGACTATGTGATGCTAAAAGCTGAAATATTGGCAAGGCTGGGTGTCACCCTGGCTGTCCGGGCTCAGCGTGTGCATAACTGGACTTTCCAGCTTGGAAAACCCCCCAGGTCTCAAATGTATGATCTCATTCACCTGAGCAGGAAGTGGCTACAGCCAGAGACTTTGTCCGCACCGGAGATTGTGGAACGTGTTGTGATGGATCGTTTCTTGAGAGCTCTTCCTACCGCCATTCAAAAATGGGTAAGCCACGGAGACCCAGAAACGGCCGGTAAACTTGTGGATCGTGTAGAGAGATACTTGGCTACAGAGAACCTGACGGCCTCTTCCAGAGACTCTCGGACTTTCCACCCTAAGACCAGACCATCCCCAGGGGCGGATAAGAGGATTCCAAGGGGTGAGGGTGGAGAGAGTGAGAGGGTGGGAGCTCTACCCCAAGTTTGGCGAGAACAGCCTGGGAAATCAGCGGCTCAAGAGGCCGCAAGAAGGATCGTTTGCTACCGCTGCCGGCAAGCGGGACATATTGCAGCCAATTGCCCGGTTGTGGAGGAACCCATGCAGTGTGACTTTCTGACGGGCAGACGTCAGTCGCTGTGTGCGACAGTCGCATGCACTGCCATTCGAGGAACTGAGAAACATTTATGCAAAATGTGTGTTAATGGTAGAAATGTTGTGGTATTGTTGGATTCAGGTAGCCTTGTGACCCTGATAAAGGCTGAGTTAGTTAAAACAGAGGTCTCTGGGAATAGCAAGGTAGCTGTTATTTGTGTGCATGGGGACACCCGAGAGTATCCAGTGACTACAGTGTGTTTCGAGACCCCCAAAGGTACCCTCTCTCATCCAGTGGGCTTAGTATCTCAGTTACCGCATGACGCCATTGTGGGAAGGGATTTTCCGAAGTTCTGGGAACTGTGGGATGATCCTGAGCCCCCCACTGGTGCCCCTATGTACCAGGAATGTGATAGCCAGAACTCCTCTGAGAGTGGTGAGGACTCTCCAGAATTTCCCTTGTCAGTATTGGCAGGGGAGACTCAAGAAACTGGAGAGGAGCCCACCTCCTCAGACGAAAACCTACCGTCTGTGGAGTTTTCTGATCTGGAGGTTCACAGGGAAAATTTTGCCACAGAACAGTTAAAAGACCCCGCCCTAATAAAGGCACGGGAAAACGTAGTGGAAATAGATGGCGAGTTAGTGAACCCAGATAATACCTGCACTTACCCATACTTCAGCGTAGAGAAGGACCTACTGTATCGGGTGGCAAAAAGGGCAGAAGAAACCGTTGAGCAGCTGGTGGTGCCCAAACCTTACAGGAAGTTGGTGTTGGAGTTGGCCCATGGGCACATTCTTGGAGGTCATCTGGGGACAGAGAAAACCCGAGAGAGGGTATTACAGAGATTCTATTGGCCTGGGGTGATGAAGGACATAGAAAATTATTGTTCCTCCTGCCCTGTGTGTCAGAGGTCGGCCCCGATGCCACATTTCCGTAGCCCGCTGGTCCCTCTACCCATCATTGAGGTCCCGTTTGAGAGAATCGCAATGGATTTGGTAGGTCCTATAATCAAGTCCGCTAGGGGGCACCAGTACATATTGGTTATAATGGACTATGCCACCCGTTATCCAGAAGCGATCCCTCTCAGAAATACCTCGGCCAAAACCATAGCCAAAGAGCTATCTCTTGTTTTTAGCCGGGTGGGTATTTGTAAAGAACTGCTTACGGACCAAGGTACACCCTTTATGTCCCGGGTTATGAAAGAGCTGTGTAAATTGTTCAAAGTGACGCAATTGCGTACATCTGTGTATCACCCCCAAACCGATGGGCTGGTTGAAAGATTCAACAAAACCCTAAAACAAATGTTGAAGAAAGTGGTGGATAGAGATGGAAAGGATTGGGACTGTCTACTTCCTTATTTGATGTTTGCTATTAGGGAGGTGCCCCAATCCTCTACGGGATTCTCCCCCTTTGAGTTACTGTATGGGAGACACCCAAGAGGGCTGTTGGATATTGCCAAGGAAACTTGGGAAAGTGAGAGTTCTCCCCACAGGAGTGTGATTGAGCATGTCGCCCTGATGCAAGATCGAATTGCACAGGTAATGCCCATCGTGAAGGAACATTTGGCCCAAGCGCAGTTGGCACAGCAGAGAGTGTACAACCGTGGAGCAAAGACCCGTACCTTTTCCCCGGGGGATAGGATATTGGTACTTGTCCCTACGGTTGAAAGTAAATTCCTTGCCAAATGGCAAGGCCCCTACGAGATAATGGAAAAAGTGAGCGAAGTGAATTACAAGGTCAGACAACCAGGAAGGCGAAAGCCCGAACAGATATATCACGTTAATCTGTTGAAAGCCTGGAGGGATAGAGAGTCCCTAGTCGCAGAAACTTGGTCACCAGCTCAAACTGGTTGCGTGATTCCGGAGGTTGGAATAGCAGCCACCTTGTCACAACCCCAACAACAGGAGGTTAAGGAGTTTGTGCTTCGCAACAAGGAGGTGTTCTCTGAGCTGCCGGGACAAACATCTGGGGTAGAGCATGATATTATTACCCCGCCCGGTGAAAGGGTGAAGTTAAAACCCTATCGGATCCCAGAGGCCCGACGGGAGGCAATACGGGAGGAAGTACAGAAAATGCTGAACTTAGGGGTGATAGAGGAGTCCCAAAGTGATTGGTCTAGTCCCATTGTGTTGGTGCCTAAACCGGATGGGAGCTGGCGATTTTGTAACGATTTTCGTCAGTTGAACAAAGTTACAAAATTTGACACCTACCCCATGCCACGTATAGATGAGTTGATCGACCGGCTGGGAACAGCCCGATACATGACGACTCTTGACCTCACAAAAGGGTATTGGCAAATTCCCCTGGCCAAGTCGGCCAAAGAGAAAACCGCATTTGTAACCCCAGACGGGGCGTTCCAATATAAGAGAATGCCGTTCGGGTTACAGAATGCGCCGGCCACATTCCAGCGGAAAATGGACCAGATGCTGAGGCCCCATCGGAAGTATGCTGCGGCTTACCTGGATGACGTAATTGTCCATAGCACAGATTGGGCCTCACATCTGCCAAAAGTGCAAGCAGTCCTGGACTCTGTTCGGGAAGCGGGGTTTACGGCTAACCCCAAGAAGTGTACCATTGGGCAGGAGGAGGCCAAATATCTTGGGTACACCATTGGCAGGGGAGTAATAAAACCCCAACTCAACAAAGTCGAGGCCATCCAGAGTTGGCCACGTCCCAACAGCAAGAAGCAGGTACGAGCCTTTCTGGGAATCGCGGGTTATTATCGGCGCTTCATTCCCCACTTTGCTTCTAAGGCTGTGCCCCTAACCAACCTGACGAAAGGGAAAGGGTCGGTCATGATTAAATGGACCCCCGAGGCTGAGGCAGCATTCCAATTCTTGAAACAAGCCTTATGTAGCCAGCCAGTGTTGTACTCACCCGACTTCTCTAAAGACTTTGTCGTACAAAGTGATGCGTCAGATGTGGGGTTAGGAGCAGTATTGTCCCAGGTCTGGAACGGGGAAGAGCACCCAGTCATTTACCTCAGCAGGAAGTTGAAGTCCCATGAGGTAAATTACGCCACGGTTGAAAAGGAGTGTTTAGCGGTGAAGTGGGCTCTAGATTCCCTTCGGTACTATCTGCTAGGTAGGCACTTTGACATGGTTACGGATCACGCTCCGTTAAAGTGGATGGCTCAAAACAAGGAAACAAATAGAAGAGTGAATAGGTGGTTCCTGGCCCTCCAGGAATTCAACTTCACAGTAAAGCATCGCCCTGGCGTTCAAATGGGGAATGTGGATGCTTTGTCTCGAGTACATGAATGCCTGATTGCTGGTGTTCCAACCCCGAGGTTAAAACAAGAGGGGGGGGTATGTGACAGCAGGAAGGTAAAGTCACCTGGTTGCATCCAGGGGGGTAGATATATTTCGCCCAGATTCAGGCTTTACGCCGATTTGTACAACTAGGTGGAGAGTTGTATAAGGCTAGTGTGCTCATGGATGACTCATACCTCTAGGGAGAGGGCTGGGCGTCGTGCAGACAGGGAGTTGATGAGACCAGCTGAACCTTGTCAGCTCATTTAGGCCTCTATAAGAAACTCCCAGATTCATTAGATGTTAGCTCATGCCTGGAACCAGACCTGTGTGGACTGTCTAGGGAGAGTGAACCCCTGTGCGGTGAGGCAAAGCCTGTGTGGCTATTTGTTTGGACTTTTACTAAACCAGGGACTTAGGGACTAGGACAGCACTAGGCTGATCCCAGTTGTTAGTTTAGGAAACCTGCATGTTTAGTCAGAGGTCAAACTGACCAGGATTTATTTTGTTTGTTTCTTTTTGGCTTTGCTGTGTTTTTGTCACTGTACATAGAGAAATAAACCGCACCTTTTGATTTTGAAAACCACAACCTCCGTCTGCTGGCCCTGTTTTTGTGTGGGGAGCCCAACCAGGGGGTCACACACACCCGCTACCGAGTTAAACCCCTCACAGGACTTTGATACGTGGATGGAACAAGCAATGCAGGCTGTGGAAGGATGGGAAGTGACGGAAGCCCAAAAGAAACAGCGCATAAATGAAAGCTTAAAGGGGGCCGCTGCAGAAGCTGTGAAGAATCTCAGATTCAGCAATACCTCTTGCACTGCCTATGACTATTTAACTATGCTGCAGGAGGAGTTTGGCCAGTTGGAGAAAGTTACTGACTTAATCTACCAGTTTGAGCATACCCTTCAACAGCCAGGAGAACGTTTTTCTGAATATGTCCGAAGGTTGAATAAGATGCTCTGCCAGATAGTCCTGAAGAAAGGGATGGTACCACAGGCCATAGATGCAGCCAGGATGCGGCAGGTCATGGGGGAGCACTGCGCTCTGATCCAGTTTGGCTCCATCTAAAGACTACCGGAGGAGTTATGTCCTTAAGCTATCCAGACCTCATGCGTGTAGTGAGAGATGAAAAGGCTTTACTCAAGGACCAACAGGCAACTGAGAAACCCACTCCCCCCCCCCCTCAGCAGGGGTTGGATCTGTCATGGCCACAGAACGGGACGCTGAGGTGGCTGTCCTAAAGTCACAGATGGCCCAAGTGTTGGAAATGCTGACTTTTTTAATGGCTAAAAGTTCAGGAGCTACAAAAAAAGAAGACTTATGCCGCGTACACACGATCGTGATTCACGGCGGTGAAAACACCGCCGTGAATCACGACATGAAAAAAAATGAAAAACGAGGGAACGGCATTTTCCCCCACACACGACCGTTTTTCCCGTCATTTTTTTCTTTGTCGAGAAAAACGACCGTCTGTGGGCTCCGCGGCAGTGTCTCCCTATGGGAAAACTGCCGCGGAAAAAAATGATGGAAAAAACGATGAGAAAATTTAGAACATGTTCTAATTTTTCTCGTCGTTTTTCCTGCCGTTTTTCTCAACGAGAAAAACGGCATAAAGCCCACAGACGATCGTTTTTCTCGGCGAAAAAAAAAAATGTCATTTTCCCGACGGGAAAAATGATCGTGTGTACGCGGCATTAAAGAAGGAAGTGTTTCAGAATGCCCCAACAACAGTCTTCCAGCAGGACAGAGAAGAAGTTTACTTTAACTGTGGAGGGGTTGGACATTACGGACGGGTGTGTCCCAGCCCGAAGAGATCCCAAAGCACATATCGCAAGCCAGCAGAAAACTCCAGAGGGCCCCGGTGAAGGAGTCAACCGGGTGCCCATCAGTTCCAGCAAGCTCCAAAGGAATCAGAGAACAGGAGAAGCTAAGAAGGAGGGACAATTCCCCACCCCACCAACTTAATGCTTCTCACTTTAAGTTCGAACCTAAACCATGGAAGGAAATTAATGCATACCAGGCCCAACAAGGCTTAAGGTCCAGGAAGAGATTAAGGAAGAAGAAATCACAGAAGGCCAAACCCATGGAACCAAGGAAGGAGACCTCCACGAGAAAATTTCCTGTTAAACTGGTGGGACCTTCTCCAGTGATCCCCAATCAAGTGGAAGGGATCTACACGAAGGCCATTCTCGACATGGGAGCTCAAGTGACCCTTCTGTACCAGGACTTCTACCAGAAACATCTGAGACATTTGCCCTTGCAGAAGCTAGAAGACTTGGAAATATGGGGACTTGGAACCCAAAACTTCCCGTATGATGGATACCTCCCAATTAGACTGGCCTTTGACCCCTCAGTAGCCGGAGACGCAGAGATCTTCGACACATTGGCGGTAGTTTGTCCTTGCCCGCCAGGAGCCAACAAAAGTTCCCTTATAATAGGGACCAATACTGACCAGGTCAGGAGATTACTGGCCCCTATAGCCCAGGAGCAAGATGCCTCAACAGCCAGAATTCACCCTATGTTGCGACGGGCCTATCAACGGCTAGTGTTGGAACAGAAGGCTCCAGAAGAAGGAGTGGGAAAAGTCTGGAAGTTAGACAAGAAGGAAAGGGTCTTACAGCCTGGGGAAGTAACTTGTCTGAGGGCCACCGTAAAACTCACCTGGGAGCAACCTGGTACCTTCGTAGTCCTGGAACCAGATCCTTTGGATACCCATCAAGGGCTGGAAGTGATTCCTGAGGTGGCCCCATTGAGAGCTCTGAAGAAGGCAAATGGCAGGGTGTCGATGAGCATCAGGAACACCACCGACACACCTGTGAAGATCCCAGCCCGGATGCTGTTGGGCCAAGTGAACCCTGCCACCCCGGTTGCCTTGTCAGAATTAAAGAAGGAAGAGGGAGAGAGAGCTATTGTGGAGAGACTCTGTTTGGAAGATACAGCTTTACCACCGGCTTGGAAGGAGAGGGCCAAAGCCCAGTTGATTAGGTGGCGGAAGATCTTCTCCAAGGATGAGTTCGATGTGGGTGTGCAAAAAGTGCTACCCACAGCATCCGCCTGCAGGAGGACAGACCGTTCAGGGAAAGAGTTTGGCGGGTCCCCTTGGCTGATTTGGAAGATCTGCGACAGCAACTATCAGAGCTCAAGAGAACCAGGGTCATCCGAGAGTCTAGGAGCCCATACGCCTCTCCAATAGTGGTGGTCAGAAAAAAAATGGGTCATTGAGGCTATGTATTGATTATCGAACCTTCAATAGGAGAACGATACCCGACCAATACACCACTCCACGAATAGAGGATGCCTTATGCCGTGTACACACGATCGGTTTTACCGATGAACAGTCCAATGGACTTTTCTCATCGGACAAACCGATCGTGTATGGGCCCCATCTGTCTTTTTTCCATCGGTGAGAAAAAATAGAACATGTTTTAAATTTATCCTTTGGGAAAAAAAACGATAGCAAATTCCGATCGTCTGTGTGGAACTCCATCGGACAAAAAACCCACGCATGCTCAGAATCAAGTCGACACATGCTCAGAAGCATTGAACTTAATTTTTCTCAGCTTGTCGGAGTGTTTTACGTCACAGCGTTTGGGACGGTCTGATTTTTGACTGATGGTGTGTAGGCAAGACTGATGGAAGTCTGCTTCATCGGATTTCCGATGGAAAAATCCATCGGATTAGAATCCATAGTGTGACAGCAGGAAGGTAAAGTCACCTGGTTGCATCCAGGGGGGTAGATATATTTCGCCCAGATTCAGGCTTTACGCCGACTTATACAACTAGGTGGAGAGTTGTATAAGCCCAGCTGAGGCTAGTGGGCTCATGGATGACTCATACCTCTAGGGAGAGTGTGGGGCGTCGTGCAGACAGGGAGTTGATGAGACCAGCTGAAGCTTGTCAGCTCATTTAGGCCTCTATAAGAACTCCCAGATTCATTAGGTGTTTGCTCATGCCTGGACCCAGACCTGTGTGGACTGTCTAGGGAGAGTGAACCCCTGTGCGGTGAGACAAAGCCTGTGTGGCTATTTGCTTGGACATTTAAAACCAGGGACTTAGGGACTAGGACAGCACTAGGCTGATCCCAGTTGTTAGTTAGGAAACCTGTATGTTTAGTCAGAGGTCAAGTTGACCAGGATTTATTTTGTTTATGTTTCTTTTGCTTTGCTGTGTTTTGTCACTGTAAATAGAAAATAAACCGCACCTTTTTGATTTTGAAAACCACAACCTCCGTTTGCTGGGCCTGTTTTTGTGTGGGGAGCCCATCCCGGGGGTCACACACACCCGCTGCCGAGCTAACCCCCTCACAGTTGGTGGAGAACCAGTGGCAGTTTTTTTAAAGCCAGCATGGAGGAGATACTGAAGCAGCTGGCTCTAGCAAATGCCAATCAACAGCAGACAAATGCAGGTTTGCAAAAGAGCCTTGCAGCTCAACAACAGAACTTCGCAGCCCAGCAGCAAGCTCATCAACAGAGCCTTGCAGCCCAGCAGCAGACAAACGCAACTTTGCAACAGAGTCTGGAGGCTCAGCAACAAGCCCAGCAGCAATCTGAGGCCCGCTTCATAGACCTGTTGCAGAAGCAAGAGCAGAGACTACAACAACAGATGGAAGCAGTAATGCAGCAACGTCCGCAGACCAGTGAGGAAAGCCGTCCCACTAATACCGCGTCCTTTGGGGTGAGTCGTTTATTGACAAAAATGACTGGAGAGGATGATCCAGAGGTATTTTTGACCACATTTGAAAGGACCGCTGAAAGAGAAAAGTGGCCTGAGGAGCAGTGGGCTGGACTGGTGGCTCCTCTGTTAACTGGTGAATCGCAGAAAGCTTACTATGACCTAGAGCCTAACCAAGCAAAAGACTATGTGATGCTAAAAGCTGAAATATTGGCAAGGCTGGGTGTCACCCAGGCTGTCCGGGCTCAGCGTGTGCATAACTGGACTTTCCAGCTTGGAAAACCCCCCAGGTCTCAAATGTATGATCTCATTCACCTGAGCAGATAGTGGCTACAGCCAGAGACTTTGTCCGCACCAAAGATTGTGGAACGTGTTGTAATGGATCGGTTTTTGAGAGCTCTTCCTACTGCCATCCAAAAGTGGGTAAGCCATGGAGACCCAGAGACGGCCGATGGTCTTGTGGATCGTGTGGAGAAATACTTGGCTACAGAGAACCTGACGGCCTCTTCCAGAGACACTCGGACTTTCCACCCTAAGACCAGACCATCCCCAGGGGCGGATAAGAGGATTCCAAGGGGTGAGGGTGGAGAGAGTGAGAGGGTGGGAGCTCTACCCCAAGTTTGGCGAGAACAGCCTGGGAAATCAGCGGCTCAAGAGGCGGCAAGAAGGATCGTTTGCTACCGCTGCCGGCAAGCGGGACATATTGCAGCCAATTGCCCGGTTGTGGAGGAACCCATGCAGTGTGACTTTCTGACGGGCAGACGTCAGTCGCTGTGTGCGACAGTCGCATGCACTGCCATTCGAGGAACTGAGAAACATTTATGCAAAATGTGTGTTAATGGTAGAAATGTTGTGGTATTGCTGGATTCAGGTAGCCTTGTGACCCTGATAAAGGCTGAGTTAGTTAAAACAGAGGTCTCTGGGAATAGCAAGGTAGCTGTTATTTGTGTGCATGGGGACACCCGAGAGTATCCAGTGACTACAGTGTGTTTCGAGACCCCCAAAGGTACCCTCTCTCATCCAGTGGGCTTAGTATCTCAGTTACCGCATGACGCCATTGTGGGAAGGGATTTTCCGAAGTTCTGGGAACTGTGGGATGATCCTGAGCCCCCCACTGGTGCCCCTATGTACCAGGAATGTGATAGCCAGAACTCCCCTGAGAGTGGTGAGGACTCTCCGGAATTTCCCTTATCAGTATTGGCAGGGGAGACTCAAGAAACTGGAGAGGAGCCCACCTCCTCAGACGAAAACCTACCGTCTGTGGAGTTTTCTGATCTTGAGGTTCACAGGGAAAACTTTGCCACAGAACAGTTGAAAGACCCCGCCCTAATAAAGGCACGGGAAAACGTAGTGAAAATAGATGGCGAGTTAGTGAACCCAGAAAATACCTGCACTTACCCATACTTCAGCGTAGAGAAGGACCTACTGTATCGGGTGGCAAAAAGGGCAGAAGAAACCGTTGAGCAGCTTGTGGTGCCCAAACCTTACAGGAAGTTGGTGTTGGAGTTGGCCCATGGGCACATTCTTGGAGGTCATCTGGGGACAGAGAAAACCCGAGAGAGGGTATTACAGAGATTCTATTGGCCGGGGGTGATGAAGGACATAGAAAATTATTGTTCCTCCTGCCCTGTGTGTCAGAGGTCGGCCCCGATGCCACATTTCCGTAGCCCGCTGGTCCCTCTGCCCATCATTGAGGTCCCGTTTGAGAGGATCGCCATGGATTTGGTAGGTCCTATAATCAAGTCCGCTAGGGGGCACCAGTACATATTAGTTATAATGGACTATGCCACCCGTTATCCAGAAGCGATCCCTCTCCGAAATACCTCGGCCAAAACCATAGCCAAAGAGCTATCTCTTGTGTTTAGCCGGGTGGGTATTTGTAAAGAACTGCTTACGGACCAAGGTACACCCTTTATGTCCCGGGTTATGAAGGAGCTGTGTAAATTGTTCAATGTGACGCAATTACGTACATCTGTGTATCACCCCCAAACCGATGGGCTGGTGGAAAGATTCAACAAAACCCTAAAACAAATGTTGAAGAAAGTGGTGGATAGAGATGGAAAGGATTGGGACTGTCTACTTCCTTATCTGATGTTTGCTATTAGGGAGGTGCCCCAATCCTCTACGGGATTCTCCCCCTTTGAGTTACTGTATGGGAGACACCCAAGAGGGCTGTTAGATATTGCCAAGGAAACTTGGGAAAGTGAGAGTTCTCCCCACAGGAGTGTGATTGAGCATGTCGCCCTGATGCAAGACCGAATTGCACAGGTAATGCCCATCGTGAAGGAACATTTGGCCCAAGCGCAGTTAGCACAGCAGAGAGTGTACAACCGTGGAGCCAAGACCCGTACCTTTTCCCCGGGGGATAGGATACTGGTACTTGTCCCTACGGTTGAAAGTAAATTCCTTGCCAAATGGCAAGGCCCCTACGAGATAATGGAAAAAGTGAGCGAAGTGAATTACAAGGTCAGACAACCAGGAAGGCGAAAGCCCGAACAGATCTATCACGTTAATCTGTTGAAAGCCTGGAGGGATAGAGAGTCCCTAGTCGCAGACACTTGGTCACCAGCTCAAACTGGTTGCGTGATTCCTGAGGTTGGAATAGCAGCCACCTTGTCACAACCCCAACAACAGGAGGTTAAGGAGTTTGTGCTTCGCAACAAGGAGGTATTCTCTGAGCTGCCGGGACAAACATCTGGGGTAGAGCATGACATCATTACCCCGCCCGGTGAAAGGGTGAAGTTAAAACCCTATCGGATCCCAGAGGCCCGACGGGAGGCAATACGGGAGGAAGTACAGAAAATGCTGAACTTAGGGGTGATAGAGGAGTCCCAAAGTGATTGGTCTAGTCCCATTGTGTTGGTGCCTAAACCGGATGGGAGCTGGCGATTTTGTAACGATTTTCGTCAGTTGAACAAAGTTACAAAATTTGACACCTACCCCATGCCACGTATAGATGAGTTGATCGACCGGCTGGGAACAGCCCGATACATGACGACTCTTGACCTCACAAAAGGGTATTGGCAAATCCCCCTGGCCAAGTCGGCCAAAGAGAAAACCGCATTTGTAACCCCAGACGGGGCGTTCCAATATAAAAGAATGCCGTTCGGGTTACAGAATGCGCCGGCCACATTCCAGCGGAAAATGGACCAGATGCTGAGGCCCCATCGGAAGTATGCTGCGGCTTACCTGGATGACGTAATTGTCCATAGCACAGATTGGGCCTCACATCTGCCAAAAGTGCAAGCAGTCCTGGACTCTGTTCGGGAAGCGGGGTTTACGGCTAACCCCAAGAAGTGTACCATTGGGCAGGAGGAGGCCAAATATCTTGGGTACACCATTGGGAGGGGAGTAATAAAACCCCAACTCAACAAAGTCGAGGCCATCCAGAGTTGGCCACGTCCCAACAGCAAGAAGCAGGTACGAGCCTTTCTGGGAATTGCTGGGTATTATCGGCGATTCATTCCCCACTTTGCTTCTAAGGCTGTGCCCCTAACCAACCTGACGAAGGGGAAAGGGTCGGTCATGATTAAATGGACCCCCGAGGCTGAGGCAGCATTCCAATTCTTGAAACAAGCCTTATGTAGCCAGCCAGTGTTGTACTCACCCGACTTCTCTAAAGACTTTGTCGTACAAAGTGATGCGTCAGATGTGGGGTTAGGAGCAGTATTGTCCCAGGTCTGGAACGGGGAAGAGCACCCAGTCATTTACCTCAGCAGGAAGTTGAAGTCCCATGAGGTAAATTACGCCACCGTTGAAAAGGAGTGTTTAGCGGTGAAGTGGGCTCTAGATTCCCTTCGGTACTACCTGCTAGGTAGGCACTTTGACATGGTTACGGATCACGCTCCGTTAAAGTGGATGGCTCAAAACAAGGAAACAAATAGAAGAGTGAATAGGTGGTTCCTGGCCCTCCAGGAATTCAACTTCACAGTAAAGCATCGCCCTGGCGTTCAAATGGGGAATGTGGATGCTTTGTCTCGAGTACATGAATGCCTGATTGCTGGTGTTCCAACCCCGAGGTTAAAACAAGAGGGGGGGGTATGTGACAGCAGGAAGGTAAAGTCACCTGGTTGCATCCAGGGGGGTAGATATATTTCGCCCAGATTCAGGCTTTACGCCGACTTATACAACTAGGTGGAGAGTTGTATAAGCCCAGCTGAGGCTAGTGGGCTCATGGATGACTCATACCTCTAGGGAGAGTGTGGGGCGTCGTGCAGACAGGGAGTTGATGAGACCAGCTGAAGCTTGTCAGCTCATTTAGGCCTCTATAAGAACTCCCAGCTTCATTAGATGTTAGCTCATGCCTGGACCCAGACCTGTGTGGACTGTCTAGGGAGAGTGAACCCCTGTGCGGTGAGACAAAGCCTGTGTGGCTATTTGCTTGGACATTTAAAACCAGGGACTTAGGGACTAGGACAGCACTAGGCTGATCCCAGTTGTTAGTTAGGAAACCTGTATGTTTAGTCAGAGGTCAAGTTGACCAGGATTTATTTTGTTTATGTTTCTTTTGCTTTGCTGTGTTTTGTCACTGTAAATAGAAAATAAACCGCACCTTTTTGATTTTGAAAACCACAACCTCCGTTTGCTGGGCCTGTTTTTGTGTGGGGAGCCCATCCCGGGGGTCACACACACCCGCTGCCGAGCTAACCCCCTCACAATAGGAAATCTGACCGTGTGTACAGGGCTTTACAGAGTTTATCTGGAGCAAAGTGGTTCAGTGTGATGGACTTGAAGAGCGGGTATTACCAGATTCCAATGCACCCTGAAGATCGAGAAAAGACAGCATTCATCACCCCTGTGGGGTTCTATGAGTTCAATCGCATGCCTCAAGGCCTCTCAGGAGCTCCAGCCACTTACCAGTGACTCATGGAAAAGACGGTGGGAGATATGAACCTTATTAAAGTGCTGGTTTACCTGGATGACATCATTGTGTTCGGGAAGACTCTAGAAGAGCATGAGACAAGGCTGGAAAAGGTCTTGAAGAGACTCAGTGATGAGGGACTCAAGCTTTCTTTGGAGAAGTGCCAGTTTTACCAATCTTCAGTCCACTACCTGGGGCACATTGTGTCTGCCAAAAGAGTGTCAACAGATCCTGGGAAGTTGGAGGCAGTTACCTCCTGGCCACGGCCCACCACAGTGACTGAACTCAGGTCGTTTCTGGGATTTTGCTCCTACTACCGAAGGTTTGTGGAGGGATTTGCAAAAATCGCCAAGCCATTGAATGAACTCCTGAAGACTGAAGGAGAAGAAGATGAGTCAGGGCCCAGGAAACCAGGGGAGTCCATAGAAGATCAGTGGACTGTGAGCTGTGAGGAGGCTTTCACCAGATTGGAGAGCCTGACCACTGCCCCCGTCTTGGCTTATGCAGACACCAGAAAGCCGTATGAACTGCATGTGGATGCCAGTCATGATGGTCTGAGAGGAGTGCTGTATCAAGAGCATGATGACCAACTGAGGCCCGTTGCTTATGTGAGCAGGAGTTTGACCCCAGCCGAAAATAATTACCCCACCCACAAGCTGGAATTCTTGGCCTTGAAGTGGGCTGTGGTGGATAAGTTGAAGGATTACCTGTATGGAGCTGAGGGTGTGGTAAAGACAGACAATAACCCACTCACCTACTTCCTAACTACGGCCAAACTGGATGCCAGCGGCCACCATTGGCTAGCAGCTCTCTCAGGATTCACTTTCAGTCTAAAGTACAGGCCTGTGACTGGAAACAGAGACGCTGATGCCTTATCCAGAAGGTCCCATGCTCCCCCTAATCTGATGGAAGACTGGACTCGGCTGGCCTCAGAGGGAGTGCGAGCCTTGTGTCAGGGAGCAGAGTTCCAGACCAGTGGAGGGCCCAGAGCCGAAGAAATAGGAGTTTAAGCTGTTGGAGTACCCAAGTCCTACTGCAATGTGACCCAGATTGGAGAAGAGAATCTACCCAAACTTTCAAAGAAAGATTTGAGAAAAGATCAAATGGAAGACCCACTGGGGAGATTGGCTCTGGAAGCATTGGAAAGCCATAACCCTGACTTGCTTCTGAAGGACCCCTCAAAGGAGGCTCGTCTATTAAGAAGAGAATGGGACCGGCTACAAATGCATCAAGGGGTGGTCTACCGAAGGGGCCCCTCTGATGATTTGGAGGATAAGTGGCAACTGTTTCTGCCAGAGAAACAGCGGAAGACTGTTCTGACTGCTTTGCATGATGATCATGGCCACCTGGGGTCAGAAAGAACCTTTCAACTCATAAGGAACAGATTCTACTGGCCCTGCATGTGGGTTGAAGTGGAGGAATATTGTCACTCATGTGCAAGATGCATACAAAGAAAGACTCTGCCTCATCAAGCTGCCCCAATGGACCACCTACAAAGTCAAGGGCCCTTGGATCTGGTATGCATTGATTTTCTTTGTCTGGAACCTGATTTGAGTGGACATGGGAATGTTCTGGTGATAACCGATCATTTCACTAGATACGCTCAGGCATTCCCAACCAAAGACCAGAAGGCCTCCACAGTGGCTAAGGTTCTTGTGGAAAAGTTATTTGTACACTACGGACTACCTCAACGCCTCCACTCAGACCAGGGAAGGGATTTTCGAAAGCAGACTGATTCGGAAACTGCTAGATTCACTGGGTATAAAGAAGACCCGAACCACCCCATACCACCCACAAGGGGATGCCCAACCTGAACGATACAATTGGACATTATTGAATATGCTGGGGACATTGAGTAGTGAGAAGAAGCAGAACTGGGGCAAGCATGTGTCCGCCATTGTGCATGCATACAATATAGAGCTGCACGATTCTGGCTAAAATGAGAATCACAATTTTTTTGCTTAGAAGATAGATCACGATTCTCTCACGATTCTCGTGGCATAACATCATCTTTCACATTAAAACAAAAAAATTGGGCTAACTTTATGGTTTTGTTTTTTGTTTTTTATTCATTGAAGTGTATTTTTTCCCAAAAAATTGCATTTGAAAGACCGCTGGGCAAATACAGTGTGACATAAAATATATATAATGTTTGGGGGTTCCAAGTAATTTTCTAGCAAAAAATATTGATTTTAACTTAAGAAACAAGTGTCAGAAAAAGATTTGTACTTTACTTTAAAGCGGGATTCCACCCGCAACTTTTTTTTTTTTAAAGTCAGCAGCTACTAACACTGTAGCTGCTGACTTTCAATAAGGACACTTACCTGTCCTACTTGCCCGCGATGTCGGGCCCCCGACGGCGATCGCTCAGTCCTGGCAGGTCCTGGCAGGTCCTGGCTCCTCCTTACGGCTTCACTGCCCGTTTCCTACTGCGCATGCGCCACTCGCACGGCGCTTTGTGAATGGGCGGCTGTCTCCT
The DNA here is from genome assembly GCA_029206835.1 of Rana muscosa. Taxonomy (NCBI): domain Eukaryota; kingdom Metazoa; phylum Chordata; class Amphibia; order Anura; family Ranidae; genus Rana; species Rana muscosa. The sequence goes on from CM055118.1 coordinate 999,017,182, forward strand.
GGGATTACACACAGTTCCCACAAGGCAGCGCTTCCCATTCACAAGAAGAGGAAGCGGAAGGAGAACCACAGAGGCAAAGGAAGAGGCAGATTAGAAGACTTCCGCATAGCAACGAGCATTTCGGGCGAGTATAAATTTTTAGTTTTTTTTCTATTAATTTTTTTCTATTTTTTTTAGGAATTTTAGTGTTAAAAAAAATTCTGGGTGGACCTCCGCTTTAAGTGGTTAAACTTCCTGCATTTACACACAGAAGTTTGCTCTAAGAAGGAAGTTAGTTACAATGTTTCATGTTGTTACAAACTTGGCAGACTGCCTGGATTTTTTCTTTACACACACAAGTTTATCTCTTTGATCTAAGAAGGAAGCATTAGTTACAATGTTTCCTGTTAAGAACTTGGCACACTGCCCGGATATTTTCTTTTGACAGCTGATAAGTCTCTCCACTTGTTATATGAAAGAATCGGCAAACTCTGCATTGGAGATCGTCAGGGGGGTTGAATCGAGATCACAATTTTTTTAACGATTAATTGTGCAGCTCTGATACAATAGTATGACTAGTGATGCTACTGGATATTCTCCATACAGACTGATGTTTGGCAGGGAAGCGAGACTACCGGTAGATTTAGCTTTTGGCACTTCAATAGATCATACCTCAGCAGCTTCCCACAAGGGGTATGTGGATCGGCTGCGACAGAGCTTAAGACTGGCGTATGAGAAGGCCCAGGCAACTTCCAATCAAAGAGGAGCCAGGAATAAGCGGAGTTATGACCTCAAGGTCCGAATTCACGACTTACAGCCAGGAGACCGGGTGCTGTTGCGGGAATTTAGGCATTCCAGGGAAGCATAAGCTGGTCGACCGGTGGAGCTCACAGCCCTATGTAATCTGTAAACAATTGCCAGGTTTGCCAGTGTATCAACTCAAACCAGAAGGGAGTGTGGGGCCATTGAAGACATGGCACGGGAATCACTTGCTGCCCCTCTCCGAAGCAGTTCGTTTTCCTCCCACCTTGGATCCTTCTGAACCCCTTTCAGCCTCTAACACCCCCAGACCTGTCACCAGATCTCAAACAACTCTTTCAGGAGAAATGGATGCCCAAGATCTGAGTGAAGATGAGGAATTGGAATTCGATTGGCTATGGTCCCCCCAAGTACCTGAACCCATGACCATGGCCTCTTCATCATCTGAAGTTATCACTGGGGACACTTTGAATGCTGAGGCTGCTGAGTTCATACCACTTGATACTCTTACTGAAGAATGGGAGGATGCTCTGGACTCTTTTCCAGTAGAGGACCCCAGGGATTCCTTGTATCTCTCTGCACCTGAATTGGATGCCCCTGGATCAGTGGAGCCCAATACACCTGACTTAATAGAGGAAGAATTGGAAGGGCCCATTGCAGTTGAGACCCCGGCTCCTAGGGGACAAAGACAGAGAAGGGCCATCCACCCACCAAGAAGACTAACCTACACTCAAATGGGGGAGTGCTCGGAAGAGGCTGCTGTTACAGCAAGAAGGACAGTAGATAAGCCTGGTCCCTCTACTGTGAATTTAGTAGAGGGCAACCCTAGCTCGCTCCCTGGCACAGTTCGACAGGCCACTTCCACTAATGTAACCTGTGGGCAGGAAAACCTCTCTCCCAAAGCTTGGTGGGAGGTTCCTCTGCCAGGCTCCTTTGTAGCCGTGAACTGTATTTCATGTACATATGCTAACAATGATCTTTACTGCTTATCTATGGGGACCAAAGATTTTAAGTGGGGGGAGTGTGTAGCGGGGTATCACTTTAAATTAGTACAAAGACTACCATACCCAGTGTGCAGCGGGGCACCCACAGTGCATTAACCGGCGCAAGGTCTGCTGGGGAAGGACTATTTAAGGAGGGAGGAGCAACACGCGGGTCTCTTCGGATGCCGCCCTCCTAGCAAGTGGAGCCTATGTTGGAGCCTGTTGTTTGGACTAGGCCGGAGAGCCTGGGCCTAGAGGATCCAGAGAGCTTGCCAATGGTCACTGGAGAACCCAGAGTCGTCTCATCTATCTATCTTCCGCGGATGGTCCAGAGGATCGGAGACTACGGGTATCATGAGACTGTGTTCCGGGACATCAGTTACTGAAGTCGGTTGTACGGACTGGTCCGGTCGGGTGAGAGAGCACTTGCTCAGTATACTTTGACTACCTTTTAGCCCCGGTATCCTTTGGTCAGGGCCCACCGTTTCCGGAGTGTTATACTGCACCCCAGAGAAACGGTGTGCTGTGCAGCCGGAGTTAAGTTGTCTTATGGCTTGCTGAGTAACCAACAGTTTAATACCATTGGATTACAAATAATCTACAAAGTGCACCACCATTGCTAGCAAAGAACCTTCTCAACTAACTAACTGTGTGTGAATTAGTCAGGCCTGACTGTCCAGCAGGGAGACATTTGTTTGGCCGCCATATTGGCCACGAGGGAAAGGCTCGCAAGTGTAGTTTTTTAATAGACATTGAGTGCGCATAAGACTGTTAGAATATAATACTTGTTATTTGCTTGACTATTGATATTGCAGGGGCCTGCATAGATAAATGTACCATTGTCTAACCTTATATTTCTATTCAGTAAAGTATTTGTGGTTAAGCAGACAAGTGTGTGGCGTACTGTTTATCCCAGCTGAAGCAGTCAGCTCAGGTAATTTAATATTAACTATTGTGTATGCTTTATTGCGGAGTGGTGATTCCTATAGCCTAGTGGGTTCACACTTCCATTTGTGCTAGCTGTGCCAAGGGAGGTTAGAGCCAGTTCCTGGGGGTTGACAGCAGTGTGTTACAGGCCCCAAACTATACCTGCAGCCCTCTTAACTGGGGGTATTGCTACATAAGTAATTGTGCTGCAAGTTTGAAAATGACTTGTCAAGCTTCACAAGTTTGTTGCACAATTGCAGCAAGTCTGCATTGCATGACTCCAGATCAACTTTCTTTGCAAACATTCTGCAAGTCTGCTGCAAGTTCTGGTTCAGTTATGTTGTGTAATAGTTATCCCACCACAGGGGTCACTGTGGCTGGATTTTCATCATTGCTCCCTGCTGTGTGTAAGGTTTTTCTTTAACCCTTTTACTGCCACGTCTGTACACCATACAGACATACAGACCTAAGTGCCCACAGGTGGCCAAATCAGTACGGTGTATGGACCTCCTTTCTCCCTTTCCTATAAGCTAATGGTCACTTCAATGACCATAAGCTTACAGTTGTGCTCATAAGTTTAAATAACCTTGGCAGAATTTATGATTTCTTGCCCATTTTTCAGAGGCTAGCCATAAAGGATCGGGTCACATTCAAGACCCTCTGCCTCACTCACAAATGCGCACAAGGAACCACACCTCAATACTTGTGCGAGAAAATAAAACACTACACCACTACTCGCGACCTTCGATCAACCAACCAAAACCTACTCCACATCCCCAAGGCTCGCTAAAAAGCTAAGGGAGAATGAAGGTTTGCTGTCCAAGGACAGAGGCTATGGAATGCACTACCCACGAACATCCGCGTGAAAGAAAACCATCGGGCTTTCAGAAAAAAACTGAAGACCCACCTGTTCTGAAGGATCTCAACGACACTGAATGCAAGCGCCTTGAGGCGATTTAGTTTGCATTTGCAGCTCTATACAAGTTACTCACTCACCCACTAAGAATACGAATGATAACAAAAACTTTTCTTTCACTCATGGTTAGTGTTTGGCTGAAGCCATTTATTATCACTCAACTGTGTTTACTCTTTTTAAATCATAATGTCAACAAAAACTACCCAAATGACCCTGATCAAAAGTTTACATACCCTGGTTCTTAATACCGTGTATTGCCCCCTTTAACGTCAACGGCAGCTTGAAGTCTTTTGTGATATTTGTGGATGAGGCTCTTTATATTCTCAGATGCTAAAACTGCCCATTCCTCTTTGCAAAAAGCCTCCAGTTCCTGAAGTTCTTGGGCTGGCTTGCATGAACTGCACGGTTGAGATCTCCCCAGAGTGGCTCAATGATATTGGGGTCAGGAGACTAAGATGGCCACTCCAGAATCTTCACTTTATTCTGCTGTAGCCAATGACAGGTCGACTTGGCCTTGTGTCTTGGATCATAGTCATGTTGGAATGTCCAAGTACGTCCCATGCGCAGCTTCCTGGCTGATGAATGCCAATGTTCCTCCAGTATTTTTTGATAACATACTGCATTCATCTTGCCATCAATTTTGACCAAATTTTCTGTGCCTTACAACAAATCTCAGAAAGAGGCTCGGTCCTTAAGTGGTTAAGAAGTATGTCTGATTGAATTTTCAGGAAGTCAGTTTTGTGATTCCAAAAATGCAGCCTGTATACTGGCAGGTAGGAGGTGTTAGAACAGTAAATGCATCATATCCTCTTCTCTCTCTCTAACTGTAATCAACCTACATTTCCCATGAATCCTTGGGATGGGAGAGAATGTGTGAGGTACACTAGGCTTGTATATGTAAATGTGAACTCGCTCACTTCAACATAAATCACATTCTGCAGCCAGAAAGCCATACATAATGATATTATGTATGATAGGTTACAGCCTTATAAATGCAAAGCATTTTAATACAAATGCATATTAATATAATATTAATTTAATGCATTAACCACTTAACCACTTAAGCCCCGGACCATTTGGTAGCTAAAGGACCAGAGGTGAATTCAGAATTTTGCACTGCGCTGCTTTAACTGTAAATTGTGCGGACATGCAATGTTGTACCCAAACGAAATTTGCGTCCTTTTCTTCCCACAAATAGAGCTTTCTTTTAATGGTATTTGATTGCCTCTGCGATTTTTATTTTTTGCGATATAAACGGAAAAAGACCGAAAATTTTGAAAAAAAAATGATATTTTCTACTTTTTGTTATAAGAAAAATCGAATAAACTCAATTGTAGTCATACATTTAGGCCAAAATGTATTCAGTCACATGTTTTTAGTAAAAAAAATGTCAATAAGTGTATATTTATTGGTTTGCGCAAAAGTTATAGAGTTTACAAACTAGGGTACATTTTCTGAAATTTACACAGCTTTAAATTTATGACTGCCTATCTCATTTCTTGAGGTGCTAAAATGACAGGGCAGTACAAAACCCCCCCAAATGACCCCATTTTGGAAAGTAGACACCCCAAGGAAATTGCTGAGAGGCATGTTGAGCCCATTGAATTTTTTTTTTTTTTGTCCCAAGTGATTGAATAATGACTAAAAAAAAAAAAAAAAATTCAAAAAGTTGTCACTAAATGATATATTGCTCACACATGCCATGGTTATATGTGGAATTTCACCCCAAAATACATTTTGCTGCTTCTCCTGAGTACAGGGATACCACATGTGTGGGACTTTTTGGGAGCCTAGCTGCATACGGGACCCCGGAAACCAAGCACCGCCTTCAGGATTTCTAAGGGCGCAAATTTTTGATTTCACTCCTCACTACCTATCACAGTTTCGAAGGCCATAAAATGCCAAAATAGCACAAAACCCCCCCAAATGACCCCATTTTAGAAAGTAGACACCCCAAGGAAATTGCTGAGAGGCCTGTTGAGCCCATTGAATATATATTTTTTTGTCCCAAGTGATTGAATAATGACAAAAAAAAAAAAATTACAAAAAGTTGTCACTAAATGATATATTGCTCACACATGCCATGGTTATATGTGGAATTACACCCCAAAATACATTTTTCTGCTTCTCCTGAGTACGGGGATACCACATGTGTGGGACTTTTTAGGAGCCTAGCCGCGTACGGGACCCCGAAAACCAAGCACCGCCTTCAGGATTTCTAGGCACAAATTTTTGATTTCACTCCTCACTACCTATCACAGTTTCGAAGGCCATAAAATGCCAAAATCGCACAAAACCCCCCAAATGACCCCATTTTGGAATATAGACACCCCAAGCTATTTGCTGAGAGGCATGGCGAGTATTTTACAGCTCTAATTTGTTTTTGAAAATGAAGAAAGAAAATATATATATATATTTTTTTTTTTTCAGTTTTCAAAACTTTGTGACAAAAAGCGAGATCTGCAAAATACTCACAATACCTCTCAGCAAATAGCTTGGGGTGTCTACTTTCCAAAATGGGGTCATTTGGGGGGGGGTTTGTGCTATCTGGGCATTCCATGGCCTCCGAAACTGTGATAGGCAGTGAGAAGTGAAATCAAAAATTTACACCCTTAGAAAGCCTGAAGGCGGTGCTTGGTTTTTGGGGTCCCGTACGTGGCTAGGCTCCCAAAAAGTCTCACACATGTGGTATCCCCGTACTCAGGAGAAGCAACAGAATGTATTTTGGGGTGTAATTCCACATATGCCCATGACATGTTTGAGCAATATATCATTTAGTGACAACTTTGTGCAAAAAAAAAAAAAAAAAAATTGTCGTTTTTCCGCAACTTGTGTCAACATATAAAATATTCCATTGACTCGACATGCCTCTCAGTATATAGCTTGGGGTGTCTACTTTCCAAAATGGGGTCATTTGGGGGGGTTTTGAACTGTTCTGGCATTTTATACACAACATTAGGAAGCTTACATCCACTCTTCTAACCACTTGAAGACAAAGCCCTTTTTGACACTTTTTGTTTACATGAAAACATTTTTTTTTTTGCAAGAAAATTATGTTGAACCCCCAAACATTATATATATTTTTAAAGCAAAGGCCCTACAGATTAAAATGGTGGGTGTTGCATTTTTTTTTTCTACACAGTATTTGCGCAGCGATTTTTCAAACGCATTTTTTGGGGAAAAAATACACTTTTTTTAATTTTAATGCACTAAAACACACTATATTGCCAAAATGTTTGATGAAATAAAAAAGATGATCTTAGGCCGAGTACATAGATACCAAACACGACATGCTTTAAAATTTCACACAAACGCGCATTGGCGACAAACTACATACATTTTTAAAAGCCTTTAAAAGCCTTTACAGGTTACCCCAGTAGATTTACAGAGGAGGTCTACTGCTAAAATGATTGCCCTCGATCTGACCTTCGCGGTGATACCTCACATGCATGGTGCAATTGCTGTTTACATATGACGCCAGACCGACGCTTGCGTTCGCCATTGGGCAAGAGCAGGGCAGGACAGGGGTGCTTTTTTTTTTCTTTTTTTTTTATTATTAATTTTGCTTTTTTATTTTATTTTTAAATTGTTCCTTCCAAGTATTTTTTTTTTTTATCATTTTTATTGTTATCTCAGGGAATGTAAATATCCCCTATGATAGCAATAGGTAGTGACAGGTACTCTTTTTTTGAAAAAACTGGGGTCTTCCAGACCCTAGATTTTTCCTCTGCCCTCAAAGCATCTGACCACACCAAGATCGGTGTGATAAAATGCTTTCCCAATTTCCCAATGGAGCTTTTTATATCCGGGGGGGGGGCATTGCCTCCCACTGCTTGTAAAAGCAGTCCAGAGGCTAATTAGCCGCTAGGATTGCTTTTACATGAAAGCCGGCCGCAGGCTGAAAAGAATGATACCAAGATGATACCTAAACCCGCAGGCATCATTCTGGTATAAACATTCAAAGTCCAGCAACATACCAGTACGTTGCTGGTCCTTGTTGGACATGTATTGTAATCTTTTTTTTTCATGCAGCCAGTTGGCTGAACGAAAAAAGAGATTGATCGGTGGGTATGCCCACCATTAGAATACCGCCCTTCATCCACCCACTTCCAATGATGGGCATACACGCACCATTTATATATGCCGAAGCATGGGGGCATCCTCCCGCAAAAAAGTTATGCCGCACACACATGGTCGGACTTTTCCACGGGCAAGCCTCCGTCGGAATTTCGACCGTATGTACGCGGCATTAGGAGCAAAATCGCTCCTCCGCCCCTGCTGCCCCAATGCTTCGGCATATTTGCTTTTTTTTTTTAACTGTGGTGGTGAAATCACCTCCTACAGCACTGGAGTCGCAGGGATCAGGCCTGTCTCTGCGAACGCTGCAGTTATGTGTGTTTTTGTTTTGTAAGTGACAGTGATCGATCGATACTGCACTTGGGTGGCCTGGGCTGGACGGAGGGGCAAAACGCAGGTGCTAGCAGGTATCTGGGCTGATCCCGCTAACACTGCGTTTTTGGGAACCCTAAACTGCTGGGGACGCTAGTATAGATCTGATCAGATCAGATATTGATCTGTTCAGATACTATACCACTAAGGGGGGTGTATGCTTCACGCGTGGGTGTTAGCGTTACTGGCACTAACCTGACGCTGCCTGGGGTGTGACGCAGACCCTCTCTGACGCTAAAACCTAATTGATATCACCCGCCGGGCGATCAGGGGGTTAAACCTTTATTGGGTTATATACACGGCGGGTGCCCTGACACTATAAAAAGCAAACTAACTAACCAGCGTCACCCGTAACACTTATATGGTGATCACTGGTGAAAGGGTTAACTAGGGGCAATCAGGGGGTTAAAACCTTTATTAGATAATATATGGGGGTACCTGACGCTATAAAAACCTGCGGCGAACCTAAAAAAAATTACCAGCTACCGATTTGCATCACCGACACTAAGACAGCGTTTAGAAAAACGATCGCTTAGTGACAGTGGTGATAGGGGGTGAAAGGGTTACCTGGGGGGCGATCAAGGGGGTTAAACCTTTATTAGATAATATATTGGGGTACCTGACGCTATAAAAACATGCGGCGAACCTAAAAAAAATTACTGGCTACCGATCTGCATCACCGACACTAAGACAGCGTTTAGAAAAACGATTGCTTAGCGACAGTGGTGATAGGGGGTGAAAGGGTTACCTGGGGGGCGATCAAGGGGGTTAAACCTTTATTAGATAATATATTGGGGTACCTGACGCTATAAAAACCTGCGGCGAACCTAAAAAAAATTACCAGCTACCGATCTGCATCACCGACACTAAGACAGCGTTTAGAAAAACGATCGCATAGTGACAGTGGTGATGGGGGTGAAAGGGTTACCTGGGGGGCGATCAAGGGGGTTAAACCTTTATTAGATAATATATTGGGGTACCTGACGCTATAAAAACATGCGGCGAACCTAAAAAAAAATACTGGCTACCGATCTGCATCACCGACACTAAGACAGCGTTTAGAAAAACAATTGCTTAGCGACAGTGGTGATAGGGGGTGAAAGGGTTACCTGGGGGGCGATCAAGGGGGTTAAACCTTTATTAGATAATATATTGGGGTACCTGACGCTATAAAAACCTGCGGCGAACCTAAAAAAAATTACCGGCTACCGATCTGCATCACAGACACTAAGACAGCGTTTAGAAAAACGATCGCTTAGTGACAGTGGTGATAGGGGGTGAAAGGGTTACCTGGGGGGCGATCAAGGGGGTTAAACCTTTATTAGATAATATATTGGGGTACCTGACGCGATAAAAACATGCGGCGAACCTAAAAAAAATTACTGGCTGCCGATCGGCATCACTGACGCTAAGACAGCGATCAGAAAAATGATCGCTAAGCGACAGTGGTGATAGGCGGTGAAAGGGTTATCTGGGGGGTGATCAGGGGGTTAAACCTTTATTAGGGGGGTTAGGGGGCTACACTGGACCTAAGACTAAACTTTGGTGACACTTTTACAGTCACAAATGTCACTGATTGCAGTGATCACTAAATAAATGGTCACTGCAATCAGTGACACTGTGACTGGGGGCTGGGGGGGTGATCTGGGGTGTCTGGGGGGGCCTGGGGGGGCGATTTATCTCCCTATGTGTCCTGGTGTCAGTGTAGTGTTGTGTGCACTGACCTGATGTCTTCTCTTGTACGGCGCTCGGTATATGTAAGCGCCGCACCAGAGATGACATCACTTCCTCCTGCTCCCTCTGTCTGACACAGACAGAGGGGGCATTTCCATTCGCCGGGAGCGATCGCGAGGGGGTGGCCAGAAACGAATGGCTGCCCCCTCATCCCGGAACGCTCCCGGACACTTAGCCACCGCTCACTGTACAGAAGGGGGGTCCGATTGGACCCCCCAACTGTACAAAGGCAATCACGTACACTCTACGTGATTGTGCCTGTCGGTGCCATTCTGCCGACGTATATATACAGTGAGCGGTCGTTAAGTGGTTAAGCCCGGACAATTTTGTTGCTAAAGAACCAGGGCCCCTTTTTGCGATTCGGCACTGCGTCGTTATAACTGACAATTGAGCGGTCGTGCGATGAGGCTCACAAACAAAATTGATGTACTTTTTTTCCCCACAAATAGAGCTTTCTTTTGGTGGTACTTGATCACCTCTGCGGTTTTTATTTTTTGCACTATAAACAAAAATAGAGCGACAATTTTGAAAAAAATGCAATATTTTTTACTTTTTGCTATAATAAATATCCCTCAAAAATATATATTAAAAAAAATTTCCTCATTTTAGGCCGATACTATTCTTCTACATATTTTTGGTAAAAAAAAAATCGCAATAAGCGTTTATTGATTGGTTTGCGCAAAAGTTATAGCGTCTACAAAATAGGGGATAGTTTTATGGCATTTTTATTAATATTTTTTTTTTACTAGTAATGGCGGCGATCAGCGACTTTTATCGTGACTGCGACATTATGGCGGACACATCGGACACTTTTGACACTATTTTGGGACCATTGTCATTTTTACAACGATCAGTGCTATAAAAATGCACTGATTACTGTGAAAATGACACTGGCAGTGAAGGGGTTAACCTGTAGGGGGCGCTGAAGGGGCTAAGTGTGACCTAATGTGTGATTCTTACTGTGTGGAAGTGTGGCTTGGAGTGTGATGTCACTGATCGTCGTTCCCTATGACAGGGAACAAACGATCAGTGACACTCACACTAGGAAGCACGGGGAGAGGTTTGTTTACACTTACCTCTCCCCGTTCTTCAGCTCTGTGACCCGATCGCGGCGATTAACCAACCATCTCAATTAATACTTTGCTCTAAATGCTCAGTCTGTATCTAATCCATTTACTGTATGGTGTGCCCACAAGGCCTTCATTAGGGGTATCATACTTCAACTGTGCTCGAGGGCAAAAAGGCAGAGGACACAAAAATTAGACTCCCTCCTCTCTGATATCAAATCCCTAGAAGCTCAAAATAAACACACTTCTGATATTTCTATTACAAATAAATTGACTAAGCTGCGTTCTGATCTCAGGCTCTTGTTGTTGGAACAGTACGACAAACATATCCGATCTCTTAAATTGACCGACTACTCTTCTGGCAACCGAGCTGGCAAGTTCCTGGCCCAGCGGCTAAAAGATCATAAGGCAAAAACCAACATCCCCTTCCTTATCCGTAACTCTGACAAAAGCAAAATCTACAATCCCAAGGAAATTGCAAACTCCTTTGCGGATTATTACTCTTCTTTATATAACCTAAAAGAAGACCCTACCACTCCACAACCTTCTGATGAAGCCATACAAACTTTCTTAGCAGACCTAGCACTCCCTTCATTGTCAAACTCACAATTGGAGTCCCTCAATTCACCCATCACAGAGCTTGAGATTCGGAAGGCGATAAAAACCCTCCCCAATGGCAAGTCCCCGGGCCCCGATGGATTACCAAACAGTAGTGATGAGCCGAACACCCCCGGGTTCGGTTCGCACCAGAACCCGCGAACGGACCGAAAGTTCGTACGAACATTAGAACCCTATTAAATACAATGGATGCGAACGTTCGAATTCTAAAGTGCTAATTATAACAACTATTATGCATGTTATTGTCCTAAAAAGGGTTTGGGAACCCGGGTTCTGCACCAGGGGACATGTATCAATGCAAAAAGAAGTTTTAAAAACGGTCGTTTTTCGGGAGCAGTCATTTTAATGATGCATAAAGTGAAAAAAAAAAAGTCAAATATTCCTTTAAATATCGTACCTGGGGGGTGTCTAAAGTATGCCTGTGAAGTGCCACGTGTTTCCCGTGTTTAGAACTGTCCCTGCACAAAATGACACTTCTAAAGGAAAAAAAAGCCATTTAAAACTGCTTGCGGCTTTAATGTAATGTCTGGTCCCGGTAATATGGATGAAAATCTTTAAGAAAAATGGCATAGCTACCCCATGACCCCCCCCCCCCCTACCCCAGCCCATTACCAGCCCCTTTGGGTCTTGTATGGATATTAAGGGGAACCCCGCACATAAAATAAAAAAGGCCCTATATACTCTGAACAGCCGTATACAGGCGGTGCATACAAGACAGGGACTGTAGGTTTGTTCTTATGTAGAATCTGTTTGTAATTTTGAACAGGTACATTGTTGAAGTGTAGCTCCAGCCCAAAAATCTATTTTTAAACTTTTTGGAAAACATAGGTAAGGGTTATCACCCCTGTAACATTTGTTTTGCTGTCTGTGCCCCTGTTCAGAACATTTCACCTCACTTTCCGTCCCAATGACAACTGTTTTTGAAATGTGGTGTTTTTCTTGAAACAAGGATTGCTGATAAAGCATCAGTACAGAGGAGACACCTTTCTCCCATATTTATTCTTACAGGAGAGAATTTTCCTTCCTAGGGGTAGATTTCCTCTCACTTCCTGTTGTCTTCTTGCGTTTGCAAGTAGGAGTCGTTTGTAAGTTGGATGTTTGAAAGTAGGGACCTGCCGTATATACTCTGCAGAAATAGGCCCCTTAGTTGTTGGTGTTGGCACAACACTGTAAGCACTCACAGTTACTCTTGGTTGGTGCTGGAACGCCCTGCTGTCAACTATTATATCAGGAATTTTAATTACATATAATTGTTGAACAGTGGTAGTAAAAATTGGGGCTTTGATGGTGGTGCTGGTGCCACAACACTGTAAGCCCTGACAGTTACTCTTGGTGGGTGCAGCAATGGGCCCTGCTGTGAATTATTAGATCAAGAATTGTAATTGCATGCCCCTGTTGAACAGGGGCTGAAAAATTGGGCCTTTCGTGGTGGTGGTGGTGGTGGTGGTGTTGCCACAACACTGTAAGCCCTCAGAGTTACTCTTGGTGGGTGCAGGAATGGGCCCTGCTGTGAATTATTAGATCAAGAATTGTAATTACATGCCCCTTTTGAACAGGGGCTGAAAAATTGGGCCTTTCGTGGTGGTGGTGGTGGTGGCGTTGCCACAACACTGTAAGCCCTCAGACTTACTCTTTGTGGGTGCAGGAATGGGCCCTGCTGTGAATTATTAGATCAAGAATTGTAATTACATGCCCCTTTTGAACAGGGGCTGAAAAATTGGGCCTTTCGTGGTGGTGGTGGTGGTGGCGTTGCCACAACACTGTAAGCCCTCAGAGTTACTCTTGGTGGGTGCAGCAATGGGCCCTGCTGTGAATTATTAGATCAAGAATTGTAATTACATGCCCCTTTTGAACAGGGGCTGAAAAATTGGGCCTTTCGTGGTGGTGGTGGTGGTGGCGTTGCCACAACACTGTAAGCCCTCAGAGTTACTCTTGGTGGGTGCAGCAATGGGCCCTGCTGTGAATTATTACATCAAGAATTGTAATTGCATGCCCCTGTTGAACAGGGGCTGAAAAATTGGGCCTTAGGCACTGGTGGCACAACACTACAACCCCTCACAGATACTGTACTTGGAGCACAGCAATGAGCCCTGTTGCAAAGTATTGCTTCAAAAATTGTAATGACACGCCCCTGTTAAACAGGGGCTGAAAAATTGGGCCTTAGGCACTGGTGCCACAACACTCCAACCCCTCACAGATACTGTACTTGGAGCACAGCAATGAGCCCTATGGCAAATTATTGCTAAAAAAATTGTAAGTACACGCCCCTGTAAAACAGGGGCTGAAAAATTGGGCCTTAGCCACTGGTGGCGGCACCCATAAACAAAAATGATCTTCCAAGCTATCATCATCAATCGTATCATTGAGGACTCGGAGGAGGAGGATAGCCAGTCAACATAACAGCACAGGCACTCAGCATCAGCATCAGTCTTGAAGGGATGTGACATGTTAAAATCAATTAGTCTGTTATATCAGCATCAGGTGTGTGGTAGCTGGTGGTGATCCAAGACTGGTTCATCTTGATGAAAGTCAGTCGATCAACCGAATCGGTGGACAGGCGCACCCTGTGATCCGTGACAAATCCTCCAGCAGCACTGAATGTGCGTTCCGAAAGAACGCTGGATGCAGGACAGGCCAGTAGCTCAATTGCATACTGTGCAAGCTCTGGCCAGTGATCCATCCTCAAGACCCAGTAAGCCAGAGGATTTTCGGTGGGGAAGGTGTCCAAGTCTGACCTTGCCCCTAGATATTCCTGCACCATGTTTATCAGACGCTGGCGATGGTTGCTGGAACCGATCATACTTTGGGGCTGCGGACTAAAGAATTGTCTGAACGCATCGGTCAGACGGCCACCTTCCCCACCGCTCCTTCTTTGACTGGCCGAAGCCTCAGCAACTCGTTGTCCAGGACCAGGAGTTTGTAACCTCCCAGTCTCTGGGAACGCGTTGCACAGACCTTTCTGCAAGGCCTCCCGGAGTTGTCTCATCCTCTGCTCCCTCTGCGACGGTAACATAAGGTCCGCAACCTTACCCTTGTACCGTGGATCAAGGAGAGTGGCCAGCCAGTAATGGTCCCTCTCCTTGATCCGAAGAATACGAGGATCCTTCCGCAGACTTTGCAGGATCAGGGAGGCCATGCAGCGTAGGTTTGCTGAGGCATTCGCTCCGGAGTCCTCTGGGTCACTAAGGACGACATGATCCGCAGTCACCTCCTCCCAGCCACGTACAAGTCCACTGGTTTCTTGGGACTGTAAATCATCCCTAAAAGACTGCTGCTGATGATGCTGAGTGCCAGCCTCCACCTCCATGCTGACACAATCCTCCTCCTCCTCCTCCTCCTCTTCCTGTGCGATGGGTGGGACAGAAGGAACACTGTCTGGGTAAAGGGGGCCTTGAGAGGCAAGGAAGTCCTCCTCTTCCTGCCTCTGTTCTGCCTCAAGTGCCCTGTCCATTATTCCACGCAGCGTGTGCTCCAACAGGTGGACAAGAGGTACAGTGTCACTGATGCATGCACTGTCACTGCTCACCATCCTCGTGGCCTCCTCAAATGGTGCCAGGACAGTGCATGCATCCCTGATCATGCCCCACTGGCGTGGAGAAAAAAAACCAAGCTCCCCTGACCCTGTCCTGGTGCCGTAGTCGCACAGGTACTCATTGATGGCCCTCTGCTGCGTGTGCAGCCGCTGCAGCATGGCCAACGTTGAGTTCCACCTGGTGGGCATGTCACATATAAGGCGGTTCTTGGGCAGGTTCAACTCCTTTTGCAGCTCAGCCAGGCGAGCACTGGCATTATAAGATCTGCGGAAATGCACACAGACTTTCCTGGCCTGCCTCAGGACATCCTGTAAGCCCGGGTACCTGCCCAAGAACCGCTGCACCACCAGGTTAAGGACGTGAGCCACACAGGGCACATGGGTCAGTTGTCCCTGTCGAAGGGCGGAGAGGAGGTTGGTGCCATTGTCGCAAACCACCATTCCTGGCTTAAGCTGGCGTGGCGTCAACCACCTCTCGGCCTGGCCCTGCAGAGCAGACAGGACCTCTGCCCCAGTGTGGCTTCTGTCCCCCAAACACACCAGCGCAAGCACGGCATGGCATCTTTTTGCCTGCGTACTTGCGTAGCCCCGTGAACGGCTACGGAGCACCGCTGGTTCATAGGACAAACCACAGGAAGAGGCCATGGAGGAAGAAGAAGAGGAGGGGGTGGAGGAGAGAGGTGTGTCACAACCAGTAGTAGCATTTTGGAGGCGTGGCGGTGGGACAACCTCCAACACTACTGCACCTTGTCCTGCATCCTTCCCAGCTGCCAAAAGAGTGACCCAATGGGCCGTGAAAGAAAGGTAACGTCCCTGTCCATGCCTGCTGGACCATGAGTCAGCGGTAATATGCACCTTACCGCTGACCGCCCTGTCCAGCGAGGCCAAGACATTGCCTTCCACATGCCGGTAGAGAGCCGGAATAGCCTTCCGTGAGAAAAAGTGGCGTTTGGGAACCTGCCACTGAGGAACCGCACATTGCACAAACTCACGGAAGGGGGCCGAGTCTACCAACTGAAAAGGCAGCAGTTGAAGCGCTAGCAATTTAGCCAAGCTAGCATTCAACCGCTGGGCATGTGGATGGCTGGGAGTGAACTTCTTTCGACGGTCCAGCAGCTGGGGCAGGGAAATTTGCCTGCTAGAATCGGACGTCGGTGTACTGTTAGCAGAGTGGCCGCAAGTACTTGGCTGTGACACACCTAATTCTACACCTTCATTCCTCTCAGTGCATGTTTCAGAGAGGACTGAAGTTATAGTGGGGTTGGAGATCCCAGCTGATGCGGTGCAAGGAGAGGTCCGCTTTGTTCTTTGGTGTGGGTCTTTGAGGTAGGCTTGCCAACGAGCTGCATGGCAGGTCAACATATGTCTGGTCAGGCATGTGGTACCCAAGCGGCTGATGTTTTGGCCACGCGATATACGCTTGAGACATATGTTGCAAACAGCAGCTGTGCGATCTGATGCACTAGCCTCAAAAAAGGCCCACACCAAGGAACTTTTTGAATGACGGGCAGAGGCAGCGCCCTGCACAGGCGGAGCTCTGCGGTGTGATTCCGTCGGTGTACTGCCCTTACGCTGGCCACCAAAGGGCATCCTGCCTCGTTGGAGATGTGCCTCCTCCTCATCCTCCTCCTCCTCCTCTCTCCTATTAGGCACCCACGTGGAGTCAGTGACCTCATCATCCCCTCCCTCCTCATCACTGGAGCCAATCTGGCAGTATGCTGCAGCTGCTGGAACATGACTGCCAGATTGGTGTCCTTCTTGAGCATCCCCTCTGTCTGCTCTCACCCTACTGCCTTCCTGTAGCTGGGTTTCATCATCAGACCCTTCGAAACGCTGGGCATCCTCCTGGAGCATGTACCCAACACTGTGCTCAAACAGTTCGGGGGACTCCTCAGGAGGAGGACATGGTGGGTCTAGGGAAGGAGTGACTGATGATGAGTCTGACATTGATACCAGGGAAGAGGACGCTTTGGCAGCTGCTTTGCCAGTACCCTGAGCCTGGGTGAGAGAGGATGAGGAGGAGGAGGAGGGCTTGGTCATCCACTCTACCAAGTCTTCGGCATGATGTGGCTCAACATGTCCAGCTGCCGAAAAGAAGGACAAGCGTGTCCCATGGCCATGTGCTGATGACAATGCACCGCGTCCACGACCAGCACTGTTGCCCCCAGACACACAGCCTGCTTGCCCTCTTTTATTGCCTCCTGACTGTCTGCCTCTCCTTGTTTGCCTTCCAGACATTCTAATAGATGGCCTGCAGGGAGATGGGAAAAAAGCAATAAGGGCTACCTTCAGGTGTCCTTCTCTGTCCCTTTACTTAAGGATTTCTAAATATGGTTGAGGATGATTGCTTTTGCACAGAATAGCACAACGACAATTTCCCTGACTGTCCAAAAAACAAGGATTTCAAAGATGGTTGATGAGGAATGCTTTAGCACACTATAGCACAAGGAGAATTCCCCTCACTTTCCTTCTTTGTCCCTAGAAACAAGGACTCGCACAGTGAAAGAAACTGACACTCTCCCTACCTAGAGTTTTCTGTCCCTAGAAAAAATGTTTTTTTTAAGCACACTATAGCACAAGGAGAATTCACTCACTGTCCTTCCCTGTCCCTAGAAACAAGGACTTGCACAGTGAAAGAAACTGACACTCTCCCTACCTAGAGTTTTCTGTCCCTAGAAAAAATGTTTTTTTAAGCACACTATAGCACAAGGAGAATTCACTCACTGTCCTTCCCTGTCCCTAGAAACAAGGACTTGCACAGTGAAAGAAACTGACACTCTCCCTACCTAGAGTTTTCTGTCCCTAGAAAAAATGTTTTTTTTAAGCACACTATAGCACAAGGAGAATTCACTCACTGTCCTTCCCTGTCCCTAGAAACAAGGACTTGCACAGTGAAAGAAACTGACACTCTCCCTACCTAGAGTTTTCTGTCCCTAGAAAAAATGTTTTTTTTAAGCACACTATAGCACAAGGAGAATTCACTCACTGTCCTTCCCTGTCCCTAGAAACAAGGACTTGCACAGTGAAAGAAACTGACACTCTCCCTACCTAGAGTTTTCTGTCCCTAGAAAAAATGTTTTTTTTAAGCACACTATAGCACAAGGAGAATTCACTCACTGTCCTTCCCTGTCCCTAGAAACAAGGACTTGCACAGTGAAAGAAACTGACACTCTCCCTACCTAGAGTTTTCTGTCCCTAGAAAAAATGTTTTTTTTAAGCACACTATAGCACAAGGAGAATTCACTCACTGTCCTTCCCTGTCCCTAGAAACAAGGACTTGCACAGTGAAAGAAACTGACACTCTCCCTACCTAGAGTTTTCTGTCCCTAGAAAAAATGTTTTTTTTAAGCACACTATAGCACAAGGAGAATTCACTCACTGTCCTTCCCTGTCCCTAGAAACAAGGACTTGCACAGTGAAAGAAACTGACACTCTCCCTACCTAGAGTTTTCTGTCCCTAGAAATTTTTTTTTTTTTAAGCACACTATAGCACAAGGAGAATTCACTCACTGTCCTTCCCTGTCCCTAGAAACAAGGACTTGCACAGTGAAAGAAACTGACACTCTCCCTACCTAGAGTTTTCTGTCCCTAGAAAAAATGTTTTTTTTAAGCACACTATAGCACAAGGAGAATTCACTCACTGTCCTTCCCTGTCCCTAGAAACAAGGACTTGCACAGTGAAAGAAACTGACACTCTCCCTACCTAGAGTTTTCTGTCCCTAGAAAAAATTTTTTTTTTAAGCACACTATAGCACAAGGAGAATTCACTCACTGTCCTTCCCTGTCCCTAGAAACAAGGACTTGCACAGTGAAAGAAACTGACACTCTCCCTACCTAGAGTTTTCTGTCCCTAGAAATAATGTTTTTTTTAAGCACACTATAGCACAAGGAGAATTCACTCACTGTCCTTCCCTGTCCCTAGAAACAAGGACTTGCACAGTGAAATAAACTGACACTCTCCCTACCTAGAGTTTTCTGTCCCTAGAAAAAATGTTTTTTTTAAGCACACTATAGCACAAGGAGAATTCACTCACTGTCCTTCCCTGTCCCTAGAAACAAGGACTTGCACAGTGAAAGAAACTGACACTCTCCCTACCTAGAGTTTTCTGTCCCTAGAAAAAATGTTTTTTTTAAGCACACTATAGCACAAGGAGAATTCACTCACTGTCCTTCCCTGTCCCTAGAAACAAGGACTTGCACAGTGAAAGAAACTGACACTCTCCCTACCTAGAGTTTTCTGTCCCTAGAAAAAATGTTTTTTTAAGCACACTATAGCACAAGGAGAATTCACTCACTGTCCTTCCCTGTCCCTAGAAACAAGGACTTGCACAGTGAAAGAAACTGACACTCTCCCTACCTAGAGTTTTCTGTCCCTAGAAAAAATGTTTTTTTTAAGCACACTATAGCACAAGGAGAATTCACTCACTGTCCTTCCCTGTCCCTAGAAACAAGGACTTGCACAGTGAAAGAAACTGACACTCTCCCTACCTAGAGTTTTCTGTCCCTAGAAAAAATGTTTTTTTTAAGCACACTATAGCACAAGGAGAATTCACTCACTGTCCTTCCCTGTCCCTAGAAACAAGGACTTGCACAGTGAAAGAAACTGACACTCTCCCTACCTAGAGTTTTCTGTCCCTAGAAAAAATGTTTTTTTTAAGCACACTATAGCACAAGGAGAATTCACTCACTGTCCTTCCCTGTCCCTAGAAACAAGGACTTGCACAGTGAAAGAAACTGACACTCTCCCTACCTAGAGTTTTCTGTCCCTAGAAAAAATGTTTTTTTAAAGCACACTATAGCACAAGAAGAATTCACTCACTGTCCTTCCCTGTCCCTAGAAACAAGGACTTGCACAGTGAAAGAAACTGACACTCTCCCTACCTAGAGTTTTCTGTCCCTAGAAAAAATGTTTTTTTAAAGCACACTATAGCACAAGCACAAAACACACTGACACTCTCCCTACCTATCCTTCTCTTTCCCTAAACTAAAGGAATCCAGGTTAAGCAAGAAAGAAATAAATGTCACTGTCCCTGCCTATGCTGCTCTTTCCCTGCTCCGGAACACACTACACTAGGCCGCCGTGCTGGCGGCCTTTTATAGTGTGGGGCGTGTACTAAACACCTTCAGCAATAATTGGCCACAGGCATCCTGCCTGTGGCCAATCATTGCTCTCCTCGCTGCCGGCGCTGTGATTGGCCAAGCATGCGGGGTCACAGTGCATGCTTGGCCAATCACAGCGCCTGGATGACACTGCGATGGCGTAGTGCATTGTGGGCCGTTCGCGTCACTCGAATTTGGCGCGAACGGCCCAAATCGTTCGATCTTCGTCGAACGATCGAACAGCCGATGTTCGAGTCGAACGTATGTTCGACTCGAACACGAAGCTCATCCCTACCAAACAGCTACTATAAGACCTTCCATGAGATCTTCTCCCCTACGCTACAGTCGGTTTACTCTGCAGCTATGTCTTCTGCCTCATTTCCCTCTGAAATGCTTAAAGCATATGTTGTAACAATTCCGAAGCCAGGCAAAGACCCTACCACACCGGCCAACTTTAGACCTATTTCTTTGTTAAACACTGATGTTAAGCTTTATGCCAAAATCCTGGCCCATAGACTCCTCCCAATTTTGCCAACGTTGATCAAACCTGACCAAACAGGCTTCACCTCGGGCACACAGGCTTCTGACGCCACAAGAAGGGTTATAGACATCGTACACCATGCTATGGCCTGTCGGGTGCCTTCTCTGTTGCTCTTCTTGGACGCGGAGAAGGCATTCGACAGGGTGCATTGGGGTTACATGACCCAGGCTCTCAAAAAATTTGGATTCTCGGGACCTATACTATCTGCTATCCTAGTCTTATATTCCTCCGCCTGTGCACAGGTCTACACCTCCAATATGTTATCTCTCCCATTCTCCATCAACAATGGAAGGAGACAGGTGTGCCCCCTATCCCCTTCAATTTTCAACCTTATTATTGAACCCCTAGCGGAAAAAATCTGGACACACCTGGGTACACCAGGCTTCTCTCTCCATGGTAAAACACATAATATTAACCTTTTTGCTGACGACATTGTCCTCTTTCTAACTTCACCAAGTATGTCCCTGCCTCAAGCCCACAACGTCCTAAATCAATTTAGCCAAATCTCCTACTATAAGGTCAACTTTACAAAATCTCTCATACTAGGCCTGAACTTCCCCCCTCGGTCTCCAATCCCACCTACAAACTACCTTCCCCTACACCTGGAATAAAACAAGCATACCCTACTTAGGACTACAAATAACAGCAGACCCCTCATAATTAGCGGATGCCAACTACATTCCCCATATAGATAAAATAGCCAAAGAAACAAACCAGTTAGCCAAAGTGGAATTATCCTGGTCTGGCCGCCTGGCGTCCTTTAAAATGCTCCTACTCCCCCAAATTTTGAATGTCTTCCGAACACTACCTATCCCGCTCAAGAATAATCACCTTAAATCACTAAATACTCTCCTCAAACACTATATCTGGGGCTCTAAGTGACCCAGATGTTCTAAATCCCTCCTACTCAAACATAGGTCGGTAGGTGGAATGGGTTTAATTGACATACAGGACTACTTCCGAGCGTCCATACTTACCCAGCTCTAATACTGGTTCTCACCATCTCCTGATGTCCTTTGGAATGGCATTGAACAAGCCCTCTGTCCGACTTTAGACCTACGGAAACTCCTACTTCTAGACGTACTAAAACCGCTTCTCCTACGCCAACTCCCACTCACCATCCAAGCTTCTCTTCTGGCATGGATAGATCTACACAAATTGACATCCCAGTCCTCCAGCAAAATAAACATCCCTATACCTATAGAGGTCCTAACACACGCAATTCCACATACTACATACTCAGATTGGAATTCCAGGGGCATATCTCGGACTGCTGACCTATACCACGGCAACACCCACGGCAAGTACAGTACTCCAAAAGGAATTTACTTTAATGCCCACTGACTTCTACAAACATATCCAAGTTTCTCACTTTTTAAATTCATTAAAATCCACTCACATATACATTCTAGACGCAGCATGGCAAATTTATACAAAATCACCTACCCCCCTCAAAGAGATCACCCTTTTCTATAATCTTTTCCAAAACAAGCTTATCTTCACTAACTTCCTCCCCTATCAAAAATGGGAATTAGATCTAGGTAAACCCATCACTCCAACCCAATGGCAACATGCATTCAGAACTACACACAAATCCACTAGATGTGTAAATCACTGGGAACTTTCCCAGAAACTGGCTCAGAGGTGGCACCTTACACCGTACAAAATGGCAAAATTTTCCAACTCCCCACTGTGCTGGAGAGACTGCGGTGCAGTGAGAAATTTCCTACATATGTTCTGGTCCTGCAAACACCTCACCAGTTTTTGGAAGAGTCTATTTAAGTGCATCTCACAAATCACAGGAATTCTGACACCACCAGATCCTGGACTAGCCCTACTAAATTTAAGCATTGAGACCTTCCCCCCTGTTTTCGTACGGTGATCACACACATTTTACTAGCGGCCATGTCATTAATAGCCAGAAATTGGAAATCCAATAAGGTATCCAACGTTTCGGAAGTACTTGAACCTACACAGACTAATTACACCTATGAATCCTTGTTGGCAACTAAGGACGGTAGGAGAAAACTGTTTGATAACCAGTGGAAAATATGGACAGAGTGGCTTACAGTAGAATAAGGCATGTCTTCGTGAATCCCTACTTATGGTTGTATTAATGCTCGTATTTCACCCAAACTACTTATCCGGAAACAGTTACTGTTACATTCGTTTCTATCCATCTAAACCCTTTCCTTCCCTGTTTTTCTTTTCTCAATTATTGTTTTACAGAAATACACTGCACTGTCTTTGATACTAAGCTATGCTTACTTAACCACTTAAGGACCGCCTCACGCCGATATACGTCGGCAGAATGGCACGGCTGGGCACATCAACGTACAGGTACGTTGCCCTTTAAGAGCCCAGCCGTGGGTCTTGCGCATGCCGCCGGCGGCGCGCTCGCGACCCGGTCCTGAGCTCCGTGACCGCGTCCGTGGGACCCGCGGACCCGATCGCCGCCGGTGTCCCGCGATCGAGTCACAGAGCTGAAGAACGGGGAGAGGTGAGTGTAAACAAACCTTTCCCCGTTCTTCTCCGTGGCATGTCAGTGATCGTCTGTTCCCTGTCATCGGAACAGACGATCAGTGACGTGTAACGTGTAGCCATGCCCCCTTACAGTAAGAATCACTTCCTAGGGAACACTTAACCCCTACAGCGCCACCTAGAGGTTAAACCCTTCACTGCCAGTGTCATTTTCACAGTAATCAGTGCATTTTTATAGCACTGATCGCTGTAAAAATGACAATGGCCCCAAAATGGTGTCAAAAGTGTCCGATGTGTCCGCCATAATGTCGCAGTTACGATAAAAATCACTGATCGCTGCCATAACTAGTAAAGAAAAATTATTATTAAAAATGCCATAAAACAGTCCCCTATTTTGTAGAAGCTATAACTTTTGCGCAAACCAATCAATAAACGCCTATTGCAATTTTTTTTACCAAAAATATGTAGAAGAATACGTATCAGACTAAACTGTGGAAAAAAAAAATTTTTTATATATTTTTGGGGGATATTTATTATAGCAAAAAGTAAAAAATATTGTTTTTTTTTCAAAATTGTCGCTCTATTTTTGTTTATAGCGCAAAAAATAAAAACCGCAGAGGTGATCAAATACCACCAAAAGAAAGCTCTATTTGTGGGAAAAAAGGACACCAATTTTGTTTGGGAGCCACGTCGCATGACCGCGCAATTGTCAGTTAAAACGACGCAGTGCCAAATCGCAAAAAGTGGCCTGGTCCTTTAGCTGCATAATGGTCTGGGGCTTAAGTGGTTAAACCTTGCATCATCACACCTGATATAGCATACCTTGATATTAGATGCAACGTATACTCTACTTTGGCTACATATCGCTACACTGTGTATCCTCTGTACTTTTTGTATTTTGTACTATTTTGCACTGTTTTGTACTTTGTAAAAACTCTTTAATAAAAAACAATAGAAAAAAAGAAATGGACTGTTTTTTAAGCACGTAAAAATCACCTGTTCACGTCTCATCACCTGTTGATGCATGTGACGGGAGGGCCCGTGGAACCCAGAATCCCTTGGAAAGGTTGGGAAACCCATGTTTCAGCTCCCTATGCACCTCTTATGTCTAAGTCACCATGTGTCCATTAAGGGCACAGGGTAACTGAGAAAATATGGCTTGGATTACTTAAAATGGGACAGTGATATTTATCCACAATATCTCCCAGGATATACAGTGAGGTCCATATATATTTGGACACAGGCACAATTTTCATACTTTTGGCTCTGTATGCCACCAGAAAAAAATTAAAACACAACAATCCTAAAAAAAAATTTGAAGTGCAGACTTTCATCTTTAATTCATGGGTTTGAACATGAATATCAAGTACAAATTTTAGGAACCGCAACCATTTTATGGTTAAGGTATCCCCCAGCGGTATCCCCCTTACATCAGGTATCCCCCAGCGGAGCACCCCCCTTACATCAGGTATCCCCCAGTGGTATCTCCATTACATCAGGTATCCCCCAGCAGAGTGCCCCCTTACATCAAGTATCCCCCAGTGGTGTCCCCCTTACATCAGGTATCCCCCAGCGGTATTCCCCTTACATCAGGTATCCCCCAGCGGAGAGCCCCCTTACATCAGGTATCCCCCAGTGGAGCACCCCCTTACATCAGTTATCCCCCAGCAGTGTCCCTCTTACATCAGGTATCCCCCAGGGGAGCGCCCCCTTACATCGGGTGTCTCTCTTACAAGAGGTATCCCCCAGCAGAATGCCCCAGTACATCAGGTATTCCCCAGCAGAGCGCCCCATTACATCAGGTATTCCCCAGTGGAGCGCTGCCCTTACATCAGGTATCCCCCAGCAGTGTCCCCCTTACATCAGGTATCCCCCAGCGGAGCGCCCCCTTCCATCGGGTGTCTCTCTTACAAGAGGTATCCCACAGTGGAGTGCCCCCTTACATCAGGTATCCCCCAGCAGAGCGCCCCATTACATCAGGTATTCCCCAGAGGAGCGCCCACTTACATCAGGTATCCCCCAGCGCGCGGCTGCCCTAGTATAATACCATTTTTAATGATTAAAATGCAAAATCAAAGATAGAGGATTGCACTCACAAACATGGCACTTGGATCGCATGAACAGCAAGATGTATGCCTCCTTTCCTGGCCTGTATGGCTGGGTTGGCTCCCAAAAAGTAGTGATGATGTGGGGTGTTTGTACAAACCCTGCTTCCTCATCTCGCCAAGCTGTGTCTGCTGTTGAGCATGCGCACGGTCCAGCCGGCGCTGCGTGACGTCACTCGTGGCCGGAAAGGAGGAACGAAGTAAGTTTGGTATCTTCTCTAGCTAACAAACGGTTACCAAGACTACATGTTTCGGAGGCGCGGCCTCCTTCTTCAGGTCGGCCCTCTCCACCTCTAGCCTACCTTTATATGGAGCCCCATGCCCCTCCCCCGGGACAGCCAATGCCGTTCAACAGACCAGGAGCAGGGAGTTCACAACAGGAGGTATATACCGAGAGGGAGGGGCCAGTTAATTAGCAACAACATCCTAAACTACATTTTAAACAGATGCATATACATTGGTTACATTTAATTTGATAAAAATAGAAATAGTGTTATCCTATACTATTTGGAATATTTAAAACATAAAATTTATAAAATATAGTATATAAAATTCTATTTTCATTATTGCCATTAACAGTAGAACATGCTTTGAGAACATAGACAATTATCATGTATTTAATTAAATTCATCCATAATCTATTGTGATCATCATTTTAGTCTAAAAAGTAATTATTGGTGTTTTATGATTTTCATTTATAATTCTTGATTTTTAATTCAAATTTTTATTTTTATTTTTTACATTTTTACACAAAAAAGGAAAAAGGGAAAATTAGTAAAATATTGTCGGTCAATAAATGTACAGTTAAAAAAATGGTTGGTATATGTGAGGGGGACTTTAAGAGGATCACCCATTAGTTCAATAGACAATATAATAATATATCATATCAGGGTACCTGTTTCAAGTTCCTCGTTTAACCCTTTAGGTGTCATACTGTTTAGAGTAAATATCCAGAAAGTTTCCCGTTTGCATAAGCGCGCGAATCTTTCACCTTCCGGGATTGACATAGGTATGGACTCTATGCCAAATAGTTCCAAGACTTCAGTACTACCCCCATGTTTATATTTGAAATAGCGCGGGACGCTATGCTTCTCGATCTTCTTCTCTATAAGCCTACGATGCTCACCAAAGCGCGTCCGCATGGCTCACACCGTCCTACCTACATAGAGGAACCCACATGGGCACCTCAGCCCATATATAACGAACTGAGTGCTACAAAAAATAAACAGTTTGATATGAAAGATGCGTCCATCTTTACTATGGAAATATTTTTGACTGTGAGAGATAAATTTACAAGCTTTACACTGGGTACCTCAAGATAGAGGCGGAGCCTGCCGGGTGGCTACAATAGAAATTGAGCTGCGCCGCCGACCACCCCCCCGCCCCTTTCCACAACAGGACACAAACAGACCGGCAGCGGGGCGGGGGGTGGGCGGTGCCGCAGCTAAATTTCTATTGTCAACCACCCGGCCGGCTCCACCTTTTGTTTTTCCTTAAGCCTCGTACACACGACCGAGAATCTCGGCATGAAAAAACACGTTGTTTTTCTTGACGAGATTTTTGGACAAGAAACTTGTCCAGGCCGAGTGTACCCGCGGTTCTTTGAATGGAGCGAACGCGGTGACGTCATCGACTACGACGATCGTGCGCTCGTCACATTCGATGCCGTCGCCGCCATCTTGCTTCACCCTAACTATGCCTAGGAAGCTACCGCACATGTGTCGAAGTCATTTCGAGCATGCGCGGGCTTTCTGGAGGACAGGTAAGTGTACACACACACACTTTTCTCGTCGAGAAACAGGCCGACGAGAATCTCGTCGAGATTCTTGTCAGTTTTCTTGACGAGAAACCTGATAGCCGCGTACACATGACCGATTTACTCGGCAAGAAAGCTCTGCCAGCAAGTTTCTTGTCGTTTTTCGACGAGAAACTCGTCGTGTGTACGAGGCTTAAGTGTTACTTTTGGTCTTCTGTAAAATTTGAGACATTATCTCCGCTAGCCGTGGACCTCTAGCGGCGGCGAAAAATCTGGAAAAATTTTTTTCCCCGGGACATTAAAAATGGGAAAAAGGTCTAAATCCCAGGAATGTCCCGGGAAATTCGGGACAGTTGGCAAGTATGTTAGTTGAGAGAGCTGATCACATTGGCCTTTGTACAATGTAGGAGACAGGCCTACTCTTACTGGAGCTCCTGCTATTGTGTAAAGTAGGGATGGGCCGAACGGACCCCTGTTCGGTTCGCACCCAAACTTACGAACCCCATTAAAGTCAATGGGACCCGAACGTCAAATATCAAAAGTGCCCATTTTGAAGGCTTAAATGCAAGTAATTGGGCATACAATGTTTATAGGGGTCCGGGTCCTGCCCTGGGGGACAAAAAAAAAAGTTTGTGAAAAACATCATTTTTAAATGAGCAGTGATTTTTTGATTTTTAAAGTGAAAGCCTAAAAAATAAAAATGCCTTCCAATATAGTGCCTGGGGGGTCCTTAGTCTAACTGTCAAGTGGCAGATCTGTTACATGTCTAGAATCTGTTGCAGCAAAAATTGAATTTATAAAGCCGAAAAAAATGAAATTTTTCCTGCAAGCTGCCTTTATTTTGCTCAGCAACAGCTGGGGAGCCAGTGTGTATGATGAGGCCACAATGTAGTGCACTGGGAACAAGATTAGAGATTTTTTGGATACATTCTGGTGTCACTTTAACTTTGGATAGAAGCAACGGGTGCGTTAAAATTGATCCACCGTAACCCTATAGAGATAATCTTGGTGAAAGCAAGAATTTGCCTTGCTGTAAAAAATTGCAATGATATGCACCTACCAAACAGGTGCTGAAAAGATTGACTTTGGGTGTCGTGGCGCCTTCCCACCGTAACCCTATAGAGATAATCTTGATGCAAGCAAGAATTTTCCTTGCTGTAAAAATTGCAATGATATGCACCTGTCAAACAGGTGCTGATAAAATTGGTCTTTGGGTGTGCCCATGAAACCTATACCAAAAACATTCTCCCAGATGAAATGATTGAACACCCTCAAAGCTAGGCAGCCTCGAAGTCCTGCAGAGATTCCACATCCCAAAAAGACTTAATCAGTGACATCGGCATCAGGGGCTTCATAGCTGGTAATCCAGGACTGATTCATTTTTATAAAAGTCAAACGGTCCACGGAGTCTGTGGACAGATGCGTTTTATGATCAGTAACTAAACCTCCTGCAGCACTGAATGCCCATTCTGAAAGCACACTGAATGCAGGGCAGCCCAACAACTCAATAGCATACTGGGCAAGTTCTAGCCAGTGGTCTAATCTCATGACCCAGTAAGCCAGTGGATCATCAGCTGAAAAGCTCTTCATCTCTGTTTTGGCCCCGCGGTAATCGTTCACCATGTGATGCAGACGCTGCGATGGGATGTGGAAGCTGACAGCCCTGGGTGGCAAGGACTAAAAAAAATCCGAAATGCTTCACTTAGGCGGACACCTTCTCCAACGCTCCTTTCTTGACCAACGGAAGACTCAAAACGACGTTTTCCACCACACTGTAACCTACTAGAGTCAGGAAAAATGTTCAATAAAATCCTCTTAATGTGTCCTCAAGAGATTTTATCCCCACTCTCTGTGGGGACGGGATGAGTTCAAAGACCTTCCCCTTATAATGGTGGTCAAGGAGGGTTGCCAACCAGTAAATAACCTTCTCCTTTATGCCACGTTTTCTTAGGTCCTTTCTCAGGCTTTGAAGCATACGGTTGCCCATGCGCCTCAAATTTGCAGAAGCTTGAGAAGCAGACTCCTCGGGGTCACTCAGGATGAGTGACCCCGAGCATCTGAAACTTCCTCCTCCCAGCCACGTACTACTCCCAAGGGTCCTGGGGTTGAAAAGCCATTGATTACAGATTGACGCATGTCTTCCTCTTCTTCAAAGCCTATGAAAGTGCCAGAATCCTCATCCTCATCCTCCTCCCCTCTCTCCTCCTGTGTGTTCTGTGACATAGGAATGATGGTGTCTGGATAAAGTGGGCCTTGAGAGGAAAGGAAGTCCTCCTCTTCCTCCTACTGCTCTGCCTCCAGTGCCCTGTCCATAATGCCATGCAGAGTCTGCTCCAGCAGGAACACAACAGGTATTGTGTCACTGATGCATGCACTGTCACTGCTCACCATGCTTGTGGCCTCCTCAAATGGTGACAATACAGTGCATGCATTCTTAATGATCAGCCATTGGCGTGGGGAAAAAAAGTAGAGCCTGTCGTCGTACCGTACTGACACAAGTACTCATTGACGGCCCTCTGCTGCATGTATAGCCGCTTCAGCATTCCCAAAGTTAAGTTCCACCTGGTGGGCATGTCACAAATCAGGCAGTTTACGGGGCAGATGGAATTCCGGCTGAATTTCAGACAACCGAGCACTGGCTGTGTATGACCGCCTGAAATGGCTACAGACTCTTCTGGCCTGCTTTAGTACATCTTGCAACCCTGGGTACATACTTAGGAAACGCTGCACCACCAAATTGAGGACATGTGCCAGGCATGGCACATGTGTCAACTTTCCCTGTCTAAGGGCTGACAGGAGGTTTGAGCCATTATCAGACACCATTTCTGGCTCCAGCTGGCGTGGTGTGAACCACCTCTGGGCCTGTCCTTGCAGAGCTGCAAGAATCTGTGCTCCAGTGTGGTTCCTGTCCTCTAAACACACCAGCTGAAGCACTGCATGGCACCTTTTAGCCTGACTCTGGGAAAAGCCCTTTGAACGCTTAGGGGGTACCTGATGTTCATAGTACAATTCTGCAGAGGAGGGCATGGAGATGGTGGAGGAGGAGGGGGTAGAGCTCATAGGTCTGGCATCATCACCACCAGCTGTATGGAGACGTGGGGGCACAACAAGCTGCAGCACTGAGCCCTGTCCTGCATCCTTTTGAGTTGCAAGCAGCGTTACCCAGTGGGCTGTGAACAAAATATATATCGTCCCTGCCCATGTTTGCTGGACCACGTGTCAGCATTAAGGTGGATTTTACGGCTGCCTGTCTTGCCCAACGATGCCAGAACATTCCCTTCCACGTGATGATAAAGAGATTGAACAGCCTTACGTGAAAAGTAGTAGCGACTGGGAACCTGCCATTGTGGTACAGCACATTGTGCGAATTCACGGAAGGGGGCAGAATCCACCAGGCTGAAAGGCAGAAGTTGGAGAGCCAACAGCTTTGACAAGCTTGCATTCAGGCACTGGGCATGTGGGTGGCAGGGACTGTTTTTTTCTCCTGCAGAAGATGGGGCAGAGAAATTTGCCGGCTACAGTCTACAGCTGGTGGTGTGCTGCTAGCAGATGAGCTGCTAGGACCTTGGACACCCTGTTCTATACCATCATCCCTGTCAATGGAGGCTGCTGACTTGGTATCGCAGGGGCAGCCTGAAGTGGGTAAGGAGGAGGAGGAGGGACAGATTTGTGCCCCTTTTGTGTGGCTTTTAGGTGCTCTTGCCAATGGGCTGAGTGGTTGGACGTTAAATGCCTTGTTAGGCATGTGGTACCCAAATGGTTGGTGTTTTGCCATGTTTGATGTGCCTGTGACACAGTTTGCAGTGCGATCTGCTGCAGATGTGCTGAAAAAGGCCCAGACAGTTGAGCTGTGGGGAGTGGGCCGGGAGATAACAGCTACAGAATGTGATTGAATAGGGTGGCTGCTCTCTACTCTTTCTTGATGTCGACCTCCTTGGGGTTGTGCCGCCTCACCTTCAGTTTC
Source organism: Rana muscosa (assembly GCA_029206835.1). Classification (NCBI taxonomy): domain Eukaryota; kingdom Metazoa; phylum Chordata; class Amphibia; order Anura; family Ranidae; genus Rana; species Rana muscosa. The sequence continues at coordinate 999,048,093 of CM055118.1, forward strand.
CTCCTCTGCTCTATCTGGCACCCAAGTCACATCAGTGACATCATCATCATCATCATCATCTCCATCATCATCTCCATCATCATCTCCATCATCATCTCCTCCATCTTCATCATTACCACTGGAGACAACTTGGCAATATGCTGCGGCTTGGGGAACATGAATGCCAATTTGTCTACCAGTGTTCCTCCCTCTCTCTAGGCTCATGTTCCTGTCATCCTCAACCTCAGAACCAGCATCTGAATCCAGTAATGGCTGGGCATCATCAAGGAGGAAGTGGCTGACGCTGTGGTCAAATAACTCAGCTGACTCCTCAATGGCTGATGTTAGGGCTATGGCAGGAATAGATGTGGACAAGGAGGCAGGTTTATACACTCTGGCAACTGCAGGGAACTGCACACTTGTTTCTGCTTGTGTGACAGAGGATGAGGAGGATCAGGAAGGTTTAGTAAGCCAGTCTACCACCTCCTCTGCATGCTGTGGCTGGAGAGCACGGGCATACTCACTAAACAGAGGAAATGATGCCCTGCCTGAGGACTGACAACCACCACGTCCACCTTTGCCTGTGGACATATTTGTTGCTAGCCCCCTTACAGTGCCAAGGGAATGTCTGCCTCTCCTTGTAGTCCTCCCAGACATTATTGGGAGGGAGGGGGCGGTGCTTATAAGCAAATGTAAAGGAGAAGTTGAAATCTGTACGTAGATGCACTTTAATCAATGTAAAGAGGTGTTTGGTGCCCTTTAATTTGAGTACTCACACTACACAGACACACTCCACGGATACAATATAATATACTGCAATAAAATGCGCCAAACGTACAGTGACGCACAAAACTATATGGCGTTAAACTGGCAGTAACGCACGCGAAACGATATGGTGTTAAACTGGAAGTAACGCACACAGAACTATATGGCGTTAAACTGGCAGTAACGCACGCAAAACGATATGGCGTTAAACTGGCAGTAACGCACGCAAAACTATATGGCGTTAAACTGCCAGTAACGCACGCAAAACGATATGGCGTTAAACTGTCAGTAACAAACACAGAAGTAAATGGCGTTAAACTGTCAGTAAGGCAATCAAATAGACGGTGTTCAACCGTCACTACAGTGATGCTATCTGAACTGTCCCTAATCTAGCAATACACTAATGTCAAGATTACTGACACAGTCTCACTTAGGGTGAACACATTTCCAAACTCCCATTCAGGGACACCCTCCCTTCCCAAAAATCAGCTTGTGCTGTAACGAATCACAGCACAGTTATTGGACACAAGAGGCGGGATTTATGATTTCTCCAATCACAAGCAGGGGGTGGGATTGTGCTCCTCCAGGCCTTCCCGGCCAGGACAAGTACTGTCAGTGAGTAAAGCGGTGATGTGGCAGCCTTTTTTGGGGGCATCAGATTGGCCCGGGGGGTGGCTGTGTCAGTTTCATTCCGGGACGCTGTATTGTCCTGGAATGAATGTGCCCGGGACAGACCTGCAAAATGCGGGACTGTCCCGGGCAATCCGGGACACGTGGTCACCCTAGTCTCACTACACTACACTACACTGAAACTATCTGAGCTGTCCCTACGCTACACTAATGTATGTATAAATGACACGGTCTCACTACACTACAGTAAAACTATCTGAGCTGTCCCTACTCTAGCTGCACACTATGCAAAGCTGAATGATGGTCCTCCTCACTACACTCACACTATCCCTAGACTGACTCTAAACTAATATAGCACACTAACTAGCTAATAGCATTGAACAGAGCCTTGTTCTATCTCACTCCACGCCAAAATCACACTGATAATGGCTGCAATTGAAAGAATACTTTTTTACTGTGGGGCGGGAATGAGCCATGATTGGATAAAGTCATGACAGTGTTCAATCATGACTCTGACAGTGCTCTGTGCCTTGATTGGCTGAAGCTTTTACTGCTTCAGCCAATCAGGGCTTGCAATGCACTGTTTAGCTCCGCAATGCATTGTGGTCGGTTCGGGGGGGCCGAAAAAACGGTCAAACGTTCCGAAAGTTTGGCTGTTTCCCAAAAGACTGAACAACGAAAGTTCGGCCTGAACTTATGCTCGGGCCGAACCATTCGCCCATCCCTAGTGTAAAGATGTCCTGTGTTTATACTTATGATAATGTATAATCTTCTTGTAGCGGGGTGTTGCCTATTGGTATGTTATAAGGACTATTTTATACACAAATGCACCCAGATCCCTCCGAAACTCTATTGACTACTGTTTGACTTGAAAGGAAAGGTGCACGGTGGGACTTGTAGTATGGAAAGAGATGGACTCTAATGCCGTGGACAATAGTGTATTTAGGTTTTGTGCTGCCCTAGGCCTGACTTAACTCGTGCACCCCCTAATTTAAATATGACCCACCCCTTCCTGTCAAGGCCACACCCCTTTGTGTTTAAGACACACCCTGAAATTTTTGAGTGGGGACACTAGTTCTTAGGGCCTGGGGGGGCAATGTATTCCCTTAATTTGCATAGATTTCCTCTCACTTCTTGTTTGGCTATGGGGCAGGAAGTAAAGGGAAATCTCTGCAATGGGTCAGGGATGGTAAAAAATAAACTGACTGGGGCTATAACCCTACCTTACTCTATCCAAAATGAAAAAAAAAATTGTCTATAGTTCTACTTTAAGCACAAATTTCTGATAATTTTATGGAGAGGACTAAGAAGATATACCATGCCAATGGTGCAACAGAAAACATTTAGCACAGTGAGGAAGGTTCGTGGTCCAAACTGATAGGACAGTCAAAATTAGATGCAGCTTGCGTTACACTAACAGTGTAGCATAAGCCGGCGGGGACTCTTTCTGTGCTGCCCCCTGCAAAGTGCTGCCCTAGGCCTGGGCCTTGTTGGCCTAGGCCAGGATACAGCATTTGCCGTGGATACTATATAGACTACTGTACCCACAGTGCAGCTGTACACCCACAGTGCATTGCCCGGCGCAAGGTCTGCTGGGAAAGGGTTATTTAAGGAGAGGAGGAGCAACATGCGGTCTCTTTGGACATCGCTCGCCTAGCAAGTCGGAGTCTGTGTTGGGGCCTGTTCTGCTTGTCTAGGCCGGAGAGCCTGGGCCTACGGAATCCGGAAAACCTGCTCATCGCGGAGAGAGGGATCTCATCCAAAGAACCTGTTGATATCTCGGAGCATCCAAGAGTCGACCCATCTACCGACTTCCATACGGTTGTCTGAGGGACCAGAGACTACAGGTGGTGGAGAGATCATGTGCCAGAGCACCAGCACAGAACCAGTGGAACGGACTGGGCCTGATCGGGTGAGAGGGCACATGCCCAGGACTTGTAACTGTAATTAGGCCCGTCATCTTTTGGCTTAGGCTGAGCAATTTATCACCCGTGACTTCACGTCCTAAGTACAGCCGGAGTTCAGTTAACGTTATTTGATATCCCTTGGATTACAAACATTAAGTGCACCAACGTTTTGCTAGCGAAGATCCTTGTCATTGGAGTGACAGTGTTTGGAGGTAGTCAGGCCTGACTGGAACTCACTTTGACACTGTGTGGGCGCCATATTGCCCACGAGGGGAAAGCTCTCAAGCATAGTTAGTTAAAAGACATTTAGTGATTATAGTATTGCATTATATTTGGTACCCTTATATGTTTATCACTTTGGCTTTGCAGGGCTCTGCATAAGCAAACGCATATTTGTTTAACCTGTCATCTCTTATTCAGTAAAAATACTTTTGTGGAGTGTTAACTGTTCCAGGGAGACGGCCAACACAGGTAAACCAATCTTGAATTGTACTGTATGCTCTATTGCGGCATTGTGGTTCCTATAGCCAGTAGGTTCCACAATCCCATTTATTTGCATCTGTGCCAGCGGAGGGTTAGAGCCAGCTTGGGGGTTTACAGCAGTACGGTACAGGCCCAAACAATACCAGCAGCTCTCTTAACTGGGGGTAGTGCTACATACTGTATGAAGCTCAGTGACAACAAGTCTGACCTGTAGTGAAATCCTGATTAATCACAACAATTGCCAGGTGGGCATGGAGTCACATCTGCTGCTTTAAGGGATTAGTTAATTAGCTCATGTTAATTTATGTTTCTGGTTACAGGTGTATTGTTAGAGTAATATGAGCAGGAGGGGGGGACATCCTCTTCAACTGTATATAAGACTGTATTTTTGTTCTAATAAACAGATCATGGTGAGCTACCAAACAAGTATTGTCTTGTTTATGGTTCTCTGTGGTTGGAATATCTGATATCTATATATTCAGACTGGAAGGAAGCGGTATATGATGAAAGCACTCAAGTGGAGTGTGGGACGTTTCGCTACAATGCACATGCACTTATTTGGGACTTATTTTATTGGTTTTTTATGTAAAATCGGATGAACACATGCTTTTGATTCGAGCACTTTTATCACATATTACATTTTATTGTATTTTTTTAGTTTTTTTTAATTAGGGATACTCATTTATGCATATATGTATTTTTTGCTGTTTAGCTTCTTGAATTAGTGCACTTTATCTCTGTTTCACATATGAAGAATGTTCTTCTTCATATTATAAATGTTCTTTTTTATATTTTGTTTAATGTTCACCCTAATAAAAAAAAATAACTAAGGCCCCATGTACACGGGACGCTGGTGCAAACTCTTCTGAACAAAGCTTGAAACCGGCATTTAGAAACGCCCATTTTTCCGTGTTTAGCGGCTAGAATAGTTTAGTTAAGAAACATCATAAGACCCTCCCTAAGTTAAAAAAACAGTATTATTTAACCATTTCAGCCATTTTGTGAGACCAGAGTGAGTAGCAGCAGCTGAGAGAGCAGCAGTGTACTTGTATTTAGCGTATCACTTGCCACAAGTTGTGGATTGTCCACTTGCCACGCCACTTGCCACAAGTTGTGGATTGTCCACTTGCCACAAGTTGTGGATTGTCCACTTGCCACATCACCTGGCACAAGTTGTGGATTGTCCACTTGCCAAGTCACCTGCCAAAAGTTGTTGATTGTCCACTTGCCACGTCACCTGGCACAAGTTCTAGATTGTCCACTTGCCACGTCACCTGCCACAAGTTGTGGATTGTCCACTTGCCACATCACCTGGCACAAGTTGTGGATTGTCCACTTGCCACGTCACCTGCCACAAGTTGTGGATTGTCCACTTGCCACATCACCTGGCACAAGTTGTGGATTGTCCACTTGCCACGTCACCTGCCACAAGTTGTGGATTGTCCACTTGCCACAAGTTGTGGATTGTCCACTTGCCACGTCACCTGCCACAAGTTGTGGATTGTCCACTTACCACGTCAACTGCCAAAAGTTGCGGATTGTCATTTGCCACGTCACCTGACACAAGTTGTTGATTGTCCACTTGCCACGTCACCTGGCACAAGTTGTGGATTGTCCACTTGCCACGTCACCTGCCACAAGTTGTGGATTGTCCACTTGCCACATCACCTGCCACAAGTTGCGGATTGTCATTTGCCACGTCACCTGCCACAAGTTGCGGATTGTCATTTGCCACGTCACCTGCCACAAGTTGTGGATTGTCCACTTGCCACGTCACCTGCCACAAGTTGTAGATTGTCCACAATGCAATGCAAGCAATTAAATTTTTCTTTTTAGTTTTTTTAGTTTTTCATCATTTGCCATAATTTTTGAGATTTTTAATGTACTGCGTTTAGCCGCGTTTTGCGTCTGAAATGTAGAAATCTTTTGCGTCTGAACCCATTTTTTTTGCTTTCAAAGAAACGCTTTCAAACGCAACTGCCTAAAAACGGCAATAAACAAGACAGTGTACACGGTCACTTAGGATAACATTGAATGTGTTCAGGGGCAGTTGAAAAAAGTGTCCAACTGCCTCTGAACGCGCGTTTAACAGCGTCCCGTGTACATGGGGCCTTAGAAGTAATCCAGTGTTATTTATTAACCACTTAAGCCCCGGACCATTTGGTAGCTAAAGGACCAGAGGTGAATTCAGAATTTTGCACTGCGCTGCTTTGACTGTAAATTGTGCGGACATGCAATGTTGTACCCAAACGAAATTTGCGTCCTTTTCTTCCCACAAATAGAGCTTTCTTTTAATGGTATTTGATTGCCTCTGCGATTTTTATTTTTTGCGATATAAACGGAAAAAGACTGAAAATTTTGAAAAAAAATGATATTTTCTACTTTTTGTTATAAGAAAAATCGAATAAACTCAATTTTAGTCATACATTTAGGCCAAAATGTATTCAGCCACATGTCTTTAGTAAAAAAAATGTCAATAAGCGTATATTTATTGGTTTGCGCAAAAGTTATAGCGTTTACAAACTAGGGTACATTTTCTGGAATTTACACAGCTTTAAATTTATGACTGCCTATCTCATTTCTTGAGGTGCTAAAATGGCAGGGCAGTACAAAACCCCCCCAAATGACCCCATTTTGGAAAGTAGACACCCCAAGGAAATTGCTGAGAGGCATGTTGAGCCCATTGAATATTTTTTTTTTGTCCCAAGTGATTGAATAATGACAAAAAAAAAAAAAAATACAAAAAGTTGTCACTAAATGATATATTGCTCACACATGCCATGGTTATATGTGGAATTGCACCCCAAAATACATTCTGCTGCTTCTCCTGAGTACGGGGATACCACATGTGTGGGACTTTTTAGGAGCCTAGCCACGTACGGGACCCCGGAAACCAAGCACCGCCTTCAGGATTTCTAAGGGCGCAAATTTTTGATTTCACTCCTCACTACCTATCACAGTTTTAAAGGCCATAAAATGCCAAAATAGCACAAAACCCCCCCAAATGACCCCATTTTAGAAAGTAGACACCCCAAGGAAATTGCTGAGAGGCCTGTTGAGCCCATTGAATATTTTTTTTTTGTCCCAAGTGATTGAATAATGACAAAAAAAAAAAATACAAAAAGTTGTCACTAAATGATATATTGCTCACACATGCCATGGTTATATGTGGAATTGCACCCCAAAATACATTTTGCTGCTTCTCCTGAGTACGGGGATACTACATGTGTGGAACTTTTTAGGAGCCTAGCCGCGTACGGGACCCCGAAAACCAAGCACCGCCTTCAGGATTTCTAGGCACAAATTTTTGATTTCACTCCTCACTACCTATCACAGTTTCGAAGGCCATAAAATGCCAAAATAGCACAAAACCCCCCCAAATGACCCCATTTTGGAAAGTAGACACCCTAAGCTGTTTGCTGAGAGGCATGGTGAGTATTTTACAGCTCTCATTTGTTTTTGAAAATGAAGAAAGACATTTTTTTTTTCTTTTTTTTTTCAAATTTCAAAACTTTGTGACAAAAAGCGAGATCTGCAAAATACTCACAATACCTCTCAGCAAATAGCTTGGAGTGTCTACTTTCCAAAATGGGGTCATTTGGGGGGGGTTGTGCCATCTGGGCATTCCATGGCCTCCGAAACTGTGATAGGCAGTGAGAAGTGAAATCAAAAATTTACACCCTTAGAAAGCCTGAAGGCGGTGATTGGTTTTTGGGGTCCCGTACGCGGCTAGGCTCCCAAAAAGTCTCACACATGTGGTATCCCCGTACTCAGGAGAAGCAACAGAATGTATTTTGGGGTGTAATTCCACATATGCCCATGGCATGTTTGAGCAATATATCATTTAGTGACAACTTTGTGCAAAAAATAAATAAAAAAATAAAAAAAAATCTTTTTTCCGCAACTTGTGTCAACATATAAAATATTCCATGGACTCGACATGCCTCTCAGTATATAGCTTGGGGTGTCTACTTTCCAAAATGGGGTAATTTGGGGGGGTTTTGAACTGTTCTGGCATTTTATACACAACATTAGGAAGCTTACATCCACTCTTCTAACCACTTGAAGACAAAGCCCTTTTTGACACTTTTTGTTTACATGAAAACATATTTTTTTTTGCAAGAAAATTATGTTGAACCCCCAAACATTATATATATTTTTAAAGCAAAGGCCCTACAGAATAAAATGGTGGGTGTTGCATTTTTTTTTTCTACACAGTATTTGCGCAGCGATTTTTCAGACGCATTTTTTGGGGAAAAAATACACTTTTTTTAATTTTAATGCACTAAAACAGACTATATTGCCCAAATGTTTGATGAAATAAAATAGATGATCTTAGGCCGAGTACATAGATACCAAACACGACATGCTTTAAAATTTCGCACAAACGCGCATTGGCGACAAACTACATACATTTTTAAAAGCCTTTAAAAGCCTTTACAGGTTACCCCGTTAGATTTACAGAGGAGGTCTACTGCTAAAATTACTGCCCTCGATCTGACCTTTGCGGTGATACCTCACATGCATGGTGCAACTGCTGTTTACATATGACGCCAGACCGACGCTTGCGTTCGCCATTGGGCAAGAGCAGGGCAGGACAGGGGTGCTTTTTTTTTTTTATTAATTTTGCTTTTTTATTTTATTTTTAAATTGTTCCTTCCATATTTTTTTTTTTTTATCATTTTTATTGTTATCTCAGGGAATGTAAATATCCCCTATGATAGCAATAGGTAGTGACAGGTACTCTTTTTTTGAAAAAACTGGGGTCTAGACCCTAGATCTTTCCTCTGCCCTCAAAGCATCTGACCACACCAAGATCGGTGTGATAAAATGCTTTCCCAATTTCCCAATGGCGCATTTTATATCCGGGGGGACATTCCCTCCCACTGCTTGTAAAAGCAGTCCAGAGGCTAATTAGCCACTAGGATTGCTTTTACATGAAAGCCGGCCGCTGGCTGAAAAGAATGATACCAAGATGATACCTAAACTCGCAGGCATCAATCTGGTATAACCATTCAAAGTCCAGCAACATACCAGTACGTTGCTGGTCCTTGTTGGCATGTATTGTAATCTTTTTTTTTCATGCAGCCAGGTGGCTGAACGAAAAAAGAGATTGATCGGTGGGTATGCCCACCATTAGAATACCGCCCTTCATCCACCCACTTCTAATGATGGGCATACATGCACCATTTATATATGCCGAAGCATGGGGGCATCCTCCCGCAAAAAAGTTATGCCGCACACACATGGTCGGACTTTTCCACGGCAAGCCTCCGTCGGAATTTCGACCTTATGTACACGGCATTAGGAGCAAAATCACTCCTCCGCCCCTGCTGCCCCAATGCTTCGGCATATTTGCTTTTTTTTTTTAACTGTGGTGGTGAAATCACCTCCTACAGCACTGGAGTCGCAGGGATCAGGCCTGTCTCTGCGAACGCTGCAGTTATGTGTGTTGTGTTTTGTAAGTGACAGTGATCGATCGATACTGCACTTGGGTGGCCTGGGCTGGACGGAGGGGCAAAACGCAGGTGCTAGCAGGTATCTGGGCTGATCCCGCTAACACTGCGTTTTTGGGAACCCTAAACTGCTGGGGACGCTAGTATAGATCTGATCAGATCAGATATTGATCTGTTCAGATACTATACCACTAAGGGAGGTGTATTCTTCACGCGTGGGTGTTAGCGTTACTGGCACTAACCTGACGCTGCCTGGGGTGTGACGCAGACCCTCTCTGACGCTAAAACCTAATTGATATCACCCGCCGGGCGATCAGGGGGTTAAACCTTTATTGGGTTATATACGGCGGGTGCCCTGACACTATAAAAAGCAAACTAACTAAACAGCGTCACCCGTAACACTTATATGATGATCACTGGTGAAAGGGTTAACTAGGGGCAATTAGGGGGTTAAAACCTTTATTAGATAATATATGGGGGTACCTGACGCTATAAAAACCTGCGGCGAACCTAAAAAAAATTACTGGCTACCGATCTGCATCACCGACGCTAAGACAGCGATCAGAAAAATGATCGCTTAGCGACAGTGGTGATAGGGGGTGAAAGGGTTACCTGGAGGGGCGATCAAGGGGGTTAAACCTTTATTAGATAATTTATGGGGGTACCTGACGCTATAAAAACCTGCGGCGAACCTAAAAAAAATTACTGGCTACCGATCTGCATCACCGACGCTAAGACAGCGATCAGAAAAATGATCGCTTAGCGACAGTGGTGATAGGGGGTGAAAGGGTTACCTGGGGGGCGATCAAGGGGGTTAAACCTTTTTTAGATAATTTATGGGGGTACCTGACGCTATAAAAACCTGCGGCGAACCTAAAAAAAAAATACTGGCTACTGATCTGCATCACAGACGCTAAGACAGCGATCAGAAAAATGATCGCTTAGCGACAGTGGTGATAGGGGGTGAAAGGGTTACCTGGGGGGCGATCAAGGGGGTTAAACCTTTATTAGATAATTTATGGGGGTACCTGACGCTATAAAAACCTGCGGCGAACCTAAAAAAAATTACTGGCTACCGATCTGCATCACCGACGCTAAGACAGCGATCAGAAAAATGATCGCTTAGTGACAGTGGTGATAGGGGGTGAAAGGGTTACCTGGGGGGCGATCAAGGGGGTTAAACCTTTATTAGATAATTTATGGGGGTACCTGACGCTATAAAAACCTGCGGCGAACCTAAAAAAAAAAATACTGGCTACCGATCTGCATCACCGACGCTAAGACATCGATCAGAAAAATGATCGCTTAGCGACAGTGGTGATAGGGGGTGAAAGGGTTACCTGGGGGGCGATCAAGGGGGTTAAACCTTTATTAGATAATTTATGGGGGTACCTGACGCTATAAAAACCTGCGGCGAACCTAAAAAAAATTACTGGCTACCGATCTGCATCACCGACGCTAAGACAGCGATCAGAAAAATGATCGCTTAGCGACGGCGGTGCTAGGGGGTGAAAGGGTTATCTGGGGGGTGATCAAGGGGTCAAACCTTTATTAGGGGGGGGGGTTAGGGGGCTACACTGGACCTAAAACTAAATTGTAGTGACACTTTTACAGTCACAAATGTCACTGATTGCAGTGATCAGTAAATAAATGGTCTCTGCAATCAGTGACACTGTAACTGGGGGCTGGGGGGTGATCTGGGGGGGCCTGGGGGGGCGATTTATGTGCCTATGTGTGCTGGTGTTAGTGTAGTGTTTGTGCACTAACCTTGATGTCTTCTCTTGTACGGCGCTCGGTATATGTGAGCGCCGCACAAGAGATGACATCACTTCCTCCTGCTTCCTCTGCCTGTGTGTACATTACACAGACAGAGGGGGCATTTCCATTCGCCGGGAGCGATCGCGGGGGGGTGGCCGGAATCGAACGGCCGTCCCCTCATGTCGGATCGCTCCCCAACGAATACCGACCGCTCACTGTACAGAAGGGGGGTCCGATTGGACCCCCCAACTGTACAAAGGCAATCACGTACACTCTACGTGATTGTGCCTGTCGGTGCCATTGTGCCGACGTATATATACAGTGAGCGGTCGTTAAGTGGTTAAAATATTTGAATAAAATCAATACATGTTTTATAAAGATCAGTTTTGTCTTAATGCACTATTCAGTTAACTAAGGTACATTTTTTTCCTCCTGGGGGCGTGACCGGATGGTGAGGTGAGAGGGGGGAGGCCGCTGCAGCTCGGACCTCACACCCGCTCCCATGGAACACGCTGATCACGATGATCAATGCTGAATAGATGGAGGAAATGGGGAAGAGCAGATGAGGAGAGACACGGGCGGGTTTGAATAGCTGGTGGCCCGGTCCGTGTGACTCTAATCCTGCTGCTGCTGCCGTTTTTGGAGCTGTTGGGATATACCTTTTTGGCTCCACGCCAGCCGCCATCATTGTTTGTATGCTGAGTCGCCGCCGCCGCCGCCACTTGTGCGCTGAGCTGTCATTGCTGCCGCCTGTGTGTCGTGTCTCCGCCGTCTCTGCTGGTGTGTTGGCGTGCTGGGGGAGCTGGAGGGGCGGATGTTGCTGGACTGTTGAGCCCCGTGGAAGATCCATGTTACCTGCGCCTGCAGTGGGAAGGCTGAGTATGCTGATCTGACTGTCTATTAATTTATTGAGGGGGTGGATGGTGCTGAGCCCTTCTGAGCTATACCCTGTAGAGACTTGTCTTGCTACTTGTGCTCACTGGGGGTGGATACTGTGGGGCTAGTGACACAGAAATCAGAGGAGGAGTGAGGCCATACTAAACCCCTATATTTGTATCTAATTCTTTTCCTGAGCAGGCCGGGAAACCCAGGAGACGTGAGTACCTTGGTGTAGGCGTGTACCTGGCTGTGGAAGATTGTAATGCCGGGCACATTGTCAGTGATGACAAGAAGAAGAGGGGAGGAAACAACCCCCCAGGAGGGGAATAGCACGGGCACCAGGGCACAGATACAGGCACAGGCTCAGGCAGTGCGTGGGACAAAGGCAAGCCAGGCGGCTGCGGCAGCTAAATTGGAGAAATACGCCCATACCCCGGTGCAGACAGCAGACCATACACCTACGAAACGACAAAGGGCGCAACACCTGAACTCCCAGAGAAAGAGCCAGGGCCAGGTACCAGCAACAGGGACACCGGCAACCGCGGCTAGTAACCAAGGGTCCAAGAAAAAGGCACCAAAAGAAACGATGGAGACAACTACAGGAACAGCGGAGGAGGGTGAGCCTTCTATGAAAGAGATTTTTCATGCAATCAATAACTGTAAGGCTACTTTCACACTGAGGCGCTGGATGCGCTGGCGGTATAGCGGCGCTATTTTTAGCGCCGCTATACCGTTTTTTTGCCGCGATTTGCGGGCGCTAGCGGGGGTATTTTAACCCCCTCTAGCGGCCGAAAAAGGATTAAAAACGCCCGCAATAATGCCTCTTTGAGGCGTTTTGCGGGCGTATTAGAGGCGCTACCCCATTGATTTCAATGGGCAAGGGCGCTACAGGAGCGCTATTTTTAGCGCTCCTATTGCGCCTCAAAGATGCGGCTTGCAGGAGTTTTTTGAGCCTCCTGCAAGCGCAACGCTCCAGTGTGAAAGCCCTCGGGCTTTCACATTGGATAGTATTGAGAGGCTTTTTTGGGGCGCATTGCAGGCGCTATTTAGAGCGCAATAGCGCCTGCAAAGTGCCTCAGTGTGAAAGGGGCCTAAGTCTTCATTATCTGAAATATTTGACCAACTGAAAGGTATAAAAGAGGACATGTCAGTACTTAAACATGAGGTACAGGGGATTGATGTTCGGACGTTCGGACGTCTGCTTTAGAGGGGAGACTTAGTCAGGTTGAAGACGATATCAATCCAATGATAAACGAGATGAAAGTAATGAGAGAACAATTGAATATGCACATCAATAAAATAGATGATATGGAAAATAGACTACGCAGGAAAAACATAAGGGTACTAGGTCTCCCCAAGAGAAAAGCGAAGGTAACCACCCCACAAAATATATGGAAGATTGGCTCAAAAAAGTGTTTGGTGAGGATCGTTTATCAAAGTTTTTTTCAATTGAGCGGGCCCATAGAGTCCCTATCAGGGCCCCAGCCTCGAGAGGCCAGCCAAGGCCCTTCCTCATTAAACTCCTACATTTTGCGGATAAAATAACTATCTTATAAAGGGCAAGAGAGATGAAAGAAATACAACACAATGGTGCAAGAATCTCAATTTACCCAGACTTTTTCCCTGAATTACAGAGACAAAGGGCAAGGTTTACCAAATGTAAACGTAGACTGCAACAAAACCGAATTAAATATGCAATGTTTTATGCTGCACGTCTGCGGATAACAGTAAAGGGGGAAAATATGTTTTTTAACACACCCGCTGAATTTACATCATGGATAGAAATAAATGAGGGGGAGATACAGCAGGGAGAAGGAGAGTAATAAACACTGAAATTAAAAGACTAAAAGATAAAAGAGGGGGTTTTTGTGAGCCCCCCTTCTTTTGTGTCTCCCCCCCTTATTTATTTTTTTTGAGGGGTAAACTGGATTTTTTTGTAGGAACAATTTTTGTTTCTTTTCTTCTCTGTTTTTTTTTTTTTCGGATTGTTTTATTTTTGGACATGGGAGTGCGGGCGGTGGGGGTGGGAGCTGCAAAGGGGTTGGTTGTAGTGTAATTGTTTGATGGGAATTGCACAAGGGTGGGTAGATAAGAATATATATCAACATGACTGGTTGGATTGTGTAAAAAAGAGTGATACGCTAAACACACTAAAGTATAGTGAGAAGTTGGTAGTTCTCACCTCAAAGGGGAGATACGGTCACTTTAAAAGCCCTCAAAACGGGCCCCAAGAAGGGCAGGAAAAGGGGAGGAGGGGGGGGTCAGAGGATGGAGGGGGTCGGGGAGGGAGAGGGGGGAATGGGGGGGGAAGAGCAGGGATGGATGCATGCTCGGGAAGGGCACAGGAATGGGAGAATCCACTGGTTGTATGGTTGTGTAGGGCGCAGGAATGGGTGAACCCACTAGAACACTGCTTCCTGAAGGGAAACAATAATATGAAAATGAAGAGGAAAACACTTTTAAGGTATAAGATCACAAAATGGGAGGTACACTGATAATGAAGGAATTTAAAAGGGGTAGATGATAGATAAAGAAGTTGAGAAAAGGAAAATACCAAACCAAGTCAGAAGCATAAAAGGTGTGTTCATGGGATGTTCGAGGGGTAAAAAATTCTGCCAAAAGACAGGCAATTTTTTCATTGGCGGAAACGGGAAATATTAAGATGCTGTGTCTGTAGGAGACACATCTGGAAAAGGAGTCCACTAGTATATTAAAACATAGGAAATACCGAGTTCAATACCATTCCACTCACACCTCCTATTCTAGGGGGGTGAGTGTACTGGTTGATTCTGGAATGGTGTTCTCCTGCAGACAGAGCAAGGTGGATTCAAAGGGGCGGTATATATTTCTCTTCTGCCGGATAGAGACAAGAGAGTATGTGGTGGCCAATGTTTACACCCCCCCCCCCTTTTAGCACAGAAGTACTCTGGGAGTTAATGGAGTTTGTCACGGACAAGGCGGGTGTACCTGTTATAGTGGCAGGGGATTTTAATATGACTATAAATAAAAACCTGGATAGATTCCCGTCCGGGACCTCCTCTGCACATGCGCCTGGCAGCCCCCTTCTCCAATTTTGCGGGGAGGTGGGGCTGGTAGACGTGTAGAGGGGGAGACACCCGGGGGAAAAACAATTCTCCTGCCACTCGAGGACGCATGCGACCTTGTCCAGGATAGACCTTGTTCTTTGTAATGAAGAGGCCCTGGAGGAGGCCCACTCATCAGTGGTCTTTGAAATTAAGATAAACAGTGATTATACCAAAGGGGATTGGAAGTTAAACCCATTTTGGCTGGAAGTAATCGAAGATCCGGGGGGATAGGCGCCAGCCTGAAAGAATTTATAACAACAAATAAGGGATCAGCCTCGAGGGGGGGTTATATGGGATACTCTGAAAGCGTTCCTGAGAGGAGTTTTAATCCAGAAAATATCTTTCATTAAAAAACAAACACGTGCCAAGGAGGTTGCAGCAAGGGAAAAGGTGAAAAGGTCAGAGATTGGCTATGTAGAAAACCCAACCATAGAGAAACATAATGAATGGCTAGGAAGACAGGAAGAGTACAAAAAGTTATTAATAGGAAAAGCGGAAAATAAAAGGCTATTTAAAAAAAATAGCTTTTTTGGGGAGGGTGAAAGAGTGGGTAGAATCTTGGCCCTGATTGCCAGGGCCAACGCTCCCTTATCTGTCATCCCAGCTATATGTGACGAGGAAGGGGAAATTAAGAGAGGTACTCCGGAAATAATAGAGGTCTTTAGAAAGTATTACCAAAACTTGTATAGTAGTACACCATATGGAGGACTGCAGATTCCCTTGTTGTCAGAGGAAGACAAAGAGAGATTGGAGTCACCGCTTGCGCTGGAAGAGTTGCATACGGCGATTTCGGACATGGCAGGCCAAAAGGCCCCCGGGCCAGATGGCCTGCCAATTGAGATATATAAAACTTACAGCGAGGTGCTGCTTCCTGAACTCTTGGAGGTATTTAACTGGGCTGAGGAGGAGGGGAAGCTACCTGTGTCTATGACAGAAGCAACAATTATTGTACTTTTAACCACTTCAATACAGGGCTTTTTGTACCTATTCAATACCGGGCCTATTTTGGCACTTCTCTCCTACATGTACAAATCATCATTCTTTTGCTAGAAAATTACTCAGAATCCCCAAACATTATATATGTTTTTTTAGCAGACACCCTAGGGAATAAAATGACGGTCATTGCAACATTTTTTCTTGCACAATATTTGCGCAATAATTTTTCAAACGCCTTTTTTTTAAAAAAAAAATGGTTTCATGAATTAAAAAATAACAAAACAGTAAAGTTAGCCCAATTTTTTGGGAACATATGAAAGATAATGTTACGCCGAGTAAATAGATACCTAACATGTCACGCTTTAAAATTGCGCACACTCATGGAATGGCGCCAAACTTCGGTACTTAAAAATCTCCATAGGCGACGCTTAATTTTTTTTTACAGGTTACCAGGTTAGAATTACAGAGGAGGTCTAGTGCTAGAATTGTTGCACGCGCTCTAACGCACGCGGCGATACCTCACATGCGTGGTTTGAACGGCGTTTACATATGTGGGCGACTTACGTGTGCATTCGCTTCTGATCGCGAGCTACTGGGGACAGGGGCGTTTTAATTTTTTTTTTTTATTATTTATTTATTTATTTTACTTATTTATTTATTTTTTTACAATGATTTAACTTTTTTTTTTTTTTTGATCACTTTTATTCCTATTACAAGGAATGTAAACATCCCTTGTAATAGGAATGTGTGTGACAGGTTCTCTTTATTGAGAGATGCGGGGTCAATAAGACCCCACATCTCTCCTCCAGGCTGGAAAGCATGAGATCAGTGAAAATTTTTTCACTGATTTCATACTTACAGCCGCAACGGCGGCTTTGTTTACATTTTTGAGACCCGGGCGTGACGTCATCACATCGCGCCCGGGCCTCCGACGATCATAGAGATGACTGGTGACCATCTGGTCACCAGTCATCTCTATGCTCATCACGTGACTCCACCAACGAACCGGAAGATTCGCTCCGGGTCCCCGATCGCACGGGAGAGCCCGGAGAAGCACCGGATGGCGGCGGGAGGGGGGGGGTGTCCCCTCCCGCCGCCTATAAGAACGATCAAGCGGTGGAACCGCCACTATGATCGTTCTTATGGTGCACAGAATCGCTGGCACTTCAAAAGGATATCTGAATGATGCCTCTAGCTGCAGGCATCATTCAGATATCCCCCTACAAAGCCGAGGACGTCATATGACGTCCACCCAGGATGGGAGATCCCATCTGTGGACGTCATTTGTCTATGGCTGGGTAGGGAAGTGGTTAAAGGAGGGGAAAAACCAACTCGAGACCGCCTCATACAGGCCGATATCTCTTTTATGTTCAGATGTAAAGATTTTGGCCACAATATTGGCAACAAGGTTAAATAAAATAGTCTCGAAACTGGTACATCCGGACCAAACTGGATTCATCTCAGGTAGAACCAAAAGTATTAATATAAGAAGAACGTATTTAAATATACAGCTGCCAACAGAGAGAGAGGGGTCCAGAGCTGTTATGTCCCTAAATGCAACTAAGGCGTTTGACAGCCTTGAGTGGCATTACTTGTGGAAGGTGTTGACGGAATTCCAATTTGGTCCAACATTCATCCAATGGATTAAAATCTTGTACAAAAGCACCAGGGAGAGTGCGCGGAGGGGTTCCAATTGGCGAGGGGGACAAGGCAGTGGTGTCTGCTGTCACCCCTGCTTTTCGCTCTTGCAATGGAGCCACTGGCCATAGCCATAAGGGCATCTCCGGGCATACAGGGCTTCAAGAGTCGCAATGTACGCAGACGATGTTCTGCTTTTCCTAGGGGATACGCAGGCCTCATTGGAGACAGCCATGGGTATGATAGGGGAATTTGGTAAATTTTCAGGGTTGACAATCAACTGGGAGAAATCGGCACTTTTGCTGATAGACCCATTGACACGACAGATAGCTCAAGTGAAAGTTGTAAACCAAATTAAATACCTAGGAATAACCGTAACAAAAGATCCGGGGCAGTACATAGCTGGAAATGTAGTACCATTAATGACAAAACTGAGACAGAAGTGCAGAGTATGGAACCGGCTTCCACTTTCGGTAGCCGGCCGGTGTAATTTGGTGAAGATGGTTTGGATGCCGCAAATTTTGTATGTCCTGCACAATTCACCAGTATGGATTCCAAAACATTGGTTTAAAAAATTGGACAGTATATTTAGGGAATTGATTTGGAAGAGAGGATGAAGCAAGGATCCGCCTCCGAACCCTACAGCAACCTAGAGAGAAGGGGGGACTGGCACTTCCAAATCCAAGACACAACTTCTTAGCAGCACAAATGCTGCATATGAGGGGTAGCAACCTACCAGTAGGCAGAGAAGCAGTAAAGGAGCTAATATTGAACGATACTAGCCATGATACAGAAGTTGAGGCAGTAGAGGTGGACTCCTTCTGCTCTAGGTGCCCTACAGTGCAATTATTGGTAAAATGTTGGGTGAATGTTAAAAAAATGCTGGGATACAGTGGATTTTCCGAATTCTCCCCCATATGGGATAATAACAACTTAAAAGAACTCAAAGCTATGGGGAAAATCAAAGAATGGGATAGAAGCGGGATACACCTACTGCAACAACTTTTTAGAGCAGGAAGAATAAAAACATTTCAGGAGATAAGGGAAGACTATGTGGTCCCGAACAAATCCTTCTATAGATACCTACAAGTCAGGCACGCACTGAACGCACAATTCGGACAGGGATTACCAGAATGGAACGACATGCCCCTGCTTCGTAAACTAGTAAACGCAGAGGAATCCAGAGGGATGATCTCAGAGATGTATGGGAATATAGAAGAGGCGGACCAGGAAGTAGGGCCAGATATTAAAATCAAGGGCAAATGGGAGGGGGATGTGGGCCCACTGTCACAGGACCAATGGAAACGAATATTAGCAACAGGACCCAATGTGTCATTGTCTCCCTCTCAGATAGTCTCCCACCTGTACCTGATTCATAGAGTGTATTACACACCCCAAAGGTTGTTCCAGTTCGGCAGGAGACAGGACGCAAAATGTCAGAGATGTGGGGATGACAGGGGAGACCTAGTACACATGATTTGGAGATGTCCCAAGTTATATCAGTATTGGAAAGAGATTGTGGAGAAGATAAATGTGGTGTTCGGGACATCTCTGCAGCCTGAAGTTAAGTTGTGCGTACTGGGTCTCCTGGAAGTGAAGGGGATGTCAGGAGATATACATACGGCAATAATAAGGTGTTTGTTCCAAGGAAGGAAACATATTGCGCAGAAGTGGCAAGCGAAAAAACAACCCTACAGCGACAGAATGGAGGAAGGTGATAAAGGATATGGTCAGTAAGGAGGAATTTATTTACACTAAGAGGGGAAATAAAAAGAAATTTAAAAATATGTGGGAACAGTGGAAAGAGGCGGAAGCATGTTTGGGGGTGGGTGTTGGATAGGGATGAGCTCGGTGTTCGAGTCGAAAATACGTTCGACTCGAACATCGGCTGTTCGATCGTTCGACGAAGATCGAACGTTTTGGGCCATTCACGCCAAATTCGAGTGACGCGAACGACCCACAATACACTGCGCCATCGCAGTGCAATCCCGGTGCTGTGATTGGCCAAGCATGCACTGTGACCCCGCATGCTTGGCCAATCACAGCGCCGGCAGCGAGGAGAGCCATAATTGGCCACAGGCAGGATGCCTGTGGCCAATTATAGCTCAGGGGGGTTTAGTACATGCCCCACACTATAAAAGGCCGCCAGCGCGGCGGCCTTGTGTAGTGTGTTCCGGTTCAGGGAGAGAGAAGGATAGGCAGGGACAGTGTTAGTGATATTTGTTCATTTACCTTGTGTGTAGGGAGAGAGAAGGATAGGCAGGGACAGTGTCAGTGATATTCTGCTAAACCTTGTGTGCAGGGAGAGAGAAGGATAGGCAGGGACAGTGTCAGTGATATTCTGCTAAACCTTGTGTGCAGGGAGAGAGAAGGATAGGCAGGGACAGTGTCAGTGATATTCTGCTAAACCTTGTGTGCAGGGAGAGAGAAGGATAGGCAGGGACAGTGTCAGTGATATTCTGCTAAACCTTGTGTGCAGGGAGAGAGAAGGATAGGCAGGGGACAGTGTCAGTGATATTTTTGCTAAGCCTCCTGCACAGTATACACCTGAAGCTAGCCCTTATTGCTGTGTTTTCCTGTTGTCTAACACAGGCAGGCTTCTGCAGCACTTAAAGCAGGCGTAGTGTGATTCCTGCAAAATATACACCTGAAGCTAGCCCTTATTGCTGTGTTTTCCTGTTGTGTAACACAGGCAGGCATCTGCAGCACTTAAAGCAGGCGTAGTGTGATTCCTGCAAAATATACACCTGAAGCTAGCCCTTATTGCTGTGTTTTCCTGTTGTGTAACACAGGCAGGCAACTGCAGCACTTAAAGCAGGCGTAGTGTGATTCCTGCAAAATATACACCTGAAGCTAGCCCTTATTGCTGTGATTTCCTGTTGTGTAACACAGGCAGGCATCTGCAGCACTTAAAGCGGGCGTAGTGTGATTCCTGCAAAATATACACCTGAAGCTAGCCCTTATTGCTGTGTTTTCCTGTTGTGTAACACAGGCAGGCATCTGCAGCACTTAAAGCAGGCGTAGTGTGATTCCTGCAAAATATACACCTGAAGATAGCTCTTATTGCTGTGTTTTCCTGTTGTGTAACACAGGCAGGCATCTGCAGCACTTACAGCGGACGTAGTGTGCTTCTTGCAAAATATACACCAGAAGCTAGCCCTTATTGCTGTGTTTTCCTGTTGTGTAACACAGGCAGGCATCTGCAGCACTTACAGCGGGCGTAGTGTGCTTCTTGCAAAATATACACCTGAAGCTACCCCTTATTGCTGGTTTTCCCATCTCCCTGCAGGCCTTTAGAATGTCTGGAAGGCAAACAAGGAGAGGCAGACAGTCAGGAGCCAATAAAAGAGGGCAAGCAGGCTCTGTGTCTAGAGACAACAGTGCTGGTCGTGGACGCGGTGCATCGTCATCACCATGTGGCCATGGGACATGCTTGTCCTTATTTTCGGCAGCTGGACGTGTTGAGCCACATCATGCCGAAGACTTGGTAGAGTGGATGACCAAGCCCTCCTCATCCTCCTCATCCTCTCTCACCCAGGCTCAGTGTACTGGCAAAGCAGCTGCCAAAGCGTCCTCAATGTCATCATCAGTCACTCCTTCCCTAGACCCACCGTGTCCTCCTGAGGAGTCCCCCGAACTGTTTGAGCACAGTGTTGGGTACATGCTCCAGGAGGATGCCCAGCGTTTCGAAGGGTCTGAAGATGATACCCAGCTAGAGGAAGGCAGTAGCGTGAGAGCAGAGAGAGGGGATGCTCAAGAAGGACACCAATCTGGCAGTCATGTTCCAGCAGCTGCAGCATACTGCCAGATTGGTTCCAGTGATGAGGAGGGAGGGGATGATGAGGTCACTGACTCCATGTGGGTGCCTGATAGGAGAGAGGAGGAGGAGGATGAGGAGGAGGCACATCTCCAACGAGGCAGGATGCCCTCCAGGG
This sequence comes from Rana muscosa, assembly GCA_029206835.1. Taxonomy (NCBI): domain Eukaryota; kingdom Metazoa; phylum Chordata; class Amphibia; order Anura; family Ranidae; genus Rana; species Rana muscosa. The sequence continues at coordinate 999,069,545 of CM055118.1, forward strand.
GCCAGCGTAAGGGCAGCACACCGACTGAATCACACCGCAGAGCTCCGCCTGTGCAGGGCGCTGCCTCTGGCCGTTATTCCAAAAGTTCTTTGGTGTGGGCCTTTTTTGAGTCGAGTGCATCAGATCGCACCGCTGCTGTTTGCAACATATGTCTGAAGCGTATCTCGCGTGGCCAAAACATCAGCCGCTTGGGCACCACATGCTTGACCAGACATATGTTGACCTGCCATGCAGCTCGTTGGCAAGCCTACCTTAAAGACCAACACCAAAGAACAAAGCGGACCTCTCCTTGCTCCGCATCAGCTGGGATCTCCAACCCCACTATAGCTTCAGTCCTCTCTGAAACCTGCACTGAGAGGAATGAAGGTGTAGAATTAGGTGTATCACAGCCAAGTACTTGCGGGCACTCTGCTAGCAGTACACCGACGTCCGATTCTAGCAGGCAAATTTCCCTGTCCCAGCTGCTGGACCATCAAAAGAAGTTCACTCCCAGCCATCCACATGCCCAGCGGTTGAATGCTAGCTTGGCTAAATTGCTAGCACTTCAACTGCTGCCTTTTCAGTTGGTAGACTCGGCCCCCTTCCGTGAGTTTGTGCAATGTGCGGTTCCTCAGTGGCAGGTTCCCAAACGCCACTTTTTCTCTCAGAAGGCGATTCCGGCTCTCTACCGGCATGTGGAAGGCAATGTCCATGCCTCGCTGGACAGGGCGGTCAGCGTTAAGGTGCATATTACCGCTGACTCATGGTCCAGCAGGCATGGACAGGGACGTTACCTTTCTTTCACGGCCCATTGGGTCACTCTTTTGGCAGCTTTGAAGGATGCAGGACAAGGTGCAGTAGTGTTGGAGGTTGTTCCGCCGCCACGCCTCCAAAATGCTACTACTGGTTGTGACACACCTCTCTCCTCCACCCCCTCCTCTTCTTCCTCCATGGCCTCTTCCTGTGCTTTGTCCTCGGAAACAGCGGTGCTCCGTAGGCGTTCAAGGGGCTACGCAAGTACGCAGGCAAAAAGATGCCATGCCGTGCTTGCGCTGGTGTATTTGGGGGACAGGAGCCACACTGGGGCAGAGGTTCTGTCAGCTCTGCAGGGGCAGGCCGAGAGGTGGTTGACGCCACGCCAGCTTAAGGCAGGAATGGTGGTTTGCGACAATGGCACTAACCTCCTCTCCGCCCTCCGACAGGGACAACTGACCCATGTGCCCTGTGTGGCTCAAATCCTTAACCTGGTGGTGCAGTGGTTCTTGGGCAGGTACCCGGGCTTACAGGATGTCCTGAGGCAGGCCAGGAAAGTCTGTGTGCATTTCCGCAGATCATATAATGCCAGTGCTCGGCTGGCTAAGCTGCAAAAGGAGTTGAACCTGCCTAAGAACCGCCTTATATGTGACATGCCCACCAGGTGGAACTCAACGTTGGCCATGCTGCAGCAGCTGCACACGCACCAGAGGGCCATCAATGAGTACCTGTGCGACTACGGCACCAGGACAGGGTCAGGGGAGCTCGGGTTTTTTTCACCACGCCAGTGGGGCATGATCAGGGATGCATGCACTGTCCTGGCACCATTTGAGGAGGCCACGAGGATGGTGAGCAGTGACAGTGCACGCATCAGTGACACTGTACCTCTTGTCCACCTGTCCACCTGTTGGAGCATACGCTGCGTGGAATAATGGACAGGGCACTTGAGGCAGAACAGAGGCAGGAAGAGGAGGACTTCCTTGCCTCTCAAGGCCCCCTTTACCCAGACAGTGTTCCTTCTGTCCCACCCATCCCACAGGAAGAGGAGGAGGAGGAGGATTGTGTCAGCATGGAGGTGGAGCCTGCTACTCAGCATCAACAGCAGCAGTCTTTTAGGGATGATTTACAGTCCCAAGAAACACGTGGACTTGTACGTGGCTGGGAGGAGGTGGCTGCGGATCATGTCGTCCTTAGTGACCCAGAGGACTCTGGACCGAATGCGTCAGCTAACCTATGCTGCATGGCCTCCCTGATCCTGCAAAGTCTGCGGAAGGATCCTGGTATTCTTCGGATCAAGGAGAGGGACCATTACTGGCTGGCCACTCTCCTTGATCCACGGTACAAGGCTAAGGTTGCGGACCTCATCTTACCATCGCAGAGGGAGCAGAGGATGAGACAACTCCGGGAGGCCTTGCAGAAAGGTCTGTGCAAAGCGTTCCCAGAGACTGGGAGGTTACAAACTCCTGGTCCGGGACAACGAGTTGCTGAGGCTTCGGTCAGTCAAAAGAAGGAGCGGTGGGGAAGGTGGCCGTCTGACCGATGCGTTCAGACAATTCTTTAGTCCGCAGCCCCAAGGTATGATCGGTTCCAGCAACCATCGCCAGCGTCTGATATACATGGTGCAGGAATACCTAGGGGCAAGGTCAGATTTGGACACCTTTCACCACCGAAAATCCTCTGGCTTACTGGGTCTTGAGGATGGATCACTGGCCAGAGCTTGCACAGTATGCAATTGAGCTACTGGCCTGTCCTGCATCCAGCGTTCTTTCGGAACGCACATTCAGTGCTGCTGGAGGATTTGTCACCGATCACAGGGTGCGCCTGTCCACCGACTTAGTTGATCGACTAACCTTCATAAAGATGAACCAGTCTTGGATCACCACCAGCTACCAAGCACCTGAAGCTGATATAACAGAATAATTTATTTTCAAATGTCACATCCCATCAAGACTGATGCTGATGCTGAGTGACTGTCCTGTTATATTGACTGACTATCCTCCTCCTCCTCCTCCTCAATGATACGATTCATGATGATATCTTGGAAAAACATTTTTGTTTCTGGGTGCCGCCACCAGTGGCTAAGGCCCAATTTTTCAGCCCCTGTTTAACAGGGGCATGTAATTACAATTTTTGATGCAATGTTTTGCAGCATGGCCCATTCCTGCACTCCAACTAGAGTATCTGGGAGAGGTTGCACTGTCGTGGCACCAGCACCAGTGCCTAAGGCCCAATTTTTCAGCCCCAGTTTAACAGGGGCGTGTAATTACAATTTTTGATGCAATGCTTTGCAGCATGGCCCATTCCTGCACTCCAACTAGAGTATCTGGGAGAGGTTGCAGTGTCGTGGCACCAGCACCAGTGCCTAAGGCCCAATTTTTCAGCCCCTGTTTAACAGGGGCGTGTAATTACAATTTTTGATGCAATACTTTGCAACAGGGCTCATTGCTGTGCTCCAAATACAGTATCTGTGAGGGGTTGCAGTGTTGTGGCACCAGTGGCTAAGGCCCAATTTTTCAGCCCCTGTTCTACAGGGGCATGTAATTACAATTCTTGATATAATAGTTGACAGCAGGGCGTTCCAGCGCCCACCAAGAGTAACTGTGAGTGCTTACAGTGTTGTGCCAACACCAACACCTAAGGGGCCAATTTCTGCAGAGTATATACGGCAGGCCCCTACTTTCAAACATCCATTTTACAAACGACTCCTACTTGCAAACGGAAGGAGACAACAGGAAGTGAGAAGAAATCTACCCCTAGGAAGGGAAATTCTCTCTTGTAAGGGTTAATATGGGAAAAAGGTGTCTCCTCTCTACTGATGCTTTATCACCAATCCTTGTTTTAATAAAAACCCCACTTTTCAAAAACAGTTGTCATTGGGACGGAAAGTGAGGTGAAATGTTCTGAACAGGGGCACAGACAGCAAAACAAATGTTACAGGGGTGATAACCCTTCCCTATGTTTTCCAAAAAGCTTAAAAATAGATTTTTTGGCTGGAGCTACACTTAAACAATGTACGTGTTCAAAATTACAAACAGATTCTACTTAAGAACAAACCTACAGTCCCTGTTTTGTTTGCACTGCCTGTATACTGCTGTTCAGAGTATATAGGGCCTTTTTTTAATTTTGGGTGCGGGGTTCCCCTTAATATCCATACAAGACCCAAAGGGGCTGGTAGTGGGGTGGGGGATACCCATGCCATTTTTCTCAAAGATTTTCATCCATATTACTGGGACCAGACATGACATTAAAGCCGCAAGCAGTTTTAAATGGCTTTTTTCCCTTTACAAATGTCATTTTATGCAGGGACAGTTCTAAACACAGAAAACACGTGCCACTTCACAGGCATACTTTAGACACCCCCAGGTACGATATTTAAAGGAATATTTGACTTTTTTTTTTCACTTTATGCATCATTAAAATGACTGCTGCTGAAAAACGGCCGTTTTTAAAACTTAGTTTTCCATTGATACATAACCCCTGGGGCAGAACCCTTTTTAGGACAATAACATGCATATTAGGCGTTATAATTAGCACTTTAGATTTCAATTGTTCGCATCCATTGTATTTAATAGGGTGCTAACGTTTGTGCGAACTTTCGGTCCGTTCGCAGGTTCTGGTGCGAACCAAACCCGGGGGTGTTCGGCTCATCCCTAGTGTTGGATAAGTGAGGATGGTGTATGGAAGGGGGACAGGAGGGAGTGCAAGCTAGAATGAAAGGGGATAGGAAGGGAAGGAGTATGTGGAATTTTTCATTATTGATATTTGGTGTATATATTGTTGTATACAAAAGGAAAATGGCTGTGTGAATTTTATTATTTGGAAAAAAATGGAATAAAGAGGATTTGATTAAAAAAAAAAAAGTAAAATTTTTTAGGGAAATGGTAAAATATAGGCCAAAAAAGCTGAACTAAAAATATTTCAATGACAACTTTTTTTTCTTTCTACTTCGGCCACTTTGGCTTAGATTTTGCACATTTTCTGACAATTCACCTCTCTTCACTTGATGAATAGAACTGATAAAAACGGACACTTGGACAAACGACAATAAAAACTAGTGCCTAGGATATTAATGGAAGATTGAGGGATTAAATAAGATTGCTGCCACCTAAGTACCTGTGAATCACCAGCATAGGTGTGTGTAACCTATTGCATTAGGGTGCGCACCCCAAAGAACAAACACACACGCGTGTGTGTGTGATATATACATACACACTCTTATGGTAGATGACAGAACTGGTCAGAGGGAGATATTTCCCATCTCCCTGCCTGCACACAGAGTGATAATGCTAATGCACTTGGGGTGATTAGGGTGTGCCCAGGCACACCTGGCACACACCCTGCGCATGCCTATGATCATCAGTTAATTGACAAGAAACTTGGCACTTGGTTTGTTTCATAGAAACAAAAAAAAATTGTATGTGTCATGATCAGTGTCATTGCCTGGGTCACCTGCTGGTGGTGCTGTTGCTTTCAGCACCAAAGGGTGCAGTTCTGGTGGCCACCAGCGGGTGTCTCCCATTTGTCTGGAGCCGAAATCATCTCCTGCAATCAGGCGTCACCTGAGACTGATTGCAGGAGGTGTGTATAAATACCCAGCAGACACTAAAGCATTTGCTCTGGTATTGTCTTGGAACCCAGACCTGTATGCCTGAACCTGAACCTGAACCTGAACCTGAACCTGAACCTGAACCTGAACCTGAACCTGAACCTGAACCTGAACCTTGTGACCTGTTATCTGTTACCTTGTATCCTGTGTTCCTGAACCCTGCATCCATCCCTGGACCCCTGCCTCTGTACCTTGTATCCTGTGTTCCTGAACCCTGCATCCATCCCTGGACCCCTGCCTCTGTACCTTGTATCCTGTGTTCCTGAACCCTGCATCCATCCCTGGACCCCTGTCTTGCAGACTCATCCCTTCCTCCTGTTGTCCCTTCCGGCTCCCTGTTCAATCGGACTGATCTCTCGTGTATGACCCTGGCTTGATTACATTTACGCTTTAATCTCTAAACTGTATTCACGTTGGTGTAGGGAGTTGTTTTGTGTGTCACTGTGGTTGTTTGCTGGTTGCCTTTATTGTTTTAGGAATTATCCTTTCAATAAACTCATATATATATATTTACTTACCTTGTGCCTAGTTCCTTTAGTGCAGCCCACTGATCTGCGTACCCTGTGCTGGATGCCGTGTTAGGCATCCGTGACAGTATGATAGATTATTTTATGCAATGACACTGATTTTATCATTATATATGATTGTTGGATTGAATGTATTTCACATGTGTACAGTAAGGGATTAGGTTAATAGCAGTGGGTTCACCATCACCAGATTGTGGGATTATAAATTTGCGCTGCTTGCTTCTGTTTTCTTGCCAAAAATTGAGACTTGCACAACTCTGGCTATAGACTTGCGAGGCTCGTGCTGTAGACTTGCGGTGCTCTTGCTAGAGACTTGCGGGGCTCTTGCTGTAGACTTGCCACGCCAATTTGCTACAAATTGGAAAAGTGTCAACTAGAACTTGTGCTTCAAGTGCTCTGCAAGTGTACAACTTGCCAGGGAAGATGTGCAGCAAGTTTACAAGACTTACAATTCAATACTGCCACAAATGTGTGGCAAGTTATCCTTGCTATCTGGGTTCCCACTGACACCAATGATTGTAGAAGCGAGTATCAAAACCTTATCGCTTTAACAATAGGAAACCCCAATAAGGTTGCAAAGTTACATATGTTTAATATGGTTGGAAAAAAAACACTAGTTCATCCAATTTAACCTAAAAAGGTTAAACTGCTTCCCCTCCAACCTTATGGAGTGACCGCGTGTAGGCGGGTGTACTTTTTCCACTGCAGATGCCACTCTTTCACAGCGGCACTGCAGTGGGAGGGGGAGTCAAGAGGAACATAGTACCTCTATGGTTTCCTGGGTCACTGGGGTAACATCAAATTGGAATGGTGCCACCTCATGTAATTCGTACAGCCATCTTGGGTCAGGCAGTGTCTATTTAAGGCCCTGGCTCCAAAGTTTGATACACATTTGCGAGTTGGTAGAGTAGGGACAGGTACCCTGCCTGTTAGGGACGGAACTAGCCACAGGGAAAGGTTCCTGATGAGGAGGGAAAGCTTAGGACTCACTCTGGACACCTGCCTGTTTGGGAATGAGATGGCCAGGCCGCATTCCTCCCCTCTCTACAGATGCTGTCAGTTTGGCTGCATTCTGCTTTTTAGACGCTATTGGAACTGTGAGTGTTCCCAGGCAGCCCGCCTTTCCACTCGGATACGTGTAAATTATATCTGCATTATTTGAATACAAATTCTTTCATTGCACTGGGGCTGAGTGTGTTACTACCACTGCACTGTGCTGCACCCTACCTACACTTGGCTGCAGTTGGCAGGATATGTCCCTTGCAGCGAGTGCAGAAGAAGAGCCTCCTTCTCCAGCATGGCTCTGCTAGAATAAGTCTTAGCTCATTTGACATGTGCAATTCAATACGGTCCGAATACAAATTTGGACAAATTTTTGGTTATTTTATTTGGAGATTCGGATACGTTCGAATCTCCGAGAAAATTATTAATGAATAGTAACTAATTTTGTTAAAATCCATTTAATTTATTTTCATTTATTCATTTTCTAATGAATTCCAACTTTTCAGAACAATTAGAATTCAGATCGGTCAAAAAACATTCGACCGATTCGAATTCTGTGTAAAGTAATAGCTGGTTGTTAAGCACTGGGCTGGGAAGCCAGCCGCCCGCATCCTTTACAACCATAAGTCGTCATCTGTCAGTGGGAAAACAAAGTCGGCAAATGCCCAGCAATGGAAAAAAGTTTAAAAAACAGTGTGGGGTCCCCCAGTCCATACGAGGCCCTTTGGGGCAATAACAATTAAAAATGAATTTAAATATTGTGCCTGTGGGGTCCCCTTAGTCTGCCTGTAAAGTGGCGCATCTGTGGGATGTACAGAAATTGCTGCAGCAAAATGAAGTTTCTAAATAAAAAATCAAAAAATTAAATAAAGAGTCAAATCACATTTAAATTGACTCGCCGTTGCAATTGCCAGTCCGACTATTTAACAAAAAAAAAAGAAAGATAAAACAGTGTGGGGTGCCTCCCAAAATCCATACCAGACCCATATACGGGCATGCAGCCTGGCAGGTCAGGAAAGGGGAGGGGACGAGCGAGCCCCCCTTCCTGAACCATACCAGGCCACATGCCCTCATGGGGGGTTGGTGCTTCGCCCCCCCCCCCCCAAAGCACCTTGTCCACACATTGATGGGGATGATGGGGACAAAGGCCTTTTCCCGACAACACTGGGCTTTTGGTGTTGGGGTCTGCTGTTGCGGGGTTTATCGGAATCTGGAAGCCCCCAGGTCCCGCCCCCCCATGTGAATGACAATCGGGTACATAGTACCCCTACCTATTCACAAACAAAGTGACAAAAGGTAATAAACACAAGAGACAAGTTTTTGAGAATTCCTTTATTAAAAAATAAAAAATAGTGTCCCTCAATGTAAATCCATCTTCAATCACGCCGCCCGCCAACCCGAAAAAATAAACAGATCAAAAACACTTTGCCTCCTGGGAGAGCTCCCGCCGCATGCCCGCTCTGAGCTTTGACATTTCTTATATGGGAAAGGGGCAGGGCCACCTGGCTACATCAGTGACGTACCCAGGGGGCCCCGCCCCTTACCTATATAAGAAATGTCAAAGCACAAAGGAGGCATGCGGCGGGAGGCCTCCCAGGAGGTGGACCGTTTTTTATTTTTTGGGTCGGCGGGTGGCGTGATTGACAATGGAGGGACACTATTTTTTTTTTTTTAATAAAGGAATTGTCAAAAACGTGTCTCTTGTATTTATTACTCTTTGCCACTTTTTTGGTGAATGGGGGGGTCGAGATATGGGGGCCCCCCTTATTAAAGGGGGCTTACAGATTCTGATAAGTCCCCTGCCCACAGACTCTGACAACCGTAGCCCAGGGTTGTCGGGAAAAGACCCTTGTCCCCATCAACATGGGGACAAGGTGATTTTGGGGCACCCCCACCCCCATGTTGAGCACATGTGGCCTGGTATGGTTCAGGAGGGGGGTGCACTTGCTCGTCGCCACCCTTTCCTGACCTGCCAGGCTGCATGCCAAGATAAGGGTCTGGTATAGATTTTGGGGGGAGACCCATGTGGGCAATTGCCGGCTATGTTTTCTTTACATTCATCTTTAGGTGGGGATGCCAGCTGACAGATGATGACTCATGGTTGTTAAGGATGCAGGCGGCCGGCTTCACGCCCGCTGCTTAACAACCAGCTATTCCTTTACACAGAATTCAAATCGGTTGATCGTTTTTCAACCAATCCAAATTCTAATCATTCTGAAAAGTTGGAATTCGTTAGAGAAAATTAATTAAAAAAGAATTTGCGAAAACTAAATGAAACTAAGCGAATTCCACAATGAAAAGAAATTAGTAACATAACGAATCTATCTGAAACTAAACAAATTTTTCCATTCTGCACGTTTAGCTCTCATACTGAAGTTCAATGGCTCTAACATTCCCTTGACAGTCTGGGAGCAGAGACTGGAGAGTGACAAGTGCCTGCATCAGGTTCTGGCTCAGCTGGTTGCGGAGCGGGCTATTAACATCCTAGAGAATGACCTCCGGTGTAATCAGTAGTATACTTAGGTTTTGTGCTTCCCTAGTAAACTCATGCACCCCTAATTTAAATATGACCCACCCCTTCATGTCAAGGCCACACCCCTTGCTGTTTAAGACCCGCCCTGAAATTTTCGAGTGGGCACACTAGTTCTGAGGGCCTGGGGTGGCAATGGATTTCCTTAATTTGCATAGATTTCCTGTCACTTCCTGTTTAGCATATAGCACAGTGAGGAAGGTTTGTGGTCCAGGATGATAGGACAGTCAAAATTAGAAGCGGCGCCCCCTGGGGAGTGGCTAGGCTGAGTATGTGAGAGGAGGACACTGTAGGTCCGTGCTCCCACCGACGATCAGCTGGTTATTAGTGAGCATGGGGGGGTTTTCTCCCATGTCTGCTTATTGTTTTGCTTGGCTTTGCTGGGGATCCCTCTGCCTCTGCCTATAAATTGCTTACAAACTGACCGCGTTGACAGAGATTTTTTCTGTCCCTTATTAACTACTCTGCATTGACAGGGCTTCCTGTTACCGGTCCTTTGCTTATAAGAGCTTACTACACTTCCCAGCGTGCACCCTGCAGTCCCATCCTGTTACAAGAGCGATGGGGAAGCGGCTCAAGGAGGCTGGAGCAAACGGAGCAGTGGCGGTGGCAGAGAAAGGAGAGAAGGGTGTACAGGAGAGTGTTGCTCAGCCCCCACTCCACACAGGAAAAAGGGACAGAGGAAAGGAGGCAGCAGCGAGGCTTGAAGAGTTTGCTTGGAGTTCAGCTCGGGACTTAAATGGAATGCCAATAATGCCGGGTATGTCTAATGTATCTAACGCGACTAAAATGCTTACTGAAGTCCCGGTTGTACCAGCAGTAATAGCGGAGACAGAGGATATGATGAGATATGAGAGACATGATAGACTTGAGAATGTCGGTTCATGTGAGGTAACAGAGGGAAACATACAAATTCAAACACACCAGATTCAAACTCAAACACAGCAGACTGTCACTAGAGGAGTGGTAGAGGGAGTGGAAAGGGAAAAGAAGAGGAGTAAAGCCTTAACTGCTTCAGGTGCTGCAACTTTGCATGCTGCTTTGCCTCCCCTAGTTGATTTAATGAGAGAGCCGACAATTAAGTACGTGTTCCTGTCAGTACAGAACTGTAATTACACTTTGACATCTCTATCTACTCACCTTAGGGAGGATGTGATTATTATGCGCCAGGATATGCAGAAAATACGTAAGCGGACATCTGCTGTAGAGGGGCGGGTTGCCACTACGGAGGATGAGATTGGTCTAATTCAGAGAGATTTTAAGGAAATGGGTCTGCAATCTGGTTGCTGTGTAAATCGCATAGATGATCTCGAGAATAGACTCAGAAGAAATAATGTTCGAATCCTCAGCTTACCTGAACGGCTAGAAGGGGGAAAGCCAACTGAATTTATAGAACAGTGGTTGCTGGAAGTGTTTGACAAACAAAATTTTACTCCTTTCTTTGCTGTGGAGAGAGCACACCGTATTCCTGCTAGACCCCCACCTCCAGACAAATTCCCTAGGCAACTCATTTTAAAAATGCTCCATTACAGGGACAGAGACAAAATCCTATCATATTAAGGGTAATATTGAAGTCAGTGGTTCCAAAATTTCCTTTTTTCCCAGACTATTCTGCTGAGGTTCAAAGGCAAAGAGCCCAGTTTACAGATGTTAAAAGGTGCCTTCGGGATATCCAAATTAAATTAAATATGCCATGCTATGCTTTATCCAGCTAAATTAAGTATCATAGCTGGAGGAGAAACTTTTTTCTTTGATAGTTCCAAGGCGGCAGCATCCTGGCTTGATAAAAATGAGCAGCACGTGTCATCAATTATCAGCAGTACTAGTGATATGCAACGAAATTGAACTGTTTAGAGAGAAAAAAAAGAAGGAAAGGGAAAGAAAAGGAATAATCACTTAAGAAGCGACAAGGATTCGATAAAGATGCGATTAGGAAATGCGATTGGGAAACGTGTTGTTTCTGTCTTATTTTTCTTTTTCTCTTCTTCTTCTTTCTTTTTTTACCTCCTCTTTCCCCCTTTCCTTTTTTTTTTCCTCCACTATTTCTTCTATAACGATAGCTAAAGACGGGTTTCTTTGTTGTGCACGGATACTAACTGTATAAGCGGGATACAAGAAAAAAATAATAATTATAAACAAAGAACTCCTTAACTGTAGTGCTATATGCCCAGGCTCAAGCCTGGATGGATTTTTGTTCTCCCTTTTTTTCATCTTCCTGCAGGAATGTGTTTTGCATCCAGAAGTCTGGAATGTGTGTTTTTTGGGGTGTTTTGGGTGTTTTTTTTTTCTGGTAATAAATTATATGATACTGTTCTATGTGATCCTGCTACATTATGATATACTAAAGTTACTATCTGAATGGTGGGTTGGTCAGGATTTGTTTCCTATTTTTTCACCTGTAAGAACACTAAGATGGTGTAATGATTCTGGTTATGAGTTAGTATTTTGTTTTTATCGCCCTATGGCGAATACTTGGATAAGATGTGCAGTAGGTCATATAAATATAGCTAATAATGGCTACTGAGATTGGGATATGGAATATTAGAGGGATTAAGAATCCTATAAAGAAACGTGCTATGTTTGATGAATTGACCCAGCATGATCCTTTGATTGTTTGCCTGCAGGAAACACAACCAACTAAGGATACTGTTATCTTATTACAGAATAAAAAATATCCTACTCAATATCACTCAGTATATTCAGCTTATGCAAGAGGAACAAGAATATTAATGTCTTCAAAAGTTCAGTTTTCTTGCAGGAAAATATTGTTGGACTCATAGGGCAGGTTTGTTTTGTTGGTATGTACATTATTTTCTATGCAATGTATTTTGGGGTCTATCTATATCCCACCCTCATATAATAGTGAAGTAATGTGATGTATAGGCTCGTTAATGGCAGACAATCCAGGGACCCCAGTGCTGATTATGGGGGATTTTAATAATATATGTAATTCTAGTTTGGATAGACATCCAGCAGGTCCTAATGTAGATACTACCTTTTTTAGATATATCCAGGAGCTGGGACTGCAGGATATATGGCGTCTAAGGAACCCGCTTTCTAATGAATATTCCTATTGCTCTAGACATTATCAAGAATATACATGTCCCTGGGTACAGACTCAGTTCTTTCCTGGGTCTCTAATATTCAATACCTAACCAGAGGTTTATCAGACCATTCACCTATAGTAGTAACGCTAGATAAAATAAAGCCTAAAATTAGGACTAATTAGGGTCCCTGCTTTTTGGTTTAAAATTCTACATCAGGGGGATTCAACTAATCGGGCCTTAGTGGAATTTTTTCATATTAATGACAACTCAGCTTCACCACAGATGATATGGGATACCATGAAGGCCTTTTTGAGGGGAGTTTTGCTCAAAACCATAAGTGTTTATAAAAAAACTATCCGGGAATGGGAATCCCTGTTAGCAGCTGAGGCGCAGCAGAAAGAAGCTCAGTATATTCAGGATCCCACTACCTCTAATCGTGGGGCTTGGAAGGATGCACAATTATTAAATAGACAGATTTCTATGAATAAGGCTGTGAGGTCTGGCTTTTTGTCTAGATGTCGTAGTATTGAGGAGGGGGAAAAATCAGGCAGAATGCTATCTGCAATCGCTAAGTCTCAGGAAAATACTACATTTATTTCAGCTATTTGTACAGCAGGGGGAGATATTTCTCCTTTTATAGTAACCTATATCAAAATAAAGTTAAACATTCCAAGACAAGATTCAAAGAATTTTTAGATCCATTAAAACTCCCCTCCATCGGATTTCCGATGGAAAAATCCATTGGTTTAAAAACCATAGGAAATCCGATCGTGTGTACAGGGCTTTAGGGTACTTTCACACTGAGGAGCCAGGTGCGCGTCGGTGGTAAATGCCACTATTTTTATCAGCGCTTTTCCGTTGTTTTTGCCGTTAAAACCGCCCGCAAAGCGCCTCTACAGCGACGCTTTGCAGGCGGTACGGCCGTGCTGCCCCATTGATTTCAATAAGCAGGGGATGCTGTAGGAGCGGTGTATTGACCGCTCCCACAGCGCATCAAAGATGTGGCTGGCAGGACTTTTTTTTTTTATCGCCCCGCCAGCGCACCGCTCCAGTGTGAAAGCCCTCAGGGCTTTTACACTGGAGAGAAAGGAGCGGCGCTTTGCAGGCGCTATTTTTATCGCAATGGCGCCTGAAAAGCGCCCCCAGTGTGAAAACAGCCTAAGGCCCCTTTTACACGGACGTTCCGTATGTCCGTTTTTCATCCATCCGTTTTCGGATGAAAATTGGACATACATGTATCCCTATGGGATAGCGGATGAACATCCGACGACATCAGTCTCCGCTATGGTCCGTTTAGCATGACGGAGGAAAATCCTACTTTTCCATCCGTCATCGGATCGGATGAAAACAGACAAAACAGTCCGTTTTCATCCAATCCCCCCATAGAGGAAAGCGGCGAATAAAAAAAAAAAAATCCCCTCTCTTTCGGTAAATTCTAAACAGGAACTTGATGCCCCCCTGACTCTAGAGGAACTGGTCAAGGCAGTGTCAGAATGCCCAAATGATAAGGCGTCGGGTACTGACGGCTTACCTTCAGAAGTGTGTGTGTGTATATATATATATATATATATATATATATATATATATATATATATATATATATATATATATATATGATGGCTTACCTTCAGAAGTATATAAACAACATGGGGAGGTTTTGCTTCCAGAATTACTGAAGGTAGACTCTATGAAGGATGCCTGTATCATTGTATTACCAAAAACCGGAAAGGACCCTTTGGCTCCGGAATCTTACCGCCCGATATCATTGCTAAACTCAGAAGCTAAGATTCTAGCCAGGGTCCTGGCCACAAGACTAAAAAGACACATGCAGGGATTGATTCATCAAGATCAGTGTGGCTTTATCCCTACAAGGTCTACAGCAATTAACTTGAGGAGGCTATACTTAAAGGGGTTGTAAAGGTTCGTTTTTTTTTTTTTACCTTAATGCATCCTATGCATTTAGGTGAAAAAAAAACCTGGCAATGACGGCCCCCCAGCCCCCCCTGTTTTACTTACCTGAGCCCGTCATCTGATGCGCTCGCCCACGACGCCCCTCTTATCCACTCAGTCTGGCCATTGGTTGGCTAGATTGGATGGATTGATGGCAGCGCAGCCATTGGCTCGCGCTGCTGTCAATCACATCCAATGACGCGGCGTGCCGGGGGGCGAGTGATACAGTCGGCGGCTATAGCCACCGGCTGTATCACGGGAGCGCGCCCACAAAACTAACCCTCATGGGAGAAAGCTCCCATGAAAGGGGTTAGTTCTTGCGGGGAGGAGCCGAGACAGCTGCCGAGGGACCCCAGAAGACCAGGATCGGGGCCACTGTGTGCAAAACGAGCTGCACAGTGGAGGTATGTATAACATGTTTGTTATTTTTATTTTTTTTAAACGGGAACCTTTAGTGTCCCTTTAAATATGCAACTACCATCTGATAACCCTGGTAGGAGATCGATTTTGTCACTCGACGCTGCGAAAGCTTTCGACAGCGTCAAGTGGACACACCTGTGGGAAGTGATGGGTGCATTTATACGGTGGATTAAAGTTCTGTATTCTGCTCCGAGGGCCTGTATGCAAATAAATGGTATGGTATCTGAATTTTTCTCAGTATACAGAGGAACTAGACAGGGGTGTCCCCTTTCTCCTCTGTTATTTGCAATGTCCATTAAACCCCTGGCTGAAGCCATCCGACAATCAGAATCTATTTGTGGTATTATTAGAGGAACGAGGAATGAAAAAATCTCACTATATGCAGACGACGCTCTTCTCTTTCTTGGGGATACGGATACATATTTAAGATCTTTAATGGCACTTATACAAAATTTTGGTTTGCTTTCTGGATATGTCATTAATTGGGATAAATCTGTTTTGCTTCCTTTAGGTAACCCTAGTTTGTCCATGTTAAGAGAGGCTCCTCAGGTTAAAATTGTTTCATCATTTAAATACTTGGGAATAATGATACACTCCAAGGTAGAAAATTATTTGATAGATAATCTATGCCCTATTCTTACAAAATTCCAACTTAAAGTGATACTAAAATATGATTTTTTAAAACAGCTTACCTGTAAAATCCTTTTCTTGAGAGTACATCACAGGACACAGAGGCTTAGATAATTACTTAGTGGGTTAAATAGTCACCATCAGGTGATTGGACACTGGCAACCCTAATTACAAGCAAGTTCCTCCCCTATATAACCCTCGCCATATGGAGAGTACCTCAGTTTTGTATCAAAGCAATAAGTGTCCCAACGTATAATCCCGAAGAGGGGCGGGAGCTCTGTGTCCTGTGATGTTGTGATGTACTCTCAAGAAAAGGGTTTACAGGTAAGCTGTTTGAAAAAATCCTATTTTCTTGATCATACATCACAGGACACAGAGGCTTAGATAATTACTTAGTGGGATGTCCCATAGCAATGCCCAAATTGAGGGGAGGGAGACACAGATCAGAAACAAAGACCGCCATCGGACAAGAGGACCTACACTGCTGCCTGCAGTACACTGCGCCCAAAGGCGGCATCCTCACGCCCTCTCACATCCACTTGGTAAAACTTAGTGAATGTATGGACCGAAGACCAAGTAGCAGCCTTGCAGATCTGAGCCATGGAGGCCTGGTGATGCACTGCCCATGAAGCACTAACTGCTCTAGTCGAGTGTGCTTTAACCTGTAAAGGAGAAATCGTATTTTCCGAAGTATAGGCCTGAATAATGACTTGTCGGATCCACCTTGAAATAGTGGACTTTGACACAGCCTGGCCCTTCCTTGGGCCTTCTGGCAGAATAAATAGACAATCAGTCTCACGTATCTGAGCCGTAGCATGCAGATACATTTTTACCGCTCTTACAACATCTAAAGAGTGTAGTTTCTCTTCTTCCGCGGACTGCGGATCTGGAAAAAAAAGGATGGTAGGACTACATCTTGATTCAGATGAAATCCTGAAACCACTTTCGGTAAAAAAGCTGGGTGAGGTCGCAACACCACCCTGTCTTTATAAACAATCAAATATGGCTCTTTACACAAAAGAGCTGCCAACTCCGATACCCTCCTTGCTGAGGATATGGATACCAGAACCACCAGTTTCTTTGTTAAAATAATTAAAGAAGCATGGTGCAATGGTTCAGACGGCTGTTTCTGCAAAACATATAAAACTACATTTAAGTCCCACGGGCACACAGGAGGCCTAACCGGCGGATTTAAGCGCAGCGCTCCATGGACAAAGGCCCGGATCAGGGAATGAGAGGCAAGTGGTCTCTGAAAATATACCGACAAAGCCGTGATCTGGCCCTTGATAGTACTATAGGCCAGCTTAATTTCTCACACGAAACAAAGAAAAACAATACAGGCGCCACTTAGTAAAACTGTTACACTTTAATATCACAATAGCACTAAAGCACTCACTCTTAGGTAAACTGTAGCAGGCACATGAGCGGTCCGGTCTATGATCGTACTCCAATTGCTGACATTCTCAATGAGAAGAGACATCCCTGTGTGCTGAGCGAGGAGCCGGCATAATGTCCATGCAGATGTATCCAGATAGTCTCTCAAAGAACCAGGAGGAGGGCTGGAACGCAAACTACGTATCAACTGAGACGCAACGCTCAGCGGAGTGACGTCACGACCAGCATGCAACGCGTTTCGATGTTACAGCAGCGAGACGTTAGGGGTCACTGCACGCATTTTATCAAGCAAGTATGTGTCACGGGGATGCTATACACAGACATCCAATACAGGTGGTCAGATCATTGGGCTGCACATTAAGGAATCAGGAACAGAGTAAGTGAAAAATATAAATATTTATTAAAGATAAAGCACACGTGTAAACAAAACCACAGCAAACCATAAGCAAGACACGAATACAAAAGAACACAACAAACCCCAAAAACAACCTAATCTAACTAGCTAACTAATATGTACAAAAGAGAACACACATACATGAACAAGGCAGGGGATGAGAGACAAGGGGGAGCAGAAGGCCAGGTACTGGGAGCAGTCAGCAAGGGGGAGCTGATATCAGGGGACAGGTCTCAGGGGACAGGGTACAAGGATCAGAGTCCAGGACAAGGCAGAGAACAAGGCAGGGAAAAGATCAGGATCAGGTTCAGGATCAGGTAACGGATCAGGCAGGGACCAGGCTTACAGAAGGAATTCTGGAGCACTGAGCTTTGTTAAGGGCGGGTTTATATAGTCCAGCAGACCCAGATCAGGTGTGCTTGATGGCTGGAAGAGAGTCTTGGTGAGGAGACACCCGCTGGTGGCCACCAGAACTACACCCACTGGTGCTGAAAGCAACAGTGCCACCAGCAGGTGAGCCCAGTAATGACACCATTCCTGACAGTTCCCCCCCCTTAAGGAGTGGCCTCCGGACACTCCATTCAGCCCTTGGTTTGGCAGTCCGAGTGGATGCGGAAACATCCTAAAAGGCTTACATACTGAGTCTGCGGACTTCTTTGTATTTTTTAGGCCTGAGTCCTTTAGTCCACTGGGGGACGTGCCACTAGAGTCTGAAAATAGGGCACGCATCCCACCACCAGGGTCAGGAAGTTTAGATTTGGAAATAAAAATTAGCAGGGCAACGGGCAAGAACCCATCGGAGGCAGACCACGCAGGGGCATCCATCAGGAAGACATCAGCGGCCAGCTGGGTATCAGGAACAGGTTTTAGCAGGGACCATATCCTCAGGCTGGGCAGCGGGCTCTGAGTCATCAGGGTGGGCAGTGGTAAAGGACCCACCAGGCAGAGTATCAGGAATGGTACCATCAGGAACTGGATCATGAGGCTGGATACCAGGTACAAGGTCACCAAGCAAGACAGTAAGCTCTGGGACATCAGACTGGGCAGCGGACACCGGAGCAGCAGACAGGAACATCTCAGGCTGGGCAGCAGACGGGATCATCTCAGGCTGGGCAGCAGACGGGAACATCTCAGGCTGGGCAGCAGACGGGAACATCTCAGGCTGGGCAGCAGACTCCACAGATTGAGAAATGGGCATCATACCCTCAACCCGGGAAACGGGCACCACAACCTCAAGCCGGGAAACGGGCACCACAACCTCAAGCCGGGAAACGGGCACCGCAGCGGGCACCACAACCTCAGGCCGGGAAACGGGCACCACTACCACAGGCCGGGAAACGGGCACCGGATCTTCAGGCGGGGTCACCAGATCTTCTGACTGGGACATCGGATCTTCCGACTGGAACACTGTCATCAGGATTTTTGTTTGGAAGGCAGGCACATGAACTTTAAGCTGGCAGGCTGGCACAGGGTCTTCAGGCTGGCAGGCTGGCACAGGGTCTTCAGGCTGGCACGGGAACTTCAGGCTGGCAGGCTAGCATGGGGTCTTTAGGCTGGAAGGCTGGCACGGGGTCTTTAGGCTGGAAGGCTGGCACGGGGTCTTCAGGCTGGAAGGCTGGCACGGGGTCTTCAGGCTGGCATGTGAACTTCAGGCTGGCAGGCTGGTACAGGGAACTTCAGGCTGGTACAGGGTCTTCAGGCTGGCAGGCTGGTACAGGGTCTTCAGGCTGGTACAGGGTCTTCAGGCTGGAAGGCTGGTACGGGAACTTCAGGCTGGCAGGCTGGCACGGGAACTTCAGGCTGGCAGGCTGGCACGGGAACTTCAGGCTGGCACGGGAACTTCAGGCTGGTACAGGGTCTTCAGGCTGGCACAGGGTCTTCAGGCTGGCAGGCTGGTACAGGGTCTTCAGGCTGGCAGGCTGGTACAGGGTCTTCAGGCTGACACAGGAACTTCAGGCTGGCAGGCTGGCATGGGAACTTCAGGCTGGCAGGCTGGCACGGGAACTTCAGGCTGGCAGGCACGGGAACGTCAGGCTGGCACAGGGTCTTCAGGCTGGCAGGCTGGTACAGGGTCTTCAGGCTGGCAGGCTGGTACAGGGTCTTCAGGCTGGCAGGCTGGCACGGGAACTTCAGGCTGGCAGGCTGGCATGGGAATTTAGGCTGGCACAGTGGCACGGGATCTTCAGGCTGGAGCAGATTGGTTGGTGTGGAGGCAGGTTGGGATACCGGTAAGATTGCGTGGGTTGGAAAGTACTTCCGCTTCTTTTTGGGCTTAGTCACTGCAGGTTTGCAAGTAACAGGGGGAATATATGAAAAGGTTGGGATTGGGCAAATGGAAGAAAATGGCAGAGGTGCAGGGAAAGTGGCTGGAGGCGGTTCTTGTGGATTGGCCACGGATAGGAGGGAAGAATCAGGTGGATTGAAGGCAGGGTAGGTGCAACAAGTAGAGACGGGGTAGTAGTATTTGGGGGGCTGAACACACTGGACGGTAGCTGGGGTTGCCATAGGTGACGGGCGGATACATTCTTGGGAAGGCAGGTGATTAATGGCAGGGTTGAGTTGTTGTGGTTTAGCTAGATACAGGAGATCAGACCAGGCCTGAAGCACAGGCTGAACAAAATCAGGTTTGCACACTGCTTGTCTGACCAGAGACTGCACTGAATCAATGCATGCTGCAAGCACCTGTTGAGGACAAGCAGAGTAGTGCTCATGGAAAAAGGCTGAGTCATCTTTCAACAGCCACACCAAAGATTCTATTTGACCTGCATCAAAAGGAGGTGTATAATCATCTGTTCCACTAGAGGCATCAGACAGGGCCAACTCTGTACAGATATAAATCAAAGCCTACACATCCTTAAACAAAAAATAGCCCTGATCCACAAAGACGTGAGTTATGCGGATGTATTCCAATAACTGATCTCTAGTGTATTCTTTTAGTGTCTGATAACAGAAGTCTCTGTCATCTGTCGCCAGGAGCGAAAGATAAAGAATATCGTCCACCTGCATCTTGGTAATTTTAACAAGTGCTCAGACTAGGGTTGCCACCTCATCCCTTTAAACCTGAACACATATGAATTACAAAGGTTCTGAGGCTAATTTAATGCAGGTAAGGCACCAAGTGAGAATAATTACCACCTTAATCACCCACAGAACCAATTAATACGTGTTCGGTTTTAAAGGGATGAGGTGGCAACTCTAGCTCAGACCCAATTCCCAGGTGCAGCCGATCTGATTGTATGGCTCCAGAATTCGGTCACGAGGATGCTATACACAGACATCCAATACAGGTGGTCAGATCATTGGGCTGCACATTAAGGAATCAGGAACAGAGTAAGTGAAAAAATATAAATATTTATTAAAGATAAAGACACACGTGTAAACAAAACCACAGCAAACCATAAGCAAGACACGAATACAAAAGAACACAACAAACCCCAAAAACAACCTAATCTAACTAGCTAACTAATATGTACAAAAGAGAACACACATACATGAACAAGGCAGGGGATGAGAGACAAGGGGAGCAGAAGGCCAGGTACTGGGAGCAGTCAGCAAGGGGGAGCTGGTATCAGGGGACAGGTCTCAGGGGACAGGTCTCAGGGGACAGGGTACAAGGATCAGAGTCCAGGACAAGGCAGAGAACAAGGCAGGGAACAGAACAGATCAGGATCAGGTTCAGGCAAGGACCAGGCTTACAGAAGGAATTCTGGAGCACTGAGCTTTGTTAAGGGCGGGTTTATATAGTCCAGCAGACCCAGATCAGGTGTGCTTGATGGCTGGAAGAGAGTCTTGGTGAGGAGACACCCGCTGGTGGCCACCAGAACTACACCCACTGGTGCTGAAAGCAACAGTGCCACCAGCAGGTGAGCCCAGTAATGACACCATTCCTGACAGTATGTGAGTGGCTGATCACAGCCTATTTATATGCCTGAGGTGGTGTTGCCACCTTGTAGAATTAGTTGTAACTACACCCATTAAAATGGATGTCATACACTAATAATGGCAAATTTAAACATAGGTGACATATAGTGTAATGTAATGTTACTAAACCGGACATATACAAGCATAACATAATAATCCGATGTTATAATATGGTCTGAGGAGGGGTGTGGCTAGAGATGGTGGTGTAAGGTCAGACACAAACGGAGCTCCCAATACCCTCCAGCTGAGCGGCCGGTAATGCTGTAGCTTATCCCGGCATGAGCACCGTAGGAAAGGGAAAGGAGAAGCGTACTCATAGAGTAGCAACATCCCGCTCGGATACCGCCACTATAGAGAGCTATTTCCCGGGCACAAGATCCGCTGTTTCACGGAACCGAGCAAAAGAAACTCAGAGCACCGCTCACCTGGAGTCAGCTATGGTGGCTCCTTTGGCTATGGTCTCTCTGACAGCGGTGGAATCCCCCGTCGCCCCCCCCCCCTTCAGTTGAGCCTGCAGGAGCAACAGGCGAATAGACCATCTATACTGGGGGAAGGGGACATTAGAGCTCTCATCCAGGCTTTACCAACTCGAGCAGACATGGAGGTGCTTCCCACTCGTGCTGATATGGAGGCATTAATCCTCCGTGTGGAGGAAGCACATTGTAGAGATATGCAAGCTATCCGGGCGGATGTGCAAGTGCTTACAGAGAGGATCTCCATAGGTGAAAAATCATCAACCAATTTGGAGAATAGAGTATCCCAGTTGGAGCAGACGCAAGATTTACAAGCCTTACAAGTCTCGTTATCACAACTCCATCTGGAACAGCTTGAAGATCAGGGGAATTCCAGAGGAGACAGGTCAGGAATCATTACAATCTGTGGTTTTGACAATTTGCCAGCAATTAGCTGTCTCAGTGACTCCAGCAGAATTGGAGCTGGAAAGGGTACATAGAGCTCTAGGACCCCGCTCTAAAGACCCAAAGAGACCCAGAGATGTTATATGCCGCTTGTTACATTACCCCCACAGGGAGATTATCCTCCGTAAGGCATGGGAAGCAGGAGACATTGACTTTAAGGGAACCCCAGTAAAAATATTAGCAGACTTATCCAGAGCTACCCTGCAACGGAGGGCATTATTGCGCCCGTTACTGGACAAGATCAGGCAAAAGGGGTATACATATCGATGGGGATTTCCGATCGCACTAACTGTGAAGAAAGGTCCTGCTTCCTTTTTTGTATCTAGCCCTGCGGACTTACCAGGACTGTTTGCCTTCCTGGAGATGGACGCTATCCTGATCCCCAACTGGTTAAAACCAATGCCGGGCCCAACACGGCTGGAATTACTGATTCTGGGAGGACTGGGCCGATATCCCAAGTACATGAGGAATAAGAGGGACCCTAAGAGGTCCGGGCAGAATAAATAATTAGAGAGGAATATGGAGAGTGGGGGGAAATAAATAAGCAATATAGAAAGAGGATACGAAGTGGGTAAACTCCCCCCCCCCCTTTTTTGTTTTTTTCTGTGTGTGCGGATAGAGCCCTTTATATTGAAATTGTTAAAAGAAATTTAGTTCTTTCAGGGTTAGATGGAATATCTACCCCCAATTAATTAACTAAAATCGTGTCAGGGACAATTATGGAGAGGTCCAGTTAAATTAAAGGGAATAAGGGGTAATACCCCCCCCCCCCCTTTTTTTTGTGGTCTCCCTTTTTTTTTTTCTTTTTTTAGGGGCCCAAATACAATAAAATATTATACCATAAAATATGTACATAATATATAATTGAACTTAAAGAATTGTGGGGTGGGAAAGGGGAAGGAGGGAATATTATGGTTATTGTGTGTGCTTGGGTTTTTTTTTTTTTTTCCGGGTGTGGGGATAAGGTTTTGATGGTTAATTGTGGAGTCTGGGGTGAGGCGGTGAGGAACCATGGGGGGTAGAACAATTACCTCTATACCGCTCCCCCTGTCCGTTTTTTTTTTTTTTTTGGGTTGTGTAGGTAAAAGCACAATATTTGAGATTATTACTACAAATAAAGGAGTATATAGAACACGATTAGTTCCACTGAATAGAGTTGGGGGGGAGGGAATACACAAAGGGGAGGAGGTGGGAGGGGGGGGGGAAGTGAAATAATGACATAATGACATATAAATCAATAAATCTACACTATATATCTATAAAGATTGTGAGCAAAGGGGAGGAAGTAGGAGAGTGAGCATAAGGACACAATAAGACACAAGGGTTAAGGGTTGAGGGTAAGGGAGTAATGTAGGTAACTGGGAACTACAACTCCCCCTGATTAATTTATTTGAGAAGAGGGGAAAAGGGAATTTAGGCTCTAGGGGTTTTATACTTTTTTTTTTGTGTATTATTCCCCCTCCCCCCCAGGACACCCTGCACAAGTGTAGGATAAAATATATTAGGAAGAGATGACGGGTTATTAAATAGAGAAGAGGCTATATGAGGGGTCCTTGAAGTGGAATATTAAAGAGGGAGAACTGGAAGAAGTCCTTTGACATGGTTTTTGGTCTATGCATGGGAAATGCTAATTTAATTTAATTTAATTCATATACTAGTTTATTTTTTCTCTCTTCCGATCTTTACCATGGTAATAGTAATGATATGAAAGGTTAGGCTGAGCTAACATAAATATGAATGTGTATGCATGTGTATGTGTTTATGTATGTAGGTATGTGTGTATGTGGGTATGTATGTATGCGTATGTATGTGAGTATATGTGTACGTGTATGTATATATATATGTTTATTTATTTATTTTTTCCTTTTATATTTATTGCTTTCTGTATATGTGTAAGAGAACCATATTAGGAAGAGAAGGTGGATTATTAAGTAGAGAAAGGGCCATGCGAGGGGTCACCTTGATAGAGAATATCAAAGAGGGAGAATTGGAAGAAGTCCTTTTACGTAGTGGAAGTGAGAGAGAAGGTTTATATATGTTAATTTTTAATTCTTATTTAATTTTCTCTTCTCCCTATTTCTACTATGATATAACAGGAAATAGTAATGAGATGAAATATATTGCGAAACTGGCATAATATATATATATATATAATGTTAATTTTTTTTGTTTTGGTTAATACTGGAGGGTAAAAAATTGGGAACCCCTTCTCGGAACACTCCCCTAATTAGGCCGGTGCTTACATATTCTGGAGGGGTCCAGTAGTAGGTGCCTTCCTTAGGGTAATTAGCTGAGAGGAGGAGGAGGAGATCTCCTCTCAGATTGTTTTTTTTTTTTTTTTTTCCTTCTCTTTCTTTTTTTCTTTTTCTTTCTTTGCCCCTTTCTATCCCCAATATGACGTTGGACAGTATTGTAGTGATGTCCCTGAATGCTAAGGGACTTAATATACCTGAGAAGCGATGCATGCTATTACATGATCTAAAACGTTCCGGTACGGATATAGCGTTTATTCAAGAGACACATTTTAAGACAGATAGACTTCAATATTTTCAAAATAAACTTTATCCATGGACCTATCATTCTATTAACCCGATGGCCAAATCAAAAGGTGTTTCAATAATAATATCCAGTAAAATCCCCTGGCGCTACCAAAGCTCGTTAATAGACCCTACGGGCCGATATGTTTATATGAAGGGACTCCTGGGGAATAAACAGATAACACTGGCAACAATTTATACGCCCAATGAAAATCAGGCCTCTTTTCTGCAGGAGGTACTGGGGAGACTTCTAGACTTCATGGAGGGACAGTTGATACTCGGAGGAGATTTTAATGTACCTCTGATACCATCAGTAGACACCTCCACGGGCACATCGACTATCCCTCCAAGCCAACTGAAACGTATAGCAAAATTGCTATATAAAACTCAATTGATTGATGTCTGGCGATTACAACATTCGGGGGAACGAGATTACTCATTTTTTTCTTCTCCACACAAAATTTATACCAGGATTGATTATTTTTTAGTTCCTCATAATTACCTGCATGCGGTTTGAACTACATCGATAGGCAACATTACATGGTCAGATCATGCGCCTGTGTTCCTGTCTTATGATTTGACGGGAGCACAGTCGCTTACACATCGTTTTTGGCGACTTAATGAAAGTCTGTTGCAGACTCCTGAAGTCCTGGAGGATGTGACTAAAGAGTTGACATCATATTTTCAGAGGAATGATTTACCTGATTGTGATCCAGGAGTTCTATGGGAGGCACATAAATCAGTTCTGAGAGGTGTCCTTATCAAACATGGAGCTCGTATCAAACGTGAGCGAACGAAACAACTTACCGAATTACTCGATAAACTAGCAGCTGTGGAGGCCAGTCATAAACATGCCCCTAACCAGACTGTAGAAACAGAACTGGCGGTAATTAGAAAACAGATTATTGACCTGTTACAGTTTAAAGCGAAAGCGGCGCTACAGTTCTGCCGCAAGGCGAGTTATGAATCGGGCGACAAATGTGGGAAGGTGTTGGCAAAAAGGGTTAGAGAACATAAGTTATCAACATATATTCCCCAAGTGGTTAATGGCGATGGGCAGAAGATAACTTTACCAGGACAAATTACCCGAGAATTTAAAGAGTTTTATTCATCCCTATATGATTTATCATTACCTATACCGTCTCGACTGGCCATAGATGAATATATTCAGGCATTAGGGATGAGCTTCGTGTTCGAGTCGAACATACGTTCGACTCGAACATCGGCTGTTCGATCGTTCGACGAAGATCGAACGATTTGGGCCGTTCGCGCCAAATTCGAGTGACGCGAACGGCCCACAATGCACTACGCCATCGCAGTGTCATCCAGGCGCTGTGATTGGCCAAGCATGCACTGTGACCCCGCATGCTTGGCCAATCACAGCGCCGGCAGCGAGGAGAGCAATGATTGGCCACAGGCAGGATGCCTGTGGCCAATTATTGCTGAAGGTGTTTAGTACACGCCCCACACTATAAAAGGCCGCCAGCACGGCGGCCTAGTGTAGTGTGTTCCGGAGCAGGGAAAGAGAAGCATAGGCAGGGACAGTGACATTTATTTTTTCTTGCTTAACCTGGATTCCTTTAGTTTAGGGAAAGAGAAGGATAGGTAGGGAGAGTGTCAGTGTGTTTTACTGTGCGAATCCTTGTTTCTAGGGACAGGGAAGGACAGTGAGGGAATTCTCCTTGTGCTATAGTGTGCTTTAAAAAAACATTTTTTCTAGGGACAGAAAACTATAGGTAGGGAGAGTGTCAGTGTGTTTTACTGTGCGAATCCTTGTTTCTAGGGACAGGGAAGGACAGTGAGGGAAATTCTCCTTGTGCTATAGTGTGCTTTAAAAAAACATTTTTTCTAGGGACAGAAAACTATAGGTAGGGAGAGTGTCAGTGTGTTTTACTGTGCGAATCCTTGTTTCTAGGGACAGGGAAGGACAGTGAGGGAAATTCTCCTTGTGCTATAGTGTGCTTTAAAAAACATTTTTTCTAGGGACAGAAAACTATAGGTAGGGAGAGTGTCAGTGTGTTTTACTGTGCGAATCCTTGTTTCTAGGGACAGGGAAGGACAGTGAGGGAAATTCTCCTTGTGCTATAGTGTGCTTTAAAAAAACATTTTTTCTAGGGACAGAAAACTATAGGTAGGGAGAGTGTCAGTGTGTTTTACTGTGCGAATCCTTGTTTCTAGGGACAGGGAAGGACAGTGAGGGAAATTCTCCTTGTGCTAAAGTGTGCTTTAAAAAAAACATTTTTTCTAGGGACAGAAAACTATAGGTAGGGAGAGTGTCAGTGTGTTTTACTGTGCGAATCCTTGTTTCTAGGGACAGGGAAGGACAGTGAGGGAAATTCTCCTTGTGCTATAGTGTGCTTTAAAAAAACTTTTTTTCTAGGGACAGAAAACTATAGGTAGGGAGAGTGTCAGTGTGTTTTACTGTGCGAATCCTTGTTTCTAGGGACAGGGAAGGACAGTGAGGGAAATTCTCCTTGTGCTATAGTGTGCTTTAAAAAAACATTTTTTCTAGGGACAGAAAACTATAGGTAGGGAGAGTGTCAGTGTGTTTTACTGTGCGAATCCTTGTTTCTAGTAGGGACAGGGAAGGACAGTGAGGGAAATTCTCCTTGTGCTATAGTGTGCTTTAAAAAAACATTTTTTCTAGGGACAGAAAACTATAGGTAGGGAGAGTGTCAGTGTGTTTTACTGTGCGAATCCTTGTTTCTAGGGACAGGGAAGGACAGTGAGGGAAATTCTCCTTGTGCTATAGTGTGCTTTAAAAAAACATTTTTTCTAGGGACAGAAAACTATAGGTAGGGAGAGTGTCAGTGTGTTTTACTGTGCGAATCCTTGTTTCTAGGGACAGGGAAGGACAGTGAGGGAAATTCTCCTTGTGCTATAGTGTGCTTTAAAAAAACATTTTTTCTAGGGACAGAAAACTATAGGTAGGGAGAGTGTCAGTGTGTTTTACTGTGCGAATCCTTGTTTCTAGTAGGGACAGGGAAGGACAGTGAGGGAAATTCTCCTTGTGCTATAGTGTGCTTTAAAAAAACATTTTTTCTAGGGACAGAAAACTATAGGTAGGGAGAGTGTCAGTGTGTTTTACTGTGCGAATCCTTGTTTCTAGGGACAGGGAAGGACAGTGAGGGAAATTCTCCTTGTGCTATAGTGTGCTTTAAAAAAACATTTTTTCTAGGGACAGAAAACTATAGGTAGGGAGAGTGTCAGTGTGTTTTACTGTGCGAATCCTTGTTTCTAGGGACAGGGAAGGACAGTGAGGGAAATTCTCCTTGTGCTATAGTGTGCTTTAAAAAAACATTTTTTCTAGGGACAGAAAACTATAGGTAGGGAGAGTGTCAGTGTGTTTTACTGTGCGAATCCTTGTTTCTAGTAGGGACAGGGAAGGACAGTGAGGGAAATTCTCCTTGTGCTATAGTGTGCTTTAAAAAAAAAAAATTCTAGGGACAGAAAACTATAGGTAGGGAGAGTGTCAGTGTGTTTTACTGTGCGAATCCTTGTTTCTAGGGACAGGGAAGGACAGTGAGGGAAATTCTCCTTGTGCTATAGTGTGCTTTAAAAAAACATTTTTTCTAGGGACAGAAAACTATAGGTAGGAAGAGTGTCAGTTTCTTTCACTGTGATAATCCTTGTTTCTAGGGATAGGGAAGGAAAGTGAGGGAAATTCTCCTTGTGCTATAGTGTGCTTTAAAAAAACATTTTTTCTAGGGACAGAAAACTATAGGTAGGAAGAGTGTCAGTTTCTTTCACTGTGATAATCCTTGTTTCTAGGGACAGGGAAGGAAAGTGAGGGAAATTCTCCTTGTGCTATAGTGTGCTTTAAAAAAACATTTTTTCTAGGGACAGAAAACTATAGGTAGGAAGAGTGTCAGTTTCTTTCACTGTGATAATCCTTGTTTCTAGGGACAGGGAAGGAAAGTGAGGGAAATTCTCCTTGTGCTATAGTGTGCTTTAAAAAAACATTTTTTCTAGGGACAGAAAACTATAGGTAGGAAGAGTGTCAGTTTCTTTCACTGTGATAATCCTTGTTTCTAGGGACAGGGAAGGACAGTGAGGGAAATTCTCCTTGTGCTATAGTGTGCTTTAAAAAAACTTTTTTTCTAGGGACAGAAAACTATAGGTAGGAAGAGTGTCAGTTTCTTTCACTGTGATAATCCTTGTTTCTAGGGACAGGGAAGGAAAGTGAGGGAAATTCTCCTTGTGCTATAGTGTGCTTTAAAAAAACATTTTTTCTAGGGACAGAAAACTATAGGTAGGAAGAGTGTCAGTTTCTTTCACTGTGATAATCCTTGTTTCTAGGGACAGGGAAGGACAGTGAGGGAAATTCTCCTTGTGCTATAGTGTGCTTTAAAAAAACATTTTTTCTAGGGACAGAAAACTATAGGTAGGAAGAGTGTCAGTTTCTTTCACTGTGATAATCCTTGTTTCTAGGGACAGGGAAGGAAAGTGAGGGAAATTCTCCTTGTGCTATAGTGTGCTTTAAAAAAACATTTTTTCTAGGGACAGAAAACTATAGGTAGGAAGAGTGTCAGTTTCTTTCACTGTGATAATCCTTGTTTCTAGGGACAGGGAAGGAAAGTGAGGGAAATTCTCCTTGTGCTATAGTGTGCTTTAAAAAAAACATTTTTTCTAGGGACAGAAAACTATAGGTAGGGAGAGTGTCAGTGTGTTTTACTGTGCGAATCCTTGTTTCTAGGGACAGGGAAGGACAGTGAGGGAAATTCTCCTTGTGCTATAGTGTGCTTTAAAAAAACATTTTTTCTAGGGACAGAAAACTATAGGTAGGGAGAGTGTCAGTGTGTTTTACTGTGCGAATCCTTGTTTCTAGGGACAGGGAAGGACAGTGAGGGAAATTCTCCTTGTGCTATAGTGTGCTTTAAAAAAACATTTTTTCTAGGGACAGAAAACTATAGGTAGGGAGAGTGTCAGTGTGTTTTACTGTGCGAATCCTTGTTTCTAGGGACAGGGAAGGACAGTGAGGGAAATTCTCCTTGTGCTATAGTGTGCTTTAAAAAAACATTTTTTCTAGGGACAGAAAACTATAGGTAGGGAGAGTGTCAGTGTGTTTTACTGTGCGAATCCTTGTTTCTAGTAGGGACAGGGAAGGACAGTGAGGGAAATTCTCCTTGTGCTATAGTGTGCTTTAAAAAAAAAAATTTCTAGGGACAGAAAACTATAGGTAGGGAGAGTGTCAGTGTGTTTTACTGTGCGAATCCTTGTTTCTAGGGACAGGGAAGGACAGTGAGGGAAATTCTCCTTGTGCTATAGTGTGCTTTAAAAAAACATTTTTTCTAGGGACAGAAAACTATAGGTAGGAAGAGTGTCAGTTTCTTTCACTGTGATAATCCTTGTTTCTAGGGACAGGGAAGGAAAGTGAGGGAAATTCTCCTTGTGCTATAGTGTGCTTTAAAAAAACATTTTTTCTAGGGACAGAAAACTATAGGTAGGAAGAGTGTCAGTTTCTTTCACTGTGATAATCCTTGTTTCTAGGGACAGGGAAGGAAAGTGAGGGAAATTCTCCTTGTGCTATAGTGTGCTTTAAAAAAAACATTTTTTCTAGGGACAGAAAACTATAGGTAGGGAGAGTGTCAGTGTGTTTTACTGTGCGAATCCTTGTTTCTAGGGACAGGGAAGGACAGTGAGGGAAATTCTCCTTGTGCTATAGTGTGCTTTAAAAAAACATTTTTTCTAGGGACAGAAAACTATAGGTAGGAAGAGTGTCAGTTTCTTTCACTGTGATAATCCTTGTTTCTAGGGACAGGGAAGGACAGTGAGGGAAATTCTCCTTGTGCTATAGTGTGCTAAAGCATTCCTCATCAACCATCTTTGAAATCCTTGTTTTTTGGACAGTCAGGGAAATTGTCGTTGTGCTATTCTGTGCAAAAGCAATCATCCTCAACCATATTTAGAAATCCTTAAGTAAAGGGACAGAGAAGGACACCTGAAGGTAGCCCTTATTGCTTTTTTCCCATCTCCCTGCAGGCCATCTATTAGAATGTCTGGAAGGCAAACAAGGAGAGGCAGACAGTCAGGAGGCAATAAAAGAGGGCAAGCAGGCTCTGTGTCTGGGGGCAACAGTGCTGGTCGTGGACGCGGTGCATTGTCATCAGCACATGGCCATGGGACACGCTTGTCCTTCTTTTCGGCAGCTGGACATGTTGAGCCACATCATGCCGAAGACTTGGTAGAGTGGATGACCAAGCCCTCCTCCTCCTCCTCATCCTCTCTCACCCAGGCTCAGGGTACTGGCAAAGCAGCTGCCAAAGCGTCCTCTTCCCTGGTATCAATGTCAGACTCATCATCAGTCACTCCTTCCCTAGACCCACCATGTCCTCCTCCTGAGGAGTCCCCCGAACTGTTTGAGCACAGTGTTGGGTACATGCTCCAGGAGGATGCCCAGCGTTTCGAAGGGTCTGATGATGAAACCCAGCTACAGGAAGGCAGTAGCGTGAGAGCAGACAGAGGGGATGCTCAAGAAGGACACCAATCTGGCAGTCATGTTCCAGCAGCTGCAGCATACTGCCAGATTGGCTCCAGTGATGAGGAGGGAGGGGGTGATGAGGTCACTGACTCCACGTGGGTGCCTAATAGGAGAGAGGAGGAGGAGGAGGATGAGGAGGAGGCACATCTCCAACGAGGCAGGATGCCCTTTGGTGGCCAGCGTAAGGGCAGTACACCGACGGAATCACACCGCAGAGCTCCGCCTGTGCAGGGCGCTGCCTCTGCCCGTCATTCAAAAAGTTCTTTGGTGTGGGCCTTTTTTGAGGCTAGTGCATCAGATCGCACAGCTGCTGTTTGCAACATATGTCTCAAGCGTATATCGCGTGGCCAAAACATCAGCCGCTTGGGTACCACATGCCTGACCAGACATATGTTGACCTGCCATGCAGCTCGTTGGCAAGCCTACCTCAAAGACCCACACCAAAGAACAAAGCGGACCTCTCCTTGCACCGCATCAGCTGGGATCTCCAACCCCACTATAACTTCAGTCCTCTCTGAAACATGCACTGAGAGGAATGAAGGTGTAGAATTAGGTGTGTCACAGCCAAGTACTTGCGGCCACTCTGCTAGCAGTACACCGACGTCCGATTCTAGCAGGCAAATTTCCCTGCCCCAGCTGCTGGACCGTCGAAAGAAGTTCACTCCCAGCCATCCACATGCCCAGCGGTTGAATGCTAGCTTGGCTAAATTGCTAGCGCTTCAACTGCTGCCTTTTCAGTTGGTAGACTCGGCCCCCTTCCGTGAGTTTGTGCAATGTGCGGTTCCTCAGTGGCAGGTTCCCAAACGCCACTTTTTCTCACGGAAGGCTATTCCGGCTCTCTACCGGCATGTGGAAGGCAATGTCTTGGCCTCGCTGGACAGGGCGGTCAGCGGTAAGGTGCATATTACCGCTGACTCATGGTCCAGCAGGCATGGACAGGGACGTTACCTTTCTTTCATGGGTCACTCTTTTGGCAGCTGGGAAGGATGCAGGACAAGGTGCAGTAGTGTTGGAGGTTGTTCCACCGCCACGCCTCCAAAATGCTACTACTGGTTGTGACACACCTCTCTCCTCCACCCCCTCCTCTTCTTCTTCCTCCATGGCCTCTTCCTGTGGTTTGTCCTATGAACCAGCGGTGCTCCGTAGCCGTTCAAGGGGCTACGCAAGTACACAGGCAAAAAGATGCCATGCCGTGCTTGCGCTGGTGTGTTTGGGGGACAGAAGCCACACTGGGGCAGAGGTCCTGTCTGCTCTGCAGGGCCAGGCCGAGAGGTGGTTGACGCCACGCCAGCTTAAGCCAGGAATGGTGGTTTGCGACAATGGCACCAACCTCCTCTCCGCCCTCCGACAGGGACAACTGACCCATGTGCCCTGTGTGGCTCACGTCCTTAACCTGGTGGTGCAGCGGTTCTTGGGCAGGTACCCGGGCTTACAGGATGTCCTGAGGCAGGCCAGGAAAGTCTGTGTGCATTTCCGCAGATCTTATAATGCCAGTGCTCGCCTGGCTGAGCTGCAAAAGGAGTTGAACCTGCCCAAGAACCGCCTTATATGTGACATGCCCACCAGGTGGAACTCAACGTTGGCCATGCTGCAGCGGCTGCACACGCAGCAGAGGGCCATCAATGAGTACCTGTGCGACTACGGCACCAGGACAGGGTCAGGGGAGCTCTGTTTTTTTTCTCCACGCCAGTGGGGCATGATCAGGGATGCATGCACTGTCCTGGCACCATTTGAGGAGGCCACGAGGATGGTGAGCAGTGACAGTGCATGCATCAGTGACACTGTACCTCTTGTCCACCTGTTGGAGCACACGCTGCATGGAATAATGGACAGGGCACTTGAGGCAGAACAGAGGCAGGAAGAGGAGGACTTCCTTGCCTCTCAAGGCCCCCTTTACCCAGACAGTGTTCCTTCTGTCCCACCCATCGCACAGGAAGAGGAGGAGGAGGAGGAGGAGGAGGATTGTGTCAGCATGGAGGTGGAGGCTGGCACTCAGCATCATCAGCAGCAGTCTTTTAGGGATGATTTACAGTCCCAAGAAACCAGTGGACTTGTACGTGGCTGGGAGGAGGTGGCTGCGGATCATGTCGTCCTTAGTGACCCAGAGGACTCCGGAGCGAATGCCTCAGCAAACCTACGCTGCATGGCCTCCCTGATCCTGCAAAGTCTGCGGAAGGATCCTCGTATTCTTCGGATCAAGGAGAGGGACCATTACTGGCTGGCCACTCTCCTTGATCCACGGTACAAGGGTAAGGTTGCGGACCTTATGTTACCGTCGCAGAGGGAGCAGAGGATGAGACAACTCCGGGAGGCCTTGCAGAAAGGTCTGTGCAACGCGTTCCCAGAGACTGGGAGGTTACAAACTCCTGGTCCTGGACAACGAGTTGCTGAGGCTTCGGCCAGTCAAAGAAGGAGCGGTGGGGAAGGTGGCCGTCTGACCGATGCGTTCAGACAATTCTTTAGTCCGCAGCCCCAAAGTATGATCGGTTCCAGCAACCATCGCCAGCGTCTGATAAACATGGTGCAGGAATATCTAGGGGCAAGGTCAGACTTGGACACCTTCCCCACCGAAAATCCTCTGGCTTACTGGGTCTTGAGGATGGATCACTGGCCAGAGCTTGCACAGTATGCAATTGAGCTACTGGCCTGTCCTGCATCCAGCGTTCTTTCGGAACGCACATTCAGTGCTGCTGGAGGATTTGTCACGGATCACAGGGTGCGCCTGTCCACCGACTCGGTTGATCGACTGACTTTCATCAAGATGAACCAGTCTTGGATCACCACCAGCTACCACACACCTGATGCTGATATAACAGACTAATTGATTTTAACATGTCACATCCCTTCAAGACTGATGCTGATGCTGAGTGCCTGTGCTGTTATGTTGACTGGCTATCCTCCTCCTCCGAGTCCTCAATGATACGATTGATGATGATAGCTTGGAAGATCATTTTTGTTTGTGGGTGCCGCCACCAGTGGCTAAGGGCCAATTTTTCAGCCCCTGTTTTACAGGGGCGTGTAATTACAATTTTTTTAGCAATAATTTGCCATAGGGCTCATTGCTGTGCTCCAAGTGCAGTATCTGTGAGGGGTTGGAGTGTTGTGGCACCAGTGCCTAAGGCCCAATTTTTCAGCCCCTGTTTAACAGGGGCGTGTCATTACAATTTTTGAAGCAATACTTTGCAACAGGGCTCATTGCTGTGCTCCAAGTACAGTATCTGTGAGGGGTTGTAGTGTTGTGCCACCAGTGCCTAAGGCCCAATTTTTCAGCCCCTGTTCAACAGGGGCATGCAATTACAATTCTTGATCTAATAATTCACAGCAGGGCCCATTCCTGCACCCACCAAGAGTAACTCTGAGGGCTTACAGTGTTGTGGCAACGCCACCACCACCACCACCACGAAAGGCCCAATTTTTCAGCCCCTGTTCAAAAGGGGCATGTAATTACAATTCTTGATCTAATAATTCACAGCAGGGCCCATTCGTGCACCCACCAAGAGTAACTCTGAGGGCTTACAGTGTTGTGGCAACGCCACCACTACCACCACCACGAAAGGCCCAATTTTTCAGCCCCTGTTCAAAAGGGGCATGTAATTACAATTCTTGATCTAATAATTCACAGCAGGGCCCATTCCTGCACCCACCAAGAGTAACTCTGAGGGCTTACAGTGTTGTGGCAACGCCACCACCACCACCACCAGGAAAGGCCCAATTTTTCAGCCCCTGTTCAAAAGGGGCATGTAATTACAATTCTTGATCTAATAATTCACAGCAGGGCCCATTGCTGCACCCACCAAGAGTAACTCTGAGGGCTTACAGTGTTGTGGCAACGCCACCACCACCACCACCACGAAAGGCCCAATTTTTCAGCCCCTGTTCAAAAGGGGCATGTAATTACAATTCTTGATCTAATAATTCACAGCAGGGCCCATTCCTGCACCCACCAAGAGTAACTCTGAGGGCTTACAGTGTTGTGGCAACACCACCACCACCACCACCACCACGAAAGGCACAATTTTTCAGCCCCTGTTCAACAGGGGCATGCAATTACAATTCTTGATC
The DNA here is from genome assembly GCA_029206835.1 of Rana muscosa. Classification (NCBI taxonomy): domain Eukaryota; kingdom Metazoa; phylum Chordata; class Amphibia; order Anura; family Ranidae; genus Rana; species Rana muscosa. The sequence continues at coordinate 999,104,696 of CM055118.1, forward strand.
TAATAATTCACAGCAGGGCCCATTGCTGCACCCACCAAGAGTAACTGTCAGGGCTTACAGTGTTGTGGCACCAGCACCACCATCAAAGGCCCAATTTTTACTACCACTGTTCAACAATTATATGTAATTAAAATTCCTGATATAATAGTTGACAGCAGGGCGTTCCAGCACCAACCAAGAGTAACTGTGAGTGCTTACAGTGTTGTGCCAACACCAACAACTAAGGGGCCTATTTCTGCAGAGTATATACGGCAGGTCCCTACTTTCAAACATCCAACTTACAAACGACTCCTACTTGCAAACGCAAGAAGACAACAGGAAGTGAGAGGAAATCTACCCCTAGGAAGGAAAATTCTCTCCTGTAAGAATTAATATGGGAGAAAGGTGTCTCCTCTGTACTGATGCTTTATCACCAATCCTTGTTTCAAGAAAAACACCACATTTCAAAAACAGTTGTCATTGGGACGGAAAGTGAGGTGAAATGTTCTGAACAGGGGCACAGACAGCAAAACAAATGTTACAGGGGTGATAACCCTTACCTATGTTTTCCAAAAAGTTTAAAAATAGATTTTTGGGCTGGAGCTACACTTAAACAATGTACCTGTTCAAAATTTCAAACAGATTCTACATAAGAACAAACCTACAGTCCCTGTCTTGTATGCACCGCCTGTATACGGCTGTTCAGAGTATATAGGGCCTTTTTTATTTTATGTGCGGGGTTCCCCTTAATATCCATACAAGACCCAAAGGGGCTGGTAATGGGCTGGGGTAGGGGGGGGGTCATGGGGTAGCTATGCCATTTTTCTTAAAGATTTTCATCCATATTACCGGGACCAGACATTACATTAAAGCCGCAAGCAGTTTTAAATGGCTTTTTTTTCCTTTAGAAGTGTCATTTTGTGCAGGGACAGTTCTAAACACGGGAAACACGTGGCACTTCACAGGCATACTTTAGACACCCCCCAGGTACGATATTTAAAGGAATATTTGACTTTTTTTTTTTCACTTTATGCATCATTAAAATGACTGCTCCCGAAAAACGACCGTTTTTAAAACTTCTTTTTGCATTGATACATGTCCCCTGGTGCACAACCCGGGTTCCCAAACCCTTTTTAGGACAATAACATGCATAATAGTTGTTATAATTAGCACTTTAGAATTCGAACGTTCGCATCCATTGTATTTAATAGGGTTCTAATGTTCGTACGAACTTTCGGTCCGTTCGCGGGTTCTGGTGCGAACCGAACCCGGGGGTGTTCGGCTCATCACTATCAGGCATCCCAAATGCCCTCTTTATCTTCTGAGATAGCTGCGGAATTAGACGTCCCCATCTCTTTATTGGAGCTTCAACAAGCATTGGGAACTATGAAATTAGGGAAAGCCCCGGGCCCTGACGGGTTCACGGTACAATATTATAAAACATTTTTTGGAATATTGGGCCCACGTTTGATTAATTTATTTAATGCAATTGATTCTGGATCTTTATTTGCTAGGGATACCTTGGGAGCCCATATTGCTTTAATACACAAAGAAGGGAAGAACCCTACTTCTTGTGGCAGTTACAGACCAATCTCACTCTTGAATCCGGATCTTAAATTATACACTAAAGTTCTGGCTACTCGGCTGGCGACTCACTTACAAAAACAAATCCATTTAGATCAAGTAGGATTTATTCCTACGCGGGAAGAAAGGGACAGCACTTCTAAAGTGCTGAACCTGCTCCATGTGACCCAGTCCACGAAAACCCCATGTGTATTGTTAAATACCAACGCGGAGAAGGCATTTGATCGGGTAAACTGGTCATTTATGTTCTCCGTACTTAGACATATTGGACTAGGGGAAGTGATGATGAGCCGGATAGCCAGAATATATTCAAATCCAACTGCACAGGTCAAGGTAAATGGAGTGCTCTCAGAGTCTTTTTTAATTAAGAATGGTACCAGGCAGGGGTGTCCTATGTCCCCCCTTTTATATGCTCTTACCTTGGAACCTTTCCTTTGTACAATTAGGCTTCAAACGGATAAACAAGGAGTGACAGTGGGTAGCACACAACATAAGATCTCGGCGTGTGCCGACGATATGTTATTTTCATTAGTTAGCCCAGCAGTATCATTACCTAACCTCATTAAACAATTTGATCTATATGGTGCCCTATCTAATCTGAAAATAAATTTTTCAAAATCAGAGGCGATGGGGGTGGCGTTGCCACCGCAAATTCTTGCACAAGTACGTGTTGGTTTCCACTTTAAGTGGACTACATCAGCATTGAATTATTTAGGTACAAACATTCCTGCAAATCTAGCCCGTACCTATGAATTAAATTTTCCTCCTTTGCTCATAAAGGCTAGATTATTATTAGAGAAGTGGCATACAAATTTTCATTCGTGGTTCGGCAGGTCTAATTTAATAAAAATGTGTATTTTACCAAAATTTTTATATTTATTTCAAGCTCTACGAATCCGGATACCGACCTGCTATTTTAAGCAAGTACAGGCAATGTTCACACGATTTGTTTGGGCTAACAAGAAACCACGCCTCTCTCGCACCCTATTAACTCTTCCAAAACATTATGGTGGCTTAGCGCTGCCTGACATTCAGAGATATTATCAAGCAGTTCATCTTGGAAGAGTAATAGATTGGCAACGTCATAGTGATTTGAAGCTATGGGTGCAAATAGAACAGCATCAATCTTTCATACCATTGAGGAGGGCGCTATGGTGTTGGGACTTTGTACTGTCAGATTTAAAATTACATCCTTTGATAGGGAACACCCTGAAACAATGTTCACAGGTTATTATACATGCAGAGCAAACGACCAAGACATCCCCTTTAACTCCGATTATTGGGAATCCCAAATTCCTCCCAGGGCTCCCAATCACACAATTTTTGACTTTACGTGAGACTGAGCGATATACTGCCTCACAGTTTGTGATAGGAGATAGATGGCCTACTATAGATGAGTTGATGAACCCCGCAGGCCCCTATCGACTTACATTCTGGAATGCAGCGCAGTTACACCACTTCCTTCAGACTATACCAGATCCACAGGCATATATTAGGCAATTAACCCTATTTGAGGAGTATTGCTCTGGAATAGAACCATTACCTCCATGTCCTTTCTAGGACTTATACGTTACTCAACTCCCCACGGGAACAGCCAGAGCTTACTTGTATATTAAAATGGGGTCTAGATTTGCATTGCACGTTTACTACAGCACAAATACAAGCTATGATTAGTCTCTCTTTTAAATCCTCAATTTGCACCAAGATACAGGAGACTAATTATAAGATATTGACGAGATGGTATATGACACCTAGTCGACTTCATATCATGTTTCCTGATACACCAGAATATTGCTGGCGATGTGGTGCAAATAGAGGGACTATTCTACATATATTTTGGACATGCTCCAAACTGACTGCTTTTTGGACAATGGTTCGGAATATTTCTCAGAAATTTACTAACTTTCAAATTCCGAATGATCCGGCGCTTTTTTTATTGCATGTCTCTAATATGTCAATAAAAAAATATAGAAAGTCCATCCTATGCCACCCACTAAATGCAGCTAAAGCCTGCATCCCTCTGCTGTGGAAACAACAGATTCCACCAACCGCAGCAATGTGGGTGAGGAAGGTGGAAGATATTAGAAGGATGGAAGATTTGATTTTGACATCAACTGATAGACAGGAGGTGTATAGAAAGATATGGACTGCTTGGAATCTGTTTATTCACTCAGAAGAGGGTAAATCCCTCTTAGGGCTATAAAGCATTTATATGAATTGAAGTCAGGAGAAGTGGTGGATGCGTGGTTTGACAGTAGGATATATTTCCGGGGGCCATCCCTGAATACTGCCCTCCTCCCTCTCTAAATCTTTCTGTAGGAGAGGTCCTTTCCTCTCTCTACTTCTTCCCCCCCCCCTTTTTTTTTTTTTTTTTTATTTTTTAAATTAAAGTGTATGGAATGGAGCAGTGGAGTCTCATTATACAAGGTGATATGAAGTAGGAGACACAGGTTAAGGTAGCAGTGTGACAAAATGTTATGTTATATGTTTAGATTAATTTATGCTAGATACCTCCGTTTACTACTTTAAAGAAGCAATAACCATATATTTTGTAAATGTTGTTGTATTTTTGACCCTGCTCATTTCTGAAAAAATTCAATAAAAAAAATCTATTTTTGGAGATATAATATGGTCTACAATTTGTTAAAACATGAAAAAACTTTATCTTTTAATATATATATATAAAAGTTTTTCAAGCAAAATATAAGAAAAAGTAATAATAATTCATATGTTTGGAGTCTGGCTTCGGCTCCCCCAACAAGGCTGCCCGGTTGTATCCCAGGACTGTTAATACTCACACTCGAGCTCTTCACACAACTCAAAGGACTTCTTTGGTAAAATATATATATGTATTGTCTTCTTGACATTTTAAGCGCCAGTGTTGTAAATAATTCAGCTTAATTTCTCAGCCTAACTGAAGAAAGGCCAGAATCCTGCTAATGGCATACTTTCTACCTTCTGGATTCACACCAGGAATCATATGCCTTCCAGATTCTGTAGTAGATGAGCCTGGAGGCCGGCTTTCTGGCGTTAACCAGAGTGGATAAGACTGGATCAGAGAGCCCACGACTCTTCAGAATGTGGGTCTCAACAGCCAAGCCGTCAAATTTAGATTTTTTAAGGCAGGATGGAATATTGGACCCTGTGAGAGCAGATCTGAGCGGAGTGGAATAACCCAGGGGTTCCCATCTGCCATCTTCACGATCTCCGCATACCAGGATCGCCTGGGCCAAGCCGAGGCTACCAGAATCACCGGCTTTCTTTCTCTCTTGACTCTCCGAAGGAATCGTGGGAGAAGCGGAACTGGAGGGAACGCATAAATTAGAGAAAACTGATCCCATGGAATTGTTAAGGCAACGGATCTCTTGTCCTTGACACAAAGTTGTCCAGCTATGTGTTGAACCTGGAAGCCAACAGGTCTACATCCGGAGTACCCCATTTCTGACATGTGGCCTGAAATATGTTTGGGTGTAGAGACCATTCTCCTGGATTCAGCTGCTGGTAGCTTAGAAAATCCTCCTGCCAATTTTCCACCCCTGGAATGAAGACCGCGGACAGACAGGGAACATGCGTTTCCGTCCAAGAAAAAATGTGATTCACCTCCTTTTGGGCATCCAGACTTCTGGTGCCTCCTTGGTGATTGATATAAGCCACAGCCGTGGCATTGTTGGACTATATCCGGACAGGACAACCCTGCAACCTGTAGGTCCAGACCCTGAGGGCCAGACTAATTGCCCGCATCTCCAGAATGTTGATGGGCAGGAGCTCTTCGGCTCTGGACCATTTTCCCTGGGCAGAAGCTTCTTCCAGAACTGCCCCCCAGCCTGTAAGGCTGGCATCTGTGGTTACGATCTTCCAAGTAACCGGAATAAAGGATTATCCCTTTAATAGATTCTGAGGGAGCAACCACCAATTGAGGCTCTGTTGAACCCGCGGTGAAAGGTGCATTGGAAGGTCCAATGCCTGAATGTTTCTGTTCCAGGCGGACAGAATGTTGTTCTGCAAAGGCCTTGAATGAAATTGGGCGTATGGAATGGCCTCGAATGAGGCTATCATTTTCCCTAATAATCTCATGCATAGACGAATGGAGGGATTTTTCCTTGCTTTGATCATACGGACCTACTCCTTTATGGCTTTGACCTTTGACTCGGGTAAGAATACCCTGCTCTGGATCGTGTCTATGATCATGCCCAAATTCTCCAGCCTTCTTTGGGGCTTTAGGGAGGATTTTTCTAGATTGAGGACCCAGCCTAGGGACTCTAAATATTCCACTGTGCTGAGCACATTGCGGTCTAGGCGTGCTACGGACTGATCTATGAGCAGCAGATCGTCCAGATAAGCTGTTACCACTATGCCCCATGCCCTTAGATTCGCCAGGGGCGGGGCTAGCACCTTTGTGAACACTCGAGGTGCGGTAGCCAGACCGAAGGGTAGGGCCACAAACTGAAAGTGGCGCTGATCCACCGCAAACCTTAGAAATCTTTGGTGAGCGGGGAAAATTGGCACATGTAGATACGCATCTCTGATGTCTATTGATGCCATGAACTCTCCACCCTGGAGGGTGGAGACTACTGAACGGACAGACTCCATGCGGAAGGAGCGAATGTTCAGAAATTGATTCAAATCTTTCAGATCCAGAATGGGTCTGACATCCCTGTTTGGTTTTGGAACCGTAAAGAGGTTTGAGTAGAACCCTGAGCCCTGCTCCTCTGGGCTACTTCCATGATGACCCCTTGGGTCAACAGGCGCTCCAGGGCCAAAAGTAAAGGTCTTCTCTTTTCTGGATTTTTGGAGATACTTGATCTCAGAAAGCGGGATGGTGGAAGTTCTTGAAACTCTAGCTTGTAGCCTAGAGATACCGTGGAGATGACCCATTTGTCCTGAACCTCTACCCGCCAGGCGTCTGAAAAGTGTAGCAGCCTTTCCCCTACTCGGCCGAGCGGGGGCCTCCCTTCATGGGGAAGTTTTGGGGTTCTGCTTAGTGGCTCTTGAGCTCCAAGATTTTTTCTGCCCTTGGGCTTGGCTCTGGGCTTTTCCCCTAGTATTGGACTGGGGAGTCCATCGCCACTGCCTGGAAGTCGAAACTCCAGGGGCTGGGGAAAGAGAACGTTTAAATAAGGGACTGAGATGCTTACAGCCCACAGCTCTGTGTCCCACCGCTTACAGAAGGCTCTGGCCTGCTGGGCTTTTAAAACATGCCGCTTTGGCGCCTGCGAAGTGATGCGCCGTGCACGCGTGCGCAACCACGTCTCCCCCTGCATTTCCCTGCACACCTGTACAGGTAAAAGCACGTGCGCACAACTGTCATGGCGGCGGCCAGGAGTGAGGGGGGAGAGAGAAGACCACTGGAAGACTTCATGGAATCTGTGGACTACGTGGGGTCTCTCTATTATGAGTTGTGGCAGAGCCTGCAGCGGAGGAGGTGAGCGGTTTTATAATAGACCAACTTCACTGAGCGTGTACCTGAATGGCATGTAAGTATACACCAGGTATGTTACTTACTCCCTCTGGTGGCGGAAAACAGGTAAGACATACAACTACTCAAAGAAGATAATACTTAAAAAATTATCGTCACTTACCTTATCCCCATCGCAGGAAAACTGTTGAGAGCAACAGATCCAGCCTTCACCCATCACGGCGGGTAGTGTTGTGCCAACCTTTAGGGTTCTGGGTCACTATTTAAAGGAACCTCTTCCCTGGACCTGTAGAAGACTCTACCAGGAGCTTTTCGTGCCACTTAGATTATTATACCAAAGACTGGATCCCAGAGCCCAGACCTCCGAAGAGAGACATTACAGGCAAACCTTGTTTCTTCTTTACACGAGGCCCGGGTACCATCCATTTTAAGCGTTTAATAATAGCCCGAGGTATGGATCCGGTTGTATAGCTCCTAGGCCTCCGCAGAGACCATTTAAACAGAACTTTATTCTTAGCACATGTACAACGTGACCAACCACCTTAGACGCTGGCGAAAAAACTGAGGTACGGGAGGAGTTATATAGCGGAGGAACTCGCCTTGTAATTAGGGTTGCCAGTGTCCAATCACCTGATGGTGACTATCTAACCCACTAAGTAATTATCTAAGCCTCTGTGTCCTGTGATGTATGATCAAAAAAGGTTTGTTATTTATTTTCTAAATAGGTTCCTTTAAGCTAGTGCATTGTTGGTTCACTTACCTTTTTCTTCGATTTCCCTTCTAAATGTTTTTTTTCTTTGTGCGAATTTCTAACTTCCTGTTCCTCCTCTGTAAGCTTGCCCCCAACATCCGAGCTGTTCTAGCTGGGGGTTAGTATGCGTGCTCGCCCCCTCCCTTGGGACTACATCCCTGCAGGGAGACGCTGTGTGCGTTCACAGGCAAGGGAGGCAGGGGAGCCGCGGGCGTGTCTAAGACACTGTAGCTCCGCCTCCGGTGCCTTGTTATTGTATTGAATGACAATCTCAGCAGCACAGCCCCGCCTTAACTCCACCCCCTTATTTGCTGCAGTGAAAGTTGGAATAAATAATTAAATATATTATTTATTTTTTTTTAATAGTAACTAGTATTTGTTTCTACTATGGGCGTGCTGGGGAGGTGTGAATGGGCGCGTTAACTGGGTGGCATGTGTTCAACCAAGGCAGAACTAGTTCTTATTATAACCTCCTGGCCCAGTTGGAATCGGGGGCCTTTGTCTATACCTGAAAGAGCCCAACAATGTCACTCATGAATAGAGTTTGGAAGGAAATGAGTGTAATGAAATTTGAAGGTGCCTCGGAGTATTCACCACTTTGTGGGAATAGGCAATATAAAGAACTAGGTAAACTGGAGGGATTCGAAAGCTGGCGCTTTAAGGGGCTCCAATATATAGCACAGCTGTATTCACATAATGTTCTACGCTCCTTTCAGGATCTGCAAGAATCTTTTCATTTACCTCATCATAGTTTTTTTTAATATTTACAATTACGGCATGCGGTACAATCTCAGTTTAAAGGGAAAAAGAAAGTGATAAAATCAATGCTACTTATAACCTTATTAGCACGGTTGACTGAAAAAAAAAAGATTGGGGGGCGTGGCCTAACTCCGGACCGAGATGGACGCTTGATCCCCTACCTCTGGCACAAGGGAACAGCTAAACTAAGCCACAGGGTAAAATAAACCATACTTAAGCAGAGAAAAGAGCGATCGCAGCTCCTCACATACCCGAGAACCGATGGAGCCAAATCAGCAGCCAGCCCCTATCATCCCTGCGATGTTCCGAGCGGCGCAGGCGGAAGGCCTCAAAGCCGCGGCCTCGCCTAAACCTCTCATCACGCTCGGCGGCTCCAGCCCACTCACGGACGGGTGAAACAGCGCTAATAACATAGCGAATCAGCCTATACAATCATCTCACACCCTCAGCCTTGCAGACCTCCAGGCAAACCTCCAGGCAATGGCAATGGACATTAAATCATCTTTTGCTGCAGCTATAACAGACATCAGAGCGGACATCCAGGGGATTGCAGCAAGGACTGGAGCAATGGAACAGGCCACAGCACGCCACTCAGATGCCATAAAGCAAGTACAGAATAATGGAGACACACACCTAACACATATAATTGAAATAAAGCGCCATTTAGAAGATCTTGACAACAGGGGGAGGCGCCACAATGTAAGAATTAGAGGGGTCCCAGAAATGCCAGATCAGATTCCAGTAGAACGCACTGCGGAAGCTATATTCAACGATATACTGGAAAGACCCCCAGACTCCCCCATTGAGTTCGAGAGGGTTCACAGAGCCCTTAGACCAAGAGGAAGAGACAATGATCCCCCTAGGGATATAATCTGCTGCCTGGTGAGATTTCCCATTGAAAGAAGCTATTCTAAAAAAGGCAAGAGAAAAAAACAGAATCGTATTCAACGGTAATCAAATAAAACTCTACCAGGACCTCTCAAACATTACTTTGCAACAACGCAGAGCACTGCGCCCAATCACAGAACAACTACGATCAAGAGGAATCCCCTATAGGTGGAAGTTTCCGTTTTGCCTCTCAGCTTCTTGGAGGGGTCACACGGCACTACTTCGAACACCTGAAGACCTATGACCATTCTGCGAATCCATGAACATCCCCAGGACAAAAGTCCCAGAGTGGTATGAATCATTTACGCTTAATGAACCATGGATTGCAGTCTCCAACAACCTCACTCCTAGAACCCAGAGGCAGAGAGATCGATGCCGCAGATCACCGTCACCTCATCAAAATAGGAGAGAAGATGTCCAAAGAGGACCAGGAATCTCTCCACCCAGACACAGAGACCGCTTAGATCACCAGGAACGAAAGGACACCTGAAAAGTAAATATATCCTTGAGGATCGAAAGTCAAAATTTAGGTCATATATTTACAGCCATATGGAATAGATCACCCCTTTTACGAAGATATACAGCTACACAGTTCAAAAAACAGTTAAATCAGCTCAAAAATATCAGCTGAAAAGTACTCGATCATTCAGAGTTGAGCAATCTCCTTTCTGTTTACGTTCACCCCTACCCCTGTATTTTTCTCTTTATTTGTTTGCAGAACTGTTTAGCTTTCCCTTAAAAGAGATCCAAGTTAAATGTTCCCGGGTGTATACAACCATATGAATAACAAATGACCACTCTCTAAGCTTACAGGTATGATTACAAAAGATTGGTCTGAACCTGACGTCTGTAAGTATTGCAACTTTTTTCTCACTACACAAGAAGCAGAGACTTTACCATAGGGTAGACAATCAACATACTGTTAAGCCCCTTACACACGATCGGTTTGACTGATGAAAAACGTCCGATGGATGGTTTTCATCAGACCAACCGATCGTGTATGGTACCCATCAGTCTTTTTTCCATCGGTTGGAAAAAATAGAACTTGTTTTAAATTTTTCCGATGGATAAAAAACCGATGGGAATTTCCGATCGTCTATGGGCAAGTCCATCGGTTAAAATACCCACGCATGCTCAGACTGAATTAGGAGACGGGAGCGCTCGTTCTGGTAAAACTAGCGTTCCTAATGGAGAGAGCACATTCGTCATTCTGCAAGTTATTGCTTCGTTTAATGCAGCGCATGTTTTGTTGCTTTAGAACGGTCTTTAAAATGTAATTTCGGCAGCAGATCTTTCTTATGAGTTCGGAGAAACGTATGTCTTTCTTCTTTCTTGTGATCTTAGGAATAATTAGTTTAATTCTTCAAGGCAGACCTCACAAATTACACCTTTTTTTTGTTTTTTGTCTAAAAATTTGTGGTGCATTTTTTGGTGTGTCAATTTCTCCGAAAAACATATTTTTTTTATTTTTTACTCATGGAGGTTGGTGTCCCTTGTTATTAATTACACATTGTATTCATGAAATCTTATTGCTACTTCAAAAAAAAAACACATCAGGCATGTATGTTGGCTGAAATCAAATGTCCCTTTATTTCGGAAAAAAAAAACAAAAAAAAACCGAAGGGCAACTATTCAGAAATTAGCAGAGAATATGAAGTCATTAGATCCCAAATGCAGACCTGACTATGATCAATAATAAAATCAACAACAGCATGAAATCAGGAGCAGCAGCCAAAGACATACATCATCCCAAGCTGTGGTACTCCATCAACCTTCAATTTCTGGATGAGCAGCTCGAGGCCAGGGAATCACCTCCTGCTCTTCCCTGTAGCCTTCCTTCCACGCCTCCCTGCAGCGTTCTCTCCACGGCCCCGTCCACGCACCTATGCAGGCTGGGCCACTGTGGGTGGTGATGTGGCAGGAGGAGCAGGAGAAGGAGGAGAGGGATTGGCCTGCTGCGAGATATGGGTGGCCTCAGTCAGCAGCCCCCTCGCCCCCATGTGTACGGCCATATATATGAGGTGCTCACAAAGGGCCCGTTGTCCCGCCTCCATTCTGAGCAATTTATCCGCAAGATAGGTGCTAAAGCCCTCTGTAGGGTTGAGGGGGGCCCTCATAATGGCAGCAGCCTCCTGAATCATCTTTAGTGACTCCTCCTCCACTTGTGTCATCCGCCGTTGTTTTGGCGGTCTGACGTGGAGGGGAGCCACTTGGGGGACGGTGCTGCCACTAGGCCTGGGGACCTGCTGAGTCCCACTTGGCCCTGCCTCCTCCTGGCTGACACTCACCTCTGCCTCCTCCTGCCTGCCACACTCTTGACCCTCTTCCTCCTGGCTTGCCTCATCCTGTTTTTAAAATAAAATGAAAAATTTGATTATTTGGGGAATCTATCACACACAATTTTGATCTCATTACTGGTTTGTTTTTTTTGGCGTGGGGGGGATGATATCATTTATGGCTAATCCAAACAGTACCACAAAATATTACTTAGTGGACAATAATTATGATCAAAAATACTATACCTGGCTGAAGATGCGAAGATCTGGCTCTTCTAGCTCGGGAGGCTCCTTCTCCGCCTCTGCAAGGGTGGAGGGAAGGGTGGAAGGAACGCTGGAGGGAAGGGTGGAAGAAAGGGTTGAGGGAAGGCTGGAAATAGATTCCCTGGCCTCGATCTGGTCATCCAGAAATTGAAGATGTCTGTAGTACCACAGCTTGGGCTTTACTACATCGTCGGCTGCTGCTCCTGATCTCTTTGACTGGCGCACTTCCTTGTTTTTTTTTTTTACGAATTACGCAGGTTGTTGATTTTATTATTGATCATAGTGTAGTCTGCATCTGGGATCCATGGCTTCATATCCTCTGCTAATTTGGTAATAGTTGCCCGACGTACATCACTTTTGTGGTACGCAGGGTGTTTCAGTTCCCACAGGTTGCGCTGTTCCTTATATTTTTCTATAAAAATCAGCATCACCTCCGGCTCTCGTAGTTTATGTATCTTTTTGGATCATCAATTAAAAAAAAATGTAAAAAAAAGAAAAGGATCAGAATTGATTCTCCTCAACTTATCACAATATTGCCCTTTACAATCATGAACCATTATAGGCCACTGCAGGCCCGAGTTCCCTTCTTACCTTAGTTCACTTCGTTGGTTCACTTCCGGTCGTCCTTACTCCGCGTATCCCTAATAACTTCTTTCCCCTTTTTATACCCTACGCATGTGTGTAACTCCGCCCTCGTCGCCCGCCCATGACGGACTTTTTCAGCATTTCCCCGCCCCTTAACGATCGGCGCACAGTGTGAGACGGCGACATGTCGCAGACACAGGTGGCTTCTTTATTAGAAATTACTGACGAGGAAAGCCCAGAGGCGGAAACGTCCCGATCCAGTAAAAAAAGATACAAGGCGACTAATATGTCTTTTTTTGAGATGGCGGAGATGGTGGACATTCTGCAGAGGAAGGATTACGACGGCAAGCATGGCCCATACGACACCCCTAATCTCCGGAAGTCACAAATTATGGACAAAGTTGCGAAGACTCTCTATAAAAAATATGGGGTCAGGAGATCCAAGGAACAACTCCGTAAAAAGTGGTCAGACCTGAAGCTCAGGGAGCCGGAGCAGTATAGGAAGCTTATAAAAAGCATTGAAAAAAGTACGTTTATTTTACTGTGTTCTTTCACATTGTAATATGTGTTCTTCCATGTTTTGCACCATGTGCTTGGCTTGACTGGTTTCACATTTTAAAATCTCAACTTTTATGTTAAGTGGAGAGTCCAATTATTTGCTAAATGTGTTGAAAAAATAATTGCTGCTCTTCCCCCAAACATGTTTGGCACATATCCACGTAAACTACATGTGGGCATGCCTCATTTTACTTCAACAATGTTTATCTACACATTGTTGGCTAGATGATGTGTTGTAAGGAAATTTAGAATGTGAATGAAAGAATAAACTGTATTCTGGGTAAAGGAGATGACACTCCAGCAGTTGTGTACTCTTTTTTGTTCTTCAGCAAGATACTATACTCTGGGCCACATGACCAAATTTCTTAACGGTGTCACACACAGGTGGTCCAGTGGATACCTTGGTGGTTATCCAAGTGTATTTGTGAGTGTCCTCCAAAATAACATGTTGCTTTGTTGAGTTTGCAAGATCTCATATGTTCATCTTGAAACTCAGGGCCAAATATCATTTGGACCCCACTTTAAAACATTGAGAATCCATTTTCAGGCCTAAAAAGTTTGTGTGCTAAAGGTTCCTATTTTTTTGCTATTTCCATAGGGGAGAGGAGAGTGGGAGGACACCATGCTCATGAGACGAGGAACCCAACACCACAGAAACTCCCCGAAGATCCCAAAGCAGACAAAGTTCAGCAGGTTCAGGAAGCGGAGGGGGAAAAAGTGGAGGTGGAGGAAGGGGAGGTGGAGGAAGGAGAGGTGGAGCTTATCAGCACAACAGGTCAGTGTCTGTCACCACAACTTCAAGGGAAATACAGATGTAGGCCTGCATAGTTTTAAAATATTGGTTTCTTTTTAGGGACTGAACGTGGGGGTGTGTCAATAAGTCCAAATCCTCCATTCTCGAGTGCCAGCGCCAAAATAATCATTCAGGAAATCATGGAATGCAGTAGCGAAATGGACATTATGAGAAAGAGAATGATTGTGATTGAGCAAAAATATAAAAACATGATAGATATTTTGGGGAGAATAGTGTGACCCCCCCTTTTTGTGTGTTTTGTTATGTGTCGTAATTTTTCTATGGGATTTCCACCAGCCCAAATGTGAGGATGCACACACTGAAGACTCAACATGTGCTATCTGCCGTCACAGGATATCTATGTCCCTGTTTTGGTGGTGCAACCTCTTCCTCCCTCCTCAAGTAGGGGAGAGGAAGGGTTTTCACCCCCAAAGCACGTCCATTGATCCCCCATGATGGCAGATAGCACATGTTTACCCTAGCCATGGGATCATGTTGAAGATACCCATTTAAGCCCCAAAAAGAAAGTGTGTTTCTTCACATTTGGGATGGATCAGGGGTAACATCACCCCATCTCCTGTTTGTATTTTTCACTGTGTTATTTTATTACTTATTTAGAAAAAAAAATGTGGCTTTTGACCCATGCATGTTTCTGCTAAAAAAGCCGCACAAAAACCCAAAAAAAAATATTTCGAAAAAAAAACAAAACTGTGTTGCAATCAATAAAAACATTGGGGAAGTCGAAAAAAGGTGTGCCTTGTTGTTTCTATGCTCAATAGCAGTTCTGAAGATGCAAAATGAGTGTTTTTACCTCTGAGATTGGAGGCTATTTACTAAGGAGAAATACACTTGGCACTACTAGAACCTGGGAGACACATAAACCACAAATAATAGAATGACAACACAAGTTTGTAGTAAATCAAATATTTTTGTTTATTTAAAAAAGGTAACATCAAAGGTCAGATGTGGTCTGGCATTGCGATGGCCCCCCTACCCGTGAAGTACTCTACGTATTTCTGACGTACTTCACGGGCACTTTGGGGGGCCAAGCCAGTACGGGCAGTGCTGAGGCCGGTCAGATTTATCAGTTCAGAGGGACCGGCCTCAGACCCAACTGATGACACATAATTTGTGGAGAATTTTCTTAAAAAATTGTGCAACAAGCAGCAGCAGTACACAATGTTGTTGAGTTTATAATCCGCCAAATTTATAGCTGTCTGGAACAGGCGGAACCGGCTGGCCATTATCCCGAAGGTATTCTCCACAACTCTCTGGGCTCTGGCCAGCCGGTAATTAAAAACCCTCCTCTCCGGGGTGAGGGTGCGTTGGGGAAATGGCCGCATGAGGTGTGGTCCTAGTCCAAAAGCTTCATCCGCAATGAAAACGAACGGTAGCCCTTCCACGTTCTCTGCATCTGGAGGCAGTGCAAGACCCCCAGCCTGCAGACGGTGAGCGAACTCCGTCTCAGCGAATACTCCGCCATCGGACATCCGGCCGTTCTTCCCCACGTCCACATACAGGAACTCGTACCGTGCCGACACCACCGCCATTAACACTATGCTATTAAAACCTTTATAGTTAAAATAGTATGACCCCGAACGGGGGTGGCGGCACTATGTGGACGTGCTTCCCATCAATTGCCCCTCTGCAGTTGGGGAAATCCCACCGCTGGGCAAATTGGGAGGCCACAGTCAGCCATTCCTGTGGTGTGCTAGGGAACTGTGGAGTCAAACAAAAAGAAGACATTAGTACGGTTTATGTTTACAGTGCAAGCAGATTACACACAAAAACATTGTTGACCAACATCATTCTAACATTATTATTTAAGGGAGTATTTCCTACCAATAAACAAAGGCCCACTTAGCAGATGCCTCACCCCCGCTGAGTGGACATTCTAAAATAATCTAAGGGGGGGGCCTAAGGTGATTGTGGGGGATCCAAAAAAAGGCTCTACCACTCTGCTGAGCTTGATTGAGAACTAAAAAATTCTTTACATCTTTAGGGGGGGGAGGGAGGGTTGTCAAACTACGCGGGCAATGACCCCAAAAAAAGGAAAAGGAAAATAGAAGGCTAGCTGGGTTTGCGCCCACGATAGCATGCTGGAGAGGTTAGTGAAGGGAAATAGGCATGTAGGGCCCAAAAAGGCATTTACAGGTTAAAAAATGCATGGGGAAAATGGGGACATTACCAGGATATTACAAACAGGCAAATTTGGGTTAGGAGGGAAAAAATAAGAAGATTCAAAAACAATCAAAACATATAATGTGAGGTTAAAGGAGCAAAATTACCTTCATATAGTCTTTCTGCAGGACCTGAATGATGGCCGAACACGTCTCAGGGATAATGATCCCGAGAGCCTGGGGGGAGATGCCTGTTGAGAACTTGAGGTCCTGCAAGCTTCTCCCAGTCGCCAGGTATCTCAACGTGGCAATAAGCCTCTGCTCGGCAGTGATGGCCTGGCGCATCACAGTGTCCTGCCTCGCTATATAGGGGGACAGCAAATCCAACAGACGGTGAAATACGGGGTCCGTCATCCTGAGATAATTCCTGAAATCATCAGGATTATTCTCATGGATTTCCCGCAGCAGAGGCATATGAGAGAATTGGTCCCGCTGGAGCAACCAATTCTTAGTCCATGAACTCCTCCTCACCCTGTTCACAGACTGAACTCGGGTTACAGTGTTAACTGCAACACCAAGCCCAAAGCCAGAACGAGCTCGAGAACGAGAACGCACTTCAAACATGGTTTTAAACCGGTCGGCTGGTCAGAACGCACTCAAACAGAATGCACCGTGGAACAGCAAGGCCTGAGAAGAATGACCTGAAAAACAGTAAACGAACGGCCAAGAAGGCACTGCAAGGCAGTAACGACCTGACTGCACGCACTGAATCACAAATACAAACCCACAAGCACAAACTGAACACCAGGAAATGATCTGCAAAGCACGGAGACTGAAAAGCGCGAATCGGCTCTCACCAAACTTTTACTAACACGCGGTAACACAAAATCAGCAAAAGCAGCCCAAGGGGTGGCACCATTAGATTTGTTCGGCCCTTTTATAGCGCGTCATACGTTTTGTACGTGCCGTCGTTTTCTTGCCGTCGGTTTTTAAACTGAGGGTGTGTGGCCAAGACTGATGAAAAACAGTTTCATCGGATTTCCGATGGTCAAATCCATCGGACGAAAATCCATAGGTTATCCGATCGTGTGTACAGGGCTTTAGTCGTGACGGTGATAAACACCTACTAAATTTTTTTACAGAATAACTACAAAGAAATTTGTAAGAACTAACCTCTCTCATTCCTAACTGTTTATGTTGAGCATTAATTGTTTTTTTCGGGGCGAAAGCTCTTTCAATTCTGGAAGTGCCCATTGCACAACCTAAACAAACTGCATGTGTCCTTGATCACCATGATGACTCACATGCAGACCAGAATCTAATGGTGGATTCAAAGGTGAACTTAATGATGATCTATCAGTAGCATGCATCAAAGAGTTATACAAGTGTTACAAGTGTTATGCATATCAAATAATTCTGTTTAATAGTTTTTTTTTTTTTATGGTATTTTAGATTGAACAAATTCATGTGAATGATTCACAAATTAGATGCCTTTCAAGCAACCTATAATTTACTAACACAATGGCTCCATCTAGTGGAGGGCAAAAGGCAAAAAAAGGGCAAAAAAATAAAAATACAATTTCTGCCCCTTGCGTGGGCTTGTGGTCTAAGTGGGTCTCGAGATGTGTTAGTATTCTTTCAGACTGTCTTTCTTGTGGTTAGAAAGTCAGTCTTTCTTGTCTTCTATTCTCTCTCTTTTTTTTTTTTCTTTTTTCTTTTAGTTCTAGCACTCCGGAGCAGCTATCTAGATAGAATAGTTCAAAGGTACAGGGTTTTAGACAGATTAGTGAGCAGAGGGAGGGGGAATAAGGTTATAGTCTGTATATATGTATATATATATGTATTGTTGAGTTGGAAGCATTGAGTTGTAAGCTGTGGGGCGGTAGTTAGTTGGAATCTATGTATTTACTTAGCATTGGTATGTTGTTATATTGGTAGGATTATAACTTGTATCTTGAGTTCTGTACTGTAAAACATATAACTATTTGGAAGATTTTATGATGAAATTTTTATTAACCACCACAACATATATTTTATTAACCACCACAACATCCGGCATCCCACAAATCAGGGTAGACTAGCTGGTCTAAATCTACCCCCGGATCACTTTACCCCCTATCTCCCCCTACCTATCCTCCCCCCACCCTTCCCTTTTTTTTAAATCTTTTTTACAAAAGGATGGACTGAATCAAGCGTTCTCCCAACCCCTTAAAGATAGATAAGCACGATAAGAAATACGCACACCTTACAAGATGTCTGCCAATACTCAACAAATCATACCACTATCTATAAAGCTAATTTCTGTCAATGCTAAAGGATTAAATATACCTGAAAAAAGAACTAAATTTCTAAATGAATGCCGTAAATATCATGTGCCTACTACTACTGCTGCTATTCGCTCTCCTTTGCGGCCGCCTATGTTACAGTTGGAGCCCGCACTAATAAAGAGATCTCCAGATGCGATTGTCCTCCCTGGAAATGGAGATCTTGTGAACATGCCGCCTCTGGCCCAATTACAGCGGCATTTGCACCAGAAGGTGGCAGCGGAATATGGTTGGGAGTACCCATATGTTCCCAAGGACCTTTTGTTCGAAATAGAAGCCTCCCGAGAACGATGGTAGCAGACTTTGTGTGGGACCCCTTGGAGGTAAAGAAAAGTCACCGCTACTTCAAGTGTTCAGCCGTGATGACTGAGCGATACAAGGCCTGCTGGAAAGACTGGACTCTTGGTCGGCACATTCATGTAGACCGGGTGGTGATTTGTAGCAGGGATCGAGATGATGTGGTATATTCTATAGAGACTCTGGACAAAGACTGGAAAACTCTTGTTCTCCCTGATCCCCAGTACTACCTCTGAAGTGGGAGCTTGTTTTTTTTTAATTATTATTCCACTTCAGGGACATTGTCTGAACAATTACCTTGACCTTCCGCGCAAGGGAAAATGTACTCTTTGGAGACTTTGGGGAACTGTTTGTGTTTTCTTCCCCTCTATTGTTCTGCAAAAAGAACTGAACTTTGGGTAGATTTCGTTAGGGCAAAGCAGGAAGCCGATGTGAACAAGGAGGAGGGTTCCTGTGTTAAAATTGTGCCTATGCGCACCTAGGTCATGTATTGATGTGTGCTGTCACTAGGTGGTGGTGGTCTGCAGAAATTTGTGTTGCGGAAGCAAGTTATTCTTTCTAGGAGGAATGGTTCGTTTCTGACTTCCAGAAAGTTAGGAGATGTTATTTGTGTGCTGTGTTTTTTTCTTTCCCTCTGCAGGTGATCGCCTATCAAGTACATCGGAGAGTGGGTGGAAAGATAGGATAGGAGAAAAGGGATTTGTGACAGGAGGGTCACTTTGGACACAGGGTGAGCCAGGAAATAATGGACATTAAGAAATATATCTTGGGCTACCTAAAATGGGTCTGTAATATTTATCCACCCTATCCCCAAGGATATCTGTAAAGGACTATTTACTGTTTCTGAACTCAACAGGTTAATTGAGAGATGCTGATGTGTCACCTATCTGCTTGTGTAATGCTAATGAACCTCACCTATGCTACAGGTCCTTTCATTGTGATGATGTGGATTGGAGCTTAGTAGACCGTCTGGCTGCCTATTATTATGGGATGTTTAAGTGTCTTCTGTGAGGAGGGGGGGGGGGAAATCACCCCTCCTGCTAAGACTGGTTATCAAAGGAGAAGTTTGAACACACCTGACCTGTATCACCATTGTCATTGGACAGTTTAACCCGCCCTGTTCCCCCAAGGATGGGAGGGAAGGGCTTTGAAGAGAAATGTGTTACCATGTGTTTTGAAAATAAAGTCATTCCCTGTTTTGGAACGTGAAATACAGAGCGTTGTCTCGTATCTCTGGAAGGATTAATCCTATGGGAAGTGGTCGCCTGGCTGTGGAGGGTCGATAGTGGTTGTGTGTTCAGAGAGGGAATATTCTAAACGGCGTTAACCCCTTTCATATTTGGGGTGCCGTTACATTGGTTGGCAGCAGTGGGATATTCCCTCCAGTTACTGGGACACTCCAAACCACCGCAGTGAATGACCAGCTATGCAGCCTGCAGGAGAGCCACGCTAAAAGACTTACTTGAGAGCCGTGGAGGCACCGGTGGGACAAAGAACAAGGCCACCTTGATCAGGGAACTAGCGGAGATGGATCAGAGGGATGGTGATGCAGGACCCCGGTCAGTTGAAGACTTGTTTCAACAACGAGTTCGACAGCGGTTGGCATTATATGTTGCTAGCCCATCAGAGACCGCCATACGGGAAGCCATTAGAGACATCCAGCGGCAGGATGAGCGGCAACATGAGCAGAGAATGGCGGAAATACGGCAATCGGAGACAAAACCTAAAGAAGCAGCACCAACTGAAAGGAGAGGAGAGATACAGATACCAGCCGCCATGGAAGAGGAATTCAGAAGGAGGTTGCAAGAGATGCAGATACAGCATAGAGGACCAGTATCAGAGGAGGTCCTGCTGGGATGGTCTGATTCGATCCGCTGCGAACTCTGGAAGAAAGCGCTAGCTCTCGAGCAGCAACACCAGGGAAAGGTTCTCCCCTCCATCCATGTAAGGTACTGGTCGCAGTATGATGTACGAATGCTGTTATTGGGAGAACAACCGAAGCAGGAGTGGACAGCTGAGTTAAGCAGGCTGATCCGGGCAGAGATGCGGTTGGATGAGAGCTACAGAGCCCTCCGGTGGTATGTAGCCCAAGAGTGCCCATGGTCAGCGGATGACAGCCCCACGGAAGGCTTTGACTATGATGGCCTGGGATTGTTGTATTGGAGGCTGTCCAGTGACCCTGACTTTGGGAGTGATCAGGAGTGGCGTTTGGAGGAAATAATGGAGCACAGAGAGCGAAAACTGAATGTCTCGGAAGGGCACTGGGCAGAGGAAGATTTGGAGTTTCTGGCCATTCAGGAATGGGAGCTGGAGATCGCCTACAGACAGCTGCTAGAATCTGCTCAGCAGCAGGGTGGTGCTACCTTTGCCTGGGACTATCAGGAAATACCAGTTGGCAACTATGAAATCCTGGCTGAAAAATCGGCAGTGGAAAATCTGAAGATTGCCATCCCTAAAGCCGAAGTGGATGATGTGGAGTTCCAGGGAGCTAGGGCAGTTGGCTCATCTCCCCAGCCACAGATTACAGAAGGTATGGACTTAATGGGCTGTTCAGAGGGTGTTATGGATTATGCATCGCCTGCTCAAGTACTGGCAGCAGGACAAAGTACTGCAGACCCCTGCTCTACACCCGTGGCAGTTTTGGAGGCCCGAGTTGAGAAGGTGATGGTTCCTCTTTCCGAGTGGATTTCAGAGATGCAGGGAGGAGAAGCAGCCCTTTTCCCTCCCCAACAGTTAGCCAGAGCAGATGGTGTGGAGTCCCCAGCAGAAGTGCTGGCAACAGGGCAGAGTGCTAGCAACCTCTGCCCAGCACCGGAACCAACTGTGGAGTTTCAGGGAGACGGGGCAGTTGGCCCCTCTCTCCAGCAACAAGCTGAGGTAGTAAAGCTTTTAACCCCAACTGAATCACTGGCAGTAGGGCAGAATGCTACTGGCCTCTGCACACAATGGCAGCTTGAGCTGATATCGGTGGATGGGACTGCGGTCTCCACTCACAGCAACCCAGCAGAAGAGCTGGCAACAGAGCAGAGTGCCGCGGGCCTCTGCTCTCAACTAACAGAAGAGGGAGTTCCTGTGGTACTGGATGGGACTTCGGTCTTCACTGACCCAACCCCAGAAAATGATGTGACACTGAGACAGGAGGATGTCAGCCTTGCTTTGCAAGCACTGGGGGATTTTCACCTACCACAAGTGGATGGGACTTCAGTCTCCACTTGTATACCCCAGGGATGCTGGGCAGTCGGCCCAGATCCCCCAACAACATGACGGACTGAGCCCAGTCACCCTGTCTTCTCCCCAGCGGCGGGTATGTTCTCTGAGAGAGGCAGAGGTTGGCTGGGTAAGTAATGCTCTGTTTGGAGCAATTTATTTGGGGTACTGTGTGGATACCGGCATTAGAAGAATGGACCTATGGACTAACTTCGGAGTCAACCCGTCTGGGGTCACCTCCTGTGTTAGTCTCCTGCCGAAAGGGGAGATGTGTGACGGGAGGGTCAATTTGGACACACGGTGAGCCAGGAAATAATGGACATTAAGAAATATACCTTGGGCTACCTAAAATGGGTCTGTAATATTTATCCACCCTATCCCCAAGGATAGCTGTAAAGGACTATTTACTGTTTCTGAACTCAACAGGTTAATTGAGAGATGCTGATGTGTCACCTATCTGCTTGTGTAATGCTAATGAACCTCACCTATGCTACAGGTCCTTTCATTGTGATGATGTGGATTGGAGCTTAGTAGACCGTCTTGCTGCCTATTATTATGGGATGTTTAAGTGTCTTCTGTGAGGAGGGGGGGGGGAAATCACCCCTCCTGCTAAGACTGGTTATCAAAGGAGAAGTTTGAACACACCTGACCTGTATCACCATTGTCATTGGACAGTTTAACCCGCCCTGTTCCCCCAAGGATGGGAGGGAAGGGTTTTGAAGAGAAATGTGTTACCATGTGTTTTGAAAATAAAGTCATTCCCTGTTTTGGAACTTGAAATACAGAGCGTTGTCTCGTATCTCTGGAAGGATTAATCCTATGGGAAGTGGTCGCCTGGCTGTGGAGGGTCGATAGTGGTTGTGTGTTCAGAGAGGGAATATTCTAAACGGCGTTAACCCCTTTCATATTTGGGGTGCCGTTACAGGATTGTTATGTGAAATGATTGTAATGTATATTACTTACGGGTTCTTTATTTCTTTTGTTCTTCAAAAAAAAAAAAAAAGGGGAAAACCTTTTGATTCAGGCACCGAACCAATCCTATTGTACATAGTTGGAAAAGACCAGAACCCACTCAGGATTGAGGGGGTTCTTCTGACCTTCTCCAGACACTGGGGACAGTGTCTATTAAGGAGGGTGGTGTGTGTAGCGAGTACTCCAAATTTAGGGGGTCTTTAGGTCCAAATTTAGGGGGATGACCCGAGCACTAGTATGGCTCGGGCCTTCTAATTGTGCTGGACTCTGCTTTGTTGCTGTGTGCCTATGTAGAGTTCCCTGTGGCCTGCAGGTGGTGCTGCCATGTTGGATCAGGGTTGAACCATAGGTTGCATTGGCGCGATTGGATGTCCTCTTGCGGCTATCATGCAGTGGGTTGGTTCTGCCTGCTGTGCATGCCGGGAGAGGATATAAAAGAGATAGACGCCATTATTCAGGGAGAGACCCGGGGACAAGTACCAGTAGGAATGTGCCCCCTAAGGAGGGGGGCGCGTACACCGACTGACGAGTCTCGGGGTACCTTCGGCCCGAGACCGCAACGTTCCGGGTAGGCCCAGTACCTTCAACTGGGTCTACAGGCAGAACTTTGGAGTCCTAGGATGCCCAGGTGAGGGTATCCGCTCTGACCAACTCTTTAGAAGAATATCTATCCTCCTCACGCTTGGCTCGCTTGCCCTCCCCGGATTGCTGTAAATTGGAAGCTCCTATTACTATTGAGGAATAGGGATGAGCTTCGAGTATTCGAGTATTTGGGGGTACCTGACGCTATAAAAACCTGGCGGCGAACCTAAAAAAATAACTGACTACCTAGCGGCACCAGCATAACGAATACAGCGATCAGAAAAACGATCGCTTAGTGACACTGGCAAAAGCGGGTGAAAGGGTTACCTGGGGGGCATTCAAGGGGTTAAACCTTTATTAGGAAATATTTGGGGGTACCTGACGCTATAAAAACCTGGCGGCGAACCTAAAAAAATAACTGACTACCTAGCGGCACCAGCATAACGAATACAGCGATCAGAAAAACGATCGCTTAGTGACACTGGCAAAAGGGGTTACCTTTCGGGTTACCTGAGGGGCGATCAAGGGGTTAAACCTTTATTAGGTAATATATGGGGGTACCTGACGTTATAAAAACCTGGCGGCGAGCCTAAAAAAATAACTGACTACCTAGCGGCACCACCGACACTAAAACAGCGATCAGAAAAACGATTGCTTAGTGACAGTGGTGCTAGGGGGTGAAAGGGTTACCTGGGGGCGATCAAGGGGTTAAACCTTTATTAGGGGGGTTAGGGGGCTACCCTGGACCTAAAACTAACTGCCCTGACACTTTTACAGTTACAAATGTCACTGTTTGCAGTGATCAGTAAATAAATGATCACTGCAATCAGTGACACTGTGACTGGGGGGTGATCTGGGAGTGACTGGGGGGGGGGCGATCGTGTTCCTATGTGTGCCTATATGTCAGTGGGCTGTTGGTGCACTTACTTGATGTCTTCTCTCCACGGCGCTCCGGTATATGTGAGCGCCGTAGGAGAGATGACATCACTTCCTCCTGCCTGTGTATACATTACACAGGCAGAGGAAGCATTTGATTCGCCGGGAGCGATCGTGAGGGGGTGGCCAGAAACCAATGGCCGCCCCCTCATCACTGATCGCTCCTGGAGCGATACGACCGCTCACTGTACCGGAGGGGGGTCCGATAGGACCCCCCACCCATACGAAGGCAGTCACGTGTACGTGATTGTGCCTGTCCGTGCCATTTTGCCGACGTATATGTACAGTGAGCGGTCGTTAAGTGGTTAAATTACTTTTTTCCTTCAGAAATGACACTTTGTGCAGGTAAGGTTCTAAGCACGGGAAACAAGCGCTGCTTTACAGGCATACTGTAGACACCCCCCAGGTACAAAATTTAAAGGAATATATCACTTTTATTGTTTCACTTTAAGCATTATTAAAATCACTGCTCCCGAAAAAATGGCCGTTTTTAAAACTTTTTTTTGCATTGATACATGTCCCCTGGGGCAGGACCCGGGTCCCCAAACACTTTTTATGACAATAACTTGCTGTGACAGGGGTCACTTTGGGCACAGGGTGAGCAAGAAAATAATGGACATTAAGAATATATCTTGGACTACCTAACATGGGTCTGTAATATTAATCCACCATATTCCCCAGGATATCTGTAAATAACTAGTTACTGTTTGTTGATCCTGAACTCAACAAGTTAATTGAGAGATGCTGATGTGCCACCTGCCTGTTGTGATGTAAATGAACCTAGGATGGCTTCTGAGGATCTTTCATTGTGATAGTTAACTCTGTACTTGTGTGTATTGTAAAATAGCAGACAGACAGTCTGGGGAACATAAAGGTTATGCATAGTCATTTAAGATGTAAAGGGATTAGCTAATGAACTCACCTGTTGTCTGCTAAGCGATGTCAGATGTGTATTGGGAGCTCGTTATGTGACCATTGTGTGATGTTGTGGGTGGAGTTGTTCATTTGGACTACAGTATTCTTTTTGTGTATATAAGGGCCTGCTTTTCTCAATAAAAGTGTCAGACCAGGTGGAAATATACAGAGCGTTTGTCTCGTATCTCTGGAAGAATTATTCCTATGGGAAGTGGTCGCCTGACTGTGGAGTGTCGCCAGCGGATGTGTGTTCGGAGAGGGAATATCCTAAACGGCGTTAACCCCTTTCATACTTGGGGTGCCGTTACACTTGCATATTAGCCTTTAAAATTAGCACTTTATATTTTTCATGTTCGAGTCCCATAGACTTTAACGGTGTTCGGATGTTCAAACTAATTTATTGCCTGTTCGCAAGTTCTGGTGCAAACCGAACTGGGGGGTGTTCGGCTCATCCCTATTGAGGAATTACAAACAGTAATGAAAATGATTTAACCTAGAAAGGCACCTGCCCCCGACGGCTTTACCATACAGTACTATAAGAGTTTTTTCCCATTACTAGGCCCGTATATGACTAAAATGTTCAATGCCCTAGGACAGACAACTGCATTCCCCTCAGATGCATTGAGGGCCCATATTTTCTGTTATTCCAAAAGAAGGGAAGGATCTGTCGGATTGCGGTAGCTACCGGCCGATCTCTCTACTTAATGTGGACCTAAAACTTTTTACAAAGCTCTCCCAGTTGGTCCATATGGACCAAGTGGGATTTATTCCCTCCCGCAAAGTGAGAGACAATACTATCAAAGTACTTAATCTAGTCCAACACGCTAAACAAACAAAGACACCATGTGTCTTTCTTAGTACAGATGCAGAAAAGGCCTTTGATAGGGTTAATTGGACATTCATGTTTGAAGTTCTAAAACATATGGGCCTGGGTGACCAGATGTTACAATGGATCGCGAGGGTATACTCTTCTCCACAGGTCTCAGTCAAGGCAAATGGAGTGTACTCAAAACCCTTCTTAATTTCAAATGGCACCCGTCAGGGCTGCCCCCTCTCGCCCCTATTATTTGCCCTCATGTTAGAGCCTCTGTTGAATAAAATTCGACAGAACTCTGACATTGCGGGGTTAAAAATAGGGGGTCATGGGGGGGCGTGGTCAGGAGATGAACGAGGAGTGAGGACACGTGCTATCAGAGCTCCTGATGTCCTCCAGCAAACTAGCAAACTAGCCAGTAAAATAACAGCCCTCCCGGTATGAGTACCGCAAGAAGGGGGAAGGAAAAAGAGAAGCGCACAGCAGCAGCAGCGACATTTCAGCCAGAGATACAGAGCTACTTTCCAAGGACAAGATCTGCCAGCCTACGGAACTGTACCACGTGGGCTTAGTCTGCCTCCTATTCGGAAGTTGTAATGGCTGCATTACCAGCGCCAACTCCCGTAGTGACTACAGAGACTATCTGTGCTTCTATCATACAGCAGACTATACAGGAGCAGAGACAGCAAGTTGGTGTACTGTTACCTACCGTGGAGGGAGAAATCAAGGCTCTTAAAGCTCTCCTCCAGGCGTTACCTACTCGTGCTAATATGGAGACGCTGATCCTCCGCGTGGAGGAGACGTGTCGTAAAGACTTTCAAGCTATCCAGGTAGAGGTACAATCATTGGCGGAAAGGGTCTCTACTGGAGAAACAGCATCAGCCCTGTTGGAGAGGAGAGTGGCTCAGCTGGAGCAGACAGAGGATCAGCAAGCTGTACAGGCTCTCTCATTACAGCTGCACCTGGAACAGCTTGAGGACCGGAGCCGTCGCAACAATCTACGGCTGAGGGGGGTCCCGGAAGATACAGGTGAGGAGACATTACAATCCATAGTATTGAAAATATGCCAGCAACTGGCGCTATCGTTGGCCCCTCAGGACCTCAAGTTTGAGAGAGTTCATAGAGTGCTGGGTCCCCGCTCTACAGATTTAAAAAGACCTAGAGACATTGTATGCTGTATGCTTCGCTATACACACAGAGAGATGATTCTTAGCAAGGCGTGGGAGATGGGAGAGATTATTTTCAATGGATCTCCTATAAAAATATTAGCAATTATATCGAGGAACACTTTGCAAAGAAGAGCGTTGCTATGTCCACTACTAGACGAGATTAGGCAACTGGGGGGCACATATCGGTGGGGGTACCCCATCTCGTTAACCATAAGGAAAGGCCCCTCATTTTTTTTCTTGTCTAGCCCAGCAGACTTACCTGGGCTGTTTTCCTTTTTGGAGACCGAGGCAATTCCCATTCCCAATTGGCTAAAAGCAAGCAAATACGGCGAAGGCCTGCTGAACCAAGGAGGCTAGACCCGGAATCTCAAGGATTAAAAGAGCAAAGAAATCAACAAGAGACTCTGGCAGATAGCTAAAAATAGAAGAGAAATATGGAAGGACTGTGAGGAAACCATAGAAGTGGAGGAGGGAGGGGGAGGGAGAGTGAGAGAGAGAGGGAAGGGAAAAGAGAAAAAAAAGAGAAACTTTTTTCTGGCCAAAATTTTACCCCTCCCCCCCTTTTTTTTTATTGGAGTAGATTATTAGGAAATATGGATCCATATGGATAAAAGGGGCTCCTATTTTCATTTTTTTTCTTTCTTTTTCTCTCTCTCTCTCTCTCTTTTGTTCCTTTCCTCCCCCTTTTTTTTTAAATTATCTACAGGGGGACAAGATACCAGATCTGGTTAGGACTGGTTTCACTACTTTTTCTCCGCTGATTGTGAGACCCACAAGTACTCAAACAGAACAAAGGTGGGATTGGAAATGGGGGGAGGGGAGGTATTAGGATTGCTGTGAGTGTTTTTTTTTTTTTTTTCAGTTTTTTCTCCCCATTTTTTTTTTTTTTTTTTTTTGTGAGATTGGGGATAAGGGTTTTCTTTTTTATGGTGTGAGAAGATTATTTAAATGTATTAAGACAATTATCACTTAGTGGTTTAAGGTGGCAAGGAATTACATTTTATTTATTTATTTGTCTGTTTTTTATCACTTTATGTCACTAATGATTATATGAGTAAAGTAAAATTCAGAGATTCAAGGTTTCCCCCTAAAACAGGGGGTAGGATATATTGGTGAGAATATCACATAGACAAAAAGTCACTCTATACTTATAGCACGAAATAAGATACAATACAATATGACACAGGGATTAGGGGAGTAGTTGTAGGTAACTACAAACCTCCCCCTAATTTTTTCTATTATAAAAGTTTTTTTTTTTTACCCTCCCCCCCTAGGATAATCTCACATGTGTGTGAAAGTAGATACATAGGGCAGAGAGGTTGGGTGTTTAAGTAGAGATAAAGATATGAGGAAACCTCCATTGATAGACCAAAGAAGGAGAAATGGAGGAAGTGGAAGAAGTTTTTATTTAGAGGTATTTTGACCCTCATATGTTAAACTATATATCTTATTGAATTCAGTTTGCTTTTTGTTTCTCTCCTCCTATCTCCACAATTTCCATTTTTTTTTTCAAATTTTTCCTCCCCTATGTAAATAAAATAGATATAAATGAAACAAGGGCAACAATGACGATGTTGGTATTGAAATTGTGTGTTAAACTAGTGTAGCACCCTCCTCACTCCCCTCTTTCTCTCATCTCGTCTCGTCTCTTGTCTAGGGGTATCTTAGAGGGGAGGGAGTGGGGACACCACGCCTGGCTTCCACCACAGGTGTCAGTGCAGTATAAGCAACGTTCTTGTATTACCTTCGGGTCAGTGTTGTGCACCTGGATCCTCCCTCCAAGAGTCACCTTGAACAATGTCTGTTAGGAAATGAGCCCCACACCATTAAAGTTCAACACTCCTTTATTCTTCTTGAATGAACACAATCAGTTGAACTCCCTTAGTAGGAACAGAACAGGAAAGGAGGTGTGGATGCGAATAGGCCCAGACACAATGTAGTTCTCCACTTTCCTTCCTGAAAGTGGGTTTACGGTCTCCGCACGAGGGGGAATTTCCTTCCAGGCGGTCTCCGAAGAGAGGCTCACCTGTCACCGGCAATATGCTGCACCGGGTCCTCAAATGCGGAGCTCCCCCCGGTCCCTTACGCCTTCCGGATTCGGGTACCCACTCCCGGGGTTCCCTAGGATCTCCTTCCCTCACGGAACTCAGTGTTGGGCACTGAGCTCTGGACCTCCATCCGAGTACCTCACCCCAGGCTAAAGGTGCCTGGGATGGAACACGACCTCCGGTTGTCCTCTAGGCCTAGGCCACCCAGAGGACCGACACGAACCACCGTCCGCAAGCTGAAGGTGCCTGGGACTTCGACCCCGTGACAAAGATGGCCGGCCCCTTTATACCCTCTCCCAGCAAGCACGGCGGGCTCCCCGCCCCACCATACCGCTGCCGAGGGAGGACAAAAAGGAGGCACAGCACACAGCAATGATTCAACCCCAGCCCAGAGCACCAGCGCCACCTACTGGGCTGCAGGGAATTACACATCACTAATGTCTCTGCCAAATTCAAATTTACACCCGGGAAAGTACATACCCGCTACACTCTCCCCCTGGTGGTTTGACACTGGTCCCCAGTGTCTGGAGTAAATCATGCCCTCAACGGCTGACATAATCCAATCCAGAAACCGACTAACAATTGTACAAAAATATAAAACTTTTGAAAAAAACTATCCAACTGAAACATTGTGTCTGAGCCCTGTAAAGAAAGGGAATAAAGACAGAAGAGAAACAACAGCACTGATTCATAACTTTGAATCACATATTCACATTTGACTTTTCCCACCCATCCTGACTAAGACCCACCCCATCCTCAGTAAACTTGATGGGATGTTCTCCTGCAGAGGGAAAAGAAAGGATTAACACACATAACCCTGACACCTGTATTCGTGTAATGGAAAAGAAACTTCTCCGAGAAGAAATCCCTTTTCTCCAAAGAGTGAGTGCATGAAAAGTGTCTTAACGTTGCGCAACACTGCCACCTGGTGACAGCACCGCGGTAACTGCACTCGTGGAACTTTCTTCTTTTCTTTCGGCCCTATCTACCCCAGAGTCCATAATCTCTTTCAGGAAAGTGAAAAACAACAGGAACAGTTCTTCATTCCTCTGGGCACAAAAGCAACGGGCCCCAGAAAGTCCAGCAGCATGATAAGAACGGAGTCTCTTTTCTCCTACAAGTAAAAGCGGGAATGCGGCAGAACAAGTGGTTTGAAGTGCTGATCCATGGTTTCCAGATGATACTCCACATCTTCTCCTTCTTTGCGCCGGATCAACACTTTATCTGCATGGATGTGTCGTCCCAACATCCATTCTGCCTTGCAGTCTTTAAAACGTTGAGAGGCCTTTGGAGAGCATGCCAGGTACCTGCGGGCGTGGGGAACCTGAAGGTGGGTCCACACAAAGTCATTGTACCAGCGCTCCCGGCACACTTCCACCTCATAAAGCAGTTCCTTCGATAAGTATGGATACTCCCATCCATAGTCTGCAGCAACCTTCTGACCAAACAGCCGTTGCAATCTCGCCAAAGAAGGCATGGTAGCTTTGTCCCCTTCACCAGGCAAAACTATCGAGTCCGGGTGGCGAGGGACCTTGATCACATCTGATCTGGGCATAGGTGCCCGCAGCAGCAGTCTCCTTTCCCCGGCCTTCGGTACAGATAGCACCGGGGATGTAGAAGCAGGCTGGGGACGGGACCTCTCTTCAGGCGCTGGTGCCTCCACCCGGGGTGTACTTTCCCCTGTTGACATGGGTGAATCTCTGGTCCTCCGAGATGAAGCGAGAGGTACTTTGTCCCAGCCCTTCCCGGCAAACAAATCGTCTATGGCAGCGTCGTCTCCCATGTCCGAGAGCGACTCCAGGTCAGAGGTGTCACACTCCTCCGCGGGTATGTAGCCGGTTGTAGAAACGGAGCCACCACCTCCCGCGGATTCGCTAGGCCATGACTTCCCGACACCTCTGCCCACACACCAAGTCTCTCCGCCTGGCTTACCTCGACCTTTACTTGAAGCGGGACGTCCGGAACTCTTGTCGACAGATCCATCCAGGCCGGGCGTAAGCGGGCGAGACGGTCCACCACAACCGCTGGTCGGGGCTACCATGCCAATCTTTCTCTTCGGTGGCGGACGCTGCGAGACAGTGGTTACCGAGTCAGCATCCTCGGATTTCTCCCGTTGGGGTTTTACGACCTCCTCCGCGGTCGTTGCAGTGTGCGTAGGGATGGCTCTCACAGCAGTGATTCCTCCTCTCTGAGTGGTGTTTTCCGCAGCACGGCCGGGGTATATGGTTCTCGGCCTCTCCACCGCCAGGTCCACTTCGAACAGGAGCTCCCCACAGGCCTCACATCGCCCGAATGGCTTCAGCTGGCACACCAGTCCCGAACAGCTGGGACAAATCACACCCAGGGCCTCAACGTCTATGCACGAGTACAGGGTGAATCGACCCCTTGGCTTTAGCCGGATCCCCGTATCTGTTACCGGAGCAGCAGCAGTCAATGTCGTGGTGGAAGGGTGAACTGGAATCCACAATGTATGTCCGAACATGGCGACCTGTTGCTGATCCATCGCACACTGCAGAGTTTTTGCGCCAATGTCCCACGTGTAGTCCTTCACACGTATTGGACTCCTCCCCTTTGCTCCAGTTCGCTGGCTTTTCGTCTTTTCTGAGTCTGAGTCACGCCCACAGACTAAGCGATGGGGGTGTGCCTGGTGGCGCAGTGCAATAGAAGCCCCCACGTGTAGTACTTCATACGGCTGAACTTCCCCCTCTTTCCACTCTTCTGCGCGGGCCTTTCCCTTCATTGGGTCATGTCCACGACTTCGAGCAGGGATGCACTTCGGCCAATGAAGGCCTGCCTATTCGCTTAACTCTTCCAACAGACACGTTCAATACTGTGGTGCACAAACACTATCCCGGACGAGCCCCCACGTGTAGCACCCTCCTCACTCCCCTCTTTCTCTCATCTCGTCTCGTCTCTTGTCTAGGGGTATCTTAGAGGGGAGGGAGCGGGGACACCACGCCTGGCTTCCACCACAGGTGTCAGTGCGATATAAGCAACGTTCTTGTATTACCTTCGGGTCAGTGTTGTGCACCTGGATCCTCCCTCCAAGAGTCACCTTGAGCAATGTCTGTTAGGAAATGAGCCCCACACCATTAAAGTTCAACACTCCTTTATTCTTCTTGAATGAACACAATCAGTTGAACTCCCTTAGTAGGAACAGAACAGGAAAGGAGGTGTGGATGCGAATAGGCCCAGACACAATGTAGTTCTCCACTTTCCTTCCTGAAAGTGGGTTACGGTCTCCGCACGAGGGGGAATTTCCTTCCAGGCGGTCTCCGACGAGAGGCTCACCTGTCACCGGCAATATGCTGCACCGGGTCTTCAAATGAGGAGCTCCCCCGGTCCATTACGCCTTCCGGATTCGGGTACCCACTCCCGGGGTTCCCTAGGATCTCCTTCCCTCGCGGAACTCAGTGTTGGGCACTGAGCTCCGGACCTCCATCCGAGTACCTCACCCCAGGCTAAAGGTGCCTGGGATGGAACACGACCACCGGTTGTCCTCTAGGCCTAGGCCACCCAGAGAACCGACACGAACCACCGTCCGCAAGCTGAAGGTGCCTGGGACTTCGACCCCGTGACAAAGATGGCCGGCCCCATTATACCCTCTCCCAGCAAGCACGGCGGGCTCCCCGCCCCACCATACCGCTGCCGAGGCAGGACAAAAAGGAGGCACAGCACACAGCAATGATTCAACCCCAGCCTAGGGCAACAGCGCCACCTACTGGGCTGCAGGGAATTACACATCACTAATGTCTCTGCCAAATTAAAATTTACACCCGGGAAAGTACATACCCGCTACACTAGTAAAAGATATTCTTATTTATTTTTTATTTTTGCTGGAGGGCAAAAGTAGAGAGCCCCACAGCTCGGACATCTCAGACCACTCTCCCAGTTAGGCCTGTGCCTACATGGTCCAGTAAGACCAGAAGAAGGTCCTTTCCTGAGGGTAATTACTGGAGAAGAGGAGTGATATCTTCCCTTTCCCCCTTTTTTTTTTCTTCTTTCCTTCCCTCCCCCCTCCCCCCTTTTTTCTCTCCCTTCCCTTACTCCTAAAATGGTGCTGGATAGTATAGTAGTGATGTCCCTGAATGCTAAGGGTCTTAACATACCCGAGAAACGACGTATGCTACTACATGATCTGAAACATTTCCGTGTTGATATGGCTTTTATTCAAGAGACACATTTCAAGACAGACAGACTTCAATATCTCCAAAACAGATTTTACCCGTTGACATACCATGCTACTAATTCGATGGCTAAATCAAAAGGGGTCTCAATATTAATTTCTAGCAAAATACCCTGGCGCCATCAAATATCATTGATAGACCCTACGGGACGATATGCAGTATTTATATAAAGGGCCTCCTGGGAAACAAGCAGATGACACTGGCAACAATCTATACTCCCAATGAAAATCAGGCCTCTTTTTTAGATGAGGCATTAGAGAAGCTTTTAGATTTTGCAGAGGGGCAGTTGATACTAGGAGGGGATTTTAATATACCTTTGATTCCATCAACAGATACCTCCACGGGGGTATCATCCATCCCTCCTAGTCAACTGAAACGTACTGCAAAACTATTTCATAAAGCTCAATTGATTGACGTATGGAGATTGCAACATTCTGGGGAACGAGGTTACTCGTTTTATCCACCCCCACATAAAATCTATACCAGGATAGATTATTTTTTGATTCCTCATACCTGTTTACATGCAGTCCGGGCTACATCCATAGGTAATATTACATGGTCAGACCATGCCCCTGTATTCCTGACTTATGATCTGACAGGAGCCCAGACATCCAAACATCGCTACTGGCGACTTAACAAAAGTCTTTTACAGGTACCAGAAGTCTTAGAGGACGTGACTAAAGAGCTGACATTGTACTTTCAGATGAATGACCTACCAAATTGTGACCCAGGAATTTTATGGGAAGCACATACCGTATTTATCGGCGTATAACACGCACTTTTTTCCCCTTAAAATCAGGGGAAAATCGTGGGTGCGTGTTATACGCTGATCCTCCGCTGAAACGAGCGAGAGGAGCCGAAGTACACTCGGCTTTACTCGGCTCCTCTCGCAGTCCCGCCCATCTCAAATGATTATGCCGCTGACATACAGAAAGCCGAGTGTACTTCGGCTAGTCTCGGCTCCTCTCACAGTCCCACCCCTGACTGTGAGCAGAGCCGAGTCTAGCCGAACTACACTCGGCTTTCTGTATGTCAGCGGCGTAATCAGTGGAGATAGGCGGGACTGCGAGAGGAGCCGAGTCTAGCCGAAGTACCCTCGGCTCCGCTCGCTCCTCTCCACAGCGGAAATCGGCGCCAATTTTAAATATCGAAAGAGACTGGCAAGGCTGCAAAGACACTGGGCAAGGCTGCAAGGACACTGGGCAAGGCTGCAGATGGAAAGTCAGTTCTTAGAGGTGTTTTTATTAAGCCTGGAGCTCGTATTAAACGAGAACGAACAAAACAGCTTACTGAATTACTTGATAAACTAGCGATTGTGGAATCTAGTCATAAATATGCTCCTAATAAGACTCTGGAAACAGACTTGGTGGTACTGAGGACGCAAATTACTGACTTGCTTCACTACAAGGCGAAAGCGGCGTTACAGTTTTGCCGTAAGGTGAACTACGAATCGGGTGATAAATGTGGAAAAGTATTGGCAAGAAAAGTGAGAGAACATAAACCGTCAACATATATCCCCCAAGTTGTCAATGGAACGGCCAAAAAGGGAGGCCCGGAATGAAGAGACAAAAAGAAAATAATGAAGGGCCGTGCATGACTAGGTGGAGAGTACAGACAGGACAAGGTTAACATTTGTAGAAGAAGTGAGTGGGTGGAGGCAGAGGTGAATTTTAATGTGAGGGGAGGGGCGCTTTAAATAGCTGGGGGCGGGTGCTCTCGGCATCATTTTGTGTGGGGACAGAAAGGAGAGGAAGTTTTGCACTTCTCTCCACAGCTAAGATGGCGGCCGTGTTTCGATCCTCACTCGGTTGCGGGCGGCTGCGGTGACCAAGGGGCCAGACTGGCTGGGCAAACAGGTGGGTGCTCTCATTCATGACTGGGCAGGGGGGGTTCGGCGGACAGCGTAGGGGCTTCACAGTGCGCGCAGCGGTCTCTAACACTGGAGTGCTTTTCGCGCCCCCACCCCATAGATCAGGCCACCCCAGGAGCCCACAGACTGACTTGTCCCCCCCCAGGGGAAGCACGCGCCTGCTTCGGCCGGGGGTGAGTCAGATGTTACATGCGGCAGCAGCGGGGAGCGGGGATACGGGCTGCGGCGGAGCACCTCATGTAGAGCTATCCCCCCTTCTATACAGGCGGCAGTGAAGGGGGGATATAGCGGAAGGGGGGGGAAGCGGTGCCACGTCCGCAGGGCCACAGGAGGGGACTTCAATTGGCAACAGGGGGGTGTCGCGGCCTCCAGGCAGGCTTCGCCTGGGGGGCTTGAAGTGAAGGCCAACAGGCTCGTCCAGGGGGCGCAGGCGCTGCCGGGAGGTGGTGGTGGATCCCCAGGAGGGGACTTCAACTCGGCGCCAGGGGGAGTCGCGGCCTCCAGGCAGGCTTCGCCTGCAGAGACAGCAAGTTGGTGTACTGTTACCTACCGTGGAGGGAGAAATCAAGGCTCTTAAAGCTCTCCTCCAGGCGTTGCCTACTCGTGCTGATATGGAGACGCTGATCCTCCGCGTGGAGGAGACGTGTCGTAAAGACTTTCAAGCTATCCAGGTAGAGGTACAATCATTGGCGGAAAGGGTCTCTACTGGAGAAACAGCATCAGCCCTGTTGGAGAGGAGAGTGGCTCATCTGGAGCAGACAGAGGATCAGCAAGCTGTACAGGCTCTCTCATTACAGCTGCACCTGGAACAGCTTGAGGACCGGAGCCGTCGCAACAATCTACGGCTGAGGGGGGTCCCGGAAGATACAGGTGAGGAGACATTACAATCCATAGTATTGAAAATATGCCAGCAACTGGCGCTATCGTTGGCCCCTCAGGACCTCAAGTTTGAGAGAGTTCATAGAGTGCTGGGTCCCCACTCTACAGATTTAAAAAGACCTAGAGACATTGTATGCTGTATGCTTCGCTATACACACAGAGAGATGATTCTTCGCAAGGCGTGGGAGATGGGAGAGATTATTTTCAATGGATCTCCTATAAAAATATTAGCAATTATATCGAGGAACACTTTGCAAAGAAGAGCGTTGCTATGTCCACTACTAGACGAGATTAGGCAACTGGGGGGCACATATCGGTGGGGGTACCCCATCTCGTTAACCATAAGGAAAGGCCCCTCATTTTTTTTCTTGTCTAGCCCAGCAGACTTACCTGGGCTGTTTTCCTTTTGGAGACCGAGGCAATTCCCATTCCCAATTGGCTAAAAGCAAGCAAATACGGCGAAGGCCTGCTGAACCAAGGAGGCTAGACCCGGAATCTCAAGGATTAAAAGAGCAAAGAAATCAACAAGAGACTCTGGCAGATAGCTAAAAATGGAAGAGAAATATGGAAGGACTGTGAGGAAACCATAGAAGTGGAGGAGGGAGGGGGAGGGAGAGTGAGAGAGAGAGGGAAGGGAAAAGAGAAAAAAAAGAGAAACTTTTTTCTGGCCAAAATTTTACCCCCCCCCTTTTTTTTTATTGGAGTAGATTATTAGGAAATATGGATCCATATGGATAAAAGGGGCTCCTATTTTCATTTTTTTCTTTCTTTTTTTCTCTCTCTCTCTTTTGTTCCTTTCCTCCCCCTTTTTTTTTTTATTATCTACAGGGGGACAAGATACCAGATCTGCTTAGGACTGGTTTCACTACTTCCCTTTTTCTCCGCTGATTGTGAGACCCACAAGTACTCAAACAGAACAAAGGTGGGATTGGAAATGGGGGAAGGGGAGGTATTAGGATTGCTGTGAGTGTTTTTTTTTTTTTTCATTTTTTTCTCCCCATTTTTCTGGGTTTTTTTTTTTTTTGTGAGATTGGGG
This sequence comes from Rana muscosa, assembly GCA_029206835.1. NCBI lineage: Eukaryota > Metazoa > Chordata > Amphibia > Anura > Ranidae > Rana > Rana muscosa. Next base: position 999,141,905 of record CM055118.1, read on the forward strand.
ATAAGGGTTTTATTTTTTATGGTGTGAGAAGATTATTTAAATGTATTAAGACAATTATCACTTAGTGGTTTAAGGTGGCAAGGAATTACATTTTATTTATTTATTTTTCTGTTTTTTATCACTTTATGTCACTAATGATTATATGAGTAAAGTAAAATTCAGAGATTCAGGGTTTCCCCCTAAAACAGGGGGTAGGATATGGTGGTGAGAATATCACATAGACAAAAAGTCACTCTATTCTTTTAGCACGAAATAAGATACAATACAATATGACACAGGGATTAGGGGAGTAGTTGTAGGTAACTACAAACCTCCCCCTAATTTTTTCTATTATAAAAGTTTTTTTTTTACCCTCCCCCCCTAGGATAATCTCACATGTGTGTGAAAGTAGATACATAGGGCAGAGAGGTTGGGTGTTTAAGTAGAGATAAAGATATGAGGAAACCTCCATTGATAGACCAAAGAAGGAGAAATGGAGGAAGTGGAAGAAGTTTTTATTTAGAGGTATTTTGACCCTCATATGTTAAACTATATATCTTATTGAATTCAGTTTGCTTTTTGTTCCTCTCCTCCTATCTCCACAATTTCCATTTTTTTTTCAAATTTTTCCTCTCCTATGTAAATAAAATAGATATAAATGAAACAAGGGCAACAATGACGATGTTGGTATTGAAATTTTGTGTTAAACTAGTGTAGCACCCTCCTCACTCCCCTCTTTCTCTCGTCTCGTCTCGTCTCTTGTCTAGGGGTATCTTAGAGGGGAGGGAGCGGGGACACCACGCCTGGCTTCCACCACAGGTGTCAGTGCGGTATAAGCAACGTTCTTGTATTACCTTCGGGTCAGTGTTGTGCACCTGGATCCTCCCTCCAAGAGTCACCTTGAGCAATGTCTGTTAGGAAATGAGCCCCACACCATTAAAGTTCAACACTCCTTTATTCTTCTTGAATGAACACAATCAGTTGAACTCCCTTAGTAGGAACAGAACAGGAAAGGAGGTGTGGATGCGAATAGGCCCAGACACAATGTAGTTCTTCACTTTCCTTCCTGAAAGTGGGTTACGGTCTCCGCACGAGGGGGAATTTCCTTCCAGGCGGTCTCCGATGAGAGGTTCACCTGTCACCGGCAATATGCTGCACCGGGTCTTCAAATGAGGAGCTCCCCCGGTCCATTACGCCTTCCGGATTCGGGTACCCACTCCCGGGGTTCCCTAGGATCTCCTTCCCTCGCGGAACTCAGTGTTGGGCACTGAGCTCCGGACCTCCATCCGAGTACCTCACCCCAGGCTAAAGGTGCCTGGGATGGAACACGACCACCGCTTGTCCTCTAGGCCTAGGCCACCCAGAGGACCGACACGAACCACCGTCCGCAAGCTGAAGGTGCCTGGGACTTCGACCCCGTGACAAAGATGGCCGGCCCATTATACCCTCTCCCAGCAAGCACGGCGGGCTCCCCGCCCCACCATACCGCTGCCGAGGCAGGACAAAAAGGAGGCACAGCACACAGCAATGATTCAACCCCAGCCTAGGGCAACAGCGCCACCTACTGGGCTGCAGGGAATTACACATCACTAATGTCTCTGCCAAATTAAAATTTACACCCGGGAAAGTACATACCCGCTACACTAGTAAAAGATATTCTTATTTATTTTTTATTTTTGCTGGAGGGCAAAAGTAGAGAGCCCCACAGCTCGGACATCTCAGACCACTCTCCCAGTTAGGCCTGTGCCTACATGGTCCAGTAAGACCAGAAGAAGGTCCTTTCCTGAGGGTAATTACTGGAGAAGAGGAGTGATATCTTCCCTTTCCCCCTTTTTTTTTTTTCTTCTTTCCTTCCCTCCCCCCTCCCCCTCCCCCCTTTTTTCTCTCCCTTCCCTTACTCCTAAAATGGTGCTGGATAGTATAGTAGTGATGTCCCTGAATGCTAAGGGTCTTAACATACCCGAGAAACGACGTATGCTACTACATGATCTGAAACATTTCCGTGTTGATATGGCTTTTATTCAAGAGACACATTTCAAGACAGACAGACTTCAATATCTCCAAAACAGATTTTACCCGTTGACATACCATGCTACTAATTCGATGGCTAAATAAAAAGGGGTCTCGATATTAATTTCTAGCAAAATACCCTGGCGCCATCAAATATCATTGATAGACCCTACGGGACGATATACAGTATTTATATAAAGGGCCTCCTGGGGAACAAGCAGATGACACTGGCAACAATCTATACTCCCAATGAAAATCAGGCCTCTTTTTTAGATGAGGCATTAGAGAAGCTTTTAGATTTTGCAGAGGGGCAGTTGATACTAGGAGGGGATTTTAATATACCTTTGATTCCATCAACAGATACCTCCACGGGGGTATCATCCATCCCTCCTAGTCAACTGAAACGTACTGCAAAACTATTTCATAAAGCTCAATTGATTGACGTATGGAGATTGCAACATTCTGGGGAACGAGGTTACTCGTTTTATCCACCCCCACATAAAATCTATACCAGGATAGATTATTTTTTGATTCCTCATACCTGTTTACATGCAGTCCGGGCTACATCCATAGGTAATATTACATGGTCAGACCATGCCCCTGTATTCCTGACTTATGATCTGACAGGAGCCCAGACATCTAGACATCACTACTGGCGACTTAACAAAAGTCTTTTACAGGTACCAGAAGTCTTAGAGGACGTGACTAAAGAGCTGACATTGTACTTTCAGATGAATGACCTACCAAATTGTGACCCAGGAATTTTATGGGAAGCACATACCGTATTTATCGGCGTATAACACGCACTTTTTTCCCCTTAAAATCAGGGGAAAATCGTGGGTGCGTGTTATACGCTGATCCTCCGCTGAAACGAGCGAGAGGGGCCGAAGTACACTCGGCTTTACTCGGCTCCTCTCGCAGTCCCGCCCATCTCAAATGATTATGCCGCTGACATACAGAAAGCCGAGTGTACTTCGGCTAGTCTCGGCTCCTCTCACAGTCCCACCCCTGACTGTGAGCAGAGCCGAGTCTAGCCGAACTACACTCGGCTTTCTGTATGTCAGCGGCGTAATCAGTGGAGATAGGCGGGACTGCGAGAGGAGCCGAGTCTAGCCGAAGTACCCTCGGCTCCGCTCGCTCCTCTCCACAGCGGAAATCGGCGCCAATTTTAAATATCGAAGTACACTGGGCAAGGCTGCAAGGACACTGGGCAAGGCTGCAGATGGAAAGTCAGTTCTTAGAGGTGTTTTTATTAAGCCTGGAGCTCGTATTAAACGAGAACGAACAAAACAGCTTACTGAATTACTTGATAAACTAGCGATTGTGGAATCTAGTCATAAATATGCTCCTAATAAGACTCTGGAAACAGACTTGGTGGTACTGAGGACGCAAATTACTGACTTGCTTCACTACAAGGCGAAAGCGGCGTTACAGTTTTGCCGTAAGGTGAACTACGAATCGGGTGATAAATGTGGAAAAGTATTGGCAAGAAAAGTGAGAGAACATAAACCGTCAACATATATCCCCCAAGTTGTCAATGGAACGGCCAAAAAGGGAGGCCCGGAATGAAGAGACAAAAAGAAAATAATGAAGGGCCGTGCATGACTAGGTGGAGAGTACAGACAGGACAAGGTTAACATTTGTAGAAGAAGTGAGTGGGTGGAGGCAGAGGTGAATTTTAATGTGAGGGGAGGGGCGCTTTAAATAGCTGGGGGCGGGTGCACTCGGCATCATTTTGTGTGGGGACAGAAAGGAGAGGAAGTTTTGCACTTCTCTCCACAGCTAAGATGGCGGCCGTGTTTCGATCCTCACTCGGTTGCGGGCGGCTGCGGTGACCAAGGGGCCAGACTGGCTGGGCAAACAGGTGGGTGCTCTCATTCATGACTGGGCAGGGGGGGTTCGGCAGCCAGCGTAGGGGCTTCACAGTGCGCGCAGCGGTCTCTAACACTGGAGTGCTTTTCGCGCCCCCACCCCATAGATCGGGCCACCCCAGGAGCCCACAGACTGACTTGTCCCCCCCCCAGGGGAAGCACGCGCCTGCTTCGGCCGGGGGTGAGTCAGATGTTACATGCGGCAGCAGCGGGGAGCGGGGATACGGGCTGCGGCGGAGCACCTCATGTAGAGCTATCCCCCCTTCTATACAGGCGGCAGTGAAGGGGGGATATAGCGGAAGGGGGGGGAAGCGGTGCCACGTCCGCAGGGCCACAGGAGGGGACTTCAATTGGCAACAGGGGGGTGTCGCGGCCTCCAGGCAGGCTTCGCCTGGGGGGCTTGAAGTGAAGGCCAACAGGCTCGTCCAGGGGGCGCAGGCGCTGCCGGGAGGTGGTGGTGGATCCCCAGGAGGGGACTTCAACTCGGCGCCAGGGGGAGTCGCGGCCTCCAGGCAGGCTTCGCCTGGAGGGCTTAAAATGCAGGACAACAGGGGTCAGGTGTCGCGGTCTACCCGGGGCTCGTCAAGAGGGCGCAGGCGCTGCAGGGAGGTGGTGGTGGATCCCCAGGAGGGGACTTCAATTCGGCGCCAGGGGAGTCGCGGCCTCCAGGCAGGCTTCGCCTGGGGGGCTCATCACACCCGTGCTTACAGCCCGGGATCGGAGGTCGGAGGAGGAGCTGTCCGAACCAGAGGAGGAAGATTTCAGAGGGGTCGCAGCACCGGGGGAGGCGAGATCTGCGGCTGTGGGGGACGCGCCCTGTCAGCCCGGTAAGTCTACCACTATTATTCCTGTTGATTTAATGTAGGCACGGTGTGATTTGTGGGGCCAGGGGCGTTGCCAATGGTGTGGGGGCCACGCCGGGGGTTAGTGGCTGTTGCACCTGCAACAGGGGTGGCGGGCAACCAGCCTGCCTCCCCTGGGGCAGGGGGCCCCATTGCTGATTAGTGAGTGATTTTCAGGGGTGAAAGGGGGTCTCCCGCAGGCGGCGCCGTGGGTAGGCGGGCAGGTGTTGGGGAGACGGTTAAGGGGGTGTCGCCCGTGTCCACGACGGGGCCCGTGACGGAACAGGTTGGAGGTTTTCAGGGGTGTAAGGCTGTGGGGGGTGGACGCAGGGGATCCTGCTGTGGTAGCTAGGGTGGTTATAGTGAGTATCGCCGATGCCGGTAAGTGTAAGGTTTGCGTTTGCTTTGGAGGGCCATTGTGGGCTCACATGACCAGGGGCTGAGAGAAAAATAGGAAAGGTGAGTATGTCGAGGTTTTTTCTCATTGCTGCCACTAGAAAAGTTTTATTTGGACAAGGTAAGCCAGACGATTCCGAAAAGGAAGATGAGGGGATGAGGAGGTGTCGATTGGTCCCGAGGTGGTTTGGGAAGAGGCTGCAGCCATTCGCCAGCTTGGCCAGCGTGTTAGGTGAGTAAACCCGGGAACATTGATCGGCACTGTGCTGTTATATGGATGCGCTGGGAGAGGCATAGGGGGTTATGTTGGGACTGCTTGGCTGCGTTATTACGAACAGTCGGCAGCGTGGGGAAGTTCGTCAGACGCTTTGTTGGGTGCATAAGGATATCAGCCTTTGGCGGCGTTTGATGTCCTCGGTGTGTACACCAAGCCAGTTTTCAAGGGGGTTGGTCGGGGGGGGACAAATGACTCTGTACCACTGAACGAAAAACATGGTGGGGTGTACTGTCAGTTTAACAAGGAATCTGGCAAGTTGGGTGGGGTCCTGTCGTTTTAACAGGAATGCTGGATGCGGGGGGACGCACCCCTTGTCTCGGTGCTTCAAAGACGGAAAGCGTCCTGGGGATTTCGCTTGCAAGGAGGATGACACCGGTGCAGGAGGTAAGGATGCGTTTTTTTCTAAGTAGATATCTGGTTAGGGCGTCGGCGGAGTTGCTGAGAGCGGGTTTCTAGGAGGGTTTTTAAAATGACGTTCTCTCAAGAGGCCGTGCCGCCCTTGGCGCAAGTTTTGGGGTCCGCACTGGTTAGTCCGGGGGTGGTTTCAGAAAACATTGGCTAAAAAGGTGGCTTTAGATCGTATGGGGGGGCCATTTTCGGGAGAGCCCAATCGTGGATCTGGTGGTGTCACTGATGGGGGTGGTGCTTAAGAAGGAATCGATCAAGCTTCGGCTTATTCACCACCTCTCGTTCTCAAAAGGGGGTCAGTTAATTCCTTGATAGGTCCTGAAGTGGGCACAGTGGGGGCACTCATGCAAAGGCGGACAATGAGTCAGCATTCCGGCGGCTGCCGTTTCACCCGAACAGTTTTGGCGGTTGGGGTGCTGCTGGGGGGGAATTTTATGTGAATCGGTGTCTGCCCATGGTATGCTCCTTCTCAGGCGCCATGTTCTGACAATTTAGCTTCCTTTTGTTAAAGGGTGGTCCGTGACGGGTCGGGCGATCCAATTCCTGGGAAATTGTTCCCATGGGTGGGTTTTTGTTAAAGGATGGTCGGCTGTGGCAGTGGGGGTGCGGGCCAATACGCATTTCATTTGACTCAATGGGGAGCTTAGGGATGTTTTGAAGGTGGGGCACACGTTATTGGAAACTTACAACGGGCAATGGGGGTGGATGTGGGACCCGGTGACCAATTTTTGATTTAGGATGGGGCACTGATGCTGCAAAGTCCACGGGTTTTTTGGGGCATTTGCCAGGGGTAATGGAGTGCGGAGGCATGGCCTAAGTCTTTGGGGGAAGAGGGGCTCAGTCATTACCTGGTATTGCTGGACCTGTTTCCGGCGGTATTGGCTACAGAGCTGTGGGAGGCAATGTGTAAGGACATGAAGTTTAGATTGAACGGTGACAATTTGGGGGTGGTGCAAGTCATCGACCGGAGTGCTTACAAGTGAACGTTTTCTCTATGCTAGGTGTATCCCGGGGTTGGACTACACGTTAGCTGTTTCACTGTCCCCGTTTTCAGGATTGGGAAGTAGGGAAGTGGGTCGACGAGGGTGGCATATACAAATAATCTGGAGGGAATGGGCTGCATTCAGACGGCTAGCGGATGCTTAGCTGGACGTGTCTGAGACGGAGTTGCTGGTAGTTTACTTAGTAACTCGGTGCATGGAGGCAAGGGGTTCGGTGGCAGGGATCGAGAAGAAGCTGGCAGGCTTGGCGTTTCTATTCGAACTCCAGGGCATGCAGATTTCACTACGGTTTTCTGGGTAAGGGAGGCGTTAAAGGGGTGTCAAAAGGATCACCCTCATAGGAATGCAGGAAGGCCTGTTTTCTGTTTCTCTTTCACAAGTGATTTGCGGGGCATTGCCCGGGGTGTGTTCATCTGTTAAGGGGTTAAGTTGTTCTATACAGCGTTTTCTGTTGCATTCAGGGTGGGGGAGCTTGTGGGCCCGTAAAAAACGGAGGACTGAGGGGTTACTGGTACAGGACGTGGAGTTATCGGGCGGTAGGGTGAGGTTGCGGTTCAGGAGGTTACAGACGGATCAAATGGGCCACCCTCCCAGTGTGAGGGGTGACGGTACAGCTGTCTTCCTTGCCCGGGGATCAGGACTGTTCAGTGAGGGTGGTGTAAGAAGTTCTGGAATTTAGGACGGCCGGGGGTGGGCCTTTTTTGGTGCATGGGGATGGATCGTTTCTAGTACATTTTCAATGCATGGCTGTTTTTCCGGAAAGGCCTGTGGGCGGTTGGGAACAACTGCACGCATATCGCTTCACACTCCTTCCGCATCAGGGCGGCCACTGGGGCTGCCCGGGGCGGGTTGGATTAGGCGGCGGTAAAAATGGATCGTGAGATGGGAGTCCAGGTGGTTTTTGTTCTTATGTAGGCCCCCCATTTATTAGCGGATGTGAGTGGGAATATGTGGGAAGTGAAGGGGTGCGCAAGTGTGGTTATTGGCAATGATGGGGTAATTTTCTGGGGTTTTGAATTGTGTTGCGGTATTTTTATTTCAGATGGAGGTTCTACACGCCTCATCTGGACGGTAGGGCATTCATATGTCTTTTGGGGGAAAAAGGAGAGCAGATGCCTGACAGGAGGGCAGGCTGTTGGGGATACCCAGGATGGAGGCTTGCGTTGGGGGGCATAGGCTTCCTGGGCATAGAGTGGAGTAGGGTGGTGCCAGGAGTGGATCGGTACGCCTGGTTGGATAGACCACCGGTCGTTTTGGTACTACATGTGGGGGGAGGATGACTTGGGGATCAGAGCCATTGGGGCTCTATTCTCGGCCATAAAGTCGGATTTCTTGGCGCTTAGAGAGGTCTTCCTGGGGACGTTGGTGGTATAGTCTGACGTTATAAAGTGCACCTCGTGGCGGATGGTGAGATCAGTGGCGCAGATTAACAAGGCGGGAATCAAGTTGAACGAACTGGTGGTTAGGTTGGTTGCCAATAACGGGGGGCTGGTGGTAGGCACATGGAGTTGGAGGTTAATGTGGGCATGTATTTACGGAGGGATGGTGTGCATCTTTCTGACGTGGGGATGGATTTGTGGGCATTGAGGAGTCAGGATGGGATCCAGTGTGCCCTGCGGGTGTGGAGGGGCCCTTAAGGGTAAGGGGTTACCCTTTGCAGGCTGTGGCGGTGTCTTTGGTCTTTGACGGTGGCAGAAAACAGATGGTATTAAAGTGGTGGGGGCTCATCGGTGGTATGTGCCCCTCTGGTGTATTCCAGTGGAATGGTGTCCGCTGGAGTACGGGTATGGTTGCACTGCGGGAAGGGGTTGTCTCCGAGCTGTTATACGGCTGGAGGCCTGGTATGGTTCAAAAATTTTGTACCGCAGTGTATTGGTGTAAAAAAGGGTTCAAAAGTTTTGGGGTGCCGTCAGAGACCAACAGACTGGAAGTTATAATGGTAAAATTGTGTTAATAAAGTTATTGAAAATATATATTTTATATTGGAGTTCTTTACATGATATGGTTTTAATAAAAAGGCTGTTGTGGCCATTTTATACTCCAACTCTGGTGTGGTCTAAATTACTATAGATTGGATAAGTTAAGATAGTGGTTAAGAGGGGTAAACTGGTATGGGTAAGGTGTGGGGAGGTATCTCGAGTACACTGGCCAAGGGAGGCCCAGAATGAAGAGACAAAAAGAAAATAATGAAGGGCCGTGCATGACTAGGTGGAGAGTACAGACAGGACAAGGTTAACATTTGTAGAAGAAGTGAGTGGGTGGAGGCAGAGGTGAATTTTAATGTGAGGGGAGGGGAGCTTTAAATAGCTGGGGGCGGGTGCACTCGGCATCATTTTGTGTGGGGACAGAAAGGAGAGGAAGTTTTCCCACCCACCATCCCTGTTGTTTTGGTGTTTTTCTGGCTGTTGTTTTCTTGTCTTTCAGGTTGTAAAGGAGAAGGTCGTCATAACAGCTGTGTGTTGGCGGTGTCTTTGGTCTTTGACGGTGGCAGAAAACAGATGGTATTAAAGTAGTGGGGGCTCATCGGTGGTATGTGCCCCTCTGGTGTATTCCAGTGGAATGGTGTCCGCTGGAGTACGGGTATGGTTGCACTGTGGGAAGGGGTTGTCTCCGAGCTGTTATACGGCTGGAGGCCTGGTATGGTTCAAAAATTTTGTACCGCAGTGTATTGGTGTAAAAAGGGGTTCAAAAGTTTTGGGGTGCCGTCAGAGATCAACAGACTGGGAGTTATAATGGTAAAATTGTGTTAATAAAGTTATTGAAAATATATATTTTATATTGGAGATTGGATAAGTTAAGATAGTGGTTAAGGCCCCTTTCACACGGAGGGTCCGTTCAGGTCCGCCTGTCAGTTTTTTAGGTGGACCTGCACGGACGCTCCATGTAGCCCTATGGAGGCACGGATGTCAGCGGTGACATGTCCGCTGACATCCGCTCCGCCAAAGTGTGACCGAGGAAAACCCTATTTTTCCTTCCGTCGGCGGAGCGGATCGGATGACAACGGACTCTACGGTCCGTCGTCATCCGATTCCCCATAGGGGAGAGCGGAGATCTGACAGTGCGGCTCCTGCACAGTGTGCGGGGACCGCCCAGTCATCCGCCGGCTCAGCGGGGATCAACGGAGCGATCCCCGCTGAGCAAGCGGAGCTTCACGGGGCGGATCATGACTGATCCGCCCCGTGTGAAAGAGCCCTTAGAGGGGTAAACTGGTATGGGTAAGGTGTGGGGAGGTATCTCGAGTACACTGGTCAAGTAATTTTACCAACACATATCTCTCAGGAATTTAAAGAATTTTATTCACACCTATATGATCTAGCATTACCTATAGCAGCTCGATCTGCTATAGATGTGTAGCGCCCCTTTACTTTTCAGGGGTGCTATGTGCTTAAATTTAGGGGTAGGTCTGATCTAGTAGCCAGGCTCAGACCACTTTGATTTGTTAGTATTCGCTTCTGCCTGTGTGATGAGCCTGACTCACAGTTCCCTGTGGCCTGTAGGTGGCACTGCCATATCAGGTCAGGGTTGAACCGTGGGTGACATTGCTATGCCTTAGGGTGTCCTCTCTCGGCAGAGGTGCGGTGGGCGTGGTTGGCCTGCTGTGCATGCTGAGAGGGGATGCATAGGGGGCAGACGCTATTCTTCTGGGGGAGTCAGTGGGAGTCTGGAGTGTGAGCGGTTCGTGTCACCTGGCCCTCCAGGCCAGGGGTGCGCGCGTGCATGGGTCTCAGGCACCTTTAGCCTGGGGCTGCAACTCCACTAGTAGGCCCGGTACCTTTAGCTGGGGCCTACCTCCAAAAGAAGAATCCCAGGGTGCCCGGGAAAGGGTGGACCCGCTCTAGGAAGAGGAGACCGGGGAGGACCTTTCTGATGGACCGGTGAGAGTTCACGGTGAAAGAGAGGTCTGGTTACCTTCTGGAGGGATTCAAAGATCCACCAAAGGCCTTGCAACGTGCTATCACTTGCACCTGTCCTTGTGTTGCAACAGCTGAGAAGTTTGGGACTTAAAGATTCTGTGGCAGAGGATCTCCCGATCGTATCTCAAGGAAAACCTAAAGTGAACGTTCGAGCATCACTCCATCTGCTAGGATCCGCTCTTACATGGGACTGTCCGGGTGAGCTAAACCTACTCGGGATCGAGTAGCGACTATCATACCAGTTTGTGCCTGGACCTATCTCCCAAACCTTGCTGTCCTTTCTCTCATCCACCTTTCCTGTCTGCTGAATTTGAACTGGTTTGTGAAATAAACTCAGCGTCGCAGTTAAAGTGGTATGGACATTGGCCTTACTGGGGAATAATAGAGACTTGTCCCTATACTCTAGGGGATGAGAACCAGTTTGCTGGGAGAACCTACTGCAGGACCCAAAATTGTTAGCGCGGTGTGAGCCGAAGGCAGGAAAAGGTCAGTGTGCTACAGATGAATATATTCAAACATCTCAAATACCGTCCTTAGCCCATGAGATATGTATGGAACTAGATGCTCCCATAACATTGTTGGAAGTTCAACAAGCGTTAGGGTCTATGAAATCAGGGAAGGCCCCGGGCCCGGACGGGTTTACTGTACAATACTATAAAATGCTATTTGAAATATTAGGCCCACGCTTGATTAATCTATTTAGTTTGATCGACTCTGGATCTTCATTTGCTAGGGATACTCTGGGAGCCCACATCGCTGTGATATATAGAGAAGGTAAGGACCCTACCTTGTGCGGTAGCTATAGGCCTATCTCACTTTTGAACGTAGACCTTAAGCTCTATACTAAAATCTTGGCTACCCGGATGTCAAACCATTTACAAAAATGAATCCACTTTAATCCACCAGATCAGGTTGGATTCATCCCGACACGTGAAGCGAGGGACAGCACTTCAAAAGCGCTGAACCTACTTCACGTGACCAAATTCATGAAAACTCCATGTGTATTTTTAAATACGGATGCTGAGAAAGCATTTGACCGAGTAAGTTGGCCATTTATGCTCGCCGTACTCAGACATATTGGACTTGGGGAGGTGATGATGAGCCGGATAGCCAAGATATATTTAAATCCGACGCACAGGTTAAGGTGAATGGGGTGCTCTCAGAGTCCTTTATAATTAGGAATGGTACCAGGCAGGGATGCCCACTGTCCCCTCTTTTATATGCCCTTACCTTGAAGCCTTTTCTCTCCACGATCATTCTAAATCAAGATATACAAGGTGTGACAGTGGGTAATACACAACATAAGGTCTCGGCCTATGCCGATGACCTATTATTTTCTTTAACAAATCCAGTAGTATCTTTACCAAATCTCCTTAAACAATTTGATTTATATGGTGCCTTATCAAACTTGAAAATCAATTTTTCTAAATCAGAGGTGATGGGGGTTGCACTGCCAGTACGAATTCTTATACAAGTCCGAGGCTTCCACTTCAAGTGGACTACACTTGCCCTGAATTATCTAGGCACAAAAATGCCAGCAGATTTAACCCGTACTTATGAGCTTCATTTTCCACCATTACTTACAGAGTCCAGACTGCTATTAGATAAGTGGCACACTAATTTACATTCTTGGATCGGTAGGTGTAATTTAATAAAGATGTGCATTTTGCTAAAATTTTTATACTTATTTCAGGCCCTACCGATACAGATACCGCTTTCTTATTTTAAGCAGGTGCAGGCATTGTTTACAAGGTTTGTCTGGGCGCATAGCATAAGAAACCACGTCTTTCACGCACCTTATTAACCCTACCAAAACAATATGGTGGCTTGGCGTTGCCACTTGCCAGATGTCAGGAAATATTATCAAGCAGTTCAACTTGGTAGAGTAATTGATTGGCAACGCCATAGTGACCTGAAGTTGTGGGTGCAAGTAGAACAGTGCCAATCCCCAATACCTCTGAGGAGGGCGCTGTGGTGCTGGGATTTTGTGCCGTCAGATCTAAAATCTCATCCCTTGATAGGGAATACTTTGAAACAATGCCTACACGCTATTACATATGCGGAACAAACGACAAAGACATCTCCACTGACTCCGATAATTGGGAACCCCAAATTTGTGCCAAGCCTTTCAACCACACAATTTTTTACTCTATGGGAGACTGAGCGAACTATTGCATCACAGTTTGTGATGGGAGATAGATGGCCTACTATGGAGGAGCTGACTAACCCCGGGGGCCCCTACCAACTTGCGTTCTGGAATGCAGCTCAATCATATTATTTTCTTCAGACTATACCAGACCCGCAGGCATATACTAGACAACTGACTAAATTTGAGGAGCATTGCTCGGGAACAGAACCATTGTCTCACGTCCACTCGGAGATGTATAAGTTACTTAACTCCCCTAGGGAGCAACCTGAATTGGCCTGTGTGTTAAAATGGAGTATAGATTTGCAACGCACATTTACTGATTTACAAATTCAAAATATGATTGAGCTTTCCTATAAATCTTCAATCTGTACCAAAATACAGGAAACTAATTATAAGATATTTACAAGATGGTATATGACACCTAGTTGACTTCATGCTTTCTTTCCAGATGCGTCAGAGCATTTCTGGCGATGTGATACAGATAGAGGGACGATTCTGCATATATTTTGGATGTGCCCTAAGTTGACTTCTTTCTGGGCAATGGTTCAAACGATTGCCCAGAAATTTATCAATTTTCAAATCCCGAATGACCCAGTGTTTTTTCTATTACAAATTAACACTATCCCAACGAAAACATTTTAAAAAATCTGTCCTATGTCATTTACTAAATGCAGCTAAATCATGTATACCAGGGATATGCAATTAGCGGACCTCCAGCTGTTGCCAAACTACAAGTCCCATCATGCCTCTGCCTCTGGGTGTCATGCTTGATGCTGTCAGAGTCTCGCTATGCCTCATGGGACTTGTAGTTTGGCAACAGCTGGAGGTCCGCTAATTGCATATCCCTGATGTATACCTTTGATGTGGAAACAGCAGAATCCACCGACCACAGCACTATGGCTGAGGAAGGTGGAAGACATTAGAAAAATGGAGGACCTGATATAGACAGGAGATACATAAAAAGGCATGGACCTCTTGGAATTTGTTTATTAATTCAGAAGAGGGTAGCTCCCTCTTAGGGCTGTGAAACACGGATATGAGTCTGAGTTAAAAGATATGATGGATGTGCGATCAAAGAGACATCAGATGCGATTCCCCTATTTTTTTTCCCTTTCCCTCCCCTCCAAAACTTCCCTTCCCCCTTCCCTCCCTTTCCCCTCCCCTTTTTTATGTTACATCTCCTCTTGTCCTCTATTTAGATTTGTTTTTTAAGTTAAAGTATACGGAATGAAGCAGAGGTGCTTTGTCACATAAGGTGATAAGAAGCAGGAACTTAAATTACTGTAGCAGTGAGATAGGGGGATACTTAGATTTTTGAGTTCTTGTATGTATAAATTTAATATATGTTAAGTTTCTTTTGTAATATATGCTTACTATTTTAGGAGACTATGATCTCCCATTCTGTAAACACTGTTATAGTATGTATATGCAATTCATTCCTGAAAAAAATGTAATAAAATCATATTTGAAAAAAAAAAAATAGGGGGTCATAACTACAAAGTATCAGCCTATGCGGACGACCTACTTTTTTAAATGTCCAACCCACATGTGTCACTACCCAATCTCATGAGGGAGTTTGAACGGTATGGAGTTCTGTCGAATTTAAAAATAAACTACAGTAAACCAGAGGCTATGGGAGTTCTGTGCGCAGTACCCTACGGCTTAATTTTTCGTTTAGATGGACGTCAACCTCGCTAAATTATTTGGGCACTTATATATTCCATCAAATTTAGCAGATACCTTTGCGGTGAATTTCCCACCGCTACTTAGCTCAGTAAGAGCATTGTTTTTTTTGTAAAATCATTTTTATTAAGTTTTCAACACACAAGAAAAAAATTAGCCTGCATATGGGCCAGACAGTTGCCCACACAGGGGCCATAGTCCCGCTACAAGAACAGGTCGTAGCAGGGGACAACAGTAAACATACACAACCTACTAAGCCTACAACCCCAATACGGGGAGGGGGGTCAGTTCAGGGTGAACCGTGCTCAAAGTGGTATCAGGAGGAAATAGCATCCTGGGGGGGGGGGAAATCGATCAACACCCCAACAGGCCAGCTGGTGACTGCTGGCCTAGACACTCGTCACTGCAGCATTAGCCGTGGTAGCATCGTCCAACCAACATGTCCATATTTTCTCGAACTTTTGTAGGCAGCCCCTACCGGAGTAGGTGTCCTTATAGAGGGGTAAACTAGCATTAACCAGGTGTTTCCAAAACCCGACAGAGGGGGGAGATGACTTTTTCCAATGCACCGTGATAGCTTTACGAGCATAGTACAGTAGCAGGGAGATGAGTATCTTTTTTGATCGGAGCACCGGCAGTTGTTCCACCAGTCCCAGCAGACAGTATCTAGGGTCATAAGCAACGTGAGTTTTTGAGACCTTAGCAATTACCCGGAGAACTTCCGCCCAATAGTGGGCTACCGCCGAGCAGTCCCAGAAGATGTGGAAAAAATTCCCCACCTGATGTGAGCAGCGCCAGCACTCCGAGGAATGTGACGGTGACATCTGGTGCAGTCTATGAGGCGTATAATGAGCTCTGTGTACAATTTTGTATTGTACAAGTTTATCCCGCGCTGAGACTAGATGGGAGAAGGGAAAGTCCCAAATCTCCCTCCAGTCGTCCTCGTCCAGCCCCGGTATGTCCGCCACCCATTTCCTGCGGAGGGAGGACAACTCGGGGGCGGCAGCAGTCAACAGGGACCCATAGAGTTGGGACGTGGGTTTCTCCAGGTCCTTCACTCGAAGGGTGGATTCGAGCTCAGAATATTCCAAGACAACCGGTTGGCCCAAGAACTGACATCTGAAGGCATGGGCAATTTGCAGGTACCTGAAATGGAGCTGTGGAGGAACCTGAAAATTAGCGCGTAAAACATGGAAGGGGGAAAGCTCCCCGTTAGTGATCACATGCTTGAGAGTAAGAACTTTGTATTTGGCCCAGGCCTGCGGATCGGGGATGGTGTTGAACTGCGGGAGGTTGGGATTCAGCCACAGGGGGGTGTGAGGAGACCAGGAATTAGGCTGGGGTGTCCTCAGCTCCTCTCCCACCCTCCATGCCCGCAAGGTGGTTCGCATAGAAGAAGTGAGATGCTGGGGCGTCCTAGGACCCCTAAACAGCAGCCCCTGCAGGGCCTCCTGAGACCCCACTATAGCCGCCTCCAGCACCACCGCAGAATTGGTCAAGTCCGGCTGCAGCCACCAATGGGCGGTCACGAGCTGGGTGGCCAAGAAGTACTTGTGACAGTCAGGGAGAGCCAAGCCTCCATTGTCCACAGGCCTGGTCAAAGTAGCGTATTTAAATCTAGGTGGCCTAGGCCCCCAAATAAAGGTGAGGAAGAGCCGCCTTAGAGAATTAAAGAAAGCCTTGGTCAACCATTGCGGGGAATTCCGAAAAATATAGGTAAATTTAGGGAGGACTTTCATTTTAAGAAGGTTAATACGGCCAATGAGGGAAAGGGGGAGATTGCTCCATGCCTTCAGTTTGGTCCTAACTGCCACCAGGACAGGGTCAAGATTGAGCCGCACAAAGTCTGTACTCTCTTTGGAGATAACAATGCCCAGGTAAGTAAACTGATCGACCCACTGAAGCGGAAGGGAGGGGGGTGAGGAGGACCTGGCCCCCTCATCCACCGGGAACAGCTGAGACTTGTGCCAGTTTACTCTCAGCCCAGTGAAGGCGGAAAAGGCTTCCATGATCCCAAGAGCACCCCGCAGAGAATCACCAGCATCGTTCAAAAAAAGCAGGAGGTCATCCGCGTAGAGAGCCACTCTCTCCTCCAACCAGCCCACCCTAAGACCACGGATTTCAGCCGAGCTCCTAAGGGCTTCTGCAATGGGTTCCATGGCCAGGGCGAAGAGGGCCGGGGAGAGAGGGCATCCCTGTCTGGTGCCCCTCTGGAGGGAGAACGGGGGAGACAAGGTGCCACTGAGCCTGATACGCGCCAACGGATCGGTATAGAGCGTACGCATCCAATCAATGAACTTAAGAGGGAATCCCATTCTCCTAAGCACCTCCCACAGATAAACCCACTCCACTGTATCGAACGCCTTCTCCATATCAAGTGTGGCAATAGTCCTGGTACCTTGGTTGTCATGTGGAGCATGGATGTTAGAAAACAGCCTACGAATGTTTACATCTGTGGATCTACCGGGCATGAAGCCAGTTTGGTCAGAGTCAATCAAGGATTTGATAACCTTGCTAAGTCTAGTGGCCAGTAGTTTGGTAAGAATTTTTAAATCACAGTTAAGGAGGGCAATCGGCCTATAAGAGGCACACAGCCTAGGGTCTTTATTAGGCTTTGGGATGAGAACAACATGCGCTTCTCTCATGGAGGGCGGTAGGGAGCCCTGTTGCAAGCAGGCGTGAAACAGCTGTGCCAGCTTAGGGGCAATAAGGTCAGCATGGGTGCTATAATAGTCTATGGGAAGTCCATCTGGGCCCGGGGCTTTGCCTGTCGGGAATGATTTAATGGCCCGAACAACTTCCTCTGGAGTGATATCTGAGACGAGGAGTTGCCTTTCCGCATCAGAGAGCCACCCCAGAGCCAACGTATCTAGTATAGACATCATGGGTGCAGGGTCAAAGTCTGCGGGGAGCGAAGAGACATACAGGGAGGTATAGAAAGCTGTAAATGCAGAGAGAATATCCTCCTGAGAGTGGACCAAAACGCCATCATTCGTGAGGATCTCTGGTATGACTGTCGAGGGCCTATCCTGCTGCGCTAGTAGTGCAAGTAGTTTGCTATTCTTGTCCCCAAACTCAAAATATTCCTGTCTACTACGTTGTATACCCAACCTGGTAATTTCGGACACTTGGAGATGAAGTTTCCGCCGAAGCGAGGACAAGCGATCAAAATTAGAGGCCGTAGCTGAGTCAGTGTATTTAGTCGTGGCCTCATCAACCCTGTGCTGCAGGTTAGAGACAGTGTCTCCAAGCTCCGCCTTCACCGCAGCCACAGCAGAGATATATTGTCCCCTGCCGTGAGCCTTGGAGGCATCCCACGTCACCTCCAGGGAAGCCGACCCCTGATTATGTGCCCAGAACTCCTGCAGGAGAGGAGAGACTATCATGGACCGCCTCATTGTTAATCCAATGGGGCTGCAGCCGCCACATGGCTTTGTCCCGGGACCTGTCAACCTTAATGGTCAATTTAAGTGGATGGTGGTCGGAGAGGCCAGAGGGGAGGTAGCTCGCCTCACAGACACGAGCTAATAGGGAAGAGTTGGCAAAAGCCAAATCAATTCGAGATGAGGTTTTAAATGTGGCTGAGAAGCAAGAATACATTCTGTCACGAGGGTGAAGCCACCTCCAAACCTCCTGAAACTCTGTCGCCTGGGCCCATGTACCAAGATCAGAATTAAAGGTCGACTGGGGAGTAGGTCTATCCAGGTCCCGGGACAAAGTGGCATTGAAGTCTCCCATGAACAGGACATGTGCAGGGCAATGCGGGGCAAGCCTCTCGTATAGCGTGTAAAGAATCTGAATCTGGCTCGGCGGAGGCAAATAGACATTCACAATGACATATTTCTGTGCGTACAAACTCAATACAACCATAACAAATTTACCCTGGGGATCTAAATGGACATCATGAATTATACACGGAATTCGTTTACTAATTAGAATAGAGACCCTGCGGGAGTATGAAGAATAGGTTGCATGAATAGCCCTCTGCACCCAGGGTTTTTTCAAAGCAAGGACCTTACTGCCAGTCAGGTGGGTCTCCTGCAGCAGCACTATGTGTGGGTTGTGCATTTTCAAATATTGGAACAAGATCGATCTCTTATGCCCCATACACACGATCATTTTTAATGTCATTTTTAAAACTGACGTTTTTCTCGTCATTTTTTTTCTTGTTTACTCTCAAGCCTGTCTTGCGTACACACCATCATTTTAAAAAATGTTCAAGAAAAGCGCAGTGACGTACACTACGTACGACGGCACTATAAAGGGGAAGTTCCGCTCGAATGGCGCCACCCTTCATGTTAGTAAAGTTTGTTGAGAGACGATTCGCTCTTTTCAGTCTCTGTGCTTTTCAGTCCGTTACAGCATGACGAATGTGCTATCTCCATTACGAACGCTAGTTTTACCAGAACGAGCGCTCCCGTCTCATACTTGATTCTGAGCATGCGCATTTTTTTTCACGTCGTTAAAGCATACACACTATCGTTTTTCACGTCGTTAAAAAAAAACACATGAAAAACGACGTGAAAAAAGAGAGCATGTCCGGAATTTTTAATGCCCGTTTTTCACGTCGTTAAAAATGCTCTGGAGCATACACACGATCATTTTTAATGGCCATTTTTTTTAATGGCATTTTTAACGGCATGAAAAATGATCGTGTGTATGGGGCATTATACTTGGAGTTAAGCCCCCTGACGTTCCATGATAGAATGGTCAGCAGCTCAGTATCTGGGGGAGCCATCATGAAACACCAGGGGGAAATAGGCACAGGATGGACCCAGGAGGCCCAGACCCATTGGGGAGAGAAACAACAGCAAGCAAAGTCAGTGGAATCTGAGTCCAGGAAAACATTTGAGCAACATAGTGTACATTGAGAGTAGCAAAATATAGAAACCCCTCACCCCAGAACAAGTAACTCCCTACCCAGACATCATACAAACCTGGTCCAAAGGCTAAAACAAACAGGGGCCAAAGAACCGTAAAAACTGATGCAGGGTTTCGTCCCAAAACAAAAACGAACATAGAATCTTCAGGCCACAAGGGCCCCTAGAAGACGGCCCACCGGGCCAGGGGGGGAGGTAGAAGCACTTCCCGGGGTATCCTTCTCGGGACTGTGGGAGCAGTCCAAAGTGTGGGAAGGTGAGTGATATCAGAGATCACTTGTATACCGTGATGTGACCGAGCTGCACCGCTTCTGATGCAGAATAGGAAAAACAGGATACCATCATGAAGAGGGCAAGGTAGAGCAGTAGGACAACTCGAGGAACTCCTGGATCAACAGGAATCCAGCCAGGCAGCAGCTGCAGCAGGGGTCTCGAAGAAACGGGTAGAGGTGCCATCAATCACCCGGAGCTTGCTGGGGAACAGAAGGCTGTACTTTAGGCCCTTCTCCCTGAGGCGCTTGCGTACCTCAGTGAAGGTGCGGCGTCTTTGCTGTATTTCAGGAGAGTAGTCAGGATACAAGGAGATTCTGGAGTTTTCATATTTAAGCTCCCCAGCGTTTCTGGCAGCAGCAAGCAGTCTGTCTCTGTCCCGATAGTTCAAGAGCCTGAGCAGGAAGGGTCTAGGTGGCGCCCCCTGGATAGGTGGGGTAGTGGGGACTCTGTGTGCCCGCTCCACTACAAACGTGGGGGGGAGATCCTTGAGGCCTAGCAGGGTGGTAAGAAACTTCTCGGTGAATTCAGCAGGATTGGCACCCTCAGCCCTCTCGGGAAGACCTACCACCCGCAGATTATTCCTCCTGAGTCTGTTCTCGATGTCAATTGATTTCTCCTGCAGAGCCTGTACCTGTCTCTGGAGGATTCTGAGATCTCTTGAGTCTTCCCTCACCGTGTTCTCCACCTGGGAGATGCGGGACTCTGCCTCCGACATCCGGGTCCGGAACCGGTCCATATCCCGGCGCAGGAGGCCCACCTCCATGGACACCACGTCTATCTTGGTGGTTAGCGTGTCTTTAAGTGAGGTAATCGCCGCCAACAGGTCCGAGTTGGATGGCGCCGCGTCTCCCATACCTGCAGCCGCCGTCTGTGTGCCCGCCGCGACAAAGAGTGGAGAGGGAGGGGGAGAGCGTGTGGGCAAGATGGCCGCCGATGGGGGAGAGCAGGCTGCAGGGGGCTGACGTTTGCTGTACTTGCGGCGTCCAGGAGCCATTCAGGAGGACGCGGGTGGGAGCGGAGAAGTGTGGGATCTCCCAGATGTCCCTCGGGCTGAAAATAAGGGATAATCCCGGCGCTAGGATAAAGGGTAAGGATTAGGCAGAAGCGGAGCTGAGCCACCACACGTCCACTCGGCTTCACATCCGGACACGCCCCCTCCAGTAAGAGCATTGTTAGACAAGTGGAGCCAAGGAATACATTCATGGTTCGGCTGAAGTAATAGCATCAAGATGAATATAGTGCCCACATTTCTGTATCTTTTTCAGGCACTACCCATTACTATACTCATGGCCTATTTTAGTCAGATACGTGCCTTGTTTACCAAATTTATATGAGCCAGCAAACGCCCAAGGATCAGTAGAGATCTTTTGACACTGCCCAAGAGGGTAGGAGGAGTGGCGGCCCCAGACTTATTTAAATACTATTAAGCAGCCCATCTTGGCAGAAGAATAGACATGGAGATTACAAACTTTGGACGACTATTGAACAACAGGTTAGTCCAGTTCCGCTGGATAGAGCATTATGGTGTTATGCATCTCTACCAGCTTCTCTTAAATTACATCCTAATATAGGCCCCACTTTGCGAATAGGTTCCAAACTCAGTCAGAACCCTAGATTCTCCACTGAACAATCACCTTTGTTTCCCATTTTGGGAAATCCCGACTTCCCTCCAGGGCTAGAGTCACGAGTGTTCGGGAAACTTAGGGAGAAGGGCTGTTTTGAGGCCTCACATTTTCTGACCTCCAGAACATGGCCAACGATAGACTATTTGGTACAGCAGGGAGGACAGTTTGAAATACCTTTCTGGCAGGCGTTACAGGTACACCACTACCTTGAAACCCGGGGACCTGTGGAGGGTTATCAACGACCGCATACAAAATTTGAGTTATGCTGTGAGGAAAAGGAACCTTTTCCCCGTACTATTTCTAGGATGTACGCGTTATTGATAGAACCTCCAGCTGATTTTATAATGCCAGGCCTGAGTAAATGGGGGAGAGATCTTGACCAAATTTTCACACCAGCTTAGCGCCAGAATATTATACACCTGTCGCTAAAATCATCTAGGTGCACGAAAATTCAGGAATCTAATTATAAGTTAATAACACGCTGGTATTATTATACTCCCTAAATTCTCAATAATTTTTTTTCCAGAAGCTTCAGACCGATGCTGGAGATGGTGTGAGGGACAAAGGACCTTACTTCATATCTTTTGGTCATACCAAAAGATTAGACAGTACTGGCGGGAAGTACAGAGGATCACTCAAAAATGTATTTTCAAATCCCAGATGACCCGGCTTTTTTTTTGTTACAGTGCTCACAAATCCCACTCCAGAAATATAAAAAATCAGTGCTTTGTCACCTGGTCAATGCAGCTAAAGCCTGTATTATGTGAAGTATTATGTGTTACCGGCGCCAAGAATCTATTATAAGAAAATATATAAATAGTCTGCTGCAATCAATTGTAACCATATAGGTTATCTAAATGAAAAATATATATAAGGTGGATTGCGCTAACTTAAACCCTAAGGCCTCGTACACACGACCGATTTTCTCGTCGTAAACAGTCAAGAAAAGTGCCGCGAGAGTTTTTTTGTCTAGAAAAACGTTCGTGTGTATGGTTTTACGATGAGAAACTTGACGAGAATCTCGACGAGAAAATAGAGAACCTGCTCTCTATTTTCTCGTCAGGAGTCCAGATTTCCTCGTCGTGTTTCTCGTCGGCCTGTTTTGTGACGAGAAAATGGTTCGTGTGTATGCTTTTACGACTCTTCCAAAAGCGCGCATGCTCACAAGCAACTATGAGACGGGAGCGCATCTTCTGGTAAAACAAGCCTTCATAATGGAGAGAGCACATTCGTCACGCTCATAAATATTTCATCGTTTAAATGTTCTGCATTGAATTCTTCGTTAGAATGTTACATTAATCAAAACGAGAGACCTTCTTTTGCTGCTGATATTCACACAGAGTTATGCCTTATTTTTAACCTTTTTCATGCTGCTCTTTATAAGATTTATGTGTATTATATCGTGCAAGTTTTTAGGAATAATTTAAATGGTTAGTTTTTTCAAAATGATGTTAATTATAATTTCTCAATGTTTTGATAGCGATCTCCCATTTAATTTTCTAATCTATATTTTTAAAATTTCACACCATGTTTTTGAGCGAATCAGATTTAGTTATTCTTTTGGGGGGGGTGATATCTGTGCCTTTTATTGTCAGTCAAATGTATCTGCTTACTCCAAAGCTTGTTTTTTTTTATTTAAAAATACACATAGTCAAGTATGAACTTAAACAAAAAACACATTTATTCATGTTTATAAATTAAATAAAGAGAAGGCAGCGCTGGAGAAGCTGCTGCCATTTGTGCATCCCAGGGACCCCAGAGCACACAGCAACCCTGTGTGGACACTAAAATTGGGAGCTTGAGAAGGCCCACATTTCAGAACACAATCTGATGCTGGCCTCCCAGAGGTCAGGAACAGCAGCAGGTGAGATATATGTCCCAAGTGTGTGGTACTACAACAGGCTGCCTTCTGTCCGACCAGTGCGACCACAATGAAGCAAGGCCATCACTTCCTCTTCTTCCTAGCAACCTTCCCTGCAGCCTTTCCTGAAGCCTTCCTTCTTCGTTTAGCTGGAGGCTGGCCCACTGGAGGGGTACTCCTGTCAGGAGGAGGAGGTGGAGGTGTAGCAGAAGGGGGTGGGGCAGAAGAAGAAGGTGGAGGTGTAGCAGAAGGGGGTGGGGCAGAAGGTGGAGGTGTAGCAGAAGAGGGTGGGGCAGAAGGTGGAGGTGTAGCAGAAGGGGGTGGGGCAGAAGGTGGAGGTGTAGCAGAAGGGGGTGGGGCAGAAGGTGGAGGTGTAGCAGAAGGGGGTGGGGCAGAAGGTGGAGGTGTAGCAGAAGGGGGTGGGGCAGAAGGTGGAGGGGTAGCAGAAGGGGGTGGGGCAGAAGAGGAAGGTGGAGGTTGAGGTTGGGTCAGTTGGGCCACCTCACATATGGCGGTATTGGGGGTAATTTGCTCCATCACCCCCTTGTTGAGCAAGGTGATGAGCAGGGGTTCGCATAGGAGGCGTTGCTCCATGCTCATCACCTTGAACTTAGCCTCCACTAGGCCGGCAATGGCCTCTTCAGGGGATGTGGGCTCCTTGAGGGTGGCATGGGCCTCTTTAATAAGGGCCATTGCTGCCTCACTGGTGGTCCTGTCCCTCCTGCCTCTTTTGTGAAGCCTGATGGGAGGCACCTGGGATCTGGTGCTTCTCCTTTGCCCTGCCACCTCCTGTCTGCCACTGGGCCCTGCCACCTCCTGGCTGCCACTGGGCCCTGCCACCTCCTGGCTGCCACTGGGCCCTGCCACCTCCTGGCTGCCACTGGGCCCTGCCACCTCCTGGCTGCCACTGGGCCCTTCCTCCTCCTGCCTGACAGTTTCCAGACCCTCCTCCTGGCTGATTTCATCCTGTGTATGAAAAAGAAACATAGTTTAATATGTTGGTTTAATCTTTGCATCAAACTTTGTAATCCTGATGGAAGCAATTAGAATGTAAATGCATAAATCCTTGCTTTAAATTTACCACTACATCAGCTTGACTATTTAGCACACAATTAAGTGCAGAATAATGTCTACAGATCATGATTTCACTTGTTGAATACAAAATAATGTATGTTTCTCATCCTGACATATTTGGGAAACATTAATTTTATCCCACTACATTTTCAGTTAATACTATACCTGGCTCCAGATGGCCAAATCAGGATCATCCAGGATGGCTGCCTCCTCTTGCTCCAGAGAAGGCTCAGGTTGGCTGCAGGGAAGTCTGGGGGGAAGAGTGGAGAGTGATGGCCTTGGCTCAATGTGGTCATCCAGGAAGGACATCCTGCTGTAGTACCACAAAACCGGGACATAAACATCATCTGCTGCTGCTCCTGACCTCTGAGAAGCCAGCACCTTAGAGCGTTCAGTCCTGTAGGTACCTCTCAAGCTCCCAATTTTAGTGTCCACTTGTTTTGCTGTGGCTGTGGGCACCTTGGTATGCACAAATGGGAGCAGCTTCTCCAGCGCTGCTTTTCTCACCCCTTTTTTTTTATGGATGGGGTTTTTGGTCTCCCACAGAGCCGGCAGCTCCCTTACCCGGTCAATAAATTCCGCCAGGAACTCTTTGTCGCTAATAAATACATTCATATTGTATCTGCAAGTAAAATAAATTATATTTAAATAATGTGAGGCAAACAGTCTAACCTCCTTCACATCCTAGTCACCATATATATCCTCCACCAATCTCAAGACAGTATAGGCCAACAATTTTAACAAGTCTCACAAAATCACATACCTTCGTTCGCACGTCCGTCACTTGAACTCCTCTCTCCGCACACCGAACGTACTATAGTCACATGTGTGTTTGCTATATACACACCACGCATGCGTCCAAATTCGAACACGTCGCTCCGCACACGTCGCCCGCCCATGACGTTCTAACTAACATCTTTTCCCCGCCCCTTCTCTTTCGGCGCGCAGACAGATATGGCGGAGTTACAGCAGGTGTCTGATAATTCCGCAACTAGCGAGGAGACAAGCCCGGAGACCGAGGACACGTCACGATCAAGGAGGAGATTCAAGGCATCGAATATGTCTTTGGCGGAGATGGCGGAGATGGTGGACATCTTGGTCAAGGCTGATTATGATGCCAAGCATGGGCCGTATAGCAAACCAAATAGAAGGAAGGCCAAAATCCTCACTAAAGTTGTGAAGAGTCTGAGGGCGAAGTTCGGGGTGAAACGCTCAAATGAGCAGCTCAGAAAGAGGTGGTCAGACCTCAAACTGAGGGAGCCAGACCAGTTGAGGAGCATAAAGAGGATGCTCGCTAAAAGTAAGTAAAATGACGACCTTTCTGCTATTAATCTTTTTAGAAACTGACTTTTTTTTTTAGCATATTGGACTCCCTTCCAAAATGTATTATTTTGAACTAGGTTGGGCACAGTAATCGTTCGTTACGTTACCGACACTTCGTTCGGCCACTATCCGCGGTTTTGGCTTATTTAAGACCCCCAAAAGTAATTAGACATCTGCCATTTTTGATCAAGTATTGTGGATAATTTTTAAGTCTAGATGATGTGTTTGTAAGGAGAATGAAATGCAAACTTTAATCAGTGTAAAGGAGAGGACACTCAGCAGCTGCTTCCACATCTGTACTTTGGAGCACTATAGTGTGGGCCACCAGACCCGCCTTTTTTGGGTGTCCCACACAGGTGCATCAGAGTTTATTTGTGGTGCCTCCATGTCCAAAAAATTACATCCAAATGTGAATAATATACATATTTGGGGTCATAAAGAATGCATTTTTCTTTAAATTCCGCACAAACACACACTTGTACCCCACTTCCAAACAATTTAGCCTGTTTTAAGTTTAAAAATGAGATTTTTACAGTGTGATAAATAGACCTTTGGTTTTATTCTCATAGGGGAGAGAAGACTGGGAGGAGGACACTCCAGGGAGCACATGCACCCCACAACTTCCAAGCAACCCCAAACTCCCAAAGATCCACAACCGAAAGATGTGCAGGAAGTTGAGGTGGAGGAAGGAGAAGTGCAGGAAGGAGAGGTGGATGACGTTGTGGATCTGGTCACCACAACAGGTCAGTATCTGACACCACAGCTTAAGGTAAGCGAGGTAGGCCTGCAGAGTTTTATTAATTTTTTTTAATGGTTTTTAGGGGATGGAAATGTTGTGAAGGATAGCACACCGTTCTCTGCTGACAGTGCCCTCCGCCTCATCCAGCAAGTGATGGAATGTAGCACGGAACTGGACCTAATTAAACAAAGAATCCATGTGATGGAACAAACATTTAAAGACATTCTCGATGTTTTGGGGAGAATTCAATAAGCCATCCAAACACATTTGTTTTTACATGTTTGTTTTTATATTTTTACTAATTTTTTGAGTAACAAAGCAGCCAAAAATTGAATATGCACACAGTGTGTGAACATGTGCTATCTGCCATCAGGGGATATCCATGTACGTCTTTTGTGGGTGCAACCCCTTCCTCGTATCAAAAGTCGGTGAACTGAGGAAGGGGATGCACCCCCAAAACACATCCATTGATCACCCCTGATGGCAGATAGCACATGTTGACAATAGGGATCAGGATTGTAAACTTCCTATTTGCAAAAAAGTAAAAATGTGTGCATATTGAATTTTTGGCTGGGCAAGGGGTGGCAGGACCCCATATTAGGACGGGCACATAGAGACATAGTTTGTGTAACTGAATGTCTCAGATTGCTCAGAGGTATCCAATGTTGTCATTTTAGAAATGCAAGTGGTATTTTTGTATTTTCATAAGCCAAAATTTGCCGGGTTGTGGTCAGGCCAACCCCAAAGTAAAACAAAAAAAAATGTGCAGAGAGTAAAATATTTGACCACAAACAACGTGTAGCTTCTTTTTATAATACTCTCTAAGCTTATTTGGTTGTTTTGTAAGGTAACATAGTGAAATTGGTTGTTATTTACTAAAGTAAAATACACTTGCCACTACAAATGCACAAAGACAAACTAGGAGACAGGAAAGAACAAATAATTAAAGGTTTAAACAAGATTTTTATTGGGATACTTAGACATAGGCTGGCATAGGAATTGCCCCCCTACCCGTGAAATACTCCATGTATTTGTCCCGAACCACACGGGCATTTTGGGGGGGCAAGCCAAGACGGGCAGATTCCAGGCCCGGAAGGGGATTTGCAGGGGAAAGTCCAGCCTCTGGCAAAACTGAGGCCATATATGAATTCGCTTTGCGGCAAAGAAAATTGTGTAGCACACAGCAGCATAACACTACATAGTTTATTTTGTAGTCCGCCAAGTGGATGGAAGTCATAAAAAGGCGGAACCGGCTGGCCATTATGCCGAAGGCATTTTCAACGACTCTTCGGGCCCTGGCCAGCCGGTAATTGAACACACTCTTCTCTGGGGTCAGGGTCCTCTGTGGAAATGGCCTCATAAGATTCCGTCCGAGTCCGAAGGCTTCATCAGCCAAGAAAACAAAGGGGAGTCCTTCAATATTCCCTGCATCCGGTGGCAATGCAAGGTCGTCACTCTGGAGACGGAGGGCAAACTCCGTCTGGATGAAGGATCCCCCATCGGACATCCGGCCATTCTTCCCTACATCAACATAGAGGAATTCATACCGTGCTGACACCACCGCCATCAGCACAATGCTATGAAACCCCTTGTAATTGTAGTAGTAGGATCCAGAACGGGGTGGCGGCACGATGCGGACGTGCTTCCCGTCTATGGCACCACCGCAGTTGGGGAAGTCCCACCGCGTGGCAAACTCCGATGCCACAGTCTGCCATTCCTGTGGCATGGAAGGAAGCTGTGGAGTGAAACAAGATGAAATAATATTAGAAAAACAAAGGCATACATTACAAGCAAATTCTAGACCAAAAAATTAGAGACCAACATCAATCTAATTATACGTTTATTAAGGTGTGTAAAAAAAGTATAATGGAAGGCTCATTTATCATATTCATCACCCCCTCTGATGGGCCATTACTAAATTATTTTGGGGGGGGGGAGATGTGTTTGGCCACAGGATAGCATTGCAGTGGCGGTGCGTCCAGAGTGGGCGCTGGAGCACTGTCCCCTCTCTCCTGTGCCCATCACTCAGAACAATACATAGGTTCATGCGTTGCATGAACCTATGTATTGTCTATGCCGCACACTATTCAGGTGGATGGCCTCTTGTAAAGCGACCGACATATGATTAATTGCGTCATTTAGGGGGTTAAAATTGCAGAGCAGAAGCAGGTATTAAAAAAGTCTTGCAAATTACAACCTGAGGGATGTAATTAGCTTCCTCAAAGAAAAATCGGGGACGCAAGGAGGGGGCATTCCTTGTGTAAACACTGACAGGCAGCTCTGGCAATCATGTTCACCAAGTCTGTTTAATGGTAACATGATTGGCTGATGCAACATGAAGGGAAGGAGAAGACATCAAGGACAGAAGAAGGATGGCGCTGACCACAAGAAGGTAAGTGCAGGGCTGGGGGGAAACTGGCTGCATTAGAGGGGACTAAATGGCTGCATTGGAGGGGACAACTGGGGGCGTTTATTAGGCAACAGAGCAAAAAAGGAGGAAGTTTATTTCCGAAATTGGGGTTGTAACCCCCCAACATTTGGAGCAACAGGCGCCCCTGCTGGAAAAGTTAGTGAGGGGAAATATTTAGGGAGGATAAAAAAGGGGCAATCTAAAGCTTCCAACATGCATGGGGACAAAGGGGACATTCTCAGCATATTACAATCATGGTAATTAGGGAAGGATGAAAGAAATACAATACATTAGCATACATGTAATACATAAAATGTGATGTTAAGGGAGAAAACTTACCCTAATATAGTCCTCCTGCAGGACTTGTATAATAGCAGAACAGGTGTCTGGGATTATGAGCCCCAGAGCCTGGGGGGAGATGCCTGTGGTGAACTTCAAGTCCTGAAGACTTCTCCCTGTCGCCAGGTAACGCAACGTGGCGATGAGCCTCTGCTCAGCACTGATGGCTTCCCGCATAACGGTGTCCTTCCTGGTAATATAGGGGGACACCAAAGCCAACAGTTCCTGAAAAACGGGGTCAGACATCCTCAGAAAATTCCTGTAGTCCTCAGGATTATTCTCGACCATCTCCCGCAGCAGAGGCATGTGGCAGAATTGGTCCCGCTGGAGCAACCAATTCTTGGTCCATGAACTCCTCCTCACACCATTCATGGACTGGTCTTGGTCCAAAACAAGCAGACCAACACCAAGCGCACGCACAGCACGAACTCGACGACGAGAACGTACAGGCGACATGGCTAGGAAACGGTCGTCTAATCAGAACGTACAGAACAGAACGCACTTTAGAACAGCAAGGCCTATGAATAACGAACTGAAATTCAGAAACGAACAGGCAAGAACGCACTGTAAAACAGATACGACCTGCCTAGACGCCCTGAAAGTCAAGATACGAACCCACAAGCACAAACTGAACGGCAGAAAACGATCTGAAAAGTACGAAGACTGAAAAGCGCGAATCGTCTCTTCCCAAACTTTTACTTCACACGCGGTAACACGAGATCAGCAAAAGCAGCCCAAGGGGTGGCGCCAAGAAAAAAGATCTTCCCCTTTATAGTGCCGTCGTACGTGCTGGACGTGAGCGCAGAGAACCACGAGGAAATTGGGAAATGACAGTGTGTACGCATAGAAAGCTTGACGAGAAAATCGACAAGCTTAACAAGAATCTCGTCGAAAAAAACGACGTGTTTTTTACGACGAGAAAATCGGTCGTGTGTACGAGGCCTCAAACCTGTGATCTTCTACTCAATATGTGGACTATGTGCTCTAAACATTATTAATTAGAACCACAATTAAACAATATGTGAACTCAGTGTTCTAAACCTTACCACAATTAGTATACCATTCTGTGTGTCATTAGTAGCTAAAATCCTGCTGTGATTTTTTAAAAGTGCATGTGCAATGAACTAACAATCCCTTGTTCAGTAAATATAAGAAATACATTTAAAAAATAAACCATAAAATATTTTTAGTTCATAAAATCCTCCCAGTGAACTGAATGGAGATATTATGTGGATGGATTTCCAAGAAAAATGTCCATGTAATCCAGTGCCGGTGATATGTTCTATTCCCAGTGACTTGCTAAATATTCTCTAGATTTTCACCTCCACCACGTTGTGCTATAAACCACCACCAGGTAAATTGGCCACTCACCAGATAGGCTGAATATGTGCGCCTTTGGTTCATATGGATAACCACTCCGTGTTGTAGATTTATCCAGCAGTTTCTCCCCATATGTCGGTGGT
Source organism: Rana muscosa (assembly GCA_029206835.1). NCBI lineage: Eukaryota > Metazoa > Chordata > Amphibia > Anura > Ranidae > Rana > Rana muscosa. The sequence continues at coordinate 999,172,422 of CM055118.1, forward strand.
GAATGTCACTGTATGATTGCTCCTGATGACGAATTGATTTCGAAATGCATTGAGGCTGCAGGGACATCTCTGGTAATTGTAAACAGGATTCATAGCATCACTCAGCCCAGAAAGGAACTGTGAGGGGCACTTGTGCGGACCAGACATAGGGAATACCTATACATTGCTGGATCAGCTCAGTGCCGGCTTGGAGGCACAGATAAATGTGAGTGTATGACACATATATTTTTTTACTTTAATAAATGATTTTTATACATACTGCACCATGATGGCCCTTTATATCTTATGAGCAATCATAGAGTGACATTCACCACCGACATATGGGGAGAAACTGCTGGATAAATCTACAACACGGAGTGGTTATCCATATGAACCAAAAGGTGCACATATTCAGCCTATCTGGTGAGTGGCCAATTTACCTGGTGGTGGTTTATAGCACAACGTGGTGGAGGTGAAAATCTAGAGAATATTTAGCAAGTCACTGGGAATAGAACATATCACCGGCACTGGATTACATGGACATTTTTCTTGGAAATCCATCCACATAATATCTCCATTCAGTTCACTGGGAGGATTTTATGAACTAAAAATATTTTATGGTTTAACCACTTGACAACTGGGCACTTAAACCCCCTTCCTAACCAGACGAATTTTCAGCTTTCGGTGCTCTCACATTTTGAATGACAATTACTCAGTCATACAACACTGTACCCATATGAAATTTTTGTCCTTTTTTTCACACAAATAGAGCTTTCTTTTGGTGGTATTTAATCACTGTTGGGTTTTTTATTTTTTGCGCTATAAGAGAAAAAAGACTGAAAATTTTGTAAAAAAATGAATTTTTCTTTGTTTCCGTTATAAAATTTTGCAAATTAGTATTTTTTCTTCATACATTTTGGCCAAAATTTATACTGCTACATATCTTTGGTAAAAATAAGTACAAATTGGGGCATATTTTTTGGTCTTTGTGAAAGTTATAGAGTCCACAAGCTATGGTGCCAATATCTGAAAATTGATCACACCTGAAGTACTGACGGCCTATCTCATTTCTTGAGACCCTAACATGCCAGAAAAGTACAAATACCCCCTAAATGACCCCTTTTTGTAAAGAAGACATTCCAAGGTATTTAGAAAGAGTCATTGTGAGTTTTTTGAAGTTGTCATTTTTTCCCACAATTCTTTGCAAAAATCAAGATTTTTTTTTCTTTTTTTTTTTTCCACAAAATTGTCATATTAGCAGGTTATTTCTCACACACAGCATATGCATACCACAAATTACACCCCAAAACACATTCTGCTATTCCTCACGAGTATGGCGATACCACATGTGTGAGACTTTTACACAGCGTGGCCACATACAGAGGCCCAACATGCAGGGAGCACCATCAGGCGTTCTGGAGAACCCAGGCCAATTCTGACATTTCTCTCCTACATGTAAAAATCATAATTTGTTTGCTAGAAAATTACATAGAACCCCAAAACATTATAAATGTTTTTTTAGCAAAGACCTTAAAGAATATAATGGTGGTCATTGCAACTTTTTATCTTGCACGGTATTTGCGCAGAAATTTTTCTAACGCGTTTTTTACGGAAAAAAACTGTTTTGTGCCTAAAAGAAAAAAAAACAGTAAAGTTAGCCCAATGTTTTTGCATAATGTGAAAGATGAAGTTACGCCGAGTAAATAGATACCTAACATGTCACCCTTCAAAATTGCACACGCTCGTGGAATGGCGCCAAACTTCGCTACTTAAAAATCCCCATAGGCAACGCTTTAAATATTTTTACTAGTTACCTGTTTTGAGTTACAGAGGAGGTCTAGGGCCAAAATTATTGCTCTCGCTCTAACGTTCGCAACGATACCTCACGTGTGGTTTGAACACCGTTTTCATATGTGGGCGGGGCTTACGTATGCGTTCACTTCTGCATGCGAGCTCGCGGGGGCAGGGGCGGTTTAAAAAAAAAATATATATTTTATTGTTCATTTTACTTTATTTATTTTAGTTTGACATGTTTTTCCGCCCCAAATTTTTTTTTATTACAAGGAATGTAAACATCCCTTGTAATAGGAATATGGCATGACAGGTCCTCTTTACAGTGAGATATGGGGTCAATAAGACCCCACATCTCAACTCTAGGCTGGGAAGCCTGAAAAAAAAAACAAAAAAAAAAAACAATCCTGGCTTTGATCGTAGCGGTGAGTCGGTAGAAGCACCGGAGGGCAGCGGGAGGGGGGGGGCATCCCCTCTCACCTTCCGTAAGAGCGATCAAGCGGTGGAACAGCCGCTATGATCGTTCTTATGGTGCAGGGAATCGCCAGCTGAAAAAGCGAATATCTGAATGATGCCTGTAGCTGCTCCCATCATTCAGATATCTCCGCACAAAGTCAAGGACGTCATATGACGGCCGGCGGGCGGGAAGTGGTTATTGCAGAGTATTGCCGGGTATTGCGGAGTATTGCCGGGTATTGAGGAGTATTGCCGGGTATTGAGGAGTATTGCCGGGTATTGAGGAGTATTGCCGGGTATTGAGGAGTATTGCGGGGTATTGCCGGGTATTGCGGAGTATTGCCGGGTATTGCCGGGTATTGAGGAGTATTGCAGGGTATTGTGGAGTATTGCAGGGTATTGTGGAGTATTGCAGGGTATTGTGGAGTATTGCCGGGTATTGTGGAGTATTGCCGGGTATTGTGGAGTATTGCAGGGTATTGAGGAGTATTGCGGAGTATGGCAGGGTATTGCGGAATATGGCAGAGTATTGCACAGTATGGGCAGAGTATGGGCAGGGTATTGCACAGTATGGGCAGGGTATTGCACAGGGTATTGCACAGGGTATTGCACAGGGTATTGCAGAGTATGGGCAGAGTATGGGCAGGGTATTGCACAGGGTATTGCAGAGTATTGCACAGGGTATTGCAGAGTATTGGCAGGGTGTATTGCAGAGTATTGGCAGGGTGTATTGCAGAGTATTGCACAGGGTATTGCAGAGTATTGCACAGGGTATTGCAGAGTATTGCACAGGGTGTATTGCAGAGTATTGCACATGGTGTATTGCAGAGTATTGCACAGGGTGTATTGCAGAGTATTGGCAGAGTATTGCACAGGGATGGCTGAGCAGGGATGGATGGATGGCTGGATCTGTGACTGCAATTGTCACAGATCCAGCCCACAGCTGACATGGGGGAGGGAGCGGACATGATCCGCTCCCTCCCCTCTCCTCTCACACTGTACCGATCGGTACAGAGAGGGGAGGGAGGAACCGGCGTCATCACATGACGCCGGTCTGTTTACAAGTGATCGCTCCGTCATTTGACGGAGCGATCACGTGGTAAACGGCCGCGATTAGCGGCCATCTACCGTGATCCGTGATGCGCCGGGTCTTCCGGACCCGGCGGTCACGGACATATCCTGGAGCGCGCCCCAGGGGGCGTGCGGGAGCAAGATTCTGTGAGGACGTCCCTGGGACGTCCATTCAGGATAACTCGACCGCGCTGTGGACGTCTTTTGTACATGGCGCGGTCGGGAAGTGGTTAATTTTATTTTTTACATTTATTTCTTATATTTACTGAACAAGGGATTGTTAGTTCATTGCACATGCACTTTTAAAAAATCACAGCAGGATTTTTGCTACTAATGACACACAGAATGGTATACTAATTGTGGTAAGGTTTAGAACACTGAGTTCACATATTGTTTAATTGTGGTTCTAATTAATAATGTTTAGAGCACATAGTCCACATATTGAGTAGAAGATCACAGGTTTTAGGGTTTAAGTTAGCGCAATCCACCTTATATATATTTTTCATAAAGCCTGTATTACCCTGTGCTGGAAGGACCCACGTCCACCTCCCATCGCCATGTGGCTAAATAAAGTTAGAAGCATTGGGATAATGGAGGACTTAGTGCACACGGCACTAGACAGAAAAGAACAATTCACTGAAATATGGGCCCCTTTGTACAGTCGGAAGAGGGGAAAAAGTTACTGGGGAGCGGAGAGGGGGAGTGAGGTCCTTTCAGGTATATATGGGGGGAACGTGGGTGGACAGTCCTTCCTATCTGTGCCCCTTTTTCTTTTTTTTGTTGTTGTTGCAAGGTTGAGTCTTGGGGGGTTTGGTTGGGGGTTTTCGTTTTCTATGATAAAATAACAGGAGAGCCGTAATTTTTGAGGTATATCGATGTAGTAATATTAGGTACGAGATGAGTTAGTCTATGAAGTACAAATTTGTCTGGAAATTTTGCACCTATTACGGTACATTTATTGTCTTGGAATATGTATGATGTGATGGTATTATGGCTTTCTTCTGTAAAAATAAATGTAGCGGCCTCACCTCTCTCTCCTTCTTTATCGGTTATATGGCTCTTGTCTAGGGGTACCTGGGAGAGAGAGAGAAAACACACCACGGCCCATGTCCTCCGTGACTGGTGGGTGAAGGCCAGAGATTGGGCTTTTGTGTAAGCGTCCTAGAGTCAAGTCCAGTCCTTCGTCCCTGACTCCTTTGCTTGAGTAACCCAAGTTCCACAGAGTGAATAGGTACAACTCAGTTTTATTCTTCTTGCCAAGCAATAAAACAATCTTTCTCCTTTGGAAAATGAGGGGGACAGATCGAGGCACAATCCTTTCCCTTTTTGCTGCTGCCCACTGTGCTGTCACCAGTGGTGAATAGTCACTGCCACTGACTAGGTAATATAGAACGTGAATTTACCTTCGCTCACTTTGCCCCTGTCAGAGGAAGAAATCCGTCCAAGGGAGAAATGGAGGCCTATCCGTCACCAGTGATGCTGCGCCGGGCTCTTCAGAGAAGTTACTGCGCACCAGTCCTCACGAACTCAGACACGGGCACCCAAGGAGTTAGGGCCCCCTCGGATTCCTCCACCCTCGCGGAATTTAGTCGAAGGTACTGAGCCCCAGGCGTCCGCCATAGTACCTCACCCCAGGCTAAAGGTGCCTGAGATGGACTCCATCCCCGCTCCAGCCAGGCCAAGGGTGCCTAGGCCTGAAACACCGGAACGCCAGCACCCAAGCTAAAGGTGCCTGGGTGCGGCCGCGTCCTCCGACTCCCCGCCGGCAAGCAAGACTGCTGAGTATGGGGCGGGTCTTAGCTAGTGCTGCAGGAGGGAAATTTTATTGTAAAAGTTGTATGACTTCAAATGTTTTATACACTTATGTATTCCTTTTCCCGTTTGTTTCCCTTTCCTTTCCCATTTTAGGTTCAGGCACAAACCAGAAATTTTTAAATTGTCATTTCATTATTTTTTTTTGATAGTTTGTCTCTGGATCGGGCTTATGCTGACTCTAGTTGAGAGGCATGGGTTGGTTCCAGACACTGGGGACCAGTGTCCATCAAGTGAGGGGGATGTGTAGCGGGGTGCTATATTTAGGGGGTAGCATCTGAGTGGTAACTAGGCTCAGATGCACCAATTGTTAGGTTTCATGGACCATTTCTGTCCCTGGGAAATAGTACTGATGTGCAGTTCCCTGGGGCCTATAGGTGGCGCTGTTGCCATAGGCCCGAGTTGAACCGTGGTACAGGGTTGTGCCTTTTCTTGTCCCCTCTCGGCAGCAGTATAGCGGGACGGGGAACCTTCTGTGCCTGTCTGGAGAGGGTTTAAAAAGGGGCGGCCATCTTCCAGTCGGGGTCCACGCCCAGGCACCTTAGGCCTGGGTGTGCGTGTTGTCTCCGGGTGCCCTAGGCCCGGAGACGGAGCTGCTGTTTCCATCCCAGACACCTTCAGTCTGGGGTGAGGTACTTTGGTGAGGGCCTGGAACCCAGCAACCTTCGGCTGGGGTCCGCTAAGGACCGAGGCTCCTAGGGATCTGCCTTGTGAGGGGACCCGTATCCAGGATCGAGGAGGCCAGGGAGGTGACCCTTTCTGAAGACCCAGCGCAGAGTCGTGGTGACAGAGAGGGCCTCTGGTAACTCTCTGGAGGGATGTTCTTATCCTAAAAAGGGGTCAAGTTACTCAAAGAAGGAAGTGCGGGTTCTTTATGTCATAGTGGCAGTGACTCTGCGTACACAAGGTCAGTGCAGAGGCGTATCTAGTGAAAATGGCGCCTATGGCAAGCACTGAAACTGCGCCCCTGTCAAAACATTTGAAACCCATCTTTCAGATAACCTTAACAAAAAAAAAGCACCAGAACCCATAAATGCAGTAACATCAGCACCCATAAAACGGCCTTACCAGAACCCATAAATGCAGTAACATCAGCACTCATAATTGCAGTAATATCAGCACCCATAAATGCAGCCTTACCAAAACCCATAAATTCAGTAATATCAGCACCCATATATGCGGTAACAGCACCCATAAATGCAGTAATATCAGCACCCATAAAAGCGGCCTTACCAGCACCCATAAATGCAGTAACATCAGCACCCATAAATGCGGCCTTACCAGCACCTATAAATGCAGCCTTACCAGCACCCATAAATGCAGCCTTACCAGCACCCATAAATGCAGCCTTACCAGCACCCATAAATGCGGCCTTACCAGCACCCATAAATGCGGCCTTACCAGCACCCATAAATGCGGCCTTACCAGCACCTATAAAAATGAAGCCTTACGAGAACCCATAAATGCAGTAATATCAGCACCTATAAATGCGGAGGAATCGTGCAGTGTATGGGCACTTAGCAGGAGGGAGAGAGAGTGGCCTCCATGGGGGCGGATCATGCGGTTGACGGGCACAGCACTGGGCAGAAAGGCAGAGTGGAAAGGAACATCAGAGACAGTGACTGCGTGCAGTGGTACACAGACAGGTCACACTCACTGGCAGTGGCACGGTGATGATCAGGGACACGCAGCGGTACAGAGGATGTTTCCTCATAATGGATACAGTCCTCCGCCACTGCTGCTCCAGCACCTCTGACACTGTACAGAGGGAGTAGGATCACCAGCGGCCCTGTTTGCTTAGCACACATGCACAATCGCACATGATGAGGACTTTAAGGTCTCTTTCACACTGGGGAGGGGGGTGGGGGCGTTGGCGGTAAAGCGCCACAATGTTTAGTGGCGCTTTACCGTAGTTTTCGCTGCGATATTCAGCCGCTAGCAGGGCGCTTTTAACCCCGGCTAGCGGCCGAGAAAGGGTTAAATAAAACGCCTGCAAAGCGCTGCTTTGATTTCAATGGGCAGGGGCGCTTTAGAAGCCACTCCTACAGCGCCTCAAAGATGCTGCTTTTTTCAGGGCGCTTTGCAGGTGCTATTTTTTGCGTTATAGCGCCTGCAAAGCGCCTCAGTGTGAAAGGGGTCTTAGGCAACTTTCAAACAGAGGGGCTTTGCAGGTGCTACAGCGCTACAAAATAGCGCCTGCAAAGTGCCCTGAAAGAGCCTCTTTTCTCACTCCAATGTGAAAGCCCAAGGGCTTTCACACTGGAGCGGTGCGCTGACAGGACGCTCAAAAAATTCCTGCTAGCCGCATCTTTGAGGTACTGTAGGAGCGGTGTACACACTGCTTCTAAAGTGCCCCTGCCCATTGAAATCAATGGGCAGCGCAACCGAACCGCCAGGAAAGCACTGCTGCAGCGGCGCTTTGCGGGCGGTTTTAACCCTTTTTGGGCTGCTAGTGGTGCGGTGGCAGGACGCTCAAAAAAGTCCTGCCAGCCGCATCTTTGAGGCGCCCTGCGAGCGCCGCAAAAAACGTCAGTAAAGCGGCGCTAAAATATCGGCGCTTTACCGCCGACTGCGCAACGCCCCAGTGTGAAAGTAGCCTAAGTCATCATGTGCCAGGCACAGACCCAAACAGAAGCAAGCAAGCAGCCAATCAAATATAGTGCTCAATATGGATTAAATAAATTGAATTATTCATAGCCATAGATATCATAAATAAAGTGATTTGTGCAACAGCAGGTACTACTTGCACAAATCACTTTATTTATGATATCTATGGCTATTCATAATTATAATTTTTTTATTCCATATATTAAGCACTATATTTGACAGTTGGCACACATCATCATACTGTACACATGATGATAATGATAACATAACACAGTACACGTGTGACTATAGAATAAAGTACCTGCTGCAGTGCTGTGCTGCCTGCCTGGCTGGGGGTTCCAGAGACTAGTCTCCTCTCTGTCAGACTCAGACTATCCAGTTCTTCTCCTCCTCAGTGACCTCACCAAGTGACGACGACGACGTCACCGACCCGCTCGCGTTTGCCGCTCGAGGAGAAGATGAAGCTGTGATGCGCAGAGGACTGGAGGGTAGGCGGAGCCTCAGCAAATTAGCCAAATGACGGTCTGGGCAGTGGGCGATCCCACTCACAGACAAGCATGGGGGCGCCCGGGGCCTGCGCCTGTCACTCTCCTACATGCCAGCCATGAAACATTACTTTTAAGTTAATTGCTGTGCCGCCGCTGGCACCAGGACTATAGTGCAGGATCCGGCCGCAGGAGAACGGGTGGGAATTTTTTTTGTGCATGGAACGTTTTTTTTTGCGCCTCCCCCCCCCCTACGGCGCCCATGGTTCTTGCCATGCTTGCCATACCTTGGATATGCCACTGGATCAGTGGCAGTGACTTGCAACTATTCACCAGGTCAGTGGCAGTGACCAACCTCATGGTCCGTGGCAGGGACCATGCGCCAAGCCTGTTCGTGCAAACCAGAACAGGAGAAACCTTGAATTGAGTTTGTGCCTGGACTTGCTCCCACCTTATCTGACCCGTGTTTGTCTCAACATGTCTGCTCTCAAAGAGACTATTTATTGCCCTTATGAATAAATAAGAAGTTGGACTTTTCAGTTAGTGTGGACAGTTGCTTACTGGGGAGAACTAAGGACTTGTTTCTGGCTACTCCAGAAACGAGACCGGCTCTGGAGGTTTTCAAACACTGGCTGCAGGCAGGCCCGAGAAACTAACACCGCTCAACCTCCCCATCCAGGAGGGTACGGGCTTGTGCTGCGGTGTGCCTCAGTCTTTTCCTGCGAAGGAGCCAACTATAAGAAAAGCAGGTAAAGGCTAGGGTGGGTGCGCTACATATGTATGGGAGGTCGAGGAAAAACATAGATCTGTGCTTGTGATGTCTGTCAAGCCTTTGCATAGAAGACATTCCTTATCAATATAAGCATCCACACTGCATGATGTACATAATGTGAAACGGCTATGCAATCTGTTCAGGAACTAAAACAGCAGCCTGACACACAGAGCCTCTGCTTACACAAATATGTCTGTGCACAGCCCTGCAAAATACATATATGGGAGGTCAAGGAAAATTATAGAGCAGTGTCTGTGATCTCTGACAAGTGCTGGATCGCCTCTGCTGCTTTTCCTCCATTCAGGGGCCAAAGAAGCCGAGTATGAGTTTCCCTGTAGCCCTCACACTGGAGACTTGTACACCATCATCATGGAGTCCCAGGACGGTGGGTACCGGGTCCCCCGAAGGCAGAGCGCATGTGTGACCCGCTTTGAGGTCACTACTGGACGTGGGAAAAGGAGAGGGCTCCTGGGTGGACGTGGGAGAAGGGCAGGGCTCCTGGGTGGACGTGGGAGAAGGAGAGGGCCCCCAAGGTGAAAGGGGGAGGAGGAAAGGGCCCCCAGGGTGGTTGGCAGAGAAGGAGTGTGTTGTGGAAATGTTATGAAGATGTATTTAATATGTATTGTCATGGTGTCTCCAAGGGTTAGTATTCCCGCAGCCCGCTCTAAAGAGCTGACTGGGGCAGACTGACGCTGGTTGAGTCCCGTCTGGTAGTGGAAAACTTCCTGAGGTTGGAGAGAGGTGTTTGCAGAGTGGGGATATATCCGCCAGCGAAGGGCCCCTGTGCGATGCACAGAGCGATCGTCTGGAAGGGATATGTTCACTCTGCAAGGACATTATCGGTTATAGGCGGATGTACGCTCATGTCACCCCAGTGTACCTGATCAAACACATTTTGGGGCTGCCATGGTGTGCCCCTGCAGATAATCCCCCATCCACAGGAACGGTAGTATAATCTGGGTATGCGTTTGTTCTCTGAAAAACAGGGAATAAGGATTCATACCAGCAGTAATACGGGAGTCTTTGAGTTGTTATGGTCAGAGACAGAGTTCATGTTTGTTAGCCATGCGGCTTCCTTTGTTTAGTTGAAGAACATGGCTTCCAGGTAAAGCATACACACTGTCCCTGCCCAGACACACCCATAAGACTCCCCTAGCCATTATTCATTGGTTGTTTGTATTAACTCATCCTGTTGGAAGGATTTCCTGTGAGGTCATTTCCTGTGGATGTCATTTCCTGTGATGTCATTTCCCATGGAGGAAACGATTGGCTGTTGGAGCCATCACTTCCTGTTTGTCATTGCTTTTGTTATGTTTGAATAAAAACCAGGGGTGTGCTGGGGAGAGGCCAGAAGAGCATGATGCTGAGAACGTAAGCTGTGGTGATGTCTGTTTACTTGGGGATATGCGGGAAATAGAGTGATAGGTAAGATGCATTATACCATTAGACTGAATGTGTGCTTATTAGTAGGGATGAGCTCAGCATTCGAGTCGAACATACGTTCGACTCGAACATCGTGTGTTTGATCGTTCGACGAAGATCGAACGTTTTCGGTCGTTCGCGCCAAATTCGAGTGACGCGAACGGACCAAAATCCCGGCGCTGTGATTGGCCAAGCATGCACTGTGACCCCGCATGATTGGCCAATCACAGCGCCGGCAGCGAGGAGAGCCATAATTGGCCACAGGCAGGATGCCTGTGGCCAATTATAGCTCAGGGGGGTTTAGTACACGCCCCACACTATAAAAGGCCGCCAGTGCGGCGGCCTTGTGTAGTGTGTTTCGGCGTGCAGGGAAAGAGTGACATAGGCAGGGACAGTGTCAGTGCTATTTGTACTTTTACCTTGTGTGTAGGGAGAGAGAAGGATAGGTAGGGACAGTGTCAGTGATATTCTGCTAAACCTTGTGTGTAGGGAGAGAGAAGGATAGGTAGGGACAGTGTCAGTGATATTCTGCTAAGCCTTGTGTGTAGGGAGAGAGAAGGATAGGTAGGGACAGTGTCAGTGATATTCTGCTAAACCTTGTGTGCAGGGAGAGAGAAGGATAGGTAGGGACAGTGTCAGTGATATTTTTGCCAAGCCTCCTGCACAGTATACACCTGAAGCTAGCCCTTATTGCTGTGATTTCCTGTTGTGTAACACAGGCAGGTATCTGCAGCACTTAAAGCAGGCGTAGTGAGATTCCTGCAAAATATACACCTGAAGCTAGCCCTTATTGCTGTGTTTTCCTGTTGTGTAACACAGGCAGGCATCTGCAGCACTTAAAGCAGGCGTAGTGTGATTCCTGCAAAATATACACCTGAAGCTAGCCCTTATTGCTCGTAGTTTTTTTTCTTTTGTGTTATGCCCCGTACACACGATCGTTTTTAATGTCATTTTTTAAACCAGCGTTTTTCTCCTCGTTTTTTTTTTCATGTTTCCTCTCAAGCCTGCCTTGCGTACACACCATCATTTAAAAAAACGATCAAGCAAAGCGCAGTGACGTTCAACACGTACGACGGCACTATAAAGGGGAAGTTCCGTTCGAATGACGCCACCCTTCATGTTAGTAAAGTTTGTTGGGCGACGATTCGCGCTTTTCAGTCCGTTACTGTGTAATGAATGTGCTATCTCCATTACGAACGCTAGTTTTACCAGAACGAGCGCTCCCGTCTCATACTTGATTCTGAGCATGCGCGTTTTTTTTCACGTCGTTAAAGCATACACACTATCATTTTTCACGTCGTTAAACAAAACGACATGAAAAACGACGTGAAAAAAGACAGCATGTCCGGATTTTTTAATGCCCGTTTTTCACGTCGTTAAAAATGCTCTGGAGCCTACACACGATCATTTTTAATGGCCATTTTTTAAAATGACATTTTTAACGGCATGAAAAACGATCGTGTGTACGGGGCATTACACTAACAGGCATCTGCAGCACTTAAAGCAGGCGTAGTGTGATTCCTGCAAAATATACATCTGAAGCTAGCCCTTATTGCTGTGTTTTCCTGTTGTGTAACACAGGCAGGAATCTACAGCACTTAAAGCAGGTGTAGTGTGATTCCTGCAAAATATACACCTGAAACTAGCCATTATTGCTGTGTTTTCCTGTTGTGTAACACAGGCAGGCATCTGCAGCAGTTATAGCAGGCGTAGTGTGATTCCTGCAAAATATACACCTGAAGCTAGCCCTTATTGCTGTATTTTCCTGTTGTGTAACACAGGCAGGCATCTGCAGCACTTAAAGCAGGCGTAGTGTGATTCCTGCAAAATATACACCTGAAGCTAGCTGTCATGGATATGCAGTAGTGTTTGTCTGCCATCTTACCTTCCTCCTCATGTGTTCATCTAGAGACCAGACCTCCTTCACCTGGCTTCCTTTATAATCTCCTCCCAGCCTGACTCCACCCCAGGCCCTATCACTGAACACTATATTAACCTGTGCACTGCAAGCCTGCTTGGCTGATCAACGTGTTTGTTAGGCATTGTGTGTTTGGGTTCCTGCCTGCCGTGTGCTACGTCTGTCTCTCTGTTACGTTATTGGCTTGTCCCCGACCATCCCTGTCTGCTCGTGACCCTTGACCTTCGGCTCGTTCTTCGTTATCCTTGTCTGCTTGTGGCCCCTGACCTTCGGCTTGTTATTCGGTTCTCTCTATCGTGTGCTGCTGCTTCCCCTTATCCTACGGGGCGTGAGCTAGGAAACTCCAGGGGCCGCGACCTGGTCCCAGCCTGCAGCGTAACATCCTCACCACTAGAGGCCCTGGAGAAGACCAGCTGGGTCTTAGACTCCGCGCCCTGGGGAATCTTGGCTCTCGCTTCCGTTGGGATCCCGGTTGTGCTCCTCTGGTCCCGCTTTCCACAACCACCCAGTTTCCTATCCACAGAAGCCAGCCATAGGGTTCACTACCTCGCGGTGCACTCCTGTCCCCCTACGGTGTGCATCTGTCACCTGGCCACAGGTGACCCCGACAGTTTGATCAGCCATGGACCCGGCTGACATCCCGATCCCCGCGGATGATCCATTGCAGGGCATAGTCCACAGACTTGAAACCCAGGAATCGAATCAGACTCAGGTGATGCGATTCCTCCAGGATCTGGCTTCTCGATTCGAGCAGCTTCAGGCCTCCTTGGGAACCCCGAATCCGCAACCTCAAGTACAACCAGCGGTGGTACCTATCGCACCAGTCGCAGCCACACACTCACTAATACTGCCAGCTCCGTTCCGTTTCTCTGGGGACTCCAAGGCCTGCAGAGGGTTTCTTAGCCAATGCACGATTCATTTTGAGCTTCAGCCTCAAAACTTTCTGTCTGATAGGGCAAAGGTAGCCTATATCATTTCCCTCCTCTCCGGTGAAGCTTTAGTCTGGGCAGCCCCTCTGTGGGAACTGAATGATCCAGTGGTTTCTAGCCTGTCTGGCTTCTTGAAACTTTTTCGGAATATCTTTGAAGAACCGGCTCGTGTCTCTTCAGCGGCCAGCGCCCTTCTACGTCTCCGCCAAGAGTCTGCTTCAGTGGGACAGTACGCCCTTAATTTCCGCATACTGTCGGCTGAGTTGAGCTGGAACAATGAGGCCTTAGTCGCAACCTTTTTGCATGGCCTTTCTGATAGAGTGAAGGATGAATTAGCAGGAAGAACCATCCCCACTGATCTGGACGGAGTTATCTCCTTGTGTAACCAGATCGATATTCGCTTTCAGGAAAGGACCCTAGAAAAGCGGCGCCAGCACTCCTTGGTCCTTAGTCAGCCTGAGCTCCCCTCTCCTCGACCCGTGGAGCATCTCCTGCCAGCTGAGGAACCCATGCAGCTGGGCAGGACCAGGCTATCCCCAGAGGAACGTGCTAGGCGCAGAAATCTAGGCCTGTGTCTCTACTGTGGGGGCAAAGGTCATTTTCGTGACACTTGCTCTCTTTGTCCAGAAAAACGTTTGGGTCCACTTCATCTGGAAAGTGGAGTATTGGACCCAGAAATATCACCTTCCCCTTCTCGTCTTCTGCTTTCTGTGTTCCTTCATGTTGGTGCTTCTTCTCATTCGGTCTCAGCATATCTGGATTCCGGAGCCGCTGGTAATTTCATGGACTGGGAAATCGCATCGTCCATGAGACTTACTCTTTTGCCCCTCACCACGCCATTGGTGGTCTTGGCGATTGATGGTACTGTTCTCCCAGGGGGACCTATCCGCTTCCAGACCCTCCCTGTTAAGATGTCGGTGGGTACACTCCACCAGGAGTGGATATCCTTCCTTATCTTACCCAAGGCCTCAACGCCTATAATTTTGGGTCTCCCATGGTTACAGCTCCATTCTCCTCATGTGGACTGGACTACTGGACAGATCCTGGCTTGGGGTCCCTCCTGTTCCTCGTCCTGCCTACCCAAGGTTGCCCCCTGTGAATCTGAGCCGGTCATTCATTCCAGGTTGCATAACCATTTACATTTCTCTGTCCCTAACCACCCTTGGACGCACAGCCAGGCTAGCTTGTCTACAAGTCCTGCAGTCGCTACGTCTTGCGATGCGATTCAGGTAGTCGCTACACCTGACTCAGCTATTCACTCTGCCTCTGTACTAGTTATGCCAGTCCAGCCCATGCCCAGTGAGCCTCTCACTTTTTCTTGTTCGGGACATTCTGCTTGTCCTTCAGCTATTCAGCTTGACTCCGGCGACATGTCACCTTCTAACCAACCTGACTTCAGGGTTCCACTGACATCTGCCCAGTCTGATGGTCCTGTGCAAGATGACCAGTTCCCCTTTAAGGGTCTAGGGGACCCTCCTCAGATTCCTGTTGATCGTCTCATGCCCTTGCTTATTCCTAGAGAGCCTTTGGTCCTCAATAGATCTTCTTGTCATCTCCCTACCTCGTTTTCAGTCTCTGAGGATAATCTTAAGTACGAGGTTAGACAAGTTCTGGATTCTCGGCTCTGCAGAGGCATTCTTCAGTACCTTGTGCATTGGAGAAGTTTTGGTCCTGAGGAGGCGTCTTGGATCGCTGCATCTGATGTCGCTGCACCTCATCTGTTGAGAAGGTTTCATCAGAGATTTCCCTTTAAGCCTGGGTCCAGGCGGGGGAGGGCCCATAAGAGGGAGGGTACTGTCATGGATATGCAGTAGTGTTTGTCTGCCATCTTACCTTCCTCCTCATGTGTTCATCTAGAGACCAGACCTCCTTCACCTGGCTTCCTTTATAATCTCCTCCCAGCCTGACTCCACCCCAGGCCCTATCACTGAACACTATATTAACCTGTGCACTGCAAGCCTGCTTGGCTGATCAACGTGTTTGTTAGGCATTGTGTGTTTGGGTTCCTGCCTGCCGTGTGCTACGTCTGTCTCTCTGTTACGTTATTGGCTTGTCCCCGACCATCCCTGTCTGCTCGTGACCCTTGACCTTCGGCTCGTTCTTCGTTATCCTTGTCTGCTTGTGGCCCCTGACCTTCGGCTTGTTATTCGGTTCTCTCTATCGTGTGCTGCTGCTTCCCCTTATCCTACGGGGCGTGAGCTAGGAAACTCCAGGGGCCGCGACCTGGTCCCAGCCTGCAGCGTAACATCCTCACCACTAGAGGCCCTGGAGAAGACCAGCTGGGTCTTAGACTCCGCGCCCTGGGGAATCTTGGCTCTCGCTTCCGTTGGGATCCCGGTTGTGCTCCTCTGGTCCCGCTTTCCACAACCACCCAGTTTCCTATCCACAGAAGCCAGCCATAGGGTTCACTACCTCGCGGTGCACTCCTGTCCCCCTACGGTGTGCATCTGTCACCTGGCCACAGGTGACCCTGACACTAGCCCTTATTGCCCGTAGTTTTTTTCTTTTGTGTTACACTAACAGGCATCTGCAGCACTTAAAGCAGGCGTAGTGTGATTCCTGCAAAATATACACCTGAAGCTAGCCCTTATTGCTGTGTTTTCCTGTTGTGTAACACAGGCAGGAATCTGCAGCACTTAAAGCAGGCGTAGTGTGATTCCTGCAAAATATACACCTGAAGCTAGCCCTTATTGCTGTGTTTTCCTGTTGTGTAACACAGGCAGGCATCTGCAGCACTTAAAGCAGGCGTAGTGTGATTCCAAAACATTACTTGGCTGTCCATAACCGTAACCCTAAGGGTACTATCTTTTTGGGGATCGATAAATATAGCCCCCATTGGAGGGGTAGCAATCTGGTCCAGAGCATCTCTAGGCTAGAGATGTCGTGGGTGCACAAGATTAAGTGTTATACCCCCTTTGGTCTCAACATAGACATCGACGTGAATTGCTTTATAGACAATTCTTGACCTCTTTGTTGACCATATAATATACACCAGTTTTGATAGGAAAGAGTCAGATTATTGTGACTTTTTAATTTAATTTTTATACATATTTTTATACATATTTTTTCACATATTTCGTTATTTCCCCGCTCTCTCCCCCTTAAGGGTTTGGGTTTTGACCTAAACAGTTAAATTGGGTTTATGTGAAGGAGGATGGAACTGTGACCTTATTTGGCATATTTAGTGCCATATTCAATCCGGTCATCTAGCATATGCTTATATATACAATTTAAATATATTGGTATATTGTTTTACTGTTGGTAATTGCTGTTTGTTTGTTTATGACCAGGTTTGCGATAGTGTTATATTGATCCAGCTTTAGGTAACCCTTTGTGCTTTGTACACTTGATGTGAATCCTGGGAATGGTTCAGTTTGTCTATTCCAACTGATGAGGCCCCCTTTGTTCCTAATTTCTAAACAATAGAGTTTTAACCTACTTATATTTCCTATAACATCAATTGGCAATATGAGACCGTTTGTGGCCTTTTATCTTTTTAATAATTCATGCACAATCATGATACTTTTTATCCTATATTTTTTTTGCACACCATCCGCTATTTACTTTGGGTTTGCCAACTCTTCCATAGTATCTAGCGGTACCTTTCCCTCAGTCAAAATGGCGGTGCTCTGACATCCCGCGGTTCACATCGAGGCTTGGCTGATTGAGATGGTTATTTAGAGCGGTACGTCAGAACGCCGCCCGTATCCCGTGAACACGTCTTTGATGACGAAACGCGTAGGGAGGAGCTACGTTTTGACGTCATCGCGCCCACGCTACCCGGAGACTTACACTTAGAGCCGGCCGGCTTATCTTTTTCGCTCGTTTTTATCTGCATATATGTAAGTGTGCATTCGTCTTTTCCTTTAATAAATGTGTAAAAGGTTTTACACTATGGTATATTCCTTCTCTTTATTTACGGGGATTATGGTTTCTACTGCTGAGAGCTGCTGACCTTCTGGATAAGAGACGCTGCTTGCCCCATACCCTTGGCTGGGGAATAGCCACAGGTTTTCTCTGATCCCCTGTGATAAGGGATCCATCTCTTTCGGTAAGAGGCAGTATTTTTATTGGTGGAGGCTGTCCTATTCAACACTAGATCTGGGTGCAACATGAATGGATCATAACCAGCACGGTGGAGGAGCACCATACATATATGTATATGAACTTTTTGTGTTTGGACTGCATTTGGGACTTTTTCTTGTTTATAGATATTTTTTGATGGTTTTTGGATCACTCACAATTAGTGACTCTCCATCACGTGTTTGTATCACTTATATTTAAATATTTGTGTTATCCATTTATTGTGTGAGCCGCTGTGCTCATTTATATATATTTATTCATCAGTTGCCGTACTGGTGATATTTTTATACTCTTTATTATGTCACTTAGGTGTCACTCAGGTGTCACATTCATTTTAGCGCAACTTTTTTCTTTGTATTAGTAGTGTGATTCCTGCAAAATATACACCTGAAGCTAGCCCTTATTGCTGTGTTTTCCTGTTGTGTAACACAGGCAGGCATCTGCAGCACTTAAAGCAGGCGTAGTGTGATTCCTGCAAAATATACACCTGAAGCTAGCCCTTATTGCTGTGTTTTCCTGTTGTGTAACACAGGCAGGCATCTGCAGCACTTAAAGCAGGCGTAGTGTGATTCCTGCAAAATATACACCTGAAGCTAGCCCTTATTGCTCGTAGTTTTTTTTTTCTTTTGTGTAACACTAACAGGCATCTGCAGCACTTAAAGCAGGCGTAGTGTGATTCCTGCAAAATATACACCTGAAGCTAGCCCTTATTGCTGTGTTTTCCTGTTGTGTAACACAGGCAGGCATCTGCAGCACTTAAAGCAGGCATAGTGTGATTCCTGCAAAATATACACCTGAAGCTAGCCCTTATTGATCATAGTTTTTTTTCTTTTGTGTTACACTAACAGGCATCTGCAGCACTTAAAGCAGGCGTAGTGTGATTCCTGAAAAATATACACCTGAAGCTAGCCCTTATTGCTGTGTTTTCCTGTTGTGTAACACAGGCAGGCATCTGCAGCACTTAAAGCAGGCGTAGTGTGATTCCAGCACATTATACACCTGAAGCTACCCCTTATTGCTGGTTTTCCTATCTCCCTGCAGGCCTTTAGAATGTCTGGAAGGCAAACAAAGAGAGGCAGACAGTCAGGAGCCAATAAAAGAGGGGAAGCAGGCTCTGTGTCTAGAGACAACAGTCCTGGTCATGGACGCGGTGCATCGTCTTCAGCACGTGGCCATGGGACACGCTTGTCCTTTTTTTTTCGGCAGCTGGACGCGTTGAGCCGCATCATGCCGAAGACTTGGTAGAGTGAATGACCAAGCCCTCCTCATCCTCTCTCACCCAGGCTCAGGGTACTGGCAAAGCAGCTGCCAAAGCGTCCTCAATGTCATCATCAGTCACTCCTTCCCTAGACCCACCGTGTCCTCCTGAGGAGTCCCCCGAACTGTTTGAGCACAGTGTTGGGTACATGCTCCAGGAGGATGCCCAGCGTTTCGAAGGGTCTGAAGATGATACCCAGCCAGAGGAAGGCAGTAGCGTGAGAGCAGAGATAGGGGATGCTCAAGAAGGACACCAATCTGGCAGTCATGTTCCAGCAGCTGCAGCATACTGCCAGATTGGTTCCAGTAAAGAGGAGGGAGGGGATGATGAGGTCACTGACTCCACGTGGGTGCCTGATAGGAGAGAGGAGGAGGAGGAGGAGGAGGATGAGGAGGAGGCACATCTCCAATGAGGCAGGATGCCCTCCGGGGGCCAGCGTAAGGGCAGCACACCGACTGAATCACACCGCAGAGCTCCACCTGTGCAGGGCGCTGCCTCTGCCCGTTATTCCAAAAGTTCTTTGGTGTGGGCCTTTTTTGATCAGATCGCACCGCTGCTGTTTGCAACATATGTCTGAAGCGTATCTCGCGTGGCCAAAACATCAGCCGCTTGGGCACCACATGCTTGACCAGACATATGTTGACCTGCCATGCAGCTCGTTGGCAAGCCTATCTTAAAGACCCACACCAAAGAACAAAGCGGACCTCTCCTTGCTCCGCATCAGCTGGGATCTCCAACCCCACTATACCTTCAGTCCTCTCTCAAACCTGCTCTGAGAGGAATGAAGGTGTAGAATTAGGTGTGTCACAGCCAAGTACTTGCGGGCACTCTGCTAGCAGTACAACGATGTCCGATTCTAGCAGGCAAATTTCCCTCCCCCAGCTGCTGGACCGTCAAAAGAAGTTCACTCCCAGCCATCCACATGCCCAGCGGTTGAATGCTAGCTTCGCTAAATTGCTAGCACTTCAACTGCTGCCTTTTCAGTTGGTAGACTCGGCCCCCTTCCGTGAGTTTGTGCAATGTGCGGTTCCTCAGTGGCAGGTTCCCAAACGCCACTTTTTCTCACGGAAGCCGATTCTGGCTCTCTACCGGCATGTGGAGGGCAATGTCCATGCCTCGCTGGACAGGGCGGTCAGCGGTAAGGTGCATATTACCGCTGACTCATGGTCAAGCAGGCATGGACAGGGACGTTACCTTTCTTTCACGGCCCATTGGGTCACTCTTTTGGCAGCTGGGAAGGATGCAGGACAAGGTGCAGTAGTGTTGGAGGTTGTTCCGCCGCCACGCCTCCAAAATGCTACTACTGGTTTTGACACACCTCTCTCCTCCACCCCCTCCTCTTCTTCTTCCTCCATGGCCTCTTCCTGTGCTTTGTCCTCGGAACCAGCGGTGCTCCGTAGGCGTTCAAGGGGCTAAGCATGTACGCAGGCAAAAAGATGCCATGCCGTGCTTGCGCTGGTGTATTTGGGGGACAGGAGCCACACTGGGGCAGAGGTTCTGTCAGCTATGCAGGGGCAGGCCAAGAGGTGGTTGACGCCACGCCAGCTTAAGCCAGGAATGGTGGTTTGCGACAATGGCACCAACCTCCTCTCCGCCCTCCAACAGGGACAACTGACCCATGTGCCCTGTGTGGCTCACGTCCTTAACCTGGTGGTGCAGCGGTTCTTGGGCAGGTACCCAGGCTTACAGGATGTCCTGAGGCAGGCCAGGAAAGTCTGTGTGCATTTCCGCAGATCATATAATGCCAGTGCTCGGCTGGCTGAGCTGCAAAAGGAGTTGAACCTGCCCAAGAACCGCCTTATATGTGACATGCCCACCAGGTGGAACTCAACGTTGGCCATGCTGCAGCGGCTGCACACACAGCAGAGGGCGATCAATGAGTACCTGTGCGACTACGGCACCAGGACAGGGTCAGGGGAGCTTGTTTTTTTTTCACCACGCCAGTGGGGCATGATCAGGGATGCATGCACTGTCCTGGCACCATTTGAGGAGGCCACGAGGATGGTGAGCAGTGACAGTGCATGCATCAGTGACACTGTACCTCTTGTCCACCTGTTGGAACATACGCTGCGTGGAATAATGGACAGGGCACTTGAGGCAGAACAGAGGCAGGAAGAGGAGGACTTCCTTGCCTCTCAAGGCCCCCTTTACCCAGACAGTGTTCCTTCTGTCCCACCCATCGCACAGGAAGAGGAGGAGGAGGATTGTGTCAGCATGGAGGTGGAGCCTGGCACTCAGCATCATCAGCAGCAGTCTTTTAGGGATGATTTACAGTCCCAAGAAACCAGTGGACTTGCACGTGGCTGGGAGGAGGTGGCTGCGGATCATGTCGTCCTTAGTGACCCAGAGGACTCCGGACCGAATGCCTCAGCTAACCTACGCTGCATGACCTCCCTGATCCGGCAAAGTCTGCAGAAGGATCCTCGTATTCTTCGGATCAAGGAGAGGGACCATTACTGGCTGGCCACTCTCCTTGATCCACGGTACAAGGGTAAGGTTGCGGACCTTATCTTATCGTCGCAGAGGGAGCAGAGGATGAGACAACTCCGGGAGGCCTTGCAGAAAGGTCTGTGCAACGCGTTCCCAGAGACTGGGAGGTTACAAACTCCTGGTCCTGGACAACGAGTTGCTGAGGCTTCGGTCAGTCAAAGAAGGAGCGGTGGGGAAGGTGGCCGTCTGACCGATGCGTTCAGACAATTCTTTAGTCCGCAGCCCCAAGGTATGATCGGTTCCAGCAACCATCGCAAGCGTCTGATATACATGGTGCAGGAATACCTAGGGGCAAGGTCAGACTTGGACACCTTCCCCACCGAAAATCCTCTGGCTTACTGGGTCTTGAGGATGGATCACTGGCCAGAGCTTGCACAGTATGCAATTGAGCTACTGGCCTGTCCTGCATCCAGCGTTCTTTCAGAACGCACATTCAGTGCTGCTGGAGGATTTGTCACGGATCAAAGGGTGCGCCTGTCCACCGACTCGGTTGATCGTCTGACCTTCATAAAGATGAACCGGTCTTGGATCACCACCAGCTACCAAGCACCTGAAGCTGATATAACAGACTAATTTATTTTCAAATGTCACATCCCTTCAAGACTGATGCTGATGCTGAGTGACTGTCCTGTTATGTTGACTGACTATCCTCCTCCTCCTCAATGATCCGATTGATGATGATAGCTTGGAAGAACATTTTTGTTTCTGGGTGCTGCCACCAGTGGCTAAGGCCCAATTTTTCAGCCCCTGTTTAACAGGGGCATTTAATTACAATTTTTTATGCAATGCTTTGCAGCAGGGCTCATTCCTGCACTCCAACTAGAGTATCTGGGAGAGGTTTCAGTGTCGTGGCACCAGCACCAGTGCCTAAGGCCCAATTTTTCAGCCCCTGTTTAACAGGGGCATGTAATTACAATTTTTGATGCAATACTTTGCAACAAGGCTCATTGCTGTGCTCCAAGTACAGTATCTATGAGGGGTTGCAGTGTTGTGGCACCAGTGCCTAAGGCCCAATTTTTCAGCCCCTGTTTAACAGGGGCGTGTATTAAAAATTTTGATGCAATACTTTGCAACAGGGCTCATTGCTGTGCTCCAAGTACAGTATCTGTGAGGGGTTGCAGTGTTGTGGCTGTTCAACAGGGGCATGCAATTACAATTCTTGATCTAATAATTCACAGCAGGGCCCATTCATGCGCCCACCAAGAGTAACTGTGATGGCTTACAGTGTTGTGGCAACACCACCACCACCACCACCAAAGGCCCAATTTTTCAGCCCCTGTTCAACAGGGGCATGCAATTACAATTCTTGATCTAATAATTCACAGCAGGGCCCATTCATGCGCCCACCAAGAGTAACTGTGAGGGCTTACAGTGTTGTGACAACACCACCACCACCACCACCACCAAAGGCCCAATTTTTCAGCCCCTGTTCAACAGGGGCATGTAATTACAATTCTTGATCTAATAATTCACAGCAGGGCCCATTCATGCGCCCACCAAGAGTAACTGTGAGGGCTTACAGTGTTGTGACAACACCACCACCACCACCACCACCAAAGGCCCAATTTTTCAGCCCCTGTTCAACAGGGGCATGCAATTACAATTCTTGATCTAATAATTCACAGCAGGGCCCATTCATGCGCCCACCAAGAGTAACTGTGAGGGCTTACAGTGTTGTGGCACCAGCACCACCACCAAAGGCCCAATTTTTCCTACCACTGTTCAACAATGGCATGTAAATACAATTCCTGATATAATAGTTCACAGCAGGGCATTCCAGCGCCCACCAAGAGTAACTGTGAGGGCTCACAGAGTTGTGGCAACACCAACATCTAAGGGGCAAATTTCAGCAGAGTATATACGGCAGGCCCCTACTTTCAAACATCCAACTTACAAACGACTCCTACTTGCAAACGGAAGGAGACAACAGGAAGTGAGAGGAAATCTACTCCTAGGAAGGGAAATTCTCTCCTGTAAGAGTTAATATGGGAAAAAGGTGTGTCCTCTCTACTGATGCTTTATCACCAATCCTTGTTTCAATAAAAGCACCACTTTTCAAAAACATTTGTCATTGGGACGGAAAGTGAGGTGAAATGTTCTGAACAGGGGCACAGACAGCAAAACAAATGTTACAGGGGTGATAACCCTTCCCTATGTTTTCCAAAAAGCTTATGTAGCGCTACCCCCAGTTAAGAGAGCCGCTTGGTTTGATTTCGGGCCCTGTATAAGGTACCGCCAACCCCCGGCAATCTTACTCGACCCACTCTGGCACAGTTAGTCTAGGGGTTTATATTTGTATCAAATTCAATAATATTGCAAGGGGTAATCTCTTAGCAGTAAGACAACACACTGAGGCGAGAGATTAAATATAACAGTTTACTATTGTATTAAAGGTAGCATAGACAGAATACAACACATGCAACTGGCCTGCAGAGCCCTGCAGAAATCAATACAGCACACAATAATGGCGCTGCGCAGTACTCCACCACGCGTAGCTATTATGGTATGCGCGCCCTGTGGCGCACTAACAATAACTTAACTCCCCACCCCGGTCAGGCCTGACATGGAGTAAATCTCAGTCACCTCCTATAGGGATTTCTTCGCATGCCAGCTTTCGGTGGTGCACTTGATGAATAGTAATTTGTAATCCACAACCATGCAATAGCTTGGAACACTATACTGGGGGGGACACTTCAACTCTGTCCTGCTACCGGTCCCCCCGGGGGACAGCAGATAAACGGAACTGTGGGCCTATGCAGTCTATAGGCCTGAACACGGCACAGTCTATTGGTTTGGGCAAGTGCCCGCTTACCACTCCGGACGCGATCCCAGTCCGGGGCTTCCACCTTCCTGTGTATCCGCACACAGCGTCTGCAACGATCGGGTCCCCGCTCCAACTGATGTCCTCGCTCGACAAGTCAGATGCCACCCAGGCTCCGCAGTGGGGTGGAAGGCTTTTTGGAAGTTGCGCAAGGCCCAGGCTTCAGGCCTTGCACTGCAGCAGATCCGCACAGGAAGAAACTCTTGCTTGCAGCGACGTGTCCAAAGAGGCCGAGCTCCGCCTCGCCTCCTCCTTAAATAACCCCTCCCATGAGTCTCTGCGGTGGCTACTTGCACTCTGGGTGCCGAACGGGGTTCTGGGTAACGTAGTCCCGGGGCCTTAAAGGAGACCCCGCTACACTTAAAAATAGATTTTTTGGCTGGAGCTACACTTAAACAATGTACCTGTTCAAAATTACAAACAGATTCTACTTAAGAACAAACCTACAGTCCCTGTCTTGTTTGCACCGCCTGTATACTGCTGTTCAGAGTATATAGGGCCTTTTTTATTTTGTGTGCGGGGTTCCCCTTAATATCCATACAAGACCCAAAGGGGCTGGTAATGGGCTGGGGTAGGGGGGGGGGGGTGATGGGGTAGCTATGCCATTTTTCTCAAAGTTTTTCATCCATATTACCGGGACCAGACATTACATTAAAGCCGCAAGCAGTTTTAAATGGCTTTTTTTTCCTTTAGAAATATCATTTTGTGCAGGGACAGTTCTAAACACGGGAAACAAGTGGCACTTCACAGGCATACTTTAGACACCCCCCAGGTACGATATTTAAAGGAATATTTGACTTTTTTTTTTTTTACTTTATGCATCATTAAAATGACTGCTCCCGAAAAACGGCCGTTTTTAAAACTTCGTTTTGCATTGATACATGTCCCCTGGTGCAGAACCCGGGTTCCCAAACCCTTTTTAGGACAATAACATGCGTATTAGTCGTTATAATTAGCACTTGAGATTTCGAACGTTCGCATCCATTGTATTTAATAGGGTTCTAACGTTCGTGCAAACTTTCGGTCCGTTCGCGGGTTCTGGTGCAAACCGAACCCGGGGGTGTTCGGCTCATCCTTACTTACTAGCACAGGAGAAATGGTTTACGCACAGCGTACAGCCAAATTTCCATATTAGCGTGGTGGGCCAAAGCTACGAGTGAACAGGGCCTCTTTAGCATCGGATCGAGATGAGGGAGAGAATGGATCCATGGTCCAATGCATTGGGGAGGCTCTGCTTTGCAAAATAATATTTTTGTTTTTTTGGTATAATGGTACTCAGGATTTTGATCGTATGTCTGTTGTGTGTGTGTGTGTGTGATTTGTCAGTATGGATTGGGATATTTGCAACCTGGAATGTTTGTGTAAGGAGACTGTGTGTTGTGTGAGTGACTGGTGCTGTGTAATAAGTTTGTGATGCATATGAGAAATGTAGATGTGTGATTTGTGTATGGTGTTTAACTGACTCAAGACACAGATGGTTTATATTGAAGTTGTTTTGAAAGTTACTTTTGTGTGTGTGATTGAGCAGTTTGTTTAAACTACCATGTGGCCATGAGCGGGGGAGGGCCGCCAGGCATGAGGGAGCTCTAATGTTTTGTGTTGAAAGGGCTATGCCCTGTGGGTAGTTTCCTGGTCCTGTGTGTCTGGTGACCTTTCAGAGTGAGTATATGGGCTTTATTTGGGAACAAGAGAGTATGTTTAAGTCGTGTTATTTTGTGTTTCATGTAACTTTAACATTTTTGAATGTGTTGTTTGGTTGGCCAAGGGTCCTAGTTGATGTAGCCTAAAGTGTTTGTCTATGGTTTAAGTGTCCATTTGATGTCTCAATTGTTTGTCAGTTTTTGAGGGGAGAAGTTTTGTTTTTCTAGTAGGGAAGTCTGTTTGTGCTGGTTTTGGCGGGATCAACAACTGCATTTCATGTGTTGATGGCACCATTTTGTTGTGGCCTGATTGTCGTTGGCCATTTTGTTGTAGTACCATGTTGTCATGGCCTGGCTTTTGTCTGCCATTTTCTTTTGTTGTTGTTACCATGTGGCTGTGCTGTGGCTTTCGTCTGCCATTTTGTCGTGGCCTGGCTTTCATCTGCCATTTTTGTTATGTGGCTGTGCTCCGGCTTTCGTCGCCCATTTTGTTGTGGTTTGACATTCGTTTGTTGCAACTTCCATTTCGTGTCTGCTGTGTTTTGTTTCTGGTGGAATTTCTCAGCCTATGGGCCAGATTTCAACGTTTAGTGTGAGTTAAGTAGTACGGTCTGTTCTGTGTTAAAAAGGTGATTTTGGTTTGTAGAGGCGCAGTTTGGCTTGTTATGCCCTGTACACACAATCGGATTTCCGATGGAATAAAATCTGATGGATTTTTCCATCGGAAATCCGATGAAGCTGACTTCCATCAGTCTTGCCTACACACCATCAGTCAAAAATCCGACCGTCCCAAACGCGTGATGTAAAACACTCCGAAGAGCCGAGAAAAATTAAGTTCAATGCTTCGGAGCATGTGTCGACTTGATTCTGAGCATGCGTGGGTTTTTTCTCCGATGGAGTTCCCCACAGACGATCGGAATTTGCTATCGTTTTTTTTTCCATCGGTAAAATTTAAAACATGTTCTATTTTTTTATACCGATGGAAAAAAAGGCAGATGGGGCCCACACATGATCGGTTTGTCCGATGAAAAAAGTTCATCGGTCATTTTTCATCAGAAAAACCGATCGTGTGTACGCGGCATTAGCGTTTCTTCTAGTAGGCACCATTTTTGTTTTCCTTTGTGTGTGTGTGTGAAGCCATGCAGTCTTGTTTTTTCTGTTTTCCTTTTAAGTGAATTCAGTCTTTTCAGGTTTTTGAGTTTCTTATAGGACAATTCATGCCCCTCCCCCATTGTTTTGGGTTATATTGTTTTAGCTGAGTTTTGTATTGTATAGCGTGCAGTAGAAAAAGGCATTTGTTGACCTCTTTGAGTTACAGGAGTTTCAGTGATCTGACTGCCCAGGGGATAGAGGGGGGGGGGGGGTTTATTTTGCCCTTTTCTGGACAAAATGTTTTTTTTAAGACGCTGAAGTTTCCTATATAATGTTGGCCATAGATTTATTTAATGACTTGATAGACATAATTTGAAATTCAGGGAAGATGAAGCTAGGTTCCCCCCCTTCCTGTCCATTGATATGATATGATATGATGTATCCACAGGAAGTTGGTGGGAGGAGCTTGGGGTCTTTTGAAACGAGCATGTGGGCAAAGGGTTTTGGAAGGACAATTGAAATCACTTTTGTTTTTATATTTAATTCCAGTTGTTTTGCGAAGTTTTATTGCTGTAATAAAGTTTTTTGTAAAGAGTAAACGCGTGGCATCCAAGTTATTGTTGTAACACTCAGATACAGGTAGAAAGAAGCCATAATATTGTTTTGAATAGTGGAGGATTTCATGGTGCTTTGTAGTTTGTCTGACAAACATGTTATAGCGTAACGTGAGGAGTAGTATTCTAACAGCCCCGGTCAGGCCGTGTACAATAATCGGGATTCTGGGGGTCAATTATGGTGATAAAGGCGCAAACCATAACCTACAAAAAGAAAGGAACTCCCGCGCTAACTGTGGGTCTAATCTAAATGACTACTCTAGGGGACACTGCTGCAGGCACCTCTGGGTCTAATCCTGGAAGACAATGGTATATATAAAAAGTAATGGTGACTGCGCTGTGATGTGAAGAGAGGGGCTAAGTGAATGTGAAAACACAAGACACAGGCCAAGGGTCCTGCCTCTATGGCCGACAATGGTGATAATTAATGAAATAAGTACAGTATAAATGATCAACAGTATAGGTGCACAGCATACATTACAAACAGTATAGGTGCATAGCATGTAACAAGGCTAAAAAATCCTGTGGGTCCTGTGACAATCTCACAAAATGGACACATGCCTAGAGCATTAGTGCAACCATTTTGTTGGGACTGGCGTCCATGACAGTTTGTTAGCTAAACCTTGTACATTTTAATTGAACTCTCCAACCCCCTCATCCCCTCCAAATTCCGAGGATTCTAGTGCAAAGAAGGTTATCTCACTGGCAAGCTTCTACTTCAAAGAAGGTTAACTAAACACACCTTATCTCGGCAGAGGAAGCTAGGTTTGATAAGGGACTTAGCAGTTCCTGACCGGTCGTAAAGCTGTCACCTTTGTAAAACCCCCGAAGCTTAACAGACACGGTCGTAAAACCCTGAGTGACCCTCCAGCGTCCATCAAGGAACTGAGTATGAAAAATCCAACATGTTTCATAACTTTTGAATAACAAAACCCACAGTCCTAACATAAATATATTCAGTCTCCTCAGAGAATTTGTAACGCGTCAAGTCCAGACATGGATAGGTTAGGCCAGTGTTTCTCAACTCCAGTCCTCAAGGCGCCCCAACAGGTCATGTTTTCAGGATTTCCCTCAGATGAAACTGCTGTGGTATGTACTAAGGCAGTGAAACTGATCAAATCACCTGTGCGAAATAATGGAAAACCTGAAAACATGACCTGTTGGGGCGCCTTGAGGACTGGAGTTGAGAAACACTGGGTTAGGCCATAGGGAACCCGAGTAGTGACCGTTATTGCTCCTGGGTCAACTGGAGCTGACAGGCTGGTCATGTTTGGATTCAAATGAAAAGTTAAATAACACTGAATAAGAATATGCTGGTTGTTAGTATGTAAAACGTACAGTTGCAGAGTTATGAAAATGTATCTCAAGAAGTGCACATAAGGTAGGCATGAGTGGGGCACCTCCCCGGACCCCACCCCTACATTAGAAGAACCCGCCGATTGGGCACTGATCACTGTCAACACCCCCTGGAGTTTGAGAGAAAAAGGAGCTCTCAGAGAGCACAAGCAGTTCTCCTTTCACCATCAAATAAGCAAGACCTGTGGAGTTCCCTTTTAACATTTAAGCAGGAACCTTCTGCAAGCTGAGAACCGGATTCATCGATCGAACTCTGATCAACCTTTGGACATTTAATTGCAAGTATTCTTCTACTTCTAATTTCTACCTTAACCTTGTGGCTGTATAGTATTATCTCTTGAAACATATTTTTCTGTAACATTTTATTGCATCAATTTGACCCTTTTCAAAATAAATCCTTATGTTGGAAAGTGTTAATCTTGTCTCTAAAAGCTCTTAATGCAAACTATAAACGAACCTGCCTCTTGAAGAACGCTACTAAACTTATAATATTGGTATTGTTAATTTATGGGAGTACCAACGCTTCCTGATCCCTGTTGGTGGTGGCAGATAAAGGGTTAATTGTGACATTAACCCGGTAACAATCGCTCTCAGGCTGCTGGCACTTAGATTGTCGTCCCGCAAGCTGGAAAATCTTTGGGCTGGACGCTGCTGAGAGGGGCATTGTTACGCAAGTGACAGCGTAGTGTGATGTTGGCCGGTCCTTCCACGCGAGTCAGCGTGGAGGGCGGGGATCTGACAAGTGCGTTCGTCACAGGTCCAGTAATGGAAAGTCCTAAAAAATAGTAAAACCCGAACAAAGGGGCATAAAGGTAACAATGTGTAAGTCCAAATGTGGTGCAAAGGCACCATATAATGAAAGTGAACCAGACAAAGTCTAGTGTATGGTAGATCCCGTCACAAGTATACCATAGCGTGCTTGACAAAATCTTCAGTGCAAACCACCTCAGTGCTTACAAGCAGCTCACCTGACTGCTGCCGGACAGACAGCATAAATATGTTCCAGGTATAGGTGACAAGATAAGCAGCAGGTTTGTAATAATTTAGCTTGGGTAGTTGCAATGTTCTCACTCGTATATAGGCATGTATGGAAACATAAACATGAGAGAGGAAGTGTACATAGCGTGACTCTGTTGAAATCAATGATTGAGTGATGGCTAAAGCGCACAGTATAGGAAACATAGGCCTCAATCCACGAGCGCTGAGCTCGTAAGTGCCAGCTGTGTGCCTCAGTCCGCTCGAGCCTCCCTGATATGGATGGCCGGTATCTCGTTGGGCAGGGGTATTGTTTAAAAATAAATGCTCATAGCATAAACCCGTAAACGAAGCATGTTTATTAACATAAAACAATAGTAAAAAACTCATATAGCAGCTGACTGCAGACGCTGATATCCACGAGAGCCGAGCTCGTCTCCTACCTTCAGGCTGACAGTGTACCTGGTGATCCAATCCTAATGCGTGTCATCACATCACGTGCCGCTATCCTCTGATGAAGTCACATGATGTGATGACACGCATTAGGATTGTTGCACCAGGTACACTGTCAGCCTGACGGTAGGAGACGAGCTCGGCTCTCGTGGATATCAGCATCTGCAGTCAGCTGCTATATGAGTTTTTTACTATTGTTTTATGTTAATAAACATGCTTCGTTTACGGCTTTATGCTATGAGCATTTCTTTTTCAACAATACCGCTGCCCAACAAGATACCGGCCATCCATACCAGGGAGGCTCGAGTGGACTGAGGCACACAGCTGGCACTTACGAGCTTGGCGCTCGTGGATTGACGCCTATGTTGCCTCACATCAAGTGAGATTGATACTGTGCACTTCAGTCACGCTATGTACACTTCCACTCTCATGTTTATGTTTTCATACATGCCTATGTATGAGTGAGAACATTGCAACTACCCAAGGGAAATTATTACAACCCTGCTGCTTATCTTGTTACCTATATCTGGAAAATATTTATGCTGTCTGTCCGGCAACAGTGAGGTTAGCTGCTTGTGAGCACTGAGGTGGTTTGCACTGAAGATTTTGTCAAGCATGCTATGGTATACTTGTGGTGATGGGATCTACCCTACACTAGACTTTGTCTGGTTCACTTTCATTATATGGTGCCTTTGCACCACATTTGGACTTACACATTGTTACCTTTATGCCCCTTTGTTTGGGTTTTACTATTTTTTATGACTTTCCATTACTGGACCCACAGGATTTTTTAGCCTTGTTACATGTGCTATGCACCTATACTGTTTGTAATATATGCTGTGCACCTATTCTGTTGATCATTTATACTGTACTTATTTAGTTAATTATCACCATTGTCGGCCATAGAGGCAGGACCCTTGGCCTGTGTCTTGTGCTTTCACATTCACTTAGCCCCTCTCTTCACATCACAGCGCAGTCACCATTACTTTTATCGCAAACCATAACGGCTCCCAAAGTAAAGCGCAGGGTTTTCTTGATGCAGAGTTCGCCAAAAAAGCGATTTGAATCGTCATGGGTAATGTGCCGTCCATGCGTTGGAGGAAAAAAATTAGGCTCCACACCAGTCAGACAGCTGCACCACACATGAGGTCTGGGTTTGGGGCTCCGGACATGAGACCCCTTAAAGATTGACATATATGTTCAGAGGGTACAGTAAGGTGTATTCCTTTGGAAGGTACTTTTGATGTCTGGAGGTACGAGACCCCAGAATAAAAATACCTTGGAAGTAGTTCAGCTGTGGCTTCAGAAATCTGTAATGAGTGTTGATGGATGTGTAGTACACGCTTTTGTGGTTAAAATTCTTGTGCCTGTTTTTGAACTTTGTATGGCTGGTCCATGCAAGGTTTTCAAGCTGCTCTCGTGTTTTTCCCATTGTATTTTTTTCTATTGCTAAAAGAGTGAAGGCAGCATTTTGGCTGGTTGTTTGTTTGTTTTTGTTTTTTCATTTTCGTTTTTGAAACTATTAAATATCTCCCCCACATTTGTATCTGAATGTTTGTCTCATGTTTTAGTCCTCTCATTATTTGCATGTAGTAACATGAATATGTTTGAACTTACCGCAGTGATCCTCCTAGGCGTCGCGGCTGTTGTATTTTTGTAGGAATGGGAATGTACACACGGTCGGAATTTCCAATGAAAAAAGTCAGGCGGACTTTTTTAATCGGATATTCCGACCGTGTATGTGCCCCATCGGACTTAATTCCTAGGAATTCCGTCGAAGTTCAGATAGAGAACATGTTCTCTTTTACTCTGATGGAATTCCGTCGGAATTCCGATGTGCCTTTAGTCGGACAATAGTCCGACCGTGTGTACAAGGCATAAGAGTTACAGAGGGTTTCGTTGAATTGGTTTTGAAGAATGTCATTGACAATTTACCAACGTCCAGCAATGTCATTATTGTTTGCAATTCTTTGCAGGTTAAATATGAAGGATGGAGTAATAATTTTTGCTTATTTTTTTTTCAGGTCCAAGGAGTTTCTGAAAGTGTATGTACATAGAAAGCAGGTGTATGTAGACAGCTGTACACATACATAAATACACACGCCTGAGGAGGTAAAAGTATCATAAGCTATTTCATTGTTTCTTTTTTCCTGCACCACTCTAAATCCTGCATTTCTTCCTTCAGTTTGCAATGAGGAAGAAAATGGGGGGATAAATGTAAGAATGACAGTTTTAAAACTAATAATACTAACCTTTCTAATTCTAAATAAAGTGTGTGACCTAGTAGGCCACGACTGTCTTTCTTTGATGGAATTTGAATCAGCAAGCAGCAGTCTGGTGAAGGACTGGTGAAGGACGCTCCCATAACAACCTTCAACCATCCAGGTATTACACCCCAGATGGTAAGCCACGCTCAGGTTATGCAGTGACCACAGTCATTAAGTTCCCACATGTCTGGGTTATTGCCATATGAGGTTTGTTTGGAGGTCAACCAAAGCCAGAGTCGTACTTTCCTCATTAGCTGTCACCTACATTCTCAGCTGATGGGGTAGGTGCAGTCACTGTAACATGAACTTCAAAAGGTCCACCACAGGGTTCATGAGTCCCTCCTGGACCCTGACACAATAACCAGTTTACATTCTTTTCAACCAAGTGACTGGGTCATTGTAAAGAAGCTTGAGGGACGAGACCAAGCCAGCCACGGCAAGAAGCTTCTCAACCACACCAACGAATTGAGGAGTATCTTCGTTTATTTATATTTTTTTGTTTAGTATATTTTAGCAAGGGTAACCATGAAAAGCATCCCAACTTATTGTTTAAAGTGTATTCTCCGACTAGCTAAGAAAGCGACTGAATCTCCACTGAGCTTTAGTCCCCAGCGATGACAGCGGTACATACTATTTATGATGTTAATATTGGTATGAGGAGTTTTGACAAACTAGTAAAGACTCTAAACAGACTCAATAGAATTTAACAATACATTTCAAGAGGGTAAAACTTGTTATAGTTTTAACAATAGCTCTGCTTCTTGCCAGTTTGGATATCAGGACAACTAGGTAACCCACAAGTGTGTTTCAACTTTAGTTTGGTACTTATGCGGATCTACAGCTTATAAGGTAATTTCCCCTAATGCAAGAGGTTCATGCGTGCTGGTGAAACTCGTCCCAGCATCTTATGTCGGGGCCGATCGTGAGGATCTGATGGCGCGAGAGAAGGTAAGAATGGCAGGGACAGCTAGAAGGGAATTGTTCACCAACCCCGACCAGGTCTGGGCACGATTTCCTGCATGTACAAGGTGGGGGCTTGAGCTTATGATACGATTGAACAATTTCTCTTCCATTGTGGATAGGATGTTCATTTAAACTTTTGAAGCCACAGGAACAACGGCAGACCAGCCCTTTCTATTAAAAGATGGCCCATATGTATAAGTTTAGATCCCTGCAAGGCAAAGCCAGAGCTATAGCTAGTGAAGGTTGGAATCCTTTTAAGGGTTTGGGAAACTTTGGGGATTTTTTTATTTTCCATTGGATCGTGGTTGAAGGAAGTAGGGGTATATATACTCATGTTGTTTTTGTTTCTATTCCTTCTATATGCAGTGATGAGGTGCTACTGTTGCCTGATTGGACGAGTGGACAGAGCCTGAGCAGATGACGATGCCCCGAAGCCCAACTCAAGTACAAGACACAGAGGATCCCAGACCGACCGGCCTTCATGTACTCCTCTAAGTCATCTCTTCTGAAGAACAGAGTCTACATGTCAAGCCGTGTTATCCTTTTTATGGGCTCATATGGACTGTAAGGACTGATTCATTTCCAGGTGTAAGAAGAAGATCAAGATTCATCAAGGGACACATGGGCGCATATGACAAAAGAGGAGGAACTGTTGTGGAAATTTTATGAAGATGTATTTAATATGTATTGTCATAGTGTCTCCCAGGGTTAGTACTCCAGCAGCCCGCTCTAAAGAGCTGACTGGGGCAGACTGACGCTGGTTGAGTCCAGTCTGGTGGTGGAAAACTTCCTGAGGTGGAGAGAGGTGTTTGCAGAGTGGGGATATGTTTGCCAGCGAAGGGCCCCTGTGCGATGCACAGAAGATCGTCTGGAGGGGATATGTTCACTCTGAAAGGACATTATCGGTTATAGGCGGATGTACGCTCGTGTCACCCTGGTGTGCCTGATCAAACACATTTTGGGGCTGCCATGGTGTGCCCCTGCAGATAATCTCCCATCCACAGGAACGGTAGTATAATCCGGGTATGCGTTTGTTCTCTGAAAAACGCGGAATAAGGATTCATACCAGCAGTAATACAGGA
Organism: Rana muscosa; assembly: GCA_029206835.1. NCBI lineage: Eukaryota > Metazoa > Chordata > Amphibia > Anura > Ranidae > Rana > Rana muscosa. The sequence goes on from CM055118.1 coordinate 999,206,758, forward strand.
GTCTTTGAGTTGTTATGGTCAGAGACAGAGTTCATGTTTGTTAGCCATGCGGCTTCCTTTGTTTAGTTGAAGAACATGGCTTCCAGGTAAAGCATACACGCTGTCCCTGCCCAGACACGCCCATATGACTCCCCTAGCCATTATTCATCGGTTGTTTTTCTGTTGGAAGGATGTCCTGTGAGGTCATTTCCCATGGAGGAAGCGATTGGCTGTTGTAGCCATCACTTCCTGTTTGTCATTGCTTTTGTTATGTTTGAATAAAAACCAAGGGTGTGCTGGGGAGAGGCCAGAAGAGCATGATTCTGAGAACGTAAGTTGTGGTGATGTCTGTTTACTTTGGGATATGCGGGAAATAGAGTGATAGGTAAGATGCATTGTACCATTAGACTGAATGGGTGCTTATTAGCACAGGAGATATGGTTTACGCACAGCCAAATTTCCATTACATCGTGTGTGTGTGTGATTTGACAGTATGAATTGGGATATTTGCAACCTGGAATGTTTGTGTAAGGAGACTGTGTGTGAGTGACTGGTGCTGTGTAATAAGTTTGTGATGCATATGAGAAATGTAGATGTGTGTACAGCCAAATTTCCATATCAAGTGTGCCCCTGGCTGTTTGGTGGAGAAGGAGATGGCCCAAGGGTTGGCCAAAATTGGAAGAGCTGGTCCTTGGGTGGTTGGAGGAGGAGAGGGTGCCACCCTTCTCCCCCGGAGGACAGAGTCCACCCTTCTCCCCCGGAGGACAGAGTCCACCCTTCTCCCCCGGAGGACAGAGTCCACCCTTCTCCCCCGGTGGACAGAGTCCACCCTTCCCCCCCGGAGGACAGAGTCCACCCTTCTCCCCCGGTGGACAGAGTCCACCCTTCCCCCCCGGAGGACAGACTCCACCCTTCTCCCCCGGTGGACAGACTCCACCCTTCTCCCCCGGTGGACAGAGTCCACCCTTCTCCCCCGGTGGACAGAGTCCACCCTTCTCCCCCGGTGGACAGAGTCCACCCTTCTCCCCCGGTGGACAGAGTCCACCCTTCTCCCCCGGTGGACAGAGTCCACCCTTCTCCCTGGGAGGACACAGTCCACCCTTTTTCCCTGGAGGACAGGGACACCCTTCTCCCCCGAGGACAGGGACACCCTTCTCCCCCGAGGACAGGGACACCCTTCTCCCCCTCTGGGCCACTCACCTGGGGACAGAGACCCCCTTCTCTCATGAGGACAGAGTCCCCCCTTCTTTCCTGGAGGACAGAGACACTATTCTCCCCCTGAGGACAGGGACACCCTTCTCCCCTGAGGACAAGGGCTCTCTGGGCCACTCACCTGAGGACAGGGACACCCTTCTCCCCCGAGGACAGGGACACCCTTCTCCCCCGAGGACAGGGACACCCCCCCTTCTCCCCCAGAGCACAGGGACACCCTTCTCCCCCGGAGGACAGGGACACCCTTCTTCCCCGGAGGACAGGGGCCCTCTGGGCCACTCACCTGGGGACAGAGACCCCCTTCTCCCATGAGGACAGAGTCCCCCCTTCTTTCCTGGAGGACAGAGACACTATTCTCCCCCTGAGGACAGGGACACCCTTCTCCCCTGAGGACAAGGGTTCTCTGGGCCACTCACCTGAGGACAGGGACCCCCTTCTCCCCCAGGGACAGGGACACCCTTCTTCCCTGGGAGGACAGGGACACCCTTCTCCCATGAGGACAGATTCCCCCTTCTTCACTAGGGACAGGGACACTATTCTCCCCCTGAGGACAGGGACACCCTTCTCCCCTGAGGACAAGGGCTCTCTGGGCCACTCACCTGAGGACAGGGACCCCTTCTTCCCCAGGGACAGGGACACCCTTCTCCCCCGGAGGACAGGGACACCCTTCTCCCCTGGAGGACAGGGGCCCTCTGGGCCACTCACCTGGGGACAGAGACCCCCTTCTCCCCTGAGGACAGGTTAATAACCGGTTATTAACCCCAGACGGCAGACGGTGGCACACTGGCAGCATTTGATATGGCACAGTAGCTGCGTTTCATGGGGCACACTGGCAGCATTTAATATGGCACAGTAGCTGCGTTTCATGGGGCATACTGGCAGCATTTGATATGGCACAGTAGCTGCGTTTCATGGGGCACAGTGGGAGGATTTGATGGGGCACACTGGCACAATTTGATATGGCACAGTAGCTGCATTTCATGGGGCACAGTGACTTTGTTTGATGGCACAGTGGCTGCGTTTGATGGCACAGTGGCAGCAATTGATGGGCACAGTGACGGCAATTGATGGGCACAGTGGCTGCATTTAATGGTATAGTGGCGGCAATTGATGGGCACAGTGGCTGCATTTAATGATACAGTGGCGGCAATTGATGGGCACAGTGGCTGCGTTTTTTGGTACAGTAAGGCTGCAATTGATGGGTTTTTTTTTCAGAATTTTTCAATTTGTTCGCGCCCCCCAAAAATTTTGAGCACCAGCCGCCACTGGTGCTGAACCTTAGGGGAGTGAGCAGTTACATCTGCCCAGTTAATATCTGGATGATTAAAGCCCCCCATGATGATGGCATTGCCCTTCTTCACTGCCAAAGGGGCCTGTAGCATTTGCCCACTATTCATTTCCCGTTTTGTTTCTTCACTTTGAAGCTCCAGCCACAGGGATACCACCCCCCCACACAAACACACACACACATTGCCCCGGTGGTAATGTAACCCGTTGTGTTCAGCGGTAAATTACTCTTGACGTACATGCATACCCCTTACCCTTTTCACCTGTCCCTTTGAAACAGGGGTTACCCCTGGACAGTCGCAAGCCATTCATGTGTACTGTCAAACCAGGTCTATGCAAAGTCAAAATCCTCCTCATGCATCAATAGTTCCAGTTCCTCCATTTTGTTCACCAAACTCCTAGCGTTAGTGAACATGCCTTTTAGTGTACAGTCTGAGCTTAGCCTTAGAAAAAACAAGAATAAAATAAAATGCGGCTGGAATAAAATAAAATGCCACATTTTATTTTATTCCTGTTTTTTCTAAGGCTATGGTCAGCCCCCACATGTTAGTCTTAGGCAATGGCTGGCCGTCCATAAGGGGCGCAGGGGTGCCACGCCCCTAATCCATGCGCCCCGGCTAATCGGGACTCAGGACCCACTTCCTAGTCGGCCAGGAGGAGAAGCAACGTCTGTTTGGCCGGGAGGAGAAGCCCTCGGCTGGAGCGAGGAGCAGCAGCCCTTCCCCTCATCATCTCCTAAGGTAAGGCCGCCTTCCGGGCTTGATGGCAGTGCGAGGGAGGGGGGAGGTTTGTTTGCCGCCCCCCCCCAAAATATTGAGCACCGGCTGCCACTGGTCTTAGGTACTACGGTTTAATTGACCACATTTGCAGTTTCTGTCCTTCACTAGCTGGAAAAGCTTTCTCTGATTCCCGTCCCATAACCTAGTTAAACCAGTTGCTGACAGGACGCAGGTTGGCTCGGCTGCGCGAATCGCCGTAGCTGTACGCTGCTCGCGTGCGCGGGTAGGGGACACATGCGTGCGCTCCCACCATCCCCGCGGCGACTGGATTTGTTACAGAACCGATCGATTTACAGGCCCAGACCAATGATTTCTGGCCTTGACCTGCTGATCGGTTCTGGTGAATGCCTCCTCTGCCTGTGTAAAGTAAACACAGGCAGGGAAAATTATGTCATCGCCCCTCGTGGAGCCCATTTCGGTTCCAGCGCGAGAGTTATTAGAAGAGGGAAGGTCTGGACAGCCGAACTCCAATAAAAACGCCTTTATTGTGCAAAATAACAAAAGTACAAACCACAGCAGGGTACAGGATAAAAAAGCTGACGCGTTTCACACTCTCAACAGTGCTTAGTCATAGCTATACAACCACAAAACTTTGCTACAAATATATACTAGTGCATATTAAACATGTGATCAATTGTGTAATTAATTGAAACTAATCAATCATTTAAATGAAATTTGGTTAATAACAAACATGTGTGGTTGGGTGTAGGGGCACAGGTGATTTAACTCATTCATATACATTCAATAAATACATCATATATAAAGAGCATTCGTGTGTAAAGGAAAAATATGTGTCTGTATCTAGGTGGGTGGAGGATCCAAAGCAAAAAGAAAAAGAGCCTGACAGGCTCTGGCATTTTCAATTTGAGTTCTGTCAGTCTAACGGACAAGGAGAAACTTGTACTAGATAAGGGGCTGAAATATGTCCCCCCTAGAACATTGAACAAGTTCTCCACGTTCATAGACATCCAGAAATTCATTTGAAAACTTAGCACCCAGAGACATTTTTTGACTTTACCTTCCAATACCACCTCCGTGTCGAATGATGGCCATGTGTACATACGGGGTTGTCGAACCCTTCTCTATTTAACCCTCCCGGGATCATAGCACCATCCATAAACGTTTTTCACAGTCTTGTATTACAGGATCTAGATAAATTACCCAATAAAAAAATACACACAAACCCCAATATTAAAACAGGAATAAAGCAACTTTGCGAACGCAAAAATTAAATTTTTCGTCTGGCCAACAAAGGTGGGGCCATTGTCATGCTGAATAAAGAAAATTATATAAAAGAAATGGATAGGATCCTTGGAGATTCGAATACATATACTTTGATTCATACAGACCCCACTTTGCAATATAAAAGAGCTCTGACTGAATTAGTTGATGAGGGTTTTGCTTTAGGCATCCTTGACAAGGAGAGGAGTTTCCTTGTGCCTCTTGCACCACGGATTCCCGCCATATATTATCTCCCGAAGGTGCACAAAGACCCAGTCAATCCCCCCGGCCGGCCCATAGTCAGTGGGATTGACCCGGTCACAGCAAGGACAGGGAAATATGTGGATTTCCATCTCCAACCCCTGGTACGACTGGTGCCTTCATATCTGAAGGATACCGGCGATACCATCAGAATACTTGAATCTGTCGATTACCAAGATGGTATAATTCTAGTGACGGCAGATGTTGCCGCCCTATATACGTGCATTCCGCACGACCTAGGATTTGGTGCGGTGGAATATTATTTATCTCAAAGCATCTCATCCAACTTCATCATGGAGCTCCTTAGGTTTGCCGCCCAACACAACAAATTTTGATTCCAGAACGATTTTTATTTACAGATCAAGGGTGTGGCCATGGGGGCTAAATTTGCCCCCAGTTTGGCCAATTTGTTCATGGCCAAGTGGGAGGAGGATGTCGTCTATGCTCTTAAGAGACCAGAATCGGTCCTTTGGGCCAGATACATAGACAACATCCTCCTCCTAGGGAAGGGAGACCAGGAATCATTGGATGATTTCATGTCCCTATTAAATTCTAATGACAGAGTTATACGTCTGAGCCATGAGGCTAGCCTTACCTCTGTACATTTTTTGGACCTTGAAATCAAAGTGGTTGACCATTGATTGGAGTTTACCACCTACTTTAAACCTACGGACTGGAATGGGTACATTCCAGTCGATAGTTGTCACCACTCCCAGTAGCTTAAATCTGTGCCACGTAGCCAGTTTCTCTGATTGCGGAGAAACTGTACTACAGTGGAAGATTTTGCCACTCAATCTGCCATTTTGAAAGATAGATTCTTGGAGAAGGGCTATACCAGTGACCTTGACACTGAGATTGATCGGATCTCACGGATCGATCAGAACTCATTGTTACAAGTACATCCCAAAAAGGCCATGGACAATAAATTTAGATGGTCCTTCTTCACCACCTATTCAGTGCAATCTAGACAAATCAAAGAGATCCTCAAAAAACATAGGGGAGTTCTTCAAAATGACTGCTACCTAGAACCTGTACTTCCTGAAAGGGCTGGCGTAATTTTTAGGGGGGCTCGGTCCATTTAAGGTCAAATCGCACTGAATGTGATAGACCCCCCTAAAAGGGTTTATTTTTTTCAACAGTGCAAGGGTTACTTCCCATGTCGATGGTGTAACGTATGTTTGCACAACATCAGTGGTAGACGCAAGAGTGACACGTTTCAGTCCTCTGTCACCTTGCGCATCTACTCGATGGAGCATTTTACCACATGCGCTACCCAGTATATTGTTTACTTTTGACATGCCCTTGCAAAAAGAAAAACATAGGCCACACGATTAGGACCTTTACCATCCGGGTCAACGAACACATAGCCAATATCAAAAAAGGCAAGACTAATCATAGTGTTCCTCGCCACTCCTTACAACACCACAATCGTGACCCTATTGGGACACAATTTTTGGTGATTGCCCAGTTTGTCTCTCATTGGAGGGGGGAATCCCGTGTACGCGGGGTTTCCCGCCTCGAAAACCTACTGGATTTATAAGCTCTGGACCTACTCGCCGTTCGGCATGAACGTCGAGTGGGACATAAACTCTTTTATTAACCTAGCTTAGATTATTATTAATTTAATATTTCTAGGAAGGTTATTATTTCCCGTTTGTCCTTTACCCTTGGTTGCTTTTTTCCTGTTCCATTTCTAGATGTGCTCTTTAGATGGGTAGTCATGTGATAGTTGGTGTTTATATATGTTAAGTTTTTATATCTGCCATATGTTACTATGACTTGGCCTCCCTTAATTGGTGAGGTGTCTGTCTGTCACTATGTTGTCCCCTTTTACACCTCTGGGTGTCACTGTGGATCACATCTATTTTGTGTGGGGATGTCTGACACTATGGTCACTCTTAAAGATGGTGGTGTGTCCTTCCATCCCTATACATTATTCAGGTTTATGCCATGCATACATTTTAGAAATATTTTGTATTGGGGCGTGTCCGGATGCGAGCGGAGATAGACGTGATTTGGAGGAGCTCCGCTAGGCCCGACGGAATCAATAGCCATCCTAAGCCAGCGCCCTACGACCAGGCCACCAAATCCTCCATCCCGACTCCTGGGCTTCCCCTCATCAGATCCCTACCTGTCTTGGGTCTCTGGGTGAGCCGAGTGCTCTGCATTCCGAGCCGGGCCGGCTCCATCCCCTGGTGATCCGCCGCCATCTTGCGGCCTGCGAGGCCTCCGGATCCTCCGCGCTAAAGTACCGCGGCTGCGGGACGAACGGCGACCCTTCCGGAACCCATCTAAGGCAGCCTTCCAAGCCCGGAGGAGAACGGAGAGGAGTCGACAGTCGGCGGAGGCACCCTGCTGAAGACGGCGCTCTGTGTAAAGAGGTGAGCGGCGGCCATCTTGATCCACCCAAAGCCCCTCAATTGCCTTAGTAGCCTTACCATCCTTCCTGGGCAAGGATCAACCACCACATCCTCCGTCCCAGCCCTCAGTGTGTGCTCCGGTCCCTGGCCGCAGACTGATAGTCACCCCCGAAGGCCTGCAGGGTATCTGGTGGTTCCTGGCCTACTGTACGGCGGCCATCTTGCTCCACCCTACTGAGGTTCCACGGCCTGTTTCTAGCCCTCAGGTCTCGCCACGCACATAATCCCTCAACTTACAGCCACTGGTGCTTACCCACATGCTACCCGCTGTCCGCAGTGCTTGGCGGTACCCCCTGTTTGAGTACTGTGGACCAGTTTTAACCCTGTGCTAGGCGGCCATCTTGCTGCACCCTAGAGTCCATCCTAAAGACTCTCCTCCATCAAATTGCCTCTGGCAGCCTAGGTGCGTTGGCTGGCCGGGCAATGGCCCCTGAGCTAGAACGCTGCATATGTTGACTCTTTCTATGTACTAAACCCACAGCCCAGGGGGGCAGTCACGCAGAGTCGGGGATGATTACAGCTTGATCTCCCTGCTTTGCGCCGTCGGACCACACAAACTCGGCGAATAAGGCACATCTTGCTTTCCTGACGCTACCACTCCAGCTCTCTGAACGACGAACAGTACCTGATATTACCTATGTACAATACACCCCGGAGCCGGCAGCGCTACCGCTCACAGCAGAAGGCCTCTCCTGCAGGGGGGACAGGGAAGGGGAAGGGCAAAATGGCGCCCGAACCTCCGGAGCCAGATGACTCCACTCAGCATTCTGAGGACAGCCTACACCAGTTCCCCTCCAACTTGGTAAGCCCAACTGACGCTGGCTCTGATGCCTTGCTCCAGAAGTTCCGCGGTATAGTCCGAGACGAAATAAATTCTGCCTCCCGTAAGCTCTCAGCGGAACTGGTGAGGGGGCTTAAGGAAATAGGCCACCGCACCAATCAATTGGAGCAGCGGATGGACTTGACAACAACAGTCCTGGAGGGGCACGAGGACGAGGTCGAGAGGCTGAATGCTGAATTGTTGAGCCTACAGGATAAATTAGAGGACTCTGAGAATAGAGCTCGCAGAGATAACCTCCGCATCCGTGGGCTCCCAGAGACCATCACTGACTTGCAGGGGACGGCCACGGCTTTCTTTCAGGAGCTGGCGCCTGATGTCCCTCCGGAGCGCTTAGAATTTGACCGCATACACAGGTCCCTTGCTCCCAAACCCACAGAAGGTCCCCCCAGAGACGTCATCATTAAATTTCACTTTTACAGGACTAAGGAGCGGCTCCTGCAGGCTGCACGAGATCTCCCTAACCTCTCCCACCAGGGTAATCCCCTCCAATTATTTGCAGACCTCTCTCCGGTCACCATAGCCAAGAGGCGGAGTCTGAAGCCTTATCTGCAGATTCTACAAGCTCGGGGCATCCGTTATAGATGGGGGTTCCCCTTTAAGCTCTCCTTCTACCACCTTGGCCGCCAGTTTCATGCCTCCTCTTTGCCTGACTTACGGCGACATTTTCAGGATCTGCAGTTTGATCTCCCTCCCTCCCAACCGGAGTCTTCCTCAGCCCAACCAAGGCCATCCCGGTCACCTCACGGATCCTCGCAGAGGTCTCAGCAGGGCTCCCAGGCTCTTCGATCACTGCAAGCACAGCGATTCCAGGATGTCCCTAAGGGAGGTCAGCATTAATTCTCTTTCGACGCTCCAAAGAGGAACCTTGCCCGTTATTCTGAACTGATGGATATGTCTTACCTTGAACACCAAGTATGAATCTAAATTTCACTCTTGATTATTCATTACACAGACCCGGTTGCATTGCATGGACATTCCTGTCTCTAGGCCAATAAGACATCTGGACCCTCTCTCCTCCCCTTTTTTATATAAATTTTTTTTTTTTGTTTGTTTTTTTTTTTTTTACCCAGGTGAAGACTTTTATGATTAGATGCTCTGGGGAACTATCCCTGTGCTGCTCTGCACATTCCCACTAGTGTCGTGGGTGTGTGCTGTTCATCACAGACTGCGGTTATGGCCCTGGCGTGCGGGTCATGGGCAATGCATTTGCTGTGGACCGGCTTCGTGTCCTGGACTTCCCGTACTCTCACTGGGGGCTCCGGAGCGCGAGGTTGGCCATAGCCTACAGTTTACCGTTTACAGGTTAAGTCGATATGCTATATAAATTTGGTTAAGATTGCTTTAATCTTTGTTTAGGTGGGGTTTAGGGGACATGTTTTGTTATACCCTGTGCCGTAGTTGATCTCAATATTCAGACTACATTGAAATCCAGCCGAGTGGTTTCCGACGGACCACTGCTCCCCCTCGGCTCGGAAGTTGACCGGAACAAGAGTTTTGGCTAACTTCCGACCCTCCAGTGGGATTCCAGTCCCACTACCAATTGCAACCTTGATGATTGGAATGTTTTTACTCCGAGCTCTACTCGGACTTTTTGTTTTTCTTGATCTAATTTCTTTAACTTTCTCTCTTTTTGACTCTCAGGTCTTTTATCCTTTTTTTTCCCCCACTAGGTCTGCGGGGTGTGTGCTTTGGGGAATGGTCTTCTATTTCTTGTTAGTTTTACTATGACGTTTAATTGGCTATCCCTGAATGTTCAGGGTATGAATTCCCCTCAGAAAAGGGTGAAGGTCTTCAAGTATCTTAGAAAGCAACAGATTGACATTGCCTGCTTACAGGAAACCCATTTTTCGGCAACTTCCTGCCCTAAATACTTTGACGCACAGTTTCCTCAGGTGTTTTTGGCTGCTGCTCCAACCAAGCAAAAGGGGGTGCTCATAGCTTTCCGCAAGTCGGTCTCATTTAGTTGCATCAGATAGATCGCAGACCCCGAGGGCAGATATTTATTGCTACAAGGCACTATCCAAGGAAGGGAGGTCACCATTATGACCTACTATGCACCAAATTCTAATCCAGGACCCTTCTTGTCTCACGTCTGCACCCTGCTAGCATCCCACCACAAGGGTACCCTCTTTCTTGCGGGTGATTCGAATTTAGTTTTGAATCCCTCGTTTGATAAATACCCCTCGGAGCACATTGCTACCTCCCCTGACGCAAAAAAATTTGCTCGCTCTCTACAATCACATGACCTGGTCGACCTTTGGAGGGAATGCCATCCTCAGGGTAAGGACTATACGTTTTACTCCCACCCTCATCATTCTCACTCCAGAATCGATCATATGTTCATGCTACGTCGCCACCTTCCCATGGTGGTTAGGGCCTCTATCCTGGCTGTTCCGTGGTCTGATCACGACCCTGTTTTGGTGGTCTGCCACTCTGTTTTGGACAGACCCCAGTTCTCGCCCTGGGTGATGAACGATTCGCTTTTATCGCTTAAAGAGGTCCGGGAGGATATTTTCAAGGCCTCAGAGGACTACTTCCGCGAAAATCTAGGCTCGGTAGAGTCACCTGTAACGCTTTGGGAGGCTTATAAGGCGGTACTCCGTGGCCACATTATCAGGGTGGCGTCGACCCGTAAGCGAGAGCGGGGTCTGAAACAAAGGGCCCTGGAGACACGTCTGGAGGCATTATCAGGGCTTTTCAAACAATCCCCCACCTCTAGTAACCGCAAACTCTTGGAGCAGGCCCGTTCGGAGCTAGATCTTAGTCTCACCGAGGGGGCTGAACGTATCTTACGGTGGTCCCGCCAGAGATGGTATACCAGGGCGAACAAGCCAAATCGAACGCTGGCCAACAGACTCCGGACTTTCGCTCCTAAACCCGCCCCCATCACACTGCGCAACCGGCACAATGTCCTTACGGGTAACCCATTGCGCGTATTGGAGGAGTTTAGTTTTCGCCTTACTAAATTATACTCTGACCCAGAGCAGTTTAATGCTCACGACACTGCTGATTTCCTCAGCCGTCTCCCCCTCCCGGCCTTGACGGACGCGCATGTTGCCCTTATGGACCGGGACATACAAGTCTCGGAGGTCCTCCAAGGTATAAAAGATCTAAAAGTAGGAAAGCGACCGGGGCCGGATGGATTTACGGCACTTTACTACAGGAAGCTGGCCGCTGTGGTAGCCCCGCATTTAACGGCCATGTATAACTCTGTTAAAAATGGTCGCTCCCTTACCCCGGACCTCCTAAAGGCTAACATAGTGATGATTCCTAAGCCGGATCGAGACCACTCCTCTTGGGCCAACTTTAGGCCTATCTCCCTAATCAATATCGATATGAAAATTTTGACCAAAATTCTGGCTAATCGCCTAAACTCTTTTCTCCCTCGGTTAATCGGGAAAGACCAGGTCGGTTTCATACCTCAGAGGCAGGCTGGTGATGCTATTCGACGTATATTGCAACTCCAACACATAGCCCATACCCGCTCGCTGGAAACTATGTTTTTGTCCCTGGACGTCCACAAGGCCTTTGACACTCTGTCGTGGCCTTACCTCATGTCAGTTCTTCGGCATTATGGCTTTGGGTCTTCGTTTATGCACTGGATGTCTGCCTTATATGACTCCCCCCGGGCAAAAATCAAGTATTATGGGTTCGAGTCCCCTCTTTTTGATATCAAGAGGGGCACTCGCCAGGGATGCCCCCTATCGCCTCTTCTTTTTGTATTGGCTCTGGAACCCCTGGCGGAGGCGATTCGTTCGCATCCCAACATACAAGGCATCGAAATAGCGGGTTGCCCCCATAAAGTTTCCCTATTTGCCGATGATATCCTTCTTACTTTGACCTCCCCCAGAATTTCTTTACCAAATTTACAATCCCTTTTGGACACCTTTGCTGCCCTTTCGGGGCTCCGGGTTAATCCCTCCAAATCAAAAGCATTGTCGGTTAACCTCTCTCCTGGTTTGTTGGAGGATCTACAGTCGGCGTTCTCCTTCCAGTGGGTCTCCTCGCTACCCTACTTGGGAATCCACCTCACCCCTACGTACTCCGGATTGTATCAGGCTAACTTTCCGCCCTTGTTCAAAAGCCTAACGGACAAGCTGTTGTCTTGGTCTCATTTGCCTTTGTCTTGGTTCGGCAGAATAACAGCTGTTCGTATGTCCTATCTCCCGAAACTACTGTACTTTTTTCGTGTTTTGCCTGTTCGGGTTCCCCCACATATCCTACGCATACATCAGCGAAGAATTATGCAATTTATATGGGGTTCGACCCACCCCCGAATCAGCAAACAGGTTTTATTTGCTAAGCGAATTAATGGTGGTCTTTCGGTACCCAATTTACGGGCTTATTACATAGCCGCTAACATAGCCCCACTTTCGTGTCTTCATAAGACCTATCAGCTTCCGCTTTGGGCTATGCTTGATCTGGTCGACATCGACCCTATTCCAATCTCCTCATTGCCCTGGCTTCCTCCTGTGCACCGTCCGGCGGTTATGGGGCCTTGCTTAGCCCATTCCCTGCGAATATGGGACTCGGTAAAATACTCAGCGGGGTTGATCTCTTCTCACCTCCCACTCTTGCGACTCTTGCACTGCCCGCTATTTCCTCCAGGTTGTGATAATGCCTCCCAGTTCTCATGGTGGACCACGAATGGGTTCACAGATGTGCACTCACTGTTGCGGCCAACTAGGATTTTGGCATTTGACGCCTTACGCTCCTCTCACGATATTCCCTTGCGAGAGCACTATCGTTATTTACAACTTCGACATTTTCTTCAGAGTCTTATTAAGTCTCAATCCACCCCTTATACCTTGACCCCCTTTGAGAGCCGTTGTAGAGCCAGGCCCCACTCACCGGGCCTTATTTCACTGATATATTCGGCTGTGATATCTACTAGGAGGCCCCTATTGAGGCCTTACCACCTACAATGGGAGAAAGAGTTGGGGAAGCAGTTGGACCCTGCGGATTGGCAGGCAATGACACTAACTCTGTCCAAATGCTTACGTAACGTGTTAATCTTGGAAAATGCCTATAAGGTATTGTATAGGTGGTACTACACACCGGCGAGACTGGCTCGCTTTATTCCAAATTATTCCCCGCTTTGTTTTAGAGGGTGTTCTCAGGAGGGCTCTATGGCACACATTTGGTGGTCATGCCCGCGGGCGTGCAGACTGTGGATTAGGGTATTTACTCTCGTCCGCAATCTATTTCAGATTAATATCAAGAGGGACCCTTATGTAGCTCTCCTTGGTAAGCCCATCGTGGAACTACTGCGTCCAGAAAGGCAACTAGCCCAGCATCTTTTTACTGCAACTAGGATGACAATTGCGAGAGCATGGAAAACCCCCGCACTCAGCTTTGAGGCAGTCAAGAATCGTCTGAACGATGTCATGGTTAATGAGAAACTGACGGCAATCCTTTCGGATACGCATGACAAGTTTCTTGAGGTCTGGCAACCCTGGGTCACATACTACCACCCTTCTAGGTTTGATGCTACATTACTATCACTTTAGGACTCCCCTTGCGTACACCCCGTGGACCTCCTACTTCCCTCTTCTTTCTCTCTTTCTTCACATCCTATTGCTCTTCTTGTTCTGCTCCATCTCCTTTTTTTTTATTTCTCTTCCTCTCTTACTTTTCCTTTTTAGGCTCTTATTTTACTGTTAACCCTGCATATCCTTTCTTGAGGATGCTAGCTATCAGGTTCTATTGTTGTGTGTTGTTCACTCACTCTACAGGTTTGCAGACAGCCGGGCATGACCCGGGTCCCGGACCATTAGGTCCTAATGATTGTTTTACATTTCTCCTTTATATTTGTGTATAGCATAAGATCACGACTCATGCCTCCTCTCTGCAGGTGAAGACTTCAAGCCCGGATTCGCCATGTATGATACATGCTATAAACACTCTATTGTAAACCTGTACTGTTGATTTATATGACAATAAAACTTTTTGTAAAAGAAATATTTTGTATTGTTTTAATATTTAATTTTGGTGTTCTAGCCGAGGTTATGTACCATTTGTCTTGCGGTGGTGTGACTATCTTCATGCTAGCGGCACGTCTTTGTGATTCTGTGCGGATGATGTCACTTCCGCGGCGTGACTTTGGTATTTTTGTTGCATGTGTGTGGTGCGATTTACGCTGCGTATGTGCAACGTCGTGACAGGGGGCATGGCGTCATCCTTTTCATGTGATCGGATGTGGGAGGTGTGACGTCATCCTCGTCATGTGACCTGCTATGTGGCTGCATGTGCGCACCGCCATAAGACGCCCAGATTGAGCTGATGGTGTGGCGAGCGTGCATCGTTAAGACGTAGGGCGGTCCGTTCTAGGTCCGCATCCAATGTGGGTCTCCCCTCACCTCTTTCACCATTGGCCGCTGTGTTTGTGTGGCTGCGGTGTTTGACCCGGAAGTTGTTTCCTATCCGAACAGTGAGTGGAGGGGAAAGATGACGTGACTTATGCACCCGATTTTCGCATGTGCTATACCATGTGCCGCTATTAGTCACTTCCGGGTGGATCATGTGAGTCATCACCAACCTGGAAGGACTTTACAGCGCTTAACATTATTGGTCCAGGGTTTGAGAATTTTAGTTCAGTTTATTATGCGACTGGTTCTCTTCCAATCACGGACCTTATTATTGAAACCTGGATTGATTGGCCAGCTATTGGTTTTTTGGTTTTGTATGTTTTCTATAAATATATGTGCAATATGGGGGAGATGCCCCAGTAGAAGTCCTAGTAGGACGAAATGCGTCGGGCCAGGTACACCACTCCCCATATTGCTTTTATTGAACTGTGATCACTTTTATTCATGTATGTTGGTTTTTATTAATTAAAACCTACTTTTTTGACCTGCACCATCGGAGCCCCTATTTTTCTTTTCTTTCCATGTTCTGTGGATGAAAGTGTTTTGGGTTTCTCTATTGGGTCTTTACCACCCCTTATGGGGTACCATTTACCAGAACCCATTCAGTAGCCTTGGATTTCTCGTGGATCCCCTTGGTTGTTTGATCCATCTACACGATTGGGGTTCCAACACTTGATCGACCTCCAGCTGTGAATTACCGGGTCCATTGGCTCTATTCGTGGTAAACACCATCCGGATACCAGTGAGGTGTACCCCAAATTCTTCGGGATTCCTTTGACAGCTCGGTCCATCTGCCGATTGGGAATATCCATGCTTGATTGATCCGTTGTCGCTGACAGTCGGGTCTAACAGTTCAGGTAAGCGTGTTTAAGTCATACCATTTTTTATGAGGCACACAACTGAGTAAATGGACCGATCAATGTACACATAGTATTTATTGCAAAAGGGGCATACATACACAAAAAAGGGACCAAGTAAAAAGGTAAATAATTATGTTGCTAATTATCAACAAATAAAATCTAGACAGTACATAGGGGTAAACAGTAATCTTAACATATTGTACATAAAAAAGGGTAAAACACTATATTGATGGGTCTCAATAAGTGGGTCTAAACAGTTCATAATAATAGCAACAAATTTCAACATGGTACACATAATGATTGCCTGGAGTATGTAAACCGGAATTGCACTTGTAACATGTAAACATGATAAAAATGGTGGATTGGTACATTAAAATAGAAAACCTTCAATATCGTACAGATATAAACCATGGACATTGTAGAATAGCATCGTAGGAAAGCTCTACGCGTTTCGTGGTTATTAAATATCAACTGTGCAATTAGCTTACTGTCAATTTATTTAATTTCCACAGATACCCCTGGGAAATATCCATAGAATAAATCAGTTCTACCCTCTAATTTACTAATCACAGCTGATATCTGGAGATTCCATCTTTATGCCTACAATTATCACTGGTACCTGCCGTGCCCCTGATGATACCACCTCAGCTCCCGGTTTGACGGCTTTAGTTGCCGTCCATATTTATAATATCTATAATCGTACTTTATACTACAGATAGGTGAAACCATTTGGGACCTCTCATGTCCCATCTCTTCATTCTGTTTCACCTTTCCCTTCTTGTATTACCATACTAGTTGGGTAACTTTATATCTATTTTCTACTTTATCATAGATACCCCCACATTCCGCATCTGCTCCTGATGAGTGGTATTTAATAACCACGAAATGCGTAGAGCTTTCCTATGATGCTATGCTACAATGTCCATGGTTTATATCTGTACGATATTGAAGGTTTTCTATTTTAATGTACCAATCCACCATTTTTATCATGTTTACATGTTACAAGTGCAATTCCGGTTTACATACTCCAGGCAATCATTATGTGTACCATGTTGAAATTTGTTGCTATTATTATGAACTGTTTAGACCCACCTATTGGGACCAATCAATATAGTGTTTTACCCTTTTTTATGTACAATATGTTGAGATTACTGTTTACCCCTATGTACTGTCTAGATTTTATTTGTTGATAATTAGCAACATAATTATTTACCTTTTTTACTTGGTCCCTTATTTGTGTATGTATGCCCCTTTTGCAATAAATACTATGTGTACATTGATCGGTCCATTTACTCAGTTGTGTGCCTCATAAAAAGTCCCACCAATTTAGCCTTCTTGTTCCAAAACATTGGGGATGGAGGTATATATAGCTATTTCCTCATTTAAAGTCCCAACCTTAGTTTTAGATTTAGTTTTCCTTTTTTCAAGTCATACCATTTGTTTGAAGGAAATTTCCATGGGATGGTTCATAAGGCTTTATGACATCTTCAACCGTGATATTCTTCATCCATTTCCACTTCCTGACTCAATCTAGGCACCAGTGGCCATCTTGGTACACCTGGGCCCATATCTATCAGGACCCTGACAGTACCAAGAAAAGTATAGCAGGAAATATACTCTGCAAATACCATCATCTTCATCCTTATCCTCATTCTCATGACAATACTCATTCTCAGCACCATCATCTTCACCCTCATCATCATCATCCTCATCGGTATCCTCATCAGCAGCATCTTCCTCATCATCATCCTCATCATCATCCTCATCCTCATTCACATCATCATCCTCATCTTCCTCTCAGCATCACCACCAGTTGTCCTGGCAAACCTGACAACTAGGTAAGTATACCGGGCTCCTCCATTAGCTAGCTGATCCAGGGCAGTCCCGATCGCCTCTAGAGGGGTCAGGAAGGAATTTTTTCCCCCGCTCTAGCACTATTGGCCCGTGCTTGGCTGGGGTTTTTCGCCTTCCTCTGGATCAACGGGGGGATTAGATAGTTGGGGAGCAGCGTCGTCTACACCAGGATCATCATCAGTCGTCCATCAAACCTGATAACCAGGTAAGTATATCGGACTCCTTCCATTAGCGGGAAGGTTAGGGTAGCTCCAACCGCCTCCAGGGATTAGGAAGGAATCATCATCACTAGGATCATCATCAGCATTGGATCATCATCAGCATTGGATCATCATCACTATCGGATCATCATCACTATCGGATCATCATCACTATCGGATCATCATCACTATCGGATCATCATCACCATCGGATCATTCATCACTATCGGATCATCATCCTTGTCAACATCAAACACCAACTTCAAGCATTAGCACACCTCAGCAGCTCTCTCATCGCATCGCTCATCATCATCATCATCAACATCAGGATCATCATCGTTATCAACATCATCTCATCGCCTCATCATTATCAGCACTTTTTCAACATGGTTAACATTATATACTCAGCCGACACCATCCAAAGCCTAAAGAACTTTGCCACAACACTACCAACACCCATCCAAAAAAAAATACAAAAAGAACGAATCGTAAGAATCAGTCGACTATCAACAGGAAAAAACAGAGCACCATGGCATCTACAACATCTATCAAGTGCCCTAATCAACACCAGATCTGCAGTCAAACACAGACAGGAAATCCATGATTTCATAACCCAACACAACATAGACTGCCTCTTCATCACGGAAAGCTGGCTAACACCCGACTGCAATACCATCCTAGCAGAACTAGTGCCGGAGAACTACCGCATCCTAACGGAGCATAGAACAGGACAAAGAGGAGGGGGCCTAGCAGTAATTTACAAAGACCACCTTACGTTCATCAAACCAACTCTACAGAACTCATTGCCTTTCATGGAAACACTCACTCTGCAACTGCAAACTACACCCCAGGACACCATCCACATACTGCTCTGCTACAGACCACCGGGACCCAAGACACACCTCCTCACACATTTAAATGAATTTTTCTCGACATACACCATGAAAACCAAAAATCTGCTGCTACTTGGAGACTTCAACCTTTGGGCCAACTCCCCCGAAGACCCTATCGCCACTGCCTGCATCGACCAACTAGAAAAACTAGGCTTGCAACAATTGATAAATACTCCTACTCATGTATCAGGTCACACTCTTGACCTAATCTTCAAACAAGATATGGACATCAACACACTGGACAACCAGCCTCTACCATGGACAGACCATCATGCCATCAAGTTTACTATAACGACCAACACGGCCCTCCAAAAATCAATACAATCAGCAACAACACACTGGACAAGATCACAGAAGAAACTATACTCTGAGCTTTTCAAAACCACGCTATTGAACAATATGGAAATGCTAAACCAAAACCACTCAACAGAAGAAACACTCAACTTCCTGAACAATGCTTTGCTACAGACAGCAGATACGGTTGCTCCAAGACGCAGAGCACTCATCCGCAAAAACAATGCAGGCTGGTTCAATGACGCTCTTACTTTACTGAAACAAGAACGCAGAAGAGCAGAAGGAGCCTGGAGAAGAAATGCAACAAAGGAGAACTACACAATCTACAAAGCACTCACTAGGAAATATCATAAAGCAATCTTCAAAGCAAAAAGAGACCATTTCGCAAACACCATCGCAAAAGCCCTAAACCGCCCCCGCGAACTCTTCAAACTAGTAGCTCAGACCATGAATCCCACCTGTTTGGAGTCTTCAGCAAATGAAACTCAGGAATTCTGCAATGAACTATCCAATTTTTTTATCGACAAAATTGATAACATTAGGAAAATAATTCAGCAGGAAAAATCAAACAACCCCACACAGCCAAAGGAAGAAAAGAACCAGATAAATTTTCTGCAATCAAAGAAATTTACTCTGGTCCCAATTACAATCGACACTACTAAAAACATCATCAGAAGCCTCCGAGATAGCACTTCACCGAACGACATCATTCCGGTAAAACTGCTGAAAGAATGTACCGACATCTTGGCACCCCACATAACACACTTCATCAACCAATCGTTCAAAGAAGGTATTGTGCCGACTTCCCTTAAACAAGGAATAATCAAACCCCTCCTAAAGAAACCTAACCTTGACCCGAATGACCCAAATTTTAGAAGACCGGTAACAAGCCTGAACACCATCTCCAAGATTATCGAGAAAGTTGTAACACAACAGCTACAACTTCATTTGGATACCCACAATCTCCTGGACCCACTTCAATCGGGGTTCCGCCCAGGCCATGGGACGGAAACGGCACTTCTCAAAATATGGGACGACGTACTAGAAGCAGCAGATGACGGAGAATCATGTCTCCTGGTGCTGCTGGACCTCAGTGCAGCCTTTGACACAGTAGATCACAAAATCCTACTTACGCGTCTCACCGAAGTAGCAGGAGTCGCAGACACGGACCTACCATGGTTCGCATCCTTCTTAGAAAACCGTTCCCAGACAGTGAAACTGGGAGCCTTTACCTCGGCACCACGCACAAATACATGCGGAGTACCTCAAGGATCACCCCTGTCACCGGTACTCTTCAACATCTACCTTCGGCCACTCCTCAAAATCATCAGTGAACAGGACATGCGTTATCACTCCTATGCAGATGACACTCAACTATACTTTCGCATCAACAACAAAAAAGATCAATATTACGGACTGGAAAAATGCCTTACATTGATCAACAATTGGATGACAGAGAGCTCCCTCAAGCTTAATGGATCCAAAACAGAACTGCTCATTTTCCACGCTAACCAAAAGAAAAACGCCAGGACCACATGGACGCCACCCACCATCCTGGGACAAAACATAACCCCAAGCACCAAAGTTAAAAGCCTGGGAGTTATCTTTGACTCAGACATGACTATGGACGCACAAATAGGATCAGTAGTCAGTGGATCCCACCACCTTCTCCGCCTGCTACGAAGACTCATCCCGTTCATCCCGGAAAAAGACAGAGCAGTAGTAGTCGGAACCATTATCAATTCACGGCTTGACTACGCTAACTCACTTTACCTAGGACTACCCAAATACCAAGTTGCACGTCTACAAGTCGTCCAAAACACAGCGGCCAGACTGGTAACAGGGAAAAAACCCTGGGAATCAATCGCACCATCCCTGAAAAGCCTCCATTGGCTAGCCGTAAAGGATCGGATCGCATTCAAGACCCTCTGCCTCACCCACAAATGCGCACAAGGAAACGCTCCTGAATACTTATGCGAGAAAATAAAACACTACACCACTACTCGTGACCTTCGATCAACTAACCAAAACCTCCTCCACATCCCCAAGACCCGCTACAAAGCCAAGGGAGAACGAAGGTTTGCTGTCCAAGGACCAAGGCTATGGAATGCGCTACCCACGAATATCCGCATGGAAGAAAACCATCGGGCCTTCCGGAAAATTCTAAAGACCCATCTCTTCTAACGATCTCAACGACACTGGATGCAAAGCGCCTTGAGGCGATTTAGTTCGCAATTGCAGCGCTATACAAGTTACTCACTCACTCACTCACTCATTTATGATGGACATCTCCATTTTACTTGTTTCACTTGTGGACTCATTATTATCTTAATTTTTTCCACTTTTTCACCCAGTTGGGTGTATACTGTTTAGTTATTTATACATATTTCACTGTTTTACATTTTAGAGCTACATACTCACTCTCATCTATATAATAAGTGTACAATGAGTTATAAAAATCCGATATAAATAAAAAATGGTTTAAATATTTGGTAATGATATACGGTAATCATTCATATGGGATGGGCAAAAAGAATAAATGGGTATGGAAAATATAGTAGAAACCTCAAGAGTGGGAGTAAGGAGGAAGGAAGAACCACGCGAAGACTGGTTGGACAATGTATAGCAGAAAAAGCTGTTCTAGAAATTAGAATAATCTCTGTATTAAATATATATATGTAGGGGGCGTGGCCAGCAGGGCGGACTGAGTGGACGTGCTTGATGAGCTCTGCTGGGACATAATCCGATATTGACTCCGTTCCTGGGTGGTTTTCTTCATAAATCGGTCCCACCACACCTGTATGCCGTCTAGAACATCCGGAGGCCCGAAAAAGGGCAAAAGGCTGAGGTTTCCTGCAGATACTCCTGCCTTGGTGAGTCCGGCCTGTTCACCGCGCGTGGAGCCTGCGCGCCGACACAGTATGGCGTCGCAGACTGACCAGGAGGAGAGAGCGGCGGTCTCCCCGCCTGGAATCCCGGAGGTGATGGCGGCTATCACGACCTGCCAAGCAGCTATTACTACCTGCCAGACAACACTCACCAACAAACTTGAAGCTGTGCAGATGGACGTGGGCCTGCTGCGCCAGGATCTGGACAAGATTCGCTCCAGAATCACGGAGGCAGAACACCGGGTGGGAGACGTGGAGGACGCGGTGACAACACACGATGCCTCCATCCGGACTCTGCTGACCAAGGTAAAGGCACTCGAATACCGGGCAGAGGACGCCGAAAATCGTAGTAGGCGCAACAACATACGCGTTGTTGGCATCCCGGAGGGGGTAGAGGGGTGTAATCCTACAGCCTTCATGGAAGACCTTCTCAAGACCCTCCTTCCTACGGCCCAACTATCCCCCTACTTCACGGTGGAAAGGGCGCACCGCGTGCCGCCGAGGCCTGGTCCGGAGGGTGCCCCCCCCCCCGCACCTTCATTCTCCGCCTGCTAAATTTCCGGGATAGGGATGAGCTGCTGCGTGCTGCCCGCCTGGCAGGCAATCTCCCCTATCGTAACACCAGGCTGATGTTCTTCCCGGATTACTCAATGGAGACACAGAGGCAGCGGCACTCCTTTGATGGAGTGAAAATGGCTCTCCGAAAGAAGGGAATTAGCTACAGCATTATGTTTCCGGCGAAACTGCGGGTGATCGATGGTGAGACTGTGAGAATCTTTACTAATCCCAAAGATGCGGGTACATGGCTGGAGAACCTGCCTCCATAAGGAATTGACTTCTCTGGTTACCTAGGGAGGAGATGGGGGTCTTTTTTCTCCTTCCTGCTCTGGATGTCTGTTCTCACTAGCTTTTTGCTGGGTCGCTCTCTGGAGGTCGGTGACTTTGCTATATGCCATGTGTGCTGTTATATAGGGCGAGACTGATGCTACCCTCCTGTGCTCATGTTATATGTTTTCCCAGGTGGGACATTGAGACTCCCACCCTGCCATTCCG
The DNA here is from genome assembly GCA_029206835.1 of Rana muscosa. Taxonomy (NCBI): domain Eukaryota; kingdom Metazoa; phylum Chordata; class Amphibia; order Anura; family Ranidae; genus Rana; species Rana muscosa. Next base: position 999,229,168 of record CM055118.1, read on the forward strand.
GTGGAGAGCCCCTTAGCAGCTGTATGCTCTACCCAGGTTTTCAAAAAAAAAAAAATTCTCAATTTTTTATTTTTATTTTGTTATTTTACTTGTTTTTCTCCCAGCAACTCAGTCCAGGAGACACGAACTTAAGTAATCTTCTCTCTTTAACTTTTTGTTCTATGCAGATCATTGGAATTGACTAAATGAGCCGTTCTGCTGCGGCTCACGCCTCCCAATCTACTCCAGATTTAGTCATTTGACTTTTTTTTTTGTTAGGGGAAATATGTGCGCCTCCATGTTAGGGGGACACGGGGTGGGGGGTAGGGGTCGGACGACCGTTGTTGTCTGGGCCTCTATGGGTTTATGGGTCACTTTGTTCTTTGTTCATTTGCACAGTTGGTTGGTCTTTACTGTATTTAATCTGTTTTAAGAGCCCTTGATATGTTGCATGGGTTCCTCTGGGGGGGGCAGCGCTTTATAGCCCTGCTTTTCTTGGCAACTGCGCTGTTGGGTGCGGGAGCGCTGCACCCTCTCAGGGAATCACGGTTAGGAGATGTGGGATATACTTCTCTGATCATACTACTATTACCTGATGGCTAATTTTAAGGTACTATCGTGGAATGTCAGGGGCCTCAATTCCGCTATTAAGCGGTCTTTGGTGTTCAAATTTATACGACAACATAATCCCCAAATCTGTATACTGCAGGAGACACATTTGGTGGGCTCCAGGGTCCTGGGGCTGAGGCGGGCCTGGGTGGGTGCGCATTACCACGCCTCCTACTCTAACTATGCTAGGGGAGTAAGTATCCTTGTGCACCGATCTTTACCCTTCAGGCTGCAGGAGGTCCGGACTGACCCTGGTGGTAGGTTTGTTCTCCTGCATGCCTCAATAGCGGATGTCCCTTATGTCATTGTCGGACTCTATCTGCCTCCACCTGCAGATCCAACCTTACTCCACTCGGTGATGCAGATGGCGGTTCAGTATGGGGTGGATAGGGTGTTGCTGGTAGGGGACTTCAACATGGTTATGTCAGAGGTCCGCGATAGGCTCCGGCCCTCATCTACCCCTAATTCAGGGTTGTCCCTCTGGGCATCCACCTTTAATATGACGGACCTCTGGCGCCATTTTCACCCCTCTGACTCTCGGTATACCTGTCTCTCCTCTACTTACCGCACGTTATCTCGTATAGACCTGGCGTTTGCCTCCGTCGGTCTCCTTGGAGGGGTGGCCTCGACTGAGATCCTCTCTCGCGGCGTGTCTGATCATGCTCCGTTGTTGGTCTTGGTCGGTGTCGCTCCTTCCCGGGGCCGAGGGGTCTGGAGACTTTCTAGATACTGGGTGTCAGATCCAGAGATTCAAGAGGAACTACCCGATGAGATCTGTAGCTTTTGGTTGCAAAATGTTGAGTCCACAGGTCCATTAATACTCTGGGACACATTTAAGGCCTGGTTGCGGGGAACATATATTAATAAGATTGCTGCTAGACGGAAGGGATCTGTGCGGGCTCTGCAGCAGTTGGAGACAGAGGCCCTCTCGCGTGAGAGGGTTTATACTCAGTCACCTAATGCGGACACTTACCAAGCCTGGCAACACACCCTGAGGGAGTTATCCTTGATGAGAGTAGACAACACAAAGAAGTCCATGCTAGAGGGTGCTCAAAGAATATTTGAGTTTGGGGATAAAAATGGCAGGCTCTTGGCCTGGCTGGCCAGGGGACAGCATGCTACTACTCACGTGGGCAGACTCAGAGATGCGGACGGCACGCTACTGACGACCCCTGACTCCATTTGCTCTAGGTTCTTCCGTTTCTATCGGGATCTATATTCAACTAGGGTGACGTACACTAACACTGACTTGTATGACTTTTTAGATAAGATTCCCCTCCCCACGCTTGACCCGATCAGGAGTAGGGATTTGGATAAAGACATTACTTTAGAGGAAGTGCAGGCAGCTCTGGGTAGTATGCAGTCGGGGAAGGCCCCTGGGCTGGATGGTATACCCATTGAATTTTATTCAGAGCATCAGGACTTGTTAGCACCTAGGCTAACTACTCTCTTTAAGGAATTCTTAGCGATAGGTTCCCTCCCCGAGTCGATGGCCGATGCCGTGGTGGTGCTGGAGCCCAAGCCGGGTAAGGATACAGAGGAATGTGGTTCGTACAGACCCATCTCTCTTATCAACGCTGACGCCAAGTTGCTGGCCAAAATTCTTGCCTTACGTTTGATCACAGTGTTGGAAGATCTGATCCACCCGGATCAGACAGGATTCATACCGGGTAAAGGCACGGACATCAACATCCGCAGGCTATTTCTTAACTTGGACCACTCTCATGATAATGGAGGCACTCGAGTCATAGCCTCTCTGGATGCAGAGAAGGCTTTTGACTCAGTGGAATGGAGGTACCTGTGGGAAGTGTTGAGGCGCTATGGGTTTGGGCCACAGTTCCTTAAGTGGTTGGGAATGTTATATGGGTCCCCTAGAGCCAGAGTCCAGGCAAATGGGACACTGTCGGAGTTTTTCCTCCTCCAGAGGGGCACCCGGCAGGGTTGCCCCTTGTCGCCCAGCTTGTTTGCCTTGGCCCTTGAGCCACTGGCGACCATGATTAGGGAGTCGTCCGCGGTTCGTGGCCTCCGAGTGGGCCAGCTGGAGGAGAAAATTTCCCTTTATGCTGACGACACCTTGCTTTACTTACAGGACACAGATGCTTCGCTACAGGCAGCTCTGCAGATATTTGAGGAATTTGGCCGCTTCTCGGGGGTTAGGATTAACTGGTCGAAATCAGTCCTGTTCCCGCTAGACCCTGGGTCCCAGAGTGAGGCCGCTCATACCCCGCTGCTATGGGTCGAGGAGTTCAAATACCTCGGAATTGTGGTGTTGAGGGACTTACGGGACTTTCGCCGCCTCAATTTGGCCCCCCTTGTCGGAAGACTCAGGGAACATTGTAGCAGATGGAGGGATTTGCCCCTCAACCTGCTCGGTCGCATAAACATATTAAAAATGATGTTTCTACCCAGATTTACATATATGTTTAGGAACTGCCCGATTTGGCTCCCTGGCTCATTCTTTAAAGAAATAGATGTTTGTATAGGCTTCTTTATCTGGAGGGGATCCTCGACTAGGTTGGCGAGGTCCACCTTGCAGCTTCCAGTCCGCTGTGGGGGGCTCGCGCTCCCCAGCCTACTGGTATATTATTGGGCAGCAATTCTGGTCACAGTTCATTGGTGGTTTGTGCAGTCCAGGTCAAACGCGGCCACCTGTTTGGAAGCCGCTATCTTGGGCTCGCTTCGGGAGCTGGGGAACCTAGTATATCGAGGTGTAGCTGCATATCCATTTCTTCCAGGGCCCACCAAGACTACTCTCAAAATTTGGACCATTGCTCGTAAGAGATTTATGCGACCTAACTATTATTCTCCGCTTTGTCCCTTGTGGGGTAACCCCTCCCTCCCCCAATTCCGGACGATTCCTGACCCGCACCTATGGGCTGGTTATGGCATTAGGACCCTGCAGGATGTCTTTCGCTCTGGAGAGCTGCTGTCCTTCCAGGAGCTGGCTGTTCGATATGGGCTACCGGAGCGGATGTTGTTCAGGTATTATCAACTAAGGCATGCAGCTAGGGCCCAGTTTCCCTTGCCTATTAGCTTGGAGCCAGATCCTATTGAGCGATTGTTAGCTCGGGAGGATCTTCGGAAAGCGCTCTCTGCTCTCTACCTTGCCCTATTAGTAGTTGACTCACCTAGGATTGACGCTCTTTGGGGTAAATGGCTGACTGATATACCTAGCCTAGACAGAGCTACGTGGGAGGAGTGTTTTGAGGATGGATCAAAACTGATGATATCCTCCAGAGATAAACTACTACAGACCAAATTTATACACCGTATTTACTATACGCCTCAGAGACTGCACGGGATATACCCGGAGAGATCCCCTAATTGCCCGAAATGTCACACTTCTGTTGGTACGTTCATTCACATGTTCTGGACCTGCCCCTTGGTGGCAGAGTTTTGGGCTAAGGTCTTTGAATGTATCAATATCCGTCTGGCGTTGTCTGTGCCGATGACGCCTGAACTGGCCCTACTTGGGATACATGATGATGATAAGAGACCCAGATACACAAAGTTATTGATATCTATGTTGTTATTTTATGCTAAAAAAGAAATTCTTAAGCAATGGTCCTCCCCTGCCCCACCCAGGGTGGACTCCTGGGATTCCTCGGTTAATGCGATCCTGCCAATGTATAAGCTGACATATGTTAGCAGAGGATGTCCCAAGAAATTTGACCGGGTCTGGCTTCCCTGGGTTCAGTAGGTTTAGAATGTTATCGCTACTGCTTAAAAGAAGAGTCCGTATTGGATTATGCTTTTCTTGACTATTTTTTTTTAGACTTTGATATTTGTATTGCTGATGACTATTGCTTCTCGTCATGTATTGTGTGTGGAAGATGTCTGTATATCTCTTGTTACTTGATATCTTCTAAATAAAGACCAACCTTTCTTGTAAAAAATATATATATGTAGATCGATGTAAATATAGAACAAATTAAGTGTAACACAAGAAGTTGAAATAGATGTTTTAAGAAGAGGGAAAATAGAGGAATAAAAATGGAAGTGAATATATATATATATATATATATATACACACAGTGTATATATATATTTATATATTGTCTATGTAATGTATAGGACCTCATGCTATTAGCGACTATTTGGCCACTATTGTATTACCCCAAACTGGCATTTACTATGGCAAGTAACCGAGATCTGTATCCTATGAAAAACCTAAATAAATCTGTCGACGTGATCGATCGATATGTTCAGAAACAATGTAGTAAATCAGTTGATAAGCTTGGCATCGTCCTAGCATGTATTACAACGAATGACCAAAGTATGTATCCTATGAATGACATTTAATTAATCGGTCAATCAAATCGATCAATGTTATAATTCAGATAATAAGATCAATTTGTGTCTAAATTATAGAAAACCATGCTGGCATGTACCCACGTCTAGCTATCCTCAAAGGGGGGGGGGGGGAGAGGGGGGGGATGAAAAATGAAAAATAAAAAGTAAAAAGTAAAAACCTGAATAAATGAACATAAGGGAACAGACTGTTTGAAAAAATGTATGTATATCTCAGACTACGTGTTGTTGACCAATGATATATGGCAGTTATGCCGGGCCAGCACGTGTGAATAAAAATGACTATGACCCATGTCCTATAAAATAGAGTAATTGAATCAGTCGATCAAAAAGATCGGTAAATTTATAGAGAGAACAGGACAACGGATCAGTGCATGGGCTCAACTGGGTCTAGCATATATAATGACAAGTAACTAAAACTATATCTTATATGTTATATGACATGTTAAATTGATAAATTGAGTTAGACTATTTGACCATTATTATATAGCTATTACCCCAAACTGGCATACACTATGGTGAGTAACCTAGATATGTATCCTATGAAAAACCTAAATTGAATCAGTTTATGTGATCGATCGATATGTTCAGAAACAATAAAATAAATCAATTAATGAACTCGGCATCATCCTAGCATGTATTGCAACAAATGACCAAAATGTGTATCTTAAAAATAACGTTAAATTTATCGGTCAATAAAATCGTCGATGTGTTTAGAAACAATGTTCAAGGATTCAAATGATAAGATCAATTTGTGTCTTAAATGATAGAAAACCATGCTGGCATGTGCCCATATCTATCAATCCTCAGAGGGGGAAAAAAAGGGGAAAAGTAAAAGAATAAAAGGGGGGGGAGGAAAATTAAAGAAAAAAAATGGAATAAATTAACATAGGGGAACAAAACATTTGAAAAAATGTGCATACGTCTCAGACTACATGCCGTTGACCAATGATATATAACATTCATGCCGGTCCAGCACGTGTCAATACAGATGAATATGACCCATGTCCTATAAAGTAAAGTCATTGAATCAGTCGATCAAAAAGATCGATAAATATATAGAGAGAACAGAACAATGGATCAGTACATGGGCTCGGCTAGGCCTAGCATATATAATGACAAGTAACCCAAATCTTAGTCTTATATAAAACATTAAATTGATAAGTTTGACCGATAAATTATTTTGGGGTTTGCGTGACTGGCCAGAGAAGAATTGTGTTTTTTCCACACATGGACGTTGTTTCTTTCGTAGTCTATGCGATCTCTGGTCATTTTGTCTCTCTTCTTCTTCTCAATGGCGTCCTTTTCCATTTTGTTCAGTTTTCTGTTTAAGCGGCCATCCAGCTCCCAAAAAAACACTGTGGGTTTGTAAAGTGGTAAGGTCTTACTGTATGGTGGACATGTCAGCTTGTACATTTTCACGTTCCTTCTTTTTTGATGAGACAGTAATATCCATAAGTTTAAATGAGCAGGTTGATAATGTGTCAGTCCACTCTTTTTTCAAGCACTCAAACAGATCTGATGTGGGGAATTTATCAATCCTCAAGCCACATGGGATCTGTGCTAAGGAAATATATTCTGTTAAAAAGCTGACATCCGAGAAAGGCCTAATATACTGGCCATCAGGTATTCCGATCTCCTGAAAAGACGTCTGAATGAAACATCATTATTGAAAGAAAAGCTACAGAAATAAAGAATAAAAAAAAAAAAAAAAAAGAAACATCATTATTGTCAGTTGATTGGAGGGTGTGTGTCTGTAGATTCAGTCAGAAGGGATTGTCTGATGGCGCTGCGAGGGTTCTACTAAACCCAAACTCTGCTGTGGCAGGAACTGATGCAGTGTTATCCATATTAGGCGATCTTCCACGAGGATGAATAAATAAAGTGAAAGCGTGATAATCCAATAGCTCCTCCGAGCTGGTGATAAGGTATGCAAGACCCAGGAACATTTGGGGAAGGGAACATCGCTCCAGGTGGTTGTGTGGTTGTGTGGAAATGGCACTCTCCTCAAGGTGGCAGCATCAGGTGCAGGCTAAGCATATAGCAAGTAGAAAAGGGAAGGTCTGGACAGCCGCACTCCAGTAAAAAGCGCGAGAGTTGAAGACATCCATAGTGAGTACACCAAGCACTAGACTAACACCAGCACACAAAGCCACACTTTTCACCCCCTGATCGCCCCCCAGTTGACCCTTTCACTCCCTGTCACAGTGCCACCAAGTGCAGTTTTCAGATTTTTCACTGATCACTGTACTGGTGTCACTTGTGACATTAAACAGCGTTAGGGCATTTAGTGACAGTGGTAGGCCCAGATAGGTTTAGGGTACCCCATATACAGTCAGGTCCATAAATATTGGGACATCGACACAATTCTAATCTTTTTGACTCTATACATCACCACAATGGATTTGAAATGAAACGAACAAGATGTGCTTTAACTGCAGACTTTCAGCTTTAATTTGAGGGTATTTACACCCAAATCAGGTGAACGGTATGTATATGTTTGTATATGCGCCTCCCACTTTTTAAGGGACCAAAAGTAATGGGACAGATTAACAATCAATCAAATTTTCACTTTTTAATACTTGGTTGCAAATCCTTTGCAGTCAATTACAGCCTGAAGTCTGGAACGCATAGACATCACCAGACGCTGGGTTTCATCCCTGGTGATGCTCTGCCAGGCCTCTACTGCAACTGTCTTCAGTTCCTGCTTGTTCTTGGGGCCCTTCAGTTTTGTCTTTAGCAAGTGAAATGCATGCTCAATCGGATTCAGGTCAGGTGATTGACTTGGCCATTGCATAACATTCCACTTCTTTCCCTTAAAAAACTCTTTGGCTGCTTTCGCAGTATGCTTCGGGTCATTGTCCATCTGCACTGTGAAGCGCCGTCCAATGAGTTCTGAAGCATTTGGCTGAATATGAGCAGATAATATTGCCCGGAACACTTCAGAATTCATCCTGCTGCTTTTGTCAGCAGTCACATCATCAATAAATACAAGAGAACCAGTTCCATTGGCAGCCATACATGCCCACGCCATGACACTACCACCACCATGCTTCACTGATGAGGTGGTGTATTTTGGATCATGAGCAGTTCCTTTCCTTCTCCATACTCTTCTCTTCCCATCACTCTGGTACAAGTTGATCTTGGTCTCATCTGTCCATAGGATGTTGTTCCAGAACTGTGAAGGCTTTTTTAGATGTTGTTTGGCAAACTCTAATCTGGCCTTCCTGTTTTTGAGGCTCACCAATGGTTTACATCTTGTGGTGAACCCTCTGTATTCACTCTGGTGAAGTGTTCTCTTGATTGTTGACTTTGACACACATACACCTACCTCCTGGAGAGTGTTCTTGATCTGGCCAACTGTTGTGAAGGGTGTTTTCTTCACCAGGGAAAGAATTCTTCGGTCATCCACCACAGTTGTTTTCCGAGGTCTTCCGGGTCTTTTGGTGTTGCTGAGCTCACCGATGCGTTCTTTCTTTTTACGATGTTCCAGACAGTTGATTTGTCCACACCTAATGTTGTTGCTATCTCTCTGATGGGTTTGTTTTGTTTTTATAGCCTAATGATGGCTTGCTTCACTGATAAGGACAGCTTTTTGGATCTCATATTGAGAGTTGACAGCAACAGATTCCGAATGCAAATAGCACACTTGAAATTCACTCTGTACCTTTTATCTGCTCCTTGTAAATGGGATAATGAGGGAATAACACACACCTGGCCATGGAACAGCTGAGCAGCCAATTGTCCTATTACTTTTGGTCCCTTAAAAAGTGGGAGGCACATATACAAACTGTTGTAATTCCTACACCATTCACCTGATTTGGATGTAAATACCCTCAAATTAAAGCTGAAAGTCTGCACTTAAAGCATATGCCTGTTTCATTTCAAATCCATTGTGGTGGTGTATAGAGCCAAAAAGATTAGAATTGTGTCAATGTCCCAATATTTATGGACCTGGCTGTATTCCATAATAACAGTTTTATCCCCTTGATCACCACGCAGTTAACCCTTTCCCTTAGGGCTCGAGTCCTGCAGAAACGACGTTCCCATTAGCAGCCATGTCCTGCAGGACTGGCCTCAAGTACGCGAGCTGTGGCAGGCAGGCAGTGTGGGTGTGCGGGAAGGGCAGGACGTCCGTGCCAACAGGGGGCGGTCCGCCCTGTGTGCCACATATTGGGGGGGGTGTCATGCCGGTGCGCCCATCCTCCCCTCCCTCAGTCCTCCTCCTCCAGCGGCCGCTATACTATACATGACCATGCCCACCAATCTGCAGCGCTAGATTCCTGCTGCGATACTGTCATTGGTTGATAGAACCGCCGTTGTCCTAGCAACCAATGACATCACCTTTGCTCCCTGCCCTCTTCAGCAAGTTCCTCTTTCCAGCTCCTGACCCCCCTGCAGCATGCTCCTTTGTCAAGCTCCACACCTGCCCCCTGCCAGCAAGGATTTATCCAGGTACACATTTCTACTTTGTGATGGCTCACAACTCAGATGGGGACACTCTGATGGTGGATGGGGACACTCTGATGGGGGGTCACAGCGCGCTCTGCTGAGAGAGCCATAATTGGCCAAAGGCAGGGTGCCTTTGGCCAATCATGGCTCAGGGGGCTAAGTCCACGCCCCACACTATATAAGGCTGCTGCTTACACGGCGGTTGTATATAGTGTAATGAATGAAGAGAGATTAGGCAGCTTAGTTAGTGGTGTACAGGCAGTATATTTGATACATATATATATATATATATATATATAGCCTAGTATGTATATATATACTCTGCATTGGGTGTAGATATTCAGTGTAGAATAGGGATGAGCCAAACACTGCCCGGTTTGCACCAGAACCTGCGAACGGACCGAAACTTTAAATATGGTACCTGGGGGGTATCTATGGCTGTGAAGTGGCACATGTTTCCCATGCTTAGAACATTCCCTGCACAAAATGACATTTCTAAAGGAAAAAAAGGCATTTAAAACTGCTTGCGGCTTTAATGTAATGTCTGGTCCCGGCAATATGGATGAAAATCATTGAGAAAAATGGCATGGGTACCCAACCCCCCCCCCCCCCATCCCACTACTAGCCCCTTTGGGTCTTGTATGGATATTAAGGGGAACCCCACACCCAAATGAAAAAAGGGCCCTATATACTCTGAACAGCAGTATACAGGCGGTGCAAACAAGACAGGGACTGTAGGTTTGTTCTTAAGTAGAGTCTGTTTGTAATTTGGAACAGGTAAATTTTTTAAGTGTAGCTCCACCCTGGCTTTGGCCAATTATGGCTCTCCGTTTTTTGCACGCTATGATTGGCCAAAGCATGCGGGTCATAGTGCATGCTTGGCCAATCATCAGCCAGCAATGCACTGCGATGGCGCAGTGAATTATGGGCCGTGACGCGCCACTCGAATTTGGCGCGAACGGCCCATAGTGTTCGAAATTCGACGAAATGTTCGAAATTAGACGAACAGCCGATGTTCGACTCGAACATGGGTTCGACTAGATTACGAAGCTCATCCCTAGTGTAGAATCTATATTCAGTCAGTACAGGCAGTGTATTTCATATCTATATACAGCCTAGTATATACTCTGCATTTAGTGTAGATTAGATATTCAGCGTAGAATCTATATTCAGGCAGTGTAGTATATATAATATATTGTATTATAGTGGTTAAGGGGAACTCTGCGCCAAAATTTTGTAAAAAAGTGCCGTGGGAGTCCCCCCCAAAATCCATACCAGGCCTTTCAGGTCTGGTATGGATTTTAAGGGGAACCCCGCACCAAAAAAAAAAATGGTGTGGGGGGTCACCCCAAAATCCATACTAGACCACTATCCGACGCCGTTTGCTCTCCACTCCAGGCTGCTACTGCTTCTCCTCTCGGAGTCCCAGATGAAGGGCAGAACAACCGCTTCTCTCTCTCCAGGCTCCAGCCCCGAAATGAACAATTCCCGCCACATGGGCGGTAGCAAAAATGCGAAAATGCCTCCAGTCCAGCACAGAGTCAACAATCGCCGCTGAACTGGAGGCGAGAGATGAAGGTGAAGGAGTTCAGTGAGACTAAAATGCCAGGACAGTTCAACCCCCCCCCCCCCCAAATGACCCATTTTTGGAAAGTAGACACCCCAGACTATTTGCTGAGAGGCACGTTGAGTCCATGGAATATTTTATATTTTGCCACAAGTTTTGGGAAAGTTAAAAAAAAATATTTTTCTTACACAAAGTTGTCACTAAATGATATATTGCTCACACATGGCATGGGTATATGTAAAATTATACTCCAAATACATTCTGCTGCTTCTCCTGAGTACGGGGATACCACATGTGTAATGCCGTGTACACATGTACGTTTTAATGTCATTTTAAAAAACAACGTTTTTCTCGACGTGATTTTTCTTGTTTCCTCTCAAGCCTGTCTTGCATACACATGTTCATGAAAAAAAAACGCTTGAGCAAAGCGCAGTGACGTACAACACGTACGACGGCACTATAAAGGGGAAGTTCCGTTCGAATGGCGCCACCCTTCATGTTAGTAAAGTTTGTTGAGCGGCGATTCACACTTTTCAGCCTCGTGCTTTTCAGTCCGTTACAGCGTGACAAATGTGCTATCTCCATTACGAACGCTAGTTTTACCAGAACGAGCGCTCCCGTCTCATACTTGATTCTGAGCATGCACGTTTTTTTTCCCCCTCGTAAAAGTATACACACTACCGTTTTTCACGACGTGAAAAACGACGTGAAAAAATAGAGCAGGTTCTCATATTTTTTTTAGCCCATTTTTCATGTTGTTAAAAATGCTCTGGAGCCTACACACGATCGTTTTTAATGCCCAATTTAAAAAATGGCATTTTTAACGTCGTGAAAAATGGTCGTGTGTATGCGGCATGAGACTTTTTGGGAGCCTAGCCAGGTACAGGACCGCCTTCAGGCTTTCTAAAAGTGTAAAATGGTGATTTTACTCCTCACTACCTATCACAGTTTAGAAGGCCCTGAAATGTCAAGATAGCACAAAACCTCCCCAAATGACCCAATTTTGGAAAGTAGACACCCCAAGGTATTTTCCAATAGGCATGGTGAGTTATTTTGCAGCTCTCATTTGTTTTGGAAAATATTTTATTTAATTTTTTTCAATTTTCAAAACTTTGTGACAAAAAGCAAGATCTGCAAAATACTCAACATGCCTCTCAGCAAATAGCTTAGAGTGTCTGCTTTCCAAAATGGGGTCATTTGGGGTGGGGGTTTGTGCTATCTTGGCATTTTATGGCCTCCGAAACTGTGATAGGTAGTGAGGAGTGAAATCAAAAATTGGAGCCCTTAGAAATCCTGAAGGCGGTGATTGGTTTTCGGGGCCCTGTACGTGGCTAGGCTCCCAAAAAGTCTCACATATGTGGTATCCCCATACTCAGGAAGAACCGGCAGAATGTATTTTGGGATGTAATTCTACATATACCTATGGAACGTGTGATCAATATATAATTTCAGTGACAACTTTGTGTAAAAATGTTTATTTATTTATTTTTTTGTAATTTTTCAATCACTTGTGACAAAAAAATGTAATATTCAATGGGCTCAACATGCATCTCAGCAAATTCTTTGGGGTGTCTACTTTCCAAAAAAGGGTCATTTGGAGAGGTTTTGTACTGCCCTGCCATTTTAGCACCTCAAATAATGAGATAGGCAGTCATAAACTAAAAGCTGCGTGAGCCCTGGTTCACATTGGTGCGATTTGACATGACAAATCGCATTTCAAATCTACGTCAGTTGCCGGCAATGGCACTGTCCTAATCGGTGCAACGCTGCATTTGCGGCACCTCACTGATTTCAAAAAGTAGTTTCTGTACTACTTTTTGCGATTTCAGGGTGCGATTTCCATTAACATCTGTGCAGAAACCCACACAGATGTCTGTGAAATCGCAACTGAAATCGAGACTGACGTGCGAGAATGAAATCGTGCAAGTTCAGCTGAACTCGTGTGAACCTGGACTAAATTCCAGTAAATGTGCCATAGTTTGTAGACGCTATAACTTTTGCGCAAACCAATAAATATACGCTTTTTGAAATTCTTTTCACCCAAGACATGTGGCTGAATACATTTTGGCCTAAATGTATAACTTAAATTGAGTTTATTGGATTTTTTTTATAACACAAAGTAGAAAATATCATTTTATTTTGCAAATTTTGGGTATTTTTTCGTTTATATTGCAAAAAATAAAATCTATTTGTGGGGGAAAAAAGAGGATGCAAATTTTGTTTGGATACAGCATTGCATGACCGCACAATTACCAGTTAAAGCAGCACAGCGCAAAATTGTAAAAAGTGCTCTGGTCATTAAGGGGGTAAATCCTTCCGGGCTGAAGTGGGTAAAAGTACCTCTAACTTTTTGGTCATCCTCTCCCCCAACAAAGCTGCACCTTTCCGCTTTATGTGCAGTCTGTCCCTGCTATAGAGCCGGTAACTGACTGAAAAGTCAGCCCAGTTCTCCAGGAACCCAAAACAATTCTTTCAGCACCAGTTCCTTAGCCGTGTGTTCCTAAGCTCCTTCCTAAGCTCCTGTTGCCTCTCTGGTGTGGCTCGAGGTACAGGTAGTATTTCTGAAAATATGACCCTGGAGGGCCTTTTCTTTAATAAAGCTCCTAAGTCCCTGATAGTGTTGGGCGAATGGTTTGGCCTGAGCATGAGTTTGTCCTGTTTGCACCGCCCCCTTGTGACGTCACAAACCAATGCATGCTGGGTCGGTGACATCACAAGGGGGTGGTGCCACCTGATGATATCGTCAGGTGGCCCCGCCCTTACCTATATAAGAACTGTCAAACAGCAAGCCAGCCATTCGGCGGTTTGACTTCACGGCGGGCGGAGCAATATTCTTTTCTTTTTCGGGTCGGCGGTGCAGTGGGCGTCGTGATTGATCGGGGGATACTGTTTTTTTTATTTTTAATAAAGGAATTGTCAAAAACCTGTGTACTCTTTTTATTTATATTGACACTTTTTTGGTGAATGGGTAGGGGGTATGTACCCCATACTCATTCATATGGGGGGGGGGCGGGATCTGTGGGCCGATAAGCCCCCCCACCCACAGACCCCCCACAACCACAGCCCAGGGTTGTGGGGGAGAGAGCCCCAAAGCACTACCCCCATGTTGAGGGCATGTGGCCTGGTATGGTTCGGGGGCGCTCGCTCATCTCCCTGCTTTCCTGACCTGTCAGGATGCGTGTTCCGATAAAGGTCTGGTATGGATTTTGGGGGGGGGGGGGGCAAGTTTTTTTTTTTTTTTTTGCCGTGGAGTTCCCCTTAAAATCCATACCAGACCCGAAGGGTTCTATACATGCTACAGATGCACCACTTTACAGGTAGACTAAGAGACCCCCCCCCCAGGCACTATATTTAAAAGGTTTTTTTAATTTTTATTGTTTCACATCATTAAAGTCAGCATTAAAATCACTGCTCATTAAAGTTAATGCTCCCGAAAAATCGATTGTTTTAAAAAAAAAAAATATTATTCATACATGTCCCCCAGAGAATTACCCTGAACCCCATACCCCCTTTTTCGGAAAGTTACTTGCATATAAGCCTGCAAAATGGGCACTTTTGATTTCTTGTGTTCGGCTCCCATAGACTACAATGGAGTTTGCGGTTTGAGGCAGAACTTTTCCCCTGGTCGGGAGTTCTGCTGTGAATCGAACAGGGGGGTGTTTTGGCCCATCTCTAGTCCCTGAAATAATTTTTTAGGACACTCCATCTTCCTCTAACTTTGTCATTAGTACCCCAATGTATCATGAAAGCTGAGTCCCCCCCAGCCCCACCCACGATGTGCCAAACCCAAGCACCAGGTAAACAATATACATACTGTATGTCATATGATCATGACAAATTTCTTACCTAGCCAAGAAATTGACTTGTAAATTACCAATAACATCAAAATATCATATCAGTTTATTTTTACTGCAAAAATATTTCAACTTTTCCTGTGAGGAAAGATTTGCCAATTTACACAGAATATTTACCTCATCAGTTAGTAATGTGGCCATAGCTCGTCCAATTTCGTGATATGCTTTAAGCTTGCTTCTTGGACCCAGCAGGATGAAAATAAACCTGTAAAAGCAAACATATGTGTTTAAAAATACATGTAACTGATTGAGTGTTGATATTATACTCTTCAAGAGATTAATTTCTCTACAAATAATCACCCCCAATAGTTTGACGAAGCATATAGACAATGTCAGTTCTACAGCTTTTTATCTAAAGCTTGTGGAGTTGCCATCTTTATCTATATTTATTTATCCTTCAACAAATAGCATGTTTATGCAGCACCTTTCTAGATAGGGGCTAAGATTAGTTAGATTTAGTGCTGGCTCACTGTGTTCAGTGGAGCTGGGTGTGTTTTTGCTAGGCAAATTTAGCTTGCCTCACTGTAACCCGTGTGGCCCTAATTATTATGTTAAGTCAGTGGTAGGCAATCTTATGAGCATAGTGTGGCAAAAAATATTTTCAAAGAAATTGAGAGTGCCAGCTACATAAAAAAAAAAGGACAACTTCACACACTCAATCACAAAAAGACATTTTTATAAACCAAGTGCTGTAAACGACTCGAATAACAGTAAGAAATGAATATTGAGCTTTGCGCCCAGAGGCGTATCTATTGAAAATGGCGCCTATGGCAAGCACTGAAACTGCCCCATTGTCAAAACATTTGAAACCCATCTTTCAGATAATACAGGTATATAGGGAGAACAGTAGGTTAGTGGTTGGGACTTGCCTCACTTGGTTTGAATCTGGGCCAGGAAGCCATCTTCATGTAGTTTGCATGTTCTCTTGGTGTGGGCACACTCCAAAGCCATTTTGGTAGGTGATAGTCCCCTGTCTGTAAGAAATTGCAATCTACATGGGCGTTTACATTCTGCATGCCACCCCCCATGTCCGAAAAATGATCCAAGATGAGCGCTGGCCCAAAATCCGCCAAGAGCTGGACAGGACTGAATGGAAGTATGATAGATATGTGTAGGGTCCTGTATGATTGTAGGGTCAGTGTAGAATGTGATCAGCCATGTACACTGCCAGTCTTTACACAGGGTACAATTCACCTACGTGCATGTGTTTGGAGTGGGAGAGGAACCACACAGGGAGAACATGCTAACTCCATGTAGCTAGTGTCCTAGGCAGGAGTGGAGCCCAGTATATACTGTATATATATATATATGGGTAGACATTGGTAGGGGGATACCTGCTTCTCTATGATCTCCTTGCCCCCGCTGCCCACTATGGGTGGGGGGATCCTCTCGCAGCTGGCACCCTCCAGCATGTAGAGTTCGGAGGGTCAGGCGCTCTGCTCTCCCTCGAAGCAGAAGAGGACATTCTGGAAGAGGGCGAACCACTTGTCGTGCCACCTGTTGGTCTTGGACGCCTTCTTGCTGAGCGGCCTCCTCTTGGTGCCCTCCTTGCAGGCCAGGAGAGCCAGGAACAGAGCGTGACCCTCGTTACAGTACACAATCTTCTGCATGATCCCGAGCCTCAGGACATAGCGATACTCGAGCAACGGTACGATCAGCGCCCGGCACCCTGCACCATCTGTCCCCGCCAATCACTCCGGGACAGCGCTGTGCCAACGATCGCTGCACAAGTGGCCCCTGGCTGCAGGTGTGTGGCCCCTGAGTCTCCTGTCGCTGTGCTGTCACTCAGTTTTCTGTGCAACAGTGGTGTCACAAGCTTTCATATTTAGGGGGGGCACATGGGGGGACAGGAACAAAAGTAGGGGGGCCCCAACTATAAAAATTATATTTATATATATTGTGAAGGACTAGCATCAAGTGTAGAGCTTGAAGGACACCACCACTCGCTGGTTCTCCTTTTTAAGGGCTTTGTTTGCCCATTTTTATTTAAAAGAAGTTCAAAACAAAATCAAAGGTTTCCCTTGCAGGGGTTTCAACACTCCTTTTCATCAATAACATGACATTCAGCCTCCTGGCTTATACATACAGCAGTGTTGCTCAGGCCTTCCACTTCAGGCTCTTGTCTGTCTCCTACAGACTATTCCATTGGCAACACCATCCATTTAGATAGGAGCCCCTCACTGCTCTGACCCTCAGACCTGGGTCCACTGCTCTGACCCTCAGACCTGGGTCTCTGGCTTCCAGTGTGCAGACAAGCACTCTCGGGAGGGTGGAGCCCAGAATGCTGGTCCTGACTCTATCAGGCCCACAGACACCTGAACAATCAGTGTGCTGGTGAGTCTCAAAACCCTGATCCAGGACTGGGGATTTCATCCCACCCGGATCTCTAAGAAATCCCCAGGCTCCAGGTCCCAAAGTGGACTTTAGCAAACCATTAGGAAACTGAAAAGCCACTCTCCTCCAAAACAAGCAAATACCCTGGAGCCCCTCAACCTGCCTGGTTGAGAATCCTGTATTCATCCACTGGTGGGGTACCACACTACCACAATATAAATGTATATATATATATACACACACACACACACAGTGCCTTTGAAATTTTCCACATTTTGTCATTTTACAACCAAAAATGTGAATGTATTTTATTGGGATTTTATGTGATAGACCAACACAGTGCCAGGTTAGGGTGACATCGTGTCAGGTTAGGGTGGTATAGTGCCAAGTTAGGGTGGTAGAGTGCCAGGTTAGGTAATAGTGCCAGGTTAGGGTGCTATAGTGCCTGGTTAGGGTGGGCTAGTGCCAGGTCAGGGTGGTATATTGGCAGGTTAGGTGGTAGTGCAAGGTTAGGGTGGGAGTGCCAAGTTATGGGGTTATAGTGCCAGGTTAGGGTGGTATAGTGCCAGAGTAAATACATGACAACATGAATAGATAAAAGAATACTGGTCCTGTTTAGGGATGAGCACCAGAACATGCGAACAGGCAAAAAATGTGACCGTTAAAGTCTATGGGACACGAACATGAAAAATCAAAAGTGCTCATTTTAAAGGTTAATATGCAAGTTATTGCCATAAAAAGTGTTTGGGGACCCGAGTCCTGCCCCAGGGGACATGTATCAATGCAAAAAATAAGTCCTTTATTAAAAATAAAAAAAGCCATTCCAGTGTTGTAATACAGTCTGTCCAGCGATGATCCATGAATCCCCAGCGATGCGGCGAGTCTCCAGCGAGGAACGACGCACATCTTCCCTGCACCGGAGCCTCCCGGCTAATGACGCACAAGCAGTGTTGACAGTTCTTTTATAACCGAGGTCGGGGCCACCCACGGGGAAACCCCCGTGACGCGTTAGAGGGGGCGAGTTACCCGTCACGTCACGGGTGGCCCTGACCTCGGTTATAAAAGAACTGTCAATACTGTTTGCACGACATTAGCCGGGAGGCTCCGGTGCAGGGAAGATGTGCGTTGTTCCTCGCTGGAGACTCGCCGCATCACTGGAGATTCATGGATCATCGCTGGACAGACTGCATTACAACGCTGGAATTGCTTTTTTTTCTTTTAATAAAGGATTTATCCCAACTGAGTCTGTGTGTTTTTTTACAATTTTTTACACTTTCTTTGTGAAATAATAGGGGTAGAATGTACCCCTTACAAATTCACATAGGGGGGGGCGGAATCTGGGGGTCCCCTTTGTTAAAGGGGGACTTCAGATTCTGATAAGCCCCCCGCCCGCAGACCCCCACAACCACCAGGCAAGGGTTATGGGGATGAGGCCCTTTTCCCCATCAACATGGGGACATCCCCCCCATGTTGACGGCATGTGGCCTGGTACGGTTCAGGAGAGGGGGCGCTCTCTCGTCCCCTCCTCTTTTCCAGCGGCCTGACAGGTTGCGTGCTCGGATAAGGGTCTGGTATGGATTTTTGGGGGGACCCCACGCCATTTTTTATTTTTTTGGGCGCGGAGCTCCCCTTAATATCCATACCAGACCTGAAGGGCCTGTTAATGGAATTTTGGGGGACCCCCACGCATTTATTTTATTTTTATTTTTCATTGACTTTCAATTACTTTTCTCTGTATTGCCGGGACCCGACAATTCATTACAGCCGCGAGTAGTTTTAAATGACTTTTTTTCCTTCAGAAATAACATTTTGTGCAGAGACTGTTATAAACACAGGAAACATGTGCTACTTTACAGGCATACTTTAGACACCCCCCAGGTACAAAATTTAAAGGAATATTTCACTTTTATTGTTTCACTTTAAGCAATATTAAAATCACTGCTCCTGAAAAAATGTTAGTTTTTAAAACTTTTTTTTATTTGATACATGTCCCCTGGGGCAGGACCCGGGTCTCCAAACACTTTTTATGACAATAACTTGCATATTAACCTTTAACCATTTCCTTACTGGGCACTTAAACCCCCCTCCTGCCCAGGCCAATTTTCAGCTTTCAGCGCTGTCACGCTTGGAATGACAATTGCGTGGTCGTGCGACGTGGCTCCCAAACAAAATTGACGTCCTTTTTTCCCCACAAATAGAGCTTTCTTTTGATGATATTTGATCACCTCTGTGGTTTTTATTTTTTGCGCTATAAACAAAAAAAGAGCGACAATTTTGAAAGAAACAATATTTTTTACTTTTTGCTATAATAAATATCCCAATTTTTTTTTTTTTTTTACTTTTTATTTTTTTCTCAGTTTAGGCCGAAACTTATTCTTCTACATATATATTTTTGGTAAAAAAAAAAAATCGCAATAAGCGTTTATTGATTGGTTTGCGCAAAAGTTATAATGTCTACAAAATAGGGGATAGATTTATGGCATTTTTTTTATTTTTTTTTACTAGTAATGGCGGTTATCTGGATAAAAAGGTGTTTAACTGCGCTAATGTGGAAAATAAAATAATGAAAAAATGTTAGTGTTAGTCACACCAGGGCTGCAACAATACAATATGTGAAACCATATACAAGCAATATAAATATAAAAAATGTCGCGCCCCTAAAAATCTTACAAAACTAGATAGACTACACAGGTGACACTGAATGAATAGTATCAAGTAACACCTGTAAAAATAGTCCCAACATAAATATTCCTCTCAGTGAAGTATAAATATAATGAAAACGTGCAAACATAAATAAACACTGATTGCTGAGGGCCGATCAGACCATCAGATTGAATAATAAGCTAACCAGAGGCTAAGCAGCAATAATGTGCAAATAAATATGAATATTGAAAAAAAGTCCTTAAATAACTGGAAAAACACAAAATAGCAAAAAATAATGTCCACCACATATAGAAATGTTTCCTTCACGCTGGAAAGAGGGGGAAGAAAAAAAGGAACTTAGAAAGGTGTAATCAAAGGGGAGGATGATGGTGTAAGGAGATGAGTCCCAAAGAATCCACAGATGTCGAAGAAGACCACATCCACCGCGGTGAGTAAATAGGTAAAAGATGGGTACGTTACCAGAAATTATGGACCTCCACTATGGCAAGGTCTAGCAGGCATGCAGATAACACCCTCTGCGGGGTACAGGAGTTGATCCACCTGATTTTGCAAAACGATGATAACAGTGTAGGTTCTTAGCCTCAGTTGTGCTGATCCTTTTACTGCAGGTGCTGCGAATGATCACTCCAAACCAGGAAAAAACCGAACTTTCAAGTTGGTGTAGGAACCATGAAAGAAAAGGGAAAAGGACTCCAGTAGTGTAATACCTCGAGGTATATTTATTCCCAAAAAGTAGAGGTATACAGATAAAACAGCAGTACAAAATATAAAAATAAAAAACAAACAAAGTTTAAAATTGCCGGCATACAATGTGGCGTTCGCCCGTGCTAGCGGGGTCACGTGATAGTGACGTCAGTGCGTTGCACCGCCCTGACTAGTTTCGTTTCCTAAAAACGTTCTCAAAGGTCTCTGCACAAAATGTCATTTCTGAAGGAAAAAAAGTCATTTAAAACTACTCGCGGCTGTAATGAATTGTCGGGTCCCGGCAATACAGAGAAAACGCACTGACGTCACTATCACGTGACCCCGCTAGCACGGGCGAACGCCACATTGTATGCCGGCAATTTTAAACTTTGTTTGTTTTTTATTTTTATATTTTGTACTGCTGTTTTATCTGTATACCTCTACTTTTTGGGAATAAATATACCTCGAGGTATTACACTACTGGAGTCCTTTCCCTTTTCTTTCATGGTTCCTACACCAACTTGAAAGTTCGGTTTTTTCCTGGTTTGGAGTGATCATTCGCAGCACCTGCAGTAAAAGGATCAGCACAACTGAGGCTAAGAACCTACACTGTTATCATCGTTTTGCAAAATCAGGTGGATCAACTCCTGTACCCCGCAGAGGGTGTTATCTGCATGCCTGCTAGACCTTGCCATAGTGGAGGTCCATCATTTCTGGTAACGTACCCATCTTTTACCTATTTACTCACCGCGGTGGATGTGGTCTTCTTCGACATCTGTGGATTCTTTGGGACTCATCTCCTTACACCATCATCCTCCCCTTTGATTACACCTTTCTAAGTTCCTTTTTTTCTTCCCCCTCTTTCCAGCGTGAAGGAAACATTTCTATATGTGGTGGACATTATTTTTTGCTATTTTGTGTTTTTCCAGTTATTTAAGGACTTTTTTTCAATATTCATATTTATTTGCACATTATTGCTGCTTAGCCTCTGGTTAGCTTATTATTCAATCTGATGGTCTGATCGGCCCTCAGCAATCAGTGTTTATTTATGTTTGCACGTTTTCATTATATTTATACTTCACTGAGAGGAATATTTATGTTGGGACTATTTTTACAGGTGTTACTTGATACTATTCATTCAGTGTCACCTGTGTAGTCTATCTAGTTTTGTAAGATTTTTAATGGCGGTTATCTGCATTTTTTGTCAGAACTGTGATATTGCACTATTTTACTACTACTTTTTACACTATTTTGGGACCATTCACATTTATACAGCGAACAGTGCTATAAATATGCATTGATAACTGTATAAATGTGACTGGCAGGGAAGGGGTTAACATTAGGGGGCGCTCAAGGGGTTAAATGTGTTCCCTGGGAGTGATTCTTACTGTGAGGGGAGGGGACTGACTGGGGGAGGTGACCGATGGTTGTCCCTATGTACAAGGGACACACCATCAGTCTCCTCTCCCTGACAGGACGTGGATCTCTGTGTTTACACACAGAGATCCACGTCCCTGGCTCTGTAAATGCCGAACGCGGTCGCCAGACACGCGCATCGGCACCCGCGTGACCTGGCGGGCAGTTTTTCCCCGATGCGCGCTCGCGGCAGCATGCAGGGAACTTGTTTACAGGAGGACGTCCAGGGATGCCCTCCCAGCAGATGAGAGCCATGCTGCAGACGTCTTTCGTCTATAGCGCGGCTGCGAAGTGGTTAAAATTAGCACTTTAGATTTCTCTCATAGACTTTTAAAGGGTGTTCCGCGGCTTTTCGAATTTGTCACAAACACCCCAAATTGTTCGCTGTTCGCCGAATTGGCGAACAGCCAATGTTTGAGTCGAACTCATGTTCGACTCGAACATAAAGCTCACCCCTAGTCCTGTTCCCCTCTTCCTCCATCACCTGCACTAAAAAAATGAATCTATGACTGTCCCAGTGTCCCTGCTGCTGCAACACCTCCTTCTCCCCCTCCTTGAAATAAACATAAAGAAAAAAAAACTCACATGGGTACTGGCCAGCTGAGGACTGATTCTGGCTTCTTTTACCTGGAATGGAAGTCAAAATGTGGCAGGTGGGAGGGTATTATTGGCCAACACTGAGATGAGATACATACAGGGCCGCTGTTAGAAATAATGGGACCCGTACAGCATACCTGACAGGGCCCCTTGGTCCCGCCCACAACCCCACCCCTGGCTCCGCCCCTGGCCCTCATGCTGTCACGAAATCTGGGGGAAGGGTGGCAGGAGCTGAAACATGTAACATTTTCCAAAAGGTGAACCTTTAATAACCATTATTATTCTAAACTTTTTACACTATCATAAAGCAGCAGAGATGTCTTATTTTAAAACTTTGTTGACAACAATGAATTAGCTGGGATGAGCTCAGGCGTGTTTGGACCATAGTCTGAACCCACCTTATCTATACCACCAGGAAGCTTTACAGCACCCCACCAACCATAACTGGATCTGAATGGGAGAGATGTCAGTGTTTTGACATCTGTGCCCTTTCAGTTTGTGTCAGGCTACCTCTGATCTGTCACATTTAGCTCTGGAAAAATAGAAAAGGATGTTCTTTTCCATTTATTTATTTTTGACCTGAATGCCCACAAATCAATTCATATCTGGACTCCTGTAGACCTACATGGAGCTTTCAATCAGGTCCACATCAGTGGCTGGTGCTCAACATTTTTTGGGGGGTGCAAACAAATTCAGAAAAAAAAACATCAATTGCTGCCACTGTGCCATCAAACACAGCTACTGTGCCCATCAATTGCCGCCACTGTGCCATCAAACACAGCTACTGTGCCCACCAAGTTCCGCCACTGTGTCATCAAATACAGCCACTGTGCCCATCAATTGCCGCCACTGTGCCATCATACGCAACTACTGTACCCACTGGTCCACAGGAAAAACTGACAGGCGAACTTGATTGCTAAGGATGAGCCCCAGCGTGTTTTGTAAGCCCCACGTGCAGAGCCTGCCAGGAAGTCGGCACTGTGCTTCGCTAATCACAGGCAGTGAGACATTTCCCGATCTCTGCAGCCGTGCATCGGGACAATGTCTCACTGCTTGTGATTAGCGCAGCGCAGTGCCGACTTCCTGGTGGGCTCTGCACGTAGGGCTTGCGAACACGCCAGAGCTTATCCTTACTGATTGCAAAGCTTAGGTGAAAAATTCTCAAAGGGGAGTGGTTTGGAGGGTGGTAACAATGCAGCTTGGCTGTGTGTTTTTACTGTCCGTTCCTCCCATCACGTGTAAAGTAGCATCTTATTGTGTGCTCATGATCAGTATGATGATCAGAGCACAGCAGGTGCTGTATGGCTCTGTCAGTGTAACATGCTGTTGGGTGCTGACTTTCTTATGGCTTGTGCTGTGTTAGGCCCCTTTCCCACTGGGGCGTTTTTCATGCGGTTTAGCGCTAATATTAGCGCTATTATACCGCATGAAAAATTCCTGCCCTGTATTCTTCAATGTGAAAGCACGAAGGCTTTCACACTGAAGCGGTGCGCTAGCAGGACCGCTCTAAAAGTCCTGCTAGCCGCTTCTTTACAGCGGTGAAGGAGCGGTGTGTTCACCGCTCCTTTACCGCGGTCTGCCATTGAAATCAATGGGACAGCGCGGTAATACCGCCCGCAAACCGCGGCAATAGCCGCGGTTTGCGGGCGGTATTAACCCTTTTCCGGCCGCTAGCGGGGGTTAAATTTACCCCCCTAGCGACCGCATACCGCGGTAAGAACGACGGTATAGCAGCGCTGAAAATCGCGCTGCTATACCGCCACCGCTCCTGCCCGCCCCAGTGTGAAAGGGGCCTTATAGTCTGTAACACACATTACAGCTATATATTAAGAAAGTCAGCACCACACAACATGTTACACTGACAGAGCCATACAGCACCTGCTGTGCTCTGCTTATCATAATAATGATGACCATGAGCACACAATAGGGAGTCAGGGGACTGAGCCTCAGCCTCAGCCTCAGCCTGTGTGATGTGTCAGAGTGATTTGTGCAGGGGGATTGCTTGCCTGTGGACCAGCGTCGGGATTACTCTTTCATTCAGTCTCCTCAGTGATCAGTCTCCCTCCCTCAGGCTGCAGCACGGCACTTATTGAGGGAAGGGAGCCGCATTACAATTGTATCCATACGCCAAGGGAAGCATTCAGTGATCACAAGGTACACTGATGCAGAGAAGGGATTGTATGCCTCCACCCGAAAATGGAGAAAAAGTCCCTCTTCTTCTCTCACCTCCTGGGCCCCTCTATTAACATGATGGGGCCCAGGAAGGTACTATATACATTGCCAATCAAATAGGTGCAGATTAATAAAGTTATTTAGTTATTAATTCGTTTTTTTTAGCTAGAAATCTGCTCGGGCCGGGGCCCGGTACAACAGGGCTGGTTGTAATGCCCTATCCGCGACCCTGGATACATATATCCCCTCCCTGTGATGGTCGGGAAACTGAAATATCATCAAGCAGCCCTGAATCTTACTGCTGTGCTGTGAGCCCTTCTACACACAGTACAGGTTGGAGATGTTGTGGGCTTAGAGGTGGAAGCGCTGCTGCCTGAGCTGGCTCTGCCTTCTGCATACCTCCCAACTGGCACGGATTCTGCGGGTTTTACCCGCATAGGCCCCTCCTTCCCGCAGTCCCGCGAGAGTGTCCTTTTTCCCGCACAGCAGGAAGAAGAGAAGGCACAGCCGACAGCATGAAGAGGATCAGAGAACAAGCAGGTAAGCCCCCCCCCCCCGCGATTTGCGGGCAAAGCAGTGTACCGCAACCCCCCCCCCCCCTCAACAACAGTTGAACGGATTTTTTGTTAAGTGTCCCGGCGCCCCCCCCCGCTCATTTTTTTAGAATGAATGTCCCCCGGGGGGACTTTTTAAAGTTGGGAGGTATGCTTCTGTCATTATGACAATCAGGAGACCCCGACTGCAAACTTGAACAGGACACGGAGGAATGGATGATCGGCACGGCAATTACAGGTTCTCTGTGTGTCTATCCCTCCAGCAGCTGAGAGCTTACAGGAGGGGAAGGGAGACACACACAGAGAATTGTTCTGTAATTGCTGTGCCGATCGTTTTAATTGGGGGGCACAGGTTTGCAACAACTCCGCTCTTCTTCCCATGTGCAGCAACTTCCTCCCGCCGCCCACCCGTATACAGTGCACGGCCGCGGAGAGTGAGTGCCCACCCTGCAGGGAGAACATTGGGATGTGCCGGAGGGGGGAGTCACCTGACCCACACACTAACAATCTTTCCCAGACCTTCCCGGGAGAGGAGAGCACCGACTGTGTGCTTTGCTGGGGGTGATCTCTGAGCAGTGTGTAGACTGCCAGACACTCACCAGCGCCCCCTTCATATGGCGCCCATGGCACTTGCCATATCTGCCATACCTTGGATACACCACTGTTTGCGCCTTCACACCTCAAATCAGCCCAATTCCTGCACTATACAGCTCAGATCACCCCATTTCCTACACCTTCACACCTCGGATCAGCTCCAGTTCCTGAACCTACATACCTCAGATCACCAAAATTCCTGCACCTTCACACTTCATATCAGCCGTAATTTCTACACTATCAAACCCAGTAGCGGCTGGTGCTTTAAATTTTGGGGGGGGGGGGGGGCGCAAACAAACTGAAAAATTTAATAATGCAGGGCTGTAAATAGCCATTTATCAAGTGATTATGTATCATTACTGCTAGATAAAACTGTGTTCATCATATGCAGCCTCACTGTGCCCGTCAATTGCAGCCTTTACTGTGCCTGTCAATTGCAGCCTCACTGTGCCCGTCAATTGCAGCCTTTACTGTGCCCGTCAATTGCAGCCTCACTGTGCCCATCAATTGCAGCCTCACTGTGCCCATCAAATGCAGCCTCACTGTGCCCATCAAATGCAGCCTCACTGTGCCCATCAAATGCAGCCTCACTGTGTCCATCAAATGCAGCCTCACTGTGCCCATCTATTACAGCCTCACGGTGCCCAGTCAATTGCAGCCTCACTGTACATAAACTCACAACATCCACAGCTCACCTCTGTCCCCTTCACAACTCATCTCTGTACCCCCCATCCACAGCTCACCTATGTACCGCCCCCCCCAATTTACAGCTCACCTCTGTACCTCCACACTTACTGATTGGTTGCTAGAGGTTACTGCACATCCTTACAGCTCACTGACTGGTTGCTAGATTTTACTGAACATCCTTACCACTCACTTGCTGGTTGCTAGAGGTTACTGCACACCTTATCCATTCACTGATTGGTTGCTAGAGGTTACTGCACATAATTACCGCTCACTAATTGGTTGCTAGAGGTTACTGCACATTATTACCACTCACTGATTGGTTGCTAAAGGTTACTTCACATTATTACTGCTCTCTGATTGATTGCTAGAGGTAACTGCACATTACTACCGCTCACTGATTGGTTGCTAGAGGTTACTGCACATCATTATTGCTCACTGATTGGTTGCTAGAGGTTACTGTACGTTATTACCGCTCATTGATTGGTTGCTATAGGTTACTGTACATCATTACCACTTATTGATTGCTAAAGATTACAGCACATCGTTACAGCTCACTGATTGGTTGCTGAAGTTTACAGTACATCTAGTTACAACATCCACGGCTCTCCTCTGTACCCCCCCCCATCCACAGCTCACCTCTGTGCCCCCCCCCCCCCATCTACAGCTCACCTTAATAAACCTCTCCATTCAGAGCTCACCTCTGTACCCCCCTCTAATCCACAGCTCACCTCTAAACCCCCCCATCCACAGCTCACCTCTGTACCCCCCAATCCCACCTTTGTACCCCCATCCACAGCTCACCTCTGTACCCTCTTCATTAACAGCTCACATCTGTACCCCCATTTACTGCTCACCTCTGTACCCCCCCAATCTCACCTCTGTACCCCCCATCCACAGCTCACCTCTGTACCCCCTCTAATCCACAGATCACCTCTGTACAACCCATCCACAGCTCACCTCTGTACCCCCATCCACAGCTCAACTCTGTACCCCCCCATCCACAGCTCACCTCTGTACCCTCTCTATTCACAGCTTACGTCTGTACCTCCCATTTACAGCAAACCTCTGTACCCCCCTCCAGGGGCGGACTGACCATTCGGGCACTCGGGCAGTGTCCAAAGGCCCCAAGGCCACTAGGGGGCCCCATCAGGGTTGCCAGCCTCAGTAAAACCAGGGACAGTATGTAAAAAATCTGTGTTTTTTTACACCTGTCCCTGAAATGTCCCTTACCGACATTATTTTGCTGTGAAAATCCTGATGCTATAGCTGCCCCGCCTTTGCACTGCCTCCTCAGCCAATAGGAACACAGTATGCACGCCCCCCTCCCCCGGCTCATTTAATTTCAGAGCAAGAGATTGACGACAGCTGGAGGAGAGGAGAGGGAGGAGGGGACACAGCCTGCAGTGTGGGGTGGACTGCAACCTGCTGGAAGGTAAGCTTGCTGAGCTGAACTGAGTGTATTTTTGTCAGTGGCTTACCCTGGTGAGCAGGAGGGAGGGGGAGGATGTGTTTTTGTTCTAGCAGGGCTCCTCCTGTCTCTCACAATCGATTTTCTGTGTGAGAAGTGCCATGCTTCTGGAGGAAGGACATGTTCTCAACTTCTCCCCCAATCTCTGCTACCCTGCCTACTCATTCATACCTCCCAACTTTTAAAAGTCCCGCGGGGGGGGGGGGGGGGTTTGTGCAGTGGGAGAGTTGAGAAAAAAATTCGACATTAAAACGAAAGTCGTTGAGGGCAGGGTTGCCAACTTTCAGTAAATTTACAAACAGTTTGTAAAATCCATAATTGTTGCATTTGTCCATGAATGTCAGTTATGAACATGCAGCCTACATGTCTGTAATTGACATTCATGGACAGATGCAAAAAGTACGGATTTTACAAACTGTTTGTATATTTACTGAAAGTTGGCAACCCTGGTTGAGGGGGGGGGGGGGTTTGTGCAGTGGGGAGAATTGGAAAAAAAAATCGACATTTAAAACGAAAGTTGTTGAGTGGGGGGGGGGGGGGTGCAGCAGGGCGAATGGGGAGAATTGGGAAAAAAAATTCAGCTTTAAAACGAAAGTTGTTGAGCAGGGGGTTCAGCGGGAGAATTGAAGAAAAATTGTTCCTCCACTTCCTGCTGTGCTTGCTCTGCGGGAATTATACAACTATCGCGGGAAGGAGGTGCCTATGCGGGAGAAACCCGCAGAATCCGTGCCTGTTGGGAGGTATGCTCATTACCTGCCCACCAGTACACAGGCACAGCCCCCTCCTCTCCTGCATTACCACCTAATGTGTCTGTGAGCTGCTGGGGCACTACAAGTCCCAGAATGTCAGGAGATGGGGGCAACAGTGTGTTCAATCAGGCAGATTTTTGGGTGAAAAGTGCTGGTGTGTGTCTGTGTATATATGCATACTGTGTGTCTATGTATACTGTGTGTCTATGTGTATATATGCTAAAATATGTATAAATCAGTGCGCAACCTATTAGATAAGCCTACACAGTGCTTATAATTATACAAATAAGAAGTGAAAATAAACATGTGAATAGATAGACACTTAAACAAATGTCCTATAGTACCACCTGATTGGCAAGTAAAAAAAGGGGAAGAAACAAAAATCAAAACCACAACAATGAATATTATCCCCTGAAACTAATATACTCCGGGGTACACAGTTCAAGTGTGTTTAAAGTTCGTATAGACTGGAATGTCGACATCAAACGATTTCCATCAAACAAACAAAACCCGATCCTGTGGTGCAGATAAAGCGAGACTTTTTCAACTTGCTGGAATAATTGATAAAGGCAATGGAGGCTTACCAGCTCAGGTGGATCCCGATTACAGAGATCATATGGGGCTCATGCATGAATAGAGACATCCACCGACATGCCGCAGATCTTTTACCTCCAATCGTCCGATATCCCGATCCTCCAGGGGCCCTCAGAGCAAAGTGATCTTGCAAAGGACTCCCTCGTTCATGCAGCAGGAAAGGATGTTGAAATAAAAAAGGAAAAAAACCTCATGGTGCAATACTTTAGTTTAAAAAAGATACCCTTTATTCATTTTGGGCAAAATAAAATCGCTTCACATGAAGTTTAAACACGAGGAAAGCGGCAAATTCAAAAAACTGATCGTACTCAGCTGCTGTGTTACAGTCAGCTGTAGCGTAGTGATGGCCCGATCAACCGCTCCACCCGACGCTGCGTTTCGTCATACAAGGCGTCCACTGGGAAAGGAGGCTCTTTTTGAATTTGCCGCTTTCCTCGTGTTTTAAACTTCATGTGAAGCGATTTTATTTTGCCCGAAATTAATAAAGGGTATCTTTTTTAAACTAAAGTATTGCACCATGAGGTTTTTTTCCTTTTTTATTTCAACATCCTTTCCTGCTGCATGAACGAGGGAGTCCTTTGCAAGATCACTTTGCTCTGAGGGCCCCTGGAGGATCGGGATATCGGACGATTGGAGGTAAAAGATCTGCGGCATGTCGGTGGATGTCTCTATTCATGCATGAGCCCCATATGATCTCTGTAATCGGGATCCACCTGAGCTGGTAAGCCTACATTGCCTTTATCAATTATTTCAGCAAGTTGAAAAAGTCTCGCTTTATCTGCACCACAGGATCGGGTTTTGTTTGTTTGATGGAAATCGTTTGTCGACATTCCAGTCTATACGAACTTTAAACACACTTGAACTGTGTACCCCGGAGTATATTAGTTTCAGGGGATAATATTCATTGTTGTGGTTTTGATTTTTGTTTCTTCCCCTTTTTTTTTCCTTTTTTTACTTGCCAATCAGGTGGTACTATAGGACATTTGTTTAAGTGTCTATCTATTCACATGTTTATTTTCACTTCTTATTTGTATAATTATAAGCACTGTGTAGGCTTATCTAATAGGTTGCGCACTGATTTATACATATTTTAGCATACACGTTCACAGCTGTTATTCCGGCCGTTTATAAGTTTGCAGCACCTGTCACATTTAACTTCAAAGTTTTTTTTTCACATTTTATATGGTTTATCCCATTGGTTTAGATAGGTTAGCGCGGATTATTCACCTTTTACTATGTGTATATATGCATACTGTGTGTCTATGTGTGTGTATATATGTATACTGTGTGTCTATGTGTGTCTATGTGTGTGTATATATGTATACTGTGTGTCTGTGTATATATGTATACTGTGTGTCTATGTGTGTATATATGTATACTGTGTGTCTATGTGTGTGTCTATGTCTGTGTGTATATATGTATACTGTGTGTCTATGTCTATGTGTATACATGTATACTGTATGTCTATGTGTATATATGTATACTGTGTGTCTATGTCTATGTGTATATGTAGCGCCCTTCTCCCAATGAGTGGGCGCTATGTGTTAAAATTATAGTTGTCTGAGCAATAGTTTGACTCAGAAAGATTGTGTTCAAATTATACTCTGTTTCAGTTCAGCTGGTTGCAGGATTTTCCCCCTGACAGTGGGTGTCGCTGTCACCGATGGTCAGGGTTGGAAAGGCAACAGTCTGGATGCATTGGGTACCTCTTTCCCAGAAGCAGCCCAGGGGGCGTGGTCAACCCGCTGTGCATTCTGGGAGATGGTACTTAAGAAACAGACACCATTTTGTGGGATCGTTCGTTGGTGGTGGGCACCTCTCTATCCCAACCTGAGGGCCCTCATGGCCTCAGGGATGTGCTGGCAGTTTCCGCCTGGGGGCCATGTTGGCCTGAGGCTCCGTTACTGAGATGTAGGCCCAGGAGTTGCTGGGGCCTACTGATCCAGGGATGATCCTGTGTCGCCTTGCCTGCGGGAAGGGACCAAGCAATTGAGGACTCAATTGGAGGATGTATCCGGATCAAAACCTATCTCACAGTGCTGCCGGAACAGCTGGAAGATCCTGGCACTGAGTGCTGTGTTCTTTTCATCAGAAGGTAACCCAGTGAGCGGTCGCACAAGTCTGTGGCAGAGACTATTGAGCAAATTCTATTTTTCACAAGTCTGTGGCAGAGACTGTTTTTGATCGAGCTACGCACTGGTTGCTAGGCCAGTGAGAGTAGGCCTATCCGGTGGTTGCTGAGTCCAGCGTGGAGACAGTTGTTCCTCTGGACCTAAGAAAATACCTGAGTCCTCCCCATCCCTTCAACCCCCTCTGTTGGAAGCTTTTATCAATAAAACCCCTTGAAAGAGACTTTGTGTTGGTGCAAACTTTCTTCAGGACAACTCTTCAAGGAGAACCCCTGAGACGAGCGTATGGAACAGTAAGGTAACGGCAGGCCCAAAATCGAAACCAGCATCTCCTATGGGGGTAGTGCTACGTGTGTGTGTGTGTGTGTGTATATATGTATACTTTGTGTCTATGTCTATGTCTATGTGTATGTATACTGTGTGTGTGTGTGTGTGTGTGTGTGTGTGTGTGTGTGTGTGTGTGTACTGTATGATCCATGTGTGCCTACTGCCGCTAAACAGAAGTCGATCTAACAATCCCATACCCGTGAAAAATGCACTTGTTGCCATTCAGAGGCAACTGAATGGTGAACTGCTAAGCTCGGCCTCGGATCAGACAGCAGGGCAGGTCTGGGCACACACCTGTGCAGTGATATTATGGCACACATCAAGCATGGCTTTTATTCACATGCCCCACTGCCAGATCTGAGGCCAACCACAGCAGTTCACTATTCCACTGGCTCTACGACTCACTTGCGCAGTTCAGAGCCTGCAACAAGTGGATTTTTTTTTTTTCTAATTTAAAGGCCTTTTCCTGCCAGCTGCCTGCCACACCAAGCACTAAGGTGCAAAGGTGTGTGTAAGTGGACACTGATATAAGGTGACACACTGGGGGGGGGGGGCTCTGCCATAGGATGGCACACGGGGGGGGGGGGGGGGCTCTGCCATAGGATGGCACACTGGGGGGGGGGGCTCTGCCATAGGATGGCACACTGGGGGGGGGCTTTGCCATAGGGTGGCACACTAGGGGGGGGCTCTGCCATAGGGTGGGACTCTGTGGACTGTGATGTATAGGGAGAATGTTGGAACTTTGATGTGAGGGAGGACTTTGATGTGAGCATTGCGCTCATCCTGACTGCTGTACTCTATATGTTTTGTTTGTTACTTACTCCTGGCATGGCGGTCACCTGTAAGCCTGGGGGCCCCATAATCTTCTATTGCCCGGGGGGCCCCATGAGTTGTCAGTCCGCCCCTTCCCCCCTCCTATCCACAGCTCACCTCTGTACCCCCCTCCTATCCACAGCTCACCTGTTTACCCCCCTCCTATCCACAGCTCACCTCTGTACCCCCGAATCTTACCACTGTACCCCCCATCCACAGCTCACCTCTGTACCCCCATTTACAGCTCACCTCTGTACCCCCTTCCCC
Source organism: Rana muscosa (assembly GCA_029206835.1). Lineage (NCBI taxonomy): Eukaryota > Metazoa > Chordata > Amphibia > Anura > Ranidae > Rana > Rana muscosa. The sequence goes on from CM055118.1 coordinate 999,261,989, forward strand.
TCCTATCCACAGCTCACCTCTGTACCCCCAATTTACAGCTCATTTCTGTACCCCCTCACCCATCCGCAGCTCACCACTGTACCCCCCAATATCGCCTCTGTACCACATCCACAGCTCATCTCTGTAACCCCCAATCTCAGCTCTGTACCCCCTAATCCACAGCTCACCTCTGTACCCCCTCTCCCATCCACAGCTCACATCTGTACCCCCCAATCTCGCCTCTGTACCCCCCCCACCCACAGCTCATCTTTGTACTCCCCTCCCAGCCAAGGCTTATCTCTGTACCTCCATCCACAGCTCACCTCTGTACCCCCTCCCATACACAGCTCATCTCTGTACCCCCCCCCCCCAATACACAGCTCACCTCTGTACCCACCATTCACAGCGCACCTCTGTACCCCCCTCCCATACACAGCTCACCTCTGTACCCCCCCAATACACAGCTCACCTCTGTACCCACCATTCACAGCTCACCTCTGTACACCCCTCCCATCCACAGCTCAACTCTGTAACCCCCCAAACTCACCTCTGTACCCCCCATTTACAGCTCACCTCTGCCCCCCCCCATCCACAGCTCACCTCTATACAAGCTTACACCCCAAGCTGTGGATGGAAAGCAGCTTACACAACCTGCCCCCTCTCTACACATCTTTCCCTTTTTTTTTACACATCTGCAGAACAGTGCAGTGTCTGCCTATCAAACCTGTAGCACACAGCCACAACACTTTACTCAGATCTGTGCTACGCTCTGCTCTACTCCTGTCATGGTTCTGCAGCTCCTGACAGAGGAAAAAGCGTGAAGAGCGGGCTCTATCACATGCATCCCACATCTGTGCCTCTACACTGTCATATTGTGGCTGCTTGGGAGAGCAGGCAGGGGATCAGCTGCATCTGCTACTCTGGAAAAACTGCAGGCAGCATGGAGCTCCAGGGGCAGCTGCTTTGGGCTCCACAACAATGGCAGGGCCCAGGGCAGCTGCCCGCTGCTTTGCTCCGTGTTAAAGATGGCCCTGTTCACACTTCAAATCGGCCTAATTCCTGCACCATAGAACTCAGATCACCCCAATTCCTGTACCTTCACACCTTAGATCACTCCACTTCCTGTACCTTCACACCTCAGATCAGCCCCAATTCCTACACCACCACACCTCAAATCAACCTAATTCCTGCACCATCACACCTCAATTCAGCCCAATTGCTGCACCTTCACACCTCGGATCAGCCCAATTCCTGCATCTTCACGTTTCAGATCAGCCCCAATTCTTGCACCATCACACCTTACATCAGCCCAACTCCTGCACTATAGACCTTAGATCACCCCAATGTCTGAATTTTCACACCTCAGATCAGCTCCAATTCTTGCACGATCACACCTCAGATCACTCCAATTCTTGCACGATCACTCCTCAGATCAGCCCCGAATTCCTGAACCTTCACACCTCACATTACACCAATTACTGCACTTTTACACCTCAGACCAGCCCCAATTCCTGAACCTTTACATAAGCCCAATGCCTGCACCTACCTCAGATCAGTCCAAATTCCTTCATCAGACCTCAGATCAACTCCAACTCCTGCATCTTCACACCTCAAATCAGTCCCATTTTTGTACCTTCACAACTGAGATCAGCCCAAACTCCTTAACCTTCACACCTCGGATCACCCCAATTCCTGCAATTAAGTCAGCAGGGTAGAGGACAGGGAGTCAGCAGGGTAGAGGACAGGGAGTCAGCAGGGTAGAGGACAGGGAGTCAGCAGGGTAGAGGACAGGGAGTCAGCAGGGGATAGGATGGGCATCAGCACGGGAGAGGACTGGGGTCAGCAGGGCAGAGCACAGGCTTCAGCAGGGGATATGATGGGGCATCAGCAGGGCAGAGCACAGGCTTCAGCAGGGGATATGATGGGGCATCAGCAGGGCAGAGCACAGGCTTCAGCAGGGGATATGATGGGGCATCAGCAGGGCAGATAACAGGAGTCAGTCGGGCAGAGAACAGGGGTCAGCAAATTAGAAGACAGGGATCAGTAGGGCAGAAGACGGAGGTCAGCAGGGTAGAGGACAAGGGTCAGAAAGTAGAAGACAGGAATCGGTAGGGCAGAGGACGATTATCAGCAGGGGATAGGATGGGCATAAGCAGGGTATAGAATGGGCAGGGAAGAGGATTATGGTTAGCAGGGCACAGCACAGGCTTCAGCTGGGCAGAAGACGGTCATCAGTAGGGGATTAGATGGGTGTCAGCAGGGCAGAGGACGAGCATCGTCCAGGGTGGCTTTGGCCAATCATGACTCAGAGGAGTAGGTACACGCCCCACACTATATAAGGCCGCCGGATTGGCGGCCTTGTGTAGTGTGTTGGCGTTGGTTAAAGAGTGAGCTTACAGAGAGAGAGAGAGAGAGAGAGAGAGAGACAGTGTCATTTATATTGAGTTACATAGAGCAGGCAGGCGAGTCAGTTAGCTGCAGTTACAGTGTGTAGAGGATATATATGTATCCTAGGTGTTGTATATATATTTATACACTGTATTCAGTTTAGCTAGATCTGTTCCTGTTATTCTCTATACTGTGACAGGCAGGCGATTGTGCTAGCTGCAGTCAGTGTTTCACTTGTACTGTGTGCTTTGCATAGCGTTCGCCTAAAGTTTACCTGAATACAGTTAGTGGTGTTCTCAAAATAAAACCACAAGCATGGAGCTGCATTAATTTCATGTAGTGTACTTCTGTCCTTTGCACAGCGTTCACTGAAAAGGAACCTGAATACAATTTGTGGTGTTCTCATAATAAAACCACAGGCAGAGAGCTGCAAGTATTTTCAGTTAGTGTACTGTGTCCTCTGCACAGTGTTCACCTAAAACGAACTGAAGACAATTGCTGCTTTTCTCATACTAATACCACAGCAGGCAGTTGATTCTGATAAGCTGCATTATGTGTGTGTGTGTGTGTGTGTGTGTGTGTGTGTGTGTATGTATGTATGTATTGTGAGGGGGTTAGCTCGGCAGCGGGTGTGTGTGACCCCCGGGATGGGCTCCCCACACAAAAACAGGCCCAGCAGACGGAGGTTGTGGTTTTCAAAATCAAAAAGGTGCGGTTTATTTTCTATTTACAGTGACAAAAACACAGCAAAGCAAAAGAAACATAAACAAAATAAATCCTGGTCAACTTGACCTCTGACTAAACATACAGGTTTCCTAACTAACAACTGGGATCAGCCTAGTGCTGTCCTAGTCCCTAAGTCCCTGGTTTTAAATGTCCAAGCAAATAGCCACACAGGCTTTCTCTCACCGCACAAGGGTTCACTCTCTCCAGGAAGTCCACACAGGTCTGCTTCCAGGCATGAGCTAACCCCTAATGAAGCTGGGAGTTCTTATAGAGGCCTAAATGAGCTGACAAGCTTCAGCTGGTCTCATCAACTCCCTGTCTGCACGACGCCCAGCCCTCTCCCTAGAGGTATGAGTCATCAATGAGCCCACTAGTCTCAGCTGGGCTTATACAACTCTCCACCTAGTTGTATAAGTCGGCGTAAAGCCTGAATCTGGGCGAAATATATCTACCCCCCTGGATGCAACCAGGTGACTTTACCTTCCTGCTGTCACAGTATGTATGTGTGTGTAATGTATGTATGTATGTATGTGTGTGTAATGTATATAGCGATACCCCCAGCTAAGGGAGCCGCTGATATGATTTTCCGGCTTGTAACACACCGCTGTCAACCCCCAGCATTTGGCTCTACCCTCCCTTGGCACAGTTAGTAAGGGATGATAGGATTGTAAGGCCTGTAACTTTAGGCAACACAATCCAGCAACAAAAGCACACACAGTGATATAGCTGTCACTGACCGTTCTTCTGTACAGTAATAACACCAACACTGATCTGCTTAATTCTGGTACTTTTACTGAAAGAAATGATTAAACAAATAAACAGTATACTTTAGTATATGCAGAGCCCTGCAATAAAAGGTGTTCAGCAATAGACAGATATACAATACTGTGCAAAGATAATTAACAGACTCCCCTTTGCAGCTCTCCTCCCTCGTGGGCAAGATGGCGCCCAGCAATGTCTACACTGATAAGTCAGGCCTGATTGTAACTATGTGTAAGTTCCGCAGAGAAGAATCTTCGCTAGCAAATGGTGGTGCACTTTTGGAGATAATATGGTAATCCACAGGAATAAAGGTTGAACTTGGCGAACAAGAATAAAGCCACTACTGTTAATACATGCACTGTCCCTCCGGTGTGCGTATGCAAACTCTAGCGGGTGAGTCCCGAACAATAAACACTAGGCCTAGAGGTCCTGCACTAATCTCTGAGCAGGTGCTCTCACCCAACCGGACCAGTCCATGTCCGTATCTTCCGTTGCTGTGTATCGGTACACAGGTTCCACGACACCTGGGTCTTCGGTCCTCCTGGCAGCAGCAGACGGATGGCAGGATGAGACGTCCCTCAGGCTCCTCGGTGGAAATGGAAGGCTCTTTGGTAATACAGGGCCTAGGCTTCAGGCCCTGTCCGGAACAGCAGACGCAGCAGAGAGTTCCACTTGCTGGGCGGGCGAAGTCCAAAGCGACCGTACTACGGTCTGCCCCTTTGTTAAATACCCCACCCCAGCAGTCCTTGTGCGGGGAAATGCATCCTGGGTATGGTAGTCTCTGGGCCTTAAAACAAACACCCGCTACATATACATCCCACCTTTGTGCAGCTACATCTCACTGCAGGCCATTAGTATGTCTGGAAGGCAAACAAGGAGAGGCAGACAGTCACGAGGCAATAAAAGAGGGCAAGCAGGCTCTGTGTCTAGAGGCAACAGTGCTGGTCGTGGACACGGTGCATCCTCATCAGCACATGGCCGTGGGACACGTTTGTCCTTCTTTTCGGCAGCTGGCCATGTTGAGCCGCAACATGCCCAAGACTTGGTAGAGTGGATGACCAAGCCGTCCTCATCCTCTCTAAACCCAGGCTCAGGGTACTTTGTCTGGCAAAGCAGCTGCCAAAGCGGCCTCTTCCCTTGGCTCAATGGCATCAGTCACTCCTTCCCTAGCCCCACCATGTCCTCCTGAGGAGTCCCCCGAACTGTTTGACCACAGTGTTGGGTACATGCTCCAGGAGGATGCCCAGCGTTTTGAAGGCTCAGATGATGGAACCCAGCTAGAGGAAGGCAGTAACGTGAGCCCAGAGAGAGGGGGTGCCCAACAAGGACAGCTATCTGGCAGTCATGTTCCCCCAGCTGCAGCATACTACCAGATTTGCTCCAGTGATGAGGAGGGAGGGGATGATGAGGTCACTGACTCCATGTGGGTGCCTGATAGGAGAGAGGAGGCACATCTCCAAAGAGGCAGGATGCCCTCCAGGGGCCAGCTTAAGGGCAACACACCGACTGCATCACACCGCAGAGCTCCGCATGTGCAGGGCGCTGCTGTCTCTGCGCGTTATTCAAAAAGTTCTTTGGTGTGGGCCTTTTTTCAGACGTGTGCAGCAGATCGCACTGTTGCTATTTGCAACATATGTCTAAAGCGTATCTCGCATGGCCAAAACATCAGCCGCTTGGGCACCACGTGCTTGACCAGACATATGTCGACCTGCCATGCAGTTCGTTGGCAAGCCTACCTGAAAGACCCACACCAAAGAACAAAGCGGACCTCTCCTTGCTCCTCATCAGCTGGGATCTCCAACCCCACTATACCTTCAGTCCTCTCTGAAACCTGCACTGAGAGGAATGAAGGTGTAGAATTAGGTGTGTCACAGCCAAGTACTTGCGGGCAATCTGCTATCCGTACACCGACGTCCGATTGTACCAGGCAAATTTCCCTGCCCCAGCTGCTGCACCGCCAAAAGAAGTTCGCTCCCAGCCATCCACATGCCCAACGGTTGAATGCTAGCTTGGCTAAATTGCTAGCACTTCAACTGCTGCCTTTTCAGTTGGTAGACTCTGATCCCTTCCGTGAGTTTGTGGAATGTGCGGTTCCTCAGTGGCAGATTCCCAAACACCACTTTTTCTCACGGAAGGCGATTCCGGCTCTCTACCGGCATGTGGAAGAAAATGTCTTGGCCTCGCTGGACAGGGCGGTCGGTGGTAAGGTGCATATTACCACTGACTCATGGCCCAGCAGGCATGGACAGGGACGTTGGCTATCTTTCACGGTGCATTGGGCGACTCTGCTGGCAGCTGGGAAGGATGTAGGACAAGGTGCAGTAGTGTTGGAGGTTGTTCCGCCACCATGCCTCCAAAATGTTACTACTGGTGATTCTGACACACCTCTCTCCTCCACCCCCTCCTCTTCCTCCATGGCCTCTACCTGTGCTTTGTCCTTGGAACCAGCGGTGCTCTGTAGGCGTTCAAGGGGCTACGCACGTACGCAGGCAAAAAGATGCCATGCAGTGCTTGAGCTGGTGTGCTTGGGGGACAGGAGCCACACTGGGGCAGAGTTTCTGTCAGCTCTGCAGGGGCAGGCTCAGAGGTGGTTGACGCCACGCCAGCTTAAGCCAGGAAAGGTGGTTTACGACAATCGCATCAACCTCCTCTCCGCCCTCCAACAGGGACAACTGACCCATGTGCCCTGTTTGGCTCACGTCCTTAACTTGGTGGTGCAGCGGTTCTTGGGCAGGTACCCGAGCTTACAGGAGGTCCTGAAGCAGGCCAGGAAACTCTGTGGGCATTTCCGCCGGTCATATAATGCCAGTGCTCGGCTGGCTGACCTGCAAAAGGATTGCAACCTGCTCAAGAACCGCCTAATCTGTGACATGCCCACCAGGTGAAACTCTACGTTGGCCATGCTGCAGCGGCTGCACACGCAGCAGAGGGCCATCAATGAGTATCTGTTGCAATATGGCACCAGGACAGGGTCAGGGAGCTTGTTTTTTTTTCCCCCCACGCCAGTGGGCCATGATCAGGGATGCATGCACTGTCCTGGCACCATTTGAGGAGGCCACGAGGATGGTGAGCAGTGACAGTGCATGCATCAGTGACACTGTCCCTCTTGTCCACCTGTTGGAGCACACGCTGTGTGGAATAATGGACAGGGCACTTGAGGCAGAAAGACGAGGACTTCCTTACCTCTCAAGGCCCCCTTTATTCAGACAGTGTTCCTGCTGGCTCGGCTATCACACAGGAAGAGGAGGAGGAGTGTGTCAGCATGGAGGTGGAGACTAGCACTCAGCATCAGTCTTCAAGGGATCAATTACAGTCCCAAGACACCCGTGGATGTACGTGGCTGGGGATCATGTCATCCTCAGTGACCCAGAGGACTCTGCACCGAATGCCTCAGCAAACCTACGCTGCATTGCCTCCCTGATCCTGCAAACCCTGCGGAAGGATCCTCGTATTCGTGCGATCAAGGAGAGAGGGACCATTACTGGCTGGCAACCCTCCTTGATCAACGTTACAAGGGTAAGGTTGCGGACCTTATCTTGCCATCGCAGAGGGAGCAGAGGATGAGGCATCTTCGGGAGGCCTTGCAGAAAGGTCTGTGCAACGCGTTCCCAGAGACTGGGAGGTTAAAAATTCCTGGTCATGGACAACGTGTTGCTGAGGCTTCGGTAAGTCAAAGAAGGAGCGGTGGAGAAGGTGGCCGTCTGACCGATGCGTTCAGACAATTTTTTAGTACGCAGCCCCAGGGTATGATAGGTTCCAGCAACCATCGCCAGCGTCTGGTTTACATGGTGCAGGAATACCTAGGGGCAAGATCAGACTTGGACACCTTTCCCACCGAAAATCCTCTGGGTTACTGGGTCTTCAGGATGGATCACTGGCCAGAGCTTGCACAGTATGCAATTGAGCTACTGGCCTGTCCTGCATCCAGCGTTCTTTCAGTGAAAAATTGGGCCTTAGCCACTGGTTGCGGTGCCCAGAACCAAAAATATTCTTACAAGCTATCAGCATGATCATTGAGGAGGAAGAGGATAGTCACTCAGCATCAGCATAGGCAGTCTTGAAGGGATCTGACATTTCAAAAAAAAATATTCGGTTACATCAGCATCAGGTTCTTGGTAGCTGGGGGTGATCCAAGACTGATTGGTTACAAAGCCTCCAGCAGCTCTCATTTGTTTTTGAAAATGAAGAAAGAAAATATTTATTTTTTTCAATTTTCAAAACTTTGTGACAAAAAGCGAGATCTGCAAAATACTCACCATACCTCTCAAATAGCTTGGGGTGTCTACTTTCCAAAATGGGGTCATTTGGGGGGGTTTTGTGCCATCTGGGCATTCCATGGCCTCAAACTGTGATGGGCAGTGAGGAGTGAAATCAAAAATCTACACCCTTAGAAAGCCTGAAGGCGGTGCTTGGGTTTTGGGGTCCCGCACGCGGCTAGGCTCCCAAAAAGTCTCACACATGTGGTATCCCCGTACTCAGGAGAAGCAACAGAATGTATTTTGGGGTGTAATTCCACATATGCCCATGGCATGTTTGAGCAATATATCATTTAGTGACAACTTTGTGCAAAAAAAATTGTCTTTTTCCCGCAACTTGTGTCAAAATATAAAATATTCCATGGGCTCGACATGCCTCTCAGCAAATAGCTTGGGGTGTCTACTTTCCAAAATGGAGTCATTTGGGGGGGGTTTGAACTGTCCTGGGATTTTATGCACAACATTAGGAAGCTTATGTCACACATCATCCACTCTTCTAACCACTTGAAGACAAAGCCCTTTGTGACACTTTTTGTTTACATGAAAACATTTTATTTTTTTTGCAAGACAATTACGTTGAACCCCCAAACATTATATATATTTTTAAAGCAAAGGTCCTACAGATTAAAATGATGGGTGTTGCATTTTTTTCCCACACAGTATTTGCGCAGCGATTTTTCAAATGCATTTTTTGGGGAAAAAATACACTTTTTTTTTTAAAATGTATGCACTTAAACACACTATATTGCCCAAATGTTTGATGAAATAAAAAAGATGATCTTAGGTCGAGTACATGGATACCAAACACGACATGCTTTAAAATTGCGCACAAACGTGCAGCGGCGACAAACTACATACATTTTTAAAAGCCTTTACAGGTTACCACATTTGATTTACAAAGGAGGTCTACTGCTAAAATTACTGCCCTCGATCTGACCTTCGCGGTGATACCTCGCATGCATGGTGCAATTTCTTTTTACATATGACGCCAGACTGACGCTTGCGTTCGCCTTTGCGCAAGAGCAGGGGACAGGGGGTGCTTTTTTTTTTTTTCTTTTTTTTTTTTTTAAACTGTTCCTTCAATTTTTATTTATTTTTTACCAATTTTTTTTTTTTTTTTTCGTTTCACAAGTTTTTTCCATTTTTATTGTTATCTCAGAGAATGTAAATATCCCCTATGATAGCAATAGGTAGTGACAGGTACTCTTTTAAAAAAAAAAATAAAAAATTCGGTCTATTAGACCCTAGATCTTTCCTCTGCCCTCAAAGCATCTGACCACACCAAGATCGGTGTGATAAAATGCTTTCCCAATTTCCCAATGGCGCTGTTTATATCCGGGGGGGACATTCCCTCCCACTGCTTGTAAAAGCAGTCTAGAGGCTAATTAGCCACTAAGATTGCTTTTACATGAAAGCTGACCGCTGGCTGAAAAGAATGATACCAAGATGATACCTAAACCCACAGGCATCATTCTGGTATAACCATTCAAAGTCCAGCAACATACCAGTACGTTGCTGGTCCTTGTAGGACATGTATTGTAATCTTTTTTTTTTTCATGCAGCCTGTTGGCTGAATGAAAAAAAGATTGATTGGGTATGCCCACCATTAGAATACCTCCCTTCATCCACCCACTTCTAATGATGGGCATTTATATATGCCGAAGCATGGGGGCATCCTCCCGCAAAAAAGTTATGCCGCGTACACAGTCAAACTTTTCCACGGGCAAACCTCCGTCGGAATTTTGACCGTATGTACATGGCATTAGGAGCAAAATCGCACCTCCGACACCTCCTGCTGCCCCCATGCTTCGGCATATATGCTCTTTTTTTTTCTTTTTTTTTTTTTTTAACTGTGGTGGTGAAATCACCTCCTACAGCGTTGGAGTCACGGATTTATGTATCGTGGGAGAAAACGCTGTTGCTGTCAAGATAAATAAATCCGCGCTGCAACTGAATGGCGTACCTGCTAAGCAAATGATGGTAAACATTAAGGCTGGATTCACACTTGTGCGGTGCGAATTCCAGCTCTGTTATCTCTGCAAGGAGATAAGAGAACTGTTCAGCGTTTTGTGTGCGGTGGAACATGTGAACTTGCTGACCTGGGAGAGGGGGGGGGGGAAGTGTAGTGAGCATTGAAAAAAGTCCTGTTCAGAACGGAAGACATCTGCGAATCGGGTGCGTGCCCATAGAAGATAATGGACCTGAATTCGCACCTGAGCCGCACCGCAATGTCTAGAAAAAACGCACATGTTTTTTGGTAATGCGCAGTGCGAATGCATCGCACATATGTGAACCACCCTCATTGAAAAGAATGTATTTTTTAATGTTATGCGAATTGGATGCGGTGTAAGCCGCAACCAATTCGCATAGGTGTGAACCCGGCCTACAACAAAGTAACATTACAGTATAACAGTAAGACCGTACCATACCATACCTGCAAAGCAAATACAAAAAAAAACCTAGTAAAAAAAAAAAAATAATCATTTTAACGCAATCTGTGCCTAAAATATATACAGGTATATATATATGCCGAAGCATGGGGGCATCCTCCCGCAAAAAAGTTATGCCGCGTACACACGGTCGGACTTTTCCACGGGCAAGCCTCCGTCGGAATTTACGCGGCATTAGGAGCAAAATCACTCCTCCGCCCCTGCTGCCCCCATGCTTCGGCATATATGCTCTTTTTTTTAACTGTGGTGGTGAAATCACCTCCTACAGCACTGGAGTCACGGCTTTATGTATCGTGGGAGCAAACGCTGTTGCTGTCAAGATATATAAATCCACGCTGCAGCTGAATGGCGCACCTGAAAACAAAAAATTACATACCTGAAAAGCAAGCATGATAAAACATAACAATAAAACATTGCAGAATAGAATACAGTAAAAAAGAGCAGAACAATAGAGAGAGAATGAACAATAAAACGACAACTATTTTTTTTTATATTTTTTTTTACGTTTTTATTATTTATTTATTTTTGTAACTGTAACAACTGTAACGGTTCGGGTCTCTCAAAATGCGATGGCATCTTGGGAGACCCTGTGTAAGTGTGTCCTAGTCTGTGAAATGCTGTACCCTACGCTAAAACTTCACTAGTGTGTGGAAGCGTTCAAAACATTTACCAATGCACAGACCAGGATTGTCAGGACAGAGTGGACAAAAATAACGGGTGTCACGCCTAAATCCGCGTTTGCTACAGACACGACATCTTTTTTGGGGGGCTCGTTGGGTAAGAGTACTCTCGAGGACATACGGAAAATGCCTCTCATGCAGCCGGCTTACTGCATTTGGTTGGGGATGGTGAGGTGCAGAACCGCCTGGATACAGGAGGTCTGTGACTATCTCATCCTGGAAATTGAGGAAGGATAAAGTCCCGCCTGAAGCTCTGTATAGCACATTAGCGTTCAGCAAAGCCAATGGAAATAAGGATAGAGACACTTTTTTGTACCAGCGTCTCGCCTTACGGGCAATGTGATACAGCGCCAACAACTGGTCGTTGAGGTCCACCCCTCCCATATTTTGGTTATATTCGTGGACACAGAGGGGTTTCTCCACAACACCAGTCGCCGTACGAATTTTGACTGTCGTGTCTGCGTGAAGGGAGGTAAGAAGGATAACATTCTTATTATCCCTCCACTTCACAGCGAGCAAATTATTACACTTCAAGCAGACTCTCTCCCCCAGCCTAAGACGGGAATCTACAAGCCCCTGGGGAGAGCCCCAGCAATTAGGTCCCACGGTGTCACATGCTCCAATCTGATGATCAAACAAGTGACTAAACAGTGGCAAGCTTGTGTAATTATTGTCCACATACAAGTGGTACCCCTTTCCGAATAAGGGTGACACCAAGTTCCACACTATCTTGCCAGCGCTCCCTATGTAATCAGGGCAGTTCTCCGGCTCTACGTGACTATCTTTTCCCTCATAAACCATAAAGCTCCATACATAGCCTGTTGCCCTGTCACAGAACTTATAGAGCTTGACCCCATATCTGGCACGCTTGCTAGGAAGGTACTGTTTGAAAATTTAATCAGGGACTCATCAACGCAGACAACTTGATCGGGAGTAAACAAGGCTGCAAAACGTTAGTTGAAGTGGTTTATGAGGGGCCGAATTTTGTAGAGCCGATCAAATTCAGGCTCTCCACGTGGATGACAAAGTTTATTGTCGTTGAAGTGCATGAACCGCAAGATCTGCTCGTATCGTTTCCTGGACATGGAGGCAGAGAACACGGGCATATGGTCAATTGGGCGCGTGGACCAATAGGCGCGCAATGACGAGAACTTATGTGTGCCCAAGTTGAGGGAAAGGCCCAGAAAGGTTTTAAATTCGGAAACCGTAATTGGTTTCCAATCTCTGGCAATGGAAGGCAACTGGGGACTAGCGGCGATGAATTGACCAGCATATAAATTACTCTGGTCCACAATAGATCTATGGAGGTCTTCCTTGAAAAATAGAGAATAAAAATCAAGTGGCGTAAAATCTGCTGTTTCCACCTGAATATCGGGTTGGCCAGTGAATGGGGGAAGTACGGGTTCTGCAGAAGTGTTGGGCACCCAATCAGGATAGGCGAATTCTGCAGGAAGGGCACTATGGGCACGCCTTTGTCTTCTTCTTCGTGGCAGCGGGACACTACTTGTGCTTGCCACCTCGCCAGCTTGAACTGCAGTTATAAGACTCGCCACGTCACCAACTGATACTGCAGTGCTGGATGTACGTCCAGGGTGTACTAGGCCGCTGGTGCTTGCCAGTTCACCAGAAGGAATAGCGGCACTAGTACTACTCTGCTCCATAATACAAGAGCCCTGCGGTTCTTGCTCCTCAACAACATCAGAAGATCGGGATTCGGTACTCCTGACCTTAGCAGGGACCTCATCTTCGCTGTCAGAGCTATCTGACATGGAGTCACTGTCTTCTACGGGGTTGTATTCTGAGCCGGAATCTGACAGATGCGTGACCTCCTCTTCACTATCTGTCATGCTCAGACTCTCGTAGGCCTCTTTACTAGTGTACCTTCGATTTGCCATTTTGGGCTCTAAATTTAGTGGTACACTAGTAAGATTCACAGGTAAAAAAGCACCTGACTGTCAGCAAATGTATCAAACGCTACCAAAAACACTGTTAGCGATCGCAGGGATCAGACCTGTCTCTGCGAACGCTGCAGTTATGTGTGTTGTGTTTTGTAAGTGACAGTGATCGATCGATACTGCACTTGGGTGGGCTGGGCTGGGCGGAGGGGCTAAACGCAGGTGCTAGCAGGTATCTGGGCTGATTCCGCTAACACTGCGTTTTTGGGAACCCTAAACCGCTGGGGACGCTAGTATAGATCTGATAAGATACTATACCACTAAGGGAGGTGTATGCTTTGCGCGTGGGTGTTAGCGTTACTGGCACTAACCTGACACTGCCTGGTGCGACGCAGACCCTAACTGACGCTAAAACCTAATTGATATCACCCGCCGGGCGATCAGGGGGTTAAACCTTTATTGGGTTATATACGGCGGGTGCCCTGATGCTATAAAAAGCAAACTAACCAACCAGCGTCACCCGCGACACTTATATGGTGATCAATGGTGAAAGGGTTAACTAGTGGCAATCAGGGGGTTAAAACCTTTATTAGGTAATATATGGCGCTATATAAAAACCTGACGGTTAACCTAAATAACGAAATAACTAACTGGCTAACCAGTGTCACCAGTGACACTTATATGGTGATCATTGGTGAAAGGGTTAACTCTAGGGGCAATCAGGGTGTTAAAACCTTTGAGATAATATATGGGGGTACCTGACGCTATAAAAACCTGGCGGCGAACCTAAAAAAAAACTGGCTACCTAGCGGCACCAGCGACACTAATACAGCGATCAGAAAAATAATCGCTTAGTGATACTGGCGATAGGGGTGAAAGGGTGTGGTGGATATTTTGAATATTTAATATACTAAATAAAGCACCATCCCCCAATGGATGTATATGTAGGGGGATGGGTGTAACCGTATATAATGTTACAGGAATATATATATATTTTGTGATATGCCAAGTTATGATCTTAAAGGACAGTTTTTACTGCCTACTGAGAATATAAAGTAGGTTTCAGGTGATACTCAGATATCTTTTGTCTCAAAAGAGCCAGTACAACCGCAGGGGCCCTTAGCATGCTAATGTGGGAACTGGTTACACTGAGCTGATAAAGCAACCAGTATTTCAGCTTTAGAGTGGGCAGGCTAGGTAAAGAGACTTGAGATTTCAACCAATCAGGTGGTCAGCTTTGAACCAATGACACCACGGGATTTTGCATCCTGGGTGATGGGGGAGTAGGCATAGAGGGGGTATATATTAGTCAGCCAGAGCCATAATAACTCTCTTAGAATGAAGATCTGACGCAGACGACATGGTGACGTAATAAGCTCTCTCTCTCTGCCTCTCTCTGCCTCTCTCTCTCTCTCTCTCTGCCTCTCTCTCTCTCTCTCTGCCTCTCTCTCTCTCTGCCTCTCTCTCTCTCTCTCTGCCTCTCTCTCTCTCTCTGCCTCTCTCTCTCTCTCTCTGCCTCTCTCTCTGCCTCTCTCTCTCTGCCTCTCTCTCTCTGCCTCTCTCTCTCTCTGCCTCTCTCTGCCTCTCTCTCTCTGCCTCTCTCTCTCTCTGTCTCTGCCTCTCTCTCTCTCTGTCTCTGCCTCTCTCTCTCTCCCTCTCTGCCTCTCTCTCTCCCTCTGCCTCTCTCCCTCTGCCTCTCTCTCTCTCTGCCTCTCTCTCTCTCTGCCTCTCTCTCTCTCTCTGCCTCTCTCTCTCTGCCTCTGCCTCTCTCTCTGCCTCTGCCTCTCTCTCTGCCTCTGCCTCTCTCTCTGCCTCTGCCTCTCTCTCTGCCTCTGCCTCTCTCTCTGCCTCTCTGCCTCTCTCTCTGCCTCTCTGCCTCTCTCTCTCTCTGCCTCTCTCTCTCTCTCTGCCTCTCTCTCTCTCTCTCTGCCTCTCTGCCTCTCTCTCTCCCTCTCTGCCTCTCTCTCTCCCTCTCTGCCTCTCTCTCTCCCTCTCTGCCTCTCTCTCTCTCCCTCTCTGCCTCTCTCTCTCCCTCTCTGCCCCTCTCTCTCTCTCCCTCTCTGCCTCTCTCTCTCTCCCTCTCTCCCTCTCTGCCTCTCTGCCTCCCTCTCTGCCTCCCTCTCTGCCTCCCTCTCTCCCTCTCTGCCTCCCTCTCTCCCTCTCTGCCTCCCTCTCTCCCTCTCTGCCTCCCTCTCTGCCTCTCTGCCTCCCTCTCTGCCTCTCTGCCTCTCTCTGCCTCTGCCTCTCTCTCTGCCTCTGCCTCTCTCTGCCTCTCTCTCTCTGCCTCTGCCTCTCTCTCTCTGCCTCTGCCTCTCTCTCTCTGCCTCTGCCTCTCTCTCTCTGCCTCTGCCTCTCTCTCTCTCTGCCTCTCTCTCTCTCTGCCTCTCTCTCTCTGCCTCTCTCTCTCTGCCTCTCTGCCTCTCTGCCTCTCTCCCTCTCTGCCTCTCTCTCTCTCTGCCTCTCTCTCTCTCTCTCTGCCTCTGCCTCTCTCTGCCTCTCTCTCTCTGCCTCTGCCTCTCTCTCTCTGCCTCTGCCTCTCTCTCTCTGCCTCTGCCTCTCTCTCTCTGCCTCTGCCTCTCTCTCTCTGCCTCTGCCTCTCTCTCTCTGCCTCTGCCTCTCTCTGCCTCTGCCTCTCTCTCTCTCTGCCTCTCTCTCTCTCTGCCTCTCTCTCTCTGCCTCTCTGTCTCTCTGCCTCTCTGCCTCTCTGCCTCTCTGCCTCTCTCTCTCTCTGCCTCTCTCTCTCTCTCTGCCTCTCTCTCTCTGCCTCTCTCTCTCTCTCTGCCTCTCTCTCTCTCTCTGCCTCTCTCTCTCTCTCTGCCCCTCTCTCTCTCTCTCTCTCTGCCTCTCTCTGCCTCTCTGCCTCTCTCTGCCTCTCTGCCTCTCTCTGCCTCTCTCTCTGCCTCTCTCTCTGCCTCTGCCTCTCTCTGCCTCTCTCTCTGCCTCTCTCTCTGCCTCTGCCTCTCTCTCTCTGCCTCTGCCTCTCTCTCTCTGCCTCTGCCTCTCTCTCTCTCTGCCTCTCTCTCTCTGCCTCTCTCTCTCTGCCTCTCTGCCTCTCTCCCTCTCTGTCTCTCTCTCTCTCTGCCTCTCTCTCTCTCTCTGCCTCTCTCTCTCTGCCTCTCTCTCTCTGCCTCTCTCTCTCTCTCTGCCTCTCTCTCTCTCTCTGCCTCTCTCTGCCTCTCTGCCTCTCTCTGCCTCTCTGCCTCTCTCTGCCTCTCTCTCTCTGCCTCTCTCTCTCTCTGCCTCTCTCTCTCTGCCTCTCTCTCTCTCTGCCTCTCTGCCTCTCTGCCTCTCTCTCTGCCTCTCTGCCTCTCTCTCTGCCTCTCTGCCTCTCTCTCTGCCTCTCTGCCTCTCTCTCTGCCTCTCTGCCTCTGCCTCTCTCTCTCTCTCTCTCTCTCCCTCTGCCTCTCTCGGCCTCTCTCTCTCTCCCATGTTTAAGAATCTTACTTCTCTCTTGCTCTCTTGTTCCTATTGGTATTATCATGTAACATTGGTATCATCTTCATCATAGGTATTATCATGTTTGTCATAGCAATATTCCTATTATGTATCGTGTAACATTGGTATCACCTTGCTATTAGGTGGTATCGTTTCTGTATAAATAAATGTCATTGTTTTCTCTTTTCCCACCGATATCATTTGATTTCATTTCATATAGACAAAAAGGTTTTTAATCACTTATTTTAAGCATTTAAGCAAGGTTATGAATATCTCCAAAACAAGGGTTACCTGGGGGGCGATCAAGGGGTTAAACCTTTATTAGGGGGGGTTAGGGGGCTACCCTGGACCTAAAGGGGCCTAAAACCTAACTGCCCTGCAACTTTTTACTGTCACAGATGACACTAAATGCAGTGATCAGTAAATAAATGATCACTGCAATCAGTGACACTGTGACTGGGGGGTGATCTGGGGGTGACTGGGGGGTGAAATGTGTACCTACGTGTCAGTGTAGTGTTGGTGCACTAACCTGATGTCTTCTCTCCTCGGCGCTCTGGACGAAAACAGCGCCGCATGGAGAGATGACATCACTTCCTCTGCCTGTGTTTACATTACAAAGGCAGAGGAAGCATCTCATTCGCCAGGAGCGATCGCGAGGGGGTGGCCAGAAACCAATGGCCGCCCCCTCATCCTGAAGCTATACTGACCGTCCCATGTGCCGGGAGGGGGTCCGATCAGACCCCCCATCCGCCCGAAGGCAGGTACGTGATTGTGCCTGTCCGTGCCATTCTGCCGACGTATATGTACATGGGGTGGTCGTTAAGTGGTTAAAGGAATATTTCACTTTTTTTTTTTTTTCACTTTAAGCATCATTTAAATCACTGCTCCCGAAAAAACTGACGTTTTTAAAACTTTTTTTGCATTGATACATGTCCCCTGGGGTAGGACCCGGGTCCCCAAACCCTTTTTAGGACAATAACTTGCATATTAGCCTTTTATAATTAGCACTTTTGATTTCGAACATTCGAGTCCATTGTATTTAATAGGGTTCTAAAGTTCGCGCGAACCTTCGGTCCGTTCGCAGGTTCTGGTGCGACCCGGGGGTGTTCGGCTCATCCCTACTGCAGTTCATAAAATATATATCCACTGCATTGTAGTCCAGCCAAGCCTATACCTGTAACCTGACTGTAGGCCATTCCTGTTGTACTTGTTCAAAGACACTTTCAGGCAGGCGACTCAGTGAGCTGCAGTTCATAAAATATATATCCACTGCATTGTAGTCCAGCCAAGCCTATATCTAGTGTTGCCACCTGTCCGGGATTCACCCGGAAAGGAAGGGTTTTGAAACATGTGCCCGGGTCTCTGCCCTTCTGAGACCCGGGCACATTATTCAGACCCGCCAGTGGCTCCCTGTGCCTGTGCTGAAGCTGTGCCGCCACTGCCGTGTGCGTCTCGAGTTCGGTCCGCTTTATTCTGCAACTGCTGCCTTCCTATCTACCCCCACCGCAATGTCAGTTCACCTCCATCTGCTCTGTGTGTTGCAGACGGGACACAGAGGCAGAGACGGAGCCTCCATGTTGCCGGAGACTCTCCTCTGGTTGGCTGCAGCAGTTCAGAAGGAACAAGGAGGTGGGGTTGAAGGCGGAGCCTCCCCATTCCCTTCTGCTCTGTTGGAAAGTGTGCATAGATCGCACTGGGATTGGAGCTCAGCTTGTAAGGTACGTTTTTGTTCCCCCCCCCCCATACACTACCATACAGTTCTGCCACCCCCCTCCCATACACCATCCATCCAGTTTTCCCTCTCCTCCTCATACACACATTTATCATCCCCCTCCATACACCACCCTTATATACAGTCCCCCCATATATACAGTTCTCTCCCCCCCATGCACCATCCATATATACAGTCCCCCCCATACACATTCATATATACAGCTCCCCCATATATATAGTTCTCCCCCATACACCATCCATATAAACAGTCCCCCCATATATACAGTTCTCCCCCCCCTATACACCATCCATAGATGCAGTCCCCCCCATATATACAATCCCCCCCCCATACACCATCCATATATACAGTCCCCTCCATACATACAATTCCCCCCCCCCCATGCACCATCCATAAATACAGTCCCCCCATATATACAATTCTCCCCCCCATACACCCCCCATATATATAGTTCCCCCATACACCATCCATAAATACAGTCCCCCCCATATATACAATTCTCCCCCCCATACACCATCCATATATACAGTCCCCCCATATATACAGTTCTCCCCCATACACCATCCATATATACAGTCCCCCCCATATATATAGTTCCCCCCCATACACCATCCATATATACAGTCCCCCCATATATACAGTTCTCCCCCCATACACCATCCATATATACAGTCCCCACATATATACAATTCTCTCCCCCCCCATACCCCATCCATATATACAGTCCTCCCCATATATACAATTCTCCCCCCCATACACCATCCATATATACAGTCCCATACACCATCCATATATACAGTCTCCCCTATATAAACAGTCCCCCCCCATACACCATCCATATATACAGTCCCCCATATATACAGTTCCCCCCATGCACCATCTATATATACAGTCCCCCCATACACCATCCATATATACAGTTCCCCCCCCCCATACACCATCCATATATACAGTTCTCCCCCACCCATACATCATTCATATATACAGCCCCCCCATATATACAGTTCCCCCCCCCATACACTATCCATATATACAGTTCTCCCCCCCATACACTATCCATATATACAGTTCCCCCCCCATGCACCATCCATATATACAGTCTCCCCCACATATACAGTCCCCCCCCCATACACCATCCATATATACAGTCCCCACATATATACAATTCTCTCCCCCCCCATACACCATCCATATATACAGTCCTCCCCATATATACAATTCTCCCCCCATACACCATCCATATATACAGTCCCCCCATACACCATCCATATATACAGTTCTCCCCCACTCATACATCATTCATATATACAGCCCCCCCATATATACAGTTCTCCCCCCATACACTATCCATATCTACAGTCCCCCCCCATATATACAGTTCCCCCCATGCACCATCCATATATACAGTCCCCCCATATATACAGTTCCCCCCCCATACACCATCCATATATACAGTTTTCTCCCCCCCATACACCATTCATATATACAGTCCCCACATATATTACAATTCTCTCCCCCCCCATACACCATCCATATATACAGTCCTTCACATATATACAATTCTCCCCCCATACACCATCCATATATACAGTCCCCCCTATATATATATATATATATATATATATATATATATATATATATATATTGTGACAGCAGGAAGGTAAAGTCACCTGGTTGCATCCAGGGGGGTAGATATATTTCGCCCAGATTCAGGCTTTACGCCGACTTATACAACTAGGTGGAGAGTTGTATAAGGCTAGTGGGCTCATGGATGACTCATACCTCTAGGGAGAGGGCTGGGCGTCGTGCAGACAGGGAGTTGATGAGACCAGCTGAAGCTTGTCAGCTCATTTAGGCCTCTATAAGAACTCCCAGCTTCATTAGATGTTAGCTCATGCCTGGAACCAGACCTGTGTGGACTGTCTAGGGAGAGTGAACCCCTGTGCGGTGAGACAAAGCCTGTGTGGCTATTTGCTTGGACATTTAAAACCAGGGACTTAGGGACTAGGACAGCACTAGGCTGATCCCAGTTGTTAGTTAGGAAACCTGTATGTTTAGTCAGAGGTCAAGTTGACCAGGATTTATTTTGTTTATGTTTCTTTTGCTTTGCTGTGTTTTGTCACTGTAAATAGAAAATAAACCGCACCTTTTTGATTTTGAAAACCACAACCTCCGTTTGCTGGGCCTGTTTTTGTGTGGGGAGCCCATCTCGGGGGTCACACACACCCACTGCCGAGCTAACCCCCTCACAGTTGGTGGAGAACCAGTGGCAGTTTTTTTTTAAGCCAGCATGGAGGAGATACTGAAGCAGCTGGCTCTAGCAAATGCCAATCAACAGCAGACAAATGCAGGTTTGCAAAAGAGCCTTGCAGCTCATCAACAGAGCCTTGCAACTCAACAACAGAACTTCACAAGCCCAGCAGCAATCTGAGGCCCGCTTCATAGACCTGTTGCAGAAGCAAGAGCAGAGACTACAACAACAGATGGAAGCAGTAATGCAGCAACGTCCGCAGACCAGTGAGGAAAGCCGTCCCACTAATACCGCGTCCTTTGGGGTGAGTCGTTTATTGACAAAAATGACTGGAGAGGATGATCCAGAGGTATTTTTGACCACATTTGAAAGGACCGCTGAAAGAGAAAAGTGGCCTGAGGAGCAGTGGGCTGGACTGGTGGCTCCTCTGTTAACTGGTGAATCGCAGAAAGCTTACTATGACCTAGAGCCTAACCAAGCAAAAGACTATGTGATGCTAAAAGCTGAAATATTGGCAAGGCTGGGTGTCACCCAGGCTGTCCGGGCTCAGCGTGTGCATAACTGGACTTTCCAGCTTGGAAAACCCCCCAGGTCTCAAATGTATGATCTCATTCACCTGAGCAGAAAGTGGCTACAGCCAGAGACTTTGTCCGCACCAAAGATTGTGGAACGTGTTGTAATGGATCGGTTTTTGAGAGCTCTTCCTACTGCCATCCAAAAGTGGGTAAGCCATGGAGACCCAGAGACGGCCGATGGTCTTGTGGATCGTGTGGAGAAATACTTGGCTACAGAGAACCTGACGGCCTCTTCCAGAGACACTCGGACTTTCCACCCTAAGACCAGACCATCCCCAGGGGCGGATAAGAGGATTCCAAGGGGTGAGGGTGGAGAGAGTGAGAGGGTGGGAGCTCTACCCCAAGTTTGGCGAGAACAGCCTGGGAAATCAGCGGCTCAAGAGGCCGCAAGAAGGATCGTTTGCTACCGCTGCCGGCAAGCGGGACATATTGCAGCCAATTGCCCGGTTGTGGAGGAACCCATGCAGTGTGACTTTCTGACGGGCAGACGTCAGTCGCTGTGTGCGACAGTCGCATGCACTGCCATTCGAGGAACTGAGAAACATTTATGCAAAATGTGTGTTAATGGTAGAAATGTTGTGGTATTGCTGGATTCAGGTAGCCTTGTGACCCTGATAAAGGCTGAGTTAGTTAAAACAGAGGTCTCTGGGAATAGCAAGGTAGCTGTTATTTGTGTGCATGGGGACACCCGAGAGTATCCAGTGACTACAGTGTGTTTCGAGACCCCCAAAGGTACCCTCTCTCATCCAGTGGGCTTAGTATCTCAGTTACCGCATGACGCCATTGTGGGAAGGGATTTTCCGAAGTTCTGGGAACTGTGGGATGATCCTGAGCCCCCCACTGGTGCCCCTATGTACCAGGAATGTGATAGCCAGAACTCCCCTGAGAGTGGTGAGGACTCTCCGGAATTTCCCTTATCAGTATTGGCAGGGGAGACTCAAGAAACTGGAGAGGAGCCCACCTCCTCAGACGAAAACCTACCGTCTGTGGAGTTTTCTGATCTTGAGGTTCACAGGGAAAACTTTGCCACAGAACAGTTGAAAGACCCCGCCCTAATAAAGGCACGGGAAAACGTAGTGAAAATAGATGGCGAGTTAGTGAACCCAGATAATACCTGCACTTACCCATACTTCAGCGTAGAGAAGGACCTACTGTATCGGGTGGCAAAAAGGGCAGAAGAAACCGTTGAGCAGCTTGTGGTGCCCAAACCTTACAGGAAGTTGGTGTTGGAGTTGGCCCATGGGCACATTCTTGGAGGTCATCTGGGGACAGAGAAAACCCGAGAGAGGGTATTACAGAGATTCTATTGGCCGGGGGTGATGAAGGACATAGAAAATTTATTGTTCCTCCTGCCCTGTGTGTCAGAGGTCGGCCCCGATGCCACATTTCCGTAGCCCGCTGGTCCCTCTACCCATCACTGAGGTCCCGTTTGAGAGGATCGCCATGGATTTGGTAGGTCCTATAATCAAGTCCGCTAGGGGGCACCAGTACATATTAGTTATAATGGACTATGCCACCCGTTATCCAGAAGCGATCCCTCTCCGAAATACCTCGGCCAAAACCATAGCCAAAGAGCTATCTCTTGTGTTTAGCCGGGTGGGTATTTGTAAAGAACTGCTTACGGACCAAGGTACACCCTTTATGTCCCGGGTTATGAAGGAGCTGTGTAAATTGTTCAAAGTGACGCAATTACGTACATCTGTGTATCACCCCCAAACCGATGGGCTGGTTGAAAGATTCAACAAAACCCTAAAACAAATGTTGAAGAAAGTGGTGGATAGAGATGGAAAGGATTGGGACTGTCTACTTCCTTATCTGATGTTTGCTATTAGGGAGGTGCCCCAATCCTCTACGGGATTCTCCCCCTTTGAGTTACTGTATGGGAGACACCCAAGAGGGCTGTTGGATATTGCCAAGGAAACTTGGGAAAGTGAGAGTTCTCCCCACAGGAGTGTGATTGAGCATGTCGCCCTGATGCAAGACCGAATTGCACAGGTAATGCCCATCATGAAGGAACATTTGGCCCAAGCGCAGTTAGCACAGCAGAGAGTGTACAACCGTGGAGCCAAGACCCGTGCCTTTTCCCCGGGGGATAGGATACTGGTACTTGTCCCTACGGTTGAAAGTAAATTCCTTGCCAAATGGCAAGGCCCCTACGAGATAATGGAAAAAGTGAGCGAAGTGAATTACAAGGTCAGACAACCAGGAAGGCGAAAGCCCGAACAGATCTATCACGTTAATCTGTTGAAAGCCTGGAGGGATAGAGAGTCCCTAGTCGCAGACACTTGGTCACCAGCTCAAACTGGTTGCGTGATTCCTGAGGTTGGAATAGCAGCCACCTTGTCACAACCCCAACAACAAGAGGTTAAGGAGTTTGTGCTTCGCAACAAGGAGGTATTCTCTGAGCTGCCGGGACAAACATCTGGGGTAGAGCATGACATCATTACCCCGCCCGGTGAAAGGGTGAAGTTAAAACCCTATCGGATCCCAGAGGCCCGACGGGAGGCAATACGGGAGGAAGTACAGAAAATGCTGAACTTAGGGGTGATAGAGGAGTCCCAAAGTGATTGGTCTAGTCCCATTGTGTTGGTGCCTAAACCGGATGGGAGCTGGCGATTTTGTAACGATTTTCGTCAGTTGAACAAAGTTACAAAATTTGACACCTACCCCATGCCACGTATAGATGAGTTGATCGACCGGCTGGGAACAGCCCGATACATGACGACTCTTGACCTCACAAAAGGGTATTGGCAAATCCCCCTGGCCAAGTCGGCCAAAGAGAAAACCGCATTTGTAACCCCAGACGGGGCGTTCCAATATAAAAGAATGCCGTTCGGGTTACAGAATGCGCCGGCCACATTCCAGCGGAAAATGGACCAGATGCTGAGGCCCCATCGGAAGTATGCTGCGGCTTACCTGGATGACGTAATTGTCCATAGCACAGATTGGGCCTCACATCTGCCAAAAGTGCAAGCAGTCCTGTACTCTGTTCGGGAAGCGGGGTTTACGGCTAACCCCAAGAAGTGTACCATTGGGCAGGAGGAGGCCAAATATCTTGGGTACACCATTGGGAGGGGAGTAATAAAACCCCAACTCAACAAAGTCGAGGCCATCCAGAGTTGGCCACGTCCCAACAGCAAGAAGCAGGTACGAGCCTTTCTGGGAATCGCTGGGTATTATCGGCGATTCATTCCCCACTTTGCTTCTAAGGCTGTGCCCCTAACCAACCTGACGAAGGGGAAAGGGTCGGTCATGATTAAATGGACCCCCGAGGCTGAGGCAGCATTCCAATTCTTGAAACAAGCCTTATGTAGCCAGCCAGTGTTGTACTCACCCGACTTCTCTAAAGACTTTGTCGTACAAAGTGATGCGTCAGATGTGGGGTTAGGAGCAGTATTGTCCCAGGTCTGGAACGGGGAAGAGCACCCAGTCATTTACCTCAGCAGGAAGTTGAAGTCCCATGAGGTAAATTACGCCACCGTTGAAAAGGAGTGTTTAGCGGTGAAGTGGGCTCTAGATTCCCTTCGGTACTACCTGCTAGGTAGGCACTTTGACATGGTTACGGATCACGCTCCGTTAAAGTGGATGGCTCAAAACAAGGAAACAAATAGAAGAGTGAATAGGTGGTTCCTGGCCCTCCAGGAATTCAACTTCACAGTAAAGCATCGCCCTGGCGTTCAAATGGGGAATGTGGATGCTTTGTCTCGAGTACATGAATGCCTGATTGCTGGTGTTCCAACCCCGAGGTTAAAACAAGAGGGGGGGGTATGTGACAGCAGGAAGGTAAAGTCACCTGGTTGCATCCAGGGGGGTAGATATATTTCGCCCAGATTCAGGCTTTACGCCGACTTATACAACTAGGTGGAGAGTTGTATAAGCCCAGCTGAGGCTAGTGGGCTCATGGATGACTCATACCTCTAGGGAGAGTGTGGGGCGTCGTGCAGACAGGGAGTTGATGAGACCAGCTGAAGCTTGTCAGCTCGTTTAGGCCTCTATAAAAACTCCCAGATTCATTAGGTGTTTGCTCATGCCTGGACCCAGACCTGTGTGGACTGTCTAGGGAGAGTGAACCCCTGTGCGGTGAGACAAAGCCTGTGTGGCTATTTGCTTGGACATTTAAAACCAGGGACTTAGGGACTAGGACAGCACTAGGCTGATCCCAGTTGTTAGTTAGGAAACCTGTATGTTTAGTCAGAGGTCAAGTTGACCAGGATTTATTTTGTTTATGTTTCTTTTGCTTTGCTGTGTTTTGTCACTGTAAATAGAAAATAAACCGCACCTTTTTGATTTTGAAAACCACAACCTCCGTTTGCTGGGCCTGTTTTTGTGTGGGGAGCCCATCTCGGGGGTCACACACACCCGCTGCCGAGCTAACCCCCTCACAATATATATATATATATATATATATATATATATATATATATATACACATACATACATACATACATACATACATACATACATACATACATACATACATACATACATTTTCCCCCCCATACACCATCCATATATACAGTTCTCCCCCCCATACACCATCCATATATACAGTCCCCCCCCCATATATACAGTTCCCCCCCATACACTATATATATATATATATATATATATATATATATATATATATATATATATACACACACACACACACAGTCCCCCCCATACACCATCCATATATACAGCCCCCCCCCCATATATATACAGTTCTCCCCCCCATACACCATCTATATATACAGTACAGTTCTCACCGGGTGACACCATCCACTGCTCTACTGGCACCGTCCACTGCTCTACTGGCTGACAGTGTCCACTTTTAAGGTAGGCTAGTTTCATATTTTAACTGACATTTCTTTTATTAAATCATATTTTATGGGTACACTAATGCTTTTTTTATTTAACCATGCCCCTTTAAGTCCCCCCCCCCACTGTTAATGCAATTTGGCCACAGCCACTGTTCATTGTAGCACACCTCATTACTACTCTCCTTGGGTAACCCAAGAGGTGTCCCAGGTATTTTACAATCCTATAGCGCGTAGTACAAAAAAATTGCTGTGTGCCGCAAAAGTGTTCGGGTTTGGCTTGAAGAAAAGGTGGCAACCCTACCTATACCTGTAACCTGACTGTAGGCCATTCCTGTTGTACTTGTTCAAAGACACTTTCAGGCAGGCAGGTGACTCAGTGAGCTGCAGTTCATAAAATATATATCCACTGCATTGTAGTCCAGTCAAGCCTATACCTGACTGTAGGCCATTCCCGGTGTACTGTTTTTAGTAAACTTCAGGCGTTGTTTTTCTAATCTAATTGTACAGTATGTCTGGAAGGCCACCAAGTAGAGGCAGACGCTCACAGGCCACTCAAAGCGGGCAAGCAGGCTCTGTGTCTACAGTCAACAGTGCTGGTCATGGACAAGGTGCATCCTCAGCACGGGGCCATGGGGCACGCTTGTCCTTTTTTTCGGCAGCTGGCCGTGTTGAGCCACAACATGCAGAAGAGTTGGTAGAGTGGATGACCAAGCCGTCCTCATCCTCCTCATCCTCTGTCACCCAGGCTCAGGGTACTTTGTCTGCCAATGCAGCTGCCAAAGTGGCCTCTTCCATCGGCTCAATGTCATCAGTCACTCCTTCACTAGCCCCACCATCATGCACTGAGGAGTCCCCCAAACTGTTCGACCACAGTGTAGGGTACATGCTGCAGGAGGATGCGCAGCGTTTTGAAGGCTCCGATGATGGTACCTAGCTTGAGGAAGGCAGTAACGTGAGCCCAGAGATAGGGGGTGCCCAAGAAGGACATCAAACTGGCAGTCATGTTCCCCTAGCTGCAGAATACTGCCAGGTTTGCTCCAGAGACGAGGAGGGAGGGGATGATGAGGTCACTGACTCTACGTGGGTGCCTGATAGGAGGGAGGAGGCACATCAACGAGGCAGGATGCCCTCCAAGGGCCAGCTTAAGGGCAGCCAACCGACTGCATCACACCGCAGAGCTTTACATGTGCAGGGTGCTGCGGACTCCACGCGTTTTTCCAAAAGTTCTTTGGTGTGGCCCTTTTTTGATACGTGTGCAGCAGATTGCACTGTTGCTGTTTGCAACATATGTCTGAAGCGTATCAAGCGTGGCCAAAACAGCAGCCGCTTGGGCACCACATGCTTGACCAGGCATATGTCGAGTTGAGCTCCCATGCAGGCCGTTGGCAACAGTACTCAAAAGACCCACACCAAAGAACAAGGCGGACCTCTCCTTGTTCCTCATCAGCTGGGATCTCCAACCCCACTATACCTTCAGTCCTCTCAAAAACCTGCACTGAGAAGAATGAAGCTGTAGAATTAGGTGTGCCAAGTACTTGCGGGCAATCTGCTATCGCTACACCAACGTCCGATTGTAGCAGGCAAATTTCCCTACCCCAGTTGCTAAACCGGCGAAAGAAATTTGGTCCTAGCCATCCACTGCCCAGCGACTGAATGCTAGCTTGGCTAAATTGCTAGCACTCCAACTGCTGCCTTTTCAGCTGGTAGACTCTGCCCCCTTTCGTGAATTTTTGGAATGTGCAGTACCTCAGTGGCAGGTTCCCAAACGCCACTTTTTTTCACGGAAGGCGACTCCGGCTCTCTACCGGCGTGTGGAAGGCAATGTTTTGGCCTCGTTGGACAGGGTGGTCAGCGGTAAGGTGCATATTACCGCTGACTCATGGTCCAGCAGGCATTGACAGGGACGTTACCTTTCTTTCACGGCGCACTGGGTAACTCTCATGGCAGCTGGGAAGGATGCAGGACAGGGTGCAGTATTGTTGGAGCTTGTTCCGCCACCACGCCTCCAAAATGCTAGTAGTGGTGATTCTGCCACACCTCTCTCCTCCACCCCCTCCTCTTCTTCTTGCTCTATGGCCTCTTCCTGTGCAGATTTGTCCTCTGAACCAGCGGTGCTCCGTAGGCGTTCAAGGGGCTACGCAAGCACTCAGGCAAAAAGATGCCATGCAGTGCTTGAGTTGCTCTGTTTAGGGGACAGGAGCCACACTGCGGCATAGATTCTGTCAGCTCTGCAGGGGCAGGCTCAGAGGTGGTTGACGCCATGCCAGCTTCAACCTCCTCTCCGCCCTCCAATAGGGACACTTGACCCATGTGCCCTGTTGGGCTCACCTCCTTAATTTGGTGGTGCAGCGGTTCTTGTGCAGGTACCCAGGCTTACAGGATCTCCTGAGGCAGGCCAGGAAAGTCTGTGGGCATTTCCGCCGGTCATATAATGCCAGTGCTCGGCTGGCTGACCTTCAAAAGGAATGCAACCTGCCCAAGAACCGCCTCATCTGTGACATGCCCACCAGGTGGAACTCAGCGTTGGCAATGCTGCAGCGGCTGCACACGCAGCAGAGGGCCATCAATCAGTACCTGTGCGACTATGGCACCAGGACAGGGTCAGGGGAGCTTGGCTTTTTTTCGCCACGCCAGTGGGTAATGATTAGGGATGAGCCGAACACCCCCCCGGTTCGGTTCACACCAGAACCTTCGAACGGACCGAAAGTTTGCGCGAACGTTAGAACCCTATTAAATACAATGGATGCGAACGTTCGAAATCTAAAGTGCTAATTATAACGACTAATATGCATGTTATTGTCCTAAAAAGGGTTTGGGGACCCGGGTTCTGCCCCAGGGGACATGTATCAATGAAAAAAAAAGTTTTAAAAACGGCCGTTTTTCAGGAGCAGTAATTTTAATGATGCATGAAGTGAAAAAAAAAGTGAAATATTCCTTTTAAATATCGTACCTGGGCCAAGGCCCCGGGATCAGACGGACTGCCCATTGAGTTCTACGTGCAGTTTGGCGACATACTCACTCCAAAGCTCCTTACCCTATACAACTACTTATTCGATAACCAGGTGTTGCCTCCATCCATGAGAGAGGCCATAATAGTGCTGATCCCTAAACCGGGGAAGGATCCGGGATATCCGGAATCATATAGGCCCATCTCTCTCCTCCAAGTGGATGTCAAGATCCTAGCTAAAATCCTTGCCAATCGGTTGAATCAAGTTATTTTATCCCTGATACACGCTGATCAGGCGGGTTTCATGCCTGGCCGCAACACCTCCTTTAATCTCCGTAGACTGTATATTAACCTTCAGGCCTCACATGACGCGGTTGGAGAACGCGTGGTGGTGACACTTGACACCGCCAGGGCGTTCGACTCTGTGGAATGGAGGTATCTCTGGGCTTGTCTTGAACGCTATGGCTTTGGCATCAGATTCCTCACGTGGGTCCGTCTCCTATATCAGGCTCCTACTGCCAGAGTGGTGGCGAATGGATGGCCCTCTGATTCCTTTGGGCTCACCAGGGGCACCCGTCAAGGGTGTCCCCTGTCCCCCCTGCTATATGCCCTTGCGGCAGAACCTTTGGCCATCTCCATTCGTGAGAATCCTGAGATACGCGGACTGACCTCTGGGGAGCTGGTGGAAAAGATTAGTATGTACGCGGATGATACCCTGCTATACCTAGCTGATTCGGGCCCCTCCCTGCGACAAGCACTCGACACCATCGAACGCTTTGGGGTCTTCTCAGGCTTAAAAATTAACTGGGGTAAGTCACAGATCCTTCCTATAGACCCCTATGCGCCCCCTCGGGCACAGTCGGAGCTCCCACTAATGCGGGTAAGTGCTGCAAAATATCTGGGAATTCAGATCACTAGGTCACCGTCAGATTACATTGCCCTCAACATAGACCCTCTCTATTCTTTAGTGAAGGATAAGATACAAATATGGTCACGATTGCCTCTTGGAGTATGGGGCAGAATAAACCTGATAAAAATGGTGTTGCTCCCCAAACTGCTCTATGTACTTTGGCATTCCCCGGTATATATCCCTCTCAAATATTTTAAATGCTTTGATTCCCTGCTTAGGCCCTTCGTGTGGGGGGGGAACAGACATAAGCTGGCCTGGCGGACCCTTAAGAATCCCACGGATTTGGGAGGAACCGCCATGCCCGACTTACACCTCTACTACACGGCGTCACAGCTCTCACAACTGTTCCACGTTGATAAAATCGACAGGGACAGGTTTGGGACCCTACTATGCCCTCGCTTAACACACCACACACGGGACCCTATTGCAGCAGTTGCACTGGGAGTGCGAGGCACCCGCTCTACACAGGCCAAATCCACTCTACACCAATATAGAAGAATCTGGGACATTGCTATGACTAAGCTGACCATAGACCCGCTCAATGATTACACTCCCCTCTGGCATAATGGCCACCTGCCTGAGCTCTCCTGAATCCCTGACCCTGAACTCTGGGGCTCTCGGGGGGTGATTTACCTCTCACAAATTATTGCGGGCGGCAACATCAAATCTTTCCCTGCTCTCCAAGATGAGTTTGCGCTCCCCGACAGTATGTACTTCAGATACATTCAGGTACACCACGCCCTTACTACACAATTTCGGGGGGCATTGCCACAGTCTTCCCCTAACCCCGTCATGGCCATAGTTAAGGGCACAGACCCCCAGAAGCTCATCTCCTATTTCTACAATATGCTGCTCACACCTTCCTCTACAAAACTAGCGTATGCTCTTAAGCCCCGATGGGAAAGGGAGGTGGGGGACCTTGGAGATGAGGAATGGAGTGAGGCCCTAGACACCTGCAAGGAGGCTTCCCCAAAACTCTCGGATAGGCTCACCCAAATATACATTACCCATAGATCTTATCTCACTCCGCTTCGGGTCTCCAGATATAAGAAGGACCTTCCCAGCACCTGCCCCATGTGTACGCGGGAGCTGGGTACGTTCTTCCATTTACTCTGGTCCTGCCCTGTGATCCAGTGCTATTGGAAGCAAATAGTGGACTTCCTCCATGATAATATGGGCTCACCTCTTACGCTGGACCCACGGGCATGCTTACTGGGCATTTACCCAGGCCCAGAAATGGATAAGTTCACTAAAGCGTTTCTTCAGGAGACACTTTTTTCAGCAAGGAAAATGATAGCGAGGAAGTGGATGAGATCATCCCCACCGACCATGGCCGAATGGAAAGCTGATGTTAACGGAGCCCTTCCTTATCGCAGATTTATGTATATTAATAGAGGGTGCCCGACTAAGTACAATAAGATATGGGACAGGTGGCTAGGAGTTTCGGACACCCTCTTCTAGTGGTTCTTGGTGTACCCTCCAAATGTATGTGACCCTCTTTCACTATACTGTACTCACGTTTACCAATTACGTGTGCATGTTATCGACCTGCATGTATAACCTGTATGTACATATTGCCAAATAAAAATCTTTTTGTGTACTACTGTAAAAAAAAAAAAAATATCGTACCTGGGGGGTGTCTAAAGTATACCTGTGAAGTGGCATGTGTTTCCCGTGTTTAGAACTGTCCCTGCACAAAATGACATTTCTAAAGGGGGAAAAAAAAGCCATTTAAAACTGCTTGCGGCTTTAATGTAATGTCTGGTCCCGGTAATATAGATGAAAATCTTTGAGAAAAATGGCATGGCCACCCCCCCCCCCCCTACCCCAGCCCATTACCAGCCCCTTTGGGTCTTGTATGTATATTAAGGGGAACCCTGCACCCAAAATAAAAAAAGGCCCTATATACTCTGAACAGCAGTATACAGGCGGTGCAAACAAGACAGGGACTGTAGGTTTGTTCTTAAGTAGAATATGTTTGTAATTTTGAACAGGTACATTGTTTAAGTGTAGCTCCAGCCAAAAAATCTATTTTTAAGCTTTTTGGAAAACATAGGGAAGGGTTATCGTCCCTGTAACATTTTGTTTTGCTGTCTGTGCACCTGTTCAGAACATTTCACCCCACTTTCCGTCCCAATGACAAATGTTTGATGATAAAGCATCAGTAGAGAGGAGACACCTTTTTCCCATATTAACTCTTACAGGAGAGAATTTCCCTTCCTAGTGGTAGACTTCCTCTCACTTCCTGTTGTCTCCTTCAGTTTGCAAGTAGGAGTCGTTTGTAAGTTGGATGTTTGAAAGTAGGGGCCTGCCGTATATACTCTGCTGAAATTTGCCCCTTACATGTTGGTGTTGCCACAACACTGTGTGAACTATTATATCAGGAATTGTAATTACATGCCATTGTTGAACAGTGGTAGGAAAAATTGGGCCTTTGGTGGTGGTGGTGGTGCTGGTGCTACAACACTGTCAGCCCTCACAGTTACTCTTGGTGGGCGCATGAATGGGCCCTACTGTAAAGTATTAGATCAAGAATTGTAATTGCATGCCCCTGTTAAACAGGGGCTGAAAAATTGGGCCTTAGGCACTGGTGCCACAACACTGCAACCCTTCACAGATACTGTACTTGGAGCACAGCAATGAGCCCTGTAGCAAAGTATTGCATCAAAAATTGTAATTACACGCCCCTGTTAAACAGGGGCTGAAAAATTGGGCCTTAGCCACTGGTGCTGCTGCCACGACACTGCAACCTCTCCCAGATACTCTAGTTGGAGTGCAGGAATGAGCCCTGCTGCAAAGCATTGCATAAAAAATTGTAATTACATGCCCCTGTTAAACAGGGGCTGAAAAATTGGGCCTTAGCCACATGGTGCAAGCTCTGGCCAGTGATCCATCCTCAAGACCCAGTAAGCCAGAGGATTTTCGGTGGGAAAGGTGTCCAAGTCTGACCTTGCCCATAGGTATTCCTGCACCATGTATATTAGACGCTGGCGATGGTTGCTGGAACTAAAAAATTGTCTGAACGCATCGGTCAGAGGGCCACCTTCTCCACCGCTCCTTCTGCTACTGACCGAAGCCTCAGCAACTCGTTGTCCAGGACCAGGATTTTGTAACCTCCCAGTCTCTGGGAACGCATTGCACAGACCTTTCTGCAAGGCCTCCCGGAGTTGTCTCATCCTCTGCTCCCTCTGCGACGGCAAGATAAGGTCCGCAACCTTACCCTTGTACCGTGGATCAAGGAGAGTGGCCAACCAGTAATGGTCCCTCTCCTTGATCCGAAGAATACGAGGATCCTTCCGCAGACTTTGCAGGATCAGGGAGGCCATGCAGCGTAGGTTAGCTGAGACATTCGGTCCGGAGTCCTCTGGGTCACTAAGGACGACATGATCCGCAGCCACCTCCTCCCAGCCACGTACAAGTCCACGTGTTTGTTGGGACTGTAAATCATCCCTAAAAGACTGCTGCCGTTGATGCTGAGTGCCATGTTCCACCTCCATGCTGACACAATCCTCCTCCTCCTCCTCCTCCTCCTCGTCCTCTTCCTGTGTGATGGGTGGGACAGAAGGAACACTGTCTGGGTTAAGGGGGCCTTGCGAGGCAAGGAAGTCCTCCTCTTCCTGCCTCTGTTCTGCCTCAAGTGCCCTGTCCATTATTCCACGCAGCGTATGTTCCAACAGGTGGACAAGAGGTACAGTGTCACTGATGCATGCACTGTCACTGCTCACCATCCTCGTGGCCTCCTCAAATGGTGCCAGGACAGTGCATGCATCACTGATCATGCCCCACTGGCGTGGTGAAAGAAACCTGAGCTCCCCTGACCCTGTCCTGGTGCCGTAGTCGCACAGGTACTCATTGATGACCCTCTGCTGCGTGTGCAGCCGCTGCAGCATGGCCAACGTTGAGATCAACCTGGTGGGCATGTCACATATAAGGCAGTTCTTGTGCAGGTTCAACTCCTTTTGCAGCTCAGCCAGCCGAGCACTGGCATTATATGATCTGCGGAAATGCACACAGACTTTGCTGGCCTGCCTCAGGACATCCTGTAAGCCCGGGTACCAGCCCAAGAACCTCTGCACCACGAGGTTAAGGACGTGAGCCACACAGGGCACATGGGTCAGTTGTCCCTGTCGGAGGGCGGAGAGGAGGTTGGTGCCATTGTCGCAAACCACCATTCCTGGCTTAAGCTGGCGTGGCGTCAACCACCTCTCGGCCTGCCCCTGCAGAGCTGACAGAACCTCTGCCCCAGTGTGGCTCCTCTCCCCCAAACACACCAGCGCAAGCACGGCATGGCATCTTTTTGCCTGCGTACTTGCGTAGCCCCTTGAATGCCTACGGAGCACCGCTGGTTCCGAGGACAAAGCACAGGAAGAGGCCATGGAGGAAGGAGAAGAGGGGGGGGTGGAGGAGAGAGGTGTGTCACAACCAGTAGTAGCATTTTGGAGGCATGGCGGCGGAACAACCTCCAACTCTACTGCACCTTGTCCTGCATCCTTCCCAGCTGCCAAAAGAGTGACCCAATGGGCCGTGAAAGAAAGGTAACGTCCCTGTCCATGCCTGCTGGACCATGAGTCAGCGGTAATATGCACCTTACCGCTGACCGCGCTGTCCAGCAAGCATGGACATTGCCTTCCACATGCCGGTAGAGAGCCGGAATCGCCTTCCGTGAGAAAAAGTGGCGTTTGGGAACCTGCCACTGAGGAACCGCACATTGCACAAACTCACGGAAGGGGGCCGAGTCTACCAACTGAAAAGGCAGCAGTTGAAATGCTAGCAATTTAGCCAAGCTAGCATTCAACCACTGGGCATGTGGATGGCTGGGAGTGAACTTCTTTCGATGGTCCAGCAGCTGGGGCAGGGAAATTTGCCTGCTACAATCGGACGTCGGTGTACTGCTAGCAGAGTGCCCGCAAGTACTTGGCTGTGACACACCTAATTCTACACCTTCATTCCTCTCAGTGCAGGTTTCGGAGAGGACTTGAAGGTACAGTGGGGTTGGAGATCCCAGCTGAGGAGCAATGAGAGGTCCGCTTTGTTCTTTGGTGTGGGTCTTTAAGGTACGCTTGCCAACGAGCTGCATGGCAGGTCAACATATGTCTGGTCAAGCATGTGGTGCCCAAGCGGCTGATGTTTTGGCCACGCGAGATAAGCTTGAGACATATGTTGCAAACAGCAGCGGTGCGATCTGATGCACTCGACTCAAAAAAGGCCCACACCAAAGAACTTTTGGAATAACGGGCAGAGGCAGCGCCCTGCACAGGCGGTGCTCTGCGGTGTGATAGTCGGTGTGCTGCCCTTACGCTGGCCCCCGGAGGGCATCCTGCCTCGTTGGAGATGTGCCTCCTCCTCATCCTCCTCCTCTCTCCTATCAGGCACCCACGTGGAGTCAGTGACCTCATCATCCCCTCCCTCCTCATCACTGGAGCCAATCTGGCAGTATGCTGCAGCTGCTGGAATATGACTGCCAGATTGCTGTCCTTCTTGAGCATCCTCTCTCTCTGCTCTCACGCTATTGCCTTCCTCTCGCTGGGTATCATCTTCAGACCCTTCGAAACGCTGGGCATCCTCCTGGAACATGTACCCGACACTGTGCTCAAACAGTTCAGGGGACTCCTCAGGAGGACACGGTGGGTCTAGGGAAGGAGTGACTGATGATGACATTGATACAAGGGAAGAGGACACTTTGGCAAGTGCTTTGCCAGTACCCTGAGCCTGGGTGAGAGAGGATGAGGAGGGCTTAGTCATCCACTCTAGCAAGTCTTCGGCATGATGCGGCTCAACATATCCAGCTGCCGAAAATAAGGACAAGCGTGTCCCATGGCCACGTGCTGATGACGATGCACCGCGTCCACGACCAGCACTGTTGTCTCTAGACACAGAGCCTGCTTGCCCTCTTTTATTGGCTCGTGACTGTCTGTCTCTCCTTGTTGGCCTTTCAGACATAGTAATGGCCTGCAGGGAGATGGGAAAACCAGCAATTGGGTAGTGTATATTGTGCTGGAGGCACACAACACCCACTAACTCCAGCAGATGCTTTTATTAGAGAACAGCAATGACGGGATTTATACAGGTGTATACTGTACTAGGGTACACAACACCCACTAACTCCTGCAGATGCCTGTATTAGAGAACAGCAATGATGGGTATATACAGGTGTATACTGTGCTGGGGCACACAACACCCACTAACTGCTGCAAATGCCTGAGAAAAGAACACACTGTCCCTGCCTGCCTATCTAGCTTAGAGAACAGCAATGAACAGCAACTCCTGCAGATGCCTGAGAAAAGAACAGAACATAGAACACACTGTCCCTGCCTATGTATCTCTTTCCCTGCACGCCGGAACACACTGCACAAGGCCGCCGCGCTGGCGGCCTTTTATAGTGTGGGGCGTGTACTAAACCCCTCTGAGCTATGATTGGCCACAGGCATCCTGCCTGTGGCCAATTATGGCTCTCCTCTCTGCCAGCGCTGTGATTGGCCAAGCATGCGGGGTCACAGTGCATGCTTGGCCAATCACAGCGCAGGGATTGCACTGCGATGGCGCAGTGTATTGTGGGCCGTTCGCGTCACTCGAATTTGGCGCGAACGCCCCATAACGTTCGATCTTCATCGAACGATCGAACAGCCGATGTTCGAGTCGAACATGTGTTCGACTCGAACACGAAGCTCATCCCTAGTAATGATCAAGGATGCATGCACTGTCCTGTCACCATTTGAGGAGGCCACGAGGATGGTGAGCAGTGACAGTGCATGCATCAGTGATACTCTCCCTCTTGTCTTCCTGTTAGAGCACACGCTGCATGGAATAATGGACAGGGCACTTGAGGCAGAACAGAGGGAGGAAGAGGAGGACTTCCTTACCTCTCAAGGCCTCCTTTATCAGGACATTATTCCTGCGGGCCCACCGCTCACACAGGAAGAGGAGGAAGAGAAGGAGGATGAGGATTGTGTCAGCATTGAGGTGGAGCCTAGCACTCAGCTTTAGCAGAAGTCTTCAAGGGATCGTTTACAGTCACCAGAAACCCATGAACTTGTACTTGGCTGAAAGGAGGTGGCTGCGGATCATGTCGTCCTTAGTGACCCAGAGGACTCCGGACCGATTGCCTCAGCAAACCTACGCTGCATGGCCTCCCTTATCCTGCAAAGCCTGCGAAAGGACCCTCAGATTCGTGGTATCAAGGAGAGGGATCATTACTGGCTGGCAACCCTTCTTGATCCACGTTACAAGGGTAAGGTTGCGGAACTTATCCAGCCGGCGCAGAGGGAGCAGAGGATGAAACATCTTCGGGAGGCCTTGCAGAAAGGTTTGTACAACATGTTTCCAGAGCCTGGGAGGTTACAAATTCCTGATCCTGGACAACGTGTTGCTGAGGCTTCGGTCAGTCACAGAAGGAGCGGTGGAGAAGGTGGCCGTCTGACGGATGCATTCAGACAATTTTTAAGTCTGCAGCCCCAAGGTCTGATCAGTTCCAGCAACCATCACCAGCGTCTGATTTACATGGTGCAGGAATACCTATGGGCAAGATC
This sequence comes from Rana muscosa, assembly GCA_029206835.1. Taxonomy (NCBI): domain Eukaryota; kingdom Metazoa; phylum Chordata; class Amphibia; order Anura; family Ranidae; genus Rana; species Rana muscosa. The sequence goes on from CM055118.1 coordinate 999,299,303, forward strand.
AGACTTGGAGACCTTTCCAACCGAAAATCCACTGGGTTACTGGGTCTTGAGGATGGATCACTGGCCAGAGCTTGCACAGTATGCAATTGAGCTACTGGCCTGTCCTGCATCCAGCGTTCTTTCGGAACGCACATTCAGTTCTACTGGAGGCTTTGTAACCGATCACAGAGTGCGCCTGTCCACTGACTCAGTTGATCGGCTAACCTTCATAAAAATTAATTAGTCTTGGATCACCAGCTACCAAGCACCTGATGCTGATGTAACTGATAAAAAATTTTATGAATGTGAGATCCCTTCAAGACTGCCTATGCTGATGCTGAGTGACTATCCTGTTATGCTGAGTGGATTCAAAATAGTACAGCGCTTGAAAATCAATTATAAAATAATGGCTACTGAACGTAGCTCAAATGAATGATGAACTAAAACACAGTGAATAAGAAAATCAAAACATATAGTTCATGAACAGTCCATTCCAATGGGTGATCTCTGTTATGAATTATCCTCCATGGGAATTGAGGAACATACCCCTATAAGTGAATGTGAAATAAATACAAAAAATAATACGTGAGAAATAGTCCAAAACCACATGTGTGTGTTAGGAGAGATGTCTATTCCCAAAACACACCACTCAGCATGAAGAGATCAGAGGACTCAAATGTTGATGGTGGAAACCAAAGGAAGAGAAAAGAGCACAGTTGATAAAGTCGGGTACTCTTACCGGAAACGGTGGACCCACCTGTCGTATGACAGTGGGTCAATCAAGCTTAATGGTCGCCGTGACCGGACAATGGAACTGAGAATCCTGGATGCCTAGGACCGATTCCAGCAGGGTGATGGATGATCAGCTCACACGATGGTGATCCCTCTAATCGTTTGCAGGCTCCAAAACGTTCCAAAATTAGACACAGGGGTGGGAGAAAAAAGAAAACTCCAGATGGTGCAGGTCAATATAACCAATCAAGGTTTATTGAATAAATTTTGTCTTTACAGACATAAAAATAAATAAAAGTGATCACAAAATGGTAAAAAATATATAAAAGCAATATGGGGTACAGCGATAGCAGTACCCGACTTTATCAACTGTGCTCTTTTCTCTTCCTTTGGTTTCCACCATCAACATTTGAGTCCTCTGATCTCTTCATGCTGAGTGGTGTGTTTTGGGAATAGACATCTCTCCTAACACACACATGTGGTTTTGGACTATTTCTCACGTATTATTTTTTGTATTTATTTCACATTCACTTATAGGGGTATGTTCCTCAATTCCCATGGAGGATAATTCATAACAGAGATCACCCATTGGAATGGACTGTTCATGAACTATATGTTTTGATTTTCTTATTCACTGTGTTTTAGTTCATCATTCATTTGAGCTACGTTCAGTAGCCATTATTTTATAATTGATTTTCAAGCGCTGTACTATTTTGAATCCATTTTGTTCTTTGCTTTGTTTGTTTGAGTACTAGCAGCTTTTAATATCATCTTTGGTTTAGCGCGGTTTTTTCACTTATATATATTTCACTGTTATGCTGAGTGACTATCCTATTCCTCCTCAATGTTCATGTTGATAGCTTCTAAGAACATTTTTGTTTTTGGGCACCACCACCAGTGGCTAAGGCCCAATTTGTCTGCCCCTGTTTAACAGGGGTGTGTAATTAAAATTTTTGCTGTAATATTTTGCAGCAGGGCTTGTTCCTGCGCTCAACTAGAGTATCTGTGAGGGGTTGCAGTGTTGTAACACCAGTGCCTAAAGCCCAATTTTTGTTGCCCCTGTTTAACAGGGGTGTGTAATTACAATTCTTGATATATTTCACAGCAGGGCCTGTTTCAGCGCCCACCAAGAGTAACTGTGAGGGCTTACAGTGTTGTGGAACAACCACCACCACCAAAGGCCCAATTTTTCTACTCCTGTTCAACAGGGGCATGTAATTACAATTCTTGATATAATATTTCACAGCAGGGCCCGTTCCAGCACCCACCAAGAGTAACTGTGAGGGATTACAGTGTTCTGGTACCACCAACACCTAAGGCCCAAATTTCTGCAGAGTATATAGGGCAGGCCATATAGTATATACAGGCGGTCCACTACTTTTAAACATCTGACTTACAAACAACTCCTACTTACAAACGGAGGGAGACAACAGGAAGTGAGAGGAAAGGGAAATTCTCTCCTGTAAGAGTTCTCTCCTGTATGGGGGAAAAAGGTTTCTCCACTGATGCTTTATCACCAATCCTTGTTTCCCTAAAAAACCCAAATTTTCCAAATCCAATTGTCATTGGGACATAAAGTGAGGTGAAATCTTCCGAACAGGGGCACAGACAGCAAAACAAATGTTACAGGGGTGATAACCCTTCCCTATGCTATCCAAAAAGCTTTAAAATAGATTTTTTGGCTGAAGCTACACTTACACAATGTACCTATTACAAACAGATTCTACTTAAGAACAAACCTACAGTCCCTGTCTTGTTTGCACCGCCTGTATACTGCTGTTCAGAGTATATAGGGCATGGGGGCCCCACACCTTTTTCTTTTTTTAATTTGGGTGCAGGGTTCCCCTTAATATCCATACAAGACCCAAAGGGCAGTTTTTCTTAATGATTTTCATCCATATTGCCGGGACCCGGCATTACATTAAAGCCGCAAGCAGTTTTAAATGACTTTTATTCCTTTAGAAATGTCATTTTGTGCAGGGACTGTTCTAAACACAGGAAACACGTGCCACTTTACAGGCATACTATAGACACCCCCCAGGTACGATATTTAAAAGAATATTTCACTTTTATGTAGCGGGTATTTGAATTTAGGGAAAGCATCTGGGTGGTAGTGTAACCCAGATGCATTGATTGCTAGGGAATCCGAGACCCTTTTGTGGTTCTTGGAGGACTCTGGTGGTGTGAGGTTCCCTGTGGCCTACAGGTGGCGTTGTCGCCCTGGCCGGAGTTGAACTCACACCGCAAGACTGTGCCTTTTTGTCCTTTCCTGGCGCTGGTACAGCGGGGCGGGGAACCTGCTGGAACGCAAAAGGAAAGGAGATAAAAGGGGCGGACGCCCTGACCTTGGGGTTCAGAGTCGGCGGATGCGGCCGCACCCAGGCACCTTCAGCTTGGGTGCTGGCGCCCCGGAGTTCCGGCCCAGGTGCCCTTGGCCTGGCCGGAGCGAGAGATGGAGTCCATCTCAATCATCTTTAGATTGGGGTGAGGTACTATGGCGGATGCCTGGGGCTCAGTACCTTCGACTGAGTTCCGCGAGGGTGGAGGAATCCGAGGGGGCCCTAACTCTTTGGGTGCCCGTGTCTGAGTTCGTGAGGACTGGTGAGCGGAACTTCTCTGGAGAGTCCGGCGCAACATTGCTGGTGACAGAGAGGCCTCCGGTGACTCCCTTGGATGGATATGCTTCCCCTGACAGGGGCTGTGCTAGCAAAGGTAATTCATGTTCTACCTCATATAGTCAGTGGCAGTGAGTATTCGCCACTGGTGACACTACAGTGGTTAGCGATACAGTGAAGGATTGTGCCTCGACCTACTCCCATTAATACTGAACTGTTGCAAAGGTCCCAACTGACTGTGCTGTATGTTTATTCGCTGAGAAGAATAAAACTGTTGCACCTATTCAGTGTGTGGAACTCTGGTTACTAGGAGCAAAGGGGAGTGAATCTGAGGAAAGGATTTGACCCAAGGACACCTACACAAAGCCAAATCTTTCTTGCATTCACCTCTTCACTATGGAGGACATGGGCCGTGGTGTATCGCATCCCTCCCCCCAGTACTAACCCCTCAGACAAGACCAACAAGCCGAGAATGAGAAGGGGTGAGAGGGTTGAGGTTGCTACATTTATTTTTTCACTTTAACCACTTAACGACCATGCACTGTATATATACGTCGGCAGAATGGCTCGTACAGGCACAATCACGTACCTGTACGCCCCCTTTAACTGCCCGACGTGGGGGTCGCGCACACCGCCAGCGGCACGCTTGCGACCCCCCTGCCTTCCCAGTGAGTCGGACCGCGGGTCCCATGGACTCGATCGCTGCGGGGATCCCCGTGATCGTCTCACGGAGGCATGGAGCGGGGAGATGTTAGTGTAAACACAACATCTTCCCGCTCCCCTACTGACAATGTCACCGATCTCCGCTCTGTGTAATCAGAGCGGAGATCAGTCACGTGTCACTCGTAACCACGACCCCACACAGTAGTAATTACTCCCCTAGGCACACTTAACTCCTTCAGCGCCCCTAGTGGTTAACCCCTTCACTGCTAGTGTCATTTTTACAGTAACCAGTGCATTTTTATTGCACTGATTGCTGTAAAAATTACAATGGACCCAAAAATGTGTCAAAAGTGTCCAATGCGTCCGCCATAATGTCGCAGTCATGAAAAAGATCGTTGATCGCCGCCATTACTAGTTAAAAAAAATTTTTTTTATAAAAATGCCATAAAACTACCCCCTATTTTGTAAACGCTATAACTTTTGCACAAACCAATCAAACGCCGATTGCGATTTTTTTTTTAACCAAAAATATGTAGAAGAATACGTATCGCCCTAAACTGAGGGAAAAAAAATGTTTTTTTTATATATTTTTGGGGGATATTTATTATAGCAAAAAGTAAAAAATATTGCATTTTTTTCCAAATTGTCGCTCTATTTTTGTTTATAGCGCAAAAAATAAACGCAGAGGTCATCAAATACCACCAAAAGAAAGCTCTATTTGTGGGAAAAAAATACGTCAATTTTGTTTGGGAGCCACGTCACACAACCTCGCAATTGTCTGGTAAAGCGACGCAGTGCCGAATCGCAAAAAGGGGCCTGGTCTTTATGCTGCGTATTGGTCCGGGGCTTAAGTGGTTAAGCGTCATTAAAATCACTGCTCCCGAAAAAACTTCAGTTTTTTAAAACTTTTTTTTACATTGATACATGTCCCCTGGGGCAAGACCCGGGTCCCCAAACCTTTTTTAGGACAATAACTTGCATATTAGCCTTTAAAATTTGCACTTTTGATTTCTCACGTTCGAGTCCCATAGACTTTAACGATGTTCGATGATGGGCCTGTCACTAAGTATTGCTAATGTACAGTATATGCTCCAAATGACTCTGTTTCCTTCTATAAGATTAAGTCTTAGACCAATGCCCCTCTACACATCTGATTGTTGATGGAGATTTGGCACCTTGTGGCACAACCCGCTTTGGATAGAAGCAGGGTTGCTGGTACATCTAAATCTTTCCCTAAATCTTTGGCTAGGTCTCTACAATCATGGTAACTTATCTCTATAATTAAAAGAAACAGGTGCGCCAATTTATTAGAATATTCACAGTTTAAAAATACATTTTTAAATTTAAGGGCATAAAGTCCACTCCTGCAAAAAAATTTAAGGGCATAAAGTCCCCTTTACCAGCTGAAGCCTATTACGGATAAACTAGTTGGGAGGAGCCCATTGTGAGATGTCTAATGCCTCGTACACACGATCAGTTTTCCCGACAAGAAAAGTGTGATATGAGCTTTTTGTCAGGAATTCCGACCGTGTGTATACTCCATCACACTTTTTCTGTCAGAATTCCTGCCAAGAAAAGATTAAGAGCAGGTTCTCTATTTTCGTGACAGGAAAAATTCCTATCGGGAATCGCGCTTGTCTGTATGCAATTACGACGCAAAAAAAACAAGCATGCTCAGAATCAAGCAGAAGAGCCGAACTGCCTATTGAACGTAATTTTTCTCGGCTCGTCGTACGTGTTGTCTGAAATTCCGAACGCGGTGACGTACAAGATTTGTGTGACCGTGTGTATGCAAGACAATTTTGAGCCGTTTTCCTGTCGGAAAAAAATTATCGTGTTTTTTTTATTTTGGTTCCCAAACTCATCTAGCCCCCCCAAATTTTAATGGGCCATCAGAGGGGGTGATGAATCTGATAATTGGGCCTTTTATTTTAATGAGTTTTTAAATACAAAAATAGAAGTTATAATGATGTTGGCCAAGAATGTATTTTTGGGTAATCTACTAGCAATATTATGTGCAAAAGTACTAATATTTTTTTATCTCGTTTGACTCCACAGCTTCCTTCCACGCCACAGGAATGGCAGACTGTGGCATCCCATTTTGCAGAGTGGTGGGACTTCTCCAACTGCGGAGGGGCAATAGATGGGAAGCACGTCCGCATCATGCCACCACCCTGGTCAGGGTAGTTTTTCTACAACTACAAGGGGTTTCATAGCATCGTGCTGATGGCGATGGTGTCAGCACAGTATGAGTTCCTCTATGTGGATGTGGGGAAGAATGGCCGGATGTCGGATGGGGGAGCCTTCGCCCAGATGGAGTTTGCTCTTCGTCTACAGAGTGATGACCTTGCATTGCCACCGGAAGCAGGGAATGTGGAAGGACTCCCCTTTGTGTTTTTGGCTGATGAAGCCTTTGGACTGAGACCGCATCTCATGAGGACTCCCAGAGGACCCTCACCCCGGAGAGGAGGGTATTCAATTACCGGCTGGCCAGAGCCCGAAGAGTTGTGGACAATGCCTTCGGGATGATGGATAATGGCCAGCCGGTTCCGCCTGTTTATGACTTCGATACACATTGCGGAGTACAAAATAAACTATATTGTTTTTTGTTGCTGCGTTCTCCAGAATTTCTTGCGCAGAAATGCGCCAACTTATATGTCCACAATTGGGCCTGAGTCCGGACTTTCAGGGGACAATATCTTGCCAGGCCTTGAAACTGGCAATCCTGGCTTGCCCCCCCAAAACGCCATGAGGTTCGGCGGCAATATATAGATTATTTCACGGGTGGGGGGGCATTCCTATGGCAGGCAATGTTTAAAACTTTTCTTAACCAAAAAATAAAAAATCTGCTTTATTTTTAGATGTATTGCTTGTGTTTCTTTTAGCTGTCTCCTAGTTTTTCCTAGTGCACTTGTAGTGTATTTTCCTTTAACCACTTAAGCCCCGGACCATTTGGTAGCTAAAGGACCAGAGGTGAATTCAGAATTTTGCACTGCGCTGCTTTAACTGTAAATTGTGCGGACATGCAATGTTGTACCCAAACGAAATTTGCGTCCTTTTCTTCCCACAAATAGACTTTTCTTTTAATGGTATTTGATTGCCTCTGCGATTTTTATTTTTTGCGATATAAACGGAAAAAGACCGAAAATTTTGAAAAAAAATGATATTTTCTACTTTTTGTTATAAGAAAAATCGAATAAACTCAATTTTAGTCATACATTTAGGCCAAAATGTATTCAGCCACATGTCTTTAGTAAAAAAAAATGTCAATAAGTGTATATTTATTGGTTTGCGCAAAAGTTATAGCGTTTACAAACTAGGGTACATTTTCTGGAATTTACACAGCTTTAAATTTATGACTGCCTATCTCATTTCTTGAGGTGCTAAAATGGCAGGGCAGTACAAACCCCCCCCCCCAAATGACCCCATTTTGGAAAGTAAACACCCCAAGGAAATTGCTGAGAGGCATGTTGAGCCCATTGAATATTTTTTTTTTTTGTCCCAAGTGATTGAATAATGACAAAAAAAAAAAAAATTACAAAAAGTTGTCACTAAATGATATATTGCTCACACATGCCATGGTTATATGTGGAATTGCACCCCAAAATACATTCTGCTGCTTCTCCTGAGTACGGGGATACCACATGTGTGGGACTTTTTAGGAGCCTAGCCACGTACGGGACCCCGAAAACCAATCGCCGCCTTCAGGATTTCTAGGCACAAATTTTTGATTTGACTCCTCGCTACCTATCACCGTTTCGAAGGCCATAAAATGCCAAAATAGCACAAAACCCCCCCAAATGACCCCATTTTGGAAAGTAGACACCCCAAGCTGTTTGCTGAGAGGCATGGTGAGTATTTTACAGCTCTCATTTGTTTTTGAAAATGAAGAAAGACATTTTTTTTTTTCTTTTTTTTTTTTTTTTTTCAATTTTCAAAACTTTGTGACAAAAAGCGAGATCTGCAAAATACTCACAATACCTCTCAGCAAATAGCTTGGGGTGTCTACTTTCCAAAATGGGGACATTTGGGGGGGTTTTGTGCCATCTGGGCATTCCATGGCCTCCGAAACTGTGATAGGCAGTGAGAAGTGAAATCAAAAATTTACACCCTTAGAAAGCCTGAAGGCGGTGATTGGTTTTTGGGGTCCCGTACGCGGCTAGGCTCCCAAAAAGTCTCACACATGTGGTATCCCCGTACTCAGGAGAAGCAACAGAATGTATTTTGGGGTGTAATTCCACATATGCCCATGGCATGTTTGAGCAATATATCATTTAGTGACAACTTTGTGCAAAAAATAAATAAAAAATTGTATTTTTTCCGCAACTTGTGTCAACATATAAAATATTCCATGGACTGGACATGCCTCTCAGTATATAGCTTGGGGTGTCTACTTTCCAAAATGGGGTCATTTGGGGGGGTTTTGAACTGTTCTGGCATTTTATAGACAACATTAGGAAGCTTACATCCACTCTTCTAACCACTTGAAGACAAAGCCCATTTTGACACTTTTTGTTTACATGAAAACATTTTTTTTTTTTGCAGGAAAATTATGTTGAACCCCCAAACATTATATATATTTTTAAAGCAAAGGCCCTACAGAATAAAATGGTGGGTGTTGCATTTTTTTTTCTACACAGTATTTGCGCAGCGATTTTTCAAACGCATTTTTTGGGAAAAAATACACTTTTTTAATTTTAATGCACTAAAACACACTATATTGCCCAAATGTTTGATGAAATAAAAAAGATGATCTTAGGCCGAGTACATAGATACCAAACACGACATGCTTTAAAATTTCGCACAAACGCGCATTGGCGACAAACTACATACATTTTTAAAAGCCTTTACAGGTTACCCCGTTAGATTTACAGAGGAGGTCTACTGCTAAAATTACTGCCCTCGATCTGACCTTCGCTGTGATACCTCACATGCATGGTGCAATTGCTGTTTACATATGACGCCAGACCGACGCTTGCGTTCGCCATTGGGCAAGAGCAGGGCAGGACAGGGGTGCTTTTTTTTTTTTTTTTTATTATAAATTTTGCTATTTTATTTTTAAATTGTTCCTTCCATATTTTTTTTTTTTTTTATTGTTATCTCAGGGAATGTAAATATCCCCTATGATAGCAATAGGTAGTGACAGGTACTCTTTTTTTGAAAAAACTAGGGTCTAGACCCTAGATCTTTCCTCTGCCCTCAAAGCATCTGACCACACCAAGATCGGTGTGATAAAATGCTTTCCCAATTTCCCAATGGCGCTTTTTATATCCGGGGGGGGGGACATTCCCTCCCACTGCTTGTAAAAGCAGCCCAGAGGCTAATTAGCCACTAGGATTGCTTTTACATGAAAGCCGGCCGCTGGCTGAAAAGAATGATACCAAGATGATACCTAAACCCGCAGGCATCAATCTGGTATAACCATTCAAAGTCCAGCAACATACCAGTACGTTGCTGGTCCTTGTTGGACATGTATTGTAATCTTTTTTTTTTCATGCAGCCAGGTGGCTGAACGAAAAAAGAGATTGATCGGTGGGTATGCCCACCATTAGAATACCGCCCATCATCCACCCACTTCTAATGATGGGCATACATGCACCATTTATATATGCCGAAGCATGGGGGCATCCTCCCGCAAAAAAGTTATGCCGCACACACATGGTCGGACTTTTCCACGGGCAAGCCTCCGTCGGAATTTCGACCGTATGTACGCGGCATTAGGAGCAAAATCACTCCTCCGCCCCTGCTGCCCCAATGCTTCGGCATATTTGCTTTTTTTTTTTAAACTGTGGTGGTGAAATCGCCTCCTACAGCACTGGAGTCGCAGGGATCAGGCCTGTCTCTGCGAACGCTGCAGTTATGTGTGTTGTGTTTTGTAAGTGACAGTGATCGATCGATACTGCACTTGGGTGGCCTGGGCTGGACGGAGGGGCAAAACGCAGGTGCTAGCAGGTATCTGGGCTGATCCCGCTAACACTGCGTTTTTGGGAACCCTAAACTGCTGGGGACGCTAGTATAGATCAGATATTGATCTGTTCAGATACTATACCACTAAGGGAGGTGTATGCTTCACGCGTGGGTGTTAGCGTTACTGGCACTAACCTGACGCTGCCTGGGGTGTGACGCAGACCCTCTCTGACGCTAAAACCTAATTGATATCACCCGCCGGGCGATCAGGGGGTTAAACCTTTATTGGGTTATATATACGGCGGGTGCCCTGACACTATAAAAAGCAAACTAACTAACCAGCGTCACCCGTAACACTTATATGATGATCACTGGTGAAAGGGTTAATTAGGGGGTTAAAACCTTTATTAGATAATATATGGGGGTACCTGACGCTATAAAAACCTGCGGCGAACCTAAAAAAAAATACTGGCTACCGATCTGCATCACCGACGCTAAGACAGCGATCAGAAAAATGATCGCTTAGCGACAGTGGTGATAGGGGGTGAAAGGGTTACCTAGGGGGCGATCAAGGGGGTTAAACATTTATTAGATAATTTATGGGGGTACCCGACGCTATAAAAACCTGCGGCGAACCTAAAAAAAAAATACTGGCTACCGATCTGCATCACCGACGCTAAGACATCGATCAGAAAAATGATCGCTTAGCAACAGTGGTGATAGGGGGTGAAAGGGTTATCTGGGGGGTGATCAAGGGGTTAAATCTTTATTAGGGGGGGAGTTAGGGGGCTACACTGGACCTAAAACTAAATGTAGTGACACTTTTACAGTCACAAATGTCACTGATTGCAGTGATCAGTAAATAAATGTTCACTGCAATCAGTGACACTGTGACTGGGGGCTGATCTGGGGGGGCGATTTATGTGCCTATGTGTGCTGGTGTTAGTGTAGTGTTTGTGCACTAACCTTGACGTCTTCTCTTGTACGGCGCTCGGTATATGTGAGCACCGCACAGGAGATGACATCACTTCCTCCTGCTTTCTCTGTCTGTGTGTACATTCCACAGACAGAGGGGGCATTTCTATTCGCCGGAAGCGATCGCGGGGGGTGGCCGGAATCGAACGGCCGTCCCCTCATGTCGGATCGCTCCCCAACGAATTCCGACCACTCACTGTACAGAAGGGGGGTCCGATTGGCCCCCAACTGTACAAAGGCAATCACGTACACTCTACGTGATTGTGCCTGTCGGTGCCATTGTGCCGACGTATATATACAGTGAGCGGTCGTTAAGTGGTTAATAAATACCAACCATTTCACTGGTAATACCAAAAACTAAACACAAAAAAGGTTATAGCGGATTTGATAAAGAAGCCACACTTTGTTGTTGTTCAAAATTTTTACTCTGTGCACATTCACACATGGTCTTTAAAACATTTTTGTGGTATAAAAGATATTTATTTTTTTGCCCATAAACAGGCATGGTTTTTTTTTTTAAGAAAATACACAACTCTCATTAACAGACAACAAAATACAACATTGTAAACCTCTAGGCAATATCAGACATTCTAGTTTTGTAAAAATGTCTCTATCTGCCCTTCATAATACGGGGTGTTGTCACCCCTGAGCAAGCCAAAATTTGAAGATGCACACAATTTTGGGGTTTTAAAAAAAAGGGTATTTCCCTCCTGATCCCTATTGTCAACATGTGCTATCTGCCATCATGGGTGAGTTGCGAGGAAGGGGTTGCACCCACAAAACCCGTACATGGATATCCCCTGATGGCAGATAGCACATGTTGACACACTGTGTGCATCTTCAAATTTTGGCTAAAAAAGAAAAAGGGGGGTTTGTGCTTCATTCAATTCGCCCAAAACATCAATGATGTCCTTAAATGTTTGCTCCATAACATTCATCCTTTTCTTCATTATGTCCAGTTCACTACTACACTCCTTAACTTGCTGGATGATTCTTTGGGCACTATCACTTGAGAAACAAGGACTTTCTTCTTCGACAACATGTTCATCCCCTAAAAAAAAATTAAAAACAGTATTACAAATCTGCAGGCCTACATCTCTTACCTGAAGCTGCGGTGACAGACACTGACCTGTTGTGGTGACAATTTCCACCACGTCATCCACTTCTCCTTCCTCCACTTCTCCTTCCTCCACTTCTCCTTCCTTCCACATCCTGGTTTTGGGGTTCTCTGAGGTGTGGGGTTCCTGTGCTCCCTGGAGTGGTGTCCTCTCAGTCTTCTCTCCTCTATGAGAATGAAACAAAATGTGTACTTAGCACACAGATATTTGATGGAAAAAAAGGAACATGATACATTGCTTGGAAGTGGGGTACAAGTGTCTGTTTGGGCAGAGGTACAAGCTGAAGACCCAAATCTTGACTACTCACCATTTTGGGACGAGTTTCACACCTGGAGGTACCCCAAGAATACACTGGAGCACCTGTGTGGGACACCCTAAAAAGGTTGTTCTGGTGGTCCACACTATAGTGCTCCAGAGTGCAGATGTGTAAACAGCTGCTGAGTGTCCTCTCCTTTACACTGTGAATCAAGTTCACATTTCATTCTAGTTCCAAACACATCATCTAGACAACAATGTAATAACATTTATGGAATACAAACAGGCATGTCAAAATTATTTTAACCCTGTATCTTCCAAAAACATTGTATGTAGTGGGTGAAAGATGTGTCTGTAACGATTACTGTGCCCACTATATTTTTTGAGATGACATTTTGTAAGGTCCAATACTATAAAAAACAACAACATGGAGCAAAATGTAAGTTTTGAAACACAATAAAATAGGAACACAGGTGAAGTACTTACTTTTTCCTAGCATTCTCTTAATACTCCTTAACTGCTCCGGCTCCCTCAGTTTCAGGTCAGACCACTTCTTTCTAAGCTGCTCCTTTGATGGTCGTACCCTGAAATTCTTCTTCAGACTTTTCACTACTTTCTTCATAATTTTGGCCTTCCTTAGATTAGGGTGTCTATACGACCTATGCTTGCCATCATAATCTGACTTTCTCCGCGAAGGAAATATTAGCTGCCTTGTATCTCCTCCTTGATCGTGACGTTTCACGCTCCGGGCTTGTCTCGTCGTTAGAGGAATTAGCATACACCTGCTGTGACTCCGCCATGTCGTCTGTGCGCCGAAAGAGAAGGGACGGAGAAAAGTCAATAATGTGAACGTCATGGGTGGGCGACGTGTGCAGAGTTTCACGCATGCGTAGTGTATATAAAGCTAACACACATGTGACGTTACTACGTTCTGTGTGCGAAGAGAGGAGGAAAAGCGACGAACGTCAGACCGAAGGTATGATTTTTAATTTGTGAAATCAGTGGCTTATACTGCATAGAGATTGATTGAGGATATATATGGGGATAAAGATTTACTCGAGTTTAGACTGACTGACATTACTAATTTTTGTCTTGCAGAAAAAATGAATCCATTTCTGGATAGAGATTTTCTGTCAGAATTTATCGATCGCTTAAGGGAGCTGCCCGGTCTGTGGGAGACTAAAAACCCTATTCATAGGAAAAGAGGGGTAAGGACAGCAGCGCTGGAGACCCTGCTCCCATTTGTGCACACCAGGATGCCCACAGCAACCATCCAACAGGTGGATACTAAAATTGGGACCTTGAGAGGGACATACAGGAGTGAGCGCTTTACGGTCCTGGCTTCTCAGAGGTCAGAAGCAGCAGCAGCGAATGTATATGTCCTGACTTTGTGGTACTACAACAGATTGTCCTTTCTGAACGACCACCTTGAGGCAAGGCCATCGCTGTCTAGTCTTCCCTCCATACTTCCCCGCAGCCAACCTGAGCCTTCTCTGGAGCAAGACGAGCCTTCCATCCTGGAAGAACCTGAATTGGACATCTGGAGTCAGGTATAGTATTTTATAAACATTTATTGTGATAAAATGAATGCTGCAAAAAAGATGTTATTATGGAAAGAAAAAATAAATGTTTGATCAAAAAGTGTTTTAGATATCAATAGACAGTAGTGGCCCAAAAAGTTGGAGAGAAGAATGAAAACTGCTGGGGTCATAATGATAGTCTTTTCTATTTATTTACATTCAATTTGCAACAGTCATGAGCTGAAAATTGTGTGTGATTGATGAACCAAAAACTCAAACTATGTCCGTTTTTCATACACAGGATGACATCAGCCAGGATGAGAGGCAGGAAAGTGTCAGGCAGGAGGAGGCAGGGCCCACTGTGAGCCAGGACGAGGCAGTGCCCACTGTGAGCCAGGACGAGGCAGTGCCCACTGTGAGCCAGGAGGAGGCAGTGCCCACTGTGAGCCAGGAGGAGGCAGGGCCCAGTGGCAGACAGGAGGTGGCCGGGCCAAGTAGCAGAACCAGATCTCAGGTGCCTCCCATCCACCTTACAAGAAGGACCAGGACTGACAAGTGCAAGGCGGGCAGGATGTGAGGACGTGACATGTGTCAGGAGGGAGGGGCCTGATTGTGCTGCCGAAGGAGGTGCGTGGGGAGAGCCGGTGAGAGCCGCGGATATCGGGCAGCGTGAGAGGCTGTGCACCCACGGATGATGCCCCTGCTTTCTCCCACCTCCCCCCCCCGACAACGAGTCAGTAAGCGGACGCAGCAGACGCTGCGGGAAGGATCTCGGGCCGCGGTGCGGCTGCGGTGAAGGCTCGTACCATCCCATGTGATCCCCCGGCTGATACCCCCCTCCCCTGGAACCTCGACAGCAGCCGTAGATGCCTGAAGTAACAGGAGGGACAGGTGAGAGCCCTCCCTGAACGGCAAAAGCAGAAAGACAAGGTAAAGCTGCTTTAAAACTTCTATAATTCTCGGAGTGAAGTACAAGTATTAGGAAGTAAAAAGGACAAAAAGTGAGTACGCCAACATATGTACTAAAAGATGCACTAATATATGCTTGGGTAGAACATGCTGAAGTCAACAAAAAATACAGAATAGCTATCATTGGCTTGTGTATGGTTTATGGTGTACTTGGTATAAACTGGACAATAATTGAAGTGGGAGTGCACTGGGAGCACGGTAAAGGGAAGCCTGTCTGCCGCTCCACTAATAGCGGTTCGTACCGCTGCTAGCCTACCCTAACCACAAAGCCCCACTACAGGAGATATAATCTTAAGCAGACGGGGATGGAGGAGGAGGAGTAGAGGTCACCCCCCCCCCCTAAAAGCAAATGGACTGTTCATGTGCAAACTAGTCTCTGGGGGACAGTGAATACAAAAGTATAAATCTCTAATAAACCAAGAGGCGGAGGGGAGAGGGGAAGGGAGCAGAGGAGGAGGAGGAGGTGGATCAAGGTAAAGCTACGCAGGAACAAAACCAATGCAAGTAAGCTTGTTCCTGCATCAAGAGTTCATTCAGAGGTATACTTTTGGCATTCTAACCTAAGAAGTTCCCAGTACAGCGATCCCAGCAACTAGAGCTGTGCAAGAAGGGAGAGCAAAATCAGGCATATAATCTGGACACCTATAGTTCCTCATTACTGATATATTTATATGTACAACAGATGTAATAAAAGAAGAGACACTTTGAATAACATAAAGTGGTCGGACTATCTGCATGACGGTTCACAACAGCACATATGGACGCTGAGAAACAGAGGGACATATAAAGACACGTCTCTGCCTTTCTGCCTGGTTCAGGCGGGTCTATAGTACACAATCCTCTGGGGAATATCATAATTATTACAAACACGTGCAGGGTCGGTGGAATATATTCCTCTGGGGGGTTGCGTCTCCCCCCCCCTCTCTTTTTTTTTTTCCCCCCTCAAACTCAGTTTTATTTTACTTGGCTCTACTCACAGATTCGGTACAACTATCGGAATCCAGTGAGAAAAACAGCCCTAGAGCCAAAGTAACACAGTGGACTGAAAAGAAGCAGTTGCTAACTGGCCCCATTGCCTATAGCTGCAACTGGGGAGGGGGAGTACCCTAGACTTGCCTAGATCTACCTATATAAGGGGGATACTTAAAGAAGCCCAGAAAAAAACAATAAAGGATTTTAGACTGATCGATAGATTTAAGTGACAACAAAACTGGGGAAACGAATAAGACCTGTAAATAAAAATACGATGAGTAAGTCTACGAGTAAAACCACGAAGGGCACGGCCCCCAAAACCCCCAGGAATAGCGCAGCAAGTAGTACCATCAAACAATATATGACACAGGAGGCAAACCTAAAAAGTCCAGGAGCTGGAACACAACAGCAAGATAAAAGAGACAAGACAACGGAGAAAAGGACAAAAAATGCGGAAAAGAAAGGAGGAGGGGTATGAGATCAATCCAAAATTGATCAAACATTAGAAAGTGAATCAGAAATAAGTAGAGCAGAAGAACAATGGGCGGATGCACAAATCCCCACAAAGGGAGAAATGAATAAGATGCTAATGAGACTGGAAAACGCAATAAAGGCGGAAATCAATACACTAAGATCTGACTTCGGCCACCTCCTGGCAAGAGTGGAAGTGGCGGAGGAAAGAGTGGAAAAACAGGATCAGGAACTAAGCAAACTAAAGGAGCAAGTCAAAACAACACAACAAAACCAGAGAAACATACTATATCGGTTAGAAGATCAAGAGAACCGAAACAGAAGGCAAAACCTAAGAATCCGCTCTCTTCCAGAGGAAAAAGGAGAAGACCTGAGGAAGATCATGAATATAATATTCAATCCCCTGTTAGATATGGGAGCAGAAGACTCCCTTAAAATCGAGCGAGTACATCGCGTGGGTAAACCCAGAAACGGGGAGACCAATTGGCCGAGGGACATTATTGTGAGGTTCAGGTACTATGAAGTTAAAGCGGGCATCCAAACAAAACTAAGAGGAAAACCCCCCATTCAATTCCAAGGAAATGAGCTACAG
The DNA here is from genome assembly GCA_029206835.1 of Rana muscosa. NCBI lineage: Eukaryota > Metazoa > Chordata > Amphibia > Anura > Ranidae > Rana > Rana muscosa. The sequence goes on from CM055118.1 coordinate 999,316,071, forward strand.
ATATTCACAGACTTAGCACCAGAGACATTGGCAAGGCGGAGACTTTTGAAGCCCCTTTTGGAGCAAATGAAGAGATATAACGTTAAATACACCTGGGGTTTTCCGGCCTGTCTAATAGGCCAGAAAGAAGGAAAATCAGCAAGACTAAGGTTCTCGGAAGAACTGGCGGGATTCTGCAGCAAATTAGACTTGCAGGTGCCAGATTTGCCTGGGTGGACTGAGAGAGAGAACTGAGACACAAAGGGAATAGAGGAGATATTTAAACTTAAGTATTAGTATTTGGAAGAGGTTAAGGGTGGCTAGAAGGGGGGAGGGGGGATCTCCATGGGAGGTTGATGGGAGGGGTGGGATAGAGGGGCGGAGAAGGGTCGACCGGCTCTCCGACTGGCACCTCCGGGCTATCTCGCCCCCCCAATACTCTAAGGGGGGGTGGGGGTAGCCCGAGCGGCAAGGTCGGAGTCGCACCTCTAAATTGTGAGAACCAAGTGGAAAGAATAGAACCACCAATGGTTCTAAGGCCAAAAATGGGCCAAAGGGGGGGAGGGAGGAGGAGAGGGGGAGACTCGAAGGAAAGGGAGAGGGGTCCTGTAAGAAGGGAGGGGGAGGGAAAGAGGGAGGGATCTGAGGGGGAGGGAAGGGGGTTTTGTAAAGGGGGGGAAAGAGGAGACTCTACCTTTTTAAATCTACAAGAAAAAGAAACGTAATAGGTGAGGAAAGACAGAAAAAATGTAAACAGTCTAGAAAAAAAAAAAAGAGATGTCAGCAATAAATTTCCTGTCCTACAATGTCTGAGGCTTAAATACGCCTACCAAAAGGCATAAGATCTTAAGAGAGCTTAAACATTATAGAGCAGACATAGTCTTCCTACAGGAGACCCATATGACCCTAGAATCAAATATTAAATTACACTCATCTAACTTCCCGAAGTGGTTCTACGGAGACACTATCTCCAAGAGAGCAAGGGGGGTCGCGATAGGGTTTGCTAGGGGAATGAGGTTTACATTGGAGGATAGAATGGTGGACAGAGACGGTAGATATATCTTCCTGAAAGGGAAATTAGGAGAAACAAAATGCACCCTGGCAAACATATATGCTCCCAATGTGAACCCCATTAAATATCTTAATGAAATCTTGGGAAAATTGAAGGACTTTGGGACAGGATACATGGTTTTGATGGGAGACATGAACTTTTGTATGGATCCGGCAGTAGATAGTACGTCCCGGGCACAGGGGACAAACAACTTACAAAGATAAAACAAAAAATGCTTAGCAGTCAGATGGTAGACATATGGAGAATTATGCATCCAAAATCACAGGATTATAAGTTTTTCTCCCCTGTACACGGGACGTACTCAAGGATAGACTACATAATGGTCGAACATAGAATGCTGGATATGGTTATGGAATTGAACATAGAAATTGCCTCTCTCTCGGACCATGCCCCCATAAGCATTAAACTAAAACTGCCCGACAACTAAAGGCAACCCTATACCTGGAGACTAAACGAAGAACTGCTTCGGGATGAAGAAGGATTAGAAAGAGTGAAAAAGGAATTAGAACAATACTTTCAGATAAATGACAAGGAAGGGATCTCAGGGGCAACTCTATGGGAGGCACACATAGTCTATATTAGGGGGATTTTGATTTCAGAAGGGGCAAGGAAGAAAAGAGCGAGAAGTAGCAAACTCAATTTGTTGATCAGAGAAATATTTAAAGTCGAGTAAGAGCATAAAAAACAACAGGGGCAACAACAAGAGTTATACCATAAATTAGTGATGAAAAGGGATGAACTTTAAGAACTAATAGAACAAGAGACTAAAATGACACTAAATCGCATAGCAAAAGAAAGATACAAGTGGGGAAATAAGTCTAGCAAATATCTTGCACAAATGATACAAAAATGACACTAAATCGCATAGCAAAAGAAAGATACAAGTGGGGAAATAAGTCTAGCAAATATCTTGCACAAATGATACAAAAAAAAAGACTAGAAATTTTATAGAAAAGTTTAAAAAGAAGAACGGAGAGGTAGTATATACAACAAAGGATATAGCAGACACATTTAAAAACTATTATGAGGGGTTGTATTCAGTGGAGCAGAAGGGATGGCGGATAGGAGAGAGAAAACAAAAAATAAAGGAATTCTTAGGAAAAGCAAGATTGCCCAAGATCAACGAGAACGAAAGATTGGCATTAGATAAACCCATAACGGAAGAAGAAATAAGTAATGCACTGAGGGACTCAGCCCCAGGAAAAAGCCCCGGCCCTGACGGGTTCACAGCCCTATATTTTAAAAAATGTAGGGAGATTCCGATACCCAGGTTATGCAAATATATGAACGGATTAGGGACGGACTATGAAATGGGCAGGGAGGCCTCAGTAGCCACAATAATGGTAATCCCGAAGGAGGGAAAAGATGAAATGTTATGCTCTGGATACAGGCCGATCTCGCTATTAAACGCGGATATAAAACTATACGCGAAAGTCTTGGCAGAAAGAATGAAGGGATTGATGCCCACACTGGCCCATCCAGACCAGGTGGGATTCATGAGAAATAAAGAACAAATGCGCAACCTCTTAGTGACAAATACTATACTAAAAATTTGCAGCTGACATAGTGCTGCAATTTGGTGTATGTAAAACAACAAAACAAACTTTTCATAAAAAGCACAACAAAGTTCATAGAAGGGATGGCCACTTGGAATATTATCCTATATTCCCCACACTGAAGATGGGTGCAGGTAAAAATTCAACACTTCCCAACTTGCTCAGGTAGAAAATGGATGTACAAACTGCTTACCAGATCAGACGGATCCCCATTACAGGGATCTTTTGAGGCTCAATGTCCTTCACGGATCACTCAGATGGTAGGAACCCAGCAGCACATCCAGCAGGAACTCCAAGGAACACGTCTGCAGAGGCAGGGAAAAACCGAACCACCTTTCTGTTGCTCAGCTTGTCAATTCCCCCTCCAGACGTGTTAGATTGTATAGTGGGATTAAAAGGAAAAAAGACGCTTCATGGTGCAGTATTCTTAAAAGTAAGATACCCTTTATTTGCAATCCTGGGTATTATACATGAAAGCGCCAAAATTTTCAAACGAAAGAGGTTGCGCATTTGTTCTTTATTTCTCATATATTTGTAATTGCATATTCCAGTTATTCATTTGCAGCACTTAAAGCCAAATATATATATATATATATATATATATATATATATATATATTTTTTTTTTTTTTTCATGTATATCTAATCATATACATGATACCCTTCACGTTTTTTTTCCACTTACTCTTTTTACCTTATATGGTTTTAGAGTAGCCACAGGAGATCAGAGTTAGCGCGGATACACCCCCCCTTTCTTAAATACAGGTGGGATTCATCCCAGGAAGGGAGGGAAGGGACAATGGGGTGAGAGCATTGCTCCTTCTCCAGAAGATAAAAGAGAATGGGTCCCCAGGTCTACTCCTGTCAGTGGATGCGGAAAAGGCATTTGACAGGGTAGACTGGGGACTCATGATACAAACCCTGGAAACCATGGGATTTGGAGCCAAGATGATACAGTGGGTTAAAACACTGTATCAGCATCCTACGGGAAGGATTAAAATAAACGGCACACTGTCCCCTGCTTTCGAGATGAAAAATGGGACAAGACAGGGTTGCCGCCTGTCCCCTCTCTTATTCGTGCTCTCGCTAGAACCCCTACTTGCGACGGTCCGAAATAACTCAGATGTTAAGGGGATTAAAATAGAGGAAGATGAACATAAACTCTCAGCTTTTGCGGACGATGTCCTGTTCTTTATTAGCAATCCCAGGACCACACTGCCGAACTTACTCAAAATCCTGAAACAATATGGCGAAATATCAAACTTTAAAATTAATATAGCTAAAACTGAGATCTTAAATGTCACTATTGGAAAGGTAGAAGAACAGAGTCTAAGAGAAGAGTTCAATTTTCCCTGGCAGAAGGAACTCAAGTACCTAGGAATAAAACTTGCTAATTCAAGAAAGAAAATATATAAGATAAACTATATCCCCCTACTAGATGAAATAAAAACTGAAATTAGAAAGATGACAAACCGCCCAATATCATGGATAGGAAGAATAAACATTCTGAAGATGGTTCTTATGCCAAAGATCCTATATAAATTCCAGATGCTGCCAGTGGCAATACCTCAATCATACTTCAGAGTGTTAAAAAACATGCTAATGAATTTTGTATGGAAGAATAAAAAAACCTAGAATCTCCTTCTCGGTATTAAAACAGGAAAAAAAACATGGGGGACTAGCCGTGCCAGACATCAAAAAATACTATGATGCGGTGGTGTTGTCCCGGGTAGTAGAGTGGGCCAAAGATAGACACAAAAAAAGGTGGGTTAAACTTGAAAAAGCACTGGCAAAGACACAATTGGGAAGTATAATATGGAACCCCCCTCAGTATAGAGCACTAGGTGAAAACACTCACGTCCTGACACGAATTGCACTTAAAACATGGGATAGGTTACATAAACAAATAGATAGGGACTATAACTCTCCCCTTATAGAATTAAAAGAAAATCAATACTTTGCACCGGGAAAAAAAATAGTGGGAGGAAACTGGATCAAAAAAGATAAAGCACAGTTAAGAGATATAATAAAAAAAAGGAAAAATTACACCATTTCATGAGTTAAGACACAATAGGGAACTAATGATATTAGATGAATGGAGGTACCACCAGTTGGCCCATTTTGTACAAAGCTTGCCCCAGCCAATTAGGTTGGGGGAAGAGCTTACGGCAATGGAACGGCTTTGCACAGCCGACAGTCCAAAAGGTATTATATCAAAACGTTATAAACTGCTGCTGACAGTGGGCGGACTGGAGATACCCCCATTTATAAAAAAATGGGAAAGGGAATTGGGAACACATAGGGACAAAAGAACTATAGATAAAATAATAAAACTGACCCACTCGTCTGCTATGGAAAACAGGACCGCAGAAATTAATTATAAGTGCATTACAGGTTGGTACGCTACACCAGACAAACTAAGTAAATTTCAAGTGGGACAGACCGCAGAATGTTGGAGAGGATGCAGAGAAACTGGAACAATGGCCCACCTGTGGTGGCAGTGCCCTAAAATCAAAAAATACTGGGAAAAAATCCTGGACCTGATAAAAGTAATTACAGAGAAGGAGATTAAAAAAGACCCATGGACAGTCTTATTCCATGGAGGAGAGGGAGGACTGAAACAGTATAAAGAGTCACTGATCCCACATCTGCTAAACGCGGCCAAAAGGCTGATTCCAAGAAATTGGCGAGAAGTGGAAAGCCCATCAGTATGGGAGTGGATTGACTCTGTAGAAGAAACATACAGTATGAAGGGGTTGAAGTATGATGTAGAGGAAGAAAAAATAGGATTTACAAATAAGTGGGACTGCTGGAAAGAATTTAAGAAAACATGGAGCTATGCTGAAAACCTGAGATGTCAGAGGTAAAATGTGTAGAAAATAAGAGGTAGAAGGGGAAAGGGGGGGGTGTATAATGGGGAGGGGGGGATAGGAGGGCGAAATAGAGATTTTAGAAATGTCTATATAAGGATATAGAGCAGAGAGTTTCTTAGTATTTCTATTACTCTTACAAGGTATCTTCTCAGCTTAATATATGGAAATGTTTTTGATGTAACACAATTGGAACCTTGACAAAACAAAACAAAGAAACTGGAAAAAAGGAAATAAAAAATAAAAAAAACTTGGAGCACCACAAATGATGCGAATCTAAAGCAGAGACGATATTGGGGAACAAAACCATGAGCAAGTCTCTTGTCATGATTAAGTCTGAGTGGTATAAAAAAAACAAAAAAAAACAAGAAGGACCAGGAGGAAGAGGAGCACAAGCCAGGCAGCAATGGCCCTGATTAGAGAGGCACATGCCACACTCCAGGAGCCAACCACAACGGAAGAGGCCTATGCCGGCCTAGTTGGGGCAAAAATGAAAATGATGGCTATGGACCAACGAGGCGCTGCTTCTCTGCTTACTTAAAAAGGGGGTGATGGGGACAATTACCCCCAACACTGCCATATGTGAGGTCGTCTAGCTTTCTCAACCTCTTCCTCCTCCTCCTCCACCCCCTTCTCCTCCACCTCTTTCTCCTCCTCCTGACATGAGTACACCTCCAGTGCCACAGCCTCCAACTACACGTAGAAGGAAGGCTGCAGAGAAGGCTGCAGGGAAGGCTACCAAGAAGACTAGGAAGTGATGGCCTTGCTTCAATGTGGTCTGACAGAAGGCAGGCTGTTATAGTACCACAGACTTGGGACATATATCTCACCTGCTGCTGTTCCTGACCTCTGGGCTTTCAGGATCAGATTGTGCTCACAACTGGATGTGCTTCTCAAGGTCCCAATTTTAGTGTCCACACAGAGTTGATGTGTGCTCTGGGGTCCCATGGATGCACAAATTGCAGCAGGTTCTCCAGCGCTGCCTTATATTTTTTTTATTATATTCCATAATAAATGGATTTTTTTTTACAGTTAATACTTGCCTATGTGTTTTTATTAAACCAAAAAATGTAGCTTTTGAGTAGGCAGATACATTTTTAAAAAAAATTAAAAAAGGGACAGATAACACCAACCAACCTCCTTGAAGGTAAAAAAATACATGATAATAATGTTAATTTTGGTAACTTGACACAACAAAATTAAAAAGCAAATCATGGAGATCACCAGAAATTAAATAATCATTTAAAATGAAGATCTGTATTTAAAATTTCGAGCAAACAAAAAAAAAAAAAACATTAAGGAGATCTTGCTCTATATAATAACAAATATTCATGAGATCAGCATGAAAAATGTTGCAAAAAGTTAGTCAGAACTCTGTGTGAATATCAGCAGCAAAACAAGTTCATTATTGTTCAATATTCTACCATTCTAAAAAAGGTTTTAATGCGCACCATTTAAACGATGCAATAATTTACAGCATGACGAATGTGCGATCTCCATTACGAACGCTAGTTTTACCAGAAGGAGCGCTCCCGTCTCAAACTTGATTCTGAGCATGCAGGTTTTTTTAGACTCGGAAAAGCATACACACGACTGGTTTTCTCATCGGGAAACAGGCCGATGAGAATCCCGACGAGAAAAACGAGAATCCTGACGAGAAAATAGAGAGCAGGTTCTCTATTTTTCTCGTTGAGATTCCCGGCAGTTTTCACGACGAGAAACCATACACAAAAATGGTTTTCTCTGCAAAAAAATCTACCAGCAGTTTTCTTGTCATTTCTTGCCGAGAAAATTGGTCGTGTGTACGAGGCCTAAGGGTTTGCCAGTTGGACATTTTTTATGCACATCATTTTATTCACCTTTTATGAACTGAATCAGATATTTTTCACTTTATGAGTCATTTCATCAAATTTTTTATTTATTTTTATACACTTTTTTTTGCAGGAGTGGACTACATTTTTGTCATGTGTATTTTTGCACTGTGAATATTCTTATAGATTAGCACTTCTGTTTCTTTTAATTATCTATGCTTATGGTAGGGGTTCGGACCTTTTGGGTTGCAGCTTTTCTTCATCTATATTTCTTTCTCGTACATCACGGGACACAGAGCGACAGTCATTACTAATGGGTTATATAGTTACCGTCAGGTGCTGGCACTGGCAACCTCCAAAACCGGAAGTACCCTCCCCTATATAAGCCCCTCCCATCCGGGAGCACCTCAGTTTTTTGCCAGTGTCTAAGGTGTTGGCCAAGAAGAAACATGTGTTTTTCACTGAGCTTGCGTACAGGTTCTTTTGGGCCTCAGTAAGCTATTCCGGATCCGACCAAAAAAGCTTCATAGCTAAACGGTCGGTACCCGGGCCTTGCAGAGAAGAGCAAGGTTTTGCCTGTAATGCTTCTCTTAGGAGAGCTGGACCCTGGGATCCAGAGCTCTGGTCATACCCACGACCAAGATGTTTTCTGTGCAGGGTGCTATACAGGTCCAGGGGAGTGGAATCCTTGGGAACCCGGTCCCTGAAGGTTTGATTACAATGCCTGCCGTGATAGGTGAAGTTTGGGCTTTTGTGGACCAAACAAAGTCCTGCGGCGGGGAACAGGTAAGTGGGGGCCCCCAGGAACTTGGTTCTATTGGGGGACCCCCAAGCCTAATTTGTCTTTCTGTCTGTTACCTAATGGTATTCCCGCAAGATTCTGTGCATGCCTGTAACTACTAAAAAAATGTAATAATTTTTAATGGTGGTCAAGAAAAAAAAAAAATGTTTTTTTATATATATTTAGTATATTAGACTGCGGTACCTGTGTTTGTCCACTAGAGGCCGCTGTGGAATGTTTTTCTTGTCATGTGGACTAGTTTCTTCTCAGAGAGCAAAGTCCAGGCAGCTGGTGAGTTCTCCTATAGGAAACTGTTTCCTCTGCCATGTTGCAGTGTTCGTCCATCCCCCGGCCTGCGGCAAAGAGGGGCCCTGGCTCCTGTCCCTGGTTTCCATGTTTGAAATTAGCGCCGAGGGCGCACGTGGCCGCGCGCGTGCGCGTGCACGCGCCTCTATATATAGAGGTGGCCGGAAAAGGGGGCGGAGCCTGGGGGATGACGCTCTGTGCGCGCCGCAGCGCTTCTGCGCATGTGCGGGCGTCCCAGCAGGTTTTAAAAAGCCACATTATTGTAGTAAGCTGGCTATGAAGTACAGAGACAGAGCTGGCAACATTTAAAGGCATACAGCAAGCGGTTGATACAGGCATCCCCTAGAAAGGCACATTAGTAGACACCAACTGTTTATTATAGCAGCATTTATGCTAGACTATTATCAGTAACTGGTGTATTTTCGGCTGGAATACCTCAGCTTTGTGGCTTAGGAATATGCCGTCTAAAAACTCCGGGACTAGAAATTCCAGGAGGAATAGGGGGTCTCCATCGGGCTCTGAGGATCTTGGGCATGCTTTGGCTGCACCAGTCTCCCCTGAAGAATCAGAGGTTAGTGACCGTAGGGCACCCCCAGGAGTACCTGGTACTGTGGCTGTCCTCAGTTCACCTGCTCCTGTGTATGTAACAGAGGAGGTTTTTTCCTCAGCTCTGGGAGGGCTGGAAGAGAGATTATCAGCACTAATTGCTGCTTCCCTGTCACAGGAGAAAAGCGCTCGATCTCCGTCTCCTCCCTCAGAGTGCCTGTTAACAGAACAACAGTCCCATACAGAGGTCGACCTACCTGAGGGGGATCAGGATGAGGTTGATTCGGTTGTAGAGGAATCAACAGTGGAAGAGCCGTTCTCAGCATCACATGCTGAGAGGTTATGGGTTCAGTCCCTGACTAATATGGTCCGATCAGCATTTAAAATGCCACTTGCGGAGCCATCCTCCACTTCTGTCTCCTCGTTGGGGTCGCTAAAAGCTCCCCAGACTGTTTGTTCCTTTCCGATCCATCCTTTACTGGAGGGGCTCATTTACCAGGATTGGGAGCATCCTGACAAATTATTTACTCCCCCCAAGAGATTTCCGGTGGTCTATCCTATGGAGGATAAGTTCGTCAGAAAATGGAAGGTCCCTACAGTGGACGCAGCCATCTCTTGTGTGAATAAATCACTGACATGTCCGGTGGAAAATGTCCAAATGTTCAAGGACCCAATAGATAAAAAATTGGAGTCCTTATTGAAATCTGCTTTTTCTACAGCAGGATTGGTGACACAACCAGCAGTGGCAGCTATTGGGGTCTGCCAAGCAGTGAAGGATCAGTTGAAACAGGTCTTAAGGGACGTGCCAGATCAGCAGGCTCTTGCTCTAGCTGATCTACCTAGAGCCTTATGCTTTGCGGTGGACGCTATAAAGGATTCAATCCATCAGGCCTCCCGCCTTACGCTGTCTGTAGTACATATGCGCAGGCTTCTATGGCTCAAAAACTGGTCTGCTGAAGCTCCCTGTAAAAAATTGCTGGTCAGCTTCCCATTTCATGGGGAGCGCTTATTCGGGGAAGACCTGGACAAGTATATCCAGAGAATTTCCAGCGGTAAAAGTACACTTTTGCCGGTCAAAAATAGAGTTAGAGGTCCCTCTTTTAAGAGGCCGGCTTCTCCAGTCCCTAGGACATCGGCTGTGAAACAGTTCCGACGGCCTCCCCGGTCAAATCCCGGAGGTAAAAATCAGGGACAGTTGCAGGGTAACAAGAAGCCCTGGAGCTGGAGAGGTACAAAACCTCCCCCAAAGTCAAATGCATGAAGGGTTGCCCCCACCCAATCGGGTGGGGGGAAGACTTCAGTTGTTCACAGAAACCTGGCGGGACACGATCCGAGACAGATGGGTGCTCTCCGCAGTAAATCTGGGATACAAATTGGAGTTAAAAAACTCCCCTCCTTCCCGCTTTATAAGGTCAAACGTGCCAAGGGATCCCCAGAAGAGAGGATCCCTCCTGTTGGCACTGGAACAATTATTGCTTCAAGCAGTAATTATAGAGGTTCCCCTGGAAGAATGGGGGTTCGGGTTTTACTCAAACCTCTTTACAGTTCCGAAGCCAAACGGGGACGTGAGGCCCATATTAAATCTAAAAGGGCTAAACAAATTCCTACATATCAGGACTTTCCGGATGGAGTCGATCCGATCGGTAGCCACTGCCCTACAAGGGGAGGAATGGTTAGCCTTGATCGACATCAAAGATGCTTATTTGCACATCCCCATCTTTCCAGCCCACCAAAAATTTCTACGCTTTACGGTAGAAGGGCGCCATTTTCAGTTCAGAGCCTTACCCTTCGGTCTGGCCACAGCACCAAGAGTGTTCACAAAAATTCTGGCCCCATTATTGGCCAATCTAAGAACACGAGGTGTAACGATAATGGCATATCTAGACGACTTGTTGCTGATAGACCACTCAGTGGAAAAACTAGAAGTGGTTGTTCACGAGACAATCAAGTATCTGGAATATCACGGTTGGATTATCAACCGAGACAAGTCAGCCCTAAAACCAGTCAAAAGTCTGGAATACTTGGGGCTAAGGCTGGATTCAGACCAGAGAAAAATTTTCTTGCCTCAAGAAAAGGGGTCGTCCTTGAGAGATTTGATCCACTTAGTGGGTTCAAAAAGACAGCCATCCATACGCCTCTGCATGAGGCTGCTGGGAAAAATGGTGGCATCATTCGAAGCAGTACCCTACGGTCAATTCCATTCAAGGAAGTTGCAAAGGGCCATACTGTCAGCCTGGAACAAAAAAGTTCAGGCTCTGGACTTACCAATGTCCTTGTCCCCTTCCGTTCGCAAGAGCCTCCGCTGGTGGTTGGTTCCCCAGAATCTCTACAGATGCCAGCCTTATAGGCTGGGGAGCAGTACTGGAGCAATGGTCTCTCCAGGGCAAGTGGTCAGAAGCAGAAAAGGCCCTGCCCATCAATCTCTTAGAGATACGAGCAGCCCGGTATGCCCTAGTAGCATGGACATCCAAACTCCAAGGGTCCCCTGTCAGAGTTCAATCAGACAATGCCACAGCAGTGGCATATATCAATCGTCAGGGGGGCACCAGGAGTCGTGCAGCCCAAAAGGAAGTAAATTACATCCTGAAATGGGCAGAAAGATATGTCCCAGCCATATCTGCGGTATTCATTCCAGGAGTGGAGAATTGGAAGGCGGACTTTCTAAGTCGCCAACAATTATGCCCAGGGGAATGGTCCCTTCATCCCGAGGTTTTCCGGACAATATGTCAGCGGTGGGGAACACCGGATGTAGATCTGCTAGCATCCAGGTTCAACACAAAAGTGGACAGGTTTGTCTCTTGGACAAGGGATCCCCTAGCGTGCGGCTCAGATGCCCTAGTGTTCCCTTGGGATCAGTTCAAGCTGATATATGCATTCCCACCGCCACAATTGTTACCTCGATTACTCCGCAGAATCAGGGTAGAAAAGAAACCAGTGATTCTGGTGGCTCCAGCGTGGCCCCGAAGAGCATGGTACGCGGAGATCGTAAAAATGTCTGTGGGGAGTCCTTGGACCCTCCCACATCGTCCGGACCTGCTTTCGCAGGGACCGATATACCACCCTTCCTTACCAGCCCTAGGTTTGACGGCCTGGCTATTGAAGCCCACATTCTAAAAAAGAGAGGGCTCTCTAATGCTGTGGTGTCTACCATGATCAATGCCAGGAAACCGGTATCCAGGCAGATCTACTATAGAATCTGGAAGGCGTACATCGCCTGGTGTGAGGCCAGGAAATGGCATCCACGTAAATACGTAATAGGTAGAATTCTGGACTTCCTACAATGGGCTGTAGATAGGAAGCTTGCCTTGAGTACTATCAAAGGTCAGATTTCGGCCTTGTCAATATTTTTTCAAAGGCCCTTGGCTTCGCATTCACTAGTCAAAGCCTTTATACAAGGAGTGATGCGTATTAGTCCTCCGGTTAATATTCCCATATGTCCATGGGATCTAAACTTGGTTCTGTCGGTTCTACAGAAACAACCATTTGAACCATTACAGCATATTTCCTTGGTGCTTCTCACCAGGAAATTGATTTTTCTAGTAGCCATTTGTTCGGCTAAAAGAGTATCGGAATTAGCAGCTATGTCCTGTAAGGAGCCATATCTGGTTATCCATAAGGACAGAGTAGTGTTACGTCCTCATCCAGCCTTTCTTCCTAAGGTGGTATCGAGTTTTCATTTGAACCAAGATGTGGTTCTTCCTTCTTTTTTTCCCAAACCTACTTCGGTAGAGGAAAAGTTATTGCATTCTTTGGATGTAGTAAGAGCAGTTAAAGCTTATCTAAAAGCCACTGCTCAGATTCGCAGAACGGATACTTTGTTTATTCTGCCGGAAGGCCCCAGAAAGGGTCAGGCAGCGTCAAAATCTACTTTAGCCAAGTGGATTCGACAGGTCATAATACAAGCCTATGGCTTGAGAAGTAGACCGCCTCCGTTCAAAGTTAGGGCGCACTCCACGAGAGCAGTTGGAACTTCATGGGCAGTGCATCACCAGGCCTCCCTGGCTCAAATCTGTAAGGCCGCAACATGGTCTTCAGTACACACGTTTACTAGGTTCTACCAGGTGGACGTTAGAAGTCAGGAGGATGTCGCCTTTGGGCGCAGTGTGTTGCGGGCCGCAAAAGATCCTCATGTCTGATAGCGCTCAGCTTATATATGGTGTATCCCCCCCCCTCATTTGGCATTGCTTTAGGACATCCCATTAGTAATGACTATGTCGCTCTGTGTCCCGTGATGTACAAGAAAGAAAATAGGATTTTTATAACAGCTTACCTGTAAAATCCTTTTCTTGGAGTACATCACGGGACACAGAGCTCCCGCCCCTCTTTGGGGACACTTATTGCTTTGCTACAAAACTTAGGCGCTCCCGGATGGGAGGGGCTTATATAGGGGAGGGTACTTCCGGTTTTGGAAGTTGCCAGTGCCAGCACCTGACGGTAACTATATAACCCATTAGTAATGACTATGTCGCTCTGTGTCCCGTGATGTACTCCAAGAAAAGGATTTTACAGGTAAGCTGTTATAAAAATCCTATTATTTTCATTTATTTATTTATTTATGTGTTTTATTTCTCCAATACAATGGTCACACTTTCCTTCACCAGGAGAGTAAGATAAGCGCAGGATTTTAACCCTTTTTGACAATTTATATCTATTGCCATGATTGTAGAGACCTAGCCAAAGATTTAGGGAAAGATTTAGATGCCATGTAGATATATGGTATTGTCAAAATATTGGAGGTAGGAATATACTTTCTATTCGCATCCACATTATAGTTATGCATGTTTGGATTGTTTATTCATTTGGCACTTTGATACTTATTGTTGGGGAAATGGACGTGGAAAAACTGCCAATACTAAAGATGGTCGCATCCGGCACGCTCAATTGGCCAATTCACCCCTGGCTTGCTCTACTGAACCTGATTCTGTTTGACCACCTATGTATGACCCCGGCTTGCATTATGGACTTTGCTTACTCTTGCCTGCCTTCCTGTGTATGATCTTGGCTAATTCCTGTTCCTGCTACCTGCCCGCTGCTTCTGATTGATCCACCGTGTTTGACCACTGGTCTGGCTTTTACTACCGTCTCCTGTGTGTTCTGCTGCCAAGTACTGCTGAGGTTTCCTGAGAGACATCTGCCTAGCTGTGTATCCTGCCTCTTCCAGTTATAGCAATACCCTCAGTTTAAGAGGGCTGCTTGTTTGTTTTGGGCCTTGTAGTGCACCGCTGTCAGCCCCTGGCAATCTGCCCTAACCTCTCGTGGCGCAGTTAGGAAAGGGGAAAGCATGGTATACTGTACTATCTCTATACTGTTATACGATACAACCCCTTTGTATCCCAGCACAGTAATTGACACTGACAACCAAATTACTTAACTATAACTTTTTACTATTGGTAAAAGTATAAAAGGTAATTTGTATACAATATCTCATGCAGATCCCTGCAATATAAGTGTACACATTAAAAGGGTATACCATCCAATAATGCAATGAACATATAATAACCCCGCTGCAGCTATGCTCCCTCGTGAGCAAAAAATGGCGCCCAGCAATGTCCTATACTACCCAGTCAGGCCCGACTATAACTTTGGGGTATAGTTTGTTGAAGAATCTTCGCTAGCAACTCTCGGTGGTGCACATAAAGAAACAAACTGTAATCCAATAGGGGTAGCAGATGATCGCTAACTTGGTAAAGCTGGAGAGACTGATGAACTCAGTTCAGCAAACAGTCTCTCCAAAGTATAACTGTGGTCAATGATGGGCCTAGGCAAAGTTAATAGGCAACAAAGTTACTTAGATGTGGTTCTGAGCTGGCGCTCTCTCACCCAGACCGGACCGACTCCTGTCCGGTACCTCCGCTACTGTGAGTTGCTACACAGTGCCCACGATGCACCGGGTCTTCGGTCCTCCAGAAGATGGTGGCACCTCAGGTGGATCGGATGCTCCGCAGGCTCCTCGGCGGAACGGAAGGCTCTCTGGAACAAAGTGCGAGGCCCAGGCTTCAGGCCTTGCACGCGCAGCAAGTGAGTGCAGGGATCCTCTTGCAAGGAGGGCGGCGTTCCAAGAGAAAGAGCGAGGCTCCTCCTCCCCCTTTTAAAGTCCACCCCAGCAGTCCTTGCACGGAGAAATGCACCCTGGGTGCCTCAAAGCGTGCTGGGAACTGTAGTCTTGTGGGCGAAAATGATACCCCGCTACACACTCCCCCCACTTGAAATATTTGGTCCCCAAAGACAGTATCAACAGTAGGAAAATACAAACTCATTAAGGGCAGCTAGAGAAGTTGGCAGATGAAACTCCCACCAGGACGGGTAAGGGAGCTTGTCCTGCCCACTGGTTACATCAATGGGGTTGACCTGCCTAACTGTGCCAGAGAGTGGGCTGGGGTTGCCTTCTACCCAGGGGAGGGCTGGCGGCCTTAGGCCTGGGGGGCAAGTCCAGTCAAGTGGCCCATTGAACCGCTGAATCAGCTCAACATCCATGGCCCACCTGGTTTTTCAAGGCAGCCTCACCAGTGCCCATCAGTGCAGCCAACTCCAGTGCCCATCAATGCAGCCTGATCACTGGGACAGGTTACATGGGGTGTATGGGGGGGAGATGGGGGGTCAGGGTCTCTCACGTCAGCGATCTCAGCTCAGCAGGTCCGTGCACGCCACGGTCTCCTGGGGGGGTAACGCTCCTGATCCTGGGGTCAATTTGCAGCCAGCGCCCAGCCCTGCATCCCGACTCCCTGGCATGCTCCCTGGCATGCCCTGCCTCTGCCTGCTTCCAAGAATCCGGTCCCAGGGAGTTGTATTTTCGTCTGCGCTGCTGTGTTTTCCACCCACCAGAAGCTTGAGTGCGGACTACAACTCTCGGAATGCAACAGCTAGTGGTCGGCCGCCATGGCCATGCCCCCGGCCCGACTTCCTAGACCAGAATAAAAAAGAAAATGGTAGCGGGCAGCGGCTGCCGGACATTTTGAACATAAGTTAGGGCAGCCTGGGAGGCAATTGCCACCCTGCCCCCTGGCCCAGACCTCCCCTGCTTCCACCAAATGCACAGCAGAAGGATCAGTTGTTGGCAATGTCCTTCGAGCAGCAGTTACTGTATCCTCAGAACTTTCCCCCATCTGGGTATAGGTTAACTTCCGAGGAGGACGAATGGTTCTCTTGGCCCTTTGTTCTCTTGGGGTGTCTGTTTCACCCCTCACTGTATCTTCTTCTGGAGTAGGTACACTGGGCTCCAATACTTCTGGTACATCCAAATCAGGTGCAGGAAGATGTTGGGAGTAATCTTGATGATCAGCAGAAGGTGACCATGTGGTATCTTCCAACTCTTCAGACAGAGGACTAGACGGAACAAACTCAGTGGCTTCCACATTCAATGTACTATCCACAGTACCTTCAGATGGTGGAAGATCTATAGACATGGGTTCTGGGGTCTGAGAAGGCCACAACCATCCGAGCTCTTCTTCTTCCCTCTGATCAGAGACATCCATTTCTCCAGACTGAGATACCTGAGACCGAGTGTTGGGCCTAGGTGTTTCCAAGCTTGAGGATGGTCCAGGGGAATCTTCTACAGGAGGTATCCAAACCGCTTCTGAAAGTGGAAGTAAATGGTTTCTGTGCCATGTCTTCAGCGGCCCTATCTTCCCTTCTGGTTTTAGCTGATACACCGGCAGGTCTGGCAACTTCTTACAGATCACATATGGTTCCGGTCTCCATCTGTCTGCTAATTTATGCTTCCCTGGAACTCCTAGGTTTCGCAACAGCACTCTGTCTCCTGGCTGTAGGTCCTGGATTCTAACTTTGAGGTCAAAGTTCCTCTTGTTCCGGGCTCCTCTTTGCTCTGAGGCCACTTAGGCCTGTTCAAAAGTTATCTTCAAACTCTTCCTCAGTCTGTCTACATATCCCTTATGTGAGGTGGCCGAAGTGCGATCCGTTGATATGCCGAATGCCAGATCCACAGGCAGTCTTGCTTCCCTGCCAAACATAAGGCGATATGGAGAGTACCCTGTGGCATCGCTAGTGGTACTGTTGTAAGCGTGCACGATGGCCGCTATGTGCTTGCTCCAGTGCTGATTCTGCTCCCTACTCAGAGTCCAACATATTTAACAGAGTCCTGTTGAACCTCTCCGGCTGAGCATCACCCTGAGGGTGATAAGGGGTAGTGCAGGTTTTCTTGATACCCAAAGAGTCCAGCAATTTCTTGATTAATTGACTCTCAAAGTCTCTCCCTTGGTCAGAGTGCAGGCGCTGTGGCAGCCCATAATGCACAAAGTATTTCTCCACTAGGATTTTAGCTACAGTGGATGCCTTCTGGTCTTTGGCTGGAAAAGCCTGGGCATAACGGGTGAAATGGTCGGTTATCACCAGAACATTTCCTTGTCCACTTAAGTCAGGTTCGAGACAGAGAAAGTCAATGCACACCAAGTCCAAGGGTCCTTGACTCTGCAGATGGCCCATTGGGGCAGCTTGACGTGGCAATGTCTTCCTCTGGAGCACAGGAGTGGCAGTACTCCTCCACTTCAGCCCGCATACAAGGCCAATAGAACCTATCCCTTACAAGTTGGAATGTTCGTTCGGCCCCCAAGTGGCCATGATTGATTATCATGTAAGGCAGCCAAAACAGTTCTTCTGTATTTCTCTGGCAGAAACAGCTGCCACTTCTCTTCTAGGTCATCAGAGGGGCCCCTTCGGTAAACCACCCCTTGATGCACCTGCAACTTGTCCCATTCTTTGTGGACCAACCGGGCCACCTTTGAGGGGTCCTTCAGAAGTCTGCCTGGATCCTGGTCCTCCAATGTCTCCAATGCCAATCTTCCCCAAGGATCCTCCAACTGGTCCCTCCTTAGGTCCTTTTTGGACAGTTTGGGCAGGTCATCCTCTCCAACTTGGGTCACATTGCAGTAACACTTAGGCCCCCCACTGCAGAAACACCGATCTCTTCAGCCCTTGACCCACCACTAGCTTGAAGTTGTACCCCTTGACACAAGGCCCGTACCCCAACTGGGGTTACCTGGGTCCAATCTTCTGGATGGTGGGTGGGTGCGTGGCCTCTTCTGGACAATGCGTCTGCATCACGGTTTCCAGCTCTGGGCCTATACTTCAGGCTGAAGTTGAATCCGGCTAGGGCTGCTAACCAACGATGACCAGTGGCATCCAGCTTGGCCGTGGTGAAGAGATAGGTGAGTGGATTATTGTCAGTCTTTACTGTGAAGTCAGCTCCATACAGGTAATCTCTGAGTTTATCCACGACTGCCCACTTTAGGGCCAGGAACTCCAACTTGTGGGTGGGGTAGTTCTTTTCTGCGGGTGCCAGACTTCTACTAACGTAGGCAACTGGGCGCAACTGCCCTTCATATTCTTGGTATAGCACCCCTCCTAGACCATCATGGCTGGCATCTACATGCAGTTCATATGGCTTTTTGGGATCAGCATAGGCCAGGACTGGTGCAGTGGTAAGACTCTTCTTTAACATCTGGAAGGCTTCTTCGCACTCTTCAGTCCACTGGTCTTCCACGGACTCTCCAGGCTTCCTGGGGCCAGTATCATCCTCCTCTCCTTCCGTCTTCAGTAGCTCATTTAGGGGTTTGGCAATTTTTGCAAATCCTTCCACAAATCTACGGTAGTAGGAACAGAAGCCTAGGAAGGATCTGAGCTCAGTCACTGTAGTTGGTCTGGGCCAGAAGGTGACTGCCTCCAGTTTATCAGGGTCTGTAGACACTCCTTCTGCAGATACTATGTGCCCCAGATAGTGGACCGAGGACTGGTAGAACTGGCGTTTTTCTCTGGAGAGTTTTAGTCCCTCCTCACTGAGTCTCTTCAGGACTTTCTCCAATCTTTCTTCATGCTCCTCCAGAGTCTTCCCAAAGACAATGATGTTGTCTAGGTACACCAGGACTTCGATCAGATTCATGTCCCCAACGGTCTTCTCCATCAACCTCTGGAAAGTAGCGGGGGCTCCCGACAGGCCTTGGGGCATCCTATTGAATTCATAGAATCCCACTGGGGTGATGAAGGCAGTCTTCTCCTTATCTTAAGGGTGCATTGGGATTTGATAATACCCACTCTTCAGATCCATGGCACTGAACCACTTGGCCCCAGACAGACTCTGCAAAGCGTCTTCTATCCTGGGGGTAGTGTACTGGTCGGGTATGGTCCTCCTGTTGAGAGTCCTGTAGTCTATGCAGAGTCTCAACGACCCGTTCTTCTTCCTTACCACCACGATGGGGGAAGCATATGGACTTCTGGACTCTCGGATGACCCCTCTCCTCTTTAGCTCTGCCAGCTGCTCACGCAAATCTTCCAAGTCAGCCAGTGGAACTCTTCCGACTCTCTCACGAAAGGGTTTGTCTTCTTAAAGGCGGATTTTATTCGAGTGACGCGAACGGCCCACAATACACTGCGCCATCGCAGTGCAATCCCGGCGCTGTGATTGGCCAAGCATGCACTGTGACCCTGCATGCTTGGCCAATCACAGCGCTGGCAGCGAGGAGAGCCATAATTGGCCACAGGCAGGATGCCTGTGGCCAATCATAGCTGAGGGGGGTTTAGTACAGGCCCCACACTATAAAAGGCCGCCAGCGCGGCGGCCTTGTGCAGTGTGTTCCGGCGTGCAGGAAAAGAGATACATAGGCAGGGACAGTGTGTTCTATGTTCTGTTCTTTTCTCAGGCATCTGCATCTGCTGTTCTCTAAGCTAGATAGGCAGGCAGTGACAGTGTGTTCCTTTCTTAAGCATCTGCAGGAGTTGCTGTTCATTGCTGTTCTCTAAGCTAGATAGGCAGTCAGGGACAGTGTGTTCTTTTCTCAGGCATCTGCAGCAGTTAGTGGGTGTTGTGTGCCCCAGCACAGTATACACCTGTATATACCCGTCATTGCTGTTCTCTAAGCTATATAGGCAGGGATATTGTGTTCTTTTCTCAGGCATCTGCAGCAGTTAGTGGGTGTTGTGTGCCCCAGCACAGTATACACCTGAATATACACGTCATTTCTGTTCTCTAAGCTAGATAGGCAGGCAGGGACAGTGTGTACTTTTCTCAGGCATCTGCAGCAGTTAGTGGGTGTTGTGTGCCACAGCACAGTATACACCTGTATATACCCATCATTGCTGTTCTCTAAGCTAGATAGGCAGGCAGGGACAGTGTGTTCTTTTCTCAGGCATTTGCAGCAGTTAGTGGGTGTTGTGTGCCCCAGCACAGTATACACCTGTATATACCCGTCATTGCTGTTCTCTAATACAGGCATCTGCAGGAGTTTGTGGGTGTTGTGTGCCCTAGTACAGTATACACCTGTATATACCCGTCATTGCTGTTCTCTAATAAAGGCATCTGCTGGAGTTAGTGGGTGTCGTGTGCCCTAGTACAGTATACACCTGTATATATCCATCATTGCTGTTCTCTAATAAAGGCATCTGCTGAAGTTAGTGGGTGTTGTGTGCCTCCAGCACAATATACACTACCCAATTGCTGGTTTTCCCATCTCCCTGCAGGCCATTACTATGTCTGGAAGGCCAACAAGGAGAGGAGAGGCAGACAGTCAGGAGCCAACAAAAGAGGGCAAGCAGGCTCTGTGTTTGGGGCCAACAGTGCTGGTCGTGGACGCGGTGCATCGTCATCAGCACGTGGCCATGGGACACGCTTGTCCCTATTTTTGGCAGATGGACGTGTTGAGCCGCATCATGCCGAAGACTTAGTAGAGTGGATGACCAAGCCCTCCTCATCCTCTCTCACCCAGGCTCAGGGTACTGGCAAAGCAGCTGCCAAAGCGTCCTCTTCCCTCGTATCAATGTCATCATCAGTCACTCCTTCCCTAGACCCACCGTGTCCTCCTGAGGAGTCCCCCTTACTGTTTGAGCACAGTGTTGGGTACATGCTCCAGGAGGATGCCCAGCGTTTCAGAGGGTCTGAAGATAATACCCAGCTAGAGGAAGGCAGTAGCGTGAGAGCAGAGAGAGGGGATGCTCAAGAAAGACAGCAATCTGGCAGTCATGTTCCAGCAGCTGCAGAATACTGCCAGATTGGCTCCAGTGATCAGGAGGGAGGGGATGATGAGGTCACTGACTCCACGTGGGTGCCTGATAGGAGAGAGGAGGAGGAGGATGAGGAGTAGGCACATCTCCAACGAGGCAGGATGCACTCCGGGGGCCAGCGTAAGGGCAGCACACCGACTGAATCACACCGCAGAGCTCCGCCTGTGCAGGGCGCTGCCTCTGCCCGTTATTCCAAAAGTTCTTTGGTGTGGGCCTTTTTTGAGTCAATTGCATCAGATCGCACTGCTGCTGCTTGTAACATATGTCTCAAGCGTATCTCGCGTGGCCAAAACATCAGCCGCTTGGGCACCACATGCTTGACCAGATATGTTGACCTGCCATGCAGCTCGTTGGCAAGC
This sequence comes from Rana muscosa, assembly GCA_029206835.1. Lineage (NCBI taxonomy): Eukaryota > Metazoa > Chordata > Amphibia > Anura > Ranidae > Rana > Rana muscosa. The sequence goes on from CM055118.1 coordinate 999,337,356, forward strand.
GTACCTTAAAGGCCCACACCAAAAGAACAAAGCGGACCTCTCCTTGCTCCTCATCAGCTGGGATCTCCAACCCCACTGTACCTTCAGTCCTCTCTGAAACCTGCACTGAGAGGAATGAAGGTGTAGAATTAGGTGCGTCACAGCCAAGTACTGTACTTGCGGGCACTCTGCTAGCAGTACACCGACGTCCGATTATAGCAGGCAAATTTCCCTGCCCCAGCTGCTGGACCGTCGAAAGAAGTAAACTCCCAGCCATCCACATGCCCAGCGGTTGAATGCTAGCTTGGCTAAATTGCTAGCACTTCAACTGCTGCCTTTTCAGTTGGTAGACTCGGCCCCCTTCCGTGAGTTTGTGCAATGTGCGGTTCCTCAGTGGCAGGTTCCCAAACGCCACTTTTTCTTACGGAAGGCGATTCCGGCTCTCTACTGGCATGTGGAAGGCAATGTCCATGCCTTGCTGGACAGGGCGGTCAGCGGTAAGGTGCATATTACCGCTGACTCATGGTCCAGCAGGCATGGACAGGGACGTTATCTTTCTTTCACGGCCCATTGGGTCACTCTTTTGGCAGCTGGGAAGGATGCAGGACAAGGTGCAGTAGTGTTGGAGGTTGTTCCGCCGCCACGCCTCCAAAATGCTACTACTGGTTGTGACACACCTCTCTCCTCCACCCCCTCCTCTTCTTCTTCCTCCATGGCCTCTTCCTGTGCTTTGTCCTCTGAACCAGCGGTGCTCCGTAGGCGTTCAAGGGGCTACGCAAGTACGCAGGCAAAAAGATGCCATGCCGTGCTTGCGCTGGTGTGTTTGGGGGACAGGAGCCACACTGGGGCAGAGGTTCTGTCAGCTCTGCAGGGGCAGGCCGAGAGGTGGTTGACGCCACGCCAGCTTAAGCCAGGAATGGTGGTTTGCGACAATGGCACCAACCTCCTCTCCGCCCTCCGACAGGGACAACTGACCCATGTGCCCTGTGTGGCTCACGCCCTTAACCTGGTGGTGCAGCGGTTCTTGGGCAGGTACCCGGGCTTACAGGATGTCCTGAGGCAGGCCAGGAAAGTCTGTGTGCATTTCCGCAGATCATATAATGCCAGTGCTTGGCTGGCTGAGCTGCGAAAGGAGTTGAACCTGCCCAAGAACCGCCTTATATGTGACATGCCCACCAGGTGGAACTCAACGTTGGCCATGCTGCAGCGGCTGCACACGCAGCAGAGGGCCATCAATGAGTACCTGTGTGACTACGGCACCATGACAGGGTCAGGGGAGCTCAGGTTTTTTTCACCACGCCAGTGGGGCATAATCAGGGATGCATGCACTGTCCTGGCACCATTTGAGGAGGCCACGAGGATGGTGAGCAGTGACAGTGCATGCATCAGTGACACTGTACCTCTTGTCCACCTGTTGGAGCAGACGCTGCATGGAATAATGGACATGGCACTTGAGGCAGAACAGAGGCAGGAAGAGGAGGACTTCCTTGCCTCTCAAGGCCCCCTTTACCCAGACAGTGTTCCTTGTGTCCCACCCATCACACAGGTAGAGGACGATTAAGAGGAGGAGGAGGAGGATTGTGTCAGCATGGAGGTGGAGCATGGCACTCAGCATCAACAGCAGCAGTCTTTTAGGGATGATTTACAGTCCCAACAAACCCGTAGACTTGTACGTGGCTGGGAGGAGGTGGCTGCGGATCTTGACGTCCTTAGTGACCCAGAGGACTCCGGACTGAATGCCTCAGCTAACCTACGCTGCATGGCCTCCCTGATCCTGCAAAGTCTGCTGAAGGATCCTCGTATTCTTCGGATCAAGGAGAGGGACCATTACTGGCTGGCCACTCTCCTTGATCCACGGTACAAGGGGAAGGTTGCGGACCTTATCTTGCCATCGCAGAGAGAGCAGAGGATGAGACAACTCCGGGAGGCCTTGCAGAAAGGTCTGTGCAACGTGTTCCCAGAGACTGGGAGGTTACAAACTCCTGGTCCTGGACAACGAGTTGCTGAGGCTTCGGTCAGTAGCAGAAGGAGCGGTGGAGAAGGTGTCCGTCTGACAGTTGCGCTCAGACAATTTTTTAGTCCGCAGCCCCAAGGTATGATCGGTTCCAGCAACCATCGCCAGCGTCTGATATACATGGTGCAGGAATACCTTGGGGCAAGGTCAGACTTGGACACCTTTCCCACCGAAAATCCTCTGGCTTACTGGGTCTTGAGGATGGATCACTGGCCAGAGCTTGCACAGTATGCAATTGAGCTACTGGCCTGTCCTGCATCTAGCGTTCTTTCGGAACGCACATAAAGTGCTGCTGGAGGCTTTGTCACGGATCACAGGGTGCGCCTGTCCACCGACTGGGTTAATCGACTGACCTTCATAAAGATGAACCAGTCTTGGATCACCACCAGCTACCAAGCACCAAGCACCTGAAGCTGATATAACAGAATAATTTATTTTGAAATGTCACATCCCTTCAAGACTGCCTATGCTGATGCTGAGTGACTGTCCTGTTATGTTGACTGACTATCCTCCTCCTCCTCCTCAATGATCCGATTTATAATGATAGCTTGGAAGAACATTTTTGTTTCTGGGTGCCGCCACCAGTGGCTAAGGTTCAATTTTTCAGCCCCTAATTAACAGGGGCATGTAATTACAATTTTTATGCAATGCTTTGCAGCAGAGCTCATTCCTGCACTCCAACTAGAGTATCTGGGAGAGGTTGCAGTGTCATGGCACCAGCACCAGTGCCTAAGGCCCAATTTTTCAGCCCCTGTTTAACAGGGGCGTGTAATTACAATTTTTGATGCAATACTTTGCAACAGGGCTCATTGCTGTGCTCCAAGTACAGTATCTGTGAGGGGTTGCAGTGTTGTGGCACCAGTGCCTAAGGCCCAATTTTTCTGCCCCTGTTCAACAGGGGCATGTAATTACAATTCTTGATCTAATAATTCACAGCAAGGCCCATTCCTGCGCCCACCAAGAGTAACTGTGAGGGCTTACAGTGTTGTGGCAACACCACCACCAAAGGCCCAATTTTTCTGCCCCTCTTCAACAAGGGCATGCAATTACAATTCTTGATCTAATAATTTACAGTAGGGCCCATTCATGCGCCCACCAAGAGTAACTGTGAGGGCTGACAGTGTTGTAGCACCAGCACCACCACCAAAGGCCCAATTTTTCCTACCACTGTTCAACAATGGCATGTAATTACAATTCCTGATATAATAGTTCACAGCAGGGCGTTCCAGCGCCTACCAAGAGTAACTGTGAGGGCTCACAGTGTTGTGGCAACATCAACATGTAAGGGGCAAATTTCAGCAGAGTATATACGGCAGGCCCCTACTTTCAAACATCCAACTTACAAACGACTCCTACTTGCAAACGGAAGGAGACAACAGGAAGTGAGAGGAAATCTACCCCTAGGAAGGGAAATTCTCTCCTGTAAGAGTTAATATGGGAAAAAGGTGTCTCCTCTCTACTGATGCTTTATCACCAATACTTGTTTCAATAGAAACCCCACTTTTCAAAAACATTTGTCATTGGGACGGAAAGTGAGGTGAAATGTTCTGAACAGGTGCACAGACAGAAAAACAAATGTTACAGGGGTGATAACCCTTCCCTATGTTTTCCAAAAAGCTTAAAAATATATTTTTTGGCTGGAGCTACACTTAAACAATTACAAACAGATTCTACTTAAGAACAAACCTACAGTCCCTGTCTTGTTTGCACCGCCTGTATACTGCTGTTCAGAGTATATAGGGCCTTTTTTTATTTTGGGTGTGGGGTTCCCCTTAATATCCATACAAGACCCAAAGGGGCTGGTAATGGGCTGGGGTGGGGGGGGGGGGGTGATGGGGTAGCCATGCCATTTTTCTCAAAGATTTTCATCCATATTACCGGGACCAGACATTACATTAAAGCCACAAGCAGTTTTAAATGGCTTTTTTTCCTTTACAAATGTCATTTTGTGCAGGGACAGTTCTAAACACGGGAAACACATGCCACTTCACAGGCATACTTTAGACACCCAGGTACGATATTTAAAGGAATATTTCACTTTTTTTTTTCACTTTTTGCATCATTAAAATTACTGCTCCCGAAAAACGTCCATTTTTAAAACTTCGTTTTGCATTGATACATGTCCCCTGGGGCAGAACCCGGGTCCCCAAACCCTTTTTAGGACAATAACATGCATATTAGTCGTTATAATTAGCACTTTAGATTTCGAACGTTCGCGTCCATTGTATTTAATAGGGTTCTAACGTTCGCGCAAACTTTCGGTCCGTTCGAAGGTTCTGGTGCGAACCGGGGGGTGTTCGGCTCATCCCTAATGGAGATAGCTGTGGAGAGGTCCGTGGGGACTCTTTCTTCACAGCCCCAGTATGCACTAAGCGATACAATCTGTCATCTATGTCTTTTACACTCTGCCCTTTGAACTCTTCTGGGACTCCTCTTGTCCATTCTATTAGTGCATATGCCCCTGAGGTATCTGTCTTTACATCCACCGCCCATGCTTTCCAGTTTGGAGATATTGACATTATTAGCTGCTTTACCTCTTCTTTCTCCTGGATCCCTCTCGGGAGTTCAATAGCTACCGCCCGGACTGGATCCACAGCCTCCTCTGCGCACCATTGTGTCACTGCCTGCGAGTCCATGTCGGTACTTCAGACCGCCTTAATTGCAGCGTGCGATATACAAGGATCCCGGACGAGCCCGTATAGCGATACCCTCAGTTTAAGAGGGCTGCTTGTTTGTTTTGGGCCTTGTAGTGCATCACTCTCAATCCCCTGGCAATCGGCCCTAACCTCTCGTGGCACAGTTAGGAAAGGGGAAAGGATGGTATACTGTACTATCTCTATACTGTTATACGGTACAACCCCTTTGTATCCCAGCACAGTAATTGACACTGAGGCCTCGTACACACGGCCGAGATTCTCGTTGAAAAAAACATGTCGTTTTTTTCGTCGAGATTCTTGGACAAGAAACTTGTCCCGGCCGAGTGTACACACGCTCGTTTCAAAGAACCCGCGGTTCTTTGAAAGGAGTGTACGCGGTGACGTCATCGACTACGTCGAGCATGCGCTCATCACATTCGATGCCGTCGCCGCCATCTTGGTATACCCTACGTATGCCTAGGAAGCTACCGCGCATGCGTCGAATTCATTTCGAACATGCGCGGGCTTCCGGGAGGACTGGTAAGTGTACACACACTCACTTTTCTCGTCGAGAAACATGCCGAGGAGAATCTCGACGAGAAAATAGAGAGCAGGTTCTCTATTTTCTCGTCAAGGTTTCTTGTCGGTTTTCTCGACGAGAAACCCGATAGCAGCGTACACACGACCGATTTACTCGGCAAGACCTCTCTGCCAGCAAGTTTCTTGCTGGTTCTTGCCGAGAAAATCGGTCGTGTGTACGAGGCCTTTCAACCAAAATCTTAACTATAACTTTTTACTATTGGTAAAAGTATAAAAGGTAATTTGTATACAATATCTTATGCAGATCCCTGCAATATAAGTGTACACATTCAAAGGGTATAACATCCAATAATGCAATGAACATATAATAACCCCGCTGCAGCTATCCTCCCTCGTGAGCAAAAAATGGTGCCCAGCAATGTCCTATACTACCCAGTCAGGCCTGACTATAACTTTGAGGTATAGTTCGTTGAAGAATCTTTGCTAGCAACTCTCGGTGGTGCACATAAAGAAACAAACTGTAATCCAATAGGGGTAGCAGATGATCGCTAACTTGGTAAAGCTGGAGAGACTGATAAACTCAGTTCAGCAGACAGTCTCTCCAAAGTATAACTGTGGTCAATGATGGGCCTAGGCAAAGGTAATAGGCAACAAAGTTACTTAGATGTGGTTCTGAGCTGGCGCTCTCTCACCCAGACCGGACCGACTCCTGTTTGGTACCTCCGCTACTGTGAGTTGCTACACAGTGCCCACGATGCACCGGGTCTTCGGTCCTCCAGAAGATGGTGGCACCTCAGGTGGATCGGATGCTCCGCAGGCTCCTCGGCAGAACGGAAGGCTCTCTGGAACAAAGTGCGAGGCCCAGGCTTCAGGCCTTGCATGCGCAGCAAGTTAATGCAGGGATACTCTTGCAAGGAGGGCGGCGTTCCAAGAGAAAGAGCGAGGCTCCTCCTCCCCCTTTTAAAGTCCACCCCAGCAGTCCTTGCGCGGAGAAATGCACCCTGGGTGCCTCAAAGCGTGCTGGGAACTGTAGTCTTGTGTGTGAAAATGATACCCCGCTACACAGTATACATCAAGTGACCACCAGTCCGGCTCTTCAGTATCCACTTGGCAACCTATGCTTCTTTGGGCACTGCACTTCCTGTACCACCTTTAGGGGTGTACTGTACTTAGCCACAAGGGGAGCCTTCGCAGCACTTTGGTCTCTAAACAGGTACCTGACAGTACACTCCAGCCATGTCAGAAGCCGACAGAAGTGCTTTCCCACTTGAGGCTCTGGGCCAGCAAGTCACCGTCCTTACACAAGCAGTGCAAAGACTTCAAGAAAGCTATTTCCTGCTGGAGGGTCGACTGCAGCATTTGACGGTTTCTCATGCTCCTGCGGATCCCAGTCCACCGTCCACCAGTGATGCATCAGCCTACTCGCCACAGGAACGTTCCAGTTCAACCCATACGGTGGTGGTTCTTTCCTCCTCCTGAGCCACGGGTACCAACCCTTGAGTGTTTCTTTGGTGATTGGAAAAAGTTCATGGCCTTTACGAACGCTTGTTTACTGTACTTGGTCCTTCAGCCTAGAACCTTTTCCATCGAAACTGTTAAAGTGGGATTTATCATCATAATTTGTTGGAACAAAAGAGCCCTGTTCTTAACTCAGTGGACACTTTGAGGCTATGGTGCAACTTCATGATGATCCCCAGTGTATGGCCACTGCGGAGTCTGCCTTGCATGCCCTACAGCAAGGAAAAAGGCCCGTGTAGGGTTGAGCGAACCCGAACTGTAAAGTTCGGTTTCGTACCGGACTTTTGGGTTTTTGGTACCCGTACCCGAACAATTTACTGTATGTTCAGGTTCGGGTTCGGTGTTCGGCAATGTAATGGCAGCCAATCAACATTTGTTTAACTTGTGTGCCCTTAGAAGCCATCACAGCCATGTCTACTAATGGCATGGCTGTGATTGGCCAGTGCAGCATGTGACCAGGGGAGGGCTGGCGGCCTTAGGCCTGGGGGGCAAGTCCAGTCAAGTGGCCCATTGAACCGCCGAATCAGCTCAACATCCATGGCCCACCTGGTTTTTCAAGGCAGCCTCACCAGTGCCCATCAGTGCAGCCAACTCCAGTGCCCATCAATGCAGCCTGATCACTGGGGCAGGTTACATGGGGTGTATGGGGTCAGGGTCTCTCACGTCAGCGATCTCAGCTCAGCAGGTCCGTGCACGCCACGGTCTCCTGGGGGGGTAACGCTCCTGATCCTGGGGTCAATTTGCAGCCAGCGCCCAGCCCTGCAGCCCTGCATCCCGACTCCCTGGCATGCCCTGCCTCTGCCTGCTTCCAAGAATCCGGTCCCAGGGAGTTGTATTTTCGTCTGCGCTGCTGTGTTTTCCACCCACCAGAAGCTTGAGTGCGGACTACAACTCTCGGAATGCAACAGCTAGTGGTCGGCCGCCATGGCCATGCCCCCGGCCCGACTTCCTAGACCAGAATAAAAAAGAAAATGGTAGCGGGCAGCGGCTGCCGGACATTTTGAACATAAGTTAGGGCAGCCTGGGAGGCAATTGCCACCCTGCCCCCTGGCCCAGCCTCTATATAAGCTAGAGGCACATAGCAAAGCACGTCACTTTGCTTCAGTTAGTGTAGGGAAAGGTTGCTGCTGCTTTGAGGGAGACAATTAGATAGGAGTCCTGTCCTGATTCAGAAATCAAATTACTCAGCGATCTACCTTGCTTTTGTTGTGTGGGTGAGTGCACTTTTTATCCTGCCCTGAGCCCTGTGCCAGAGAAAATATAACTTTTATCCGTCTGTTAGTTAGGTTGGCTTTGGCGGGCATTATATGCAAGCTCAGTGCACCAGCACTGCATATGTTACTGTGAGATACACCCTTTAGATACTGTTCTCCTATTCTGCTATTAAAGAAAAAAAAATTTAGGGCAAAAAAAATTTTGGGTGCATTTTCTGCATATCTGTACTTGTGAGATAGACACTTTAGATAATGTTCTCCTATTCTGCTCTTCAAAAAAATTATAATTTAGGGCCCAAAAATTTTTTTGGTGCGTTTTCTGGCATAAAAAATTTTTTGGGTGCATTTTCTGCATATCTGTACGTGTGAGATAGACACTTTAGATACTGTTCTCCTATTCTGATCTTCAAAAAATCTGATAATTTAGGGCAAAAAAAATTTTTTGTTGCGTTTTCTGCCCAAAATAATTTTTTGGTGCGTTTTCTGCATATCTATACCTGTGAGATACACCCTTTAGATACTGTTGCTCTATTCTGCTATTCACCATTTAGGGCAAGATCCTAAATTTGAGAAATATGAGGAGACCGTCAAATAAGGGACGTGGCCCCGGTCGTGGTGCTGCTGGTGGAGCTCCTGTTGCAGGGAGAGGGCGTGGTCGATCTGTGCCAGCTACACGCACAAGTGAAACACCTTCCACAGGTGCGAGTAGGCGACAGAGCCTGCAGCGGTATTTGGTCGGGCCTAATGCGGCTCTACAAATGTTGAGGCCAGGCCCAGGACAAGTACAGGCGATAGTAGATTGGGTTGCTGACAGTGCCTCCAGTTCCTTCCCATTGTCTCCCACCCAGTCTACTGCTGAAAGATCAGAGTTGGCACCTGCAGCCAATGTCCATCAGTCTTTCACCTCACCCCCTTGCAAATCAGCCAAGCAGTCTGAGCCCTAAGTCATGCAGCAGTCTCTTCTGCTTTTTGATGACTCTGTTAGCAGGGTTTCCCAGGGCCATACACCTAGCCCTGCCCCAGAAGTGAAAGAGATTGAATGCACTGATGCCCAACCACTTATGTTTCAAGATGAGTACATGGGAGGACCATCGCAGCACATCTCGGATGATGAAGAAACACAGGTGCCAACTGCTGCTGCTTTCGCAATTGTGCAGACCAACAAGGAGGGCAGGGGTGAAGACTGGGTGGAAGATGATGTGGAGGACGATGAGGTCCTCGACCCCACATGGAATCAACATCATGCAGGTGACCTGTGTAGTTTGGAGGAAGAGGCGGTGGTCGCACAGAGCCACCAGCACAGCAGAAGAGGGAGCAGGGTGCAAAAGCGGAGCGTCCATCCCCTAGACAGTACGCCTGCTACTGCCCAACGCAGCAAGGGACCGAGCACACCAAAGCCAGGTCCAACGAGTTCCCTAGCATGGCAGTTCTTCAGACAATATGCTGATGACAAGACACGAGTGGTTTGCACGCTGTGCAATCAGAGCCTGAAGCGAGGCATAAACGTTCTCAACCTGAGCACAACCTGCATGACCAGGCATCTAAGTGCAAGGCACGAGCTGCAGTGGAGTAGACACCTCAAAAACCAAGAAAGGTCTCTGGCTCCTCCTGCTTCCTCTTCTGCTGCAGGCTCGGCCTCTTCATCCACCTCTGTAGTGACAGTGGCACCTGTCACCCCGCAAACATAGTATCTGCCAGCAACACTACCACATGGGTCACCAACCATCTTCACAATGTCCCATGGAAGCGTTCAGCTCTCTATCTCCCAAACACTGGAGCGGAAGAGGAAGTACCCCCCTACCCACCCGCGATCCCTGGCCCTGAATGCCAGCATTGCAAAATTCCTGGCCTTTGAAATGCTGTCATTCCGTCTGGTGGAGACGCAGAGTTTTAAAAGCCTGATGGCATTGGCTGTCCCACAGTACGTCGTGCCCAGCCGCCACTACTTTTCCAGGCGAGCCATCCCTTCCCTGCACAACCAAGTGGGGGACAAAATCAAGTGTGCACTGCGCAACACCATCTGTTGCAAGGTCCACCTAACTATGGATACGTGGACCAGTAAGCACGGTCAGGGACGTTATATCCCCTTAACAGCACACTGGGTAAATGCAGTGGTGGCTGGGCCTGAGGCGGATAGCAGTTTGGCGCATGTCCTTCCACCACCGAGGATTGTAGGGCGCTTCAGTTTGCCTCCTGTTGCTAACTCCTCCTACTCCGCTTCCTTATCCTCTACCGCCTCCTCATCCGGTCAGCGTAACACCTTCACCACCAACTTCAGCACAGCCAGGGGTAAACGTCAGCAGGCAGTTTTAAAACGTTCCTGTTTGGGGGGAAAATGCCACACCCCGCAGGAGTTGTGGAGGGACATGGAACAACGGTTTGACGCACATCCCTTGCCTGACGCATGTGCTGAATTTGGTGGTGCAGGGGTTCCTTAAAAATTACCCCGATATGCCAGAGCTGCTGCAGAAAGTGCGGGCCGTCTGTGCGCACTTTCGGCGTTCTCACCCTGCTGCTGCTCGCCTCTCAGCGCTGCAGCGTAACTTCGGCCTTCCCTCTCACCGCCTCATATGTGACGTGCCCACAAGGTGGAACACCACCTTGCACATGCTGGCCAGACTGTGCGAGCAGCAGCAGGCGATAGTGGAGTCTTAGCTGCAGCACGCACGCGTGAGTCGCTCTGCGGAACAGTTCCACTTCACCACCAATAACTGGGCCTCCATGCGAGACCTGTGTGCCTTGTTGCGCTGTTTCGAGTACTCCACCAACATGGCCAGTTCCTATCCCAATTCTATGCCTCCTTAAAAAATGCTTTGGGCGATGATGTGGCACAGGAGGAGGAAGAGGGATAATTTCCAAGGCTTTCAGGGCAGTCATTCACAAGTGGCTCTGAGGGTGGGTTCCTGCACCAACAAACGCTAGATACACAATTGTCCAGCAAGGGCACAGTTCTGGAGGATGACGAGGTGGAGGATGAGGAGGAGGAGGAACCCTGTTCACAGCAGGGTGGCACTCAGACCAGCTCATGGCCATCACTGGTGCGTGGCTGGGGGGATACAGAGGACACAGACGATACACCTACCACAGAGGACAGCTTTTCGTTGCCTCTGGGCAGCCTGGCACACATGAGCGATTACATGCTGCAGTGTCTCCGCAATGACCGCCGAGTTGCCCACATTCTAACAGGTGCTGATTACTGGGTGGCCACGCTTCTGGATCCCCGTTACAAGGACAACGTACCATCCTTAATTCCCTCACTGGAGCGTGACTGTAAGATGCGCGAGTACAAGCGCACGCTGGTAGACGCGCTGCTGGTGGCATTGCCACCTGACAGCGGCGAAGGCAGAGGAGGAGGAGGTGGTTGCCAACGCAGCTGGGGCTCCGCCAGCACCTCATAAGGCAGGGTTAGCATGGCCGAAATGTGGAAAAGCCACAACAACCAGCACTGCCAGCTGATATGGAACGTCTTAGCAGGAGGCAGCATTTCACCAAAATGGTGAAGCAGTATGTGTGCACACGCCTACATGTACTGAATGACGGGTCTGCCCCCTTCAACTTCTGGGTCTCCAAATTGGGCACATGGCCTGAGCTTGCCCTTTACGCCTTGGAGGTGCTGGCCTGCCCTGCAGCCAGTGTATTATCTGAACGTGTATTTAGCACGGCAGGGGGCGTTATAACAGACAAGCGCAGCCGCCTGTCCAGAGCCAATGTGGACAAGCTCACGTTCATTAAAATGAACCAGGCATGGATCCCACAGGACTTGTCCGTACCTTGTGCAGAATAGACATGTATACCGGCCTTACCCAGCCATTGTTGTATTTTTGATCTCTTTCACTTTTTTTGGGGTGTACCCTAATTTAAAAAATAAATTAATTAAAAACAAAAACCAGTGTTGGCTACCTCGTCCTCCTCCACCGCCGCTTCCACCTACACCGCCACATCCTCGTCCTCCTAGGTCAAGATTATTATTTCTTATTTTTATGTATTTTATGTTATTTTAAGTTATTATTTCCCTATCCACATTTGTTTTCAGAGCACTTGCCATGCTCTTAACAACATTTTGCTGCCATTTGCAGCCCTCTAGCCCTTTCCATTACTATTTTAGAGCCATTTTAGTCCTCAAAAATTCGGGTCCCTATTGACTTCAATGGGGTTCGGGTTCGGGGTCAAGTTCGGGTCAAGTTCGGGTCCCGAACCCGAACTTCTTTCCGAAGTTTGGCCGAACCCGAACATCCAGGTGTCCACTCAACCCTAGCCCTGTGGAAGATTACACCGTTGACTTCCGTAAATGGTCCACTGACATGGGTTGGAATGAGGCAGCTCTTAAATACCAGTACCACCAAGGACTATCTGAGACCCTCAAAGATGAACTGGCTCGAGTTGCAGCTCCTGCTACCGGACTTATCCAACTAGCCATCCAGCTTGACAAATGCCTGTGGGAGCAGTGGTCAGAGCGTTCTCAAACCTTCCGGCCCACCTGGATGTTGCCCAAGATCCCACCTGCCTTCTCACCCGCACCTGTACCTTCCTCTACCACAGCTTCTGAAGGGGAACCAATGCAAATAGGCATGGTCCATTCTTTCCTAACTCCTGACGAGAGACAACGTCACAGACATGCCAACCTTTGTCTCTACTGCTGAAGGACCGGACATTTTCTGTGCAACTGGCCCGTAAGACCCAGTAAGTCTTATCCACAAAGCCCCATGTACTTCCAGGATCTTCCCTTTTTCACCTTGTTCTCCGTCTCCTTACAGGTGGTAGAAGGGGAGGTCCGGCTTCTAGCAATCATTGATTCTAGGGCCTGAAACTGATTTATGGACTTTTCTCTGGCTAAAAGACTTTGTGTAGCCCTTCATAGTAAAAAACAGAGACTTGCGGTACATTTAGCCGATGGGTCCCTACCCAGTTCCAGACTTGTTACCCAGGAAACCAGACCCATGGTCACCATAACAGATTCCAGCCACCAAGAATTCATCTGCTTCAATGTTTTATGCTCACCCATGTTCCCCATTATCCTGGGAATTCCTTGGCTGCAGGCACATAACCCACAGATCAACTGGGTCAAGAAGGAAGTCTCCTTTTCTTCTACCTACTGCCTACAGCATTGCTTTGTTCCCGGCTCCAGTTGTCCTGCCAGCTGTTTGACTGTTCAACCAATGCTTTTTACCAACAAGAACATTCCACCAACTTATCAGGAGTAAATGGATGTCTTTGACAAAAAGAAGGCCAATGTCCTCCCACCTCACCGGCCTTATGACTGTCTAATAGAATTACTCCCTGGAGCTGAAATCCCTTTTGGACGAATGTTCCCTTTATCTGAAGTCGAGCTGGAATCCTTACGGTTGTATATTAAACAAAAATCTTGAAAAGGGGTTCATTCGTCTTTCCTCTTCTTCTGGGGCTGGCATATTCTTTGTAGAGAAAAAGATGGCACACTGAGACTCTGTGGACTATAGGAAACTTAACAAAATTACCATAAAAAAACTGTATCTGCTCCCTCTTAAAGGTTCTGAACTGCCCGGATCTTCACAAAATTAGATCTGCGGGGTGCCTATAACCTTTTACGTATCCGCAAGGGTGACGAGTGAAAGACTGCATTTATAATTCGGTTCGGTCACTTTGAGTATTTTGTCATGTTGTTCGGATTGTGTAACGCTCCAGCCACGTTCCAACACTTGGTGAATGATATTTTCCGAGAGTTCCTTGACAACTTTGTGATCGTCTACCTTGGTGACATCCTCATCTTTTCTGCCTCTCTAGAGCTCCACCAAACTCACGTAAAGAAGGTGCTCACAACAACCCTGAGGAAGCAGGGACTATACGTTAAGGCAGAAAAGGGCAATTTTGAAAAGGTGTCTATCCAGTTTCAGGGTCTTATTATTTCCACAGATGGAATCGCTATGGACCCGCAAAAAGTGAAGGCAATATTAGAGTGGCCAGCTCCTTCAGACAAGAAAGGCGTCCAGCAATTCCTGGGCTTTGCCAACTTCTACCGAATATTTGTGAAAGGTTTCTCCTAATCATCACACCCATCACCCAGTTGACTCCCCAGCAAGTCCGGTTCCAGTGGTCCCAGGAAGCTCAGGTAGCCTTTGACAAATTAAAGAATCTGTTTATTTCTGCACCAATATTACAGCACCCAGATCCGGCTTTGCCTTACGTCTTAGAGATGGATGCCTCAGAAGTAGCCACAGGAGCAATCTCGTGCTCGTCATCGTCATTTGTTTGCCATCTCAAACTCATCAGCTCATCGCACCAGCTCATCATCTTCATCCTCAGCTTCATCCGCATCATCATCAGCTTATCATCCAGACAAACTAGGTAAGTATAACCGGGCACAAATCCATCATAGGCAGTTGATCCAGGGCAAACCCGATCGCCTCTCGGGGGATCAGGAAGGATTTTTTTTCCCCTACTGTAGCAAATTGGATCGTGCTCGGCTGGGGTTTTTCGCCTTCCACTGGATCAACTGAGGGGGGTAGATTAGATCGAGTACACGGGTTCGTCGGTGTCATCAACAGCAACCCCAACTTCAACATCATCATCACCAGGACACCTCAGCATCATCTCATCTCATTTCTCATCGTCATTATCATTGACCTCACCCCCGTCATCATCGTCACCCGTTCACCATCTCAATCTCATCAGCTCATCGCACCGGCTCACCATCATCATCCTCATCATCATCATCATCAGCTTATCAACCTGACAAACTAGGTAAGTATAATCGGGCACATTTCTCATCGTCCTCACCATCGGCAGCACCACCATCATAGTCATCACCATCTCATATCATCTCATATCATCTCATCATCCCATCACCATCAGCATTTTCTCACCATGTTCAACATCAAATACTCCGCTGACACCCTTCGCAGCCTAAGGAATACTGCCTCAACACTACCAACCTACACCCAAAAAATACACGCCGTGATCAACACCAGATCTGCAGTCAAGCACAAACAGGAAATTCATGACTTCATCACTCAACACAACACAGATCTTTATCACGGAAAGCTGGCTAACACCTGACTGTAACACCATTCTAACAGAATTAGTGCCTGAGAACTATTGCATCTTAACTGAGCATAGAATAGGGCAAAGAGGAGGCGGCCTAGCAGTGATCTACAAATCTCACCTTTCTCTCACCAAACCAACTCTACAGAACTCATTGCCTTTCATGGAAACACTCACTCTGCAACTTCAAACAACACCCGAGGAAACCGTCCACATACTGCTATGCTACAGACCCCCGGGACCAAAGACAGACCTCTTCACACCTTTCACCAAATTCATCTCTACATACACCTTGAAAACAAAAACCTCCTGCTATTCGGGGACTTCAACCTCTGAGCTAACTCCTCCCAGGACCCCATCGCCACCACCTGCATCAACCAACTGGAAAAACTAGGTCTGCAGCAATTGATAAATTCTCCCACACATGTTTCGGGTCACACCCTTGACCTCATCTTCAAACAAAATATGGACATCAACATACTGGACAACACCCCTGTACCATGGGGGACCACCACGCCATCAAATTTAAAATAACTACCAACACCATCTTCCAAAAACCTACACACTCAAAAATAACACACTGAACAAGATCACAGAAGAAACTACACTCGCAACTCTTCAAAACCACACTATCCAACAAAATAGCAATGCTAAATCATAACCACTAAACGGAAGAAACACTCAACTCCCTTAAAGCATTACTACAGACAGCAGACACAGTCGCTCCAAGACGCAGAGCACTCGTCCGCAAAAATAATTTGGGCTGACGCTCTTACATTACTGAAGCAAGAACGCAGAAGAGCTGAAGGAGCCTGGAGAAGGAACTCAACAAAGGAAAACCACAAACTACAAAGTACTCTCCAAGAAATACCACAAAGCAATCTTCAAAGCAAAAAAAGAACACCTCTCTAACACCATCTCAAAAGCCCTAAACCGTCCCCACGAACTTTTCAAACTAGTCGCTCAGACTATGATCCCCACCTGCTTAGAACCTCCAGCAAACGAAACACAGGAATTCTGCAATGAAGTATCTGATGTTTGTATTGACAAAATCAAAAACATTCGTTAAATAATTAAGCAGAAAAAAACAACTAACCTCACTCGGCCAGAGCGAGAAGAAAAAAGCCACATAAACACTCTACAATCAACTAAATTTATGCTGGTCCCAATCACCAGTGACACCACCAAAATCATCATCAGAGGCCTCCGAGACAGAACATCACCAAATTACATTATTTCTACAAAACTTCTGAAAGAATGTACCGACATCCTGGCACCCACCATAACACATCTCATAAATCAATCGTTCAAAGAAGGTATTGTTCCGATCTCCCTCAAGCAAGGCATAATCAAACCCCTCTTAAAGAAACCCAACCTCGACCCCAAAGACCCAAACTACCGCAGACCAGTAACAAGCCTTAACACCATCTCCAAGATCATGGAGAAAGCAGTAGTACAACAGCTACAACTCCATTTGGACACCTACAAACTCCTGGACCCACTACAATCAGGTTTCCGCCCAGTCCACGGGACAGAAACGGCACTTCTCAAAATATGGGATGATGCCCTCGAAGCAGCAGATGACAGAGAATCATGTCTCCTGATGCTGCTGGACCTCAGCGCAGCTTTCGACACAGTAGACCACAAAACTCTGCTCACTCGTCTCACAGAAGTAGCCGGAGTGGCAGACTCTGATCTACCCTGGTTCACATCCTTCCTAGAGAATTGATCCCAGACAGTGAAACTAGGAGCCTTCACTTCGGAAGCACGCACAATTACATGCGGAGTCCCTCAAGGATCACCCCTGTTGCCCGTGCTCTTCAACATCTACCTCCGCCCACTCCTCAAAATCATCAGCAAACAGGACCTGCTCTATCACTCCTATGCCGATTACACCCAACTCTACCTTCGCATCACCGGAAAAAAAGACCAATGCCACGCACTAGAAAATTGCCTCATATTGATCAATAATTGGATGACGGAGAGCTCCCTCAAACTTAATGGATCCAAAACAGAACTTCTCGTTCTCCACGCAAACCGAAAGAAAAACTCTAGGACAACAGGCACACCACCCACCATCCTTGGTCAAACCATCGCCCCAAGCACTAAAATTAAAAGCCTCTGAGTCATCTTTGACTCAGACATGACTATGGACGCACAAATAGGATCAGTAGTTAGCGGATCTCACCATCTTCTCCGCCTGCTACATAGACTCATCCCCTTCATCCCGGAAGAGGATACAGCAGTAGTAGTTGGAACAATCATCAATTCCCGACTCGACTACGCAAACTCCCTCTACCTCGGACTACCCAAATACCAGATTTCACGTCTAAGTCGTCCAGAACACAGCAGCCAGACTGGTAACGGGAAAAAAACGATGGGAATCAATCACCCCGTCCCTGAGGTTCCTACATTGGCTAGCCGTAAAGGATCGGGTTACATTCAAGACCCTCTGCCTCACTCACAATTGCACACAAGGAAACGCTCCTCAATACCTATGCAATAAAATAAAACATTACAACCCTAGTCGCGCCCTCCAGTCAACTAACCAAAACCTCCTTCACATCCCCAAGACCCGCTACAAATCTAAAGGAGAACGAAGATTTGCAGTCCAAGGACCACGGCTATGGAACGCTCTACCCACGGACATCCACATGGAAGAAAACCATCGGGCCTTTAGGAAAAAACAAAAGACCCACCTCTTTTGAAGGATCAGGATGACACTGGATACAAAGCGCCTTGAGGCGATTTAGTTTGCATTTGTAGCGCTATATGTTTTTTTTTTTCTAATTCTTTATTTTCTTAAAACAGGGTATACAGGTGTAAAATTGCCAGTTAGAAGAAACATCGGGTACTTCGACATATCCTCCCCCCCCCCCCCCCCCAGTTATCTCCATATATAAATTAATAAAGACAGTCTTATTTAAGCCAAATTATTTCACTTTCGTTATTTTAATATCCTCTTCTGGCCTCTTTTTCCTGTTACCCCCCCTTTTTTTCCCCCCTATACCTCCCCCCATCCCCTCCCTTCGACCCCATTTCCCTCCTTCTATACGCATGGGAACAAAAAAAAAAAAAAAAGTGTGGAGCTTCTTACAAAACCCCTGCTTACTCTTTCTACATATCAGCCTCATTTTATCTTTACTCTCCTAATTAGGTAGGGTCAACAATGCTCTGCTTATCCTTGCCCGTTTACTCGCCCAGATAAATTTAGTGAATATGTCTCGGACTTGATTGAAGTAAGACATGGGAATTTCGACCGGCAACGCTTGAATGAGATAGAGGAAATTTGGCACCACGCTCATTTTTAAAATATTACATCTCCCAAACCATGAATGTGTGCCTTTATTCCAACCTTCCAATAATGTTCTAATTGTGTTAAGTAATGGTACTAAGTTTAACTCAAAAGTGTCTATTAAATTTGGGGGCATTCGTGTTCCTAAATAATTCAATGCTTTAGTTGTCAATCTAAACTTAAAGCTATATTCTAGTCCATTTTTAATGGAATCTGGAAGTGCCAACCCCATCACCTCTGACTTACTGTAGTTTATTTTTAGATTTGACATAGTCCCATATAATTCTACTTCTTTCATTAAGTTAGGTAACGAGATTTATGGTCTTGCTAGTGAGAAGGGCATATCATCCGCGTATGCCGATACTTTATATTCCTTTCCCCCCACATCAATACCCACAATATCCGGGTTCTGTCGAATCTTATTTAAGAGTGGTTCTAATGTCAAAGCAAATAAAAGAGGCGACAGGGGCAGCCCTGCCGGGTTCCATTTGTGATAGTAAAGGTCCCGTATACACTCCTGCTATCCATTGGACCATCCGCTCACCTAAACCCATCTGTTTTAGGACCTCAAACATGAATTTCCAATTTACTCTGTCGAATGCTTTTTCTGCATCCGTATTTTAAAAAAACACTCGGTATCTTCTTATGATTTAACCTATAAATCAAATGTAACACTTTTATGGTGCTATCTCTTGCCTTTCTTGTCGGGATAAATCCTACTTGGTCAAGGTGTACTATTTCTGAAAGCTGAGACTGTATACGGGATGCTAGAATCTTTGTCAAAAATGTTAAATCCACATTTAACAAGGATATTGGTCTATAGCTACTACAGCTCTCTGGATCCTTCCCTTCTTTTGGGATAACTGTAATATGCGCTGTTACGGCCTCAGATGGTAGCACCACTGTTTGTCCAACTTCGTTAAACACCTTAGTCATATATGGCTCCAAATATGTAATAAAACTTTTGTAATATTGTATGGTTAACCCATCCGGGCCTGGTGCTTTACCATGTTTTATTGTTCTCATTATTGTTTGCACTTCCTCTATAGTAAATGGTCTCTCTAATTCCCTTCGAACTGGCGATGTTAATCTAGACAGTCGTGAGGAGGACATATATTTTTCAAGAGACATAGGGGGAACTGATGTCTCGGACAATTATATAACGAAAAATAATATTCCCCAAATTATTGTGCTATTTCTTTTGGAAATAGGAGTTTGTCTGCTTTTCTTTTAATAAATGGTATATATGACTGTATCTGTTGTTTTTTTAATTTTTTTGATAGTAATTTACCTAATTTGTCTCCTGAGTCGTACTCTATCCTCCTCCCATACTGTAGAATCGCTTCAGCCTGATATCGGAGGAGGTCTGCTATTTGTCTTCTCATATGTGCTAATTCTATCCCTACACCTATATCTGTTCTTTTTTTGTGTTGTGTCTCGAGTTCCTGTATCTTTTCTTTTTTTTTTCCCCATAAAGATGTTTATTGAAATTACATAGAACAGTACATAAAATGTGAGTACAACAGCAAGTGTTGAAATGAAATTTCAAAAGGCATATGAACATAACGTGAGCAACAAATGGTTAGCAAACCTGCGGATATTCCAGTCCCATCGTTTGGGATTGGTGGAATTTAGCAATTGAACCGCCAATAATCATTGCAAAAAATAAAGTGCTCTTACAAGAGACAGAATAGTAAGAAAATCGTAGGGAAGTGGGAAGAAAGAAAGAAAGAGAAAAAAAAAAAGAAGGGGGGGTGGGGGGTAGGGGGTAAGTGGGTAGGGGGCCTAAAGGATAATGGGACCAGTGTTCATTTTCCAGTGTAGCCATAGTACTTGAGTCTATTTACCTCCGCTACTAACAACCAGGAGAGTAGTATCTTTCGTTCAGGCTCTATAGGTTTGAAAATTTTGGGTTGATTTAAAGTGAGTCCAACATGCCCACGTGGTCGTAAACTTTTGGATACGCTCTTGAGAAATGTGAACTAGCTCTAACATTTCCTCTATTTTAGAGATCCTCAGGAACCATTCATTAATTGTTGGAGTATGTGTGGATCGCCAGTGTACCGGTATGCAAAGTCTCGCTGCATTTACTAAGTGCATGGCCAGGGACTTAAAGTATTCAGGTTTAGTTAGGCGTGTATGATGTAAGTGATACTGTGCAGGGGAATAGTCTAACTCATATGTAGTGATATGCGTAATGAGCTCATGTACCTTCTTCCAGAATGGTTGGAGGGACTCAGTCCCACCAGATGTGTTGCATGGTCCCTTTTGCTTTTCCACACCTCCAGCACGTATCTGGGATGGAAGGAGAACATTTGTGTAGGCGTGTTGGGGTCCTGTACCACCGCCTTTCAATTTTATAACAGTTTTCCTGTATGGCGACATTGAGAGAGCCCTTATGGGCATTCATTAATAAGGGCCCACTCCTCATCAGTGAGGGAAATCTGCAGATCAGCCTCCCAGGCCGAACGTGCTGGGTCCAGGGTCTCAGGATGTCATCTAGGAGTATACTGTATATATAAGAGATCAGGTGCCTTTGTGGGGGCGGTCTCGTACAAAGTGATTCAAAGGGCGTTAATCGTCTCGTCCAGGTCTCTGTCATCGCCTGTGTAGAAAGAAAGTGGCGTATCTGTCTATATGACCAAAACGGGAAGGAATTGCAGAGGGATTTAGCTACCAAGTCCTCATACGTGTAAGGAGATCTACAAGAGAAAAACTGCAGGGCCGGATTAACATAGGGGCTATTGGAGCTGCAGCTCCAGGCCCCTTCCTCAAGATAGGCCCATTTGCCCCAAAAAAAAAAAAAAAATCTAAAAAAAAAAAAAAAGATTGACTTCGAGGATTGTAGCTTGGCGACCAGGGGATACAGAGACCCCATTTTTGGGGAGTATATAGCTGAAGACCCATCCCACCACTGGTTAAATTATGGGACTGCTATCATTTATGGTTCCAGAGATACGAGGATGCTTGTGCAGCCTGTCAGAAGCTACATACAGAACGGCCAGTTTAAATATAAGCTGACACACTGCAGCAGAGAGGATGAGCTCACAGGGCTTATAATAATTATTTGTATATTACTAAGACTGCTTTCACACTATGCCGCCCCGAGCGTTGGCGGTAGAATAGCGGTAAAACGCTGCTATTTTACCGTCGGATTTGCGGAACATTTCGGCCGCTAGCGGGACGCTTTTAACCCCCGCTAGCGACCAAGAAAGGGTAAAAAACGCCCGAGATGCGTAGCTACAGCGGCGTACTGCCAGCGGTACGGCGGTGCTGCCTATTGATTTCAATGGGCAGGAGCGCATTAGGAGCGGTGAGTTCACCGCTCCTAATGCGCTCCAAAGAAGTTGCTGGCAGGACTTTTTCTGACACCCTGCCAGCGCACCCCTCCAGTGTGAAAGCAGCTGTTTAAGGGCGGATTGCAGGCACTATTTTTAACGCTATAGCGCCTGCAAAACGCCCTCATTGTGAAAGGGGTCTTATAGTAATTAACCCCTTGCCACCCAGGCCAATTCTGAAACTTCTCTCCTACATGTAAAAATCATCATTTGTTTTTTGCTAGAAAATGACTCAGAACCCTCAAACATTATATATTATTTTAGCAGACACCCTAGGGAATAAAATGGTGGTCTTTGCAACTTTTTATGTTACACGGTATTTGCGCAGCAATTTTTCAAACGTGTATTTTTTGGAAAGAATCTGTTTCGTTCATAAAAAAAAAAAAAAAACACCAAAGTTAGCACGATTTGTTTTGTATACCAAGTGATGCTTTACATTTTTTTACAGTTTACATGTTTAGAGTTACAGAGGAGGTCTAGTGCTAGAATTATTGTTCTCGTTCTAACGATTGTGGCGTATGTAACCTGTGTGTATCTGGTTCTGATACTAGCCAGGGCCTACCCAGCCACTGACTAGTATCTCTCCCCAGCCTGTCCCCACACAACCTCTCACCTGCTGACCTGTGGATGGGAGAATAACTCCTGCAGTGTTATTGTGTTCTGCCTGCGAATACAATGATCAGTGTTGCTAACTATAGCTGGCAGCACTGATTGTTTTGGGAAAAACCTGACAGGCTGGTTGTACTCAAGTCAGATAATAGCTTGACTTGTGTAAAACCAGCTAGCCCATACAAAGATCGACTATGGCTGGTCTCTGCTTAATTGGCGTAATTTCAATGCATGTATGGCCCGCTTAACCACTACGCAGTCACTAAAAAACCTTCAACAAACCTTTACATTTTCCTTCCCAGATTCCCTTCATCCTCCTCACCTGTACATACTCTCCACACTACTCTCCTTTACATACTGCTCACTGTCATACCCTCCACACTTCTCTCCTATACATAGTGCCCGCTGTCATACCCTACACACTCCTCTCCTGTACATAGTGCCCGCTGTCATACACTTCTCTCCTGTACATAGTGCCCACTGTTGTACTCTCCACACTCCTCTCCTGTACATACTGCTCACTGTCATACCCTCCACACTCCTTTCTCCTATACATAGTGCCCACTGTCATGCCCTCCACACTCCTCTCCTATACATAGTGCCCACCGGCATACCCTCCACACTCCTCTCCTGTGCATACTGCTCACCGTCATACCCTCCACACTCCTCTCCTGTGCATACTGCTCACTGTCATACCCTCCACGCTCCTCTCCTATACATAGTGTCCACTGTCATACCCTCCACACTTCTCTCCTATACATAGTGCCCACCATCATACCCTCCACACTCCTCTCCTGTACATACTGTTCACTGTCATACCCTCCACACTTCTCTCCTATACATAGTGCCCACTGTCATACCCTCCACACCTCTATCCTGTACATACTGCCCACCATCATACCCTCCACACCTCTATCCTGTACATACTGCCCACTGTCATATCCTCCCCACTCTTCACTGTCATACCCTCCACACTTCTCTCCTATACATAGTGCCCACTGTCATACCCTCTACATTTCTCTTCTATACATACTGCTCACTGTCTTACCCTCCACGCTCATCTCATGTACATACTGCTTAGTATCATACCGTCCACACTCCTCATGTACATACTGCTCAGTATCATACCATCCACACTCCTCTCCTGTACATACTGCCCACTTTCATAAACTCCTCTATTGTACATAGTGCCGGCTTTCATACCCTCCACACCCCTCTCCTGTACATACTGCTCATTGTCATACCCTCCACACTCCTCTCCTTTACATACTGCTCGCTCTCATACCTTCCACATTCCTTTCCTGTACATACTGCCTATTGTCATACCCTCCCCACTCCTCTCCTGTACATACTGCCCACTATCATACCCTCCACACTCTTCTCCTGTACATACTGCTCACTGTCTTACCCTCCACACTCATTTAATGTACATACTGCTCAGTATCATACCGTCTACACTCTTCTCCTGTACATACTGCTCACTGTCATACCCTCCACACTCCTCTCCTGTACATACTGCCCACATTCAAAAACTCCTCTATTGTACATAGTGCCAACTGTCATACCCTCCACACTCCTCTCCTGTACATACTGCTGGCTGTTATACCCTCCACACTCTTCTCCTGTACATACTGCCCCCATTATACCCCCCACACCCATCTCCTGTACATACTGCCCACTATCATACCATCCACACTCCTCTCCTGTACATACTGTAACCCAACCTTACCCTTCACACTCCTCTCCTGTACATACTGCCAACTATCTTTCTCTCCACATTCCTCTCCTGTACATACTGCCCCCATCATGCCCTCCACATTCCTTTCCTGTACATACTGCCCACTATCATACTCAGTCTCCACACTCCTCTCCGGTACATACCACCCTCTGTCATATCCTCCACACTCCTCTGCTGTGCATGCTGCCCACTGTCATACCCTCCACACTCCTCTCCTGTACATAGTGCCCACTGTTAGACCCTCCCCTTTCCTCTCCATTACCTGCACATACTTCCCCGTTTTATATCGTCTATGATCCTCCCCTAAGCCTCTCACCCACAAAAACAGTTCTTTAAAATTATACTGAATATCCTCAATGTTACCAGCTCTAGAATGGGCACAATTTTGTTAGTTCAACTAAAGGAAATCTTCTCAGTCCTCATATTTGTTCTGCCCCATTATTAGTACTCATTTTGTTTTGTGATTACTACTGTGATGTATAGAGGAACATAGGGGATCTCAGCTACTCTAAATATAGCACTGGTGAAAAAAGTGCCCCTTAAAAATATTTTTGAAATGTTGGCAACTATGCACTTAGGCACTGACCAAGGGCCACCCGGTCAGTAGGGGGCCCCAATGGGAGGCTCCTGGGATCCTGTGATAATAAAGCGGTAGTAAACTTTGCTAACATTACTACTTTTTAGAGGCCCTGAGGTAGGTTATGCCATAATGTACAAATATGTACAGCATATTAGCACATTAGGGTACACTTAAATTGTCAGACTGAGCCCTCCAGTGCTGCACTGTGATCAATCCGTCGGGTCCTGGCGCTTCCATCTTCACCCGGTCTTCCTTCTGGGCTCTGTGCCTTCAGTCACTTGCCTTGGCTGGGCTGGGTTGATGTCATTCCCATGCATGCTCATGCGCATCCTCTCTCTCTCATCCCCCCCTTTCTCTCTCAGCATCCCTCTCTTACCCCTCACCCCTCTCTCATCATCTCTCTCTCTCTCTCTCTCTCTCTTTCTCATCCTCCCTCTCTCTCTTTAATTTAATTTGTTATAACAAAAAATTGTTTGCATATTTTATTTATTATTTATAAAAGGCCCACCAAAATCCTCAGCACCAGGCCCATGGTGTTCTTAATCTGGCCCTGAAAAACTGGTGTGCCAATACGTTGTCGTGGGGCCATTCCTGACTTAGAAAGGACATTGAAACTCCTGGTATGAAACTGGGGTTTCCTCTTAATGTAGTTAATGGTCCAGGGACTGAAGAGAATGTTGGGTTTTTTTGTCACTCGCCCGAAGGCCCCAAGAGAGGAGTGTATAAGAGGGTGTATCACAATCTCTGGTGGCCAATGTTGGGGTAGTATCCAGGGTAAAGATCTGAGAGGAAGTCATGTGAAAGATTTTTCTAAGGTCACCCACACTTTCCCGGCCTCATGAATGTTCCAGTCCGCAAGTCGCATAAGATGGCATGCCAAATAGTATTTGTAGAGATCCGGTAGACCAATCCCACCCCTGACCTTTAAGCGTGTAAGTCGAGAGTATTTAATGCGAGGAGGTGAGTCTTTCCACACAAACTGCGAGGATGCCCTCTTAAATGCTACAAAGAAAGAGAACGGTAGGGCAATCGGAATGCACTGCATAAGGTATAGAAGGCGGGGTAATACGATCATTTTCAGGAGGGCTGCACGGCCAAACCATGAAACATTGAGATTTCCCCAGTCTTTTAGGTCATGTTGGGCTTTTTTTAAGGCTATTAGGAAATTCTCATTATACATATCCGCCAATCGTGCTGTAATTTGAATACCAAGATAAGTTATAGCTGTCTTGTTCCACAGGAATGGGAAAGAGCTCTGACAACAGTCTAGATCGTTTTTCGGGAGGGATACGTTCAGGGCATGGGATTTAGTATAATTGATCTTAAAGTGCGAGATAAATCCAAAGTTTTCTATATCTCTCAGCAAGTTAGGCAAAGAAATACGCGGGGAAGTTAGGGAAAGAAGAATGTCATCCGCGAAAGCAGCCACTTTATATTCCCTATCCTTTACCGAGACTCCCTTGATATTGGGGTTACCTCGCAGTTGGTTAAGAAAGGGTTCCAAGGAAAGCACGAAGATGAGCGGGGATAGTGGGCAACCCTGACAGGTACCATTACCTATGGAGAAGGCGTCCGACAGGTGACCATTAGTACGGACACTCGCAGTGGGAGTGGAGTACAAGGCTGAAATATGGGCCAGCATGCGAGGGCAAAGGCCGATCATCTTCAGCACTTCATGCATGTAATCCCAGGCCACCCTGTCGAACGCCTTCTCAGCGTCTAGGGAGAGAAAAAAAACCTTGGGTTTTTGAGGTCGTGAGCCAATGGTGTAAATTTAATGCTCTGATGGTGTTGTCTCTGGCCTCTCTGCCAGGAACAAAACCGACCTGGTCGTTTGAGATAAGGTTGGGTAGCAGCGGGGATAACCTATTAGCTAAAAGCCAAGATATAGGCCTATAGTTTTGCACTAAAGTGGCATCTTTACCCTCTTTTGGTATAACAGTTATGTGAGCTTCTAACATATGTCCAACCGAGACTTCAGGACATGACATGGCATTAAAGTTGGTTATCAATTTAGGGGATAAAACAGTGGAAAAGCACTTATAATATTGCAGTGTGAACCCGTCGGGGCCAGGACTCTTTCCTGGTTTCATTTGTTTCAAAGCAATCTGGAGTTCTTCTATAGAGAGGGGTTGTTCCATTTCCTCAGCTTGTGTCTGGGAGAGTGGGTTTGGGCAGTGTTGAGTCAGAAAGTCCCTAATTGCTTCCTTCCTCCTATCAGCCTGAGCAGGGGTCTGATCTGCAGCTTTCAAGTTATATAGTTTTGCGTAGTATTGTTCAAAGCATTTTGCAATGTCCTCATTCTTAGACAGCAGTGTACCATGCTGTCCTCGAATTTGGTGAATCGTGTTGGAAGGTCTGGAAGCTCGTACCACCCGGGCCAAGAGCCTCCCACATTTGTTGCCCTGCTCATAGAAGACTCTCTGATGGAGTACATAGCGTCTTCTTGTGCGCTTTCCAAGCTCCTCCAGAAGCAGGGAACGGGTATGTGAGAGTTCTTGTAGTGATTGCCGTGAAAGGGAGGATTTATGAGAGGCCTCCAGACGCCTAATTTTGTCAGTTAAACTCACTATAGTCTCCTGATGTAGTTTTTTGATTTTCGCTGCCTGAGATATAAGTTCCCCCCCGAATAACACATTTGTGGGCTTCCCATAAGGTGATTGGGGAAATGCCTGGGGAGGCGTTCACCCTGAAATATACGTCAATTCGGGATTCTAAGCGGGTGATAAATTCCGCGTCTTTGAGCAAGGACGAGTTTAATCGCCAGGTCTTGGTCCTGGAAGTTGTTTCCGGGAATGTCAAGGTGACCGATATGGAGTGATGGTCCGACAGAAACATCGGATCTATTGTAGCATGCGTAAGGTAGGTTAGGTCAGGTTGGGAAAGAAAAAAATAGTCTATGCGGGAATATTTTTGAAATGGGGCAGAATAGAAAGTATAGTCCTTGACCGAAGGAAATAAGGTACGCCACGTATCAAGTAAAGCAAGTCCCTGAAGCTGCAATTTGATTTGGCGGAGGGCTCGATAAGATAACATGGAGGTACCAGAGGAAGTATCAATTTCTGGGTTAAGCGGAACATTAAAGTCTCCCCCCAGGAGAACCATACCTTCCTTAAAAGAGAGCAGAAGGTCACTGATTTTCCTAAAAAAGGAGACCTGATGTTCATTTGGTGAATAAACATTCGCCAGTGTCAATGGTTTAGATGCATATAGGCCCTTAATGAAGACAAACCTGCCTTCTGGGTCCACCAAGGAATCTGACAATTTGAAGGGTGCAAGTTTGGAGATCAATATGGAGGTCCCTTTGGTCTTTTCAGTGGGATTTGTGGAATGAATGGCTGTATGATAGAGATTATTAGTAAGTTTAGAAATAGAATCAGAGCGAAAGTGGGTTTCCTGAAGGAAAACAAAGTGAGCCTTCTGCTTAGTAAGGGCGGACATAACTTGTGACCGTTTTTCCGGTATATTTAGGCCTTTTACGTTGAGCGACACACTTCAGTGATAAGGAGTCACGGGATCCCGAGTCTCTCTGCATGGTTAGGTTGGGAGCGGAATATGAGCTCTAAAAAAAATAAAAAGAGTACACTTGCAGGTATCAGCGCGGTTAAACTGGAGGATGAGCTGATGAGGGATAGGGAGGAGGGGGTAGGAAAAAACTCAGGGGTAAAAGGGGAGGGACAAAAAGAAACAGAGAGACAAAAAAAAATAATAATTAAAAGACTGAAAAGTAGAAAAAGAGAGAAGGAACTTGTGATTGTCACAAGTTATAGAAAAAGGAAAAAAACAGAGGTGAAGATAGAGATACTATTCCACCTGATAGATAGTAGGCTGGATGGTCAGCAGACTAATCAATAGAACTGCTGCAGGGGGATTGTGGAAATGTCTGGAATCTAACTCTGCTGCAATGTAGAGGATCTAGTAAGCAGTAGTGCAATGGGGTGCAACAAGAAGTAGAGGAGAATATATCAAACTGTTTTAAGGCAAATCATTAGCATCGGAAGAGAGGGTGAGCAACATCATTACCAACCTGTAAGTGGCATGCAATGCTTAAACAGTAACCTTATTGCTTATAGCCTTACTGAAAACTAATGCCGCGTACACACGACCGCTTTTCTCGACGAGAAAAACTGCATTTTTTTTTTTCGCCGAGAAAAACGATCGTCTGTGGGCTTTATGTCGTTTTTCTCGTTGAGAAAAACGGCAGAAAAAACGACGAGAAAAATTAGAACATGTTCTAAATTTTCTCATCGTTTTTTCCATCATTTTTTTCCGCGGCAGTTTTCCCATAGGGAGACACTGCCGCGGAGCCCACAGACGGTCGTTTTTCTCGTCAAGAGAAAAAATGACGGGAAAAACGACCGTGTGTAGGGAACCCTTGGAACCGAAGCGGTTCCCTCGTTTTTCCTGTCATTATTCACGGCGGTTTTTTAACCGCCGTGAATAATGATCGTGTGTACGCGGCATAAGACTGAGATTATCCTAATTACATATTAACAACATGTTGTTTAACCAAGTAGCAAACAATGCTCTCAAAACCTTCAAACCCTGTGGCCTGGGTGAGGATCTATCAAAGGTAATGCATCATTACCGAGTCACTCAGACTGCATCCTCTGACTTCTCCCCCTTTGAAGGACACACCCTTAAAGTGTGATTCCAAAGAGAGGGGTGGCACTGTCAGTGTTCAAGTGTTAACTGAGCTAGAAGACCTAGAAGCTATATACATATACTGTATAAAAAAACAAAACAAAAAAAAAACACAAAGCTGAGATACAAAAGTCTAGTGAACAAGGAGTGATATCGCCTCTCCTTCCCCGTCAACCCCACAGCTTGAAAGCATCCATATTGAAAGATTAAGGAAAAAAAAAGGGGGGAGCTTGACAAGGAGAGGCCATCATCTGGGGGTATCTGGAAACCATTCATAGTTCCACCATGTGTACTGGTGGCATAGCAATCAGTAATGGTCACGAGGCATGTTGGGACCTTAGGGTGGCAGTCAATTCCCATCAAAGGGAAAATGAGAGGTTGAAAGCAGGTGCTCAGTAATAACAGCAGGACACCCAGCTCAACTCGATCCAATGGGAGTCATCCACCCAGGGGTATAATTGTAAAATAGGCTGAATAAAGTGTTCAGTGAAGGCAGCATAACTTGGTCAAACATAAACAGGAGAAGGAAAAAAAAAACCATAACACAGACTGGGCATGTATGCACTCACAGGTAGGCAGACAGCTGGATTCTGAAGGATTCGGAGAGGTCCTCAAGCTTCAAGGCGGTCCCTACGAGGAGTTGCAGGGGGACCAGGGCTGTGTTGGTTCAGGTCTCGGCGAGATGTGGGAGCGTCAGGTGAAGCAGGGTCAGATCTCCTTCGCCTGGAGCGGTGCCTCTGTGCCTTCGGAGAAGGATGATGCGATACTGGGCACCAAGGCTCTGTCGGAAAGTGGAAGGGATACCATTCCGGAAGCTCTATCAGGGGTAAATCAAGTTGCTCGCAGAAGGCTTGCAGGTCATCCGGTGATCTCAGTAGGGCAGTGCGACCTCTTGCGGAGGCGGCTAGGCAGAACGGGAACTTCCATCGGTATTGAATGTTGCGGGATCTCAGTAGGTCCAGCAGGGGGCGCAGGGCACGTCTGCTTTGTAAGGTGGTTTGGGATAGATCTTGAAAAAGTTTTATCTCCGCGCCATTGTACAACACGTGGCCCCTTTCCCTTGCCTTTCTCAATATTTCTTCCTTCAGCGGAAAGTTCACTATGCAACAAATAATGTCTCTCGGGGGTTCTCCATCCCTGGGAGGAGGCCGGAGAGCTCGGTGAAGCCTCTCCATTTCAATGGGGGAGTCCGCAGGTTAAAGATGGCGGAAATCGTTTGCGGCAAAGACCCAGCGTCTATCCCCTCGGGCACTCCCCGAACTCTAACGTTGTGTCTGAGGCCCCTATTGTCCAGGTCCTCAACCTGACGGTGCAAATCAAAAAGATAAGTCAATTGGGAGTCATAGGTGCGTTGCACTTGCCTTATAGCCACAGTATGGAGCTGTGTGGTCTGTTCCACATCCGAGAGGCGGATAGCTACTGCCTGGATGTCCGTGTTTAGGTCTAGGATAGCCGCCGATAGGGTGGTCGTGATGTCGGAGGCCACTCTCTGTAGGTCAGATAAGCTCACCGCGGGATTAGAGTGCCTGCTCGGCGTGTCTCTCCCCTCCGAATGTGAATCCGAAGCGTTGCTCGGGGAGCAGGGCCCTGAGGCCTGCGATGCCTCATGGTTGTCGGAGCGGAGGGAGCGAAACAGCTCAGGGATGTTGCGGCTGAGTTGGGTCCCCGTCTCCTTCGGTGCCCGGGATGCCGAGGCACTCCTATTCGACTTGCCCATGGTAAAAAGATACAATGGTTCCCCGAAAAAGCGAATTATTATCCTCAGTTTGCAGGAGCTCTGTGCCTAAGCAGCCATCTACAGATCCAGCCAAGCCACGCCCCCCTGTATCTTTTCTTATAGATCTTTTATTTGTTCTTCTCTAGCCTTTTTCATTTAGGATCCATGTTTGATTAGGATACCTTGCATTACTGCTTTATGGGCCTCCCATACTATACCCGGGTGACTCTCTGCATTGTCGTTTATCTGGAAATACCACATAATTTCATTGATCAAGTCTTCTGTAATTTGGGGGATCTGTAATAAACTTTCATTTAAGCGCCATCTCCAATCTGTCGATTGGATCCCCCCTTTAAAGTTAACTCCATCGTAACTGGTGCGTGATCTGTCCATGTTATATTTCCTATTGATATGTCCTGTACCAGCACTATATAAGTTACTCACTCACTCACTCTTGTCTCAATGTCAGAGGCCTCAGGCTCTTTTCAATCCCGTGACTTTCTCCTCCCGGAAGATGAGTCCACCAGAGAGTAATTACGATGTGGGTGATCGGGAGCTGGTGGCCATTAAATTTCCTTGGAAGAATGGAGATATTTGCTGGAGGGGGTCACCCATCCCATTAAGATTTTTACGGACCATAAGAACCTGGAGTACCTCAGAACAGCTAAATGCTTATGACCCCGGCAAGCCCGATGGGTCTTGTTCTTCTCCAGGTTTAACTTCCACATTACGTAACGGCCAGGCTCCAAAAATAGGAAGGCGGATACCCTCTCCTGAATGTTCCCAGATACCCCAGAAATAGCGGAACCAGGTACTATTCTTTCTGCGCAAAATTTTTTGCTCATCCTGCCCGACCTGAAGACAGCAATTTGACAGGCCTCTGCCCAGTGTGCAGAACCAGAGGTATCTTCTTTGAGGAGTCAAGAGTTTCTGTGGTATCAAGACAAATTTTTTGTTCCACAACAAGTACGACTTCAAGTTTAAAAAACTTTTCAGGATCACAAGCTTGCCGGGCATTTCAGTATACGGAAAACCTCCAAACTGGTTAAGCACTCCTTCTGGTGGCCCAGTCTGAAACGGGATTGCAAGGATTATGTGAGCTCCTGTATCACTTGCCAAAGCAACAAGGGGACCAATGCTAAGTCTTGGGGTCTACCCATTCCTAAGCAGCCCTGGAGAAAGATATCCATGGACTTTATAGTAGACCTGCCTCCCTTTGAAGGGTTCACCACCATTTTGGTGGTAGCGGATCGCCTTTCCAGAATGGCACACTTCCTACCTATGATTGGCACACAACACAAAAAAAGAACAGATATAGGTGTAGGGATAGAATTATAAATGAACATGTTTGCTGTATCCAAAGGAGAGGTCCTTTGGATACAGCAAACGTGTTCATTAAAGGGATAATCACGTTACACGGACTACCAAAAACAACATCATATCCGACAATGGAGTATAGTTCACTTCCAGATTTTGTAGAGATCTCTGCAAGTCCTTGTCAATAGAAGTGTGTCTATCCTCAGCTTACCGCCCACAGAGCAATGGTCAAACAGAAAAGTACAAATCAGACCTTGGAACAATATCTATGATGTTTCGGTACCTACTCTCAAGATTACTGGGTTTCTCTTCTCCCTTGTGCGGAATTTGCTTATAATAATTATTGCATGCTGCCACCAATCAGTCCCCTTTCTGGGCAAATTATGGGTTCCATCCCTCCTTTTTACTGAACACCATATTGGAAGCATCAGTCCCTGCAGTCCAGGATCGAATAAGCTTTATCCAAGCCAATTATCAATCACTCCAGGAGGCTATGCAAAAGGCTCAAGATGACTACAAAAAGTACCATGACATGAAAAGGAGAGAAAACCCTGTCTTTAAAAGTGGGGACAAGGTATGACTTTCTTCAGTAAACCTTAAGCTCTCGTGTCCTTCCTGGAGGCTAGGGCCAAGATTTATTGGCCCTTTTGAGATTAAAAGGGTGAAAAAAACCCAGTGGCCTTCGAGCTGGTACACCCCAATCCTTATAAAATCCACCCAGTATTTTATGTTTTTCTGCTTAGGCCGGCTGTACAGAGTTCTTTCCCCGGGAGAGAAGAGTTGCCTCCAACTCCAGGTGAAACAGAGTTTAAAGTAGAAGCCATTGCCGGAAGAGAGGTAGACAAATTCAGTATCTCATCAAGTGGAAGGGGTACCCCACTGAAGATAATTCTTGGGAGCCCGCAAGCCACGTGCATGCCCCTAGGCTTTCCACAACAGATACCCAGAAAGACTGACCTGTTTGGACATCCAGGGAAATAGCCGTGGAAGAACTGGCAATACTGCCAATACTAGAGATGGGTGCATCCAGCACGCTCTAATGCGCATTGGCAGAAGAATGGCAACTTAGCGCACGCAGGTGCACGGTGACTCGAGTCAGCGAACGCGCATGCGCAATGTCGCCTCGCATAACGTGACAGATGTGGCCACTTGCTGGCTTATAAAAGACTGCTGCTGATTTCACCAAATTGATGGATTGTCGTCAGCCTTCCTGTGTTCCTGAGCCACAGGAATATTCCTGTGGATTTCCTGTTGTGACCCGGCTTGCTCCTGACCTGTCTGTTATCCTCTCCTGGCTTTGACCCCCTTGCTTGCTCTACTGAGCTTGCTGCTGTTTGACCACCTGTGTATGCCCCCGGCTTGCATTACAGACTTTGATTACTCTTGCCTGCCTTCCTGTGTATGACCTCGGCTAGTTCCTGTTCCTGCTACCTGCTTGCTCCTTCTGATTGATCCACTGTGTTTGACCAGTGGCCTGGCTTCTACTTCCGTCTCCTGTGTGCACTGCTGCCAAGCACTGCTGAGGTTTCCTGAGAGTCATCTGCCTAGCTGTGTATCCTGCCTCTTCCAGTATACATCAAGTGACCACCGGTCCGGTGTCTCGTCACATATGGCTCCCCATCACAGATTGTTCCTGAAGTGACGTTCCGCTGAAAAATTTTGCATTGCGCGTGCGCGACGCCGCCATATGCGTTCCAACACTTTTACGACAAAACAGCACACTAAAACCGTGTTGGGTAGCCGAATGTGACGAAACACCGCCATCATGCTACACTCCGCACTCCTCCACACTAAGGATACAGTGAGAAGGGGAAAGCGGACATCTTTGTACACCCCCCGGAGTTTTACGTTTTACACTTATTTATAACAGTAAACTGACTGTTTAGATGTTGTATTTTAAGTGTTGGAATGCATATGGTGGCGTCGCGCATGCACAGTGCAAAATTTTTCAGCGGAACGTCACTTCCGGAGCAATCTGTGATGGGGAGCCATATGTGACGAGACACTGGCTCTTCAGTATCCACCTAGAAACCTGTGCTTCTTTGCGCACTGCACTTCCTGTACCACCTTCAGGGGTGTACTGCACTTAGCCACAAGACGAGACTTCTCAGCACTTCGTTATCTGATCAGGTATGTGACACTTATAGCTTACTCCACTTCAACCTAAATCCATGTATGTCCATGGTTAAACCATTACATTTTTATAGTATTTTTCTATTATTATTTTATTATTTTCACATCATTATTTACCATCACATCACAAGTTTTATTATTTCTGTTGGATCCTATTACTTTGCTTCCTAATCTTATGTAGCACACACGCCCCTCTCTTTACCTGCATTAATTTTGGCTCCTCGCAGGAAGGGAGAGGCACACCGCACCACAAGCCCGTACCCTCCTGTGTAAAGAGGTTGAGCGGTGTTAGTTTTGGGCCTTGTCTGCGGCCAGAGTCAAAGTCCTCCCGAGAATGATCTCACCTCTACCTTGGATAGATGCAAGTCCTTGTTTTCCCCAGGAATGTGAATTTCCACACTAGCTGAAAGTCCAACTCAATATTTATTTCTCACAGGATAATAAACAGCCTCTTTGAGAGCAGACAGGTTGGAGCGAAGATACAGGACAGCTTAGATGTGGAGGAGGTCCAGGCACAAACGTAGCTTAACTCTTCAGACTGTTTAGGTTTCTCAAACAGCTTTAGCGCACGATCTCTGCCAAAGACCGTGAGGTTGGTCTCTGCCACAGACCGGGTGAATAAAGTCACTGCCACTGACTTGGAGAACAGGGTCACTGCCACTGACCGGGTGAATAGGGCATTGCCCTATGAGGCCACTGCCACTAACCTTGAACGTGAACTTCCTTCTTAGAGTATCTGGCCCATGTCAAGGAAAAAACATCCCTCCGGAGAGTTACCAGAGGCCCCCACCGTCACCACGACTCTGCGCTGGGTCTTCGGAAAGGGTTACCTCCCTGGCCTTCTCGTCCCAGATACGGGTCCTCTCGCAAGGTAGCACCCTGGGAGTCCTCGATCCCTAGCGGACCCCAACTGAAGGTGCTGGGCTCTGGGCCTTCAAAATAGTACCTCATCCCAGACTGAAGGTGTCTGGGATGGAACAGGAACTCCACCTCCGGGCCTAGGGCACCCGGAGATGACCCTCACTCACCCCCAGGCCGAAGGTGCCTGGGCGTGGACCTCGAACTGAAGATGTCCGCCCCTTTTATACCCTCTCCCGACAGGCACAGCAGGTTCCCCGCCCCGCTGTACTACTGCCGAGAGGGGACACAAAAGGCACAGCCCTCTATCGGTGGTTCAACCCTGGCCCACGGCGACAGCGCCACCTGCAGGCCACAGGGAACTGTACACCAATACTATCCTCCGTGAACAGAAATGGTCCATAAACCCTAACAATCAGTGTGTCTGAGCCTAATTACCACTCAGACACTCCCCTTAAATTGAACACCCCGCTACACATTCCCCCCCACTAAATAGACACTGGTCCCCCAGTGTCTGGAGCAAACCTGTCACGTACCTGACTGGAGTCTGAAGTGACGAGGTCAGCCTCTCTTGTATCTCCGGCCCTGGCTCCGCTGGAGATGAGGACAGGAGAAACCAAGGGACCGGAGGAACACGAGTGCCTGCAGAAGCAGCCCTGGAAGCCTGGAACAGAAAATGCGACTCTAGGATGGCAGAAGGTCGCAGCAGATCACAGGACTGAAGTTGCAGAGACCCGGGAAACGGATTTGAGCCAAACAGGAGACAGGAGCGTAGTCACATGGATAGCCGGGTTCAGCAGCAGGCGGACAGCAGGGTACATAGACATTAGGCAGGAGCGAGGTCAACAGGAAGCCGGGTTCAGAAACTGGTAATCAGAGAAGTAGCGAAGTCCAGCAGCAAGGTCAGGGGAAGCCAAGGTTCGGTAACAGGTATCAGGCAGGTTCAGGTAATAGCAGGTAGGGGTACTGGAACGCTGAAGATCCGTCAGCGCTAGACTGGTGTCAGTGCTCCCTTTAAATAGGCCGACTGGCGCCAGAGGAAAGCGTGGACGCGTTCCCGCGAACACGCACGCGCCCGCGCGCATTGGCGCATCTGCGCACGCGCATGCGCGGATGCGCCCGGAGTGCGCTGACAGTTCTCTTACATTGCCCCTTCCCTAAGGGCAGCCTCCGGATGCCCCTCAGGGGCTTCTTTTCCGGATGGCGCTGAAAAAAGGCACAAACTTTCTGTGGGGCATGCACATTGGAGGCTGGTTCCCAGGAGTTCTCTTCTGAGCCATAACCTTTCCACTTAATCAGGAATTGTGTTTGGCCCCTCCTGGTTTTACAGTCCAGTATAGCTTCAACTTCATATTCTTCGTTGCCTTCGACGAGTATTGAAGAAGGGCTTTCCGGATCTCGGTTGGGAAACGGGTTAGGAACCGTTGTTTTTAATAAAGAGATGTGGAACACGGGATGGATTTTCAGACTTTTAGGTAAAATCAATTCAAAGGCCACAGGGTTGATTCTCCTTTTAACTGGAAAAGGCCCCAAAAATCTCTTCTTGTCAAAGAACCTTTTGTTGCTTATCTGGGCTTTAGAGATGGTATCCTGGAGCACTTTGTTGTTGGAGTTAAAAAAGTCCAGTCTGTCCTGTACAGCAGGTACGGAGGATTCTATGGGCACCTCAGGCAAAAAGGAAGGGTGATATCCATAGTTAGCAAAAAAAGGAGATTGCTTGGTAGCAGAGTGAATGGAGTTGTTATAGGAAAACTCCGCCAGTGGAAGAAGAGAAGACCAATCATCTTGAGAGAAGGAGGTGAAGCACCGTAGGTATTGCTCCAAAGTCTGATTAGTCCTCTCCGTCTGTCCATTTGTCTGAGGATGGTAAGCAGTGGACAGACGGAGTTCAATGTTTAGTGCTTCACACAGGGACCTCCAAAATCTTGAAGTGAACTGCACCCCTCGGTCCGAGACAATGTTATCGGGGACTCCATGCAGTTTTACAATTTCTTTGATGAATGTGGAGGCCGTCTCAGCGGCAGACGGGGTGCCTTGTAGGGGTACAAAATGTGCCATCTTGGTCAGGCGGTCTACCACAACAAATATGGAGGTGAAATTCTCAGATGGGGGAAGTTCCATGATGAAATCCATGGATATCATACTCCAGGGTTTCTTTGGCATAGGGAGACTTTCTAGGAGACCCCAAGTCTTGGCTCGATTGGTTTTACAGCGCAGGCATGTGACACAAGATTTTACGTATTTGTTACAGTCCTGTGTCAGGTCAGGCCACCAAAAGAAACGGGAAATCAGATCTGCAGTCTTGTGAATGCCGAAATGGCCTGCCAGGGGGTGATCATGGCATCGCTTGAGAACAGAGACTCTGACCTGTTCTGGAACAAAAATCTGTTCATTGTGGAAATAGAGTCCGTCCTTAAACTGGAGAGGTAAGTCTTGAGAAGGTGGGTGCTCAGTCACATCTGCCTTTATTTGGGAAATCAGGTCTGGTTGGAGAAGAAGGAAATTCTTGGCGGGCAGAATAGTGTCTGGCTCAGAAGGTTGGACTGGATCATGGAACATGCGCGAGAGCGCATCAGGTTTGCCATTTTTGGAGCCTGGACGGAAGGTGATGTGGAATATGAAGCGGGAGAAAAATAATGCCCATCTTGCCTGCCGGGGTCTTAGTCGTTTGGCTGTTCTTAAATATTCCAAATTTTTATGGTCAGTAAAAATGAGGATAGGGTGAGAGGCTCCCTCTAACAAGTAACGCCATTCCTCAAGTGCCGCTTTGATGGCTAGCAATTCCCGATCACCAACATCATAGTTTCTTTCAGACGGGTTCAGTTTTTTGGAGAAGAAGGCTACGGGATGTACAGTAGTAGAGATTTGGGACCTTGTCGCTGGGATAGAATAGCCCCAATGGCACTTTCGGAGGCATCTACCTCCAAGACATAGGCCAGGGACGGGTCGGGATGCTTCAGGATGGGAGCTGAAGTGAACAGGGTCTTTAGTTGTTCAAAGGATACTTGTGCTTCCGAGGTCCATCGAAAAGGAACATGTTGTTTTGTTAGCTGAGTGATGGGAGAGATCATGCCGGAAAAGTTTTTAATGAACTTTCTATAAAAATTGGCAAATCCCACAAACCTTTGCACCGCTTTCCTGTCAGTCGGAACTGGCCATTCTAGGACTGCAGCGACCTTCTGAGGATCCATGGCTATACCATCGTCAGAGATGACAAGTCCGAGAAACTGTATAGTCTGCTTTTCAAAGTCACACTTCTCAGCTTTGGCATAGAGGTGATGTTCACGAAGTCTACTCAAGACCTTCCTCACATGAGTACGATGTAATTCCTTTGTATCGGAGAAAATAAGGATATCATCAAGGTAAACTATAATAAATAGATCAAGAAAGTCCCGGAACACATCATTTACCAGGTGCTGGAAGGTGGCAGGGGCATTGCAGAGACCGAAGGGCATAACTAAGTACTCAAAATGCCCGAAGCGTGTCCTAAAGGCTGTCTTCCATTCATGTCCCTCCTTGATCCGGACTAAGTTGTAAGCTCCCCTCAAGTCAAGTTTGGTAAATATCCGTGCTCCTCGCAACCTCTGGAACAATTCAGGGATCAGCGGAAGCGGGTATCGATTTTTGACAGTTATCTTATTAAGATCCCGGTAGTCAATACAGGGCCTCAGAGAGTGGTCTTTCTTTTCCACAAAGAAAATACCAGCCCCTGCTGGCGAAGAGGAGTGCCGAATAAACCCTTTCTCCAGGCTTTCGTCTATGTATTTGCGCAGGGCTTCCAATTCAGGCTCCGAAAGCGGATAAATTTGGCCGAAAGGGATCTCTGATCCTGGTAAAAGTTCTATGGGGCAATCGTAAGTCCTGTGTGGAGGCAAGGTATCTGCACTTTTCTTGTTGAAGACGTCTAGGAATTCATGGTAGGCAACAGGTACCAGTTTCAGTGTTTC
Organism: Rana muscosa; assembly: GCA_029206835.1. Lineage (NCBI taxonomy): Eukaryota > Metazoa > Chordata > Amphibia > Anura > Ranidae > Rana > Rana muscosa. The sequence goes on from CM055118.1 coordinate 999,376,450, forward strand.
GGGGTCCGGGGAGATACTGAGGAGCGAAGCAGGATTAAAAGTCCCTTCAGGAAAACAATGTGTCCGGCAATAATTGGATGAGAAGGAGGCATCTCCAGAGCACCAGTCAATATGGGGATTATGGGCCTTTAGCCAAGGTAACCCCAGAATAATAGGAAACATGGGTGAGGCGATCACATCCGGAGAAGTTCCCGGTGCCCAGAGGAAGTTTGGCAGGAGATGGGTACAGTCTCTTGGGTTACAGGCCCGGACTTGAGACCAGAGCCATCTGCCAGATGAACGGCAAATCCCTGCTTCTTGGTACATAGAGGTAGCTGATGTAAAGTGGCAAATGCTGAATCCACAAAGCAGCTGCAAGCGCCAGAATCTATAATAGCGGATACAAGAATAGTCCTTTCAGATAGCTGGAGCTGGAGCGGAAGGGAAAGGTGGGACTGGCCCCTTCCGGGAAGATGCATCATGTAGGGCAGAGGAGAAGCGGCTTTGGCAGGTTTCACAGGACAAGTCTGTATGAAATGGCCAGTCTTTCCGCAGTAAAAGCAAAGCCTGTTACGTTGTCGCCGTAGGCGTTCCGAAGAAGACAGAGGTGGTCTAGGGAAACTTCCACAGGATGAGTCATTGTACCCCTTGTTCCTCATGGGCACTTCCCGTGTCCTGGCGGAGATTGCAGAGAGAGAGGAGATGGTACTAGAAGATATACTGGTGGCGTGGTATTGGTCCTCTCCGATTGTCTTTCTCGTAGCCGCCGATCGATCTGAATAACAGAGTTGATCAAATCTTCCAGGGATGCGGGTATGCCCACACGGGCTAGTTCGTCTTTTAAAGAATCAGAAAGTCCGAGACGAAACTGATGGTGGAGGGCGGCCCTATTCCACTGGGTATCTGTGCTCAGAACACGAAACTCCGACACATAGTCTTCAACAGACCTTAGGCCTTGCTGGAGTCTGCTGAGCGTGAATTCTGCAGTCTGCTGGAGGAAAGGATCAGCATACAGCTGGGACATAGCAGAGAAGAAGGAGTTAGCGGTTGTCAAAGCCGGATCGTGTTGTTCCCGAAGATGATGAGCCCAAGAAAGAGGTTCTTTAAGCAGTAAGGTAATGATGAACCCCACTTTGGTGTTTTCAGAAGAGAAGGTTCGGGGTAACAAGGAGAAATAAAGTTCACAAGTATTTCGGAAGGTGCGATACTGCTTGCGATCCCCGGAAAATCGCTCAGGCAACGGCACTCTGGGTTCTGGAGGAGTGACGGATACGCAGAGCAGACTGAAGTCGGTTTGCACAGAAGAGCTCACAACAGCAGGAGAGGTGGAAGCAGGTGAGGCATCAAGCTGGTTCAGGAGCTGATCTTCCATCCGGTTCAAATTGGTTCAAAGGTTCTGTACTGTCCGGGATAGTGCAGAGAGGGATTGGCAAAAGTCCACAAAAGATGAGGCCTCCCTTTCAGACTCCATTGCTGGCTGACGGATACTGTCACGTACCTGACTGGAGTCTGAAGTGACGAGGTCAGCCTCTCTTGTATCTCTGGCCCTGGCTCCGCTGGAGATGAGGACAGGAGAAACCAAGGGACCGGAGGAACACGAGTGCCTGCAGAAGCAGCCCTGGAAGCCTGGAACAGAAGATGCGACTCTAGGATGGCAGAAGGTCGCAGCAGATCGCAGGACCGAAGTTGCAGAGACCCGGGAAACGGATTTGAGCCAAACAGGAGACAGGAGCGTAGTCACATGGATAGCCGGGTTCAGCAGCAGGCGGACAGCAGGGTACATAGACATTAGGCAGGAGTGAGGTCAACAGGAAGCCGGGTTCAGAAACTGGTAATCAGAGAAGTAGCGAAGTCCAGCAGCAAGGTCAGGGGAAGCCAAGGTTCGGTAACAGGTATCAGGCAGGTTCAGGTAATAGCAGGTAGGGGTACTGGAACGCTGAAGATCCGTCAGCGCTAGACTGGTGTCAGTGCTCCCTTTAAATAGGCCGACTGGCGCCAGAGGAAAGCGTGGACGCGTTCCCGCGCCCGCGCGCATGCGCATTGGCGCATCTTCGCATGCGCGGATGCGCCCGGAGCGCGCTGACAGTTCTCTTACAAAACCCATGCCTCTCAAGCCTGCGTCAGCATAGGCCCAATCCAGAGACCAAACACTAAAAAAACAATTTGGGAGGAAAAAAACTGCCAGTTTGGGCCGGAACTAAAACATGGGGAAAGGGGGTTAAACATAGAGAAGAAAGAAGAATAACACACGTGCACATTAAACCATCAAATGTCACATGACATTCTTCGATAAATATTTACATTTCCCTCCCACCTGCACTAAGGTCCACCCCATTCTCAGTATCCTTGCTTGACGTCCACCTGCAGGGGAAGAAAAAAAACATACACAACTAAAAATGACATTTGTTGGCATGAACAGATTTTCCCCTAGAGGAAAATCCCTCCTTCCAAAAGTAAACTGCATTATATCGTTTGCAATGCAATAGTTGCACAACACCGCCACCTAGTGGTAGTGCTGTGATTGAGACACAGGTGCTTGACAAATCCTCTTCTTCTTGACTGTGGCCCTGAACTATCTACACCCCAAAGTCCTTGTATCTTTGCGGTAGGGAGAGAGGGGAGAAAAAAAAAAACAACGTCTACCGCTCCTCCAATCAGTAGAATACCCTTCTGTTAGGGCAAAGTTCCTGGGCTCTAGAGGATGCACTCTAGGAATAAAGCAAACACAAAAGAGTCTAGTCTCTCAAAGATAATAGTGTGGGTCTGGCAACACCAGCGGTTTCCAATGCTTATCGAAAGTGTCAATGTGGTACTCAACATTGTCTTTATCTTTCCGGCAGATGAGCACCTTGTCCACATATATGTGCCGACCAAGCATCCAGGCAGCCTTACAGTCTTTATACCTCTGAGTAACTGCAGGAGAACATGAGAAGTATCTGCGGGCCTGGGGTACTTTAATGTGTGTCCATACAAAGTCCGAGTATCACCGGTGTCTACAGGCCTCTACTTCGAACAGGAGCTCCTTAGGCAGGTACGGGTACTCCCATCCATACTCGCTGGCTACCTTCTGGTTAAATAATCTCTGTAGTCGGGACAATGGTGGCATGGTGGTACGGTCTCCCATACTAGGTAGGACTATGGCATCCGGGTGTTGAGGTACTTTCACTACCTCAGGACCAGACACAAGGGCCCGCAGTGACACCCGTCCCATCTCAGTAACTGATGCAGGAATCTCCGGCTGTGGAAGGGCAGACAAGGGGACAGATCCCTCCTCAGGCTTCGAGGCCTCCACCCGGGGTGTGCTATCCCCAGTGGACATGGGTGGGTCCCTATTTCTACAGGACAAGGACAGGGGCATCTTATCCCAACCCTTCCGTTCAAACAGTTCATCAACTGCGGCGTCATCTCCTGCATCGGAGATTGACTCCAGGTCGGAGGTATCGTATTCCTCCGCAGGCAGGTAACTCCTGGTAGAGGACGAGTCACCCCCTTTGACTAGTTCATGGGCATGTGAATCCCCAACACTTGGGACCTTAGACAGAGTCTCTTCCCCCGACTTACCTCGACTTGTAGCTGAACCAGGACGTCCGGGACTTTTCCCTTCGGATGCATCCGTTCCGAGTAAGCGCTGGGTCGTAGCTCCACCACGGCCGCGGGAAGCTTTCACGAACCCGATCTTCCTCTTGGGCGGTGGGAGAAAGGACTCTGTGGTGACCGAAGCAGCATCCTCCGGTCTCTCAATCTCTGGAACAATCTCATCTGTGACTTCCTCCGAAGTCCCGACAGTGCGCGCAGGGGTGGCTGTGTAAGGTCTGATTCCTCCTTCCAGAGTGGTGGCACCCGTAAGGCAATTGAGGTGGAAAGCCCAAGACTTTTCTGTAGGTTGCTCGACCTCAAACAAGAACTCCTTACATAGCTCGCATCGCCCGAATGGCTTCGGATGCACCACCATTCCCGAGCAGCCGGGACAAATCACTCCGAGGGCCTCCACATCTTTACAAACGTAGAGGGCAAAACGTCCCCGGGGCTTGAGCCCAATTCCCTGTATCCGTTAAGGGAGCAGCAAATGAACTCATCTTCATGGTAGTAGTAGCCGGAACCCATGAGGCATGAGAAGTTATGTTATCCATTCGCTGTTCCATTGCGCACTGTCCTTTTCGCGCCAAAGTCCCCACGTGCAACTCCACACATGGCCAGACTCCTCCCATCTCCTGCATTGTTCGCTGGCTCTCTGTCACGCCCACGAACTACGCAGTCAGGGTTCTCCTTGTGGCGCAGTTCTCAATATGGCCGACCTCCACGGAACTTCACTGGGGAATAAAGTTCAAACTCTGGGGGGGTCTTCAACACTTCCCAAACGCAAACAAATCCTGGACTCAAGCCCCCCACGTGTAGCGCATACACCCCTCTCTTTACCTGCATTAATTTCGGCTCCTCGCAGGAAGGGAGAGGCACACCGCACCACAAGCCCGTACCCTCCTGTGTAAAGAGGTTGAGCGGTGTTAGTTTTGGGCCTTGTCTGCGGCCAGAGTCAAATTCCTCCCGAGAATGAGTTTACCTTTACCTTGGATAGATGCAAGTCCTTGTTTCCCCAGGAATGTGAATGTCCACACTAGCTGAAAGTCCAACTCAATATTTATTTCTCACAGGATAATAAACAGCCTCTTTGAGAGCAGACAGGTTGGAGCGAAGATACAGGACAGCTTAGATGTGGAGGAGGTCCAGGCACAAACGTAGCTTAACTCTTCAGACTGTTTAGGTTTCTCAAACAGCTTTGGCACACGATCTCTGCCACAGACCGTGAGGTTGGTCTCTGCCACAGACCGGGTGAATAAAGTCACTGCCACTGAATTGGAGAACAGGGTCACTGCCACTGACCGGGTGAATAGGGCATTGCCCTATGAGGCCACTGCCACTGACCTTGAACGTGAACTTCCTTCTTAAAGTATCTGGCCCATGTCAAGGAGAAAACATCCCTCCGGAGAGTTACCAGAGGCCCCCACCGTCACCACGACTCTGCGCTGGGTCTTCGGAAAGGGTTACCTCCCTGGCCACCTCGTCCCAGATATGGGTCCCCTCGCAAGGCGGCACCCTGGGAGTCCTCGATCCCTAGCGGACCCCAGCCGAAGGTGCTGGGCTCTGGGCCTTCAAAATAGTACCTCACCCCAGACTGAAGGTGTCTGGGATGGAACAGGAACTCCACCTCCGGGCCTAGGGCACCCGGAGACGACCCTCACTCACCCCCAGGCCGAAGGTACCTGGGCGTGGACCTCGAACGGAAGATGTCCGCCCCTTTTATACCCTCTCCCGACAGGCACAGTAGGTTCCCCGCCCCACCGTACTACTGCCGAGAGGGGACACAAAAGGCACAGCCCTCTATCGGTGGTTCAATCCTGGCCCACGGCGACAGCGCCACCTGCAGGCCACAGGGAACTGTACACCAATACTATCCCCCGTGAACAGAAATGGTCCATAAACCCAGTGGCGGTGCATCCATAGAGGGCGCCGGAGCGCCGCCCCCTTTCGCTCCCGCACCGCCACTGAAAGACAATACACAGATTCATGCATTGCATGAATCTGAGTATTGTCACTACTGCCCACTATACATATGGCCGGCCTCCTGGTGAGCGCTGGCCATATGAATTAGAGCGGCAGCCGGCGGTGGGTGTAACTTGGAAGTGCCTATCAGAGCCAGCTGCATTTGGGGGACAAACTGGCTGAATATGGGGCACAAACTGGCTGAATATGGGGGACAAACTGGCTGCATTTGGGGGGAACTGGCTGAATATGGGGCACAAACTGGCTGAATATGGGGGACAAACTGGCTGCATTTGGGGGGAACTGTCTGAATATGGGGGACAAACTGGCTGAATATGGGGGAACTGGCTAAATGGGGGACAAACTGGCTGAATATGGGGGGGAACTGGCTGAATATGGGGGACAAACGGGCTGAATATGGGGGGAACTGGCTGTATATGGGGGACAAACTGGCTGAATATGGGGGGAACTGGCTGTATATGGGGGACACGCTGGCTGCATTTGGGGGGAACTGGCTGTATATGGGGGACAAACTGGCTGAATATGGGGGGAACTGGCTGTATATGGGGGACACACTGACTGCATTTGGGGGGAACTGGCTGTATATGGGGGACAAACTGGCTGAATATGGGGGGAACTGGCTGTATATGGGGGACACGCTGGCTGCATTTGGGGGGAACTGGCTGTATATGGGGGACAAACTGGCTGCATTTGGGGGGAACTGGCTGTATATGGGGGACACGCTGGCTGCATTTGGGGGGAACTGGCTGTATATGGGGGACAAACTGGCTGCATTTGGGGGAACTGGCTGTATATGGGGGACACGCTGGCTGCATTTGGGGGGAACTGGCTGTATATGGGGGACAAATTGGCTGCATTTGGGGGGAACTGGCTGTATATGGGGGGGAACTGGCTGCATTTGGGGGGAACTGGCTGTATATGGGGGGGGAACTGGCTGCATTTGGGGGGAACTGGCTGTATATGGGGACAAACTGGCTGTATATGGGGGCACACTGGCTATATATATGGGGACACACTGGCTGTATATGGGGGCACACTGGCTATATATATGGGGACAAACTGGCTGTATATGGGGGCACACTGGCTGTATATGGGGGCGCACTGGCTGTATATGGGGGCGCACTGGCTGTATATGGGGGCACACTGGCTGTATATATGGGGGCACACTGGATATATATATATATATATATGGGGGCACACTGGCTGTATATGGATACAAACTGGCTGTATTTGAGGGGGCAAACTGGTGGCGTTTGGGCACAGTGGCTGCGTTTATTGGGCACAGTGGCGGCAATTGATTTTTTTTTTTCAGTTTGTTTGTGCCCCCCCAAAAATTTTGAGCACCAGCCGCCACTGCATAAACCCTAACAATCAGTGTGTCTGAGCCTAATTACCACTCAGACACTCCCCTTAAATTGAACACCCCGCTACACTTATACCCAAAACAAACAAACAAAAGATTTCCCAGGACACTTACCAGCCTGCCTGCAAAACAACCAAATTGACCCTGTCTAGCAATTCACATTAAAAACAGAGGGTTTTGTTTGCACACATTTGAAAATATATACATAAGTCCCCATGCAGTGCCTGTGTCAAGGCTTCTCTGTATACTGAGGAACTATAGACGGTGTAATTTTCTTCAACCACAGTCAGTGTTGTGGTCTCCCAGCAGGGTGGAGACCCCAGATCTTTCCATGTAGATGGAGTGGGTGATGCTGCTTTAAGATTATCAGAAAAAATAAGAATGTCATCCAAGTATGCAGTAACAAACTGATCCAACAGGTCCCGCAGAACATCAATAATAAAACGATGCAATTAGTGGAAGCATTTCAAAGGCATGACCACAGACTCAAAATGTCAATATCTAGTTCTAAAAGCAGTTTTCCATTAGTCTCCTTGATGAATGCGGACATGGTTATATGCCCCTCATAAGTAGTCTAGTTTGGTAAATATTTTAGCAGAGCATAGTCTTTCCAACATTTCAGGAATTAAGGGATGCTGATTTTTAATAGTGATTTTATCATTTTAAAATCCCTGTTAGTCAATGCATGGACACAAGGTGGAGTCCTTTTCATCAAAGAACAGGGCTGCTCCTACAGGATATGTTTTGTGTCTGATAATGCTCTTCTCTAAATTCTCATCAAGAAACTCTATTAATTAAGGTTCTTACAGAGAATAAATGTGACCAAAACTTAGTTTTGCCCCTGGGAACAGTTCAATGGGACAACCTGAGGAGGTAACTGATAATTGAACAGTATTTTTATTATCACAGATGTCACAGAGCTCATAGTACTGTGGAGGCAGCTTGTCACACTTGTAATTGCTTGATCAGTGAAGTACTTATTTGGCAAGGTTCTCTACAATGTTCCTTGCAATGGGGGGGGGTCAGGGTCCAGGTGTCATCAAGATAGATGTATGAGTGAATAATGTCTCAAACTTGACAACATTTTTTTTTATTGCATTTTAGTCTAAATATGAGATCTGAGGTCGTTTGACCCCAGATCTCATACTTAAGAGGACCTGTCACGCTTTTTTCTATTACAAGGGATGTTTACATTGCGCACTGTCCTTTTCGCGCCAAAGTCCCCACGTGCAACTCCACACATGGCCAGACTCCTCCCATCTCCTGCACTGTTCACGGGCTTTCTCTCTGTCACGCCCATGAACTACGCAGTCAGGGTTCTCCTCGTGGCGCACACATGGCCAGACTCCTCCCATCTCCTGCACTGTTCGCAGGTGTAGAGATCAGTGATTTCTGGGACTGTCTGTACTTCTACATTTGGTGAGCAGGAAGCAATCCTCCAGTGCACCCACACATATAGTGCCCCACAATCAGTGACAAGCCGTCCTTTCTAGTTTGGCTGACGGCTGTCATCTGTTGATGTGGAGGAGGAAGGATCGGCTGAGCTTTGCTTTACTTCTGGTTCTAGAAGAAGATGATCCGTGCCCATCCAGGTTACTTCAGTTGCTCCTTCCTCCTGCATGCACAAACTTCCCAGGAAGATTTGCAGCAACCATTCAATAGGAGAAGTGCAGGCAGCAGGAGCGCTGCACTGGTAGGTAGAAGAAGGAGGAGAGAGCACACATACCGCACTGCCTCCGAGCTCCCTCCTCTTTGCCGGCTCACTACTCTTGCTAGTGACAGCGCACCTCTCAAATTGGCACCCGGGGGAACATGCCCCCGCCCCCTCCCTCTAGTTTCGGCCCTGACCCTAGAAAATTGGAAATCCTGTAGGTACTGGAAGTACTTTGAATTTTGGAAATGCCAGAGGACCCGGGAGTCCTGGATGTAGCATAATTGTAAGTACTGTAACAACAGCACAGATTATGTTTACATTTACCTAGGATAATCTGGAAATATAATACCTGCTAGGAAGAGCCACTTCTGTTAAAGAGCTGAGCACAGTTGCTTCTTTTAACCGCACAAAAGCAGCAAAAGGCTGTTCCATAAAGTCTACTTCACCAACAAGAACATTGGCTGCCTCTGTTCCTTTTGGGATCTTCTTTCTAAAAGTATTTTTCAGCTGGAAAAAAAAAAATCACGGTTATTTTAGAGAAGAAAGATATGTAAATTATGTATTATATTGATCTATTCCTTTGCCCATGTGCAGGGCTGTATTTTTATCACTGGACCCCATGGGCACCCAATATTTGGTGCCTACAGGGTGATCTTCTGTCCCTAACCTGGAGTAAAATATTGAAATAATGTGTAAATAACATTATGGGTGCAACCAATATTTAGACAGAAATTTTTTGCCTCTTTAAGCATGTGCCTATAGACAGCAGAGACAAAGGAAAATAGACCAACCTTGTGCATTAAGCCTCGTACACACGACCGAGTTTCTTGGCAAGAACCAGCAAGAAACTTGCTGGCAGAGATTTCTTGCCGAGAAATTTGTTTGTGTGTATGTTTTCTCCTCAAGAAAACCGACTAGAATCTCGACGAGAAAATAGAGAACCTGCTCTCTATTTTCTCGTCGAGATTCTCGTCAGCCTGTTTCTCGACGAGAAAATTGTGTGTGTGTACACTTACCTGTCCTCCGGGAAGCCCGCGCATGCTCGAAATGACTTTGACGCATGCGCGGTAGCTTCCTAGGCATAGGTAGGGTGTACCAAGATGGCGGCGACGGCATCGAATGTGACGAGCGCATGCTCGTCGTATTCGATTACGTCACCGCGTTCGCTCCATTCAAAGAACTGCGGGTTCTTTGAAATGAGCGTGTGTACACTCAGCCGGGACAAGTTTTTTGTCCAAGGATCTCGTCGAAAAAAACGTCGTGTTTTTAACGACGAGATTCTCAGCCGTGTGTACGAGGCTTTAGACTCTCTCCTTCCCTCTATTTTGACAATTCTGGTGCCTCATGATTGGCCCAGCACTTTAAAAAACATGGGAGAGGAAGAGTTCATAGTCCTGTGTAAGCTCCAGCAAATCAGTATGTAGAGCACAGTTTTCTTTCCCCTGTCCTGGCAGCCAAAGAGCACAGTACAAGAATGAGAAACTGCGAATATATGCCCTGCATTAGTAAAGGAAAGGGTGACTTTAGACTCCATTCACACAGGGGCAACACGACTTTGGGAGGCAATTTGGACACGACTTGAGTATGAATCACAGCGCGACATGAGGCAACTTACAAGGCAACTTCAAGTTGCCTCCAGGACAGGAGGCTTTCCAGTGGCCAATCAAACAAGAATCAGCTCTGTGGGAGGGAGGGGGAGGGAGAGGTTTGCCTGAGAAATGTATGTTCTCTTCCTGTATTGTTGCTTCTGTTAAGACAGTGATCCGACTTCTGAGGCGACTTCCATTGAAATCAATGGGTACAAGTTGCCTACAAGTCAGATTGAAGTAGTACAGGAACCTTTTCTGGAGTCGGAGCGACTGCAGTAGTGTGCATTAAGACGGCTCCATTCACTTACATTGATTTTCTCATGCAGCGCGACTTGAGGCGACTAGGGACGACTTGAAGTCTGATCCAAAGTCGTCCTTGTGTGAATTGGCTCTTAAAGTATGTTTATATGAAAACAAAAATGTAACAAGAACTTTTACTGACAGGGGCTTTGGTAGGATTCCAAAAGAACTGGCAAAATGATGGACACTCTTTAAAATAAATAATATTTCTTTTGAGTTTCCTTAGAGTTAGAGACATTTTTGATTGGCTTTTGTTTGTTTCAGAACTGTTTTGCTCTCCATAGTCTATAAGGCTGGTGGTGCGCTGAACAATTTGTGAATTACAAGCTATCTTCCAGTTGCAGCTGCCCAAAGTCACATCATCCCCACGGTAATGTGTCCCTAGAGAGGCCTTCTTCTGTAAAGTATGAAAACCTGTAACATCAACACCCTCTTCTGATTGATTGAGTACACCAGGATTATGTAATCTACTTGCATGCAGAGGGTGCAAATATAGAGACATTACTGTCAATGCGATAAGAGAAGAACTAACTCCCCTCTCTGCCTGCTTTATTGTAATATTTGTAGGAGAAAACAAGAATTGTTTTAAGACACTAGTGTGCCCAGGATAAAGCTTTCATGTGTGCCCCCTCTCCACCTTTCCCCCAGGGACTTTAATAATTTGAGAATGCACACTATAGAGATTGGGTGGTCAGAATATGTAATATATGGTGCAGTGTTCAAAATAGAGCAGTCTGGAGTATGTAAATAACTGCACAGCATATAAATAGGGGCAGTCCTAGGTATGTAATGTAAAATGAGCAGTGATAAGTTCATAATGTCAGTGGTCATCGGTGTACAATCTCCATCCTTGATCCTCAGAGGAGTATAGTTCCCCCCCATAACTTGTGGTCAGTGTAACCATAGTAATCCTACCCATCCAGGATAGAGCATACACTGACCACCTTTGAAAATAATGTTCAAATTTTTTTTGTATGGGGGGTAGTTATACTTTCCATATAAAGAATTCCCAAAGGTGAGAGAGAAAAGATGGAGGTGCAGTCACATTTAGAGCTACCGATATAGTGTCATCGTAAGATCTAAGATTCCTCCAAATTCCATTAGGAGTGGAGGTGAGTGGAGAGGTCAGGAAAAGCACCAGATCATCTGCAAAAAAAAGCACATTTATGACTCCCACAAGACACTCTTTTAATATTAGGATTATCTTTAATCACTACCACTGGAGTTTCAATAATTTCCATAGCAAAAATCATAGGCACTAGTGGCCATCCTCACCTAGTGACCCAAGATATTTCAATAGGCTGGGAGAAGTGTCTGTGTAATTTAATTTTGGTTTGGGGTTGAGAGTACAGGGCTCTAAATGAAAGTGAGAAAATCCCCGTTTTCCATTATCGTGAACAGATAAGGCCAGTGAGACCAAATCAAATGCTTTTACAGATCTATGGAGTTTTTACCCCTCTTGGGGCAGGCAATTTTCCCACCCAGGTGGAGAATAGGGATGAGCTTCGAGTTCGAGTCAAACTCATTTTCGACTCGAACATTGCCTGGCTGAGAGGATGAGCTCACAGTGCCTCTCACTTCTTGTCAGAGGCACTGAGCTCAATGAACAGCCTGGAGCCTTGGACCAATGGTAAAGAACCATTGGCCCCAGCTGTCCAATAAAATGCTGCAGTGGAGGCTAAGGTTGCCACCTTTTCTTCAAGTCAAAGCCAAACACTTTAGCGGCACACATAATCTTTTTTTTTTTTTTACAGTATAAAATATACATATATTTTGCAATTAAATAACATTTCTAATTATATAAAGTTAATCACAAGAGTCCCCTTTATATCAGAGTCCACAGAGTTCCCCTTTTACATATAAATCCGCAGAGTTCCCTTACACTGTAAGGGGGGAATCTGTAGACTCTGATGTAAGGTAGAGCTCCTGGGACTCTAACATAAGTGATGCTCTGGGAACCCTGATTTAAGGGGGAACACTGAGAATGGAGAGGACTCTCATGTAAGGGGGAACACTGTGGCCTCTGGTGTAAAGGGGAACTCTAAAGTGAGGGGTGCTCGGAGAACCCTGATTTACCTTAGTGTACTCAGAGGCAGGAGAGAGAATTATTAATGATGAATGGTGAGCTCACTCACTCCTTGGCAGTCACCACCTCTTATCGAGATGTATCTGAGGCTGCTGGACTTCACATTTCCGACCCCCACTTTCCTTTTCTGAGGAGTGTGGGCAGACACAGAGGGGTATGGGGTATGGGTGGGAGGAAGAGGAACAGATTGAGCCCTCTCTCCTCTCCAGTCTGTGTTGCGCGGGGCAGGGGGGGTTGTTAGTGTTGACTTTGGGCAGCATGAAAGAGAGCATTAACAGACACTCGGTTTAGACAACTGCAACCAGCAACATTACTGAGAAGACGTAGTCCTGTCTGAATAATGTGTCCAGGTTTCAGGCAGTCCCGGACTCACGATTCCAAACCCGAACTGTCCAGGTAAATCCTGGACAGGTGGCAACCCTAGACTGGAGCCTGTCCTCTCACTGCAGTGTCATAGAAGGGGGCATGTGTCTAAAAGAGACATGCTCCCTTACAGCCCAGCCCACTTAACTAGAAGGAAAAAACATGGGTTTATGTGTATACGATTTACCCATAATCCTAGGGATGCACCAATGCCACTTTTTTAACACCGAGTACGAGTACCGATACTTTATCTCAGGTACTCGTTGATACAAATTACCGATACCTATCGCGTAGGTAGGAGGGTGGTTTGGTGGTTTGGCGGGGGGTTGTTAGGGAGTTGGGCGAGGCTGGGGTGAGGGCAGGGTGGGAAGTAGAGGGGTAAGTGAGGGCAGGGTAGTTGAGGGTGGGGTGAAATAGGGATTGTGGGGTGGGAGAATTGAGAAGAAAAAGACTCTGATTGCTGGGGGAAGAGGATGGGAGGGTCATTGAGAGACATGGGGGCAGAGGTGACAGCTGGTGGGGGAAGGAGGAGACAACACAGGGAGGGCGCAGTACAGGGCATTAGGATGGCGCAGTACAGGGCATTAGAAAGGTGTTAGGATGGCGCAGTACAGGGCGTTAGGAGGTTGTTAGGACGGCGCAGTACAGGGCGTTAGGTACAGACCAGTCTGTACACTGACACCATACTGTACATCATATACAGACTGGTGTGTGTAAAACATATACAGTACAGTGTTGAGGTACAGGCTGGTCTGTATATAATGTACAGTGTCAGTGTATAAGACTGGCCTGTACCCTGCTAACACTGTCCTGTACAAACTACACTAACCTGTTTGCAGGACTTGCTCTCCTCATTACTTGGTTCTGCTTCCAGGGACGATTCCATAGCTGCCTCACATAGAAACACACGTGCTGATGCTGTCCAGCCCCTTGCCCTTGGCGACCCGCCCACTTTCTGTTATTGGATAGCCGCCAGCCATCCAGCCAGCTCTCTCTCTGTGCAGGAACATGATGGGAGGAGTCATGACATCACCCACCCTCTTCTTGTTTACAGAGGCAGGAGAGAATCGCGGCAGTGCTGCATAATGAAAAAAAGAGCCGGCATCACAGGCTGGATGAGGGGTGACACAGGATGGATAAGTGGGGACACAGGATGGGTGAGGGGTGACACGAGGGACACAGGCTGGATGAGGGGTGAAGCAGGCTGCATGAGGGGGTGACACGGGGAGACCCCTCATTCAGCCTGTGTCCCCCCTCATACAGCCTGTGTTCCCCTGTGTCACCCCTCATCCAGCCTCTGTCCCCCTGTGTCACACCTCATCCCCACTGTGTCCCCCCTCATCCAGCCTGTGTCCCCCGTGTCACTCCTCATACAGCCTATGTCCCCCTGTGTCACCCCTCATCCAGCCTGTGTCCCCCTCATCCAGCCTGGTTCCCCCTGTGTCACCCCTCATCCAGCCTGTGTTCCCTTGTCACCCCTCATCCACCCTGTGTCACCCCTCATCTGGCCTGTGTCCTCCTGTGTCACCCCTTATCTGGCCTGTGTCCCCCCTCATCCACCCTGTGTCCCCCTGTGTCACCCCTTATCCAGCCTGTGTCCCTCTGTGTCACACTCATCCAGCCTGTGTCCCCCCTCATTCAGCCTGTGTCCCCCTGTGTCACCCCTCATCCAGCCTGTGTCCTTCCTCATCCAGCCTCTGTCTCCCTCTGTCACCCCTCATCCACCCTGTGTCCCCGTGGCACCCCTCATCCAGCCTGTGCCCCCCTGTGTCGCCCTTTATCCAGCCTGTGTCCCTCTGTGTCACCCCTCATCCAGCCTATGCCCCCCTGTGTCGCCCCTTATCCAGCCTGTGTCCCTCTGTGTCACCCTCATCCAGCCTATGTCCCCCTGTGTCACCCCTCATCCAGCCTATGTCCCCCTGTGTCACCCCTCATCCAGCCTGTGTCCCCCTGTGTCACCCATCATCCAGCCTGTGTCCCTCCTCATCCAGCCTTTGTCCCCCTGTGTCACCCCTCATCCAGCCTCTGTCCCCCTGTGTCACCCCTCATACACCCTGTGTCCCCCCTCATCCAGCCTGTGTCCCCCTGTGTAACCCCTCATCCAGCCAATGTCCCCGTGTCACCTCTTATTCAGGGTGTAACTCTTGCTGCTGTCCCCTTCTCCCAATCAGCCTGTGTCTCGCTGTGTCCCGCTTGCATCCAGATCCAGCCTGCGTCACCACAGTTGTGTTCGGCTGCAGCAGCTCTGTGCTCGGCTTCACGCGGGATACCAATACTGCTACACCGGTCGACTTCCTAGCCCTACAGAAGGTGTCCCGCCCCAACTGACGTCACTTTCGGTATCGGTTTTCAGTATCGGAGCATTTTCGCGAGTACCGATTCTCGTGAAAATGCCTAGTATCGGCACCGATACTAGTATCGGTATCGGTGCATCCCTACATAATCCCATGTTTTTCACACATAGTTAAGAGGGAGAATGAGAATCTTCTGCTGCTGAAAAGGTACTGTTTTAATCAAGCTAAATCATATATTAGTATGCTATATGTTACAACATAATAATTTATTATTTATCTATTTACTGTGAAATTACTGTTTTGAAGTTATAAGTTGAGAGGACGTAATATCCTCAATAGCAGCTTGAGGTGGTGGCTCATTTGGTAGGTTGTTGAGATGAGAATAAAAAATCTATAAATTCCCCTGTGTTGTTTTTTTTTTTTATTTGAGGACTTTCAGGATGCGGTTGTCTTTATGCACTGTTGATATGTGTTTGGGAAATGAGTAATATTGTGGGTTAATGTAAATTGCAATCATTCCCCTGAGGCAGGTGCACAGATATCTTGGGGTCCCCTTATTATAAAGGGAGCTTCCTAATATCTATAAGCCCCCCCCCCATTTAGCGGTAGGAATGTGGCAAGTCAACATTGTCATGTAAATATCATAGACAGAGAGAATTCCCCAAAGGAATGGGATTATGTGGACCCACAATGTACAAAAGTGTGAAACGATGTATTAAAAGCAAAATTAAAAGCAATAATACAATTTTATTGACACAACAATGCATGGCTGGTATGGCAACATGGCTGGTATGACAGCTAAAACACCAATAGGATAATAGGTAGAACACAGGATAGACATATCTGGTTGGCCTCATAGTGAGTGAGGCATGGAAGCTACATGTACAAGACCCCGACACATTTCAGAATACTGATTCCTTCGGGGGGGTTAGTAGCAATTAGATAGGTATCTGTAATGTCCTAAAGAGGTGAAAAGTATCCATATACAACAGCCAGGAAGATTAAAAACAGGAAACATCCATTATGTGAGCAGGGAGATGGAGAGTCACAGAAAGTAGGGAAGCTAGAGCAAGGACCACATATGCCCTGGGAGCACACAGAAAAGTAGCCAGCCTGAACACCAAAGATCAACAAAGAGATAATGAATACAGGCTGGGGAGGCCCTGAACAGCCTATTCTGCTCTTGTCTGTGGTAAATGAACTATAATAAAGTCATTATTAAGTAAATAATAAGTCACATATTACAAAAAATTCTTGAACATTTTTAAGCAAAAGCCCCCCATTAAAATCCAGCACCAATCACATCATCCAGCAGTGTAAAATCAAGCATCAATCCTAACAACCTGCCACAATGTCTGCTCACATAATTTGTAATAAAAACATCTTTGCTATTTTGAAGCTTCCCTCCAACCATTTTGCATATTATTTTATATATACTGTGATTCTCAACTTGCCATATGTGCTGCAGAAATATCCCTCCACTGAGTCTGGTTGCAACCATTTTAACTGTGGGCAGCTGAAGCTGCTGCATGTTCACTTCCTGGATTTACACACACACAAACACACACACACACACACACACACAGAGGCACACCTCCAGCTCTGCAGCTCTCATTGGCCCTCTTATGACTCACCCCCCTCTGTTCCTGGCAAACTTGGGCTTTTCCCAGGCCCAGTCAAGGCATCAAAAGAGCCGTAGACTTAAGAGAGGAACTAGAGGGGGAGGCGTGTTCAGTCAAAAAAGGAATAGGACAAAAGGGATTTTTAAATCTCAGTTCCCAGGTGCTGACTGACCCTGAGATGAGAGTATTGGACAAAGGTCTCAACTTTTCTCCAGACCTATATGGATGTCCATACGTATGCACGGAAATTGAATATTCAGAGGTATCTGATTACCAACCCCATCAAGGATAATAGGGGAGTGTCCATTGAATATCGACACTCTGGTCTCTCCAATTCATCACTGTTTAACCCCCCCTGGGGCTCTTGCTCCCTCATTGAGGGTATTCAGAGACGTAGTGTTGAGGGATCTGGATAGGATAAAGTTGAAACCTGCCAAGATGAAAAAAGACCTGGAGAAAGGCTTTGACTCACTATGCGCTAAATAAAGAACTGGTCATACGACCAGCAGATAAGGGTGGAGGAATTATCATCCTTGACAAAAAAGACTATATGAGCGAAATGACTAGGATAGTAGAAGATTCAGATACATACACTCCTTTGTCTTCTAACCCCAACAGGAGATATAGGAAAAAACTTGAAAGTATAGTTCAGAAAGGGTTTGATCAAAACATTTTGAACAAAAAGAAGAAGGCTTTTTTGGTCCCTAAGGCACCATGGGTGCCTATTATATACTAGTTGCCAAGGATCCACAAGAGTCTTACTTGTCCCCCGGGTCGCCCAAAAGTCAGTGGTATTGACTCTGTTACGTCCCGGGTGGGCAAGTATATAGACTTCTTTTTACAACCTTTGGTGTGCACTATGCCTTCTTATGTCAAAGACACACATCATGTGATCAATCTTTTATCTAGACATAAACCATGTGATGGGATGTGGCTGGTGACGGCGGATGTCACGTCGTTGTAAATGACCATCCCTCACGAGTTAAGCTTGGGTGCAGTAAAATACTTTTTGGACCGTGACTCTGGTCTCCTTGAAGAGCAGATTACTTTCATCATGGAACTTCTTGAGTTTGCCGCTAGCCACAACTTTTTCTGGTTTGATGGCTGGTATTTTCGCCAAGACAGGGGTGTTGCTATGGGGGCTAAATACGCCCCTAGCTTGGCGAATCTATTCATGGCCCAGTGGGAGGAGGATGTCGTCTATGCCCATGGGAGACCAGAGGTGGTCCTATGGGTGTGGTACATAGACGACGTCCTCCTCCTATGGGATGGTAGTGAGGCTGCCTTATGTGAATTTATGGACTCACTTAATCTCAGTAATAGGGGGGGTACACCTTTCCTATGAGGCTAATTGTAGAGAGATACATTTTTTGGATCTCAAAATTTCTGTCAAGGGTGATTCCTTTATCACTTTGACATTTTTTAAATTAACTGGCAGAAACTCTTACATTCCAGTGGACAGTTGCCATCATGCCTCTTGGCTCAGGTCGGTACCTAAGAGTCAGTATATGAGGTTGAAGCGCAACTGCACTGAACCTGAGAAATTTATGGCACAAGCCAAGACCCTCACACAGAGATTTTTGGACAAAGGATATTCTAGGGATTCTCTGTCTAATACTCTCAATCAAGTTATGTTGATAGACAGGGCAGCCCTTCTGAAGGAGAGATCCTCCGAACAGGGCAGTGACAATACTTTTAAAACTCCCTTTATTACTAGTTTTTCAAATCAGCATCAGAGTATTAAACACATTATAAATAAACATTGGCATATTCTGGGTAACGATAGAATATTGAATACTATTTTGCCAGTTAGACCACCGGTAGTGGTTAGGGGTGTCCCCTCTTTGAGGGATGAATTGGCTCCCAATGTTTTAAACCCCCCAGTAATAAACCTAATTTTTTCAATGAGCTTACGAGTTACTATCAGTGTAGAAGATGCCAAGTGTGTTGCCTTAATGGATGCAGAAGAACGACAAGTTTTCTCTTTCTAGCAGTATGTCTAAAGAACTTAAAATAGAACCCTTTATCACCTGTTCTACCGAGGGGGTAGTCTACCTACTGCAGTGCCCTTGTGGACTGCAGTATGTGGGCAAGACTAAGCGCCCCCTTCAAGTTCGCTTAAATGAGCATATTAATAATATCAGGAGGGGGTTCACTCAGCACTCTGTATCCAAGCACTATCTGACTACCCATAATAGAGATCCATCTAAGACTTTATTTTTATGGATAGACAAGTTTAGTCTCCATTGGAGGGGTAGCTGTCTGGTGAGGAGTATTTCTAAACTTGGGTTCATAAATTAAAGACCTATGTCCCCTACTGCTTAAACGTAGATGTGGACGTAAACGCTTTCATAGACAATTCTTGAATGTCCCCCTGTCCAATTTATTTTTATTTTTATTTAGTTGTATATGTGCTTATAATGTAAACTCGATCTGACTCTTGGGTGACCTATCTGCTTTCAATTTGTTACATTTAGGACCACTATGGCACATTTTAGATAGTTTAAACTTGATAGGGGTATATTGCGTTATAGTGAGCTGTTATATATTTGGCCTTTATTTCAAAATAATTATATTTTAATTTAATAATTTTTTCTGTAGGGGTACTCATTGTAGTGACTCTCAGCTGATTTGATGTTATCGGCTGATGAGTCCATATTGGATATATCTCCCCTTCGGAGATATAATGTGGAGTGTGGTCCCAGCCACTTAGGTCCAGTCCCTTGGGGAGAGGTTACATTTTTTTAAATTTGTCTGTGCTTTGACGGACAATGAGTTCCGCAATCATTTTCTCTATATGACCTACTGTTGCGATAACAGACCTATTCTTATTGAATTGGTGTTGGTTTCTTTCATATGACGTTTGTTCCCATCTATATTGGTTATGAATTTGGTGAATTTGGTTATGAATTTGTCATGACCATAGAAGGCACAATATGATATATATTTATTTAAAATGTATTTAATATAACTAACTGTGTTGTAGTTATGCCGTTTTTTTAGTGCTAGCTTTGGTGCATGTGCAGGATTATTGGTGGGTGTATTGGGTGTTGCGTCCGCTATTCATCCCATTGCTCCACTGTCTAGGAGATCTATAGCCTTGAATGTTAGGTTTCCCTAAACTAAAATGGCGTTTTCAAGCGTCGGCCACCTAGGATTCAGATCAAGGCTTGGTTTCGTCTGTTATATAAATCGGTGCGTGCCCCGGGACGACGTCAGATTAGTGACGAAACGCGTAGGGTGGAACGATGTGCTGACGTCACCGCGCTGTTTACGTCCCGTTTGTACTATTGCCGGCCGGCCACAAACTTTAATTGCTTATTTGTATACGCTTACACACAGGTGGACTCTATTTACTAATTATAAGGCTATAAGGCATTTAGTTTAGTCAAGCTAGCTAGGATAAAAGAGTTATGCTTTAGTTTGATCAACTATAAATATGGAAAATTACTGAGCTACGTGCATGAAGTTGTTATTTCACATTTATCTCACATGTTATGTTCCTTTTTACTGAGAAACTGTCTTGTGATTAAACAACATCTGCTTCAACAGCGTCTTTAACCTTCACCGCAGGTTAGACAGAGGGCGTCTTCCCTCGTCTTGTATGTATATAACATTTGGACACTGAACAATAAATTGTAATCATTATTCACGTACTCTCCGTGTATGTGTCTTGATTATCTCACCGGTGAAGAGGAGCATTTTCACACATCCAAGGGTCCAGCCTAGGCGAAGGGTCAAGAAGTGCGGACCTACCTAACAGATCTGGTACCAGAAGTGGGGTCATCGTCCGGCAGGTAGGTGGGCATTTTTGACCTTTTGGTGGAAATTGTACATCTACTCTGTCGCGATGACCAAAGACCACTGAAATTTTGTTAGATAAATCTTAAAGCGATCTGCACCCCTGCGGATGAGCTAGGCGGGCTCCCGAGGGACAGTAGGCGCACTATCTTTTAAAAGAAATAGGAGAAGTCCGGCTGATGTTGGCCTGACTATAAATTATAAAATATCTCAAACTGAGAAGCAGTAGATTGCGCTCAGTACTGAAGGACGGGTCTGTGGAACCCTCATAATTTTTAAGGCCTTTATTTTTTATTTTTTATATATATATAGAAATATTAAGAATATTATAGAAGTGTTTTAAGACATTTAAAGTATTAAGAATTCATAGAAGTTATAAGATTTATTCCTGTATTGCATTTCAAATATATTGTATTATTGCCAATGTCTAGAGATCAACCCTGTAGTATTGAAACACCTCCTACTAGTTGTGGACAATGTACTCTGGGATTGTTATTTGTTGAACATGGAGATGTGCCAATTTTACTAGCAACTAGACCAGGGGGATATTCTAGTAGATTGGGCAGACAACCTAATTTTGCACAACACGAGGACGGTGTTTATTTTGTTACCCTGAAACTTAACATACATAGTTCAATAGGGGAAGATCAATTAGAGTTTGAATCAACTCTACAGGAAGTTATTGAAAGGTGTATTCAGGTCACTGGTTGTTTTCACCTCTGTAAAAACTGTCAGCATTTCTGGAAAGGAAAGTCATATGGGGAACACTGTAGACAAGGGGGACGGGTCCCAGGTGCGCCAGCCAACGCCGTATGATTATGTTAAGGACCAGATACCAATTGGGTTAATAGAACCTTTTTGGTCCAATGTCCAAATGAGGACTCATCAGATAAGAATTTCAGGACTAGGACCCCAAGGGCCATGTTGTGAGGCAGATTGGAAGGAAGTACAGAAATTATGCGGGTCACAAACATTCATATCCCCCGGGAGATTGGGATGAGAAATATATGAAGAACACTTGTAGAATATGGGGGGAACAAATGAAGAAATACAGTAAGAAGTATGTGACTCCCCAAGGAGAGAAATCCCCAACGGCCCCCCTTGAGATACCCATATCTTACATTGAGGCACCACCTCCCTATGTTTTTGTCAAAAATGATTCAGTCATTTCACCCCGAAAATTAGGTCTTTACCCTAACCTTCCAACCGGTCTACCAGGTCTAGATACCCCTGCCTTGGTGGCCATAATACATGAAACTTCCTCAGAAGAAGATAAAAAACGGTGGCAGGAGTATGAAGAAAAAAAGAGGGAAAAGGAAGCAATGGAAAGGGAGGAGAAGTTAGCATTAGAAGACCAGGAGACCCTTGAGGTGTGGCGGGCTAGAAAGGACCAGGAAAGTAAGGAAGCTGAAAGGGAAGAATTTATTGAAATTTGGCTAATGGAACAGAAGGAAGAACAGAGTGTCATGGATATGCAGTAGTGTTTGTCTGTCAGCTTACCTTCCTTCCCATGTGTTCATCTTAGAGGCCTGAGCCCTTTCACCTGGCTTCCTTTATAATCTCCTCCCAGCCAGACTCCACCCCAGGCCCTATCACTGAACACTATATTAACCTGTGCACTGCAAGCCTGCTTGGCTGATCAACGTGTTTGTTAGGCATTGTGTGTTTGGGTTCCTGCCTGCCGTGTGCTACGTCTGTCTCTCTGTTACGTTATTGGCTTGTCCCCGACCATCCCTGTCTGCTCGTGACCCTTGACCTTCGGCTCGTTCTTCGTTATCCTTGTCTGCTTGTGGCCCCTGACCTTCGGCTTGTTATTCGGTTCTCTCTATCGTGTGCTGCTGCTTCCCCTTATCCTACGGGGCGTGAGCTAGGAAACTCCAGGGGCCGCGACCTGGTCCCAGCCTGCAGCGTAACATCCTCACCACTAGAGGCCCTGGAGAAGACCAGCTGGGTCTTAGACTCCGCGCCCTGGGGAATCTTGGCTCTCGCTTCCGTTGGGATCCCGGTTGTGCTCCTCTGGTCCCGCTTTCCACAACCACCCAGTTTCCTATCCACAGAAGCCAGCCATAGGGTTCACTACCTCGCGGTGCACTCCTGTCCCCCTACGGTGTGCATCTGTCACCTGGCCACAGGTGACCCTGACACAGAGATTGGATATAATAAGTAGAAAGTTGATGGAAAGGGAAAAACGAATGAATAAAGAGATGGAAACAATAAAATTAAAAGAACAAGAAATAGAAAGAAAAAATGAAAAACTTAGGAGGGCACAAGCAGACCTGGAAGCAGACCTAGACTTCACAAGACAGCAAGTTACAAGCCATTAGCCCCCTACCAGGCACACCTGAACTCATATATGATCCCGAGACTCCTCTAGGGACAGAGGAAGAAAGTACTATGGACTCCATACTTGGTAGTCAGGTTATGTTAACCAGGTTTCGCCAAAAGGCCCTCGTGAAAGCCCTTAAGGAAAAACCGAGTCCTCCAGATTCTGAAAGGGAAACGATAGAAAGGGTAGCTTGGGAAGGTGGGAGTTTTCCCTTAATAACTATCGGAACATCCAATGTCCATATTCCCCTCCCCCTAGGTACCCTGATTAATTTAAAGGAACTCGGCCCCAATCCAAGGAAGAATCCGAGAGAGGCAGCGAAATTTTTGAAAAAACATTGCGCAGGTTGTGGCATGGATGAGGAAGACCTCTCATGCCTATTCAACATAATCGATCCAGAACCATATGTTCCAATCGATCTTAACGGTCTTTATTCAAAACATTTCACAACTACAACTTCCCCGGACTGGGCGGGATTTTGGGCAGATATAGCTAGTCATTGGTTAAAACATTACAAAGGACACACTGCACTACATTCCCTAGTCACGGCAAAACAGGAAGGTAAAGAGAAGTTCTTCGAATTTTGCCAAAGAGTGTTTGATTTATTTAAAGCAACAGAACAAAAAGATGATGTTTTATTTTTAAGTACTGTGATGTCAAATGGGGACCCAAAAACTACTCAACTTATCAAACTGATAGATCCAAATTGGATGACAAAAAAGGCAACAGACTTCTTAGAAGAGAACGAGAAGAGACAGGCTTCGGGAGTGTTTCAGCAAAAGGGTGGGTTGTTTCATATGGGTAGCCCCCAACCACCGGCAGAGGCCCCTATAATGGCAGCACAGTTTACACAATCCTACCCACAGAACTATCCTACCCCCCCAGACCAACCTTGCTTTAATTGTGGCAATTTTGGTCATTGGAAATCACAATGCCCGGCCCGGAGGGGTCAATCACTACCGAGAAGAGGTAGAGGCAGGGGATTCGGATATGGCCCCCCCCCAGAGATTCCCCAACTATCAGACTCAACAACAAGCCCCACAACACCCATATAGACCCAATAGACAGGCACCCCCAGCACCTCAAAATACTCGAGGACAACCTATCCCTCTACAATGGCCAACCACACAACAGAGCCAGCCTCCACAATAGGGGTGCCTTGAGCAAGTTCCAGCACTTGTCCTCGTATGTTATAATTCTTCTTGGAAACCACTGCCTAAGGTAACCCTTTTGGTAGATGGACACAGAACTAATTTCTTAATTGACACAGGAGTGACTTCCAGTTACTTAACTGACCCAATTTTTGACACAGAAAATTGTGACGAGGGACGCTCAATTGGCATAAATGGAACTGAGGTTACACATCCAATAACCAAGCCACTTCCTGTAGCCACTCCACAAGGACAAATTCTAGTGCATCAAAAGTTTGCAGTCCTTACTTCTTGTCCCCTACCCCTTATGGGAAGGGATTTAATGTCCGCCTTGGGAATAGAAGTGGTGTTTCATAAAGAGGGAGGATTAACTGCCACCTCCAGGCTCTGTGACTTACAAAGTCCAAAAAGGGTTGACCAGATGGGATACTATATGTTACTCCCCGCTAGATTACAGAATCATGCAATCTGGGCAAGGAGCAAGACCACTGCCGGATTTCTAAATTGCACACCCTACAAACCACAATTACAATACTCTTCACCAGTCTTCCAGAAACAATACTCTTTACACAAAGAGAAAATCAGGGGCATAACACCACAAATTGACACATATTTAGAACAAGGAATTCTGAAGCCAGTCATCAGCCCCTGGAATACACCTATCCACCCTGTAAGAAAGGCGAGTGGCGAGTGGCGTTTTGTTCAGGATCTGAGGGCCCTGAATAAGGTAATTATCCCACTGCCACCCCTGGTTTCTGACATCACCTTCATATTCACAAATATTCCATCTGACTCCAGATTCTATACAGTGGTTGACCTGTCCAATGCGTATTTTAGCGTCCCAATAGAGGAAACTGCCCAATCAATATTTGCCTTCTCATGGGGCCAAACCCAGCTAACATGGACTCGCTTGCCTCAGGGCTTTGTGGACAGTCCAGCAGCTTTTTCAATAGTGTTGAATGCCTCTCTTAAAGACTGGACGCCGGATCATGGCTCCGTCTTGACCCAGTATGTGGATGAACTATTGCTCTGTAATAAGGATGAGGAGAGCTGTGCAAAGGACTCTGAGCATCTGCTCGAACACCTAGCCAGCAAAGGTCACCTGGCGTCTAGGAAAAAGATCCAGTGGGTCTGCAGGCGTGTAGAGTATCTGGGTTGTATACTGACAGAGGGCCAGCGCCTCGTATCCCCAGCTCGAGTCAAAGCACTCTCTGCCCTCAATCCTCCGAGAGACAAGGCCGCCCTTCTCTCCTTTCTAGGCTCCATCGTATACTGTAGACAGTGGATTCCTGATTGTTCACACTATGATTCAATACTCAGACCTGCTACGCTTCAGACTGCCCCCAAAGTCGTACATTGGACTGATGATATGGTGCAAGCTTTCACCTCCGTATTGTCCTCTTTGGCCAGGGCTCCTGCTTTGGGGCTCATGGATCACTCAAAGGACTCCTCACTCTACTGTGTAGTTTCAGGATCCACTTTTGCTGCTGTACTAGCACAGATGCACGGGACAAATTTAAGACCCGTGGCCTACATCTCAAAGAAACTGCCAATACAGGTGCAGGGAATGCCTGCATGCCTTCAAAATCTGGCTGCTGCGGCTATGGCAGTACAGGAAGCAAGCAAATTAGTCCTAGGCCACCCTATGACATTGTATTCAACACATACTGTCACACATCTGTTACAAAATATGAATACACAGCACATGACTACACAAAGATCAAGCGGATATGAAATTATCCTGCTAAACACAGCCAATCTCACTGTCAAATATTGCCCGGATACAACCCCCGCCGTGCGATTTCTACATTCCTTGCTCAGACTCATTAATAACTCTGATCCTGAAAAGGAACATTGTTGTTTGACAGAACTGGACCTTGTCACTTCATCCCGAAGGGATTTACTTGATATCCCCAGGCCTGATGCACAAAACGTATTTGTAGACGGTAGCTGCTCCCGACCCTCTGATGCCACTTACCAAACTGGTTATGCTGTGGTACAACTGCCAGATGTGGTACTTGAAGCACAAGCTATTCCAAGCACATCAGCACAAATTGCTGAACTGATCACTCTTACAAGGGCCTGCCAATTATTCAAAGACAAAGAAGTTAATATCTACACTGACAGTAGGTATGCCCATGGAGTGGCACACGACTTCGGAAGAATAGAGGCTTTAAAACCGCAGATAACAAGCACATTTCAAATAAACAGTTTGTTTTACAACTCTTAGATGCAATCCAACTGCCAAAAAGTGTCTCCATCATTAAAGTTAAGGCTCACACAACTGACAAAGGAGACTTAGCTAGAGGCAATGCCTTGGCAGATCACATAGCTAAAGAAGTTGCATCACAATCACTTTCAGAGCCCACATTGATATTCTTTCAGCAAGATTTCACTGCTCCTGATTTTCCCACTGTAGCTCAACAGCTGCAATCCTCAGCTACCTCGGAGGACTTGCTGTTTTGGCATGAAGCAGGATTAACCAAAGACCCTTCTGGTCTCTGGTTAAAAGAGGGGAAAATAGGTATTCCCCAGAGTAGCTGTGCCTTAATTCTTTCCTACTTACATAGACCGGGTCATATAGGGGTGCGACCCCTTCTGAAATTATATGAAGATTTATTTTTTACATGGGGAATTAAGAAACAAGCAGAAATACTTGTAGGCAGTTGCCTTACATGCGCGCAAAATAATGTACAAGGAAAGAGACATGGCCTCCACGGATGCCTGCCACCCCCTTTGGGGCCATTACAAGATTTACAAATAGACTTTACACACATGCCCACTCAGAAAGGAACCTAAAATATCTTCTAGTCATAGTAGATAAATTTTCGGGATGGGTAGAAGCAATCCCCACCACAGGTGAAACTGCCAAAATAACCGCCCGAGTATTGTTGAACCATTGGGTATGCAGGTTTGGCATCCCAAGAAACATCTGGTCAGACCAGGGACCAGCATTTACCTCAGCCCTCACAAAAGAACTGGCATGCTTACTGGAAATACAATGGAAATTACACATTCCCTACCACCCACAGAGTGCAGGTATGGTAGAGCGGATGAACAGAAACATAAAAGACAAACTAAAAAAGGCTACTAAAGGGACTATGAAAAATTGGTTAGACATGCTACCCTCCATTCTTTTCCAAATAAAAACCACCCCCCCCCCCCCCGAGCAGGACAGGTTTTTCCCCGTACGAAATACTTATGGGTAAACCAGCACAAACCAAAATACTGACCCCAGATAGTTCAGAAGAGCTTAACCTTTTTTCTTTGCAGGA
The DNA here is from genome assembly GCA_029206835.1 of Rana muscosa. Classification (NCBI taxonomy): domain Eukaryota; kingdom Metazoa; phylum Chordata; class Amphibia; order Anura; family Ranidae; genus Rana; species Rana muscosa. Next base: position 999,403,812 of record CM055118.1, read on the forward strand.
AGAATACGTGAAACATCTGGTAAGTAGCTTACAAGAAATAAATGAACAAGTTGCTGTCACCTTTTCTCCTCTTTCCACAGAACCAACCCATCCTTTCATCCCTGGGGATAAAGTATTAATAAAACAACTGGCTGTGAGAAAACACGTGGGTCCTGTCTTTCAAGGTCCCTACAGTGTGGAGAAGGTTGCCAGAACTGCTGTCTTAACAGACCAAGGTCCACAGTGGATCCATGCATCAAGACTGAAAGCATCTCCAGGTACACCCCCAGAGAAAAAAGGAGGTGAAACAGGTGTTACAAGTCCTCGAAAAATAGAGACTAAAAGGAAAATTTTACCCTAAAAATTACTCTGTTCATAGCAAATGATTCAGGAAAATTATGGGCCCTGTTGGGAGGACTCGTGATATTGGTGTTTATCCCCACTTGGATCATAACTAACTGTATATACCAACCGGAGGATCTGGGTGAAATTAAGGGTATATGTGGTGAAAATACAGAACTAAATTATACTGAACAACAACAGAGAAAGAAAAGAAGTATAGATGGGGGTTTTACAGATAAAATGTTACTGTTGAAATTTAAATATGCCTATGCTCAGAAGTCAGGATATGATAAATGTTGGATATGTAGTAAACTCCACCCTAGTACTGCTAGGATTCCTCTAATGGCAGTACCTCTGAATTTCACCCCTCTCCTAAATGGGACGCCACCTGTACACCTCACAAATATCACTAGAAAATTCCCAAACTCTACCCTCGTTCTACAAACCATGAACAAGAATCGATACTATAAGTGATCAATGAAATCTAGAAGATTGCATGATCAAAGAGAGGTTTATAAGGCTATAAGGCATTTAGTTTAGTCAAGCTAGCTAGGATAAAAGAGTTATGCTTTAGTTTGATCAACTATAAATATGGAAAATTACTGAGCTACGTGCATGAAGTTGTTATTTCACATTTATCTCACATGTTATGTTCCTTTTTACTGAGAAACTGTCCTGTGATTAAACAACATCTGCTTCAACAGCGTCTTTAACCTTCACCGCAGGTTAGACAGAGGGCGTCTTCCCTCGTCTTGTATGTATATAACATTTGGACACTGAACAATAAATTGTAATCATTATTCACGTACTCTCCGTGTATGTGTCTTGATTATCTCACCGGTGAAGTGGAGCATTTCCACACATCCAAGGGTCCAGCCCAGGCGAAGGGTCAAGAAGTGCGGACCTACCTAACGGATCAGTGCGGACCTACCTAACACTAATTAGGTGACTTCTGAAGGCAATTGGTTCCATTCGATTTTAGTTAGGTGTATCAGAGTAAAGGGGGCTGAATACAAATGCACGCCACACTTTTTACAGATTTATAAAAAATTTGGAAAACCATTTATAATTTTTCTTCCACTTCACAATTATGTGCCACTTTGTGTTGGTCTATCACAAAAAAAAAACGATTAAAATAAAATACATTTACGTTTTTGGTTGTAACATGACAAAATGTGGAAAATTTCAAGGGGTATGAATACTTTTTCAAGGCACTATATACCTTATAGGATTATTTAGTTTTGTATATTTGCTTCTTTGCAGCACTACCATTTTGGGTTTTAAATTTAATGAGTGTTATTTTAACTATATATTTTTTTTTTCTTTCAAAAATGTCACATTTGCTTACAGCACTGGGAGTTTGGATACAACTCCCACATCTTTTTTTTTTTTTTTCCATAAAGAATTGTATTGAGATAACAGAAAGCCGTACATACAATGAGAACATATCAGCATATGTTCATGCGAAATTACAGGGCATATAAACATATCATAAGTACCATAATATTCCAGTACCACACTTTGGGACTGGTAGGATGTAGCAGTAAGACTGTTGATGATAAGACAACATGAGATACTCTTTCAAAGAAAGAAATAGTAGGAAAGTAGAGGAGAGAAGGAGAAAGTCAGAAAAAGGAAGGTAAAGAGATAATAGAAATGAAGGAAATAGATGAAAGAGAAAGTGGGAGAGGAGGGGAAAGAAGAGAGAAAAAAAAAAAAAAGGGGGGTGAGGAACAGGACAACGGGGTTATCAGAGCCAGCGTACACTCTTTAATACAGCTTTATCACTTGGGTCTATCGATTCCCACTCCTTACATCTGTCTAGGAGTTATAGGCCCACTCCTTAGTCTAGGAGTTATAGGCCCGAAAGTGCTGGGTTGATTTAAAGTGGGTCCAGCATGCCCACGTGTTTGTAAATTTTTTGATACGCTCTTTGGAAATGTGAACTAGCTCTTCCATTTCTTCTATTTTAGAGATCCTCATGAACCATTCCCCAATCGTCGGAGTGTGTCTGTGGATCGCCAATGAACCGGAATGCAGAGTCTCGCCGCATTCACCATATGCATGGTGAGGGATTTAAAGTATTCAGTTCTGGTTAAGTGCGTATGGTGCAAGAGGTGCAAGAGGTACTGTGTCGTGGAGTAATCTGAAGTATAAGTAGTAACATGCGCAATAATCTCATGCACCTCTTTCCAAAATGGCAGAAGGGAATCACAGTCCCACCATACGTGGAGCATGGTTCCCTTTGCTCTCCCGCATCTGCAGCATGTGTCTGGGATAGCTGGAGAAAATTTGTGTAGGCGTGTCGGAGTCCTGTACCAACGCGTCTCAATTTTGTAGCAGTTTTCCTGAATAGCAACATTAAGGGATCCCTTGTGAGTATATTCATTGATAAGGACCCAGTCCTCATCAGTCAGGGAGACCTGAAGGTCAGACTCCAAGGCTATATGTGCTGAGTCTAGGGTGCTGTGGGGGTCATCTATGAGTATCCTATATATACTAGAAATCAAGTGTCGTTGTGGGGGAGGTCGCGTACATAATGATTCATAGGGCGTCAGTTGTCTTGTCCAGGTCTCTGTTGATGTTTGCGAAGAGAGAAAGTGCCGTATCTGACTATAGGACCAGAACAGAAAGGAATTGGATAAGGACGTTGATACCAAATAATAATATAAGGTACAGAAGGCACGGCAAAACTATCATTTTTAGGAGGGCTGATCGGCCAAACCATGAGACATTGAGGTTTCCCCAATCTTTTAGGTCCTGCTGCTTTTTCAAGGCAATTAGGAAATTCTCATTGTATAGGTCAGCTAAATCCGCCGTAATTTGGATACCAAGAAATGTAATGGCTTTCTTGTTCCAAAGGAATGGAAAGGAGCTCTGGCAACAATCTACATCATTCTTTGTAAGTGACACATTTAGGGCATGAGATTTTGAATAATTAATTTTTAGGTGTGATAAAATCCCAAAAGGTTTCTATATCTTTCAACAGGTTAGGTAAAGAGATACGTGGGGAAGTCAGGGAAAGGAGGATGTCATCTGCGAAAGCCGCAACCTTATATTCCCTGTCTCGTATCACAAAACCTTTAATATTGGTATTACATTGTAGTCGATTAAGAAAGGGTTCCAAAGAGAGTACAAAAATCAGGGGAGACAGGGGACATCCCTGTCGAGTACCATTACTTATGGAGAAGGCTTCCGACAGGTGGCCATTAACTTGTACACTTGCGCTAGGAGTGGAGTACAATGCAGAAATATGGGCCAGCATGCGAGGGCGAATGCCAATAGTTTTCAGGACCTCATGCATGTAGTCCCAGGCCACCCTGTCGAAAGCCTTCTCCACGTCTAGGGACAAAAAAAGCCCTGGGTTTTAGAGACTGTAAACCAGTGGTGGAGATTTAAAGCTCTGATGGTGTTGTCCCTGGCAAAGCCTACCTGGTCATGGGAAATAATGCCATAGCATTGAAGGTGGCTATCATCTTAGAGGATAATACATTGAAAAAGGACTTATAATATTGCAATGTGAACCCATCTGGACCTGGGCTTTTGCCTGATTTCATTTGTTTTACGGCAGCTTGAAGGTCTTCTATAGAGAGGGGTTGTTCCATTTCCTTCGCCTGTATCCTTGAAAGTGGTTTTAGACAATATTGAGTTAAAAAGTCCCTAATTGCTTCAGCTCTCTTTTCTGCCTTGACAGGATTCTGACTCAGACTTTAAGTTATACAGTTTTGTATAATATTGTTCAAAACATTTTGCAATGTCCTCGTTCCTAGACAGGGGCGCGCCACGTTGATCCCGAATCTGGTGAATTGTGTTAGAAGGTCTAGAGGCTCGGATCACCCTTGCCAGGAGTCTCCTGCACTTATTGCCCTGCTTGTAAAAGACTCTCTGGTGGAGCACATAGCGCCATCTTGATCGCTTCCCAAGCTTCTCCAGAAGCAGGGAGCGAATATGTGACAGCTCCTGCAAGGAGCGCAAAGAGCGCTGTGTGTGGGAAGCTTTATGAGAGGCCTCCAATCGCCTAATGTTGTCAGTTAAACCCACTATAGTCTTCTGATGCTGCTTTTTGATTTTCGCTGCCTGGGCCATAAGTGTCCCCCGGATCACACACTTATGGGCTTCCCACAAAGTGATTGGAGACATGTCTGGAGAGGCATTGTCCAAAAAGTAATTGCAAATCATGGATTCTAGGCGTGTGGTAAATTCCGCATCCTTAAGCAAGGATGAGTTCAGTCGCCAGGTTTTAGTCCTGGATACTGACTCCGGGAAAGTCAGGTTGACCGATATGGGGTGGTGGTCTCACAGAAACATAGGGTCTCTTGTAGCATGTGTAAGATAGGTCAAGTCAGGTTGGGAGAAAAAGAAATAGACTATGCAGGAGTATTTTTGGAATGGGATGGAATAAAAAGTATAGTCTTTGACCGAAGGGAACAAGGTGCGCCACGTATCATGTAATGAGAGTCCCTGAAGCTGTAGTTTGATTTGGCGCAGGGCTCGGTATGACAGCATAGAGGTACCTGAGGAGGTGTCGATCTCTGGATTCAGCGGGACATTAAAGTCTCCTCCCAGAAGTATCATACCTTCCTTAAAGGAGAGCAAAAGGTAATTGATTTTCCTAAAAAAGGAAACCTGGTGCTCATTTGGAGAATAAATATTTGCCAATGTCAGAGTCTTGGAGGCGTACAAGCCTTTGATGAAAACAAACATGCCCTCTGGATCCACCAAGGAGTCCGATAGTTGGAAGGGTGCATGTTTGGAAATAAGTATGGAAGCCCCTTTGGTCTTTGCAGAGGGATTCGTTGAGTGTATAGCTGTGGGAAAGAGATTGTTAGTAAGCTTAGGAATGGAGTCTGAACGGAAATGGGTTTCCTGAAGGAAGATAAACTGGGCCTTCGGTTTAGATAAAGTGGACAAGACTTGCGATCATTTTTCCGGCACATTTAGGCCTTTTACATTAAGCGACACACACTTGAGCGATAAAGGGCCATGGGACTTCGATTCTTTCTGCATGGTTAGACTAAAACTGAGGTACAGGCCGTGAAGAGTACGTTAACTATCCTGGGGTTTAAAATGCCCCAACAGATACCGACTCGGCTAGGCTGGAGGACACGCTGGAGCGGATAAGGGAAGGAGGATTAAGAGATGTAGAGAAGGGACCAAGCAACAAAAAAAAAAAGGGGGGGGGGTTTTAAAGATCAAGAGGGGGCATGGCCTGGACATGGCTGAGTGAGGCTGCTTTTTCTTTGAGCTCCCGGCCCGAGCCCCCCAAAAACGGCAAAATACAGTGACTTACCGGTATGTACTCGGCTAAAAAGTATAGCACCAGGGCAACTACATGGGGGACCCCCTCCGGGAAGAACCAGAGTGAAATTCGCAGGTATTTCAAGCTCTTACAAGATGATTTCCCCGGAGCTAGAGCGACAGCACCACGAGGCTCAACGCTCCACTAGTGACATCTTACCTGACCCAGCGGCTGGACCACCCGAGGCACATCAGGATCCGGGGATGTCAGCGGACCCGCAAACCGACGCCGATATGCAGGAACACGACATCCAGGCCCTGCTGATGGCCCTCGCCACGCGAGTGGACATAGAGGCCCTTCCGACTCGGACGGAAATCGAGTCCCTGATCCTCCGCCTCGAGGAGACGCACAGGCGGGACATCCAGGAGGTGCGGGGGAAGTATCTACGCTGGCGGAGCGAGTGTCCTCAGGGGAGACTTCGGTAACATCCCTGAAAGTCAGGGTGGCGGCGCTGGAACAATCCAGAGACCAGCACAGAGAGACCGTCACTGAACTACAGCTCCACCTGGAGGACATTGAGGACCGGAGCCGCCGCAATAATTTGCGGATACAAGGTTTACCCTTTATTCCCGAGGGCTCGGACATGGAGAGCCTTGGGGAATCGGTAAAGAAGCTGTTCCGAACGGTCCTGGTGGAGCCAGAAGCGGAGATCGTGCTGGACAGGGCACACAGGGCCCTAGGCCCTAGGCCTACGGATCCTAGTAGGCCGCATGACGTCGTTTGCAGGCTCCACCGCTACACTCAGAAGGAGGCAATCCTGCGGCGGGCCTGGGATCATGGAGATGTGGAGGTGGCGGGCGTCCCTGTGAAGATTCGCCCTGACCTCACCAGGGCGACGCTGCACCACAGAGCCCTGCTGCGTCCCCTTCTGGATCTCGCCAAGCAGAAAGGACTTTCCTACCGCTGGGGATATCCGCTATCCGTGTCCTTCCGGAGAGACTCCAACACCTTCACCCTGCAGACCGCGGCGGACCTTCCTGCTCTCTTTCGCTTCCTGGAAACGGAGTCCATTCAAGTCCCTGACTGGCTTCAGCTGCTGCCGCGTCCCCCCGGACGCTCGGGCCTCTCTGCACAGCGCGGTTCCCTTCCGCCCCGCCAACAGCGGGGTCGCCGGAGGAACCGATCGGCATCCCGGGAGGGACCACGTGAGTAGGCCACAGGCCATATTCTCCAACCTTTGACTATATCCTCTCTGCCCTTTTAAGTGTGACTGCCGACCGCATCCCCCCTGACATCCCCCCGGCACACGATATAGCTCTCAGACCCTGGCTAGGTAAGAACTGTGACCCGCTGCCATTCCTGAACTCTGCCCTTGGCCTCCCCCCCCTGCCGCCTGAGGCGGTCTATGTGACTATTGATCCACCCGTGGACCGCGGGAGGAACCAGGTGCCTTGATCCCCCCCCACCCCGGGGGTCCGGCAGAAACCGTGCAAACCACTCAGTTGCCCAGCATTGTAGCCCCTACATGAGGCTGCGGCCTTGGTCAGGACAGACACACCATGGCATGAGGGCTCTCTTGTCCCCCCCCTTCTTTCACGGGAGTGTGGCAGCGGTTCCACTAGAGACTAAGGTGATCAGGGGAGACCAGAGGAGACATGTTCCCATCCCCCCCCAGTTATGCTACGAAGGAGGTGGAACGGGACTGCCAATTTTGACCAAATCTAGGAGAAGGGGACGATGATCGTGGTAGCCACTATGGTGCCGCTGGGGGCTTGTGCTGTTGTTTGGGTGGGGGGTTTGGGGGGAGGAGGGGGGTTTTGCACTTCACTTTCAAGTCCGGGAAGCGGACTCATCGCCTTAGGGCTGCTGGGACTGTGATCACTTTCAGCCTGCTGGGAGCCACAAGAGCCGCCACACATCAGGCGGTGACCACGCCAAGCGGCGGGAGCAGTCCACCCCTACATGACTACTATCCCATGAGGGGGAGGGGGGGCAGTTTAAGTTTACATGCTTTGAGGCGGGGATGGATACAAGTTGATTGACCTGAAGTTTAACCTTTGCACTTTTATAGCTGGTTGCTAATGTCATGTTTCACTTGTTGCTGCTGCGGTCCGTTAGACTGTAAATCTTGAGTTCAATGTTATACTTTTAATGCCTTTTTTATCTTTTATATTCTTGTGTTATACATTACCGGTATTTGCCTTTTTCAGCAAACATACAGGGGACGGGGCGGGGCGGGGAGTTCGCACCTCGGTCCTGTACACCCACTACCCCAAATAAGGTCGGCTTTCAAGGTTTTTTTTTAGGACCCTCCGGCGAGTGCCATTGCCAGTTCGCTATCTTAGACCCCCTTTTACTGCTGTCTGTCTATTGGCAGCCCTATATTTCTTTCTCTATCTACACTCTACTATCTACTCTCTGTTTTTTCTACCCTTAGTCTCTACGTCTCTGACCTCTTCTTCTTCCAACCCCATCCTCCCCCCCACACCCCTCCCCCATTTGTACCTTCTCTCCCCTTTTTTCCCCCTCCCACCCCTTTTTCTGAGTTGTAAGTATGGATGTGCTTAATATCATGTCCCTGAATGTCAAGGGTCTGAACACCCCAGAGAAGCGGAGGATGCTACTCCATGACATGCGTCGCTCGAGAGTAGATATAATTACGCTACAGGAAACGCATTTCAGGGACCCTAAATTGCCACTGCTCAAGAACAGACTATATCCCCTGGCCTACCACTCTGCCTACGCGCAGGCCAAATCCAGGGGGGTGTCCATCCTTATCTCCGCCAGAGCCCCTTGGAAACTGGTAGACGTTCAGACAGATAAAGAGGGCCGCTTTCTATTTCTGAAGGGCTTAATTGGGGACAGAAAGGTGACAATGGCCAACCTGTATACACCCAACACCCACCAGGACACGTTTCTTAAGAGACATATTGACAAGCTTTTGCGATACTCGGAGGGCCAGCTCATTATAGGGGGTGACTTGAATATACCCCTATCACCGTCGGAAGACACCTCTGCCGGAACATCTTCCACCTCACGTGACGTACGTAAACGAATAGGCTCGACACTCCACGCCGCACAGTTAGTTGACACTTGGAGACTTTTCCACCCTGGGGAACGTGACTACTCCTTTTACTCAAAGCCACACCAGTCGTACTCGCGCATCGATTATTTCCTAGTGCCCCACAGAAAACTGCATGCGGTTAAGGCCACCTCAATTGGATCAATTAGATGGTCGGACCACGCCCCGATAGGGTGTCCGATAGCACATACTTCATTCCTAACAGAACAACACCCGGTTTGGAGACTGAATGAGAGTCTTCTGCAGGAGCCTGAGGTTTTAGCGGAGGTGATCGCCGAGGTGGGTCATTACTTTGACACTAATGCTACGGCAGACAGCGACCCCGGACTAGTGTGGGAGGCACACAAAGCCGTGATTAGGGGGGTGCTCATAAAGCACGGGGCTAGATTAAAACCGGCGCGTACTGCACAACTAACATTGCTCCTGGCCAACCTGCAGGCCTTGGAAGCCTCACACAAGGCGACCCCGACTAGACAACTTGAGACGGAGCTAGACACGGTCCGGCGACAGATCACAGATATCCTACAATTTAAGGCCAAGGCGGCGATGCAGATCTGTCATAGGAAGGTCCTCGAGTCGGGCAACAAATGTGGCAGGCTCTTAGCCCAGACCCTGAGATCACAACGGTTGGCGTCCTATATACCACATGTCATCTCCCCCTCTGAACAGAAAGCGTCTTTACCCCACCTAATTACGCAGGAATTTAGGTCCTTTTACAGTTCTCTGTACAACCTGCACGCGCCTAGTCCCGCACATGACCCCACGTCGGCCTACCTAGACCGGTCTCTTATGCCTACACTGCCGACGGATACCCAAGAAATCTTGGAGGAGCCCATTACTCTACCCGAACTCCAACTTGCTCTTAAAAAGGTACAAAACCAGGAAAAGCCCCGGGCCCGGATGGCTTCACCACCCAATATTATAAGTCCCTCCTCCCCTCATTGGGCCAACATATGGTGAGACTTTTTAACGCCCTAGGCACTGGGAAGTCCTTTCACAACACCACGTTGCAAGCACAGATTTTGGTTATACCGAAAGAGGGTAAAGACCCGTCTCAATGCGGGAGTTATCGCCCCATATCCCTTCTAAACGTTGACCTTAAATTGTTCACCAAAATCCTGGCATCCAGACTACAACAACACCTACCCCACCTAATTCACCTGGACCAAGTGGGCTTCGTCCCGACCAGGGAGGCCAGGGATAATACCACCAAAGTCCTCAACCTGCTGCATATAGCGGTTAGCAGCAAGACACCATGCGTGCTGCTGGGGACAGACGCAGAGAAGGCGTTTGACCGAGTGGACTGGGGGTTCATGTTTGCGACATTGAAATACATAGGCCTGGGAAACCAGATGATGAAGTGGGTGGCGGCGGTTTATTTGAACCCAACGGCCAGGGTTAGAGCGAATGGCGTCCTGTCGGAGTCATTTCCGATTACTAATGGGACAAGACAGGGTTGCCCTTTATCGCCCCTGCTCTTCGCTCTAACCCTGGAACCCTTTGTGTCACATTCGACCGAACCCTGACATCGCTGGTGTAACTGCCAGTGGTACGCAACATAAAGTGTCGGCCTATGCTGACGACCTAATGTTCACGCTCACGAAACCCTCCGTCTCCCTTCCGTGCCTCCTACGTGAGTTTGACACGTATGGACAATTGTCCAACCTAAAGATCAACCTCTCCAAATCGGAGGCCATGGGGGTAGGGATCCCTCAACACCAACTGATGAGGCTTAGGGTTAGTTTCAACCTGAAATGGACAGGTGAAGCCCTGAAGTATCTGGGTACCTATATACCTGCGTCGCTTTCCCGCCTATTCAAGCTTAACTTTTCGCCGCTTCTGGGGGCAGTGCAAAAGCTCCTTGACCAATGGGACAGTGGCCTCCATTCATGGCTGGGCCGCTGTAACATCCTTAAGATGTCAATACTGCCCAAATTCCTCTATATCCTACAGGCTCTCCCAATCTCGATACCAGGAGCCTTTTTTAAACAGATCCACTCGGCCTTCTCTCGATTCCTTATTGCAGGGAAGAGCCCTCGCCTTAATAGGAAAACACTATCGCTTCCGAAACTACACGGTGGCTTGGCCATGCCGGACATCCGCATTTATTATCAAGCGACCCACCTCAGCAGGCTCCTTGATTGGTGCCGGCATGCGGACACCAAGCTTTGGATGCAAATCGAGCAGGCACAGAGTGTTGTGCCCCTCCATAGGGCCCCATGGTGCCACGTGGCCTTACCCCCGGAGCTTAAACGTCACCCGCTGATAGGCACCACCGTTAAAATTTGCTCACAAATGCTGTCAAACCCCTTACTCTCGACTCATAACTCCCCGCTGAGACCCGTGCTAGGACACCCTCAATTCACGCTGGGCATACACGATAGGAGGTTCCTCGATTTACGGGAAGCGGGATACTATCAGGTGTCCCACTTTAGGAATATTGGAAAATGGAAGACAACTGCGGAGCTATTAGACCCCACGGGCCCGTATAGACTAGAATTCATGCGAGCTTACCAGCTTAGTCACTTCTTGAGTGGCTTGCCACCCCCCCGACGCCACTCGCTCTCCGCCCACAATACTGGAGGAGCTCTGCACAGAGACGGGGATGATCCCCCATACTCTATCCCTGACGTATGACATGTTGATTACACCCCCCGCTGACAGTCCAATACCATGCCTAATTAAATGGGAAAGAGACCTGAACTGCCATTTTACAGACGGGAAGAAACAGCATATACCCCACTTCACCCATAAATCCTCTCTGTGCTCTAGATTTCAAGAGACAAATTATAAAATCCTCACTAGGTGGTGCAAGACCCCCGCCCTGTTGCATACTCTCTTCCCGGCTTCTTTGGACCTTTGCTGGAGATGCCGAGAGGAGAAAGGTACCCTCTTACATATTTTTTGATCCTGCCCCCGACTACAGAACTTCTGGGGCGAAGTCCGGCGGATAACCCAGGAATTCACTGAACGCGTGGTGCCGGACGACCCGGCTTACTTTTTACTCCACGCGACGGACACGCCGTCGCGAGTCTACAAAAAGTCGGTAGTGCGGCATCTGTTGGATGCAGCCAAGGCCTGTATCCCACTTCACTGGAAATCACCACACCCGCCGTCCATTTCCCTTTGGCTTAAGAAAGTTGACGACATATGCCAGTTGGAAGACCTTATCCTCACCAGCCAAGAGAGACAGGAGATATTTAAAAAGACCTGGCAGCTGTGGAATGTGTTCAAAATATCCGTGGAAGGCCAAAGGCTTAGAGGGGTGGACGGGACAGTCACTTAGACCAACTCACTTCCACCCGCTTCGGCCTACTGCTTCTGACACTGACTTGCTGTAGATTCGACCCGAACAATTGGTCCCCCCTCCCTCTACCATATTCTTGCTCACACTCAAAGTCCCCCCCTTCTTCTCTCTCTCCCACCCCCCCTTTTCATCTCCCTTACTTTATTTCCCTACCTTTTCTATCTCTACATCAGTTTTTTCCTGATTTCTCTTTTGTAATATTTTGGAAAATGGATGGGAGGCTGGCCCTTTAGGACCAAACTGTCCGGGAGGCCCCTGGTGTGGGAATCCCTGTCGCCCTTGGTGTTGAGGATTGTTGGGTTCTACACGGGAGCACCGTATGAGACGTCCACGCATACTACCCTCTAGCACACGCGCTACCACACAGGTATGCTGGTACCCCTTAGGAGTCCTGGACAACTGACCACACATTACTACCTTGCAAAGTTAATGGTTCTATGTATTGTAAGACAATGTAACCTTGCTTGTATCGATGTGTGCCTAATGTACTATACTGTATTGGTCCATGCAGACCGGTCTCTCTGTTAAAAATAAACAAATAAAAAAAAAAAAAAAAAAAAATCAAGAGAGATAGGGGAAAAAGAGACCCAAACGGTAAGAGAAAGGCCCCTTTCACACTGAGGCGTTGAAAAAACGCTAAAAAATAATGATATTTTTTACCGCGATTTTACCGCGTTTTTACCGCGATCGCGGTAAAAATAGCGCTAACGCCTATGCGTTTTTACCGCGATTTTACCGCGTTCGCGCTAAAATTAGCGCGAACGCGGTAAAAACGCGGTAAAAACGCATAGGCGTTAGCGCTATTTTTTAACATAACGCTTATGCCTATGCGTTTTTACCGCGTTTTTACCGCGAATCCCATTCATTTCAATGGGAATAGGCGTTTTTACAGCGCTATTTTATGCGCCCTAAAGTTGCTCTAAAAAAGCTGTTTGCAGGATTTTTTTCAATGCCCAGCCAGCAAAACGCCTCAATGTGAAAGCCCTCAGAGATTTCACATTGAGAATGCTGGGGCAGGATTATTTCAGGCGTTATTACAGCGCTATTTTTACCGCGAAAACGCGGTAAAAATGCCTCAGTGTGAAAGGGGCCAAAGTAGCAGTAAACTTGAAAGTGTCACAAGTTGTGGAAAAGAAAAGATACCAGAGGTGGAGATAGAAATTCTAGTCCACCTGAGAGACAGAGAGCCGGGTTGGCAGCAGACTAACTGATAGAACTGCTGCTGGGGAACAATGGAAATGTCTGTAATCACATACTGCTGCAATATGGAGGAACTAGTAGATAGTAGTGTAGTGGGGAACCACAAAAATAAGAAAAGGAAAGTGAGCTACATTAATGAACTGCTGTGGGGCAGACAACTAGTATAAACATTTCAAAATGAAAAGGAGGAAAAGCACCGTCATTGCTGCCAATCTGTAAGTGTCATACATATTTAAACATTACCCTCGTAATATAGAACCTTACAGTATTTAACAAAGTCACTCAAGGTGGGCTATCAATAGCCTGTGGATTATTATTTAGACCAGACAAAGAAAAATGTCATCATCACCAAGGATGGGGCCCTATTGAGAGCAGTGTATGGAGATTAATGTAAAAAGAGAGAGAGCATCATCAGGTTACTCCACCGCAGCGGGGCCAGCCATCGCGCAACCGTAAGCGTGACCCCGCAGAGGGGAGCAACAACAATTGTGTTAAAGGATTTAAGAATTCTCAGTTGACCCAAAACTTCTAACTAAATCCCCAGATATCGGGTGGGGGATAAAATCATCCCCACTTGTCAGGCAGGAAACAGCATCACTCCCCTTCTAACTGCACATTTTAGAAAAACCCATACCTAAGAAAAAAAAAAAAACACACTTCACCTCTGCTATGTAAAATTTTGTAAAGCAATTAGACCCCCCACGGATCACCAACATTCACTCTAGGTTGCCCAAGGTAGAAACCCATGAGTCAATATTGGAGTCAAAAGGTAGTGGGCCAAGACAGTATATGATATTCATAATGGCGATCCGTGGGATGTGACTAGCGTCATACCATTCTATTCCGTAATCTTATAATACCGAACCTTATTCAACTATTAATTAAGAGCGGTCTATCAATGACTTATCGTTTGGGCCTAGTAAAAGGTGATACTATCCAGACCTGGGACAAGCGCTAATGGAAACAATGCAGGGTGGTTATTGCCAAAGGAGATATGTAAGAGTTTAAGGATTCCTAGGTAATCCAAAACTACAACGGTGACCCCCCTCCCATCTGATGCTGACCAGCTGGTGATGGAGGGGCTGGTCAGTATGGTTGTGAGCATGAAGGAGTGAGCACGTCTCCAGCCTGAGCTCCCATACTCCCATGCTGTCCCAGTATACTAAGCTGATCAAGCTGTTGCTGCCAATGGATCCTGGAAAATGCCATCAATAACTAGCCAGCAGGTTAATCTCCAGCTGAATGTGTTAGCAGATTGGGAGACAAAGTGAGCACGCTGGAGCAGGGACCGGCCTGCATTAGCAGCATCCTGAAGACAAACAGACCAGACCAGACCAGATCCTTTGAAAATACAGATCCCCTGCGATTCGCCGTCCGCCGCCGTCGCTCGTGGTTGCGTGCTCTGGAGGGACGTGGAGTGACGGGTGTGGAGGTCCTGTTTACTACCCCCTGTGTGGGCTGTACGTTACCATGCTGCAGCCTTGTGAGGAGGGGAGGACTTCTGGAGTCACGGAGCCGGTGTAACATCAAAGCGACTGGAGCCGCTAGGAGCAGAGCGGGGACGGCGGTAGATACATAAACCTGATGGGCTACCTGTTGTCTGGTGTTCCCCTCTGAGGACCGCGGCTACAGAAGGAGGACTGAAGGAGGGTGGAGCAACTGGAGCTGCACAACGCAGTCGGACTGGGTAAACTGCAGGTTTGTGAGGCTGAAGCACGGGTAGGAGATTTTGTTTTTTCTTCTCCCCTTTACCTGCCGAAAGTGAAAGTGAAAGTGCTGCTTGGTGTTGTGGAGATTTTTATGGAGATATATTTAATATGTATTGTCATAGTGTCACCCAGTGTTAGTACTTCCGCAACCCGCTCTAAAAGAGCTGATTGGGGTAGTCTGAGGCTGGTTGAATCCCGTCTGATAGGGGAAAACGTCTTGAGGTTGGAGTGTGATGTTTGCAGGGTGCGGATATGTCCACCAACGGAGGCCCTCTGTGCATTAGCATGGACGATCGTTGAGGAGGGGATATGCTTGCTCTGCAACGACATCATTGGTTATAGGCGGATGCGCGCTCTTGTCTCTGCTGTGTCTGATCAACATTGGTTGGGATTCGTAGAGCGCGTCTGCAGATAGCCTCCCTCCCCCATTCAATAATAGTATAATCTGAATATGCGTTATTCTATGGAATAGCGCAGAATAAGGATTCCTATCAACGGTAACTTTAGCCATCATACGTTATTGTATTCATTGTATGTATTATTGTATTGAATCCTTTAAGCTATATTTCTTGAGTGGGATTCATGTACTGCATTTCCTGTTGGAAGGGATGTCCTTGTATTATTTTCCCTGTGTGAAGGTCACATGCTGTGACATCACTTCCTGTTGGTAACTTCTTTAGTGAGGACCACATGCTGTGACATCACTTCCTGTTGGGATTTTAATCCTGTGGGGATTTTAATAAAGGAGAGACGCACAGCTCCCAGAGGCACTCTGCTCTGAGATGACTTGACGATAAGGCCTGTGTTGGTGCTTTCCTTGAATGAATGATGGGATGAACGGTGAGTGGAACTTAGCAAACTTAGCCTAAAGATAGCATTATTGCAAAAAGATGAATCTGAAGTGTGTGCTCATTTAGCACAGGAAATATAGGCGGTGTGCTCTGTAAACAACAGCCTGGAATTCCACAACAGTTATGGCGGGCCAGGACCTTTGGGAATAGATGGAGTCCCTTTGGACATCGGATCGAGATGGGGGGGGGGAGAGTGGATCTACGTTCCGATGTGTGGGGGCTCTACTCTGTAAAAGAACACATTTTTCGTCTTTTTGAAATAATGCCTGTGAATTTGATTGTGTGTGCCTGTGTGGGTATGCCTGCATGTGCGTGTGTCTGGGAATGTATGGAACAAGTAAATTGCATGAAGAAGCTGAAAATGGCTGCTCCCATGAGGTTTAGCGGGTGAGGGGCAGGCAGCATGGCCATCAGTGGCCAGCTTGGTTGATAGTTCTGTGTATCTATTGATTTTCCAATTTTCAGAACAAAGTTGTGTGTAGTGTTTGTGCCTGTGTGAATGCTGATGGAAACTGTATATTGTGTATGAAATGAGAAATATAGACTGTATGTGATTAGATTGTTTGGCTGCATTGTTATTGATGGCCGCTGCATTGAGCCATAAGCCATGTGCTTTAGTGGGGGAGGGGCAGCCAGCATCTATCAGTTACAATGGTGGAAGTTGGTGACTCTCTGTAAATAGCATGCAGGGGATACGCCCTGAGAGATAATCTGATGTACAAGCAACAATATACTGTATGTGTGTGGTGTTTGAGATTTTTATGAAAAATAGAAATGGATGAATTGTGATTTCTACCTTCGTATGGGACAAAGACACATGTCCCCATAAGTGTAAAAATATTTTAAGTAAAGAGTTTGGTTTTTGAGTTGAAAGTTCCCGCCGCATATTCAAGTGGCCAGGCATTGCTAGAAGGCAGACAATAGTATGTCTGTGCGATGGCTTGTTGTTGAAACTGATGCCACTGTGTGTGTGAACTTTAGGTAGAGAAAAGTGTTGAATAATGTTGTAACTTACATTTATTGAATGTGCTGTTTAGTGGCCAAAGGGTTTTTAAAATGTTTTAGTGGTCATGTGGTGTCTCAGGTGTGTGAGGCTTTGTGGAGATGACATGTGGTCCTTGTAGAGTGTAGCTGACACATTTTTCAGTGGATTTTGATGATAATTTAGAAAAGTTTCAATGGTGTAGTCTGTCTTTGTGGAGAAAAACATTTTTGATTTTCTTTTAAAAGAGATGCTGGTTTTGGCGGGAAAAGAAATACATGCGTTAATGGCGCCATTCTTGGCTTTTGATTAGCCTTGTGGTTTGTCTGCCATTTTGAGGCGCAGTTTCTCCTTGGCCTGTGGGCATCATATAAGAGAAGGTGCAGCCACCTTTCTTTTGGGCGCTATACCATGTGGCATTCGTCGGCTATTTCGCTGGTGGAATTTCTCAGCCTTTGGGGCAGATTTTGATGTTTGGTGCGAATTTAGTGCGGTCTTTTTTTGCGTTGGAATCTGGAGGCCATTTGTGTTTTTCTTTGTGTGGGGGAACCCATGTGGTGTTCATTGTGACGTCCCATGCTGGTTTTGGCGGGAAAAATTGCATGCGTTAATGGCGCCATTGTTGTTGTTGTCCATGAGGCTTGCGATGGTTCATCCACCATTCGTGGGCTTGCCTCTGGTAAGCTGTTACCTTACCTTTGTTTGCTGATGTCACTGGGTGTTGCATAATCATCTACTGATCTCAGCTTGTGATTTTGCAGGATTTATGCCTTTGCAATGGGACTATTAATCCATCATTTTTAGTTCTATAGTTCAGTATTGTGGTTTAATTTTTTTGGGGTTTTATTGCATCATCTGGGCATTCATCTGGACTTTTATCATTAAATGTTTTCAAATCATTGGACATTATTTTTTGGTATCTAGTGGCTAGTGCCTTTGCTGAGTGTGCACTGCTTTTTGCACATCGGCCCCTGGATGCTATATTAACATTTGTTGATTGGCGCAGTTTTCTTCTGTTTTATGCGTTTACAGTTTGACCTGTGCACTGCTGGGGAGAGTAGTGAGACACAGGGAGGACATGCAAACTCCATGCAGGTGGTGTTAGGATGGGGATTTCTTTGTTTTCATTTAAGTGAATGTAACCACTTGTCCCCCGCCCACGGTCAATTGACGGCGGGCGGAGGATACTCTCGTTCTGGGAGGACGTCATATGACGTCCTCCCTTTAAAACGAGCTAGGAGGCGCGCGCGCGCGGCCCCGGCGGTGGCGCGCGCGCCCGCCGCGTTCACAAGGCCCCGGTGCGCGTGCACGGTGGCCGCGATTGCCGCCGGGCACCCGCGATTGCCCGGGAAACGAGCAGGAAAGTGGATCTCTGTGTGTAAACACAGAGATCCACGTCCTGTGAGGGAGAGGGGACCGATGGTGTGTCCCTTGTACATAGGGACAACCATCGGTCACCTCCCCCAGTCAGTCCCCTCCCCCCACAGTAAGAACACTTTGAGGGAACATATTTAACCCCTTCCCGCCCCCTAGTGGTTAACCCCTTCCCTGCCAATCACATTTATACAGTAATCAATGCATTTTTATAGTAGGGATCGCTGTATAAATGTGAATGGTCCCAAAAATGTGTCAAAAGTGTCCGATGTGTCCGCCGCAATATCGCAGTCACAATAAAAAATCGCAGATCGCCGCCATTACTAATAAAAAAATAAAAATGCTATAAATCTATCCCCTATTTTGTACACGCTATAACTTTTGCGCAAACCAATCAATACGCGCTTATTGCGATTTTTTTTTTTTTACCAAAAATATGTAGAAGAATACGTATCGGCCTAAACTGAGGAAAATTTTATTTAAAAAAAAAAAAAAATGGGTATTTATTATAGCAAAAAGTAAAAAATTGTGTTTTTTTTCCAAACTGGACGCTCTTCTTTTGTTTATAGCGCAAAAAATAAAAACCGCAGAGGTGATCAAATACCACCAAAAGAAAGCTCTATTTGTGGGAAAAAAAGGACACAAATTTCGTTTGGGAGCCACGTCGCACGACCGCGCAATTGTCATTCAAAGTGTGACAGCGCTGAAAGCTGAAAAATGGCTTGGGCAGGAAGGGGGTTTTCGTGCACAGTAGAGAAGTGGGTAAGCTATTGCAGGGTCAGCTGACTTTGCAGTATATGAGCGGCGTTTTTTTGTATTGGATTTCGTTTTTAAGTAAAAACTCCACTTTGCACTGAATTTTGCACAATGGTGTGTTTTTATGTTTAAATTGGAGTCTTGATGGACAAGGCGATTAGGGCTAGGCCTCCCCTCCCCCTCCCTCTTCCTGAACAATTGATATGTAAATAAACCAGTTTGCTTTTTTTGAGAGCTGAGCATAACCGGAAGTTTCTTTTCAGCATTTTAAATATCAGAGGGAAGTTGGTGGGAGGAGCTTGGGGTTGTCTGAAAGGTTGGGCAGTGAGATTTGTGTTTGGAAGGAAGATGGAAAGCATTTTTGCGTTTAAAAGTGTTTTATATTTTGTTCCAGTTTTGTACTGTAATACAGTTTTGGGTAGAGAGCAAACGGGGGCATCACCATTATTGTAACATCTAGATGCAGGTAGAAAGAAGCCATAATATTGTTTTGAATAGTGGAGGATTTCATGACGCTTTGAAGGTTGTCTGACAAACACGTTTACAGGGCTGCCGATACTTGGTTGAAGAGCATGTAAACGTGAGGAGTAGATTCTAGCATACCGGGAGGCCGTGTAAAATAATCGGAATACGCCGGGTGCCAGTACTGTAGAAATGGTCACTAAGCAGTACTGCTCCGAAAACTAGTGCAAGGGTGTCCTGGACGCGGGACACTTCATAAGCGATTTGAATCGTCAGGGGTAATGTGCCGTCCATGCCTTGGAGGAAAAAAATTAGGCTCCACACCAGTCAGACAGCTGCACCGCACATGAGGTCTGGGGCTCCGGACATGAGACCCCTTAAAGGATGACATATCTGGTCAGAGGGTACAGTAAGGTGTACTCCTTTGGAAGGTACTTTTGATGTCGGTGGTACGAGACCTCAGAATAAAGATACCTTGGATGTAGTTGAGCTGTGGCTTCAGAAATCTGCAATGATGAGTGTGTTGATGGAGGTGTAGTCTCATGCCCGTTTGTTTGAACTTTGTATGGCTGGTCCATGCAAGGTTCTCGAGCTGCTCTCATGTTTTTCCCATTGTATTTTTTTCTATTGCTGAAAGAGTGAAGGAAGAATTCTGGCTGTTTTTGTTTTTTTCATTTGTGGTTTTGGAAACTGGGAAGTATTTCCCCCACGTTTGTATCGGAATGTTTGTATGTAGTAACGTGAATATGTTCGAACTTACCGCGGCGATCCTCTGATGTGTCGCGGCTGTTGTATTTTTGTAGGAACGGGAAAAGTAAGGGTTACAGAGGGTATTGTTTGAATCGGTTTTGAAGGAATGTCATTATTGTTTACCATTCTTTGCAGGTTAAATATGAAGGATAGAGTAATGATTTTGCTTATAAGTATTTTTCAGGTCCAAGGAGTTTGTACATAGAGAACAGGTGTATGTAGACAGCTGTACATATGGATAAATACGAGTCTAAGGAGGTAAAAGTATCATAGGCTATTTCATTGTTTCTTTTTTCCTGCACCACACATTTCTTCCTTCAGTCTGTAACGAGGAAGAAAAGGGGGGAGAATGATAAATGTAAGAGTGACAGTTTTTTTTGTCAAACGAATAATGTTAACCTCTGTAATTCTAACCAAGTTTGTGCCAAGACTGTCTTTCTTTAATAGAATTTGAATCGGCAAGCAGCAGTCTGGTGAAGTAGGTTCCCATCCCAGAGGCTAAGAACCTTTTGTCAATGGTTCCAAGTATTGAATAGTGATGAGCCGAACACCCCCGGGTTCGGTTCGCACCAGAACCCGCGAACGGACCGAAAGTTCGTACGAACAATATAACCCTATTAAATACAATGGATGCGAACGTTCGAATTCTAAAGTGCTAATTATAACAACTATTATGCATGTTATTGTCCTAAAAAGGGTTTGGGAACCCGGGTTCTGCACCAGGGGACATGTATCAATGCAAAAAGAAGTTTTAAAAACGGTCGTTTTTCGGGAGCAGTCATTTTAATGATGCATAAAGTGAAAAAAAAAAAGTCAAATATTCCTTTAAATATCGTACCTGGGGGGTGTCTAAAGTATGCCTGTGAAGTGCCACGTGTTTCCCGTGTTTAGAACTGTCCCTGCACAAAATGACACTTCTAAAGGAAAAAAAAGCCATTTAAAACTGCTTGCGGCTTTAATGTAATGTCTGGTCCCGGTAATATGGATGAAATTCTTTAAGAAAAATGGCATAGCTACCCCATGACCCCCCCCCCCCCCTACCCCAGCCCATTACCAGCCCCTTTGGGTCTTGTATGGATATTAAGGGGAACCCCGCACATAAAATAAAAAAGGCCCTATATACTCTGAACAGCCGTATACAGGCGGTGCATACAAGACAGGGACTGTAGGTTTGTTCTTATGTAGAATCTGTTTGTAATTTTGAACAGGTACATTGTTGAAGTGTAGCTCCAGCCCAAAAATCTATTTTTAAACTTTTTGGAAAACATAGGTAAGGGTTATCACCCCTGTAACATTTGTTTTGCTGTCTGTGCCCCTGTTCAGAACATTTCACCTCACTTTCCGTCCCAATGACAACTGTTTTTGAAATGTGGTGTTTTTCTTGAAACAAGGATTGCTGATAAAGCATCAGTACAGAGGAGACACCTTTCTCCCATATTTATTCTTACAGGAGAGAATTTTCCTTCCTAGTGGTAGATTTCCTCTCACTTCCTGTTGTCTTCTTGCGTTTGCAAGTAGGAGTCCTTTGTAAGTTGGATGTTTGAAAGTAGGGACCTGCCGTATATACTCTGCAGAAATAGGCCCCTTAGTTGTTGGTGTTGGCACAACACTGTAAGCACTCACAGTTACTCTTGGTTGGTGCTGGAACGCCCTGCTGTCAACTATTATATCAGGAATTTTAATTACATATAATTGTTGAACAGTGGTAGTAAAAATTGGGCCTTTGATGGTGGTGCTGGTGCCACAACACTGTAAGCCCTGACAGTTACTCTTGGTGGGTGCAGCAATGGGCCCTGCTGTGAATTATTAGATCAAGAATTGTAATTGCATGCCCCTGTTGAACAGGGGCTGAAAAATTGGGCCTTTCGTGGTGGTGGTGGTGGTGGTGGTGTTGCCACAACACTGTAAGCCCTCAGAGTTACTCTTGGTGGGTGCAGGAATGGGCCCTGCTGTGAATTATTAGATCAAGAATTGTAATTACATGCCCCTTTTGAACAGGGGCTGAAAAATTGGGCCTTTCGTGGTGGTGGTGGTGGTGGCGTTGCCACAACACTGTAAGCCCTCAGAGTTACTCTTGGTGGGTGCAGCAATGGGCCCTGCTGTGAATTATTAGATCAAGAATTGTAATTACATGCCCCTTTTGAACAGGGGCTGAAAAATTGGGCCTTTCGTGGTGGTGGTGGTGGTGGCGTTGCCACAACACTGTAAGCCCTCAGAGTTACTCTTGGTGGGTGCAGCAATGGGCCCTGCTGTGAATTATTAGATCAAGAATTGTAATTACATGCCCCTTTTGAACAGGGGCTGAAAAATTGGGCCTTTCGTGGTGGTGGTGGCGTTGCCACAACACTGTAAGCCCTCAGAGTTACTCTTGGTGGGTGCAGGAATGGGTCCTGCTGTGAATTATTAGATCAAGAATTGTAATTACATGCCCCTTTTAAACAGGGGCTGAAAAATTGGGCCTTTCGTGGTGGTGGTGGTGGTGGCGTTGCCACAACACTGTAAGCCCTCAGAGTTACTCTTGGTGGGTGCAGCAATGGGCCCTGCTGTGAATTATTAGATCAAGAATTGTAATTGCATGCCCCTGTTGAACAGGGGCTGAAAAATTGGGCCTTAGGCACTGGTGGCACAACACTACAACCCCTCACAGATACTGTACTTGGAGCACAGCAATGAGCCCTGTTGCAAAGTATTGCTTCAAAAATTGTAATGACACGCCCCTGTTAAACAGGGGCTGAAAAATTGGGCCTTAGGCACTGGTGCCACAACACTCCAACCCCTCACAGATACTGTACTTGGAGCACAGCAATGAGCCCTATGGCAAATTATTGCTAAAAAAATTGTAATTACACGCCCCTGTAAAACAGGGGCTGAAAAATTGGGCCTTAGCCACTGGTGGCGGCACCCATAAACAAAAATGATCTTCCAAGCTATCATCATCAATCGTATCATTGAGGACTCGGAGGAGGAGGATAGCCAGTCAACATAACAGCACAGGCACTCAGCATCAGCATCAGTCTTGAAGGGATGTGACATGTTAAAATCAATTAGTCTGTTATATCAGCATCAGGTGTGTGGTAGCTGGTGGTGATCCAAGACTGGTTCATCTTGATGAAAGTCAGTCGATCAACCGAGTCGGTGGACAGGCGCACCCTGTGATCCGTGACAAATCCTCCAGCAGCACTGAATGTGCGTTCCGAAAGAACGCTGGATGCAGGACAGGCCAGTAGCTCAATTGCATACTGTGCAAGCTCTGGCCAGTGATCCATCCTCAAGACCCAGTAAGCCAGAGGATTTTCGGTGGGGAAGGTGTCCAAGTCTGACCTTGCCCCTAGATATTCCTGCACCATGTTTATCAGACGCTGGCGATGGTTGCTGGAACCGATCATACTTTGGGGCTGCGGACTAAAGAATTGTCTGAACGCATCGGTCAGACGGCCACCTTCCCCACCGCTCCTTCTTTGACTGGCCGAAGCCTCAGCAACTCGTTGTCCAGGACCAGGAGTTTGTAACCTCCCAGTCTCTGGGAACGCGTTGCACAGACCTTTCTGCAAGGCCTCCCGGAGTTGTCTCATCCTCTGCTCCCTCTGCGACGGTAACATAAGGTCCGCAACCTTACCCTTGTACCGTGGATCAAGGAGAGTGGCCAGCCAGTAATGGTCCCTCTCCTTGATCCGAAGAATACGAGGATCCTTCCGCAGACTTTGCAGGATCAGGGAGGCCATGCAGCGTAGGTTTGCTGAGGCATTCGCTCCGGAGTCCTCTGGGTCACTAAGGACGACATGATCCGCAGCCACCTCCTCCCAGCCACGTACAAGTCCACTGGTTTCTTGGGACTGTAAATCATCCCTAAAAGACTGCTGCTGATGATGCTGAGTGCCAGCCTCCACCTCCATGCTGACACAATCCTCCTCCTCCTCCTCCTCCTCCTCCTCCTCCTCTTCCTGTGCGATGGGTGGGACAGAAGGAACACTGTCTGGGTAAAGGGGGCCTTGAGAGGCAAGGAAGTCCTCCTCTTCCTGCCTCTGTTCTGCCTCAAGTGCCCTGTCCATTATTCCACGCAGCGTGTGCTCCAACAGGTGGACAAGAGGTACAGTGTCACTGATGCATGCACTGTCACTGCTCACCATCCTCGTGGCCTCCTCAAATGGTGCCAGGACAGTGCATGCATCCCTGATCATGCCCCACTGGCGTGGAGAAAAAAACCCAAGCTCCCCTGACCCTGTCCTGGTGCCGTAGTCGCACAGGTACTCATTGATGGCCCTCTGCTGCGTGTGCAGCCGCTGCAGCATGGCCAACGTTGAGTTCCACCTGGTGGGCATGTCACATATAAGGCGGTTCTTGGGCAGGTTCAACTCCTTTTGCAGCTCAGCCAGGCGAGCACTGGCATTATAAGATCTGCGGAAATGCACACAGACTTTCCTGGCCTGCCTCAGGACATCCTATAAGCCCGGGTACCTGCCCAAGAACCGCTGCACCACCAGGTTAAGGACGTGAGCCACACAGGGCACATGGGTCAGTTGTCCCTGTCGGAGGGCGGAGAGGAGGTTGGTGCCATTGTCGCAAACCACCATTCCTGGCTTAAGCTGGCGTGGCGTCAACCACCTCTCGGCCTGGCCCTGCAGAGCAGACAGGACCTCTGCCCCAGTGTGGCTTCTGTCCCCCAAACACACCAGCGCAAGCACGGCATGGCATCTTTTTGCCTGCGTACTTGCGTAGCCCCGTGAACGGCTACGGAGCACCGCTGCTTCATAGGACAAACCACAGGAAGAGGCCATGGAGGAAGAAGAAGAGGAGGGGGTGGAGGAGAGAGGTGTGTCACAACCAGTAGTAGCATTTTGGAGGCGTGGCGGTGGAACAACCTCCAACACTACTGCACCTTGTCCTGCATCCTTCCCAGCTGCCAAAAGAGTGACCCAATGGGCCGTGAAAGAAAGGTAACGTCCCTGTCCATGCCTGCTGGACCATGAGTCAGCGGTAATATGCACCTTACCGCTGACCGCCCTGTCCAGCGAGGCCAAGACATTGCCTTCCACATGCCGGTAGAGAGCCGGAATAGCCTTCCGTGAGAAAAAGTGGCGTTTGGGAACCTGCCACTGAGGAACCGCACATTGCACAAACTCACGGAAGGGGGCCGAGTCTACCAACTGAAAAGGCAGCAGTTGAAGCGCTAGCAATTTAGCCAAGCTAGCATTCAACCGCTGGGCATGTGGATGGCTGGGAGTGAACTTCTTTCGACGGTCCAGCAGCTGGGGCAGGGAAATTTGCCTGCTAGAATCGGACGTCGGTGTACTGCTAGCAGAGTGGCCGCAAGTACTTGGCTGTGACACACCTAATTCTACACCTTCATTCCTCTCAGTGCATGTTTCAGAGAGGACTGAAGTTATAGTGGGGTTGGAGATCCCAGCTGATGCGGTGCAAGGAGAGGTCCGCTTTGTTCTTTGGTGTGGGTCTTTGAGGTAGGCTTGCCAACGAGCTGCATGGCAGGTCAACATATGTCTGGTCAGGCATGTGGTACCCAAGCGGCTGATGTTTTGGCCACGCGATATACGCTTGAGACATATGTTGCAAACAGCAGCTGTGCGATCTGATGCACTAGCCTCAAAAAAGGCCCACACCAAGGAACTTTTTGAATGACGGGCAGAGGCAGCGCCCTGCACAGGCGGAGCTCTGCGGTGTGATTCCGTCGGTGTACTGCCCTTACGCTGGCCACCAAAGGGCATCCTGCCTCGTTGGAGATGTGCCTCCTCCTCATCCTCCTCCTCCTCCTCCTCTCTACTATTAGGCACCCACGTGGAGTCAGTGACCTCATCATCCCCTCCCTCCTCATCACTGGAGCCAATCTGGCAGTATGCTGCAGCTGCTGGAACATGACTGCCAGATTGGTGTCCTTCTTGAGCATCCCCTCTGTCTGCTCTCACGCTACTGCCTTCCTGTAGCTGGGTTTCATCATCAGACCCTTCGAAACGCTGGGCATCCTCCTGGAGCATGTACCCAACACTGTGCTCAAACAGTTCGGGGGACTCCTCAGGAGGAGGACATGGTGGGTCTAGGGAAGGAGTGACTGATGATGAGTCTGACATTGATACCAGGGAAGAGGACGCTTTGGCAGCTGCTTTGCCAGTACCCTGAGCCTGGGTGAGAGAGGATGAGGAGGAGGAGGAGGGCTTGGTCATCCACTCTACCAAGTCTTCGGCATGATGTGGCTCAACATGTCCAGCTGCCGAAAAGAAGGACAAGCGTGTCCCATGGCCATGTGCTGATGACAATGCACCGCGTCCACGACCAGCACTGTTGCCCCCAGACACAGAGCCTGCTTGCCCTCTTTTATTGCCTCCTGACTGTCTGCCTCTCCTTGTTTGCCTTCCAGACATTCTAATAGATGGCCTGCAGGGAGATGGGAAAAAAGCAATAAGGGCTACCTTCAGGTGTCCTTCTCTGTCCCTTTACTTAAGGATTTCTAAATATGGTTGAGGATGATTGCTTTTGCACAGAATAGCACAACGACAATTTCCCTGACTGTCCAAAAAACAAGGATTTCAAAGATGGTTGATGAGGAATGCTTTAGCACACTATAGCACAAGGAGAATTTCCCTCACTGTCCTTCCCTGTCCCTAGAAACAAGTATTCGCACAGTGAAAGAAACTGACACTCTCCCTACCTAGAGTTTTCTGTCCCTAGAAAAAATGTTTTTTTAAAGCACACTATAGCACAAGGAGAATTCCCCTCACTTTCCTTCTTTGTCCCTAGAAACAAGGATTCGCACAGTGAAAGAAACTGACACTCTCCCTACCTAGAGTTTTCTGTCCCTAGAAAAAATGTTTTTTTAAAGCACACTATAGCACAAGGAGAATTCCCCTCACTTTCCTTCTTTGTCCCTAGAAACAAGGATTCGCACAGAAAAAGACACTGACACTCTCCCTACCTAGAGTTTTCTGTCCCTAGAAAAAATGTTTTTTTAAAGCACACTATAGCACAAGGAGAATTCCCCTCACTTTCCTTCTTTGTCCCTAGAAACAAGGATTATCACAGTGAAAGAAACTGACACTCTCCCTACCTAGAGTTTTCTGTCCCTAGAAAAAATGTTTTTTTAAAGCACACTATAGCACAAGGAGAATTCACTCACTGTCCTTCCCTGTCCCTAGAAACAAGGATTCGCACAGTAAAAGACACTGACACTCTCCCTACCTAGAGTTTTCTGTCCCTAGAAAAAATGTTTTTTTAAAGCACACTATAGCACAAGGAGAATTCCCCTCACTTTCCTTCTTTGTCCCTAGAAACAAGGATTCGCACAGTGAAAGAAACTGACACTCTCCCTACCTAGAGTTTTCTGTCCCTAGAAAAAATGTTTTTTTAAAGCACACTATAGCACAAGGAGAATTCACTCACTGTCCTTCCCTGTCCCTAGAAACAAGGATTCGCACAGTGAAAGAAACTGACACTCTCCCTACCTAGAGTTTTCTGTCCCTAGAAAAAATGTTTTTTTAAAGCACACTATAGCACAAGGAGAATTCCCCTCACTTTCCTTCTTTGTCCCTAGAAACAAGGATTCGCACAGTGAAAGAAACTGACACTCTCCCTACCTAGAGTTTTCTGTCCCTAGAAAAAATGTTTTTTTTAAAGCACACTATAGCACAAGGAGAATTCCCCTCACTTTCCTTCTTTGTCCCGAGAAACAAGGATTCGCACAGTAAAAGACACTGACACTCTCCCTACCTAGAGTTTTCTGTCCCTAGAAAAAATGTTTTTTTAAAGCACACTATAGCACAAGGAGAATTCACTCACTGTCCTTCCCTGTCCCTAGAAACAAGGATTCGCACAGTGAAAGAAACTGACACTCTCCCTACCTAGAGTTTTCTGTCCCTAGAAAAAATGTTTTTTTAAAGCACACTATAGCACAAGGAGAATTCCCCTCACTTTCCTTCTTTGTCCCTAGAAACAAGGATTCGCACAGTGAAAGAAACTGACACTCTCCCTACCTAGAGTTTTCTGTCCCTAGAAAAAATGTTTTTTTAAAGCACACTATAGCACAAGGAGAATTCCCCTCACTTTCCTTCTTTGTCCCTAGAAACAAGGATTTGCACAGTAAAAGACACTGACACTCTCCCTACCTAGAGTTTTCTGTCCCTAGAAAAAATGTTTTTTTAAAGCACACTATAGCACAAGGAGAATTCCCCTCACTTTCCTTCTTTGTCCCTAGAAACAAGGATTCGCACAGTAAAAGACACTGACACTCTCCCTACCTAGAGTTTTCTGTCCCTAGAAAAAATGTTTTTTTAAAGCACACTATAGCACAAGGAGAATTCCCCTCACTTTCCTTCTTTGTCCCTAGAAACAAGGATTCGCACAGTAAAAGACACTGACACTCTCCCTACCTAGAGTTTTCTGTCCCTAGAAAAAATGTTTTTTTAAAGCACACTATAGCACAAGGAGAATTCCCCTCACTTTCCTTCTTTGTCCCTAGAAACAAGGATTCGCACAGTAAAAGACACTGACACTCTCCCTACCTAGAGTTTTCTGTCCCTAGAAAAAATGTTTTTTTAAAGCACACTATAGCACAAGGAGAATTCACTCACTGTCCTTCCCTGTCCCTAGAAACAAGGATTCGCACAGTGAAAGAAACTGACACTCTCCCTACCTAGAGTTTTCTGTCCCTAGAAAAAATGTTTTTTTAAAGCACACTATAGCACAAGGAGAATTCCCCTCACTTTCCTTCTTTGTCCCTAGAAACAAGGATTCGCACAGTGAAAGAAACTGACACTCTCCCTACCTAGAGTTTTCTGTCCCTAGAAAAAATGTTTTTTTTAAAGCACACTATAGCACAAGGAGAATTCCCCTCACTTTCCTTCTTTGTCCCTAGAAACAAGGATTCGCACAGTAAAAGACACTGACACTCTCCCTACCTAGAGTTTTCTGTCCCTAGAAAAAATGTTTTTTTAAAGCACACTATAGCACAAGGAGAATTCCCCTCACTTTCCTTCTTTGTCCCTAGAAACAAGGATTCGCACAGTAAAAGACACTGACACTCTCCCTACCTAGAGTTTTCTGTCCCTAGAAAAAATGTTTTTTTAAAGCACACTATAGCACAAGGAGAATTCCCCTCACTTTCCTTCTTTGTCCCTAGAAACAAGGATTCGCACAGTAAAAGACACTGACACTCTCCCTACCTAGAGTTTTCTGTCCCTAGAAAAAATGTTTTTTTAAAGCACACTATAGCACAAGGAGAATTCCCCTCACTTTCCTTCTTTGTCCCTAGAAACAAGGATTCGCACAGTGAAAGAAACTGACACTCTCCCTACCTAGAGTTTTCTGTCCCTAGAAAAAATGTTTTTTTAAAGCACACTATAGCACAAGGAGAATTCACTCACTGTCCTTCCCTGTCCCTAGAAACAAGGATTCGCACAGTGAAAGAAACTGACACTCTCCCTACCTAGAGTTTTCTGTCCCTAGAAAAAATGTTTTTTTAAAGCACACTATAGCACAAGGAGAATTCCCCTCACTTTCCTTCTTTGTCCCTAGAAACAAGGATTCGCACAGTGAAAGAAACTGACACTCTCCCTACCTAGAGTTTTCTGTCCCTAGAAAAAATGTTTTTTTAAAGCACACTATAGCACAAGGAGAATTCCCCTCACTTTCCTTCTTTGTCCCTAGAAACAAGGATTCGCACAGAAAAAGACACTGACACTCTCCCTACCTAGAGTTTTCTGTCCCTAGAAAAAATGTTTTTTTAAAGCACACTATAGCACAAGGAGAATTCCCCTCACTTTCCTTCTTTGTCCCTAGAAACAAGGATTCGCACAGTGAAAGAAACTGACACTCTCCCTACCTAGAGTTTTCTGTCCCTAGAAAAAATGTTTTTTTAAAGCACACTATAGCACAAGGAGAATTCCCCTCACTTTCCTTCTTTGTCCCTAGAAACAAGGATTCGCACAGTGAAAGAAACTGACACTCTCCCTACCTAGAGTTTTCTGTCCCTAGAAAAAATGTTTTTTTAAAGCACACTATAGCACAAGGAGAATTCCCCTCACTTTCCTTCTTTGTCCCTAGAAACAAGGATTCGCACAGTGAAAGAAACTGACACTCTCCCTACCTAGAGTTTTCTGTCCCTAGAAAAAATGTTTTTTTAAAGCACACTATAGCACAAGGAGAATTCCCCTCACTTTCCTTCTTTGTCCCTAGAAACAAGGATTCGCACAGAAAAAGACACTGACACTCTCCCTACCTAGAGTTTTCTGTCCCTAGAAAAAATGTTTTTTTAAAGCACACTATAGCACAAGGAGAATTCCCCTCACTTTCCTTCTTTGTCCCTAGAAACAAGGATTATCACAGTGAAAGAAACTGACACTCTCCCTACCTAGAGTTTTCTGTCCCTAGAAAAAATGTTTTTTTAAAGCACACTATAGCACAAGGAGAATTCACTCACTGTCCTTCCCTGTCCCTAGAAACAAGGATTCGCACAGTAAAAGACACTGACACTCTCCCTACCTAGAGTTTTCTGTCCCTAGAAAAAATGTTTTTTTAAAGCACACTATAGCACAAGGAGAATTCCCCTCACTTTCCTTCTTTGTCCCTAGAAACAAGGATTCGCACAGTAAAACACACTGACACTCTCCCTACCTATCCTTCTCTTTCCCTAAACTAAAGGAATCCAGGTTAAGCAAGAAAGAAATAAATGTCACTGTCCCTGCCTATGCTTCTCTTTCCCTGCTCCGGAACACACTACACTAGGCCGCCGTGCTGGCGGCCTTTTATAGTGTGGGGCGTGTACTAAACACCCTCAGCAATAATTGGCCACAGGCATCCTGCCTGTGGCCAATCATTGCTCTCCTCGCTGCCGGCGCTGTGATTGGCCAAGCATGCGGGGTCACAGTGCATGCTTGGCCAATCACAGCGCCTGGATGACACTGCGATGGCGTAGTGCATTGTGGGCCGTTCGCGTCACTCGAATTTGGCGCGAACGGCCCAAATCGTTCGATCTTCGTCGAACGATCGAACAGCCGATGTTCGAGTCGAACGTATGTTCGACTCGAACACGAAGCTCATCCCTAGTATTGAAAGCCACGCACAGGTTATGCAGTGACCACAGTCCCGATGTCTGGGTTATTGTCATATGAGGGTTGTTTGGAGGTCAATCAAAACCAGAGTCGTACTTTCCTCATTAGCTGTCACTTATATTCTCGGCTGATGGGGGAGGTACGATCGCTGTGACAAGAACTTCAAAATGTCCACCACAGGGTTCAAGAGTCCCTCCTGGACCCTGACTCAATAATCAGTTTACATTCTTTCCAACCAGGTGACTGGGTCATTGTGAAGAAGCTTGAGGGATGAGACCACGCCAGCCACTGCAAGAAGCTGCTCAACCACACCAAAGAATGAGGAGTATCTTTGTTTATTTATATTTTTGTTGTTTAGTAAATTTTAGCAAGGGTAACGATGAAAAGCATCCCAAGTTATTATGTAAAGTGTATGTCCTGACTAGCTCAGAAAGCGAACAGGACCGGTGGTCTGTTCTGAGTCTTCACCGAGTTTTAGTCCCCAGCGATGACAGCGGTACATGCCATTTATGATGTTATTATGGGTATGAGGAGTTTTGACAAACTAGTGAAGACTCCAAACAGACACTTGTCAATGGAATCTAACGATGAATTTTTAGAGGGTAAAATTGGTTATAGTTTTAATGGCTCTGCCTCTTGTCGGTTTGGGTATCTAGGCAGCCCACAAGTGTGTTTGAACTTTAGTTGGTGTTTCTGTGGATCTGCAGCTTATAAAAGGTAATTCCACCAAAGCAAGAGGTTCATGCGTGATGGTGAAGCTGTCCCAGCATCTTATGTCACGGCCGATCGCGAGGATCTGATGGTGCGAGAAATTAAGAATGGCAGGGACAGCTAGAAGGAATTTGTTCGCCAACCCCGACCAGGTCTGGGCATGGGGTCCTGCATGTACAAGGTGGGGGGGGGGCTCGAGCTTGGGATACGATTGAACAATTCTCATCCGTTAAGGATAGGGTTCTTCATGTAACTGTTGAAGCCAGAGCTGTAGCTAAGTGAAGGCTGGGAGTCCTTTTTAAGGGTCTGGGGATCTTTGGGGATCTAATTTTTATTTTTACAGCGGATCGTGGTTAAAGGAAGTGGGAATATATATACTCATGTCGTTTTATTTCTATTCTTTCTATGTCGTGACGAGGTGCTCCTGTTGCCTGATTTGACGCGTGACCAGAGTTTCCTTGATGAGACGCCCCGAAGCCGGACCCACATACAAGACACAGAGGATCACAGACCGATCAGCGATTACTACAGCTCACCATGTCGTGTCCTCCTTTATAAGTCATGCCCCTGAAGAGTAGAGTCTACATGTCAAGCCGTGTTTTCCTTTTTATGGACTAAGGACTGATTCATTTCCAGGTGTAAGAAGCATATCAAATTTCATCGATGGACACATGGGGTGCATATGACAAAAAAGGGAGGACTGTTGTGGAGATTTTTATGGAGATGTATTTAATATGTATTGTCATAGTGTCACCCAGTGTTAGTACTTCCGCAACCCACTCTAAAAGAGCGGATTGGGGTAGTCTGAGGCTGGTTGAATCCCGTCTGATAGGGGAAAACGTCTTGAGGTTGGAGTGTGATGTTTGCAGGGTGCGGATATGTCCACCGAAGGGGGCCCTCTGTGCATTAGCATGGACGATCGTTGAGGAGGGGATATGCTCGCTCTGCAACGACATCATTGGTTATAGGCGGATGCGCGCTCTTGTCTCTGCTGTGTCTGATCAACATTGGTTGGGATTCGTAGCGCGCGTCTGCAGATAGCCTCCCTCCCCCATTCAATAATAGTATAATCTGAATATGCGTTATTCTATGGAATAGCGCAGAATAAGGATTCCTATCAACGGTAACTTTAGCCATCATACGTTATTGTATTCATTGTATGTATTATTGTATTGAATCCTTTAAGCTATATTTCTTGAGTGGGATTCATGTACTGCATTTCCTGTTGGAAGGGATGTCCTTGTATTATTTTCCCTGTGTGAAGGTCACATGCTGTGACATCACTTCCTGTTGGTAACTTCTTTAGTGAGGATCACATGCTGTGACATCACTTCCTGATGGGATTTTAATCCTGTGGGGATTTTAATAAAGGAGAGACGCACAGCTCCCAGAGGCACTCTGCTCTGAGATGACTTGACGATAAGACCTGTGTTGGTGCTTTCCTTGAATGAATGATGGGATGAACGGTGAGTGGAACTTAGCAAACTTAGCCTAAAGATAGCATTATTGCAAAAAGATGAATCTGAAGTGTAGCACAGGAAATATAGGCTGTGTGTCCTGTAAACAACAGCCTGTAATTCCACAACATTGGGAAGCCTGTCGGCTGCTGCTTTGTTTTTTCTGCCTGTAACATTGCATCCGTGGGTCAGTGGATTGCCTGCGCTTGGATTTACTGTTATATTAAATACAGAAGCTGAAAAACTTTCCAGCAGTGTGGCTGAATAGATTTGCTAAGGTCAACACACCTGACTGTCTGATTACTTAACCACTGGCCATTAACCTGCAGTGATCTCCCCCCCAAAAAAAAATCTACTCCTCCATACCCCTGTCTTGATTTGACCAATAGAGACTGTTTTGGAGGTTCTTCCCCCCCTCCCTTAATAAATTGAAAAGCAGAAAGCATACTGGGGTTTTTATGACTGTCTTGTTCTTCTTTTCTAGTTTTTTTTTCTTCCCTATGATGAAAACATTCGCCTGAATAAACTGGAAGATTAACTATAAATTAACTATGAATAACAAGAAACTCATCTGAATAAGCTGGTACCCCCGTCCCTGTTTTAGAGGGACGACGGTCCGCAAAGGCTGAGTAATAAGAAGGGGGAGAAATACGAGGTGAAATATACTGTAAAGTCATAATAGAGTTGATTTATAAGACAGTCAAATTAGTGCTACTAGTTTTTTTTGTTTGTTTTTTTCCTATTATATATATTTTATTTATTTATTTCCCCTCCCCTGCCCACTTAATAATTTATATACATTATCTTTGTGGGATACT
The DNA here is from genome assembly GCA_029206835.1 of Rana muscosa. Lineage (NCBI taxonomy): Eukaryota > Metazoa > Chordata > Amphibia > Anura > Ranidae > Rana > Rana muscosa. The sequence continues at coordinate 999,437,882 of CM055118.1, forward strand.
GTTGCCCCTCTTATTGGACCTCCGAGAAGTGCTATTTATGATACATTGACACCAGCAATGACTACACGCCGACAAGCTGCGCAGCAGCCGGCTAAGGGAAGCTGGAACGAGATAGGAGGGATACGAGCTTATATGTCCCCCCGGGCAGAGCAGGGACTGCATATAGGAAAACAGGAAGAGAGGAGACGTGGGGCTATGGACTCTAAGGGAGATAGTGGAAAGCGATCGGACCGTAAGTCCCTTACATCAAGTCGCGGTGTCAAAGCAGCTGGACGGGCCCATGCAGAGTATGGAAGGGGATCGCCGTCAATAGGACGGGGGAGGACGTTTCCCGAGAGGGACCCCCTTAATGTAGAACAATACCCCCCGAGTGAGCGAAAAGAAACTGCAGTGCGGGGGCAAGGCTGCTTGATGCATGAAGAAGGGAGCCCCAATATGGAAAGGGCAGAAACTGCCCAAGATAGCCCCTCTGAACCCTCAAATGGAATAACAATATTCCCAAAGGGGGACCCGGTAGTAGTGGAGAGAGGAACCCCGACATTGGAGGAGGACTTGGCAATGGGGGAGGAGAACAAAGCAATGGAGAGAAATTTAATCCACAGGTCACAAAACCCACAAGCCCCTCACTGGATGAGGGGGAGAAGCGGACCCCGGTGCTAGGGGGGGATGCAGCGATGGAAATCAGGGAAATTCGGGAACTACTGAGGGCCCTTTCTACAAAGACTGACATTCAGCAGCTAATTAGTGTGGTGGAGCAGTCCTGCCAGCAAGCGGTAGATGACTTGAGAGAAGACACACAGGCACTGAGGCATAGGGTGGAAAGTGTGGAAGAGAGCCAGGAGGTAATGGTACCCAGGTGAATAGATAGAAGGGGGGAGATGGGCCATGGCCTCCGGTATATGTTAAATGTGCTGTATATGTAAATATGTGCATGTGGAAGAAACAAATTTTTTTGCGGGGGGGGGGGGGGAGTGTTTATGCCAGTGTAAAAAGTTACAGTATGGGGGGAGGATATATGGGGCAACTTAATCTTAAAGGTTTCTGGACGGTACAACGGAAGGAATTGGAGTGGGGAACTCAGGGATATCCTGGTCTTTTAGGACGGTCCCGATATAATGGGATTGGTTGAACTGGTATCAGTGAGGGGGTGGAGGGGTCCGGGCACAGGGCGTGTGCGCGGACCCCTCTACCAGTTAGTTGGGACGCTCCGAGGGGGAGATATACCCGGAGTATCTCTGGGGAGGGGGGAGGGGAGGGAGGGGAAGCAATAGAGTTTTTCTTGTATTTGTTTTTTTCTGTGTCCTTTTCTTTTTTTTCTTTTTTCTTTTCTCTCTTCTCTTTCTGGTCAAGGGCAAGGAGTACAAGATATGGCTGGTATTTTGAGAGATGACTATACCATTAAAAATTGGATCATATAATGTGAGGGGACTGTGTTCACAACATAAAAGGGGCCACCTTTGGCATTAACTGCATCATTATGCTGCGGATATAGCGTTTTTACAAGAAACGCATTTCAGGGAGGGGTCTGTACCTGTTATGCCTGGACACACGTTCAATCACTGGTACCATGCAACATCGCCTATTGCTAGAGAAAGGGGGGTTACAATTGCTTTCAAGAAAACTTGCCCATGGGTATTGAAGTCTGTACAAGCTGACAGAGAAGGTCGCTTTTTATTTGTTAAAGGTACAATACATAGCCAGCGATACACATTTGCTGCGATTTATGCACCAAATATAGGGAAAATTAATTTTCTTGCTAAAATGTTGAAGATGCTAGAGAAATTTAGGGAAGGCTGTTTGATCTTGGGCGGAGACTTCAATATTGTGCTGGACCCAAGTTTGGACACATCAGGGAAAACATCTCTATCCTTTAGAGCTCTAAAGCATTTAAAACAACTTCTATGCACTCAACATCTGGTCGATAGTTGGCGGGTAATGCACAATGGAGTAAAGGATTACAGCTATTACTCTAAAACACATAAAATGTACTCGCGTATAGATGTATTTATGGTAGATCAATTCTATTTAGAAAAGGTTCGAAATTGCACCATTGAGTCCATAACCCTCTCAGATCACGCCCCAATAACGTTGACACTCTCTCCGACCCAGCCAGGCTATATAGAACGGACTTGGAGACTGAACAAATCAATATTAGATAACAAAAAGATAACCGAGGAACTGTCAGTTAAAATAAGGGACTATTTTGAGAGGAATACACCAGGTGAGGTGTCAGATCAGGCAGTGTGGGAGGCTCATAAAACAGTTAGAAGAGGAGAACTAATAGCTTATGGGGCTCACATCAAGAAGGAAGGAAGTGACAGATTTATTAGAGAAAAATCAATGTACTGGAGATTAAACATAAAAAAAACCTTGACCCCTTAGAGATCCAACAACTAGGGAACCTTCGAGCAGAACTCGCACAATGTCTAGATCGAAAAATTAATAACAAATGCCGATACTTTGCTCATAGGTTCTATGAGCAAGGGAACAAATGCGGTCGGCTACTGGCTAAACAACTTAAAAAGCAACAAGAATCTAGACATGTCCATAACCTGTTAAGTTGAAACAAAAAGATAGTGGAAACACAGGCCATAGCAAAAGAATTTCATAGATTCTATGAAACACTATATAATATCCAGACACCCGAGACTTCACAAATAGAAAATAGGGAGGACCAAAGAAGGGAGGAGATACGAGAATATATTAAGGAATAATCAATGCCCACCCTATCTGAGATAGTTACAGCAGAAATGGAACATCCAATTACAGTTGAAGAGTTGAGCAGAGCAATAGCAGCTTTGCCGATGGGGAAAAGCCCTGGCCCAGATGGCTTGACAAATATTTACTATAAAAAAAAATCTTCTGAGTTGATAAGACCATTATGTAATTACTTTAATACAATTAATGCAACTAATCCGTTGCCATCAGAAGCCCTGTTGGCGTACATTACTGTACTCCCAAAGGAAGGGAAAGATCCACAGTATTGTGCCAATTACAGGCCTATTTCTCTGCTCAACTCAGACACTAAACTGTTGGCCAAAATCCTAGCACTACGATTGCAAGAACATATCGGGGGGCTAGTGCATCCAGATCAGACAGGTTTTATGAAAGGACGTGAGGCAAGGGATCATGGCACTTCATCTTCTTCATTGGATGAAATATGGCCCAGAGAAAGCCCCAAAGATCGTTCTATCAATGGATGCTGAAAAGGCTTTCGATAGGGTGTACTGGGGCTTTATGAGTGAAGTCTTGAGGGGGGTGGGCCTGGGTGACCGCATGATGGGATGGGTAATGGCCCTTTATGCGAACCCAAGAGCAAGGGTTAAAGTAAACGGTACAGTATCAGACTATCTTAACATTCGAAATGGGACAAGACAGGGGTGCCCACTTTCACCATTAATATTTAATATAATATTAGAACCATTTCTTTGTAAGATCAGAAGCAATGGGGAGATATTAGGGACATGTATTGGGGATGTGGAACACAAAGTATCGGCTTATGCTGATGACTTATTATTCTATCTTTCAACACCACAGGCATCCTTAACAGCTCTTATGCAGGAAGTGGGCAGATATGGGTAGCTATCTAACTTTAAAATTATTTTTGAAAAATCAATACTTTTACCCAGCCATGTACCTCAAGAGATGGCAAGGACGCTGAGGAGGGCGTACCCCTTTGTATGGAAGAAGGACTCCTTGTTCTATTTGGGGGTACATATCACCGCAGATCAAAAAATATTATATGATCTTAATTATGCATCCCTAATGGCCAGGATAGTGGGGGACCTAAAGAAATGGACAGGACAATACCTAACATGGTTTGGAAGAGTGAGTGCCATTAAAATGTGTATACTACCTAGAATTATCTATATATTACCTACAGTCCCGATTAGACTACCAGAAACCTTTTTTAAACAGATACGGAAGGCTTTTGTAGCATTCGTGTGGAATGACAAACGACCAAGGTTGGCTTATGACATCCTACGCAGAAGTAAGGCAGAGGGAGGAATGGGGTTGCCAGACATATCAGTGTATTATAAGGCAATGTCGCTGGTTCGAAAATTATAACTGGTGCCATGACTCCTCTAATAAAATGTGGGTCCCACTAGAAAAAATAATAGCAGGGAGGAACCTTGCAGGGGCCCCTTGGATCCCGAGTACGTTAAGAAGACTCTCGAAATGGACATCTCCCCTGACTTGGAACTCTTTGTTAATATGGGATAAGTTGAATAAAATAGGAGAGTATTCCCCCCAGGTGTCCCCCCTAGCTCCACTGGAGGGATTCCCATGGTTCCCGCCAGGGGAGGGAGGGGGATTCCTGAGAGCATGGGGTCGGGATGGAGATACCACGTGTGGTAAATTTGCCCCGCGGGGAACCTTAGCAGCCTATTCAGAGCTGGTTGCGGCCCTAAGGAATATACCCCACATCAGGTTGGAGATACTATCAAATGACAGGTTTCTTTAACAAGGTGAAACCTCTACTGAGATCATTAAACTCAATTACGGTGTTTGAGGGCCAGTGTGTGCACTTTAGGGACGCTAGGCATCTGTTATCTCAGATGTACAGATTGATACTAGGAGCCCAAAAGAGTACAGTCCCATTCTTTCCCATTCCCTGATAAAGTGAGTTAAATAAAGAACTGTCAGAGGAACAAATTAAAAAAATGATCAAATCAACCTATTTTACATCTATAAGTTCATACGTTCAGGAAATGGCTTATAAATTTATGACAAGGTGGTACAGGACGCCAGTAAGATTAACTCAGATGTACCCAGTGGCAGATGCCCGGTGTTGGAGAGGATGTGAGCAGAGGGGTACATTTCTCCACTTGTGGTGGGAATGCCCCAGGATTAAAACATTCTGGTTATCAATCGCACTATGGATTGAGAGGTTGACCCCTAGACCTATGGAGTTGACGCCCCTATGCTTCCTATTACATGGAACACCCGGCTCCTTTAAAACCTACAGGAAGAGTATCACACCACACATATTGAACGCAGCTAAATTATTAATCCCCAGATTTTGAAAACAGACCGCCTGTCCAACACTAGAGGACTGGAAAAAGGAGGTCAACCATATAATGGAAGCCGAAAGGTGGACGCAAGTAGTGAAAGACAAAAAAGGGGAATTTGATAATACATGGGCAGGCTGGATACAGTGTGCACCTGAGATGGGCTGAGGATAAGAGACATGGGAGTGGGAAAGCAGGGGGCGTAGCAGATCCATAAGGATCCCCAGTATAGTTGCTTATGGTTTCAGCTATAGAAGAATAAAGACCCGAACCATGAACCTTGACCAGGATTGATATATTTTCCTTCTCATTTTATTTCTTAATTTTGATTTTTCCTTTTTTTTTTCCTTTCCCCCCCCCCCCCCCTCTCTCTCATTGACATCTCTAATAAATTCTTACGGCTTTGATAGTGTGGAGTGAGATGTCTACCCCTAATTAGGAGAGAGAGAGAGGGAGTTAAGTCACATTGAAATAGTGAGGGGAGGGATGGGAAGGGGGGTGGACGATAAGGAATAGGGCACACACAGGAGAAGAGGGATTTAAAGTAGTATTTGGACATAGATTGTACATAGATTGTACATGATCACTGTGAGGATATCACCATTTTTTTTTTTATTATTTATTTATTTATGCGGGAAGAGTAGGTCAGGAGGATCGCTTGAATGTAAACACAGGTGAAGATATCACAAGGTATAATCATCTATTTTTAACACCATGGCCATTAGTGGCCTCTTATGAGGTCTGGGTAGAGGGGAATCAATAAACACGTGGAAGTAGGAGAGGGGATCCCTCCCCTATTCCCTTTTTTTTTTAAGCTCGTTTGTTGTCACCTAAGTTGGGGAATTAGGCCATGGGGCCGCTACACACAATTATGGGTAATTAATACCTAACCAGGAGGTACAATATACATACACATATATTTTTATTTTTTTATTATACATTTTTTTTTCTCCCGTTTTTTTTTTTTTTCTCCACATTAAAAAAAGAATAGTAACTATGGCTATCGGTGGCCTTTTTGGAAGTAGGAGGGGGCATTGTTTAAGTAACACAGAAGGGCACAGTAGGAGAACACATGACTCAAGTAGAGGGAATGGAGTGAGTAGGGATAGAGCAGACTTACTCCTCCGCAGCCAGGGATGGCGTGGAGGGAGGGGGGAGAGGGAACTGTTTTATTTTTTCATGTTTATTTTATTTTTTTGTCTTTCCTATTCCTTTTTTCTTTTTTTTTTGGGGGGGGGGGGGTAGCATAATTGATAAACTTTTGATAAGACAATTTTGTACCTGGTTCTTTCCTGTAAGGTTCATTTGTGTCTTATGTAAATGATGTAATATAAGAATGTACAATGCTGAATGGAAATGTTGAAGTTTATAATAAAAGAAAAACATTTTGATTATAAAAAAAGATGGGAGACAGGGTCAACCCCCCATAAACGCACTTTAAAAAAAAAAAACACACATCTCAACCCTTAGATACTCGTATTGCCAATAAGTCCCAAGGATCACCGACACCCACTCTTAGTATTCTAAGGAGGAAGCAGATTAATCATTACTGGAGTCATAAAGTATCAGTAGGTAAGTGTCCCCATGAGCGGGTACTTCTTTCTACCAAGGCCGGGATGACGTCCGGCCCTAGGAAAAAGACATGAACAAACTAGGCCTTTTGTAGCCCCAGGTTGGCTAAGGCAATGTATACATACTGGTATTGGCGATCCATGGGACACTATGATATATACATATATTGCATTTGAGATGGCAAGAAAAAATTTATAAATAAATACAATTAAGTAAATAAATAAATAAGTAAGGGGGGGGGGACTTCAAATGGTGATATAATGTAGTCATCAACTGGAGCTGTCTGGTGTCTGCATCCAGTTCCACTGTGTGCTATAGTGGTATAGCAGTCAAAGAAGATCAAAAATCACACTGGGTTCCTAGGGCAGTGTAGAGTTCTCGCCATAGAATCATGAGAGTTCGCTCATAAAATATTCAGCCCCATTGCAGGAGTAAAGGTCTATAAGCAAATGCTCAGCTTTGATTGTCTCAAAGGTAATCACATCTAGCCACCTAGGGCCAGAATTCTGGAAAAAGCCGATTGTGCTCACAGCCAGTATAACTTAGTCTGATCTAACCTAAAACAAACTGGAAGAAAACAACATGAACTGGGTCTGTATGCACTTACAAGCGGGCAGACTCATCAAGCGCGAGGGCCCTTTAGGCTTCCAGGTGATCCCTATGCAAGGTTGCAGGAGGGCCAGGGCTGTGTTGGTTTAGCTCTCGGCGGGATGCATGGGCTCCGGGTGAGGAAGGGTCCGATCTCCGTTGTGTGGAACGCTGCCTCTGTGCTTTTGGAGAGGGATGGTGTTGTGACACCGGGCATGGTTCTGTTGGGAAATGAAAAGAACACCAATCCGGCAGATCCACCAGCGGTATATCGAGTTGCTCACAAAAGGCCTGCAGATCATCCGGTGAGCGTAAGAGAGCAGTGCGGCTTCTGGCAGATGCAGAAAGGCAAAACGGGAACTTCCAGCGGTATTGAATGTTGCGGGACCTTAGGAGATCCAGCAGGGGTCACAGGGCTCGTCTGCTCTGTAAAGTAATTTGGGAAAGGTCCTGAAAAAGTTTTCTCTCAGTTCCATTGTGCAGTATGCGACCCCGTTCCCTGGCCTTTCTCAGTATTTCTTCCTTAAGTGGGAAGTTCACTATACAACAGATCACATCCCTCAGGGGTTCACTGTCTAGAGGTGGGGGTCTGAGAGCTCGATGCATCCTCTGCATCTCTACCGGGGAGTCCGCCGGGCAGGATAACAAATCATTAAGAATGGCGCAGACCGTCTGCGGCAGGGCCCCCGCTTCTATTCCCTCAGGGACTCCTCTAACTCTGACGTTATGTCTGCGACCCCGATTGTCGAGGTCTTCGACATGACGGTGTAGGTCAAAAAGATAGGATAGTTGTGTGTCATTCGAGCGTTGCACTTGCCTTGAAGCTGCAGCGTGTAGCTGTGTGTTTTGCTCCACATCCGAAAGGTGGGCTGCCACAGCTTGAAATTCCATCTTGAGATCTAGAATGGCAGCTGACAGGGTGTTGGTAATGTCTGAGGACACTCTGTTTAGATCAGACAGGCTCACGAGGAACTTGCGTGCCTGCCCGGCGTGTCTCTCTCCTCCGACTGGGAGTCAGATGCAAGACTCGGGGAGGCAGGTCCTGCGGCCTGCGAGGCCTCGTGATTGTCGGAGCGAAGGGTACGGAACTGCTCCGGGATGTTCCAACTCATCTGTGTCCCGATCTCCTTCGGTGTCCGAGATGCTGAGGTACTCCTATTAGACTCCTATTAGACTTCCCCATGGTTGGAAGGTGCGATGGTTCCCCCAAAGAGCAGATTTTAGTCCTCGGCTTGCAGGAGCTCTTTGCCTAAGCAGCCATCTCCGGGCTCAGCCAAACCATGCCCCCCCCCCACATCTTTTATGGTGTAGCACTTATATAAATTGAGTTTGAATAACACTTTCACATATTTATTAACTAATTCTATTTTATTGTTTTTATACATCTTGGCCATAGCGCCGACTAAAATTAAGACAGGGGGAGGAGCTAGCGAACCACTGAAAAACCCCAATACACCTGCCAACATCCAAATATGCAACTAGAAAGGAAATTGCCCCAACGTGGACTTTATAGGCAGGTTAGGGGAGTGTGAAAGAGTATTACAAAGGTATAAAATATAACAAAGTTTATTCGTCACATAAAGTAAAAACAATTCCCAAAAGAGGGACAGTAAAATACATAGAAGCATAGCATGATGATATAAATAAATACAAAACAAGCACCCAATTCGTGAGGTAGGCTGTAGCACTGAGCTGGCCAAGAAAAGGGCAAAGTGGGGTATGTAAATACAATGAAATGTGGTAAGAAAAATGCAATGGGAGAAAATAAAGAAAGGGGGAAGAAAAGTAGACAGGAAAAAGGAAAGAAAGATAAAAAATAAAAACTGAAAGAAAAGGAAAAGAAAGGAAAAAAAAGAAAAGAGGAAAAAGAAATGAAGAGAAAAGGAGAGAGAAAAGAAAAAAGAAAAGAAAAAGAAAAAAGAGAGAAAGAGAAGGGTGTACAGGAAGCAAGGTGCCATAAGTAATAAGTTTTACCTAAACGAGGTATGGAGAACATAAGAAAAGGAAAGATTGGGTAAATGGGTGGTAACTCCACCCCTACCTCCAGACATACCAAAGTAATGTCAGGGGAGAAGGGAGCTAAAAGGGAAAAGAAAAAAGAAAAAAGCAAGAAAATAAATCCAGTCAATAATGAAACATGCAGGAAAGAACATCTACTAGTAAAGGTAAAAGAGGGAAGGGGGGAAAAAAACAGACTTGGTATGACAGTAAAGGCCCTGTGTACACTGACTATAAAACAGTCATAGAACGGGCCATATAGGTCTCCCCGGCTGGATCTCCCGGCGGTACAGCCATGCCAGCATGACGCAGTGACGTAGTAGCCGGGAGAAAGAAGCCGCTGGAACAGAGCAGTGGCCGTATCATTAGACGTACACCCCCTCCCACTGGTGCGTCCGGAGGACGTATCAGGGGAGGGGGCAGTGTTGGTCCGAGGCCAAGGAAACGCTGGTGGTAAACTAGAAAACATGCCCATCCCCTCCCATGGCACTAGTTAGGCTCCCACTGGCCGCTGGGGTGGGGGAACCCACCAGTGCCGGGTAGTGCAAACAGAGTGGATGAATAGGGTTGCCACCTCATCCCTTTAAACCCGAACACATAGAAATTACACAGGTTCTGAGGAAAATGTATGCAGGTAAGGCACCGAGTTTAATTACTACCTTAATGACCCACAGAACATGTGTAGTTAATGTGTTCGGGTTTAAAGATAAGGTGGCAACCCTATTCATCCACTCTGTTTACACTACCCGGCACTGGTGGGTTCCCCCACCCCAGCGGCCGGTGGGAGCCTAACTTGTGCCATGGGAGGGGATGGGCATGTTTTCTAGTGGCAACCCTATGGATGAAAGATCGGGCCGTGCCTGCCTATGTAGAGCCAGATGATGTCAACCTCTGGAAGAAAGGTTATATTACCCAAGTATAAATACACAAATGCAAAATATCCAAAAACAGTGGAAGTTTGTAGTAAGGTAAAAATCTAGACAGATTCTCACAACTCTGAAAGTGACATGCGTTTGTAACAAATAAAAATGTACAATATACATGTGATTGTAGCATACACATAGATGCAGATTACATACAGTAGTAGATGTCTGTATAATTAAAAAATCTAAACCAGAGAGAGAACAAAGTCAGTCAAGGAATCTGATAACTCTAGATATAAATCACATTGCTTTTAGATGAGAACATACAGTGTATTAAAATATGGATCAATCGTCTAGAGACAATGAAGTAAGAGAGAGGAAGGGAGGGATGGGAAAAATTATGCTGTAAACGTCTAGGCACATTTAAATGTGGCGGCTGTTCTCATTGCCAATTCATAGAGACAAGATCACCCATCCGACTACCTAATAGGCGACTACTGCATCCAAAACATTTTGTAAACTGCAATACTTCCTATGTTGTTTATTTACTACTATGCAGTAAAATAAAAAACTTACAATCTACATGCGATTGTAGCATACACGTAGACACAGATTACATACAGTAGTAGATGTCTGTATTAGGGAAAAATCAAAATGAGAGAGAGAACAATCGCATGTAGATTGTAAGTTTTTATTTGTTACAAACTCATGTCACTTTCAGAGTTGTGAGATTCCTTTATGTCAGTCTAGATTTTTTCCTTACTACAAACTTCTACGGTTTTTGGATATGTTGCATTTGTGTCTATACAGTATACTTAGGTAATATAACCTTTCTTCCAGCGGTTGACATCGTCCAACTCTACATAGGCAGGCGCGGCCCTATTTTCATCTACTCCATTTGCACTACCCAGCACAGGTGAGCTCCCCCGGCCCATCGGCTGGTGGAAGCTTAACTAGGGCCATGGGAGGGGATGGTTTCTAGTTTACCACCAGCGTTTTCTTGGCCTCGGACCAACGCTGTCCCCTCCCATGATGCGTCCTCCTGACGCACCAGTGGGAGGGGGGGTTTCGGCAGTGTTATCGATATATCGATATTTGGACATGCGCCGTCTCCTTCCCCTGTACATCTGATGACGCGGCCGCTGCTCTGTGTCGGCGGCTTCTTTCTCACGGCTACGACGTCACTGCATCATGCTGGCGTGGCTGTACCACTGGGAGATCCAGCCGGGGAGACCTATATGGCCCGCTCTATGACTGTTTTATAGTCAGTGTACACAGGACCTTTACTGTCATACCAAGTCTGTTTTTTCCCCTTCACTCATTTAGTTCTTTCCTGCACCGTTTCATTATTGACTGGATTTCTTTTCCTTGCTTTTTTCTTTTCACTTTTTTCTCCCCTCTCCCCTGACATTACTTTGGTATATCCGGAGGTGGGGGTGGAGTTACCACCCATTTAAAGCCAAGCTTTCTTGCTAGAGCTCAGTCAGGTGGATGTTCCATCAGCCTCACACTAGGCGGACTGACGCTCTTTCAGAGTAAGTACTGTTTATGCAATCTTTCCTTTTCTTATGTTCTCCATACTTCTCTTGTCATATTACTTAGGTCTAAAATATTACTTCTGGAACTGGAACCTTGCTCTCTCTCTCTTTTTGTTTTTTTGTTTTTCTTTTTCTTCGTTTTCATTTTTTTGTTTTCTTTCCCTTTTTTCTCAGCCTTTTCTTTCTTTTATCTCTTTTTTTCTTTATTTTCCTTTTTCCTTTCAGTTTTTATCTTTCTTTCCTTTTTCTTCTTTTCTTCCCCCTTCCTTTTTCTCCCATTGCATTTTTCTTACCACATTTCATTGTATTTACAGACCCCCCCCCCCGCCCATTTCAGCAGGGGTAATTTATAGTTTACTGACAGACTCCATGGCAGCCTACGTGTGGGTTAACCCTGCCTCCTCTCCAATGCTATAGGACCCCATACCCATAAAAGTAAGCTCACCTCTCAGTACTGTGTTCCTTTTTTGTCCTCCTCCAATGGACAAAGATGCACGTCCGTTCATATGTCCCAGGAGGGATGGCACACATTTTAGCGGTGCAGCTCGGAACCCAGCCACGGGGTGGGTGGAGAGCTTGTAGCAACCATGAACTCTTGGATTGGAGTTGCTGCAGTGTGCCCAAGATCAGGACGTCCTCGGCTGGCAAGGTCTGCAACTTTATTCTTATGCTCCATGGCGGTCGCCTCTGTGTGTTATATGTATTGTTTGTCTTTCTTCATGCCCCTGCTCTTCCCTAATGGCGGCTGGAACGCTCTGCGTCCCAGCTCACAGTGGTGACCCAATTCTCGGGCGCCGCCACCGTTCGCGCATGTGCAGTGTTCGCTCTCAGAGCGAGGCTTGGTTCGCGCATGTGTGGTTCAGCGGGTCCCTCAGCGGCCGCGCAGGAGCTGAGGATGGCTTCTCCACCGCGCAGGCACGCTGTGTAGATAGGTGGTGACGTCACAGGCGGGGAATTTAAAAAGTTGCTGCTCGCCTGTGTCATTTGGGATTTCCCCTGACAGGCGAGCAGAGGCAATTGGATCACCCTGCTGTTTTTTCTCAGGTCAGTGTGCTCTTGCTAAAGGCTTTTGTGTAGATATATATACGTGTGTATATTTAATACATTTCACGTTGTATAAATGCCTATTGTCATATGCTTAGTCCCTTTTTAAGGGCAAGTTACCCATTTATTTTTCTGTATGACACTGTAGGTTTTCTTGTCAACCTGTTCCTATTTGTGACCCTTTAGTCCAGAAGTTATGGACCATTCACCGTTTACATGTGGCCAGCCCTCACGCACAAGGTATGTCTCAATTATTGGTGTTACTTGATGGCTTGTTTTCTTCTAATCCTTTTTTTTTTCTTTTAGCCCTTCCGAACCGGATCATCAGATATCGGTCCAGGATGACGCAGACCTTGCCAGGCCGCATCTAAAACATTCATCTAAATCCAGACGTGATTCGCCGTCTGCATCTCACCACCAGAGGAGACTCTCCCATTCCTCCTCCAGACACCGCTCCCACCGCCATGACAGTCACTCTGATCAGAGAGCCTGCTGGGGATGTGGCACACGAGTCCCAGAGGGCAAATCATTATGCAGTCATTGCTATGCCCATGCGGTTGGGGAAAAAGAGACAGAGGATCAACGTATCGAGTCTCTAGTAAAACGGGTGGTGCAACGTTCTCTGAAGGAGATGGATACTTCCCATGCATAAAGCCAGCCCAGCACTACTCGTCTGGTTCCCTGGCTGATGGGGTCCATGAAGTCCCAGGACCTTCCCAGCCCTACGCTTCCTCCCCTGTTCCCTCGGAGGGAGAATTGGAGAGTGATGAGGAGAGCGTGGAATTTGACTTTTTAGTGACTCCGCTTATTAAAGCAGTTAAAGAGGCCCTTATGTGGGATGACTCATCTACTCCCCCAGCCAAGCAGATTTTTTTTCAAATACCTAGGGAAAGAGCGCCCAAGTTTTCCGCTCTTAGCCGAACTAAAGGGCATTTTTGACGAGGAGTGGAGTAAAGTGGACAGGAAGTCCTCTATGACAAATAAAGCCTCTAGAATGTATCCCTTCAAAGCGGATGAGGTAAAATACCTGGAGAACATTCCTCCTGCAGACGCGGCCAGGCCCGGACTGGCCATAGGGCATACCGGGCAAATGGCCCGTGGGCCGCAGGCCGTCGGACAGCATGTCAAGTTTTCCCCATCTCCAATGTCTCCGGAGGCAGCCGGAGTTTGTGGGCTGAGCTGAGGGTGTGGCTGCCCCCTCCACTCCTCCCACAGGCTCGTTCACTCTGGCTCAGTGGTGGTGCGTCCATAGTGGGTGCAGGAGTGCCGCCCCTCTCGCTCCTGCGGCTGTCACTCACAACAATGAACCTATGTATTGTCGCCGCCGCTGCCGCCCACTATTCAGATGGCCGGCCCCCTGTTGAGCGCCGGCCATCTGAATAACAGTGGCTGGTTGGTTTTTGGAAGTGCCTATCAGAGCCAGCGGCCTGAGGGCTATAATTGGCTAACCAGAGGACACACTGGGGTGTGTTCCCTGGTTAATACTGACAGGCGTTTCAGCCAATCAGGTTCACCAAGTCTGGTTATCTGATTGGCTGAAGCGACATCGAAGGCAGGAGAAGACATCGAGGACGGAAGAAGGACGGCGCTGACCCAAGGAAGGTAAGTGCAGGGCTGGGGGGAAACTGGCTGCATATGGGGGGAAACTGGCTGCATATGGGGGGAAACTGGCTGCATTTGGGGGGAAACTGGCTGCATATGGGGGGAAACTGGCTGCATTTGGGGGGAAACTGGCTGCATTTGGGGGGAAACTGGCTGCATTTGGGGGGGGGGGGAAACTGGTGGTGTTTGGGCAGGCCCGTCGCAACAGGACAGGCAAAACAAGCAATTGCTTGGGGCCCCGAGCTGGACTGGGGCCCCCAAGCAAATGGGAGTAGATGTGCACGCCACCTAGCGGCTGTTGGGAAGAAACGGCATGCACAGCCGCGTGGATGCCGGGGATGCCTCATAGCTGGTAACCCTGTCATCAGACTGCTTCTGGGGCACGGCTGTGTCATGGGGGGGCAACGTGCTTCTGATCTATGGTGGCCCTGAAGGAAATGAGGCAGTGACAGAAAGCATGGAGCGTCCACGTCCTGGCAGGTCAGCGCTGGAGGAGCCTAGTCTACACAGTGGACCGCAGGAGCAGCAGTACGCACGGCTCAGACCCAGGTAAGACACTCACTTCTCACCTCATGTACCTAACCTGTCACCTCTCACTGACAACATGCTGTCCTGGGGGCTGCCTGTACAAGGCAATACATTCTAATAATAAAACCAAAGCATGAAAACCTTAATGTTTGTGTACTTTCACAGTCTGCATGAGGTGCAATCATATGGCAATGTAACCCTTCCCTCATGTCACCATGGGACGTTCCATCATCAGGAACACTTTACTAGAGGAACACATTCACCCTGAATGATAGGAGTGTATACATTTGTGTGTGTATGTATATAGTGTGTGTGTGTGTGTGTATGTATATACCATGTGTGTGTGTGTGTGTGTGTATGTATATACCATGTGTGTGTATATATATTGTGACAGCAGGAAGGTAAAGTCACCTGGTTGTATCCAGGGGGGTAGGTATATTTCTCCCAGATTCAGGCTTTATGCCGACTTATACAACTAGGGAGAGAGTTGATGAAGCCCAGCTGAGGCTAGTGGGCTCATGGATGATTCATACCTCTAGGGAGAGTGCTGGGCGTCGTGCAGGCAGGGAGTTGATGAGACCAGCTGAAGCTTGTCAGCTCGTTTAAGGCCTCTATAAAAACTCCCAGATTCATTAGGTGTTTGCTCATGCCTGGACCCAGACCTGTGTGGACTGTCTAGGGAGAGTGAACCCCTGTGCGGTGAGGCAAAGCCTGTGTGGCTATTTGTTTGGACATTTACTAAACCAGGGACTTAGGGACTAGGACAGCACCAGGCTGATCCCAGTTGTTAGTTAGGGAAACCTGCATGTTTAGTCAGAGGTCAAGCTGACCAGGATTTATTTTGTTTATGTTTCTTTTTGCTTTGCTGTGTTTTTGTCACTGTAGATAGAGAACTAAACCGCACCTTTTGATCTTGAAAACCACAACCTCCGTCTGCTGGGCCTGTTTTTGTGTGGGGAGCCCATCCAGGGGGTCACACACACCCGCTACCGAGCTAACCCCCTCACAGTTGGTGGAGAACCAGTGGCAGTTTTTTTTAAGCCAGCATGGAGGAGATACTGAAACAGCTGGCTCTAGCAAATGCCAATCAACAGCAGACAAATGCAGGTTTGCAAAAGAGCCTTGCAGCTCAACAACAGAGCTTCACAGCCCAGCAACAAGCCCAGCAGCAATCTGAGGCCCGCTTCATAGACCTGTTGCAGAAGCAAGAGCAGAGACTACAACAACAGATGGAAGCAGTAATGCAGCAACGTCCGCAGACCAGTGAGGAAAGCCGTCCCACTAATACCGCGTCCTTTGGGGTGAGTCGTTTATTGACAAAAATGACTGGAGAGGATGATCCAGAGGTATTTTTGACCACATTTGAAAGGACTGCTGAAAGAGAAAAGTGGCCTGAGGAGCAGTGGGCTGGACTGGTGGCTCCTCTGTTAACTGGTGAATCGCAGAAAGCTTACTATGACCTAGAGCCTGACCAAGCAAAAGACTATGTGATGCTAAAAGCTGAAATATTGGCAAGGCTGGGTGTCACCCTGGCTGTCCGGGCTCAGCGTGTGCATAACTGGACTTTCCAGCTTGGAAAACCCCCCAGGTCTCAAATGTATGATCTCATTCACCTGAGCAGGAAGTGGCTACAGCCAGAGACTTTGTCCGCACCGGAGATTGTGGAACGTGTTGTGATGGATCGTTTCTTGAGAGCTCTTCCTACCGCCATTCAAAAGTGGGTAAGCCATGGAGACCCAGAAACGGCCGGTAAACTTGTGGATCGTGTAGAGAGATACTTGGCTGCAGAGAACCTGACGGCCTCTTCCAGAGACTCTCGGACTTTCCACCCTAAGACCAGACCATCCCCAGGGGCGGATAAGATGATTCCAAGGGGTGAGGGTGGAGAGAGTGAGAGGGTGGGAGCTCTGCCCAGGGTTTGGCGAGAACAGCCTGGGAAGTCGGGGGCTCAAGAGGCAGCCAAAAGGATTGTTTGCTACCGCTGCCGGCAAGCGGGACATATTGCAGCAAATTGCCCGGTTGTGGAGGAACCCATGCAATGTGACTTTCTGACGGACAGACGTCAGTCGCTGTGTGCGACAGTCGCATGCACTGCCATTCGGGGAACTGAGAAACATTTATGCAAAATGTGTATTAATGGTAGAAATGTTGTGGTATTACTGGATTCAGGTAGCCTTGTGACCCTGATAAAGGCTGAATTAGTTAAAACAGAGGTCTCTGGGAATAGCAAGGTAGCTGTTATTTGTGTGCATGGGGACACCCGAGAGTATCCAGTGACTACAGTGTGTTTCAAGACCCCCAAAGGTACCCTCTCTCATCCAGTGGGGTTAGTATCTCAACTACCGCATGATGCCATTGTGGGAAGGGATTTTCCGAAGTTCTGGGAACTGTGGGATGATCCTGAGCCCCCCACTGGTGCCCCTATGTACCAGGAAGGTGATAGCCAGAACTCCTCTGAGAGTGGTGAGGACTCTCCAGAATTTCCCTTGTCAGTATTGGCAGGCGAGACTCAAGAAACTGGAGAGGAGCCCACCTCCTCAGACGAAAACCTACCGTCTGTGGAGTTTTCTGATCTTGAGGTTCACAGGGAAAATTTTGCCACAGAACAGTTAAAAGACCCCGCCCTAATAAAGGCACGGGAAAACGTAGTGGAAATAGATGGCGAGTTAGTGAACCCAGATAATACCTGCACTTACCCATACTTCGGCGTAGAGAAGGACCTACTGTATCGGGTGGCAAAAAGGGCAGAAGAAACCGTTGAGCAGCTTGTGGTGCCCAAACCTTACAGGAAGTTGGTGTTGGAGTTGGCCCATGGGCACATTCTTGGAGGTCATCTGGGGACAGAGAAAACCCGAGAGAGGGTATTACAGAGATTCTATTGGCCTGGGGTGATGAAGGACATAGAAAATTATTGTTCCTCCTGCCCTGTGTGTCAGAGGTCGGCCCCGATGCCACATTTCCGTAGCCCGCTGGTCCCTCTACCCATCATTGAGGTCCCGTTTGAGAGAATCGCAATGGATTTGGTAGGTCCTATAATCAAGTCCGCTAGGGGGCACCAGTACATAGTAGTTATAATGGACTATGCCACCCGTTATCCAGAAGCGATCCCTCTCCGAAATACCTCGGCCAAAACCATAGCCAAAGAGCTATCTCTTGTTTTTAGCCGGGTGGGTATTTGTAAAGAACTGCTTACGGACCAAGGTACACCCTTTATGTCCCGGGTTATGAAAGAGCTGTGTAAATTGTTCAAAGTGACGCAATTGCGTACGTCTGTGTATCACCCCCAAACCGATGGGCTGGTTGAAAGATTCAACAAAACCCTAAAAGAAAATGCTGAACTTAGGGGTGATAGAGGAGTCCCAAAGTGATTGGTCTAGTCCCATTGTGTTGGTGCCTAAACCGGATGGGAGCTGGCGATTTTGTAACGATTTTCGTCAGTTGAACAAAGTTACAAAATTTGACACCTACCCCATGCCACGTATAGATGAGTTGATCGACCGGCTGGGAACAGCCCGATACATGACGACTCTTGACCTCACAAAAGGGTATTGGCAAATTCCCCTGGCCAAGTCGGCCAAAGAGAAAACCGCATTTGTAACCCCAGACGGGGCGTTCCAATATAAGAGAATGCCGTTCGGGTTACAGAATGCGCCGGCCACATTCCAGCGGAAAATGGACCAGATACTGAGGCCCCATCGGAAGTATGCTGCGGCTTACCTGGATGACGTAATTGTCCATAGCACAGATTGGGCCTCACATCTGCCAAAAGTGCAAGCAGTCCTAGACTCTATCCGGGAAGCGGGGTTTACGGCTAACCCCAAGAAGTGTACCATTGGGCAGGAGGAGGCCAAATATCTTGGGTACACCATTGGCAGGGGAGTAATAAAACCCCAACTCAACAAAGTCGAGGCCATCCAGAGTTGGCCACGTCCCAACAGCAAGAAGCAGGTACGAGCCTTTCTGGGAATCGCGGGTTATTATCGGCGCTTCATTCCCCACTTTGCTTCTAAGGCTGTGCCCCTAACCAACCTGACGAAAGGGAAAGGGTCGGTCATGATTAAATGGACCCCCGAGGCTGAGGCAGCATTCCAATTCTTGAAACAAGCCTTATGTAGCCAGCCAGTGTTGTACTCACCCGACTTCTCTAAAGACTTTGTC
Source organism: Rana muscosa (assembly GCA_029206835.1). Taxonomy (NCBI): domain Eukaryota; kingdom Metazoa; phylum Chordata; class Amphibia; order Anura; family Ranidae; genus Rana; species Rana muscosa. The sequence goes on from CM055118.1 coordinate 999,456,785, forward strand.
GTACAAAGTGATGCGTCAGATGTGGGGTTAGGAGCAGTATTGTCCCAGGTCTGGAACGGGGAAGAGCACCCAGTCATTTACCTCAGCAGGAAGTTGAAGTCCCATGAGGTAAATTACGCCACGGTTGAAAAGGAGTGTTTAGCGGTGAAGTGGGCTCTAGATTCCCTTCGGTACTATCTGCTAGGTAGGCACTTTGACATGGTTACGGATCACGCTCCGTTAAAGTGGATGGCTCAAAACAAGGAGACAAATAGAAGAGTAAATAGGTGGTTCCTGGCCCTACAGGAATTCAACTTCACAGTAAAGCATCGCCCTGGCGTTCAAATGGGGAATGTGGATGCTTTGTCTCGAGTACATGAATGCCTGATTGCTGGTGTTCCAACCCCAAGGTTAAAACAAGAGGGGGGGGTATGTGACAGCAGGAAGGTAAAGTCACCTGGTTGCATCCAGGGGGGTAGGTATATTTCTCCCAGATTCAGGCTTTATGCCGACTTATACAACTAGGGAGAGAGTTGATGAAGCCCAGCTGAGGCTAGTGGGCTCATGGATGATTCATACCTCTAGGGAGAGTGCTGGGCGTCGTGCAGGCAGGGAGTTGATGAGACCAGCTGAAGCTTGTCAGCTCGTTTAAGGCCTCTATAAAAACTCCCAGATTCATTAGGTGTTTGCTCATGCCTGGACCCAGACCTGTGTGGACTGTCTAGGGAGAGTGAACCCCTGTGCGGTGAGGCAAAGCCTGTGTGGCTATTTGTTTGGACATTTACTAAACCAGGGACTTAGGGACTAGGACAGCACCAGGCTGATCCCAGTTGTTAGTTAGGGAAACCTGCATGTTTAGTCAGAGGTCAAGCTGACCAGGATTTATTTTGTTTATGTTTCTTTTTGCTTTGCTGTGTTTTTGTCACTGTAGATAGAGAACTAAACCGCACCTTTTGATCTTGAAAACCACAACCTCCGTCTGCTGGGCCTGTTTTTGTGTGGGGAGCCCATCCAGGGGGTCACACACACCCGCTACCGAGCTAACCCCCTCACAGTATATATATATATATATATATATATATATATATATAGTGCCTTGCGAAAGTATTCGGCCCCCTTGAACTTTTCATCCTTTTGCCACATTTCAGGCTTCAAACATAAAGATATAAAATTTTAATTTTTTGTGAAGAATCACCAACAAGTGGGACACAATTGTGAAGTGGAACGAAATCTATTGGATATTTTAAACTTTTTTAGCAAATAAAAAACTGAAAAGTGGTGCGTGCAAAATTATTCGGCCCCTTTACTTTCAGTGCAGCAAACTCACTCCAGAAGTTCAGCGAGGATCTCTGAATGATCCAATGTTGTCCTAAATGACTGATGGTGATAAATAGAATCCACCTGTGTGTAATCAAGTCTCTGTATAAATGCACTGCTCTGTGATAGTCTCAGGGTTCTGTTGAAAGCGCAGAGAGCATCATGAAGACCAAGGAACACACCAGGCAGGTCCGTAATACTGTTGTGGAGAAGTTTAAAGCCGGATTTGGATACAAAAAGATTTCCCAAGCTTTAAACATCCCAAGGAGCCCTGTGCAAGCGATCATTTTGAAATGGAAGGAGTATCAGACCACTGCAAATCTACCAAGACCTGGCTGTCCCTCTAAACTTTCAGCTCAGACAAGGAGAAGACTGATCAGAGATGCAGCCAAGAGGCCCATGATCACTCTGGATGAACTGCAGAGAACTACAGCTGAGGTGGGAGAGTCTGTCCACAGGACAACAATCAGTCGTACACTGCACAAATCTGGCCTTTATGGAAGAGTGGCAAGAAGAAAGCCAATACTCAAAGATATCCATAAAAAGTCTCGTCTAAAGTTTGCCACAAGCCACCTGGGAGACACACCAAACATGTGGAAGAAGGTGCTCTGGTCCGATGAAACCAAAATCCAACTTTTTGGCCACAATGCAAAACGATATGTTTGGCGTAAAAGCAACACAGCTCATCACCCTCAACACACCATCCCCACTGTCAAACATGGTGGTGGCAGCATCATGGTTTGGGCCTGCTTTTCTTCAGCAGGAACAGGGAAGATGGTTAAAATTGAGGGGAAGATGGATGCAGCCAAATACAGGACCATTCTGGATGAAAACCTGTTGTAGTCTGCAAAAGACCTGAGACTGGGACGGAGATTTATCTTCCAACAAGACAATGATCCCAAACATACAGCAAAATCTACAAAGGAATGGTTCACAAATAAACGTATCCAGGTGTTAGAATGGCCAAGTCAAAGTCCAGACCTGAATCCAATCGAGAATCTGTGGAAAGAGCTGAAAACTGCTGTTCACAAACGCTCTCCATCCAACCTCACTGAGCTCGAGCTGTTTTGCAAGGAAGAATGGGCAAGAATTTCAGTCTCTCGATGTGCAAAACTGATAGAGACATACCCCAAGCGACTTGCAGCTGTAATCGCAGCAAAAGGTTGCTCTACAAAGTATTAACGCAAGGGGGCCAAATAATTTTGCACGCCCCACTTTTCATTTATTTCTTAGTTAAAAAAGTTTCAAAAATCCAATAGATTTCGTTCCACTTCACAATTGTGTCCCACTTGTTGGTGATTCTTCACAAAAAATAAAAATTTGATATCTTTATGTTTGAAGCCTGAAATGTGGCAAAAGGATGAAAAGTTCAAGGGGGCCGAATACTTTCGCAAGGCACTGTATATATATATATATATATATATATATATATATATATAAGTGTGTGTGTGTGTGTGTGTATATACTGTGTGTGTGTGTCTGTGTGTATGTATATAGTGTGTGTGTGTGTGTGTGAATATATATATATATATATATATATATATAGTTTGTGTGTGTCTGTGTATGTATATACTGTGTGTATGTATATAGTGTGTGTGTGTCTGTGTATGTATACAGTGTGTATGTATGTATTAGGCTTGTGCAATTCGTTTCGTAACGAATCGAAATTCGTCCGAATTTAGCAACTTTCGGACGTTCGGAAGCATTCGAATTTCCGAACAAAGCAATTACGAATAAAACCGAATCCGAAATAAATTATACCGCAAAATAGCGAATGCCTTCGGCATAATTCGTTATGAAAAAAGTTACGAATGTACGAATCCATACGAAGCACAATAACACTCACTCTGCTCTCTGCTTCTCCCTCACCGTGCTGAACTCCCTCCCAAAATGGTGTACAGGGGCGGAGGCTATAGCCGCATGTAAAAAACTAAAGTAAAATACGAGATTTCGAATCCATTCGCAGCACAATAACACTCTGCTCTGCTCTCTGCTTCTCCCTCACCGTGCTGAACCCTCTCAAAATGGTGTACAGGTGCGGAGGCTATAGCCGCATGTAAAAAACGAAAATAAAATACGAGATTTCGAATCGTTACAAATAACCACTATGTATTTAGAAAAGTACAAATCCATTCGAAGCACATTAGGCATAATAGGCAGCGTCGTTGTGAGAGAGACACGGAAAATTCCGAATCAACGAACCCAAAAAAAGTTACGAAAGTAGGAGTTGTGTCCAGAATCAACGAAAAACAACGTACCCTACCGAAAGTAAGAATTATAAATCAACAAAAAATTCAACGAAAAATGACGCTTGCGAAAATACGAATTAGTCCGAACACGAAAAATCCCGTCGAGCAAAATTACGAATGATTACGAATCAACAGGACCGAAAAGAAACAAACCGAAACTAAACGAATTTTTCCGTTGTGCACAAAAAACGAACCGAAACTAAACAAATTTTTCCGTTGTGCACAAGTCTAGTATGTATGTATGTATGTATATACTGTATGTGTGTGTGTGTGTGTGTGTGTATGTATATACTGAGTGTGTGTGTGTGTGTGTATGTATGTACTGTGTGTATGTATATACTATGTGTGTGTGTGTGTGTGTGTGTGTGTGTGTGTGTGTGTGTGTGTGTATGTATGTATGTATGTATTGTGACAGCAGGAAGGTAAAGTCACCTGGTTGCATCCAGGGGGGTAGATATATTTCGCCCAGATTCAGGCTTTACGCCGATTTATACAGCTAGGTGGAGAGTTGTATAAGCCCAGCTGAGACTAGTGGGCTCATTGATGACTCATACCTCTAGGGAGAGGGCTGGGCGTCGTGCAGGCAGGGAGTTGATGAGGCCAGCTGAAGCCTGTCAGTTCGTTTAAGGCCTCTATAAAAACTCCCAGATTCATTAGATGTTAGCTCATGCCTGGAAGCAGACCTGTGTGGACTGTCTAGGGAGAGTGAACCCCTGTGCGGTGAGAGAAAGCCTGTGTGGCTATATTTTGCTTGGACATTTAAAACCAGGGACTAGGACAGCACTAGGCTGATCCCAGTTGTTAGTTAGGAAACCTGTATGTTTAGTCAGAGGTCAAGTTGACCAGGATTTATTTTGTTTATGTTTTTTTTGCCTTGCTGTGTTTTTGTCACTGTAAATAGAAAATAAACCGCACCTTTTTGATTTTGAAAACCACAACCTCCGTCTGCTGGGCCTGTTTTTGGGTGGGGAGCCCATCCCGGGGGTCACACACACCCGCTGCCGAGCTAACCCCCTCACAGTTGGTGGAGAACCAGTGGCAGTTTTTTTTTTAAGCCAGCATGGAGGAGATACTGAAACAGCTGGCTCTAGCAAATGCCAATCAACAGCAGACAAATGCAGGTTTACAAAGGAGCCTTGCAGCCCAGCAGCAAGCTCATCAACAGAGCCTTGCAACTTTACAACAGAGTCTGGAGGCTCAGCAACAAGCCCAACAGCAATCTGAGGCCCGCTTCATAGACCTGTTGCAGAAGCAAGAGCAGAGACTACAACAACAGATGGAAGCAGTAATGCAGCAACGTCCGCAGACCAGTGAGGAAAGCCGTCCCACTAATACCGCGTCCTTTGGGGTGAGTCGTTTATTGACAAAAATGACTGGAGAGGATGATCCAGAGGTATTTTTGACCACATTTGAAAGGACCGCTGAAAGAGAAAAGTGGCCTGAGGAGCAGTGGGCTGGACTAGTGGCTCCTCTGTTAACTGGTGAATCGCAGAAAGCTTACTATGACCTAGAGCCTAACCAAGCAAAAGACTATGTGATGCTAAAAGCTGAAATATTGGCAAGGCTGGGTGTCACCCTGGCTGTCCGGGCTCAGCGTGTGCATAACTGGACTTTCCAGCTTGGAAAACCCCCCAGGTCTCAAATGTATGATCTCATTCACCTGAGCAGAAAGTGGCTACAGCCAGAGACTTTGTCCGCACCAAAGATTGTGGAACGTGTTGTAATGGATCGGTTTTTGAGAGCTCTTCCTACTGCCATCCAAAAGTGGGTAAGCCATGGAGACCCAGAGACGGCCGATGGTCTTGTGGATCGTGTGGAGAAATACTTGGCTACAGAGAACCTGACGGCCTCTTCCAGAGACACTCGGACTTTCCACCCTAAGACCAGACCATCCCCAGGGGCAGATAAGAGGATTCCAAGGGGTGAGGGTGGAGAGAGTGAGAGGGTGGGAGCTCTACCCCAAGTTTGGCGAGAACAGCCTGGGAAATCAGCGGCTCAAGAGGCCGCAAGAAGGATCGTTTGCTACCGCTGCCGGCAAGCGGGACATATTGCAGCAAATTGCCCGGTTGTGGAGGAACCCATGCAGTGTGACTTTCTGACGGGCAGACGTCAGTCGCTGTGTGCGACAGTCGCATGCACTGCCATTCGGGGAACTGAGAAACATTTGTGCAAAATGTGTATTAATGGTAGAAATGTTGTGGTATTGCTGGATTCAGGTAGCCTTGTGACCCTGATAAAGGCTGAGTTAGTTAAAACAGAGGTCTCTGGGAATAGCAAGGTAGCCGTTATTTGTGTGCATGGGGACACCCGAGAGTATCCAGTGACTACAGTGTGTTTCGAGACCCCCAAAGGTACCCTCTCTCATCCAGTGGGCTTAGTATCTCAGTTACCGCATGACGCCATTGTGGGAAGGGATTTTCCGAAGTTCTGGGAACTGTGGGATGATCCTGAGCCCCCCACGGGTGCCCCTATGTACCAGGAATGTGATAGCCAGAACTCCCCTGAGAGTGGTGAGGACTCTCCGGAATTTCCCTTGTCAGTATTGGCAGGGGAGACTCAAGAAACTGGAGAGGAGCCCACCTCCTCAGACGAAAACCTACCGTCTGTGGAGTTTTCTGATCTTGAGGTTCACAGGGAAAACTTTGCCACAGAACAGTTGAAAGACCCCGCCCTAATAAAGGCACGGGAAAACGTAGTGAAAATAGATGGCGAGTTAGTGAACCCAGATAATACCGGCACTTACCCATACTTCAGCGTAGAGAAGGACCTACTGTATCGGGTGGCAAAAAGGGCAGAAGAAACCGTTGAGCAGCTTGTGGTGCCCAAACCTTACAGGAAGTTGGTGTTGGAGTTGGCCCATGGGCACATTCTTGGAGGTCATCTGGGGACAGAGAAAACCCGAGAGAGGGTATTACAGAGATTCTATTGGCCTGGGGTGATGAAGGACATAGAAAATTATTGTTCCTCCTGCCCTGTGTGTCAGAGGTCGGCCCCGATGCCACATTTCCGTAGCCCGCTGGTCCCTCTACCCATCATTGAGGTCCCGTTTGAGAGAATCGCAATGGATTTGGTAGGTCCTATAATCAAGTCCGCTAGGGGGCACCAGTACATATTGGTTATAATGGACTATGCCACCCGTTATCCAGAAGCGATCCCTCTCAGAAATACCTCGGCCAAAACCATAGCCAAAGAGCTATCTCTTGTTTTTAGCCGGGTGGGTATTTGTAAAGAACTGCTTACGGACCAAGGTACACCCTTTATGTCCCGGGTTATGAAAGAGCTGTGTAAATTGTTCAAAGTGACGCAATTGCGTACATCTGTGTATCACCCCCAAACCGATGGGCTGGTTGAAAGATTCAACAAAACCCTAAAACAAATGTTGAAGAAAGTGGTGGATAGAGATGGAAGGGATTGGGACTGTCTACTTCCTTATTTGATGTTTGCTATTAGGGAGGTGCCCCAATCCTCTACGGGATTCTCCCCCTTTGAGTTACTGTATGGGAGACACCCAAGAGGGCTGTTGGATATTGCCAAGGAAACTTGGGAAAGTGAGAGTTCTCCCCACAGGAGTGTGATTGAGCATGTCGCCCTGATGCAAGATCGAATTGCACAGGTAATGCCCATCGTGAAGGAACATTTGGCCCAAGCGCAGTTGGCACAGCAGAGAGTGTACAACCGTGGAGCCAAGACCCGTACCTTTTCCCCGGGGGATAGGATATTGGTACTTGTCCCTACGGTTGAAAGTAAATTCCTTGCCAAATGGCAAGGCCCCTACGAGATAATGGAAAAAGTGAGCGAAGTGAATTACAAGGTCAGACAACCAGGAAGGCGAAAGCCCGAACAGATCTATCACGTTAATCTGTTGAAAGCCTGGAGGGATAGAGAGTCCCTAGTCGCAGACACTTGGTCACCAGCTCAAACTGGTTGCGTGATTCCTGAGGTTGGAATCGCAGCCACCTTGTCACATCCCCAACAACAAGAGGTTAAGGAGTTTGTGCTTCGCAACAAGGAGGTATTCTCTGAGCTGCCGGGACAAACATCTGGGGTAGAGCATGACATTATTACCCCGCCCGGTGAAAGGGTGAAGTTAAAACCCTATCGGATCCCAGAGGCCCGACGGGAGGCAATACGGGAGGAAGTACAGAAAATGCTGAACTTAGGGGTGATAGAGGAGTCCCAAAGTGATTGGTCTAGTCCCATTGTGTTGGTGCCTAAACCGGATGGGAGCTGGCGATTTTGTAACGATTTTCGTCAGTTGAACAAAGTTACAAAATTTGACACCTACCCCATGCCACGTATAGATGAGTTGATCGACCGGCTGGGAACAGCCCGATACATGACGACTCTTGACCTCACAAAAGGGTATTGGCAAATCCCCCTGGCCAAGTCGGCCAAAGAGAAAACCGCATTTGTAACCCCAGACGGGGCGTTCCAATATAAAAGAATGCCGTTCGGGTTACAGAATGCGCCGGCCACATTCCAGCGGAAAATGGACCAGATGCTGAGGCCCCATCGGAAGTATGCTGCGGCTTACCTGGATGACATAATTGTCCATAGCACAGATTGGGCCTCACATCTGCCAAAAGTGCAAGCAGTCCTGGACTCTGTTCGGGAAGCAGGGTTTACGGCTAACCCCAAGAAGTGTACCATTGGGCAGGAGGAGGCCAAATATCTTGGGTACACCATTGGGAGGGGAGTAATAAAACCCCAACTCAACAAAGTCGAGGCCATCCAGAGTTGGCCACGTCCCAACAGCAAGAAGCAGGTACGAGCCTTTCTGGGAATCGCTGGGTATTATCGGCGATTCATTCCCCACTTTGCTTCTAAGGCTGTGCCCCTAACCAACCTGACGAAGGGGAAAGGGTCGGTCATGATTAAATGGACCCCCGAGGCTGAGGCAGCATTCCAATTCTTGAAACAAGCCTTATGTAGCCAGCCAGTGTTGTACTCACCCGACTTCTCTAGAGACTTTGTCGTACAAAGTGATGCGTCAGATGTGGGGTTAGGAGCAGTATTGTCCCAGGTCTGGAACGGGGAAGAGCACCCAGTCATTTACCTCAGCAGGAAGTTGAAGTCCCATGAGGTAAATTACGCCACCGTTGAAAAGGAGTGTTTAGCGGTGAAGTGGGCTCTAGATTCCCTTCGGTACTACCTGCTAGGTAGGCACTTTGTCATGGTTACGGATCACGCTCCGTTAAAGTGGATGGCTCAAAACAAGGAAACAAATAGAAGAGTGAATAGGTGGTTCCTGGCCCTCCAGGAATTCAACTTCACAGTAAAGCATCGCCCTGGCGTTCAAATGGGGAATGTGGATGCTTTGTCTCGAGTACATGAATGCCTGATTGCTGGTGTTCCAACCCCGAGGTTAAAACAAGAGGGGGGGGTATGTGACAGCAGGAAGGTAAAGTCACCTGGTTGCATCCAGGGGGGTAGATATATTTCGCCCAGATTCAGGCTTTACGCCGATTTATACAGCTAGGTGGAGAGTTGTATAAGCCCAGCTGAGACTAGTGGGCTCATTGATGACTCATACCTCTAGGGAGAGGGCTGGGCGTCGTGCAGGCAGGGAGTTGATGAGGCCAGCTGAAGCCTGTCAGTTCGTTTAAGGCCTCTATAAAAACTCCCAGATTCATTAGATGTTAGCTCATGCCTGGAAGCAGACCTGTGTGGACTGTCTAGGGAGAGTGAACCCCTGTGCGGTGAGAGAAAGCCTGTGTGGCTATATTTTGCTTGGACATTTAAAACCAGGGACTAGGACAGCACTAGGCTGATCCCAGTTGTTAGTTAGGAAACCTGTATGTTTAGTCAGAGGTCAAGTTGACCAGGATTTATTTTGTTTATGTTTTTTTTGCCTTGCTGTGTTTTTGTCACTGTAAATAGAAAATAAACCGCACCTTTTTGATTTTGAAAACCACAACCTCCGTCTGCTGGGCCTGTTTTTGGGTGGGGAGCCCATCCCGGGGGTCACACACACCCGCTGCCGAGCTAACCCCCTCACAGTATGTATGTATGTATGTATGTACAGTCATGCTCGAAATTGTTGGCACCTCAGAAAATTTTCCAGAAAATCAAGTATTTCTCACAGAAAAGTATTGCAGCAACACATGTTTTGCTATACACATGTTTATTCCCTTTGTGTGTATTGGAACGAATCAAAAAAAGGGAGGAAAAAAAGCAAATTGGACATAATGTCACACAAAACTTAAAAAATGGGCTGCTCAAAATTCTTGGCACCCTTAACTTAATATTTGGTTGCACACCCTTTGGAAAAAATAACTGAAATCAATCGCTTCCTATAACCATCAATAAGCTTCTTACACCTCTCACCTGGAATTTTGGACCACTCTTCCTTTGCAAACTGCACCATGGGACGTTCCATCATCAGAAACACTTTACTAGAGGAACACATTCACCCTGAATGATAGGAGTGTATACATTTGTGTGTGTATGTATATAGTGTGTGTGTGTGTCTGTATATAGTGTGTGTGTGTGTGTGTGTGTATGTATATACCGTGTGTGTGTGTGTGTGAATATAGTGTGTGTATGTATATAGTGTGTGTGTGTGTGTGTGTGTATATACTGTGTGTGTGTCTGTGTGTATGTATATAGTGTTTGTGTGTGTATGTGTGTGTATATATAGTTTGTGTGTGTCTGCTTGAGATTACCTGTCAGTTGAGAACGGACGTGTGTTGCAGGAGCTCCTGCCTTCTGCCTTCCAGGGCACATTCCGCGGTTCTTCCTCCCATACAGGGGCTGCCTAACAGGCCACGGCCCCTGGCACCCGGCCCTATCCTTCCACAGCTGCTCCCAGAGTGGAGCACTGCTCGTCCACTCGCCATCGGAAGACGCCATCCGGGCCGCCATTCGCCATTGACCGGCAACTGCCGGCAAGATAGTCCGTGGCTGAGGCCAAGTTCCGGCCTCCTCCAGCCCAGCATCGCCCCCCCTCTCCCCCATCCTTAGCGGGCAAGCCGTGTCTCCCGCATCGGAGCTCCCCCAAGCGGCTCGAAGCCGCAACCACCACCGCCTGTCCTTGTTAGGACAGTCCGCGGCTCCGGCCTAACTTCCAGCCGCGGAGGCCATCTTGGTACACCCGCCCGGCCTCAGCACTTCCTGACTCAATCTAGGCACCAGTGGCCATCTTGGTACACCTGGGCCCATATCTATCAGGACCCTGACAGTACCAAGAAAAGTATAGCAGGAAATATACTCTGCAAATACCATCATCTTCATCCTTATCCTCATTCTCATGACAATACTCATTCTCAGCACCATCATCTTCACCCTCATCATCATCATCATCATCATCCTCATCGGTATCCTCATCAGCAGCATCTTCCTCATCATCATCCTCATCCTCATTTCACATCATCATCCTCATCCCCCTCTCAGAATTACCACCAGTTGTCCTGGCAAACCTGACAACTAGGTAAGTATACCGGGCTCCTCCATTAGCTAGCTGATCCAGGGCAGACCCGATCGCCTCTAGAGGGATCAGGAAGGAATTTTTTCCCCCGCTCTGGCACTATTGGCCCGTGCTTGGCTGGGGTTTTTCGCCTTCCTCTGGATCAACGGGGGGATTAGATAGTTGGGGAGCAGCGCCGTCTACACCAGGATCATCATCATCATCATCATCATCATCATCAGTCGTCCATCAAACCTGATAACCAGGTAAGTATATCGGACTCCTTCCATTAGCGGGAAGGTCAGGGTAGCTCCAACCGCCTCCAGGGATCAGGAAGGAATCATCATCACTAGGATCATCATCAGCATTGGATCATCATCAGCATCAGATCATCATCACTATCGGATTATCATCACTATCGGATCATCATCACTATCGGATCATCATCACTATCGGATCATCATCATTATTGGATCATCATCATCCTTGTCAACATCAAACACCAACTTCAAGCATTAGCACACCTCAGCAGCTCTCTCATCGCATCGCTCATCATCATCAACATCAGGATCATCATCGTTATCAACATCATCTCATCGCCTCATCATTATCAGCACTTTTTCAACATGGTTAACATTATATACTCAGCCGAAACCATCCAAAGCCTAAAGAACTTCGCCACAACACTACCAACACCTATCCAAAAAAAATTACAAAAAGAACGAATCGTAAGAATCAGTCGACTATCAACAGGAAAAAACAGAGCACCATGGCATCTACAACATCTATCAAGTGCCCTAATCAACACCAGATCTGCAGTCAAACACAGACAGGAAATCCATGATTTCATAACCCAACACAACATAGACTGCCTCTTCATCACGGAAAGCTGGCTAACACCCTGTCATGGATATGCAGTAGTGTTTGTCTGTCAGCTTACCTTCCTTCCCATGTGTTCATCTTAGAGGCCTGAGCCCTTTCACCTGGCTTCCTTTATAATCTCCTCCCAGCCAGACTCCACCCCAGGCCCTATCACAGAACACTATATTAACCTGTGCACTGCAAGCCTGCTTTGCTGATCAACGTGTTTGTTAGGCATTGTGTGTTTGGGTTCCTGCCTGCCGTGTGCTACGTCTGTCTCTCTGTTACATATTTGGCTTGTCCCCGACTATCCCTGTCTGCTCGTGACCCTTGACCTTCGGCTCGTTCTTTCGTTATCCTTGTCTGCTTGTGGCCCCTGACCTTCAGCTTGTTATTCGGTTCTCTCATATCTTGTGCTGCTGCTTCCCCTCTTTTCCCCTTATCCTACGGGGCGTGAGCTAGGAAACTCCAGGGGCCGCCACCTGGTCCCAGCCTGCAGCATAACATCCTCACCACTAGAGGCCCTGGAGAAGACCTGCTGGGTCTTAGACTCCGCGCCCTGGGGAATCTTGGCTCTAGCTTCCGTTAGGATCCCGGTTGTGCTCCTCTGGTCCCGCTTTCCACAACCACCCAGTTTCCTATCCGCAGCAGTCAGCCATAGGGTTCACTACCTTGCGGTGCACTCCTGTCCCCCTACGGTGTGCATCTGTCACCTGGCCACAGGTGACCTTGACACACCCGACTGCAATACCATCCTAGCAGAACTAGTGCCGGAGAACTACCGCATCCTAACTGAGCATAGAACAGGACAAAGAGGAGGAGGCCTAGCAGTAATTTACAAAGACCACCTTACGTTCATCAAACCAACTCTACAGAACTCATTGCCTTTCATGGAAACACTCACTCTGCAACTACAAACTACACCCCAGGATACCATCCACATACTGCTCTGCTACAGACCACCGGGACCCAAGACACACCTCCTCACACATTTAAATGAATTTTTCTCGACATACACCATGAAAACCAAAAATCTGCTGCTACTTGGAGACTTCAACCTTTGGGCCAACTCCCCCGAAGACCCTATCGCCACTGCCTGCATCGACCAACTAGAAAAACTAGGCTTGCAACAATTGATAAATACTCCTACTCATGTATCAGGTCACACTCTTGACCTAATCTTCAAGCAAGATATGGACATCAACACACTGGACAACCAGCCTCTACCATGGACAGACCACCATGCCATCAAGTTTACTATAACGACCAACACGGCCCTCCAAAAATCAATACAATCAGCAACAACACACTGGACAAGATCACAGAAGAAACTATACTCTGAGCTTTTCAAAACCACGCTATTGAACAATATGGAAATGCTAAACCAAAACCACTCAACAGAAGAAACACTCAACTTCCTGAACAATGCTTTGCTACAGACAGCAGATACGGTTGCTCCAAGACGCAGAGCACTCATCCGCAAAAACAATGCAGGCTGGTTCAATGACGCTCTTACTTTACTGAAACAAGAACGCAGAAGGAGCCTGGAGAAGAAATGCAACAAAGGAGAACTACACAATCTACAAAGCACTCACTAGGAAATATCATAAAGCAATCTTCAAAGCAAAAAGAGACCATTTCGCTAACAACATCGCAAAAGCCCTAAACCGCCCCCGCGAACTCTTCAAACTAGTATGTGAGGGGGTTAGCTCGGCAGCGGGTGTGTGTGACCCCCGAGATGGGCTCCCCACACAAAAACAGGCCCAGCAAACGGAGGTTGTGGTTTTCAAAATCAAAAAGGTGCGGTTTATTTTCTATTTACAGTGACAAAACACAGCAAAGCAAAAGAAACATAAACAAAATAAATCCTGGTCAACTTGACCTCTGACTAAACATACAGGTTTCCTAACTAACAACTGGGATCAGCCTAGTGCTGTCCTAGTCCCTAAGTCCCTGGTTTTAAATGTCCAAGCAAATAGCCACACAGGCTTTGTCTCACCGCACAGGGGTTCACTCTCCCTAGACAGTCCACACAGGTCTGGGTCCAGGCATGAGCTAACATCTAATGAAGCTGGGAGTTCTTATAGAGGCCTAAATGAGCTGACAAGCTTCAGCTGGTCTCATCAACTCCCTGTCTGCACGACGCCCCACACTCTCCCTAGAGGTATGAGTCATCCATGAGCCCACTAGCCTCAGCTGGGCTTATACAACTCTCCACCTAGTTGTATAAGTCGGCGTAAAGCCTGAATCTGGGCGAAATATATCTACCCCCCTGGATGCAACCAGGTGACTTTACCTTCCTGCTGTCACATACCCCCCCCTCTTGTTTTAACCTCGGGGTTGGAACACCAGCAATCAGGCATTCATGTACTCGAGACAAAGCATCCACATTCTCCATTTGAACGCCAGGGCGATGCTTTACTGTGAAGTTGAATTCCTGGAGGGCCAGGAACCACCTATTCACTCTTCTATTTGTTTCCTTGTTTTGAGCCATCCACTTTAACGGAGCGTGATCCGTAACCATGTCAAAGTGCCTACCTAGCAGGTAGTACCGAAGGGAATCTAGAGCCCACTTCACCGCTAAACACTCCTTTTCAACGGTGGCGTAATTTACCTCATGGGACTTCAACTTCCTGCTGAGGTAAATGACTGGGTGCTCTTCCCCGTTCCAGACCTGGGACAATACTGCTCCTAACCCCACATCTGACGCATCACTTTGTACGACAAAGTCTTTAGAGAAGTCGGGTGAGTACAACACTGGCTGGCTACATAAGGCTTGTTTCAAGAATTGGAATGCTGCCTCAGCCTCGGGGGTCCATTTAATCATGACCGACCCTTTCCCCTTCGTCAGGTTGGTTAGGGGCACAGCCTTAGAAGCAAAGTGGGGAATGAATCGCCGATAATACCCAGCGATTCCCAGAAAGGCTCGTACCTGCTTCTTGCTGTTGGGACGTGGCCAACTCTGGATGGCCTCGACTTTGTTGAGTTGGGGTTTTATTACTCCCCTCCCAATGGTGTACCCAAGATATTTGGCCTCCTCCTGCCCAATGGTACACTTCTTGGGGTTAGCCGTAAACCCCGCTTCCCGAACAGAGTCCAGGACTGCTTGCACTTTTGGCAGATGTGAGGCCCAATCTGTGCTATGGACAATTACGTCATCCAGGTAAGCCGCAGCATACTTCCGATGGGGCCTCAGCATCTGGTCCATTTTCCGCTGGAATGTGGCCGGCGCATTCTGTAACCCGAACGGCATTCTTTTATATTGGAACGCCCCGTCTGGGGTTACAAATGCGGTTTTCTCTTTGGCCGACTTGGCCAGGGGGATTTGCCAATACCCTTTTGTGAGGTCAAGAGTCGTCATGTATCGGGCTGTTCCTAGCCGGTCGATCAACTCATCTATACGTGGCATGGGGTAGGTGTCAAATTTTGTAACTTTGTTCAACTGACGAAAATCGTTACAAAATCGCCCACAATGGGACTAGACCAATCACTTTGGGACTCCTCTATCACCCCTAAGTTCAGCATTTTCTGTACTTCCTCCCGTATTGCCTCCCGTCGGGCCTCTGGGATCCGATAGGGTTTTAACTTCACCCTTTCACCGGGCGGGGTAATGATGTCATGCTCTACCCCAGATGTTTGTCCCGGCAGCTCAGAGAATACCTCCTTGTTGCGAAGCACAAACTCCTTAACCTCCTGTTGTTGGGGTTGTGACAAGGTGGCTGCTATTCCAACCTCAGGAATCACGCAACCAGTTTGAGCTGGTGACCAAGTGTCTGCGACTAGGGACTCTCTATCCCTCCAGGCTTTCAACAGATTAACGTGATAGATCTGTTCGGGCTTTCGCCTTCCTGGTTGTCTGACCTTGTAATTCACTTCGCTCACTTTTTCCATTATCTCGTAGGGGCCTTGCCATTTGGCAAGGAATTTACTTTCAACCGTAGGGACAAGTACCAGTATCCTATCCCCCGGGGAAAAGGTACGGGTCTTGGCTCCACGGTTGTACACTCTCTGCTGTGCTAACTGCGCTTGGGCCAAATGTTCCTTCACGATGGGCATTACCTGTGCAATTCGGTCTTGCATCAGGGCGACATGCTCAATCACACTCCTGTGGGGAGAACTCTCACTTTCCCAAGTTTCCTTGGCAATATCCAACAGCCCTCTTGGGTGTCTCCCATACAGTAACTCAAAGGGGGAGAATCCCGTAGAGGATTGGGGCACCTCCCTAATAGCAAACATCAGATAAGGAAGTAGACAGTCCCAATCCTTTCCATCTCTATCCACCACTTTCTTCAACATTTGTTTTAGGGTTTTGTTGAATCTTTCAACCAGCCCATCGGTTTGGGGGTGATACACAGATGTACGTAATTGCGTCACTTTGAACAATTTACACAGCTCCTTCATAACCCGGGACATAAAGGGTGTACCTTGGTCCGTAAGCAGTTCTTTACAAATACCCACCCGGCTAAACACAAGAGATAGCTCTTTGGCTATGGTTTTGGCCGAGGTATTTCGGAGAGGGATCGCTTCTGGATAACGGGTGGCATAGTCCATTATAACTAATATGTACTGGTGCCCCCTAGCGGACTTGATTATAGGACCTACCAAATCCATGGCGATCCTCTCAAACGGGACCTCAATGATGGGTAGAGGGACCAGCGGGCTACGGAAATGTGGCATCGGGGCCGACCTCTGACACACAGGGCAGGAGGAACAATAATTTTCTATGTCCTTCATCACCCCCGGCCAATAGAATCTCTGTAATACCCTCTCTCGGGTTTTCTCTGTCCCCAGATGACCTCCAAGAATGTGCCCATGGGCCAACTCCAACACCAACTTCCTGTAAGGTTTGGGCACCACAAGCTGCTCAACGGTTTCTTCTGCCCTTTTTGCCACCCGATACAGTAGGTCCTTCTCTACGCTGAAGTATGGGTAAGTGCAGGTATTATCTGGGTTCACTAACTCGCCATCTATTTTCACTACGTTTTCCCGTGCCTTTATTAGGGCGGGGTCTTTCAACTGTTCTGTGGCAAAGTTTTCCCTGTGAACCTCAAGATCAGAAAACTCCACAGATGGTAGGTTTTCGTCTGAGGAGGTGGGCTCCTCTCCAGTTTCTTGAGTCTCCCCTGCCAATACTGATAAGGGAAATTCCGGAGAGTCCTCACCACTCTCAGGGGAGTTCTGGCTATCACATTCCTGGTACATAGGGGCACCAGTGGGGGGCTCAGGATCATCCCACAGTTCCCAGAACTTCGGAAAATCCCTTCCCACAATGGCGTCATGCGGTAACTGAGATACTAAGCCCACTGGATGAGAGAGGGTACCTTTGGGGGTCTCGAAACACACTGTAGTCACTGGATACTCTCGGGTGTCCCCATGCACACAAATAACAGCTACCTTGCTATTCCCAGAGACCTCTGTTTTAACTAACTCAGCCTTTATCAGGGTCACAAGGCTACCTGAATCCAGCAATACCACAACATTTCTACCATTAACACACATTTTGCATAAATGTTTCTCAGTTCCTCGAATGGCAGTGCATGCGACTGTCGCACACAGCGACTGACGTCTGCCCGTCAGAAAGTCACACTGCACGGGTTCCTCCACAACCGGGCAATTGGCTGCAATATGTCCCGCTTGCCGGCAGCGGTAGCAAACGATCCTTCTTGCGGCCTCTTGAGCCGCTGATTTCCCAGGCTGTTCTCGCCAAACTTGGGGTAGAGCTCCCACCCTCTCACTCTCTCCACCCTCACCCCTTGGAATCCTCTTATCCGCCCCTGGGGATGGTCTGGTCTTAGGGTGGAAAGTCCGAGTGTCTCTGGAAGAGGCCGTCAGGTTCTCTGTAGCCAAGTATTTCTCCACACGATCCACAAGACCATCGGCCGTCTCTGGGTCTCCATGGCTTACCCACTTTTGGATGGCAGTAGGAAGAGCTCTCAAAAACCGATCCATTACAACACGTTCCACAATCTTTGGTGCGGACAAAGTCTCTGGCTGTAGCCACTTTCTGCTCAGGTGAATGAGATCATACATTTGAGACCTGGGGGGTTTTCCAAGCTGGAAAGTCCAGTTATGCACACGCTGAGCCCGGACAGCCTGGGTGACACCCAGCCTTGCCAATATTTCAGCTTTTAGCATCACATAGTCTTTTGCTTGGTTAGGCTCTAGGTCATAGTAAGCTTTCTGCGATTCACCAGTTAACAGAGGAGCCACCAGTCCAGCCCACTGCTCCTCAGGCCACTTTTCTCTTTCAGCGGTCCTTTCAAATGTGGTCAAAAATACCTCTGGATCATCCTCTCCAGTCATTTTTGTCAATAAACGACTCACCCCAAAGGACGCGGTATTAGTGGGACGGCTTTCCTCACTGGTCTGCGGACGTTGCTGCATTACTGCTTCCATCTGTTGTTGTAGTCTCTGCTCTTGCTTCTGCAACAGGTCTATGAAGCGGGCCTCAGATTGCTGCTGGGCTTGTTGCTGAGCCTCCAGACTCTGTTGCAAAGTTGCGTTTGTCTGCTGCTGGGCTGCAAGGCTCTGTTGATGAGCTTGCTGCTGGGCTGCGAAGTTCTGTTGTTGAGCTGCAAGGCTCTGTTGATGAGCTGCAAGGCTCTTTTGCAAACCTGCATTTGTCTGCTGTTGATTGGCATTTGCTAGAGCCAGCTGCTTCAGTATCTCCTCCATGCTGGCTTAAAAAAAAACTGCCACTGGTTCTCCACCAACTGTGAGGGGGTTAGCTCGGCAGCGGGTGTGTGTGACCCCCGAGATGGGCTCCCCACACAAAAACAGGCCCAGCAAACGGAGGTTGTGGTTTTCAAAATCAAAAAGGTGCGGTTTATTTTCTATTTACAGTGACAAAACACAGCAAAGCAAAAGAAACATAAACAAAATAAATCCTGGTCAACTTGACCTCTGACTAAACATACAGGTTTCCTAACTAACAACTGGGATCAGCCTAGTGCTGTCCTAGTCCCTAAGTCCCTGGTTTTAAATGTCCAAGCAAATAGCCACACAGGCTTTGTCTCACCGCACAGGGGTTCACTCTCCCTAGACAGTCCACACAGGTCTGGGTCCAGGCATGAGCTAACATCTAATGAAGCTGGGAGTTCTTATAGAGGCCTAAATGAGCTGACAAGCTTCAGCTGGTCTCATCAACTCCCTGTCTGCACGACGCCCCACACTCTCCCTAGAGGTATGAGTCATCCATGAGCCCACTAGCCTCAGCTGGGCTTATACAACTCTCCACCTAGTTGTATAAGTCGGCGTAAAGCCTGAATCTGGGCGAAATATATCTACCCCCCTGGATGCAACCAGGTGACTTTACCTTCCTGCTGTCACAAGTAGCTCAGACCATGAATCCCACCTGTTTGGAGTCTTCAGCAAACGAAACACAGGAATTCTGCAATGAACTATCCAATTTTTTTATCGACAAAATTGATAACATTAGGAAAATAATTCAGCAGGAAAAATCAAACAACCCCACACAGCCAAAGGAAGAAAAGAACCAGATAAATATTCTGCAATCAATGAAATTTACTCTGGTCCCAATTACAATCGACACTACTAAAAACATCATCAGAAGCCTCCGAGATAGCACTTCACCGAACGACATCATTCCGGCAAAACTGCTGAAAGAATGTACCGACATCTTGGCACCCCACATAACACACTTCATCAACCAATCGTTCAAAGAAGGTATTGTGCCGACTTCCCTTAAACAAGGAATAATCAAACCCCTATTAAAGAAACCCAACCTCGACCCGAATGACCCAAATTTTAGAAGACCGGTAACAAGCCTGACCACCATCTCCAAGATTATCGAGAAAGTTGTAACACAACAGCTACAACTTCATTTGGATACCCACAATCTCCTGGACCCACTTCAATCGGGGTTCCGCCCAGGCCATGGGACGGAAACGGCACTTCTCAAAATATGGGACGACGTACTAGAAGCAGCAGATGACGGAGAATCAGGTCTCCTGGTGCTGCTGGACCTCAGTGCAGCCTTTGACACAGTAGATCACAAAATCCTACTTACGCGTCTCACCGAAGTAGCAGGAGTCGCAGACACGGACCTACCATGGTTCGCATCCTTCTTAGAAAACCGATCCCAGACAGTGAAACTGGGAGCCTTTACCTCGGCACCACGCACAAATACATGCGGAGTCCCTCAAGGATCACCCCTGTCACCGGTACTCTTCAACATCTACCTTCGGCCACTCCTCAAAATCATCAGTGAACAGGACATGCGTTATCACTCCTATGCAGATGACACTCAACTATACTTTCGCATCAACAACAAAAAAGATCAATATTACAGACTGGAAAAATGCCTTACATTGATCAACAATTGGATGACAGAGAGCTCCCTCAAGCTTAATGGATCCAAAACAGAACTGCTCATTTTCCACGCTAACCGAAAGAAAAACGCCAGGACCACATGGACGCCGCCCACCATCCTGGGACAAAACATAACCCCAAGCACCAAAGTTAAAAGCCTGGGAGTTATCTTTGACTCAGACATGACTATGGACGCACAAATAAGATCAGTAGTCAGTGGATCCCACCACCTTCCCCGCCTGCTACGAAGACTCATCCCGTTCATCCCGGAAAAAGACAGAGCAGTAGTAGTCGGAACCATTATCAATTCACGGCTTGACTACGCTAACTCACTTTGCCTAGGACTACCCAAATACCAAGTTGCACGTCTACAAGTCGTCCAAAACACAGCGGCCAGACTGGTAACAGGGAAAAAACCCTGGGAATCAATCGCACCGTCCCTGAAAAGCCTCCATTGGCTAGCCATAAAGGATCGGATCACATTCAAGACCCTCTGCCTCACCCACAAATGCGCACAAGGAAACGCTCCTGAATACTTATGCGAGAAAATAAAACACTACACCACTACTCGTGACCTTCGATCAACTAACCAATACCTCCTCCACATCCCCAAGACCCGCTACAAAGCCAAGGGAGAACGAAGGTTTGCTGTCCAAGGACCAAGGCTATGGAATGCGCTACCCACGAATATCCGCATCGAAGAAAACCATCGGGCCTTCCGGAAAATACTAAAGACCCATCTCTTCTAACGATCTCAACGACACTGGATGCAAAGCGCCTTGAGGCGATTTAGTTCGCAATTGCAGCGCTATACAAGTTACTCACTCACTCACTCACTGTGTATGTACCGTATTTTTCGGACTATAAGACGCACTTTTTCCCCCCAGAAATATGGGGGAAAATGTCCCTGCGTCTTATAGTCCGAATACATGACAGGCCCGCCCCCCGCCGTCGCTGGCACCGCCCCTGCCATCTGCTCTCATTGCTCCTGTAGCCGCTGGAATCCCCTGACCACCGCCACTGGCTCCGCCCCCCGCCGCCGCTGGCACCGCCCGTCATCCACTCTCATTGCTCCCGTAGTCGCTGGAATCCCCTGACCACCGCCACTGGCTCCGCCCCCCCGCCGCCGGTGGCACCGCCCCTTACACATTGCTTGCATTGCAGTGAATCCAATTAGAGCCGCTCTCTCTTTCTTTTCTCCCTTTGGGTTACAGAAAGGGAAGGGGGCGGCGGGGGATGTACAGACAGCCCGCAGCTCTCCTCTCCCTGTCACAGCGCCGCTGCCAAGTTCTCTGGCAAATAGAGCAGCGGCGCTGTGACAGGGAGAGGAGAGCTGCGGGCTGTCTGTACATCCCCCGCCGCCCCCCTTCCCTTTCTGTAAGCCGAAGAGAAAGAGAGAGCCGCTCTAATTGGATTTGCTGGCCGCCACCCAGCTTACTGCCCACTGTTTCCCTCCCCATGATTGGCCACAGCAGAGGGCCAATCAGAAGACACTGGGGGCATCATGGGAAATAAAGTCCCTGCAGAGTTCTGGCACCAGTTCCTCCAGCATGCAAACACTCTGCTGGAGGGGGAAGGGGTGTTAGAAGAGGAGCAAAAGAGTATACTCTGCTGGGGGACACGCTGTACCCCGCACCACCAGAGAGCCACGCTGTACCCCGCACCACCAGAGAGCCACGCTGTACCCCGCACCGCCAGAGAGCCACGCTGTACCCCGCACCGCCAGAGAGCCACGCTGTACCCCGCACCGCCAGAGAGCCACGCTGTACCCCGCACCGCCAGAGAGCCACGCTGTACCCCGCACCGCCAGAGAGCCACGCTGTACCCGCACCACCAGAGAGGGAGCCACACTGTTCCCGCACCACCAGAGAGGGAGCCACATTGTACCCGCATCACCAGAGAGGGAGAAAGACTGAGCCGCTGCCAGGATACAGACATGCTACACTACTGACTAGAGTCACCCCGGGCAACCCAGAGTGAGCGAACGTCCAGCCAGAGGGATCACTGTTGCGATTTCGCTGGGTCTGGTAAGAGGGCCTGTTGGCCATTATCCACTACTATTCCCAGGGACTGAGTGAGCCATTAGGAAGTGCCTAACCTGATATCCTCCAGGCCTTATTGACTGCCACAACGTCCCTCTCTGTCCTCTTCCCACAACGTCCCTCTCTGTCCTCTTCCCACAACGTCCCTCTCTGTCCTCTTCCCACAACGTCCCTCTCTGTCCTCTTCCCACAACGTCCCTCTCTGTCCTCTTCCCACAACGTCCCTCTCTGTCCTCTTCCCACGCCGTCCCCTCTCTGTCCTCTTCCCACGGCGTCCCCTCTCTGTCCTCTTCCCACGGCGTCCCCTCTCTGTCCTCTTCCCACGGCGTCCCCTCTCTGTCCTCTTCCCACGGCGTCCCCTCTCTCCTCTTCCCACGGCGTCCCCTCTCTCCTCTTCCCACGGCGTCCCCTCTCTCCTCTTCCCACGGCGTCCCCTCTCTCCTCTTCCCACGGCGTCCCCTCTCTCCTCTTCCCACGGCGTCCCCTCTCTCCTCTTCCCACGGCGTCCCCTCTCTCCTCTTCCCACGGAGTCCCCTCTGTCCTCTTCCCAGGGTGTCCCACCACTGATGGCATGGTCACTCTACGTTTACTATGA
Source organism: Rana muscosa (assembly GCA_029206835.1). NCBI lineage: Eukaryota > Metazoa > Chordata > Amphibia > Anura > Ranidae > Rana > Rana muscosa. The sequence continues at coordinate 999,479,564 of CM055118.1, forward strand.
CAATGGTCACTTTGCGTTTACTATGGCAATGGTCAGGCTGCATTTCATGGGCACTGGAAAATATTTTAGTACACCATTTGGTTCAGAATATTTTTTTTCTTGTTTTCCTCCTCTAAAACCTAGGTGCGTCTTATGGTCAGGTGCGTCTTATGGTGCGAAAAATACGGTATATACTGTGTGTATGTATATAGTGTGTGTGTCTGTGTATGTATATAGTGTCTGTGTATGTATACAGTGTGTATGTATATAGTGTATGTATGTATGTATGTATATACTGTGTGTGTGTGTGTGTGTATGTATATACTGTGTGTGTGTGTGTATACTGTGTGTGTGTGTGTGTGTGTGTGTATGTATGTATGTATGTATATACTATGTATGTGTGTGTGTGTGTATGTACTGTATGTATGTGTGTGTGTGTGTGAGAGAGAGATTAGTGGGACTGCCCCCTTTACCCCTGGAACTCAGTGATGCTCCCATTGCTGGTGATGGATGGTTCCTGTAGGCTTTGCGTGCGTGCGCGGGGGGGGGGGGTTGGGGGGCCTCCATGTCCATTTTGCTTGGGGCCCGCAAATTCCTTCAAACGGCCCTGTGTTTGGGCACAGTGGCTGCGTTTAATGGGCACAGTGGCGGCAATTGATGTTTTTTTTTTTGAGTTTGTTTGCACCCCCTCAAAAATTTTGACCACCAGCCGCCGCTGCTCTGGCTGATCCCACAGCTGAAGGAGAAAGAAACGAGGACACAGCAGCCAGAGTGTCTTCATCTTCAGGCATGCTGTAAGTTACTGCACTGCTGCACATGTCACTACATAGAGTCCTAACCTGGCACCATACCACCCCAGCCTGCCCTATGCCACTGCACCCTGCCCTCTGCGTGCCACCGCACCCTGCCTTATGCCACCGCACCCTGCCTTATGCCACCCCAGCCTGCCCTATGTCACCCCAGCCTGCCCTATGCCACCGCAACCTGCCCTATGCCACCGCAAACTGCTATATACCACTCCAACCTGCACTATGCCACCGCAAACTGCTCTATACCACCCCAACCTGCCCTATGCCACCGCAACCTGCTTTATGCCACCACACCCTGCCCTATATCACCCCAACCTGCCCTATGCCACCCAGCCTGCCATATACCACCGCAAACTGCTCTATACCACCGCAACCTGCCCTATGCCACCGCAACCTGCCCTATGCCACCGCAAACTGCCCTATATCACCCCAACCTGCCCTATATTACCCCAACCTGCCCTATATCACCCCAGCCAGCCCAATACCACCCTATACTTTAATTTACATGGGTCATTTGGGGGTGCGCCTCGTGACCGTGCGCTGCCTGCAGAGCGCTTGGCAGGATAGACAGGAGGGGAGTGACACCATGTTTTGCCGCACCAGGTTACACCAACCCTAGTGACGCCACTGCCCCAGTGCACTCTCAGCTGCAAGTCGGAGCCGCACTCGAGTGACAGTGACATCCGTCGGCACATCAGGGGGCCGGGACTCGCAACGATCCCCTTCTCTCTGATGATCTGATCAGTCTCGGCTCGGCTGTCTCACACAGCCGAGCAGAGTGAAGCCGCCTCCCCCTCCTCCTTTATGTCCACACAGGGGGAGGGGACCCAACATGCAGTCCCGCGCTGATCTGAGGTACATTTATGGGTCTGAAGGGGGGGGTCTATATTGTAGGGGGGGTTTCTGTATTGTAGGGGTGGTCTGAAATGTAGGGGGGTTCTGTAATGTAGGGGGGGTCTGTAATGTAGGGGGGTTCTGTATTGTAGGGGGGGGTTCTGTATTGTAGGGGGGTCTGAAATGTAGGGGGGTTCTGTATTGTAGGGGGGTCTGTTATGTAGGGGGGTTCTGTATTGAAGGGGGTTCTGTATTGAAGGGGGGTCTGTATTGTAGAGGGGGTCTGCACTGTAGGGAGGGGGTCTGCACTGTAGGGAGGGGGTCTGCACTGTAGGGAGGTCTGTGTAACATGCAGGGGGTCCAGAACTGTTAGGGGGTGTCTGTAACAAACTGTGGGGGGCTGTGTAATGTAAAGGGGTCCAGAGGTGCGGTGCTATGTAATGTAAAGGGGTCCAGCGGTGCAGGTTACTGTGCAATGTAAAAGGGTCCAGAGGTGCAGGGTGCTGTGTAATGTAAAGGGGTCCAGAGGTGCAGGGTGCTGTGTAATGTAAAGGGGTCCAGAGGTGCAGGGTGCTGTGTAATGTAAAGGGGTCCAGAGGTGCAGGGTGCTGTGTAATGTAAAGGGGTCCAGAGGTGCAGGGTGCTGTGTAATGTAAAGGGGCCCAGAGGTGCAGGGTGCTGTGTAATGTAAAGGGGTCCAGGGTGCTGTGTAATGTAAAGGGGTCCAGAAGTACAAGGTGCTGGAACCCCACACATCCCATCATTAACCGCCGCCGCCCCCCCCCCGGGCTGCTCAGCCTAAAATGCCCGGGCCTATTTTTTGTCCCAGTCCGGGCCTGGACGCGGCTGTAATGCGTCTGGCTAAACACGTCATGCTCCCGCTAGATGATGCGGTATCCTTTAAGGACAGTCTTGACAGAAGAATGGATCAGGGCCTCAAAAGAATTTACGGTCTTGCTGGTACAGCTTGTAAACCTGCCCTGGCTTTGGCAGCCATGTCCAAGGCTATGGGAGGCATGGACTGAGAATGTAGATTCCTTTCTTAAAGGGGTTTCAGAAGAGCTGGCCCGGAATTCAGCAGCAGCAGAGCTAAAACTAGCGGTGGCCTTCCTGGGGGAAGCATCGGTCGATCTGATCCGTCTACTGTCCAGAATTATGCCATCTTCAGTTATGGCTAAACGAGCCCTATGGCTGCGCCCTTGGCAGGCCGACCCGTCTAAGCAAACTTGATGCAAGATTCCTTTAGAAGGATCATCGCTGTTTGGTAATAAATTAGATGACGCCATAACTAAGGCCACAGGTGGAAAATCGGGCTTCCTTCCACAGGACAAGCGTCCACAGGGTCGAAGGAAGCCCCAGTTCAGAAGACGCAGCCCGGAGCGTTCGAGGGAAGCACGCTCTTATAGACCTGGCCGGGACTTCAGAAGAAACTAGAGTAGAGGCCAAGCGTCCTTTTGCAAGCCAGCGAAAAGCCAGGCATCCAATGGTCGCGATCAGGCTAAATCCTTTTGAGATTTTACCCGCCCAGGCGGGTCGGGTAGGAGCACGTCTACTCCTCTTCCGGCACGTCTGGGTGGCCTCAATCTCAGACTTCTGGGTTGTCAGGACAGTGTCGTCAGGTCACGCATGGTCCTTCTCCAGCATTCCTCCCCCCAGATTTATCTCCACCCTACTCCCGTGTGCGGAAGAACAAAGACAGGCCTTACTGTCCTACATAGATCTGCTGAAAACCCAGGGAGCAGTAGTTCGTGTCCCAGAGGACGAACAGTTCCAAGGGGTATACTCCCCCCTTTTCTTAGTCCAAAAGAAAAGTGATGCCTGGCGCCCGGTAATAGACTTGACGTACCTGAACAAATTTATAAGGCACAGAAAATTCAAAATGGAGACTGTCAACAATTCAACAAGCCATACAGCCAGGCGACTGGATGATTTCAATAGATCTGAAAGACGCCTATTTCCACGTGCCAGTGGAAATTTCCTCCGGTTCCATGTCGGGCAGGAACATCTGCAATTCATCTGCCTGCCCTTCGGGTTGACGACTTCCCCGCGAGTTTTCACAAAGGTCCTTTTGGCCGTAGTGGCCCTCATCAGGCTGAAAAGTGTGCATCTTTATCATTATTTAGACGATTTCCTAGTTCTATCTCAAAACAAAGAACAACTGCTAATGCACAGAGAACAAGTGATTTCAACCCTTTCCAGCTTCGGATGGCTCCTAAACCTGGAAAAAAGCCGCCTGGATCCAGCCCAACGCTTAATATATCTAGGGGCTCAGTTCAACACAGTGGATAACACCATCTCCCTCCCAGTAGAGAAGATTCCGGTGATTCGGGAGAGGATTTCTCGGGCTCTGAATGCCCCTCGTCTGAAAGCGTCACAATGCCTAAGAATCATCGGCACGATGGTCTCCACGACCCCCTATGGTCATATGGGCTCTTTGGTAGGCTACGCCCTTTCCAGTCAGGGTTCCTCCGGCAGTGGAAGTCAGGGGACAAGTGTCAACTTATCCACATATCGGCAACAATGAGGAACAGCCTCTTTTGGTGGCTCCAGCTCAAGAATTTACAAAACTGTCACTCCATTGCCCCCATCTCCTGGATCACAGTCGCAGTTCTGGCTGGGGGGCTCTATGTGGTCAGAACCTTGCGCAGGGCAGGTGGGACGCTCGTCTCCGCAACCCAGGCTCCAATGTCCTGGAGCTTCGGGCAGCTTGGTGTGCCCTCCAATCCTTCTCTCGGTTCCTGAAAGGAGAATCGGTGTTGATAAGGATGGACAACACTACGACAGTGTCATACGTGAAGAGGCAAGGGGGGACACGGAGTTCCACGCTTCTTCTAGAAGTCGAACCTATTATGACTTGGGCCCAGAAAAATCTGGTCAACATATCAGCAGTTTTCATTCCCGGAGTTCAGAACTCCCAGGCAGATTTCCTCTCACGGACTCAACTAGACAACAACGAATGGTCCCTCCATGTGCAGTCATTCAAATGGATTCTGTCCCTGGGAGTCATTCCAGAGGTGGACCTATTCCCTTCCCCCTGCAATTCCAAAGTAGCGAAGTTCTACACTCGGGGCCGTTGCAACCAGGCATTCGGAACGGATGCCCTGACGGATCGATGGAGATTCAAGAGGGCATATGCCTTTCCCCCGATCCCAATTATACTCAAGTTCCTGCGGAGACTCCAAGCGGAATCAGTAGAAGTAACAGTGGTGGCTCCCTACTGGCCGAACAGGCCTTGGTTTCCTCTCTTAATCCAACTGAGCTACCGGGACCCAGTACCTCTTCCTCTCAGGCCGGACCTTCTCTCTCAAGGGTCACTCCTACACCCTTGTCTGGCATTGATGAGACTGACGGTCTGGTTCTTGAGAGGGAGAGGCTGGAATCCCTCGGTTGCGCCTCTAGAGTGATTTCTACACTGTTGAACTCAAGAAGGGCAAGTACCAACAAGGTTCATGGGAGAATCTGGGCAAGATTCGTTGATTTCTCCTCTGCTTCGGGGAGGTCCTTCAGAAATCCAGGAGTTTAAGATGTTCTCAGTTTTCTTCAAACTGGTCTAGACTTGCCCTTATCTGTCAGTTCTTTGAGAGTTCAAGTTTTGGCCCTATCAGCTTTCTCTGGGATCTCATGGGCAATACATCCCTTAGTCCGGCAATTTTTCCGGGGGGCGTCAAGAATTAAACTCCAAAGGAAACCTAGATTTCCCAAGTGGGATCTTCCTCTTGTTCTAGATTCTCTGACTGGACTCAGTATGACGGGGCCCTCCCTGTCCTCCATTAAGGACTTTTCAGCAAAAGTAGCCTTCTTAGTCGCCATCACCTCGGCTAAGAGGGTCTCTGAGATCGGGTCACTGGGTCATGAAGAACCTTTTCTTAAATTTTTTCCGGATAGAGTAGTCCTTATACCCATGTTGGGTTCAAACCCAAAAGTGTCTTCAGTATTCCACGAGAGAGAATCAGGAAATTGTTCTTCCTACGTTCAAGTCTCCGGAATCTAATGATACTCATCCATTGGATATAGGAAAAATCCTGAAAGAATATTTGGAAATTACTTCTCCCTTCAGACTATCGGATCATCTATTCGTACTACATTCAGGCAGCAATAAAGGGAAGAATGCTTCAACCAGGACAATTGCATCCTGGATTGTCCAGACAATCCAACAAGCATATAAGGCTAAGGGCTTGGCTCCTCCACAGGCGGTGACGGCACACTCCACCAGAGGGATGGCAGCTTCTTGGGCGGTGCCCCGTCATGTGGCTCCAGATGTCATCTGTAAAGCGGCCTCGTGGGCCTCTATCAATACATTTATAGCCCACTACTGCATTGAACCTGCATCACTGTATTCTGTTAATTTTGGGTCGGCTGACAGGACAAATTAAAACTTTTTTGTTCAGCATACCCACTCGTGTGGTCTGGCTAGTCATTTCCCACACGTATGCTGCCATGGAGTCTGTCCGGAAATAGGAAAATTTATTACCAAATACTTAACATAATTTTCCTTTCCAAGAGTCGGCTAGTTACAGAACACAGTACTGAGAGGTGAGCTTACTTTTATGGGTATGGGGTCTGTGACAGGGGTCACTTTGGGCACAGGGTGAGCCAGGAAATAATGGACATTAAGAATGTCTTGGATTGCTTTAAATTAGGATAGTAATATTAATCCACAAAATGTACTGGTTGTTTGATTCTGAACTCAACAAGTTAATTAAGAGATGCTGATGTGTCACCTGTCTGCTTGTGTAATGCTAATGAATCTCAACTATGCTACAGATCCTTTCATTGTGAATAGTGATAATTAACTCTGTACTTGTGTGAATTGTAAAGCAGACAGACAGCCTGGTGAATATAAAGGTCATGCATAGTCATTTAAGATGTAAAGGGATTAGCTAAGAGGTGTCAGAATATGTGTATTGGGAGCTCGTTATGTAACCATTGTGTGATGTTGTGGGTGGAGTTGGACCATTCTTCATTTAGATTAATGCAGTATTATTTTGGTGTATAAAAAGAGCCTGCTCTCATTAAAGATTGTGATTCCTGTTGGAAATATACAGAGCGTTTTGTCTTGTACTTCTGGAAGAATTATTCCTATGGGAAGTGGTCGCCTGACTGTGGAGTGTTGGTAGTGGATGTGTGTTCAGGAGAGGGAATATCTTAAACGGCGTTAACCCCTTTCATACCTGGGCAGCCGTTACATTGGTTGGCAGCGGTGGGATTTTCCCTCCAGTTACTGGGACACTCCAAACCATCACAGTGAATGACCAGCTATGCAGCCTGCAGGAAAGCCACGCTGAAAGACTTACTTGAGAGCCGTGGAGGGACCGGTGGGACAAAGAACAAGGCCACCTTGATCAGGGAGCTAGCCGAGATGGATCAGAGGGATGGTGATGCAGGACCCCGGTCAGTTGAAGACTTGTTTCAGCAATGAGTTTGACAGCGGTTGGCATTATATGGTGCTAACCCATCAGAGACCGCCATACAGGAAGCCATTAAAGACATCCAGCTGCAGGATGAGCGACAAGAGAGAGAACAAGAGCGACAAGAGAGAGAACTAGAGCGGCAACATGAGCGGAGAATAGCGGAAATACGGCAATCGGAGACACCTAAAGATGCAGCGCCTTTCCATAAGTTGCCCGTAAGTTGCCCTTTCGGGCGTTCAAACTATTTAAGGAAGGAGAGGAGGAAATTGAAGAGTTCCTGCAGGACTTTGAGAGACTATGCCAGATACATGAAGTACTGCCCCAAGATTGGGTCGCCCTACTGGCAAGTAATTGAACCGGAAGAGCGGCGGATGCGTATCGGGCCCTGGAGGATGAGGACACTAAAGACTATGACCGGGTAAAAGAAGCTCTGCTAGCCTGATTTGCCATTACACCCGAAGCCAGCCGGATTAAGTTTCGAGAATCCCGGAAACAAACCCACATAACATACGTGGAGTGGGCACATCGTCTGCAGCGAAACCTTAAGGGCTGGTTCCAGGGAAGCCACGCTCATACCATAGAGGACATCACCCAGCTAGTACTCTTAGAACACTTCTTTAACCACACCCCCGCGGTACTACGGGATTGGGTGCGAGATAAGCAACCACGGACTGTACAGCAAGCGGCTACTTTGGCCGATGAATATCTGGACTCTCGAAGGTCAGGCGGAAGCGAGCGCTATCCACTATCTCGGCCCAGTTTATCAGCCTCTAACCCAACTTCAGCACCAACCCCAGCGGCCACTTATCCTCAGCAGCCCAGGTTCAACTCCCAGGACTACGCACAACGTATCAGGTGTTTCGGATGTAAACAGCTAGGGCACAAAAAGCCAGACTGTCCGTTGAATCCAGCCATCCAGTCCCAGTCATGGAGACAGCCAGCAAGGGGGAGCCCCCGCACACCCATGCCTGCGGCCCACTGTGTTGAGGAGGAATAACATTGGGGCGTCCTGCACGAGACTGTTCCAATACAAGCAGCTAACTGGGACAACCGGCAGCAACACAGGCAGACTGTCTGGGTCAATGGAAAGGTAGCCAATGGCCTACGTGATTCTGGTGCCACCATGACCCTACTATAGAAGAACCTCATCCCAGAGAGCCAACACACCGGAGACACTGTAGCCGTAAGAGTAGCGGGAGGTACCATCTTCCGGCTACCCGTTGCCCGGGTTCACCTGGATTGGGGGGTTAGTTCGGGACACGTGAATGTGGGGGTGATGAAGGATTTGCCAGCGGATGTACTACTGGGGAATGATTTCGCCCCCCTCGTTTCTGCTTACGCCCCGATGGGCCCCGCTGAAGCCAACCCAGTGACTACCTGTGCCCAGACCCATACTGCTGGAACCGGCCTGATTGCGGCTGAGAACGGGGTAAAATTGTCTTCCCCGACATGTACCTTAGATCAGGCACAATATCAGTCTAAAATTGGAATGTGACAAGTTGGCCAGTGAGAAATCAGAGATGCATCGACACTACGTCATGTATTATGAGATGTCCCATGGCTTGAACATTGAAATGCACAAACAGGCTGAAATTGTCAAAAGGTTAAATGGGATTTGCGCCCAGGTTTTGCCTTACCTTTCCCAAGAGCACCAGCAACAAGTTTTGGGAGCCATTGAGAGAGCAAAGCAAGTGACTGTTCCAGAACTGAATTCCATTATTCACCCTACAACCTTACAACTGCACCATCAGCTACTGACCCGGTAAGCAAAATGGCAATGCTGATGGGTTGTCCAGACATTAGAGGAATGGAACTATGGACTAACCTCTGAGTCAACCCGTCTGGGGTCTCCTCCTGTGTTAGTCTCCTGCCGAAAGGGGAGATGTGTGACAGGGGTCACTTTGGGCACAGGGTGAGCCAGGAAATAATAGACATTAAGAATGTCTTGGATTGCTTTAAATTGGGATAGTAATATTAATCCTCAAAATGTACTGGTTGTTTGATTCTGAACTCAACAAGTTAATTAAGAGATGCTGATGTGTCACCTGTCTGCTTGTGTAATGCTAACGAATCTCAACTATGCTACAGATCCTTTCATTGTGAATAGTGATAATTAACTCTGTACTTGTGTGTATTGTAAAGCAGACAGACAGTCTGGTGAATATAAAGGTCATGCATAGTCATTTAAGATGTAAAGGGATTAGCTAAGAGGTGTCAGAATATGTGTATTGGGAGCTCGTTATGTAACCATTGTGTGATGTTGTGGGTGGAGTTGGACCATTGTTCATTTAGATTAATGCAGTATTATTTTGGTGTATAAAAAGAGCCTGCTCTCATTAAAGATTGTGATTCCTGTTGGAAAGATAGAGCGTTTTGTCTCGTACTTCTGGAAGAATTATTCCTATGGGAAGTGGTCACCTGACTGTGAAGTGTTGGTAGTGGATGTGTGTTCAGGAGAGGGAATATCTTAAACGGCGTTAACCCCTTTCATACTTGGGCAGCCGTTACAGGGTCCTATAGCATTGGAGAGGAGGCGGGGTTAACCCACACGTAGGCTGCCATGGAGTCCATCAGGAATGGGAAATTACGGTAAGTATTTGGTAATAAATTTTCCTATGTCTGACTGCTTACGGTCCCCATTATGTTGCACGGAGCTGGTTTGTATTTGGCCACGCTTGCATATGTCCTGCTGAGTGGAGTCTGATGTCCTGCTGGAATACATCTTTATTATGCACCTGATGCTTTTGTACATGATGATTACTTGTAAGGCTACTTTCACACTGAAGCACTGGCGGTAAAACGCCGCTATTTTTAGCGACGCTTTACCATCGTGTTGGCCGCGATTTGCGGGCGCTAGCAGGGTGATTTTAACCCCCGCTAGCGGCCAAAAAAGGGTTAAACCTGCCCGCAAAAAGGCCGCTTTGCAGCGTTTTGCGGGCGGGTTGGAGGCCCTACCCCATTGTTTTCAATGGGCAGGGGCGCTATAGGAGCGGTATTTTTACTGCTCCTACCGCACCTCAAAGATGCGGCTGGCAAGAGTTTTTTACCCTCCTGCCTGCGCACCGCTCCAGTGTGAAAGCCCTCAGGCTTTCACTCTGGATACAAAAGAGCAGCTCTTTCAGGGCGCATTGCAGGTGCTATTTTTAGCGCAATAGCGCCTGCAAAGCTCCTCAGTGTGAAAGCAGCCTTAGTGTGCATTCTGATCCTGCCATAATACGGTCCATGAGTTAACACATGTTTCAGAAATGTTTTGTATATTCCTTCTTTAGGGCAGAAGAAAAGGGTGCACAAGATCTATAGATACAATAGAAAAACAATCACAGTATTCAATGAGTAATCATTGAATACTGTGATTGTTTTTCTATTGTATCTATAGATCTTGTGCACCCTTTTCTTCTGCCCTAAAGAAGGAATATACAAAACATTTCCGAAACATGTTGGGTTTTGGGTTCAGCTGTGAACACATTAAACCTGTTGGTCCATTACTCCATCTTGGCCAGCTCGGTGCTACAGACTACCTCACAAATTGGGTGCTTGTTTTGTATTTATTTATATCATCATGCTATGCTTCTATTTCTTTTTTGTTTACAAACGTTTTTTATTTGGGTTAAAAGGTGGTACAAAACCGACATGACAAAAGTAAAAAATCAATTCCATAGCGTCAGATATACATATGGACTGTATAAAGTAGAAACGTAGCTTCTATTTCTATGTATTTTACTGTCCCTCTTTTGGGAATTGTTTTTACTTTATGTGACGAATAAACTTTGTTATATTTTATACCTTTGAAAATACTCTCACACTCCCCAAACCTGCCTATAAAGTCCACGTTGGGGCAATTTCCTTTCTAGTTGCATATTTGGATGTTGGCAAGTGTATTGGGGTTTTCCAGTGGTTTACTAGCTCCTCCCCTTTACATAACATAAACTAGTGTCTTAATTTTAGTCAGTGCGGCGCTATGGCCAAGATGTATAAAAACAATAAAATAATAACATAACATAATAAATATGTGAAAGTGTTATTCAAACTCAATTTATATAAGTGCTACACCATAAAAGATGTGGGAGTTGTATCCAAACTCCCAGTGCTGTAAGCAAATGTGACTTTGACAAAAAAATAAAATATAGTTAAAATAACACTCATTAAATTTAAAACCCAAAATGGTAGTGCTACAAAGAAGCAAATATACAAAACTAAATAATCCTATAAGGTATATGGTGCCTTGAAAAAGTATTCATATCCCTTGAAATTTTTCACATTTTGTCATGTTACAACTAGGGTTGAGCGAACCCGAACTGTAAAGTTCGGGTCCGTACCGAACTTTAGCTTTTTCCCGAACCCGAACACGGACTTTGCGCGAAAGTCCGGGTTCGGGTTCGGCAATCTAATGGCGCAGTTAGAAATGCTTCAGGGGCCAGCCAATCACCTTTTGATTAGCTGGTGTGCCCTTAGAAGCCATCATAGCCATGCCTACTAATGGCATGGCTGTGATTGGTCAGTGCAACCAGTGACCCAGCTTCTATATAAGCTAGTGGCACACAGCACACACATCACTCTGCTTCAGAATAGATAGGGAGAGGATCTTGTCTGCTGCTGTTGCTTTTAGGGAGAGATTGAAAAATACATGAGTTAGTCCTGATTCTGGAATCTGAGGGAAAAGATAGAGAGACAGTGTAGTGTAGGGCCAGGTTCCTGTTGGTGCTTTCAGGGAGAGAGATTTATTATATAGGAATAGGAGTCCAGATTCAGAGATATAACTCAGCGATCTGCATAGGTTTACCTGTTTGCTGCAGTGCAGTCTTTTTACACTGCCATGAGCCCAGTGTCAGAGAAAATCTACCTTTTATCTGCAAGCTCAGTGCACCAGCACTGCATATATTACGTTGAGAGATATACCGTTTCCATACTGTGGGTGTATTCTGCTCTTGGAAAAAGATCCATTTAGGGCAAAAAAAAAAAAAGGCACTTTATTGTGCTCTTTTCCAAAAGACCCATTAACCTCCCTGGCGGTATGATTCTTTCTGGAATTATGTACCAAAAGCGGTACAATTATTTTGCATGGAAATTTGGTGTTATGTATTATAGGCCTGCAATTCTTAGTAATTACTTACTTAAACCTGAGCAAACCAGAGTCTAGTAGACATCCCGGGTATGATAAAGTTTGAAACACAAAATTATAAATTATAATATAATAAATAACTATAAATAATTATAAAAAATAGTAATCTAATTATAATAAAAATTATTCAATAATGTAATCAAATCAAAAACACTGAAATTTGCTCAGTTGCAGAATTGTCGCTGTCATTAGATTTAGTGTTTGATGACGAATTTCCCCACAAATCGCTATCGCTCAATTCTGCGAGTGATTCTAATTTATTATCGCTGTTTTCTAGCTGGTCTAAAACCACTTTTGACATAAAGGGATACTTTTTGGTTGCTATGGACAATCTCCAGTTTCCAGGCAGAAAGAATAGTTTTTATTATATAAAACTGCATGCAGGGCACTGGGCAGACCACTAGGGACAAAGGGGATGTGTAATTATTACATACAGTACTGTAATCAGTAAGATTACAGTATACTGTATGTATACTATGTGTTTACCTTTTTGAATTTGCCGCCCAGTTCCGCTCCCATGCGCCGCTGCGGCTCGCAGGGAACGGAACTAGGAAGTCAGATGGGGTCGAAAGTGCCGACACTCGCCGGAGATCTCGCTGGCGATCACAGCAGAGGACATCATCGCTGGATCGCCAGGAGAAGGTAAGGAAACTCCGCTGCGGGCTCTGCAATGTCTACCCCGAGCGTGACTCGGGGTTACCGATCCTAGCATAAAAAAACAACCCCGAGTCACGCTCGGGATTACCGCTAGCTCGCGGAAGTGTCCGTGCTCGCTGAGTTCACGGCTCCCACTGCAACAAGGATCGCGGTGAAGAGCCAATGATAGCGGCTCTTTACCACCTGATCGCTCCCTCCAATGAGGGAGCGATCAGAATGTAAACAAACTGGGGTCAAACAGAGGTCCAGCTCTCTTCTCTCCTCACACCGATACAGCGTGTGAGGAGAGGAGAGATCCTTTTAACAGTGAGTGTCTCATATATATTCAGCAGTGCCCTTAAGTGCCACACAGTGCCACACAAGTGCCAATCTGTGCCCCACACTACCCATCAGCGCCCCTACAGCTCCCCTACAGTACCCATCTGTGTAAGCAGTGCCACAAAAATACTCATCAGTGCCACTACAGTGCCCATCAGTGACACCAGAGTACCCATCAGTGCCACTAGTGTCCATCAGTGCCACCACAAGGCTGATCAGTGCCACCACAAGGCTGATCAGTGTCACTACAAGGCTGATCAGTGTCACTACAAAGCTCATCAGTGCCACCAGTGCTCATCAGTGCCACCTCTGCCACTTCAGTGCCCATCGGTACCGCCAGTGCTCCACCAGTGCCACTACAGTGCCCAGTGCCACTATAGTGCCCCATCGGTGCCATCAGTACCACATCAGCGCCACTATAGTGCTCATCTGCACCCTCATCAGTTACCAGCAGTGCATCCTCATCAGAACCCAGAAGCACCCTCCTCAGAACCCAGCAGCACCCTCATCAGAACCCAGCAGTGCAGCCTCATTAGACCAGCCTCATCAGCACCCATCAGTGCAGCCATATCTGTTCCAGTTTTCCTACCACAGTTTGTCACCACAGCCCACAGTCACCAGTATGGCGAAAAAAATGTTTTCCGCTGAGAAGGCATACCAACAGCTTTGCTTGACTGACGAGAGCAGCGACGAGCTCTCTGAGTCTGATTCTGGTTCAGAATATGAACCTGTTATAAGCAGTGGGTCTTCTACAGATTCAGAGGAAGAGGAAAGTGTGCCCAGGAAACGAAGGCGTTCTGACATGGATCAGCAGGCTACCACAAGTAGCGCTGTGGCATCAACCAGCAGCTCAGTGCCATCCACCAGTAGCACAGTGCCATCCACAAGAAATGAAGTACCACTACAGCAAAGGCCAAGAACTAGCGGGGTGTCATCTCAGCCCCAAAGGGTTAGGACCCATGCCAGCCTTCCCTATGCCCTTGAAAACCCTCTGTGGCTTCCCCCCAATTCAGGAGCAGCAAACATCCCCCCTTTCACCGCCCAGCCAGGTGTTCAGGTGAACACAGAGAATTTTGCCCCTATTGATTTTTTTAATTTAATTTTTACCCAAGACCTATTATCCTCCATCGTGACCCAGTGCAACCTCTTTGCACAACAATTCATAACTAACAACCCTGATTCAAGTTATGCCCGTCCCTATGTGTGGAGAGAATTGACAGTGGAGGAATTTAAATTATTTTTAGGCCTAACGTTCAACATGGGGCTCTCAAAAAAAAATGAAGTATACTCCTATTGGTCCTCCAAACCCATCCAGCACATGCCAGTCTTTTCATCCATTATGTCAAGATCCAGATACCTCATGATAATGCGCTTTATCCATTACAATGACAATACCCAGTGCCCTCCCCGAAATGACCCATCACATGACAAATTATTTAAAATTCGGCCACTTCTAAATTTTTTCTCTGAGAAATTCCCCCAGTTATATATCCCCGACCAAAATATATCCGTGGATGAGTCATTGGTCCACTTCACAGGCAGGCTTGGCATCAAGCAGTTTATTCCAAGCAAAAGGACCCGATATGGGGTTAAAATCTACAAGCTATGTGACCGGGTCACTGGCTACATTTACGCCTTCCTGGTGTATGAAGGGAAGGACTCCCAACTGCATCCCCCTGAATGTCCTGAGTACATCGGTGCCAGCGGAAAGGTTGTTTGGGAGCTTATATATCCACTCCTTGAAAAGGGTTACCACCTTTATGTGGATAATTACTATACCAGCATCCCCCTCTTCCGCAACCTTTACCGGAAGGGCACTCCAGCGTGTGGTACAGTGCGAGCCAACAGGAAGGGTTTCCCGCAAAGACTCGTTACTGAAAGACTACGAAAAGGGGAGACGGCGTCTTTGCGGAATGAAGAGCTATTGGCTATCAGGTGGAGGGACAAAAGAAATGTCCACATGCTCTCAACGATACATAACGACACCTACGTGGAAATCCCCAAAAGAAACGGCCCTATCCAAAAACCAGCATGTGTTCATGATTATAATTTGTTCATGGGGGGAGTCGATTTTAATGATCAGATGATTGAACCCTATCTTCCCACAAGAAAAAGCCGCTATTGGTATAAAAAGGTCTCCATATATCTTTTCAGTATGGCCCTTTACAATACTTATGTCATTTACCGTAAATCTACAAGGACCCCCTTATCTTATTTTCAGTACCAAGAAGAAATTATCGAAGCCCTTTTGTACCCTGAAGACCCACCAGAAAGCATTCGCTCAGATTCAGTGAGCAGACTCCATGAACGCCACTTTCTTGATAAACTCCCCCCCCCATGAAACAGGCCGAAAACGTCAGAAGAGATGCCGGGTGTGCTCCAAAGAAGGAACTAGAAGAGACACTGTGTATTATTGTCCCGATTGTCCTTCCCAACCAGGCCTTTGTTTTGGTCGATGTTTCCGTCGTTACCATACTTTTCTACATTATTAGGAAAGTATGGTAAACCTAATTGTCATTTACCGCCACACCCCTTATGCCACTGTACATACCACTGCCTTCTCCGGAACTGACCCTGACCTGCTAAACGACCACGCCTCTGCCTAACGCTAAACTGTACCTACCTCTGCCTGCCCTGGAACTGACCCTGGCCTGTTATACGACCACGCTTCTGCCTAACCCTAAACTGTACCTACCTCTGCCTGCTCTGGAACTGACCCTGGCTTGTTATACGACCACGCTTCTGCCCAACCCTAAACTGTACCTACCTCTGCCTGCTCTGGAACTGACCCTGGACTGTTTGACCACGTTTTTTGCCTGCCTCTTGGATTGATCTTTTACCCTGCTATGCTAATGGGGACACAGGGGTCTCACATATGTGAGGGGCTCCAGAATTGTTTTTCTGGATGAAGAAAACTAATTTTTTAGTTTTCTCATTCCCGGATTAGGGTCTGGAGACTCGGAGGCTTCAAAGAGATTTGGGTGGGAGAAGCCTCTACCCCTGTCCCCATTCTTTCCTGGCCTGCTACTTGGACCATGTTCCTGCTTACTACCAGGACCAATATTTTGGCACTGCTGGCAATGTCTCTACTTGCACTGACCTTGGACTGTATATGGACAGTATCTCTGCCTGGACTGACTATGGACAATATTCCTGCCTGCTGCCTGGACAATTACATTCACTGACGCTGACCACGTCCCTGCCTGCTGCCTGGATCAGGGCTCTCCTTCTGTGGACAATTGCACTACTAAAACCACAGGTAATCTTTTGTTTACCATTTACTCAGCAGAATGTAGTTCAGGGTGTAATTCTTGGTATGTACATGCTATATGCTAGAAATATGAAGGGCCTTCAAAAATGTGATAGATTGTAAGGAAATTAGATGCGTAATTTATGTCCCTAGGTCACCTGATGGTGCTTCCTGGATATTGGGCCTCTATGTGGCCAGGCTGTGTAAAAGTCTCACACATGTGGTATCGCCATACTCAGGAGGAGTAAGAGAATATATTATGGGGTGTCATTTTTGCTATGTACATGCTATGTGTTGGAAATATCTTATAAATGGGCAACTTTGTGTAAAAAAAATGTGTTTTTATTTTTTTTCCACATTTTCCAAAAACTTCTGGAAAAAAATGAACAGTTCAAAAGACTCATAATGCCTCATAGATTATACGTTGGGGTGTTTGCTTTCCAAAATGGGGTCACTTTGTTGGCGTTTCCATTGTCCTGGTGCTCCAGGGCCTTCAAAAGTGTAATAGGTGTTTGAGAGATTAGATGTGTAATTTATGCTCCTAGAACGCCTGAAGTTGCTACTTCAATGTTGGGCCTCTGTATGTGGCCAGGCTGTGTAAAAGTCTCACATATGTGGTACCGCCATACTCAGGAGGAGTAGGAGAATATATTTTGGGGTGTAATTTTTGCTATGTACATGCTATGTGTTGGAAATATCTTATAAATGGACAACTTTGTGTAAAAAAAATGCGTTTTCATTTTTTTTCCACATTTTCCAAAAACTTCTGGAAAAAAATGAACAGTTCAAAAGACTCATAATGCCTCATAGATTATACGTTGGGGTGTTTGCTTTCCAAAATGGGGTCACTTTGTTGGCGTTTCCATTGTCCTGGTGCTCCAGGGCCTTCAAAATTGTAATAGGTGGTTGAGAGATTAGATGTGTAATTTATGCTCCTAGAACGCCTGAAGGGGCTACTTCAATGTTGGGCCTCTGTATGTGGGCAGGCTGTATAAAAGTCTCACACATGTGGTACCGCCATACTCAGGAGGAGTAGCAGAATATATTTTGTGGTGTTATTTGTGGAATGTACATGCCATGTGAGAGAAATAACCTGTTATAATGACAATTTGGTGTGAAAAAAAATAAAAATAAAAAAAATCTTCATTTTGCAAAGAATTGTGAGAAAAAATGACAACCTCAAAAAACTAACTATGCCTCTTACTAACTACCTTGGAATGTCTACTTTCCAAAAAGGGGTCATTTGGGGGGTAATTGTTCTTTTCTGGCTTGTTAGGGTCTCAAGAAATGAGATAGGCTGTCAGTACATCAGGTGTAATCAAATTGATACATTTTCAGTGATTGGCACCATAGCTTGTAGACCCTATAACTTTCACCCAGACTAAATAATATCCACTAATTTCGGTTATTTTTACCAAAGATATGTAGCAGTATACATTTTTTCCCAAATTTATGAAGAAAAATAACTTATTTGCAAAATTTTATAATAGAAATTAAGAAAAATTCATTTTTTTACAAAATTTTCGGTCTTTTTTCATTTATAGCACAAAAAATAAAAAAACCCAGAGGCAATCAAATACCACCAAAAGAAAGCTCTATTTGTGTGAAAAAAAGGACGAAAATGTCATATGGGTACAGTGTTGCATGACTGAGTAATTGTCATTCAAAATGTGAGAGCACCGAAAGCTGAAAATTCGTCTGGTTAGGAAGGGGGTTTAAGTGCCCAGTTGTCAAGTGGTTAATGTACGCTTGCAAAAAGACCCATTTAGGGCCACAAAAAATATTTTGCAGTGTGTTATACATATGTGGAGGCGTGTGAAATAAACCATTTCTATATATTTGTCTTCTACTGTGCTATACTAAAAAAAA
Organism: Rana muscosa; assembly: GCA_029206835.1. NCBI lineage: Eukaryota > Metazoa > Chordata > Amphibia > Anura > Ranidae > Rana > Rana muscosa. The sequence continues at coordinate 999,497,810 of CM055118.1, forward strand.
AAAAAAATTTTTAATAGCATTTTCTGCAGTTCTGTAGCTGTGCGATTCAGCGGTTACGTACTGTGGGTGTGTTGTGGTCTTCCAAAAAACGCCATTTAGGGCCACAAAAAATATTTTGCAGTGTGTTATACATATGTGGAGGTGTGTGAAATAAACAATTTCTATATAGTTTTCTTCTACTGTGCTATACTAAAAAAACAACATTTTTTTTTTAATAGCATTTTCTGCAGTTCTGTAGCTGTGCGATTCAGCGGTTACGTACTGTGGGTGTGTTCTGCTCTTCCAAAAACACCCATTTAGGGCAAGATCCTAAATTTGGAAAATATGAGGAGAAGGTCAAAGGGACGTGGTGGCCCCGGTCGTGGTGCTGCTGGTGGAGCTCCTGTTGCAGGGAGAGGACGTGGTGGATCTGTGCCAGATACACGCACAAGTGAAACACCTTCCTCAGGTGCGAGTAGGCGACAGAGCCTGCGGCGGTATTTTGTCGCGCCTAATGAGGCTGTATGAATGTTTAGGCCAGGACAAGTACAGGTGATAGTAGATTGGGTTGCTGACAGTGCCTCGGGTTCCTTCACATTGTCTCCCACCCACTCTTCTGATGAAAGATCAGAGTTGGCACCTGAAACCCATGTCCATCAGTCTTTCACCTCACCCCCTTGCAAATCAGCCAAGCAGTCTGAGCCCCAAATCATGCAGCAGTCTCTTCTGCTTTTCGATGACTCTGTTAGCAGGGTTTCCCAGGGCCATCCACCTAGCCCTGCCCCAGAAGTGGAAGAGATTGAGTGCACCGATGCCCAACCACTTATGTTTCATGATGAGTACATGGGAGGACCATCGCAGTACGTCTCGGATGATGACGAAACACAGGTGCCAACTGCTGCTGCTTTCGCAATTGTGCAGACAGCCAAGGAGGGCAGGGGTGAAGAATGGGTGGAAGATGATGTGGAGGACGATGAGGTCCTCGACCCCACATGGAATCAACGTTATGCAGGTGACCAGTGTAGTTTGGAGGAAGAGGCGGTGGTCGCACAGAGCCACCAGCACAGCAGAAGAGGGAGCAGGGTGCAAAAGTGGAGCGTCCGTCCCCTAGAAAGTATGTCTGCTACTGCCCAACGCAGCAAGGGACCGAGCACACCAAAGCCAGGTCCAAGGAGTTCCCTAGCGTGGCAGTTCTTCACACAATGTGCTGATGACAAGACACGAGTGGTTTGCACGCTGTGCAATCAGAGCCTGAAGCGAGGCATAAACGTTCTCAACCTGAGCACAACCTGCATGACCAGGCATCTAAGTGCAAAGCACGAGCTGCAGTGGAGTAGACACCTCAAAAACCAAGAAAGGTCTCTGGCTCCTCCTGCTTCCTCTTCTGCTGCAGTCTCGGCCTCTTCATCCACCTCTGTAGTGACAGTGGCACCTGCCACCCCGCAAACAGAGGATCTGCCAGCAACACTACCACCTGGGTCACCAACCATCTCCACAATGTCCCATGGAAGCGTTCAGCTCTCTATCTCCCAAACATTGGAGCGGAAGAGGAAGTACCCCCCTAGCCACCCGTGATCCCTGGCCCTGAATGCCAGCATTTCAAAACTCCTGCCCTTTGAAATGCTGTCATTCCGTCTGGTGGAGACGCAGAGTTTTAAAAGCCTGATGGCATTGGCTGTCCCACAGTACGTCGTGCCCAGCCGGAACAACTTTTCCAGGCGAGCCATCCCTTCCCTGCACAACCAAGTGGGGGACAAAATCAGGTGTGCACTGCGCAACGTCATCTGTGGCAAGGTCCACCTAACTACGGATGCGTGGACCAGTAAGCACGGTCAGGGACGTTATATCTCCCTAACAGCACACTGGGTAAATGCAGTGGCGGCTGGGCCTGAGGCAGATAGCAGTTTGGCGCATGTCCTTCCACCACCGAGGATTGCAGGGCGCTTCAGTTTGCCTCCTGTTGCTAACTCCTCCTACTCCGCTTCCTCATCCTCTACCGCCTCCTCATCCGGTCAGCGTAACACCTTCACCACCAACTTCAGCACAGCCAGGGGTAAACGACAGCAGGCAGTTTTAAAACTTTCCTGTTTGGGGGAAAAAAACCCACACCGCGCAGGAGTTGTGGAGGGACATGGAACAACAGACCAATGAGTGGTTGCTGTCAGTGAGCCTCAAGCCCGGCCTGGTGGTGTGCGATAATGGGCGAAATCTCTAGCAGCTCTGGGCCTAGCCGGTTGACGCACATCCCTTGCCTGGCGCATGTGCTGAACTTGGTGGTCCAGAGGTTCCTTAAAAATTACCCCAATATGCCAGAGCTGCTGCAGAAAGTGCGGGCTGTGTGTGCGCACTTTCGGCGTTCTCACCCTGCTGCTGCTCGCCTGTCAGCGCTGCAGCGTAACTTCGGTCTTCCCGCTCACCGCCTCATATGTGACGTGCCCACAAGGTGGAACTCCACCTTGCACATGCTGGCCAGACTGTGCAAGCAGCAGCAGGCGATAGTGGAGTTTCAGCTGCAGCAATCACGCGTGAGTCGCTCTGCGGAACAGCACCACTTCACCACCAATAACTGGGCCTCCATGCGAGACCTGTGTGCCTTGTTGCGCTGTTTCGAGTACTCCACCAACATGTCCAGTGCCAATGACGCCGCTCTCAGCGTTACTATCCCAGTTCTATGCCTCCTTGAAAAAACGCTTCGGGCGATGATGGAAGAGGATGTGGCACAGGAGGATGAGGAGGAGGAAGCGGGATCATTTCAAAGGCTTTCAAGGCAGTCTTTCACAAGTGGCTACGAGGGTGGGTTCCTGCACCAACAAACGCCAGGTACACAATTGTCCGGCAGAAAGGGCACAGTTCTGGAGGATGACGAGGTGGAGGAGGAGATGGAGGAGGAGGAGGAGGAGGAGGAGGAGGAGGAGGGGCCATTTTCACAGCAGGGTGGCACCCAGACCAGCTCGTGGCCATCACTGGTGCATGGCTGGGGGGATACAGAGGACACAGACGATACACCTTCCACAGAGGACAGCTTTTCTTTCCCTCTGGGCAGCCTGGCACACATGAGCGATTACATGCTGCAGTGTTTCCGCAAAGACCGGCGAGTTGCCCACATTTTAACTGGTGCTGATTACTGGGTGGCCACCCTGCTGGATCCCCGTTACAAGGACAACGTACCGTCCTTAATTCCCTCACTGGAGCGGGATCGTAAGATGCGCGAGTACAAGCGCACGCTGGTAGACGCGCTGCTGGTGGCATTCCCACCTGACAGCGGGCGTACGGTGGAAGCACAAGGCGAAGGCAGAGGAGGAGGAAGAGGTCGCCAACACAGCCGGGGCACCGGCAGCACCTCAGAAGGCAGGGTTAGCATGGCTGAAATGTGGAAAAGCTTTGTCAGCACGCCACAACAACCAGCACCACCAGCTGAGATGGAACATCTTAGCAGGAGGCAGCATTTCACCAACATGGTTGAGCAGTATGTGTCCACAGGCCTACACGTACTGGATGACGGGTCTGCCCCCTTTAACTTCTGGGTCTCCAAATTGGGCACATGGCCTGAGCTTGCCCTTTATCCCTTGGAGGTGCTGGCCTGCCCTGCAGCCAGTGTATTATCTGAACGTGTATTTAGCACGGCAGGGGGAGTTATCACAGACAAGCGCAGCCGCCTGTCCAGAGCCAATGTGGACAAGCTCACGTTCATTAAAATGAACCAGGCATGGATCCCACAGGACTTGTCCGTACCTTCTGCAGAATAGACATGTATACCGGTGTTGTGACAAAAACTGTCCGGCCATCGGATTGTGTCCGGCCCATACTGCGAAGGCGCAGCGCTTGCGCAGTACAGACGACAAGGAGATTCACAAAATCTCCGAAGATGAACGGTGCCTGCGCAGTGAGTGCAGGTTCAAGCCCCACCATCCAAGTGGTCATTCGGTAGCACGTAGTAACAGGGCACCTCACGGGCTCGGTTTGATCGCCACGCTTCGGGCACGGCCTCACTTGGCTCGGCTTGAACCACGGATGGTGTGGCCTTCACCTGAACTCACCACGCAGGCGCCGTTCGTCTTGGGAGATTTTCGAAATCCCCTTGTCCTACATACTGAGCAAGCGCAGTACAGGGTGGACACTATTTGACGGGGGACAGAATTCGACACATCACCGGCCTTACCCAGCCATTGTTGTATTTTTGAACCAGTGTTAGCTACCTCGTCCTCCTCCACCGCCGCTTCCACCTACACAGCCACATCCACCGCCACCTCAACCTCCTACTCCATATGGACCTCGTCCTCCTAGGTCAAGATTATAATTTTTATTTTATTTTTTTGTAGCGCACAGATCCTTTCCCCCTTACCTGCCTTTATGTTGTTGGCTCCTCACAGGAGGGAGAAAGGCACACCGCACTACCAGCCCGTACCCTCCTATATAAAGAGGTTGAGCGGTGTACTTGACGGGCTGTGTCCACAGCCGGAGTCAAAACTCCTCCAGAGGATGATTCTCACCTCTACTGTAGGTAGAGGCAAGTCCTTTAATTCCCAGTAAAGTCAATGTCCACACCAGCTGAAATTACAACTCTTATTCTCCCATGGCAAAATAAACTCTACTTGGATAGAAAAGGTTAGAGCAAAGAAACAGGACAGCTTAAGGTGTGGAGGAGGTCCAGGCACAAACGTAGCACTTTCACTTCACTGCTTAGGTTTCTGAAACAGTTTTAGGTGCACGGTCTCTGCCACAGACCTTGAGGTTGGTCTCTGCCACAGACCGGGTGTACAAGGCCCCTGCCACGGACCTGGAGAACTTTGGTCTCTGCCACAGACCAGGGGGTATAAGGCCCCTGCCACGGGCCGGGTGAATAAGGCCTCTGATACAGTCAAGGTGACCTTGAGCTTCTCCTTCTACGAACCTAGCCCATATCAAGGGGAAGACATCTCTCCAGGGAGTCAACAGACCCTTCCTTCACCGTGACTCCCGCATCGGTCCATCAGAATGATCCTCCCTTCCCTGGAACATGGTCCCCTACACGAGGCAGCACCCTAAGACTCCTAGACCCTTAGTGGACTCCAGACGAAGGCTCTGGACTCCAGGCTTTACTCCCGCACCTAGGCCTCCATACCCAGGGCAGCAGGAACTCCAGGATAGTACCTCACCCCGGGCTAAAGGTACTCGAGATGGAACAGGAACACATGCACCCAGGCCGAAGGCACCTGGGCGTGGACCCCACTGGACATCAGCCCCCAGGCCAAAGGTCTGCCCCTTTTATATGCTCTCCCGGCATGCACAGCAGGTTCCCTGCCCCGCTGTACTACTGCCAAGAGGGGACACAAAAGGCACAGCACTGTATCGGTGGTTCAACCCTAGCCTACCATGGCAGCGCCACCTGTAGGCCGCAGGGAACTGCACACCAATACTGTCCCCCGAGGACAAAATGGTCCATGAATCCTACAGAATTAGGGTGTTTGAGCCTATTTACCACTCAAACACTTCCCTTAAATTTAGCACCCTGCTACATTTTTATTTCAAAGTATTTTATTTTCCCACTAGCTTATCCATTAAATTGAATAATTTATTCCAGAAAGGGCGTATTCTGGGGCATTCCCACCATATGTGTGGCATCGTGCCGTTGAGTTTCTGAGGTTCTTAATGACTTCCCGTACCTCTTCTGCTGAAAAGGGGGCCTCCAGCATATTTATTTTATTTTTTTATGTTATTTTAAGTTATTTCCCTATCCACATTTGTTTGCAGAGCACTTGCCATGCTCTTAACAACATTTTGCTGCCATTTGCAGCCCTCTAGCCCTTTCCATTACTTTTTTAGAGCCTTTTTAGTCCTTAAAAGTCAGAGTCCCCATTGACTTCAATGGGGTTCGGGTTCGGGTTAAAGTTCTGTCCCGAACCCGAACTTTTTTCCGAAGTTCGGCCGAACCCGTCGAACCCGAACATCCAGGTGTCTGCTCAACTCTAGTTACAACCAATAACGTAAATGAATTTTATTGGGATTTTATGTGATAGACCAACACAAAGTGGCACATAATTGTGAAGTGGAAGAAAAATGATAAATGGTTTTCCAAAATTTTTACAAATATGTAAAAAGTGTGACGTGCATTTATTTAGCCCCCTTTACTCTGATACAGAACCAATTGCCTTGAGAAGTCACCTAATTAGTAAATAGAGTCCATCTGTGTGTAATTTAATCTCAATATAAATATGGCTGTCCTGTTAAGCCCTCAGAGGTTTGTTAGAGAACCTTAGTGAACAAACAGCACCATGAAGGCCAAGGAACACACCAGACAGGTCAGTGATAAAGTTGTGGAAAAGTTTAAAGCAGGGTTAGATTATAAAAAAATATCCCAAGCTTTAAACATCTCATGGAGCACTGACAGGCCAGGCATTAATCAAAGAAGCAGTCATGGTAATTCTGGAGGAGCTGCAGAGATCCACAGCTCAGGTGGGAGAATCTGTCCACAGAACAACTATTAGTCGTGCATGCCACCAAACTGGCCTTCATGGAAGAGTGGCAAGAAGAAAGCCATTGTTGAAAGAAAGCCATAAGAAGTCCCGTTTGCAGTGGGGGACACAGCAAACATGTGGAAGAAGGTGCTCTGGTCAGATGAAACCAAAATGTAACTTTTTGGCCTAAAAGCAAAACGCTATGTGTGGCGGAAAACTAACACTAATGCCCCGTACACACGACCGGTTTTCCCGTCGGAAAAAGTCAGATGAGAGCCGTGCCCGGCCGTGTGTATGCTCCATCTGACTTTTTCCAACAGGAAAACTGCTGGAAAAAAAAAAGAGAGCAGGATCTCTTTTTTCCCGTCAGGAAAAAATCCTAGCGGGAAAACCATTCGTCTGTATGCTTTTCCGACGCGCAAAAAACATGCATGCTCGGAAACAAATCAATGCATGCTCAGAAGCATAGAACTTAATTTTCGCGGCTCGTCATAGTCTTTTACGTCATCGTGTTCTTGGCAGTCAAAAGTTCACCGGACTTTTGTGTGACCGTGTGTATGCAAGGCAGGCTTGAGAGGAATCCCGACGGGAAAACCAGACGCATGTACAGACTTAAATCCAATTGAGAATCTGTGGCAAGACTTAAATTGCTGTTCATAGATGTTCTCCATCCAATCTGACAGAGCTTGAGCTATTTTGCGAAGAAGAATGGCCAAAAATTTCACTCTTGATGTGCAAAGCTGGTAAAGACACACCCAAAAAGACTTGCTGCTGTCATTGCAGCAAAAGGTGGTTCTACAAAGTATTGACTCAGGGGGGATGAATACAAATGCACGCCACACTTTTCAGATATTTATTTGTGGAAATAAAAAGTGCAGCGCTAATCGATACAATACATATCAAAGGTATATGAAAGTGACAAATTGAAATATCACGTGTACAAGTGAAAGTTAAACATGAGTGGAGGTAAATCTCACAATGAAGAATTTCCCTGTAAACGGGTATAATCCGTTAATGAACAGGTGATATCAGCATATATATATATATATATATATATATATATATATATATGTGTAGCGCACACCCTCTCCCCACTCCCCTCTATTAAAGTTCTCCAACTCGCACTGTCTCTGGTCTAGGGGTATGATAGGGGAGGGAGAGGGGTGAGCTACGCCAGGCTTCCACCACAGTTATGTATGTGGTCTCAGCAATGTCTCTTGTTACCTTCGGGTCTGTGCTGTGCATCGGATCCTCCCTCCAAGAGTCTCCTTTAAACCTTGTCCGCCAGAAATTGAGCCACACACCGTTAAAGTCCAACACTCCTTTATTTAGAACATAACATGGACTCCCTTGGCTATAGAACAGAAAAAGGAGGTGTGTGTGCGAATAGGCCCAGACACAAGTTCGATCCTCCACTCCTCCCTGAGAGTGGGTTATGGTCTCTGCACGAGGGAAATTCTCCTTCCGGACGGTCTCCGACAAGAGACTCACCCGTCACCGGCAGTCTGCTGCACCGGGTCTTCAGATGAGGAGCTCCTCCCGGTCCATTACGCCCACCTCGGATTTAGGCATCCATCCCCGGAGTACCACAGGATCCTTCCCTTGCGGAACTCAGTGTTGGGCACTGAGCCCCGGACCTCCATCCAAGTACCTCACCCCAGGACTAAAGGTGCCTGAGGTGGAACACAATCTCCTGTGGTCCTCTAGGCCTAGGCCGCCTAGAGGATGAACGCGAACCACCGTCCGCAAGCTAAAGGTGCCTGGGACAAAGACCCCGTGACCAAGATGGCCGGCCCCTTTATACCCTCTCCCAGCGAGCATGGCGGGTTCCCCACCCCACCATACCGCTGCCGAGAGAGGCCAAAAAGGAGGCTCTGCACACAGCGATATCCGTCCGTCAGCCCATGGTGACAGCGCCACCCAGTGGACCGCCAGAATATACCACCGGTGTCACCGAAAGATTCAAAATTTTACCCCCGGGAAAGTAAGTACCCGCTACACTCTCCCCCCTGTCATTTGACACTGGTCCCCAGTGTCTGGAGTGAATCATGCCCTCAACGGCTGACATAATCCAATCCAGAAACCAACTAACAGTTTGAAAAAACAAAAATTTTTAGGAAACTATCCTTAACAGAGAAATTGTGTCTGAGCCCCTGTAACAAAAGAGGAGTGAAAGACAACATTAAACATGAACTCACATTTCAACATTATACCTTTCCCTCCCATCCTAACTAAGAACCACCCCAGGTTCCATAATCTTGACGGGATGTTCTCCTGCAGAGGGAAAAGGAAAGAAAACAAAACCAATACACAAAAAACCCTGACACATGTATTTGTGTAAGAAGAAAAGAAACCTCTCCGAAAAGAAATTCCTTTCCTCCAAAGAGTGGGTGCATGAAAAGTGTTTAAAAAAAAAACGTTGCACAAGACTGCCACCTGGTGACAGCCTCGCGGTACTGCACTCGTGGAGCTTCTTCTTCTTCTCTTTGGCCCTATCTAACCCCAGAGTCTGTGATCTCTTTGCAGGAAGAGGGAAAAGAAAAAAACACAGGAATAGTTCCTCATTCCTTTGGGCACACAACAACAACTGCCCCGAAAAGTTCAATCAGCATGATAAGAGCGGAGCCTCTGTCTCCTATAAGTAAAAGCGAGGATGCGGCAAAATCAGTGGCTTCAAGTGTTGATCCACGGTCTCCAGATGACACTCCACATCTTCGCCTTCTTTGCGTCGGATCAGCACTTTATCTGCATGGATGTGTCTTCCTAACATCCAATCGGCCTTGCAATCTTTGAAACGCTGTGAAGCACTAGGAGAGCACCCCAGGTACCTGCGGGCGTGCGGAACTTTTAGGTGGGTCCACACAAAGTCATTGTACCAGCGCTCTCTGTACACCTCCACCTCATAGAACAAGTCCTTCGGTAAGTAGGGATACTCCCATCCGTACTCCTCTGCAACTTTTTGGCCAAATAGGCGTTGTAGTCTTGCCAAAGGAGGCATGGTAGCTCTGTCTCCCTCACCAGGCATAACTACCGAGTCTGGATGACGAGGCGCTTTGACCACCTCCAATCTGGGCATTGGTGCCCGCAGCAACAGTCTCTTTACCCCAGCATCAGATGCAGGTTGCGCCGGGGTTGTAGGGACAAACTGAGGACAAGATTCTTCTCCAGGCGCTGTCGCCTCCACCCGGGGCGTACTTTCCCCTGTTGACATGGGTGAATCCCGAGATCTGCGGAATGAAGCAAGCGGTACCTTTTCCCAGCCTTTCTCAGCAAACAAATCATCAATGATGGCATCATCTCCCAGGTCCGAGAGCGATTCCAGGTCGGAGGTGTCACATTCCTCCGCGGGGATGTAGCTCTTTGTAGAAACGGAGCCTCCACACTCCGCGGACTTACTAGGCCATGCCTTCCCGACACCTCCTCCCACACACCAAGTCCCTTCGCCTGGCTTACCTCGGCCTTTCCTTCAAGCGGGACGTCCGGAACCCTCGTCAACGGATCCATCCTGGCCTGGCGTAAGCGGGCGAGACGGTCCACCACCACCGCTGGTCGGGGCTACCCCCCTCTTTCTTTTCTTCGGTGGCGGACGCTGCGAGACAGTGGTGACCGAGTCAGCATCCTCGGATTTCTCCCGTAGAGTTTTAACGACCTCTTCCCTGGTCGCTGCAGTGTGCGCTGGGGTGACTCTCACAGCAGTGATTTCTCCTCTCTGAGTGGTGGTACCTGAAGCCCGGCCTGGGTACATGGTTCTCGGCCTCTCTACTGCCGAATCCACCTCAAACGTGAACTCCCCACAGGCCTCACAGCGTCCGAACGGCTTCAGTAGGCACACCAGTCCCGAACACCCGGGACAAATCATACCCAGGGCCTCAACGTCCATACATGAGTATAAGGCGAATCGACCCCTTGGCTTCAGTCGAATCCCCATATTCGTTATTGGAGCAGCAGCAGTCAGTGTCGTGGTGGAAGGATGTACCGGAATCCACGAGGTGTGTCCAAACATGGCGACCTGTTGCTGATCCATCGCACACTGCAGAGTTTTCGCGCCAATGTCCCAAATGTAGTCCCTTCACACGTATTGGACTCCTCCCCTTTGCTCCAGTTCGCGGGCTTTCTTTACTTTTTCTTGGTTGAGCCACGCCCACGAACCAAGCGGTGGGGGTTGTGTCTGGTGGCGCAGTGCAATTAGAAACCCCCACGTGTACTACTTCACACAGCTGAGCTTCCCCCCGTTCACCGCTCTTCCTGCGCGGGCTTTTCCCTTCTTGGGGTCGTGTCCACGGCTTCAAGCAGGGCTGCACTTTGGCCTATTCGTTTAACTCTTCCAGCAGACACGTTCCATACAGTAATGCACAACACAATACTGGACCCGAGCCCCCACGTGTAGCGCACACCCTCTCCCCACTCCCCTCTATTAAAGTTCTCCAACTCGCACTGTCTCTGGTCTAGGGGTATGATAGGGGAGAGAGAGGGGTGAGCTATGCCAGGCTTCCACCACAGTTATGTATGTGGTCTCAGCAATGTCTCTTGTTACCTTCGGGTCTGTGCTGTGCATCGGATCCTCCCTCCAAGAGTCTCCTTTAAACCTCGTCCGCCAGAAATTGAGCCACACACCGTTAAAGTCCAACACTCCTTTATTTAGAACATAACATGGACTCCCTTGGCTATAGAACAGAAAAAGGAGGTGTGTGTACGAATAGGCCCAGACACAAGTTCGATCCTCCACTCTCCTCCCTGAGAGTGGGTTATGGTCTCCGCACGAGGGAAATTCTCCTTCCGGACGGTCTCCGACAAGAGACTCACCCGTCACCGGCAGACTGCTGCACCGGGTCTTCAGATGAGGAGCTCCTCCCGGTCCATTACGCCCACCTCGGATTCAGGCATCCATCCCCAGAGTACCTTAGGATCCTTCCCTCGCGGAACTCAGTGTTGGGCACTGAGCCCCGGACCTCCATCCAAGTACCTCACCCCAGGACTAAAGGTGCCTGAGGTGGAACACGATCTCCGGTGGTCCTCTAGGCCTAGGCCGTCTAGAGGACGAACGCGAACCACCGTCCGCAAGCTAAAGGTGCCTGGGACGAAGACCCCGTGACCAAGATGGCCAGCCACTTTATACCCTCTCCCAGCGAGCATGGCGGGTTCCCCGCCCCACCATACCGCTGCCGAGAGAGGCCAAAAAGGAGGCTCCGCACACAGCGATATCCGTCCGTCAGCCCATGGTGACAGCGCCACCCAGTGAACCGCCAGAATATACCACCGGTGTCACCGAAAGATTCAAAATTTTACCCCGGGAAAGTAAGTACCCGCTACATATGTGTATATGTAAACAAAATATCAACAAGTGAAAGAACCAAAAACACAAAATAAAAAGTGATTCATAAAGTCATCTCCAATAACATATCAGTGCAGGGATCTCTTAAAGAGGCAATGAAGATCAGGCTCCAAAGCAGGAGTCCGTGAAAGAAATGTCTGTAGAGGGAGATGGTATCCAAGTCAGGAGAAAAGTGAAGTGGATAGGTGATAGCAATCCTGGTAAAAGGAAAATACAGGATGCACACAGGGAGCTAGGATCCAATATCTGAGATATAAAGATGGGTACTCTTACCGTGTGACGTGGACCCACATACCGGTTAGGGGTGGGTCAAACCAAAAGGTAAGAGTGACGGTCCTGGAGCTTCTCTTGTTCGTTGCCAATCAATCCACAGCAGGTATGATGACTTGGCATCAAAGCTCTTCGTTCTCAGGAACTCGAATGGGATATGCCAAAGGAAGGTATCTCTCCAAGGGTTAACGGCATATTAAAAATTAGGAATTATGCAAAAGAAAAGGCCTCCACATGGCGTAGATCAAAAATGGCAGGTAGGATTTATTTAAAAATAGGATTTTTTACTCACCGGAAAATCCTTTTCTCTGAGTCCATGGAACCGACACAGCTTCTCTATTGACATAGTGGGTATTATCCGTTAATTAGGAGTGACTAGGCAGAAAACGTGTAAAAAGTGTTGCATCACACCTTCTACAGTACCGCCCAGGGGGCGGACCCTCTGGGTATATCCCCTCAGTCTGCATCTCGCAGATCAGTTTGTCAAAAAGCAGTACAAACTTAAGAGGGGTGGGTGCTTTGTCGGTCCATGGACTCAGAGAAAAGGATTTTACGGTGATTAAAAAATCCTATTTACTCTTTCGTCCATGGACCGACACAGCTTCTCTATTGACATAGTGGGACGTCCCAAAGCAGTGTCAGAGAAAAAAATGAGGGGTGGTAACAGCATAAAAATAAACTTCACCCCAAACATCACTCCTCCAACGGAGGAGTTGCACCTCTAAACGGCCGCCTGCAAAACTTTGCAGCCGAAAGAGGCATCCGAAGATGCACCCACATCAACTTTGTAGAATTTTGTGAAAGTGTGAGCGGACGACCAAGTCGCCGCTTTACATAATTGGGAAACAGACGCTTGATGTCGGAAAGCCCAAGAGGCACCTATTGCCCTGGTCGAATGCGCCGTGACAGGAAAGGGGGGCGCTTGACCCTTTAGGGCGTAAGCCTGGATTACTATCTGTCGGATCCACCTAGAGATGGTGGCCGATGAGACTGCTTGGCCCTTCTTGGGACCAGCCACCGAAACAAACAGTGAGTCTGACTTTCGGAACAGGGAAGTAGCAGATAGGTATACTCTCAAAGCTCAGACAACGTCCAAGGAATGCAACGCCGACTCCTTAGGATTTGACGGATGAGGACACAAGGATGGAAGTACAATGTCTTCGTTGAGATGAAAAGCCGAAATGACTTTCGGAAGAAAGGAAGGCTGCGGCCGCAGCACCACTGTCAGGAATGGTGTCATTACCGGGCTCACCTGCTGGTGGCACTGTTGCATCCGGCACCAGTGCGTGTAGTTCTGGTGTCCACCAGCGGCTGTCTCCCCACCAAGACTTTCCACCAGCCATCAAGCACACCTGATCTGGGTCTGCTGGACTATATAAGCCCGCCCTTAACCAAGCTCATTGCTCCAGAATTCCTTCTGTAAGCCTGGTCCCTGCCTGAACCTGATCCGTTACCTGAACCTGATCCGTTCCCTACCTAGTCCTGGACTCTGATCCTTGTACCCTGTCCCCTGAGACCTGTCCCCTGATACCTGTCCCCTGATTCCAGCTCCCCCTTGCTGACTGCTCCCAGTACCTGGCCTTCTGCTCCCCTTGTCTCTCATCCCTGCCTTGTTCATGTATGTGTTTTCTCTTTTGTACATATTAGTTAGCTAGTTAGATTAGGTTGTTTTTGGGGTTGTTGTGTTCTTTTGTATTCGCTTCTTGCTTATGGTTTGCTGTGGTTTTGTTTACACGTGTGTCTTTATCTTTAATAAATATTTATATTTTTCACTTACTCTGTTCCTGATTCCTTAATGTGCAGCCCAATGATCTGACCACCTGTATTGGATGTCTGTGTATAGCATCCTCGTGACAACCACCTTATCATTGTGGAAAATCAAATGGGGAGCCTTGCAGGACAAGGCTGCCAGCTCAGAGACTCGTCTAACTGACGTAACAGCTACCAAAAAGACCACTTTCTGAGAAAGTGTCAACAGGGGAATATCTCTAATATTCTCAAACGGTGCCTTCTGAAGCACCGAGAGGACCAGGTTCAAGTCCCACGGAGGTAGCGGGGGACAGACCGGAGGAGCCACATGTCGAACCCCCCTGCACAAATGACTCCCGAGAGAGTAAGTCGCCAGGGGTCACTGAAAAAAGACAGCCAGGGCAGATATCTGTCCCTTAAATCGTACGTAAGGCAAGCCTTTGGTCCGCGGAGCAGAAGAGGAAGAAGCCTTAAGGGAGGGAAGGCATAGATTAGCCGATACTGACCCCACGATGCCACCAACGCGTCCGTTCCGTCTGCCCATGGGTCTCTTGACCGGGCCACAAACCTCAATACCTTCCGATTGAGTCGGGAAGCCAGAAGATCTACGTCTGGCATGCCCCATCTTTAGCAGAGGAGCTGGAACACCTCCGGGTGAAAGGACCAATCTCCCTGGTCCAGCATTTGGCGACTCAGGTAGTCCACCTGACAGTTTTCTACACCCGGAATGTACACGGCCGATAGTGCCGGTACGCTCCTCTCTGCCCACTTCAGGATGCGAGCGACCTCCGATGCTGCAGCTGAGCTTCTTGTTCCTCCTTGATGATTGACATATGCCACTGCTGTGGCGTTGTCTGACTGGATCCTGACTGGACGCCCCTGCAGCCTCTGAGACCACTTGAAGAGGCACAGCCTGATCGCCCGGATTTCCAGGTCATTGATCGGCATGCGGGATTCCTCTGGGGTCCAGTGACCTTGCACCGACTGAACACCCCAGACTCCCCCCCCCCAACCTGTAAGGCTGGCGTCCGTCGTGATCACTATCCAGTAAACCGGAAGAAATTACTTCCCGGCCAACAGAGCCGGTGCTGTCAGCCACCATACCAGGGATCTCCTGACTAGGTGGTTACTCGGATTTGATAATCCAGAGATGATGGACATCTGTTCCATCTGGACAGAACTTCCTTCTGTAACACTCGAGTGTGGTATTGAGCATATGGGACCGCCTCGAAGGAGGCTACCATGAGGCCTAACACTCGCATGCAAAAACGGAGTGATGACCAATTCTTGGAAGTCAGCTGCCGTCTGCAACTTCTCCACAGGGAGGAATACCTTTGCCTCTGAGGAATCCAGAATCAACCCCAGGTACACTAGGCGTTGAGTGGGCACCAATACTGACTTTTGCGTGTTTAGTATCCAACCACAGTCTCGAAGAGTCTGACAGGTAATGGACATGCTTACCTCTAATTCTGAGCTTAAAGGGGCCTTCAGAAGAAGGTCGTCCAAGTAGCCCATGATAGCGATACCCCGCTGTCTTAGAAGTGCCAGAATCGGAGCGATCACCTTGGTGAATATCCTGGGTGCTGAGGCAAGGCCAAACGGGAGGGCCACAAACTGATAGTGGTTCTTCCCGATTGCAAATTGCAGAAACCCCCTGGTGTCTGGAGTATATGGGGATATGCAGGTATGCATCCTTGATGTCCAAGGAGGCCAGAAAGTCCCCCAGATGGAGAGCCGTGGTTACAGACCGAACCGACTCCATCCGAAATCTTTGTACTTTCACCAAGCAATTGAGGGCCCTGAGATCCAAGATTGGACGAACCCCATCCTTCTTCGGCACAATGAACAGTTTTGAACCCTGACCCCATTCCTGTTCTGGAACTGGAATAACTACTCCGCGTTCCAGCAGACCCTGGACCGCCCCATACAGGGCCTCCCGACGGGTCAGGTGATGAATCTGTCCGGTGGACAAGAGAGAAATTCTATCTTGTAGCCTGAGGAGATTACTTCGCAAACCCACCTGTCGGAGACTAGAGCTGTCCACTGAGTCGCGAATTTGTGAAGACGTCCCCCCACCCGAGAGCTGGGTGGGGGCGGACCTTCATGCGGATGCAGATTTGTCCACAGGCTTGTTGGGTTTGCGGGACCAAGGACGCTTTTGTCCTTGGGCAGGCGCCTTGTCGGCCTGGGGTCTTTTCCCTGTCGCCCTAGGGGGGCGAAAAAAACGCTTGCGTGCAGTAAATGAGGGCCCTTGCCCTTGGCGTGGCCCCTTACCCTTGCTAGTTTGAGGAAGCAAAGTGCTTTTACCTCCTGTGGCATCCTTGATGGTGTCATCCAGAGAAGCCCCAAAAAGTCTGTCGCCCTTAAAAGGCAGATCCAACTTGAAAGTCTGGTCCGCAGACCAGCCCTTTAGCCAGATAAGGCAGCGTATTGCTACTGCATAAACCGAAGCTTTTGACAGCAGAGGAATAGTATCCATGTCTGACTCGGAGACAAACTTAAGGCCCTGGACCAACTGGTTGGCCAAAGATATCTCATCAGGAGGAGCATCTCGCTCCTTTAACCCCTGGAGTAGCAATTTTTCCCATTCAGTAAGTGTCTGAGACACTAGGGCCCCCGCCAATGCCGGGCGTACTGCCGAGCCTACCACTGAGTATAGGTAGCGAGCAAGTGCTTCAGCCTTCTTATCCACAGGGTCCTTGAAAACAGGAGCCCCTTCTACTGGAATTGTGGTAGCTCTATTAAGTCTGGACACCGGAGGGTCCACTATAGGGGGAGAGGTCCATTTCTTCAGAAAACTCTCCTCAAAGGGGTACCTTACCGCAAACCTCTTTGGGGCTGTAAAGACCCTCACTTGGTTCTCCCATTCCTTGTATAAGAGTTTATCAAAATAAGACACACAAGGGAACACCTTAGCAGTGCGTGCAGGTTTACGAAACCCAAAGGGGACCGGAGTCTCTGCTGCTTCTACAGTTTTTTCCAACTTTAGCGTATCCCGCACTGCCGTAATAAGGTCAGATACCAAAGCCGTCTCGTGTACTGACCTGGACTTGGAGTCATCCTCACTGTCCGAACGGTCACGGGCTGCAGTCTCTGATGCATCAGAATCTGGGCCATGAGCCGTAGCTGGACCTGGTTCTGTCTCAGAAATATCCCCAGAAGATTGCAGGGGACGGGGCGTTTACTACCCCCTGTATTCCCGTGTGCTGCTTCCACCCTGGCAGCAAACGCCTCTAGTATTGCCGACATAGCGTCCATAGACACCTCAGGGGCACCAGCTGCTAAATCTGGTGTTTCAGGGGTGAAGACATCTATCTCAGATGCCATGCTGACCACGCGCTGACACCCACAGGGCTCCAGGCAAGATATCAATAGGCCACCCTCCTGTGCTGCAGAGATGCTGGGTCACCCAGAGGACTCACCACCCTTGGATCGGTACTGCTATGCTGTGCTGCGCCTGTAATGCTGTCCCACCGCTGCTGTGTCAGTCTGCTTCTTTTATCAGCGCTTACTGTGTGAATTTTTCGCGCCAGTGTAATGCACCCTAGAGGCCGTAGACTCTCGCAAAATGGCCGCCAAACGTCTGTATGGAAGATAATGTGGGCTCTAAGAAAATATCCGCCAAGCTGAAAATAGAGGCCAAAGCAGCCATAGACCACAAAAGAATGGCCGCCGAACGGGAATATATACATACAGCGTGGATCATTACAAACATGGCCGCCGATCAGTCGATAGAGGCCAGGAGGTGTGGAACTACAAGAAAATGGCTCCGAAACCACAGGAAGATGGCCGCCGGGCAGTCACTAGAGGCCGAAACTGGCATGAAGGAGGAAGCACATACAGGTAAGCAGAATTGACATTTCTTTTAAATGTTAGTTACAGCCAGCCCCGCTCCAGTGGAACCCCTTAGGTGACCCCCAGCACCCATCAACCTTTAGCTAGAAGCCCAGGGAGGAGGGAAAGGCAGGGAGAGAGGGAAGAAAGGGGCCACAACCACTTACTTGGTCTCTCCAGGAATGTCCAGCCAAATCACCCAGCCGAGGCAGGGGAGTTTACTTACCTATCATGCTGGAAGACATTCCAAACAGATCATCGTCCGCGCACGGAAGCTGACTGTTGGCCAGGCATGCTGTGATTGGACACAAGGGCATGTCGTGGAAAACCCAGCGCGTAGCTAGGGTCGGCACACGCTCGATGGCCGAAACTGGGGAGACTACAAGGATGGAGGATCCAGCCTGTCACCCAGTCGGCAATCGATCGAAGATCGCAGGAAACAAAAAAATGTAGCAAAAAAATATCTTTTTCCCCCGGACCAATGGGCCCGAAGGGAGTCATGTCCTACTCCTTGCTAGACAGAAAAAAAATGATCTGCGAGATGCAGACTGAGGGGATATACCCAGAGGGTCCACCCCCTGGGCGGTACTGTAGAAGGTGTAATGCAACACTTTTTACAAGTTTTCTGCCTAGTCACTCCTAATTAATGGATAATACCCACTATGTCAATAGAGAAGCTGTGTCGGTCCATGGACGAAAGAGTAAAAGGTAATTAAAAAATATAAAAAAACAATAGCAGTAGGAATCCAGCGATTCATACAAAGTGATCACAAGTGTAGATAGGGGCGCAGTACAGGCAGCAAACGTAGGACCCTATGCATTTTGTCCTAAAGGACTTCTACAGGGGTGTGAACTAGTCTGCAGCCACTGCGCTTATTTAGTGTATATGTAATGACTGGCGCCAATACACTTCCGGGAATGCAGCATTACCGTGCGCTTCAAGCCTCGGAGTGAGGCGCCAATCATAGCGCTAAAGACCAAGACTGTGTGTGTTTAAGTTTGCCTTTCTTGATGGCTGCAATGTGTTCATTAACTCTAACCGAGAAAGTTCTAATGGTGCATCCTACGTATTGTGTCTTACAAGGACAGGTAATCAAGTAAACGATAATTTTTGTACAACAGGTGGCAAAGCATTTCATCTGGTATTGTTGGGAGGTGCAGGTGGATTCAAAAGTCTCAAGCCTTGTACACACGGCCGAGAATCTCATCAGGAAAAAACTTGTCGTTTTTCTTGACGAGATTCTTGGACAAGAAAATTGTCCCGGCCGAGTGTACACACGCTCGATTCAAAGAACCCGCGGTTCTATGAATGGAGCAAACGTGGTGACGTAATCGTCTACGACGAGCGGGCGCTCGTCACATTCGATGCCGTCGCCACCATCTTGCTACACCCTACCTGTGCCTAGGAAGCTACCGCGCATGCGTCAGTCATTTCGAGCATGCGCGGGTTTCCACGGCGACAGGTAAGTGTACACACACACACACACACACTTTTCTCGTTGAGAAACATGCCGACGAGAATCTTGATGAGAAAATGGAGAATCCCGATGAGAATATAGAGAGCAGGTGCTCTATTTTTCTCGTCGAGATTCTTGTCGGTTTTCTTGACGAGAAACCTGATAGCCGCGTACACACGACCGATTTACTCGGCAAGAAAGCTCTGCCAGCAAGTTTCTTGTCGTTTTTCGACGAGAAACTCGGTCGTGTGTACGAGGCTTCAGACTTTTGTCTGCCACAACTGTTATGGGCACACACGTTGCATTTTTTACAAGGGTAGTAACCTTTGAGGTGTTCAAAGAAAACAGGTCTGGTCAGAGGATCAATTACATTAGGGGCAATAAATCCGCTCAATGCCTGAGCTCCTCTGTATATAATACCTGCTCTTTCGGGGAGTACTGGGCCCAAAAATCTGTCATTCTTTAGGACCTTCCAGTGTCGGCTGAAGATGTCTTTGATTTGTTTATGTTGTCTCGAAAAGGATGTAATGAAAGACCACTTAAACTTTTAGTTTTGAGTCCGATGATTTCTATCTGATAATAAGTTGTTCCTGTCCAGTAAAGCTATTTTATTAATTTCCTCATCCACATTTTTAGGATCATAGCCTTTTTTGACAAAACGAGATTTAAGAATCATAGCCTGATGTTTATAGTCAGCTGTGTTGGTGCAATTCCTTCTTAATCGTAGAAGTTGGCCCCGAGGAACGGATTTTAACCATGACACATGGTGACAACGGTCAACTGGAATATATCCGTTCCTGTCCGTAGGTTTAAAGAAGCTTTTAGTCACCAGTTGTTGGTCCGATATCGAAATTTCTAGATCTAAGAAATGTATTGTAGAAGTACTAGCCTCATATTTTAGTTTGATACCTCTAATGTTATGGTTCAGTGTGGTCATGAACTCACTCAGGGAAGAGGGGTCGCCCTGCCCCAGGAGGAGGATGTCGTCGATGTAGCGTGCCCACAAGACCAACTCTGGTCTATTAAGGGCATATACGACATCCTCCTCCCATTGGGCCATAAATAAGTTGGCCAGGCTGGGGGCAAACTTGGCCCCCATGGCAACACCCCTCTCCTGCAGGAAGAAGGTACCTTTGAACCAAAAATAGTTTTGCTTGGTAGCAAACAGTAACAACTCCATGATGAATTCCTGTTGGATTTTGGGAATAGTATTGCTGTCCGACAGGAATCTTTGGACAGCAGCTAAACCCAAATTGTGTGATATAGACATATACAATGACGTAACGTCAGCTGTTACAAGAATAAGGTTGTAGGTTAGTATCCTTCAAGTGAGATGGTATTTTTTTCACCAAAGGTTGTAGATGAAAATCAATGTATTTCCCTATATGGGATGTGATTGAATTAATTCCGCTAATAATAGGGCGGCCTGGAGGGTGAATAGGATTCTTATGTACTTTAGGGAGATAGTACATAATTGGAATATGGGGAACCGTAGGGATGAGGTATTCCCTTTCCTTTTTGTCTAGAATATTTAATTCTATCCCCTTATTTATCAAAGATGTTATGTCTTGTTTGTAATTACTAGTTGGATCCATATTCAAAGGACGGTAAGTATTAGAATCACTTAATATTCTGGACATTTCGTCATAGTAAGCACTTTTTGTCAAGGATGACAATCCCCCCGCCTTTATCTGCGGGACGTATTGTCAAATCCTTGCGTTCACATAGGAGTTTGAGTCCTTCTTTAATATTAGGATTCTCGTGAATTCTCTTGTTCGGTAGTTGCTCAAGATCTTTGAGGACTAGCTCTCGAAACACTGAGAATGATGGAGCCATGGGGCCTGGAGGGTTAAATAAAGATGGGTTAGCCAGGCCTGAGTGGAAAGTATCGCCTGTTTGATAAGTGAATGAGGAACTGAACGTATTCGAAATAAAATATCTTTGAATGTTTAATTTGTGGATGTATTTCTGTATATCAATAAAAGTGGCAAATTTATTGAGTTTCTTGGAGGGTGCATATTTCAGACCTTTATTTAATACAAGCTTTTTAGCTTCAGAGAAGGAGGCCTGGCTGAGATTAAAAATGCCGGAATCATCTAGGTGCAACTTCTTTTTGCGGGTCCGCCTCCCCCCTCTGGAGCCTAACTTTTTTCTAGTGTTCTCTTGTGGTTGTCCGTTATTCTCTGAAAACCCGACGGGTATGACGATCCAGTATTGGTTTGGTTTATAGTTGTAAGGAGATCTGTAATAATCATGTTCCCTTTCCCTATATGGCTGAGAGGAGTAATATGATCCATGATCCGATTCCTCCCGCAAAGGTGTATATCTATTGTAAGTCTGGATAGGTGGCTTGAAGCGCACGCTAATGCTGCATTCCCGGAAGTGTATTGGCGCTAGGGATGAGCTTCGAGTTCGAGTCAAACTCATGTTCGACGCGAGCATTGGCTGTTCGCCCGTTCGCCGAACAGCGAACAATTTGGGGTGTTCGCGGCAAATTCGAAAAGTCTATGGGAGAAATCTAAAGTGCTAATTATAAAGGCTTATATGCAAGTTATTGTCATAAAAAGTGTTTGGGGACCCAGGGCCTGTCCCAGGGCACATGTATCAATGCAAAAAAAAGTTTTAAAAACGGACGATTTTTTGGGAGCAGTGATTTTAATAATGCTTAAAGTGAAACAATAAAAGTGAAATATTCCTTTAAATTTCATACCTGGGGGGGGTGTGTAGTATGCATGTAAAGTCGCGCTCGTTTCCCATGCTTGGAACTGTCCCTGCACAAAATGTCATTTCTGAAGGAAAAAAAGTCATTTAACCACTTAAGCCCCGGACCATTTGGTAGCTAAAGGACCAGAGGTGATTTCAGAATTTTGCACTGCGCTGCTTTAACTGTAAATTGTGCGGACATGCAATGTTGTACCCAAACGAAATTTGCGTCCTTTTCCTCCCACAAATAGAGCTTTCTTTTAATGGTATTTGATTGCCTCTGCGATTTTTATTTTTTGCGATATAAACGAAAATAGACCGAAAACTTTGAAAAAAAATGATATTTTCTAGTTTTTGTTATAAGAAAAATTGAATGAACTAAATTTTAGTCATACATTTAGGCCAAAATGTATTCAGCCACATGTCTTTAGTAAAAAAAAAATGTCAATAAGCGTATTTTTATTGGTTTGCGCAAAAGTTATAGCGTCTACAAACTAGGGTACATTTTCTGGAATTTACACAGCTTTTAGTTTATGACTGCCTATCTCATTTCTTGAGGTGCTAAAATGGCAGGGCAGTACAAAACCCCACCAAATGACCCCATTTTGGAAAGTAGACATCCCAAGGAAATTGCTGAGAGGCATGTTGAGCCCATTGAATATATTTTTTTTTTTTTGTCTCAAGTGATTGAATAATGACAAAAAAAAAAAAAAAATTACAAAAAGTTGTCACTAAATGATATATTGCTCACACATGCCATGGTTATATGTGGAATTGCACCCCAAAATACATTTTGCTGTTTCTCCTGAGTATGGGGATACCACATGTGTGGGACTTTTTGGGAGCCTAGCTGCGTACGGGCCCCCGGAAACTCAGCACCGCCTTCAGGATTTCTAAGGGCGCAAATTTTTGATTTCACTCCTCACTACCTATCACAGTTTTGAAGGCCATAAAATGCCAAAATAGCACAAAACCCCCCCCAAATGACCCCATTTTGGAAAGTAGACACCCCAAGCTATTTGCTGAGAGGCATGGTGAGTATATTACAGCTCTCATTTGTTTTTGAAAATGAAGAAAGAAAATATATATATATTTTTTTTCAATTTTCAAAACTTTGTGACAAAAAGCGAGATCTGCAAAATACTCACAATACCTCTCAGCAAATAGCTTGGGGTGTCTACTTTCCAAAATGGGGTCATTTGGGGGGGGGGGGGGTTTGTGCCATCTGGGCATTCCATGGCCTCCGAAACTGTGATAGGCAGTGAGAAGTGAAATCAAAAATTTACACCCTTAGAAAGCCTGAAGGCGGTGCTTGGTTTTTGGGGTCCCGTACGCGGCTAGGCTCCCAAAAAGTCTCACATGTGGTATCCCCGTACTCAGGAGAAGCAGCAGAATGTATTTTGGGGTGTAATTCCACATATGCCCATGGCATGTTTGAGCAATATATCATTTAGTGACAACTTTGTGCAAAAAAATAAAAAATAAAAAATAAAGTGTCTTTTTCCGCAACTTGTGTCAACATATAAAATATTCCATGGACTCGACATGCCTCTCAGTATATAGCTTGGGGTGTCTACTTTCCAAAATGGGGTCATTTGGGGGGGTTTTGAACTGTTCTGGCATTTTATACACAACATTAGAAAGCTTACATCCACTCTTCTAACCACTTGAAGACAAAGCCCTTTTTGACACTTTTTGTTTACATGAAAAAAATTTTTTTTTTTGCAAGAAAATTATGTTGAACCCCCAAACATTATATATATTTTTAAAGCAAAGGCCCTACAGATTAAAATGGTGTTTGTTGCATTTTTTTTTTCTACACAGTATTTGCGCAGCGATTTTTCAAACGCATTTTTTGGGGGAAAAATACACTTTTTTTAATTTTAATGCACTAAAACACACTATATTGCCCAAATGTTTGATGAAATAAAAAAGATGATCTTAGGCCGAGTACATAGATACCAAACACGACATGCTTTAAAATTTCGCACAAACGCGCATTGGCGACAAACTACATACATTTTTAAAAGCCTTTACAGGTTACCTCGTTAGATTTACAGAGGAGGTCTACTGCTAAAATTACTGCCCTCGATCTGACCTTCGTGGTGATACCTCAAATGCATGGTGCAATTGCTGTTTACATATGACGCCAGACCGACGCTTGCGTTCGCCATTGGGCAAGAGCAGGGCAGGACAGGGGTGCTTTTTTTTTTTTTATTATTAATTTTGCTTTTTTATTTTATTTTTAAATTGTTCCTTCCATATTTTTTTTTTTTATCATTTTTATTGTTATCTCAGGGAATGTAAATATCCCCTATGATAGCAATAGGTAGTGACTGGTACTCTTTTTTGAAAAAACTGGGGTCTTCTAGACCCTAGATCTTTCCTCTGCCCTCAAAGCATCTGACCACACCAAGATCGGTGTGATAAAATGCTTTCCCAATTGCGCTTTTTATATCCGGGGGGGGGGGGGACATTCCCTCCCACTGCTTGTAAAAGCAGTCCAGAGGCTAATTAGACACTAGGATTGCTTTTACATGAAAGGCGGCCGCTGGCTGAAAAGAATGATACCAAGATGATACCTAAACCCGCAGGCATCATTCTGGTATAAACATTCAAAGTCCAGCAACATACCAGTACGTTGCTGGTCCTTGTTGGACATGTATTGTAATCTTTTTTTTTCATGCAGCCAGTTGGCTGAACGAAAAAAGAGATTGATCGGTGGGTATGCCCACCATTAGAATACCGCCCTTCATCCACCCACTTCTAATGATGGGCATACATGCACCATTTATATATGCCGAAGCATTGGGGCATCCTCCCGCAAAAAAAAGGGATTTTTATAACAGCTTACCTGTAAAATCCTTTTCTTGGAGTACATCACGGGACACAGAGCGACTTAGTCATTACTAATGGGTTATATAGATACCTTCAGGTGCTGGCACTGGCAACTTCCAAAACCGGAAGTACCCTCCCCTATATAAGCCCCTCCCATCCGGGAGCACCTCAGTTTTGTAGCAAAGCAATAAGTGTCCCAAAAAGAGGGGTGGGAGCTCTGTGTCCCGTGATGTACTCCAAGAAAAGGATTTTACAGGTAAGCTGTTATAAAAATCCCTTTTTCTTTTTCCTACATCACGGGACACAGAGCGACTTAGTCATTACTAATGGGATGTCCCAAAGCAATGCCAAATGAGGGGAGGGATACACTATACATAAGCTGGGCGCCATCAGGCATGAGGATCTTTTGCGGCCTGCAACACACTGCGCCCAAAGGCGACATCCTCCTGACTTCTAACGTCTACCTGGTAGAATCTAGTAAACGTGTGTACTGAAGACCATGTTGCGGCCTTACAGACTTGAGCCAGGGAGGCCTGGTGATGCACAGCCCATGAAGTTCCAACTGCTCTTGTGGAGTGCGCCCTAACTTTGAACGGAGGCGGTCTCCTTCTCAAGCCATAGGCTTGTATTATGACCTGTCGAATCCACTTGGCTAAAGTAGATTTTGATGCTGCCTGACCCTTTCTAGGGCCTTCCGGCAGAACAAACAAAGTATCCGTTCTACGAATCTGAGCAGTGGCTTTTAGATAAGCTTTAACTGCTCTTACTACATCCAAAGAATGTAATAACTTTTCCTCTACCGAGCTAGGTTTGGGGAAAAAAGAAGGAAGAACCACATCTTGGTTCAAATGAAACCTCAATACCACCTTAGGAAGAAAGGCTGGATGAGGACGTAATACTACTCTGTCCTTATGGACAACCAGATATGGCTCCTTACAGGACAAGGCGGCTAATTCCGATACTCTTTTAGCCGAACAAATGGCTACTAAGAAAATCAATTTCCTGGTGGGAAGAACCAAGGAAATGTGTTGCAATGGTTCAAACGGTTGTTACTGTAGAACCGACAGAACCAGGTTTAAGTCCCATGGACATATGGGAATACTAACCGGAGGGCTAATACGCATCACTCCTTGTATGAAAGCTTTGACTAAAGAATGCAAAGCCAAGGGCCTTTGAAAAAATATTGACAAGGCCAAAATCTGACCCTTGATAGTACTCAAGGCAAGCTTCCTATCTACAGCCCACTGTAGGAAGTCCAGAATCCTACCTATTACGTACTTACGTGGATGCCATTTCTTGGCCTCACACCACGTGATATACGCCTTCCAGATCCTATAATAGATCTGCCTGGATACCGGCTTCCTGGCATTGATCATGGTAGATACCACAGGATTAGAGAGCCCTCTCTTTTTTAGAATGTGGGCTTCAATAGCCAGGCCGTCAAACCTAGGGCTGGTAAGGAAGGGTGGTATATCGGTCCTTGCGAAAGCAGGTCCGGACGATGTGGGAGGGTCCAAGGACTCCCCACTGACATTTTTACAATCTCCGCGTACCATGCCCTTCGGGGCCACGCTGGAGCCACCAGAATCACTGGTTTCTTTTCTACCCTGATTCTGCGGATTAATCGCGGTAACAATTGTGGCGGTGGGAATGCATATATCAGCTTGAACTGATCCCAAGGGAACACTAGGGCATCCGAGCCGCAAGCTAGGGGATCCCTTGTGCGAGACACAAATCTGTCCACCTTTGCGTTGAATCTGGATGCTAGCAGATCTACATCCGGTGTTCCCCACCGCTGGCATATTGCCTGGAAAACCTCGGGGTGAAG
This sequence comes from Rana muscosa, assembly GCA_029206835.1. Lineage (NCBI taxonomy): Eukaryota > Metazoa > Chordata > Amphibia > Anura > Ranidae > Rana > Rana muscosa. Next base: position 999,524,234 of record CM055118.1, read on the forward strand.
AGACCATTCCCCCGGGCATAATTGCTGGCGACTTAAAAAGTCCGCTCTCCAATTTTCCACTCCTGGGATGAAAACCGCGGATATGGCTGGGACATATCTTTCTGCCCATTCCAGGATGCAATTCGCTTCCCTCTGGGCTGCACGACTCCTGGTGCCACCCTGGTGATTGATATATGCCACTGCTGTGGCATTGTCTGATTGAATTCTGACAGGGGACCCTTGGAGTTTGGATGTCCATGCTACTAGGGCATACCGGGCTGCTCGTATCTCTAAGAGATTGATGGGCAGGGCCTTCTCTGCTTCTGACCACTTGCCCTGGAGAGACCATTGCTCCAGTACTGCCCCCCAGCCTATGAGGCTGGCATCTGTAGTGACCACCTTCCAAGAAACCGGACTGAAGGGTTTCCCTTTTTCCAGATTCTGGGGCACCAACCACCAATGGAGGCTCTTGCGAACGGAAGGGGACAGGGACATTGGTAAGTCTAAAGCCTGAACTTTTTTGTTCCAGGCTGACAGTATGGCCCTCTGCAAGTTCCTTGAATGGAATTGACCGTAGGGTACTGCTTCGAATGAAGCCACCATTTTTCCCAGCAGCCTCATGCACAGGCGTATGGATGGTTTTCTTTTTGTACCCACTAAGTGGGTCAAATCTTTTAAAGACGACACCTTCTCTGGGAGGTAAGAAAATCTTTCTCTGATTTGAATCCAGCCTTAGCCCTAAGTATTCCAGACTTTTGACTGGTCTTAGAGCTGACTTGTCCCGGTTGATAATCCAACCGTGATATTCCAGATACTTGATTGTCTTGTGAATAGCTACTTCCAGCTTTTCCACTGAGTGGTCTATTAGTAGCAGGTCGTCTAGATATGCCATTATCGTTACACCTTGTGTTCTTAGATTGGCCAATAGTGGGGCCAGAATTTTTGTGAACACTCGTGGTGCTGTGGCCAGACCGAAAGGTAAGGCTCTGAACTGAAAATGGCGCCCTTCTACTGCAAAGCGTAGAAATTTCTGGTGGGCCGGAAAGATGGGAATATGCAGATAAGCATCCCTTATGTCGATCGAGGCTAACCATTCCTGCCCTTTTTGGGGCGGTGGCCACCGATCGGATCGACTCCATCCGAAAAGTCCTGATATGTAGGAACTTGTTTAGCCCTTTTAGATTTAATATGGGCCTCACGTCCCCATTTGGTTTGGGGACTGTGAAAAGGTTCGAGTAAAACCCGAACCCGCTTTCTTCCAAGGGAACCTTCATGATTACACCTTGGAGCAATAGTTGTTCTAGTGCCAGAAGGAGGGATCCTCTCTTCTGGGGATCGCTTGGCACGTTTGACCTCATAAAATGGGCAGGAGGAGTGTCTTTTAACTCCAGCTTGTATCCCAGACTTACTGCGGAGAGCACCCATCTGTCTCTGATGGTGTCCCGCCAGGTCTCTGTGAACAACTGAAGTCTTCCCCCCACCCGATTGAGTGGGGGCAACCCTTCATGACTTGGGGGGAGGTTTTGTACCTCTCTTGACCCAGGGTTTCTTGTTACCCTGTGATTGTCCCTGATTTCTGCCCCCTGAATTTGACCGTGGAGGCCGTCGGAACTGTTTCACAGCCGATGTGCCAGGGACTGGAGAAGTAGGCCTCTTAAAAGAAGGACTTCTACTCTTGTTCTTAACCGGCAAGAGTGAACTTTTACCGGCAGAAATTTTCTGGATATACTTGTCCAGATCTTCTCCAAATAAGCGTTCTCCATGAAATGGGAAGCTAACCAGCAATTTCTTACAGGGAGCTTCAGCAGACCAGTTTTTGAGCCATAGAAGCCTACGCATATGTACTACAGACAGCGTAAAGCGGGAGGCCTGTTGGATTGCATCCTTTATGGCGTCCACCGCAAAACACAAGGCTCTAGGTAGGTCAGCTAGGGCAAGAGCCTGCTGATCTGGTAAGTCCCTTAAGACTTGTTTCAACTGATCTTTCACCGCTTGGCAGACTCCAATCGCTGCTACTGCAGGTTGTGTCACCATGCTTGCTGTAGAGAAAGCAGATTTTAGTAAAGACTCCAATTTTTTATCTATTGGGTCTTTGAACATTGGAACATTATCTACTGGACATGTCAGTGATTTGTTCACACAAGAGATGGCTGCGTCCACTGTAGGGACCCTCCATTTTTTTATGAACTTATCCTCCATGGGATAGATCACTGGAAATCTCTTGGGGGGAGTAAATATTTTATCAGGATGCTCCCAATCCTGGTAAATAAGCCCTTCCAATAAAGGGTGGATTGGGAAGGAACAGACAGCCTGGGGAGCTTTCAGCGACCCCAGCGAGGAAACCGTAGTGGTTGATGGTTCCGCCAGAGGCATTTTAAATGCTGATCGGACCATGTTAGTCAGAGACTGAACCCATAATCTTTCAGCCTGAGATGCTGAGAAAGGTTCTTCCACTGTTGATTCCTCTATAACTGAATCAACCTCATCCTGATCCCCTTCAGGTAGGTCGATCTCTGTGTGGGACTGTTCCTCCACTAACAGGCACTCTGAAGGAGGAGACGGAGATCGGACGCGCTTTCCCTGTGACAGGGAAGCAGCGATCAATGCTGTTAATCTCTCTTCCAATCCTCCCAGAGTTGAGGATAAAACCTCCTCTGTTATATATACAGGAGCAGGTGGACTGGGGACAGCCGCAGCACCAGGCACTCCTGCGGGGTTCCTACGGCTACTGACCTCTGAATTTTCAGTGGAGATTGGTGCAGTACAAGCATGCCCAATATCCTCAGAGCCCGATGGAGACCCCTTTGGCTTCCTGGAAGACTTATTTCCGGAGCGTCTGGACGACATATCCTTTAAGCACAAAGCTGAGGTATTCCCGTCGTCATACACCAATTTTGCTGGTAATAGTCTAACACAGTTGCTGCTATATACCAGCTGGTGTCCACTAAAGTGCCTTTCTATGGGGATGCCTGCATCAACCGCCTCTGTGTGCCACCGTTTTGTTGCTAGCTCTGTTTGCATCCAGCTGACACTTGTACTGTGTCTTTTATACATGCTGGGACGCCTGCACATGCGCAGAAGCGCCGCGGCGCGCATCGAGCGTCATCCACCTGCCCCGCCCCTTTTCTTTCATAGGAGGCGCGTGCACGCCCGTGCGCCATTGGCGCCTTTTTTGAAACCAAGCAGGGACTAGGAGCCAGGGCCCTTTTTGCCGGAGGGCCTGTGCGGTGGATGAGCGCAGCAACAGGGCAGAGGAATTCCCACAGAGAAACTTACCAACTGCCTGGATCTTTTGACTTGAGAAAACCAAAGATCCACATGACAAGAAAAATGGACCACAGCGGCCTCTAGTGGTTTAACACAGGTTTTTCTTGACTACTATTAAAATTTTACATTTTCCAGTAGTTATAGGCATACACAGATATTAGCGGGAATACCGTTAGGTAACAGACAGAAAGACAAATTAGGCTTGGAGGTCCCCCAATAGAACCAAGTTCCTGGGGGCCCCCACTTACCTGTTCCCCGCCGCAGGACTTTGTTTGGTCCACAGAAGCCCAAACTTCACCTATCACGGCAGGCATTGTAATTAAACCTTCAGGGACCGGGTTCCCAAGGATTCCACTCCCCTGGACCTGTATAGCACCCTGCACAGACAACATCTTGGTCGTGGGTATGACCAGAGCTCTGGATCCCAGGGTCCAGCCCTCCTAAGAGAGGCATTACAGGCAAAACCTTGCTCTTCTCTTGCAAGGCCCGGGTACCGACCGTTTAGCTATGAAGCTTTTTTGGTCGGATCCGGAACAGCTTACTGAGGCCCATAAAAGAACCTGTACGCAAGCCCAGTGAAAACACATGTTACTCTTTGGCCAACACCTTAGACACTGGCAAAAAACTGAGGTGCTCCCGGATGGGAGGGGCTTATATAGGGGAGGGTACTTCCGTTTTTGGAAGTTGCCAGTGCCAGCACCTGAAGGTATCTATATAACCCATTAGTAATGACTAAGTCGCTCTGTGTCCCGTGATGTACGAAAAAGAAAGTTATGCCGCACACACATGGTCAGACTTTTCCACGGGCAAGCCTTCGTCGGAATTTCGACCGTATGTACGCGGCATTAGGAGCAAAATTGCTCCTCCGCCCCTGCTGCCCCAATGCTTCGGCATATATGCTTTTTTTTTTTTTAACTGTGGTGGTGAAATTACCTCCTACAGCACTGGAGTCGCAGGGATCAGGCCTGTCTCTGCGACCGCTGCAGTTATGTGTGTTGTGTTTTGTAAGTGACAGTGATCGATCGATACTGCACTTGGGTGGCCTGGGCTGGACGGAGGGGCAAAACGCAGGTGCTAGCAGGTATCTGGGCTGATCCCTCTAACACTGCGTTTTTGGGAACCCTAAACTGCTGGGGACGCTGGTATAGATCTGATCAGATCAGATATTGATCTGATCAGATACTATACCACTAAGGGGGGTGTATGCTTCACGCGTGGGTGTTAGCGTTACTGGCACTAACCTGACGCTGCCTGGGGTGTAACGCAGACCCTCTCTGACGCTAAAACCTAATTGATATCACCCGCCGGGCGATCAGGGGGTTAAACCTTTATTGGGTTATATATACGGCGGGTGCCCTGACACTATAAAAAGCAAACTAACTAACCAGCGTCACCCGTAACACTTATATGGTGATCACTGGTGAAAGGGTTAACTAGGGGCAATTAGGGGGTTAAAACCTTTATTAGATAATATAAGGGGGTACCTGACGCTATAAAAACCTGCGGCGAACCTAAAAAAAATAACTGGCTACCGATCTGCATCACCGACGCTAAGACAGCGATCAGAAAAATGATCGCTTAGCGATGGCGGTGCTAGGGGGTGAAAGGGTTATCTGGGGGGTGATCAGGGGGTTAACCCTTTATTAGGGGGGTTAGGGGGCTACACTGGACCTAAAACTAACTTTAGTGACACTTTTACAGTCACAAATGTCACAAATGTCACTGATTGCAGTGATCAGTAAGTAAATGGTCACTGCAATCAGTGACACTGTGACTGGGGGCTGGGGGGTGATCTGGGGGGGCCTGGGGGGGCGATTTGTGTGCCTATGTGTCCTGGTGTCAGTGTAGTGTTAGTGTACTGAGCGCCGCATGAGAGATGACATCACTTCCTCCTGCTTCCTCTGCCTGTGTAAACATTACACAGCAGAGGGAGCATTTCCAATCGCCGGGAGCGATCGCGGGGGGGGGGTGGCCGGAATCGAATGGCCGTCCCCTCATGTCGGATCGCTCCCCAATGAATAACGACCGCTCACTGTATAGGAGGGGGGTCCGATCGGACCCCCCAACTGTACAAAGGCAATCACGTACGTGATTGTGCCTGTCGGTGCCATTCTGCCGACGTATATATACAGTGAGCGGTCGTTAAGTGGTTAAAACTCACTCGCGGCTATAATGAATTGTCGGCTCCCAGCAATACATAGAAAAGTCATTGATAAAAAATAAAAAAAAGCGTGGGGGTCCCCCCAAATTCAATTACCAGGCCCTTCAGGTCTGGTATAGATATTAACCACTTAACGACCGCTCACTGTATATATACGTCGGCAGAATGGCACCGACAGGCACAATCACGTAGAGCATACGTGATTGCCTTTGTATAGTTGGGGGGTCCAATCGGACCCCCCTCCTATACAGTGAGCGGTGGCTAAGTGTCCGGGAGCGTTCCGGGATGAGGGGGCAGCCATTCGTTTCCGGCCACCCCCTCGCGATCGCTCCCGGCGAATGGAAATGCCCCCTCTGTCTGTGTCAGACAGAGGAAGCGATGTCATCTCTGGTGCAGCGCTCACATATACCGAGCGCCGTACAAGAGAAGACATCAGGTCAGTGCACACAACACTACACTGACACCAGGACACATAGGGACATAAATCGCCCCCCCAGGCCCCCCCAGACACCCCAGATCACCCCCCAGATCACCCCCCCCCAGCCCCCAGTCACAGTGTCACTGATTGCAGTGACCATTTATTTAGTGATCACTGCAATCAGTGACATTTGTGACTGTAAAAGTGTCACCAAAGTTTAGTCTTAGGTCCAGTGTAGCCCCCTAACCCCCCCTTAATAAAGGTTTAACCCCCTGATCACCCCCCAGATAACCCTTTCACCCCCTATCACCACTGTCGCTAAGCGATCATTTTTCTGATCGCTGTCTTAGCGTCAGTGATGCCGATCGGCAGCCAGTAATTTTTTTTAGGTTCGCCGCATGTTTTTATAGCGTCAGGTACCCCAATATATTATCTAATAAAGGTTTAACCCCCTTGATCGCCCCCCAGGTAACCCTTTCACCCCCATCACCACTGTCGCTAAGCGATCGTTTTTCTAAACGCTGTCTTAGTGTCAGTGATGCAGATCGGTAGCTGGTAATTTTTTTTAGGTTCGCCGCAGGTTTTTATAGCGTCAGGTACCCCCATATATTATCTAATAAAGGTTTTAACCCCCTGATTGCCCCTAGTTAACCCTTTCACCAGTGATCACCATATAAGTGTTACGGGTGACGCTGGTTAGTTAGTTTGCTTTTTATAGTGTCAGGGCACCCGCCGTATATAACCCAATAAAGGTTTAACCCCCTGATCGCCCGGCGGGTGATATCAATTAGGTTTTAGCGTCAGAGAGGGTCTGCGTCACACCCCAGGCAGCGTCAGGTTAGTGCCAGTAATGCTAACACCCACGCGTGAAGCATACACCCCCATTAGTGGTATAGTATCTGAACAGATCAATATCTGATCTGATCAGATCTATACTAGCGTCCCCAGCAGTTTAGGGTTCCCAAAAACGCAGTGTTAGCGGGATCAGCCCAGATACCTGCTGGCACCTGCGTTTTGCCCCTCCGTCCAGCCCAGGCCACCCAAGTGCAGTATCGATCGATCACTGTCACTTACAAAACAAAAACACACATAACTGCAGCGTTCGCAGAGACAGGCCTGATCCCTGCGACTCCAGTGCTGTAGGAGGTGATTTCACCACCACAGTTAAAAAAAAAAAAAGCAAATATGCCGAAGCATTGGGGCAGCAGGGGCGGAGGAGCGATTTTGCTCCTAATGCCGCGTACATACGGTCGAAATTCCGACGGAGGCTTGCCCGTGGAAAAGTCTGACCATGTGTGTGCGGCATAACTTTTTTGCGGGAGGATGCCCCCATGCTTCGGCATATATAAATGGTGCGTGTATGCCCATCATTGGAAGTGGGTGGATGAAGGGCGGTATTCTAATGGTGGGCATACCCACCGATCAATCTCTTTTTTCGTTCAGCCAACTGGCTGCATGAAAAAAAAAAGATTACAATACATGTCCAACAAGGACCAGCAACGTACTGGTATGTTGCTGGACTTTGAATGTTTATACCAGAATGATGCCTGCGGGTTTAGGTATCATCTTGGTATCATTCTTTTCAGCCTGCGGCCGGCTTTCATGTAAAAGCAATCCTAGCGGCTAATTAGCCTCTGGACTGCTTTTACAAGCAGTGGGAGGGAATGCCCCCCCCAGGATATAAAAAGCGCCATTGGGAAATTGGGAAAGCATTTTATCACACCGATCTTGGTGTGGTCAGATGCTTTGAGGGCAGAGGAAAAATCTAGGGTTTTTTCAAAAAAAGGAGTACCTGTCACTACCTATTGCTATCATGGGGATATCATGGGGATATTTACATTCCCTGAGATAACAATAAAAATGATAAAAAAAAAAAATACTTGGAAGGAACAATTTAAAAATAAAATAAAAAAGCAAAAGAAATAATAAAAATAAAAATAAAAAAGCACCCCTGTCCTGCCCTGCTCTTGCCCAATGGCGAACGCAAACGTCGGTCTGGCGTCATATGTAAACAGCAATTGCACCATGCATGTGAGGTATCACCGCGAAGGTCAGATCGAGGGCAGTCATTTTAGCAGTAGACCTCCTCTGTAAATCTACTGGGGTAACCTGTAAAGGCTTTTAAAAATGTATGTAGTTTGTCGCCAATGCGCGTTTGTGCGAAATTTTAAAGCATGTCGTGTTTGGTATCTATGTACTCGGCCTAAGATCATCTTTTTTATTTCATCAAACATTTGGGCAATATAGTGTGTTTTAGTGCATTAAAATTAAAAAAAGTGTATTTTTTAACCCAAAAAATGCGTTTGAAAAATCGCTGCGCAAATACTGTGTAGAAAAAAAAATGCAACACCCACCATTTTAATCTGTAGGGCCTTTGCTTTAAAAATATATATAATGTTTGGGGGTTCAACATAATTTTCTTGCAAAAAAAAAAATTTTTTTCATGTAAACAAAAAGTGTCAAAAAGGGCTTTGTCTTCAAGTGGTTAGAAGAGTGGATGTAAGCTTCCTAATGTTGTGTATAAAATGCCAGAACAGTTCAAAACCCCCCCAAATGACCCCATTTTGGAAAGTAGACACCCCAAGCTATATACTGAGAGGCATGTCGAGTCCATGGAATATTTTATATGTTGATACAAGTTGCGGAAAAACGACAATTTTTTTTTCTTTTGCACAAAGTTGTCACTAAATGATATATTGCTCAAACATGCCATGGGCATATGTGGAATTACACCCCAAAATACATTCTGTTGCTTCTCCTGAGTACAGGGATACCACATGTGTGAGACTTTTTGGAAGCCTAGCCACGTACGGGACCCCAAAAACCAAGCACCGCCTTCAGGCTTTCTAAGGGTGTAAATTTTTGATTTCACTTCTCACTGCCTATCACAGTTTCGGAGGCCATGGAATGCCCAGATGGCACAAAACCCCCCCAAATGACCCCATTTTGGAAAGTAGACACCCCAAGCTATTTGCTGAGAGGTATTGTGAGTATTTTGCAGATCTCGCTTTTTGTCACAAAGTTTTGAATATTGAAAAAAATATATATATATATATATATTTTCTTTCTTCATTTTCAAAAACAAATGAGAGCTGTAAAATACTCGCCATGCCTCTCAGCAAATAGCGTGGGGTGTCTATATTCCAAAATGGGGTCATTTGGGGGGGTTTTGTGCTATTTTGGCATTTTATGGCCTTCGAAACTGTGATAGGTAGTGAGGAGTGAAAATAAAAAATTCAATGGGCTCAACATGCCTCTCAGCAATTTCCTTGGGGTGTCTACTTTCCAAAATGGGGTCATTTGGGGGGGGTTTTGTACTGCCCTGTCATTTTAGCACCTCAAGAAATGAGATAGGCAGTCATAAATTTAAAGCTGTGTAAATTTCAGAAAATGTACCCTAGTTTGTAAACTCTATAACTTTTGCGCAAACCAATAAATATACACTTATTGACATTTTTTTTACTAAAAACATGTGGCTGAATACATTTTGGCCTAAATGTATGACTAAAATTTAGTTTATTCGATTTTTCTTATAACAAAAAGTAGAAAATATCATTTTTTTTCTAAATTTTTGGTCTTTTTCCGTTTATATCGCAAAAAATAAAAATCGCAGAGGCAATCAAATACCATTAAAAGAAAGCTCTATTTGTGGGAAGAAAAGGACGCAAATTTCGTTTGGGTACAACATTGCATGTCCGCACAATTTACAGTTAAAGCAGCGCAGTGCAAAATTCTGAATTCACCTCTGGTCCTTTAGCTACCAAATGGTCCGGGGCTTAAGTGGTTAAGGGGAACCCCGCCGCAAATGTAAAAAAAAAATGCGTGCGGTTCCCCCCAAATATCCATACCAGGCCCTTCAGGTCTGGCATGGATTTTAAGGGGAACTCAACCCCAAATTTAAAAAAAAAAAATGGCGTGGAGTCCCCCCAAAAATCAATACCAGACCCTTATCCGAGCACGCAGCTTGGCAAGCCGCAGGAAAAGAGGGGGGACGAGAGAGCACTCCCCCCCTCCTGAACCGTACCAGGCCACATGCGCTCAACATGGGGAGGATGTCTCCATGTTGATGGGGACAAGGGCCTCATCCCCACAACCCTTGCCCGGTGGTTGTGGGGGTCTGCGGGCAGGGGGCTTATCGGAATCTGGAAGACCCCTTTAACAAAGGGGACCCCCAGATCCCGCCCCCCCCATGTGAATTGGTAAGGGGTACATTGTACCCCTACCATTTCACAAAGAAAGTGTAAAAAAATGTAAAAAAAAAACAAACAAAAAAACACAAACACCTTGGAAAAGTCCTTTATTAAAAGAAAATTAGCTTAGCCTTACACCCAGTCATTGGCTGAGCGGACCTGATGGGGAACTTTAGAAGGGGCGGGTCTATTCATGTATTACACAGTGAAGGAAGTTCCCCATCAGGTCCGCCCCCTCGTATGTCAGACCACGCCTACGTCATTGGCCTGAGAGGACCTGATGGGGAACTTCCTTTACTGTGTAATACATGAATAGACCCGCCCCTTCTCACGTTCCGCATCTGGTCCGCTTAGCCTTACATCTAGTCATTGGCTGAGCGGACCTGATGGGGAACTTTAGAAGGGGCGGGTCTATACATTTAATAGACTGCGGAGGAAGTTCCCCATCAGGTTCGCTCAGGCTCAGCCAATGACGGACAGCGCTGGACATCGGATCGGCGCGGGACACTGGATTTCATCGCTGGAATGGTTTTTTTTTTTAGGACTTTTCCAAGGTGTTTGTGTTTTTTTTTTTTACACTTTCTTCGTGAAATGGTAGGGGTACAATGTACCCCTTACCAATTCACATAGGGGGGGGGCCGGGATCTGGGGGTCCCCTTTGTTAAAGGGGTCTTCCAGATTCCGATAAGCCCCCTGCCCGCAGACCCTCACAACCACCGGGCAAGGGTTGTGGGGATGAGGCCCTTGTCCCCATCAACATGGGGACATCCTCCCCATGTTGAGGGCATGTGGCCTGGTACGGTTCAGGAGGGGGGGCGCTCTCTCATCCCCCCTCTTTTCCTGCGGCCTGCCAGGTTGCGTGCTCGGATAAGGGCCTGGTATGGATATTTGGGAAGAGCCGCATGCATTTTTTTTTTTATTTGCGGCGGGGTTCCCCTTAATATCTATACCAGACCTGAAGGGCCTGGTAATTGAATTTGGGGGGACCAGCACGCTTTTTCTTTTTTTTTTTTTTTTTTTATCAATGACTTTTCTATGTATTGCCGGGAGCCGACAATTCATTAATAGCCGCAAGTGAGTTTTAAATGACTTTTTTTTCCTTCAGAAATGACATTTTGTGCAGGGACAGTTCTAAGCACGGGAAACAAGCGCGACTTTACATGCATATTATACACACCCCCCAGGTATGAAATTTAAAGGAAAATGTCACTTTTATTTTTTCATTTTAAGCATTATTATCACTGCTCCCGAAAAAACGCTAGTTTTTAAAACTTTTTTTGCATTGATACATGTCCCCTGGGGCAGGACCCGGGTCCCCAAACACTTTTTAGGACAATAACTTGCATATTAGCCTTTATAATTAGAACTTCAGATTTCGAACATTCGAGTCCATTGTATTTAATAGGGTTCTAAAATTCACGCGAACATTCTGTCTGTTCGCAGGTTCTGGTGCGAACCGAACAGGGGGGTGTTCGGCTCATCCCTAATTGGTGCCAGTCATTACATATACACTATATAAGCGCAGTGGCTGCAGACTAGTTCACACCCCTGTAGAAGTCCTTTAGGACGAAATGCATAGGGTCCTAGGTTTGCTGCCTGTACTGCGCCCTGATCACTTTGTATGAATCGCTGGATTCCTACTGCTATTGTTTTTTTATATTTTTTAATTACCTTTTTAAATAAATCCTACCTGCCATTTTTGATCTACGCCATGTGGAGGCCTTTTCTTTTGCTTACTTCCTCATTTTTTATATGCCGTTTAACCCTTGGAGAGATACCTTCCTTTGGCATATCCCATCCGAGTTCCTGAGAACGAAGAGCTTTGATGCCAAGTCATCATACCTGCTATGGATTGATCGGCAACGAACAAGAGAGAAGCTCCAGGAAAAGCTACAGGACCGTCACTCTTACCTTTGCTGGTTTGGCCCACCCCTAACTGGTATGTGGGTCCATGTCACACGGTAAGAGTACCCATCTTTATATCTCAGATATTGGATCCTAGCTCCCTGTGTGCATCCTCTATTTTCCTTTTACCAGGATTGCTATCACCCATCCACTTCACTTTTCTCCTGACTTGGATACCATCTCCCTCTACAGACATTTCTTTCACGGACTCCTGCTTTGGAGCCTGATCTTCTTTGCCTCTATAAGAGATCCCTGCACTGATATGTTATTGGAGATGACTTTATGAATCACTTTTTATTTTGTGTTTTTTTGTTTTTTCACTTGTTGATATTTTGTTTACATATACACACATATATATATATGCTGATATCACCTGTTCATTAACGGATTATACCCGTTTACAGGGGAATTCTTCATTGTGAGATTTACCTCCACTCATGTTTAACTTTCACTTGTACACGTGATATTTCAATTTGTCACTTTTATATACCTTTGATATGTATTGTATCTATTAGCGCTGCACTTTTTATTTCCACTCTATATACATTTTCTATTTGTTCAGTGCCAGCAGCTGTTCCACTCTCACCTTAGCAGCGCGGTATTTCCTTTTATTTTACAGATATTTATTTGTATTTGTAAAAAAATTTGAAAACCATTTATCATTTTCCTTCCACTTTACAATTATGTGTCACTTTGTGTTGGTCTATCACAGAAAATCCCAATAAAATACATTTACGTTTTTGGTTGTAACATGACAAAATGTGGAAGGAATTAACACTAAATTCCCAGTGCTCCTGTGGCGGAGTGCCCCTTTACCTACAGTCAAGTGCAGGTCTCTTTAAATCAAACTCCCACAATCCTCTGGGCTCCTACCGTCCAATGAGCTCTTTGACATGCCCAGGGGATATAAATTCCAGCTCCTCCCTGCGTCCTGTGCTCTTCTCAGAGAAACACTGCCTGATGGGACAGCAGTGACTGGGCAAGTGAGCTGTCACCAGGTGCTGGGTTCTCCCCTGTTAAGTCTGGTGTGCGGGCCACCAGCAGTGAGCACAAGAGCATGCAGCATCTATCTAAGCCCCAGTCACTGGAGAGGACTTTGCTACAGTCTGTTTGGAAAGGCTGCCCATGCAGTGGGGTGGCCCTATCTTCAGCCACCAGTACCTCCTGACCAAAGACAACAGCAGCAGTGCTAGTGTGAAGCCTGTGCCAACCCAGATGCACGCAGCCATGAGCTTCCCAGGACCTTCCGTGGACATGTGAGAAATAATTGTCTTCTCTCTCTCTCAGAAGCTGAACTGAAATCAGGAACTCCACTGCCATCTATTGGCCATTTGTAGAATTGTTCTTAGATCTTCAATTGCTGTGTTCCCTATTGTTCTATATACTCCCCTGCTCATATGATATCCCCTATGCAATGTTACGTTGATTACCATTGTTTAGTAAAGTAGAATTTGCATATCACCACTGGTCTGAGAATTTGGCTGATACCGCTACACAACACTTGGTGTCATGAACAGGGTCAGCCATGTCAGTCAGTGGCGAGGGGAGCAGTATGATGGCAGAGTCAGCTGGCCGCAGCACTGAGGGAGTTAAACAGTCTGCCATTACTTCGCTATTGCTGGCGGGATTGGTACCGCAACAGCTGCCTAAGTACACAGGACCAGATCAGGAGATTTCAGGGCTTAATACGGGGTTCCAACCGCGCAGCAGGCAGAAATGGAATTGGAAGGCTCTGGAATTGCAGGATATAGCAGCTGAGATCTTCCGCAAGGAGAGGCGCACTGGGTGGAGTGACACGGATGGCTGAAGGATCAGTTTGTTGATGGGCTTCTGTCTGACAAAGTCAGGGAAAAGTTACAAGAAATGGACAGAAGTGACCCAACTTTAAAATTCCACTAATTATTAGAGGCAGCTACCGTGTGTTCAGAGCAGAGACGTGCCAGTACGGATGTCCTCGTGGCCAGCATAGGCGATAAACCATACAAAATCGCCAGAAACTGAAGGAACAGCTCGATGGGAGGCGGCCATCCATAAACTGACAGAAGGGATGGCCCAGCTGCAGGCGGAACTAGCCATGCAGAGGCGTGAATAAGACAATCCAAGGGACAACACCTGCTCTTGGAGGAAGCGAACACCCCCCCCCCCGAAGACGATCTAGATGAGAGGTCACTCTCACCATGTTGGGGCTGTCAGAAAAAGGGGCATTGCTTGAGAGATTGCCCTGATAGAATACAGAGGGAGCCATTAAACCCAGAGCGCCCGCCGCTAGGAGTCAAGCAGTGGGGTGACCCAGTGGAATGACTCCCCAGTCACACACAGAGAATGTGGTGGTCGATTGCCCTGCTGTGCATGGATACTTTGATGGCCAAGAGGTTAAGTGCCTCTTTGACACTGGGTCGCAAGTCATTATTCTACCAGAACCTTTGTTCTACCGGTACTTCCCGAAGAAAAAAATTAGTCAGGGTACTCCATGGATCTCGCTGACAGCTGCCAACGAACTTCCCATAGAAGTGGTCGGAATTATCTGGATGAAAGTAAAACTGTGGGGCAGGGCCTTGGCCAAAAAGGTGTGGTGGTCACCTGAGCGTCTGGAGAAGGACGACAGCAGGTTATATTGGGCATGAATATTATCCAGGGCCTGAGCTTTTGAAACATTGCCCTACCCACCTGGGACCACCTAAGGAGGTCAGAAAACTGCTTTATGCCTTGGAAACACTAAAAGACTCTGCCTCAATAACAGCAAACAGCTGTTGTGTTGTGTTGTGAGGGTTTATTTCGGGACATAAATCGTATTTTCCTCCCTGCCAAGAGCTTGTCCTTCCCATGAATGTTGGATCATGCTATCGGCTGCAAGGTGTCCTAGTCCTAGTGGAACCCTTACTCTCAGATATGGCGCTGTTCGTTGCTAGAGCCCTCACAGTAGTTCAACAAGACACTGTGTTAGTTAGGATGCGTAACAGCAAAACTACTCCACTTCACCTGCCCCCAGGGACACCAGTGGAAGAACTGGCCCTAATTATAGGTGTGATCGCTCCTAAAGTGTACCACATAGAGCTCCAGAAGTTCCGTGGTCCACGCTATGTAGCAATTGTGAATGTTGCCAAATGATCAGCAGGAACAGACCAAGCATTGGCAGGAGAACAGATATTCCCATTTCTACAGCTGTCCACTGAGGAACTGTCACCCACTCAAGCGGAAGCAGTAAAGCGATTGGTGGATAGATGGTCAGAGGGGGATTTTGACCTGGGATTGAACATGAGATCTCCACAGGAGAAAATCCCACCCATCCGGGAGCGCTACAGAAGCATACCTCCTCATCTTTATCAGGAAGTCAAGCAGATGTTGGAACAAGTGATGCAACAAGGCGTAATTGAAGACAGCAAGAGCCCATGGGCAGCTCCCATCGTCTTAAGCCTCGTACACACGACCGAGTTTCTCAGCAAGAAACTTGCTGGCAGAGCTTTCTTGCCGAATAAATCGGTCGTGTGTACGCGGCTATCATGTTTCTCGTCAAGAAAACAGACAAGAATCTCGATGAGAAAAATAGAGAACCTGCTCTCTTTTTTTCTCGTCGAGATTCTTGTCAGCAGGTTTTTCGACGAGAAAAGTGTGTGTGTGTACACTTACCTGTCCTCCGGGAAGCCCGCGCATGCTCGAAATGATTTGACGCATGCGCGGTAGCTTTCTAGGCATAGGTAGGGTGTAGCAAGATGGCGGCGACGGCATCGAATGTGACAAGCGCACGCTCGTCGTAGTCGATGACGTCACCGCGTTCGCTCCATTCAAAGAACCGCGGGTTCTTTGAATGGAGCGTCTGTACACTCGGCCGGGACCATTTTTTTGTCCAAGAATCTCGTCAAGAAAAACAACGTGTTTTTTCTTGACGAGATTCTCGGCCGTGTGTACGAGGCTTCAGTGTGGAAAAAGGACGGCACCCTCCATTTCTGTGTAGAATATAGACGGTTGAATGCTGTCACTACTAGAGATGCTTATCCTCTGCCACAAATTGAAGAGTCTCTAGCTGCTCTAGGGAAAGCGAAGTTATTATCTACACTTGACCTTGCCAGTGGGTATTGGAAGATCCCTGTCCCTGAAGCAGATCACCCAAAAACGACTTTTATCACTCCTATGGGACTATGGCAGTTCAAAAGGATGCCTTCCGGGTTGAACAATGCACCGGCTACCTTCCAGAGGACAATGGAGCATTGTCTGGGAGACATGAACTTAGATGGCATCCGGATTTATCAAGATGATATAGTGGTGTCCTCTGCCACCTTTAGAAAGAACACCGTGCCCACGAGATGCTGTGCTAGCCCTGCTACAACAGTATGGGTTAAAGCTTAAACCAAAGAAATGCCACCTGCTTAAATGTGAGATCGAATATCTAGGACATGTCATCTCCAAACAAGGATTGCATCCCAACCCAGAGAAGATCAAGGTCATACAGGATGGAAAGCTCCAGCAACTGTGACTGAAGCTAGAGCCTTCCTAGGGTTAGCAGGGTACTATCGACGTTTCATCAAGCACTACACTCATCATGCTGCTCCAATCCAGAACTTACTAAAAGGAGTAGACCAGAAAGGGGGCCACAAGAAGGTGGAATGGAGACTGGAACAGCAAAAAGCATTTGACGTCTTAAAGCAGCAGTTAACGTCAGCCACTGTATTGGCTTTTGCTGATTTCTCTCTTCCCTTCCGGGTACAGGCTGATGCCAGTAATCAGGGCCTGGGGGCCGTTCTCTCACAAGTGCAAGATGGTGAGGAAAGAGTTATTGCTTATGCCAGTCGCAGCCTTCATGCAACCGAGAAACCCTGCAAACTACAGCTGCTTCAAGCTGGAACTGTTAGCATTGGTGTGGGCCATTACAGAACGTTTCAGAGAATCTCACAGGTACTAGGTTCGAAGTCTGGACAGATAACAACCCCTTAGTACAGGTATATCTCCAGACAGCCAAACTCTGTGCTCTGGAACAAAGATGGGTGGCACGTCTAGCAAAATTTGACTTCTCCCTTCATTACCACCCAGGAAAAGGTAGCCAGGTGGTCGATGCCCTATCATAGTACCCCTCGGTACAGCCACAGCGAGATGTGGATGAAGAGGCTGAAGAAGAAGAGATTCCACCAATGGAGTACACCTTTACACCTTTTTTTAAAACCAAACAGTGCCACAGCACGTCAGTAGATGCGTGAGGGTGTCATTAACAATTGATGGCACTTCCGTGTATCTGCTAAAGGGCAGCACGTTTCGGTCGTGTCAGGAAAGCGATTTTGCATGCGTTCCCGACACACAAATGTGAACGCAGGCTAAATGTCTTAGTTACATTGGTGGTCAGTGTAAATCTTCTCGTTACATTGGGGCTTGGTGTAGAATCCTTTTATTCACACTAGTGGGCAGTGTGAAGGCCCCCCTTATATTGGTGGTCAGTGTAAATCCCTCCTTACATTGGTGGATACTGTAAATGCTTCTATTATATTAGTGGTCAGTGTAAACCCCTATTACATTGGTGATCAGTGTTGAAACTCCTTTTATATTGGTAGTCGGTAAAAAAAGAATCAGCATTGCTATTGATCACACCCTTCCCCCAGCACTGCCACTAATCCCAGGAGGAAATGAAGGTACGCCAAACTAAGTGCAGTATTGAAGTATTTAATGACAAATAGTAAAATCAGCCAAATGGCTACTCACAGGGTGATGAAGTTATTAAGGCATATCAGTGTAGAAGATAGAGCAGGTCCAGTGTCATCAATAGCAGTCCGCAGGGAGATGTAGGTCCCAGATGGAGGAGAGACTGAAAGCAGGTCTGTAGTGTCAGCGTCCTGGGCATCAAGGCGCTGTAGCCGTGCGTGGTGTGTTCCTGTAGTGATGGATGGAAGACCAGGGAGATGCGCTTCAGCGTGCGCTTCAGCTGGAGAATTCTACCTTCAAAAACAAGGAACTGCTATGGGTGCAAATTTTGCCCCTAGCTATGCCAACCTTACCATGGGGCTTTGGGAGTCCAGATGTATTGAAGCCAACAACCCCATCTCGGCCAATCTTGTCTTTTTTGGTCGCTATATTGACGACATCATTATCATCTGGGATGGGCCAGCTTCCTCGGTTACTGAATTTGTAACCTACTGCAACCACAATAATTTTGGACTTACCTTCACCTCGGTCATGGACCCTGAGTCCATATGCTTTCTGGACCTCGAGCTCTTTCATACATATAACTCTATCACTGCAAAAAATTATACTAAAGCCACAGCCGGTAACTCCTACCTACACCACTCTAGTTGCCACCACCCTATGTGGAACAACAATATTCCCAAAAGCCAATTCCATCGGCTCAGACGTAATTGTACCAAATTAGAAGACTACACATCCCAAAGCATCCTACTCAAAAATAAATGCATCGAAAAAGGATATCCCACCCATCAGATAGAAGAAGCTCGTGCCATCTACCAGCAAGATACTCTGCCCATCCCCAAAAAATCCAACTCAGAACCGACCACTCGCTTCATTACCCAGTACCATATCAAACACAAGAAAATGGAAAACATCTTCAAGAAACATTGGACTATTCTCACTCAGGATTCCCACCTATCGAAAACTCTATCAGTTACTCCCAAATTCGCCTACCGTAGGGCCCCCAACATCAAAAGTAAGATCGCTCAAAGCAAAATTAAAACACTGAACAATCATATAAGACCTATATGTTAAAGCAGCTTACTCTAGTCCCCCTTGTAGGGATGTACCAGTGTAAAAAGGCTCTATGCCTGACCTGCTCTAACGTTACCCATGGCAAAAAATCATTTATGGCCAATAGCAAGATTTTTAATCTTAGCTCTTTCTACAACTGCTCCACCACCTATGCAATATATTGCATCTCCTGCCCATGCGGCCTCCTGTACGTAGGCAGAACCATCAGAGCCCTACGGGCCAGATTCGGAGAACACTGTCGTGCAGTCCAAGGAGGAAATCCTAAATACAGTGTGGCACGCCACTTTGCAGGCCACCACCATAAAGATGTGAGTGCCCTTGAAGTTTTGATTATCGAATCCATACCAGAAATGCCCACCGCAGTTGAGAGATTCCAGCGTCTCTGCAGACAAGAAACCTATTGGATTTACTCTTTGAACACTATGTCGCCTCATGGCCTCAATGAAGAGATAGAAACCAACAATATCATCTAAATATTCTTGCGCCACCACCATCCTTTTTAATGTGGTCCATTGTCCATTCGTTTTTCTGTGCTTTTATTTTCATGCGTTTTTTGGTCTCCCCCTTTTTTGCTTTGTTTTATTTACCATTTACCAATACTAGATCTATTCCCCTCCTCCCACTACATATCTCACACCTCTTCCCCTTCCATGTGTGTGTGTATGCATGTACACGTGTATATGTGTATATACTCATTTATATAATTATTCCCCTCATCTCCTCCATATATGTACACGGATGTCCTTTCCTTTTATACGTCCTACTACATTATTTATATAATCCTGTACTCCTTCCCCCCCTTCCTTTCATGGGTTTTCTTTTGCCCATGTACCCCATGCGTTTATTTCATGCGCTTTTTCCACATCACCAGATTCATTTATATAATCCTGTACCCCTTCCCCCCCTTTTTTTCATGGGTTTCCTTTTGCCCATGTACCCCATGCGTTTATTTCATGCGCTTTTTCCACATCACCAGATTCATTTACATAACCTTGTCATATTATCTCTCCATATATAACTCTTTTTATGTATATAATTTCCAATATATATATATATATGTGTGTTTTTATAGATATGACTTTTTAAATAATTTTTTTGAATATTTTATATACTATATTTACATATTTCTTACCCTTATTCCCCTCCTTCCCTTCATATGTCTCCTCCCTTCTACACCCATATACACATGCAACAGGCCTTGCATCTACATATGTATTTATTACACCATTCAATTTTTATACCATTCTTTTAAAAAAAAAATAATTATATGTCTAAAACATACTTCTGCATATATATAATTCCTCCCCCTGATCATCTATTTCAGTGATTCTCAACCAGGGTTCCGTGGAACCCTAGGGTTCCTCCAGAGGTTGCTAGGGGTTCCTTCAGCATTGGGCAATTTTGGCCTCAGATAAGTTCCCACTGACACCATTGATCTTTTTAGCTATCTGTAAGGAGGCAATTCTTCCCAATGACCACAAGTGTAAGGACCATTCTTCCCACTGACCATCACACTAATGTATCATGAGTTGTAGATTTCAGATTTTTAGCAGGGGTTCCCTGAGACCGGAGAACTATTTCAAGGGTTCCTCTGTGTTGAAAAGGTTGAGAAAGGCTGATCTATTTAATACCCCTATTATATATATTTTTTTTCCAGACCTGCTATACCTCATCCCCTGTATGTATTATCACCATCAATTTGTTTATTCCCCTTATCTACCATTACAGCGCTTCCCCCCTTTAATGACAACCTTTTTTAAATGACATAATTATCATATATCATATATATTTTTTACATGATCCCATTATATAATATTTTTAATATTTTTTGAATTCATGCAGAATCCTCGATCTGCCGCTCACGTCTCCATATAATTACAGGACTTGTATCTCCTGTTGTGACCAATCACAGCGCCCCCTCTCAAATGCATGTGTGCTCTTAGCCAATCACAGCACCCCTCTCTGCCTTATAATGTCCACCTATCACCATGTCCCCCATGGATCTGATGAAATAGCGGATGCTGAGAAACGCGCCATCCTATTGGTCCGTTCCCCGTACCACGTCACTTTCGGTCTGACGGCACGCTGCGCTCCGCGCTAAAGCACACGCTGAAGCGCATCTCCCTGGTCTTCCATCCATCACTACAGGAACACCACGCACGGCTACAGTGCCTTGATGCCCAGGACGTTCCCTGCTGACACTACAGACCTGCCTTCAGTCTCTCCTCCATCTGGGACCTACATCTCCCCGCGGACTGCTATTGATGACACCGGACCTGCTCTATCTTCTACACTGATATGCCTTAATAACTTCATCACCCTGTGAGTAGCCATTTGGCTGATTTTACTATTTGTCATTAAATACTTCAATACTGCACTTAGTTTAGCGCACCTTCCTTTCCTCATTATATCTTCCAGAGCCTGCTTCTGCTTATGGTAGCTGCCGCATACCCCACTTACTGACATTTGGACTTATTTTGATGATTTAAAAAAAAAAATTATTTCTATGATCACTATGCCAGAACTATATTTGCGCCATTTTACTTTTTCCTACTGATCCCAGGAGTTCTAGGATCCCTAGGAGTTTTCTGTCCATGGTGTGCAGGCAGTGAGGAGATGATGTACTGTAACCTCTAGCAACCAATCAGTGAGGAGTATTACTGTACAGTAATCTCTAGCAACCAATTAACAAGCAGAAATCATGTGCTATATCCTCTAGCAACTAATCAGTGAGCTGTAATGTGGGCTGTAACCTCTAGCAACCAGTCAGTAAGCTGTAATGATATGCTGTAACCTCTGGCAACCAATCGCTATCTGATCTGATACAGTAAACTTATTTTGAGTCTAGCTGCTATTTCTTGAGACATGGGGGGGGGGAAATTTTGCCCAGAGTCCAATCAATATTAAAGACGGCCCTGCTTGTAGCACTTATATAAAATGCGTTTGAATCACACTTTCACATATTTTTTATGAACTAATTATATTTAATTGTTTTTATTCACCTTGGCCATAGCTCCGCACTGGCTAAAATTAATATATTATGTGGGTATCTCTTTTACACAAGTAAGGTTTGTAGTCCTCAGTACTTTTTTACTCTCTCTACCACAGCCGCTGACTCTTTTTACCCTCACATCTGCCTGGGGTGGGCGCTGCAGGATTATTGGTCCTGGCATCCCCTCTCCTTTTAATTGTGTGGATCCTTGGAAAGCTTTTGGTGAGTGACGGTTGGTGCTGTTGAGTATGATTAATTTAATGTATTTTGTTTGCATTATGTCATTCATGTAAGATTTTTATTTTTTAACATAAGGTGCAATGTGTTCATTTTTATAGAATTGTTTTTTTTTTTTTTTTTGTACTAACAAAATGGTGCTTTTTATGGAATGTGAGAAATACATACAGTGGGTACGGAAAGTATTCAGACCCCCTTACATTTTTCACTCTTTGTTATATTGTAGCCATTTGCTAAAATCATTTAAGTGAATTTTTTGTCCTCATTAATGTACACACAGCACCCCATATTGACAGAAAAACACAGAATTGTTGACATTTTTGCAGATTTATTAAAAAAGAAAGACTGAAATATCACATGGTCCTAAGTAGGGATGAGCTCGGTGTTCGAGTCGAACATACGTTCGACTCGAACATCGGCTGTTTGATCGTTCGACGAAGATCGAACTATTTGGGCCGTTCGCGCCAAATTCGAGTGACGCGAACGGCCCACAATACACTGCGCCATCGCAGTGCAATCCCGGCACTGTGATTGGCCAAGCATGCACTGTGACCCCGCATGCTTGGCCAATCACAGCGCCGGCAGCTAGGAGAGCCATAATTGGCCACAGGCAGGTTGCCTGTGGCCAATTATAGCTTAGGGGGTTTAGCACACGCCCCACACTATAAAAGGCCGCCAGCGCGGCGGCCTTGTGTTGTGTAGTGTGTTCCGGCGCAGGGAAAGAGAATGATAGGCAGGGACAGTGTCATTGTGCTATTCTTTGTGCTATTCTTGTGTGTAGGGAGAGAGAAGGAAAGGCAGGGAGAGTGTCAGTGTCATATTCTTTGCTAAACCTTGTGTGCAGGGAGAGAGAAGGATAGGCAGGGAGAGTGTCAGTGTCATATTCTTTGCTAAACCTTGTGTGCAGGGAGAGAGAAGGATAGGCAGGGAGAGTTGTTGCTAAGCCTCCTGCACAGTATACACCTGAAGCTAGCCCGTATTGCTGTGTTTTCCTGGTGTGTTACACTAACAGGCATTTGAAGCACTTACAGTGGGCGGAGTGTGCTTCCTGCTAAATATACACCTGAAGCTAGTCTGTATTACTGTGTTTTCCTGGTGTGTTACACTAACAGGCATTTGCAGCACTTACAGCGGGCGGAGTGTGCTTCCTGCTAAATATACACCTGAAGCTAGCCCGTATTGCTGTGTTTTCCTGGTGTGTTACACTAAAGCCCCGTACACACGGTCGGACTTCCATCGGATTTTTCCGTGGTTTTTTGTCCGAACGGAGTTGGTTGGGAACACCCATAGCATACACACGCTCGGACTTTTCTGCAAACTTTCTTAAAACTTCTTACAACATTGCGTGTTTTTTCTGCTCTTTTCTGATCTTTACTGCCACCCTTTGGTCAACTTCTGCTATTGTTGGTTGGTTGATTTTAACATTAGCTGTTTTGTCCATCGGACTAAAGTCCGATGGTTTTCTGTACACACGGTCGGACTTTGCTCCATCGGACTTTTGTTGGGCAAAAGTTTGTCCGTTTGCAGACCCAACTTTTGTCCGATGAAATCCAAAACCAAATGAAAAAAGTTTGTCCGATGGAGCGTACACACGGTCGGATTGTTGGTCCAACTTGCTCAAAACGAAGTTTGTTGGGCAAAAGTCTGACCGTGTGTACGGGGCTTAACAGGCATTTGTAGCACTTACAGCGGGCGGAGTGTGCTTCCTGCTAAATATACACCTGAAGCTAGCCCGTATTGCTGAGTTTTCCTGGTGTGTTACACTAACAGGCATTTGCAGCACTTACAGCGGGCGGAGTGTGCTTCCTGCTAAATATACACCTGAAACTAGTCTGTATTGCTGTGTTTTCCTGGTGTGTTACACTAACAGGCATTTGCAGCACTTACAGCGGGCGGAGTGTGCTTCCTGCTAAATATACACCTGAAGCTAGTCTGTATTACTGTGTTTTCCTGGTGTGTTACACTAACAGGCATTTGCAGCACTTACAGCGGGCGGAGTGTGCTTCCTGCTAAATATACACCTGAAGCTAGCCCGTATTGCTGTGTTTTCCTGGTGTGTTACACTAACAGGCATTTGCAGCACTTACAGCGGGCGGAGTGTGCCTCCTGCACATTATACACCTGAAGCTAGCCCTTATTGCTGGAGCTTTTTTTCTTTTGTGTTACACTAACAGGCATTTGCAGCACTTACAGCGGGCGGAGTGTGCTTCCTGCAAAATAAACACCTGAAGCTAGCCCTTATTGCTGTTTTTTCCTGTTGTGTAACACAGGCAGTCATCTGCAGCACTTACAGCGGGCGTAGTGTGCTTACTGCAAAATACTGTATACACCTGAAGCTACCCCTTATTGCTGGTTTTCCCATCTCCCTGCAGGCCATTAGAATGTCTGGAAGGCAAACAAGGAGAGGCAGACAGTCAGGAGCCAATAAAAGAGGGCAAGCAGGCTCTGTGTCTAGAGACAACAGTGCTGGTCGTGGACGCGGTGCATCGTCATCAGCACGTGGCCATGGGACACGCTTGTTCTTTTTTTCGGCAGCTGGACGTGTTGAGCCGCATCATGCCGAAGACTTGGTAGAGTGGATGACCAAACCCTCCTCATCCTCACTCACCCAGGCTCAGGGTACTGGCAAAGCAGCTGCCAAAGCATCCTCTTCCCTGGTATCAATGTCATCATCAGTCACTCCTTCCCTAGACCCACCATGTCCTCCTGAGGAGTCCCCCGAACTGTTTGTGCACAGTGTTGGGTACATGCTCCAGGAGGATGCCCAGCATTTCGAAGGGTCTGATGATGATACCCAGCTAGAGGAAGGCAGTAGCGTGAGAGCAGAGAGAGGGGATGCTCAAGAAGGACACCAATCTGGCAGTCATGTTCCAGCAGCTGCAGCATACTGCCAGATTGGCTCCAGTGATGAGGGAGGGGATGATGAGGTCACTGACTCCACGTGGGTGCCTGATAGGAGAGAGGAGGAGAAGGAGGAGGAGGAGGAGGATGAGGAGGAGGCACATCTCCAACGAGGTAGGATGCCCTCGGGGGGCCAGCGTAAGGGCAGCACACCGACTGAATCACACCGCAGAGCTCCGCCTGTGCAGGGCGCTGCCTCTGCCCGTTATTCAAAAAGTTCTTTGGTGTGGGCCTTTTTTGAGTCGAGTGCATGAGATCGCACAGCTGCTGTTTGCAACATATGTCTCAAGCGTATATCGCGTGGCCAAAACATCAGCCGCTTGGGCACCACATGCTTGACCAGACATATGTTGACCTGCCATGCAGCTCGTGGGCAAGCCTACCTTAAAGACCCACACCAAAGAACAAAGCGGACCTCTCCTTGCACCGCATCAGCTGGGATCTCCAACCCCACTATACCTTCAGTCCTCTCTGAAACCTGCACTGAGAGGAATAAAGGTGTAGAATTAGGTGTGTCACAGCCAAGTACTTGCGGGCATTCTGCTAGCAGTACACCGACGTCCGATTCTAGCAGGCAAATTTCCCTGCCCCAGCTGCTGGACCGTCGAAAGAAGTTCACGCCCAGCCATCCACATGCCCAGCGGTTGAATGCTAGCTTGGCTAAATTGCTAGCGCTTCAACTGCTGCCTTTTCAGTTGGTAGACTCAGCCCCCTTACGTGAGTTTGTGCAATGTGCGGTTCCTCAGTGGCAGGTTCCCAAACGCCCATTTTTCTCACGGAAGGCGATACCGGCTCTCTACCGGCATGTGGAAGGCAATGTCTTGGCCTCGCTGGACAGAGCGGTCAGCGGTAAGGTGCATATTACCGCTGACTCATGGTCCAGCAGGCATGGACAGGGACGTTACCTTTCTTTCACGGCCCATTGGGTCACTCTTTTGGCAGCTGGGAAGGATGCAGGACAAGGTGCAGTAGTGTTGGAGGTTGTTCTGCCGCCACGCCTCCAAAATGCTACTACTGGTTGTGACACACCTCTCTCCTCCACCCCCTCTTCTTCTCCCTCCATGGCCTCTTCCTGTGCTTTGTCCTCGGAACCAGCGGTGCTCCGTAGGCGTTCAAGGGGCTACGCAAGTAAGTAGGCAAAAAGATGCCATGCCGTGCTTGCGCTGGTGTGTTTGGGGGACAGGAGCCACACTGGGGCTGAGGTTCTGTCTGCTCTGCAGGGGCAGGCCGAGAGGTGGTTGACGCCACGCCAGCTTAAGTCAGGAATGATGGTTTGCGACAATGGCACCAACCTCCTCTCCGCCCTCCGACAGGGACAACTGACCCATGTGCCCTGTGTGGCTCACGTCCTTAACCTGGTGGTGCAGCGGTTCTTGGGCAGGTACCCGGGCTTACCTGATGTCCTGAGGCAGGCCAGGAAAGTCTGTGTGCATTTCCGCAGATCTTATAATGCCAGTGCTCGCCTGGCTGAGCTGCAAAAGGAGTTGAACCTGCCCAAGAACCGCCTTATATGTGACATGCCCACCAGGTGGAACTCAACGTTGGCCATGCTGCAGCGGCTGCACACGCAGCAGAGGGCCATCAATGAGTACCTGTGCGACTACGGCACCAGGACAGACTCAGGGGAGCTCGGGTTTTTTTCACCACGCCAGTGGGGCATGATCAGGGATGCATGCACTGTCCTGGCACCATTTGAGGAGGCCACGAGGATGGTGAGCAGTGACAGTGCATGCATCAGTGACACTGTACCTCTTGTCCACCTGTTGGAACATACGCTGTGTGGAATAATGGACAGGGCACTTGAGGGAGAACAGAGGCAGGAAGAGGAGGACTTCCTTGCCTCTCAAGGCCCCCTTTACCCAGACAGTGTTCCTTCTGTCCCACCCATCGCACAGGAAGAGGAGGAGGAGGAGGAGGATTGTGTCAGCATGGAGGTGGAGCCTGGCACTCAGCATCATCAGCAGCAGTCTTTTAGGGATGATTTACAGTCCCAAGAAACCCGTGGACTTGTCCGTGGCTGGGAGGAGGTGACTGCAGATCATGTCGTCCCTAGTGACCCAGAGGACTCCGGACCGAATGCCTCAGCTAACCTACGCTGCATGGCCTCCCTGATCCTGCAAAGTCTGCGGAAGGATCCTCGTATTCTTCGGATCAAGGAGAGGGACCATTACTGGCTGGCCACTCTCCTTGACCCACGGTACAAGGGTAAGGTTGCGGACCTTATGTTACCGTCGCAGAGGGAGCAGAGGATGAGACAACTCCGGGAGGCCTGGCAGAAAGGTCTGTGCAACGCGTTCCCAGAGACTGGGAGGTTACAAACTCCTAGTCCTGGACAACGAGTTGCCGAGGCTTTGGTCAGTCAAAGAAGGAGCGGTGGGGAAGGTGGCCGTCTGACCGATGCGTTCAGACAATTCTTTAGTCCGCAGCCCCAAGGTATGATCGGTTCCAGCAACCATCGCCAGCGTCTGATATACATGGTGCAGGAATACCCAGGGGCAAGGTCAGACTTGGACACCTTCCCCACCGAAAATCGTCTGGCTTACTGGGTCTTGAGGATGGATCACTGGCCAGAGCTTGCACAGTATGCAATTGAGCTACTGGCCTGTCCTGCATCCAGCGTTCTTTCAGAACGCACATTCAGTGCTGCTGGAGGATTTGTCATGGATCACAGGGTGCGCCTGTCCACCGACTCGGTTGATTGACTGACCTTCATAAAGATGAACCAGTCTTGGATCACCACCAGCTACCAAACACCTGAAGCTGTTATAACAGACTAATTTATTTTCAAATGTCACATCCCTTCAAGACTGATGCTGATGCTAAGCGACGGTCCTGTTATGTTGACTGACTATCCTCCTCCTCCTCAATGATCCGATTGATGATGATAGCTTGGAAGAACATTTTTGTTTCTGGGTGCCACCACCAGTGGCTAAGGCCCAATTTTTCAGCCCCTGTTTAACAGGGGCATGTAATTAAAAAAATTTATGCAATGCTTTGCAGCAGGGCTCATTCCTGCACTCCAACTAGAGTATCTGGGAGAGGTTGCAGTGTCGTGGCACCAGCACCAGTGCCTAAGGCCCAATTTTTCAGCCCCAGTTTAACAGGGGCATGTAATTACAATTTTGTATGCAATGCTTTGCAGCAGGGCTCATTCCTGCACTCCAACTAGAGTATCTGGGAGAGGTTGCAGTGTCGTGGCACCAGCACCAGTGCCTAAGGCCCAATTTTTCATGGGGTAGCTATGCCATTTTTCTCAAAGATTTTCATTCATATTACCGGGACCAGACATTACATTAAAGCCGCAAGCAGTTTTAAATGGCTTTTTTTTCCTTTTAG
Organism: Rana muscosa; assembly: GCA_029206835.1. Classification (NCBI taxonomy): domain Eukaryota; kingdom Metazoa; phylum Chordata; class Amphibia; order Anura; family Ranidae; genus Rana; species Rana muscosa. Next base: position 999,552,319 of record CM055118.1, read on the forward strand.
AAATGTCATTTTGTGCAGGGGCAGTTCTAAACACGGGAAACACGTGGCACTTCACAGGCATACTTTAGACACCCCCCAGGTACGATATTTAAAGGAATATTTGACTATTTTTTTTTCACTTTATGCATCAGTAAAATGACTGCTCCCGAAAAACGGCCATTTTTAAAACTTCTTTTTGCATTGATACATGTCCCCTGGTGCAGAACCCGGGTTCCCAAACCATTTTTAGGAAAATAACATGCATATTAGTCATTATAATTAGCACTTTAGATTTCGAACGTTCACATCCATTGCATTTAATAGGGTTCTAACGTTCATGCGAACTTTCGGTCCGTTCGCGAGTTCTGGTGCGAACCGAACCCGGGGGTGTTCGGCTCATCCCTAGTCCTAAGTATTCAGACCCTTTGCTCAGTATATTTAGTAGAAGCACCCATTTGATCTAATACAGCCATGAGTCTTTTTGGGAAAGATGCAACAAGTTTTTCACACCTGGATTTGGGGATCCTCTGCCATTTCTCCTTGCAGATCCTCTCCAGTTCTGTCAGGTTGGATGGTAAACGTTGGTGGACAGCCATTTTTAGGTCTCTCCAGAGATGCGCAATTGGGATGAAGTCAGGGCTCTGGCTGGGCCATTCAAGAACAGTTACGGAGTTGTTGTGAAGCCACTCCTTTTTTTTAGCTGTGTGCTTAGGGGCATTGTCTTGTTGAAAGGTAAACCTTCAGCCCAGTCTGAGGTCCTGAGCACTCTGGAGAAGGTTTTCATCCAGGATATCCCTGTACTTGGCCGCATTCATCTTTCCCTCGATTGCAACCGGTCATCCTGTCCCTGCAGCTGAAAAACACCCCCACAGCATGATGCTGCCACCACCATGCTTCACTGTTGGGACTGTATTGGACAGGTGATGAGCAGTGCCTGGTTTTCTCCACACATACCACTTAGAATTAAGGCCAAAAAGTTCTATCTTGGTCTCTTTAGACCAGAGAATCTTATTTCTCACCATCTTGGAGTCCTTCAGGTGTTTTGTAGCAAACTCCATGCAGGCTTTCATGTGTCTTGCACTGAGGAGAGGCTTCTGTCGGGCCACTCTGCCATAAAACCACGACTGGTGGAGGGCTGCAGTGATGGTTGACTTTCTACAACTTTCTCCCATCTCCCGATTGCATCTCTGGAGCTCAGCCACAGTGATCTTTGGATTCTTCTTTACCTCTCTTGCCAAGGCTCTTCTCCCCCGATAGCTCAGTTTGGCCAGACGACCAGCTCTAGGAAGGGTTCTGGTCTTCCCAAACATCTTCCATTTAAGGATTATGGAGGCCACTGTGCTCTTAGGAACCTTAAGTGCAGCAGAATTTTTTTTGTAACCTTGGCCAGATCTGTGCCTTGCCACAATTCTGTCTCTGATCTCTTCAGGCAGTTCCTTTGACCTCATGATTCATTTGCTCTGACATGCACTGTGAGCTGTAAGGTCTTATATAGACAGGTGTGTGGCTTTCCTAATCAAGTCTAATCAGTATAATCAAACACAGCTGGACTCAAATGAAGGTGTAGAACCATCTCAAGGATGATCAGAAGAAATATACAGCACCTGAGTTAAATATACGAGTGTCACAGCAAAGGGTCTGAATACTTAGGACCATGTGATATTTCAGTTTTTCTTTTGTAATAAATCTGCAAAAATGTCAACAATTCTGTGTTTTTCTGTCAATATGGGGTGCTGTGTGTACATTAATGAGGAAAAAAATTGAACTTAAATGATTTTAGCAAATGGCTGCAATATAACAAAGCGTGAAAAATTTAAGGGGGTCTGAATACTTTCCGTACCCACTGTAAATATAAAAGGTCATCGAGTAGCCAAGTCCCAGGAGGAACTACAACCCTCCAATATTTACAATAATATAAATAGGGAACAATCAGTGCAAACAACCAGTATTATAAAATAAAAATGCCAGCTGAACACATTAGGTAATCACAAGCCTATAAACAGTATATAAAATGATGGATATGTGCAGCGCATGAAAAACCATCAGATAAAAATCTCATCACATGCGACACGATAGGGGTGGTGTACATGTTGGAATGCGACTGTGGACTCCAATATGTGGGAAGAACTTCTAGACCCATGGGAGTCCGCATAGCAGAACATGTAGGTAATATAAGGAGAGGTGTAAAAACCCACAATGTGTCCAAACATTTTAGAATCTTCCATGACAGAAATCCACGATGCCTCAAGTTTTGGGGCATCGAAAAGGTGACCCAACACTGGAGAGGGGGAAATTTCATTAGACAGTTAAGCCAGCGTGAATCCCTGTGGATACATGAAACCAAGGTTTCTGTACCCAGAGGGTTAAACGTTGAGTTTGACCTTAACTGTTTCATTTCCGACAAATAGTTTTTTATACATCATTTTTGTTTTCATATTTTATGTAGCCTGTACGCATTATGAGATGGCCGCGGGTAATTTTAGACGTCTGTTTTTCATCTATACATTTTTTTATCATGCACATTGAGACTGTAGAGGGTTTTTAGTATATTACTCACATTTACCGCGTATTGGTATTTTACTAGCCGGTGACACCATGGGGAAAGCAGCCGTTTAGTATTCTCTAACTTCCGGTCTTTAGCTTTCAGTTCCTCCCGTTTCCATGGCTACCAGTTTGTTACATTAGGAAGTCGGGTGACGCTGAGGCTTCACCCTCGCTGACGAAGTCCTTCCTGGACGTAACGCCGCGTACGGGGGGGAGGAGCTTATGCACGGACGTCACCTGCTGCCATCTCCATGCTGGATGAGCATTCCAGCTTGCTCTTAAATGTTTGCTTCCAGATTGTCACCGTTTTTTTATATTTAGCGCTACAGCGCTAACGCTGTAATTTTACATGTTCTGATTTTTTCAATAAATCCAACGGAGTACACTTAGTTTGTCTACTTCTATTTTTTGTGGCACATGGATCCCACTGCCATTTCATCCAGCACCACATAAGAGAGGATTTGCACACTGCATACTGGATACCAGGGATGAGCCGAACACCCCCCTGTTCGGTTCGCACCAGAACCTGCGAACAGACAGAATGTTCGCGCGAACTTTAGAACCCTATTAAATACAATGGACTCGAACGTTCGAAATCTAAAGTGCTAATTATAAAGGCTAATATGCAAGTTATTGTCCTAAAAAGTGTTTGGGGCCTGGGTCCTGCCCCAGGGGACATGTATCAATGCAAAAAAAGGTTTAAAAAATAGACGTTTTTACGGGAGCAGCGATTTTAACCACTTAACAACCACCTGCCGACAAATAACGTCGACAAGGTGGTTGCTTAACTCTGGGAGGACGTTATATAACGTCCTCCCAGAATCGCGCTTCCGCGCGCCCCCTGGGGCGCGCACACGGGAAACTCCGTGACCGCCGGGTCCAGAGGACCCGGCGGATCACGAATCGCGGTAAATCGCCGCTGATAGCGGCCGTTTACCACGTGATCGCTCCGTCAAATGACGGAGCAATCACTTGTAAACAGACCGGCGTCATTTGATGACGCCGGTTCCTCCCTCCCCTCTCTGTACCGATCGGTACAGTGTGAGAGGAGAGGGGAGGGAGCGGATCAAGGCAGCAGCGCTGTGGGCTGGATCTGTGACAATTGCAGTCACAGATCCAGCCATCCATCCATCCCTGCTCAGCCATCCCTGTGCTATACCCTGCCAATACTCTGCAAAATACTCTGCAAAATACCCTGCCAATACCCTGGTGCAATACTCTGCAATACCCTGGTGCAATACTCTGCAATACCCTGGTGCAATACTCTGCAATACCCTGGTGCAATACTCTGCAATACCCTGGTGCAATACTCTGCAATACCCTGCAAAATACCCTGCAAAATACTCTGCAATACCCTGCGCAATACCCTGCAAAATACTCTGCAATACTCTGGTGCAATACTCTGCAATACCCTGCGCAATACTCTGCAATACCCTGCGCAATACTCTGCAATACCCTGCGCAATACCCTGCAATACCCTGCACAATACTCTGCAATACCCTGCACAATACTCTGCAATACCCTGCACAATACTCTGCAATACCCTGCACAATACTCTGCAATACCCTGCACAATACCCTCCACAATACTCTGCAATACCCTCCACAATACTCTGCAATACCCTCCACAATACTCTGCAATACCCTCCACAATACTCTGCAATACCCTCCACAATACTCTGCAATACCCTCCACAATACTCTGCAATACCCTCCACAATACCCTGTGCAATACCCCGTGCAATACCCTGCCATACACCGCAATACCCTGCCATACACCGCAATACCCTGCCATAGTCCGCAATACTCCGCAATGCCCTGCAATACTCCGCAATGCCCGGTAATACTCCGCAATGCTCGGCAATACTCTGCAATGCCCGGCAATACTCTGCAATGCCCGGCAATACTATGCAATGCCCGGCAATACTCTGCAATAACCACTTCCCGCCCTCCGGCCGTCATATGACGTCCTTGACTTTGTGCAGGGATATCTGAATGATGGGAGCAGCTACAGGCATCATTCAGATATTAGCTTTTTCAGCCGGCGATTCCCTACACCATAAGAACAATCATAGCGGCTGTTCCGCCGCTTGATCATTCTTACGGGAGGCGAGAGGGGATGTCCCCTTACCCCCCGCCGCCCTCCGGTGCTTCTACCGACTCACCGCTACGATCAAAGCCAGGATTGTTGTTTTTTTTTTTGGTTTTTTTCAGGCTTCCCAGCCTAGAGGTGAGATGTGGGGTCTTATTGACACCCCCCCCCCCCCATATCTCACTGTAAAGAGGACCTGTCATGCCATATTCCTATTACAAGGGATGTTTACGTTCCTTGTAATAGGTATAAAAGTGATCAAAAAAATGTTTGGGGCGGAAAAACATGTCAAACTAAAATAAATAAAGTAAAATGAAGAATACATTTTTTTTATAGCGCCCCTGTCCCCGTGAGCTCGCATACAGAAGCGAACGCATACGTAAGTCCCGCCCACATATGAAAACGGTTTTCAAACCACACATGTGAGGTATCTCTGTGAACGTTAGAGCGAGAGCAATCATTTTGGCCCTAGACCTCCTCTGTAACTCAAAACATGTAACCAGTAAAAATATTTAAAGCGTCGCCTATGGGGATTTTTTAAGTAGCGAAGTTTGGCGCCATTCCACGAGTGTGTGCAATTTTTAAGGGCGACATGTTAGGTATCTATTTACTCGGCGTAACTTCATCTTTCACATTATGCAAAAACATTGGGCTAACTTTACTGTTTTTTTTTAAGCACAAAACATTTTTTTTCCGTAAAAAACACGTTAAAAAAATTGCTGCGCAAATATCGTGCGAGATAAAAAGTTGCAACAACCACCATTATATTCTCTAAGGTCTTTGCTAAAAAAACATATATAATGTTTTGGGGTTCTATGTAATTTTCTAGCAAACAAATGATGATTTTTACATGTAGGAGAGAAATGTCAGAATTGGCCTGGGTGCTCCAGAACGCCTGAAGGTGCTCCCTGCATGTTGGGCCTCTGTATGTGGCCACGCTGTGTGAAAGTCTCACACATGTGGTATCGCCATACTCGGGAGTAATAGCAGAATGTGTTTTGGGGTGTAATTTGTGGAATGCATATGCTGTGTGTGAGAAATAACCTGCTAATATGACAATTTTGTGAAAAAAAAAAAAAGAGAAAAAAAAAATCTTGATTTTGCAAAGAATTGTGGGAAAAAATGACAACTTCAAAAAACTCACAATGCCTCTTTCTGAATACCTTGGAATGTCTTCTTTCCAAAAAGGGGTCATTTGGGGGGTATTTGTACTTTTCTGGCATGCTAGGGTCTCAAGAATTGAGATAGGCCGTCAGTACTTCAGGTGTGATCAATTTTCAGATATTGGCACCATAGCTTGTGGACTCTATAACTTTCACAAAGACCAAATAATATGCACCAATTTGTACTTATTTTTACCAAAGATATGTAGCAGTATAAATTTTGGCCAAAATTTATGAAGAAAAAATAGTAATTTGCAAAATTTTATAACAGAAACGAAAAAAAAATCATTTTTTAAAAAAAAATTCAGTCTTTTTTCTCTTATAGCGCAAAAAATAAAAGACCCAACAGTGATTAAATACCACCAAAAGAAAGCTCTATTTGTGTGAAAAAAAGGACAAAAAATTCATATGGGTACAGTGTTGTATGACTGAGTAATTGTCATTCAAAATGTGAGAGCACCGAAAGCTGAAAATTGGTCTGGTTATTAAGGGGGTTTAAGTGCCCAGTGGTCAAGTGGTTAATAATGCTTAAAATGAAAAAATAAAAGTGAAATATTCCTTTAAATTTCGTACCTGGGGGGTGTGTATGATATGCATGTAAAGTGGCGCATGTTTCCCGTGCTTAGAACTGTCCCTGCACAAAGTGTCATTTTTGAAGGAAAAAAAGTCATTTAAAAAACTCACTCGTGGCTATTAATGAATTGTCGGCTTTTATCAATACATAGAAAAGTCATTGATAAAAAAAAAAAAAAAAAGCGTGGGGGTTCCCCCAAATTCAATTACCAGGCCCTTTAGGTCTGGAACGGATATTAAGGGGAACTTCGCCGCAAATAAATAAAAAAAATGGCGTGGGGTTCCCCCTAAATATCCATACCAGGCCCTTGAGATCTGGCATGGATTTTAAGGGGAACACCACCCCAAATTAAAAAAAAAATGGCGTGGAGTCCCCCCAAAAATCCATACCAGACCCTTATCCAAGCACGCAACCTGGCCGGCCGCAGGGGAAGAGGGGGGGCACGAGAGTGGCCCCCCTCCCTCCTGAACCGTACCAGGCCACATGCCCTCAACATGGGGAGGATGTCCCCATGTTGATGGGGACAAGGGCCTCATCCCCACAACCCTTGCCCGGTGGTTGTGGGGGTCTGCGGGCAGGGGGCTTATCGGAATCTGGAAGACCCCTTTAACAAAGGGGACCCCCAGATCCCGCCCCCCCCCATGTGAATTGGTAAGGGGTACATTGTACCCCTACCATTTCACGAAGAAAGTGTCAAAAAATGTAAATAAAAACACACACACCTTGAAAAAGTCCTTTATTAAAAAATAAAAAAATAATAAAAAAAAAAAAACATTCCAGCGATCAAATCCAGTGTCCCGCGGCGATCCCGATGTCCAGCGCTGTCCGTCATTGGTTGTGCCTTTGCGGACCTGATGGGGAACTTCCTCCGCTGTGTTTTAAATGTATAGACCCGCCCCTTCTAAAGTTCCCCATCAGGTCCGCTCAGCGGACCAGATGCGGAACGAGAGAAGGGGCGGGCCTATTCATGTATTACACAGCGAACGAAGTTCCCCATCAGGTCCGCCCCCTCGGTATGTCGGACCCCGCCTACGTCATTGGCCTGAGCGGGAAACTTCCTTCCTGGGGGGCCGGGATCTGGGGGTCCCCTTTGTTAAAGGGGTCTTCCAGATTCTGATAAGCCCCCCGCCCGCAGACCCCCACAACCACCGGGCAAGGGTTGTGGGGATGAGGCCCTTGTCCCCATCAACATGGGGACATCCCCCCCATGTTGAGGGCATGTGGCCTGGTACGGTTCAGGAGGGAGGGGGGGCCGCTCTCGTTCCCCCCTCTTCCCCTGCGGCCGGCCAGGTTGCGTGCTCGGATAAGGGTCTGGTATGGATTTTTGGGGGGACTCCACGCCATTTTTTTTTTAAATTTGGGGTGGAGTTCCCCTTAAAATCCATGCCAGATCTCAAGGGCCTGGTATGGATATTTAGGGGAAACCCCACGCCATTTTTTTTTTAAATTTGCGGCGGGGTTCCCCTTAATATCCATTCCAGACCTAAAGGGCCTGGTAATTGAATTTGGGGGAACCCCCACGCTTTTTTTTTTCTAAGTATTGATAAAAGCCGACAATTCATTATAGCCGCGAGTGAGTTTTAAATGACTTTTTTTCCTTCAAAAATGACACTTTGTGCAGGGACAGTTCTAAGCACGGGAAACATGCGCCACTTTACATGCATATCATACACACCCCCCAGGTATGAAATTTAAAGGAATATTTTACTTTTATTGTTTCATTTTAAGCATTATTAAAATCACTGCTCCTAAAAAAACGACCGTTTTTAAAACTTTTTTTTGCATTGATACATGTCCCCTGGGGCAGGACCCGGGTCCCCAAACACTTTTTAGGACAATAACTTGCATATAAGCCTTTATAATTAGCACTTTAGATTTCTCCCATAGACTTTTCGAATTTGCCGCGAACACCCCAAATTGTTCGTTGTTCGGCGAACAGGCAATGTTCGAGTCGAACATGAGTTCGACTCGAACTCGAAGCTCATCCCTACTGGATACCATCCCAGCTTTCCTGATCCATTGCTTTGGAAGGATTTCAGCAGCAGCAATCACATCCCATCATCCCTGGGGGGATACATGCTGGTATGACCTTCTCTTAATTGAGAGGTCCATCTATTCTGGTAAGCATATTACATATGTGGTGGAGGATTCTATCATCACTGTATTGGCAGAGGATTGCATCCCTATTCCCTCTCACGAGGAATCTTATCTCATCTCCTGCTTCTACCATTCTGGGACTTTTTGAAGAATTTTGCATTGGCGATAGGACTTTTATGCCTGAATTTGTTTTTATTTCTTTATTCATGCGCTGCACACATCCATAATTTTATATAATATTTACAATTGAGCACAGGTTCTATGTTAGTCATTTTTTTATCATTAATTAAAGTGGGAGTAAGCTCCCATGGACAATTTTTACCTAAGGCTTACCTATAGACAGAGTAAATCTCTCCTAAATGTGCACTGTTTAGTAGATATTTACTTATGAAGCTGTGCCATGAACAGTGGCTCCCAAGCATGCGCAGTAGTGATGTCATCGCGGCTCGTCCAATTAAAGGACCGAAGCCCGCCAACCCGGAAGGAAGACCAGGTGAAGATAGAAGCCCTATCAGCGGTGACAGCTGGACGGATTAGTTTTAAGGTAAGTTTCACATAATGCGATGCATACTAGCACATTATAAGTTTGCAGGTTTCAAAAGAAAAAAAAAACAGATAAAACAAAACGGCGCCCTAGCTTACTATTATAATGATAAAGTTTTGTAATTTTACCTGTTGATATGAAGACTTTTCAGAAAAATCTAGGGATGCCTTTGAAGAGGATTTTTTGCCTGCAATTTGAAAAAAATAGGTTATTGTATTATGAAGTCAGTTAGTTAATGCAAAACATTCAACAAATGCTAAAGTTATATGCTAGCTGTGCCAGACACTGGCTGCAGGGACCTTTTCTGCCCACATTCACCCTGTTATTTGTTATTGCTATATGCCTCTTTTTGTTACATTTTTGAGAGACTGTTTTCTTGGATTTGCCCAAAGACTATTCTTAGTTTGTTTAATTCTTAACAATACATGATCAATGAAAGAGCTGGCCACATTGGCCTCCGGATACGGACAGTCTGGTCACCTGGGCTGCTTTAAGTGCTGTGTTAATTAACATGTTAACTATATAGTTGTCAGCTAAGTTGTTGCTGGGGGGGGGGGGGGGTAGCCATGAGCCCCACCCCCCACCTCGCTATCTAACCCATTGTGTTAAAAAGTGTATAAAAAGCCTGTATACTGTCCAATAAACCATTCATGATTCTTACAAGCTATTACCAGCTAGCCTTGTATTCAATGCAGCTATAATATTTGATCTCTCTGATGGTCAGACTGGAGGAAGTGGTATTACTGACGGAAGCACTCAGCAGAGTGTGGGATAGGATTCGTCACAATTGTTGGCAAGCTGTGGGATGCTTCCTCTTGCCTAGGCACACCCAAACCACCACCAGGACCCTCTGCACCTAACAGCAGATGGAACATTACTACGCCAGACTCAAGCGCAGCACCTTGAAGGATCTCTTGAAAGCCCATGGAATATTCTCCTGCAACAAATCCAAAGCGACTCATCATCGAACTAATGGAGAGCGACCAGACCAACAACCCACCAGCAAATACCCCAGAGGCGGCAGAGTTCCAGCGTGACGTCCAGTGGCGCCTGGCCTTGTATGGTACTAACCCCCCCACAGGAGGTTATCAGTCAAGTGTTACGAGAGGTGTCCCAGCTGCGAATGGCTGAACTCCAGCGGCACCAAAGAGCGCCAGTTATGTCTAACTGGGAAACTCCAGTGGCCCGGAAAAAGCTACCCTATGCCGCCTTCCGCATGTTTCAAGACGGGGAAGATAAGATGGATGTTTACCTGAAAATGTTTGAGCGGCAATGCAGGCTTCAAGGTGTCGATAAAGCAGATTGGGTCACGCTCCTGGTCAGCCGGCTCACAGGAAGGGCTGCAATGGTGTACAATAATGTCCCAGATGAGATCAGCCAGGAATATGACTGGGTAAAAGAGGCACACTGTTTGAGGTTTCGCAACCTTTGCCGAAAGTATAGAGAGCCATACACAGAATGGGCTCATCAAATGACCCCAGCAGCTGAGAGTTGGATGACCGGGTGCCAAGCTGTTACCATGGCAGATGCGCTCCAGCTAATCCTCCTGGAACAATTCTACGATCATAACCCACTTAAAGTTAGAGACTGGGTAAAGGATCGGCGGCCAGTCACAGTAGATGAAGCTGCCACCCTAGCTGACCAATACATGGATTCAAGGCGGACTGTACAACCAGAGCCTAAGACCCCAGCTCGGCCTGTCCCCAACATTCCATGAAGCGCTGCCCCTCCACACCAGCTGTCGATCGCCTGTCCCAGTCAGCTACCATCCGCAAGAGGGAAGGGAACCTCTGTTACAGATGCCACAAAGTGGGGCATGTTAGGAGGTATTGTCCACAGAATTCTTCCCAGGACACGCGAAACCACACACCCCTTGGACCTGCCCGGGCTGCTGCACACTGTCTGGAGAGAGATGATGCGACTTACCCAAGTGAGGAGAATATTGTAATTCTACATGAGGCAGACCCTGTGCAAGCTGACACTATGGATAATTGTTTGCACCATCAACAAGCCGTGTGGATTAATGGTCGGGCTGCACAGGTACTGCGGGACACGGGAGCTACTATTACCCTGATACAGTCCCAGATGAAAGAGTTTGTCACATTGACCTCTGGAGACAGTCTGGTCACCTGGGCTGCTTTAAGTGCTATGTTAATTATATAGTTGTCAGCTAAGTTGTTGCTAGGGGGGGGAGGCAAGTAGCCATGAGTCAGCCCCACCTCGTTATCTAACCCCTAGTGTTAAAAAGTGCATAAAAAGCCTGTATACTGTCAAAATAAACCGTTCATGATTCATACAAGCTATTACCGTCTAGCCTTGTATTCAATGCAGCTATAATATTTGATCTCTCTGATGGTCAGACTGGAGGAAGCGGTATTACTGACGGAAGCACTAAGCGGAGTGTGGGATAGTATCTGTCACGCTAACGTTTGTGTAAATTGGTACTATTAATGAATAAAAAATATTTATTTAGTTAACAATGTAACTTATGTAATTCATACTGTTTCTGTTTCATTAAAGTGTTTGTAAAGGCTGAAGGCTTTTTAAAGTACCTTCATGCGTTCTATGCATGAAGGTAAAAAAAAACTTTAGTATGCAGCATCCTTCCCAGCCCCCACTAATAATTACCTGAGCTGGATAATCTTCCTCCAGTGATGTGCACGAGAGCTCTCTGGGGACTCTCCCTCCCCATTGGCTAAGACAGCAGTGGGAGCCATCAGCCAGTGAGCCAATGAGAAGAGAGGGGGCAGGGCCAGGCCATGGCTCTGTGAATGGACATGCAGAGCCACAGCTCGGGAGCTAGCCTAGGCTGGGGGATGGAGGCTGCTCTGTGCAAAACCACTGCATGGAGCCAGTGGCATCGGGAGGGGGAGCTGGAGCCCTGAATGGATCCCCAAAAAGCCCTGGGTCTCAGGCAGGTTAGCCCCGAGCACCACAGTCAAGCGGGGACCGATCTGATGCCGAGTGCAGCCGAGTGACATAGCAGGTCCCGCCTTCTGGAGCCTGGAGCGCCTATGATGGACGTCCCACTGGTCCAATGCCGGGACGTGTGGTGTCCATCATAGGCGCTGCAGGCTCCAGAAGGCGGGAATTACAATGCGGCAGCCGCGCCATCACTGTAAGATCCCCGCTCGGGCGGGCGGCTCTTCTCTCCTCCTCTGGCTGCCTGCTGTGATGATGATGGGTGCAACGCACACCACGGCTGAGCTGAGCTGCAGGACACATGAAGTCTGTCTCCTGGTGAGGTAAATCAGTGTATGTATGTCACTACTATCAGTGTATGTCAGGTAGGTCAGTGTATGTATGTCACTACCATCAGTGTATGTCAGGTAGGTCAGTGTAATGGCCAGTGTGTCAGGCAGGTGAGTTTAGTGGTCAGCTTTGATGGGCACTGGCAAGCCAGGCAGCAACCAGCAAGTGAGCTTACCCCCCCCCCCCCCGCCACACAACCCCACCGCCCAGCCAAAAAAACCTGCGCCACTACCACTTTAAACACATTTATTTTAAAGTTACAGACACAAAAATGAAACTTTAACCATTTCACATCTAGGGCATTTTTTTAATTCTTCACCACATTAAAATCATAATGTTTTGCAAGAAAATTACCTAGAACCCCTAAACAGTATATTTTCTGAAAGCAGAAGCAGGTGGCAGCTGATTTATTTATTTTTTTATGTTGTGTAATGTGATGCATATTTTCAGGAAAAAATACACAAAATTCGTTTTAGTACATGCAAACACAATATATTACTCCCTTTTTTTGGTAAAAGTCAAAATTCTAAATTACATGCGACCATGAAATGGCAAAAAACTTCAGTACCTAAAATTTTTCATGGGTGACAACTTAAAAGCCTTCACAAGCTATCAGTTTAGCGTAAGGCCGGCCATACCCGGTTTGAATCTCACGTTTCAAACCATTAATGGGCAGGCTGAATGTACCAAGTTGATGAACTTGGGTACAACCAGCCTGCCAGATTTGCTTGAGATTATAGCAAACGGCTGCTATAGCCACTAGCGATAATCACTGTCTTTTCCCGGCGGGAACAGCTTCCCCCGCCTCAGCCGGGAGAAGTAAATGGCCAGGCAGGAGGGATTCCTGCATCAACACTGTCTGTGTTGACGGGGGAAATGAGCAAAGTTTTTTTCCTGCAATCCGTGGTTGCAGGAAAGAAATTTACTCCATGTATGGCCAGCCTTAACCATAAACTATTGCTCTCACTGTAATGTTTGCAAAGACACCTCACATGTGTGGCCCAATTGCTGTTTACATACATATGCAGGATCTACATGCGTTTACATCCACATGTAAGCAGAGGGTGCAAATACCACCAAAAGAAAGCAATATCTGTGCGAAAAAAAAATGATATAAATTTAAGGGGGTAAAATCTTCCAGAGCTGAAATGGTCAAAGAGTGCAGCACACAAAAGTCACTTGACTCAATACCCCACAGCTATTTGGTTTTGAGTTGCAATGAATATTGTCTTGCTATATGCTTCGTGCAAACCTACTCATGAGGATGAATTTATACACATACACCACTACGTGCTCTCTATTAGATATGCCTGGAAGAGGAGCGTTAGCGCGTGCAAACGCATATGCGTATGCGCGGAAATGCGACCGCATATGCGTGAATGTGCGCATTCCGTGACAGATAAGGGCGGAAAATAGGCTTTTTAACCACTTCAGCCTGTTGTGGAAAATTTTATGAAGATGTATTTAATATGTATTGTCATAGTGTCACCCAGTGTTAATTCTCCCGCAACCGGCTCTAAAGAGCTGACTGGGGCGGACTGACACTGGTTGAGATAAACTTCCTGATTTGGAGAAAGGTGTTTGCGCATTATCGGTTTAGCGGATATATGCTCTTCTCGCCTCTGTGTCTGATCAACATCGAGGTGGTGACATGAGCGTGCACCTGCGGATAAGCTCCCCTCATCAGGAACTGTGTTCATTGGTTATTGTATTGTTATTGTGTTATTATATTTCTTGTGTTGTCAACTCCTTATATGGACATTTCCTGTGTGAAGGGGACATCCTGTGATGTCCCCTCCCACGGAGGAGGCGATTGGCTGCTGCAGCCATCACTTCCTGTTTGTGATAATAAAGGGACCCTGTGAGGGCGTCGGCAGGCAGTGTTTGCTGGGATGCCGAGATAAGAATGTGAAAAAAACGGAAAATGTGCGCTAGTCTTAAAAAATGAACAAAAAGCAGCTGCAAAACAATGTGACTAAAATTCAAAATGGGCTGGTGATAAAAAATGTAGCGCTAAGTCAGGGATATGCAATTAGCGGACCTCCAGCTGTTGCAGAACTACAAATCCCATGAGGCATAGCAAGACTGACGGCTACAAGCATTACACCCAGAGGCAGAGTCATGATGGGACTTGTAGTTTGCAACAGCTGGAGGTCCACTAATTGCATATCCCTGCGCTAAGTGTTCAGAGGGACTGTAGATATCCAAACTACGTCGCACAAAGTGAAATAAGCAGACAATAATAGTAAAACTAGAGTCCACATAAACGTGATAACTGGTGAAAATTGTCCATTCAAGAAACAATAACAATAAATAGTGGAATTGGACGTGGAACCACATAGACCCTCACGTAGCCCTTCTTGCAAAGAAATAAGAGAGGTGAAATACTCTTACCAATTATAGCTCAGGGGGGGGTTTAGTACACGCCCCACACTATAAAAGGTCGCCAGCGCGGCCGCCTTGTGTAGTGTGTTCCGGTTCAGGGAGAGAGAAGGATAGGCAGGGACAGTGTTAGTGATATTTGTTCATTTACCTTGTGTGTAGGGAGAGAGAAGGATAGGCAGGGACAGTGTCAGTGATATTCTGCTAAACCTTGTGTGCAGGGAGAGAGAAGGATAGGCAGGGGACAGTGTCAGTGATATTCTGCTAAACCTTGTGTGCAGGGAGAGAGGAGGATAGGCAGGGGACAGTGTCAGTGATATTTTTGCTAAGCCTCCTGCACAGTATACACCTGCAGCTAGCCCTTATTGCTGTGTTTTCCTGTTGTGTAACACAGGCAGGCATCTGCAGCAGTTATAGCAGGCGTAGTGTGCTTCCTGCAAAATATTCACCTGAAGCTAGCCCTTATTGCTGTTTTTTCCTGTTGTGTAACACAGGCAGGCATCTGCAGCACTTACAGCGGACGTAGTGTGCCTCCTGCACATTATACACCTGAAGCTACCCCTTATTACTCGTAGTTTTTTTTCTTTTGTGTTACACTAGCAGGCATCTGCAGCACTTACAGCAGGCGTAGTGTGCTTCCTGCAAAATATACACCTGAAGCTAGCCCTTATTGCTGTGTTTTCCTGTTGTGTAACACAGGCAGGCATCTGCAGCACTTACAGCGGACGTAGTGTGCCTCCTGCACATTATACACCTGAAGCTACCCCTTATTGCTCGTAGTTGTTTTTCTTTTGTGTTACACTAACAGGCATCTGCAGCACTTACAGCGGGCGTAGTGTGCTTCTTGCAAAATATACACCTGAAGCTACCCCTTTATTGCTGGTTTTCCCATCTCCCTGCAGGCCTTTAGAATGTCTGGAAGGCAAACAAAAAGAGGCAGACAGTCTGGAGCCAATAAAAGAGGGCAAGCAGGCTCTGTGTCTAGAGACAAAAGTGCTGGTCGTGGACGCGGTGCATCGCCATCAGCACGTGGCCATGGGACACGCTTGTCCTTATTTTCGGCAGCTGGACGTGTTGAGCCGCATCATGCCGAAGACTTGGTAGAGTGGATGACCAAGCCCTCCTCATCCTCTCTCACCCAGGCTCAGGGTACTGGCAAAGCAGCTGCCAAAGCGTCCTCAATGTCATCATCAGTCACTCCTTCCCTAGACCCACCGTGTCCTCCTGAGGAGTCCCCCGAACTGTTTGAGCACAGTGTTGGGTACATGCTCCAGGAGGATGCCCAGCGTTGCGAAGGGTCTGAAGATGATACCCAGCTAGAGGAAGGCAGTAGCGTGAGATCAGAGAAAGGGGATGCTCAAGAAGGACACCAATCTGGCAGTCATGTTCCAGCAGCTGCAGCATACTGCCAGACTGGTTCCAGTGATGAGGAGGGAGAGGATGATGAGGTCACTGACTCCACGTGGGTGCCTGATAGGAGAGAGGAGGAGGAGGATGAGGAGGAGGCACATCTCCAACGAGGCAGGATGCCCTCAGGGGGCCAGCGTAAGGGCAGCACACCGACTGAATCACACCGCAGAGCTCCGCCTGTGCAGGGCGCTGCCTCTGCCCGTTATTCCAAAAGTTCTTTGGTGTGGGCTTTTTTGAGTAGAGTGCATCAGATCGCACCGCTGCTGTTTGCAACATATGTCTCAAGCGTATCTCGCGTGGCCAAAACATCAGCCGCTTGGGCACCACATGCTTGACCAGACATATGTTGACCTGCCATGCAGCTCGTTGGCAAGCCTACCTTAAAGACCCACACCAAAGAACAAAGCGGACCTCTCCTTGCTCCGCATCAGCTGGGATCTCCAACCCCACTATACCTTCAGTCCTCTCTGAAACCTGCACTGAGAGGAATGAAGGTGTAGAATTAGGTGCGTCACTGCCCCAGCTGCTGGACCGTCGAAAGAAGTTCACTCCCAGCCATCCACATGCCCAGCGGTTGAATGCTAGCTTGGCTAAATTGCTAGCGCTTCAACTTCTGCCTTTTCAGTTGGTAGACTCGGCCCCCTTCCGTGAGTTTGTGCAATGTGCGGTTCCTCAGTGGCAGGTTCCCAAACGCCACTTTTTCTCACGGAAGGCGATTCCGGCTCTCTACCGGCATGTGGAAGGCAATGTCCATGCCTCGCTGGACAGGGCGGTCAGCGGTAAGGTGCATATTACCGCTGACTCATGGTCCAGCAGGCATGGACAGGGACGTTACCTTTCTTTCACGGCCCATTGGGTCACTCTTTTGGCAGCTCGGAAGGATACAGGACAAGGTTCAGTAGTGTTGGAGGTTGTTCCGCCGCCACGCCTCCAAAATGCTACTACTGGTTGTGACACACCTCTCTCCTCCACCCCCTCCTCTTCTTCTTCCTCCATGGCCTCTTTCTGTGCTTTGTCCTCGGAACCATCGGTGCTCCGTAGGCGTTCAAGGGGCTACGCAAGTAAGCAGGCAAAAAGATGCCATGCCGTGCTTGCGCTGGTGTGTTTGGGGGACAGGAGCCACACTGGGGCAGAGGTTCTGTCAGCTCTGCAGGGGCAGGCCGAGAGGTGGTTGACACCACGCCAGCTTAAGCCAGGAATGGTGGTTTGCGACAATGGCACCAACCTCCTCTCCGCCCTCCGACAGGGACAACTGACCCATGTGTCCTGTGTGGCTCACATCCTTAACCTGGTGGTGCAGCGGTTCTTGGACAGGTAACCGGGCTTACAGGATGTCCTGAGGCAGGCCAGGAAAGTCTGTGTGCATTTCCGCAGATCATATAATGCCAGTGCTCGGCTGGCTGAGCTGCAAAAGGAGTTGAACCTGCCCAAGAACCGCTTTATATGTGACATGCCCACCAGGTGGAACTCAACGTTGGCCATGCTGCAGCGGCTGCACACGCAGCAGAGGGCCATCAATGAGTACCTGTGCGACTACAGCACCAGAACAGCGTCAGGGGAGCTCGGTTTTTTTCACCACGCCAGTGGGGCATGATCAGGGATGCATGCACTGTCCTGGCACCGATTGAGGAGGCCATGAGGATGGTGAGCAGTGACAGTGCATGCATCAGTGACACTGTACCTCTTGTCCACCTGTTGGAACATACGCTGCGTGGAATAATGGACAGGGCATTTGAGGCAGGAAGAGGAGGACTTCCTTGCCTCTCAAGGCCACCTTTACCCAGACAGTGTTCCTTCTATCCCACCCATCGCACAGGAGGAGGAGGAGGATTGTGTCAGCATGGAGGTGGAGCCTGGCACTCAGCATCATCAGCAGCAGTCTTTTAGGGATGAATTACAGTCCCAAGAAACCCGTGGACTTGTACATGGCTGGGAGGAGGTGGCTGCGGATCATGTCGTCCTTAGTGACCCAGAGGACTCCCGACCGAATGCCTCAGCTAACCTACGCTGCATGGCCTCCCTGATCCTGCAAAGTCTGCGGAAGGATCCTCGTATTCTTCGGATCAAGGAGAGGGACCATTACTGGCTGGCCACTCTCCTTGATCCACGGTACAAGGGTGAGGTTGCGGACCTTATCTTACCGTCGCAGAGGGAGCAGAGAATGAGACAACTTCGGGAGGCCTTGCAGAAAGGTCTGTGCAACGCGTTCCCAGAGACTGGGAGGTTACAAACTGCTGGTCCTGGACAACGAGTTGCTGAGGCTTCGGTCAGTCAAAGAAGGAGCGGTGGGGAAGGTGGCCGTCTGACCGATGCGTTCAGACAATTCTTTAGTCCGCAGCCCCAAGGTATGATCGGTTCCAGCAACCATCGCCAGCGTCTGATATACATGGTGCAGGAATACCTAGGGGCAAGGTCAGACTTGGACACCTTTCCCACCGAAAATCCTCTGGCTTACTGGGTCTTGAGGATGGATCACTGGCCAGAGCTTGCACAGTATGCAATTGAGCTACTGGCCTGTCCTGCATCCATCGTTCTTTCAGAACGCACATTCAGTGCTGCTGGAGGATTTGTCACGGATCACAGGGTGCGCCTGTCCACCGACTCGGTTGATCGACTGACCTTCATAAAGATGAACCAGTCTTGGATCACCACCAGCTACCAAGCACCTGAAGCTGATATAACAGAATAATTTATTTTCAAATGTCACATCCCTTCAAGACTTATGCTGATGCTGAGTGACTGTCCTGCTATGTTGACTGACTATCCTCCTCCTCCTCAATGATCCGATTCATGATGATAGCTTGGAAGAACATTTTTGTTTCTGCGTGCCGCCACCAGTGGCTAAGGCCCAGTTTTTCAGCCCCTGTTTAACAGGGGCGTGCAATTACAATTTTTGATGCAATGCTTTGCAGCAGGGCTCATTCCTGTGCTCCAACTAGGAGTATCTGGGAGAGGTTGCAGTGTCGTGGCACCAGCACCAGTGCCTAAGGCCCAATTTTTCAGCCCCTGTTTAACAGGGGCGTGTAATTACAATTTTTGATGCAATACTTTGCAACAGGGCTCATTACTGTGCTCCAAGTGTACAAGGTGGGGGGGGGGGCTTGAGCTTATGATAAGATTGGACAATTCTCATCCATTGAGGATGGGATGCTTCATGTAACTGTTGAAACCAGAGCTGTAGCCAAGTGAAGGTTGGGAGTCCTTTCAAGGGTCTGGGAATCTTTGGGGATCTAATTTTTATTTTACAGCGGATCGTGGTTAAAGGAAGTTGGAGTATATATACTCATGTCGGTTTTGATTTCTATTCTTTCTATGTCGTGATGAGTGCTCCTGTTGCCTAATTGGATGCGTGACCAGAGCCCGAGCAGATGACCACATCTTCCTTGATGAGACGCCCTGAAGCCGGACTCACGTACAAGACACAGAATATCCCAGACCAATCGGCGATTACTACAGCTCACCATGTCGTGCCCTCCTTATAAGTCATACTCCTGAAGAACAGAGTCTACATGTCAAGCCGTGTTTTCCTTTTTATGGACTCGTATGGACTGTAAGGACTGATTAATAAGATCAAGGTGCATCGAGGGACACATGGGAGCATATGACAAGAGGAGGAACTGTTGTGGAAAATTTTATGAAGATGTATTTAATATGTATTGTCATAGTGACACCCAGTGTTAGCTCTCCCGCAACCTGCTCTAAAGAGCTGACTTGGGCGGACTGACGCTGGTTGAGATAAACTTCCGGATTTGGAGAAGGTTGTTTGCGGAGTGAGGCCTCTCTGCAAAGGCATTATCAGTTTAGCGGATATATGCTCTTGTCGCCTCTGTGTCTGATCAACATTGAGGGGGTGACATGACCGTGCACCTGCGGATAAGCTCCCCTCATCAGGAACTGTGTTCATTGGTTATTGTATTGTTATTGTATTATTATTGTATTTCTTGTGTTGTCAACTCCTTATATGGACATTTCCTGTGTGAAGGGGACATCCTGTGATGTCCCCACCCACGGAGGAGGTGATTGGCTGCTGCAGCCATCACTTCCTTGTTTGTGATAATAAAGGGACCCTGTGAGGGCATCGGCAGGCAGTGTTTGTTGGGATGCCGAGATAAGAACAGTGTGGTGATGATGTCTCTTGATTTGAATGAATGGGAATCGAATGGATGGTGAGTGAATTTTGGCTTAAGATGCATTATAACATTGAGACGAAATGTGTTACTATTAGAGACACGATATCTGGCTGTGTGCTCTGCGTACAGTCTGATTTCGCTAACAAGCCCCAGAAGGTTTTACCCCCTTAATGACCAGAGCATTTTTTGCGATTCGTCACTGCGTCGCTTTAACTGACAATTGCGCGGTCCTGCGACGCTGTACCCAAACAAAATTTACGTTCTTTTTACCCACAAATAGAGCTTTCTTTTGGTGGTATTTGATCATCTCTGCGGTTTTTATTTTTTGCGCTAAAAAACAAAAAATGCGTAAATTTTGGGGAAAAAAAAATATATTTTTTACTTTTTGCTATTCTAAATATCCCACGTTTGGTTTTTTAAAACAAATTTCTTCATCAGTTTAGGCTGATTTGTATTCTTCTACATATTTTTGGTTAAAAAAAAAGCCGCAATAAGCGTATATTGATTGGGTTGCGCAAAAATTATAGTGTCTACAAAATAGGGAATAGATTATGGCATTATTATTTATTTTTTTACTTGTAATTAGGGATGAGCTTCGAGTTGGAGTCGAACTCATGTTCGACTCGAACATTGCCTGTTCGCACGTTCGCCGAACAGCGAACAATTTGGGGTGTTCGCGGCAAATTCGAAAAGCCGCGGAACACCCTGTAAAAGTCTATGGGAGAAATCTAAAGTGCTAATTTTAAAGGCTTATATGCAAGTTATTGTCATAAAAAGTGTTTGGGGACCCGGGTCCTGCCCCAGGGCACATGTATCAATGCAAAAAAAGTTTTAAAAAACTGATGTTTTTTCGGGAGCAGTGATTTTAATAATGCTTAAAGTGAAACATTCCTTTAAATTTCGTACCTGGGGGGTGTATAGTATGCCTGTAAAGCAGCGCTTTTTTCCCTTGCTTAGAACTGTCCCTGCACAAAGTGTAATTTCTGAAGGAAAAAAAGTAATTTAAAAGCAATCGCGGCTATAATGAATTGTCGGAGAAAAGTCATTGATAAAAAAAATTATGTGGGGTTCCCCCCAAATTCAATTACCAGGCCCTTCAGGTCTGGTATGGATTTTAAGGGGAACTCCACCCCAAATAAAAAAAAATAAAAAACGGCGTGGAGTTCCCCCAAAAATCCAAAACTCCATACCAGACCCTTTATCCGAGCACGCAACCTGGCAGGCGGCAGGAAAAGAGGGGGGGACGAGAGACCGTACCAGGCCACATGCCCTCAACATGGGGGACCCCCAGATCCCGCCCCCCCCTATGTGGGGAACTTCCTCCGTAGTGTAGGTCCGCTCAGCCAACGACGTTTCGTGTGGACTGGAGACTGCAGTGCTGGACATCGGATCGCCGCGGGACACTGGATTACATCGCTGGAATGGGTTTTTTATTTTAATTTTTTTTATTTTTAATAAAGGACTTTTCCCAAGGTGTCTGTGTTTTTTTTACATTTGTTTTACACTTTTTGTGAAATGGTAGGGGTACAATGTACCCCTTAGCAATTCACATAGGGGGGGCCGGGATCTGGGGGTCCCCTTTGTTAAAGGGGTCTTCCAGAGTCCGATAAGCCCCCAACCCGCAGACCCCTACAACCACCGGGCAAGGGTTGTGGGGATGAGGCCCTTGTCCCCATCAACATGGGGCCATCCTCCCCATGTTGAGGGCATGTGGCCTCGTATGGGTCAGGAGGGGGGGCGCTCTCTCGTCCCCCCTCTTTTCCTGCGGCCTGCCAGGTTGCATGCTCAGGTAAAGGGTCTGGTATGGATTTTTGGGGGAACTCCATGCCATTTTTTTTTTAAATTTGGGGTGGAGTTCCCCTTAAAATCCATTCCAGACCTGAAGGGACAGTTCTAAGCAAGGGAAAAAATCGCTGTTTCACAGGCATACTACACATCCCCCCAGGTACGAAATTTAAAAGGAATATTTCACTTTTATTGTTTCACTTTAAGCATTATTAAAATCACTGCTCCCGAAAAAACTGTAGTTTTTAAAACTTTTTCTTGCATTGATAAATGTTCCCTGGGGCAGGACCCGGGTCCCCAAACCATTTTTAGGACAATAACTTGCATATTAGCCTTTATAATTAGCACTTTTGATTTCGAACGTTCGAGTCCATTGTATTTAATAGGGTTCTAAAGTTCACGCAAACTTTAGGTCTGTTCGCAGGTTCTGGTGCGAACCGAACGGGGGGGTGTTTGGCTCATCTCTACTTCTAATGTCGGTGATCTGAGATTTTTTTGCCTTTTTTTATTTTTTACCGGGACTGTGACATTGCGGCGGACAGATTGGACACTTTTGACACTTTTTTGGGACCATTGACATTTATACAGTGATCAGAGCTAAAAATAGCCACTAATTACTGTGCAAATGTCACTGGCAGGGAAGGGGTTAACACTAGGGGCGATCAAGGGGTTAACTGTGTTCCCTATGAGTGTTTGTTTCTAACTGTGGGGGGGATGGGCTTACTGGGACATGGCAGAGATCACGGTTCCCGACCACTGGAAACAGTAGATCCCTGTCATGTCACCTGTCATAACAAGGAAATGCCTGTGTACAAGGCAATCGCGGGCCGCCGGAGAACATGTCCTCCTGACCCACAGGCACGCTCCCACAGCGTGCAGCCCGCCCGCAACTAAGCCTGCACTAGCCGCTGTACAGCTACCATTGTGCCGCCATCAAACAACGGCGGCCCGTCTTAAATCGGTTAAGCTGTATCGGTACCCAGGATCAGTGTTGTCTCGTCTACAGCGTTCTGTGAGTATCCTGTTTCCTGTTAACTGTATCTGCTCTTGAAGTGTTGACCAGGCTTGTTTCTGACTATTCATGTTTTCCATCTCCATCGACCCCGGCTTGTCCTTTGACCATTCTCCTGCCTCCGCATCTGTACGTGATCTGATTGTTTTGTGTATGAGTCGACTTGTCTGACTCTGCTCAAGTTCCAGCCCCTCCAGAGCTACCAAGTTGCTAGCACCTGTCCAGCTATCTATGCGACCTGCTCTTTGGCTAAGTACCAGCCTGTTCCTGCCCACAGAGACCCGGTGCCGTCTGGCGAACTACTGGATCAGAAGCCCAACAGCAAGCATGTTTAACTGGCACTCGTGCAACTCTGCACTCCTGTGCTACCTGTATAGTCAGAGGTGCAAGAGTGCCTTCCTCTGCATAACCAGGCTCTACCCACCAGATACATGACAATGGGACCCGAACTGGAAAAAATATAAAGTGCCCATTTTGAAATCTTATATGTAATTCAGCATACAGTGGTTATTGGTCAATGAAAAAAAAAGTTAGTAAAAAACATCATTTTTAAATGAGTAGCGATTTACTGATGCTTAAAGTGAAACCATAGGGTAGATTTACTAAAACTTGAGTGCAAAATCTGGTGCTGCTCTGCATAGAAACCAATCAGCTTCCAGATTTCTTTTGTCAAAACTTAATAGAGCAAGCTGAAGTAAGAAGCTGATTGGCTACCATTAGGGATGAGCTCGGTGTTCGAGTCGAACATACGAATGATTTCGGCCGTTCGCGCCAAATTCGAGTGACGCGAATGGCCCACAATACACTGCGCCATCGCAGTGCAATCCCGGCGCTGTGATTGGCCAAGCATGCACTGTGACCCCGCATGCTTGGCCAATCACAGCGCCGGCAGCTAGGAGAGGCATAATTGGCCACAGGCAGGTTGCCTGTGGCCAATTATAGCTCAGGGGGTTTAGCACACGCCCCACACTATAAAAGGCCGCCAGCGCGGCGGCCTTGTGTAGTGTGTTCCGGCACAGGGAAAGAGAAGGCTAGGCAGGGACAGTGTCATTGTGCTTTTCTTTGCTAAACCTTATGTGTAAGGAGAGAGAAGGATAGGCAGGGAGAGTGTCAGTGTCATATTCTTTGCTAAACCTTGTGTGCAGGGAGAGGGAAGGATAGGCAGGGGACAGTGTCAGTGTCATTGTTGCTAAGCCTCCTGCACAGTATACACCTGAAGCTAGCCCTTATTGCTGTGTTTTCCTGGTGCGTTACACTAACAGGCATTTGCAGCACTTACAGCGGGCGGAGTGTGCCTCCTGCACATTATACACCTGAAGCTAGCCCGTATTGCTGTGTTTTCCTGGTGTGTTACACTAACAGGCATTTTCAGCACTTACAGCGGGCGTAGTGTGCTTTCTGCTAAATATACACCTGAAGCTAGCCCTTATTGCTGTGCTTTCCTGGTGTGTTACACTAACAGGCATTTGCAGCACTTACAGCGGGCGGAGTGTACCTCCTGCACATTATACACCTGAAGCTAGCCCGTATTGCTGTGTTTTCCTGGTGTATTACACTAACAGGCATTTGCAGCACTTACAGCGGGCGTAGTGTGCTTTCTGCTAAATATACACCTGAAGCTAGCCCTTATTGCTGTGTTTTCCTGGTGTGTTACACTAACAGGCATTTGCAGCACTTACAGCGGGTGGAGTGTGCCTCCTGCACATTATACACCTGAAGCTAGCCCGTATTGCTGTGTTTTCCTGGTGTGTTACACTAACAGGCATTTGCAGCACTTACAGCGGGCGTAGTGTGCTTTCTGCACATTATACACCTGAAGCTACCCCTTATTGCTGGTTTTCCCATCTCCCTGCAGGCCATTAGAATGTCTGGAAAGCAAACAAGGAGAGGCAGACAGTCAGGAGCCAATAAAAGAGGGCAAGCAGGCTCTGTGTCTAGAGACAACAGTGCTGGTCGTGGACGCGGTGCATCGTCATCAGCACGTGGCCATGGGACACGCTTATCCTTCTTTCCGGCAGCTGGACGTGTTGAGCCGCATCATGCCGAAGACTTGGTAGAGTGGATGACCAAGCCCTCCTCGTCCTCCTCATCCTCTCTCACTCAGGCTCAGGGTACTGGCAAAGCAGCTACCAAAGCGTCCTCTTCCCTGGTATCAATGTCATCATCAGTCACTCCTTCCCTAGACCCACCATGTCCTCCTGAGGAGTCCCCCGAACTGTTTGAGCACAGTGTTGGGTACATGCTCCAGGAGGATGCCCAGCGTTTCGAAGGGTCTGATGATGATACCCAGCTAGAGGAAGGCAGTAGCATGAGAGCAGAGAGAGGGGATGCTCAAGAAGGACACCAATCTGGCAGTCATGTTCCAGCAGCTGCAGCATACTGCCAGATTGGCTCCAGTGATGAGGAGGGAGGGGATGATGAGGTCACTGACTCCACGTGGGTGCCTAATAGGAGAGAGGAGGAGGATGAGGAGGAGGCAAATCTCCAACGAGGCAGGATGCCCTCGGGGGGCCAGCGTAAGGGAAGCACACCGACTGAATCACACCACAGAGCTCCGCCTGTGCAGGGCGCTGCCTCTGCCCGTTATTCCAAAAGTTCTTTGGTGTGGGCCTTTTTTGAGTCGAGTGCATCAGATCGCACAGCTGCTGTTTGCAACATATGTCTCAAGCGTATATCGCGTGGCCAAAACATCAGCCGCTTGGGCACCACATGCTTGACCAGACATATGTTGACCTGCCATGCAGCTCGTTGGCAAGCCTACCTTAAAGACCCACACCAAAGAACAAGCGGACCTCTCCTTGCACCGCATCAGCTGGGATCTCCAACCCCACTATACCTTCAGTCCTCTCTGAAACCTGCACTGAGAGGAATGAAGGTGTAGAATTAGGTGTGTCACAGCCAAGTACTTGCGGGCACTCTGCTAGCAGTACACCAACGTCCGATTCTAGCAGGCAAATTTCCCTGCCTCAGCTGCTGGACCATCGAAAGAAGTTCACTCCCAGCCATCCACATGCCCAGCGGTTGAATGTTAGCTTGGCTAAATTGCTAGCGCTTCAACTGCTGCCTTTTCAGTTGGTAGACTCGGCCCCCTTCCGTGAGTTTGTGCAATGTGCGGTTCCTCAGTGGCAGGTTCCCAAACGCCACTTTTTCTCACGGAAGGCGATTCCGTCTCTCTACCGGCATGTGGAAGGCAATGTCTTGGCCTCGCTGGACAGGGTGGTCAGCGGTAAGGTGCATATTACCACTGACTCATGGTCCAGCAGGCATGGACAGGGACGTTACCTTTCTTTCACAGCCCATTGGGTCACTCTTTTGGCAGCTGGGAAGGATGCAGGACAAGGTGCAGTAGTGTTAGAGGTTGTTCCGCCGCCACGCCTCCAAAATGCTACTACTGGTTGTGACACACCTCTCTCCTCCACCCCCTCCTCTTCTTCTTCCTCCATGGCCTCTTCCTGTGTGCTTTGTCCTCGTTACTAGTGGTGCTCCGTAGGCGTTCAAGGGGCTATGAAAGTACGCAGGCAAAAAGATGCCATGCCGAGCTTGCGCTGGTGTGTTTGGGGGACAGGAGCCATACTGGGGCAGAGGTTCTGTCTGCTCTGCAGGGGCAGGCCGAGAGGTGGTTGACGCCATGCCAGCTTAAGGCAGGAATGGTGGTTTGCGACAATGGCACCAACCTCCTCTCCGCCCTCCGACAGGGACAACTGACCCATGTGCCCTGTGTGGCTCACGTCCTTAACCTGGTGGTGCAGTGGTTCTTGGGCAGGTACCCAGGCTTACAGGATGTCCTGAGGCAGGCCAGGAAAGTCTGTGTGCATTTCCACAGATCTTTTAATGCCAGTGCTCGCCTGGCTGAACTGCAAAAGGAGTTGAACCTGCCCAAGAACCGCCTTATATGTGACATGCCCACCAGGTGGAACTCAACGTTGGCCATGCTGCAGCGGCTGCACACGCAGCAGAGGGCCATAACTGAGTACCTGTGTGACTACGGCACCAGGACAGGGTCAGGGGAGCTTGGTTTTTTTTTGAGAGGAGGACTTCCTTGCCTCTCAAGGCCCCCTTTACCCAGACAGTGTTCCTTCTGTCCCACCCATCGCACAGGAAGAGGACGAGGAGGAGGAGGAGGAGGAGGAGGAGGATTGTGTCAGCATGGAGGTGGAGCCTGGCACTCAGCAGCATCAACAGCAGCAGTCTTTTAGGGATGATTTACAGTCCAAAGAAACCCGTGGACTTGTACGTGGCTGGGAGGAGGTGGCTGCGGATCATGTCGTCCTTAGTGACCTAGAGGACTCCGGACCTAATGCCTCAGCTAACCTTCGCTGCATGGCCTCCCTGATCCTGCAAAGTCTGCGGAAGGATCCTCGTATTCTTTGGATCAAGGAGAGGGACCATTACTGGCTGGCCACTCTCCTTGATCCACGGTACAAGGCTAAGGTTGCGGACCTTATCTTACCGTCGCAGAGGGAGCAGAGGATGAGACAACTCCGGAAGGCCTTGCAGAAAGGTCTGTGCAACGCATTCCCAGAGACTGGGAGGTTACAAACTCCTGGTCTGGGACAACAAGTTGCTGAGGCTTCGGTCAGTCAAAGAAGGAGCGGTGGGGAAGGTGGCCGTCTGACCGATGCGTTCAGACAATTCTTTAGTCCGCAGCCCCAAGGTATGATCGGTTCCAGCAACCATCGCCAGCGTCTGATATACATGGTGCAGGAATACCTAGGGGCAAGGTCAGATTTGGACACCTTTCCCACCGAAAATCCTCTGGCTTACTGGGTCTTAAGGATGGATCACTGGCCAGAGCTTGCACAGTATGCAATTGAGCTACTGGCCTGTCCTGCATCCAGCGTTCTTTCGGAACGCACATTCAGTGCTGCTGGAGGATTTGTCATGGATCACAGGGTGAGCCTGTCCACCGATTCGGTTGATCGACTGACCTTCATAAAGATGAACCAGTCTTGGATCACCACCAGCTACCAAGCACCTGAAGCTGATATAACAGAATAATTTATTTTCAAATGTCACATCCCTTCAAGACTGATGCTGAGGCTGACTGAGTGACTGTCCTGTTATGTTGACTGACTATCCTCCTCCTCCTCCTCAATGATCCGATTCATGATGATATCTTGGAAAAACATTTTTGTTTCTGGGTGCCGCCACCAGTGGCTAAGGCCCAATTTTTCAGCCCCTGTTTAACAGGGGCATGTAATTACAATTTTGGATGCAATGCTTTGCAGCGGGGCTCATTCCTGCACTCCAACTAGAGTATCTGGGAGAGGTTGCAGTGTCGTGGCACCAGCACCAGTGCCTAAGGCCCAATTTTTCTGCCCCTGTTTAACAGGGGCATGTAATTACAATTTTTGATGCAATACTTTGCAACAGGGGTCATTACTGTGCTCCAAGTACAGTATCTGTGAGGGGTTGCAGTGTTGTGGCACCAGTGGCTAAGGCCCAATTTTTCAGCCCCTTTTCTACAGGGTCATGTAATTAAAATTCTTGATCTAATAATTCACAGCAGGGCCCATTCCTGCGCCCACCAAGAGTAACTGTGAGGGCTTACAGTGTTGTGACAACACCACCACCAAAGGCCCAATTTTTCAGCCCCTGTTCAACAGGGGCATGCAATTACAATTCTTGATCTAATAATTCACAGCAGGGGGCCCATTCATGCACCCACCAAGAGTAACTGTGAGGGCTTACAGTGTTGTGGCACCAGCACCACCATCAAAGGCCCAATTTTTCCTACCACTGATAAACAATGGCATGTAATTACAATTTCTGATATAATAGTTGACAGCAGGGCATTCCAGCGCCCACAAAGAGTAACTGTGAGTGCTTACAGTGTTGTGCCAACACCAACACCTAAGGGGTCAATTTCTGCAGAGTATATACGGCAGGCCCATACTTTCAAACATCCAACTTACAAACGACTCCTACTTGCAAACGGAAGGAGACAACAGGAAGTGAGAGGAAATCTACCCCTAGGAAGGGAAATTCTCTCCTGTAAGAGTTAATATGGGAAAAAGGTGTCTCCTCTCTACTGATGCTTTATCACCAATCCTTGTTTCAATAAAAACCCCACTTTTCAAAATCAGTTGTCATTGGGACAGAAAGTGAGAGTGAAATGTTCTGAACAGGGGCACAGACAGCAAAACAAATGTTACAGGGGTGATAACCCTTCCCTATGTTTTCCAAAAAGCTTAAAAATAGATTTTTTGGCTGGAGATACACTTAAACAATGTACGTGTTCAAAATTACAAACAGATTCTACTCATGAACAAACCTACAGTCCCTGTCTTGTTTGCACCGCCTGTATACTGCTGTTCAGAGTATATAGGGCCTTTTTTATTTTGTGTGCGGGGTTCCCCTTAATATTCATACAAGACCCAAAGGGGCTGGTAATGGGCTGGGGTAGGGGGGGGAGGCTGATGGGGTAGCCATGCCATTTTTCTCAAAGATTTTCATCCATATTACCGGGACCAGACATGACATTAAAGCCGCAAGCAGTTTTAAATGGCTTTTTTTCCTTTAGAAATGTCATTTTGTGCAGGGACAGTTCTAAACACGAGAAACACATGCCACTTCACAGGCATACTTTAGACACCCCCCAGGTACGATATTTAAAGGAATATTTAACTTTTTTTTTTTCACTTTATGCATCATTAAAATGACTGCTCCCGAAAAACGTCCGTTTAAAACTTTTTTTTGCATTGATACATCTTCCCTGGGGCAGAACCCGGGTCCCCAAACCCTTTTTAGGACAATAACATGCATATTAGCCGTTATAATTAGCACTTTAGATTTCGAACGTTCGCGTCCATTGTATTTAATAGGGTTCTAAAGTTAGCGCGAACTTTCGGTCCGTTCGCAGGTTCTGGTGCGAACCGAACACGGGGGTGTTCGGCTCATCCCTAGCTACCATGAACAGCTGCACCAAATTTTGTACTTTTCAGTTTTAGTAAATCTACCCCCATATGTCAGGAAAGGCATAGCCGTCTAGCAGGAATTGCACGCCACGCGTGCACCTGCACGCACACGTGCACCTGTCACTAACATTGGCGCCAAAGGGGCTATTTAAAGTGAGTGCACCAGAGACTCTTTGCTGTTTGGTCTGCAGCTTCTGTGTGTCTGAAACCAGTTACCTGTGCTGACTTCTGATCTTGAACCCGGCTTGCTCTCACTAACCTTGTATGCTTGATACCCTGACTTCGGCTTGTTTTGGACTTGTCTTCTGCCTACTGCTCTGCCTGATCCCCCTGAACGCTACCAACCCGGCCTGCCTGACTCCTCATCTGCTTCTCTGCCTGCTGCAATTCTGATCTGCAAATCGCACCAGTTCCTGTCTCTTCTGCGATCCACAGCTCTGCCACAGCTCTGGTCTACCCAGCCCTGCCGTTCTGCCTGTTGCATCACCAGCCACAAACATCCAGCCATACCAAATACTGGACTGATCCTAGGCACTCCTGTATCACCGTGCTTCTGTGGCTACTGTCT
Source organism: Rana muscosa (assembly GCA_029206835.1). Taxonomy (NCBI): domain Eukaryota; kingdom Metazoa; phylum Chordata; class Amphibia; order Anura; family Ranidae; genus Rana; species Rana muscosa. The sequence continues at coordinate 999,582,766 of CM055118.1, forward strand.
CAACCTCAGGGTCCCACAAGCCGGTGCGGCAAGAGAGGCTCTCCTCTACACGTAAGGCTGACGATCCAGGTACGTGACAGTACCAAACAGCCATTACTGAGCCTGCAGGAGGATCCTCTCCCTTAGAAAATATCTGCCAGCATCTAGCCTCTCTCTCCCAGGTGATAACATCCCTGCAGAAAGACTATACTCGGCTGGAGGATCGTGTTCAAGGACTGGCTTCTTCTGCTGCAACTTCTGCTAATTCCACTGGGGTCTCTGCTTGCCCTCCAGTAATGTTGGCACCCCCCAAACCTCAAGTTCCAGCCCCCGAGAGGTTCTTCGGTGATCGAAGCCAGTTTAGAGCCTTTCGGAATGCATGTCAGCTCTACTTTGATCTACAGCCAAGGACATTCTCTCTGGAAACTACAAAAGTGGGATTTACTATTTCCTTGCTTCGAGGAGAACCACAGTCCTGGGCTCATCGCCTACTGGAAGAAAAGAACGTACAGCTAAAAACTCTGCAACTATTCTTTATGGCCATGTCGCTGCTAAGCGACGACCCACAACGAACCGCCACTGCAGAATCTGGCTTGCACACCCTGCAGCAAGGTCTCAGACCAGTGGAAGACTACGGACCTGCGGACGCCGACTGGAATGACGCAGCCCTGCGTCACCGATTCCGTCGGGGCCTCTCGGAGGGACTTAGGGTTAATTGGCCCGGGTAGGAATACCAAGTACATTAGAGACTTTGATCGCACTTTCGATTCAGATCGATCGCCGACTACGTAAGCAAAGGTTTGAAAGGTCTTCTCAGCATTTGGATTCAACCTGGACATTTCCCCAGTCACCCAGGTCTGCTGACCCAGAGCATGGAAATCCTGTCCATTTGTTTCCAGTGGCACCCAAACCAAGGCAGTTGGGTGTGATCCGCATGTCACTAACTCCCAAAGAACGCCAATGTCGACAGATAAACAACCTCTGTCTCTACTGTGGGGAGTCCGGTCACTACATATGCACCTGCCCGGCCAAGCTCCATAAAGGTCTTCCTCCTTCAGCTGCACAACCCAACATATCTGCCACTTCTGCCCATGTAGTTGTGCCTATATCATTCCAGCTCCCGGGAAGAATTGTGCCAGTGACTGCAATTATAGATTCAGGTGCCTGCAGTTGCTTTATTGATCTGTCCTTTGCGGCCCAGCAGCACATTCCTCTGCAACCAAAGAACCAAGGGCTCTCCGTGTTCCTGGCAGATGGATCCTTCATTAAATCAGGACCAGTGACCCAAGAGACTCCCCCACTTCTAACTACAACCAACACCAACCACCAAGAGCTATTTTACGTGGATGCAATTTCTTCACCTCTCTTCCCCGTAATCCTAGGCCTCCTTTGGTTGCAGGCTCACAACCCGCATATTGACTGGGAGTCTGGAAGAATAGAATTCCTGTGTAAAAAAAATAAATAAATGCGCAACCTTACAAATGGCAAACAAAGTGCCCTAAAAGAAGATTTAAAAATACATTAATATAAGTGAAACGGATCACCTGGGTTCTCATCCAGGTGAAAAACAAATAAATATGTACTGTGACAAAAAAAAAGGAAAAAAATCACAAAGATATGAACAGATATAGAAAGTCCATTCACTTCAGCTGCCAGCTTTTAATCACACACACAGCATATAGGCAGCAAAGTGTCCATAAATGAAATGAAGCAAAAACCAATGTGTAACCCAGGTCAGAGGAGATAGCAGATCTTTAATGTAAAGTTCACTTCAGCAGGAATGTACAAAAAAGCCGCTTACCAGAGCAGATGGATCCCTATGACGGAGACCAAACGAGCTCAGCACACACCAGATCCGGATGACAGTGATGTCCACTCATGTAGTCATCTGAATCCTCACTCCACTCACCGATTTGGGGCTATCACACACCTTCCGTCCTATAGGAACGCTCATACAGCGTGCAAGTAACCAGGTTCAGGGGAAGAAATAATAAGGCTTCATGGTGCAATAAGTTTAGTAAAAAACAGGTACCCTTTATTTCTAAAAAATGGGTAACTGACATCCACATGAAGATAAGAGAAAAACAAAATTTCAAAACGAGCACAGAAACCCCGCCGCGGCTCAAGCCAAAGCAGCTGGGAGTGTGGTGACGTCAGGATCTTGAGCTCCGCCCTACGCTGCGTTTCTCTGTAAGAGGCGTCGACTGGGAAAGGAGCCTCCTTTCCCAGTCGACAACCTGGTTCAGATTAGGGAAGGCTATGAGTGGAAGACCGCCTTTCGTACCCGCTTTGGTCACAAGGAGTATAAGAACTGCAAAACGTCTGAGGCCACGTCAGGCCCGTTGGGCCCTCTTTTTCTCTAGGTTAGTTTTTCACATTACTTACAGACCCGGATCAAAGAATACTAAACCCGATGCGAGTGGCTGTCCTAGGAATCTGCCATGACCAACCGTTAGCAGGCCATTTCGGTACCCACAAGACCATAGAATTGGTCCAGCATTTTGGTGGCCTGGGTTGGAGAAGGATTGCAGGGCCTATGTCAATTCATGTATTATCTGCACCCAGAACAAGAGTACCCAAAATAAGGCTTGGGGTCTACTCAGACCCTTACCCATAACTGATAGGCCTTGGAAGATGATCGCCTTGGACTTTGTTGTCGAGCTTCCACCTTCTGAAGACTGCTCTGCCATTTTTGTGGTGGTGGATCGCTTGTCAAAAATGGCGCACTTCCTGCCCCTGAAAGGAACTCCATTTGCAACCGAGATTGCTCAGGTCTTTATCAAAGAGGTTGTCAGACTCCATGGCATTCCGATGAACATTGTATCTGACCGTGGAGTCCAGTTCACGTCAAGATTTTGGAAAGCATTGTGTGGATCCCTAAAAATTTAACTATCTTTTTCATCATCATATCATCCCCAGACCAAACGGTCAAACAGAACGGCCCAATCAAACCCTGGAGCAATAGGGGGCATGGCTTGTGCGCGATCATGGATGGGTGCATGAGCTGAGAGCTCCGCTCACCAGACTGGACTAGAAGCTACTACTGGGCCCACAGAAACCATCCTCTGTCCCAAACTGTTCCCGGGTATCCCCCCGAGCTACGCCGCCGTAATGTCCCGCAAAAGGGGACAGGAGAAAGGCCCGAAGAGTCTAGAATCATTCTCGTTCCAGCCCTGCCGCTTACAGAATAGGAGCCAAGATGGGGCCGCCGGAGGCATGGCGCAGCACTCCCTGAACTATGCAAACCTCCTGGGGGACCATCTGAACAAAATAGGACATGGATTGCCTTCCTCCTTCCCTCCGGACCCCTCACCTACAACCCTGATCTCCCAGAGCCCTGCAAAATCGAAGATGAGGAATTGATGATGGCTGTGACTGACCAGGCCTCTGACACAGTGAGTACAGGCCTACACAATGAAGCAGCTATCTCCTCCCTGCAATCCTCCATAGCACAGTTTCCAACTCTGGGACAACCAGTTCTGGACACTACTATGAAAGATATGCTCCTGTCTTTGCAATCCTCCCTCATGACTAACCTATCATCACTGATTAATAGGTTCTCATTGGAAATAAAGCATATGGACAATAGGATGCAATTCATGGAAAACAAAATGGAGGATTGCACTGAAACAGTAAATGAATTGGTAGATGCCTAGCATATTCAAAGGGATGAGTCTCGGTGGATAAAATCTAATCTCGCAGACCTCGAGGACCGCTCCAGATGCAACAATATTAAAATATGCGGTATCCCAGAGTCTATCCACCCTAAAGATCTGCATAATTTCGCTAGCACCATGTTTTCCAGCATGCTTCCTGAGTTATCCCCAATTGAGCTCACTATTGACCGCATTCATAGGCTTCCTAAGCCACGCCACCTTGAAGCGGAAATTCCCAGGGATGTTCTTCTCAGAGTGCACTTCTTTCAGGCTAAGGAAAAAATAGTTATGAAAGCAAGAGAAGTGTCACCCCTGCCAACACCGTACTCAGACATCCAACTATATGCCGATTTGTCCCAATATACACTACAAATGCGTAGGCAGCTCAAGACCATCACAAAGGCCTTGAATAATCACAAGATCATGTACAAATGGTGCCACCCTGCCACTATCTTGGTTACACATAATGGCATACCCGTGTTGCACACGGACCCTTTTCTCCTGCTTACCTTCTCCTTGCAGGGATACAGGCACAACGTTCCACATGCCTGGATCCTTCTGGTTTACTAGGTTGAGCGGTGTTCTTTATTTTTGGTTCCTGCAGCGAGTTACCTCCCGTTCACTGGTTCTCGTCCCTAGAATGTAGGGAAAAGTCTGTGTTCTTTCCCCAAAGAAACAATGTCCAAACTGTATTTAAACTCCAAACAGCCGAGTTTATTTTTATCTTGCTCAAACAGATTTGGGAACAGGTTGAAGATAGCGACAAAGTAGGTAGGTAGATAGTTTCAGGCACGCGGCACCCAGTTACCCTATTCTTTTACTCAAGCCTGAGGCACCAGTGCCACCACAGGACAAGGGGAACCATACACCAGGCAACACCACAGCAGAACAAAGTTCCATACCTAGCAAATTAGGGAAACCTGAGCCAACTATGGCTCATACTACCCCTAAATTTAGAACATAGCGACCCCCAAATTTGGGGTACCCACTACACCTCATACCATCTCCTCTTGAGGGAGGCATGAAACTTCTCCACGACTGGGGAATAATACCAGATCCCCCTCCTGCCCAACAAGACACCTATGGGGCCCCAAACCCCTTTACTTTTGGCACAACCCAAGGATCCCGCAGGGATAACCATCACTGACTGTTTGGCCCACACTGCATGCATGAGCGACTACCTAGTTCGGAATGGTTCTACGACCTAACACCGTCTTGCTGAACTAGACCCCATACTTTGACCAGCTGCTCAAGTGAGCTACCTGTTACTGGTCTTTCTACTTATTTATTTTTATTTTTTTCCTTTTTTCTCTTTTGTTTTTTCTTTTTGTTGTCACCACTATTGTGCCCACGGTTCAATCTCCATGTGGTTACATTAATCTTAGCATTCTTGTTTACGCAGACTATATATTTCATCAGTATCATACGGTGAACACTGACCGCCCATTTGTTTCTTTTGCTAATTAGCATACCTAACTTGTTCTGTACCTCTATAGAGCCTTCCTAGGACAACCATTTTCAGTGTGACAAACTCCACTGAAGACCTTCTCATCCCACATCAGCTGAACCCGCAGAAGCTGACTCATCGTTCTCCAGAATTGTAAGTTACTACACTTCCAACACCTTACACCAGTGTTTCTCAACTCCAGTCCTCAAGGCGCCCCAACAGGTCATGTTTTCAGGCTTTCCATTATTTTGCACAGGTGATTTGATCCGTTTCACTGCCTTCGTAATTACCAAAGCTGTTTCATCTGAGGGAAATCCTGAAAACATGACCTGTTGGGGCGCCTTGAGGACTGGAGTTGAGAAACACTGCCTTACACTACTATCAACTATGGGGTTCACTATTCTCTCCCTCAATGCAAAAGGGTTAAATCACCCTGCCAAGAGATCCTCCTTATGGAAAACTGCCGCTGCCCACAATTGTGACATTTTATGCGTCCAGGAGACTCACTTTGCCCTTGAAGCATGTCCCAACTGCCATCACAAACTCTTCCCTCATGTGTTCAAATCCTCTTACTCCAAAAAACAGAGAGGAGTGCTGATTTCTGTTAAAAATACAGTTAACTTCCAGCTTAAGCATTGTGAAACTGATCCTGAAGGTCGATTTATCTTTTTGATCTGCACGATCAACAGTGTCCCATATACTATCGTATCGTTATACGCTCCTAAACATGGTCAAATGGCCTTCCTTAAAAAGACTTTGCGTGCTGCATGGAAATCTCAACAAGGACAACTTCTGATATGCGGGGACTTTAACATGGTCCCGAACAACAGTATGGACTCAACCTCAGGGTTCAAACGCCGACCTTCCCCATTGGAAGGTTTCATTGCTTCAAATTAATTGTACGACGCATGGAGGTGTTGTCATGCGAGTGAGATTTTACCTTCTCGCCGTGTCACAAAACCTACTCGCGCAATGATCTGTTTTTAACTGACAAAAAGTTGTTGCAGAAGGTATCTGCTTCTAACATACACACCACCACCTGGTCAGATCATGCCCCCATTAGTATTTCAATCTCCGATGATTCTGCCCAACCCAACTCTTATATTTGTAGAGTCAATGACTACCTCCTCCGTACTCCATGCTACTCAATACCCATCAAACGACACCTAGAACAATACTTCAAATTCAACCAATCTGCTGTATCTGACCCGCTGGTGGTGTGGAACGCCCATAAGGTGGTAATCAGGGGGGTTTTCCTGCAAATGGGGGCTAGAGCAAAGAAAGCCAGAACTCTGAAACTAGACAGTCTCACTTTAGACATATCCAATGCTGAATCCCTAAACAAAACTACGCCTTCCTCCTCCCTCCAAGCCAAAATATTTAAGCTACGCCACGAGTTAAGATCCCTTCTTCTCGAGAAACACAAAAAATCCTATAGATTGCTCAAAGCCAAATCTTACACTACATGGAACAAAGCTGGCAAAGCAATGTCCCTAAAGATCAAAGGGTACAGGAGTAAAACTAAAATCCCATTCTTGCACCACCCCCATTCTGATGAAAAACTCCTCAAACCCCACGCAATTGCAAACGCCTTCAGCACATTCTATGAAGACCTATATAATCTCAAGAACGACCCCACCACCACCCAACCCTCCCCGGAGACTATTCAGAATTTTCTTGATAAAATCCATCTCCATTCCATAACTCCACTGCAACTTTCTTCTCTAAACAACACCATCACGATTGATGAAATCTTGCAAGTGATCAATAAACTCCCCAATGCAAAATCCCTGGGTCCGGATGGTTTCACTGGGGAATACTACAAACAATTCCAAAATATTCTAGCTCCCACCGTTTGCCAAACATTTAATGCAGCAGCTAAGACCGCATCGTTCCTTGCAGAAATGGTGCCATGGTAGTGACTTTACCTAATCCTGGGAAAGAACCCACTTCCCCTAAAAATTTTAGGCCAATCTCACTGCTTAACTTGGAGCTAAAAATTTACGCCAAATTCCTTGCTAACAGATTAGAAAACATACTTCCCTCCCTCATTCACCAAGACCAATCAGGATTTACCAAAAGGTCGTCAAGCCTCTGATGCCACTAGGAGAATGATTAATATTATCTACCACGTAGAAACCCGTAGAATACCTTCCCTCCTCCTATCCCTTGACGCTGAAAAGGCTTTTGATAGGGTTCATTGGGGTTACATCTCAGCAGTACTTACCAAATTTGGCTTTACAGGCCAAATTCACGATGCAATCATGTCCTTCTATTCCACTCCCTCGGCCCGGGTGTTTTCAGCAGACACCTTATCGGTACCCTTCCAAATCTCAAACGGGAGTAGACAAGGTTGCCCACCGTCACCCCTGATATTCAACCTCATAATGGAAACCCTAGCAGAAAGCATAAGATCTAACAGCAAAATAAAGGGTATATCCATATCTGACACGGAACATAAAAATAGGATTTTTATAACAGCTTACCTGTAAAATCCTTTTCTTGGAGTACATCACGGGACACAGAGCGACATAGTCATTACTAATGGGTTATATAGATACCGTCAGGTGCTGGCACTGGCAACTTCCAAAACCGGAAGTACCCTCCCCTATATAAGCCCCTCCCATCCGGGAGCACCTCAGTTTTGTAGCAAAGCAATAAGTGTCCCTAAAGAGGGGCGGGAGCTCTGTGTCCCGTGATGTACTCCAAGAAAAGGATTTTACAGGTAAGCTGTTATAAAAATCCTATTTTCTTTCTCGTACATCACGGGACACAGAGCGACATAGTCATTACTAATGGGATGTCCTAAAGCAATGCCAAATGAGGGGGGGGATACACCATATATAAGCTGAGCGCTATCAGACATGAGGATCTTTTGCGGCCTGCAACACACTGCGCCCAAAGGCGACATCCTCCTGACTTCTAACGTCCACCTGGTAGAACCTAGTAAACGTGTGTACCGAAGACCATGTTGCGGCCTTACAGATTTGAGCCAGGGAGGCCTGGTGATGCACTGCCCATGAAGTTCCAACTGCTCTCGTGGAGTGCGCCCTAACTTTGAACGGAGGCGGTCTACTTCTCAAGCCATAGGCTTGTATTATGACCTGTCGAATCCACTTGGCTAAAGTAGATTTTGACGCTGCCTGACCCTTTCTGGGGCCTTCCGGCAGAATAAACAAAGTATCCGTTCTGCGAATCTGAGCAGTGGCTTTTAGATAAGCTTTAACTGCTCTTACTACATCCAAAGAATGCAATAACTTTTCCTCTACCGAAGTAGGTTTGGGGAAAAAAGAAGGAAGAACCACATCTTGGTTCAAATGAAAACCTCGATACCACCTTAGGAAGAAAGGCTGGATGAGGACGTAACACTACTCTGTCCTTATGGATAACCAGATATGGCTCCTTACAGGACATAGCTGCTAATTCCGATACTCTTTTAGCCGAACAAATGGCTACTAGAAAAATCAATTTCCTGGTGAGAAGCACCAAGGAAATATGCTGTAATGGTTCAAATGGTTGTTTCTGTAGAACCGACAGAACCAAGTTTAGATCCCATGGACATATGGGAATATTAACCAGAGGACTAATACGCATCACTCCTTGTATAAAGGCTTTGACTAGTGAATGCGAAGCCAAGGGCCTTTGAAAAAATATTGACAAGGCCGAAATCTGACCCTTGATAGTACTCAAGGCAAGCTTCCTATCTACAGCCCACTGTAGGAAGTCCAGAATCCTACCTATTACGTACTTATGTGGATGCCATTTCTTGGCCTCACACCACGCGATGTACGCCTTCCAGATTCTATAGTAGATCTGCCTGGATACCGGCTTCCTGGCATTGATCATGGTAGATACCACAGCATTAGAGAGCCCTCTCTTTTTTAGAATGTGGGCTTCAATAGCCAGGCCGTCAAACCTAGGGCTGGTAAGGAAGGGTGGTATATCGGTCCTTGCGAAAGCAGGTCCGGACGACGTGGGAGAGTCCAAGGACTCCCCACTGAAATTTTACAATCTCCGCGTACCACGCTCTTCGGGGCCACGCTGGAGCCACCGGAATCACTGGTTTCTTTTCTACCCTGATTCTGCGGAGTAATCGAGGTAACCATTGTGGCTGTGTGAATGCATATATCAGCTTGAACTGATCCCAAGGGAACACTAGGGCATCCGAGCCGCAAGCTAGGGGATCCCTTGTCCAAGAGACAAACCTGTCCACCTTTGCGTTGAATCTGGATGCTAGCAGATCTACATCCGATGTTCCCCACCGCTGACATATTGTCCAGAAAACCTCGGGGTGAAGGGACCCTTCCTCTGGGCCTAATTGCTGGCGACTTAGAAAGTCCGCCTTCCAATTCTCCACTCCTGGAATGAATACCGCAGATATGGCTGGGACATATTTTTCTGCCCATTTCAGGATGTAATTTACTTCCCTCTGGGCTGCACGACTCCTGGTGCCCCCCTGATGATTGATATATGCCACTGCTGTGGCATTGTCTGATTGAATTCTGACAGGGGACCCTTGGAGTTTGGATGTCCATGCTACTAGGGCATACCGGGCTGCTCGTATCTCTAAGAGATTGATGGGCAGGGCCTTTTCTGCATCCGACCATCTGCCCTGGAGAGACTATTGCTCCAGTACTGCTCCCCAGCCTATAAGGCTGGCATCTGTAGTGACCACCTTCCAAGAAATCGGACTGAAGGATTTCCTTTTTTCCAGATTCTGGGGAACCAACCACCAACGGAGGCTCTTGCGAACGGAAGGGGACAAGGACATTGTAAGTCTAGGGCCTGAACTTTTTTGTTCCAGGCTGACAGTATGGCCCCTTGCAAATTCCTTGAATGGACTTGACCGTAGGGTACTGCTTCGAATGATGCCACCATTTTTCCCAGCAGCCTCATATACAGGCGTATGGACGGCTGTCTTTTTTGTACCCACTAAGTGGATCAAATCTTTCAAAGACAACACCTTTCCTCGAGGCAAGAATATTTTTCTCTGGCCTGAATCCAACCTTAGCCCCAAGTATTCCAGACTTTTGACTGGTTTTTAGGGCTGACTTGTCTCGGTTGATAATCCAACCGTGAGATTCCAGATACTTGATTGTCTTGTGAACGACCACGTCTAGTTTTTTCACTGAGTGGTCTATCAGCAACAAGTCATCCAGATATGCCATTATCATTACACCTTGTGTTCTTAGATTGGCCAATAAAGGGCCAGAATTTTTGTAAACACTCGTGGTGCTGTGGCCAAACCGAAGGGTAAGGCTCTGAACTGAAAATGGCGCCCTTCTACTGCAAAGCGTAGAAATTTTTGGTGGACTGGAAAGATGGGAATGTGCAAATAAGCATCTTTGATGTCGATCGCGGCTAACCATTCCTCCCCTTGTAGGGCAGTGGCCACCGATCGGATCGACTCCATCGGAAAGTCCTGATATACAGGAATTTGTATAGCCCTTTTAGAATTAATATGGGCCTCCCGTCCGCGTTTGCTTCGGGACTGTAAAGAGGTTTGAGTAAAACCCGAACCCTCATTCTTCCAGGGGAACCTCCATAATTACTCCTTGGAGCAATAGTTGTTCTAGTGCCAACAGGAGGGACTCTCTCTTCCGGGGATCCCTTGGCACGTTTGACCTCAAAAATGGGAAGGAGGAGAGTCTTTTAACTCCAGACTGTATCCCAAACCTACTGCGGAGAGCACCTATCTGTCTTGATCGTGTCCCGCCAGGTCTCTTGCGAACAACTGGAGTCCTCCCCCCACCCGACTGAGTGGGGGCTTCAATGAATTTAACTTTAGGGGAGGTTTTGTACCTCCCCTGACCCAGGGTTTCTCATTACCCTGCTACTGTCCCTGTTTTTTACCCCCGGGAATTGACCGAGGAGGCCGTCGGAACTGTTACACAGCCGATGCCCCAGGGACTGGAGAAGCAGGCCTCTTAAAGAGGGACCTCTAACTCTGTTTTTAACCGGCAAGAGCGTATTTTTACCGCTGGAAATTTTCTGGATATATTTGTCCAGGTTTTCCCTGAATAAGCGTTCACCATGAAATGGGACGCTAACCAGCCATTCTTTACAGGGAGCTTCAGCAGACCAGTTTTTGAGCCATAGGAGCCTACGCATATGTACTATAGACAGCGTAAGGCGGGAGGCCTGATGGACTGAATCCTCTATGGCGTCAACCGCAAAGCCTAAGGCTCTAGGTAGATCAGCTAGGGCAAAGCCTGCTGATTTGTCAAGTCCCTCAAGACCTGTTTCAACTGATCCTTTACTGCTTAGCAGACCCCAATAGCTGCTACTGCTGGTTGTATCACCAAGCAGATTTTCATAAGGACTCCAATCTTTTATCTATTGGGTTCTTGAACATTTGGACATTATCCACTGGACATGTCAGTGATTTATACATACAAGAGATGGCTGCGTCCACTGTAGGGACCTTCCATTTTTTTTTTTTTTTTTTTTTGATGAACTTATCCTCCATGGGATAGACCACCGGAAATCTCTTGGGGGAATAAATATTTTTTCAGGACGTTCCCAATCCTGGTAAATGAGCCCTTTCAGTAAAGGGTGAAGTGGAAAAGAACAAACAGTCTGGGGGCTTCTAGCGACCCCAACGAGGATACAGTAGTGGTTGATGGTTCCGCAAGGTGCATTTTTAAATGCTGATCGGACCATGTTAGTCAGAGACTGAACCCATAATCTTTCAGCTTGAGATGCTGAGAAAAGGTTCCCCCACTGTTGATTCCTCTATAACAGAATCAACCTCATCCTGATCCCCTTCAGGCAGGTCGATCCCTGTATGGGACTGTTGCTCTGCTAACAGGCACTCTGAAGGAGGAGACGGAGATCGGGCGTGCTTTCCCTGACATGGAGGCAGCGATAAATGTTGACAATCTCTCTCTAATCCTCCCAGAGCTGAGGAAAAAACCTCCTCTGTTACATACACAGGAGCAGGTGAACTGAGGACAGCCACAGTACCAAGTACCCCTGCGGGGTCTCTACGGTCACTTACCTCTGAACTTCAGGGGAGACTGGTGCAGCAGAAGTATGCCCAAGATCCTCCGAGCCCGATGAGACCCCCTTCGCTTCCTGGAAGATTCAGTTCCGGAGCTTCTGGACGGCATATTCCTAAGCCTAAAGCTGAGGTATTCCAGCCGTAATACACCATTTTTACTGAGAATAGTCTAGCACAATTGCTGCTATATCACAGTTGGTGTCTACTAATGTGCCTTTCTAGGGGATGCCTGTATCAACCGCTTGCTGTATGCCTTTAAATGTTGCCAGCTCTGTCTCTGTACTTCATAGCCAGCTCACTACAATATTGTGGTTTTTAACCTGCTGGGACGCCCGCACATGCGCAGAAGCGCTGCGGCGCGCACAGAGCGTCATCCCCCAGGCTCCGCCCCCTTTCCCGGCTCACCTCTATATATAGAGGCGCGTGCACGCGCACGCGCGCGGCCACGTGCGCCTTCGGCGCTAATTTCAAAAAACGGAAACAAGGGACAGGAGCCAGGGCCCCTCTTTGCCGCAGGCCGGGGGATGGACGAGCACTGCAACATGGCAGAGGAAGCAGTTTCCTATAAGAGAACTCACCATCTGCCTGGACTTTGCTCTCTGAGAAGAAACCAGTCCACATGACAAGAAAACATTCCACAGCGGCCTCTAGTGGACAAACACAGGTACCGCAGTCTAATATATTAAATATATATATAATTTTTTTTTTTTTTTTTTTTTTTTTTCTTGACCACCATTAAAAATTATTACATTTTTTTAGTAGTTACAGGCATGCACAGAATTTTGCGGGAATACCACTAGGTAACAGACAGAAAGACAAATTAGGCTTGGGGGTCCCCCAATAGAACCAAGTTCCTGGGGGCCCCCACTTACCTGTTCCCCGCCGCAGGACTTTGTTTGGTCCACAAAAGCCCAAACTTCACCTATCACGGCAGGCATTGTAATCAAACCTTCAGGGACCGGGTTCCCAAGGATTCCACTCCCCTGGACCTGTATAGCACCCTGCACAGAAAACATCTTGGTCGTGGGTATGACCAGAGCTCTGGATCCCAGGGTCCAGCTCTCCTAAGAGAAGCATTACAGGCAAAACCTTGCTCTTCTCTGCAAGGCCCGGGTACCGACCGTTTAGCTATGAAGCTTTTTTGGTCGGATCCGGAATAGCTTACTGAGGCCCAAAAGAACCTGTACGCAAGCTCAGTGAAAAACACATGTTTCTTCTTGGCCAACACCTTAGACACTGGCAAAAAACTGAGGTGCTCCCGGATGGGAGGGGCTTATATAGGGGAGGGTACTTCCGGTTTTGGAAGTTGCCAGTGCCAGCACCTGACGGTATCTATATAACCCATTAGTAATGACTATGTCGCTCTGTGTCCCGTGATGTACGAGAAAGAAATAAGCCTGTTTGCGGACGATGTAATTCTTATGATCACTGACCCTGAACGTTCATTACAGGAGATTCAAAAGACGCTCGTCTGGTTCAGCACTGTTTCCTATTATAAAGTTAATGAGACCAAATCAAATATAAAACTTAATCTAGGTGTGGATGTGAGCACGGGCAATCGCCTTAAGAACCAATTCCCATACATATGGGCAGACAACAGTAGACTTGTGCACAACGGAAAAATTCATTTAGTTTCGGTTTGTTTCTTTTCGGTCCTGTTGATTCGTAATCGTTCGTAATTTTGCTAGACAGGATTTTTCGTGTTCGGACTAATTCGTATTTTCGCAAGCGACATTTTTAGTTGAATCGGAATGATTCGTATTAATGTAAGCCTTATTTTTAGTTGATTTATAATTCGTACTTTCGGTAGCGTACATTGTTTTTCGTTGATTCTGGACACAACTCCTACTTTCGTAACTCTTTTTGGGTTCGTTGATTCGTAATTTTCTGCGTCTCTCTCACAACGACGCTGCCTATTATGCCTAATGTGCTTCGAATGGATTTGTACTTTTCTAAATACATAGTGGTTATTTGTAACGATTCGAAATCTCGTATTTTACATGCGGGTATAGCCTCCGCCCCCTATACACCATTTTGAGAGGGAGTTCAGCACGGTGAGGGAGAAGCAGAGAGCAGAGCATTATTGTGTTTCAAATGGATTCGTACATTCGTAACTTTTTTCATAACGAATTATGCCGAAGACATTTGGGCATTCGCTATTTGCGATACAATTTATTTCGGATTCAGTTTTATTCGCAATTGCTTTGTTCGGAAATTCGAATGCTTTCGAATGTCCGAAAGTTGCTAAATTCGGATGAATTTCGATTCGTTACGAAACTAATTGCACAAGCCTAGACAACAGTATAACTTATCTAGGAATACAGCCAACTTCCACGACTAAATCTCTATTTACATCAAATTACTTGCCACTCCGCACCAGACTACAAGCTGATCTCACCAGGCTAGCGTCTGTCGAATTCTCCTGGTTAGGACGGTTAGCAGCATTTAAAATGTTCCATCTTCCCCAAATACTCTACTTGTTCAGGACTATACCCATTCCATTACCAACTAGCTACTTCAAGTCACTACAAACGACCCTATCGTGATTTGTCTGGCAAGGTAAAAAAAAGCCAGATGTGCCCAAGCTCAAACACCGCCTTGCTGGAGGGAAGGGATATGTTGAATTTCATGATTACTATCTCTCATCCATCCTCACCCAAACCAAAGAATGGTTTTCAACTACTCCTAGTACATCATTATGGGGAAAAATAGAATCCACCTCAGTCCCTGGCAGAAACCTTCCATCTTGGTTATTCGCATTGTGTTTAGGGGCGAAACTACCTCCCCACCTCTCCCCAACAATTGTAGCAACAACCAAAGCCTGGACAAAACTCACACAAATGTTACTAACTGCGTGAAATCCACAGTACACATCCCCATAGAAACCCTGCACCACCTAATGGTAGAAACATCATTTCTGGGTTGGAAGACAAAGGGCATTACATATTTATCCGACCTGAAAGACAAAATAAAACCTTTCCCCACATTACAGGAAAAATACCATCTCTCGAGTTCGACATTTTTCTATACATCCGCACCCAACGCTGTATTGCATCACTTAAATCATGGTCATGTAAGATTCCACAAGCGGCCTGGATATACTACAATTCTCCAACAAAGCATAGCAAGGGTATCTCCTTATTTTATAACCTATTGTACCAAAAGACCACATTCACCAAAACAGCATCAATACTCAGATGGGAAAGAGTTCTAGGACAAACCTTCGCTATTGATAAATGGGAAAAAGCGTGTAAATCTATATATAAGTCCACTAGCTGTTCCACCCTTTGGGAATTGGCATATAAGATAACTTACCGTTGGTATCTGACCCCTGACAGACTGTCAAAAATGGACCCCTCCCTAGCTGACACATGTTGGAGAAATTGTGGACTAAAAGGCACCCTACTGCATACTTTCTGGAATTGCCCCAAGCTCTCGAACTACTGGCATTCAGTATTCAAACTACTTGCAGACATGACACACATGACCGTATCAGAAAGTCCTTCTCTAGCTTTACTCTCCTTGAATATTGAAAGGTACCTTAACCCGATGAAAAACATAATATCACATATCCTATTAGCAGCACGTCTTAACATTACCAGGGAATGGAAGGATCCACTCCCTCCCACATTAAAAGAAGTAGTACATACCACACACGTCCATTTCACACATGAAACGACCCTGGCGTTACAACACAACAATACTCAGCAGGCTACCCTCTTGTGGCAACAGTGGATAGATTGGATTAACTCTCCAGGAATAGTACAGGTTTTCAAACTCAAGCCCTGACTATAAGAAAAGGCAAGGCTCTATAGTGGTTATTCTGTTTGTTTACCACCCTAGGCTGTTTTGGTAGTTCATTTTACACTAACCATTTCAATATTTCAGTATTAATAGTACTATTATCTTTGCTTGTTGATCCTGGACTCGAGATACTAGAACTGAAAGATGGGAGGGAGGGGGACCCCTCAGTTCGGGCACAGCTGTGACCCCCCTTTGGGGTGCTCGTGCAGGATGGTCCTCCGCAACCCCTTCCACTTAGGACTGCATATGTACTGTGAGGGGGCTAGCTCGGCAGCGGGTATGTGTGACCCCCGGGATGGGCTCCCCACCCAAAAACAGGCCCAGCAGACGGAGGTTGTGGTTTTCAAAATCAAAAAGGTGCGGTTTATTTTCTATTTACAGTGACAAAAACACAGCAAGGCAAAAAAAACATAAACAAAATAAATCCTGGTCAACTTGACCTCTGACTAAACTTACAGGTTTCCTAACTAACGACTGGGATCAGCCTAGTGCTGTCCTAGTCCCTGGTTTTAAATGTCCAAGCAAAATATAGCCACACAGGCTTTCTCTCACCGCACAGGGGTTCACTCTCCCTAGACAGTCCACACAGGTCTGCTTCCAGGCATGAGCTAGCCCCTAATGAATCTGGGATTTCTTATAGAGGCCTAAATGAGCTGACAAGGTTCAGCTGATCTCATCAACTTCCTGTCTGCACGACGCCCAGCCCTCTCCTTAGAGGTATGAGTCATCCATGAGCCCACTAGCCTTATACAACTCTCCACCTAGTTGTATAAATCGGCGTAAAGCCTGAATCTGGGCGAAATATATCTACCCCCCTGGATGCAACCAGGTGACTTTACCTTCCTGCTGTCACATACCCCCCCCTCTTGTTTTAACCTCGGGGTTGGAACACCAGCAATCAGGCATTCATGTACTCGAGACAAAGCATCCACATTCCCCATTTGAACGCCAGGGCGATGCTTTACTGTGAAGTTGAATTCCTGGAGGGCCAGGAACCACCTATTCACTCTTCTATTTGTTTCCTTGTTTTGAGCCATCCACTTTAACGGAGCGTGATCCGTAACCATGTCAAAGTGCCTACCTAGCAGGTAGTACCGAAGGGAATCTAGAGCCCACTTCACCGCTAAACACTCCTTTTCAACGGTGGCGTAATTTACCTCATGGGACTTCAACTTCCTGCTGAGGTAAATGACTGGGTGCTCTTCCCCGTTCCAGACCTGGGACAATACTGCTCCTAACCCCACATCTGACGCATCACTTTGTACGACAAAGTCTCTAGAGAAGTCGGGTGAGTACAACACTGGCTGGCTACATAAGGCTTGTTTCAAGAACTGGAATGCTGCCTCAGCCTCGGGGGTCCATTTAATCATGACCGACCCTTTCCCCTTCGTCAGGTTGGTTAGGGGCACAGCCTTAGAAGCAAAGTGGGGAATGAATCGCCGATAATACCCAGCGATTCCCAGAAAGGCTCGTACCTGCTTCTTGCTGTTGGGACGTGGCCAACTCTGGATGGCCTCGACTTTGTTGAGTTGGGGTTTTATTACTCCCCTCCCAATGGTGTACCCAAGATATTTGGCCTCCTCCTGCCCAATGGTACACTTCTTGGGGTTAGCCGTAAACCCTGCTTCCCGAACAGAGTCCAGGACTGCTTGCACTTTTGGCAGATGTGAGGCCCAATCTGTGCTATGGACAATTATGTCCTCCAGGTAAGCCGCAGCATACTTCCGATGGGGCCTCAGCATCTGGTCCATTTTCCGCTGGAATGTGGCCGGCGCATTCTGTAACCCGAACGGCATTCTTTTATATTGGAACGCCCCGTCTGGGGTTACAAATGCGGTTTTCTCTTTGGCCGACTTGGCCAGGGGGATTTGCCAATACCCTTTTGTGAGGTCAAGAGTCGTCATGTATCGGGCTGTTCCCAGCCGGTCGATCAACTCATCTATACGTGGCATGGGGTAGGTGTCAAATTTTGTAACTTTGTTCAACTGACGAAAATCGTTACAAAATCGCCAGCTCCCATCCGGTTTAGGCACCAACACAATGGGACTAGACCAATCACTTTGGGACTCCTCTATCACCCCTAAGTTCAGCATTTTCTGTACTTCCTCCCGTATTGCCTCCCGTCGGGCCTCTGGGATCCGATAGGGTTTTAACTTCACCCTTTCACCGGGCGGGGTAATAATGTCATGCTCTACCCCAGATGTTTGTCCCGGCAGCTCAGAGAATACCTCCTTGTTGCGAAGCACAAACTCCTTAACCTCCTGTTGTTGGGGTTGTGACAAGGTGGCTGCGATTCCAACCTCAGGAATCACGCAACCAGTTTGAGCTGGTGACCAAGTGTCTGCGACTAGGGACTCTCTATCCCTCCAGGCTTTCAACAGATTAACGTGATAGATCTGTTCGGGCTTTCGCCTTCCTGGTTGTCTGACCTTGTAATTCACTTCGCTCACTTTTTCCATTATCTCGTAGGGGCCTTGCCATTTGGCAAGGAATTTACTTTCAACCGTAGGGACAAGTACCAATATCCTATCCCCCGGGGAAAAGGTACGGGTCTTGGCTCCACGGTTGTACACTCTCTGCTGTGCCAACTGCGCTTGGGCCAAATGTTCCTTCACGATGGGCATTACCTGTGCAATTCGATCTTGCATCAGGGCGACATGCTCAATCACACTCCTGTGGGGAGAACTCTCACTTTCCCAAGTTTCCTTGGCAATATCCAACAGCCCTCTTGGGTGTCTCCCATACAGTAACTCAAAGGGGGAGAATCCCGTAGAGGATTGGGGCACCTCCCTAATAGCAAACATCAAATAAGGAAGTAGACAGTCCCAATCCCTTCCATCTCTATCCACCACTTTCTTCAACATTTGTTTTAGGGTTTTGTTGAATCTTTCAACCAGCCCATCGGTTTGGGGGTGATACACAGATGTACGCAATTGCGTCACTTTGAACAATTTACACAGCTCTTTCATAACCCGGGACATAAAGGGTGTACCTTGGTCCGTAAGCAGTTCTTTACAAATACCCACCCGGCTAAAAACAAGAGATAGCTCTTTGGCTATGGTTTTGGCCGAGGTATTTCTGAGAGGGATCGCTTCTGGATAACGGGTGGCATAGTCCATTATAACCAATATGTACTGGTGCCCCCTAGCGGACTTGATTATAGGACCTACCAAATCCATTGCGATTCTCTCAAACGGGACCTCAATGATGGGTAGAGGGACCAGCGGGCTACGGAAATGTGGCATCGGGGCCGACCTCTGACACACAGGGCAGGAGGAACAATAATTTTCTATGTCCTTCATCACCCCAGGCCAATAGAATCTCTGTAATACCCTCTCTCGGGTTTTCTCTGTCCCCAGATGACCTCCAAGAATGTGCCCATGGGCCAACTCCAACACCAACTTCCTGTAAGGTTTGGGCACCACAAGCTGCTCAACGGTTTCTTCTGCCCTTTTTGCCACCCGATACAGTAGGTCCTTCTCTACGCTGAAGTATGGGTAAGTGCCGGTATTATCTGGGTTCACTAACTCGCCATCTATTTTCACTACGTTTTCCCGTGCCTTTATTAGGGCGGGGTCTTTCAACTGTTCTGTGGCAAAGTTTTCCCTGTGAACCTCAAGATCAGAAAACTCCACAGACGGTAGGTTTTCGTCTGAGGAGGTGGGCTCCTCTCCAGTTTCTTGAGTCTCCCCTGCCAATACTGACAAGGGAAATTCCGGAGAGTCCTCACCACTCTCAGGGGAGTTCTGGCTATCACATTCCTGGTACATAGGGGCACCAGTGGGGGGCTCAGGATCATCCCACAGTTCCCAGAACTTCGGAAAATCCCTTCCCACAATGGCGTCATGCGGTAACTGAGATACTAAGCCCACTGGATGAGAGAGGGTACCTTTGGGGGTCTCGAAACACACTGTAGTCACTGGATACTCTCGGGTGTCCCCATGCACACAAATAACGGCTACCTTGCTATTCCCAGAGACCTCTGTTTTAACTAACTCAGCCTTTATCAGGGTCACAAGGCTACCTGAATCCAGCAATACCACAACATTTCTACCATTAATACACATTTTGCATAAATGTTTCTCAGTTCCCCGAATGGCAGTGCATGCGACTGTCGCACACAGCGACTGACGTCTGCCCGTCAGAAAGTCACACTGCATGGGTTCCTCCAAAACCGGGCAATTTGCTGCAATATGTCCCGCTTGCCGGCAGCGGTAGCAAACGATCCTTCTTGCGGCCTCTTGAGCCGCTGATTTCCCAGGCTGTTCTCGCCAAACTTGGGGTAGAGCTCCCACCCTCTCACTCTCTCCACCCTCACCCCTTGGAATCCTCTTATCCGCCCCTGGGGATGGTCTGGTCTTGGGGTGGAAAGTCCGAGTGTCTCTGGAAGAGGCCGTCAGGTTCTCTGTAGCCAAGTATTTCTCCACACGATCCACAAGACCATCGGCCGTCTCTGGGTCTCCATGGCTTACCCACTTTTGGATGGCAGTAGGAAGAGCTCTCAAAAACCGATCCATTACAACACGTTCCACAATCTTTGGTGCGGACAAAGTCTCTGGCTGTAGCCACTTTCTGCTCAGGTGAATGAGATCATACATTTGAGACCTGGGGGGTTTTCCAAGCTGGAAAGTCCAGTTATGCACACGCTGAGCCCGGACAGCCAGGGTGACACCCAGCCTTGCCAATATTTCAGCTTTTAGCATCACATAGTCTTTTGCTTGGTTAGGCTCTAGGTCATAGTAAGCTTTCTGCGATTCACCAGTTAACAGAGGAGCCACTAGTCCAGCCCACTGCTCCTCAGGCCACTTTTCTCTTTCAGCGGTCCTTTCAAATGTGGTCAAAAATACCTCTGGATCATCCTCTCCAGTCATTTTTGTCAATAAACGACTCACCCCAAAGGACGCGGTATTAGTGGGACGGCTTTCCTCACTGGTCTGCGGACGTTGCTGCATTACTGCTTCCATCTGTTGTTGTAGTCTCTGCTCTTGCTTCTGCAACAGGTCTATGAAGCGGGCCTCAGATTGCTGTTGGGCTTGTTGCTGAGCCTCCAGACTCTGTTGTAAAGTTGCAAGGCTCTGTTGATGAGCTTGCTGCTGGGCTGCAAGGCTCCTTTGCAAACCTGCATTTGTCTGCTGTTGATTGGCATTTGCTAGAGCCAGCTGTTTCAGTATCTCCTCCATGCTGGCTTAAAAAAAAACTGCCACTGGTTCTCCACCAACTGTGAGGGGGCTAGCTCGGCAGCGGGTATGTGTGACCCCCGGGATGGGCTCCCCACCCAAAAACAGGCCCAGCAGACGGAGGTTGTGGTTTTCAAAATCAAAAAGGTGCGGTTTATTTTCTATTTACAGTGACAAAAACACAGCAAGGCAAAAAAAACATAAACAAAATAAATCCTGGTCAACTTGACCTCTGACTAAACTTACAGGTTTCCTAACTAACGACTGGGATCAGCCTAGTGCTGTCCTAGTCCCTGGTTTTAAATGTCCAAGCAAAATATAGCCACACAGGCTTTCTCTCACCGCACAGGGGTTCACTCTCCCTAGACAGTCCACACAGGTCTGCTTCCAGGCATGAGCTAGCCCCTAATGAATCTGGGATTTCTTATAGAGGCCTAAATGAGCTGACAAGGTTCAGCTGATCTCATCAACTTCCTGTCTGCACGACGCCCAGCCCTCTCCTTAGAGGTATGAGTCATCCATGAGCCCACTAGCCTTATACAACTCTCCACCTAGTTGTATAAATCGGCGTAAAGCCTGAATCTGGGCGAAATATATCTACCCCCCTGGATGCAACCAGGTGACTTTACCTTCCTGCTGTCACAGTACCAATGTAATGCGTAGTCGAATAAATCTGTAGCATCAGGTACATGCTCTATTCTTCTTACAAGATCGAAGGCGGTCACCAGAACACAGCTACGTTACTATCTAGACTTATGTGAACCGTTGTACCAAATGTTTGCATTCTCTACGATATGTATGTATTAATACAGAATATAATTTTCTTGCTTCTGTATGTTTTGAAAAGATTCAATAAAAATCTATTGAGTAAAAAAACCCTGGAGAAATATATCCAATGTTTTACGTCCTTTGCCCAGAATGACTGGGTACCTCTCCTTCCATTAGCAGAGTTTGCGTATAGTAACGCCAGCCACTGGCTCGCCACAACGAACTTAAGGATGACTTGCCCATCTAAGAAATTGGCACTGAAGTTCTTGGGACCCTTCCCGGTAAGGAAAAAGATTAATGATGTATCTTATGAATTAATTTTACCGAGTCCCTCAAAGTACATCCCGTGTTTCATGTGTCCCTGTTAAAACCAGCAGTACCAGATCCCTTTCCTAATCGTAGTTCAGGACACCCTGCACCTGTTACTATTAATGGGGACGAGGAATTTGAAGTTGAGGCCATTATAGACTGCAGGAAAAGAAAGGGACAAACAGTACCTGATCAAATCGAGAGGTTATGGTCTGGAGGAAAACTCTTGGGAGCCCAGTAGTAATGTGCACACCGCTGACTTGGTTTGTGCCTTTTTCCATAGCCACCCCTGGAAGAGGAACTAGTTGGGCACCCGGTGGTTGCATGAAGGGGGGGGGCAATGTCAGGAAAGGCATAGCCGTCCAGCAGGAATTGCACGCCAGACACACGCATTGGCGCCAAAGGGGCCATTTAAAGTGAGTGCACCAGAGACTCTTTGCTGTTTGGTCTGCAGCTTCTGTGTGTCTGAAACCAGTTACCTGTGCTGACTTCTGATCTTGAACCTGGCTTGCTCTCACTAACCTTGTCTGCTTGATACCCTGACTTCAGCTTGTTTTGGACTTCTCTTCTGCCTGCTGCTCTGCCTGATCCACCTGAACGCTACCGGCCCGGCCTGCCTGACTCTGCATCTGCTTCTCTGCCTGCTGCAGTTCTGCAAATCGCACCAAGTCCTGTTTCTTCTGCGATCCAACCTGCCACAGCTCTGGTCTACCCAGCCCTGCCGGTCTGCCTGTTGCATCACCAGCCACGAACATCCAGCCATACCAAATACTGGACTGATCCTAGGCAATCCTGCATCACCGTGCTTCTGTGGCTACTGTCTCAACCTCAGAGTCCCACAAGCCGGTGCAGCAAAAGAGGCTCTCCTCTACACGTCAGGCTCACGATCCAGGTACGTGACACCATAAAAATGAAAAAATCCTTTAAATATAGTGCCTGGGGGGTCCCTTTAGTCTTCCTGTAAAGTGGCACATCTGTACTGTATATAGAACCTGCTGCAGCAATAATGACATTTATAAAGTAAAAAAATAATATTTTGTAAACAACGGCTTTGGGAGCCAGTCTGTTGTTTTGTGTTAGTCTGTATAATGAGGCCACAATTTAGTGCACTCGGAACAAGATTAACGATTCTTTTAGATAAATTCTGGTGTCTCTTTTGCAGGCTTTGGATAGAAGCAACATGTGCGGAAAACGTAGTCTTTGGGTGTTTGTGGTTTCACACCGTAACCCTATAGAGATACCCTTGATGAAAGGAAGAATTGGCCTTGCTGTCAAAAATTTAAATATGTACCTGCCAAACAGGTGCAGAAAAATTGGCCTTCGGGTGTTGGTGGTGCTTTTTACACTGTAACCCTATAGAAGTACTCTTGATGAAAGCAAGAATTGGCCTTGCTGTCAAAATTTTTAATGATATGCACCTGTCAAAGAGGTACGCCAAAAGATACACCAAAAAATTTATTCCAGATTAAATCAACACCCACAAAGCTAGGCAGCCTAGACAGTCTTTCAGAGATTCCAGATCCAGAAAGCAATTAATCAGCAACATCAGCATG
This sequence comes from Rana muscosa, assembly GCA_029206835.1. NCBI lineage: Eukaryota > Metazoa > Chordata > Amphibia > Anura > Ranidae > Rana > Rana muscosa. The sequence continues at coordinate 999,606,462 of CM055118.1, forward strand.
AGGGGCTTCATAGCTGCTGCTAATCCAGGACTAATTAATTTTGTTAAATGTCAGTCGGTCCACGGAGTCTGTCACAAAACCAGACCCGAATGCCAGTTTGGAAAGCATGCTGGATGCAGGGCAGCCCAGCAGCTCAATTGCATACTGAGCAAGTTCCTGCTAGTAGTCCATTCTCATGAACCTGTAACCCAGTGGATCAACTGTAGAGCTCTCCAGGTCTGTTTTTGCCCCTGGATAATCCCCCACCATATGATCCAGATGCTGCTGATGGGTTGTGAAAGCTGACAGCCCCGGGCACTGAGGACTAAAAAATGTTCACTAAGGCGGCCCCTTTCTCTTCCTCCTGCTGCTCTGCCTCAAGTGCCTTGTCCATAATGCCACGCAGAGTCTGCTCCAGCAGGAACACAACAGGGATTGTGTCACTGATGCATGCATTGTCACGGCTCACCATCCTTGTCGCCTCCTCAGATTGTGACAGTACAAGTTCATGCATCCTTTATCAGCAGCCATTGGCTTGGGGGGGAAAAAAAAGCAGAGCCAGCCTGGGCCTGTCGTTGTGCCATAATGACACAGGTACTCATTGACAGCCCTCTGCTGCATGTGCAGCCGTCTGAATAGCAGACTGGGGTTTCAAGATGTGCTGTTCAAGCTCTTTTGAAGGAGCACAAAAAAACGGGCAACGTTGAGGACCATAGATGTAGTAGTCGGCCAAGGAAACTTAATGCAGCAGAGGAAAGAAAGACACATTATACTTACTTCCCTGCAACAATGGAAGATATCCAGCTGTGCCCTCAAAACAGAACTGGCGGAAACCAGTGGGACCCAGGTACACCCATCTACTATCTGGAGAAGTCTGGCCAGAAGTGGTCTTCATGGAAGAATTGCAGTCAAAAAGCCATACCTCCAACGTGGAAACAAGGCTAAGCGACTCAACTATGCATGGAAACATAGGAACTGGGGGTGCAGAAAAATGGCAGTAGGTGCTCTGGACTGATGAGTCAAAATTTGAAATATTTGGCTGTAGTAGGAGGCAATTTGTTTACTGAAGGTGTAAAAACAGAGAAGTAGTGGAATTGGGACTTTAAATGAGGTATAAGGGTATAATAAATAAAATAAAATAACTTGGATGTCATGGTTCCCTCTAAATTGGCATGATACGGTATAAATGAACCAGTAATCACAGTACATTTATGATACAGAAATGTAATCACAAAGAAGCAATTCATAATCATCATTAATTTAATAACACATGATTAGATAGGGAACTTAAATAATGACATACAGACGTAGTAAATAAATCAAGGAATAATAAATATATTAGTAATAACAACAACATGATCGACATGTGTATAAATTGACAGATAATGATGTGAGCTGATGTAGAGCATCCGAGGATGTAAACTCTACACGTTTTATGGTCGCCTACCACTCGTCTGGAGGTTGGATGCATGAAAAGTAGTCTAGAATAAAATAAATGGAAAGATTTGTTGTGGTAGTTTCTGGGGATCCACTAGTCCCCATAGACAAACCCAATGTAGTAAGATACAAGTAGGAAAGGAGGGGAGAAGGGGAGGACAAAGGGGAAAATTTAATAAAAATATAGCAATATACCTTGCCAAACAGCCTGTGTGCTGAGGCCTTGATTGGGGAAATGCTAGGAAGGTAGTACCGCGTACGGAGCCCCCCCCCCCCCCCCGGGGTTGAGACGGGAGATCCACTGGCCAGGGTGTACGGGGGGGTTGTGGGGGGTAGACCCATCCCTCACCGCAAGCCATCGCATAGGGAGAGAGTGCTTGTGTAATGATTAAATAGGTCTCTATGGGGATGAAGAAATAAGTAAAAATTAAAAAAAAATCTAAAATAAATAAAAATGAAAAATGTGTCAATATGGAGATAGGATAAAATGTGGTAATAGTGAAAAAATACCTAAAATTATAAAAAAGTTAAAAAAGTGGTGGAAGAAACTGCTGCATAATGAATAAATGGTGTGATAATATAGTGAAGGTAAGTGTAATTTGATACATCTGCATAACAAATGCACATGAAAGAGCATGACCATACATAGATGGTATGTCGGTAAATAAAAGAAAATCAAAAAGCGTGTCAGGTAAAGGTATAAAAAGTGTATGTATGTGAACGTGTAGATGTGAATGTAAATGTGTGTCAGTATGTATGAATGTATGTGCATAAAAGGATGTAGAATATGTATATGTAGAGATCAAAAGAGTTAGCTGTATGCATGAATGTGTTGAAAATGTAAAGTGGGGAAGGTATGATTGCCCCATTTACCTGAGCTTCCAGAGGTAGAGCCAGCAGGTGAAAATGTTGTGGAGCGGTGGCCGGCAGAGAGAGACAGCGGTTCGCCACCCACTGTTATATAGCCCCCCGGTCCTGGGCGGATCCCCGCCAACGTCATGTGCTAACTCGCAGGGGTCCGTCCAATCCCCTGCAAGGCGAGAGATGGAAACAGCACGCCATGGTGGAGCGGTGTCATATGACGCCGGACACCAAGCGCACTGATCATGACGTCGATGAGCTGAGATCCGACCCCGCCCCCATCACTAAAGCGGGTGGGGGGAAGGAGCTGAGCTCATCGCAACCCCGGAAGTGGAGGACATAGGCAGCGGGACACCACCACACACGACCCCAAGGGTCAAAACACACAGGATTCAAGATAAAACTTGTATGGGCGCTAGGTGGAATAAAAAATATTGATAAAATTAAACAAAAAAATTCAACAAAAAAAATAATATTTTTTAGCCCAGGATCGGAGGGCTATATAACAGTGGGTGTCGGACCGCTGTCTCTCTGCCGGCCACCGCTCCACAACATTTTCACCTGCTTGGCCCTACCTCTGGAAGCTCAGGTAAATGGGGCAATCATACCTTCCCCACTTTACATTTTTAACACATTCATTCGGATGGCGCCACCCTTTGGGCCGCTTTTGCTGATCCTTGTGTTAGTAAAGTTTGTTGAGAGACGATTCGCGCTTTTCAGTCCGTTACAGCGTGACGAATGTGCCATCTCCATTACGAACGCTCGTTTTACCAGAACGAGCGCTCCCGTCTCATCACTTGCTTCTGAGCATGCGCGTTTTTTTCACGTCGTTAAAGCCTACACACGGTCGTTTTTCATGACGAGAAAAACGACAAAGTGAAAAACGATGAGAAAAATTAGAGCATCGTCGTGAAAAATGCTCTGGAGTCCACACACACGATAGTTATTAATGACCAAATTAAAAAATTGCATTTTTCTCGTCATGAAAAACGGTCGTGTGTACGCGGCATTATACCTCATTTAAAGTCCCAATTCCACTACTTCTCTGTTTTCACACATTTAGGGATGGAGGAATTCTGGTATGTTTCTAGGCTGGGATGGGTCTCAACCTCCCCTCTTCTCTTGTTTACTGAAGGGCTGTAGAACAGTACAATAATGAGTGTCCTTGGAAGTTTAGGATTGAATTTCTGCAAATGGGAGTTGAAGATTTGGTAAGGATCAACGGTGTCCTCATTGCTGAGAAATACAGGCAGGTAATTATCCATTATGCCATACCATCGGGGAAGAGTATGACTGGCCCCAAATTTATTCTGCAGTAGGACAACAACCGCAAACGTACAACCACAAAAATGTGATTTAGAACTACCTTCAGCATAAAGCAGAACAAGGAGTCCTTTAAGTGATGTTTTGGTACCCCCACAGAGCCCTGATCTGAACATTATTGAGTCTGTGTGGGATTACCTGAGAAGATAGAAGGATTTGAGGCAGCCTACAGCCACAGAAGATATGTGATTAGTGCTCCAAGATGTTTGGTGCAACCCATCTGCTGAGTTTCTTCAAAAACTGTGTGCAAGTGCACCTAGGAGAATAGATACTGATTTGAAAGCAAAGGTTGGTCAACCCAAATATTGATTTTATTTGGATTTATCTTATGTTCTTTTACTTTCCATTTTGTTAATTGATAAAAAAAAACTATATACACGATTTCTAAAATTATTCTTAATATAAAGCATTTTTTCACACCTGCCTAAATCTTTTGCTTTTCACATATACACTATATTGTCAAAAGTATTGTAACGCCGGCCTTTACACGTACAGGAACTTTAATGGCATCCTAGTCTGAGTTTGCAGCTATAACAGCATCAACTCTTCCGGGAAGGCTGTTCACAAGGTTTAGGAGTCTGTCTATGGGAATTGTGACAGGAGTGACTTTGGGTCAGGGGTTTGTGGGACTAATGTGTGTTGTGCCATGCTGTTGAACTATTTGCTGTGATGGTTTGGGGTGGGACTGTACTCTATTGTCTATTGTGTCTGATGCCAACTATTATGGGATGTGCAAGTGTGTTTGCTGCGAGGAAAAAGGGAGGGGGTATTCCTCCAACCCCCCTGCTGATAAGACTGTATTGAGAAGTTTGAACACACCTAACCTGTGTGGTCATTGTCATTGGACAGTTTGACCTGCCCTGTTTTCTAAGGGTGGGAGGGATGTGTTTTTGAGGAGATATATCTGTGTGTCCATGTGTGATAATAAAGTCAGTTTGTTTTGCCCTACTCTGAGGTGTGTTGTCTGTGGACTGGGGGGCTAAAGAAGCTTGGACGGTGCTGGATCTGAACAGAGGAAGCATTGACGGCGGACCTAGATCTGTTCGAGGACAGAGGGTGTCACAGGAATGTTTGATTATTTTTCTAGAAGCGCATTTGTCAGGTCAGGCACTGATGTTGGACATCAAAGCCTGGCTCGCAGTCTCCACTCTAATTCATCCCAAAGATGTTCTATCAGGTTGAGGTCAGGACTCTGTGCAGGCCATTCCAGTTCCTCCACCCCAAATCCGCTCATCAATGTCTTTATGGACCTTGCTTTGTGCACTGGTGCACAGTCATGTTGGAGCAGGAGGGGGCCATCCACAAATGTATTGGTATGCTGACACCTTAAGAGTTCCCTTCACTGGAACTAAGGGGCCAAGCCCAACCCCTGAAAAACAACCACACACCATAATCCCCCTCCACCAAATTATTTGGACCAGTAAACAGCAAGGTGGAAAAACTTGACTGGCCTACACAGAGTCCTGACCTCAACCTGATAGAACACCTTTGGGGTGAATTAGAGCAGGGACTGTGATCCAGGCCTTCTCATCCAACATCGGTGCCTGACCTCACAAATGCACTTCTGGAAGAATGGCCAAACAGATTAAATTGGCCCTAAAGTATGTATGAATGTGAGTTAGCGGCCTTAGATTGTAAGCTCCTTAAGGGCAGGGACTGACATAAATGTATAATATTAATGTAAAGTGCAGCATAAATTGACGGTGCTATATAAATATCTAAATTAACTAAAATAAAGATATTTTTTGCTTATTTGTATTAGAGTATTTTCAGGGTTTTTTGATGTGACAACTAAAGCTCTGAGCAATAACTGGCAAATATAATTTCACTAGACTTATAGGGGTTACCCTTTCTTTCTTGAACCTTTGCAGGAGCCAGAATGGGCTCCATCCCCTGTCAGCACTCTAGCAGCAGCAGCAGATGCACTGACCACATACCTCCTCCCCATCGAGCTTGAGCGGCCAACACACTTTTTTTAAGCTCCTAATTTCACTAGTGACAGATATTGGGGGGAAATGATAAATTCCTGTACTTTTGATGACTGTGGTCCCAGTAGTTATTTTGAAAAAGACAGTACATGCAATTAACTTTACCTTAAAACAGGTTATTTGCTCTAACTGTTAATATTTGAGACTGTTATTGTTCAGAATTCACTGCTTGTCATTGTTTAAAAAAGGTCATTTTGGCTAATGATCGTTGAGGCTAGATGTTGGTAGAATAGGCAGCTAGGACAGGTAGTTATTTTGTAGTACAGGCTGGGCCCAGACTATGTGAAGAATGTGTAGATGAGACTTACCCCTACAAGTTGATGAAACTATGTTTTTCAAAATTTTTGTTCCTGATTTTGTTGGGTGGTGTGTGTGGTTTTGAAGAAGAACATTTAATATATTTTCATTTTCTTCCTCATTTATTATATTCATGGAAATTCTTTGTTTCAGTACATGATCTGCAAGAACATAAAACAAACATTTTGATCCTAAGATATTTAAATATAAATATAAATATAAATATAAATATAAATGGGACTTATTTATAAAAGCTGGAGAAAAGAAATGTTGGTACTGTCCAGAGAATTTTATTTTTTAATCCACTTTAGAATATAATAGCTATAAAGGATGGGTGTTGCTTTGTTTCTATGAGAAAACAAATGCAAATATAAAACAAATTTGCTTCATTATCAAGAAGAGTGCCAATTTGGTAACCTTTTTGCATTTAAATATTAGGTAGAACAATAAAGTTGGAGTAAAGTAAACATTTCTAACTGTTGTCAGTTTGTAAATCTGTTATGAACCCAGCAAAGTTGGAACCCATATCTATCAATTTTGACATTTTCTTTATTTTTATAAATTAAAATATAAACATGTGACCCATGCAGATAAAGCACCAGCCTGATGCTAATGGAAACAAGATACTTCTGGACTACCTATAGTGGGGTAATTGAAAGTATGTGCAACTTGCCAACCACATGTTGAAGCAAGCAAAGTTGTACCTCCTGTCCCAGGTAATTGGTTAAGAGGTATATGAGACCTCTTACCTATTTACCGTATTATGAATTTTTAAAACAATATCAAAACAAGCCTAAAAGAGTACCATCATTTCCTCACTTTGAAATCATCTCCCTCGTAAACACTGGATCTGCAGAAAATAATTACAGCTGCTGCCTTGTGAGATTCTATGAGATTTCCAGTTACATTTCCCAAGAATAGCCCAGTTATCAGGGCTGGAGGTAGCAATCTGCATGCAGGTTATCATTCAGATCAGTTGACAAATGTGCCGTGTACCTATTGGAAGCCTGAAGCCTCGTACACACGACCGAGTTTCTCGTCGAAAAACGACAAGAAACTTGCTGGCAGAGCTTTTTTGCAGAGTAAATCAGTCGTGTGTACGCGGCTATCAGGTTTCTCGTCAAGAAAACCGACAAGAAAAATAGAGAACCTGCTCTCTATTTTCTCGTCAGGATTCTCCATTTTTTCGTCGAGATTCTCATCAGCATGTTTCTCGATGAGAAAAGTGTGTGTGTACACTTACCTGTCGCCGTGGAAACCCGTGCATGCTCGAAATGACTTTTACGCATGCGCGGTAGCTTCCTAGGCATAGGTAGGGTGTAGCAAGATGGCGGCGACGGCATTAAATGTGACGAGCGCACGCTCGTCGTAGTCGATTACGTCACCGCGTTCGCTCCATTCAAAGAACCGCGGGTTCTTTGAATCGAGCGTGTGTACACTCGGCCGGGACAAGTTTCTTGTCGAAGAATCTCGTCAAGAAAAACGACAAGTTTTTTCCTGACGAGATTCTCGGCCGTGTGTACGATGCTTCAGTCTTAGATTCCTAGACTGTCTTTTCTATGCACACACTTTATGACTTTTATGGGTTAGTTTTCCAAGTTAAAAAAATTTAAATGAGACTTTTTTTTCAACATACAATACCTATTATTTCTTTAAATGTACACTTCTCTGTATCCAGTAAAATAATTCCCTTCTCAAGGCATGTTCTTAGCTCAAATAAACTATGTAAAGTTAGTGTGGTAACATGAGGTTTGCTCCATCTCTCTCCTCCATCTTCAATTTTCTCTTCAAATCTAATCCACCTGCAAAAAATTTAAACACAGTATGACATTATGACCACAATAACCTCTTCCAGTCTGGCCAATGTAGATATACAGCCAGGTGGGAGCAGCGCCAATGTAGGTGGACATGCCAGTATGTCCTACCGCATTGTGTGCTCTCAGCAGCATGCAGTGAAACGATCTGTGACCACTGTGGGTGGACACAGTGGATCACAGATCTGGGTACAGGGCCACTGTGATTGGCTCTGTACCTATTATATCACTCTGGCCATTCACTTTTTTTTTTTCATACTGTCACCAGAGCAAGTACTGTGGTGATGTTATGTGGCTTGGGGAGGTGATCATGTACAATGGCTGCCTGCTCTGATGTCACCATGGGGTTGATTTACTATATCACTTAGTCGGCAAATGGGCTCACTTCCATGGATTTTGACTACTTTAAGTCGGAGAAAGGATTTACTAAAGCACTCAGTCAAAAATGGTCATGATTCCAAATTTACTAATGTTCCCCTCTTAGAACCAGATGGACAGCAGAGAAAAATCTTGTTTAAAACATGATCTCAAGCAATGATTAAATATATATATATATATATATATATATATATATATATATATATATATATATATACACACACACACACACACACACACACACACATTTGTTGAACATTTTAACCACTTCAGTCCCAGAACGTTTTACCCCCTTCCTGACCAGAGCACTTTTTACAATTTGGCACTGCGCTGCTTTAACTGGTAATTGCACGGTCATGCAATGCTGTACCCAAACTAAATTTGCATCCTTTTTTTCGCACAAATAGAGAGTTCTTTTGGTGGTATTTGATCACCTCTGCGGTTTTTATTTTTTGCAAAATGAACGAAAAATGACCAAAAACTTTGAAAGAAAACAGACAATTTATTACCAAATACTTACCGTAATTTTCCTTTCCTGATGGACTCCATGGCAGCCAACATGTGGGTTAACCCCGCCTCCTCCCCAATGCTATAGGACCCCATTCCCATAAATGTAAACTCACCGCTAGGGACTGCGTTCCGTAACTAGCCAACTCTTGACCGATGGGTGGGAAAGTATTTGATAATAAATTTTCAGTTTTTCTGACAACTCCATGGCAGCTTACGTGTGGGAAATAACTAGCCAGACCACACGGGTGAGTATACTGAACAGAATTTTTTGTCCCGTCAACCGACAGGACTTTTAGACTAAAGTTTACAGAGGACAATAACGCAGGCTCTATACAGTAATGAGACATAAAAAAGGTATTGATAGAGGCCCAAGAGGCCGCTTTGCAGAGGACATCTGGAGCCAGAACCATTCCCCTGGTAGAGTGTGCTGTCACCGCCTCTGGAGGAGCCAAGCCCTTAGCCCTTTAAGCCTGCTGGATGGTCTGTACGATCCAAGCTGCAATTGTCCTGGTTGAAGCTCGCTTCCCTTTATTGCTGCCGGAGTGCAGGATGAACAGATATTCAGAACGTCTAAAAGGAGGAAGTAACTTGCAGGTATTCCTTCAGAATTTTGCCCACATCCAGAGGGTGAGCTTCAGTGGACCCCTGTGTCCTGAACGTAGGCAGGACGATTTCTTGGTTCTCGTGGAACACTGAAGTAATTTTCGGATTTGAGCCCAGCATAGGGATGAGGACCACCCGGTCTGGGAAGAACGTCAGAAAAGGTTCTTTATTGCCTAGGGACCCGATCTCAGAGACCCTTTTGGCTGAGGTGATGGCCACTAGAAAGGCTACTTTTGCAGAGAGGTCCTTAATGGAAAGCAGGGAGGACCCCATGGTACTGAGGCCAGACAGTGAGTCCAGAACAAGGGGAAGATCCCATTTGGGGAATCCTTGCCTTCTTTGGGGCCTGAGTCTTGACACTCCATGGAAGAACTGCCGGATTAAGGGGTGAACAGCCCACGAAGTTCCGGAGAAGGCCGACAAAGCTGAGACTTGGACTCTAAGAGAGCTGATAGATAGAGATAGATCTAGGCCGGATTGAAGGAAGCTGAGGATATCCTGAACCTCTAAGTTTCTGAATGATCTATTCATAGAGGATGATAATTCAACAAACTTGGTCCATATTCTCCCATAAAATTTATTAATGCCCGTCTTCCTTAGAGCTCATGAGAGTGGAGATAACCGTTGAAGCGCACCTGAGAGATTTTAGCCTCTCCCTCTCAAGAACCAGACCATCAGTCTCAGTAATGCCGGACAAGGGTGCAGGACTGCCCCCTGAGAAAGAAGGTCTGGCCTAAGAGGAAGAGGCACCGGATCCCAGAAGCTGAGCAGGATCAGGAGGGGAAACCAAGGCCTGTTCGGCCAGTAGGGTTCTATTACCACCACCCTCGACAGCTTCCGCTTGAAGTCTCCGTAGGAACCTGAGGATGATTGGGAGCAGTGGAAAGGAATATGCCCTCTTGAATTTCCATCGATCTGTCAGGGCATCTACTCTGAAGGCCTGTCTGCAGCGACCCCAAGTGTAATACTTCTCCAACACTTAAGCAAATAGGTCCACTTTGGGATTGACTCCCAGGGACACGATCCACTTGAAAGTCTGCCCATGTAGAGACCACATGTTTTCTAACCAAATGTGTGACAGGAAGTCTGCTTGGACGTTCTGGACTATGGGGATGAAGGCCGCTGAGATGTTGGTCAGATTCTTCTGGGCCCAAGACATGATGGGCTCGACCTCTCGGAGTAGTGTGGCGCTCAGAGTGCTCCCTTGACTCTTCACATAGGAGACCACTGTGGTGTTGTCCATCCTTAATAAAAATGACTCTCACTTCAGGAGATGAGAGAAAGACTGAAGAGCACACCGGGCTGCCCGAAGTTCCAGGACATTCGAGCCCGGATTGAGAAGACGAGTATCCCACTTGCCTTGAGCAAGTTCCGATCTGCATAGGGCTCCCCAACCGTCCCCGCTGGCATCTGTCGTGACCGTGACCCATGAGATGGGGGTAACGGAGTGGCAATTGAGCAGGTTTTAGAGCTGAAGCAACCAGAAGAGGCTGTTCCTCATTGTCGATGATATGTGAATAGGTTGACTGTTCCCTGATTTCCAGTCAGGTTGTTCCCTGACTGGAAAGGGCGTAACCTCCACAGATACCATTTGACCATGGGGGTCGTAGAGACCATTGTGCCGATAATTTTTAGGCATTGTGAGGCCCTCAGTTGTGAGGAGTTTAGGAGTTTTTGCTTTCCACTGTATCGAACTGGGCCCCTAAGTATATCAGGCACTGGACTGGTTCTAGGTGTATTTTTTCCAGGTTTAGGAGCCACCCGAAGCTGGTCAAGGTGCAGATCACCTGCTCCCTGTGGGCCAGCAGCTGCTCTTTGTCTTGGGACAGTAACAAGAGGCCATCGAGTGTCATGGATATGCATTAATGTCTGTCTGCCATCTTACCTTCCTCCTCATGTGTTCATCTAGAGACCAGACCTCCTTCACCTGGCTTCCTTTATAATCTCCTCCCAGCCTGACTCCACCCCAGGCCCTATCACTGAACACTATATTAACCTGTGCACTGCAAGCCTGCTTTGCTGATCAACGTGTTTGTTAGGCATTGTGTGTTTGGGTTCCTGCCTGCCGTGTGCTACGTCTGTCTCTCTGTTACGTTATTGGCTTGTCCCCGACTATCCCTGTCTGCTCGTGACCCTTGACCTTCGGCTCGTTCTTCGTTATCCTTGTCTGCTTGTGGCCCCTGACCTTCAGCTTGTTATTCGGTTCTCTCTATCGTGTGCTGCTGCTTCCCCTCTTTTCCCCTTATCCTACGGGGCGTGAGCTAGGAAACTCCAGGGGCCGCGACCTGGTCCCAGCCTGCAGCGTAACATCCTCACCACTAGAGGCCCTGGAGAAGACCAGCTGGGTCTTAGACTCCGCGCCCTGGGGAATCTTGGCTCTCGCTTCCGTTGGGATCCCGGTTGTGCTCCTCTGGTCCCGCTTTCCACAACCACCCAGTTTCCTATCCGCAGAAGCCAGCCATAGGGTTCACTACCTCGCGGTGCACTCCTGTCCCCCTACGGTGTGCATCTGTCACCTGGCCACAGGTGACCCTGACATCGAGGTAGTGATAAAGACGTATACCTCTCGTTCTGATGAGGGCCACTACGGCCAGAAGAACTTTTGAAAAGACTCGGGGTGAGGTTGTCAGCCCAAAAGAGAGGCAGGACTGTAGATGTTCTTGCCCGACTTGAAACAGTAGGTATTTGAAAAACTCCTTTGCCACCGGGACCTGGAAGTAAGCATCCTTTAAGTCGATTGAGATTAGCCAATTGCCCCGGCTGTATGGCCTGTTGGATGGTCGACAGAGTCTCCATTTTGAGTCTTTCGTATTTTATATATTTGTTTAGATAGGTTTGATCTATCACTGGGCACCATGCCCCGCTTCTCTTCTGAACTAAGAAGAGGGGGAGAATATCCCCTGAAATTCTTCATCCTCCGTGACGTGCACTACTGCTCCCTGAGTCTTCAGCAAATCCACGTAGGACCGTAACACCTGCTTCTGCTCTACTGACCGAGGTAGCAGGGTGGGAATAAATCTGGGGGGAGGAGTACTGGTGAAGGACCATGTGTGGCCTGACGAGACCGTCTTGATGGTCCAGTAGTCCGAAATTGAGGCCACCCAGACGTGCCTGGGCGGGCGCAATCTCAAAAAGACTTTGCCAGATCACGTCCACCGGACGCCTGGCTCTTAGCGAGCTTACGGAAGGATGCTTGCCCTCTGCTCCAGTTCTTTTTGAAGTCCCGGCCGGGCCTGTAAGAACGTGCTTTTCTCGAATGCTCCGCACTGCATCTTCTGTACTGGGGTCTCTTCCGACCAAATAGACACCTATCTTGGGGAAGGAAGCCCCACTTTCCGCCCGTGGCCCGGGTTATAGCATCATCCAGCTTCTTGCCGAATAATGAGGACTCCTTAAAAGGGGATTCTACACCAGGTTTGTTTGGATGCCGGGTTGGCGAGCCAAGGGCGTAACCATAATGTTAGCCATGAATGAGGATAACATGGTCCGAGCTAACGATCAGATCGATAGATGCCTTCCCCAAGAAGGCTGCCACCAGCTTCAGTTCCTCGACAGCTGAGCTTCTGGCCAACTCCTCCGAAACGCCCCTGAGTACGGAGTCTACGTTCTCTGTCCAGACTTCTATCACTTTAGACATAGCTGCTAGAGCCAGGGCAGGCTTACAAGCCATACCGGCAAGCCCATAAATTCTTTTGAGGTCTTGATCTATTCTTCTCTCCAGTCTGTCCTTGAAGGACACAGCATCTTCCAAAGGAAGAGTGACATGTTTGGCCAGATGCATCAATGCTGCATCTAAGAGGGGAGTGTTTTCCATATACTTCACTTCTTCTGCCTTGAAGGGGTATAATCTGGAGGTTTTATTTGACATAGAAGTTTTGTCTACTTTGCTCCACTCCTCATCAATGATATCCTTCAATTCAGTTGGAACGTTCTTTCCCCAGGTGTTTAAAGAACTTCTTCTGCTTACATGGGGGGGGGTGGAAGGGTCTTCCCACTTAAGGGCTTCCTTAACCACTTTGACTAATGGAGAAACCAGAGAGAAGTCAAAGCCTCCGACACCTTTGTCATCTTCCGGCTCGCTGTCCGAAGAATCCGGAGAAGCAGCGTAAGGCTAGGAAGGACCCAGAACCTCTTGGGCCTTGTCAGCCAAGGAGCCAGATAGGGTGGCGGACTAGTTCCGCGTGTGGGATGTATCCAATTCCTTGCTGCACCACACGTTTCACGTTTCACAAGAGACTCCATATGTTGGTTCGCCGTCTCTTTTTTCCCCAACCGCCCGGGCATAACATCGGTCACATAGAGACTTGCCCTCCGGGACTCGTATCCCACATCCCCAGCAGGCTCTGCGATCAGAGCGGCTGTCATGGCGGTGGGTGCAGTGACTAGAGGAGGAATGGAAACATCTCTGCTTGGAGGAGGAATGGGAGTGCTGTTGGGTCCTGGACGGAGAATCACGTCTGGACCTGGATGATGAGCGGTAATGTTGTGGCCTGGCAAGGTCTCTGTTGTCCTGGACCATGACTTGAGGGTCTGATCTGGAAGGGCTGGAAGAGGAAAGAATGGGGGGGGGGGGGAGAGATATAGTATCAAACACACTCACCGAAATTAGAGCAAACTCGACCCCTTCCCTCACCTGCACATACCTTGTGCGTGAGGGCTGGCCGCACGAAGGCGGTGATCTGTCCATGACTTCTGGACGGAACGTCAAGCATAGACGGTCTACAGATTACCCAAGGATAGCCAAGCATACCGGGGATCCCCATAAGAAAAATCATATTCAATTTTTTTTTTTTTGGAATATCTGTTAAACATTCAAATATATATTCACACCTTTTATATAGTTTTTTATGTGTTTTAAATATACATTTACCCCCTTTTTAATTTATTTTTCCATAATTTCCCCTTTAAGGGAGAAAGAAATTAGCACTCCAGGATGCCTACCCGCAGACCAGGCTGGGGGAAGCTGCTGCCGCTCACTGTCTGTGGGGATTACCAACCTCACAGGAGCTGGCAGCCCTTTAAATCTCCTGCCCGAGTGACGTCACCACCCCCCACCTCGCGCCTGCGGCCGCTGGACATTCCGCCAATCCACACGTGAGCCAAGCCTCATTATCGCAGAGGCCTCGCGCATGCGCAAACAACGTTTGTGGTCGCGACCCGGAAGCACCGCGGCAATCAGAGGTACCGAGCGGTACAGGGTAGAAAAATAAACGGGGGGGGGGAGGCCAAGACACAAGACAAGGCAAAGACACAAATAAACATAAGGATGGCTTCCATGCACAGAGAGAGAGAGAAAACAGACAGCAGACCTTGCCAGCCGTTGGTGCGTCCATCAGGGCTGCTGTTAGAAATCATTGGGCCACGTACAGCCTACCCGACGGGGCCCCCTTTAACCCCGCCCTCTGCCCCACCCCTTGCTCCTCCCCAGACCCAACCTCTGCAGATTTGTCACCGTTTATATGTGCACGAATACTGTGTCCCAGGAACTAGATGTTGCTGCTCACACCTTTAATGGGACCCCTGATTGCACGGGAGAGCTCAGTAAGGCTGCTTTTCACACTGGGGCATGGGCGGGGCAGTGGCGCTTTACCGTCATTTTTGCGGAGGTATTAGGCCGCTAGCGGGGTGCTTTGAACCCCCACTAGTGGCCGAAAAAGGGTTAAAACCACCCGCAAAGCCCCGCAGCGGCACTTTTCCGGCGGTTCTGGCCGCGGTGTCCATTCATTTCAATGGGCAAGAGCGGTGGAGGAGCGGTGTACACACTGCTCCTTCACCGCTCCAAAGATGCTGCTTGTAGGACATTTTTTTAACATCCTGCCAGCGCATCGCCTCAGTGTGAAAGCCCTCGGGCTTTGACATTGACACTGCAGGGGATCTGTTTTTCAGGCGCTTTACAGGCGCTATTTTTAGCCCAAAAGCGCCAAAAAAACACCCCAGTGTGAAAGGGGTCTAAAGGTGATGGAGGGACGGTGGTGGAACCCCCTTCCACTGCCTGTAAAAGTAATCCAGGGGCTTCTTAGCCACTAGGATTACTTTTACTTTGTGCAGACTCGTTGAGGCTAAAAAATATCTTGATCATTGCTGCAGTGATGACCAAGATATCACTCTTCCAATCCAGCAATGTACCATTGCTGGACAGGAAGCAGTTAAAGGGGGTGATTGGGGGGCACGTTTATTGCCCCCCTCCCAAACGCAAGTGTAGCGTAGCATCTCACTGCGTCTTATGATTATCAGCATGAAAATTGCGCAGGCAGCACAGTCAGCATTTGCTTTGTCATGGATCTCACAGTGTCACTTGGCTTTTGGGTGCAGACTTTGTTAACTTATGGCTGTACTGTGTGTTACAAACTATAACCCAGTACAGCCATAACAAAGTAAGCACTAAACAGCAATAGGACACACTGTAACGGATCCATGACAGAACATATGCTGACTGTGCCGCCTGCGTGATCATAATGCTGATAATTAGGGAACACCCCCCAGTTTGGTTCGCACCAGAACATGCGAACAGGCAATAAATTAGTTCGAACATCCGAACCCCATTAAAGTCTATGGGACACGAACATGAAAAATCTAAAGTGCTAATTTTAAAGGCTTATATGCAAGTTATTGTCATAAAAAGTGTTTGGGGACCTGGGTCCTGCCCCAGGGGACATGTATCAATGCAAAAAAAAGTTTTAAAAACTGACGTTTTTTCGGGAGCAGTGATTTAAATAATGCTTAAAGTGAAACAATAAAAAAATATTCCTTTAAATTTCGTACCTGGGGGGTGTATATAGTATGCCTGTAAAGCAGCACTTGTTTCCCGTGCTTCGAAAAGTCATTGAAAGTCATTGATGAAAAAAAAAAATGCGTGGGGGTCCCCCCCAATTCAATTACCAGGCCCTTCAGGTCTGGTATGGATATTAAGGGGAACCCTGTGCCAAATAAAAATGGCGTGCGGTTCCCCCCAAATATCCATACCAGACCCTTCAGGTCTGGTATGGATTTTAACCACTTGACAACTGAGCACTTAAACCCCCTTAATAGCCAGACCAATTTTCAGCTTTCGGTGCTCTCACAATTTGAATGACAATTACTCTGTCATACAACACTGAACCCAAATGACATTTTTGTCCTTTTTTTCCACACAAATAGAGCTTTCTTTTGGTGGTATTTAATCACCAATGGGTTTTTTATTTTTTGCGCTATAAAAGAAAAAAAGGACGGAAAATTCTGTAAAAAAAAATGAATTTTGTTGTTTCCGTTATAAAATTGCGCAAATACCGTAAGTAATTTTTCTTTATTCATTTTGCCCAAAATTTATACTGCTACATATCTTTGGTAAAAATAAGTACAAAAATAAGTACAATTAAGTACAAATTGGTGTATATTATTTGGTCTTTGTGAAAGTTATAGAGTCCACAAGCTATGGTGCCAATATCTGAAAATTGATCACACCTGAAGTACTGACGGCCTATCTCATTTCTTGAGATCCTAACATGCCAGAAACGTACAAATACCCCCCAAATTACCCCTTTTTGGAAAGAAGACATTCCAAGGTATTTAGAAAGAGGCATGGTGAGTTTTTTGAAGTTGTCATTTTTTCCCACAATTCTTTGCAAAATCAAGATTTTTTTTTTCTTTTTTCACAAAATTGTCATATTAGCAGTTTATTTCTCACACAAAGCATATGCATACCACAAATTACACCCCAAAACACATTCTTCTACTCCTGAGTATGGCGATACCACATGTGAGACTTTTACACAGCGTGGCCACATACAGAGGCCCAACATGCAGGGAGCACCTTCAGGCGTTCTGGAGCACCCAGGCCAATTCTGACATTTCTCTCCTACATGTAAAAATCATAATTGATTTGCTAGAAAATTACATAGAACCCCAAAACATTATATATTTTTTTTAGCAAAGACCCTAGAGCAGTGATGGCCAACCTTGGCACCCCAGATGTTTTGGAACTTCATTTCCCATGATGCATAACTACACTGCAGAGTGCATGAGCATCATGGGAAATGTAGTTCCAAAACATCTGGGGTGCCAAGGTTCGCCATCACTGCCCTAGAGAATACAATGGTGGTCATTGCAACTTTTTATCTCGCACAGTATTTGCGCAGCAATTTTTCGAACAGGTTTTTTTTTTTTTTTAAAAACAATTTTGTGCTTAAAAAAAAAAAAAACAACAGTAAAGTTAGCCCAATGTTTTTGCATAATGTGAAAGATGAAGTTACGCCAAGTAAATAGATACCTAACATGTCACCCTTCAAAATTGTACATGCTCGTGGAATGGCGCCAAACTTCGCTACTTAAAAATCTCCATAGGCGACGATTTAAATATTTTTACTGGTTAAATTTTTTTTAGTTACAGAGGAGGTCTTGGGTCAAAATTATTGCTATCGCTCTAACGTTCACAGCGATACCTCACATGTGTGGTTTGAACACCGTTTTCATATGTGAGCGGGACTTACGTATGCGTTCGCTTCTGTACGCAAGCACACGGGGACAGGGGCGCTTTAAATTTTAAAAAAAATTGTTATTGTTCATATTACTTTATTTTAGTTTGACACGTTTTTCCCCAAAAATTATTTTTTTGATCACTTTTATTCCTATTAAAAGGAATGTAAACATCCCTTGTAATAGGAATATGGCATGACAGGTCCTCTTTACAGTGAGATATGGGGTCAATAAAACCCCACATCTCACCTCTAGGCTGGGAAGCCTGAAATAATAAAAAAAACAAAAAACGATCCTGGCTTTGATCGTAGCAGTGAGTCGGTAGAAGCACCGGAGGGTGGCGGGAGGGGGGGACGTTGCCTCTCGCCTCCGTAAGAATGATCAAGCGGCGGAACAGCCGTTATGATCGTTCTTATGGTGTAGGGAATCGCCGGCTGAAAAAGCTGATACCTGTAGCTGCAGGCATCATTCAGATAGCCCCGCACAATGTCAAGGACGTCATATGACGGTCGGTGGGCGGGAAGTGGTTAAAATTTATTTTATTTTTTTAAACACAAAGTTGTCCATTTATACAATATTTCTAACACATAGCATGTACATACCAAAAATGACACCCCAAAATAGATTCTCCTACTCCTCCTGAGTACGGCGATACCACATGTGTGAGACTTCCACAGCCTGGCCACATACAGAGGCAGAGTACAGCCGAGTATTGCAGAGTATGGCTGGGTATCGCCGAGTATGGCTGAGTATCGCCGAGTATGGCTGGGTATCGCCGAGTATGGCTGGGTATCGCCGAGTATGGCTGGGTATCGCCGAGTATCGCAGGGTGTGGCAGAGTGTGGCATGGTATTGCAGGGAAATAAAGGGTAGGGCAGGGTAGGATGGATCTCTCCCCTCTCACACTGTACCGATCGGTACAGAGAGAGGAGAGAGGAACCAGCGTCATGACATGAAGCTGGTTTGTTTACAAGTGATTGCTCCGTCATTTGACCGAGCGATCACGTGGTAAACGGCCGCAGATCTATTTACCGTGATCTGTGATGCGTCACGGACATTACCGTGTGCGCGCCCCAGGGAGCGCGATTCTGGGAGGACGTTATACAACGCCCTCCCAGAGTTAAGGAACCACCCTGTCGCCGTTATTCGGCGGTGGGCGGTGGTTAAGTGGTTAAGTGGTTAGGGGAAACTCTGCGCCAAATTTAAAAAAAAAAATGGCGTGGGGTTCCCCCCAAAAATCCATACCAGACCCTTATCCGAGCACGCAACCTGGCAGGCCGCAGGAAAAGAGGGGGGGACGAGAGAGCGCCCCCCCTCCTGAACCATACCAGGCCACATGCCCTCAACATGGGGAGGATGCTTTGGGGTCTGGACCCCAAAGCACCATGTCCCCATGTTGATGGGGACAAGGGCCACAAGGGCCTCATCCCAACAACCCTTGCCTGGTGGTTGTGGGGGTCTTATCGGAATCTGGAAGACCCCTTTAACAAAGGGGACCCCCAGATCCTGGCCCCCCTATGTGAATTGGTAACTGGGTACATTGTACACCTACCATTTCACAAAGAAAGTGTAAAAAATAGTTAAAAAAAACACAGTTGGGATAAAGAATAAAAAAAAAAAAAAAAAAAGACTCCAGCGGTGGTAATCCACTCTATCTCCACTCCAGCGATGTCGATATCCTGCAACGGATGATCTATCCGGGCTCCAGCGATGAGGAACAGCACACAGTCCTCTCTTCACCGGAGCGGAGACACCCCGGGAATGATGCCGCCGAAGCCTGACAGGTCTGATGTAGCCGAGGACGGGCCACCTGTCACGTGACCCCGTCCCCCTCTGACGCAAGGGAAAACCCGGGCTTCCCCAGTGACGTGCGGGTGACCCCACCCCCCTGATGCAAGGGAAATCTGCGTTGCATCAGAGGGAGCGGGGTCACCCGCACGTCACTGGGAAAGCCTGGGTTTCACCTTGCATCAGAGGGGGACGGGGTCACGTGACGGGTGGCCCCGTCCTCGGCTACACAAGACCTGTCAGTTTTCGGCAGCGTCATTCCCGGGGTGTCTCCGCTCCGGTGAAGAGAGGACCGTGTGCATCCGTCGCAGGATACCGACATTGCTGGAGTGGAGATCGAGAGTGGATTACCACCGCTGGAGTCTTTTTTTTTTTTTTATAAAGGACTTATCCCAACTGTGTCTGTGTGTTTTTTTTTATTTTTTACACTTTCTTTGTGAAATGGTAGGGGTACCCCGTTACCAATTCACATAGGGGGCCGGGATCTGGTGGTCCCCTTCGTTAAAGGGGTCTTCCAGATTCCGATAAGCCCCCCCGCCCGCAGACCCACACAACCCCCGGGCAAGGGTTGTGGGGATGAGGCCCTTGTCCCCATCAACATGGGGACATGGTGCTTTGGGGTCCAGACCCCAAAGCATCCTCCCCATGTTGAGGGCATGTGGCCTGGTACGGTTCAGGAGGGGGGGTGCTCTCTCTCGTCCCCCCCTCTTTTCCTGCGGCCTGCCAGGTTGCGTGCTCGGATAAGGGTCTGGTATGGATATTTGGGGGGAACCGCACGCCATTTTTTTTTATTTGGCGCAGGGTTCCCCTTAATATCCATACCAGACCTGAAGGGCCTGGTAATTGAATTTGGGGGGACCCCCACGCATTTTTTTTTTTATCAATGACTTTGAATGACTTTTCATTACAGCCACGAGTACTTTTAAATTACTTTTTTTCCTTCAGAAATTACATTTTGTGCAGAGACTGTTCTAAGCACGGGAAACAAGCGCTGCTTTACAGGCATACTATATACACCCCCCAGGTACGAAATTTAAAGGAATATTTCACTTTTATTGTTTCACTTTAAGCATTATTAAAATCACTGCTCCCAAAAAAACATCAGTTTTTAAAACTTTTTTTGTATTGATACATGTCCCCTGGGGTAGGACTTGGGTCCCCAAACACTTTTTATGACAATAACTTGCATGTAAGCCTTTAAATAGCACTTTAGATTTCTCCCATAGACTTTTACAGGGTGTTTCGCGGCTTTTCGAATTTGCCGCGAACACCCCAAATTGTTCGCTGTTCGCCCAACGCTCATCCCTACTGATAATCATAACCTGCTATGATGTGTGTAAGCCTAAGTGAGACACAGTGAAGGAATCTATCTCCTGTGCTCCACTCACTGTGTGCAGTGCATGTGCAGTGCATGTGCAGCCACGCGTCGCTGTCCTCCAGGTTCTTGCTCCCTCTCATCCACTGAGCCGCCTGTCTCCTCGCCTGAGTCTCGGCAGTCGGCACCTGATCACGGGAAGCAGGAGCTAAGCAGAGCCTCGTAGTATCACTCCGCCAGGGAAGGCAGTGGGCAGCGGCAGCCGGGACTAATTAACCAGCAGCTTTATGTACAAGCGCCCGAAAAAGGACAAATAGTCCGAACGCTGCGCTCATCTCCTGGGCCCCTCTGTAGACCAGATGGGGCCCCGGGAAAATGTAATTACAACCCCCCCTTTTCTCTAAGCAAGTAGTAGCTGGTATAATTTTGAAATTTTAATATGCATAAATTAACTGTAAAGTTGCCGGGCCCCCTTGTGGATCTGATGGGGGCCGGGCCCGGTACAACAGGGCTGGCTGTACTGCCTTGGCAGCCCTGGTGTCCATCTTCAGGCATACAGAGGCAATCTCCCCTCCACCACTGGGGTACTTGTTGCCTTGAAACGCTACTCGCCCGCCCGTGGCTGGGCCCTGAGCTGCACTGCATGAATGGTATGGCAAACTTCGAAAAACATCCCGACCGGACGCCAGGACAGGAACAATCCTGATGTTGGTCCATTGGAGGAGGACAAAAAAGGAACGCAGTCCCTAGCGGTGAGTTCACATTTATGGGAATGGGGTCCTATAGCATTGGAGAGGAGGCGGGGTTAACCCACACGTAGGCTGCCATAGAGTCTGTCAGGAAAAATATATTTTCTACTTTTTGTTATAAAAAAAAAAAAAAATACAATAAACTCCAATTTTAGTCATACATTTAGGCGAAAAAGCATTCAGCCACGTCTCGAGTAAAAAAAATTCAATAAGCGTATATTTACTGGTTTGCGCAAAAGTTATAGCATCTACAAACTAGGGTACATTTTCTGGAATTTACGCAGCTTTTAGTTTATGACTGCCTATCTCATTTTTTTAGGGTGCTAAAATGGAAGGGCAGTACAACCCTCCCCCCTCCCCCCAAATGACCCTATTTTGGAACGTAGACACTCCAAGGAATTTTAGAGGCTTGTTGAGCACATTGAATATTTTATTTTTTTGTCATAAGTGATTGAAAAATTATAAAAAAAAATAAAAAATTACACAAAGTTGTCCCTGAAAGGATATATTGCTCAAACATGCCATTTGCATATCTAAAATTGCACCCCAAAATACATTCTTCTGCTTCTCCTGAGTACGGGGATACCACATGTGTGGGACTTTTTGGCAGTCTAGCCGCGTACAGGACCCCGAAAACCAAGCACCGCCTTCAGGCTTTCTAATGCCTCGTACACACGACCGGTTTTCCCGACGGGAAAACTGCCATGTTTGCTTTTGGTCAGGAAAACCGGCCATGTGTATGCTCCATAGCAGTTTTCCCGACAGGAAAACTGCAAGCAAAAAAATTAGAACTTGTTCTTTTTTTCCCGCCGCGATTCTCTGCAGTTTTCCTATGGGAAACACTGCAGTGGAGCATACACACTGCCCGTTTTCCTGACCAAAGCTGTCATGGCAGTTTTCCTGTCGGGAAAACCAGCCGTGTGTACACGGGGAAAAGCAACCAAGCAGTTTCTCGGTTTTCCCCTCGGTTAAAAACTCGATCATGTGTATGAGGCATAAGGGTGTTAATTCTTGATTTCACTACCTAGCACAGTTTCGGAGGCCATGAAATGCCCAGATAGCACAACCCCCCCCCCCCCCCCCTCCACATGACCCCCAAGATTTTTGTCACAAAGTTTTAAAAATTTAAAAAAGAGAAAAAAAAAATTCCTTTTGTTTCTTCATTTTCAAAAACAAATGAGAGCTGAAAAATACACACCATGCCTCTTAGCAAATACCTTGGAGTGTCTACTTTCCAAAATGGGGTCATGGGGTCATGCTATATGGACATTTCAGGGCCTCCGTACCTGTGATGGATAGTGAGAAGTGAAATCATCTTTTTACACCCTTTGAAATCCTGAAGACGGTGATTGGTTTTCGGTGTCCTGTACGCGGCTAGGCTCCCAAAAAGTCCCACACATGTGGTATCCCCCTACTCGGGAGATGCAGAAGAATGTATTTTGGGGTTTAATATAACATATGTCTATGGCATGTTTGAGCAATATATCATTTAGTGACAACTTTGTGAAAAAATAAAATAAAAATGTATTGTCATTTTTCTGAAACTTGTGGCAAAATATAAAATATTCCATGGACTCAACATGCCTATCAGCAAATAGATTGGGGTGTCTACTTTCCAAAAAAGGGGTTATTTTTGGGGGTTTGACCTGTTCAGGTATGTTATACAGAACATTAGAAGTGCAGCAAATGTTTTTGGGGAGAAAAAAAAACACCTTTTTTTCATTTTAATGCGCTAAAACACACTATATTGCCCAAATGTTTTTTAAAATATAAAAGATGATCTTATGCCTAGTACATAGATACCAAACATGACATACTTTAAAATTGCGCACAACTGTGCAGCAGTGACAAACTACATACATTTTTAAAAGCGTTTACAGGTTACCACTTTGATTTACAGAGGAGTCCTACTGCTTAAATTTCACGGTGATACCTCACATGCATGGTGTAATTGCTGTTTACATATGACGTCACATGAGACAGATACTTGGGTTCGCCATTGCGCGCAAGCACTGGGTGGCAGGGGTGCTTTTTTTTTCTCTCTTTTTTTCATTATCACAGGGAAGGTAAATATCCCCTATGATAGCAAAAGGTAGTTACAGGATCAGTGTGATAAGATGCTTTCCCAATGGCGCTGTTTATAAGTCGTGAAATGCTCGTAGCTTTCGGTTTTTTAGGCCAGAGAGAGGATTGGAGCCATTCTGGTCTTCGATCAGCTCTATGGTCAGCTGGCGGAACCACCGGCTTCATTCTCAGGTTCCCCGGTGGGACAGGAGAGCCAGAAAATACCATGGAAGATGCCGGGGGGGGGGGACGTTCCCTCCCACTGCTTGTAAAAGCAGCCCAGTGGCTAATTATCTGGCTCAAAAGAATGATACCAAGATGATACCTAAACCTGCAGGCGTCATTCTGGTATAACCACTCAAAGTCCAGCATCATACCAGTACGTTGCTGGTCCTTGTTAGGCATATATTGTAATGGCATCCTCCCCGCTGACCCCACGACCCGGAAGTAGTCTGCTGGTTTGTTCCAGCTAAGTCGTCCCCCGCTCCGCTATTGTGAGTGAGTGGTTCCGCTCCACGGTGAACACCGACGACTCCTGAGAAGAGGCTCAGAGACACCATCTTCCCTCCATCTCTGGACATACAGCATTACATCTCCAGGACAAGCGGATGAACTTTACTACCCTGGACCCCCTTTCAGATAAGCTCACCTTTACTCTTCTTTTGTGAGTGCATTACCTGTACTTGGTTTTATATTTTAATAAATTTCACTGACTGCTACGCTTAGAAGGCGCTGCTTTTTTGTCTTTTTTGATATATTGTAATGTTCTTTTCTTTTTTTTCATGCAGGCTGTGGGCTGAACGAAAAGAGATTGATCACCATTAGAATACTGTCCTGCATTCACCCACTTTTAACGATGGGCATACGTGCACCGTTTTAATTTTTTTTAACTGTGGAGGTGAAATCACCTCCTACAGCGATTGAGTAGCTGATTTACGTATCGTGAGAGCAAACACTGTTGTTGTCAAGATAAATAAATAAGTGCTGCAGCTGAATGGCTTACTTGAAAATAAAATAACGGTTAACAATAAAACACAGTAAACAGTAAAGTATAAAATAATTACGTACTACATACCTGAAAAGCAAACATGATAAAACATGGTAACAATAAAACATTGCAGTTAAAAAATACAGTAAAACAGAGCAGAACATTAGAGAGAGAATAGAGAGAATAAAACGACAACCATTTTTGGCTTTTTTATAAATATATCTCTATCTCTATCTCTCTCTATAAATAATTTTACACTTCGTAACTGTAACGGTTCCAGGTTTGGGTCTCTAAAAATGCGATGGCATCTTTGGAGGCCCTGTAAAAGTGTCCTAGTCTGTGCAGTGCTGTACCCTACGCTAATACTCCACTAGTGTGTGGTAGCGTTGGAAACATTCACCGAGACAAGGTTGGTCAGGACAGGAGGGACAACAATAGTGGGTGTCACGTCTAAATCCGCGCTTGCTACAGGCATGACCTTTTCTTTGGGGTGATCGATTGATAGGGATACCAGGGAGGACATACAGAAAATGCCTCCCATGCAGCCAGCTCACTGCATTTGCATTGGGAAGTTGGGCCACAGAAAACAGAAGGGCTGTGATGATCTCTTCCTGGAATTAAAGGAAGGATCCAGTTTGTCCTGACACTTTGTATAGCACATAAGAATTTAGCAGAGCCAATTGGAATAAGTATACAGACACTTTTTGTACCAGCGTACGGCGCCATCAACTGGTCATTGAGGTCCAACCCTTCCATATTAAGTTTGTATTCGTGGACACAGAGGGGTTTCTCCACAACACCAGTCACCGTTGTAATTTGGACTGTTGTATCTGTGTGAAGGGAGGACAGAACGAAAACATTCTTATTATCACTCCACTTTACTGTGAGCAAATAATTAAATCTCAAGCAGGCTCTCTCCCCCAGCCTACGACGGGAATCTACAAGCCACTGGGGTAAGCCCCGGCGATTAGACCGCACAGTGCCACATGCGCCAATTCCATAATCAAACAAGTGACTAAAAAGTGGCACGCTTGTGTAATAATTGTCCACGTACAAGTGGTACCCTTTTCCGAATAAGGGTGACACCAAGTCCCAGGCAATCTTACCAGCGCTCCCTATGTAGTTTGGGCAGTTCTCTGACTCTACGTAACGATCTCTTCCCTCATAAACCATAAAACTATATGTATAGCCTGTTGCCCTGTCACAGAGCTTATACATCTTGACCCCATATCTGGCACGCTTGCTGGGAAGATACTGTTTGAACAACAAGTGTCTAGAAAACTTAATCAGAGACTCGTCAACGCAGACAACTTGATCGGGAGTAAACAAGGCTGCAAACTGTTGGTTGAAGTGGTTTATGAGGGGCCGAATTTTGTAGAGCCGATCATATTCAGGGTCACCCCGAGGATGACAGAGTTCATTGTCATTAAAATGCATGAACCGCAAGATCTGCTCGTATCGTGTCCTGGTCATGGAGGAAGAGAACTCGGGCATATGGTGAATTGGGTTAGTGGACCAATATGACCGCAACTCACTTTTTTAGTTATGGCCATGAGATGGGATAGGCCCAGGAAGGTCTTAAATTCAGGGACCGTAATAGGTCTCCAATCTATGGCAAGGGTCAACTGGGGATTAGCAGCGATGAATTGACCAGCATACAAATTGCTTTGGTCCACAATAGATCTATAGAGTTCTTCCATGAAAAACAGTGAATAAAAATCAAGTGACAGAAAATCAACTTTTTCCACCTGAATTCCGGGTTGGCCAGTAAATGGGGGAAGTATGGGTGCTGCAGAAGTGGTGGGCTCCCAATTCCGATTGGCAAATGCAGCAGGAAGGGTGTCACATACCTGGTAGGAGTCTGATATGATGAGGTCGGCCTCTCTTGTATCTCCAGTCCAAGCCCCACTGAGGGTGGAACAGATGGTGGCTAGGGCCAGAAGGAACACGAGTGCCTGAGGAAGTTGCTTGCAGGACTTGCTGGAACAGATGTGGCTTGGAGACCCAGACAGCCAGGCAGGCACCGGACACAGGAACACTTGGAGGATGGGTAGAGGTTTGAGGGGAACTCCAACCCACTTGCAGGTTCTGGGAACGAAGCTCACAGGAACAGAGGTCAGGAGGATAGCCAGGGTTCAGCAACAGACAGGCGGCACGGTACAAAGGATCAATCAGAAGCAGGGTCAGTGGAAGCCGGGATCAGAAGCCAGTAATCAGGAAGTGTTTCAGAGTCCAAAGACAGAGTCAGGGAAAGCCACAGTCAGCAACGGTTATCAAGCAGCATAACAGGAACCAGGAAGTTTTTAGGACACAGCTGAAGACCAGTCAGCACTTGCTTGAGAGTCAGGACTTCCTTAAATAGATAGGAAGTCTTGTAATCAGGCTTCAGGTCACAGCTGAGGGCAGGAAGTGCTGCCTGTCCCACACTGCCGGAATACACCCGCTGGTGGACACCGGTACTACAGTCCGTGGAACATGCATTACCATCAGCAGATGAGATCCTCGCAGACTGGCGCCAAAGGAGATTAGGGGCGCACACCCGCGCGTGCACGTCGTCCCCGCACACGCGCATGTGTACTAGCACTCTGGAAGGGCTGCTGCAGCCCGGGGGTGCGCGCGCCAGTATTCCGAGACTGCTGGCGCAGGAGAGTTCCTATCAGTTCTCTTACAAAGGGTATTATGGGCTCGATAGGCCTGTCTTTGTCTTCTTGGTGGCACCAGCTTGAACTGCACTTATGGGACTCGCCACGTCACCAAGTGTTACTGCAGTGCTGGATGTACGACCAGGATATACCGCTGGTGCTTGCCAGTTCACCAGAAGGATGAGCGGCACAAGTACTGGCTCTCTGCTCCATACAAGAACCCTGCGGTTCTTGCACCTCAACAGCAAAAGAACGGGGTCGGGTACGCCTGACATTAGCTCTGACGACGGAGTAGTGGTCTCTGCCATCTGTCAGGGTGCGGCTGCTGTCTACAGGATCGTATTCTGAGCCTGAATCTGGGTGACTTTCTCTTCTCTCTCATCTGTCATGCTCAGAAATGTGTAGGCCTCTTCACTAGTGTACCTTTGATTGTGGCCTCTAAATTTACTGGTACAACTAGTGAAACTCACAGGAAAAAAGAGCACCCGATTGTCAGCGACTGCTTCAAACGCTACCAAAAAAACTGTTAGTGTTCGCAGGGATCAGGCCTGACTCTGCGAATGCTGCAGTTATGTGTTTTGTGTTTAAGTGACAGTGATCGATTGATACTGCACTTGGGTGGGCTGGGCGGAGGGGCTAAATGCAGGTGCTAGCAGATATCTGGGCTGATCCCGCTTACACTGTTTTTGGGAACCCTAAACTACTAGGGACGCTAGTATAATATAAAATAATATATTGATCAGTTCACACTATACTACTAAGGGAGGTGTATGGTGCGTGCGTGGGTGTTAACGCTACTGCCACTAATCTGACACTGCCTGGGGCAGAGCGGACCCTAATTGACGCTATAAAAAAAATAACGAACTAACCAGCATCACCCGAGACACTAATACAATGATCACTGGTGACGGGGTGATCAAGGGGTTAAACGTTTATTAGGGGGGTACCCCAAAGCTACCTGGGCCTACCACTAACTGCCCTAATGCTGATTAGTGTCACAAATGACACCAGTACAGAGATCAGTGAAAAATATGGCAACTGCACTGGGAGTGAAGGGGTTAACTGGGGTGGCGATCGGGGGGTGATTGAGGGGTGACAAGTGTACCTACATGTGCTGGTGTTAGTGTAGTGTTGGTGCAACTTACTGTGAGATGTCCTCTGTCTCTCTCCTCTCTCTCTCTCTCTGGAATAAAAAGAGTTCCACGAGGGGAGATGACATCACTTCCCCTCCCTGTGTTTACAATTACAGGCAGGAGAAGCATTTCATTTGTCAGAACCGATCAGCAGGTCCAGGCCAGAAATCATTGGCCTGGACCTGAAGATTGATCGGTTCTGGAACTAATCCGATAGTCGCGCACGCCGAGGGGACGTGCCCGCGAGAGCGTGCCCCGTACAGGTACGGGATTTTGCGCAGCGGTGCCATTGTGCCGCAGTATATGTGCGTGAGTTGGTCAGGAACCGGTTAAAGAATAGCTGCTTTAAAATAATTCTAAATTTGTCTGTGTAGCGATACCTCCAACTAAGAAGGCCGCTGATTTAGTTTGGGCCCTGAATACAGCTCCGCCAACCCCCGGCAATATGCTCTACCCCCTACTGGCACAGCTAGTACTGACAGTAAATTGTATGTCTATTACTGTATGAATAACTGAGCACTGAAACAATACTGAATTTAAATAAATGTAAGATTTTACTTAAGCTCTTGGTAAAGGAAAAGAAGATAACATCAATAACAGTTTACAGAATAATTATTTGTAATGTAAAGCCTAGCCACACTAACACACTATAGGGTTAACACATAACAAGTGCGCCACGCGGGCGACCGTTAGCTATGTGCCCTGTGGCGCAGTAACCAAACCACCCTAGAAACCCCACCAGGCCTGGTTTTAGTATCTATAACTTAGTTCTTTTTTTCTTCACCGGCAGGTCTTTAACGGTGGTGCACATTAATAGAGTACAAACTTTGTAATCCAATGGGGTAGGTAAAGATGGAGTAGAAACTTGACTATGCGAACGGTAGATTTAGTTCTAACAAGGGGGGGTCTTCAATAAGAGCACTAAGAACAACTCATAGGCCACGGCAGTCTATAGGCCTATATGCAGTAACAGTATATCGGTCGGGCATATGCCCTCTCACCCGCCCGGACTACGGTCCCAGTCCGGGAACTTCCACCTGTTGTGTCCTCACACACACACTCCGTCTCTTCAGCGATCGGGTCCCCGATCCAACAAGGCTGTAGTCGAGCGAAGTCAGATGCCACCCAGGCTCGCAGAGGGGTGGAAGGCTCTTTGGTGCTGCGCAAGGCCTCAGGCTTCAGGCCCTGCACTCCAACACGTCCGCACAGGAGGATCAGTCTCTGAAGTCTCGTGTCCCAAAGAGCGCGAGCCCAGCCTCACCTCCTCCTTTTATAACCCCTCCCATGAGTCTCTGCGGCGGAACATTGCCGAATGGGGTTCTGGGTAATGTAGTCTCTTGTATTAAAGGGGAACACCCCGCTACATCTGTATAAAGTGATATATTTTAAAAAATCAAAACAGGCATTGACTTCTCCTAGTTCAAACATCTCAGTAGTGACACAACTGTGCATGCCCAGACCAGAAAAACTATAACTTGCCTTCCCTTTTTTAAGTGCTATAGTAAATACCAGTGTTCGCAAGCCTGGAAATGTTGTTTGAAATGCGGGAACCTGTTTAAGTTTTTACCAAAGCCTGATTAATAAACAGGCTAACATACACACATATATATATATTTATATTTATTTAAACAGGTGCTGACCAGCCAGCACAGTTATACTGCGGCAGGTTGGCTCGGCTGCGTGAATCACCGTAGCTGTGCGCCCCCGCCGCCCCCACGGCGATCGCATTCATTACAGAAACGATCTATTTACAGGCCCAGGCTGATCGGTTCTGGCGAATGAAATGCCTCCTCTGCCTGTGTAATGTAAACACAAGCAGAGGAGAAGACATCCATAGTGAGTACATGTCAGGGAATACCTGTGAGGCACCTGGCACATAGACGTGTGCAATAGGGTGACCACATTTCCAAATTGCCATTCAGGGAAACCCCCCCCCCCTTCCCCGCACCCACAAAAATTTTTTTTTTGATACTTGGGGGGGGGGGGGGGGGGGTGGGGGGTGGGACCGTCAGTAATTGGGACACACAGAGAGATCGCTCCTGTGTCCTGTGATAACTGAGCAGAGTAAACTGTACTCTGCTCAGTTTATGAATGAACAGGAGCCTCTGTCTCCTGTTCATTCATCTTTAGTGTTGAGAAAGGGACTGGGGAATCTATGTCCTCAGTCCCTTTGTCTGTCTCAAAGGGGACATCTCCACAAAGCCCCCAAAAAATATAACAAAAATTCACTCTCCCCTGCCCTACCAACACTGTCCACTGCCCCAACTCCCTCCCCCCCCCCCCCAAAAAAAAAGCATTGTGAAAGAAAATTAAAAAAACAGATTAAATGGTAAAAAAAAAAAAAAATATATAAAAAAAAAAAAAAAACTCTGACACCTTCCACTGCCACATACAACTGAGGATTTAAAAATATTTCAGTTGACTTTACACATGGTATTATTATATTAACTGTTATACAGTGTTACATGTAACATACAGTACACCTGGTGGAATAATTGTAAATGTAGTGCACGAATAGGCCAGCAGCAGGGACTCCACTGAGCTCAGTATGCATGTTCTTCTCATGGAATAGTGAGCACACACCTACTAATACATTGCAAACTTGGAAGTTGGCTGGGGGGCCCTCCCTCAGGCACTCAGTCAGGCGGCTCGGGTCGCGGCCCTCGCAGGCTGGAGGAGGAGAGAAGTCTGGCTGCGGGCAATGCACTGCAGGCAGCGGGAGTCGGCCCCCAGACTGGCTGGCACTGGGCACAGGCTGCCGTGGACCTGCACCACAGAATGCCACTGGAGGAGGAGATAGACGCTCACTCTGGACTGGGCTCTCACTGCTGCTCTCTCTTTACTGCTGCTGCAGCCAGAGGTGGAGAAGGAGAGGAGGTGTGTATTACTCAGAGCTCTGCGCAAGGCAGCTCTGGGTAAGGCGGCCCTCGCGACGCTCGGCCTCTGACTGACTCTGCCAATGACGTCACTGGTTACTAGATGCGAGGCAGGGCGGCCCTAGCAACCAGTTTGGCAGTGTTTATCAGGGTGGCTATGTGTCATTATTTCATTCTGGGACACTGTATTGTCCCGGAATGAAGGTGCCCGGGACACAAATCTGAATTGAGGGACAATCCCGGGCAATCCGGGACACGTGGGCACCCTAGTGTGCACGCGCATAGAGTCTGCCATGGAATGGCGAACAGGCACGCGCATGCGTGCAGGAGTCCGCGATCTTGGGCGCGCACGCACACGCACACGGGCTTAATGGCTCTTGGCGCCAGATGGCCCATTTAAAGGGAGTCTTGTCTCCTATACTTTGCTGACTGATCTTCAGCTGTGTTCCTGAATCCTGCTCTGATCCTGTGTGTCCTCCCAGTATTAAGACTCGGGTTGCTCTTGACCTTGGCTCTGTGTTCTGTTCCTGTACTGCTGCCCATCTCTGACCCAGCTCCGTTCCTGACTCTGGCTCTGTCTATGACTTGGTACCTCACTGCCCGGCCTGCTGACAAACCTGGCTATCCTGAGACCCTGCTCCTGTCTATGTTCCTGGTTGCTGTTAACTCTCGGTTACCTGCCTGGCTGTTTCCTGTTACTGCTCTGCCCATCACAGTCTACTCCAGGCCGCTGAACCCTGTCAAGCTGTTCTCCCGGGACCTCCTGCTCCAGGCATTCATGTCCCTCTTGTCCTTCGGCTTCCTCTGTCTCACCTTCAGCTGAGCCAGGACAGGTCTGATCGCCCCCACCCCCAGTTAATCCTTTCACTCCCTGTTACAGTGCCACCAAGTGTAGTTTTCAGATTTTTCACTGATCACTGTACTGGTGTCACTTGTGACACTAAACAACGTTAGGGCAGTTAGTGACAGTTAGTCACTAGGTTGGTTTAGGGTACCCCCATATATTCCATAATAAAGGTTTTAACCCCTTGATCACCCCCCCCCCCATATTAACCCTTTCACTCCCTGTCAGTGACATTGGTATAGTGTACAGATCTATTTTCTGATCACTGAATTTGTGTCACTTGTGACTCTAAACAGCGTTAGGGCAGTTAGCGGTAGTCCCAGATATGTTTAGGGCATCTGTCATATAGTCCCTAATAAAGGTTTAACCCCTTGATCACCCCCAGTTAACCCTTTTCACTCCCTGTCATTGTGGCATTAGTATAGTGTACAGATTTTTTCTGATCACTATTAGTATTAGTGTCACAGGTTAGCTAGTTAATGTCAGTTAGGTGTCAGTGTCAGTTAGCTACAATCCCAGACAGTGTCAGAATGTAACCCTTTGATTGCCAGTAGAGCTAACACACACGCACACACCATACACCTCCCTTACTTGTATAGTATTTGAACAGATCAATATCTTTGATCTAATCAGATCTATACTAGCGTCCCCAATAGTATATTGTTCCCAAAAATATTAGCAGGATCAGCCCAGACACCTGCCAGCACCTGCTTTTAGTCCTTCCGTCCAGCCCAGCCCACCCAAGTGCTGTATCAATAGATCACTGTCACTTACAAAACACAGCACACAAAACTGCAGCGTTAGCAGTGTCACGCCTGATCCCTCCTAGCACTTATGCCGCGTACACACGATCGGTTTTTCCATCGGTGTAAAAAAATAGAACATGTTTTAAATTTGAAAAAAAACGATAGCAAATTCCGATCGTCTATGGGGAACTCCATCAGAGAAAAATCCATGCATGCTCAGACTAAAATTACAAGACGGGAGCGCTCGTTCTGGTAAAACTAGCGTTCGTAATGGAGATAGCACATTCGTCATGCTGTAACGACTGAAAAGCACGGAGACTGAAAAGCACAAATCAGCCAACACCAAACTTTTACCAACACGCGGTAACACGAAATCAGCAAAAGCAGCCCAAAGGGTGGCGCCGTTGGATTTGAACTTCCCCTTTATAGTGCCGTCGTACGTGTTGTACGTCACGGCGTTTTGGATGGTCGGAATTTCGTCTGATGATGTGTAGGCAAGACTGATGAAAGTCAGCTTCATCAGAATTCCGATCGTGTGTACAGGGCATAACAGTTAATTTTTTTTGTAGCAATTCAAGCAGTCACTGACAACCACAGGTGCTTTTACCTGTGAGTCGCACTAGCTGTACCCATAAATTTAGTGGCCAAAATGTCCAAACAGAGGTACATTAGTGAAGAGGCCTACACGTTGCTGAGTGAAAGGGTCTTGAAAAAGCCCACCTAATGTCTACACTGCTTTGTGCAATTTTATTTGAACCTAAGGCTGAATTGCTCCTTTAAATGTATTTTGCTTAGCAGTAAGGTTTAAACATATCGTTAACAAGTAAGCTTGTGTTGAAATTGAAACTTGATATGAGGTGTAACAACACCCTAAGTATGAAAGGGGTTAAAGCTGTTTAGGATATTCTATTCCCGAACACCAAGGCAGCTACCGACACTCCAGTCAGGCGAACAAGACCAATACGAATAATTCTTCCCCAAATACGAGACGAAGCTCCGTGTTGAAGGTCAAACAGGAATATGAACTTTATTGGAAGGAATACAGTCTCTTTATATACACTTGAGAATACTGCAGTAACCACATTAACAATGACCCGGATCCACCCACAACATCACACAATGGTTACATAAAGAGCCCCCAATATACATTATTCTGAGTGTCAATACATCCCTTAGCAGACAAGAAGACTCATATGCATGACCTTTGAGTTTCCTAGACGGGCTGTCTCCTAAACTACAATACACATTATCACAGGACTCCTTCACACAATTACAGGGTCAATTAGCACAAGCCACAATGAAAAGATCCTTAGAAGTTAGCCTGGACTCATTTACATTACAACAGACAGGTGGTTGGAGTTGATGACATTAGCATCGTTAAGCAATAAACGGTCGGCCTGTTTCATTGAACGTCCTGGAATGCCCAAATAAGGAGTTATACTTCCTGTGCATAGACCTCACAGTGTACAGGGATAACATCTTCATATTTCTTGAGAGATATTGTTAATGAATATTACTGTCCCATTTGAAGTAGTCCAAGATATAATTTCTCAGTCACCCTATGCCCCTAATGGACATAGGGTGATTTAGACATAAGAGGTGTATGGGGAGCTGAAGCAAGGGTATCTAATACTTTCCAAGAGATTCTGGGTTCCACGGGCCCTCCCGTTACACGAGGAACTTGCATATGTGACCAGTCTGGGCTGACAGGAAATCATAGTGTAGTGGCCTCACCCCTCTCTCTTGCTTTATCGGTTATATGGCTGTTGTCTAGGGGTACCTGGGAGAGAGAGATGATACACACCACGGCCCATGTCCTCCCGTAACTAGGAGGTGAAGGCCAGAGATTGGGTTTTTGTGTAGGTGTCCTAGAGCCAAGTCCAGTCCTTTGTCCCTGACTCCTTTGCTTAGTAACCCAAGTTCCACACAGTGAATAGGTACAACTCAGTTTTATTCTTCTTGCCAAGCAATAAAACAGTCTTTCTCCTTTTGAATAATGGGGGAACAGATCGAGGCACAATCCTTTCCCTTCTTGCTGCTGCCCACTGTGCTGTCACCAGTGGTGAATAGTCACTGCCACTGACTAGGTAATTTAGAACGTGAATTTACCTTCTCTCACTTTGCCCCTGTCAGGGGAAGAAATCCATCCAAGGGAGAAATGGAGGCCTCTCCATCACCAGCGATGCTGCGCCAGACTCTTCGGAGAAGTTACTGCGCACCAGTCCTCACAAACTCAGACACGGGCACCCAAGGCATTAGGGCCCCCTCGGATTCCTCACCCTCGCGGAACTCAGTCGAAGGTACTGAGCCCCAGGCATCCGCCATAGTACCTCACCCCAGGCTAAAGGTGCCTGGAATGAACTCCATCTCTGCTCCAGCTAGGCCAAGGGCGCCTAGGCCTGGAACACCGGAACTCCAGCACCCAAGCTGAAGGTGCCTGGGTGCGGCCACGTCCTCCGACTCTCTCCCCAAAATCAGGGCCTCCGCCCCTTTTATGACCTCTCCCTTTGCATCACAGCGGGTTCCCCGCCCCGCTGTACCAGCTCCAGGGGAGGACAAAAAGGCACGGTTCGCAGTGTATGTTCAGCTCGGGCCCAAGGCAACAGCGCCACCCAGGGACCCTAAGGAACTTCACACCACCAGAGTCCTTACAAATTCAAATACCCGCTACACTCGTTTTTTTTTCATATATTCTAAGTGACATAATAGTTTGCTTAGCTACAGATATGTAAAGAATTGTAAATATATGTATCATTATAATTGGTTAATTGAATAAGTAAAGGAAACATGTCATTTGAACATATACCCCTTATTGGTGGAAAATAATTAATAACGCCCATCTCATCCTGTGTATTTAAGATTCTATACAAACCAAAAATAAACGAACAATGTGTAGACTTGATCTGTGTTGGTCATTATTATTATATACGCTGTTCCCTGCGCAGATTTGGGTGTGGCTAATGGAGTGATGCTGGCAATAAGGTAATGTAATTTGACGATAATAAGGTGATAGTCAGGATTAGTTGTTATAGGTTAAAGGAGTGTCCTAATAATTTAATGGTGTCCCCTCTCGGCAACCATGCAGTGGGCGTGGTCGGCCTGCTGTGTATGATGGGAGAGGATATAAAAAAGGGGCGGACGCTGCCTGTTTGTGGTTTGTTGTCGGGAGTCCTACTACCAGGGAGTGTGTGTTCATGTCCGCCCTGGGCACCTTTGGCCCAGGGGCGGTGGTTGGTGAATCAGTCCCAGGCACCTTTAGCCCTGGGGCTGCAACTAAAGGCCTTGGGCCCAGCATCTTTGGCTGGGGCCCACCAAGGATCGAGGAATCTCAGGGTGCCGCCTTGCGAGGGGACCCGCATCTTAGACGAGGAGGCCGGGGAAAGACCGTTCCGAGGGACTGGTGAGAAGTCACAGTGAAGGAAGGGGCCCGGTAACTCTCTGGAGGGATGTCTTCTCCTTACAAAGAGGCCAAGCTTTGAAAACCAAGTTCACCAGTTTGTGTAGTGATTGTGCGTTTAGTGAGAGTACAATTCTGGCTGCTAGTCCCCATCTAGGGAGACTATCCAAATGGGATAAGTCTGCTTGAGAAGCCAAGCAGTGAAGTGTATTACGTTTGTGCCTGGACCTTTCCCACCTTATGCTGTCCTGTTCTCTCTCCAACCTTTCCTATCAGAGACTGTGCTTTAAGAGAAATAAACTCTACGTTGGAGTTACGGCTGGTGTAGACCTTGGGTTATTGGGGGAAATAGAGACTTGTCTTTATTGAGCATAGAGATAAGAGACATTCTCGGGAGAACCTGGCTGTGGAGACCGGTTTCATAACACCGCTCAACCTCTTTACACAGGAGGGTACGGGCATATAGCGGGATGTGCCCTCTCTTCCTGCGAGGAGCCAAAGACAGGTAAAGAGAGGGTTGTAGGCGCTATAGGTGCATTTGGGAGAAAGGGGTTTTAGCTGTGCGATCTAAATTTAAAGCGTTAGCCAACATAGAAAAGAAAATTACTAGAGTGACAGCAGGAATTCAAAGGGATATATTAAGGGTTAAAGAAGAGGAAACTTCTTTGACTATGTTACCTCCACTTCAACAAGCACGGGTGCATTCTAAGATAGGGGAAGGAACAGGCATGTGTATTCTTACTGACTGGCAAATATCTCAGGAGGGTGAAACAGGAAAACGGTTCATAAAGAGAATGAACATTAAGGAACCAGTAACGGTAAAGGTACAATAATACATGAAAGAGGGAATGCCATGTCAATTTACACTTATAAAATACATTAGTACACATAGGGGTGAAATAAGGAAACAATAATAATAATAACAGTTAGATGATTATTGATAGGTGCCATTACCTTGTCATAGATTTTATTGATTCTGGGTAGTGTACTAATGATAGTGACAGGATCCAGGTCTAGGGAAGTCTATAATGTTTAAGAATATTTGTATATAGAGTAGGGATGAGCCGAACACCCCCCCGGTTTGGTTTGCACCAGAACCTGTGAACGGACCGAAAGTTTGCACGAACTTTAGAACCCTAATAAATACAATGGACGCGAACGTTTAAAATGTAAAGTGCTAATTATAACGGCTAATATGCATGTTATTGTCCTAAAAAGGGTTTGGGGTCCTGCCCCAGGGGACATGTATCAATGCAAAAATAAGTTTTAAAAACTGACGTTTTTTCGGGAGCAGTGATTTTAATGGTGCATAAAGTGAAAAAAAAAAAAAAAAAAAGTGAAATATTCCTTTAAATATCATACCTCGGGGGGGGGGGGTGTCTAAAGTATGCCTGTGAAGTGGAACATGTTTCCCGTGTTTAGAACTGTCCCTGCACAAAATGAAATTTCTAAAGGAAAAAAAAGCAATTTAAAGCTGCTTGCGGCTTTAATGTAATGTCTGGTCCGGGCAATATGGATGAAAATCATTGAGAAAAATGGCATGGCTACCCGATCACTCGCGCCCCCCCCCACCCTACCCCAGCCCGTTACCAGCCCCTTTGGGTCTTGTACGGATATTAAGGGGAACTCCGCCCCCCCCCCAAAAAGGCCCTATATACTCTGAACAGCAGTATACAGGCGGTGCAAACAAGACACAGACTGTAGGTTTGTTCTTAAGTAGAATCTGTTAATTTGGAACATGTAAATTTTTTAAGTGTAGCTCTAGCCCAAAAATCTATTTTTAAGCTTTTTGGAGTACATAGGGAAGGGTTAACACCCCTGTAACATTTGTTTTGCTGTCTGTGCACCTGTTCAGAACATTTCACCTCACTTTCCGTCCCAATGACAAATGTTTTTGGAAAGTTTGGGTTTTTATTGAAACAAGGATTGGTGATAAAGCATCAGTAGAGAGGAGACATCTTTTTCCCATATTAACTCTTACAGGAGAGAATTTCCCTTCCTTGGGGTAGATTTCCTCTCACTTCCTGTTGTCTCCTTCCGTTTGCAAGTAGGAGTCGTTTGTAAGTTAGATGTTTGAAAGTAGGGGCCTGCCGTAGATACTCTGCAGAAATTTGCCCCTTAGGTGTTGGTTTTGCCACAACACTGTAAGCCCTCACAGTTACTCTTGGTGGGTGCTGGAACGCCCTGCTGTTAACTATTATATCAGGAATTGTAATTACATGCCATTGTTGAACAGTGGTAGTAAAAATTGGGCCTTTGGTGGTGGTGATGGTGCTACAACACTGTAAGCCCTCACAGTTACTCTTGGTGGGCGCATGAATGGGCCCTGCTGTGAATTATTAGATCAAGAATTGTAATTACATGCCCCTGTTGAACAGGGGCTGAAAAATTGGGCCTTAGGCACTGGTGCCAAAACACTGCAACCCCTCACAGATACTGTACTTGGAGCGCAGCAATGAGCCCTGCTGAAAAGCATTGCATCAGATATTGTAATTACATGCCCCTGTTAAACAGGGGCTGAAAAATTGGGCCTTAGCCACTGGTGGCAGCACCCAGAACCAAAAATGTTCTTCCAAGCTATCAGCAGGATCATTGAGGAGGAAGAGGATAGTCAGTCAACAAAACAGGACAGTCACTCAGCATCAGCATAGGCAGTCTTGAAGGGATGTGACATTTAAAAAAAATAATAATATTCGGTTACATCAGCTTCAGGTGCTTGGTAGCTGGTGGTGATCCAAGACTGATTCATCTTTATGAATGTCAGTCGATCAACCGAGTTGGTGGACAGGCGCACCCTGTGATCGGTAACAAAGCCTCCAGCAGCACTGAATGTGCGTTCCGAAAGAACGCTGGATGCAGGACAGGCCAGTAGCTCAATTGCATACTGTGCAAGCTCTGGCCAGTGATCCATCCTCAAGACCCAGTAAGCTAGAGGATTTTCGGTGGGAAAGGTGTCCAAGTCTGACCTTGCCCCTAGGTATTCCTGGACCATGTAAATCAGACGCTGGCGATGGTTGCTGGAACCGATCATACCTTGGAGCTGCGGACTAAAAAATTGTCTGAACGCATCGGTCAGACGGCCACCTTCTCCACCGCTCCTTCTCTAACTGACCAAAGCCTCAGCAACTCGTTGTCCAGGACCAGGAGTTTGTAACCTCCCAGTCTCTGGAAACGCGTTGCACAGACCTTTCTGCAAGGCCTTCCGGAGATGTCTCATCCTCTGCGATGGCAAGATAAGGTCCGCAACCTTACCCTTGTACCGTGGATCAAGGAGAGTGGCCAGCCAGTAATGGTCCCTCTCCTTGATCCGAAGAAAACGAGGATCCTTCCGCAGGCTTTGCAGGATTGAGGCCATGCAGCGTAGGTTAGCTGAGGCATTCGGTCCGGAGTCCTCTGGGTCACTAAGGACGACATGATCCGCAGCCACCTCCTCCCAGCCACGTACAAGTCCACGGGTTTCTTGGGACTGTAAAACATCCCGAAAAGACTGCTGCTGCTGATGCTGAGTGCCAGGCTCCACCTCCATGCTGACACAATCCTCCTCATCCTCCTCGTGTGTGATGGGTGGGACAGAAGGAACACTGTCTGGATAAAGGGGGCCTTGAGAGGCAAGGAAGTCCTCCTCTTCCTGCCTCTGTTCTGCCTCAAGTGCCCTGTCCATTATTCCACGCAGCGTATGCTCCAACAGGTGGACAAACGTTACAGTGTCACTGATGCATGCACTGTCACTGCTCATCATCTTCGTGGCCTCCTCAAATGGTGCCAGGACAGTGCATGCATCCCTGATTATGCCCCACTGGCGTGGTGAAAAAAACAGAGCTCCCCTGACCTGGTGCCGTAGTCGCACAGGTACTCATTGATGGCCCTCTGCTGCATGTGCAGCCACTGCAGCATGGCCAACATTGAGTTCCACCTGGTGGGCATGTCACATATAAGGCGGTTCTTGGGCAGGTTCAACTCCTTTTGCAGCTCAGCCAGCCGAGCACTGGCATTATATGATCTGCGGAAATGCACACAGACTTTCCTGGCCTGCCTCAGGACATCCTGTAAGCCCGGGTACCTGCCCAAGAACCGCTGCACCACCAGGTTAAGGACGTGAGCCACACAGGGCACATGGGTCAGTTGTCCCTGTCGGAGGGCGGAGAGGAGGTTGGTGCCATTGTTGCAAACCACCATTCCTGGCTTAAGCTAGCGTGGCGTCAACCACCTCTCGGCCTGTCCCTGCAGAGCTGACAGAACCTCTGCCCCAGTGTGGCTCCTGTCCCCCAAACACACCAGCGCAAGCACGGCATGGCATCTTTTTTGCCTGCGTACTTGCGTAGCCCCTTGAATGCCTATGGAGCACCACTGGTTCCGAGGACAAAGCACAGGAAGAGGCCATGGAGGAAGAAGAGGGGGTGGAGGAGAGAGGTGTGTCACAACCAGTAGTAGCATTTGAGGCGTGGTGGCGGAACAACCTCCAACACTACTGCACCTTGTCCTGCATACTTCCTAGCTGCCAAAAGAGTGACCCAATGGCCGTGAAAGATAGGCATCGTCCCTGTCCATGCCTGCTGGACCATGAGTCAGCGGTAATATGCACCTTACCGCTGACCGCCCTGTCCAGCGAGGCATGGACATTGCCTTCCACATGCCGGTAGAGAGCCGGAATCGCCTTCCATGAGAAAAAGTGGCGTTTGGGAACCTGCCACTGAGGAACCGCACATTGCACAAACTCACGGAAGGGGGCCGAGTCTACCAACTGAAAAGGCAGCAGTTGAAGTGCTAGCAATTTAGCCAAGCTAAATTTGCCTGGTACAATCGGACGTCGGTGTACTGCTAGCAGAGTGCCTGCAACTACTTGGCTGTGAAACACCTAAATTCTACACCTTCATTCCTCTCAGTGCAGGTTTCAGAGAGGACTGAAGGTATAGTGGGGCTGGAGATCCCAGCTGATGAGGAGCAAGGAGAGGTCCGCTTTGTTCTTTGGTGTGGGTCTTTAAAAAGGTACGCTTGCCAACGAGCTGCATGGCAGGTCAACATATATCTGGTCAAGCATGTGGTGCCCAAGCAGCTGATGTTTTGGCCATGCGAGATATGCTTGAGACATATGTTGCAAATAGCAGCGGTGCGATCTGATGCACTCGACTCAAAAAAGGCCCACACCAAAGAACTTTTGGAATAACGCGCAGAGGCAGCGCCCTGCACAGGTGGATCTCTGCGGTATGATTCAGTCGGTGTGCTGCCCTTACGCTGGCCCCCGGAGGGCATCCTGCCTCGTTGGAGATGTGCCTCTTCCTTATCCTCCTCCTCTCAGGCACCCACGTGGAGTCAGTAACCTCATCATCCCCTCCCTCTTGATCACTGGAGCAAACCTGGCAGTATGCTGCAGCTGGTGGAACATGACTGCCAGATTGCTGTCCTTCCTGAGCATCCCCTCTCTCTGTGCTCACGCTACTGCCTTCCTCTAGCTGGGTATCATCATCAGACCGCTCAAAACGCTGGGCATCCTCCTGGAGCATGTACCCAACACTGTGCTCAAACAATTCGGGGGACTCCTCAGGAGGACATGGTGGGTCTAGGGAAGGAGTGACTGATGATGACATTGATACGAGGGAAGAGGACGCATTGGCAGCTGCTTTGCCAGTACCCTGAGCCTGGGTGAGAGAGGATGAGGAGTTTGAGGAGGGCTTGGTCATCCACTCTACCAAGTCTTCGGCATGATGCGGCTCAACACGTCCAGCTGCCGAAAATAAGGACAAGCGTGTCCCATGGCCACGTGCTGATGACAATGCACCGCGTCCACGACCAGCACTGTTGCCCCCAGACACAGAGCCTGCTTGCCCCCTTTTATTGGCTCGTGACTGTTTGCCTCTCCTTGTTGGCCTTCCAGACATTCTAATGGCCTGCAGGGAGCTGGAAAAACCAGCAATAAGGGGTAGCTTTCAGGTGTATACTGTGCAGGAGGCACCTACACCCACTGTAACTGCTTGCAGATGCCTGTCTGTGTTACACAACAGAACAACACAACAAGCAATAAGGGGTAGCTTCAGGTGTATACTGTGCAGGAGGTTTAACAAAAATGACACCGACACTGTCCCTGCCTATCCTGCCCTCTCCCTGCACGCCAACACACTGTAATTGCACAACGTTTAGCAAAGAATATCACTGACACTGTCCCTGCCTATCCTTCTCTCTCCCTGCACGCCAACACACTACACAAGGCCGCCGCGCTGGCGGGCTTATATAGTGTGGGGCGTGTATAAAACCCCCCTGAGCTATAACTGGCCACAAGCATCCTGCCTGTGGCCAATTATGGCTCTCCTCGCTGCCGGTGCTGTGATTGGCCAAGCAT
Organism: Rana muscosa; assembly: GCA_029206835.1. NCBI lineage: Eukaryota > Metazoa > Chordata > Amphibia > Anura > Ranidae > Rana > Rana muscosa. The sequence continues at coordinate 999,648,979 of CM055118.1, forward strand.
GCGGGGTCACAGTGCATGGTTGGCCAATCACAGCGCCGGCAATGCACTGCGATAGCGCAGTGCATTGTGGGCCGTTCGCGTCACACGAATTTGGCGCGAACGGCCCACAAAGTTCTGGTTTCACCGAACAGGCGAACAGCCGATGTTCGAGTCGAACATGCGTTCGACTCGAACACCGAGCTCATCCCTAATATAGAGAATACCTGTAAGTGCTCATTATGCTTGCAAGTAGTAAATAGGTAATTGTTTTTGTTTTTTTTTTGAGTTTAAATCTTTTATTTCAATAAGACAAAAAAAAGGAGGGTAAATCTCCAGACATCTTTCATACATCATTATAGTAACATAATCACATGATTAGACTAGTCCTCCAACAGAATAGTAGTTATATTTCAAGTTTCACTTCATAGTCTTATCATTTTATCCGTATTTACAACAAACCCCTATTTCTCTCGTCCTCCATTTCCCTATGTTCATGTGTCTATAATCTCAATCTATTCCAGTATTTTCAATATAGTGTCTCTCTCTACCCCCCCTTAAGTTGCCCCCATCATCTAACAGATAGCTAAACAGGTCTACAAAATACATATATAACCCAAATGACAACTATCGAGCCTCTAGCAGACAAACAAGCAAACCAAGAACAAATAGAAAAACAAAACAGAAAAAAAATAAAAAGTGGTCCCTTTACAAAGAATCCCTTCCTTCACTATGTCCCCCCTCTCTCCCGCATACCTCCTAGCCGTATATTACTCTTCTATATTCCTCCCATAAGCATCTTTCCTTTCTTTGAGTTAATAAAGAGATTCCATACGGACCATGTTTTCCAATATAACTTTTTCTGTCGTGCTGTCCATATCAATTCTTCCATTTGATTCATCTCCTCTATTTTCTTAAGCCATAGTCTTATTGGTGGGGGTTGTCTTTGCTTCCAAGTGCCAGGTATGCATGCTTTAGCCGCATTTAGAAGATGACATACTATCGTTTCTTTATATCTCTTTACTGGCATTTTTGTTTCATTTAATAAGAAACAGGCCGGATCGTCCGGTTTGTCTTCTTCCCAAAATTGCTGACTAATTTTCCGGAACACCCATTTTACAGAAATCCTTGATTCTGGGGCATGCCCAAAAAATATGTAATAATGTCCCCGGTTCCTGACAGCATCTACAGCAGGTATCCGTAGCCTACGGAAAAAGTCAGAACAACCGGGGTTCGGTACCATTGGTTAACAATTTTATAATTTGTTTCTTGCATCCTCGTACACATTGAGGATTCAAATATGTTATGCATTATACCGGTATGTTGTTCCTCTGAGAAGGTTCTACCCAATTCCACTTCCCATTTACCTAAAAATGGCAATTGGAAATCTTCTGATGGTCTAGTCAACAGGTCATACATCTTCGAGAGAACGTGGGAGAGTAATCCTTTCTCATTACAATATTCTTCAAATATCGTTAACTTCCGCTTGTACTTATCAGATGAAGTTAAAGTCTGCAGGAAGTGCCTCAATTGTGTCGCACGCCAAAAATCGAATTGATATTGGTTGGAGCTGGATGTCAATATTTGCCAATTAGGCCAAGATCCTGTTTCAAGGAAATGGGAGGCCTGAAATATCCCCTTTTCTAATAATACCCCGAAGGATTCTTTCCTCAGTCCTAGTGTGAATTGTGGGTTTCCCAAAATGGGGAATAATGGGTACTTTGGTGTTGACAACTTCCCCTTAGTGATAAGTCCATGGCACATTTTCATTGTCAGGCCTATTAAAGGATGTGTCTTGATCGTAGATGGCAGTTCTCTATAGCACCAAGGTGCTCTATAAAGTAAAACCCTACTCTGTGCTTGTTCCAAGTTCGGCCACATCTTTAGGTCTATGTCGACACCAGTCAATTATTCTACTTAATATAGCCGCTTGGTAGTATTTATAGATGTCAGGTATAGCTAGTCCCCCATAATCCTTAGATAAGGTTAACAGGGATCTTCTAATCCTTGGATGTTTCTGTGCCCACTGCCCAGATAAATCTAGAAAATAGTGCATCAATCGGTTTAAAATATTGCCTAGGGATGGCAATGGGAAGTGCTTGAAGCAAATATAGGAATTTTGGTAAAAATAGGATTTTTGTACTCACCGTAAAATCCTTTTCTCTGACATCCATGGGCTGACACAGCGTCTCTTATTCACTGTACACGTGGGATGTCCCAAAGCAGTGTCAAGAGGGATGGGAGCAGTCTAAATGGAAAAACCAAAAAACCTCACTCCAAACAAGGCAGAGCTCCTCAACGGAGGAGTTGCAACTCTAAACAGCGGCCTGCAATACCTTGCGGCCGAAGGAAGCATTGGAAGATGCAGCCACATTAACCTTATAAAACTTAGAAAAGGTATGAACAGATGACCAGGTCGCCGCCTTGCACACTTGTGCAAACGACGCTTGATGTCGGAAAGCCCAGGAAGCGCCAATTGCCCTGGTGGAATGTGCCGTGACCGGAAAGGGAGGTGCCCCGCCTTGAGAGCATAGGCTTGAATGACGGTTTGTCTGATCCACCTAGAAATGCTGGCAGACGAAGCCGCTTGGCCCTGTTTTGGACCAGAGGCAGTTACAAACAGGGAGTCAGACTTCCGAATAGAAGCAGTAGCAGACAGGTACACCCGCAAGGCTCGTACCACGTCCAATGTGTGAAGCACAAGCTCTCTGGGATGTGATGGGTGAGGACACAAGGACGGGAGGACAATGTCCTCATTTAGGCCGAGACCACCTTTGGCAAAAAAAGAAGGTTGCGGACGCAACACCGCCTTATCCTTATGGATGACCAAATATGGCAACTTGCAGGTCAAGGCCGCCAACTCAGACACTCGTCTAACAGAAGTAATTGCTACTAAAAGGGCCACCTTCTGAGACAAAGTCAAGAGGGGAATATCCCTGATATTCTCAAAGGGAGGTTCCTGGAGAACACCAAATTCAGATCCCACGGGGGAGAGGAGGCTTGACAGGAGGGAGCACATGGCGAGCCCCCTGTACAAAGGTGCTAACCAAGGAATGACCCGCTAGTGGTCGCTGAAAAAAGACGGCCATGGCCGAAATCTGACCCTTAAATGGTACTCAAGGCAAGCTTTTGGGCCACTCCACGCTGCAGAAAACGCAGGATTCTAGGGACGGAATACGTCCGAGGACGCCAGTCCAGCTCTTCGCACATGACGATGTAAGCTTTCCAGGTATGTGATAGATCATTCTGGAGGAAGACTTCCGTGCCCTTAACATGGTCGAAATGACCGAGTCCGAGAGACCTTGGTCTCTCAACACCTGGCTTTCAACAGCCATGCCGTTAAAGCCAGAGACTGTAAAACAGGATGAAATATAGGACCTTGAGATAGAAGGTCCTCCCTAATTGGCAACCGCCAGGGAACGTCCGTGATGAGACGTACCAGATCGGCGTATCAGTGACGTTGATGTCAATCCGGAGCAATGAGGATCACCGGAATTACCTCGGTCGCCACCCTGCGCAGCAGGTGAGGGAGCAACTGCAGCGGAGGATAAACGTATATCAGGTGATAATGACCCCATGGGGCCACTAACGCATCCTAGGCATTCGCCCAAGGATCCCTGGATCTGGCCACAAACCTCGACACCTTGCGATTGAGTCGAGAGGCCATCAAGTCCACATCTGGCGTGTCCCACCGTCGGCAAAGGGGTTGAAATACCGCTGGGTGCAAGGACCACTCTCCCTGGTCCAGCGTCTGGCGACTCAAATAGTCTGCCAGCCAATTGTCTATACCCGGAATGTAAACGGCCGACAGAGCCGGCACGCTTCTTTTTGCCCACTTCAGGGTACGGGCGACCTCGGAAGCCGCAGCTGAGCTCCGAGTCCCCCCTTGATGGTTAACATACGCCACCGACGTGACGTTGTCCGACTGGATCCTGATGGAGCGATCCTGTAATCTCTCAGACCACGAGGAGAGGCACAGTCTGATGGCCCGTATTTCCAGAACATAGATCGGTAAACGGGCTTCGTCCGGAGTCCCAAGCCCTTGGGCCGACAGGACTCCCCAGATTCCACCCCAGCCCGTCAGGCTGGCATCCGTCGTGAACACCGTCCACTGGATGGGGAGGAACGACTTCCCGGACCGAAGAGCCGGGGACCCCAACCACCATGTCAAGGACGCCCTGACCAGGTGACTCACCTGGATTGGAAGATCCAAAGACAACGGGGATTTGTCCCAAGTGAGCAAGATCTCCTTCTGCAATGCCCTGGTGTGTGATTGGGCATACGGAACGGCCTCGAAGGAGGCTACCATGAGTCCCAGGACTCTCATGCAAAAATGGATTGACGACCATTTTCGGGATGTCAGCACCCACACTGCAGACTGAAGTGTCAGTAACTTCCCAGGAGGTAGGAATACCTTTGCCTCCAAGGAGTCCAGAATCAGACCTAGATACTTCAGATGCTGAGTCGGGACCATGACTGACTTCTGAATGTTCAGGAGCCACCCAAAGTCCCTGAGGATCTAACTGACGACAGTCACACTGTCTAATTCTGAGCCACTTTCTGCTCTTAGAAGATCGTCCAGATAGCCCACGACAGCGATGCCTCGCTGTCTCAGCAAAGCTAGAACCGGTGCAAGCACCTTGGTGAACACCCTCGGTGCCGAGACTAGGCCGAAAGGAAGAGCCACAAATTGATAGTGGACTTCGCTGATCGCAAGCGCAGAAACTTCTGGTGACTTGCGCAGATCGGAACATGCAAGTAGGCGTCCTTGATGTCCAAGGCCGCCAGAAAACCCCCTTGACGGAGTGTTTCGATCACCGTGCGAATGGATTCCATACGGAATTTTTGCACCTTCACAAAGGCATTCAGGGCCTTGAGGTCCAGGATAGGCCGGACCCCGTCCTTTTTTGGGACGACAAACGTATTCGAGTAGAATCCCTGAAACCTCTCCTGTGACGGAACCGGCACAATCACTCCGCACCTGATCAAATCCTGAACAGCCCCCATAGGGCTGCCCGACGGGCAGGAAGGAGAAGAAGATTCGAGGGAAGAATCTGTCTGGGGCCAGGAAAGGAACTCTATCCTGTAACCTGAGGTGGCCACCTTGCACACCCACCGCTAGGAGATCCGGGAGGTCCACCGATCCGTGAACCTGCGAAGTCGTCCCCCCACCCCAGAGTCGGGTGGGGGCAAGACTTCACGCGGAGGCGGGCTAGGGAGCCGGCTTGGCTTGCGCACCCAGGGGTGCATGTGTCCACCAGCCGCACTGCTGTCAGTCTGAGAGGGCCTACCCGTGGACTCTGACTGACAAAAAAAACCTTTTACTGGAAAGGAAGGACCCTGCTTACGGCGGGCCTCCTTACCCTTGCTAGTCTGAGGAAGAAGAGTGCTTTTACCTCCCGTGACATCCTTGATGATGTCATCCAGCGCAGCAACGAAAAGCCTACCACCTTTAAATGGTAGATCCGTCAGAAGCTTCTTAGAGGCTAGGTCAGCAGACCAGCATTTCAACCAGATAAGACGACGCAATACCACCGCCGAGACAGAGGCCCTGGATATTAAGGGGCCGCGTCTAACGTGGCGTCGCACACATAAACCAGGCCCTACACCATTTGGTGGGCCAGAGCAATAGTGTCTGGAGGAAGATTATGCTCCTGTACAGTTTGGTGCAAAATTTTTGCCCATCCCGTAAGTGTCTGAGACACAAGGGTCGCCGCTACCACAGGCCGTAGGGCGGATCCCAACAAGGCAAACATGGCTCTGATCACCACTTCTGACCTCCTGTCAGTGGGGTCCTTAAAATGCAGGAGTCCCTTCCATCGGGAGAGTGGTGGCCTTGTTCAACCGGGCGACTGGAGGGTCGACCACTGGGGGAGAAGCCCACTTTTTAAGTAGGGCATCTTCAAAGGGGTATCTGATAGACAAACGCCACAAAAGTCTTCTGCAGCCTTTTCCCAGACCTTATCAATGAGCTGGTCAAATAAAGGTACATATGGAAAAACCTTTTTAGAAGGCCCGGCCTTAAAAGAACCAAAAGGAGACTGTCCGCCTGAGGTTCTGCATCCGCAGCATTCAGCTTGAGAGTGTCCCTCACCGCATCAATGAGTTCACCAACAAGCGTCCTGTCATTTACTGACTCAGAACTGGAGCCTTCCTCGCAAGGAATGTCCTGTTCAAAACCATCAAAATATTCAGAGCTAGGGTCCTGAGCGGTAGTGGCTAGGCCCATATCTGAATCAGCGCACCCCCCCTTTTTGATTTTTTTGGAGATAAAGTGGGGAGAGGGGCTTTTTTGCTCCCTTGCGCTCGCACACCGCTTCCCTCCTGGTCAGAAATGATTCCAGGACTGCCGACAACTGGTCCATAGGGACCGCAGGTGCTGGAGCACTGCCTGTTGCCTCAAACATGTAAGGGGAAGCTGTGACACTGACTCCATGTTGCCCCTCTCTGAGACTCCTCAGATAAAAAAGTCCACCCACAGGCTGTGCTGACTGAGGAGGGGGCGCCCAGGGGACTCACCAGACCGGACCAGGACCGCTCAGTTCCGCTGTCTGTACCGCGCTGTGTCAGCACGAGTGAGCTGTGAGGAGATTGTGAGGAGATTTGTGCTGTTACAGCTGCGATAGAGGCCAAACTAGTGCTGAAAAGCGCGCGGGCTGCAAGAAAATGGCCGCCGCACTTCACTGAGGCGATCCGCGGCAAAATGGCCACCATGCGCAGTTGAAATTAAAAACAGCACACGCACAGCGCCCGTGCCCCAAAATCACACAAAAGGCCCCCAGCGGCGATATGCAGACCAGCATGAGCCCCCCCATCCCAGTACAGTATGACCCCCAGGCACCCCTCACAGCACAGCAATGGTGACAGAGAGTGACAATAAAACACAGGGGGAGACATGGAAAATCCCCCACAGAGAAACACACACAGCATTTTGTACTACTTACCCGTCCCCTGAGGGACCCACTGGTGTGTTTCTGACAGACCTATCACAGAGTAGTACTGCGTAGCTGTCGGCCCGGTCCACCGCGAGAGATACAGTCCGTCAGGTACTGTTCAATCTTGAGAGGACCGCGGGAGTATGAAAGCAACCCCGGCCACCCCTGGAGTCATGGGGCATGTCGTGAACTGAGTCTCACGCACACAAGGCGAGGATCAGCACGCTCGATGGTCGGACAGGGAAGACTACGTGGATACCAGTGTACCCAACCTGTTGCCCAGCCGACAGTTGATTGAAGGTCTCAAAAATAAAATTCCCAAAGGAATAAAAAATTAAAAGTAAAATCTTCCAGGAGACTGGCTCCTGAGAGAGCCACGTCTTCTTCTGCTAGGCAGAAAAAAACTGAGGTCTGCTGACTGCAGGGGGTGGGTTATGTCCGGAGGGACCGCCCCCCTGGGCGGGGCTGTTCAACTCTGGCTTTTAGAATGTATGTATAACATCTCACATTCTGCCTAGGTCTTCTCCTGCAAGCAGGGACATAACCCACGTGTACAGTGAATAAGAGATGGCGTGTCAGTCCATGGATGATAAGAGAAATGTTAATTTTAAGTATATTTCCCCTTCCAAGCCAGGAATGGAATCCCTTATGCCACCTATCCAGGAGACTACGAACCCTTCGTAGGAGAGGTGGAAAATTCAGATCAAAAGTTTTTGCAAGATCCGCTGGGATCATTGTTCCTAGATAATTCAGAGCATGATCCGTCCATTTGAATTTATAATTGGATTTCAGGGATCTCAGCATATCCTTAGACATTGCTATTCCCATGGACTCTGACTTAGTTAAATTGATCTTAAAATATGATAGGGTACCATATCTCTCCATTTCAGTGTATAAATTAGGAAGAGATATCATTGGGTTAGCCAATGAGAAGAGCATGTCATCGGCATACGCTGAGATCTTATACTGAGTTCCTTCCACTTTCAATCCCTGAATATCCTGATTTGATCGCATCCTACAAAGGAAGGGTTCTAAAGCTAGTGAGAAAAGGAGGGGTGACAGTGGGCATCCTTGCCTAGTCCCATTGGTGATCCCAAAAGAGGGAGAGAGAACCCCATTTAACTTTACTTGAGCACTTGTTTGGGCATAAATACTTAAGATCCATCGAAGCATATTTTCTCCCACCCCTATATGTCGCAGGACCGAAAAAATTAACTGGCAATTAACCCGGTCGAATGCCTTCTCTGCATCTGTCCCCAAGAACACACACGGGAGCTTAGATAAATTGGCTATATGTATTCAATTTAGGACCTTAGTAGTATTGTCCTGCGTTCCTGTTGTGCTATAGACGTTAGTCCGGGCATTCCGGACTACGCTAGAGAACTGTCTATTCCATCCTTTGTCGGGGGGTCTAATTGTAAATTATAAAGAGATGAGTAATATTCTCTGAATCTTTGAGCAATTTGTTTAGGCATTGTAATCTTTTCCCCTTCCTTCCCTGTAACCGTTGGTACGCAAGTCATCGTCTGTTCTTCCTTCAGAGTTCTAGCCAGTAGTTTGCCACATTTGTTGCCGGACTCATAAACATGTTTACGTCCAATCTGTATTGCTCTTTTTGCTTTGTTCATAAGTAATTCCGTAACCTGTCTACGGGCACTCAGGAGGTCTCGTTCCCTATCTGATGTTGGGGCATGTTTAAGCAATGACTCTAATTGATATATATTTCTTAACAAGAATGTTAACTTTGCCTCCCTTTCTCGCTTAATCCTGGCCCCATGCTTTATCAGTAGGGATGAGGCGAAGACCCCCTGTTCGTTTCGCACCAGAACCTGCGAACGGGCCGAAAGTTTGGGCGAACTTTAGAACCTTTTAAATACAATGGACGCAAACTTTCGAAATAAAAAGTGCTAATTATAATGGCCAATATGCAAGTTATTGTCCTAAAAAGGGTTTGGGGACCCGGGTCCTGCCCCAGGGGACATGTATCAATGCAAAAATAAGTTTTAAAAACGGCCGTTTTTTCGGGAGCAGTGATTTTAATGATGCACAAAGTGAAAAAAAAAATGTGAAATATTCCTTTAAATATCGTACCTGGGGGATGCCTAAAGTATGCCTGTGAAGTGGCACATGTTTCCCATGTTTAGAACTGTCCCTGCACAAAATGACATTTCTAAAAGAAAAAAAAAAGTAATTTAAAACTGCTTGCGGCTTTAATGTAATGTTTGGTCCCGGCAATATGGATGAAAATCATTGAGAAAAATGGCATGGGTACCCCGCATCCAAAATAAAAAAAGGCCCTATATACTCTGAACAGCAGTATACAGGCGGTGCAAACAAGACAGGGACTGTAGATTTGTTCTAAAGCCCCGTACACACGGTCGGACTTTTGCCCAACAAACTTCGTTTTAAGCAAGTTGGACCAACAATCCGACCGTGTGTACGCTCCATCGGACAAACTTTTTTCGTTTGGTTTTGGATTTCATCGGACAAAAGTTGGGTCTGCAAACGGTTAAATTTTTGCCCAACAAAAGTCCGATGGAGCAAAGTCCGACCGTGTGTACAGATAACCATCGGACTTTAGTCCGATGGACAAAACAACTAATGTTAAAATCAACCAACAATAGCAGAAGTTGACCAAAGGGTGGCTGTAAAGAGCAGAAAAGAGCAGAAAAAATATGCGATGTTGTAAGAAGTTTTAAGAAAGTTTGCATAAAAGTCCGAGCGTGTGTATGCTATGGGTGTTCCCAACCAACTCCGTTCGCACAAAAAAACACGGAAAAGTCAGATGGAAGTCCGACCGTGTGTATGAGGCTTTAAGTAGAATCTGTTTGTAATTTGGAACAGGTACATTTTTATGTGTAGCTCCAGCCAAAAAATCTATTTTTAAGCTTTTTGGAGAACATAGGGAAGGGTTATCATTTGTTAACATTTGTTTTGCTGTCTGTGCACCTGTTCAGAACATTTCACCTCACTTTCCGTCCCAATGACAAATGTTTTTGGAAAATTTGGGGTTTTTATTGAAACAAGGATTGGTGATAAAGCATCAGTAGAGAGGAGACACCTTTTTCCCATATTAACTCTTACAGGAGAGAATTTCCCTTCCTAAGGGTAGATTTCCTCTCACTTCCTGTTGTCTCCTTCCATTTGCAAGTAGGAGTCATTTGTAAGTTGGATGTTTGAAAGTAGGGGCCTGCCGTTCATACTCTGCAAAAATTTGCCCCTTAGGTGTTGGTGTTGCCACAACACTGTAAGCCCTCACAGTTACTCTTGGTGGGCGCTGGAACACCCTGCTGTGAACTATTATATCAAGAATTGTAATTACATGCCATTGTTGAACAGTGGTAGGAAAAATTGGGCCTTAGGCACTGGTGCTGGTGCCACAACACTGCAACCCCTCACAGATACTGTACTTGGAGCGCAGCAATGAGCCCTGTTGCAAAGTATTGCATCAAAAATTGTAATTACACGCCCCTGTTAAACAGGGGCAGAAAAATTGGGCCTTAGCCACTGGTGGCAGTGCCCAGAACCAAAATGTTCTTTCAAGCTATCAAGATTATTGAGGAGGAAAAAGGATAGTCACTCAGCATTACAGGATAGTCACTCTGCATCAGCATAGGCAGTCTTGAAGGGATTTGACATTTAAAAGAAAATGATTCTGTTACATCAGCATCAGGTGCTTGGTAGCTGGTGGTGATCCAAGACTGATTCATTTTTATGAAGGTCAGTCCATCGACCGAGTCGGTTGACAGGCGCACCCTGTGATCGGTTACAAAGCCTCCAGCAGCACTGAATGTGCGTTCCGAAAGAACGCTGGATGCAGGACAGGCCAGTATCAATTGCATACTGTACAAGCTCTGGCCAGTGATCCATCCTCAAGACCCAGTAACCCAGAGGATTTTCGGTGGGAAAGGTGTCCAAGTCTGATCTTGCCCCTAGGTATTCCTGCACCATGTAAACCAGACGCTGGCGATGGTTGCTGGAACCGATAATACCTTCGGGCTGCGGACTAAAAAAAATTGTCTGAACGCATCGGTCAGACGGCCACCTTCTCCACCGCTCCTTCTTTGACTGACCGAAGCCTCAGTAACACGTTGTCCAGGACCAGGAATTTGTAATCTCCCAGTCTCTGGGAACGTGTTGCACAGACCTTTCTGCAAGGCCCCCCAAGATGCCTCATCCTCTGCTCCCTCTGCGACGGCAAGATAAGGTCCGCAACCTTTCCCTTGTAACGTGGATCAAGAAGGGTTGCCAGCCAGTAATGATCCCTCTCCTTGATCGCACAAATACAAGGATCCTTCCACAGGCTTTGCAGGATCAGGGAGGCCATGCAGCGTAGGTTTGCTGAGGCCTTCGGTGTGGAGTCCTCTGGGTCACTGAGGACGACATGTTCCGCAGCCACCTCCTCCCAGCCACGTACAAGTCCATGTGTGTCTTGGGACTGTAATTGATCCCTTGAAGACTGCTGCTGATGCGGAGTGCTAGTCTCCACCTTCATGCTGACACAATCCTCCTCCTCCTCCTCCTCTTCCTGTGTGATAGCCGGGCCAGCAGGAACACTGTCTGGATAAAGGGGGCCTTGAGAGGTAAGGAAGTCCTCCTCTTCCTGCCTCTGTTCTGCCTCAAGTGCCCTGTCCATTATTCAACGCAGCGTGTGCTCCAACAGGTGGACAAGAGGGACAGTGTCACTGATGCATGCACTGTCACTGCTCACCATTCTCGTGGCTCCTCAAATGGTGCCAGGACAGTGCATGCATCCCTGATCATGGCCCACTGGCGTGGGGAAAAAAATCCAAGCTCCCCTGACCCTGTCCTGGTGCCATATTGCAACAGATACTCATTGCTGACCCTCTGCTGTGTGTGCAGTCGCTGCAGCATGGCCAACGTAGAGTTCCAACTGGTGGGCATGTCACAGATTAGGCGGTTCTTGGGCAGGTTGTAATCCTTTTGCAGCTCAGCCAGCTGAGCACTGGCATTATATGACTGGCGTAAATGCCCACAGAGTTTCCTGGCCTGCTTCAGGACCTCCTGTAAGCCCGGGTACCTGCCCAAGAACCGCTGCACCACCAAGTTAGGGACGTGAGCCAAACAGGGCACATGGGTCAGTTGTCCCTGTTGGAGGGCGGAGAGGAGGTTGGTGCCATTGTCGCAAACCACCTTTCCTGGCTTAAGCTGGCCTGGCGTCAACCACCTCTGAGCCTGCCCCTGCAGAGATGATAGAATCTCTGCCCCAGTGTGGCTCCTGTCCCCCAAGCACACCAGCTCAAGCACCGCATGGCATCTTTTTGCCTGCGTACTGGCGTAGCCCCTTGAACGCCTACGGAGCACCGCTGGTTCCGAGAACAAATCAGCACAGGAAGAGGCCATGGAGGAAGAAGAAGAGGAGGGGGTGGAGGAGAGAGGTGTGTCAGAATCACCAGTAGTAACATTTTGGAGGCGTGGTGGCGGCGGAACAACCTCCAACACTATTGCACCTTGTCCTGCATCCGTCCCAGCTGCCAGACAAGTCACCCAATGCGCCGTGAAAGATAGGTAACGTTCCTGTCCATGCCTGCTGGACCATGAGTCAGCAGTAATATGCACCTTACCGCTGACCGCTCTGTGCAGCGAGGCCAATCGCCTTCCGTGAGAAAAAGTGGCGTTTGGGAACCTGCCACTGAGGAACCGCACATTCCACAAACTCACGGAAGGGGGCAGAATCTACCAACTGACAAGGCAGCAGTTGAAGTGCTAGCAATTTAGCCAAGCTAGCATTCAAACGCTGGGCATGTGGATGGCTGGGAGCGAACTTCTTTCGACGGTGCAGCAGCTGGGGTAAGGAAATTTGCCTGGTACAGACGTCGGTGTACCGATAGCAGATTGCCTGCAAGTACTTGGCTGTGACACACCTAATTCTATACCTTCATTTCTCTCAGTGCAGGTTTTAGAGAGGACTGAAGGTATAGTGGGGTTGGAGATACCAGCTTATGAGGAGCAAGGAGAGGTCTTCCTTGTTGTTTGGTGTGGGTCTTTTAGGTGTGCTTGCCAATGGACTGCATGGCAGGTCGACATATGTCTGGTCAAGCACGTGGTGCCCAAGCGGCTGATGTTTTGGCCACGCGAGATACGCTTTAGACATATGTTGCAAATGGCAACGGTGCGATCTGCTGAACATGTCTGAAAAAAGGCCCACACCAAAGAACTTTTTGAATAACCCACAGAGACAGCAGCGCCCTGCACATGCGGAGCTCAGCGGTGTGATGCAGTCGGTGTGCTGCCCTTAAGCTGGCCCCTGGAGGGCATCCTGCCTTGTTGGAGATGTGCCTCCTCCTCCTCCTCCTCTCTCCTATCAGGCACCCACGTGGAGTCAGTGACCTCATCATCCCCTCCCTCCTCATCACTGGAGCCAATCTGGTAGTATGCTGCGGCTGGGGGAACATGACTGCCAGATAGCTGACCTTGTTGGGCACCCCCTCTCTCTGGGCTCACGTTACTGCCTTCCTCCAGCTGGGTTCCATCATCGGAGCCTTCAAAACGCTGGGCATCCTCCTGGAGCATGTACCCAACACTGTGCTCAAACAGTTCGGGGGACTCCTCAGGAGGACATGGTGGGGCTAGGGAAGGAGTGACTGATGCCATTGAGCTGAGGGAAAAGGCTGCTTTGGCAGCTGCTTTGCCAGACAAAGTACCCTGAGCCTGGGTGAGAGAGGATGAGGAGGACGACTTGGTCATCCACTCTACCAAGTGGTGGGTATGTTGCGGCTCAACATGGCCAGCTGCCGAAAAGGACAAGCGTGTCCCACGGCCACGTGCTGATGAGGATGCACCGTGTCTACGACCAGCAGCACTGTTGCCTCTAGACACAGAACCTGCTTGCCCTCTTTTATTGCCTCGTGACTGTCTGCCTCTCATTGTTTGCCTTCCAGACATACTAATGGCCTGCTGTGGTGTTAATATGGGAAAAGCAGCAATTGTTTTCAGTTAGTTTTAAGTGAAAACTGTGCAGAGGACACAGTACACTGAAAATACTTGCAGCTCTCTGCTTGTGGTTTTATTATGAGAACACCACTATAATAGTCACTAACTGTATTTAGGTGAGCTTTAGGTGAATGCTATGCAAAGCACACAGTAGTACACTAAGTGAAACACTGACTGTCTATAGCTAGTAGGGATGAGCCGAACACCCCCCGGTTCGGTTCGCACCAGAACCTTCGAACGGACCGAAAGTTCGCGCGAATGTCAGAACCCTATTAAATACAATGGACGCGAACGTTCGAAATCTAAAGTGCTAATTATAACGACTAATATGCATGTTATTGTCCTAAAAAGGGTTTGGGGACCCGGGTTCTGCCCCAGGGGACAAGTATCAATGCAAAAAGACGTTTTAAAAAACAGACGTTTTTTCTGGAGCAGTCATTTTAATGATGCATAAAGTGAAAAAAAAAAAAAAAGTTAAATATTCCTTTAAATATCGTACCTGGGGGGGGGGGGGGGTGTCTAAAGTATGCCTGTGAAGTGGCATGTGTTTCCCGTGTTTAGAACTGTCCCTGCACTGAATGACATTTGTAAAGGAAAAAAAAGCCATTTAAACAGCTTGCGGCTTTAATGTCATGTCTGGTCCTGGTAATATGGATGAAAATCTTTGAGAAAAAATGGCATGGCTACCCCACCAGCCCCACCCCAACCCATTACCAGCCCCTTTGGGTCTTGTATGCATATTAAGGGGAACCCCGCACACAAAATAAAAAAGGCCCTATATACTCTAAACAGCAGTATACAGGCGGTGCAAACAAGACAGGGACTGTAGATTTGTTCTAAAGCCCCGTACACACGGTCGGACTTTTGCCCAACAAACTTCGTTTTAAGCAAGTTGGACCAACAATCCGACCGTGTGTACGCTCCATCGGACAAACTTTTTTCGTTTGGTTTTGGATTTCATCGGACAAAAGTTGGGTCTGCAAACGGTTAAATTTTTGCCCAACAAAAGTCCGATGGAGCAAAGTCCGACAGGGACTGTAGGTTTGTTCTTAAGTAGAATCTGTTTGTAATTTTGAACACGTGCATTGTTTAAGTGTAGCTCCAGCCAAAAAATCTATTTTTAAGCTTTTTGGAAAAGATGGGGAAGGGTTATCACCCCTGTAACATTTTTTTTGCTGTCTGTGCCCCTTGTTCAGAACATTTCACCTCACTTTCCATCCCAATGACAAATGGTTTTGAAAAGTGGGGTTTTTATTGAAACAAGGATTGGTGATAAAGCATCAGTAGAGAGGAGACACCTTTTTCCCATATTAACTCTTACAGGAGAGAATTTTCCTTCCTAGGGGTAGATTTCCTCTCACTTCCTGTTGTCTCCTTCCGTTTGCAAGTAGGAGTCGTTTGTAAGTTGGATGTTTGAAAGTAGGGGCTACCGTATATACTCTGCTGAAATTTGCCCCTTACATGTTGGTGTTGCCACAACACTGTGCGCCCACACAGTTATTCTTGGTGGGCGCTGAAACGCCCTGCTGTGAACTATTATATCAGGAATTGTATTTACATGCCATTGTTGAACAGTGGTAGGAAAAATTGGGCCTTTGGTGGTGGTGCTGGTGCCACAACACTGTAAGCCCTCACAGTTACTCTTCGTGGTCGCATGAATGGACCCCCTGCTGTGAATTATTAGATCAAGAATTGTAATTACATGTACCTGTTGAACAGGGGCAGAAAAATTGGGCCTTAGGCACTGGTGCCACAACACTGCAACCCCTCACAGATACTGTACTTGGAACACAGCAATGAGCCCTGTTGCAAAGTATAGCATCAAAAATTGTAATTACATGCCCCTGTTAAACAGGGGCTGAAAAATTTGGCCTTAGCCACTGGTGGCGGCACCCAGAAACAAAAAAATTCTTCCAAGCTATCATCAAGAATCGGATCATTGAGGAGGAGGAGAGTCAGTCAACATAAACAGGACAGTCACTCAGCATCAGTCTTGAAGGGATGTGACATTTGAAAATAAATTATTCTGTTATATCAGCTTCAGGTGCTTGGTAGCTGGTGGTGATCCAAGACTGGTTCATCTTTATGAAGGTCAGTCGATCAACCGAGTCGGTGGACAGGCGCACCCTGTGATCCGTGACAAAGCCTCCAGCAGCACTGAAAGTGCGTTCTGAAAGAACGCTGGATGCAGGACAGGCCAGTAGCTCAATTGCATACTGTGCAAGCTCTGGCCAGTGATCCATCCTCAAGACCCAGTAAGCCAGAGGATTTTCGGTGGGAAAAAGGTGTCCAAGTCTGACCTTGCCCCTAGGTATTCCTGCACCATGTATATCAGACGCTGGCGATGGTTGCTGGAACCGATCATACCTTGGGGCTGTGGACTAAGAAAAATTGTCTGAACAAATCGGTTAGACGGCCACCTTCTCCACCGCTCCTTCTGCTACTGACCGAAGCCTCAGCAACTCGTTGTCCAGGACCAGGAGTTTGTAACCTCCCAGTCTCTGGGAACACGTTGCACAGACCTTTCTGCAAGGCCTCCCGGAGATGTCTCATCCTCTGCTCCCTCTGCGACAGCAAGATAAGGTCCGCAACCTTACCCATGTACCGTGGATCAAGGAGGGTGGTCAGCCAGTAATGGTCCCTCTCCTTGATCCGAAGAATACGAGGATCCTTCCGCAGACTTTGCAGGATCAGGGAGACCATGCAGCGTAAGTTAGCTGAGGCATTTGGTCCGGAGTCCTCTGGGTCACTAAGGACGACATGATCCGCAGCCACCTCCTCCCAGCCACGTACAAGTCCACGGGTTTGTTGGGACTGTAAATCATCCCTGAAAGACTGCTGCTGTTGATGCTGAGTGCCATGCTCCACCTCCATGCTGACACAATTCTCCTCCTCCTCCTCCTCGTCTTGTGTGATGGGTGGGACAGAAGGAACACTGTCTGGTTAAAGGGGGCCTTGAGAGGCAAGGAAGTCTTCCTCTTCCTGCCTCTGTTCTGCCTCAAGTGCCCTGTCCATTATTTCACGCAGCATATGCTCCAACAGGTGGACAAGAGGTACAGTGTCACTGATGCATGCACTGTCACTGCTCACCATTCTCGTGGCCTCCTCAAATGGTGCCAGGAAAGTGCATGCATCCCTGATCATGCCCCACTGGCGTGGTGAAAAAAACCCGAGCTCCCCTGACCCTGTCCTGGTGCCGTAGTCACACAGGTACTCATTGATGGCCCTCTGCTGCGTGTGCAGCCGCTGCAGCATGGCCAATAGTGATGAGCCGAACACCCCCGGGTTCGGTTCGCACCAGAACCCGCGAACGGACCGAAAGTTCGTTCGAACATTAGAACCCTATTAAATACAATGGATGCGAACGTTCGAATTCTAAAGTGCTAATTATAACAACTATTATGCATGTTATTGTCCTAAAAAGGGTTTGGGAACCCGGGTTCTGCACCAGGGGACATGTATCAATGCAAAAAGAAGTTTTAAAAACGGTCGTTTTTCGGGAGCAGTCATTTTAATGATGCATAAAGTGAAAAAAAAAAAGTCAAATATTCCTTTAAATATCGTACCTGGGGGGTGTCTAAAGTATGCCTGTGAAGTGCCACGTGTTTCCCGTGTTTAGAATTGTCCCTGCACAAAATTACATTTCTAAAGGAAAAAAAGCCATTTAAAACTGCTTGCGGCTTTAATGTAATGTCTGGTACTGGTAATATGGATGAAAATCTTTAAGAAAATGGCATAGCTACCCCATCACACACCCCCCCCCCCCCCCTACCCCAGCCCATTACCAGCCCCTTTGGGTCTTGTATGGATATTAAGGGGAACCCCGCACACAAAATAAAAAAGGCCCTATATACTCTGAACAGCCGTATACAGGCGGTGCATACAAGACAGGGACTGTAGGTTTGTTCTTATGTAGAATCTGTTTGTAATTTTGAACAGGTACATTGTTTAAGTGTAGCTCCAGCCAAAAAATATATTTTTAAGCTTTTTGGAAAACATTGGGAAGGGTTATCACCCCTGTAACATTTGTTTTGCTGTCTGTGCAGTGTGTACCTGTTCAGAACAGTTCACCTCACTTTCCGTCCTAATGACAAATGTTTTTGAAATGTGGTGTTTTTCTTGAAACAAGGATTGCTGATAAAGCATCAGTACAGAGGAGACACCTTTCTCCCATATTAATTCTTACAGGAGAGAATTTTCCTTCCTAGGGGTAGATTTCCTCTCACTTCCTGTTGTCTTCTTGCGTTTGCAAGTAGGAGTCGTTTGTAAGTTGGATGTTTGAAAGTAGGGACCTGCCGTATATACTCTGCAGAAATAGGCCCCTTAGTTGTTGGTGTTGGCACAACACTGTAAGCACTCACAGTTACTCTTGGTTGGTGCTGGAACGCCCTGCTGTCAACTATTATATCAGGAATTTTAATTACATATAATTGTTGAACAGTGGTAGTAAAAATTGGGCCTTTGATGGTGGTGCTGGTGCCACAACACTGTAAGCCCTGACAGTTACTCTTGGTGGGTGCAGCAATGGGCCCTGCTGTGAATTATTAGATCAAGAATTGTAATTGCATGCCCCTGTTGAACAGGGGCTGAAAAATTGGGCCTTTCGTGGTGGTGGTGGTGGTGGTGGTGTTGCCACAACACTGTAAGCCCTCAGAGTTACTCTTGGTGGGTGCAGGAATGGGCCCTGCTGTGAATTATTAGATCAAGAATTGTAATTACATGCCCCTTTTGAACAGGGGCTGAAAAATTGGGCCTTTCGTGGTGGTGGTGGTGGTGGCGTTGCCACAACACTGTAAGCCCTCAGAGTTACTCTTGGTGGGTGCAGCAATGGGCCCTGCTGTGAATTATTAGATCAAGAATTGTAATTACATGCCCCTGTTGAACAGGGGCTGAAAAATTGGGCCTTAGGCACTGGTGGCACAACACTGCAACCCCTCACAGATACTGTACTTGGAGCACAGGAATGAGCCCTGTTGCAAAGTATTGCTTCAAAAATTGTAATTACACGCCCCTGTTAAACAGGGGCTGAAAAATTGGGCCTTAGCCACTGGTGGCGGCACCCATAAACAAAAATGATCTTCCAAGCTATCATCATCAATCGTATCATTGAGGACTCGGAGGAGGAGGATAGCCAGTCAACATAACAGCACAGGCACTCAGCATCAGCATCAGTCTTGAAGGGATGTGACATGTTAAAATCAATTAGTCTGTTATATCAGCATCAGGTGTGTGGTAGCTGGTGGTGATCCAAGACTGGTTCATCTTGATGAAAGTCAGTCGATCAACCGAGTCGGTGGACAGGCGCACCCTGTGATCCGTGACAAATCCTCCAGCAGCACTGAATGTGCGTTCCGAAAGAACGCTGGATGCAGGACAGGCCAGTAGCTCAATTGCATACTGTGCAAGCTCTGGCCAGTGATCCATCCTCAAGACCCAGTAAGCCAGAGGATTTTCGGTGGGGAAGGTGTCCAAGTCTGACCTTGCCCCTAGATATTCCTGCACCATGTTTATCAGACGCTGGCGATGGTTGCTGGAACCGATCATACTTTGGGGCTGCGGACTAAAGAATTGTCTGAACGCATCGGTCAGACGGCCACCTTCCCCACCGCTCCTTCTTTGACTGGCCGAAGCCTCAGCAACTCGTTGTCCAGGACCAGGAGTTTGTAACCTCCCAGTCTCTGGGAACGCGTTGCACAGACCTTTCTGCAAGGCCTCCCGGAGTTGTCTCATCCTCTGCTCCCTCTGCGAAGGTAACATAAGGTCCGCAACCTTACCCTTGTACCGTGGATCAAGGAGAGTGGCCAGCCAGTAATGGTCCCTCTCCTTGATCCGAAGAATACGAGGATCCTTCCGCAGACTTTGCAGGATCAGGGAGGCCATGCAGCGTAGGTTTGCTGAGGCATTCGCTCCGGAGTCCTCTGGGTCACTAAGGACGACATGATCCGCAGCCACCTCCTCCCAGCCACGTACAAGTCCACTGGTTTCTTGGGACTGTAAATCATCCCTAAAAGACTGCTGCTGATGATGCTGAGTGCCAGCCTCCACCTCCATGCTGACACAATCCTCCTCCTCCTCCTCCTCCTCCTCCTCTTCCTCTTCCTGTGCGATGGGTGGGACAGAAGGAACACTGTCTGGGTAAAGGGGGCCTTGAGAGGCAAGGAAGTCCTCCTCTTCCTGCCTCTGTTCTGCCTCAAGTGCCCTGTCCATTATTCCACGCAGCGTGTGCTCCAACAGGTGGACAAGAGGTACAGTGTCACTGATGCATGCACTGTCACTGCTCACCATCCTCGTGGCCTCCTCAAATGGTGCCAGGACAGTGCATGCATCCCTGATCATGCCCCACTGGCGTGGAGAAAAAAAACCAAGCTCCCCTGACCCTGTCCTGGTGCCGTAGTCGCACAGGTACTCATTGATGGCCCTCTGCTGCGTGTGCAGCCGCTGCAGCATGGCCAACGTTGAGTTCCACCTGGTGGGCATGTCACATATAAGGCGGTTCTTGGGCAGGTTCAACTCCTTTTGCAGCTCAGCCAGGCGAGCACTGGCATTATAAGATCTGCGGAAATGCACACATACTTTCCTGGCCTGCCTCAGGACATCCTGTAAGCCCGGGTACCTGCCCAAGAACCGCTGCACCACCAGGTTAAGGACGTGAGCCACACAGGGCACATGGGTCAGTTGTCCCTGTCGGAGGGCGGAGAGGAGGTTGGTGCCATTGTCGCAAACCACCATTCCTGGCTTAAGCTGGCGTGGCGTCAACCACCTCTCGGCCTGGCCCTGCAGA
Organism: Rana muscosa; assembly: GCA_029206835.1. Classification (NCBI taxonomy): domain Eukaryota; kingdom Metazoa; phylum Chordata; class Amphibia; order Anura; family Ranidae; genus Rana; species Rana muscosa. The sequence continues at coordinate 999,669,625 of CM055118.1, forward strand.
GCAGACAGGACCTCTGCCCCAGTGTGGCTTCTGTCCCCCAAACACACCAGCGCAAGCACGGCATGGCATCTTTTTGCCTGCGTACTTGCGTAGCCCCGTGAACGGCTACGGAGCACCGCTGGTTCATAGGACAAACCACAGGAAGAGGCCATGGAGGAAGAAGAAGAGGAGGGGGTGGAGGAGAGAGGTGTGTCACAACCAGTAGTAGCATTTTGGAGGCGTGGCGGTGGAACAACCTCCAACACTACTGCACCTTGTCCTGCATCCTTCCCAGCTGCCAAAAGAGTGACCCAATGGGCCGTGAAAGAAAGGTAACGTCCCTGTCCATGTCTGCTGGACCATGAGTCAGCGGTAATATGCACCTTACCGCTGACCGCCCTGTCCAGCGAGGCCAAGACATTGCCTTCCACATGCCGGTAGAGAGCCGGAATAGCCTTCCGTGAGAAAAAGTGGCGTTTGGGAACCTGCCACTGAGGAACCGCACATTGCACAAACTCACGGAAGGGGGCCGAGTCTACCAACTGAAAAGGCAGCAGTTGAAGCGCTAGCAATTTAGCCAAGCTAGCATTCAACCGCTGGGCATGTGGATGGCTGGGAGTGAACTTCTTTCGACGGTCCAGCAGCTGGGGCAGGGAAATTTGCCTGCTAGAATCGGACGTCGGTGTACTGCTAGCAGAGTGGCCGCAAGTACTTGGCTGTGACACACCTAATTCTACACCTTCATTCCTCTCAGTGCATGTTTCAGAGAGGACTGAAGTTATAGTGGGGTTGGAGATCCCAGCTGATGCGGTGCAAGGAGAGGTCCGCTTTGTTCTTTGGTGTGGGTCTTTGAGGTAGGCTTGCCAACGAGCTGCATGGCAGGTCAACATATGTCTGGTCAGGCATGTGGTACCCAAGCGGCTGATGTTTTGGCCACGCGATATACGCTTGAGACATATGTTGCAAACAGCAGCTGTGCGATCTGATGCACTAGCCTCAAAAAAGGCCCACACCAAGGAACTTTTTGAATGACGGGCAGAGGCAGCGCCCTGCACAGGCGGAGCTCTGCGGTGTGATTCCGTCGGTGTACTGCCCTTACGCTGGCCACCAAAGGGCATCCTGCCTCGTTGGAGATGTGCCTCCTCCTCATCCTCCTCCTCCTCCTCTCTCCTATTAGGCACCCACGTGGAGTCAGTGACCTCATCATCCCCTCCCTCCTCATCACTGGAGCCAATCTGGCAGTATGCTGCAGCTGCTGGAACATGACTGCCAGATTGGTGTCCTTCTTGAGCATCCCCTCTGTCTGCTCTCACGCTACTGCCTTCCTGTAGCTGGGTTTCATCATCAGACCCTTCGAAACGCTGGGCATCCTCCTGGAGCATGTACCCAACACTGTGCTCAAACAGTTCGGGGGACTCCTCAGGAGGAGGACATGGTGGGTCTAGGGAAGGAGTGACTGATGATGAGTCTGACATTGATACCAGGGAAGAGGACGCTTTGGCAGCTGCTTTGCCAGTACCCTGAGCCTGGGTGAGAGAGGATGAGGAGGAGGAGGAGGGCTTGGTCATCCACTCTACCAAGTCTTCGGCATGATGTGGCTCAACATGTCCAGCTGCCGAAAAGAAGGACAAGCGTGTCCCATGGCCATGTGCTGATGACAATGCACCGCGTCCACGACCAGCACTGTTGCCCCCAGACACAGAGCCTGCTTGCCCTGTTTTATTGCCTCCTGACTGTCTGCCTCTCCTTGTTTGCCTTCCAGACATTCTAATAGATGGCCTGCAGGGAGATGGGAAAAAAGCAATAAGGGCTACCTTCAGGTGTCCTTCTCTGTCCCTTGAAACAAGGACTTGCACAGTGAAAGAAACTGACACTCTCCCTACCTACAGTTTTCTGTCCCTAGAAAAAATGTTTTTTTTAAGCACAATATAGCACAAGGAGAATTCACTCACTGTCCTTCCAGGTCCCTGGAAACAAGGACTTGCACAGTGAAATAAACTGACACTCTCCCTACCTACAGTTTTCTGTCCCTAGAAAAAATGTTTTTTTTAAGCACAATATAGCACAAGGACAATTCACTCACTGTCCTTCCAGGTCCCTGGAAACAAGGACTTGCACAGTGAAAGAAACTGACACTCTCCCTACCTACAGTTTTCTGTCCCTAGAAAAAATGTTTTTTTTAAGCACAATATAGCACAAGGACAATTCACTCACTGTCCTTCCAGGTCCCTGGAAACAAGGACTTGCACAGTGAAAGAAACTGACACTCTCCCTACCTACAGTTTTCTGTCCCTAGAATAAATGTTTTTTTTAAGCACAATATAGCACAAGGACAATTCACTCACTGTCCTTCCAGGTCCCTGGAAACAAGGACTTGCACAGTGAAAGAAACTGACACTCTCCCTACCTACAGTTTTCTGTCCCTAGAAAAAATGTTTTTTTTAAGCACACTATAGCACAAGGAGAATTCACTCACTGTCCTTCCAGGTCCCTGGAAACAAGGACTTGCACAGTGAAAGAAACTGACACTCTCCCTACCTACAGTTTTCTGTCCCTAGAATAAATGTTTTTTTTAAGCACACTATAGCACAAGCACAAAACACACTGACACTCTCCCTACCTATCCTTCTCTTTCCCTAAACTAAAGGAATCCAGGTTAAGCAAGAAAGAAATAAAAGTCACTGTCCCTGCCTATGCTGCTCTATCCCTGCTCCGGAACACACTACACTAGGCCGCCGTGCTGGCGGCCTTTTATAGTGTGGGGCGTGTACTAAACACCCTCAGCAATAATTGGCCACAGGCATCCTGCCTGTGGCCAATCATTGCTCTCCTCGCTGCCGGCGCTGTGATTGGCCAAGCATGCGGGGTCACAGTGCATGCTTGGCCAATCACAGCGCCTGGATGACACTGCGATGGCGTAGTGCATTGTGGGCCGTTCGCGTCACTCGAATTTGGCGCGAACGGCCCAAATCGTTCGATCTTCATCGAACAGCCGATGTTCGAGTCGAACGTATGTTCGACTCGAACACGAAGCTCATCCCTAATGGCCAACATTGAGTTCCACCTGGTGGGCATGTCACATATAAGGCGGTTCAACTCCTTTTGCAGCTTAGCCAGCCGAGCACTGGCATTATATGATCTGCGGAAATGCACACAGACTTTCCTGGCCTGCCTCAGGACATCCTGTAAGCCCGGGTACCTGCCCAAGAACCGCTGCACCACCAGGTTAAGGACGTGAGCCACACAGGGCACATGGGTCATTTGTCCCTGTTGGAGGGCAGAGAGGAGGTTGGTGCCATTGTTGCAAACTACCATTCCTGGCTTAAGCTGGCGTGGCATCAACCACCTCTCGGCCTGCCCCTGCAGAGCAGACAGAACCTCTGTGTCAGGGTCACCTGTGGCCAGGTGACAGATGCACACCGTAGGGGGACAGGAGTGCACCGCGAGGTAGTGAACCCTATGGCTGGCTTCTGTGGATAGGAAACTGGGTGGTTGTGGAAAGCGGGACCAGAGGAGCACAACCGGGATCCCAACGGAAGCGAGAGCCAAGATTCCCCAGGGCGCGGAGTCTAAGACCCAGCTGGTCTTCTCCAGGGCCTCTAGTGGTGAGGATGTTACGCTGCAGGCTGGGACCAGGTCGCGGCCCCTGGAGTTTCCTAGCTCACGCCCCGTAGGATAAGGGGAAGCAGCAGCACACGATAGAGAGAACCGAATAACAAGCCGAAGGTCAGGGGCCACAAGCAGACAAGGATAACGAAGAACGAGCCGAAGGTCAAGGGTCACGAGCAGACAGGGATGGTCGGGGACAAGCCAATAACGTAACAGAGAGACAGACGTAGCACACGGCAGGCAGGAACCCAAACACACAATGCCTAACAAACACGTTGATCAGCAAAGCAGGCTTGCAGTGCACAGGTTAATATAGTGTTCAGTGATAGGGCCTGGGGTGGAGTCAGGCTGGGAGGAGATTATAAAGGAAGCCAGGTGAAGGAGGTCTGGTCTCTAGATGAACACATGAGGAGGAAGGTAAGATGGCAGACAGACATTAATGCATATCCATGACAGTACCCTCCCTCTTACGAGGCCTCCCCCTTCCCCGCCTGGGCCCAGGTTTAGAGGGAAACTTCAGATGAAACTCCTTTAACAGACGAGGTGCAAAGACCTCAGATGCAGTGATCCAAGACCTCTCCTCAGGACCAAACCCTTTCCAATGAACGAGGTACTGAAGAACGCCTTTACAGAGTCGGGAGTCCAGAATTTGACTGATCTCGTACTCCTGATTATCCTCCGAGACAGGCGCCACGGTAGGAAGAGGACGAGAGAATTTATTGAGGACTAAAGGCTTTAGAAGAGCAACATGAAAGGAGTTAGTGATTTTAAGGCTCTTAGGAATCTGGAGTTTGAAACAAACCGGATTCAGTTTAGCAGTTACCGTGTATGGACCGATGAATCGTGGAGCAAACTTCAGAGAAGGAACTCGGAGCTTGATGTTCCTGGTAGAGAGCCAGACTTTGTCCCCTGGCTGAAGAGAAGGCGGTTTACGCCTGCGGCGGTCGGCAAAGCCTTTGAATTTTTCAGCAGCTGCCCGGAGGGAATCATGAACGTGACCCCAAACGGAATTGAGAGACTCCTGAACCGAAGCCAAAGCTGGAATGTCTGGAGAACAGATCATAGGAAGAGGAAGTTGAGGGTGTTTTCCATAAACTGTGAAAAAGGGTGTCTTCTGCGAACTGGTATTCACATGATTGTTATGGGAGAATTCTGCCCACGGGAGTAGAGAGGACCAATCGTCATGGTGAGAAGACACAAAGGTGCGAAGAAAGACCTCTAACTCCTGATTAACCCTCTCAGTCTGTCCATTGGATTGGGGATGGTAAGAAGAAGAAAAATCCAAGACAATATTGAGGGATTTGCAAAAGGCTCTCCAAAAACGAGACGTGAATTGGACTCCCCTGTCGGAAACAATATGAGAAGGGACCCCATGTAGGCGGAGAATTTCTCGAATGAAAATGGGAACCAAGGCAGGGGCAGAAGGAAGACCAGGAAGAGGAACAAAATGAGCCATCTTGGAGAATCGATCGATTACCACCCAAATGACTGTATTATTCTCAGACAGTGGGAGATCGGTGATAAAATCCATGGCAATATGGGCCCAGGGTTCCTTAGGAATAGGCAAGGGCATGAGGAGACCAGCAGGAGCTTGTGTGGAGGATTTGGACTGAGCACAGACATGACAAGCTTTAACGTAGTCTTTGACGTCTGAGCGGAGATTAGGCCACCAGTAGTGACGACTGATGAGTAGGAAGGATCGGAGGAATCCAGAATGCCCTGCCACCTTGGAATCATGTCCCCAACGAAGGATCTTAGCTCTTAGCTCAGTGGGGACAAAGGTCTTACCAGGCGGAATTTTAGACTTCAGGGTGGTAGAGTGGGCAACAATGCATGAGGTGGGAATGATCGGCTCAGGTTCAGGGGCGGACTCCTCGTCCAAAGTGTCAAATGACCTAGAGAGCGCATCAGCCCGACCGTTGCAGGAACCAGGTTTGTAGGTAATCGTGAAATTAAAACGGGCAAAGAAGAGACTCCACCTGGCCTGTCTAGGATTCAGACGTTTAGCATTCTGTAGATACTGTAAATTCTTGTGATCGGTAAAGATCGTTATGGAGTGAGGGGAACCCTCCAAGAGATGACGCCACTCCTCTAACGCCAATTTAATTGCGAGAAGTTCCCGATCACCGATGGCATAATTCCTCTCTGCCTGAGAATTTTTTTTGGAGAAGAACGCACATGGTTGGCGTCTCTTCTCAAAGATTTGAAGAAGCACAGCTCCCACCCCCATTGAGGAAGCGTCCACTTCAATAAAAAATGCATACCCAGGATTTGGTCTCCTCAAGAGGGGGCCAGAAACAAAGGCCTGTTTCAGGTTGTGAAATGCAGAGACAGCTTCGGGAGGCCAGTCTCTGGCATTCACACCCTTCTTGGTCAAAGCGATAATAGGCGCGGCAATGGAAGAGTAATTCCTTATGAACTGCCTATAATAATTAGTGAAGCCAAGAAAGCGCTGTGTGGCCTTGAGGCTAGCAGGAAGAGGCCAGTTGGTGATAGCCAAGACCTTCCCAGGGTCCATACGAAGCCCCGAACATGAGACAAAGCACCCCAAAAACAGGACCTCAGAACATTCAAAGGAACATTTCTCCAGCTTGGCATAGAGATTGTTCTCTCTAAGACGTTGAAGTACAGTGCGGACATGGTTTCTGTGGACGAGCAGATTTTCAGAAAAGATCAGAATGTCATCCAGATAGATGACAACAAACTGGTACAGCAGATCTCTGAAGATTTCATTGACAAAGTTTTGAAACACGGCTGGAGCATTACACAGACCAAAAGGCATCACCAGATATTCGTAATGCCCGTCTCTAGTGTTAAATGCAGTCTTCCATTCGTCACCCTCCCGTATTCGAATGAGATTGTACGCGCCTCTGAGATCCAACTTGGTGAAAATGGAGGCACCCTTCAACCTATCGAATAGCTCAGATATTAAGGGTAAGGGGTATCGATTTTTAATAGTAACCGCATTTAAACCCCGATAATCGATGCAGGGTCTTAAGGTACCATCCTTTTTGGCAACAAAAAAGAACCCTGCCCCTGCAGGCGATGAGGATTTCCGGATGAACCCTCTCTCCAGATTCTCTGCTACATACTCCGACATGGCCTGGGTCTCTGGGATGGACAGAGGGTAGGTACGACCCCTGGGTAGAGTTGCTCCGGGGACAAGATCAATAGCACAGTCAAAAGACCTGTGGGGAGGAAGCACCTCAGCTGATTTTTTACAGAACACATCCCGGTAATCGCTGTATGCGGCGGGAAGATCAGAAGAAACAGAAGTGGCAGCAACCGGAAGACTCTCCTTGGGGGTCACCTTGAGAAGACACGACGAGAAACATGAGGAACCCCAGGCCAGGATCTGCCCAGAGACCCAGTCCACATGTGGAGAGTGGAGCTGTAGCCAAGGGAGGCCCAATACAACTGGGGTAGAGGCCTTGGGTAGAATAAGAAAGGATATCCACTCCTGGTGGAGAATCCCTACCGACATCCTAATGGGTAGCGTCTGGAAGCGAATAGGGCCCCCTGGGAGAACAGTGCCATCAATTGCCGAGACTACCAATGGGGTAGTGAGAGGTGAAAGGGTAAGCTTCATAGAAGAAGCAGTTCTCCAATCCATGAAATTGCCGGCAGCCCCGGAATCCAGGTATGCAAGGGTTGACTGAGGAGAAGTGCCTACATGAAGGGACACCGGCAAGAGCAGGCGAGAAGGTGATGTTTCTGGGTCCAATACTCCACCTTCCAAATGTATTAGACCCGAGCGTTTCCCGGACGAAGCGAGCAGGAGTCACGAAAATGACCCTTGCCCCCACAATAGAGGCACAAGCCCAGAGTTCTGCGCCTAGCACGTTCTTCGGGGGTTAGTCTGGTCCGGCCCAGCTGCATAGGTTCTTCAGCAGGTAGAGGATGCTCCACGGAATGAAGGGAGGGGAGCTCAGACTGGCTAGGACCCAGAGAGTGCTGGCGTCTTTTTTCTAAGGACCTCTCTTGAAAACGAATGTCGATCTGGTTGCATAATGAAATTACATCGTCCAGACCGACGGGAATGGCTCTTCCCGCTAATTCGTCTTTCACTCGGTCAGAGAGGCCATGTAAAAAGGTAGCGACCAGGGCCTCATTATTCCAGCTCAATTCAGCTGTGTGGATACGGAACTGAAGAGCATATTGCCCCACTGAACTAGATTCTTGGCGAAGACGTAAGACAGCACTAGCCGCTGAAGAAGCCCGAGCCGGCTCTTCGAAGATATTACGAAAGAGCTTCAAGAATTCGGACAGACTGGAAACCACCGGATCGTTCCTCTCCCACAGGGGGGCAGCCCAGGCCAAAGCTTCACCGGAGAGGAGGGAAATGATATAGGCTACCTTAGCCCGGTCAGATAGGAAGCTTTGAGGCTGAAGCTCAAAATGAATAGTGCATTGGCTGAGAAACCCCCTGCAGGCCTTGGAGTCCCCAGAGAAACGGAACGGAGCTGGCAATCTTAGTGAGTGTGAGGCTGCGACTGGTGCGATAGGTACAGCCGCTGGTTGTACTTGGGGTTGCGGATTCGGGGTTCCCAAGGAGACCTGAAGCTGCTCGAATCGAGAAGCCAGATCCTGGAGGAATCGCATCACCTGGGTCTGATTTGATTCCTGGGTCTCAAGTCTGCGAACTATGCCCTGCAATGGATCATCCGCGGGAAGCGGGATGTCAGCCGGGTTCATGGCTGATCAAACTGTCAGGGTCACCTGTGGCCAGGTGACAGATGCACACCGTAGGGGGACAGGAGTGCACCGCGAGGTAGTGAACCCTATGGCTGGCTTCTGCGGATAGGAAACTGGGTGGTTGTGGAAAGCGGGACCAGAGGAGCACAACCGGGATCCCAACGGAAGCGAGAGCCAAGATTCCCCAGGGCGCGGAGTCTAAGACCCAGCTGGTCTTCTCCAGGGCCTCTAGTGGTGAGAATGTTACGCTGCAGGCTGGGACCAGGTCGCGGCCCCTGGAGTTTCCTAGCTCACGCCCCGTAGGATAAGGGGAAGCAGCAGCACACGATAGAGAGAACCGAATAACAAGCCGAAGGTCAGGGGCCACAAGCAGACAAGGATAACGAAGAACGAGCCGAAGGTCAAGGGTCACGAGCAGACAGGGATGGTCGGGGACAAGCCAATAACGTAACAGAGAGACAGACGTAGCACACGGCAGGCAGGAACCCAAACACACAATGCCTAACAAACACGTTGATCAGCAAAGCAGGCTTGCAGTGCACAGGTTAATATAGTGTTCAGTGATAGGGCCTGGGGTGGAGTCAGGCTGGGAGGAGATTATAAAGGAAGCCAGGTGAAGGAGGTCTGGTCTCTAGATGAACACATGAGGAGGAAGGTAAGATGGCAGACAGACATTAATGCATATCCATGACACTCTGCTCCAGTGTGGCTCCTGTCCCCCAAACACTGCTAGCAGAGTGCCTGCAACTACTTGTCTGTGACACACCTAATTCTACACATTCATTCCTCTCAGTGCAGGTTTCAGAGAGAACTAAAAGGTACAGGGGGGTTGGAGATCCCAGCTGATGAGGAGCAAGGAGAGGTCCGCTTTGTTCTTTGGTGTGGGTCTTTAAGATACGCTTGCCAACAAGCTGCATGGCAGGTCAACATATGTCTGGTCAAGCATGTGGTGCCCAAGCGGCTGATGTTTTGGCCATGTGAGATACGCTTCAGACGTATGTTGCAAACAGCAGCGGTGCGATCTGATGCACTTGACTCAAAAAAGGCCCACACCAAAGAACTTTTGGAATAACGGGAGGAGGCAGCGCCCTGCACAGGCGGAGCTCTGCGGTGTGATTCAGTCAGTGTGCTGCCCTTACACATTGGAGATGTGCCTTCTCCTCATCCTCCTCCTCTTCCTCTCTCCTATCAGGCACCCACGTGGAGTCAGTGACCTCATCATCCCCTCCCTCCTCATCACTGGAGCCAATCTGGCAGTATGCTGCAGCTGCTGGAACATGACTGCCAGATTGCTGTCCTTGAGCATCCCCTCTCTCTGCTCTCACGCTACTGCCTTCCTCTAGCTGGGTATCATCATCAGACCCTTCGAAACGCTGGGCATCCTCCTCGAGAATGTACCCAACACTGTGCTCAAACAGTTCGGGGGACTCCTCAGGAGGACACGCTGGGTCTAGGGAAGGAGTGACTGATGATGACATTGATACGAGGCAAGAGGACGCTTTGGCAGCTGCTTTGCCAGTACCCTGAGCCTGGGTGAGAGAGGATGAGGAGGATGAGAAGCGCTTAGTCATCCACTCTACCAAGTCTTCGGCATGATGCGGCTCAACACGTCCAGCTGCCGAAAATAAGGACAAGCGTGTCCCATGGCCACGTGCTGATGACGATGCATCGCGTCCACGACCAGCACTGTTGTCTCTAGACACAGAGCCTGCTTGCCCTCTTTTATTGGCTCCTGACTGTCTGCCTCTCCTTGTTTGCTTTCCAGACATTCTAATGGCCTGCAGGGAGATGGGAAAACCAGCAATAAGGGGTAGCTTCAGGTGTATACTGTGCAGGAGGCACACTACGCCCACTGTAAGTGCTGAAGATGCCTGCTTGTGTTACACAACAGGAAAACACAGCAATAAGGGCTAGCTTCTGGTGTATATTTTGCAGGAAGCACACTACGCCCGCTGTAAGTGCTGCAGATGCCTGTTAGTGTAACACAAAAGAAAAAAAACATGAGCAATAAGGGGTAGCTTCAGGTGTATAATGTGCAGGAGGCACACTACGCCCGCTGTAAGTGCTGCAGATGCCTGCCTGTGTTACACAACAGGAAAACACAGCAATAAGGGCTAGCTTCAGGTGTATACTGTGCAGGAGGCTTAGCAAAAATGACACTGTCCCCTGCCTATCCTTCTCTCTCCCTGCACACAAGGTTTAGCAAAGAATATCACTGACACTGTCCCTTCCTATCCTTCTCTCTCCCTGAACCGGAACACACTACACAAGGCCACCGCGCTGGCGGCCTTTTATAGTGTGGGGCGTGAACTAAATCCCCTTGAGCTATAATTGGCCACAGGCATCCTGCCTGTGGCCAATTATGGCTCTCCTCGCTGCCGGCGCTGTGATTGGCCAAGCATGCGGGGTCACAGTGCATGCTTGGCCAATCACAGCGCCTGGATTGCACTGCGATTGCGTAGTGCATTGTGGGCCGTTCGCGTCACTCGAATTTGGCGCGAACGGCCCAAATAGTTCGATCTTCGAACGATCGAACAGCCGATGTTCGAGTCGAACGTATGTTCAACTCGGACACTGAGCTCATCCCTAATAGCTAGCACAATCACCGGCCTGCCTGTCACAGTATAGAGAATAACTGTATTCAGGTGAGCTTTAGGTGAACGCTATGCAAAGCACACAGTAGTACACTAAGTGAAACACTGAGTGTCTATAGCTAGCACAATCACCGGCCTGCCTCTCACAGTATAGAGAATAACAGGAACGGATCTAGCTAAATTCAATACAGTGTATACATAAATATACAACACCTAGGATGCATATATATCCTCTACACACTAACAGCAGCTAACTGACTCGCCTGCCTGCTCTATCTAACTCAATATAAATGACACTGTCTCTCTCTCTGTAACTCTCTATTTCACAAACGCCAACACAAGGCCAACTTCCAGGCGGTCTTATATAGTGTGGGGCGTGTACCTACTCCTCTGAGCCATGATTGACCAAAGCCACCCTGGCTTTGGCCAATTACGGCTCTCTGTACAGACGGCGCTGTGATTGGCCATGCATGCGGGTCAATCATCAGCCAGCAATGCACTGTGATGCCGCAGTGAATTATGGGCCGTGACGCGCCACTCGAATTTGGCGCGAACGGCCCATAATGTTCGATCGTCTAAAAGATCAAACAGCCGATGTTCGAGTCGAACATGGGTTTGACTCGAACACGAAGCTCATCCCTATTTATCAGTACTCCCCGCATCACAGCTTATGGGCTTCCCAGATCACTCCAGGGGTACATTCAGGAGTATCTTTGATCTGAAAACAACATGTCACCTCTTTAAGATTCTCCTCCATTGTCACGGGGTCTTGTAACAGACTTTCATTAAGTTTCCATGTCGCTGGATTAAAACCTCGTCCTCCCGGCATGTTGTATTTTAATAGAACTGGTGCGTGATCGGACCAGGTAATTGCCCCAATGTTAGCCTCTGCCACTAAATGTAGCTGAGAGTGGGGTATAAGGAACAGGTCGATCCGTGAGTATGATTTGTGTACTGGTGAGTAATATGAATAATCTCTTTCCCCTGAATGTAGTTAACGCCACACATCCACCAGCCTTGCTCCCTGGAGTGTCTGTGCCATCCATTTCCTTAAACCGGGTAGTACTGACGAGATACCTGCGGAAGTATCTTCCCCCGGTATCAAGGGCATATTTAGGTACCCTCCTAGGATCAACTGACCCCCCTAATCTCTTCGAATTTCTCTAAGATATCTAAAAAAAACAAAAAAAAAAACTCTTGTTGGGTATTGGGGTTATAAAAGGATGCCAACGTCACCTCCGTCTCTCTAATCTTACCTTTGAGAAACAGATATTGACCCCCTGTATCTACTAAGGAGTCTGTGAGCCCAGGGGATCTTCCTTGAAACAAGGATAGATACCCCCCTTGTTTTAGATACTGGATTAGCAGCATGATATACAACTGGAAAGTCTCTATTTTTAAGCAGAGGTATACTGTTATCCCTAAAATTAGTTTTTTGTAAAAAGGCTATATCAACCCCTGATCGTTTCAGATCCTGTAGTAATATTCGTCACTTTTCCGGTGTATTCAGTCCCCTGACATTAAGAGAATATATAGTTAAAGAATCCATTTCCTTTATATTTATTTCAATCACCGGGGGTCAAGAGAAAGTTAGGGTCCAAATGGCCACCAATGGAAAAAAGTAAGAGAGGGGGGGGGGGGGGGGGAGAGAGGAAAAAAAAAAAAAAAGAAAGAAGATCCAAAACTAAAAAAACAAAACCACACCGAACTTCAAAACATCCACACCCAACTATATCCTCTTGCAGTGGCTGTTGGATTCCAGCCACAACAAGTGGTATCAAAGCAAATTGCTTTATACACTCTATCTACTCTAAAGCCCTGTACACACGATCGGTTTTACCAATGAAAACCATCCGATGGATTGTTTTCATCAGACAAACCGATCGTGTATGGGACCCATCGGTCTTTTTTCCATCGGTTTTAAAAAATAGAACATGTTTTAAATTTTTCCGATGGATAAAAAAAACGATCGAAAACTCTGATCGTCTATGGGCAAGTCCATCAGATAAAAAACCCACGCATGCTCAGAATCAAGTCGACGCATGCTCAGAAGCATTGAACTTCATTTTTCTCGGATCTTCTGAGTGTTTTACGTCACCGCGTTTGGAACGGTCGGTTTTTTGACTGATGGTGTGTAGGCAAGACTGATGGAAGTCAGCTTCATCGGATTTCCAATGGACAAAACCATCGGATTAGAATCCATAGGATATCCGATCGTGTGTACGAGGCTTTAGAGTGCTGGCCTATTTAGGGGAAATGTGCAATTGTTAAGTAGATGTTTTAATGTGTTTTGATAACCCCTTATGCCCTGTACACACGATCGGATTTCCGATGGAATAAAATCCGATGGATTTTTCCATCGGAATTCCGATGAAGCTGACTTTCATCAGTCTTGCATACACACCATCAGACAAAATTCAGACTGTCCAAAACGCGGTGACGTAAAACACTCCGACGAGCCGAGAAAAATGAAGTTCAATGCTTCTCAGCATGCGTCGACTTGATTCTGAGCATGCGTGGGTTTTTCTCCGATGGAGTTCCCCACAGACGATCGGGATCTGCTATCGTCCCCCCCCCCCCCATCGGTAAAATTTAAACACGTGTTCTATTTTTTTTACACCGATGGAAAAAAGACCGATGGGGCCCACACACGATCGCTTTTTCTGATGAAAAAAGTCCATCTGTCTTTTTTCATCAGAAAAACCGATCGTGTGTACGCGGCATAAAGTGTGAAGGCATAGAATGGTCTCAAGGTTGCAAACAGAGGTGTTTTTGGGTGTGCAGGGGAGGTGTGTAGAGAGGGAGTGTTTTTTGCAATAAAAACACCCTACATTGTAGTCTAGGTAAAGTAAGCTGTGTAACCTGGGGGACGGGTAGCAGGTACAAAAGCTCCCTGGGATGAGCAGGCACAGATACCAAGTCCATGGGATAAGTGAAAAAAAAATAAAAAAAAGTGTTCTTTATTGGTGCTATATACAAAGTCTATTGACAGGCGCTGTACAGTGTGCAGAAAAACAAACAGAACAAAAAAATAGCTAAACAAAACCCTAGCCGTGTCTCGGCTCTAACTATACGGTATATACAAGCCCTCACTACCAGGCTGAACAAGCCTACCGCTTGCCAGCTTCCACATCAACTGATTAACAGTTTTCACCAACCTTCTTGCTCTCACAAACCAATGTTGTCTGTGTTTCCCAGGCAGAGCAAAGGCTGTCTGCTCAGGTGAGCTTTTAATTGACCTGGGAGAGAGGACCAACACCTGAACTGGATACTGGATCAGAGATCCCTAAACGTATAAGAGGAGGAGCCTGGGAGATGTATAAACCCCGAATAGGACTTCTCCTGTCTTTCTCAGGGACGCTCTGCTACACATCCTCCCCCCTTGTTTCAACCCCAGGGTTGGAACACCTGTGGCCCAACAGGAGTGAACACGGGACAGGGCATCTACATTCCCCATCTCAACACCTGGCTTGTGTTTTACAGAAAAGGAATAATCCTGTAGAGCCAAAAACCACCGGTTCACCAGTCTATTAGTCTCCTTCTTTTGGGCCATCCATTTCAGGGGAGCATGGTCAGTTATTAATTCGGACTGGCGCCCTAACAAGTAGTATCTGAACGCATCCACAGCCCACTTTATGGCTAAACATTCCTTTTCAATGGCTGCATACTTTTTCTCATGGTCATTGAGCTTTCTACTTAGGTAGACCACAGGGTGTTCTTCTCTATTGTATACCTGTGATAGTACTGCCCCGATACCAACATCAGACGCATCCGTTTGAACCAAAAAGTCTTTGGAGAAATCGGGGGAGTACAATACTGGCTGTGCACAAAGAGCCTTCTTCAGGACTTGGAAAGATTCCTCCACTACTGGGGACCATTTCACCATTACAGAGTCTTTCCCTTTCGTAAGGTCTCTCAGTGGGGCAGCTATAGTTGCAAAATTTGGGATAAACCTTCTATAAATATCCCGCAATCCCAAGAAAGGCCCTGACCTGCTTCTTGTTTGCAGGACGTGGCCACCCCTGGATGGCTTCTATTTTATTCACCTGGGGTTTTATGACACCACGGCCAATAGTGTAGCCCAAATACTTGGCTTCCTCTAGACCAATTGAACATTTTTTTGGATTTGCCGTAAAACCTTCTTTGAAGAGGGAATCAAGGACAGCCTGGACACAGGGCAAGTGAGACTCCCAGTCAGTGCTACGTACCACTATGTCATCTAGATAGGGTCTTTTCCATGGCCCTCTGAAATATCGCAGGGGCATTTTGCAACCCAAAAGACATATTTTTATATTGAAAGGAACCCTCCGGGTCACAAATGCAGTCTTCTCTTTGGCGCTTCCAGTCATGGGTATTTGCCAATAGCTTTTGTCAATTCCAAAGTGGTCAGATAGCGAGCCTTGCCAAGTCAGTCTATAAGTTCTTCTACCCTGGGCATTGGGTACGTGTCAAACTTTGTCACTGCATTAAGCTTCCTGAAGTCGTTACAGAATCTCCAAGTACCATCCGGTTTTGGGACTAATACGATGGGGCTAGACCAGTCACTATTGGACTCCTCAATGACATCTAGCTCCAACATTCTTTTAACTTCATCACTGATGTCCTTTCTACTCGCTTCAGGAATTCGGTACGGTTTGAGCTTGACACGGACCCCAGGTTCAGTAACAATATCATGCTGAACTGCTGAAGTCGTGCCAGGTAACTCTGAAAATGTCTTTCTATTCCTTATCAGGTACTCTCTAGCTTCCTGTTTTTGGGAATATGACAGGGTGTCTGGAATCGTGACCTCAGGGACCAGAGGGTACCCAGTACCGTTAGGCGTTCCCGGGAGGGACCTCGGAGTTATCGCCAGTCTATCCTTCCAGGGCTTTAACGGGTTTATGTGGTAAATCTGTTCGGGCTTCCTTTTACCTGGTTGATAGACCTTGTAATTGACCTCCCCAACTCTTTCAATTACTTCAAAAGGGACCCTGCCACTTAGCCAGGAACTTGCTCTCAACAGTGGGAAAAAACACGAGGACCCTGTTACCAGGTGAGAAAACACGGAGTTGGGCCCCCCTGTTGTATATTCTCTGTTAGGCTGCTTGGGCCTGCAATAAGTGTTCTTTTACCACCGACATGATTGCTGCAATTCTGTCCTGCATTTGAGCGATATGCTCAATGACACATTTGTGGGGTGTTTGCTCCCCCTCCCAAGTTTCCTTGGCTATGTCTAAGAGTCCCAGAGGGTGTCTCCCATAAAGCAGCTCAAATGGCGAGTACCACGTAGAGGACTGGGGAACTTCCCTGATGGCGAACATCAAGTATGGTATCAGGAAGTCCCAGTTTTTCCCATCCTTGTCAACAACCTTTAACATACTCTTTAATGTCTTATTGAAGCGTTCCACCAAGCCATCCGTTTGAGGATGGTACACCGAGGTTCGTAATTGCGTCACCTTAAATAACTTGCACAGCTCCCTAGTTATTTGTGACATGAATGGGGTGCCCTGGTCTGTAAGGACTTCTTTAGGGACGCCAACCCGACTGAACACCATAAACAGCTCTTTGGCAATGTTTTTAGCAGACGCGGTGCGTAAGGGAACCGCCTCGGGGTAACGGGTAGCGTAATCCATAATCACGAGCATATGCTGATGACCGCGGGCAGATTTGGGGAGCAGACCCACAAGATCCATGGCAATCCTCGCAAAGGGCACTTTAATAATGGGCAAGGGCACTAAAGGACTTCGGATGTGGGGCTGTCATCTGACACACAGGACAGGATTGACAATAATTCGATATTTTTCTGTATCCCAGGCCAGTAAAACCTGCGCAACACCCTTTCAGTGGCTTTCTTAACCCCTAAATAGCCTCCTAGCAAGTGCCCATTGGCAAGTTCCAACACCACCCGTCTGTATGGCTTAGGGACTACCAACTGTTCAACCACTTCATCATTAGTTTTACACACACGATACAGTAAATCCTCATTGCTGCAGAAATATGGAAAACAGGGCCTGTCCCCTGGTTCGACAGGTACATCATTAATCACAATTACATTTTCCCAGGTCCTGGCAAGGGTAGGGTCTTTTCTCTGCTCAGTACCAAAATTTTCCTTGTGCACATTAAGATCAGCAAACGCCAACGTAGGCTCAGATTCAGCAGACGGCTGTCCAGCTCTACTGGTTGTGGGGACTTCTTCAGGCTCCTCCAGCTCTCCTGCCATAACTGAGAAAGGATAACCCGGAAAGCCTTGAGAGGAGTCCCCTGAACCCACAATGTCAGTAGCGGCTAGGAGTTGTGGCTCTGCGACTGAGTCAGGTGATGCGACCGGGTCGGGACGATGCCACAGTTCCCAAAACGTAGCGAAGTCCATACCAATGATAGCCTCGTGCACCAAGTGGGGCACAAGTCCGACCGAATGGGTAACCGTACCTAAGCCCGTTTTAAACTGAACAGTGGTTATAGGATACTCCCGGGCATCCCCATGTACACAGATCACAGCAACTTTTTTAGCATGAAAATTCACAGTTTCAACTATCTCAGCTGTAACCAAAGTAACTAGACTTCCAGAGTCCAGCAAGGCCATAATAGGCTTATTATCAACAGTCATTTGACACATGTGTTTTCCCACATTTGGCACTGCAGCGCATGAAACAGCAGCAAACAGACTGCCTTCTAATAGATAGATCACACATGCATTGGTTCATCTGTCAATGGACAGTTTGCTGCAACATGTCCCAGTTCTTGGTAACGAAAACACCTGATGTTTCCCCAGTTTGGTTTGCTGACAGGCAGTGGCTTCCCTTGTTTGGGACGCCAAACTTCAGTCCTGTTACCAAAAATCCTCCCCCCCCCCATTTCCTTGCCATGCTTACCACCCACTTCCCCTGGAACAGTCTTACCGGTTGCTTGGGGAGACCGTGGCTTTGGGTGGAAAGTCCATGCGGCTGTAGGGGTGGTGACCAGGTTCTCTGCAGCAAAGTACCTCTCAACGAGCTCCACCAGGTTGTCTGCCGACTTGGGGTCTCCTTGACTCACACACACCTTTGCAGGGGAATTGGCAGTGACCTCAGGAATTGGTCCATGACCACACGCTCCACTATTTGTGGCACAGACAGGGACTCTGGCTGTAGCCATTTCCGCACCAGGTGGATTAGAGCAAACATCTGCGATCTTGGGGGCCTCTCATCTTGGAAGAACCAGCTGTGGACCCGCTGAGCTCGAACAGCCAAGGTGACACCGCCAGGATTTCCCGCTTGACCTTCTCATAGTCTCCCGCTTCTGCTGACTCCAGATCATAGTAGGCCTTCTGCGATTCTCCAGAAAGCAAGGGGGCGATCAGTCCTGCCCACTGGGTTTGAGGCCAACCTTCCCTCTCAGCGGTCCGTTCAAACGTTAGTAGGAAGGCCTCTGGATCATCATCTGCAGTCATCTTAGAAAGAAAGCGACCCACATGGATGGCTGAGGGCTTGTCTCCAATATCATTCATTTTCGCAGGTGACCCCTGTGCTAGCGTCTCCACAACCTCAGTAAGGGTTTTCCTATCGGCTTTTGCAGCAGTGGCAAGCTGTTCAAACAGCCTCTGCGATTGCTCCTGTACAGCACCAATCTGTTGGCACAGCACCTTGGTTTGCTCCTGTGCGATAGCGTTTGCTTGCTGCAGTGCAGCGTTAGTTTGCTGTTGTGCAGCGTTGGATAACAGCATTTGTTTGAGGATTTCCTTCATGTTGTCACTTGAGGGACTGGCCTTTTAAATAGTAACTTACTACAGCTGGTCGCAGTCTCCACCTTATGTAACCTGGGGGACAGGTAGCAGGTACAAATGCTCCCTGGGATGAGCAGGCACAGATACCAAGTCCATTGGATAAGTGAAAAAACAGTGTTGTTTATTGGTGCTATATACAAAGTCTATTGACAGGTGCTGTACAGTGTGCAAAAAAACAAACAGAACAAAAAAATAGCTAAACAAAACCCTAGCTGTGTCTCGGCTCTAACTATACGGTATATACAAGCCCTCACTACCAGGCTGAACAAGCCTACCGCTTGCCAGCTTCCACATCAACTGATTAACAGTTTTCACCAACCTTCTTGCTCTCACAAACCAATGTTGTCTGTGTTTCCCAGGCAGAGCAAAGGCTGTCTGCTCAGGTGAGCTTTTAATTGACCTGGGAGAGAGGACCAACACCTGAACTGGATACTGGATCAGAGATCCCTAAACGTATAAGAGAGGAGCCTGGGAGATGTATAAACCTGGAACAGGACTTTTCCTGCCTCTCTCAGGGACGCTCTGCTACAGCTGTTTTAAAAAAATAAAAGATTCTTAATGAATGTAGTATAGTAAAGTGTTCGGAAGGATTTTAGATTTGATGTTTGGGAAAATATTGCAATTAGGAATTTTGAAAGTTAAATTCTAAATGTAAATAATAATGATGTTTACGGTAGAGGTGTAAAGTTCCGCCTTTAGATAATATTTTGTTCTTTCAAGCTGGTTAAATGAAATTGCAGAAGTTGGTTTGGCTATTTTGAAACCACAAGATTTCACTGAGGGGCTTTGACTAATTGGAAATATGTCTATGTATGATCAGGCGCTATATTTAAATCTAGTGGGTATCTGAGCCGCTTACTGGCTCAGATCTGATTATGAAGGCTAAATTGGTCTCTGTTTCGGCTGTGGCTGTGTTGGGAGGACTTCCCACTGTTCACCTGTAGGTGGCGTTACCACCACAGGCCAGTGTTGGAACACAACCAAGCCAGAGCGGATTAGGTGTCTTTCCCCGGGAACAGCTCAGTGGGAGTGGTCTCCCCACTGAGCATGCTGGGGAAGGGTACTTAAGGGGCAGACGCCATTGTTCTGGGCTCGTTTTGCCACGTGGCCCTCCTGGCCCAAGGCGTGTGTTACTGCCTTTCTCGTTTTCCTGCCTCGGGGCCTGCTGGCCCGAGGCTGTGCACCTACAAAGTAGGCCCAGATGTCCTGTCTGGGGCCTACGGCTCGGGGGTGGTCCTGTGCTGTCTGTTCTGAGGGAAGAAGCCACTCAATGGAGGAACCGGGGGAGGACCTGTCTTGGAGAGTACCCAGCGGAAGGCTGGTATCTCAGGAGGAGGCCTGGTGACTCTATTGGAGGATGCACCCTAGCCAAATGCTACCCTGCAGTATCTCTCTCATACTGCTCAGCTGAATGCTTGCTAAGTCCTTTGGCAGAGGACCAAGTTACAATTTGTCCACATCGCCCAATACTGTGGCAGAGGATTGTCTACCTGTTCATCAAGTCTGTGGCAGAGACTTTGGGTCCGTGCTCCACCCCGGCTGTTGGCCAGTGAGAGAGGTCTATCCGGGTGAGCAATTTCCACTCGAAGGAAAGTGGTATGTGTACTTTGTTTAGTGTTGTTTTGAAACCTAAAAGTTCCTCAGTGGTCTGCATCATGTGCCTGTTCTTCCCCTAACCCTCTGTCCTTTTTCCCTGCAAGTTGGTGTGAAATAAAAGCAAAGAAAAAGGATTTACAACTTGTGTGGACATTAAAGTTTCTCTTGAAGTGTGTAGACTCTCATCCCCTAGACAACAAATGGTGGGGTAACGTGCATAGGCCCAAATCTAAACCAGCAGCTCCTACGGGGGTAGTGCTACATATATTTTAGGAAAAATAAGGAATATACGGTAGTTATAGGAACAGTAGGGACACTAGTTATATATATATATATATATATATATATATATATATATATTGTACGATTAGGGGTTGTTAGCTCTCGTGGTGGATGCGTTTTTCCAGTGATTCAGGCCAGTCAGGAACTCTGTTTAAAGGAGTAGTAAAGGTACATGTTTTTTTACCTTAATGCATCCTATGCTGAGGGAGCCGGAGCAGTAAAGGAGGATCAAAAGAATGCTAGTAAAAAGTAAGTATTTCTCCTGTGTTATTAATAATTTGAATATTATACTTGCATGTTTTGCTCCATGTGCTTTGATTGACTGGTTGGATATTTGCAAATGGCAACTTTCAGGGTAGTGGCCAAAGTATAATCGTTCGTAGTAAACATCAATCCTCCACAAAATTAGATATTTTGCGCAGATACAGGTAAACCACATTTGGTCATGCCTATTTCTATTAAAACGTTTATAAACATTGTTGTCTAGATTATGTGTTTTGAACTAGAATGTGAAATGCAAACTTGATTCAGTGTAAAGGAGAGAACACTAAGCAGCTGTTTACACAAAAAAGGTCAGGATTCCAGCTTAGAAATACATTTTAAAACATGTCTTCAGCTTGTAACTCTGCCAAAACAGACAATTGTACCCCACTTCCAAGCAATGTTTCATATTCCTATTTCTGACCTCAAATATCTGTGTGCTAAAGTATACCATTTGTTTCATTCTCATAGGGGAGCGGAGACTTGGAGCACACCACTCTGAGGAGGCCAGGAACCCCACACCTCAGAAAGAACAGAGGGAACCCCAACCTCAGAAAGAAGGGGAACAGAGAGAACCCAAACCTCAGGATGTGGAGGAAGAAGAGGTGGAGGAAGGAGAGGTGGAGGAAGAAGAGGTGGAGAGAGGAGATGTGGGAACACCACACCATCTGGGTACACCACAGATTCAGGGAATAGATTAATGCATGCATGCATATTTATAAGACATGCGTTTTTTTGTTATTTTAGGTGATGTGTTGCTTGTGGAAGATCAATCTCCTCCTTTCTCCAGTGGGAGCGCACAAATCACAATCCAGGTTCTCATGGTTTTGAGTCGAGAAATCTACGTTATAACACACAAACTCTATCGTTTTGACCAACAAATTAAAAACATGATTGATGTTTTGGGGAGAGTATAAAGATGTTTTTGTTGCCACCATTTCAGTTTTTTTTGGCCTACTTTTTGAAATTTGTGTGTAATTTAATAAGCCTAATTTGGAAGATGCACACAGTGTGACAACATGTGCTATCTCCCATCAGGGCAAATCAATGGACGTGTTTTGAGGGTGCAACCCCTTCCTTGCAACTCAAGTAGGTGAGAGGAAGGGTTTGTACCCCCAAAACACGTCCATTGATCCCCCATGATGGGAGATAGCACATTTTGACATTTGGCATGGGATCAGGAGGAAAATCCCCATTTTGACTCACAATTTGTATGCATCTTCCAAATTTGGCTTGTTCAGGGGTGACATCACCCCATCTCATGAAGGCAACAGCAACACATTTTGTAAATACTATATAATGTCTGATATTGCCTTCAGTTTTTCTAAGGTTGAACTTTGTAAGTTCCATTGTTTTTATATGCTTTTATTTTTTTAACATGCGTGTTTAGGCAAAACCAAAACCAAAATTTTTTTTGGGTGTAAAACACTGTTTAGAATGACAATTTTTTTTTTATAACGCACAAGTTGTGCACAGAGTAAAAATATTTTTCGACTCAACAATGTGTGGCTTCTTCTTTCTATGCTCAATACCATTTCGAGGGGCGTGGCTTGGACATGGCGGAGTGAGGTGGCTTTCTGTTTGAGCTCCCGACTCCCGACCTGCAATCTATGGCTGAAATGGACATTTGGCTAGCAAAACCAAGTCTGAAATGACATACAAGAGACGGAGGAAGACCAGGGGATCAAAATCTGCTAACCCAGAAGCATCGATCAGAAGATATCTTACATCCCCGGCTCCGACAGCAATCTCCCCTGCGGCACCACGTGGCGAGAGAGGACAAGGTGACTTACCCTCCACATCCATGGCTGTCTCACAGCGAGGTGTCCCGCGCTCGTTGGAGGGGCTGCCCTCCCTCCTGGTGCCTTCTCATGACAGTCAGGGTGGCTCTATGGCATCTGCAGGATCCTCGCAGACGGACGCGGACATCAGGTCCCTGCTACAGGCGCTTCCAACTAAGGCCTACATGGAGGGCCTCATGGCAAGAATGGAGGAGCAGCACCGCCATGATTTCCAGGGGCTTCGCTCTGAGGTTCACGCACTTGACGAACGAGTCGGACAGGGAGAGGTGGAGAGGAGCGCTTTGGAGCTCCGGGTCACCCAATTAGAAAAAGGCCAGGAGGCCTTCCAGGACAGGCTGGCTGAGGTGCAGCTCCAGGCCGAGGACCAGGAAAACAGGAGCCGCCGCAACAACCTCCGGGTTCGGGGGTTGCCAGAGGCAACGGGTCCGGAGAATCTACTGGACACTATCCTGGCTATCTTCCGGCGGCTTCTAGGCCCGGAGGCTCCAGCCGCCTTGGAGTTCGATAGAGTCCACCGCGCACTAGGGCCGAAGCCGCAGGATCCTGACCGCCCTAGAGATGTCATCTGCCGCCTGCACCGCTACGCACACAAGGAGCAAGTTCTCAGGGCGGCATGGACCAAGGACCGGATCGACTTTGATGGAGCGGAGCTGTCGATCTACTCAGATGTGTCCAGAGCAACACTACAAAGACGGGCTATGTTGAAACCCCTTCTGGAGCGGCTGCGGCGAGCTGCGGTGCCATATAGATGGGGCTTTCCACTCCAGCTATCGCTCAGGAGGGGGGGTAATTCCTTCACGCTGAGGCGCCATGCAGATCTCCCAGACTTGTTCCTTTTTCTGGGCATGGAACCCTTCCACCTGGCTGATTGGCTGAAGCCGCTCTCAGCTAGAGATCCTCGTCAAGCTCCCAGGGTGCCGGGACCGGGTCTGCCGCACCGCTCCACCAGGCGAAGGGGAGGCGATCAGCTGCCGGCTAGAGCCCAGGATAACGAAGCCTGACCGGCCAGTCCTGCTACTGTGAGTTTTTCTGTTACGGGGTGGCACACACTGTGAACTGATTTTTTTTTTTTTTTATTTATTATTTCTTTACAAGTTCCTGCTATGGACTTTTTGGTCCCGCTCTTTGGACAGCTGCCCTGTGCCGTTCCCCCCTCCCCCCCCTCCCGGGTGTATGCTGCTCTTGGTCGGGTTGGCCCTATGGGATCACCCCCGCTCTGGCGGGAGTCGCCTGATCAGGCTTGCCCTCCCCTGGTGGTTGTTGCTCGCGGCCGAGCCTCGGTGACTGTTTTACCCCATCCCGGCAGAGACATCTTCCCCCGGCTCTCCCTCTCACCCTCCAGGCTATGTGTGACTGTGAGCCGCTCTTCGGTAAGGCCGCCCCGGAGCCGTCCCCCTCTCTCCCCCACCTGCTGACTTTTGTTTTGCGCCCCGCTCTCGGAGCCCACCTGAGGACAAGCTATAAAAGGGAGCCATAGACTGTCGCTTGATTGGATGGCAGGTGTTTTTATATAGGGGTGGTTTTTTTGGGGGGGGTCCGGACTTTAGGGGTGGTTGGGTGTGGGGGGGGGAGGGGAGAGCTGTCATATTGTGCCGTTTGAAATGCCTGGGCTGGGGGTGGATGGGTGAGGTGCTCTGTGGTCGGGCGTCGCGGATATGGGGATGCTGCCTACTGATGTGTGTTCCCTCCCCCCCTTCCTCGTCCCCCCCTTCCTTGTCTCCCCCTTCCTCGTTCCCCCCCCTCCCCCCTCCTTACTCCCTTCCCCCCTCCTCATTCCCTCCCATACTCTCTCCTCCTCCTCCTCCCCCCATCTCTCCCCCCTCCCCCTCTCCTCTCCCCCTCCCCTCTCCCCCTCCCTCTCTCCCCCTCCTCACCCCCCTCTCCCCCCTCTTCCCCTCCCTCTCTCCCCCTCCTCACCCCCCTCTCTCCCCCCTCCTCCCTTCTCCACCCTCCTCCCTTCCCCCCCTCCTTTCTCCCCTCCCCGCTCTTCACCCTCCCTCTCTTCCCCCTCTCCTCCTCCCCTCCCCCTTCCCCCTCCCTCACCTTCCCCCTCTCCCTCCTCCTTCCCCCCCTCCTCCTCTTTCTCCCCCTCTTCCCCCTTCCTCTATCTTCCCCTCCCCTTCCCCCTGTATACCTTCCTTTTCCTCCTCTGTCCCCCGGATTTTGGCTTTACCCACTGTCTCCATCCTTGGTGCCGTGGGCTGCCCCCTTGACAGATCCGGGATACGCCACCTGAAGGAGCGGGTGCCTGTTCCCCCTGTATACTCTGGTGGCTTCCCTGGCCCGTGCGCCGGGGCGGGGGGTCTACTACGGCGGCCTGCTTCTTTATCGATTTTAGGGGGGGCCAGGGGGGTGGGTTTTGGGGTCCGGGGTGGGACCCATGCTGGGGCTGCGGTGGGGGGTTCCTCCTTGGGGGGACCCCACTCCTAGGCCGTTTTGATCTTGCGGTCCCCGCTCTTCTGGTCGAGCCTCCCCCGTCCTGAGCGTGCGGGGGCGCCAAAGCCTAGCTTTCGGTACCAGTGTGTGCATCTTCCCCTTGGCCCCCTTTTTGGTTTATATGTCGCCATTTATATGTTCTCTTGCTGGGCCTTCTGGTTATAATTACTTGGGTTTTGTTCTTTGTTTTGTACTAAAATGTTTAAATGTTCATTTCATGTATTAGAGCCATGTGATGGGTTACTGTGCTACTGTTTTGTCCTGGTTGGGGTTTGGCCTGGGGGGCGGGCTGCGCCGGGGCTCGGGCGCCCCATGTTGGGGCCCGGGGCCGGCGTTGCCGGGCTGCTGGGCCATCCTCATCAGGCCACTTTGTCCTGAGAACCATCCGGCTCTCTGTAGCATCTGAGGTGGGTCGGGTTAGGGAGCCTCCGACCCCTGTTGTGTTCAAACACTTTCCCCACATAGGGTCGCACCCGTCAAGTGACTCCTGCTCTAGGGTTACTGGGGTGCACTGAGACTAGGTCTCCCTTACGCTTGAGGCGTACTAGGTTTCTTTGTTCTCTCCTCTTCTGCTCTCTTCTGTCCTTTCCCTCCTAGCCTCCCTCCCCCCCCCCTTTTTATTTATTTTTTATTTATTTTTTTGTGCCTGCCTCTTCTGGCCGCAGTCATGCCCACGGGTAAAACAGAGCCTGTTCGTCTCGTTTCTATAAATGTGAAGGGGCTGAATACCCCTGAGAAACGCTCCATGGTGCTAACCAATCTAAAACATATGAAGGCCCATGTGTGCTTCCTGCAGGAGACACATTTCCGTGCTGATAAGCTGCCAAGACTACATGACCGCTTTTTCCCGACAGTGTACCACGGTTGCTCCTCTGATTCTAAGTCAAAAGGGGTGAGTATCTTGATTCGGGGTGATACCCCATGGCAACTGAAGGACCAGTGGGGGGATGCAGAGGGGAGAGCTTTATTTGTGAGGGGGACGCTTGGGAGGTCCCTGGTGACTTTGGTCAATCTATACCTCCCAAATGCCAACCAGATTGCCTTCCTGGAGCCAATTATGACCAAATTGGTTGACTTTGCCGAAGGGATGGTGATTATGGGTGGAGACATAAACTTTGTCATGGACCCGATCCTGGACTCATCTAGGGGTGTTTCCCAAGTCTCTTACGCCTCACTTAAGCGCCTTAAGAAAAACTTTCATGCTCTCCACTTGGTGGATGTATGGCGTATCCTTCATCCAAGCCACAAAGACTTCACGTTCTATTCGCACCCCCACGACTCGTATACCAGAATTGATATGTTCATGGTGCCTCAGGCGATTCTGTCCAGGGTTTCCTCAGCCTCGATTGGTTCTATTACCTTTTCGGACCATGCCCCAGTCTTTATAGACATCGATTTGCTTTGCCCCGCAGAGAAACAATGGTCGTGGAAGCTTAACGACTCGTTGATTCAGATGCCCGAGGTGGAGAAGGAGGTCTCTAGAGAACTGAGACAGTACTTCGCCACGAATGCTGACTCGGAGGTGGCCCCGACAATGGTATGGGAAGCCCATAAAAGTTACATTCATGGCCTCTTGATCAGAATGGGATCACGCATCAAGAAGGAGAGAGCAAAACAAATTGTGGACATTTTAGATAAAATCAGGGTCTTGGAATCGGCTCATAAACAATCCCTCGCTTCCCAGATCCTTCTTGAGTTGACAGCCCTGCGAAACCAGCTGCGCTCCTTGGCCCTGTTTAGAGCCAAAGCAGTGATCTCGAAGTGCCGCCGTTCTTTTTACGAGCATAGCAACAAATGTGGTAGGATGCTGGCGAGGGCTCTGAGAGCTCAGAGGGCTCGTACATTCATTCCTGAATTGATTAGTGACTCTCACAACAGGGTTCACACCACGGAAGGTATCGCGGAAATGTTCCGGGAGTACTATACTACTTTGTATAGTCTCCCTAGTCCAACATCTGTGGAGGGTCTGTCGACTGAGGGGAGGAAGATCGGGGACTATTTGAGGAGGTCTGGTCTCCCCCGGATTTCGGAGGAAGACCTGACCGAGCTTGACAGGCCTCTTTCAGTGGAGGAGGTGACTGTGGCGATGTCGCGCATGCATTTGGGGAAGGCGCCGGGACCGGACGGATATTCCCTTCTCTACTACAGGACTTTTGGAGAAGTACTGCTTCCGCATTTTCTCTCTGCGTATAATGCTACAGGGGAGGGGACGCCCCTCCCGACGGACGCCTGAGAGCACACATTGCCGTGATCCCGAAGGAGGGAAAAGATCCACTACGATGCCAAAACTATAGACTGATCTCGCTGCTCAATGTGGATCTCAAGATATTCACGAAAGCGCTTTCCATGCGTTTGATTGACTTAATGCCACAACTAATCCATTCCGACCAGGTCGGTTTTGTTCCTACTAGAGAGGCGCGTGACAACACGACTAAGGCAATCAACATGATCCACGCTGCAAGGACGCCTAAAACCCCTATGCTGCTCCTCTCGACGGACGCCGAAAAGGCGTTCGACAGGGTGAGCTGGCCTTTCCTGTTTGAAACTCTCCGCTGGGTTGGCCTGCAGGAACGCATGATGAATTGGATGTTGGCAATCTATTCCTGCCCATCGGCCCAGGTCAAGGTGAATGGCCACCTTTCTTCACCATTTCAGATTGCGAATGGGACGAGCCCTTTGTCGCCCCTGATATTCGTCCTCACGCTAGAACCTTTCCTGCGTATCATCAGAGATAACCCGGACATTACGGGACCACGCCTGGACGCCACCCTGTCCCCCAAGATCGCGGCTTTCGCAGACGATCTGCTCTTCTTTCTGACCAACCCCCTTGTGTCCACTCCGAACTTGCTCAAGGAACTGAAGCTATACGAGGAGGTGTCAATGTTTCGCATTAACTACCAGAAATCGGAGGCACTTGGGGTCGCCTTACCTCCTCTTTTAACTGACTTGCTCCGGGTTGATTTTCCTTTCAAATGGGCTATGTCCCATATCAAATATCTGGGTATCTTGTTACCCAGCAGGACGGAAGAGATTTTCCCCCTCAACTTTCCTCCCCTTTTGGCGGCCGTAAAAAAAGACCTGCAAGAGTGGCAGCATGGCCTGTTTTCCTGGTTTGGCCGTTGCAGCATTGTGAAGATGAATGTCTTACCTAGACTGTTATACCACTTTCAGGCATTACCCATACGGGTGCCGGCGTCCTTCCTGAGAGCGGTTAACAGAACGCTAATTCGGTTTGTGTGGGCCCAGAAGCCCCCGCGGTTAGCGCAGAGAATTCTCCGGCTGCCAAAGTTGAAGGGTGGGGTAGCCCTACCGGACGTTACTCTCTATCACAAGGCATGTCATTTAACGCGTGCCTTGGATTGGTGCCGTCACTGCCTTCTGAAACAGTGGGTGCAGATTGAACGATCCTTGACTGGGGCCCACTTGGACTCGTTGCCCTGGTGCCAACCTCCCTTGCCAAAGGAGATTTCTGATCACCCTACAGTAGGGGTGATGATAAGGACAGCTTGGAAGGCCTTCCGTGATCATTCGATCGCACCGCTCCCGTCCCCGCTCACCCCAATTGTGGGCAACCCGGCTTTTAGTCCGGGTCTCAACGACCCTAGCTTCCTGGCGTTGAAACCGGTGGACAGGTCTCAAGTGCGACACTTTCTCACAAACGACCAATGGCATACTCGACGACAAATCCTAGAGGACCCTGCCCTGACTGGGCTCTCATTTTGGCAAAAAGTCCAGCTGTCCCACTTCATCCACACTTTGCCTTCTCCGAATACTTATGGGCGGCAGCTGACACCTTTTGAGTTGCTATGCCTGGACCTGTCCCCGTTGAGACATGCAATATCCCTGATATACCAAATCCTAGTCTCTCCCCCTCCGGACTTTAGGCCGCCTTATGTTACCAAGTGGGAACGGGAGCTGGGCCTACAACTTACGGGGAAACAGGTTGACCGAATCCTTCTCTTCGCTCAAACTACTTCTATCAGTGCAAGGCACCAGGAGATGGAATATAAGCTTCTGTCCCGTTGGTACTACACTCCGGAAAAGATACACAAGATGTTCCCTCAGAGCACGGACATGTGCTGGAGGTGCGGGGAGGAGGTTGGTACGCTCCTCCACGTCTTTTGGTCATGCCGCATCTTACAATCATTTTGGTCTGAGGTACACCGCATCGTCCAAAAGTTTATGGACAGGGAGTTGCCGTTGACACCTGAGCTCTTCCTTCTGCACCACCACAATATCCCAACTAAGGGCTATAGAAAGTCCATATTGCCGCTTCTGATCAATGCGGCAAAGGGATGCATCCCGCTGAATTGGAAGCAGACTCAGCCCCCATCGGTGGCGGGCTGGTTGGGCAGAGTGAAGGATGTCCATGACATGGAGGACTTGGTAGCAACGGAAAGAGGCCTAAGTGAGAAATTTTCCAAAACATGGTACTTCTGGCACGAATTTTACTTCTCGGAGGAATGCGGGCTCCTAATGGCTCGATCCACCTGAGAGGATCGAATTTGACTGCTCCCCAGGCGGGGTGGCTGTGGCTGGAGGCACCCTGTTCCCCACCCCCCGGGTGTTTTTTTTTTTTTTTTTTCTTTCCTTCCCATCCCTTCCCTCCCCCTCTTGTATTCTTGCACTCCTTGCTTTCTTTTCTCTTACTTTCCCTGCTTTTTCTGTATTACCAACACTAGAGTGTTGGCCTGTGCAAGCCTGTTTCTAACGGGCTTGACGTTTCTATTTTTATCTAAATCGGCTTTTGCCACAAAAATACGGCCATGCGGGGGGCGGAGAGCTCCTGTAAGCCTGACACTTGTTGTGATCCCCCCCCTCTGACAACGGGCTCTATATCTCTACTGTAAGATCTACTCATGAGGTGGTGGGGAATGTTTGCTGTTTTTTGATACGCATCAGTGTGCTCTCTGTGTATCCGCATGTCCTTTTCTCTTAAATAAAGAATTTACAAAAAAAAAAAATACCATTTCGAAAAATATGTTCTTGTTTACCGTGACAATTTTGGTTATTTACTAAATTCAGATAAAGACCAAAATCTTAAGGTCTCCACAATGAACATGAATATAAATGAAGACAATGAAGTGAGTCCACAAAATGTCTGTTCAAAGAACCATGGTGAAGAAATCAAAAACCACACTTGAAACCATATGGGTCATCGAGTAACTTCTGAAGGAAAGAGAGATTGAATACTCTTATGCCGCGTACACACGATCGTGATTCACGGCGGTGAAAACACCGCCGTGAATCACGACATGAAATAAAATGAAAAACGAGGGAACGGCATTTTCCCCCACACACGACCGTTTTTCCCGTCATTTTTTTCTTTGTCGAGAAAAACGACCGTCTGTGGGCTCCGCGGCAGTGTCTCCCTATGGGAAAACTGCCGCGGAAAAAAATGATGGAAAAAACGATGAGAAAATTTAGAACATGTTCTAATTTTTCTCATCGTGATTAATGCCGTTTTTCCCGTCGGGAAAAACGGCAAAAAGCCCACAGACGATCGTTTTTCTCGTCCAAAGGAAAAAATTTAATTTTTCCCGACGGGAAAAATGATCGTGTGTACGCGGCATTACCGGAACTGATGGATCCGCGGGTTAGGCAGATCATATGGGCATAAGAAATCTCAATAGAGGTTCTCCTCTGCTTGTCTGAAGGCTGGATCAAACAAATCTCAGATGGCAACTCTCCAGCAGGCTCCCCAACTTGAAAGAAGGCCCTGGATTCGACAACGATCACCGTAGTCCTCAGATGGAACAGGAACAGTCCAGTCTGGAGGTACTTTCCAAAATTGAGATTGCAACAAGGAGAAGACATCAACTCAATCGACCAAACATGAAAAAGAAAATGAGGGGAGTGCAGGTCAATGCTGGTTTATTGAAAACCGACAAAGTAAAAGTGATCACATACAAGTAAAAGCATTAAAAAAGGGCAGTGAGTGGAGTGGTGTACCAAGCCCAACGTGTTTCATACCAGAGTACTTCAACAGGGGCATCAACTAACTCCTTCCACTGCTCAAACATTTATAATCAACACTCCTAATCTAACTAGATCCCAACCAATCAGAAGGGTTATTGATAACAACATCGGATTGGAGTAAAAAAACACCTGATATGGGGTAGGCGTTCCCCTCCAATATAAGGCCAATCACAATCGCTCAGATACCGACCTCCCAGGAAGCGAAGGACTACAGGCCAAAAGTTCTAGATGGACAAAGCAACCGCCAATGGCGGACTCCGAAAAGCCTGCCAAAATGTAAGAAGGAGGGGCATGCAGCGATAAACGCCCACACGCCACATTCCACTATCTCATTGGCAGGGCCTGAAGTTAAGCTGGATGGAAGAGGGGAGACATGCGGCGATAAATGCCCACACATCTCATTGGCAGGGACTAAGATTAAGCTGGGTGAGAGAGGGGGAGACATGCAGCGGTAAATGCCCACACATCAATCCCCCTAATCACACTGGCATAATGCATCGTATATCAAAATACAAAAGGAAGGGGGGGATGGGGGTGAAGCGTGCGGCGATGCACACGCCACACAACTATCCCCGATGACAATCCGAGAGATGGATATTATGATTCTTACGGTGACCGCGAGAGAGAGGAAGATCTGTTTACCCGGTCCCCGTATAATTATAACCAATATCCCCCCGGACCGTCTTATCCTTCGGGTTTTCACAGGGCTACCCAAAACTACCCTGGAAGCCCAGAAGGAAAAGAGGTGTCCGAGGAGGTCGGAGGGTCCAGAGCAAAAAAGACCAAGGACAAGATAGGTTCGGGTGTCTTTAATTTAAGCTCAGTTGACTTAACGGACAAGGAGAACCTTGTCCTGGATAAGGGTTTGAAATATGTCCCCCCCAGGACTATGAATAGATTTACCACCTTGATTGACGTCAATAAGTTTATTAGGAAGCTTAATATTCAGAGACACTTTTTGAACCCTTCTAATGTCCAGACCATTGCTCCTACACCCCAGGATGCAAATGTCCACGAACCCTTCTTTATTTAATCCTCCAGGTTTTGTGGCACGGCGATTAACGTGTTTCGTAATCTGGTGCTACGGGACCTCAAGAAGTTACCCAATAAGAGGATACACACGAATCCAAAGATTAAGTTGGGCTTGAAGCAACTATGTGAACAGAAGTATTTGATCATTCGTCCAGCTGACAAGGGTGGTGCCATTGTCGTGCTGGACAAGAGTGATTATGTTAAGGAAATGGATAAAATCCTTAGCGACTCAGATACCTATAGGTTGATTCTAACAGATCCTACCTCAAAATATAAGAAGGCCCTTGTAGAATTGGTCGATGAGGGTTTTCCCCTTTCCATTCTTGATAAGAAGGAAAGGAGTTTCCTTGTGCCTGTAGTGCAGAGGATTCCTGCTATCTATTACCTGCCTAAGGTTCATAAGGACCCAGTCAATCCCCCAGGCCGTCCCATAGTCAGTGGAATTGACTCGGTCACTGCCAGGATAGGGAAACACATATATTTCCATCTGCAGCCTTTGGTCAGGGACATGCCCTCCTATTTGAAAGATATGGGGGACACTATTAGATTGTTACAAACAGTCAACGTTCAGGAGGGAATGATTCTAGTCACCGCAGACGTAGCGGCACTCTATACTTGCATACCCCATGAATTGGGGTTTGAGGCTGTTGAGCATTATTTGTCCCTGAGTGCCGTTTTGTCTAGTGTTCAGTGTAATTTTATTATGCAGCTCCTTAGGTTCGCCACTACCCACAACTATTTCTGGTTTCAGAATAGTTTTTACTTACAAACCAAAGGTGTGGCGATGGGGGCTACGTTTTCCCCCAGCCTGGCAAATTTATTTATGGCCAAATGGGAGGAGGATGTCGTCTATGCCCACAGTAGACCAGAATTGGTCCTGTGGGCCAGGTATATAGATGACATCCTCTTCCTATGGAAGGGAGACCATGGGTCCTTGGACGACTTTATGGCCTCGCTTAATGCCAATGACCGGGGTATCAGGCTGAGCTATGAAGCTAGCCATACGTCTGTTCACTTCCTGGATTTAGAAATCAAGGTGGTAGATCACCATCTGGAATTCATTACTTATTTTAAACCAACAGATCGTAATGGCTACATCCCTCTTGACAGCTGCCATAACCCCCAGTGGCTCAGGTCGGTGCCACGTAGTCAGTTTAGTCAGTTCCTTCGTCTTCGAAGGAACTGCTCTAGGTGGGTAACTTTGCTCTTCAGGCGGCTGTTTTGCGGGATCAATTCATCAATAAAGGTTATGTACCCAGTGACCTCGATGAAGAAATCGATCAGATCCATCGGATCGATCAAAATTCTCTATTAGAGGTAGGCCCTCCAAAAACCACAAACGATACATTTAAATGGTCCTTCTTCACCACTTATTCAGTGCAGTCTTGTCAGATCAAAGGGATACTTAAGAAACACTGGGGTGTCCTTCGGAGTGATGGACTCCTTGGAACGGTACTGCCTGAGCGAGCAGGTGTGATCTTCAGAGGGGCCCGGTCGGTACAAGGTGATATTGCACCTAATATTATAGACCCCCGAAGCGTGTTTCCTTTTTCCAAGACTGTAAGGGTTATTTCCCTTGTTGCAGGTGCAATGTTTGTTTGCACAACATCAGTGGTAGATAGGGATGAGCTTCGTGTTCGAGTCGAACATACGTTCGACTCGAACATTGGCTGTTCGATCGTTCGACGAAGATCGAACGATTTGGGCCGTTCGCGCCAAATTCGAGTGACGCGAACGGCCCACAATGCACTACGCCATCGCAGTGTCATCCAGGCGCTGTGATTGGCCAAGCATGCACTGTGACCCCGCATGCTTGGCCAATCACAGCGCCGGCAGCGAGGAGAGCAATGATTGGCCACAGGCAGGATGCCTGTGGCCAATTATTGCTGAGGGTGTTTAGTACACGCCCCACACTATAAAAGGCCGCCAGCACGGCGGCCTAGTGTAGTGTGTTCCGGAGCAGGGATAGAGTAGCATAGGCAGGGACAGTGACTGTTATTTCTTTCTTGCTTAACCTGGATTCCTTTAGTTTAGGGAAAGAGAAGGATAGGTAGGGAGAGTGTCAGTGTGTTTTGTGCTTCTGCTATAGTGTGCTTAAAAAAAAACATTTATTCTAGGGACAGAAAACTCTAGGTAGGGACAGTGTCAGTTTCTTTCACTCTGCAAGTCCTTGTTTCCAGGGACCTGGAAGGACAGTGAGTGAATTGTCCTTTTGCTATATTGTGATTAAAAAAAACATTTATTCTAGGGACAGAAAACTCTAGGTAGGGACAGTGTCAGTTTCTTTCACTCTGCAAGTCCTTGTTTCCAGGGACCTGGAAGGACAGTGAGTGAATTGTCCTTTTGCTATATTGTGATTAAAAAAAACATTTATTCTAGGGACAGAAAACTCTAGGTAGGGACAGTGTCAGTTTCTTTCACTCTGCAAGTCCTTGTTTCCAGGGACCTGGAAGGACAGTGAGTGAATTGTCCTTTTGCTATATTGTGATTAAAAAAAACATTTATTCTAGGGACAGAAAACTCTAGGTAGGGACAGTGTCAGTTTCTTTCACTCTGCAAGTCCTTGTTTCCAGGGACCTGGAAGGACAGTGAGTGAATTGTCCTTTTGCTATATTGTGATTAAAAAAAACATTTTTTTCTAGGGACAGAAAACTGTAGGTAGGGAGAGTATTTTTTTTCTTTCACTCTGCAAGTCCTTG
The DNA here is from genome assembly GCA_029206835.1 of Rana muscosa. Taxonomy (NCBI): domain Eukaryota; kingdom Metazoa; phylum Chordata; class Amphibia; order Anura; family Ranidae; genus Rana; species Rana muscosa. The sequence continues at coordinate 999,704,330 of CM055118.1, forward strand.
TTTCCAGGGACCTGTAAGGACAGTGAGTTAATTGTCCTTGTGCTATATTGTGCTGAAAAAAACATTTATTCCAGGGACAGAAAACTCTAGGTAGGGACAGTGTCAGTTTCTTTCACTCTGCAAGTCCTTGTTTCCAGGGACCTGGAAGGACAGTGAGTGAATTGTCCTTTTGCTATATTGTGATTAAAAAAAACATTTTTTTCTAGGGACAGAAAACTGTAGGTAGGGAGAGTGTTTTTTTTCTTTCACTCTGCAAGTCCTTGTTTCCAGGGACCTGTAAGGACAGTGAGTTAATTTTCCTTGTGCTATATTGTGATTAAAAAAAACATTTATTCTAGGGACAGAAAACTCTAGGTAGGGACAGTGTCAGTTTCTTTCACTCTGCAAGTCCTTGTTTCCAGGGACCTGGAAGGACAGTGAGTGAATTGTCCTTTTGCTATATTGTGATTAAAAAAAACATTTATTCTAGGGACAGAAAACTCTAGGTAGGGACAGTGTCAGTTTCTTTCACTCTGCAAGTCCTTGTTTCCAGGGACCTGGAAGGACAGTGAGTGAATTGTCCTTTTGCTATATTGTGATTAAAAAAAACATTTTTTTCTAGGGACAGAAAACTGTAGGTAGGGAGAGTGTTTTTTTTCTTTCACTCTGCAAGTCCTTGTTTCCAGGGACCTGTAAGGACAGTGAGTTAATTTTCCTTGTGCTATATTGTGCTTAAAAAAAACATTTATTCTAGGGACAGAAAACTCTAGGTAGGGACAGTGTCAGTTTCTTTCACTCTGCAAGTCCTTGTTTCCAGGGACCTGGAAGGACAGTGAGTGAATTGTCCTTTTGCTATATTGTGATTAAAAAAAACATTTATTCTAGGGACAGAAAACTCTAGGTAGGGACAGTGTCAGTTTCTTTCACTCTGCAAGTCCTTGTTTCCAGGGACCTGGAAGGACAGTGAGTGAATTGTCCTTTTGCTATATTGTGATTAAAAAAAACATTTATTCTAGGGACAGAAAACTCTAGGTAGGGACAGTGTCAGTTTCTTTCACTCTGCAAGTCCTTGTTTCCAGGGACCTGGAAGGACAGTGAGTGAATTGTCCTTTTGCTATATTGTGATTAAAAAAAACATTTATTCTAGGGACAGAAAACTCTAGGTAGGGACAGTGTCAGTTTCTTTCACTCTGCAAGTCCTTGTTTCCAGGGACCTGGAAGGACAGTGAGTGAATTGTCCTTTTGCTATATTGTGATTAAAAAAAACATTTATTCTAGGGACAGAAAACTCTAGGTAGGGACAGTGTCAGTTTCTTTCACTCTGCAAGTCCTTGTTTCCAGGGACCTGGAAGGACAGTGAGTGAATTGTCCTTTTGCTATATTGTGATTAAAAAAAACATTTATTCTAGGGACAGAAAACTCTAGGTAGGGACAGTGTCAGTTTCTTTCACTCTGCAAGTCCTTGTTTCCAGGGACCTGGAAGGACAGTGAGTGAATTGTCCTTTTGCTATATTGTGATTAAAAAAAACATTTTTTTCTAGGGACAGAAAACTGTAGGTAGGGAGAGTATTTTTTTTCTTTCACTCTGCAAGTCCTTGTTTCCAGGGACCTGTAAGGACAGTGAGTTAATTGTCCTTGTGCTATATTGTGCTGAAAAAAACATTTATTCCAGGGACAGAAAACTCTAGGTAGGGACAGTGTCAGTTTCTTTCACTCTGCAAGTCCTTGTTTCCAGGGACCTGGAAGGACAGTGAGTGAATTGTCCTTTTGCTATATTGTGATTAAAAAAAACATTTTTTTCTAGGGACAGAAAACTGTAGGTAGGGAGAGTGTTTTTTTTCTTTCACTCTGCAAGTCCTTGTTTCCAGGGACCTGTAAGGACAGTGAGTTAATTTTCCTTGTGCTATATTGTGATTAAAAAAAAACATTTATTCTAGGGACAGAAAACTCTAGGTAGGGACAGTGTCAGTTTCTTTCACTCTGCAAGTCCTTGTTTCCAGGGACCTGGAAGGACAGTGAGTGAATTGTCCTTTTGCTATATTGTGATTAAAAAAAACATTTATTCTAGGGACAGAAAACTCTAGGTAGGGACAGTGTCAGTTTCTTTCACTCTGCAAGTCCTTGTTTCCAGGGACCTGGAAGGACAGTGAGTGAATTGTCCTTTTGCTATATTGTGATTAAAAAAAACATTTATTCTAGGGACAGAAAACTCTAGGTAGGGACAGTGTCAGTTTCTTTCACTCTGCAAGTCCTTGTTTCCAGGGACCTGGAAGGACAGTGAGTGAATTGTCCTTTTGCTATATTGTGATTAAAAAAAACATTTATTCTAGGGACAGAAAACTCTAGGTAGGGACAGTGTCAGTTTCTTTCACTCTGCAAGTCCTTGTTTCCAGGGACCTGGAAGGACAGTGAGTGAATTGTCCTTTTGCTATATTGTGATTAAAAAAAACATTTATTCTAGGGACAGAAAACTCTAGGTAGGGACAGTGTCAGTTTCTTTCACTCTGCAAGTCCTTGTTTCCAGGGACCTGGAAGGACAGTGAGTGAATTGTCCTTTTGCTATATTGTGATTAAAAAAAACATTTATTCTAGGGACAGAAAACTCTAGGTAGGGACAGTGTCAGTTTCTTTCACTCTGCAAGTCCTTGTTTCCAGGGACCTGGAAGGACAGTGAGTGAATTGTCCTTTTGCTATATTGTGATTAAAAAAAACATTTTTTTCTAGGGACAGAAAACTGTAGGTAGGGAGAGTATTTTTTTTCTTTCACTCTGCAAGTCCTTGTTTCCAGGGACCTGTAAGGACAGTGAGTTAATTGTCCTTGTGCTATATTGTGCTGAAAAAAACATTTATTCCAGGGACAGAAAACTCTAGGTAGGGACAGTGTCAGTTTCTTTCACTCTGCAAGTCCTTGTTTCCAGGGACCTGGAAGGACAGTGAGTGAATTGTCCTTTTGCTATATTGTGATTAAAAAAAACATTTTTTTCTAGGGACAGAAAACTGTAGGTAGGGAGAGTGTTTTTTTTCTTTCACTCTGCAAGTCCTTGTTTCCAGGGACCTGTAAGGACAGTGAGTTAATTTTCCTTGTGCTATATTGTGATTAAAAAAAACATTTATTCTAGGGACAGAAAACTCTAGGTAGGGACAGTGTCAGTTTCTTTCACTCTGCAAGTCCTTGTTTCCAGGGACCTGGAAGGACAGTGAGTGAATTGTCCTTTTGCTATATTGTGATTAAAAAAAACATTTTTTTCTAGGGACAGAAAACTGTAGGTAGGGAGAGTATTTTTTTTCTTTCACTCTGCAAGTCCTTGTTTCCAGGGACCTGTAAGGACAGTGAGTTAATTGTCCTTGTGCTATATTGTGCTGAAAAAAACATTTATTCCAGGGACAGAAAACTCTAGGTAGGGACAGTGTCAGTTTCTTTCACTCTGCAAGTCCTTGTTTCCAGGGACCTGGAAGGACAGTGAGTGAATTGTCCTTTTGCTATATTGTGATTAAAAAAAACATTTTTTTCTAGGGACAGAAAACTGTAGGTAGGGAGAGTGTTTTTTTTCTTTCACTCTGCAAGTCCTTGTTTCCAGGGACCTGTAAGGACAGTGAGTTAATTTTCCTTGTGCTATATTGTGATTAAAAAAAACATTTATTCTAGGGACAGAAAACTCTAGGTAGGGAGAGTGTTTTTTTTCTTTCACTCTGCAAGTCCTTGTTTCCAGGGACAGAGAAGGACACCTGAAGGTAGCCCTTATTGCTTTTTTCCCATCTCCCTGCAGGCCATCTATTAGAATGTCTGGAAGGCAAACAAGGAGAGGCAGACAGTCAGGAGGCAATAAAAGAGGGCAAGCAGGCTCTGTGTCTGGGGGCAACAGTGCTGGTCGTGGACGCGGTGCATTGTCATCAGCACATGGCCATGGGACACGCTTGTCCTTCTTTTCGGCAGCTGGACATGTTGAGCCACATCATGCCGAAGACTTGGTAGAGTGGATGACCAAGCCCTCCTCCTCCTCCTCATCCTCTCTCACCCAGGCTCAGGGTACTGGAAAAGCAGCTGCCAAAGCGTCGTCTTCCCTGGTATCAATGTCAGACAAATCATCAGTCACTCCTTCCCTAGACCCACCATGTCCTCCTCCTGAGGAGTCCCCCGAACTGTTTCAGCACAGTGTTGGGTACATGCTCCAGGAGGATGCCCAGCGTTTCGAAGGGTCTGATGATGAAACCCAGCTAGAGGAAGGCAGTAGCGTGAGAGCAGACAGAGGGGATGCTCAAGAAGGACACCAATCTGGCAGTCATGTTCCAGCAGCTGCAGCATACTGCCAGATTGGCTCCAGTGATGAGGAGGGAGGGGATGATGAGGTCAATGACTCCACGTGGGTGCCTAATAGGAGAGAGGAGGAGGAGGAGGATGAGGAGGAGGCACATCTCCAACGAGGCAGGATGCCCTTTGGTGGCCAGCGTAAGGGCAGTACACCGACGGAATCACACCGCAGAGCTCCGCCTGTGCAGGGCGCTGCCTCTGCCCGTCATTCAAAAAGTTCTTTGGTGTGGGCCTTTTTTGAGGCTAGTGCATCAGATCGCACAGCTGCTGTTTGCAACATATGTCTCAAGCGTATATCGCGTGGCCAAAACATCAGCCGCTTGGGTACCACATGCCTGACCAGACATATGTTGACCTGCCATGCAGCTCGTTGGCAAGCCTACCTCAAAGACCCACACCAAAGAACAAAGCGGACCTCTCCTTGCACCGCATCAGCTGGGATCTCCAACCCCACTATAACTTCAGTCCTCTCTGAAACATGCACTGAGAGGAATGAAGGTGTAGAATTAGGTGTGTCACAGCCAAGTACTTGCGCCCACTCTGCTAGCAGTACACCGACGTCCGATTCTAGCAGGCAAATTTCCCTGCCCCAGCTGCTGGACCGTCGAAAGAAGTTCACTCCCAGCCATCCACATGCCCAGCGGTTGAATGCTAGCTTGGCTAAATTGCTAGCGCTTCAACTGCTGCCTTTTCAGTTGGTAGACTCGGCCCCCTTCCGTGAGTTTGTGCAATGTGCGGTTCCTCAGTGGCAGGTTCCCAAACGCCACTTTTTCTCACGGAAGGCTATTCCGGCTCTCTACCGGCATGTGGAAGGCAATGTCTTGGCCTCGCTGGACAGGGCGGTCAGCGGTAAGGTGCATATTACCGCTGACTCATGGTCCAGCAGGCATGGACAGGGACGTTACCTTTCTTTCACGGCCCATTGGGTCACTCTTTTGGCAGCTGGGAAGGATTCAGGACAAGGTGCAGTAGTGTTGGAGGTTGTCCCACCGCCACGCCTCCAAAATGCTACTACTGGTTGTGACACACCTCTCTCCTCCACCCCCTCCTCTTCTTCTTCCTCCATGGCCTCTTCCTGTGGTTTGTCCTATGAACCAGCGGTGCTCCGTAGCCGTTCACGGGGCTACGCAAGTACGCAGGCAAAAAGATGCCATGCCGTGCTTGCGCTGGTGTGTTTGGGGGACAGAAGCCACACTGGGGCAGAGGTCCTGTCTGCTCTGCAGGGCCAGGCCGAGAGGTGGTTGACGCCACGCCAGCTTAAGCCAGGAATGGTGGTTTGCGACAATGGCACCAACCTCCTCTCCGCCCTCCGACAGGGACAACTGACCCATGTGCCCTGTGTGGCTCACGTCCTTAACCTGGTGGTGCAGCGGTTCTTGGGCAGGTACCCGGGCTTACAGGATGTCCTGAGGCAGGCCAGGAAAGTCTGTGTGCATTTCCGCAGATCTTATAATGCCAGTGCTCGCCTGGCTGAGCTGCAAAAGGAGTTGAACCTGCCCAAGAACCGCCTTATATGTGACATGCCCACCAGGTGGAACTCAACGTTGGCCATGCTGCAGCGGCTGCACACGCAGCAGAGGGCCATCAATGAGTACCTGTGCGACTACGGCACCAGGACAGGGTCAGGGGAGCTTGGTTTTTTTTCTCCACGCCAGTGGGGCATGATCAGGGATGCATGCACTGTCCTGGCACCATTTGAGGAGGCCACGAGGATGGTGAGCAGTGACAGTGCATGCATCAGTGACACTGTACCTCTTGTCCACCTGTTGGAGCACACGCTGCGTGGAATAATGGACAGGGCACTTGAGGCAGAACAGAGGCAGGAAGAGGAGGACTTCCTTGCCTCTCAAGGCCCCCTTTACCCAGACAGTGTTCCTTCTGTCCCACCCATCGCACAGGAAGAGGAGGAGGAGGAGGAGGAGGATTGTGTCAGCATGGAGGTGGAGGCTGGCACTCAGCATCATCAGCAGCAGTCTTTTAGGGATGATTTACAGTCCCAAGAAACCAGTGGACTTGTACGTGGCTGGGAGGAGGTGGCTGCGGATCATGTCGTCCTTAGTGACCCAGAGGACTCCGGAGCGAATGCCTCAGCAAACCTACGCTGCATGGCCTCCCTGATCCTGCAAAGTCTGCGGAAGGATCCTCGTATTCTTCGGATCAAGGAGAGGGACCATTACTGGCTGGCCACTCTCCTTGATCCACGGTACAAGGGTAAGGTTGCGGACCTTATGTTACCGTCGCAGAGGGAGCAGAGGATGAGACAACTCCGGGAGGCCTTGCAGAAAGGTCTGTGCAACGCGTTCCCAGAGACTGGGAGGTTGCAAACTCCTGGTCCTGGACAACGAGTTGCTGAGGCTTCGGCCAGTCAAAGAAGGAGCGGTGGGGAAGGTGGCCGTCTGACCGATGCGTTCAGACAATTCTTTAGTCCGCAGCCCCAAAGTATGATTGGTTCCAGCAACCATCGCCAGCGTCTGATAAACATGGTGCAGGAATATCTAGGGGCAAGGTCAGACTTGGACACCTTCCCCACCGAAAATCCTCTGGCTTACTGGGTCTTGAGGATGGATCACTGGCCAGAGCTTGCACAGTATGCAATTGAGCTACTGGCCTGTCCTGCATCCAGCGTTCTTTCGGAACGCACATTCAGTGCTGCTGGAGGATTTGTCACGGATCACAGGGTGCGCCTGTCCACCGACTCGGTTGATCGACTGACTTTCATCAAGATGAACCAGTCTTGGATCACCACCAGCTACCACACACCTGATGCTGATATAACAGACTAATTGATTTTAAAATGTCACATCCCTTCAAGACTGATGCTGATGCTGAGTGCCTGTGCTGTTATGTTGACTGGCTATCCTCCTCCTCCGAGTCCTCAATGATACGATTGATGATGATAGCTTGGAAGATCATTTTTGTTTATGGGTGCCGCCACCAGTGCCTAACGCCCAATTTTTCAGCCCCTGTTTAACAGGGGCGTGTAATTACAATTTTTGAAGCAATACTTTGCAACAGGGCTCATTGCTGTGCTCCAAGTACAGTATCTGTGAGGAGTTGCAGTGTTGTGCCACCAGTGCCTAAGGCCCAATTTTTCAGCCCCTGTTTAACAGGGGCGTGTCATTACAATTTTTGAAGCAATACTTTGCAACAGGGCTCATTGCTGTGCTCCAAGTACAGTATCTGTGAGGGGTTGCAGTGTTGTGCCACCAGTGCCTAAGGCCCAATTTTTCAGCCCCTGTTCAACAGGGGCATGTAATTACAATTCTTGATCTAATAATTCACAGCAGGGCCCATTGCTGCACCCACCAAGAGTAACTGTCAGGGCTTACAGTGTTGTGGCACCAGCACCACCATCAAAGGCCCAATTTTTACTACCACTGTTCAACAATTATATGTAATTAAAATTCCTGATATAATAGTTGACAGCAGGGCGTTCCAGCACCAACCAAGAGTAACTGTGAGTGCTTACAGTGTTGTGCCAACACCAACAACTAAGGGGCCTATTTCTGCAGAGTATATACGGCAGGTCCCTACTTTCAAACATCCAACTTACAAACGACTCCTACTTGCAAACGCAAGAAGACAACAGGAAGTGAGAGGAAATCTACCACTAGGAAGGAAAATTCTCTCCTGTAAGAATAAATATGGGAGAAAGGTGTCTCCTCTGTACTGATGCTTTATCAGCAATCCTTGTTTCAAGAAAAACACCACATTTCAAAAACAGTTGTCATTGGGACGGAAAGTGAGGTGAAATGTTCTGAACAGGGGCACAGACAGCAAAACAAATGTTACAGGGGTGATAACCCTTACCTATGTTTTCCAAAAAGTTTAAAAATAGATTTTTGGGCTGGAGCTACACTTCAACAATGTACCTGTTCAAAATTACAAACAGATTCTACATAAGAACAAACCTACAGTCCCTGTCTTGTATGCACCGCCTGTATACGGCTGTTCAGAGTATATAGGGCCTTTTTTATTTTATGTGCGGGGTTCCCCTTAATATCCATACAAGACCCAAAGGGGCTGGTAATGGGCTGGGGTAGGGGGGGGGGGGGGGTCATGGGGTAGCTATGCCATTTTTCTTAAAGAATTTCATCCATATTACCGGGACCAGACATTACATTAAAGCCGCAAGCAGTTTTAAATGGCTTTTTTTTCCTTTAGAAGTGTCATTTTGTGCAGGGACAGTTCTAAACACGGGAAACACGTGGCACTTCACAGGCATACTTTAGACACCCCCCAGGTACGATATTTAAAGGAATATTTGACTTTTTTTTTTTCACTTTATGCATCATTAAAATGACTGCTCCCGAAAAACGACCGTTTTTAAAACTTCTTTTTGCATTGATACATGTCCCCTGGTGCAGAACCCGGGTTCCCAAACCCTTTTTAGGACAATAACATGCATAATAGTTGTTATAATTAGCACTTTAGAATTCGAACGTTCGCATCCATTGTATTTAATAGGGTTCTAATGTTCGTTCGAACTTCCGGTCCGTTCGCGGGTTCTGGTGCGAACCGAACCCGGGGGTGTTCGGCTCATCACTAGTGGTAGACGCAAGAGTGAGACATTTCAGTCAACAGCCACACTCAGGATCTACCAAATGAACTGTTTTACTACGTGTGCAACTCAATACATTGTATACCTACTGACGTGTCCATGCAAGAAACAATATGTTGGACGTACGATTAGGACCTTCACTATTAGGGTGAACGAACACATCTCTAATATTAAAAGTGGCAAAACCAACCACAGTGTTCCGCACCATTACCTTGAGCACCATGATCACGACCCCACGGGAACGCAATTTTTGGCAATAGACCAGTTTGTTTCACATTGGAGGGGCGAATCACGAATTCGGGGAGTATCCCGCCTTGAAACGTACTGGATCTATGAGCTCCGTACGTACGCACCCCATGGAATGAACGTGGAGTGGGATATAAACTCTTTTATTAATTTGGCTTAGGTGCCTTCCCCTCCACGTTTTGGTTCCATTGACATAGACAATCAAGGGATATAGCAGGGTTCTGGTTTCATTTTGGATTTGTGTGTGTCCTCCCCCCCCTTTTAATTTTCATTTTATTTCCCTTGTTTATGTTCTTTGGTTGTGCTCCACCATATTTCTTATATGTATTTTAGGCTCTATTAGTCTGCTCCAGCAGGTCCTTAGTGCTACGAGTAACATGCTTACTCTTTTTTAACCACATGATGGCGCTGAGTTTGATGTTTATAGTATATATCAGCCCCATGATTCTTAGGCAGGTCTATAGTTTCACATATGATCTTTTAATATAAATTGCCTTCCCCTGTGGTACATGCGGTGGTGTGGCTGTTATTGCTCCCCCATGTGTACATCTTAATAGTTTCTGGGCAGTATTTTTCCCACTTCCTCCAATGAGTTAGGATTTCCATTCGCCTTGCGGTCATGTGATGTCTGCGACACAATTGTGCGTCGCCGCGTCACGTGACGTTCGGCGTCGGTGAGTTTGCGCATGCCCAGTTTCGGCCATACGCGTCATCACCCTCACGTCCACTACGTTCCGCCTATCCAAGATGGGTGGGCGGGACACATGCATTCCAGGCCTCGCTCTGGCAGAGCGTTCTGTCGGCCTGATATGTCTATGGCAGACATATGTAACAAATAGACGTACGAACGCCGGACCTATTGCTACCATAGGACTTATGATCCAGCCTGCCATTGTCATCTGGGATAGTTGTGTGGCGTGTGCATTGCTGCACGCTTCACCCCCTCCCCCTCCCTTTTGTATTTTGATATACGATATATTATGCCAGTGTGATTAGGGGGATTGATGTGTGGGCGTTTACCGACGCATGTCTCCCCCTCTCTCACCCAGCTTAATCTTAGTCCTTGCCAATGAGATGTGTGGGCGTTTATCGCCGCATGTCTCCCCCCTTCCCATCCAGCTTAACTTCAGGCCCTGCCAATGAGATAGTGGGATGTGGCGTGTGGGCGTTTATCGCTGCATGCCCCTCCTTCTTACATTTTGGCGGGCTTTTCGGAGTCCGCCATTTGCGGTTGCTTTGCCCATCTAGAACTTTTGGCCTGTAATCCTTCGCTTCCTGGGAGGTCGGTATCTGAGCGATTGTGATTGGCCTTATATTGGAGAGGACCGCCTACCCCTGATTAGGTTTTTTTTTTACTCCAATCCGATGTTGTTATCAATAATCCTTCTGATTGGTTGGGATCTAGTTAGATTAGGAGTTTTGATTATAAATGTTTGAGCAGTGGAAGGAGTGGGTTGATGCCCCTGTTGAAGTACTCTGGTACGAAACGCGTTGGACTTGGTACACCACTCCACTCACTGCCCTTTTTTAATGCTTTTACTTGTATGTGATCACTTTTACTTTGTCGGTTTTCAATAAACCAGCATTGACCTGCAAATGAGGAGCATTCCCCTCATTTTCTTTTTCATGTTTGGTCGATTGAGTTGATGTCTTCTCCATTTTGGAAAGTACATCCAGACTGAAGGCTGTTCCTGTTCCATCTGAGGACTACGGTGATTGTTGTCGAATCCAGGGCCTTCTTTCAAGTTGGGGAGCCTGCTGGAGAGTTGCCATGTGAGATTCGATTGATCCAGCCTTTAGACAAGCAGAGGAGAACCTCCATTGAGATTTCTTATGCCCATATGATCTGCCTAACCCGCGGATCCATCAGTTCCGGTAAGAGTATTCAATCTCTCTTTCCTTCAGAAGTTACTCGATGACCCATATGGTTTCAAGTGTGGTTTTTTATTTCTTCACCATGGTTCTTTGAACAGACATTTTGTGGACTCACTTCATTGTCTTCATTTATATTCATGTTCATTTTGGAAACCTTAAGATTTTGGTCTTTATCTGAATTTAGCGCTGCATTCTTATTCACAATTTTATCTAACTGAGGCCTCGTACACACGACCGATTTTCTCGTCCAAAACAGTCTAGAAAAACGTTCGTGTGTATGGTTTTACGATGAGAAACTTGACGAGAATCTCGACGAGAAAATAGAGAACCTGCTCTCTATTTTCTCGTCAGGATTCCAGATTTCCTCGTCGTGTTTCTCGTCGGCCTGTTTTGTGACGAGAAAATGGTTCGTGTGTATGCTTTTACGACTCTTCCAAAAGCGCGCATGCTCACAAGCAACTATGAGACGGGAGCGCATCTTCTGGTAAAACAAGCCTTCATAATGGAGAGAGCACATTCGTCACGCTCATAAATATTTCATAGTTTAAATGTTCTGCATTGAAATCTTCGTTAGAATGTTACATTAATCAAAACGAGTGACCTTCTTTTGCTGCTGATATTCACACAGAGTTCTGCCTTATTTTTAACATTTTTCATGCTGCTCTTTATAAGATTTATGTGTATTATATCGTGCAAGTTTTTAGGAATAATTTAAATGGTTAGATTTTTCAAAATGATGTTAATTATAATTTCTCAATGTTTTGATAGCGATCTCCCATTTAATTTTGGAATCTATATTTTTAAAATTTCACACCATGTTTTTGTGCTAATCAGATTTAGTTATTCTTTTGGGGGGGGTGATATCTGTGCCTTTTATTGTCAGTCAAATGTATCTGCTTACTCCAAAGCTTGATTTTTTTTATTTAAAAATACACATAGTCAAGTATGAACTTAAACAAAAAACACATTTATTCATGTTTATAAATTAAATAAAGAGAAGGCAGCGCTGGAGAAGCTGCTGCCATTTGTGCATCCCAGGGACCCCAGAGCACACAGCAACCCTGTGTGGACACTAAAATTGGGAGCTTGAGAAGGCCCACATTTCAGAACACAATCTGATGCTGGCCTCCCAGAGGTCAGGAACAGCAGCAGGTGAGATATATGTCCCAAGTGTGTGGTACTACAACAGGCTGCCTTCTGTCCGACCACAATGAAGCAAGGCCATCACTTCCTCTTCTTCCTGGCAACCTTCCCTGCAGCCTTTCCTGAAGCCTTTCCTGAAGCCTTTCCTGCAGCCTTTCCTGCAGCCTTCCTTCTTCGTTTGGCTGGAGGCTGGCCCACTGGAGGGGTACTCCTGTCAGGAGGAGGAGGTGGAGGTGTAGCAGAAGGGGGTGGGGCAGAAGAAGAAGGTGGAGGTGTAGCAGAAGGGCGTGGGGCAGAAGAAGAAGGTGGAGGTGTAGCAGAAGGGGGTGGGGCAGAAGGTGGAGGTGTAGCAGAAGAGGGTGGGGCAGAAGGTGGAGGTGTAGCAGAAGAGGGTGGGGCAGAAGGTGGAGGTGTAGCAGAAGGGGGTGGGGCAGAAGGTGGAGGTGTAGCAGAAGGGGGTGGGGCAGAAGGTGGAGGTGTAGCAGAAGGGGGTGGGGCAGAAGGTGGAGGTGTAGCAGAAGGGGGTGGGGCAGAAGAGGAAGGTGGAGGTGGAGGTTGAGGTTGGGTCAGTTGGGCCACCTCACATATGGCGGTATTGGGGGTAATTTGCTCCATCACCCCCTTGTTGAGCAAGGTGATGAGCAGGGGCTCGCATAGGAGGCATTGCTCCATGCTCATCACCTTGAACTTAGCCTCCACTAGGCCGGCAATGGCCTCTTCAGGGGATGTGGGCTCCTTGAGGGTGGCATGGGCCTCTTTAATAAGGGCCATTGCTGCCTCACTGGTGGTCCTGTCCCTCCTGCCTCTTTTGTGAAGCCGGATGGGAGGCACCTGGGATCTGGTGCTTCTCCTTTGCCCTGCCACCTCCTGTCTGCCACTGGGCCCTGCCACCTCCTGGCTGCCACTGGGCCCTGCCACCTCCTGGCTGCCACTGGGCCCTTCCTCCTCCTGCCTGACAGTTTCCAGACCCTCCTCCTGGCTGATTTCATCCTGTGTATGAAAAAGGAACATAGTTTAATATGTTGGTTTAATCTTTGCATCAAACTTTGTAATCCTGATGGAAGCAATTAGAATGTAAATGCATAAATCCTTGCTTTAAATTTACCACTACATCAGCTTGACTATTTACCACACAATTAAGTGCAGAATAATGTCTACAGATCATGATTTCACTTGTGGAATACAAAATAATGTATGTTTCTCATCCTGACATATTTGGGAAACATTAATTTTATCCCACTACATTTTCAGTTAATACTATACCTGGCTCCAGATGGCCAAATCAGGATCATCCAGGATGGCTGCCTCCTCTTGCTCCAGAGAAGGCTCAGGTTGGCTGCAGGGAAGTCTGGGGGGAAGAGTGGAGAGTGATGGCCTTGGCTCAATGTGGTCATCCAGGAAGGACATCCTGCTGTAGTACCACAAAATCGGGACATAAACATCATCTGCTGCTGCTCCTGACCTCTGAGAAGCCAGCACCTTAGAGCGTTCAGTCCTGTAGGTACCTCTCAAGCTCCCAATTTTAGTGTCCACTTGTTTTACTGTGGCTGTGGGCACCTTGGTATGCACAAATGGGAGCAGCTTCTCCAGCGCTGCTTTTCTCACCCCTTTTTTTTTATGGATGGGGTTTTTGGTCTCCCACAGAGCCGGCAGCTCCCTTACCCGGTCAATAAATTCCGCCAGGAACTCTTTGTCGCTAATAAAGACATTCATATTGTATCTGCAAGTAAAATAAATTATATTTAAATAATGTGAGGCAAACAGTCTAACCTCCTTCACATCCTAGTCACCATATATATCCTCCACCAATCTCAAGACAGTATAGGCCAACAATTTTTACAAGTCTCACAAAATCACATACCTTCGTTCGCACGTCCGTCACTTGAACTCCTCTCTCCGCACACCGAACGTACTATAGTCACATGTGTGTTTGCTATATACACACCACGCATGCGTCAAAATTCGAACACGTCGCTCCGCACACGTCGCCCGCCCATGATGTTCTAACTAACATCTTTTCCCCGCCCCTTCTCTTTAGGCGCGCAGACAGATATGGCGGAGTTACAGCAGGTGTCTGATAATTCCGCAACTAGCGAGGAGACAAGCCCGGAGACCGAGGACACGTCACGATCAAGGAGGAGATTCAAGGCATCGAATATGTCTTTGGCGGAGATGGCGGAGATGGTGGACATCTTGGTCAAGGCTGATTATGATGCCAAGCATGGGCCGTATAGCAAACCAAATAGAAGGCAGGCCAAAATCCTCACTAAAGTTGTGAAGAGTCTGAGGGCGAAGTTCGGGGTGAAACGCTCAAATGAGCAGCTCAGAAAGAGGTGGTCAGACCTCAAACTGAGGGAGCCAGACCAGTTGAGGATCATAAAGAGGATGCTCGCTAAAAGTAAGTAAAATGACGACCTTTCTGCTATTAATCTTTTTAGAAACTGACATTTTTTTTTTTTTATCATATTGGACTCCCTTCCAAAATGTAATATTTTGAACTAGGTTGGGCACAGTAATCGTTCGTTACGTTACCGACACTTCGTTCGGCCACTATCCGCGGTTTTGGCTTATTTAAGAGCCACAAAAGTAATTAGACATCTGCCATTTTTGATCAAGTATTGTGGATAATTTTTAAGTCTAGATGATGTGTTTGTAAGGAGAATGAAATGCAAACTTTTATCAGTGTAAAGGAGAGGACACTCAGCAGCTGCTTCCACATCTGTACTTTGGAGCACTATAGTGTGGGCCACCAGACCCGCCTTTTTTGGGTGTCCCACACAGGTGCATCAGAGTTTATTTGTGGTGCCTCCATGTCCAAAAAATTACATCCAAATGTGAATACTAAACATATTTGGGGTCATAAATAATGCATTTTTCTTTAAATTCCACACAAACACACACTTGTACCCCACTTCCAAACAATTTAGCCTGTTTTTAGTTTAACAATGAGATTTTTACAGTGTGATAAATAGACCTTTGGTTTTATTCTCATAGGGGAGAGAAGACTGGGAGGAGGACACTCCAGGGAGCACATGCACCCCACAACTTCCAAGCAACCCCAAACTCCCAAAGATCCACAACCGAAAGATGTGCAGGAAGTTGAGGTGGAGGAAGGAGAAGTGCAGGAAGGAGAGGTGGATGACGTTGTGGATCTGGTCACCACAACAGGTCAGTATCTGACACCACAGCTTAAGGTAAGCGAGGTAGGCCTGCAGAGTTTTATTTTATTTTTTTAATGGTTTTTAGGGGATGGAAATGTTGTGAAGGATAGCACATGGTTCTCTGCTGACAGTGCCCTCCGCCTCATCCAGCAAGTGATGGAATGTAGCACGGAACTGGACCTAATTAAACAAAGAATCCATGTGATGGAACAAACATTTAAAGACATTCTCGATGTTTTGGGGAGAATTCAATAAGCCATCCAAACACATTTGTTTTTACATGTTTGTTTTTATATTTTTTTATAATTTTTTGAGTAACAAACCAGCCAAAAATTGAATATGCACACAGTGTGTGAACATGTGCTATCTGCCATCAGGGGATATCCATGTACGTCTTTTGTGGGTGCAACCCCTTCCTCGTATCAAAAGTCGGTGAACTGAGGAAGGGGATGCACCCCCAAAACACGTCCATTGATCACCCCTGATGGCAGATAGCACATGTTGACAATAGGGATCAGGATTGTAAACTTCCTATTTGCAAAAAAGTAAAAACGTGTGCATATTGAATTTTTGGCTGGGCAAGGGGTGGCAGGACCCCATATTAGGACGGGCACATAGAGACATAGTTTGTGTAACTGAATGTCTCAGATTGCTCAGAGGTATCCAATGTTGTAATTTTAGAAATGCAAGTGGTATTTTTGTATTTTCATAAGCCAAAATTTGCCGGGTTGTGGCCAGGCCAACCCCAAAGTAAAACAAAAATAAAAATAAAAAAGAGAATGTGCAGAGAGTAAAATATTTGACCACAAACAACGTGTAGCTTCTTTTTATAATACTCTCTAAGCTTATTTGGTTCTTTTGTAAGGTAACATAGTGAAATTGGTTGTTATTTACTAAAGTAAAATACACTTGCCACTACAAATGCACAAAGACAAACTAGGAGACAGGAAAGAACAAATAATTAAAGGTTTAAACAAGATTTTTATTGGGATACTTAGACATAGGCTGGCATAGGAATTGCCCCCCTACCCGTGAAATACTCCATGTATTTGTCCCTAACCACACGGGCATTTTGGGGGGGCAAGCCAAGACGGGCAGATTCCAGGCCCGGAAGGGGATTTGCAGGGGAAAGTCCAGCCTCTGGCAAAACTGAGGCCATATAGGAATTAGATTTTTGGCTCAGAAAGTTGTGTAGCACACAGCAGCATAACACTACATAGTTTATTTTGTAGTCCGCCAAGTGGATGGAAGTCATAAAAAGGCGGAACCGGCTGGCCATTATGCCGAAGGCATTTTCAACGACTCTTTGGGCCCTGGCCAGCCGGTAATTGAACACACTCTTCTCTGGGGTCAGGGTCCTCTGTGGAAATGGCCTCATAAGATGCCGTCCGAGTCCGAAGGCTTCATCAGCCAAGAAAACAAAGGGGAGTCCTTCAATATTCCCTGCATCCGGTGGCAATGCAAGGTCGTCACTCTGGAGACGGAGGGCAAACTCCGTCTGGATGAAGGATCCCCCATCGGACATCCGGCCATTCTTCCCTACATCAACATAGAGGAATTCATACCGTGCTGACACCACCGCCATCAGCACAATGCTATGAAACCCCTTGTAATTGTAGTAGTAGGACCCAGAACGGGGGTGGCGGCACGATGCGGACGTGCTTCCCGTCTATGGCACCACCGCAGTTGGGGAAGTCCCACCGCGTGGCAAACTCCGATGCCACAGTCTGCCATTCCTGTGGCGTGGAAGGAAGCTGTGGAGTGAAACAAGATGAAATAATATTAGAAAAACAAAGGCATACATTACAAGGAAATTCTATCCCAAAAAATTAGAGACCAACATCAATCTAATTATACGTTTATTAAGGTGTGTAAAAAAAGTATAATGGAAGGCTCATTTATCATATTCATCACCCCCTCTGATGGGCCATTACTAAATTATTTTGGGGGGGGGGAGATGTGTTTGGCCACAGGATAGCATTGCAGTGGCGGTGCGTCCAGAGTGGGCGCTGGAGCACTGTCCCCTCTCTCCTGTGCCCATCACTCAGAACAATACATAGGTTCATGCGTTGCATGAACCTATGTATTGTCTATGCCGCACACTATTCAGGTGGATGGCCTCTTGTAAAGCGACCGACATATGAATAATTGCGGCATTTAGGGGGTTAAAATTGCAGAGCAGAAACAGGTATTAAAATAGTCTTGCAAATTACAACCTGAGGGATGTAATTGGCTTCCTCAAAGAAAAATCGGGGACGCAAGGAGGGGGGCATTCCTTGTGTAAACACTGACAGGCTGCTCTGCCAATCATGTTCACCAAGTCTGTTTAATGGTAACATGATTGGCTGATGCAACATGAAGGGAAGGAGAAGACATCAAGGACAGAAGAAGGATGGCGCTGACCACAAGAAGGTAAGTGCAGGGCTGGGGGGAAACTGGCTGCATTAGAGGGGACTAAATGGCTGCATTTGAGGGAACAAAATGGCTGCATTGGAGGGGACAACTGGGGGCGTTTATTAGGCAACAGAGCAAAAAAGGAGGAAGCTTATTTCCGAAATTGGGGTTGGAACCCCCCAACATTTGGAGCAACAGGCGCCCCTGCTGGAAAAGTTAGTGAGGGGAAATATTTAGGGAGGATAAAAAAGGGGCAATCTAAAGCTTCCAACATGCATGGGGACAAAGGGGACATTCTCAGCATATTACAATCATGGTAATTAGGGAAGGATGAAAGAAATACAATACATTAGCATACATGTAATACATAAAATGTGATGTTAAGGGAGAAAACTTACCCTAATATAGTCCTCCTGCAGGACTTGTATAATAGCAGAACAGGTGTCTGGGATTATGAGGCCCAGAGCCTGGGGGGAGATGCCTGTCGTGAACTTCAAGTCCTGAAGACTTCTCCCTGTCGCCAGGTAGCGCAACGTGGCGATGAGCCTCTGCTCAGCACTGATGGCTTCCCGCATAACGGTGTCCTTCCTGGTAATATAGGGGGACACCAAAGCCAACAGTTCCTGAAAAACGGGGTCAGACATCCTCAGAAAATTCCTGTAGTCCTCAGGATTATTCTCGACTATCTCCCGCAGCAGAGGCATGTGGCAGAATTGGTCCCGCTGGAGCAACCAATTCTTGGTCCATGAACTCCTCCTCACACCATTCATGGACTGGTCTTGGTCCAAAACAAGCAGACCAACACCAAGCGCACGCACAGCACGAACTCGACGACGAGAACGTCCAGGCGACATGGCTAGGAAACGGTCGTCTAATCAGAACGTACAGAACAGAACGCACTTTAGAACAGCAAGGCCTATGAATAACGAACTGAAATTCAGAAACGAACAGGCAAGAACGCACTGTAAAACAGATACGACCTGCCTAGACGCCCTGAAAGTCAAGATACGAACCCACAAGCACAAACTGAACGGCAGAAAACGATCTGAAAAGTACGAAGACTGAAAAGCGCGAATCGTCTCTTCCCAAACTTTTACTTCACACGCGGTAACACGAGATCAGCAAAAGCAGCCCAAGGGGTGGCGCCAAGAAAAAAAATCTTCCCCTTTATAGTGCCGTCGTACGTGCTGGACGTGAGCGCAGAGAACCACGAGGAAATTGGAAAATGACAGTGTGTACGCATAGAAAGCTTGACGAGAAAATCGACAAGCTTAACAAGAATCTTGTCGAAAAAAACGACGTGTTTTTTACGACGAGAAAATCGGTCGTGTGTACGAGGCCTAAGTCTCGTTTTATGTAGCAGCTCTCTTTTACATATTTTTTGTGCACTTTTATTTATTTTAGGACTAGCGCCGTATTTTTTCTCCTAATTTCCATTGTTATTTACTAAAGACAAAGCCACTTGGCACTACAAGTGTAGTAGGAGAACCTGGGAGACAGATTCAAGAAACACAAGCAATAATGACAAATCAAGTTTTTCACAGAATTTTTTTTTTTTTTTTTAAGTTATAAAATCAGAAATTGTCTGGCATAGCAATGGCCCCCTACCCATAAAGTAATCCAAGCCAATACGGCCAGTATCCAGGCCCGTCAGGGCATTGTCTGCAAGTCTGGCCTCTGGCCCAACAGAATTAAGATAACTGGGTGCATTTCTGCGTAAATAGTTGTGCAGTATGCAGCAGGTAAAAACAATATGATTTATTTTGTATTCCCCCATATGGATAGAGGTAAGCAACAGGCGGAACCGGATGGCCATTATCCCGAAGGCATTCTTAACAACCCTTTGGGCTCTGGCCAGACGGTAATTAAAAACCCTGCTCTCCGGGGTGAGGGTCCTCTGGGGGAATGGCCTCATCAGGTGGGGTCCCACCCCGAAAGCTTCATCCGCTATAAAAACAAAAGGAAGGCCCTCAACGTTCCCCTCATCATGTGGTAGTGCCAGGCCACCACTCTGGAGACGTCGGGCAAATTCCATCTGTGCGAAGACTCCCCCATCCGACATCCGGCCATTCTTCCCCACGTCCACATACATGAACTCATAGTGTGCCGACACCACCGCCATCAACACAATACTATTAAACCCTTTGTACTTGTAATAGTATGACCCCGAACGGGGTGGTGGCACTATGCGGACATGCTTCCCATCTATCGCCCCTCCGCAGTTAGGAAAGTCCCACCACTCTGCAAAATGGGATGCCACAGTCTGCCATTCCTGTAGCGATGAAGGAAACTGTGGAGTCAAACAAGAAAAATAATTTAAGACTTTTGCACATAACATTGCAAACAGATTACACAAAAACATTCTTGGCCAACATCAGTATAATTTTTTTTGTTTTTGGAGTAGTTATAGACACAAATAGAAGGTGCAATTATCACATTCCTCACCCCCTCTGATGGTTCATTGGACACATTTTAGGGGGGGGGAGGGGTTCTAGCTGAGTTTGGGCCCTCAAAAAAAAAACACTACCACTCTGCCTGATTGTAATGAGAAGAAAAACATTTGGACACATTTTTTTTGGGGGGGGGGGGGTTTAGCTGAGTTTGGGCCCTCAAAAAAAAGACACTACCACTCTGCCTGATTGTAATGAGAAGCAAAACATTTGGACACTTTTTAGGGGGGGGGGGGGAGGGGTAAACCAATACAATGGAGCTGACAAAATACATTGTCAAGTGACTAGGCTATGTGTGTTTGGGCCCAGGATAGCATGCTGGAGAGGTTAGTGAAGGCAAATATGCATGTAGGCCAAAAAAAGCTTACAGCATGCATGAGGACAAAGGGGACATTCACAGCATATTATAATCATGGTAATTAAGGAATGATGAAAGAAATAAAATACATTAGCATACATGAATTACATAGAATGTGATGTTAAAGGAGAAAACTTACCTTAATATAGTCCTTCTGCATAACTTGTATGATAGCAGAACAGCTTTCTGGGATAATGACCCCCTGAGCCTGGGGGGAGATGCCTGTCGTGAACTTGAGGTCCTGCAGGCTTCTCCCAGTCGCAATGTATCACAAGGTGGCGATGAACCTGTGCTTGGCAGTGATGGCCTGACGCATCACAGTGTCCTGCCTGGTGATATAGGGGGACACCAAATCCAACAGACGGTGAAAAACGGGGTCCATCATCCGGAGATAATTCCTGTAGTTATCAGAATTATTCTCCTGGATTTCCCGCAGCAGAGGCATATGAGAGAATTGGTCCCGCTGGAGCAACCAATTCTTGGTCCATGAACTCCTCTTCACCCTGTTCATGGACTGAGCTTGGATCAAAGTATTAACCGCAACACCAAGCGCACACGCAGCAGAAGCTCTACGATGAGAACGTACTTCCAACATGGCTAGAAACCGGTCGGGTGGTCAGAACTAACTTAAACAGAACGCACTGAGAAACAGCAAGACCTATGAAGAACGACCTGAAAACCAGTAAACGAGCGGACAAGAGCACACTGAAAAACAGATACAACCTGACTACACGCACTGAAAGACAGATACAAACCCACAAGCACAAACTGAACACCAGAAAATTATCTGAAAAACACGGAGACTGAAAAGCGCGAATCAGCTAACACAAACTTTTACTAACACGCGGTAACACAAAATCAGCAAAAGCAGCCCAAAGGGTGGCGCTGTTGGATTTGAACTTCCCATTTATAGTGCCGTCGTCCATCACTGCTCTTTGGACGGTCGGAATTTTGTCTGATGTGTGTAGGCAAGACTGATGAAAGTCAGCTTCATCGGAATTTCCGAAGGAAAATTCCATCGGATTTTATTCCATCGGAAATCCGATCGTGTGTACAGGGCATAAATGTTTAATTAAGAGAAATTATATGTTTGGAATAATTGCAACAATGTTTTCGGGATTTTAAAATGTTTGATTTTGACATTTGGGTTAGGAGCTTAGTTTAGCATTTGCGATACACCAGTTTAGAAATATTACAATCATGAAGTGGATAAAGTTTATACCATCAGTAAGATATAAATGATTCTTGCGGTATATAAAAAAAAAGGGGGGGGAATAAGGCTGTTATTGCAGAAGTAATATGCGTGTTCCAGGAATTATTCCAAAGAAGTGGTGGTTAAGAAAGAAAAAGGGAAGTAACTTAATGTTGACATTTTGTAATTTATGCATTAATTAACAAGATATACCTTTTGATAATATGGATTTGATATAAACAGTCATGCTCAAAAGTTTGCATACCCTCGCAGAAATGGTGAAATTTACGCATTAATATTGAAAATATGACTGGTCATGCCAAAAAACTGTCTTTTATTTAAGGATAGCAATCATATGAAGCCCTTTGTTATCACATAGTTTTTTGGATCCTTTTTAAATCATAATGATAACAGAAATCACCCAAATGGCCCTGATAAAAAGTTTACATACCCTGGAAAGTTTGGCCTTGGTACAGACACAGAAGGTGGCACACACATTTTAAAATGGCAACTAAAGGTTAATTTCCCACATTTGTCGCTTTTTAAATCACAATTAGTGTCACTGTCCGTGTATAAATAGTCACTGAGTTTGTTAGCTCTCACATGGATGCACTAAGCAGGCTAGACACTGAGCCATGAGGAGGTAGAAAAGAATAGTCAAAAGACCTGCGTAACAAGGTAATGAAACTTTACAAAGATGGAAAAGGATATAAAAAGATATTCAAAGCCTTGAATATGCCAGTCAGTACTGTTTAATCATGTATTAAGAAGAGGAAAATTAGGGGCTCTTTTGATACCAAGCCAAGGTCAGGTAGACCAAGAAAGATTGCAGCCACAACTGGCGGAAGAATTGCTCAGGATACAAAGTAAAACCCACAGGTAACCGCAGGAGAAATACCGACAGCTCTCCAAAAAAACAGTGTGGTTGTTTTTAAGGAGCACAATTCAACGATACTTGAACAAAAAAGAGCTGCATGGTTGAGCTGCCAGAAGGAAGCCTTTACTGCGCCAATGCCACAAAAAACAATGAGCCATGACAAGGTGTTGGGCATATTGTAATCAGGCTTTTTTGTGGAACTTGTACAGTAAAGGCTTCTTTCTGGCAACTTGACCATGCAGCTCTTTTTTGTTCAAATATAATCGTATTATGCTCCTTAAAAACAACCACACCATCTTTTTCCAGAGCAGCCTGTATTTCTCCTGAGGTTACCTGTGGGTTTTTCTTTGTATCATGAATAGTAGGCATGTGCATTTCGTTTCGTTCCGAATCGAAATTCGGACGAATTTTCATTATTCGGACGTTCGGATGCATCCGAATTAACGAATTACCAATGCTAACGAATTCAACCGAATCCGAACGTTTCGAATCGAAAAACCACAGACGAAATTCGAATCGAATTCGAAAAGAATTCTAGTCGAATCGAATTTGAAAAACAATTAGAATAGAATAGAATCGAAAATATTGGAAATAATCAAATAGAAAAACAATAGAACAGAATAGAATAAAATACAATATATATATTATATTTTATTCTATTCTGTTTTATTTTTTTTTCTAGTCTATTTTCTATTTCTATTCTAATCTTTTCTAATTGGAATTCGAAAAAATGGTCGCATTCGAAAATATTTCAACCAAATTCGAAAATATATCTACCGGATTCGATAATATTTCAACCAAATTCGATAATATTTCAACCGGATTTGAAATTATTTCAACCAAATAGAAAAGATTATAATAAAATAGAAAAACAGATAATAGACTAGAAAAATAATTGGACTGAATATATTATATTTTATTCTATTCTGTTCTATTTTTTTTTCTAGTCTATTTTCTATTTCTATTCTAATCTTTTCTAATTGGAATTTGAAAAATCAGTCGCCTTCCAAAATATTTCAACCAAATTCAAAAATATATCTACCGGATTCGATAATATTTCAACCAAATTCGATAATATTTCAACCGGATTTGAAATTATTTCAACCAAATAGAAAAGATTATAATAAAATAGAAAAACAGATAATAGACTAGAAAAACAATTGGACTGAATATATTATATTTTATTCTATTCTGTTCTATTTTTTTTCTAGTCTATTTTCTATTTCTATTCTAATCTTTTCTAATTGGAATTCGAAAAATCAGTCGCATTCGAAAATATTTCAACCAAATTCGAAAATATATCTACCGGATTCGATAATATTTCAACCAAATTCTATAATATTTCAACCGGATTTGAAATTATTTCAACCAAATAGAAAAGATTATAATAAAATAGAAAAACAGATAATAGACTAGAAAAACAATTGGACTGAATATATTATATTTTATTCTATTCTGTTCTATTTTTTTTCTAGTCTATTTTCTATTTCTATTCTAATCTTTTCTAATTGGAATTCGAAAAATCGGTCGCATTCGAAAATACTTCAACCAAATTCGAAAATATATCTACCGGATTCGATAATATTTCAACCAAATTCGATAATATTTCAACCGGATTTGAAATTATTTCAACCAAATAGAAAAGATTATAATAAAATAGAAAAACAGATAATAGACTAGAAAAACAATTGGACTGAATATATTATATTTTATTCTATTCTGTTCTATTTTTTTTCTAGTCTATTTTCTATTTCTATTCTAATCTTTTCTAATTGGAATTCGAAAACTCGGCCGCATTCGAAAATATTTCAACCAAATTTGAAAATATATCTACCGGATTCGATAATATTTCAACCAAATTCGATAATATTTCAACCGGATTTGAAATTATTTCAACCAAATAGAAAAGATTATAATAAAATAGAAAAACAGATAATAGACTAGAAAAACAATAGGACAGAATATATTATATTTTATTTAGCGGCCGCATACCGCGGTAAAAACAAAGGTATAGCGGCGCACCTCCTGCCCCAGTGTGAAAGGGGCCTTAGGCAGCCCATACATTGATCACTTTTTTTCATTCAACTATTATGCCCCATACACACGATCGTTTTTCTTGCCATTTTTTTTCTTGCCGTTTTTTACGTCGTTTTTTTTCATGTTTCCTCTCAAGCCTGTCTTGCGTACACACGATCATTTTAAAAAACGATCAAGCAAAGCGCAGTGACGTATACCACGTACGACGGCACTATAAAGGGGAAGTTCCGCTCGAATGGCGCCACCCTTCATGTTAGTAAAGTTTGTTGAGCAACGATTCGCGCTTTTCAGCCTCGTGCTTTTCAGTCCGTTACTGCGTGACTAATGTGCTATCTCCATTACGAACGCTAGTTTTACCAGAACGAGCGCTCCCGTCTCATACTTGATTCTGAGCATGCGAGTTTTTTTTCACGTCGTTAAAGCATACACACTTTCGTTTTTCACGTCGTTAAAAAAAAACGACATGAAAAACGACGTGAAAAAAGAGAGCATGTTCGAAATTTTTAATGGCCGTTTTTCACGTCGTTAAAAATGCTCTGGAGCATACACACGATCATTTTTAATGGCCATTTTTAAAAATGGCATTTTTAACGGCATGAAAAACGATCGTGTGTATGGGGCATTAGGTTGAATGAAAAAAGAAGGAAATTATCCAATTCCCCCATCTACACATTATAGGTGGATGGGGGAATGTTCCCAGTGTGGACCAGTGCTGGAACAACCAGAGTTGCTGTCCTGTCCCGGCTATTCACAGCGCTGGTCTCTGTCTCCATGATAGCGGCGGCAGCACATTGGAACCCAGTGCTGGTTACTTTATGGGGCTGATGTACAGGAGGGCCAGCACAATTTGTTGTTAGAGATGGGCTGGGCATGTTCAAAATTCCACATGCCAGAGCCTGCCAGGAAGCCCACACTGCACAGCGCTAATCACAGGCAATGAGACATTTCCCGGTCCGCAGCTCCACAGATCAGGAAATGTCTCACTGGCTGTGATTAGCACTGTGGAGTGTCGGCTTCCTGGCGGAATCGGGCATGTGGGATTTCAAACACAGCCGAGCCCATCTCTATTGGTTGTAGACAGTTGAGCTCCCTGCAGGTTGCTTAGCAGCAGTGGAGCCTTCTCTGACATGCTGATCGTGATGCAATCCAGATGATGCTCCTAGTCAAATCCTAGTGTTAAATATCAGTGATTTTATTGATCAAAGCCCACACTTTACAGGTATAGAGCCCACATGGCTGCTGAACATACGGTTGATTATATATATGTGGTTGTACTCTTGATGCTAATAAATACTGTGTTTATTAGATCTGACTGGGAGCATCACTAGGATCACATCCCGATCAGCATGTCAACAGAGAAGGTTATACAGCATTACTGCTGCTAGGTGACCAGCTGGGGACTCGGCTCTCTATAACCAATAGTGCCAGCCTTCCCCTACATGCACGCATAATGTCACCAGCACAAAGTCCTAATAGACTGCCGCCGGTGCCAAGGAGACAGATGCCAGACCAGCGCCGTCAATAACAGGGTCAGGACAGCTGGGGAACCCCACAGTGGCAAAACACCAGGGCCCGGTGGCAAGACAACCTTTGCAACCCTGATAGTTCTCCCACTGCTTTGGACCCTTATATTTTCTTGGTGTGCTGGTGACATATATCTCTTGTTTTCTGCCACAAATTGCATTTTATAGTTGGCCCCCCTACTTTTGTCCCTGTCCCCCCATGTGCCCCCCCCTAAATATGAAAGCTGGAGACGCCACTGCCCAAATGTTCCAATTCTTAAGTGATTGAACAGTACTGACTGGCAATATTCAAGGCTTTGGATATCTTTTTATATCCCTTTCCATCTTTGTAAAGTTTCACTACCTTATTACGCAGGATTTTTGACTGTTCTTTTCTACCTCCTCATGGCTCAGTGTCTAGCCTGCTTGGTGCATCCATGTGAGAGCTAACAAACCCATTGACTGGATGGATGGATGACCACAGAATTAAATCTTTGGAAGTATCTTAAAAAGTTTAGAAAAATGAAATTATAATGTGGACCTTTTACATTCATAAGCCATACAAGACAGACTTTTTTTGTGTTCCTTTTTGGGACTATTTTTCATTGGCCTAAAGACTGTCATGCCCCCTCCCTCTTGGTTTTATGGATTGTAATGCCTCTTCCCCTTTATTTTTCATAGACAATTGCTATACAGCTGAGATCTTGATATCTACTAATTCTGATGTTTGTTGTGCTCTATTTTTACATGCTTGAGAGACTGGTACATTTAAGCCCCGTACACACGATCGGTTTGACTGATGAAAACCGTCCGATGGATGGGAATTTCCGATCGTCTATGGGCAAGTCCATCGGTTAAAAAACCCACGCATGCTTAGAATCAAGTCGACGCATGCTCAGAAGCATTAAACTTCATTTTTCTCGGCTCATCTGAGTGTTTTACGTCACTGCGTTTGGAACGGTCGGTTTTTTGACTGATGGTGTGTGGCCAAGACTGATGAAAAACAGTTTCATCGGATTTCCGATGGACAAATCCATCGGACGAAAATCCATAGGTTATCCGATCGTGTGTACGGGGCTTTAGAGGGAAAGTATTCCAGGTGAATGTTAAGGGCATATTTGGGGCAACAGGGTTTGTGATTGTCACTTTCGTGACAAAAGAGGTGGTTAAAAGGGTCTTGTAAAAGCCCCCTAATGTCTACACTGCTTTATGCTATGTTATTGGAACCTAAGGCTGAATTGCTCCTTTTAAATATATTATTTTGCTTAGCAGTAAGGTTTAAATATATTGTCGCTTAAAGCGGAGGTCCACACAAAAATGGAACCTCTGCTGTCCGGATTCCTCCCCCCCTCTGGTGTCACATTTTTCCCCTTTCAGGGGGGGGAGGGGGGTGCAGATACCTGTCTAAGACAGGTATTTGCACCCACTTCCGGGCATGGACCCCCGCATTATCTGCGGGGGTCTACGCCACGTCCGGCGCCCCCCGCTGTCTTCCGGGAGACGCATGGGTCCCAGAAGACAGCAGGGACTAGTGTCATTGCGCAGTGTGAGTCGCGCATGCGCAGTAGGAAACCAGGAAGTGAAGCCGCAAGGCTTCACTTCCTGATTCCCTTATCGAAAATGGCAGCGGCAGCACCCAAAAGCTGAGCGATAGCTCGACTTCGGGTGCCGACATCGCGGGCGCGCTGGACAGGTAAGTGTCCTTATTCTAAAAGTCAGCAGCTGCAGTATTTGTAGCTGCTGACTTTAAAAAAAAAAAATTGGCGGACCTCCATTTTAACCAGTAAGCTTGTGTTGAAATTGAAACTCAATATGAGGAACTTTCCTATGTAACCAGACAGTGTATCTGGGCTGACAGGAAATCATATGGGGTTTTACATAGTTTGCTTAGCTACAAATATGTAAAGAATTCTAAATATATGTGTCATTACAATTGGTTAATTGAATAAGTAAAGGAAACATGTAATTTGAACATGTATCCCTTATTGGTGGAAAATAATTAATAACGCCCATCTCATCCTGTGTATTTGAGATTCTGTACTAGCCAAAAATAAACAAACAGTGTGTAGACTTGTTCTGTGTTGGTAATTATTATTATATACACTGTTCCCTGTGCAGATTTGGGTGTGGATATTGGAGTGACGCCGGAAATAAGGTAATGTAATTAGACGATAAAAAGGTGATAGTCAGGAATAGTTGTTATAGGTTAAAGGTGTATCCTAACACTGAGCTTGACGGATGAGAGCGAAGGGGAAGCCTAGCTGTCAGATTCAGGCTCAGTATACCAACCTGTAGATAGCAGCAGCACCCTGACAGATAGTTCAGATGACGGAGTAGTGGTCCCTGCTAAGGTCAGGCATACCCGACCCTGTTCTTCTGTTGCTGAGGTGCAACAACCGCATGGTTCTCGTATGGAGCAGAGAGCCAGTACTAGTGCCCCAACCTTCTGGTGTACTGGCATCAGTGGCCTAGTATGTCCTGGTCATAGACAAACCAGCACTGCAGTAACAGGGCAGGTCCCATAAGTGCAGTTCATGCTGGTGCGGTGGCTAGCACAAGTAGTGCCCCGAAGCCACCAAGAATTCAATGACAGGCACGTAGAGCCCATAATGCTCATGTTTCTACATTCCTCAATGTCAGAACCAATATCAGAATCAAGTAATGCCTGTGCATTGTCAAGGAGCAAGTGGCTGATGCTGTGTGGAAATAACTCTGCTGACTCCTCCATGCATGATGCTAGGGCTATGGCAGGAGTAGCTGTGAACAAGGAGGCAGAATAAGCCTCTCTGGCAACTACGCTGGACTGTGTACTCACTAGTCCTGCAGAGGGAAGAAAAAGAAACACACATCCTAACATAATATATATGTTTGCTTGGAATGAATGGGTCTGTCCGAGAAGAAACCCATTCACTCCAATGAGTGCTGCATAATGTACAAAAACAAACACAATCGTTGCGCAACACCGCCACCAGGTGGCAATGCCGCGGTAAAGACACTTATCAAATCCAGATGAACTTTTCTCTCTTGTTCTTTCTTCTTTTCTCTGTGACCCTACACTGACTAAAACCCCAAAGTCACTGATTTCTCTGAAGTGCAAGGAGAAGGAGGGAGAACAAAACAGTAACAGCTCCCATTTCTCCAAAGAGTAAAATGCCAAAATACAAAAAAAAACTAGGGCACAGTCCTTGTGTTCCGGCAAAGGCACTCCGGAAAGTTCAGCAATGAGCAGCAAGAAAGAACACACAGGAGTCTTTTTCTCCTAAAGGTAAAATTTTGGATGCGGCAGGAACACATGCTTCAAATGCTTGTCAAACGCCTCCATGTTATACTCAACATTTCCTCCATCCTTGCGACAAATCACCACTCTGTCCGCATGGATATGCCTTCCCAGCATCCACTTAGCTTTACAGTCCTGAAACTTTTTGGTGACCGTTGGTGAACAAGAAAGGTACCGGCGTGCTTGAGGTACTTTGAGTTTGTCCCAAACAAAGGTATTGTACAACCTCTGGTGAAAAACGTCCACCTCGTAGAGCAATTCTCGAGGCAGGTATGGGTATTCCCACCCATACTCTTGGGCAACCCTCTGGCCAAAGAGACGCTGCAGCCTTGATAAAGGTGGCATTGTGACACGGTCTCCTTCTCCGGGTAACACAATTGCTTCTGGATAGCGAGGTGCGTTCACCACCTCGGTAGATCTGGGCGTAGGGGCCCGCAGTGACTGGCGTTGCACTCCCGCAACAGGAGCAGGTGAAATGGAAGTTGAATCCAGAAGAGGGATTTCAGACAGTGGACCAGATTCTTCCCTAGGCGCCGAGGCCTCCACCCGGGGTGCACTATCCCCAATGGACACAGGTGGGTCCCTTGTGACACGGAACGAGGGTAACTTCATCTTGTCCCATCCCTTCCGGTGGAAGATTTTGTCTCCCCATCATCGCCATTGTCAGACAATGAATCCAGGTCGGAGGTGTCATAACACTCAGCAGGCAGATAATTCCCAGTCACGGAATCATCCCCCTTAACGGCCTCCACCGACAGCGGGCTGCCGACACCTCCAACCACACAGACAGTCCCAACCCCTGGCTCACCTGGGCCTTCAGAAGAACAGGGATGTCCAGGGCTCTTCCCTCCGGATCCATCCAGGCTAGGCAAGCGGCGGGGCGAAGCTCTTCCACGACCACAGGAGGCCATCACCAGGCCGACTTTCCTCTTCGGTGGTCGGAGCAGGGAGCTGCTGGTGACCGAGGCAGCATCCTCTGATTTTTCTCTTTTAATCTCCGCTTGGGCAGTCACTTCGCCATGGTCAGCGCGCACAAGAATACCCGCCATGGCATTGATCTCTCCCTCCGGAGTGGCAGTACCTGTGAGGTAGTTGAGGTTGCAGACCTCACATCGCCCAAATGGCTTCAACTGAACCACCAGTCCCGAACAGCCGAGACAGATCACACCGAGGGCCTCTATGTCTCTGCAGGTGTACAGAGCCAATCGCCCCCGGGGCCTTAGTCTGATTCCTGTGTCCATAATGGGAGCAGCAAAGGAAGTCATGTCCGTGAAAGAAGAAGCTGAAATCCACGGAGTGTTTGAAGTCATCTTTCCTGTACGCTGCTCCAATGCGCACTGACCCACTCGCGCCGGAATCTCCACGTGTGTGTGTACGTCCACATGGCCAGACTCCTCCCACACTCTGCACCTGTTTGCGGGCTTTTCCTTTTCCCCACCCACGAACTACGCAGCTATGGTTTGCCTCGTGGTGCGCTGGCCAATATAGCCGACCTACTCGGAACTCCTCCGGGCAGCAAAGTTCAATTTCAGACCATACACATCCCGGACACGATGCCCCCACGTGTAGCGACCTCACCCCTCTCACCCCTTCTCATTCTCGGCTTGTCTGTCTTTGTCTAGGGGTGTTAGTACCGGGGGGAGGAATGAGATACACCACGGCCCATGTCCTCCATAGTGACGAGGTGAAGGCCAGAAAGATCGGGCTTTGTGTAGGTATCCTAGAGTCAAGTCCTGTCCTTCGTCCTTGACTCCTTTGCTCCTAGTAACCAGAGTTCCACACACTGAATAGGTCCAACACAGTTTTATTCTTTTAGCGAATTCAGCACATACAATACAGCACATTCAAGTGGGGACCTTTGCAACAGTTCAGTATTAATGGGAGTAGATCGATGCACAATCCTTACAGATAAAGCTAACCACTGTGGTGTCACCAGTGGCGAATAGTCACTGCCACTGACTATGTGAAATAGAACATGAATTACCTTCGCTAGCACGGCCCCTGTCAGGGGAAGGATATCCGTCCAAGGGAGGTACCGGAGGCCTCTCTGTCACCAGCAATGCTGCGCCGGACTCTTCAGAGAAGTTCTGCTCACCAGTCCTCACGAACTCAGACACGGGCACCCAAGGAGTTAGGGCCCCCTCGGATTCCTCCACCCTCGCGGAACTCAGTTGAAGGTACTGAGCCCCAGGCATCCGCCATAGTACCTCACCCCAGGCTAAAGGTGCCTGAGATAGACTCCATCTCCCGCTCCGGCCAGGTCAAGGGCACCTGGGCCCGGAACACCGGAACGCCAGCACCCAAGCTGAAGGTGCCTGGGTGCGGCTGCGTCCTCCGACTCTGAACCCCGTGGTAAGGGCGTCCGCCCCTTTTATCCCCTCTCCCTTTGGTCACAGCGGGTTGGGGTTCCCCGCCCCGCTGTACCAGCGTCAGGGGAGGACAAAAAGGCACAGTCTTGTGGTGTGAGTTCAACCCCGGCCCCCGGCAACAACGCCACCTATAGGCCGCAGGGAACCTCACACCACCAGAGTCCTCCAAGAACCATAAAAGAGTCTCAGATTCCCTAGCAATTAGTGCATCTGGGTTACACTATCACCCAGATGCTTCCCCTCAATTCAAATACCCGCTACATATGTAACTATGGTAACATAACACATTTTTATTTTTTATTTTATTTAAGCAGTCTAGAAAACGTATTATGAGAGTAATATGTAGGGTCCTATTTCTGATCTCCTTCTCATCTCTGGCTTCATTTCTTCCGTCATTTGCCCTGAAATTAATATGCAGCTACTGAAGCTGGAAATGCAAGTCTGTATACCATTCAAGATCAATGATGTAAAAAGTAATGAAGTCCTTAGATCAGGAGGATAGTCAGGCAGCTAGCATGTTAGCATGTTCAAAAAAGAGAGAAACTGAACCTGTTGCATATACACCCCTTTTCTTTACTTCCTCATTGCTTTTTTTTGGTGTCATGCTTCCAGGGCCATCTTTAATTATGATTGAACCCTGGGCAAACATTTTTTTTAAGTCCACCCCCGGGCCCACCCCCTCCATGCAATTTTGTTTTCCACCTGCTCTGAGACATACAAAAAATATCAGTTTACTCAATCAGATCAGGTAGCGACTGCAATTGGTTGCCAGAGGTTACAGTGTTTTATTACTGTTCAATGACTGGGTGCTAGAGGTTACAGCACACATTATGGCTCACTGATTATTTTCTAGAGGTTACAGCACATGACTTCTGCTTGTTGATTGGTTGCTAGAGATTACTGTACATCACAACTGCTCATTGATTGGTTGCTAGAGGTTACTGGACTAGGGTGACCACGTGTCCTAGATTGCCCGGGACAGTCCCGCATTTTGCTGGTCTGTCCCGGGCACATTCATTCCAGGACAATACAGTGTCCCGGAATGAAACTGACACAGCCACCCCCCCGCCAATCTGATGCCCCCAAAAAAGGCCGCCACATCACCGCTTTACTCACTGACAGTACTTGTCCTGGCCGGGAATGCCTGGAGGACCCCAATCCCGCCCCCTGCTTGTGATTGGAGAAATCATAAATCCCGCCTCTTGTGTCCAATCACTGTGCTGTGATTCGTTACAGCACAAGCTGATTTTTGGGAAGGGAGAGTGTCCCTGAATGGTAGTTTGGAAATGTGGTCACCCTATACTGGACATCCTTACCACTCGCTAATTGGTTGCTAGAGGTTACTGCACATTATTACTGCTCATTGGTTGCTAGAGGTTAGTGCACATCATTACTGCTCACTGATTGGTTGCTAAAGGTTATAGCACATCATCGCCTCACTGCCTGCACACCATGAACTGGGAAGGTAAGGGGACCCATAAATAGACAGAAAACTCTTAGGGATCCTGGGATCAGTGGAAATGCTGGGGGGTTGATGGGATCAGTGGCAGTGGTGTGGGGGGGGTGGGATTAGTTAGGAGACAGTATACTCTGGTTATTTCTAAATCATGTATTGTAGAGCAAAGCTGGAAATCTTTGGCAAGTATATAGTGGTGGATTCTACACTGACTACCAATGTAATGGGAAATTTACAATGACCACCAATGCGAGGGGGGATTTACACTGGACACCAATGTGAGGGGGAATTTGCACTGACTAGGAGCGGACTGACCCATCGGGCACTGCCTGAGGGCCCGAGCCACTAGGAAGCCCGTGAGAGGCTCCACAAAACAAGTCTAGCACAGGGATTCAGGAAGTGGCTGTAACAATACCGCTCACAGCGCGCTGCTCCCCCTGGCCCCTCCTTCCCTCCTGTCCACTCCAGGTGCTTGTACTATACATGACATCACCTGGGACGGACGAGAAGAGAGGAGGGGCCAGCAGGGAGCAGCGTGCTGTGAGCGGTATTACAGGCATCGGGTGAGGCCGCCGTTGCAGGGGGCAGGAGCGGGCGGCGTGGCAGCCAGTGCAGGTGTAGGGGGCTGGGCCCGGGTCCCAACAGGACCGCAGGAGGCCCCATCTAACTCTCACAGTCCTCCCTCCTGCATGGTGTCTTCCTGTGCCCTCCAACTACGGTGTCCCCCTGTGCCTGGCACCCCCCCACAGTGACCCCCTGTGCCCCCCACCCCTTCCATAGTGTCCCACTGTGCCCCCCACCCCTTCCACAGTGTCCCCCTGTGCCCTCCACCCCCCCACAGTGACCCCCTGTGCCCACCAACCCTTCCACAGTGTCCCACTGTGCCCTCCACCCCTTTCACAGTGTCCCCATGTGCCCTC
Source organism: Rana muscosa (assembly GCA_029206835.1). Taxonomy (NCBI): domain Eukaryota; kingdom Metazoa; phylum Chordata; class Amphibia; order Anura; family Ranidae; genus Rana; species Rana muscosa. The sequence continues at coordinate 999,738,436 of CM055118.1, forward strand.
TACCCCTTCCACAGTGTCCCCATTAGGGTTGAGCTTCATGTTCGAGTCGAACATACGTTCGACTCGAACATCGGCTGTTCGAACGTTCGCCGAAGATCGAACGATTTGGGCCGTTCGCGCCAAATTCGAGTGACGCGAACGGCCCACAATACACTTCGCCATCGCAGTGCAATCTTGGCGCTGTGATTGGCCAAGCATTCACTGTGACCCTGCATGCTTGGCCAATCACAGCGCCGGCAGCGAGGAGAGCCATAGTTGGCCACAGGTAGGGGGATTTAGTACACGCCCCACACTATAAAAGGCCGCCAGCGCGGCGGCCTTGTGTAGTGTGTTCCGGTTCAGGGAGAGAGAACGATAGGCAGGGACAGTGTCAGTGCTATATTTTTCATTTAACTTGTGTGCAGGGAGAGAGAAGGATAGGGACAGTGTCAGTGATATTCTTTGCTAAACCTTGTGTGCAGAGAGAGAGAAGGATAGGCAGGGACAGTGTCAGTGATATTCTTTGCTAAACCTTGTGTGCAGGGAGAGAGAAGGATATGCAGGGGACAGTGTCAGTGTAATTTTTGCTAAGCCTCCTGCACAGTATACAACTGAAGCTAGCCCTTATTGCTGTGTATTCCTGTTGTGTAACACAGGCAGGCATCTTCAGCACTTACAGCGGGCGTAGTGTGCTTCTTGCAAAATATACACCTGAAGCTAGCGCTTATTGCTGTGTTTTCCTGTTGTGTAACACAGGCAGGCATCTGCAGCACTTACAGCGGGCGTAGTGTGCTTCTTGCAAAATATACACCTGAAGCTAGCCCTTATTGCTGTGTTTTCCTGTTGTGTAACACAGGCAGGCATCTGCAGCACTTACAGCGGGCGTAGTGTGCTTCTTGCAAAATATACACCTGAAGCTAGCCCTTATTGCTGTGTTTTCCTGTTGTGTAACACAGGCAGGCACCTGCAGCACTTACAGCGGGTGTAGTCTGCTTCTTGCAAAATATACACCTGAAGCTAGCCCTTATTGCTGTGTTTTCCTGTTGTGTAACACAGGCAGGCATCTGCAGCACTTACAGCGGGCGTAGTGTGCTTCTTGCAAAATATACACCTGAAGCTAGCCCTTATTTCTGTGTTTTCCTGTTGTGTAACACAGGCAGGCATCTGCAGCACTTACAGCGGGCGTAGTGTGCCTTCTGCACATTATACACCTGAAGCTACCCCTTATTGCTCGTTGTTTTTTTCTTTTGTGTTACACTAACAGGCATCTGCAGCACTTACAGCGGGCGTAGTGTGCCTCCTGCAAAATATACACCTGAAGCTAGGCCTTATTGCTGTTTTTTCCTGTTGTGTAACACAGGCAGGCATCTGCAGCACTTAAAGCAGGCGTAGTGTGCCTCCTGCAAAATATACACCTGAAGCTAGGCCTTATTCCTGTGTTTTCCTGTTGTGTAACACAGGCAGGCATCTGCAGCACTTACAGCGGGTGTAGTGTGCCTCCTGCACATTATACACCTGAAGCTACCCCTTATTGCTCGTAGTTTTTTTTTTTTCTTTTGTGTTACACTAACAGGCATCTGCAGCACTTACAGCGGGCGTAGTGTGCTTCTTGCAAAATATACACCAGAAGCTAGCCCTTATTGCTGTGTTTTCCTGTTGTGTAACACAAGCAGGCATCTGCAGCACTTACAGCCGGCGTAGTGTGCTTCTTGCAAAATGTACACCTGAAGCTACCCCTTATTGCTGGTTTTCCCATCTCCTTGCAGGCCTTTAGAATGTCTGGAAGGCAAACAAGGAGAGGCAGACAGTCAGGAGCCAATAAAAGAGGGCAAGCAGGCTCTGTGTCTAGAGGCAACAGTGCTGGTCGTGGACGCGGTGCATCGTCATCAGCACGTGGCCATGGGACACGCTTGTCCTTATTTTCGGCAGCTGGACGTGTTGAGCCGCATCATGCCGAAGACTTGGTAGAGTGGATGACCAAGCCCCCTCATCCTCCTCATCCTCTCTCACCCAGGCTCAGGGTACTGGCAAAGCAGCTGCCAAAGCGTCCTCAATGTCATCATCAGTCACTCCTTCCCTAGACCCACCGTGTCCTCCTGAGGAGTCCCCCGAACTGTTTGAGCACATTGTTGGGTACATGCTCCAGGAGGATGCCCAGCGTTTCGAAGGGTCTGAAGATGATACCCAGCTAGAGGAAGGCAGTAGTGTGAGAGCAGAGAGAGGGGATGCTCAAGAAGGACACCAATCTGGCAGTCATGTTCCAGCAGCTGCAGCATACTGCCAGATTGGTTCCAGTGATGAGGAGGGAGGGGATGATGAGGTCACTGACTCCACGTGGGTGCCTGATAGGAGAGAGGAGGAGGAGGATGAGGAGGAGGCACATCTCCAACGAGGCAGGATGCCCTCCGGGGGCCAGCGTAAGGGCAGCACACCGACTGAATCACACCACAGAGCTCCGCCTGTGCAGGGCGCTGCCTCTGCCCGTTATTCCAAAAGTTCTTTGGTGTGGGCCTTTTTTGAGTCGAGAGCATCAGATCGCACTGCTGCTGTTTGCAACATATGTCTCAAGCGTATCTCGCGTGGCCAAAACATCAGCCGCTTGGGCACCACATGCTTGACCAGACATATGTTGACCTGCCATGCAGCTCGTTGGCAAGCCTACCTTAAAGACCCACACCAAAGAACAAAGCGGACCTCTCCTTGCTCCGCATCAGCTGGGATCTCCAACCCCACTATACCTTCAGTCCTCTCTGAAACCTGCACTGAGAGGAATGAAGGTGTAGAATTAGTGTCAGGGTCACCTGTGGCCAGGTGACAGATGCACACCGTAGGGGGACAGGAGTGCACCGCGAGGTAGTGAACCCTATGGCTGGCTTCTGTGGATAGGAAACTGGGTGGTTGTGGAAAGCGGGACCAGAGGAGCACAACCGGGATCCCAACGGAAGCGAGAGCCAAGATTCCCCAGGGCGCGGAGTCTAAGACCCAGCTGGTCTTCTCCAGGGCCTCTAGTGGTGAGGATGTTACGCTGCAGGCTGGGACCAGGTCGCGGCCCCTGGAGTTTCCTAGCTCACGCCCCGTAGGATAAGGGGAAGCAGCAGCACACGATAGAGAGAACCGAATAACAAGCCGAAGGTCAGGGGCCACAAGCAGACAAGGATAACGAAGAACGAGCCGAAGGTCAAGGGTCACGAGCAGACAGGGATGGTCGGGGACAAGCCAATAACGTAACAGAGAGACAGACGTAGCACACGGCAGGCAGGAACCCAAACACACAATGCCTAACAAACACGTTGATCAGCAAAGCAGGCTTGCAGTGCACAGGTTAATATAGTGTTCAGTGATAGGGCCTGGGGTGGAGTCAGGCTGGGAGGAGATTATAAAGGAAGCCAGGTGAAGGAGGTCTGGTCTCTAGATGAACACATGAGGAGGAAGGTAAGATGGCAGACAGACATTAATGCATATCCATGACAGTACCCTCCCTCTTACGAGGCCTCCCCCTTCCCCGCCTGGGCCCAGGTTTAGAGGGAAACTTCAGATGAAACTCCTTTAACAGACGAGGTGCAAAGACCTCAGATGCAGTGATCCAAGACCTCTCCTCAGGACCAAACCCTTTCCAATGAACGAGGTACTGAAGAACGCCTTTACAGAGTCGGGAGTCCAGAATTTGACTGATCTCGTACTCCTGATTATCCTCAGAGACAGGCGCCACGGTAGGAAGAGGACGAGAGAATTTATTGAGGACTAAAGGCTTTAGAAGAGCAACATGAAAGGAGTTAGTGATTTTAAGGCTCTTAGGAATCTGGAGTTTGAAACAAACCGGATTCAGTTTAGCAGTTACCGTGTATGGACCGATGAATCGTGGAGCAAACTTCAGAGAAGGAACTCGGAGCTTGATGTTCCTGGTAGAGAGCCAGACTTTGTCCCCTGGCTGAAGAGAAGGCGGTTTACGCCTGCGGCGGTCGGCAAAGCCTTTGAATTTTTCAGCAGCTGCCCGGAGGGAATCATGAACGTGACCCCAAACGGAATTGAGAGACTCCTGAACCGAAGCCAAAGCTGGAATGTCTGGAGAACAGATCATAGGAAGAGGAAGTTGAGGGTGTTTTCCATAAACTGTGAAAAAGGGTGTCTTCTGCGAACTGGTATTCACATGATTGTTATGGGAGAATTCTGCCCACGGGAGTAGAGAGGACCAATCGTCATGGTGAGAAGACACAAAGGTGCGAAGAAAGACCTCTAACTCCTGATTAACCCTCTCAGTCTGTCCATTGGATTGGGGATGGTAAGAAGAAGAAAAATCCAAGACAATATTGAGGGATTTGCAAAAGGCTCTCCAAAAACGAGACGTGAATTGGACTCCCCTGTCGGAAACAATATGAGAAGGGACCCCATGTAGGCGGAGAATTTCTCGAATGAAAATGGGAACCAAGGCAGGGGCAGAAGGAAGACCAGGAAGAGGAACAAAATGAGCCATCTTGGAGAATCGATCGATTACCACCCAAATGACTGTATTATTCTCAGACAGTGGGAGATCGGTGATAAAATCCATGGCAATATGGGCCCAGGGTTCCTTAGGAATAGGCAAGGGCATGAGGAGACCAGCAGGAGCTTGTGTGGAGGATTTGGACTGAGCACAGACATGACAAGCTTTAACGTAGTCTTTGACGTCTGAGCGGAGATTAGGCCACCAGTAGTGACGACTGATGAGTAGGAAGGATCGGAGGAATCCAGAATGCCCTGCCACCTTGGAATCATGTCCCCAACGAAGGATCTTAGCTCTTAGCTCAGTGGGGACAAAGGTCTTACCAGGCGGAATTTTAGACTTCAGGGTGGTAGAGTGGGCAACAATGCATGAGGTGGGAATGATCGGCTCAGGTTCAGGGGCGGACTCCTCGTCCAAAGTGTCAAATGACCTAGAGAGCGCATCAGCCCGACCGTTGCAGGAACCAGGTTTGTAGGTAATCGTGAAATTAAAACGGGCAAAGAAGAGACTCCACCTGGCCTGTCTAGGATTCAGACGTTTAGCATTCTGTAGATACTGTAAATTCTTGTGATCGGTAAAGATCGTTATGGAGTGAGGGGAACCCTCCAAGAGATGACGCCACTCCTCTAACGCCAATTTAATTGCGAGAAGTTCCCGATCACCGATGGCATAATTCCTCTCTGCCTGAGAATTTTTTTTGGAGAAGAACGCACATGGTTGGCGTCTCTTCTCAAAGATTTGAAGAAGCACAGCTCCCACCCCCATTGAGGAAGCGTCCACTTCAATAAAAAATGCATTCCCAGGATTTGGTCTCCTCAAGAGGGGGCCAGAAACAAAGGCCTGTTTCAGGTTGTGAAATGCAGAGACAGCTTCGGGAGGCCAGTCTCTGGCATTCACACCCTTCTTGGTCAAAGCGATAATAGGCGCGGCAATGGAAGAGTAATTCCTTATGAACTGCCTATAATAATTAGTGAAGCCAAGAAAGCGCTGTGTGGCCTTGAGGCTAGCAGGAAGAGGCCAGTTGGTGATAGCCAAGACCTTCCCAGGGTCCATACGAAGCCCCGAACATGAGACAAAGCACCCCAAAAACAGGACCTCAGAACATTCAAAGGAACATTTCTCCAGCTTGGCATAGAGATTGTTCTCTCTAAGACGTTGAAGTACAGTGCGGACATGGTTTCTGTGGACGAGCAGATTTTCAGAAAAGATCAGAATGTCATCCAGATAGATGACAACAAACTGGTACAGCAGATCTCTGAAGATTTCATTGACAAAGTTTTGAAACACGGCTGGAGCATTACACAGACCAAAAGGCATCACCAAATATTCGTAATGCCCGTCTCTAGTGTTAAATGCAGTCTTCCATTCGTCACCCTCCCGTATTCGAATGAGATTGTACGCGCCTCTGAGATCCAACTTGGTGAAAATGGAGGCACCCTTCAACCTATCGAATAGCTCAGATATTAAGGGTAAGGGGTATCGATTTTTAATAGTAACCACATTTAAACCCCGATAATCGATGCAGGGTCTTAAGGTACCATCCTTTTTGGCAACAAAAAAGAACCCTGCCCCTGCAGGCGATGAGGATTTCCGGATGAACCCTCTCTCCAGATTCTCTGCTACATACTCCGACATGGCCTGGGTCTCTGGGATGGACAGAGGGTAGGTACGACCCCTGGGTAGAGTTGCTCCGGGGACAAGATCAATAGCACAGTCAAAAGACCTGTGGGGAGGAAGCACCTCAGCTGATTTTTTACAGAACACATCCCGGTAATCGCTGTATGCGGCGGGAAGATCAGAAGAAACAGAAGTGGCAGCAACCGGAAGACTCTCCTTGGGGGTCACCTTGAGAAGACACGACGAGAAACATGAGGAACCCCAGGCCAGGATCTGCCCAGAGACCCAGTCCACATGTGGAGAGTGGAGCTGTAGCCAAGGGAGGCCCAATACAACTGGGGTAGAGGCCTTGGGTAGAATAAGAAAGGATATCCACTCCTGGTGGAGAATCCCTACCGACATCCTAATGGGTAGCGTCTGGAAGCGAATAGGGCCCCCTGGGAGAACAGTGCCATCAATTGCCGAGACTACCAATGGGGTAGTGAGAGGTGAAAGGGTAAGCTTCATAGAAGAAGCAGTTCTCCAATCCATGAAATTGCCGGCAGCCCCGGAATCCAGGTATGCAAGGGTTGACTGAGGAGAAGTGCCTACAAGAAGGGACACCGGCAAGAGCAGGCGAGAAGGTGATGTTTCTGGGTCCAATACTCCACCTTCCAAATGTATTAGACCCGAGCGTTTCCCGGACGAAGCGAGCAGGAGTCACGAAAATGACCCTTGCCCCCACAATAGAGGCACAAGCCCAGAGTTCTGCGCCTAGCACGTTCTTCGGGGGTTAGTCTGGTCCGGCCCAGCTGCATAGGTTCTTCAGCAGGTAGAGGATGCTCCACGGAATGAAGGGAGGGGAGCTCAGACTGGCTAGGACCCAGAGAGTGCTGGCGTCTTTTTTCTAAGGACCTCTCTTGAAAACGAATGTCGATCTGGTTGCATAATGAAATTACATCGTCCAGACCGACGGGAATGGCTCTTCCCGCTAATTCGTCTTTCACTCGGTCAGAGAGGCCATGTAAAAAGGTAGCGACCAGGGCCTCATTATTCCAGCTCAATTCAGCTGTGTGGATACGGAACTGAAGAGCATATTGCCCCACTGAACTAGATTCTTGGCGAAGACGTAAGACAGCACTAGCCGCTGAAGAAGCCCGAGCCGGCTCTTCGAAGATATTACGAAAGAGCTTCAAGAATTCGGACAGACTGGAAACCACCGGATCGTTCCTCTCCCACAGGGGGGCAGCCCAGGCCAAAGCTTCACCGGAGAGGAGGGAAATGATATAGGCTACCTTAGCCCGGTCAGATAGGAAGCTTTGAGGCTGAAGCTCAAAATGAATAGTGCATTGGCTGAGAAACCCCCTGCAGGCCTTGGAGTCCCCAGAGAAACGGAACGGAGCTGGCAATCTTAGTGAGTGTGAGGCTGCGACTGGTGCGATAGGTACAGCCGCTGGTTGTACTTGGGGTTGCGGATTCGGGGTTCCCAAGGAGACCTGAAGCTGCTCGAATCGAGAAGCCAGATCCTGGAGGAATCGCATCACCTGGGTCTGATTTGATTCCTGGGTCTCAAGTCTGCGAACTATGCCCTGCAATGGATCATCCGCGGGAAGCGGGATGTCAGCCGGGTTCATGGCTGATCAAACTGTCAGGGTCACCTGTGGCCAGGTGACAGATGCACACCGTAGGGGGACAGGAGTGCACCGCGAGGTAGTGAACCCTATGGCTGGCTTCTGTGGATAGGAAACTGGGTGGTTGTGGAAAGCGGGACCAGAGGAGCACAACCGGGATCCCAACGGAAGCGAGAGCCAAGATTCCCCAGGGCGCGGAGTCTAAGACCCAGCTGGTCTTCTCCAGGGCCTCTAGTGGTGAGGATGTTACGCTGCAGGCTGGGACCAGGTCGCGGCCCCTGGAGTTTCCTAGCTCACGCCCCGTAGGATAAGGGGAAGCAGCAGCACACGATAGAGAGAACCGAATAACAAGCCGAAGGTCAGGGGCCACAAGCAGACAAGGATAACGAAGAACGAGCCGAAGGTCAAGGGTCACGAGCAGACAGGGATGGTCGGGGACAAGCCAATAACGTAACAGAGAGACAGACGTAGCACACGGCAGGCAGGAACCCAAACACACAATGCCTAACAAACACGTTGATCAGCAAAGCAGGCTTGCAGTGCACAGGTTAATATAGTGTTCAGTGATAGGGCCTGGGGTGGAGTCAGGCTGGGAGGAGATTATAAAGGAAGCCAGGTGAAGGAGGTCTGGTCTCTAGATGAACACATGAGGAGGAAGGTAAGATGGCAGACAGACATTAATGCATATCCATGACAATTAGGTTAGTCACAGCTAAGATCTTGCGGGCACTCTGCTAGCAGTACACCGACGTCCGATTCTAGCAGGCAAATTTCCCTGCCCCAGCTGCTGGACTGTCAAAAGAAGTTCACTCCCAGCCATCCACATGCCCAGCGGTTGAATGCTAGCTTGGCTAAATTGCTAGCACTTCAACTGCTGCCTTTTCAGTTGGTAGACTCGGCCCCCTTCCGTGAGTTTGTGCAATGTGCGGTTCCTCAGTGGCAGGTTCCCAAACACCACTTTTTCTCACGGAAGGCGATTCCGGCTCTCTACCGCCATGTGAAAGGCAATGTCCATGCCTCGCTGGACAGGGCGGTCAGCGATAAGGTGCATATTACCGCTGACTCATGGTCCAGCAGGCATGGACAGGGACGTTACCTTTCTTTCACGGCCCATTGGGTCACTATTTTGGCAGCTAGGAAGGATAGAGGACAAGGTGCAGTAGTGTTGGAGGTTGTTCCGCCGCCACGCCTCCAAAATGCTACTACTGGTTGTGACACACCTCTCTCCTCCACCCCCTCCTCTTCTTCTTCCTCCATGGCCTCTTCCTGTGCTTTGTCCTCGGAACCAGCGGTGCTCCGTAGGCGTTCAAGGGGCTACGCAAGTACGCAGGCAAAAAGATGCCATGCCGTGCTTGCGCTGGTGTGTTTGGGGGACAGAAGCCACACTGGGGCAGAGGTTCTGTCAGCTCTGCAGGGGCAGGCCGAGAGGTGGTTGACGCCACGCCAGCTTAAGACAGGAATGGTGGTTTGCGACAATGGCACCAACCTCCTCTCCGCCCTCCGACAGGGACAACTGACCCATGTGCCCTGTGTGGCTCCCGTCCTTAACCTGGTGGTGCAGCGGTTCTTGGGCAGGTACCCGGGCTTACAGGATGTCCTGAGGCAGGCCAGGAAAGTCTGTGTGCATTTCCGCAGATCATATAATGCCAGTGCTCGGCTGACTGAGCTGCAAAAGGAGTTGAACCTGCCCAAGAACCGCCTTATATGTGACATGCCCACCAGGTGGAACTCAACGTTGGCCATGCTGTAGCGGCTGCACACGCAGCAGAGGGCCATCAATGAGTACCTGTGCGACTACGGCACCAGGACAGGGTCAGGGGAGCTTGGGTTTTTTTCACCACGCCAGTGGGGCTTGATCAGGGATGCATGCACTGTCCTGGCACCATTTGAGGAGGCCACGAGGATGGTGAGCAGTGACAGTGCATGCATCAGTGACACTGTACCTCTTGTCCACCTGTTGAAGCATACGCTGCGTGGAATAATGGACAGGGCACTTGAGGCAGAACAGAGGCAGGAAGAGGAGGACTTCCTTGCCTCTCAAGGCCCCCTTTACCAAGACAGTGTTCCTTCTGTCCCACCCATCCCACAGGAAGAGGACGAGGAGGAGGAGGAGGATTCTGTCAGCATGGAGGTGGAGCCTGGCACTCAGCATCAACAGCAGCAGTCTTTTAGGGATGATTTACAGTCCCAAGAAACACGTGGACTTGTACGTGGCTGGGAGGAGGTGGCTGCGGATCATGTCGTCCTTAGTGACCCAGAGGACTCCGGACCGAATGCCTCAGCTAACCTACGCTGCATGGCCTCCCTGATCCTGCAAAGTCTGCGGAAGGATCCTCGTATTCTTCGGATCAAGGAGAGGGACCATTACTGGCTGGCCACTCTCCTTGATCCACGGTACAAGGGTAAGGTTGCGGACCTTATCTTACCGTCGCAGAGGGAGCAGAGGATGAGACAACTCCGGGAGGCCTGGCAGAAAGGTCTGTGCAATGCGTTCCCAGAGACTGGGAGGTTACAAACTCCTAGTCCTGGACAACGAGTTGCCGAGGCTTTGGTCAGTCAAAGAAGGAGCGGTGGGGAAGGTGGCCGTCTGACCGATGCGTTCAGACAATTCTTTAGTCCGCAGCCCCAAGGTATGATCGGTTCCAGCAACCATCGCCAGCGTCTGATATACATGGTGCAGGAATACCTAGGGGCAAGGTCAGACTTGGACACCTTTCCCACCGAAAATCCTCTGGCTTACTGGGTCTTGAGGATGGATCACTGGCCAGAGCTTGCACAGTGTGCAATTGAGCTACTGGCCTGTCCTGCATCCAGCGTTCTTTCGGAACGCACATTCAGTGCTGCTGGAGGATTTGTCACGGATCACATGGTGCACCTGTCCACCGACTCGGTTGATCGACTGACCTTCATAAAGATGAACCCGTCTTGGATCACCACCAGCTACCAAGCACCTGAAGCTGATATAACAGAATAATTTATTTTCAAATGTCACATCCCTTCAAGACTGATGCTGATGCTGAGTGACTGTCCTGTTATGTTGACTGACTATCCTCCTCCTCTATGATCCGATTCATGATGATAGCTTGGAAGAACATTTTTGTTTCTGGGTGCCGCCACCAGTGGCTAAGGCCCAATTTTTCAGCCCCTGTTTAACAGGGGCATGTAATTACAAATTTTTATGCAATGCTTTGCAGCAGGGCTCATTCCTGCACTCCAACTAGAGTATCTGGGAGAGGTTGCAGTGTCGTGGCACCAGCACCAGTGCCTAAGGCCCAATTTTTCAGCCCCTGTTTAACAGGGGCGTGTAATTACAATTTTTGATGCAATACTTTGCAACAGGGCTCATTGCTGTGCTCCAAGTACAGTATCTGTGAGGGGTTGCAGTGTTGTGGCACCAGTGCCTAAGGCCCAATTTTTCAGCCCCTGTTTAACAGGGGCGTGTAATTACAATTTTTGATGCAATACTTTGCAACAGGGCTCATTACTGTGCTCCAAGTACAGTATCTGTGAGGGGTTGCAGTGTTGTGGCACCAGTGCCTAAGGCCCAATTTTTCAGCCCCTGTTTAACAGGGGCGTGTAATTACAATTTTTGATGCAATACTTTGCAACAGGGCTCATTACTGTGCTCCAAGTACAGTATCTGTGAGGGGTTGCAGTGTTGTGGCACCAGTGCCTAAGGCCCAATTTTTCAGCCCCTGTTTAACAGGGGCGTGTAATTACAATTTTTGATGCAATACTTTGCAACAGGGCTCATTGCTGTGCTCCAAGTACAGTATCTGTGAGGGGTTGCAGTGTTGTGGCACCAGTGCCTAAGGCCCAATTTTTCAGCCCCTGTTTAACAGGGGCGTGTAATTACAATTTTTGATGCAATACTTTGCAACAGGGCTCATTGCTGTGCTCCAAGTACAGTATCTGTGAGGGGTTGCAGTGTTGTGGCACCAGTGCCTAAGGCCCAATTTTTCAGCCCCTGTTTAACAGGGGCGTGTAATTACAATTTTTGATGCAATACTTTGCAACAGGGCTCATTACTGTGCTCCAAGTACAGTATCTGTGAGGGGTTGCAGTGTTGTGGCACCAGTGCCTAAGGCCCAATTTTTCAGCCCCTGTTTAACAGGGGCGTGTAATTACAATTTTTGATGCAATACTTTGCAACAGGGCTCATTGCTGTGCTCCAAGTACAGTATCTGTGAGGGGTTGCAGTGTTGTGGCACCAGTGCCTAAGGCCCAATTTTTCAGCCCCTGTTTAACAGGGGCGTGTAATTACAATTTTTGATGCAATACTTTGCAACAGGGCTCATTACTGTGCTCCAAGTACAGTATCTGTGAGGGGTTGCAGTGTTGTGGCACCAGTGGCTAAGGCCCAATTTTTCAGCCCCTGTTCTACAGGGGCATGTAATTACATTTATTGATCTAATAATTCACAGCAGGGCCCATTCTTGCGCCCACCAAGAGTGACTGTGAGGGCTTACAGTGTTGTGGCAACACCACCACCACCACCACCACCAAAGGCCCAATTTTTCTGCCCCTGTTTAACAGGGGCATGCAATTACAATTCTTGATCTAATAATTCACAGCAGGGCCCATTCATGCGCCCACCAAGAGTAACTGCGAGGGCTTACAGTGTTGTGGCACCAGCACCACCACCAAAGGCCCAATTTTTCCTACCACTGTTCAACAATGGCATGTAAATACAATTCCTGATATAGTAGTTCATTGCAGGGCGTTCCAGCGCCCACCAAGAGTAACTGTGAGGGCTCACAGTGTTGTGGAAACACCAACATGTAAGAGGCAAATTTCAGCAGAGTATACACAGCAGGCCCCTACTTTCAAACATCCAACTTACAAACGACTCCTACTTGCAAACGGAAGGAGACAACAGGAAGTGAGAGAAAATCTACCCCTAGGAAGGGAAATTCTCTCCTGTAATGCGATATTTTTCCCATTTGACGAGAAAAATGATCGTCTGTGGGCATTTTGTTGTTTTTCTCGACGAGAAAAACGGCATTAAAAACGACGAGAAAAATTAGAACATGTTCTAATTTTTCTCGTCGTTTTTTCCTACATTTTTTCCGCGGCAGTGTTTCCCATAGGGAAACACTGCCACGGAGCCCACAGCCATGCCATTTTTCTCAAAGATTTTCATCCATATTACCGGGACCAGACATTACATTAAAGCCGCAAGCAGTTTTAAATGGCTTTTTTTCCTTTAGAAATGTCATTTTGTGCAGGGACAGTTCTAAACACGGGAAACACGTGGCACTTCACAGGCATACTTTAGACACCCCCCAGGTACGATATTTAAAGGAATATTTGACTTTTTTTTTCACTTTATGCATCAATAAAATGACTGCTCATGAAAAACGGCCGTTTTTAAAACTTAGTTTTGCATTGATACATGTTCCCTGGGTCAGAACCCGGGTCCCCAAACCCTTTTTAGGACAATAACATGCATATTAGTCGTTATAATTAGCACTTTAGATTTCGAACGTTCGCGTCCTTTGTATTTAATAGGGTTCTAACGTTCGTGCAAACTTTCGGTCGGTTCAAAGCTTCTGGTGCGAACCGAACGGGGGGGTGTTCGGCTCATCCCTAGTCCCCATGTGCCCTCCACCCCTTCCACAGTGACCTCCTTTGCCCTCCACCCCTTCCACAGTGTCAAACTGCACAGTGCCCTCCACCCTCCTTCAGTGTCCCCCTGTGCCCCCAACAGTGTTCCTCTGTGCCCTCCACCCCCCACAGTGTCCCCCTGTGCCCTCCACTCCTTCCACAGTGACCCCCTGCGCCCTCCACCCCATCCACAGGAATGAAACTGACACAGCCACCCCCCGGGCCAATCTGATGCCACCAAAAAAGGCCGCCACATCACCGCTTTACTCACTGACAGTACTTGTCCTGGCCGAGAATGCCTGGAGGAACACAATCCTGCCCCCAGCTTGTGATTGGAGAAATCATAAATCCTGCCTCTTGTGTCCAATCACTGTGCCATGATTTGTTACAGCACAAGCTGATTTTTGGGAAGGGAGGGTGTCCCTGAATGGTAGTTTGGAAATGTGGTCACCCTACCCCTGTGACCTCCAGCCCCCCCACAGTGTCCCCCTGTGCCCTGCACTGCCCGAGGGCCTGAGCCATTAGGGGGCCCGTGTCAGGCTCCACAAAACAAGTCTAGCACAGGGATTCAGGAAGCGGCTGTAACAATACCGCTCACAGTGCGCTGCTCCCCGCCGGCCCCTCCTTCCCTCCCGTCCACCCCAGGTGCTTGTAAAGTACATGACATCACCTGGGACGGACAAGAAGAGAGGAGGGGCCGGCGGGGGTGTGCCCTCCACCCCTCCCACAGTGTCCCCCTGTGCCCTCCACCCCCAACAGTGACCCCCTGTGCCCTCCACCCCTTCCACAGTGATCCTCTGTGCCCTCCACCCCTTCCACAGTATCCCCCTGTGACCTCCACCCTCCCACAGTGTCCCCCTGTGCCCTGCACTGCCCGAGGGCCTGAGCCATTAGGGGGCCCATGTCAGGCTCCACAAAAGAAGTCTAGCACAGGGATTCAGGAAGCGGCTGTAACAATACCGCTCACAGTGCACTGCTCCCCGCTGGCCCCTCCTTCCCTCCCGTCCACCCCAGGTGCTTGTAAAGTACATGACATCACCTGGGAAGGACGAGAAGAGAGGAGGGGCCGGTGAGGGTGTGCCCTCCACCCCTCCCACAGTGTCCCCCTGTGCCCTTCACCCCCAACAGTGTCCCCCTGTGCCCTCTATCACCCCTACAGTGTCCCCCTGTGTCCCCCACCCCTCCCAAGGTGTCCCCCTGTGCCCTTCACCCCCTACGGTGTCCCCCTGTGCCCTCCACCCCTTCCACAGTGTTCCCCCTGTGCCTTAAACCCCCCATGTTGTCCCCCTGTGCCCTCCACCCCTTCCACAGTGTCCCCCTGTGACCTCCACCCCCCCACAGTGTCCCCCTGTGCCCTGCACTGCCCTAGGGCCCGAGCCGTTAGGGGGCCAGTGACAGGCTCCACAAAACAAGTCTAGCACAGGGATTCAGGAAGCGGCTGTAACAATACTGCTCACAGCGCGCTGCTCCTCGCCGGCCCCTCCTTCCCTTCCGTCCACCGAAGGTGCTTGTACTGTACATGACATCACCTGGGATGGACGAGGAGAGGAGGGTTCGGCAGGGGTGTGCCCTCCACCCACCCACAGTGTCCCCCTGTGCCCTTCACCCCTCTTACAGTGTCCCCCTGTGCCCTCCACCCCCCACAATGACCCCCTGTGCTCTCCACCCCTTCCACAGTGTCTCCCTGTGCCCTCCACCCCCCACAGTGACCCCCTGTTCCCTCCACCCCCCACAGTGACCCCCTGTGCCTTCCACCCCTTCCACAGTGACCCCCTGTGCCCTCCACCCCTTCTACAGTTTCAAACCCCACAGTGCCCTCCACCCTCCCACAATGTCCCCCTGTGCCTTCCACCCCCCACGGTGTCCCCCTGTGCCCTTCACCCCCCCATGGTGTCCCCCTGTGCCCTCCACCCCTTCCACAGTGTCCCCCTGTGACCTCCACCCCCACAGTGTCCCCCTGTGACCTCCACCCCCCCTACAGTGTCCTTCTGTGCCCTGCACTGCCCAAGGGCCTGTGACAGGCTCCACAAAACAAGTCTAGCACAGGGATTCAGGAAGCGGCTGTAACAATACCGCTCACAGTGCGCTGCTCCCCGCCGGCCCCTCCTTCCCTCCTGTCCACCCCAGGTGCTTGTACTGTACGTGACATCGCCTGGGACGGACGATAAGAGAGGAAGGGCCGGCGGGGGGTGTCCTCCACCCCCCCACAGTGTCCCCCTGTGACCTCCACCCCTCCCACAGTGACCCCTCCCACGGTTTCCCCCTGTGCCCTCCACCCCCCCCAAGTTGTCCCCCTGTGCCCTCCACCCCCCACGGTGTCCCCCTGTGCCTTCCACCCCCATGGTGTCCCCCTGTGCCCTTCTCCCCCTACGGTGTCCCCCTGTGTACTCCAGGGCTGTCTTAATGAGTCGGTACACCTGGGCACTGCCCAGGGGCCCCAGCTGCATGGGGGGCCCCTGCACTTTTCCCAAAGCAGCTGGTCCTTAACCCCACGCTGCCCCAAAATTGGGGGCCCCATGATGGCACTGAGAGTGATGGATACACAGGGTAGGCAGGCTGGCAGCGGTGCGCTGTGCTGTACAGAACGATACCTATTATATCACAGCCAGCAGGGAGAGGCAGGGCCGGAGCGCCAGTGATGCTCTGACCCCGCCCCATGCAGCTTGAATGCTCGGGACTCGAAGGCTGCGGGGTAGGAGCTGGAGTGGGAGTTGCAGAGTCGGCAGCACTGAGAGCCCACCTGCGGAAGTAGCATTGTGGATGGTGTCATGGTGAGCCCAGCTGTCCAGCACTGTTTGCACCCAAGGGCTTGGAATGCCCAAAGGGATGCTCCCTCCTCTGCTCCTCCTTCTGCCTGCTTGATTGGTATAGGTGAGTCCAGTGCTGGAGGTGGGCACATAGCCAAAATTTACATGTACTGTATCTCCACTGGAAAAGGGGATACTACATTGATGGAATAAAGGTGCTGGGGGATATCAAGGGTGTGTGGGGAAAAACAATGCTGAGGGGGGATCTGGGGTGTATAGGGGGTAGCAATGCTTGCTGGCTATAGTGCTACAGGTATCAGGGATGTAGAGAGGCCACAGTGTAGGGGGTATCAGGGGTGTAGTGGGATCACAATACAAGGGGTATCTTATGGTATATGGTAACAGTGCTGGGTGGAATATCTAGGTTGTTGAGGAGTCAGAATGCTGGGGGGATATCTGGGATGTAGAGGGGTCAGAGTGCTGGGGGGTATCTGGGGTGTAGAGGGGTCAGAGTGCTGGGGGATATCTGGGATGTAGAGGGATCAGAGTGCTGGGGGATATCGGGCATGTAGAGGGGTCAGAGTGCTTGGGGGATATCTGGAATGTAGAGGGGGCATAGTGCTGGTGGGATATCTAGGGTGTAGAGAGGGCATAGTGCTGAGGAGGCATCAATCTAGCAGATATTTTGTGTGCACAGGACAGCTTTGTTACTTAATGTATGTAGTATTTTCCCACTGTTTCTTTGCCGTACAGAATGATTGTTCATGTAGTTAATGCGGAGCTCCACCCCAAAGGGGAAGCTCCGCTTGTCTGCCTCCTACCTACTTGATGTCTGTTTACCTGCGCTGTCTCCATTGTAGGGGCCCCAGAGCATTACTTTGCCCAGGGGCCCATGATGCTATTAAGATGGCCCTGGTGCCCTCCACCCCCCACAGTATCCCCCTGTGCCTTCAACCCTCCACGGTGTCCCCCTGTATCCTCCACACCCCCGCGGTGTCGCCCCCCCATGGTGTCCCCCTGTGTCCTTCCCCCCCTGATGGCTGCCCTGAGAGACACACTGTGCTGATTCTGGAGGATCCCAGTGCTCTGCTGTGTGCCCTGTGTTTTGGTTTGTGCCCTGCTACTTGCCCTACTGCGTGCCCCATGCCCTGTAATGTGCCCTGCTGTGTACCCCCTGATGTGCGCTACTGTGTGCCCCCGTGCCCTGTGATGTGCCCTGCTGTGTACCGCCTGATGTGCTCTACTGTGTGCCCTGTGATGTGCTCTACTGTGTGCCCCATGCCCTGTGATGTGCTTTGTACTCCCTGATGTGCCCTATTGTGTGCCCCCATGCCCTGTGATGTGTGCCTCATGCCCTGTGATGTGCCCTGCTGTGTGCTGCCTTATGTGCCCTGTTCCCAATTCCCTACTGTGTGCCCTGTGCTCTGCTGTGTGCCCTACTATGTGTAACATGCCCTGTGATGTGCAGCATGCCCTGCTATTTTCCCCCCTGATGTGCCCTGTGATGTGGACCCCATGATGTGCCTACTGGGTGCCCCATGCCCTGCTGTGTACCCAGTGATGTGCCCTGTACCCCCTGTGATGCACCATGCTGTGCTCAATAATGTGCCCTGCTGTGTACAGCATAATAAACCCTACTGTGTGCCCCATGCCCTTCTGTGTACCCCCTGATGTGCCCTACTGCGTGCCCTGTGATGTGCCCCATTCCCTGTGATGTGCTCAGTGCCCTGCTGTGTGCCCCATTATGTGTCCTCCTCTGTGCCCTATGCCCTGTGATGTGCTCAGTGCCCTGCTTTGTGCCCCATGATGCTCCCTTCTGTGTGCTCTACTGTGTGCCTCATGCCCTGTGTTTTACCCTACTGTGTACCCCTTGATTTTCCCTGTGCCCCATGATGTGACCTGCTGTGAGCCCCATGCCCTCTGATGTGCCCCATGCTCTGCTGTGTGCCATATGATGTGCCTTACTGTGTGCCCCATGATTTATGTAGGTGGGGCTTTGTGTAGGTGTGGCTTGTGTGTGGGCGGGGACACAGGGGGCCCCATGAGTTGTCAGTCCGTCCCTGGCACTGACCACCATGTAAAGGGGAATTTTACACCACCCACCAATATAAAGAGGGAATTCTACACTGACATTAATGTAATAGGAGCATTTACACCAACCACCAGTGTGAGGGGGGAATATATAATGACCTCCATGTAAGGGGGAATTTACACTGTTAACCATTGTTGAGGAGATTTGTACTGACCACCAATGTAAGGTGACACTTCTACACCGACTACCAATGTTGGGGGGGATTTACACTGACCACCAATGTAAAGAGAGATTTACACTGAACACCAGTGTAAGGGCAATTCTGCACTTACCACCAATGTAAAGAGAAATGTACACTGATCACCAATGTAGTGAAGAATTTACACTGACAACCAATGTAATGGGGGATTTTACATAAACAACCAATAAAGGGGGATTTCTACGCTCACCACTAGGGATGAGCCGAACACCCCCCAGTTCGGTTCGCACCAGAACTTGCGAACAGGCAATAAATTTGTTCGAACATCCGAACACTGTTAAAGTCTATGGGACTCGAACATGAAAAATCAAAAGTGCTAATTTTAAAGGCTAACATGCAAGTTATTGTCATAAAAAGTGTTTGGGGACCCGGGTCCTGCCCCAGGGGACATGTATCAATGCAAAAAAAAGTTTTAAAAACTGACGTTTTTTCAGGAGCAGTGATTTTAATAATGCTTAAAGTGAAACAATAGAAGTGAAATATTCCTTTAAATTTCGTACCTGGGGGGTGTCTAGAGTATGCCTGTAAAGCAGCGCTCGCTTGCTTAGAACTGTCTCTGCACAAAGTGTAATTTCTGAAGGAAAAAAAGTAATTTAAAAGCACTCGGGGCTATAATGAATTGTCGGCTCCCGGCAATACAGAGAAAAGTCCTTGATAAAAAAATAATTCAAAAATGCCTGGGGGTCCCCCCAAATTCAATTACCAGCCCTTTAGGTCTGGTATGGATATTAAGGGGAACCCTGCGTCAATATTTAAAAAAAAATACGTGGGGTTCCCCCCAAATATCCATACTAGACCCTTCAGGTCTGGTATGGATTTTAAGGGGAACTCCACCCCAAATAAAAAAAATGGCGTGGAGTTCCCCCCAAAAATCCATACCAGACCCTTTAACCGAGCACGGAACCTGGCAGGCCACAGGAAAAGAGGGGGGGACGAGAGAGTGCCCCCCTCCTGAACTTTACCAGGCCACATGCCTTCAACATGGGGAGGATTCTCTGAGGGTCTGTGACCCCCTCAAAGCACCATGTCCCCAGTTGGCAACTTGGCAGCATTCAACAGATGTGATGGTGGATATGACCTCAGGGGGGCATAATATACATATGAATTCCGCCTCTATTTACATATCAATGTGCTGGTCCGTGACTATGTACATATCAATGCCGCCGCTATTTACATATCAATGCAGGTTATTTACATGTAAACACAGAGTCTGCAGGTGAGTCATCTTTACATGGCAGTAGGACAGAGCTGGGCCACATTATTAACAAGACTTTCACACTGAGACACACCACGGGACTAAAACTTTAAAGGGACAAGGGAAATTAAACTGGGACAGTTATTAAACAAGTTAAGTATCAACTAGGGATGAGCTATCTGTTCGAGTTGAACATGAGTTTGACTCGAACATCGGCTGTTCGGTGAAGATCGAACATTATGGGTCGTTCGCGCCAAATTCGAGCGGCGCGTCACGGCCCATAATGCACTGCATTATCGCAGTGCATTGCTGGCTGATGATTGGCCAAGCATGCACTATGACCCGCATGCTTTGGCCAATCACAGCGCCGTCAGCGAAGAGAGCCATAATTGGCCAAAGGCAGGGTGCCTTTGGCCAATTATGGCTCAGGGGGTTAAGTCCACACCCCACACGATATAAGGCCGGCTGCACGTCGGCCGTGTGTAGTGTGTTGGTGGCGTTGTTGAGAGAGAGACAGAGAGAGACAGAGAGCATTTCGTTTCATTTAGTTTGAGCAGGCAGGCGACTTAGTATATAAATGTATCCCGGTTTTGTATATATATATATATATATATATATATATATATATATATATGTAGCGCACCCACCCCTCCCCAACCTGCATTTAATTGGGCTCCTCGCAGGCAGAGAGAGGCACACCGCACCTTCTCTCTGTCACGCCCACGAACTACGCAGTCAGGGTTCTCCTCGAGGCGCAGTTCTCAATATGGCCGACCTCCACGGAACTTCACTGGGGAATAAAGTTCAAACTCTGAGGGGGTTCTTCAACACTTCCAACCGCAAACAAATCCCGGACTCGAGCCCCCACGTGTAGCGAACCCACCTCTCCCCAACCTGCATTTAATTAGGCTCCTTGCAGGCAGAGAGAGGCACACCGCACCACAAGCCCGTACCCTCCTGAGTAAAGAGGTTGAGCGGTGTTAGTTTTGGGCCTTGTCTGCGGCCAGAGTCAAAGTCCTCCAAAGAATGATCTCACCTCTACTTTAGATAGATGTAAGTCCTCGTTTTCCCCAGGAATGTCAATGTCCACGCTAGCTGAAAGTCCAACTCAACATTTATTTCACACAGGATATTAAACAGCCTCTTTAAGAGCAGACAGGTTGGAGCAGCTTAGGTGTGGAGGAGGCCCTCACCGTCACCACGACTCTGCGCTGCGTCTTCGGAAAGGGTTATCTCCCTGGCCTCCTTGTCTCAGATACGGGTCACCTCGCAAGGCGGCACCCTGGGAGTCCTCTATCCCTAGCGGACCCCAGCCGAAGGTTGCTGGGCCCCGGGCCTTCAAATAGTACCTCACCCCAGACTGAAGGTGTCTGGGATGGAACAGCAACTCCACCTCCGGGCCTAAGGCACCCGGAGACGACCCTCCTCACGCCCAGGCCGAAGGTGCCTGGGCGTGGACGAACCACACACACCCAGGCTAAGGGTGCCTGGGCCTGGACGAAGACCTCGAACGGAAGATGTCCGCCCCTTTTATACCCTCTCCCGACAGGCACATCAGGTTCCCCGCCCCGCCGTACTACTGTCGAGAGGGGACACAAAAGGTGCAGCCCTGGATTGGTGGTTCAAGCCTGGCCCATGGCGACAGCGCCACCCATAGGCCACAGGGAACTGTGCACCAACTATCTCCCATGAACAGAAATGGTCCATTAACCCTAACAATCAATGTGTCTGAGCCTAATTACCACTCAGACACTACCCTTAAATTGAACACCCCGCTACACATTCCCCCCACTAAACTGGTCCCCAGTGTCTGGAGCAAACCTATGCCTCTCAAGCCTGAGCCAGCATAGGCCCAATCCAGAGACTATCTAAAAAAACAAAAACAATTTTGAGCAAACAAAAAAAACTGCCTGTTTGTGCCGGAACCTATACATGGGGAAAGGGGGTTAAATCTAGAAAAGAAAGAAGAGTAACACACATGTGCACATTAACACATCAAAAGTCACATGACATACTTCAATAAATATTTACATTTCCCTCCCACCTGCACTAACTAAGGTTCACCCCATTCTCAGTAACCTTGTTGGACGTCCGCCTGCAGGGGAAGAAAAAAAAACACACAACTAAAAATGACACTTGTTAGAATGAACAGATTCTCCCCCAGAGGAAAATCCCTTCCTTCCCAAAAGTAAAACTGTATATATCACATTTTGCAAAGCAATGTTGCACAACACCGCCACCTAGTGGTAGTGCTGTGAATGAGACACAGGTGCTTGACAATCCTCTTCTTCTTGACCGTGGCCCTGAATTATCTACACCCCAAAGTCCTTGTATTTTTGCGGTAGGGAGAGAGGGGAGAAAAAAAAACAACAGCTCCCGCTCCTCCAATGAGTAGAATACCCTTCTGCTAGGGAAAAGTTCCTGGGCTCCAGAGGATGCACTCTAGAAATAAAGCAACACAAAAGAGTCTAGTCTCTTAAAGGTAATAGTGTGGGTCTGGCAACACCAGCGGTTTCCAATGCTTATCGAAAGTGTCAATGTGATACTCGACATTGTCCTTATCTTTCCGGCAGATGAGCACCTTGTCCGCATAAATGTGCTGACCGAGCATCCAGGCAGCCTTACAGTCCTTATATCTCTAAGTAGCTGCAGGAGAACATGAGAAGTATCTGCGGGCCAGGGGTACTTTAATGTGTGTCCATATAAAGTCTGTGTACCACTGGTGTCTGCAGGCCTCTACTTCAAACAAAAGTTCTTTAGGCAGGTACGGGTACTCCCATCCATACTCGCTGGCTACCTTCTGGTTAAATAACCTCTGTAATCTGGACAATGGTGGCATGGTGGCACGGTCTCCCGTACCAGGTAGAACTATGGCATCCGGTGTTGTAATATTATATATATAATAATATATAGGTGTATGTATTATATATTGTGTTATATGTATGGCACAATATATTTGTGTTACATACAGGCATTCTAGTTACGCACATCAAAGGGTCTTTGTTGACCAAAAGGGGTTAGTGGCCAAACAAGGTTTATAAGAGGGGACAGATAATGACTCTGATGTGCTAATCTTATTCAAGTCTACCTAGGTGTGTTTAGATGGTAATTAGACTTGAGGGGGTATTCATTCATGGGAATATTTGGTTGACCTGACAGAACACCCCCCCCCCCCAGTGTCAGACCAGTATTTGAGACATTCAAGCTGGCAGTCAGTAGGTCAGTCTTGTCAATTTGCATGGATAGGAAAGCACAGGTCTAGAATATGATCTAGGAGATGTGGGACTCTGAAATATTTATACTCTGATTGGATTCGTTGTCATCTGTGCAAGTATTGAACTTTGTTCTGTATTGGAACTCAATAAAGCGCATTCTCTGGAGAACTTGGGTGTGATGCTGCGGGAATAACATAACTTATCTAGATCACTACATCCGGGTGTCGAGGTACTTTCACTACCTCAGGGCCAAACATAGGGGCCCGCAATGACACCCGTCCCATTTCAGCAGCTGATGCAGGAATCTCCGGCTGTGGAAGGGCAGACAAGGGGACAGATCCCTCCTCAGGCTTTGAGGCCTCCACCCGGGCGTGCTATCCCCAGTGGACATGGGTGAGTCCCTGTTTCTACGGGACGAGGACAGGGGCATCTTATCCCATCCCTTGCGTTCAAACAGTTCATCAACTGCGGCGTCATCTCCAGCATCGGAGATTGACTCCAGGTCGGAGGTGTCGTATTCCTCCGCAGGCAGGTAACTCCTGGTAGAGGACGAGTCACCCCCTTTGACTAATTCACGGGCATGTGAATCCCCAACACTTGGGACCTTGGACAGAGTCTCTTCCCCCGGCTTACCTCGGCTTGTAGCTGAACCAGGACGTCCGGGACTTTTCCCTTCGGATGCATCCGTTCCGAGTAAGCGCTGGGGCGTAGCTCCACCACGGCCGCGGGAAGCTTTCACAAACCCAATCTTCCTCTTGGGCGGTGGGAGAAAGGACTCTGTGGTGACCGAAGCAGCATCCTCCGGTCTCTCAATCTCTGGAACAATCTTATCTGTGACTTCCTCCAAAGTCCCGACAGTGCGCGCAGGGGTGGCTGTGTAAGCTCTGATTCCTCCTTCCAGAGTGGTGGCGCCCGTAAGGCAATTGAGGTGGAAAGCCCAAGGCTTTTCTGTAGGTTGCTCCACCTCAAACAAGAACTCCTTACATAGCTCGCATCGCCCGAATGGCTTCAGATGTACCACCAGTCCCGAGCAGCCGGGACAAATCACTCCGAGAGCCTCCACATCTTTGCAAATGTAGAGGGCAAAACGTTCTCGGGGCTTGAGCCGAATCCCCGCAGCCGTTAAGGGAGCAGCAAATTAAGTCATCTTCATGGTAGTAGTAGCCGGAACCCATGAGGCATGAGAAGCCATGTTATTCATTCGCTGTTCCATCGTGCACTGTCCTTTTCGTGCCAAAGTCCCCACGTGCAACTCCACACATGGCCAGACTCCTCCCATCTCCTGCATCGTTCGCGGGCTTTCTCTCTGTCACGCCCACGAACTACGCAGTCAGGGTTCTCCTCGAGGCGCAGTTCTCAATATGGCCGACCTCCACGGAACTTCACTGGGGAATAAAGTTCAAACTCTGGGGGGTTCTTCAACACTTCCAACCGCAAACAAATCCCGGACTCGAGCCCCCACGTGTAGCGAACCCACCTCTCCCCAACCTGCATTTAATTAGGCTCCTTGCAGGCAGAGAGAGGCACACCGCACCACAAGCCCGTACCCTCCTGAGTAAAGAGGTTGAGCGGTGTTAGTTTTGGGCCTTTTCTGCGGCCAGAGTCAAAGTCCTCCCAAGAATGATCTCACCTCTACTTAAGATAGATGTAAGTCCTTCGTTTTCCCCAGGAATGTGAATGTCCACACTAGCTGAAAGTCCAACTCAACATTTATTTCACACAGGATAATAAACAGCCTCTTTAAGAGCAGACAGGTTGGAGCAAAGATACAGAACAGCTTAGGTGTGGAGGAGGTCCAGGCACAAACGTAGCTTAACTCTTTAGACTGTTTAGGTTTCTCAAACAGCTTTGGCGCACGATCTCTGCCACAGACCATGAGGTTGGTCTCTGCCACAGACCGGGTGAATAAAGTCACTGCCACTGACTTGGAACGTGGGGTCACTGATCTGGTGAATAGGGCCTTGCCCTATAAAGTCACTGCCACTGACTTGAAGCGAGTAGGGTCACTGCCACTGACTTGGAGAACTTCCTTCTTAAAGTATTTGGCCCATGTCAAGGAGAAAACATCCCTCTGGAGAGTTACCAGAGGCCCTCACTGTCACCACGATTCTGCGCTGGGTCTTCGGAAAGGGTTACCTCCCTGGCCTCCTCATCTCAGATACGGGTCACCTCGCAAGGCAGCACCCTGGGAGTCCTCGATCCCTAGCGGACCCCAGCCGAAGGTGCTGGGCTCTGGGCCTTCAAAATAGTACCTCACCCCAGACTGAAGGTGTCTGGGATGGAACAGGAACTCCACCTCTGGGCCTAAGACGACCCTCCTCACGCCCAGGCCGAAGGTGCCTGGGCCTGGACGAAGACTTTGTATGGAAGATGTCCGCCCTTTTATACCCTCTCCGACAGGCACAGCAGGTTCCCCGCCCGGCCGTACTACTGCCGAGAGGGGACACAAAAGGTGCAGCCCTGGATTGGTGGTTCAACCCTGGCCACCCGTAGGCCACAGGGAACTGTGCACCAACACTATCTCCCATGGACAGAAATGGTCCATTAACCCTAACAATCAATGTGTCTGAGCCTAATTACCACTCAGACACTACCCTTAAATTGAATACCCTGCTATATATATATATATATATATATATATATATATATTAGGGCTGTGGAAATTAACTATTAATTCCTCGATTAATCGATTAATTTTTTTGATCGATCAAAATTCTTTTGATCGGTACTAACCTCTCCGCCGGCTTCCGGGTCTTCAGGAAGTTCCGTCGGAGATCCGATGACGTCACGGATACCGGCGGGGCTTGCCGTGTCCATCTGAAGGGCTCCTTTGCTGTGCCTTTATATCTGCATGCCGGCGGGACCTTACTATCTGTCACACGCAAGGGCTGTTACACTTCCCTCTATCAACCTGGGATTCTACAGCCATTTACTGGGAGTTGTGATAGTTCCCTTCATGTAACATCTACATGCCGACGGACTGATGTTAACCCCTCCTCATCTGGATTCAGCAGTGGTATCGTTGTACACATTTTTATACCAGTATCATACTTAGCTCAATGTTTTTATGACTGCTTTTGCTACCGTTTGGTATTACTCGCACCATTTTTACAGTTTATGTAGCTACATCGTTTTTATCTCCAGTGCAATATTTATTTTGTACTTGAAGACTATAAAAGTTTTAAAGCTATTCCCATCGAGCACTACCTTTGTGTGTTTTTTGTATCCTGCTATCCATTTTTCCAGTGGTTGGTAGCTGCACTGGGAATCAGCCTGCAAGGAGATCAGCTAAAAGTAGTTGGATCTGTGTGTGCGTTATAATTAATCGAAATTAGTCGATTAACCGATTAAAAAAAAATCGATTAATCGAACGCGAAAATTTTAATCAGTAACAGCCCTAATATATATATGTATATATATATATATATATATATATATATATATATATATATATATATATATATATATATATATTGTGACAGCAGGCAGGTAAAATCACCAGGTTGCATCCAGGATGGTAGGTATGTATGCCCTAGATTCAGGCTTTATGCTAATTCATACCACTAGGGGGAGTGCTGGGAGTCTTGCGGGGAAGAGTTAATGAGCCCAGCTGAATCAAGTGGCTCATTAAGGCCTCTACAAGAACTCCCAGCATGCTAAGGGAGATGCTCCATCCTGGAACCAGTTCTGTGTTGTGCAAGACTGGGGAGTGTGTTTCTGTCCTGTGCGGTGAGACACAGCCTGTGTGGCTAAAACCTTCAAAAACAGGGAGATAGGGGCTGGGGCAGCACAAGGCTGCACCTAGTTGTCAGACAGGGAACCTACGTGTGTAGTAAGCGGTCAAGCTGACCAGGATTTATTTTTGTATGTTTCTTTTTGTTTTGCTGTTTTTCCCCTGTAAATAGTTTAAATAAACCGCACCTTTTGTTTTTGCAACTACAAATTCTGTCTGCTTTGCCTGTTTTTGTGTGGTGAACCCATCCAGGGGGTCACACACACCCGCTGCCGAGCTAACCCCCTCACAATATATATATATATATATATATATATATATATATATATACACTGTATACAGTTTAGCTTGATCTCACTGCAGACCGGTTTCTGGTGTACTGTTTCTAAAATACTTCAGGCAGGTGATACAGTTAGCTGCAGTGTATTGTAGTATATATATACATCCCGGCTTTGTGTATATATATATTAATATACACTGTATAAAGTTTAGCTTGATCTCACTGCAGACTGTTCCTGGTGTACTGTTTCTAATATACTTCAGGCAGGCAGTTGATTCAGCTAGCTGCAGTGCATTTAATATATACAGGCTTGTATATATATATAGTCTAGCTAAGCCTATACCTAACTGTAGGCCATTCCTGGAGTACATGTTCAAAGACACTTTCAGGCAGGCGACTCAGTGAGCTGCAGTGTATAAAATATATATCCACTGCATTCTATTCCAGCCAAGCCTATACCTGACTGTAGGCCATTCCTGGTGTATGTGTTCAAAGACACTTTAAGGCAGGCAGGCAGGTGACTCAGTGAGCTGCAGTGCATAAACATATATATATACAGGCTTGCATATATATAGTCTAGCCAAGCCTATACCTGACTGCAGGCAATTCCTGGAGTGTGTGTTCAAAGACAGTTTCAGGCAGGTAGGCAGGTGACTCAGTGAGCTGCAGTGCATAAAATATATATATATATATATATATATATATACAGTCTCCTACATATATATCCACTGCATTCTAGTCCAGCCAAGCCTATACCTGACTGTAGGCCATTCCTGGTGTACTGTTTTTAGTAAACTTCAGGCGTTGTTTTGCTAATCTAATTGTACAGTATGTCTGGAAGGCCACCAAGGAGAGGCAGATACTCACAGGCCACTAAAAGAGGGCAAGCAGGCTCTGTGTCTACAGCCAACAGTGCTGGTCATGGACACGGTGGGGCACGCTTGGCCTTTTTTCGGCAGCTGGCCGCGTTGAGCCACAACATGCAGAAGAGTTGGTAGAGTGGATGACCAAGCCGTCCTCATCCTCCTCATCCTCTGTCACCCAGGCTCAGAGTACTCTGCCTGCCAATGCAGCTGCCAAAGCTCTTCCATCAGCTCAATGTCATCATCAGTCACTCCTTCCCTAGCCCCACCATCATGCCCTGAGGAGTCCCCCAAACTGTTCAACCACAGTGTAGGGTACATGCTGCAGGAGGATGCGCAGCGTTTTGAAGGCTCTGATGGTGGTACCCAGGTTGAGGATGAAGGCAGAAAACATGAGTCCAGAGAGAGGGGGTGCCCAAGAAGGACAAGAAACTTGCAGTCATGTTCCCCCAGCTGCAGCATACTGCCAGGTTTGCTCCAGTGGCGAGAAGGGAGGGGATGATGAGATCACTGACTCTACGTGGGTGCCTAATAGAAGAGAGGAGGAGGAGGCACATCTCCAATGAGGCAAGGATGCCCTCCAAGGGCCAACTTTAGGGCAGCCAACAGACTGCATCACACCACAGACTACGCATGTGCAGGGCGCTGCTGACTCTGCACGTTTTTTCAAAAGTTCTTTGGTGTGGGCCTTTTTTGAGACGTGTGCAGCAGATCGCACCGTTGCTGTTTGCAACATATGTCTGAAGCGTATCAAGCGTGGCCAAAACAGCAGCCGCTTGGGCACCACATGCTTGACCAGACATATGTCGACCTCCCATGCAGTCCATTGGCAACAGTTCTTAAAAGATCCACACCAAAGAACAAGGCGGACCTCTCCCTGCTCCTCATTAGCTGCGATCTCCAACCCCACTATACCTGTGAGACCTGCTGGCAGCTGGGAAGGATGCAGGACACGGTGCAGTATTGTTGGAGCTTGTTCCGCCACCATGCCTCCAAAATGCTGGTAGTGGTGATTCTGGAACACCTCTCTCCTCCACTCCCTCCTCTTTTTCTTCCTCTATGGCCTCTTCCTGTGCTGATTTGTCCTCAGAACCAGCGGTGCTCCGTAGGCGTTCTAGGGGCTACGCAAGTACTCAGGAAAAAAGATGCCATGCGGTGCTTGAGTTCGTCTGTTTAGGGGACAGGAGCCACACTGGGGCAGAGATTCTGTCAGCTCTGCAGGGGCAGGCTCAGAGGTGGTTGACGCCACGCCAGCTTCAGCCAGGAATGGTGGTTTGCGACAATGGCACCAACCTCCTCTCCGACCTCCAACAGCGACACTTGACCCATGTTCGCTGTTTGGCTCACGTCGTTAATTTGGTGGTGCAGCGGTTTTTGTACAGGTACCTGGGCTTACAGGATCTCCTGAGGCAGGCCAGGAAAGTCTGTGGGCATTTCCGCCGGTCATTTAATGGCAGTGCTCGGGTGGCCGACCTTCAAAAGGAATGCAACCTGCCCAAGAACCGCCTCATCTGTGACATGCCCACCAGGTGGAACTCAACATTAGCAATGCTGCAGCGGCTGTACACGAAGCAGAGGGCCATCAATGAGGACCTGTGCGAGTATGGCACCAGGACAGGGTCAGGGGAGCTTGGCTTTTTTTCGCCTTGCCAGTTTCTCATGATCAAGGATGCATGCTCTGTCCTGTCACCATTTGAGGAGGCCATGAGGATGGTGAGCAGTGACAGTGCATGCATCAGTGATACTGTCCATCTTGTCTTCCTGTTGGAGCACACACTGCGTGGAATAAAGGACAGGGCACTTGAGGCAGAACAGAGGGAGGAAGAGGAGGACTTCCTTACCTCTCACGGCCCCCTTTATCCAGACAGTATTCCTGCGGGCCCGCCGCTCACACAGGAAGAGGAGGAGGAGGATTGTGTCAGCATGAAGGTGGAGCCTAGCACTCAGCATCAGCAGCAGTCTTCAAGGGATCATTTACAGTCCCCAGAAACCCATGGACTTGTACGTGGCTAGAAGGAGGTGGCTGCGGATCATGTCACCCTTAGTGACCCAGAGGACTCCGGATCGAATGCCTCAGCAAACCTACGTTGCATGGCCTCCCTGATCCTGCAAAGCCTGCGAAAGGACCCTCGGATTAGTGTGATCAAGGAGAGGGATCAGTACTGGCTGGCAACCCTTCTTGATCCACGATAAAAAGGTAAGGTTGCCGAACTTATCCAGCCTTCGCAGAGGGAGCAGAGGATGAAACATCTTCGGGAGGCCTTGCAGAAAGGTTTGTGCAATGCGTTTCCAGAGCCTGGGAGGTTACAATTTCCTGGTCCTCCTGGACAATGTGTTGCTGAGACTTCAGTCAGTCACAGAAGGAGCGGTGGAGAAGGTGGCCATCTGACCGATGCCTTCAGACAATTTTTTAGTCCGCAGCCCCAAGGTCTGATCGATTCCAGCAACCATCGCCAGCGTCTGATTTACATGGTGCAGGAATACCTAGGGGTAAGATCAGACTTGGAGACCTTTCCAACCGAAAATACACTGGCTTACTGGGTCTTGAGGATGGATTACTGGCCAGAGCTTGCACAGTATGCAGTTGAGCTACTGGCGTGTCCAGCATCGAGCGTTCTTTTGGAACGCACATTCAGTGCTGCTGGAAGCTTTGTAACCGATCACAGAGTGCGCCTGTCCAGAGAGTCGGTTGATCGGCTCATCGAAGTCTTGGATCACCAGCTACCAAGCACCTGATGCTGAGGTAACCGATAATTTTTTTTATGAATGAGATCCCTTGAAGACTGCCTATGCTGATGCTGAGTGACTATCCTGTTATGCTGAGTGACTATCCTATTCCTCCTAAATGTTCATGTTGATAGTAGGGATGAGCTCGGTGTTCGAGTCGAACATACGTTCGACTCGAACATCGGCTGTTCGATCGTTCGCCGAACAACGACCGATTTGGGCCGTTCGCGCCTAATTCGCGGCCCACAATGCACTACGCCATCGCAGTGTCATCCAGGCGCTGTGATTGGCCAAGCATGCACTGTGACCCCGCATGCTTGGCCAATCACAGCGCCGGCAGCGAGGAGAGCAATGATTGGCCACAGGCAGGATGCCTGTGGCCAATTATTGCTGAGGGTGTATAGTACACGCCCCACACTATAAAAGGCCGCCAGCACGGCGGCCTAGTGTAGTGTGTTCCGGAGCAGGGAAAGAGAAGCATAGGCAGGGACAGTGACATTTTTTTTTCTTGCTTAACCTGGATTCCTTTAGTTTAGGGAAAGAGAAGGATAGGTAGGGAGAGTGTCAGTCTGTTTTACTGTGCTAATCCTTGTTTGTAGGGACAGGGAAGGACAGTGAGGGAAATTCTCCTTGTGCTATACTGTGCTAAAGCATTCATCATCAACCATCTTTAAAAAAACATTTTTTATAGGGACAGAAAACTACAGGTAGGGAGAGTGTCAGTGTGTTTTACTGTGCTAATCCTTGTTTGTAGGGACAGGGAAGGACAGTGAGGGAAATTCTCCTTGTGCTATACTGTGCTAAAGCATTCATCATCAACCATCTTTAAAAAAACATTTTTTATAGGGACAGAAAACTACAGGTAGGGAGAGTGTCAGTGTGTTTTACTGTGCTAATCCTTGTTTGTAGGGACAGGGAAGGACAGTGAGGGAAATTCTCCTTGTGCTATACTGTGCTAAAGCATTCATCATCAACCATCTTTAAAAAAACATTTTTTATAGGGACAGAAAACTACAGGTAGGGAGAGTGTCAGTGTGTTTTACTGTGCTAATCCTTGTTTGTAGGGACAGGGAAGGACAGTGAGGGAAATTCTCCTTGTGCTATACTGTGCTAAAGCATTCATCATCAACCATCTTTAAAAAAACATTTTTTATAGGGACAGAAAACTATAGGTAGGGAGAGTGTCAGTGTGTTTTACTGTTCTAATCCTTGTTTGTAGGGACAGGGAAGGACAGTGAGGGAAATTCTCCTTGTGCTATACTGTGCTAAAGCATTCATCATCAACCATCTTTAAAAAAACATTTTTTATAGGGACAGAAAACTACAGGTAGGGAGAGTGTCAGTGTGTTTTACTGTGCTAATCCTTGTTTGTAGGGACAGGGAAGGACAGTGAGGGAAATTCTCCTTGTGCTATACTGTGCTAAAGCATTCATCATCAACCATCTTTAAAAAAACATTTTTTATAGGGACAGAAAACTATAGGTAGGGAGAGTGTCAGTGTGTTTTACTGTTCTAATCCTTGTTTGTAGGGACAGGGAAGGACAGTGAGGGAAATTCTCCTTGTGCTATACTGTGCTAAAGCATTCATCATCAACCAACTTTAAAAAAACATTTTTTATAGGGACAGAAAACTATAGGTAGGGAGAGTGTCAGTGTGTTTTACTGTGCTAATCCTTGTTTGTAGGGACAGGGAAGGACAGTGAGGGAAATTCTCCTTGTGCTATACTGTGCTAAAGCATTCATCATCAACCATCTTTAAAAAAACATTTTTTATAGGGACAGAAAACTACAGGTAGGGAGAGTGTCAGTGTGTTTTACTGTGCTAATCCTTGTTTGTAGGGACAGGGAAGGACAGTGAGGGAAATTCTCCTTGTGCTATACTGTGCTAAAGCATTCATCATCAACCATCTTTAAAAAAACATTTTTTATAGGGACAGAAAACTATAGGTAGGGAGAGTGTCAGTGTGTTTTACTGTGCTAATCCTTGTTTGTAGGGACAGGGAAGGACAGTGAGGGAAATTCTCCTTGTGCTATACTGTGCTAAAGCATTCATCATCAACCATCTTTAAAAAAACTTTTTTTATAGGGACAGAAAACTACAGGTAGGGAGAGTGTCAGTGTGTTTTACTGTGCTAATCCTTGTTTGTAGGGACAGGGAAGGACAGTGAGGGAAATTCTCATTGTGCTATACTGTGCTAAAGCATTCCTCATCAACCATCTTTGAAATCCTTGTTTTTTGGACAGTCAGGGAAATTGTCATTGTGCTATTCTGTGCGAAAGCAATCATCCTCAACCATATTTAGAAATCCTTAAGTAAAGGGACAGAGAAGGACACCTGAAGGTAGCCCTTATTGCTTTTTTCCCATCTCCCTGCAGGCCATCCATTAGAATGTCTGGAAGGCAAACAAGGAGAGGCAGACAGTCAGGAGGCAATAAAAGAGGGCAAGCAGGCTCTGTGTCTGGGGGCAACAGTGCTGGTCGTGGACGCGGTGCATTGTCATCAGCACATGGCCATGGGACACGCTTGTCCTTCTTTTCGGCAGCTGGACATGTTGAGCCACATCATGCCGAAGACTTGGTAGAGTGGATGACCAAGCCCTCCTCCTCCTCCTCATCCTCTCTCACCCAGGCTCAGGGTACTGGCAAAGCAGCTGCCAAAGCGTCCTCTTCCCTGGTATCAATGTCAGACTCATCATCAGTCACTCCTTCCCTAGACCCACCATGTCCTCCTCCTGAGGAGTCCCCCGAACTGTTTGAGCACAGTGTTGGGTACATGCTCCAGGAGGATGCCCAGCGTTTCGAAGGGTCTGATGATGAAACCCAGCTAGAGGAAGGCAGTAGCGTGAGAGCAGACAGAGGGGATGCTCAAGAAGGACACCAATCTGGCAGTCATGTTCCAGCAGCTGCAGCATACTGCCAGATTGGCTCCAGTGATGAGGAGGGAGGGGATGATGAGGTCACTGACTCCACGTGGGTGCCTAATAGGAGAGAGGAGGAGGAGGAGGATGAGGAGGAGGCACATCTCCAACGAGGCAGGATGCCCTTTGGTGGCCAGCGTAAGGGCAGTACACCGACGGAATCACACCGCAGAGCTCTGCCTGTGCAGGGCGCTGCCTCTGCCCGTCATTCAAAAAGTTCTTTGGTGTGGGCCTTTTTTGAGGCTAGTGCATCAGATCGCACAGCTGCTGTTTGCAACATATGTCTCAAGCGTATATCGCGTGGCCAAAACATCAGCCGTACCACATGCCTGACCAGACATATGTTGACCTGCCATGCAGCTCGTTGGCAAGCCTACCTCAAAGACCCACACCAAAGAACAAAGCGGACCTCTCCTTGCACCGCATCAGCTGGGATCTCCAACCCCACTATAACTTCAGTCCTCTCTGAAACATGCACTGAGAGGAATGAAGGTGTAGAATTAGGTGTGTCACAGCCAAGTACTTGCGGCCACTCTGCTAGCAGTACACCGACGTCCGATTCTAGCAGGCAAATTTCCCTGCCCCAGCTGCTGGACCGTCGAAAGAAGTTCACTCCCAGCCATCCACATGCCCAGCGGTTGAATGCTAGCTTGGCTAAATTGCTAGCGCTTCAACTGCTGCCTTTTCAGTTGGTAGACTCGGCCCCCTTCCGTGAGTTTGTGCAATGTGCGGTTCCTCAGTGGCAGGTTCCCAAACGCCACTTTTTCTCACGGAAGGCTATTCCGGCTCTCTACCGGCATGTGGAAGGCAATGTCTTGGCCTCGCTGGACAGGGCGGTCAGCGGTAAGGTGCATATTACCGCTGACTCATGGTCCAGCAGGCATGGACAGGGACGTTACCTTTCTTTCACGGCCCATTGGGTCACTCTTTTGGCAGCTGGGAAGGATGCAGGACAAGGTGCAGTAGTGTTGGAGGTTGTTCCACCGCCACGCCTCCAAAATGCTACTACTGGTTGTGACACACCTCTCTCCTCCACCCCCTCCTCTTCTTCTTCCTCCATGGCCTCTTCCTGTGCTTTGTCCTCTGAACCAGCGGTGCTCCGTAGCCGTTCAAGGGGCTACGCAAGTACGCAGGCAAAAAGATGCCATGCCGTGCTTGCGCTGGTGTGTTTGGGGGACAGAAGCCACACTGGGGCAGAGGTCCTGTCTGCTCTGCAGGGCCAGGCCGAGAGGTGGTTGACGCCACGCCAGCTTAAGCCAGGAATGGTGGTTTGCGACAATGGCACCAACCTCCTCTCCGCCCTCCGACAGGGACAACTGACCCATGTGCCCTGTGTGGCTCACGTCCTTAACCTGGTGGTGCAGCGGTTCTTGGGCAGGTACCCGGGCTTACAGGATGTCCTGAGGCAGGCCAGGAAAGTCTGTGTGCATTTCCGCAGATCTTATAATGCCAGTGCTCGCCTGGCTGAGCTGCAAAAGGAGTTGAACCTGCCCAAGAACCGCCTTATATGTGACATGCCCACCAGGTGGAACTCAACGTTGGCCATGCTGCAGCGGCTGCACACGCAGCAGAGGGCCATCAATGAGTACCTGTGCGACTACGGCACCAGGACAGGGTCAGGGGAGCTTGGTTTTTTTTCTCCACACCAGTGGGGCATGATCAGGGATGCATGCACTGTCCTGGCACCATTTGAGGAGGCCACAAGGATGGTGAGCAGTGACAGTGCATGCATCAGTGACACTGTACCTCTTGTCCACCTGTTGGAGCACACGCTGCGTGGAATAATGGACAGGGCACTTGAGGCAGAACAGAGGCAGGAAGAGGAGGACTTCCTTGCCTCTCAAGGCCCCCTTTACCCAGACAGTGTTCCTTCTGTCCCACCCATCGCACAGGAAGAGGAGGAGGAGGAGGAGGATTGTGTCAGCATGGAGGTGGAGGCTGGCACTCAGCATCATCAGCAGCAGTCTTTTAGGGATGATTTACAGTCCCAAGAAACCCGTGGACTTGTACGTGGCTGGGAGGAGGTGGCTGCGGATCATGTCGTCCTTAGTGACCCAGAGGACTCCGGACCGAATGCCTCAGCTAACCTACGCTGCATGGCCTCCCTGATCCTGCAAAGTCTGCGGAAGGATCCTCGTATTCTTCGGATCAAGGAGAGGGACCATTACTGGCTGGCCACTCTCCTTGATCCACGGTACAAGGGTAAGGTTGCGGACCTTATGTTACCGTCGCAGAGGGAGCAGAGGATGAGACAACTCCGGGAGGCCTTGCAGAAAGGTCTGTGCAACGCGTTCCCAGAGACTGGGAGGTTACAAACTCCTGGTCCTGGACAACGAGTTGCTGAGGCTTCGGCCAGTCAAAGAAGGAGCGGTGGGGAAGGTGGCCGTCTGACCGATGCGTTCAGACAATTCTTTAGTCCGCAGCCCCAAAGTATGATCGGTTCCAGCAACCATCGCCAGCGTCTGATAAACATGGTGCAGGAATATCTAGGGGCAAGGTCAGACTTGGACACCTTCCCCACCGAAAATCGGCTGGCTTACTGGGTCTTGAGGATGGATCACTGGCCAGAGCTTGCACAGTATGCAATTGAGCTACTGGCCTGTCCTGCATCCAGCGTTCTTTCGGAACGCACATTCAGTGCTGCTGGAGGATTTGTCACGGATCACAGGGTGCGCCTGTCCACCGACTCGGTTGATCGACTGACTTTCATCAAGATGAACCAGTCTTGGATCACCACCAGCTACCACACACCTGATGCTGATATAACAGACTAATTGATTTTAACATGTCACATCCCTTCAAGACTGATGCTGATGCTGAGTGCCTGTGCTGTTATGTTGACTGGCTATCCTCCTCCTCCGAGTCCTCAATGATACGATTGATGATGATAGCTTGGAAGATCATTTTTGTTTATGGGTGCCGCCACCAGTGCCTAACGCCCAATTTTTCAGCCCCTGTTTAACAGGGGCGTGTAATTACAATTTTTGAAGCAATACTTTGCAACAGGGCTCATTGCTGTGCTCCAAGTACAGTATCTGTGAGGGGTTGCAGTGTTGTGCCACCAGTGCCTAAGGCCCAATTTTTCAGCCCCTGTTTAACAGGGGCGTGTCATTACAATTTTTGAAGCAATACTTTGCAACAGGGCTCATTGCTGTGCTCCAAGTACAGTATCTGTGAGGGGTTGCAGTGTTGTGCCACCAGTGCCTAAGGCCCAATTTTTCAGCCCCTGTTCAACAGGGGCATGTAATTACAATTCTTGATCTAATAATTCACAGCAGGGCCCATTGCTGCACCCACCAAGAGTAACTCTGAGGGCTTACAGTGTTGTGGCAACGCCACCACCACCACCACCACGAAAGGCCCAATTTTTCAGCCCCTGTTCAAAAGGGGCATGTAATTACAATTCTTGATCTAATAATTCACAGCAGGGCCCATTGCTGCACCCACCAAGAGTAACTGTCAGGGCTTACAGTGTTGTGGCACCAGCACCACCATCAAAGGCCCAATTTTTACTACCACTGTTCAACAATTATATGTAATTACAATTCCTGATATAATAGTTGACAGCAGGGCGTTCCAGCACTAACCAAGAGTAACTGTGAGTGCTTACAGTGTTGTGCCAACACCAACAACTAAGGGGCCTATTTCTGCAGAGTATATACGGCAGGTCCCTACTTTCAAACATCCAACTTACAAACGACTCCTACTTGCAAACGCAAGAAGACAACAGGAAGTGAGAGGAAATCTACCCCTAGGAAGGAAAATTCTCTCCTGTAAGAATTAATATGGGAGAAAGGTGTCTCCTCTGTACTGATGCTTTATCACCAATCCTTGTTTCAAGAAAAACACCACATTTCAAAAACAGTTGTCATTGGGACGGAAAGTGAGGTGAAATGTTCTGAACAGGGGCACAGACAGCAAAACAAATGTTACAGGGGTGATAACCCTTACCTATGTTTTCCAAAAAGTTTAAAAATAGATTTTTGGGCTGGAGCTACACTTAAACAATGTACCTGTTCAAAATTACAAACAGATTCTACATAAGAACAAACCTACAGTCCCTGTCTTGTATGCACCGCCTGTATACGGCTGTTCAGAG
Source organism: Rana muscosa (assembly GCA_029206835.1). Classification (NCBI taxonomy): domain Eukaryota; kingdom Metazoa; phylum Chordata; class Amphibia; order Anura; family Ranidae; genus Rana; species Rana muscosa. The sequence goes on from CM055118.1 coordinate 999,775,797, forward strand.
TATATAGGGCCTTTTTTATTTTATGTGCGGGGTTCCCCTTAATATCCATACAAGACCCAAAGGGGCTGGTAATGGGCTGGGGTAGGGGGGGGGTCATGGGGTAGCTATGCCATTTTTCTTAAAGATTTTCATCCATATTACCGGGACCAGACATTACATTAAAGCCGCAAGCAGTTTTAAATGGCTTTTTTTTCCTTTAGAAGTGTCATTTTGTGCAGGGACAGTTCTAAACACGGGAAACACGTGGCACTTCACAGGCATACTTTAGACACCCACCAGGTACGATATTTAAAGGAATATTTGACTTTTTTTTTTTTCACTTTATGCATCATTAAAATGACTGCTCCCGAAAAACGACCGTTTTTAAAACTTCTTTTTGCATTGATACATGTCCCCTGGTGCAGAACCCGGGTTCCCAAACCCTTTTTAGGACAATAACATGCATAATAGTCGTTATAATTAGCACTTTAGAATTCGAACGTTCGCATCCATTGTATTTAATAGGGTTCTAATGTTCGTACGAACTTTCGGTCCGTTCGCGGGTTCTGGTGCGAACCGAACCCGGGGGTGTTCGGCTCATCACTAGTTGATAGCTTCTAAGAACATTTTTGTTTTTTTGGTTCTGGGCACCAGCACCAGTGCCTAAAGCCCAATTTATCTGCCCCTGTTTAACAGGGGCGTGTAATTACAATTTTTGCTGTAATATTTTGCAGCAGGGCTCGTTCCTGCGTTCAACTAGAGTATCTGTGAGGGGTTGCAGTGTTGTGGCACCAGTGCCTAAAGCCCAATTTTTCTGCCCCTGTTTAACAGGGGCGTGTAATTACAATGTTTAATCTAATATTTCACAGCAGGGCCCATTCCTGCACACACCAAGAGTAACTGTGTGGGCTTACAGTGTTGTGGCACCACCACCAAGACCACCAAAGGCCCAATTTTTCTGCCCCTGTTCAACAGGGGCATGTAATTACAATTCTTGATATAATATTTCACAGCAGGGCCCGTTCCTGCGCCCACCAAGAGTAACTGTGAGGGCTTACATTGTTGTGGCACCACCCCCACCACCACCAAAGGCCCAATTTTTCTTCCCCTGTTCAACAGGGGCATGTAATTACAATTCTTGATACAATATTTCACAGCAGGGCCCGTTCCAGCACCCACCAAGAGTAACTGTGAGTGCTTACAGTGTTCTGGTACCACCAACACCTAAGGCCCAATTTTCTGCAGAGTATATAGGGCAGGCCGTATAGTATATACAGGCGGTCCCCTACTTTCAAACATCTGACTTACAAACGACTCCTACTTACAAATGGAGGGAGACAACATGAAGTGAGAGGAAATCTACCCCTAGGAAGGGAAATTCTCTCCTGTAAGAGTTAATATGGGAAAAAGGTGTCTCCACTGATGCTCTATCACCAATCCTTGTTTCCCTAATAACCCCAAATTTTCAAAATAGAAAGTGAGGTGAAATCTTCTGAACAGGGGCACAGACAGCAATACAAATGTTACAGGGGTGATAACCCTTCCCTATGTTATCCAAAAAGCTTAAAAATAAATTTTTTGGCTGGAGCTACACTTAATAAATGTACCTGTTCCAAATTACAAACAGATTCAACTTAACAAACCTACAGTCCCTGTCTTGTTTGGACCGCCTGTATACTGCTGTTCAGAGTATATAGGGCCTGGGGGCCCCACGCCATTTTTTTTAATTTGGGGGCAGGGTTCCTCTTCTTTTTTTTTTTAACAGAAAGAACTCATTAGACAAATCAGCATTACAATACAACCAGTAAATAGCACATCCATTAGTACAGAGCAAACAAACAGAATAATGCGTCACACCCGGGGATCACACCCCTCTCATACGTTACTAAATGCAAATAATAAACATTGGCTCAACCCCGATCATGCATGTTAACGACTCTAGCCCACCCTTCTACTACCATATAAACAACCCTGAATATTAGTAAAGACAGAGGACCAAGATGGGAGGGTGGGGGGGAGAGAGAAACCACACCCAACAAACAGTCAGCCCAGTCAGTCACACCCTGGGGGGGGGATCCAAATCAGAGCGAGTAGTCTGCCATGAAGACCAAATTTTGTCGAACTTCACAGGGCACTGTCTACTCTCATAAGTCAACTTATATAGGGGCAGTACCAAGGCGACTGAGCGTTGCCAGGCGGCACATGTGGGGGGTTCCTCAGATTTCCACTTGAGAAGGATTTCCCGCCTAGCATAAAATAGTGAGAAAGTCAGGCAGAGTTTACAACACCTATCCCCATCCACGTCTTCCATATGATTCAGCAATAGGATCTTGGGGTCAGTCGGTACGGTCAAGCCAGTCATGTCAGTCAGTCTGGCAGCCACATCCTCCCAATAGGGCTGGAGTTTCGGACACGACCAGACCATGTGCCCAAACGTACCCGTCTCCTGCCTGCATCTCTGACAATTGGGATCTCGCTGCGGGTAAATACGCGCTAACCTCTGCGGGGTGTAGTAGGCTCTGTGGAGAAATTTAAATTGTATAAACCTATCCTTTGCGGCTATCATAACAGGGATATAAGATGACAGGCAGTCCCTCCACTCCTCCTCATCCAGAGACGGAATATCAGCCCTCCATTCATCCCAAGGTTTAGTAAGCTTGGTATCATACTGTACCGTGAGGTATAGGTACAGGGACGAGAGGGGACGGTCCATAAGAGCGGAGGATAGGAGACGCTCAATAGAGTACGATGCCAGAGTTATAGGCTCAGGGAATTGGGCCTCAAAGGCATGTCTCAGCTGCCAGTACCTAAATTGAAAAGAGACCGGCAGGAGATACGCCTGCCTGAGTTCTTGGAAGGGCATAAGTGTTCCCGCTTTCACTATATGTTTCAGAGTAATGATTCCCTTTTTTGCCCATAGAGATGGATCTGGGATACTATTCATGTGAGGCAACATAGGGTTTGCCCACAAGGGCATATGTGGGGATACTAAGTTAGGTCGCCTGTACATTAGTCGAGCCTCCTGCCAGACCTTAACTGTGGTCCGCATGAGGGTCGTCATACAGGGGCTGGCTCTGAGGCCACGAAACGGTAGGTTGCTCAAGGCCGCATAAGAGCCCAAAATAGCCGCCTCAAGTGTGACCGCCGGATTTTGTCTAGGCTGGGAGAACCACCACCTCACCGTAACCAGGACTGCCTCTCAGTAATAAAGCAAGAAATTCGGGAGCGTCAGTCCTCCTCCGGACAAAGACAAATATAAAATCTTCCTCGCCACCCGGGGGGTCTCCCAGCCCATACAAATGAGATCAGCAGACTGTCCAACCTTCGGAAGAATGACCTAGGGATATATGAGGGGGTATTGCGAAATAAGTACAGGAACTTCGGGAGAAAGATCATTTTCAAAAGATTGACTCTACCCACCGGCGTCAGAGGGAGAGACCGCCACACTGCGCACTTGGCCACCAGTTGGGTCATGAGTGGTTGTATGTTTTTGCCGACATAGTCGCCGCTATTGCTGCTAACCTTGATGCCCAGATACGTAAACTCATCTACCCATTTGAGCTGCGTTTGTGTTGTGGGACGCGGGGATGAGAGACATAGGGAAAATAAGACCGATTTGTCCCAATTAATGCGAATACCGGAATAGCCCCCAAAGTGGTCAATCAGACCTAAAGCCACCTGCAAGGAGGATGAAGCATCTGCCAGATATAGCAGGGCATCATCCCCATACAGGGACAGCTTCTCTTCAATCGGGCCTATTTGCAATCCCCAGACCCTCGTCTCGGCTCTCAACAGGATGGCCAGAGGTTCCATAGCAAGGGCAAACAATCCCGGGGAGAGGGGGCAACCGTGTCTCGTGCCACGACCCAATGGGAACACCTCCGACAGGCAGCTGTTGGTCCGAATTCTAGCAGATGGGGAACTATATAACATGCGCACCCATTTCAGGAAGCCAGGCCCAAACCCGAAACTGTCGAGCACCCCCCAGAGGTAGCCCCACTTCACAGAGTCGAAGGCCTTCTCTGCGTCAAGTGAGGCCACCACTCCCGTCGACCCCTCGATAGCCCTATCAATGTGGGTGAGGAGGCGCCTGATGTTGATATCCGTTCCCCTACCTGGCATAAAGCCTGTTTGATCCAAATGTACCAGGGCAGTAATGACAGAATTCAGTCTGGTTGCTATGATCTTGGCCAGAATCTTCGCATCGACGTTCAACAACGAGATAGGGCGATACGAGGAACACAGGGAAGGGTCCTTCCCCGGCTTGTGGATCACCACTATGACCGCCTCACCCATGGAAACAGGGAGCTTTTCCTGCTGGGCGGACACCGCAAATAGGGAATGGAGTCTGGCCACTAGTTCAGCTGCATAATGTTTGTAAGAACTCTACAGGAATTCCATCAGGCCCAGGTGTCTTGCCAGATTGCATAGACTTAAGGGCCCGCTGAATCTCCTTCACTGTGATAGGGGTAGGTAGCCGTAGGGACTGGAATGTCAATGTCCCCCAAATACTTCACCAGGTGCCCATCGCTATAATTCACCCTCGAGCTATAAAGTGCACAATAAAAGTCGGCAAAACATTGATTAATGCCCTCGGGAGAGCTTACCAGCTCTGCGCTGCATTCCCTACGAACTCTGGCAATAATGGTCTGGTAGTGTCCTCTCGTGGAGGCCTTAAAGGCGTCCCATACAGTCCCGGCCCCCGCCGTGTCCTCATTGTCCGCCCAGTAACCGGTCAGTTCAGTTAGGAACTGGTCGTCCACAGAGGTGTCCGAGATCCAAAATCTAGACAGTCTCCACAGGCGAACAGCATGGCCCCTAGAGAGATCCAGTGCCAAAAGCAATGGTGCATGGTCTGAGATCCCCCTGGGCAAGATCCGCACGTCCGTAACCCTCTGTAGGGCCGGTCCGCCCGCATATACCAGATCGATGCGGGAGAACGTCCTGTGGGAGGCCGAGTGGCATGTGTAGGCCTGGTCCCGGGGGTGCCTCCACCTCCAGACATCCGCCAACCCATGGGTATCAGCCCAGTCAGCCAACCCAGAGTAGTGTCGAACTCCAGGCGTCAGACGATCCATATCCGGATCGGGAACCAAGTTAAAATCCCCCAAGAACACAGTATTATCAGAGGTGAACTCGGCCACCTTGCTCTTTATTTGGTTCAACAGCACCAGGGAGGCCGGCGGGGGAAGATATAGACCCACTATGGTCCAGGTCAGCGAGTGAATCACGGCATGAATTATAACGTATCTACCATCAGGGTCAAGAACCAGGTCCAGCAGCCGAAACGGGAGGGATTTTAGCACTAGTATACTGACCCCTCTAGAAAAGCTAGAGTAGGTAGAATGATAATGGTGGCCCACCCATGGCTTTTTAAGGGAAAGAATTCTACTCCCCATGAGGTGCGTTTCTTGTAGGACACAGATATGCGGGTTATAAGACGGACTATACCGAGATAGGCAAACTCAAAACAAGGGAGGTATCAGGTAGTACATACCATGCATCCAATCAGCTGGCCTGCGGCAGCGACTCCAACCAGACAGACACCTCCCTGGGATTAGTGAAGAAGCGAGTCGACTCCCCGTCCTGTACTCTCAGGCGGGCCGGGAAGAGGATACTGTAGCAGATGTTGCGCGCCCTCAGAGTCGCCTTGACCTGGTCGAACGATTTCCTGAGCTCCTGTGTTTCCACTGAGTAGTCTGGAAAAATCATCAGCTTTACATTCTGGAATCTTAGGTCGCCCACAAGCCTGGAGGCACGGAGAACTTTGTCTCTATCCCGGAAGTTGAGCAGGTGGAGAATGAAGGTTCGCGGCGGGGTTCCAGGAGGCCCCGGCTTAGGCGTAATACGGTGCGCCCTTTCCACCACATATTGGGGTGACATGCGAGCTTCAGGGAGGAGGGTACGCAACATACCTTCTATGAAGCCTATAGGGTCATTCCCCTCTGCTCCCTCGGGTAGGCCGACAATGCGGAGGTTGTTGCGCCGGTTTCTGTTTTCGGCATCTTCGGCTCTATATTCAAGGGTTTTTACCTTGGTTTGGAGAGTGCGGAGTGCTGCGCCCTGCTCTGCGACCACATCTTCAGTGCTGCTAACTCTCTGCTCGGTCTCCGCCACCCTGGTCCTAAGCCTGTCCATGTCCTGGCGGATGAGGCCCACATCCATCTGGACGGCCTCTATTTTTGTGGTCAACGTGGACTAGCATGTGGCAATGGCTGCCATGACTTCCGCCAGCCAGGGCGGTTGGGACTCCGCCGAGTCCATGGGACCTATCTGTGAGGTCTTGTGGGAGCTCCGGGTGGTACGGATCCGCTCCAGGAGGTCAGTGGGCGTTGGAGAGGGGTCCGGTATTGGTGGGAAAGTTAGTTTTTTGCCCCCTTTGGTGAACCTTGCGCCTGAGCTCCGGCGCCTCATTCAGGGCGCGCACTAAGTCCCGTATGACTGGCTGGCAGCTTGAATGGGTCCACTGTGTTTCCCCCAGGAGAGTCACAGGAGAAGAAGGAGGGGGGCAGGGGCCCGGTCCACAGCTCCGGGGACCGACAGGAAAGGCCCCGGCTGCGGCCTAGCAGCTCGAGTGGGCCGGGATGCAGGATGGACAGAACCAGCAGCACCCTGTGTGTTATCCACTGTCTCTGCTGCCCACAGCGCACGCCAGGGCACCTAGCACATGCGCAGGGGGCCGCAATGTACCTCCGCTCCGCTCCGGAGCTCCGACGGCCGCCAGGAAAGACCGCGGCTGCGGCCTAGTCACACGAGGGAGCCGGAACTCATCCGTGAAGGGGGTAGCAGCCGCCGGGAGGACTGCCCTGCTCCCCGCTTTGTTATGTCTCAGTCACCCGGTCAACAGGGGTGAATAAGTCGGCCTCTGTTAGCCCAGGATCCGGGCAATTAAGCAGGATACAGCGGAGCTCTCAGAAAAAGCAGCCGCTCACAGCGCCATCTTGGCCACGCCCCCAGGGTTCCTCTTAATATATATACAAGACCCAAAGGGCCTGGTAATGGGCTGGGGGGGGGGTACCCATGCCGTTTATCTCAATAATTTTCATCTATATTGCCGGGACCCAACATTACATTAAAGCCGCAAGCAGTTTTAAATGACTTTTATTCCTTTTAGAAATTTCATTTTGTGCAGGGACTGTTCTAAACACGGGAAACGCGCGCCACTTCACAGGCATACTTGTTGTGGAAATTTTTATTAATATATGTTGTCAGATGTCCCCCAGTGTCTGTTTTTGCTGTAATGCGCTCATGTGAGTGTATTCGCACATACAGACGTTGGTGGAAGACCATTGGCGCAAACACCGTCCCACGGACACAGCAGATTTGCTTGCTCCTTTTTGGGATGTTCATTTATGCCTCAGCAAGGGACTGGCCACGTCTTGTCGACTGCATTAAATGACTCCGAGCGAACAGATCTGCGTTTATGGGAACTATAGCATAACTATACGGAAATTGTGATTATCTGATCCATGTTTTAGTATGGTTAGCGTCATTGGTAGCAGTGAGTTGGTTTGTACACGGCTTTGTACAAAGCCATGCTTTCTACTGTTCCTTTGTCTCACAGAAAGCATGACCCCTGTACAGAGCCGTTTGCACACATCACTACTAGCAATTTATTTGAATTTAAACATGTCTGTGATTGGTTACAAAATGTCTGATTGGCTGTTTTATGAAGCCACAACCTTCTTTCGTTACTCGTGTTGACACTATAAATAAAGGGAGCTGGCTATCCTAGGGAGGACTCTGCTAAGCTCAATGTAATACCAGCATTTGTGTCTGTGTTACTGAGAGATACACTAGCGCGCTGACCCCGGCATTATACAAGAGAGCTATATTTGTGCTTTTAAGCGCAAGGAAATTATTTGCCAGAGGAGAAGCTTAATATTTCCAGGACAGTTTTTGGCGGGCCAGCAAGAAATTCATTCAGATCTCCCTAATTCAGCGGACCTCGAGTGGGAAGAGACATCCAGAACCAGACCAGCAGAAGGCCGGCCTATGGTAAGAAAACCATACTTCAAGTTTTTTGAACATTTTTGCTGTTCTGTGATCAGCATCTTGATTCTCTGACCGCTGGATGGGGTAAGATCTGCTAGACTAAAGAACCTTATGTTTTTTTGTCGCTTTCTGTATAATGGCGGGATTTTAATTGTAGGTTATATTTTTGTAAATTGTAAGTAGGTCTATTAATTGGGGGGGGGGTACCTATATCTGAATCCTCTATAGGCCCCATTTAATACAAACCTAAAGTGAATGCTGTATGTGTATGACTGAACAGGCCAACACCGTGTGTTGCTGCTGCATATGTAATTGACCACATGGCCAAGGGGGGGAGGTGCAGCCACTATTGCTCATGGTCCTGTATATCGATTGACTCCAACTTTCAGAGCTAAATATTGTTTGATATTTGGGACCAGGAATATATGATTGATGCGTGTTGTTCTAAGTTTTATGTAACTTTGGCAATTTTGGATTAAATTGTTTAGTTAAATATGCCTATATTTTAGTACACCTATGAACCCTAATTGATATAGCCTGAAGCGTTTGCCTAGGGATAAGTGTCTCAATTGTGTAGTCAGTTTTCTAGTGAAGAAATCTCGGTTTGTGTTGATTTTGGCGGGATCAACGTTTTCTTTTTTTCCCATTTGTTAATATCGACTATTTAGCGGTAGTTCAGATTTCAGCCACCATTTTACCCTGGACCAATTTTCTATTGTTGCAACTGCCATTTTTGTTTCTGCAGATTTTTGGTTTTGGCCGTATTTTAGCATTTTGTGAAATTAAGTTATCTTTTTACAGGAATTTAAATTTTTGTCTAGTTGTTTTTGTGCGATATTTTAGTCTTGAGTGAAATAATAGTCTGTCTTCTTGTACTGAATTCCATTTCCAGAAGAATAATTTTGTTTTTTTTTAATTTAATTCAGTTGTTTTGTGAAGGTCTATACTATTGTTCAGTTTCGGGTAGAGAGTAAAACGGGGGGCATCACCATTATTGTTGTAACATCTAGATACAGATAGAAGCCATAATATTGTTTTAAATAGTGGAGGATTTCATTGTGCTTTGCTGTTTGTCTGACAAAAACGTTTAGAAGGCTGTATATCGTGGGACTGGTCGGGCCGTGTACAATAACCGGAATTCCAGTACGCGATTGTATTAGCATAAACGTGAGGGGTAGTATTCTAACAGCCCCGGTCAGGCCATGTACAATAATCGGTAATTCCGGGGGTCGGTTATAGTGATAAAGGCGCAAACCATAAACGCTCCGAAAGTAAAGCGCAGGGTTCTCTGGACGCAGAGTCCGCCAAAACAAACGATTCGAATCGTCATGGGCAATTGGTCATCCTTGCTGGGGAGGAAACAAATTAACCTCCCCACCAGTCAGACAGCTGCACAGTACATGAAGTCTGGGTTTGGGGCTCGGGCCGTGAGACCCCTTAAAGATTGGCATAGATGGTCAGAGGGTACAAAATGGTGTATTCCTTTGGAAGGTACCTTTGAAACCTGGAGGTGGGAGAAACTTATCACTGAGTTTAAAACCAGACTCCAGGTTACAAAGACTTTAGAAATAGCTGAGTTATGGCTTCAGAAGTCTATAATGGTGAACCGGCAGGGTATACAGAAGGCAGTTTCAGTCCGGAAGAACCGCATTATGTATACCTGGCCAGAGGAGATTGATGAAACTAGTGATCCAATAAGGGAAACGGAGGAAGCCCTCGCTGGGCTAACCCTGTTAAGACAAGCAGGATCAGCTGGATCTGTAACTGCTGTTGTCTCTCCTGCTGTCACTGACTCTTCTCTCGGTCTCTCTTCCTCTCCAATTTCTCCACCCTGCAGCTCAAACTCTCTCCCTGTCTCTCTCCCTCAACTATCTTCTATAACCACTGAAGCCTCCGCTCTCCAGCCTAAAGCAAACTATGATCTGTTTTCCACTACAGATTTAAACATGTTGTGTGAATCTAGAAGAATCCCTATTAGGGACAGGAAAAGGGGAGACTGTATAAAAGCTCTGAAGGAGTACGATTTAGCCGTTCCTACTCTTTATCCTTCTCTGGGGAATTATTTATCAGATCACACTGTAGGTGAAACCGTATATGTTAGTTCACTATTAAAACCACCCCCCCCAATATACACCCGCTCTCCACCCTGGGACTTATCCAGTCCGGGTACAACAATTTGAGGGTGCCCCCAATGCACAGGGAGAAAGGACCCCAGGGGAGAGGGTAGTATGGCATGCCCCTTTTAGCTCCTCATTCTAACAGAACTACCAGACTATAGGACAAACCCGCGGGGGTTCGCAAGAATGTTTGGTCAGAACCAATTTAGTTATGGAATGAGCGGGACAGACTGTGCCAGAATTCTTAGGGCTAAAATAGGAGATTAAATGGCTGAGGCTGTAATATCTCGTTGTAGCATCACCACACATGAGCAGATGACATCTGGGGGTAAATAGTTTTGTAAGGCCCTTCTAGGAAAGCTTCCAGAACTGTATGGTGCAACCTCTACCACGGATGTAATGAAATTAAGCCAAAATCCTGGAGAGGAATGCGTTTGTTTCTGGCGTCGCCTGAAACAAGCCGCAATAGATGCAGATCTGGAGGTTGGTCCCGATGTACCACCTGAGGGACAAAATCTTACCGCTATTCACCTCATGTTAAGAGCTAAATTTCTAGAAGGAATCCATTCAAAAATTCGGGACAGGTTATTATTGGCCAGGCCCGAATTTAATGAGATGACCATTCCTGCCATTCTATCCACTCTTTCTGCTATAGAAAGGGATGTGGACCGGAAAAAACAGGAGAAGACACCTAAAATCCTTGTAGCACAAACTCCCTCTAGTGGACCCCAACCTAAAAACAAACAGGACAAAAATGCGATACATCGCAAGAGACCTTGGGTTTGTTTTAATTGTGGGAAGGAAGGCCATGTACAAATATTTTGTGATAAGGAACCAGCTAGACCTCGGGGTAAGTGGCAATTTATCCCAGAGGATCAAACGCCTCAAGTTGCAGCAATAACAGGAAATTACTATGACTCACCATAGGTCGTTGGCAAGCCGGTATCTGCCCATATCAACCTGTATGTAAAAGAACTTAAATATCCTCTACCATGCCTTCTAGATACCGGTGCTGCCCGCACAGTTTTAAGAGCTGAAGATATTAAAGGCAAAGTTCCCTTTTCAGGAGAATCCACCCCAACCATAGGTCTCACAGGTCAGACAGTGTCTTTAAAAACAACAAAACCTCTCCATTTCAGGTTGGGGCAACACACAGAGGCCATTAAGTCTGTGCTAGTATCGGATTATGTTCCTATTAATCTATTAGGAGCTGATATTTTGTCAGAGATACAGGCGATTATTGAGTATACTCCAACAGGTATTGTGGTTAGTAGTGCACTGTCGGATGAGCGCCTATGTGAAATGGTGGCTCTACCATACATGACAGAGCCTGGTTGTTTTCTGGGGTTGGATGTGCTGGTGGAGGTCGATCCCAAACTTTCGGCGATTGACAAGTATGACGTGGGTCTTCTACCAGTTCCGCCAACCACAGTAAACATCAGACCAGGGAGCGTCTTACCCCAATTACCACAATACCCTTTGAGTGTAGCTCAGATGGATAGTCTTAAAATCCAAATAGACCGGTACCTGCTGATAAAAGTTTCTCACGCCAACCAAATCCCCTTGTAACACCCCTTTGTTTCCCGTGGCTAAAAAGTCTGTCAAAGGTGAGGAAGCAACTTTCCGTTTAGTACATGATTTAAGGGCTATCAATAAAATCATTATCAGCGATGCCCCTTTGGTACCCAACCCACACACCTTGTTGGCCTCTATACCACCTAACGCAATTTTCTTCAGTGTCATTGATCTAACTATTGCATTTTTTTCGGTACCACTGGACCCCCAGTGCAAGTACCTTTTTGCTTTTTCATTCCAGGGCCGACAACTGACTTGGACACGTCTCGTTCAGGGGTCTGTGACTAGTCCCTCGGAGTACAGTTGCAAACTTAAAATAGTGTTGGACCAATGGACCCCAACGAATCCAGAGGTGGTGCTGATCCAGTATGTTGATGACTTGCTCCTTTGTTGCCCCGCAAGGGATGTCTGTTATCAGCATACTGTCTCACTGCTAAACCATCTGGCGTCCACGGGGAATAAAGCTAGCAAGGAGAAATTGCAGTTTTGCAAGGAGAAGGTCACCTTTTTAGGACATTGTATATCTCAGGGTACTCGACACCTGAAAACCCACAGAATTCAGACACTGAAAGACTTCCCCAAACCCCGAAACGCACGACAAACGAGAGCCATTCTCGGTCTTATCAACTACTGTAGAGACTGGGTCCCTAACATCTCATCCACATTAGGACCCCTTTACGAAATCCCATCCCAAACTCCCTTTCAACTGACTGATGATAACTGGTCGACCTTACAGGACTTGATTGAAGAACTCTCCAAAGCACCTGCTTTAGGTTTGCCCAACTTTGACCTCCCCTTCTACCTTTTCTGCTATGAAAGCAAAGGCCACGCCACTGGAGTACTGACCCAACTACATGGGTCCAGGTACCGACCCATCATGTATCTATCGACTGACCTAGATCCAGTTATTCGAGGCTCACCAGGTTGTGTACGAGCCGTAGCCGCCTGCGCTGTATTGTTACAGAAGGTAGGTGACATAGTCTTGGACTCCCCACTAACCCTCTATACTCCCCATTCAGTGCAAGAGATCCTAAATCAAGTTCAGACAAAACACCTCTCTGCTGCCAGATTGACCAAGTATGAAGTGGCTCTCCTAACCCCTACTAACCTAACTTTGAGACGATGCACCATTTTGAACCCAGCATCTCTTCTTCCTACTGAGAAGGAAGAGAAGGGGGGAGATAATGGCGTTAAAAACGACAACACTCAAACTTTACAGACTAACACTACTAATCTCTCTACCTCTAACCAACTTTTCAATTTAGAAGGACAACATGTTGATGATCACCACGACTGTGTTTCTTTGATGGAACTTGAGTCAGCAACCATTAGTCCAGTGAAGGAGGCCCCCATCCCAAACGCTAAGAACCTTTTTGTTGATGGTTCCAGGTATTACACCCCAGATGGTAAGCCACACACAGGTTATGCAGTGACTACAGTCGGTGAAATTGTGGAAAAGGGTTCATTGAGTTCCAGCATGTCTGCACAAGAAGCCGAGCTGTGGGCACTGGCCAGAGCTTGTGAGACCCAAGAGGGTCAAAGGATCAATATCTATACAGATTCTAGGTATGCTTTCGGGATAGCTCATGATTTCGGTCCTATCTGGAAAGCAAGAGGGTTTCTGACAAGTTCGGGGAAGCCTGTAAAACATGCAGAGTTAATCAACAGGTTATTCGTTGCTTTTAACCTGCCGCGTGAGATAGCCATTCTAAAAGTTAAGGCCCACACAACTGATAGGACCCTGGAAGCTGATGGGAATGCCTTGGCAGATAGAGCTGCTAAGGAAGGTGCTCTGAACCCTCCTGGGGAGAACCTGATGCTAGCCATTCCCTCTGATGTGTCTCTGGAAGAGTTTAAGAGACTACAGTCACAAGTAGAATTACAGGAAAAGAGGAGATGGACAGCACTAGGGGCCATGAGAGGTCCAGATGACATCTGGGGTCTTGGTAATAAATGGTGCTTACCAAGATCGCTTTTTCCAATGATGGCCCATTCTGCTCATTATCCAGGGCATCAGTCAAAGATGGTTATGTGTGCGCAGGTGGATGAGCATTGGATCGCCCCTGGATTTACTACTGCAGCTGCTAATTTTGCAGCAGCCTGCCTGGTTTGCGCATTGCACAACCCAGGTAGGACGGTACCAGTACCCAAACGGCATTCCCCCCGACCAGAATATCCATTTCAGCGCATCCAGATAGACTACATTACGTTGCCAAGGAGAGGGCCGTACGAACACGTTTTGGTCTGTGTAGATATGTTTTCAGGTTGGCCAGAGGCATGGCCGGTTCAGAAAGCCAACGCCACCACCACAGCCAAGAAGATCCTGTCCGAAATGGTGTGTCGCTGGGGCCTACCTGAAACGATCGAGTCGGATCGAGGCTCCCACTTCACTGGTCAGATATTTGCAGAAGTATGCAAAGCCCTCCATATCAATCAGGGATTACACACTCCTTATCACCCCCAAAGTAGTGGTAAGGTTGAAAGGTTGAATGGAATCCTTAAAAACAAAGTCTCTAAAATAATAGCCGATACTGGAAAACCTTGGCCTGAATGTCTCCCCATAGCTCTCCACTCCATCAAAAATGCACCTAGACAACCTCACGGGTTATCTCCATATGAGGTTTTGTTCGGATGTCAACCGAAAACAGGGCTGTACTTTCCCTAGCAGCTGTCGTCTTTACATTCTCAGCTGACGGGGTATGTGCAGTCACTGCAACGGGAGCTCCAAAAAATCCACCACAGGGTCCATGAGTCCCTTCCAGACCCTGACTCAATAACCGGTTTACATTCTATCCAACCAGGTGACTGGGTCGTCGTAAAGAAACACCAGAGGACGGGACTAGAGTCGAGATACCTCGGACCATTCCAGGTGAAGCTGACCACGCCAACCTCACTAAAGCTTGAAGGACGGGACAACTGGATCCACGCCAGCCACTGCAAGAAGCTGCTCAACTACATCAAAGAATGAGGAGTATCTTCTTTATTTATAGTTTTAGTTTAGTGTATTTTAGCAAGGGTATGATGAAAAGCATCCCAACTTGTTGTTTAAAATGCACCTCCAGCCTGCAAAAATGGCAAACAGGACCAACTGCTGGGTATGCTCCAAACCCCCACCAAGCCTTGATGCCCCGGCAATGGCAGCAGTACATGCTATATACAATGTCCGTATTGGTATGAGGAAATTCAAAAAACTAGTAAAGACCCCAAACAGACACTTGTCAATAGAACTTAACGATACATTCCTAGAGGGTAAAATTAGTTATAGTTTTAACATTAGCTCTGGCTTTTGCCCCTCCCTCACAAAACCAGTATGGGTATTGGGACAACTAGGTAGCCCACAAGTGTGCTTCAACTTTAGTTTCGGTAGAGGAGATAACTTCATAGGGTCCACCACCTGTAAAGAAGGTATAACAGTTAATCTAACCAACGAAACCCCTGTCTTCTTTAATAACACTAATAGACCAGATTACATCTGTTGGAAGGAAGGGTGTGACGTTCAGACCGAGGGAGCAATCCCCCAGTCTATCCTGTTACTACTCAATGCACGTAACCGTCAGAGTGATTCCCCCTGTGCGACTCTGACTGGCCCCTACTACTTCTTATGTGGTACTTCAGCCTATAAGGTAATTCCCCCTATTGCAAGAGGTTCATGCGTACTGGTTAAACTAGTCCCAGCATCTTACATCGCGGATGATCGAGAGGATCTGATGGCACGAGAGAAGGTAAGAATGGCAGGAAAAGCTAGAAGGGAATTGTTCACCAACTCCGACCAGGCCTTGACACTATAAATAAAGGGAGCTGGCTATCCTAGGGAGGACTCTGCTAAGCTCAATGTAATACCAGCATTTGTGTCTGTGTTACTGAGAGATACACCAGCGCGCTGACCCCGGCATTATACAAGAGAGCTATATTTGTGCTTTTAAGCACAAGGAAATTATTTGCCAGAGGAGAAGCTTAATATTTCAGGACATACTATAGACACCCCCCAGGTACGATATTTAAAGGAATATTTCAGTTTTATTTTTTCACTTTAAGCATCATTAAAATCACTGCTCCCGAAAAAAAAACCTGCAGTTTTTAAAACGTTTTTTTGCATTGATACATGTCCCCTGGGGCAGAACCCGGGTCCCCAAACCCTTTTTAGGACAATAACTTGCATATTAGCCTTTAAAATTCGCACTTTTGACTTCTCTTGTTCGAGTCCCATAGACTTTAACGGTGTTCGAATGTTCCCGCAAACTTTCGGTCCGTTCGCATGTTTTGGATGCAAACCGAACAGGGGGGTGTTTGGCTCATCCTTAGTATCAACACAGAGTACTGTGAATACTCCATAGGGTAGAAAGTGCCACGCCCTAATCAAATTGAAGAGAACATTGGTATAGTGAGCTTGGACTTTTTAGGCACAACAAAGCATAATGTAGAAAAATATTATTTTATTATAGGAAAACATATATTAAAATCCACGCTAATAGACCAGCCAGTGGGTAAAATATTGCAACTGTACAAAAACCTTATGCACTACATGGAATACAAGAAAAATCGTATTTCATGATACAGTGAATCCCAGAGTGCGGTTATGATGCAGCGTTGCGGTGTAAACTTGATCTTGCTCTACATGCTCTACGTGCCATGCGCTTCTTCAGGAACACTCTTAACTATTAAGAGTGAAAAATAAATAGTAAATGTATATACAACTTACACATAGGGAACACCCCCCCCCCCCCCGGTTCGGTTCATGGCAGAACATGCGAACAGGCAAAAAATTTGTGCGAACTACGTTAAAGTCTATGGGACGCGAATGTGAAAAATCAAAAGTGTTCATTTTAAAGGCTAATATGCAAGTTATTGCCATAAAAAGTGTTTGGGTACCCGGGGCCTGCCCCAGGGGAGATATATCAATTAAAAAAAGTTTTAAAAACGTCAGTTTCCTCAGTAGCAGTGATTTTAATAATGCTTAAAGGGAAACAATAAAAATGAAATATTCATTTAAATATCGAGTCTGGGGGGTGTCTATAGTATGTCCTGGAAATATTAAGCTTCTCCTCTGGCAAATAATTTCCTTGTGCTTAAAAGCACAAATATAGCTCTCTTGTATAATGCCGGGGTCAGCGTGCTGGTGTATCTCTCCTCTGTCTGCCTGTAAAGTAGCGCATCTTTCCCATGTTTATAACAGTACCACAGCAAAATGACATTTCTAAAGGAAAAAATGTAATTTGAAACTGCTGTAATGTATTGTCGGATCCCAGCAATCTAGATAATAATCATTGTAAAAAAATGCCGTGGGTTCCCCGCTCAGTCCATTACCAAGCCCTTTGGGTCTGGTATGAATATTAAGGGGAACCCCGCACCAAAAATACCCAAAAAAATGGCGTGGATGTCCCCTCCCAAAATACATACCAGGCCCTTCAGGTCTGGTATGAATATTAAAGGGAACCCCGCACCAAAATAAAAAAAAATGGCGTGGGGATCCCCCAGGTCCTATATACTCTGAACAGCAGTATATATACTATACGGCCTGCCCTATATACTCTGCAGAAAAATTGGGCCTTACAGTGCCTTGCAAAAGTATTCACCCCCTTGGCATTTTTGTGTTTTGTTGCCTCACAACCTGGAATTAACATGGATTGTTTGAGGATTTTCATCATTTAATTTACAGAATATATAGAAAGCAGTATATAAAAACTTAAAATAAAAAGTTCAGAATAAACTGCAGCAGCGCTACGGACAAAAGTTCAAATGTACGTCTTCTATATAATCCAATTTATATAGGTGGTGTAGATAGTGAATGAAGGATGTGGTTATAGCTGGTTTAAATCTTGGTTCCTGTGCTCCTTTTCATTCACTATCTACACCACCTATATAAATTGGATTATATAGAAAACGTACATTTGAACTTTTGTCCGTAGCGCTGCTGCAGTTTATTCTGAACTTTTTATTTTAAGTTTTTATATACTGCTTTCTATATTTTATGCCTATCTTTTAGCAGCTGCTGTTCTTTTAGATTTTATTGTTTTACTTTTATTGTTTTACTTTTTTTCTGGTGCTTTTTAGCTTTGTGGTTTTTCTATTTAGCGCAGAGTGATACTAAGAAAGGGGGGCGCAATTATTTAGTATCTTTTATTTTTGAATTTACAGAATATGCCCACAACTTTGAAGTTGTTTTTTTTATTTTTATTTGGTAAGCAAACAACAAATAGGACAAAATAACAGAAAAAGTCAATGTGCATAACTATTCAATACTTTGTAGAGCCACCTTTTGCGGCTATCACAGCTCCAAGTCGCTTTGGATAAGTCTCTATGAGCTTGCCACATCTTACCACTGGGATTTTTGCCCATTCCTCCTTGCAAAACTGCTCCAGCTCCTTCAAGTTGGATGGTTTGCGCTTGTGAACAGCAATCTTTAAGTCTGACCACAGATTTTCTATTGGATTGAGCTCTGGGCTTTGACTAAGCCATTCCAACACATTTACATGTTTCCCCTTAAACCACTCAAGTGTTGCTTTAGCAGTGTGTTTGGGGTCATTGTCCTGCTGGAAGGTGAACTTCTGTCCTAGCCTCAAATCACACACAGAGTGGTACAGGTTTTTCTCAAGAATATCCCTGTATTTAGCACCATCCATCTTTCCCTCAACTCTGACCAGTTTCCCAGTCCTGACTTCTGAAAAACATCCCCACAGCATGATGCTGCCACCACCATGTTTCACTGTGGATGGTGTTCTTTGGGTGATGTGATGTGTTGGGCTTGTGCCAGACATAGCATTTTCTTTGATGGCCAAACAGTAGGGATGAGCTTCGTGTTTGAGTCGAACATACGTTCGACTCGAACATCGGCTGTTCGATGAAGATCGAACGATTTGGGCCGTTCGTGCCAAATTCGAGTGACGCGAACGGCCCACAATGCACTACGCCATCGCAGTGTCATCCAGGCGCTGTGATTGGCCAAGCATGCACTGTGACCCCGCATGCCTGGCCAATCACAGCGCCGGCAGCGAGGAGAGCAATGATTGGCCACAGGCAGGATGCCTGTGGCCAATTATTGCTGAGGGGGTTTAGTACACGCCCCACACTATAAAAGGCCGCCAGCGCGGCGGCCTTGTGTAGTGTGTTCCGGAGCAGGGAAAGAGAAGCATAGGCAGGGACAGTGTCATTTTTTTTCCTTTACTAATCCTGGATTCCTTGTGTTTAGGGACAAATAAGGATAGGTAGGGAGAGTGTCAGTGTGTTATTCTGTGCTAAACCTTGTTTGTAGGGACAGAGAGGTACAGTGAGGGAAAGTGTCAGTGTGCTATTCTGTTCTAAACAAATCTTGCTGAACCATATTTGAAATCCTTGAGTTTAGGGACAGAGAGGTACAGTGAGGGAAAGTGTCAGTGAGCTATTCTGTTCTAAACCAATCTTGCTGAACCATATTTGAAATCCTTGAGTTTAGGGACAGAGAAGGACACTCGTGGAAACTATCAGTTTGCTATTCTGTGCTAAATCTTGTTTGTAGGGACAGAGAAGGACAGTGAGTGAAACTGACAGTGTGCTATTCTGTTCTAAACCAATCTTGCTGAACCATATTTGAAATCCTTGAGTTTAGGGACAGAGAGGTACAGTGAGGGAAAGTGTCAGTGTGCTATTCTGTTCTAAACCAATCTTGCTGAACCATATTTGAAATCCTTGAGTTTAGGGACAGAGAGGTACAGTGAGGGAAAGTGTCAGTGTGCTATTCTGTTCTAAACCAATCTTGCTGAACCATATTTGAAATCCTTGAGTTTAGGGACAGAGAAGGACACTCGTGGAAACTATCAGTGTGCTATTCTGTGCTAAATCTTGTTTGTAGGGACAGAGAAGGACAGTGAGTGAAACTGACAGTGTGCTATTCTGTTCTAAACCAATCTTGCTGAACCATATTTGAAATCCTTGAGTTTAGGGACAGAGAGGTACAGTGAGGGAAAGTGTCAGTGAGCTATTCTGTTCTAAACCAATGTTGCTGAACCATATTTGAAATCCTTGAGTTTAGGGACAGAGAAGGACACTCGTGGAAACTATCAGTGTGCTATTCTGTGCTAAATCTTGTTTGTAGGGACAGAGAAGGACAGTGAGTGAAACTGACAGTGTGCTATTCTGTTCTAACCCAATCTTGCTGAACCATATTTGAAATCCTTGAGTTTAGGGACAGAGAGGTACAGTGAGGGAAAGTGTCAGTGTGCTATTCTGTTCTAAACCAATCTTGCTGAACCATATTTGAAATCCTTGAGTTTAGGGACAGAGAGGTACAGTGAGGGAAAGTGTCAGTGTGCTATTCTGTTCTAAACCAATCTTGCTGAACCATATTTGAAATCCTTGAGTTTAGGGACAGAGAAGGACACTCGTGGAAACTATCAGTGTGCTATTCTGTGCTAAATCTTGTTTGTAGGGACAGAGAAGGACAGCGAGTGAAACTGACAGTGTGCTATTCTGTTCTAAACCAATCTTGCTGAACCATATTTGAAATCCTTGAGTTTAGGGACAGAGAGGTACAGTGAGGGAAAGTGTCAGTGAGCTATTCTGTTCTAAACCAATCTTGCTGAACCATATTTGAAATCCTTGAGTTTAGGGACAGAGAAGGACACTCGTGGAAACTATCAGTGTGCTATTCTGTGCTAAATCTTGTTTGTAGGGACAGAGAAGGACAGTGAGTGAAACTGACAGTGTGCTATTCTATTCTAAACCAATCTTGCTGAACCATATTTGAAATCCTTGAGTTTAGGGACAGAGAGGTACAGTGAGGGAAAGTGTCAGTGAGCTATTCTGTTCTAAACCAATCTTGCTGAACCATATTTGAAATCCTTGAGTTTAGGGACAGAGAAGGACACTCGTGGAAACTATCAGTGTGCTATTCTGTGCTAAATCTTGTTTGTAGGGACAGAGAAGGACAGTGAGTGAAACTGACAGTGTGCTATTCTGTTCTAAACCAATCTTGCTGAACCATATTTGAAATCCTTGAGTTTAGGGACAGAGAGGTACAGTGAGGGAAAGTGTCTGTGAGCTATTCTGTTCTAAACCAATCTTGCTGAACCATATTTGAAATCCTTGAGTTTAGGGACAGAGAAGGACACTCGTGGAAACTATCAGTGTGCTATTCTGTGCTAAATCTTGTTTGTAGGGACAGAGAAGGACAGTGAGTGAAACTGACAGTGTGCTATTCTGTTCTAAGCCAATCTTGCTGAACCATATTTGAAATCCTTGAGTTTAGGGACAGAGAGGTACAGTGAGGGAAAGTGTCAGTGAGCTATTCTGTTCTAAACCAATCTTGCTGAACCATATTTGAAATCCTTGAGTTTAGGGACAGAGAAGGACACTCGTGGAAACTATCAGTGTGCTATTCTGTGCTAAATCTTGTTTGTAGGGACAGAGAAGGACAGTGAGTGAAACTGACAGTGTGCTATTCTGTTCTAAACCAATCTTGCTGAACCATATTTGAAATCCTTGAGTTTAGGGACAGAGAAGGACACTCATGGAAACTATCAGTGTGCTATTCTGTGCTAAATCTTGTTTGTAGGGACAGAGAAGGACAGTGAGTGAAACTGACAGTGTGCTATTCTGTTCTAAACCAATCTTGCTGAACCATATTTGAAATCCTTGAGTTTAGGGACAGAGAGGTACAGTGAGGGAAAGTGTCAGTAAGCTATTCTGTTCTAAACCAATCTTGCTGAAGCATATTGCAAATCCTTGTGTTTAGGGACAGAGAAGGATAGGCAGGGGACAGTGTCAGTGTCATTGTTGCTAAGCCTCCTGCACAGTATACACCTGAAGGTAGCCCTTATTGCTCTTTTTCCCATCTCCCTGCAGGCCATCCATTAAAATGTCTGGAAGGCAAACAAGGAGAGGCAGACAGTCAGGAGGCAAAAAATGGCGCAAGCCATCTCTGTGTCTGGGGGCAACAGTGCTGGTCGTGGACGCGGTGCATTGTCATCAGCACATGGCCATGGGACATGCTTGTCCTTCTTTTCGGCAGCTGGACATGTTGAGCCACATCATGCCGAAGACTTGGCAGAGTGGATGACCAAGCCCACCTCATCCTCCTCATCCTCTCTCACCCAGGCTCAGGGTACTGGCAAAGCAGCTGCCAAAGCGTCCTCTTCTCTGGTATCATTATCTTCATTAGTCAATCCTTCCCTAGACCCACCATGTCCTCCTCCTGAGGAGTCCCCCGAACTGTTTGAGCACAGTGTTGGGTACATGCTCCAGGAGGATGCCCAGCGTTTCGAAGGATCTGATGATGATACCCAGATAGAGGAAGGCAGTAGCGTGAGAGCAGAGAGAGGGGATGCTCAAGAAGGACACCAATCTGGCAGTCATGCTCCAGCAGCTGCAGCATACTGCCAGATTGGCTCCAGTGATGAGGAGAGAGGGGATGATGAGGTCACTGACTCCACGTGGGTGCCTAATAGGAGAGAGGAGGAGGAGGAGGATGAGGAGGAGGCACATCTCCAACGAGGCAGGATGCCCTTGGGTGGCCAGCATATGGGCAGCACACCGACGGAATCACAACGCAGCGCTCCGCCTGTGCAGGGCGCTGCCTCTGCCCGTCATTCAAAAAGTTCTTTTTTGTGGGCCTTTTTTGAGGCTAGTGCATCAGATCGCACAGCTGCTGTTTGCAACATATGTCTCAAGCGTATATCGCGTGGCCAAAACATCAGCCGCTTGGGCACCACATGCTTGATCAGACATATGTTGACCTGCCATGCAGCTCGTTGGCAAGCCTACCTTAAAGACCCACACCAAAGAACAAAGCGGACCTCTCCTTGCACCGCATCAGCTGGGATCTCCAACCCCACTATACCTTCAGTCCTCTCTGAAACCTGCACTGAGAGGAATGAAGGTGTAGAATTAGGTGTGTCACAGCCAAGTACTTGCGGCCACTCTGCTAGCAGTACACCGACGTCCGATTCTAGCAGGCAAATTTCCCTGCCCCAGCTGCTGGACCGTCAAAAGAAGTTCACTCCCAGCCATCCACATGCCCAGCGGTTGAATGCTAGCTTGGCTAAATTGCTAGTGCTTCAACTGCTGCCTTTTCAGTTGGTAGACTCGGCCCCCTTCCGTGAGTTTGTGCAATGTGCGGTTCCTCAGTGGCAGGTTCCCAAACGCCACTTTTTCTCACGGAAGGCGATTCCGGCTCTCTACAGGCATGTGGAAGGCAATGTCTTGGCCTCGCTGGACAGGGCGGTCAGCGGTAAGGTGCATATTACCGCTGACTCATGGTCCAGCAGGCATGGACAGGGACGTTACCTTTCTTTCACGGCCCATTGGGTCACTCTTTTGGCAGCTGGGAAGGATGAAGGACAAGGTGCAGTAGTGTTGGAGGCTGTTCCGCCGCCACGCCTGCAAAATGCTACTACTGGTTGTGACACACCTCTCTCCTCCACCCCCTCCTCTTCTTCTTCCTCCATGGCCTCTTCCTGTGGTTTGTCCTCGGAACCAGCGGTGCTCCGTAGGCGTTCAAGGGGCTACGCAAGTACGCAGGCAAAAAGATGCCATGCCGTGCTTGCGCTGGTGTGTTTGGGGGACAGGAGCCACACTGGGGCAGAGGTCCTGTCTGCTCTGCAGGGGCAGGCCGAGAGGTGGTTGACGCCACGCCAGCTTAAGCCAGGAATGGTGGTTTGCGACAATGGCACCAACCTCCTCTCCGCCCTCCGACAGGGACAACTGACCCATGTGCCCTGTATGGCTCACGTCCTTAACCTGGTGGTGCAGCGGTTCTTGGGCAGGTACCCGGGCTTACAGGATGTCCTGAGGCAGGCCAGGAAAGTCTGTGTGCATTTCCGCAGATCTTATAATGCCAGTGCTCGCCTGGCTGAGCTGCAAAAGGAGTTGAACCTGCCCAAGAACCGCCTTATATGTGACATGCCCACCAGGTGGAACTCAACGTTGGCCATGCTGCAGCGGCTGCACACGCAGCAGAGGGCCATCAATGAGTACCTGTGCGACTACGGCACCAGGACAGGGTCAGGGGAGCTCGGGTTTTTTTCACCACGCCAGTGGGGCATGATCAGGGATGCATGCACTGTCCTGGCACCATTTGAGGAGGCCACGAGGATGGTGAGCAGTGACAGTGCATGCATCAGTGACACTGTACCTCTTGTCCACCTGTTGGAGCACACGCTGCGTGGAATAATGGACAGGGCACTTGAGGCAGAACAGAGGCAGGAAGAGGAGGACTTCCTTGCCTCTCAAGGCCCCCTTTACCCAGACAGTGTTCCTTCTGTCCCACCCATCACACAGGAAGAGGAGGAGGAGGAGGAGGAGGATTGTGTAAGCATGGAGGTGGAGGCTGGCACTCAGCATCATCAGCAGCAGTCTTTTAGGGATGATTTACAGTCCCAAGAAACCAGTGGACTTGTACGTGGCTGGGAGGAGGTGGCTGCGGATCATGTCGTCCTTAGTGACCCAGAGGACTCCGGACTGAATGCCTCAGCTAACCTACGCTGCATGGCCTCCCTGATCCTGCAAAGTCTGCGGAAGGATCCTCGTATTCTTCGGATCAAGGAGAGGGACCATTACTGGCTGGCCACTCTCCTTGATCCACGGTACAAGGGTAAGGTTGCGGACCTTATGTTACCGTCGCAGAGGGAGCAGAGGATGAGACAACTCCGGGAGGCCTTGCAGAGGTCTGTGCAACGCGTTCCCAGAGACTGGGAGTGTAACGGCACCCCAATATCAAGGGGGTTCAACGCCGTTTACGATGTTCCCTCTCCTAGACACACATCCACTCGCTACCAATATCCACAGCTAAACGACCCTTTCCTATAGGAGCCGACCCCTCTGGAAGAAGACGAGACGCACTCTGTCTCTTCTGTAGTAGGAATGAATTTATTATTGAGAAACATTGTAACTTTATACACAATTCAAGGCACATGATTTAACATGAACAAGGGCCCAGCTCCACCCACACATCCCAAGACTCAACACCTCATCCTGACGTCTGCTAGGCTTCAAAAGATCCCAACACAATAGAATATACGATCTCCAATACACATCTTCCCACAAAGGGTTGGCAGCCAGTCTGTCTGGCGACAACAGGTTCTAAACCCTTTACATCTTAAATCCCTTTGTATTGTAAATCCCAGTCTGCCTTTACAACACACACAAGTATGTGTCTAACCATCATGAAGGCGTCACTTTTTAATTAACCTGTTGAGGTCATAATCAAACAGTAGAGAGTTCCTTGCAGGTATTCCTGGGGAATATGGTGGATGAATATTACAGACCCCATCTAGATAAAATGTATGTACAGCATTGAATATGGCCATCATAGACCATATTGGGGTTTTCATTCACCCTGTGCCCCTAATAGAGACACAGGGTGATTGACACATAAGAGCCATTGGGGAAGCTGGCGCAAGGGTATTTCATACTTCCTAAGCGATTCTGAGTTCCCCGGGCCTTCCCGTTACATCTCTCCCCTTTCGGCAGGAGACTAACAGAGGGGGGAACCCCAGACGGGTTGACTCCGAAGTTAGTCCATAGGTCCCTTCTTCTAATGCCGGTATCCACACAGTACCCCAAATAAATTTCTCCAAACAGAGAATCGCTTACCCAGCCAACCTCTGCCTCTCTCAGAGAACACACCCGCCGCTGGGGAGAGGCCTGGACTGGCCCTTCTCCCTGGAGTCCTTTCTGCCGCTGGAGAGAAGACAGGGTGACTGGGCTCAGTCCGTCATGCTGTTGGGGATCTGGGTCGACTGCCCGGCATCCCTGTGGTATACAAGTGGAGACTAAAGTCCCATCCACTTGTGGTAGGTGAAAATCTCTCAGTGCTTGCAAAGCAAGGCTGACATCCTCCTGTCTCAGTGTCACACCATTTTCTGGGGTTGTGTCAGTGAGGACTGAAGTCCCATCCAATACCACAGGAACTCCCTCTTCTGTTAGTTGGGAGCCGAGGCCCGTGGCGCTCGGCTCTGTTGCCAGCTCTTCTGCTGGGTTGCTGTGAGTGGAGACCGCAGTCCCATCCACCGATATCCGCTCAAGTGGCAGTTGTGTGCAGCGGCCAGTAGCATTCTGCCCTGCTGCCAGTGATTCAGCTGGGAGTAAAAGCTTTACTGCCTCAGCTTGTTGCTGGGGAGAGGGGCCAACTGCCCCGGCTCCCTGAAACTCCACAGTGGTTTCCGGTGCTGGGCAGAGGTGGGTATCACTCTGCCCTGTTGCCAGCACTTCTGCTGGGGACTCCACACCATCTGCTCTGGTTAACTGTTGGGGGGGGAGATGGCCTGCTTCTCCTCCCTGCATCTCTCGCAACCTCCTTCCGAATTCCTCTTCCATGGCGGCTGATTCTTTAGGCGTTGTCCCCGATTGCCGTATTTGCGCCATTCTCTGCTCATGTTGCCACTCATCCTGCCGCTCGATGTCTCTAATGGCTTCCCGTATGGCGGTCTCTGATGGGTTAGCACCATACAATGCCAACCGCTGTCGCACTCGTTGCTGAAACAAATCTTCAACTGACCGGGGTCCTGCATCACCCTCCTTCGGCTGCATCGCTGGCCAGTCACTGTGGTGGTTTGGAGTGTCCCAGGAACTGGAGGGAAAATCCCGCTGCTGCCAACCAATGTAACGGCACCCCAATATCAAGGGGGTTCAACGCCGTTTACGATGTTCCCTCTCCTAGACACACATCCACTCGCTACCAATATCCACAGATAAACGACCCTTTCCTATAGGAGCCGACCCCTCTGGAAGAAGACGAGACGCACTCTGTCTCTTCTGTAGTAGGAATGAATTTATTATTGAGAAACATTGTAACTTTATACACAATTCAAGGCACATGATTTAACATGAACAAGGGCCCAGCTCCACCCACACATCCCAAGACTCAACACCTCATCCTGACGTCTGCTAGGCTTCAAAAGATCCCAACACAATAGAATATACGATCTCCAATACACATCTTCCCACAAAGGGTTGGCAGCCAGTCTGTCTGGCGACAACAGGTTCTAAACCCTTTACATCTTAAATCCCTTTGTATTGTAAATCCCAGTCTGCCTTTACAATACACACAAGTATGTGTCTAACCATCATGAAGGCGTCACTTTTTAATTAACCTGTTGAGGTCATAATCAAACAGTAGAGAGTTCCTTGCAGGTATTCCTGGGGAATATGGTGGATGAATATTACAGACCCCATCTAGATAAAATGTATGTACAGCATTGAATATGGCCATCATAGACCATATTGGGGTTTTCATTCACCCTGTGCCCCTAATAGAGACACAGGGTGATTGACACATAAGAGCCATTGGGGAAGCTGGCGCAAGGGTATTTCATACTTCCTAAGCGATTCTGAGTTCCCCGGGCCTTCCCGTTACAGGGAGGTTACAAACTCCTGGTCCTGGACAACGAGTTGCTGAGGCTTCGGGCAGTCAAAGAAGGAGCGGTGGGGAAGGTGGCCGTCTGACCGATGCGTTCAGACAATTCTTTAGTCCGCAGCCCCAAAGTATGATCGGTTCCAGCAACCATCGCCAGCGTCTGATATACATGGTGCAGGAATACCTAGGGGCAAGGTCAGACTTGGACACCTTCCCCACCGAAAATCTTCTGGCTTACTGGGTCTTGAGGATGGATCACTGGCCAGAGCTTGCACAGTATGCAATTGAGCTACTGGCCTGTCCTGCATCCAGCGTTCTTTCAGAACGCACATTCAGTGCTGCTGGAGGATTTGTCACGGATCACAGGGTGCGCCTGTCCACCGACTCGGTTGATCGACTGACTTTCATCAAGATGAACCAGTCTTGGATCACCACCAGCTACCACACACCTGATGCTGATATAACAGACTAATTGATTTTAAAATGTCACATCCCTTCAAGACTGATGCTGATGCTGAGTGCCTGTGCTGTTATGTTGACTGGCTATCCTCCTCCTCCTCCTCCTCAATGATACGATTAATGATGATAGCTTGGAAGATCATTTTGGTTTATGGGTGACGCCACCAGTGGCTAAGGCCCAATTTTTCAGCCCCTGTTTAACAGGGGCGTGTAATTACAATTTTTGATGCAATACTTTGCAACAGGCCTCATTGCTGTGCTCCAAGTACAGTATCTGTGAGGGGTTGCAGTGTTGTGCCACCAGTGCCTAAGGCCCAATTTTTCAGCCCCTGTTCAACAGGGGCATGCAATTATAATTATTGATCTAATAATTCACAGCAGGGCCCATTGCTGCGCCCACCAAGAGTAACTGTCAGGCCTTACAGTGTTGTGGCACCAGCACCACCATCACCACCACCACCACCACCACCACCAAAGGCCCAATTTTTCAGCCCCTGTTCAACAGGGGCATGCAATTATAATTATTGATCTAATAATTCACAGCAGGGCCCATTGCTGCGCCCACCAAGAGTAACTGTCAGGCCTTACAGTGTTGTGGCACCAGCACCACCATCACCACCACCACCACCACCAAAGGCCCAATTTTTCAGCCCCTGTTCAACAGGGGCATGCAATTATAATTATTGATCTAATAATTCACAGCAGGGCCCATTGCTGCGCCCACCAAGAGTAACTGTCAGGCCTTACAGTGTTGTGGCACCAGCACCACCATCAAAGGCCCAATTTTTACTACCACTGATCAACAATTATATGTTATTACAATTCCTGATATAATAGTTGACAGCAGGGTGTTCCAGCACCCACCAAGAGTAACTGTGAGTGCTTACAGTGTTGTGCCAACACCAACACCTAAGGGGCCAATTTCTGCAGAGTATATACGGCAGGTCCCTACTTTCAAACATCCAACTTACAAACGACTACTACTTGCAAACGGAAGAAGACAACAGGAAGTGAGAGGAAATCTACCCCTTGGAAGGAAAATTCTCTCCTGTAAGAATTAATATGGGAGAAAGGTGTCTCCTCTCTACTGATGCTTTATCACCAATCCTTGTTTCAATAAAAACACCACATTTCAAAAACAGTTGTCATTGGGACGCAAAGTGAGGTGAAATATTCTGAACAGGGGCACAGACAGCAAAAAAAATGTTACAGGGGTGATAACCCTTCCCTATGTTTTCCAAAAAGCTTAAAAAAAGGAATTTGGCATGGAGCTAGACTTAAACAATGTAGCTGTTCAAAATTACAAACAGATTCTACATAAGAACAAACCTACAGTCCCTGTCTTGTATGCACCGCCTGTATACGGCTGTTCAGAGTATATAGGGCCTTTTTTATTTTGTGTGCGGGGTTCCCCTTAATATCCATACAAGACCCAAAGGGGCTGGTAATGGGCTGGGGTAGGGGGGGGGGGGGTTGATGGGGTAGCTATGCCATTTTTCTTAAAGATTTTCATCCATATTACCGGGACCAGACATTACATTAAAGCCGCAAGCAGTTTTAAATGGCTTTTTTTTCCTTTAGAAATGTTATTTTGTGCAGGGACAGTTCTAAACACGGGAAACACGTGGCACTTCACAGGCATACTTTAGACACCCCCCAGGTACAATATTTAAAGGAATATTTGACTTTTTTTTTTCACTTTATGCATCATTAAAATGACTGCTCCCGGAAAACGTCCGTTTTTAAAACTTCTTTTTGCATTGATACATGTCCCCTGGTGCAGAACCCGGGTTCCCAAACTCTGTTTAGGACAATAACATGGATAATAGTCGTTATAATTAGCACTTTAGAATCCGAACGTTCGCATCCATTGTATTTAATAGGGTTCTAATGTTCGTGCAAACTTTCGGTCCGTTCGCGGGTTCTGGTGCGAACCGAACCCGGGGGTGTTCGGCTCATCACTACCAAACAGTTCAATTTTAGTCTCATCAGACCAGAGCACCTTCCTCTATACATTTTGGGAGTCTCCCACGTGCCTTTTCGCAAACCTAAAACATGCCATTCTGTTTTTTGCTGAAAGTAATGCCGTTCTTCTGGCCACTCTGCCATAAAGTCCAACTCTATGGAGCGTACGGCTTATTGTCCTATGCACAGTTACTCCAGTCTCTGCTGTGGAACTCTGCAGCTCCTCCAGGGTTACCTTAGGTCACTGTGCTGCCTCTCTGATTAATGCCCTTTTTGCCTGGTCCATGAATTTTGGTATGCGGCCGTCTCTTGGCAGGTTTGCTGTTGTGCCATGTTCTTTCCATTTGGTTATGAGAGATTTGACGGTGCTCCTAGGAATCATCAAAGATTTGGATATTTTTTTATAACCTAACCCTGACTTGTACTTCTCAACAACATTGTCCCTTACTTGTTTGGAATGTTCCTTGGTCTTCATGGCAGTGTTTGGCTAGTAGTGCCTCTTGTTTAGGTGTTGCAGCCTCTGGAGCCTTTCAAAAAGGTGTGTATATGTAATGACAGATCATGTGACACTTAGCTTGCGCGCACAGGTGGACATCATTTCACTAATTATGGGATTTCTGAAGGTAATCGGTTGCACCAGAGCTTTTTATGGGCTTCATAACAAAGGGGGTGAATACATACGCACATGCCAATTATCAGTTTTTTATTTCTGAAAAATTGTTTTATGTTTTGTGAGATGGGGGTTGTTTAGCTCAAGTGATAGATGTGTTTTTTCAGCGATTCAAGCCAGTCAGGAACTATATTTAAGGGCATGGTAGCCCATCGTTATTAAAAAGGCTAAATAAAAGTCCAAACAAAGGTTTCATACGCAGGGGTTCTTCTCCATTAAATCCACATAACAGAAAATGCTAGCCCACCTGGCTCTCTGTAGCAGTACTTCTGCACTTTATCCTGGTCACCCAGACCACCGGACTCCTCAAAATAGACAGCTTCCCTTTAGCGTCTACAGCTCTGCTTCTTGTAGTCACCAACTTTCTGGCTGCCTCTTGCAGTCACCAACTTTCTGGCTGCCTCCTACAGCCTCTCTGACTCCTGAAGACCTCCTGTCTCTTGGTGTGGAGCCGTCTCCAACTGGGAGCCATGAGGTCTTCCCATACACTCATTATAAGGGCTGTGCTCATCTGAGCACACACCCTGCTGGTAATCAGCAAAGTCTGGGCACAGGGTTGGAGATCTCATCCCTCCCAAGACACTGTGGGATCTCCAAACTACAAAGCCCCTTTCCAGAATACCAAAACCTGGAGAAAGCTGCGAAAGCAGTCTTCTCCAGTCCACATCTAAGCTCTGTAGTCTTGCACCTTGCAAATGTGCAGACCCTGTGTCCAGCAAACTGTCCATTTTACCGTGACAGTAGCTCCTACTGTCACAGTATATACTTTTCAAATTTTACTTCACCAACTTAGACTATTGTGTTCTGATCCATCACATATAATTCAGATTAAAAACACATTGAACTAAAGGCTGTAATGTAACGGGGGGGGGGGGGGGTAAATACTTTTGCAAGGCAATGTACCTCCACCCAGCCATGTCGTACAACATGTCGTACAACTCCTTGGGTTTCTGGGGACGGAAAACCATCCCTTGAAGACTACTACATCTTCTACATCCATGCTGACACAATCCTCCTCCTCCTCTTCTCTCTGTGTGTTTGGCGGGCCCGCGGGAATGCTATCCGGATAAAGGGGGCCTTGAGAGTAAAGGAATTCCTCCTCTTCCTCCCGCTGTTCTTCCTCAAGTGCTCTGTCTATGATTCCATTAGGCGTGTGCTCCAGCAAGAAGACTACAGGGACAGTGTCACTGATGCATGCATTGTCGCTGCTCACCATCCTTGTGGCCTCCTCAAATGGTGACAGGACAGTGCATGCATCCTTGATCAGTAGCCACTTGAGTGGAAAAAATAAGCCAAGTTCCCCTGACCCTGTCCTGGTGCCATATTTGCACAGATACTCGTTGATGGCCCTCTGCTGTGTGTGCAGCTGCTGCAGCATTGCCAACGTTGATTTTCACCTGGTGGGCATGTCACAAATGAGGCGGTGGGTGAGCATTCCCTTTAAATGTCAGCCAGCCGAGCACTGGTATTGTATGACCGGAGGAAATTACCACAGACTTTTCTCGTCTGCCTCAGGAGATCTTGTAAGCCTGGGTACCCAGTCAAGAACCGCTGCACCACCAAATTCAGGACGTGTGCCAAACATGGAACATGGGTCAAGTGTCCCTGTCGGAGGGCAGGGAGAATGTTGGTGCCATTGTCGCATACAACCATTCCTGGCTGAAGCTGGCATGGAGTTAACCACCTCTGAGCCTGCCCCTGCCCCTGCAGAGCTTACAGAATCTCTGCCCCAGTGTGGCTCCTGTCCCCTAGGCAGACCAACTCAAGCACTGCATGGCTTTTTTTAGTCTGACTGCTTGCGTAGCCCCTTTAACACTTACAGAGCACTGCTCGTTCAGAGGACAAATCTGCAGAAGAGGCCATAGAGAAAGTAGAAGAGGAGGGGTGAAGGAGAGAGCTGTGGCAGAATCACCACTAGCATTTTGGAGGCATGGTGGCAGAACAAGCTCCAACAACACTGAATCCTGTCCTGCATCCATCCCAGCTGCAAGCAAAGTTACCCAGTGCGCTGTGAAGGAAAGGTAACATCCCTGCCCATGCCTGCTGGACCATGAGTCAGCGGTAATATGAACCTTACTGCTAACTGCCCTGTCCAACGAGGCCAAAACATTGCCTTCCACATGCTGGTAGAGAGCCGGAATGGCCTTCCGTGAAAATAAATGGCATTTTGGAACCGGCCACTGAGGTACAGCACAATCCACTAATTCACGAAAGGCGGCAGAGTCTACAAGCTGAAAAGGCAGCAGTTGCAGTGCTAGCAAATTCGCCAAGCTAGCATTTAGATGCTGAGCATGTGGATGGCTGGGACCCAATTTCTTTTTACGGTTCAGCAACTGGGGTAGGGAAATTTGCCTGCTAAAATCAATTGGTGGGGTACTGCTAGCAGATTGGCTGCAAATACTTGCGACACCTATTGCTATACCTTCATTCCTCTCAGTGCAGGTTTTTGAGAGGACTGGAGGTATAGTAGGGTTAGAGATCCCAGATGAGGAGCAAGGAGAAGTCTGCCTTTTTCTATGATGTGGGTCTTTCAAGTGCTGTTGCCAACGGACTGCATGGCAGGTTGTCAAACAGTATGTCTGGTCAAGCATGTGGTGCCCAAGCAGCTGGTGTTCTGGCCACGCTTGATCCGCTTCAGTCA
Source organism: Rana muscosa (assembly GCA_029206835.1). Classification (NCBI taxonomy): domain Eukaryota; kingdom Metazoa; phylum Chordata; class Amphibia; order Anura; family Ranidae; genus Rana; species Rana muscosa. The sequence continues at coordinate 999,808,523 of CM055118.1, forward strand.
TAGTTTGCAAAGAGCAATGGTGCGCTGCACATGTGTTGAAAAAGGCCCCCACCAAGGAACTTTTAAAAGTCAGTGGGGAGTCAGCAGCGCCCTGCACCTGCTGAGCTCTGCAGTGTGATGCAATAGGGTGGTTCCCTTAAGCTGCCCCCTAGATGACATCCTGCCTCATTGGAGTTGTGCATCCTCCTCCACCTCTTCTCTTCTCTCAGGCACCCAAGTACAGTCAGTGGCCTCATCATCCCCTTCCTCCCCGTCACTGGAGAAAACTTGACAGTATGCTGCAGCTGGGGGAACAGGACTGCCAGTTTCTTGTCCTTCTTGGGCACCCCCTGTCTCTAGGCTCACGTTACTCCCTTCCTCAATCTGTGAACCAACATCAGAGCCTTCAAATCACTGTGCATCCTTCAGCAGCATATACTGTAGACACAGAGGCTGCTTGCCCTCTTTTAGTGGCCTCTGAGCGTCTGCCTCTCCATGGTGGCCTTCCGGACATGATGTATTTTTCATTTTGCAACACCACACTACACTGTACTATATACTGTGTACACCGCCTGAAGTGTATTAGAAACTATACACAGCCGAATGCACTGTGTGTATTAGGGATGAGCCGAACACCCCCCTGTTCGGTTCGCACCAGAACCTGCGAACAGCCAGAATGTTCGCGTGAACTTTAGAACCCTATTAAATACAATGGACTCGAACGTTCGGAGTCAAAAGTGCTAATTATAAAGGCTAATATGCAAGTTATTGTCCTAAAAAGTGTTTGGGGACCCGGGTCCTGCCCCAGGGGACATGTATCAATGCAAAAAAAGTTTTAAAAACTGCCGTTTTTTCGGGAGCAGTGATTTTAGCAAACAATAAAAGTGAAATATTCCTTTAAATTTCGTACCTAGGGTGTGTATATAGTATGCATGTAAAGTCGTGCTTGTTTCCCGTACTTAGAACTGTCCCTGCACAAAGTGTAATTTCTGAAGGAAAAAAAGTCATTTAAAACTGCTTGCGGCTTTAATGTAATGTTTGGTCCCGGCAATATGGATGAAAATCATTGAGAAAAATGGCATGGGTACCCCCCCACCCCAGCCCACTACCAGCCCCTTTGGATCTTGTATGGATATTAAGGGGAACCCCGCACCCAAAATAAAAAAAGGCCCTAAATATTCTGAACAGCAGTATACAGGCGGTGCAAACAAGACAGGGACTGTAGGTTTGTTGTTACGTAGAATCTGTTTGTAATTTGGAACAGGTACATTTTTAAGTGTAGATCCAGCCAAAAAATCTATTTTTAAGCTTTTTGGAGAACATTGGGAAGGGTTATCACCCCTGTAACATTTGTTTTGCTGTCTGTGCACCTGTTCAGAACATTTCACCTCACTTTCCGTCCCAATGACGACTGTTTTTGGAAAATTTGGGGTTTATATTGAAACAAGGATTGGTGATAAAGCATCAGTAGAGAGGAGACACCTTTTTCCCATATTAACTCTTACAGGAGAGAATTTAACTTCCTAGGGGTAGATTTCCTCTCACTTCCTGTTGTCTCCTTCCGTTTGCAAGTAGGAGTCGTTTGTAAGTTGGATGTTTGAAAGTAGGGGCCTGCAGTATATACGCTGCAGAAATTTGCCCCTTAGGCCCCTTTCACACGGAGGGTCCGTTCAGGTCCGCCTGTCAGTTTTTTAGGCGGACCTGGACGGACGCTCCATGTAGCCCTATGAGGCCACGGATGTCAGCGGTGACATGTCCGCTGACATCCGCTCCGCCAAAGTGTGACGGAGGAAAACCCTATTTTTCCTTCCGTCGGCGGAGCGGAACGGATGAACACGGACAGACGGTCCGTGTTCATCCGATCTCCCAAAGGGGAGAGCGGCGCTCTGATAGGGCGGTCCCTGCACAGTGTGCGGGGACCGCCCAGTCATCCGCCGGCTCAGCGGGGATCAACTGAGCGATCCCCGCTGAGCAAGCGGAGCTTCACGGGGCGGATCTTCACGGATCCGTCCCGTGTAAAAGAGCCCTTAGGTGTTGGTGTTGCCACAACACTGTAAGCCCTCACAGTTACTCTTGGTGGGCGCTGGAACGCCCTGCTGTGAACTATTATATCAGGAATTGTAATTACATGCCATTGTTGAACAGTGGTAGGAAAAATTGGGCCTTTGGTGGTGGTGCTGGTGCCACAACACTGTAAGCCCTCACAGTTACTCTTATTGGGCGCATAATTGGGCCCAGCTGTGAATTATTAGTTCAAAGAATTGTAATTGCATGCCCCTGTTGAACAGGACCTGAAAAATTGGGCCTTTGGCGGTGGCGGTGGTGCTGGTGCCACAACACTGTAAGTCCTCACAGTTACTCTTGGTGGGCGCGTGAATGGGCCCAGCTGTGAAATATTAGATCAAGAATTGTAATTACATGCCCCGGTTGAACAGGGGCAGAAAAATTGGGCCTTTGGTGGTGGTGGTGGTGGTGGTGGTGTTGCTACAACACTGTAAGCCCTCACAGTTACTCTTGGTGGGCGCAGGAATGGGCCCTGCTGTGAATTATTAGATCAAGAATTGTAATTATATGCCCCTGTTAAACAGGGGCAGAAAAATTGGGCCTTAGGCACTGGTGCTGGTGCCGCAACACTGCAACCCCTCACAGATACTGTACTTGGAGCACAGCAATGAGCCCTGCTGCAAAGCATTGCATCAAAAATTGTAAATACACGCCCCTGTTAAACAGGGGCTAAAAAATTCGGCCTTAACCACTGGTGGCGGTACCCAGAACCAAAATGTTCTTTCAAGCTATCAGCATGATTATTGAGGAGGAAGAGGATAGTCACTCAGCATAACAGTATTGTCACTCTGCATCAGCATAGGCAGTCTTGAAGGGATCTGACATTTAAAAGACATTTAAAAGAAAATTATTCTGTTACATCAGCATCAGGTGCTTGGTAGCTGGTGGTGATCCAAGACTGATTCATTTATATGAAGGTCAGTCCATCGACCGAGTCGGTTGACAGGCGCACCCTGTGAAAGCCTCCAGCAGCACTGAATGTGCGTTCCGAAAGAACGCTGGATGCAGGACAGGCCAGTATCTCAATTGCATACTGTGCAAGCTCTGGCCAGTGATCCATCCTCAAGACCCAGTAACCCAGAGGATTTTCGGTGGGAAAGGTGTCCAAGTCTGATCTTGCCCCTAGGTATTCCTGCACCATGTAAACCAGACGGTGGCAATCGTTGCTGGAAACGATCATACCTTGGGGCTGCGTACTAAAAATTGTCTGAACGCATCGGTCAGGCGGCCACCTTCTCCACTGCTCCTTCTTTGACTGACCGAAGCCTCAGCAACACGTTGTCCAGGACCAGGATGTCAAGGTCACCTGTGGCCAGGTGACAGATGCACACCGTAGGGGGACAGGAGTGCACCGCAAGGTAGTGAACCCTATGGCTGGCTACTGCGGATAGGAAACTGGGTGGTTGTGGAAAGCGGGACCAGAGGAGCACAACCGGGATCCTAACGGAAGCTAGAGCCAAGATTCCCCAGGGCGCGGAGTCTAAGACCCAGCAGGTCTTCTCCAGGGCCTCTAGTGGTGAGGATGTTATGCTGCAGGCTGGGACCAGGTCGCGGCCCCTGGAGTTTCCTAGCTCACGCCCCGTAGGATAAGGGGAAACGAGGGGAAGCAGCAGCACAAGATATGAGAGAACCGAATAACAAGCTGAAGGTCAGGGGCCACAAGCAGACAAGGATAACGAAAGAACGAGCCAAAGGTCAAGGGTCACAAGCAGACAGGGATAGTCGGGGACAAGCCAATAACGTAACAGAGAGGCAGACGTAGCACACGGCAGGCAGGAACCCAAACACACAATGCCTAACAAACACGTTGATCAGCAAAGCAGGCTTGCAGTGCACAGGTTAATATAGTGTTCTGTGATAGGGCCTGGGGTGGAGTCTGGCTGGGAGGAGATTATAAAGGAAGCCAGGTGAAAGGGCTCAGGCCTCTAAGATGAACACATGGGAAGGAAGGTAAGCTGACAGACAAACACTACTGCATATCCATGACAGTACCCTCCCTCTTATGGGCCCTCCCCCGCCTGGACCCAGGCTTAAAGGGAAATCTCTGATGAAACCTTCTCAACAGATGAGGTGCAGCGACATCAGATGCAGCGATCCAAGACGCCTCCTCAGGACCAAAACCTCTCCAATGCACAAGGTACTGAAGAATGCCTCTGCAGAGCCGAGAATCCAGAACTTGTCTAACCTCGTACTTAAGATTATCCTCAGAGACCGAAAACGAGGTAGGGAGATGACAAGAAGATCTATTGAGGACCAAAGGCTCTCTAGGAATAAGCAAGGGCATGAGAGGATCAACAGGAATCTGAGGAGGGTCCCCTAGACCCTTAAAGGGGAACTGGTCATCTTGCACAGGACCATCAGACTGGGCAGATGTCAGTGGAACCCTGAAGTCAGGTTGGTTAGAAGGTGACATGTCGCCGGAGTCAAGCTGAATAGCTGAAGGACAAGCAGAATGTCCCAAACAAGAAAAAGTAGGAGGCTCACTGGGCATGGGCTGGACTGGCATAACTAGTACAGAGGCAGAGTGAATAGCTGAGTCAGGTGTAGCGACTACCTGAATCGCATCGCAAGACGTAGCGACTGCAGGACTTGTAGACAAGCTAGCCTGGCTGTGCGTCCAAGGGTGGTTAGGGACAGAGAAATGTAAATGGTTATGCAACCTGGAATGAATGACCGGCTCAGATTCACAGGGGGCAACCTTGGGTAGGCAGGACGAGGAACAGGAGGGACCCCAAGCCAGGATCTGTCCAGTAGTCCAGTCCACATGAGGAGAATGGAGCTGTAACCATGGGAGACCCAAAATTATAGGCGTTGAGGCCTTGGGTAAGATAAGGAAGGATATGCACTCCTGGTGGAGTGTCCCTACCGACATCTTAACAGGGAGGGTCTGGAAGCGGATAGGTCCCCCTGGGAGAACAGTACCATCAATCGCCAAGACCACCAATGGCGTGGTGAGGGGCAAAAGAGTAAGTCTCATGGACGATGCGATTTCCCAGTCCATGAAATTACCAGCGGCTCCGGAATCCAGATATGCTGAGACCGAATGAGAAGAAGCACCAACATGAAGGAACACAGAAAGCAGAAGACGAGAAGGGGAAGGTGATATTTCTGGGTCCAATACTCCACTTTCCAGATGAAGTGGACCCGAACGTTTTTCTGGACAAAGAGAGCAAGTGTCACGAAAATGACCTTTGCCCCCACAGTAAAGACACAGACCAAGAGTTCTGCGCCTAGCACGTTCCTCGGGGGATAGCCTGGTCCGACCCAGCTGCATGGGTTCCTCAGCTGGTAGGAGATGCTCTACGGGTCAAAGAGAGGGGAGCTCAGGCTGACTAAGAACCAAGGAGTGCTGGCGTTGCTTTTCTAAGGTCCTCTCCTGAAAGCGAATATCGATCTGGTTACACAAGGAGATAACGCCGGCCAGATCAGTGGGGATGGTTCTTCCTGCTAATTCATCCTTCACTCTATCAGACAGGCCATGCAAAAAGGTTGTGACTAAGGCCTCATTGTTCCAGCTCAACTCAGCCGACAGTATGCGGAAATGAAGGGCATACTGTCCCACAGAAGCAGACTCTTGGCGGAGACGTAAAAGGGCGCTGGCCGCTGAAGAGACACGAGCCGGTTCTTCAAAGATATTCCGAAAAAGTTTCAAGAAGCCAGACAGGCTAGAAACCACTGGATCATTCAGTTCCCACAGAGGGGCTGCCCAGGCTAAAGCTTCACCAGAGAGGAGGGAAATGATATAGGCTACCTTAGCCCGATCAGACAGGAAGTTTTGGGGCTGGAGCTCAAAATGAATCGTGCATTGGCTAAGGAACCCCCTGCAAGCCTTGGAGTCCCCAGAGAAACGGGACGGAGCTGGCAGTTGTAGTGAGTGTGTGGCTGCGACTGGTGCAATAGGTGCAGCCGCTGATTGTATTTGAGGTTGCGGATTCAGGGTTCCCAAGGAGGCCTGAAGCTGCTCGAAGTGAGAAGCCAGATCCTGGAGGAATCGCATCACCTGAGTCTGATTCGATTCCTGGGTTTCAAGTCTGCAAACTATGCCCTGCAATGGATCATCCGCGGGTAGCGGGATGTCAGCCGGGTTCATGGCTGATCAAACTGTCAAGGTCACCTGTGGCCAGGTGACAGATGCACACCGTAGGGGGACAGGAGTGCACCGCAAGGTAGTGAACCCTATGGCTGGCTACTGCGGATAGGAAACTGGGTGGTTGTGGAAAGCGGGACCAGAGGAGCACAACCGGGATCCTAACGGAAGCTAGAGCCAAGATTCCCCAGGGCGCGGAGTCTAAGACCCAGCAGGTCTTCTCCAGGGCCTCTAGTGGTGAGGATGTTATGCTGCAGGCTGGGACCAGGTCGCGGCCCCTGGAGTTTCCTAGCTCACGCCCCGTAGGATAAGGGGAAACGAGGGGAAGCAGCAGCACAAGATATGAGAGAACCGAATAACAAGCTGAAGGTCAGGGGCCACAAGCAGACAAGGATAACGAAAGAACGAGCCAAAGGTCAAGGGTCACGAGCAGACAGGGATAGTCGGGGACAAGCCAATAACGTAACAGAGAGACAGACGTAGCACACGGCAGGCAGGAACCCAAACACACAATGCCTAACAAACACGTTGATCAGCAAAGCAGGCTTGCAGTGCACAGGTTAATATAGTGTTCTGTGATAGGGCCTGGGGTGGAGTCTGGCTGGGAGGAGATTATAAAGGAAGCCAGGTGAAAGGGCTCAGGCCTCTAAGATGAACACATGGGAAGGAAGGTAAGCTGACAGACAAACACTACTGCATATCCATGACACAGGAATTTGTAACCTCCCAGTCTCTGGGAACGCGTTTCACAGACCTTTCTGCAAGGCCTCCCGAAGATGTCTCATCCTCTGCTCCCTCTGCGACAGCAAGATAAGGTCCGCAACCTTACCCTTGAAACGTGGATCAAGGAGGGTTGCCAGCCAGTAATGATCCCTCTCCTTGATCACACGAATACGAGGATCCTTCCACAGGCTTTGCAGGATCAGGGGGGCCATGCAGCGTAGGTTTTCTGAGACATTCGGTGCGGAGTCCTCTGGGTCACTGAGGACGACATGATCCACAGCCACCTCCTCCCAGCCACGTACAAGTCCATGGGTGTCTTGGGACTGTAATTGATCCCTTGAAGACTGCTGCTGATGCTGAGTGCTAGTCTCCACCTCCATGCTGACACAATCCTCCTCCTCCTCCTCCTCATCCTCTTCCTGTGTGATAGCCGGGCCAGCAGGAACACTGTCTGGATAAAGGGGGCCTTGAGAGGTAAGGAAGTCCTCCTCTTCCTGCCTCTGTTCTGCCTCAAGTGCCCTGTCCATTATTCCACACAGCGTGTGCTCCAACAGGTGGACAAGAGGGACAGTGTCACTGATGCATGCACTGTCACTGCTCACCATCCTCGTGGCCTCCTCAAATGGTGCCAGGACAGTGCATGCATCCCTGATCATGGCCCACTGGCGTAGGGAAAAAAATCCAAGCTCCCCTGACACTGTCCTGGTGACATATTGCAACAGATACTCATTGATGGCCCTCTGCTGCATGTGCAGCTGCTGCAGCATGGCCAACGTAGAGTTCCACCTGGTGGGCATGTCACAGATTAGGCAGTTCTTGGGCAGGTTGTAATCCTTTTGCAGGTCAGACAGCCGAGCACTGGCATTATATGACCGGCGGAAATGCCCACAGAGTTTCCCGGCCTGCTTCAGGACATCCTGTAAGCCTGGGTACCTGCCCAAGAACCGCTGCACCACCAAGTTAAGGACGTGAGCGAAACAGGGCACATGGGTCAGTTGTCCCTGTCGGAGGGCGGAGAGGAGGTTGGTGCCATTGTCACAAACCACCTTTCCTAGCTTAAGCTGGGGTGGCGTCAACCACCTCTGAGCCTGCCCCTGCAGAGCTGACAGAATCTCTACCCCAGTGTGGGTCCTGTCCCCCAAGCACACCGGCTCAAGCACCGCATGGCATCTTTTTGCCTGCGTACTTGCGTAGCCCCTTGAACGCCTACGGAGCACCGCTGGTTTCGAGGACAAATCAGCAGAGGAAGAAGCCATGGAGGAAGAAGAAGAGGAGGGGGTGGAGGAGAGAGGTGTGTCAGAATCACCAGTAGTAACATTTTGGAGGCGTGGTGGCGGAAAAACCTCCAACACTACTGCACCTTGTCCTGCATCCTTCCCAGCTGCCAGCAGAGTCACCCAATGCGCTGTGAAAGATAGGTAACGTCCCTGTCCATGCCTGTTGGACCATGAGTCAGCGATAATATGCACCTTACCCCTGACCGCTCTGTCCAGTGAAGCCAAGACATTGCCTTCCACATGCTGGTAGAGAGCCGGAATTGCCATCCGTGAGAAAAAGTGGCGTTTTGGAACCTGCCACTGAGGAACCGCACATTCCACAAACTCACGGAAGGGGGCAGAGTCTACCAACTGAAAAGGCAGCAGTTGAAGAGCTAGCAATTTAGCCAAGCTAGCATTCAACCGCTGGGCATGTGGATGGCTGGGAGCGAACTTCTTTCGGCGGTGCAGCAGCCGGGGAAGGGAAATTTGCCTGGTACAATCGGACGTCGGTGTAATGATAGCAGATTTCCCGCAAGTACTTGTCTGTGACACACCTAATTCTACACCTTCATTCCTCTCAGTGTAGGTTTCTGAGAGGACTGAAGGTATAGTGGGGTTGGAGATCCCAGCTGATGAGGAGCAAGGAGAGGCTCGCTTTGTTCTTTGGTGTGGGTCTTTTAGGTAAGCTTGCCAACGGACTGCATGGCAGGTCGACATATGTCTGGTCAAGCACGTGGTGCCCAAGCGGCTGATGTTTTGGCCACGCGAGATACGCTTTAGACATATGTTGCAAATGGCAAAGGTGCGATCTTCTGCACACGTCTGAAAAAAGGCCCACACCAAAGGACTTTTTGAATAACGCGCAAAGACAGCAGCGCCCTGCACATGCAGAGCTCTGTGGTGTGATGCAGTTGGTGTGCTGCCCTTAAGCTGGCTGCTGGAGGGCATCCTGCCTCGTTGGAGATGTGCCTCCTCCTCCTACTCCTTCTCCGCCTCCTCTCTCCTATCAGGCACCCACGTGGAGTCAGTGACCTCATCATCCCCTCCCTCTTCATCACTGGAGCCAATCTGGCAGTATGCTGCAGCTGGGGGAACATGACTGCCAGATAGCTGACCTTGTTGGGCACCCCCTCTCTCTGGGCTCACATTACTACCCCCTCTCTCTGAGCTTACGTTACTGCCTTCCCCCAGCTGGGTTCCATCATCGGAGCCTTCAAAACACTGGGCATCCTCCTGGAGCATGTACCCAACACTGTGCTCAAACAGTTCAGGGGACTCCTCAGGAGGACATGGTGGGGCTAGGGAAGCAGTGACTGATGCCATTGAGCCGAGGGAAGAGTACCCTGAGCCTGGGTGAGAGAGGATGAGGAGGAGGAGGATGGCTTGGTCATCCACTCTACCAAGTCTTGGGCATGATGCGGCTCAACATGGCCATCTGCGGAAAAGAAGGACAAGCATGTCCCCCGGCCACGTGCTGATGAGGATGCACCGTGTCCACGACCAGCAGCACTGTTGCCTCAAGACACAGAGCCTGCTTGCCCTCTTTTATTGCCTTGTGACTGTCTGCCTTTCATTGTTTGCCTTCCAGACATACTAATGGCCTGCAGTGAGATGTAGCTGCACAAAGGTGGGATGTATATATATTGTGAGGGTGCGACTTTGTGCGACCTTCAAGAGGGTTGGTTATTGCCACATTTGGTAAAGAAAGACACGCTGATGGAACAGCTGTGTCTTGGGCTATTTAGTTCAGAGGTGATTACGGATCAGGGCTCCACCCAACAGAGAGGAAGTCTGTGTGCAAGAGAGTCAGGTGGGCTCTCTTCCTCTGAAGTGGAGTCAAAGGTGACTATGGATCAGGGCTCCACCCAAGAGAGAGGAAGTCTGTGTGCATGAGAGCCGAGTGGGCTCTCATCCTCTGAAGTGGAGTCAAAGGCGGTGCATGTCTGCAGGAGGCAGACACCTTTAGTGATATAGCAACAAAGGTGCTGACCAGGAGAAGCTAGGAGAAAACTGAAACTCTTGGACACTGTTTGGGTCTGAGGAACAGACCGTCAGGCCTAGGCTAAAGGCCTGGATCGCTAGAAGGCAAAGCTATGAGGCTACTGTTAGTATGAAAGATACAGGAATGGTGGAACCCCCTGTGAATACTACAGACGTGTTTGTGAACTTTCGTGCTTTTAAATAAAAATGGGCTACCATGCCCTTAAACAGAGTTGCTGACTGGCTTGCATCACTGAAAACGCATCTACTACGAGAGCTAAACAACCCCCAATCTTACAAGTGGTGGAGATATTGCTTTGGGCAGTTTTTGGAAGAGTTCCAGATCCTCGCATACCAAAAACAGTGAGTAAAAAGAAACTGTGTGTTTGAAAAGCAATACTGTGATGAACAGCCTATCTGAAGGAAAAGTTAAAGTTTTCTGCGGTGAACTGCTGCTAGCTGTGTGTGGCAGCCAGGTGAACTGCATTGCACAGGCATTCAATTAATGGACTGTGTTGTATACAGGTGATGTGCCTGTGGAAGTGAGCTCAAGCAGAGAGTAAAGTCTACATGTAAAAGTGTGCTGTTTGCAAAGTCTTGGAGACAGTACTTTAAAATTTTCCTGTGTGAAAAGGAAGCAATGTTTGCTGAAATGAGAGACAGAGCGGGTGTTGGTTCTAGCAACACTGGTGCAAGGAGTGCACAGGTGACTGCAAGTATAGAGAGTTCGCCAGAGGCTGAGTCTGCAGTGGATTGGTGCAGGCGACACTTGGCTGCACTGAACCAAGTTAAAAGGGAAGGACATGTTGTTGCCTCTGGCAACGCTGGTGCAAGATGGCCAGCTATCAATGTGCAAAGGGTTAAGAACCAAGTGCGCTGTTTGCGGTGCAGTGAGTGGGGGCATGAAGTTTCGAAATGCCCTTTGTCCCAGGCTTCACCAAAGCAAAGGTATGAGAAGCCTGCTCTGAGTGTAAAGAGTGAGCAGATGGGTGTGGTTGCCCATGGCAACAAAGCAGAAATCCGTACAGCTGACTTCATACGGCCTATGTTGCCTTCTGAATGTGTTGAGGACTTTTTGGATGAGTTTGCGATGATTGCTTCTTACAAAAGATAGCCCAGAAATCGCTGGGTTGAGTTGGTGCAACCTTTTCTGATGGAGGAGTACCAGGAGGTGTACCGTGGGATGTATAGTAACCGAGATGACTACGATAATTTTCTAGGAGCAGTCTAGTCTAGAGAGCGCTACAAGAGATCAGCGGGGAGAAGGTGGTCTCCCATAGCAACAGGAGAAAGCCGCCAAGTGCCATGCCTGGAATGTGGTCAGCTGGGCCACGGGATCTTTTCTTGTCCAAGCTTGTGGAATACAGCTGCTGATCGTGTTGTTGGGCTTAATGCTTTGCCTGCAGGCGATGATGGAAAATCCAAGATGGATGTAATGTTACCCTGTTTCCAGGAGGGGGCGTCATCTTGGGAGAGCATGGAAAAGAAGGGACAACGCCCTCAATTGAAGTCTTCAACCCATGCTAAAGAGAATGGTAAGACTGTTCCTGTTAAAATCATGGGAAAGGTTGACTGTGTGGTTGCTCACAATGAAGTGACCCCAGAGCGGAGATCCACTGAAGGTGGAGAAGTGAACTTGCTGCAGTGTGCTGCCCAGATCAGTGGGGAGACACAGGTTAGAGCCCTGCTTGCAGCGAGGTCAAAAGTTGAAAGGGACATGTGGACTCTGGGTACAGCTAAGGTAATCCAGCGTAGTGCTGGAAAGGATGTGCTAGGGGTGACCAAAGCAGTTGGTATGCCATGTTCCCTAGTGACAGGTACTGTGCAGTTGTCAAGGGAAACCACCAAGGAGCCTGCAGTGGTGAGGCAAGTGGTTTCCCAGGACAACTGTGAAGACGCCCTAGTGGGCAAATTAATTCCTTTGGAGAGGAAGGGTGGTGTGCTGAGTGGCACGCAGGGTGCCATGCGTTTTGATAAAGGACAATTTGATAGAGTTTATAAAACTGCTATGTTTATGAATGCTGATGACACATGTGCTGATGGTAATGTGATGCTTAATGAGGTAGGGGTGATCGCTAAGCAGGATATGCGATTCCCCTTGGCAACAGTATCTAAGGCTGCAGAGGTGTCCTTGGAAACCTCCAGGGAGCTCTGTGTGTTATAGCGAGAGGTTGCCTGGGACAACTGTGGTGCCACTCTGATAGATAAGAGGGTACTTGACCTTGGTGATGAGAAAAATGGTAAAACTCAAATGTTTAAAATTTCTTGTACTGATAATGAGTTGTTATGGTCTGTCACTTCTGACAGTCCTCATGGGTTTAGTGAAGCGCCACCCGAGCAAAGTGGTGAAGTTATGTTATTGCAGCCTGTTGTGTTTGAAAATGTTTTGCCACAAGTGCATTTAAACAAGGAAGGCTTAGTGGGTAACAGTGGAGTGGACACAATTTCTGCTATGCTAAATAGAGAGGCTGCAGGGCCAGTAGACATGGGTGCGTTTGCTTTTGCAGAAATTAACCCTCTCCAGTTGGAAGGATCTGAAAAGGGCGCATACATAGCAGAGGTTTTGTCCACAGAAAAAGAGATGAGTAATGTTGAATGTCAGATTGATGAGGTAGTGGATAGCGATTTGGAAGGGCTCAGTGTTGCTGAAGGTGAGAGTATGAGTGCGACACATGCGATTGGCAGTGCTCAGCGGGAGCCGCAAATTTTGTTAGTTGCCTCTGAAGTAGAGGTCTTTTTAAGTGTCCCGGCCTCTCACGCCTTGGCAAATGAGTCCCTCCACATCGTTGGTAAAGGTCGAATTCCTAGAGTTCTGTGTTTAGATACGGCATGTCTAGAAATTTCTGAGATGTTGTGGGAATTGGTGAGAATCTTTCCAATATACACCTGCGTGTATCCACAGCAGAAGGGCGACATGGTACTGCATAATACCAATCGGTGGACGCAGGTGATACATGCGTTGTTAAGCAATTTTGATGAGAATTGGTTGCTACACTGTTGGTTGCTTTTGTGGAAAGTTGTCTCACAGTTCTCCGCGAGAGTGCTTCCAGCGGCGGTTATGTGCGTAAGGCGCTCAGGGGAATTGTTTGAGAAATTAGAGATGTTAGACATAGTGGAAGTCTCTCCGTATGTGGTGTGATGGGGTGTATTCCTGCTGGTGCGGTCCGAGGTGCGGCTGAGCAGTGGTTGGTACGTGGCGCGCATACTGTCTCACCCGTTGTTATACCTCATGTAAAGGAAGGGCCCGGAACAGACGTGGCGGTAGTGGGAATTCAGTCCATCACGCGCAGAGAGGTGCAGTTTGAGGTACCCGGAGACACTTTGACAGGAAATAACAGTAATGGTAACTGTAACGGAAATATGTATGAGGAGCACTGTCAGACAACTCCGAGCTATTGGTTGAGGTACCAGTGGACACAGAAATGGTTAAAGAGATTGGTGTGGGAAAATGTGGTGGAACATGTGCGTTGGTAGGACAATTGTTATTGGAGTGTTGGACAACAGGGGGCGATGTGAAACTACGAGACTGTCCCATAGGGAGTAACTGCTTGCCTGTAGATGGTCCCTCCATAGACACTGTCCTAGCAAACAGGACAAGAGGTCCGAAGGACCATATTGTGTTGAATAACCCCTTGTGGAACATTGCTATTGAGGATATGGTATTAATCACAGATGGTTTGGTGGCCAAGAGTGACCACACAGGGGTTAGTGAACCTGAGAAACAAATGTTGTTGGTTAATGTTGCGTCAGGTAGTGAGAGTGGCCAGTCCCTGACAGATTTCATGAAAGTGGGTCCCCAAGAGTCCCGGGAGAGTAGGTCTGTGGGAGGAATGAGAAGGGTCCTGAGGCCAAAAGGTAGAAGGGATAGAGAGATTAGTGGGAGCCCATGGTTCAGGAAGAAGGGCTGGTGGAAGTACACTCGGAAGAAGGAAGAAGATGTGGGTGGAGTGCCCCTTTAGAGAAAAGGTTGGGCAGATTAGGACTACTGCTACGGATAGTTAGCACAGAGGCGCCAAAGTGAAGTGCTGGTGGACACATACCCCGAAAAAGAAATGGGCCTACGCAGCCAATGGCTGGCACAGAGATGTCCGGTTTATGGTGACGGGATCATGTGTTCCTCCCTCCGGTTCGAAACAAGGGGGGGAGGGTATGTGAGGGTGCGACTTTGTGCGACCTTCAAGAGGGTTGGTTATTGCCACATTTGGTAAAGAACGACACGCTGATGGAACAGCTGTGTCTTGGGCTATTTAGTTCAGAGGTGATTACGGATCAGGGCTCCACCCAACAGAGAGGAAGTCTGTGTGCAAGAGAGTCAGGTGGGCTCTCTTCCTCTGAAGTGGAGTCAAAGGTGACTATGGATCAGGGCTCCACCCAAGAGAGAGGAAGTCTGTGTGCATGAGAGCCGAGTGGGCTCTCATCCCCTGAAGTGGAGTCAAAGGCGGTGCATGTCTGCAGGAGGCAGACACCGTTAGTGATACAGCAACAAAGGTGCTGACCAGGAGAAGCTAGGAGAAAGCTGAAACTCTTGGACACTGTTTGGGTCTGAGGAACAGACCGTCAGGCCTAGGCTAAAGGCCTGGATCGCTAGAAGGCAAAGCTACGAGGCTACTGTTAGTATGAAAGATACAGGAATGGTGGAACCCCCCGTGAATACTACAGACGTGTTTGTGAACTTTTGTGCTTTTAAATAAAAATGGGCTACCATGCCCTTAAACGGAGTTGCTGACTGGCTTGCATCACTGAAAACGCATCTACTATGAGAGCTAAACAACCCCCAATCTTACAATATATATATATATATATATATATATATATATATATATATATATATATATTTGTCTGTACTTATAATGCAGCTATCAGCATCAACTGCCTGCTGTGGTGTTAGTATGGGAAAAGCAGCAATTGTTTTCAGTTAGTTTTAGGTGAAAACTGTGCAGAGGACATCGTACACTGAAAATACTTGCAGCTCTCTGCTTGTGGTTTTATTATGAGAACACCACTATAATAGTCACTAACTGTATTCAGGTAAGCTTTAGGTCAGGGGTACTGAATTAAAATTCAAGGAGGTCCGGTCGCCAAAATTTTCTTTGGGCCGAGGTCCGAACCTCAAGTCTGTGCCATCACTCAAAAAGATTGGACTTTGGTGGATCTATCATACTGGGCTTTCAGTTCCATAATTTTACGCGCCCTCACCTCGGAATGCTGTGGATATGTTTGCGCAAAAGAACTGTGTTTTGTTTCGTAGTGACGCTTCACATTGCTACTTTTTATTAATGCCAAGGTTTCGCAACAAATGAGACAAATTGGTTTTAAACTTCCCATGGGAAGAATGAACATATATTGGTCTGTCCATTCATCTTTGAAGACTCGGTTTTCAGCATCTACCTTCCTTTTCTTGGCACAAGCCATGCTTTCTGGTGCTTTTCCTACGCTTTCCTCCACACACTTTGGTAATACTCTGTAAATGTAAATGTCCCCATTAGTGTTCCCCCTTACATCAGTTGCCCCTATCAGAGTAATTCATTACATTGGGTGCCCCATCAGACCAACCCCAA
Source organism: Rana muscosa (assembly GCA_029206835.1). Taxonomy (NCBI): domain Eukaryota; kingdom Metazoa; phylum Chordata; class Amphibia; order Anura; family Ranidae; genus Rana; species Rana muscosa. Next base: position 999,824,173 of record CM055118.1, read on the forward strand.
AAATCAGTTGCCAACGACAGAGTACTCCCTTACATCAGGTATTCATGTCAGAGTGCCCACTTACATCAGGTTTCTGCAATGTAAGGCCCCCTTACAGCTGGTTACTCCCATCAGTGTGCCCCCTTATATCATCTGACCCATTATATAAGGTTCCCCCTCAGTGCCCCCCTTACATAGCGTGTCCTCATCAGAGTGCCCCCTTACATTGGGTGTCACCATAAGTGTGCCTCCTTACATCAGGTGTCCCCACCACATCAGGTGTCCCCATCACAGCGCTCCTTTACCTCAGATGTCCCCATCACAGCGCTCCTTTAAATCAGGTGTCCCCATCACAGCGCCCCTTTACATCAGATGTCCCCATCACAGCGCCCCTTTACATCAGGGGTCCCCATCACAGCGCTCCTTTACATCAGGTGTCCCCATCACAGCGCCCCTTTACATCAGGGATCCCCATTACAGCACTCATTTACATCAGGTGTCCCCATCACAGCGCCCCTTTACATCAGGGATCCCCATTACAGCACTCATTTACATCAGGTGTGCCCATCACAGTGCCCCTTTACATCTGATGTCCCCATCACAGCGCCCCTTTACATCAGGGGTCCCATCACAGCACTCATTTACATCAGGTGTGCCCATCACAGCGCCCCTTTACATCAGATGTCCCCATCACAGCGCCCCTTTACATCAGGGGTCCCATTACAGCACTCATTTACATCAGGTGTGCCCATCACAGTGCCCCTTTACATCAGGCATTCCGGTCAGAGTGCCTCCTTACATCAGATGTCCCCATCAGAGTCCCCCTTAACATAAAATGTGCCCATTAGCGTGCCCCTAACATAAAATAAGGGTCAGGCTGATGGGCACATTTTATGTTAAGGGACACTCTAATGGGCAAATTTTATGTTAAGGGGAACCCTGATGGGCACAACAAAACGTGCCCCTTAAGGGGCACACTGTTGGACATATTTTATGTTAAGGGGCACGTTTTGTTGAGCCCATCAGTGTGCCCCTTAACATAAAATTTGCCCATCAGAGTGCCCCTTAACATAAAATTTGCCCATCAGAGTTCCCCTTAACATAAAATTTGCCCATCAGAGTGCCCCTTAACATAAAATTTGCCCATCAGAGTGCCCCTTAACATAAAATTTGCCCATCAGAGTGCCCCTTAACATAAAATTTGCCCATCAGAGTGCCCCTTAACATAAAATTTGCCCATCAGAGTGCCCCTTAACATAAAATATGCCCATCAGCGTACACATTAAAAATATACCCATCAGCGTGCCCCTTAAAATAAAATTTGTCCATCAGCGTGCCTTTTTAAATAAAATTTGTCCATCAGCGTGCCCCTTAAAATAAAATTTGTCCATCAGCGTGCCCCTTAAAATAAAATTTGTCCATCAGCGTGCCCCTTAACATAAAATATGTCCAACAGCGTGCCCCTTAACATAAAATAAGGGATGGGCACATTTTATTTTAAGGGGCACGCTGATGGACAAATTTTATTTTAAGGGGCACGCTGATGGGTATATTTTTAATGTGTACGCTGATGGGCATATTTTATGTTAAGGGGCACTCTTATGTGTCCATCAGTGTGCCTCTTAACAAAATATGCCCATTAGTGTGCACAATAAAAAATATGCTCATTAGTAATCACTAATTATTAACGTGATGTCACATACCTTGAATGCAAGAGGGACGAATGATGCGAGATAAGGAGAGCCCGGGACCGCGAGTAGCAGGGGGCGGGACGTCACGCCCCCTTTCTCGCAAGGAGAGCCAGGAGTGGACCCGCTAGCAGCAGGGGGCGGGGCGTGCACGTGACGCCACACCCCTACTCACAAGGAGAGCCAGGAGTGGACCCGGGAACCGCGAGTAGCAGGGGGCGGGACGTCACACCCCCTACAAGCAAGGAGAGCCAGGAGTGGACCCGGGAACCGCGAGCAGCAGGGGGCGGGGCACGCATGTGATGTCACGCCCCTACTCACGGCCCGTGAGTGCGTGCTGCTAAACTCCGAGACCTACGGTGAGCAGGGGGCAGGCGCAGCGTCACTGGTTGCTGGGGAAACCCGCGGTCCCAGCAAACCAGCGCTGATATTTGTTATTATACTGGCGGTCCGGAGAGAAGTGTCACGCGGGCCGGACTCGGACCGCGGGCCGCCATTTAGTGATGGCTGCTTTAGGTGAACGCTATGCAAAGCACACAGTACAGTAAGTGAAACACTGACTGTCTGCAGCTAGCACAATCACCTGCCTGCCCTTCACAGTATAGAGACTAGCTGTATTCAGGTGAGCTTTAGGTGAACGCTATGCAAAGCACACAGTAGTACACTAAGTGAAACACTGACTGTCTGCAGATAGCACAATCACCTGCCTGCCCTTCACAGTATAGAGACTAACTGTATTCAGGTGAGCTTTAGGTGAACGCTATGCAAAGCACACAATACACTAAGTGAAACACTGACTGTCTGCAGCTAGCACAATTACCTGTCTGCCTGTCACAGTATAGAGACTAACTTTATTCTAGTGAGATTTAGGTGAACGCTATGCAAAGCACACAGTAGTACACCAAGTGAAACACTGACTGTCTGTGGCTAGCACAATCACCTGCCTGCCCTTCACAGTATAGAGACTAGCTGTATTCAGGTGAGCTTTAGGTGAACGCTATGCAAAGCACACAGTAGTACACTAAGTGAAACACTGACTGTCTGCAGCTAGCACAATCACCTGCCTGCCCTTCACAGTATACAGACTAACTGTATTCAGGTGAGCTTTAGGTGAACGCTATGCAAAGCACACAATACACTAAAGCCCCGTACACACGATCGGTTTGACTGATGAAAACCGTCCGATGGATGGTTTTCATCAGACCAACCGATCGTGTATGGTACCCATCGGTCTTTATTCCATCGGTTGTAAAAAATAGAACTTGTTTTAAAATTTTCCGATGGATAAAAAACCGATGGGAATTTCCGATCGTCTATGGGCAAGTCCATCGGATCAAAAACCCACGCATGCTCAGAATCAAGTCGACGCATGCTCAGAAGCATTAAACTTCATTTTTCTCGGCTCATCGGAGTGTTTTACGTCACCGTGTTTGGAACGCTCGGTTTTTTGACTGATGGTGTGTGGGCAAGACTGATGGAAAACAGTTTCATCGGATATCCGATGGAAAAATCCATCGGACGAAAATCCATAGGTTATCCGATCGTGTGTACGGGGCTTAAGTGAAACACTGACTGTCTGCAGCTAGAACAATTACCTGTCTGCCCTTCACAGTATAGAGACTCAAGCCTCGTACACACGACCGACTTTCTCGTCCAAAACCGACAAGAAAAGTGCCGAGAGAGCTTTATTGTCGAGAAAAACGTTCGTGTGTATGGTTTTACGATGAGAAAACTGCCGTGAATCTCGACGAGAAAAATAGAGAACCTGCTCTCTATTTTCTCGTCCGGATTCTAGATTTTCTCGTCGTGTTTCTCGTCGGCCTGTTTTGCGACGAGAAAATGGTTTGTGTGTATGCTTTTATGACTCTTCAAAAAGCGCGCATGCTCAGAATCAAGTATGAGACAGGAGCGCATCTTCTGGTAAAACAAGCCTTCGTAATGGAGATAGCACATTCGTCACGCTGTAAATTATTGCATCGTTTAAATGTTGTGCATTTAAATCTTCTTTAGAATGTTACAATAATGAAAACTAATGAACTTGTTTTGCTGCTGATATTCACACAGAGTTATGACTATCTATTTTAAACCTTTTTCATGCATAAAGAAGATTTAGCTGTATTATATCGTGCAAGATCTTCAGAATATTTTAATGTTTTATATTTTTTAGACAGATGTTAATTGTAATTTGTCGATGTTTTGATAGTGATCTCCCATTTTATTTTTAAAATTTAGTTGTGTCAAGTTTACACCCTATATTTTTTAAAGAACACCTTTTAATGATTTTTTTTGGGTGTTATCTGTCCCTTTTTTTTTGGGGGGGGGGTCAAAAATATCTGCTTACTCCAAAGGGAATCAAATAATTATTTTCAAAAAACATAGTCAAGTATGAACTTAAACCCAAAAAACATTTATTCATGTCTAGAACAAAATAAATAGAAGGCAGCGCTGGAGAACCTACTGCCATTTGTGCATCCCTGGGACCCCAGAGCACACATCAACCCTGTGTGGACACTAAAATTGGGAGCTTGAGAAGCACAACAGTTGTGAGCACAATCTGATGCTGGCCTCCCAGAGGTCAGGAACAGCAGCAGGTGATATATACAGTATGTCCGAAGTCTGTGGTACTACAACAGGCTGCCTTCTGTCCGACCACAATGAAGTAAGGCCATCACTTCCTCGTTTTCTTGGCAGCCTTCCCTGCAGCCTTCTCTGCAGCCTTCCTTCTGCGTGTGACTGGAGGCTGGGCCACTGGAGGGGTACTCCTGTCAGGAGGAGGTGGAGGAGAAGGGGGTGGCGCAAAAGAAGAAGGTGGAGGAGGAGGTGGAGGAGAAGGGGGTGGCGCAGAAGAAGAAGGTGGAGGTGGAGGAGGAGGAGGAGGTTGAGGTTGGGATAGCTGTGCGACCTCACATATGGCCGTATTGGGGGTAATTCTCTCCATCACCCCCTTGTTCAGCAAGGTGATGAGCAAGGGCTCGCATAGGAGGTGTTGCTCCATGCTCATCACCTTGAACTTGGCCTCAACTAGGCCGGCAAGGGCCTCTTCAGGGGATGTGGGCTCCTGGAGGGTGGCATGTGCCTCTCTAATAAGGGCCATTGCTGCCTCACTTGTGGTCCTGTCCCTCCTGCTTCTTTTAGGAAGGCGGATGGGAGGCACCTGAGACCTTGTGCTTCTACTCGTGCCCTGCCACCTCCTGTCTGCCACTGGGCCCTGCCACCTCCTGTCTGCCACTGGGCCCAGGCACCTCCTGGCTGACAGTGGGCCCTGCCACCTCCTGGCTCACAGCTCAAATTCGGGACATACACATCATCTGCTGCTGCTCCTGACCTCTGAGAAGCCAGGACCTTAGAGCGTTCAGTCCTGTATGTGCCTCTCAAGCTCCCAATTTTAGTGTCCACCTGTTTTTCTGTTGCTGTGGGCACCTTGGTATGCACAAATGGGAGCAGGCTCTCCAGCGCTGCTTTTCTTACCACTTTTTTTTCTATGTATGGGGTTTTTGGTTTCCCACAGAGCGGGCAGCTCCCTTACCCGGTCTATAAATTCCGCAAGGAATTCCTTGTCACTTATAAACACATTCATTTTGGGTCTGCAAGCCAAAAAAATAAAATAAAAATAATGTGAGTCACACAGTCTAACCTCCTGTAAATCTTAGTCACCATATATATCCTCCAACATTCTCTAGACAGTATAGACCACCAATTTCTCAAAGTCTCAAAATCACATACCTTCGTTCGCACGTCCGTCACTTTTACTCCTCTCTCCGCACACTGAACGTAGTATAGTCACATGTGTGTTTGCTATATATACACCACGCATGCGTAAAACTACTCACACGTCGCTCCGCACACGTCGCCCGCCCATGACGTTCTAAGTAACATCTTTTCCTCGCCCCTTCTCTTTCGGCGCGCAGACAGATATGGCGGATTCACAGCAGGTGTCTGCTAATTCCTCAAATAACGAGGAGGAGACAAGCCCGGAGACTGAGGAAACGTCACGACCAGGGAGGAGATTCAAGGCATCTAATATGTCTTATGCGGAGATGGTGGACATATTGCTAAAGTCGGATTATGACGCAAAGCATGGGCCGTATAGCAAACCTAATCGAAGGAAGGCCAAAATCATGAAGAAAGTCGTGAAGAATCTGAAGAAGAATTTCGGGGTGAAACGCTCAAATAAACAGCTCAGAAAGAGGTGGTCTGACCTAAAACTGAGGGAGCCGGAGCAGTTAAGGAGCATTAAGAGAATGCTTGAAAAAAGTAAGTATTTTTTGCCCATTTTTCCTATTATTGTATTTCACAACTTGCATGTTGCTCTATGTTATTACATTTTTCTATTGTACCTTACAAAATGTCATAGTTTGAACTTGGTTTGGCACAGTAATCGTTCGTTACAGACACATCGTTCGGCCACTATGCACGATTTGTATAGATTTTACAGGGTTTAAATTTTTTACACAGCTGCCTGTTTTTATTCAATAGTTGTTCTTACATTGTTGGCTAGATGATGTGTTTGTAAAGAGAATGAAATGCAAACTTTAATCAGTGTAAAGGAGAGGACACTCAGCAGCTGGTACCACATCTGTACTTTTGACTGGTCACCACAACAGGTCAGTATCTGTCACCACAGCTTCAGGTAAGAGATGTAGGCCAGCAGAGTTATAATACCTTTTTGTATTTTTTTATAGGGGATGTAAATGTTGTGGTGAAAGAAAGTACACGTTTCTCTGCTGACAGTGCCCTACGAATCATACAGCAAGTGATGGAATGTAGCACAGAACTGGACAGAATTAAGCAAAGAATTCATGTGATGGATCAAACCTTTAAGGACATCCTAGATGTTTTGGGGAGAATTGAATAAGGCAACAAAATCCCCATTTTTTGTTTGAGATTGTTCTTCCCCCTTTTTTAAGCTTTTAGACAATCAATCAAGCCAAAATTTGAATATGCACACAGTGTGTCAACATGTGCCATCTGCCATCAGGGGATATCCATGTACGGGTTTTGGGGGTGCAACCCCTTCCTCGTATCTCAAGTAGGTGAACTGAAGAAGGGGTTGCACCCCCAAAACACGTCCATTGATCACCCCTGATGGCAGATAGCACATGTTGACAATAGGGATCAGGAGTCTAAAATCCCTATTGGAAATGACTTCAAATTGTGTGCATATTCAAATTTTGGCTTGGCCAGGGGTGCCAATACCCCATATTAGGACGGCCAGATAGAGACATATTTTGTGTAAGTGAATGTCTCATATTGCTAAGAGGTATCCAATGTTGTAGTTTGTTGAATGCTACTGATGGTTTTGTATTTTCGTAAAAAAAAAAAAATCCGGTTTGTGGCCAGACAAAAAAAATATATACATACTGTTCTATTTACCATGTGTGTGAATGTGCACCGAGTAAAATTTTTGAACAACAACAAAGTGTAGCTTCTTTTTCAAATACGCTCTAACCTTATTTGTGTATATTTTTGTGGTTCATAGTGAAATGGTTGGTATTTACTAAAGGAAAATACACTTGGCACTACAAATGCACTAAGACAAACTAGGAGACAGGAAAAAACAAAATTTAAAAGATTAAATCAGATTTTTATTTAGTTCTTTCTCCAAGAATATTTACACATGGCCTGGCATAGGAATTGCCCCCCTACCCGTGAAATATTCCATATATTTCTCGTGAACCTCACGGGCATTTTGGGGGGCAAGCCAGGACGGGCAGATTTGAGGCCCGGCAGGGTATTGCCATATGAAAGTCCTGCCTCAGGCAATATTGAGGCCATATAATTTGAGGACTTTCGGCTCAGAAAATTATGGAGCACACAGCAGCATAAAACCACATAGTTCATTTTGTACTCCGCCAAGTGAATAGGAGTCATAAAAAGGCGGAACCGGCTGGCCATTATCCCGAAGGCATTTTCTACGACTCTTCGGGCCCTGGCCAGCCGGTAGTTGAACACCCTCTTCTCTGGGGTCAGGGTCCTCTGGGGAAATGGCCTCATGAGGTGCGGTCCGAGTCCGAAGGCTTCATCAACCAAAAAAACAAAGGGGAGTCCTTCAACATTCCCTGCATCCGGTGGCAATGCAAGGTCGTCACTCTGGAGACGGAGGGCAAACTCCGTCTGGATGAAGGATCCCCCATCGGACATCCGGCCATTCTTCCTCACATCCACATAGAGGAATTCATACCGTGCTGACACCACCGCCATCAGCACAATGCTATGAAACACCTTGTAGTTGTAGTAGTAGGACCCAGAACGGGGTGGCGGCACGATGCGGACGTGCTTCCCGTCAAGGGATCCACCGCAGTTGGGGAAGTCCCACCGCGTGGCAAACTCCGATGCCACAGTCTGCCATTCCTGTGGCGTGGAAGGAAGCTGTGAAGTCAAACAAGATAAAAAAATATTAGTACTTTTGCACATAACATTGCAAGCAGATTATAATAAAATACATTCGAGCCCAACATCAATCAAAATCTCTGTTTAATGTGTTTTTAAAAAGTATAATGGAAGGCTTAAGTATCATATTCATCACCCCCTCTGATGGTCCATTATAATCAATTTTGGGGGGGGGGGGCTAGATGTGTTTGGCCACAGGATAGCATTGCAGTGGCGGTGCATCCAGAGTGGGCACTGGAGCGCTGCCCCCTCTCTCCTGCGCCCGTCACTCAGAACAATACATAGGTTCTTGCCTTGCATTAACCTATGTATTGTCAATGCCGCCCACTATTCAGGTGGATGGCCCCCTGTTGAGCGACGACCATATGAATAACTGCGGCATTTTTGTGGTGAAAATTGCCTTACTCTTTCGTCCATGGACCGACACAGCTTCTCTATTGACAAAGTGGGTATTATCCGTTTAATTAGGAGTGACTAGGCAGAAAAACTTGTAAAAAGTGTTGCATCACACCTTCTACAGTACCGCCCAGGGGGCGGACCCTCTGGTATAACCTCTCAGTCTGCATCTCGCAGATCAGTTTTTTTCTGTCTAGCAAGGAGTAGGACATGGCTCCCTTCGGGCCCATTGGTCCGGGTGAAAAAATATATATTTTTTTGCTACATTTGTTGTTTCCTGTGATCTTCGATCAACTGCCGACTGGGTGACAGGCTGGATCCTCGATCCTTGTAGTCTCCCCAGTTTTGGCCATCGAGCGTGTGCCGAACCTAGCTACGCGCTGGGTTTTCCACGACATGCCCGTCGCTCCACGGGTGGCCGGTGAGCCTACGCTCCAGGGCATGCATCGGACCGCTCAGCTTCGGCTGACCTTACGGCCGAGTCGCAGCAGCCTGGCCGGTGAGCTTACGCTCCAAGGCTTGCATCGGACCGCTCAGCTTCGGCTGACCTTACGGCCGAGTCGCAGCAGCCTGTCCGGTGAGCGTCATGCTCCAGGGCATACATATGATCGTCCCTTTTGGGTCCAATCACAGCATGCCTGGCCAACATTCACCTTCCGTGCGCGGACGATGATCTGTTTGGAATGTCTTCCAGCATAATACATGCAGGATAGGTGAGTAAAACTCCCCTGCCTCGGCTGGGTGATTTAGCTGGACATTCCTGGAGAGATCAAGTAAGTGGTTGTGGCCCCTTTCTTCCCTCTCTCCCTGCCTTTCCCTCCTCCCTGGGCTTCTAGCTAAAGGTTGCTGGGTGCTGGGGGTCACCTAAGGGGTTCCACTGGAGCGGGGCTGGCTGTAACTAACATTTAAAAGAAATGTCATTTCTGCTTACCTGTATGTGCTTCCTCCTCCATGCTGTCGGCGGCCATTTTGGGGTGGTCCATGCCGAGTTCGGCCTCTTGTGACTGCCCGGCGGCCATCTTCCTGTGGTTCGGCCACACCCACTGGCCCCTATCAGCTGATCGGCGGCCATGTTTGTCCACCCTGTATGTATATATTGCCGTTCGGCGGCCATCTTTTTGTGGGCTACAGCTGCTTGACCTCTATCTTCGGCTCGGCGGCCATTTTCTTAGAGCCCACATTATCTTCCATACAGACAATTTGGGCAACCATTTTGCGAGAGCCTCCGGCCTCTAGGGTGCATTACACTGGCGCGAAAATTCACACAGGAAGTGCTGATATAAGAAGCAGACTGTCACAGCAGCAGGGGGACAGCATCACAGGCGTAGCACACGGCAGCATAGCAGTACCGGTCCAGGGTGGTGAGTCCTCTGGGTAACCCAGAATCTCTGCAGCGCAGGAGGGTGGCCTATGGATATCTTGCCTGGAGCCCTGTGGGTGTCAGCGTGTGGTCAGCATGGCATCTGAGCCAGATGTATTCTCCCCTGAAACACCAGATTTAGCAACTGGTGCCCCTGAGGTGTCTATGAACGCTATGACGGCAATCCTAGAGGCGTTTGCTGCCAGGGAGGAAGAAGCACACAGGAATACAGGGGGTAGTAAACGCCCCGTCCCCTGCAAGCTTCTGGGGATAATTCTGATGCAGAACCAGGTCCAGCTACGGCTCAGGGCCCAGATTCTGACGCATCAGAGACTGCAGACCGTGACCGGACAGTGAGGATGACTCCAAGTCCAGGTCAGGACGCGAGACGGCATTGGTATCTGACCTTACTACTGCAGTGCGGGATACGCTAAAGTTGGAAAATACTGCAGAAGCAGCAGAGACTCCGGTCCACTTGGGTTTCATAGACCTGCCCGCACTGCTAAGGTGTTCCCTTGTATGTCTTTTGATAAACTCTTATACAAGGAATGGGAGAACCCACTGAGGGTCTTTACAGCCCCAAAGAGGTTTGCGGTACGGTACCCCTTTGAGGAGAGTTTTCTGAAGAAATGGACCTCTCCCCCTATAGTGGACCCTCCGGTGTCCAGACTTAATAGAGCCACCACAATTCCTGTAGAAGGGGCTCCTGTTTTCAAGGACCCTGTGGATAAGAAGGCTGAAGCACTCGCTTGCTACCTATACTCAGTGGTAGGCTCGGCAGTACGCCCGGCATTTGGCGGAGGCCCTAGTGTCTCACACACTTACTGAATGGGCAAGATTGCTACTCCAGGGGTTAAGGAGCGAGATGCTCCTCCTGATGAGATAACATTGGCCAACCAGTTGGTCCAGGGCCTTAGGTTTGTCTGCGAGTCAGACATGGATACTGTTGCGGAGCTCCAAAGTCCGCTGGGAAATCCTTGAAGCTGAGGAAGTACTGACTTATCCAAGGCAACCTGTTACCCCCCCAGTAACTGGACGACACACAGTTCTGGGAGTAAATCAACGCTTTATTTTGCCCAGGCTGGCTTTTTATATAATTTCCCATGCAAGGGTTTTCTTAACTCATTTTACAGGGGCATTCCCTTCAACAATTAACAGATGACAGCGATTTAATTACCTGGGATGTGTGAGACGTTGGTCTCTGCATATTTACCCATAACAATGAAACCGTGCCAGACACATTTACTAGGAGTGTAATTACATCCCATAGCAGATAATAGATGGTCCTTAACATACTGACAATAGATGAATGGAACGCTACCTCAGACCCCCAATTAACCCAATTTACTTATTCAGACATCAGTAGACATTCTGTCTCTACATTTCCTGGAATGAATCTTTGCTGTCACCTCTGAAGTGATCCAAACCTTATTCTCAGTTTCAGCATTTTGCTACACTGCTCCCCCTTACCCACAAGCCGGCATACACAGTCTGATCCTTAACGGATCGGCTTGGGGATGTCCGGGGAGTACTCACGGATCACTTTTCCAGTTCAGTTTGCCGCGATAATCAGTCAGCATTGCCGTTCTGTTTCCCGGGGCGGTAGTGGATAGTAAAGTCATACGGTTGTAACGCCAGACTCCAGCGCAACAACCGGGAATTGTCCCCTGCCACTCGATTTAGCCATACCAACGGGTTGTGGTCTGTGAGTAGGGTGAACTGTTGTCTGTACAAGTAGGGCTGAAGCTTCTTTAGGGCCCACACCACAGCCAGGCATTCTTTTTCTATGGCGGCGTAGCTCACTTCCCTGGGGAGAAGCTTCCTGCTCAAGTAAACTACGGGGTGTTCTCCGCCATCTGCTCCAACCTGGCTCAATACCGCGCCCAATCCAAACATTGAAGCATCCGAGCCTCAGAGGATGCGCTGTTTTCCGTGGTGGGGGCCTGGGACCGGGTGGTAACGGGGTAGATCTCGTTGGTAACCGGGGCTGATGCAAAAGCAGAAGTCAACTGGCCAAGATCGTTCCCCAGCAGGACATCAGCGGGAAGTTCCTGGATCAACCCCACCTTAATTAATCCGGAGCCGGCACCCCAGTTCAGGTGTACTCTTGCCGTGGGTAGCCTGTGTACTGCTCCCCCTGCAACCCGCACAACTACGGAACTCCCGGTGTGGTCGGCCTCTGGAACCAGGTGACGTTTGACCAGTGTGAGGGTGGCGCCGGAATCTCGTAGACCTTGAGCAGTCTTCCCGTTCAGCTGTACTGACTGGCGATGGTGTTGCCTGTTGTCGGTAGCCGCCTGTACTGGGTCAGCCTCGTGTAGGATACTCCAGTGTTCCTCCAATTCTCCTGCTCCTCGGTTGACCGGGGCCGCTTCCGTGTGATAGCAATGAGCGGCAGCCCGTGCTGGAGGGGGTGGCCCTGGTCGAATCCATGCAGCTTGGTCCTGGTTCTGAGTGCAGTCTCTCTGATAGTGCCCAAATTGCTTGCATGAATAGCACTGCACTCCCTTGCGCCCGAGGTATCGATTTGCAGGGGAGTTAGGGATTAGCCCGGGTCGTTGTGTAGCTGGGGGCCCTGGGTTATGGTTCAGTGGTCTGGTGCTTGGTCGGAAGCTAGTCTGTGATGGCCGGCGGGCATCTTGATATTCATCAGCTTGCCTGGCCGCTTCCGAGAGAGTGGTAGGTTTGCGATCCCTTACCCACTCCTGTACCTCTGGGTTTAGTCCATTAAAGAATTGCTCCAGTAAAATCAGCTGGGTGATCGCGTCTGCTGTGGTTGCCTGACTGGCTTGCAGCCAAGCTAGGGCTGCCCTCTGCATTCGGCAAGCCCATTCGGTGTGGGAGTCCTTCTCCTGTTTCTTTGTGTCCCGGAAGCGTCTCCTGTATGCTTCTGGGGTGATGGCATACCTTGCCAAAATAACTTCCTTTACCCGGCTATAGCTTGCGATTTCCTCCTCTGGCACGGCTCTGTAGGCTTCTGCTGCATGGCCTGACAGCTTACCAGCTAAGATCCGTACCCAGTCTGTCTGGGGTACCTGGTACAGCTTGCATTGCCGTTCAAAATCTTGCAGGAAGCTATCGATCTCTTCCTCTGCTTCCATAAACTTTTTAAAGGCATCATGGGGTACCTTTAGTTTTGTCTCTGGTGCCGGTGTAGTCGTTAGCAGTCTCTCAGAGGCATGCTGTTCCGCCAGCCGGAGTTGGGTCTCCCTTTCTTCTCTCGCCGTGATAAAGGCATCCACTTGGGCTAACGTTGCCTGTACCAGCTCGGTGGAGGGGTTTTCTCCATAAAACGCTAGCCTGCGTTTCACTTCTTGGTTAAACTCGGTCTCCATGGCTTCTGTAGCCATACTGTGTGCCCGATCTCCCTCGGTCAGTTCTGCAATCAGCTCTGCTTTGGTTTTAGTGCTGGCGCTCTTCCCTCTTGCTTCCAGCAAATCCTTTAACGTCGCTCGTTTTAATCCAGCATAGTTTGTCTCCATTCACACTTCCATTCGTGTAGCCGAATTTGAATGAACGCTGCTTCCTCTTGCTGCAAGGCTTTAATCCCACCGCTGCCAACCAGTGTTGCGGAGCTCCAAAGTCCGCTGGGAAATCCTTGAAGCTGAGGAAGTACTGACTTATCCAAGGCAACCTGTTACCCCCCCAGTAACTGGACGACACACAGTTCTGGGAGTAAATCAACGCTTTATTTTGCCCAGGCTGGCTTTTTATATCATTTCCCATGCAAGGGTTTTCTTAACTCATTTTACAGGGGCATTCCCTTCAACAATTAACAGATGACAGCGATTTAATTACCTGGGATGTGTGAGACGTTGGTCTCTGCATATTTACCCATAACAATGAAACCGTGCCAGACACATTACTAGGAGTGTAATTACATCCCGTAGCAGATAATAGATGGTCCTTAACATACTGACAATAGATGAATGGAACGCTACCTCAGACCCCCAATTAACCCAATTTACTTATTCAGACATCAGTAGACATTCTGTCTCTACATTTCCTGGAATGAATCTTTGCTGTCACCTCTGAAGTGATCCAAACCATATTCTCAGTTTCAGCATTTTGCTACAGATACTATTCCCCTGCTGTCAAAAGCTTCGGTTTATGCAGTAGCAATACGCCGCCTGATCTGGCTAAAGGGCTGGTCTGCGGACCAGACTTCCAAGAAAGCCCTGTTGGATCTGCCTTTTAAGGGCGACAGACTTTTTGGGGCTTCTCTGGATGACATCATCAAGGATGCCACAGGAGGTAAAAGCACTTTGCTTCCCCAAACTAGCAAGGGTAGGGGGCCACGCCAAGGCCAAGGGCCCTCCTTTACTGCACGCAGGTGGTTTTTGTCCCCCTAGGGCGACAGGGAAAAGACCCCAGGCCGACAAGGCGCCTGCCCAAGGACAAAAGCGTCCTTGGTCCCGCAAACCCAACAAGCCTGCGGACAAATCTGCGTCCGCATGAAGGTCCGCCCCCACCCAGCTCTCGGGTGGGGGGACGTCTTCGCAAATTCGCGATTTAGTGGACAGCTCTAGTCTCCGACAGGTGGGTTTGCAAAGTAATCTCCTCAGGCTACAAGATAGAATTTCTCTCTTGTTCATCACCTCCCAATCTCCAGCTACTACCGACCCGTCGGGAGGCCCTGGATGGGGCGGTCCAGGGTCTACTGGAACGCAAGGTAGTTATTCCAGTTCCAGAACAGGAACGGGGTCAGGGTTTTTACTCAAATCTGTTCATTGTGCCGAAGAAGGATGGGGTTCATCCAAGCCCTCAATTGCTTTGTGAAGGTACAAAGATTTCAGATGGAGACGGTTCGATCTGTAGTCACGGCTCTCCATCTGGGGGACTTTCTGGCCTCCTTGGACATCAAGGACGCATACCTGCATGTCCCCATATACTCCAGACACCAGAAGTCTCTGTGATTTGCTGTCGGGAAGAACCACTACCAGTTTGTGACCCTCACGTTTGGCCTTGCCTCAGCACCCAGGACGTTCACCAAGGTGCTTGCTCCGATTCTGGCACTTCTAAGACAGCGGGGTATCGCTATCATAGGCTACTTGGACGACCTTCTACTGAAGGCGCCTTCAAGCTCAGAATTTAGAGGTAAGCGTGTCCATTACCTGTCAGACTCTTCGAGACTGTGGTTGGATACTAAACACGCAAAGGTCAGTATGGTGCCCACTCAACGCCTAGTGTACCTGGGGTTGATTCTGGATTCCTCAGAGGCAAAGGTATTCCTCCCTGTGGAGAAGTTGCAGCCCCTTCAGGGCTGAAGTACGGCAGCTGACTTCCAGGAATTGGTCCTCACTCCGTTTTGGCATGCAAGTGTTGGGCCTCATGGTAGCCTCCTTCGAGGCAGTCCCATATGCTCAATACCACACTCGAGTGTTACAGAAGGAAGTTCTGTCCAGATGGAACAGATGCCCTTCATCTCTGGATTATCAAATCCGAGTGAGCCACCTAGTCAGGAGATCCCTGGTATGGTGGCTGACAGCACCGGCTCTAATGGCCGGGAAGTAATTTCTTCCGGTTTACTGGATAGTGATCACGACGGACGCCAGCCTTACAGGTTGGGGTCGGGAGTCTGGGGTGTTCAGTCGGCGCAAGGTCGCTGTACCCCAGAGGAAGCCCTCCTGCCGGTCAATGTCCTGAAAATCCGGGCGATCAGGCTGTGCCTCTTCAAATGGTCTCAGAGGCTGCAAGGGCGTCCAGTCAGGATCCAGTCAGACAACGCCACAGCAGTGGCATATGTCAATCATCAAGGAGGAACAAGAAGCTCAGCTGCAGCATCGGAGGTCGCTTGCATCCTGAAGTGGGCAGAGAGGAGCGTACCGGCACTGTCGGCCGGGTACATTCCGGGTGTGGAAAATTGGCAGGCGGACTACCTGAGCCGCCAGATGCTGGACCAGGGAGAATGGTCCTTACACCCGGAGGTGTTCCAACTCCTCTGCCAAAGATGGGGCACACCAGACATTAGATCTTCTGGCTTCCCGACTCAATCGGAAGGTATTGAGGTTTGTGGCTCGGTCAAGAGACCCATGGGCAGACGCAACGGACGCGTTGGTGGCATCGTGGGGTCAGTATCGGCTAATCTATGCCTTCCCTCCCTTAAGGCTTCTGCTCCGCAGAGTGGAGGCAGAGGGAATTCCAATGATTCTAATCGCTCCAGATTGGCCTCAGCGTCCTTGGTACGCCGATCTAGTACGTCTGGTAGCAGACGTCCCCTGGCACCTACCACTACGGAAGGACCTGCTATCGCAAGGTCCCATACTCCATCTTGCTTTACAGTCATTAGCTTTAACCTCATGGCTGTTGAGAACCAGGTACTGAGAGCCCGGGGCCTGTCAGATTCAGTAATCTCTACTATGAGAAGTGCTCGAAAACTGTCCTCTAGGAAGGTTTATCACTGCACTTGGAAGGCCTACATCTCCATGTGTGAGGAAATGAGATGGCATCCGCGTACCTATTTGGTTTCCAGAATCCTGCTGTTTTTACAGCATGGGGTGGACCAAAGGGCTTGCCCTAAGTACGATTAAGGGACAGATATCTGCCCTGGCTGTCTTTTTTTCAGCGACCCCTGGCGGCTCACTCTCTCGTGAGTACATTTGTGCAGGGGGTTCGACATGTGGCCCCTCCGGTCCGTCCCCCGTTACCTCCGTGGGACTTGAACCTGGTCCTCTCGGTGCTTCAGAAGGCACCGTTTGAGAATATTAGAGATATACCCCTGTTGACACTTTCTCAGAAAGTGGTCTTTTTGGTGGCTGTTACGTCAGTTAGACGAGTCTCTGAGCTGGCAGCCTTGTCCTGCAAGGCTCCCTATTTGGTTTTCCACAAGGATAAGGTGGTGCTGCGGCCGCAGCCTTCATTTCTCCCGAAGGTCGTTTCGGCTTTTCATCTCAACAAAGACATTGTACTTCCATCCTTGTGTCCTCATCCGTCGAATCCTAAGGAGTCGGCGTTGCATTTCTTGGACGTTGTCCGAGCTTTGAGAGTATACTTATCTGCTACTTCCCTGTTCCGGAAGTCAGACTCACTGTTTGTTTCGGTGGCTGGTCCCAAGAAGGGCCAAGCAGTCTCG
Source organism: Rana muscosa (assembly GCA_029206835.1). Taxonomy (NCBI): domain Eukaryota; kingdom Metazoa; phylum Chordata; class Amphibia; order Anura; family Ranidae; genus Rana; species Rana muscosa. Next base: position 999,841,058 of record CM055118.1, read on the forward strand.
TCGGCCACCATCTCTAGGTGGATCCGACAGATAGTAATCTAGGCTTACGCCTTAAAGGGTCAAGCGCCCCCCTTTCCTGTCACGGCGCATTCGACCAGGGCAATAGGTGCCTCTTGGGCTTTCCGACATCAAGCGTCTGTTTCCCAATTATGTAAAGCGGCGACTTGGTCGTCCGCTCACACTTTCACAAAATTCTACAAAGTTGATGTAGGTGCATCTTCGGATGCCTCTTTCGGCCGCAAGGTTTTGCAAGCGGCTGTTTAGAGTTGCAACTCCTCCGTTGGAGGAGTGCTGTTTTGTGTTTTGGGGTGAAGTTTATTTTTATGCTTTTACCACCCCTCGTTTTTTCTCTGACACTGCTTTGGGACGTCCCACTTTGTCAATAGAGAAGCTGTGTCGGTCCATGGACGAAAGAGTAAATAGGATTTTTTACTCACCATAAAATCCTTTTCTCTGAGTCCATGGACCGACACAGCACCCACCCCTCCTTTTAAGTTTGTACTGCTTTTGACGAACTGATCTGCGAGATGCAGACTGAGAGGGTATACCCAGAGGGTCTGCCCCCTGGGCGGTACTGTAGAAGGTGTGATGCAACACTTTTTACAAGTTTTCTGCCTAGTCACTCCTAATTAACGGATAATACCCACTTTGTCAATAGAGAAGCTGTGTCGGTCCATGGACTCAGAGAAAAGGATTTTACGGTGAGTAAAAAATCCTATTATCCGAGACAGGGGGGCAAATACCCTTGGCGATTACAGCCTGAGGGATGTAATTGGCTTCATAAAAGTTAACCAGGGGGGGGCATTCCTTGGGTAAACACTGACAGGCTCCTCTGCCAATCATGTTCGCCAAGTCTGTTTACCGGTAACCTGATTGGCTGATGCAACATCGAGGGCAGGAGAAGACATCAAGGACAGAAGAAGGATGGCGCTGACCAAAAGAAGGTACGTGCAGGGCTGGGGGCAAAATGGCTGCATTGGAGGGGGCAAAATGGCTGCATTTGAGGGGGCAAAATGGCTGCATTTGAGGGGGGCAAAATGGCTGCATTTGAGGGGGGCAAAATGGCTGCATTTGAGGGGGGCAAAATGGCTGCATTTGAGGGGGGCAAAATGGCTGCATTTGAGGGGGCAAACTGGCGGCATTGGAGGGGGCAAACTGGTGGCGTTTAATAGGCACAGACGCTAAAATGGAGGAAGTTTATATATATATATAATTTGGGGGTGGCCCCCCAAACATTTGGAGCAGCAGTCGCCACTGATGGAGAGGTTAGTGAAGGGAAATATGCATGTAGGAGAAAAAAGGGGCATTTAAAAGCTTCCAGTATGCATGAGGACAAAGGGGACATTCTCAGCATATTACAATCATGGTAATTAGGGAAGGATGAAAGAAATACAATACATTAGCATACATGAAATACATAAAATGTGATGTTAATGGAGAAAACTTACCCTAATATAGTCCTCCTGCAGGACTTGTATAATGGCAGAACAGGTGTCTGGGATTATGAGGCCCAGAGCCTGGGGGGAGATGCCTGTCGTGAACTTCAAGTCCTGCAGACTTCTCCCTGTCGCCAGGTAACGTAAGGTGGCGATGAGCCTCTGCTCAGCACTGATGGCTTCCCGCATAACGGTGTCCTGCCTGGTAATATAGGGGGACACCAAAGCCAAAAGATGCTGAAAAATGGGGTCAGACATCCGCAGAAAATTCCTGAAGTCCTCAGGATTATTCTCCACGATCTCCCGCAGCAGAGGCATATGGCAGAATTGGTCCCGCTGGAGCAACCAATTCTTGGTCCATGAACTCCTCCTCACCCCAATCATGGACTTGTCTTGGTCCAAAACAAGCAGACCAACACCAAGCGCCCGCACAGCACGAACTCGACGACGAGAACGTACCCGCGACATGGCTAGGAAACGGTCGTCTTATCAGAACATACTAAACAGAACGCACTTTAGAACAGCAAGGCCTATGAAGAACGAAATGAAATTCAGAAATGAATGGGCAAGAACGCACTGTAAAACAGATACGACCTGCCTACACGCCCTGAAAGACAAGATACGAACCCACAAGCACAAACTGAACCGCAGAAAACTAACTGAAAGCACGAAGACTGAAAAGCGCGAATCGTCTCTTCCCAAACTTTTACTTCACACGCGGTAACAGGAGATCAGCAAAAGCAGCCCAAGGGGTGGCGCCAGGGAAATCGATCTCCCCTTTATACTGCCGTCGTACATGCTGGACTTGACCGCGCAGAACAACGACGAGAATTGGAATTGTCAGTGTGTACGCATGGAAAGCTTGACGAGAAACTCGTCGAGGTTAACAAGAATCTCGACAAGAAAAACGACGTGTTTTTAACGACGAGAAACTCGGTCGTGTGTACGAGGCTTCACTGTATTCAGGTGAGATTTAGGTGAACTCTATGCAAAGCACACAGTAGTACACTAAGTGAAACACTGACTGTCTGCAGCTAGCACAATCACCTGCCTGCCTGTCACAGTATAGAGACTAACTGTATTCAGATGAGCTTTAGGTGAACGCTATGCAAAGCACACAATACACTAAGTGAAACACTGACTGTCTGCAGCTAGCACAATCACCTGCCTGCCTGTCACAGTATAGAGACTAACTGTATTCAGGTAAGCTTTAGGTGAACGCTATGCAAAGCACACAATACACTAAGTGAAACACTGACTGATGCTAGCACAATCACCTGCCTGCCCTTCACAGTATAGAGACTAACTGTATTCAGGTGAGCTTTAGGTGAACGCTATGCAAAGCACACAATACACTAAGTGAAACACTGACTGTCTGCAGCTAGCTCAATCACCTGCCTGCCTGTCACAGTATAGAGACTAACTTTATTCTAGTGAGCTTTAGGTGAACGCTATGCAAAGCACACAGTAGTACACTAAGTGAAACACTGACTGTCTGATGCTAGCACAATCACCTGCCTGCCCTTCACAGTATAGAGACTAACTGTATTCATGTGAGCTTTAGGTGAATGCTATGCAAAGCACACAGTAGTACACTAAGTGAAACACTGACTGTCTGCAGCTAGCACAATCACCTGCCTGCCTGTCACAGTATAGAGACTAACTTTATTCTAGTGAGCTTTAGGTGAACGCTATGCAAAGCACACAGTAGTACACTAAGTGAAACACTGACTGTCTGCAGCTAGCACAATCACCTGCCTGCTGTCACAGTATAGAGACTAACTGTGCTCAGGTGAGCTTTAGGTGAACGTTATGCAAAGCACACAATACACTAAGTGAAACACTGACTGTCTGCAGCTAGCACAATCACCTGCCTGCCTGTCACAGTATAGAGACTAACTGTATTCAGGTGAGCTTTAGGCAAACGCTATGCAAAGCACATAGTAGTTATCTAAGTGAAACACTGACTGTCTACAGCTAGCACAACCACCTACCTGCCTGTCACAGTATAGAGACTAACAGGAACGGATCTAGCTAAACTCAATACAGTGTATAAATATATATACAACACCTACGATGCATATATATATCCTCTACACACTGTAACTGCAGCTAACTGACTCGCCTGCCTGCTCTATCTAACTCAATATGAATGACACTGTCTGTCTCTGTAAACTCTCTCTTTTCACAACTCCAACACACTACACAAGGCCGCAGAGCCGGCGGCCTTATATAGTGTGGGGAGTGTACTAAACCCCCTGAGCCATAATTGGCCAAAGCCACCCTGGCTTTGGCCAATTATGTCTCTCTGTTCAGATGGCGCTGTGATTGGCCAAGCATGGGGGTCATAGTGCATGCTTGGTCAATCAACAGCCAGCAATGTACTGCGATGCCGCAGTGAATTATGGGCCGTGACGCGCCACTCGAATTTGGGGCGAGCGGCCCATAATGTTCGATCTTCATCGAACGATCGAACAGCCGATGTTCGAGTCAAACATGGGTTTGACTCGAACTCGAAGCTCATCCCTAGTCCCAATCATTGAGAGACAAACTAGCAACTCTCCCAATTCTATCTCTATACAATCTCGATGTGGCATTCACAAATGCGGTAGATGCTTTTTCTATCCATGGATCTCCGTTGGTACTAGATTTTTGCTCCATAATTAAGAAATTTGCTCCCTAATGAAGACATTTTTTCTCCCAGTCTTTTTGCGGACTATGATACACAAGGGGGCTGATTTACTAATAACAGTGCGCTGCGCTGCTTCTAACCTTAATTGGTGCGCCTGATAACTCCTTCACTGGGCGCAGGAAGCAGCGGCGCACTGTTATAGTAAATAGAAATGTCAGCGGCGGCGCTCTATTGAAAATGAATGGTTCCCTATGGGAGCCCATTGATTTGAATAGAGGTCGCCCGGGAAGTCGGATCTGACTTGCGGGCGACTCGTGTGCCGGCTGACACAGGGACAGCGCGACTCTGCCAGGCGACCTGGACACGACCTGAGCGCGTGAAGCAGCCGCTCAAGTCGTGTCCTAGAGGAGACTAGCCGGCCGAGAATGTGTCCAGCGCGATGTCATCGCGCTGGTCCTCGGCAGCCTCGCTGTCCCATGTTTGGTATGAATCATGAAGGGGAACTCCACGCCGAATTTTAATGAAAAAACCGGCATGGGTTCCCCTCCAGGAGCATATCAGGACCTTAGGTCTGGTCTGGATTTTAAGGTGAACCCCCTAAGCCGAAAAACGGCATGGGGGTCCCCCCAAAATCCAAACCAGACCCTTATCCGAGCACGCAACCTGGCAGGCCGCAGGGGAAAAGGGGGGGGACGAGAGCGGCCCCCCCTCCCTCCTGAACCGTACCAGGCCGTATGCCCTCAACATGGGGGGTTTGGTGCTTCGGGGCAGGGGGGCGACCTGCGGCCCCCCCACCCCAAAGCACCCTGCCCCCATGTTGATGGGGACAAGGGCCTCTTCCCGACAACCCTGGCCGTTGGTTGTCGGGGTCTGCGGGCGGGGGCTTTTCGGAATCAGGGCGCCCCCTTTAAAAAGGGAGCCCCCAGATGCCGGCCCCCCACCCTATGTGAATGAGTATGGGGTACATCGTACCCCTACCCCCATTCACCTGGTGGCAAAATAAGTCAATAAAAAAAAGACAACACAGGTTTGAAAAGTAATTTATTGGGCAGCTCCGGGGGTCTTTCGGCCGGGCCCCCGCTATTTTCTGTTAGCTCTTTTGCTAGCGGGGGTCCCGGGCTTCATCGCCGTCTTCTTCCGACTTCGGGGGTCTCTTGTTCTGTTCTCCGGTTCTTCTCCCGCTCTCCGATGCCTTCTCCTCGATCTCTGTTTCTTTCTGCCGGACACCCCGCTATCTTGTGCCAGCTCTTTTGCTAGTGGGGGCCGGTCTTCTACGTCGCCTTCTTCCTTCTTCTCTTCGCCCGATGTTGACTCGTCGCTCTCCACCGCCGCAATGATCTTTCCAAGCAGCGGTGACACTTTTATTGGCATGGGGCGTGGTCACCGGATGATGCCACCGCTGACTCTGCCCCCGTTTCACGTCACAGTCCCATCATTCCCCGGGACTGTGACATCATACGGGGGCGGGGTCAGCGGTGGCATAAGCTGGTGACCACGCCCATGCCAATAAAAGTGGCACCGCTGCTCGGACGATCATTGCGGCGGTGGAGAGAGACGAGTCAACATCGGGCGAAGAGAAGAAGGAAGAAGGCGACGTAGAAGACCGGCCCCCGCTAGCAAAAGAGCTGCGAGAAGAAAGCGGGGCCCGGCAGAAGGCAGAAAGAACCGGAGATCGTGGAGAAGACACCGGAGAAGAACCGGAGAACAGAACAAGAGACCCCCGAAGTCGGAAGAAGACGGCGACGAAGCCCGGGACCCCCGCTAGCAAAAGATCTAGCAGAAGATAGCGGGGGCCCGGCAGAAAGACCCCCGGAGCTGCCCAATAAATTACTTTTCAAACCTGTGTTGTCTTTTTTTATTGACTTATTTTGCCACCAGGTGAATGGGTAGGGGTACGATGTACCCCATACTCATTCACATAGGGTGGAGGGCAGGTATCTGGGGTCCCCCTTATTAAAGGGGGCTCCCGGATTCCGATAAGCCCTCCGCCCGCAGACCCCGACAACCAACGGCCAGGGTTGTCGGGAAGAGGCCCTTGTCCCCATCAACATGGGGGCAGGGTGCTTTGGGGTGGGGGGGTCCGCAGGTCGCCCCCCCTGCCCCGAAGCACCAAACCCCCCATGTTGAGGGCACGCAGCCTGGTACGGTTCAGGAGGGAGGGGGGGCGCTCTCTTGTCCCCCCCTTTTCCCCTGCGGCCTGCCAGGTTGAGTGCTCGGATAAAGGGTCTGGTGTGTATTCTAAGGGGACCCCACACAATTTTTTTTTGTTTTTGGCGCGGGGTTCCCCTTAAAATACATGCCAGACCTGAAGGGCCTGGTATGGATTCTGGGGGGACCCCCACGCCATTTTTTTGGGTGGGGGGGGTCCCCTTTGAATCCATACTAGACCCAAGGGCCTGGTATGGACCTGGGGGGGGACCCCACGCTGTTTTTTTTTTTTTGGTTTGGTTTTTTGAACCGTTTTTTTTTTTTTTTTTACATTTCCTTTAACAACCAGCTATAAACAGGTCAAACTAAAAATTGCGGTACTTGCGTTTTGGATGCGGGTCCATTGAATTCTATTACATCCAAAACACTGTTTTTGTCCTGGCCAAAAAAAATCTGCAGTTGCGTTTAAAATCGTTTTTCACAAACCCTCAAAATGCCTTCAGACGCCAAAGATTTCCACGTTTCAGACGCGGTACCAGCGTTTACCCGCATTTTAGTTTAGAAGCGTTTTTAAAGGTGACCTATTTTTTTACATTGATAAACTCCAAATTTATGGCAAATGAGGAAAAACCATAATAAATAAATAAATATATATATATATATATAAAAAATAAATAGCTTCCATTGCATTGTGGACAATCCACAACTTGGGGCAGCTGACGTGGCAAGTGGACAATCCACAACTTGTGGCAAGTGATGTGGCAAGTGACACGCTAAATACAACTACACTGCTGCTCTCAGCTGCTGATATCACTCTGGTCTCACTAAATAGCTAAAATCGTAAATAATACTGTTTTTGGAGCTTAGGGCGGCTCCTTATCATACACACGCAAATGTGGTAAAACACGACATGCAAACGCCACAAAGCGCGCCTTTCTAAACGCCACTTTCAACCTTAGTTCTGAACACTTTGCACCAGCGTCCCGTCTACATGGTGCCTAAAAACGCCTATGCCATTTACAGCTCAAAAACGCCATGGTGGCCATGAGGCCATAGGCTAACATGGAGAGATGTTTTTAAGCTGCAAAAAACGCTCAAACAAGCGGCTTGAAAAACGTCCGTGTGCATGTAGCCTTATATTAACCACTTGCGCACTGCCCAGACCAAGTTTCACATTTCAGCGCTGATGCACTTTTAATGACAATTGCGCGCTCTCTCAACACTGTAACCCAATGAAAATGTTTTATTTGTTGGCACACAAATAGAGCTTACTTTTGGTGCTATTTGATCACCTTTGTGTTTTAGTTTTTTTTTTTTTCTATAAATACAAAAGACCGAGTTCAAAAAAAAAAAATTGATATTTTACCCACTTCAGCACCGGGCCTATTCTGGCACTTCTCTCCTTCATGTAAAAATCATAAATTTATGGCTATAAAATTACTTCAAAACACCAAACATTATATATGTTTTTGGAGCAGACACCCTAGGGAATAAGATGGCGGTCATTGCAAATTTTTATCTCGCTCGGTATTTGCGCAATAAATTTTCAAACGCCTTTTGTTTGCTAAAAATATTACAAAACAGTAAAGTTACGGCCAATTTTTTGGTATAATGTGAAAGATGTTGTTATGCTGAGTAAATAGATACCTAACACGTCACGCTTTAAAATTGCGCACACACATGGCATGACACCAAACTTCAATAATTAAAAATCTCCCTAGGCGATGCTTTAAATTTTTTTACACGTTACCATTTTGGCATTACAGAGGAGGTCTAGTGCTAGAATTGTTGCACTCGTTCTAACGCACGCAGCAATAACTCACATGTGTGGTTTGAACGGCGTTTACATATGAGGGCGGGATTTACGTGTGTGTTCGCTTCTGAGCGCGAGCTACCGGGGACATGGGCGTTTTTTCTTATTTTATTTATTTTTTACTTTTTTGTATTTCTTACTCTTTTTTTATTTTTTTACATTTTTGGGGATCACTTTTATTCCTATTACAAGGAATGTAAACATCCCTTGTAATAGGAATGTGTGTGACAGGTCCTCTTTATGGAGAGATGCAGGGTCAATAAGACCCCGCATCTCTCCTCCAGGCTGGAAAGCATGATATTTTTCCAAAAAAATCAACAATCTCATGCTGACAGCCGAGATCACGGCTTGGTTAACATACGGGAACACGGCGTGATGTCATAACATCGTGCCCGCGCCTCCGACGGTCATAGAGATGACTGATGACCATCTGGTCACCAGTCATCTCCAAATCGTTCTCCGAGCCCCAGATGGCACGGGAGAGTCCGGAGAAGCACCGGATGGCGGCAAGAGGGGGGGGGGGGAACGTCACTATGATCGTTTTTATTGTGCACAGAATCGCCGGCTGAAAAGAATGATATCTGACTGATGCCTGCAACTGCACCCAACATTCAGATGTCACCGCACAAAGCCAAGGATGTCATTTGACGGTGGGCGGTAGGAAACTGGTTAATATTTTTAAAAAAGGTAATTTTTCTTCTTCATTGATGTACACTGAGACTGCACTGATGGGCACCGATAAGGTGGCAAGGGTGGGCACTGAGAGGTGGCATTGCTATTTGGTACTGGTGGGCAGTGAGACGTGGCACTGCTAGGTGGCAATGATAGTTGGCAGTGATGGGCACTGATAGGCAGCACTGCTAGGTGCCACTGATTGGCACCAGTGGTGGGCATTGATAGGTGGCACTGGCAGGGGCTACTAATTGTCACAGATGATGCAGAATTGCCTCTTCCTCTTCGGGCCCCATGTCCCTTGCACATAAGCCGGTGATTGCCTTTTTTTTATGCTCACACTGTCAGCACAAGGAGAAAACAAAAACCATTACCCAGATTTTGTTTACATCACGTGATCAGCTGTCATTTGCTGACAGCTGATCACATGGTAAAGGGCAGGGATTGGCCCCTTACTCGGATCTGTCATCACCTGAGTCTCAGTGACTCTGTGACCACAGCACGCGCAAAGGGGAGGACGTTTATTGACGGACTCCCGGCAATTGAGGACCATGCTGTGGCCATCGATCAGTTATAGCGCTGATCTCAAGTGATTAAAGAGGGTCTAAATGGGCCATTGACATGCATCACAATTCAACTTAGGAATGAGTCTTTGAAAAGTTAAACTAAATAATTTGGCCACTTTATCCTTCCAAATAATTCACTTCCTGTCACATAGCCACACAGGAAGTGAGGGAAAATCCCTAACAATGTCTTTCCTTGGGGACACACAGGTCAGTCTAAATACTTTCCCCATTATGCACATTGCACTCCAGCATATTGCAGGGTACACCACAATTTATTAGGTAGTTTGGACTGTGGGGTTTATTTACTAAAATCAAATCTACTTTGCACTACAAGTGCACTTGCTGTATATCTGAGGGGGACATGCAAGCCAAAAAAAAACATCTTTGCTTTTACATGATTGTAACATCCAATCACCAGTCCTTTCCCTCAGATTTTCAGCAGCTACACTTTTACTGCAGAGTGGATTTGTCTTTACTAAACCCCAAACTACCCAATGATTTGGGGTGTACACAACAAAGTGCTAGAGTGCAATTTGCTTAATGGGGACACTAGTTAGATTGATCTGTGTGTCCCCAAGAAAAGCCATTGGTAGGGTTTTACCTTCACTTCCTGTTTAGCTGTGTGACAGGAAGTGAAGCCAATGTTAACAAAAGGAGACCAAGGCCAAACTACAAAAAACACACACACGGGTTCTAACACTTACTTCGTTTCCCTCAAAATACCCACAATTAGAATTGTATGGCCTTGAGCTATTTTTAAGTGCAGTGCTCTAAATCAGTGCTTCTCAAGTACCCCCAACAGGCCATGTTTGCAGGTTTTCCTTCATCTTGCACATGTGCTTTAAATCACAGTCAATGGTTTTGATTTTTGGACAGCAATTCTCGATAAGATAAATTCACAAAACATGTCCTGTTGGGGGTACTTGAGGACTGAGGCTGAGAACCACTGCAGTAAAAAAAAAAAGGAAAATTGAATACTTACCGCTCTGTATTTTTCATTTCCTGGTGACGCTCCATGGCAGCACACAATACAATACATGCATATACTACCATGAAGGCACCAGGGTAGACAAATTACACCTGTTTTGTTTTGACATGCCAATCAGCTGTCACATTTGTTGCAAAGAAAACACAAAACAAACATCAAAATTTTGCATCTAATTTTATTGTTCAACAAAACAAAAGGGAAGGCAAAATAAAAAACATGGTCAATTTGAAACAGTTACAGACTCACAACATCTTGAGCAATTTTTGGCCAAAAAAATGCAGCAGACAATTAAATCAAAGTGAACAAACAACACACATTAACAACATCAGAATTATTTCAGGGGAACATTTCCCCCACACAAAAAATATACAATCCACAAAATAAACCAAACACCTGTTTTGCAAAGACATAACAAATAAAATACATGTGTTACAAACTCGATAAGGCCACCAACATGTACATTTTACCCCCCCCACACACACACTTGCCTCTTCTCAAGGCAAGCGACCAAATGCTCTGTGAGCTTTATATAACATATGTTTGTGTGCTAATGAGGCAATTGAAAACACATGCACAGTCCATGAAACACCCAAAATGCAAGTTCTCTCAATGTAGAGACTGAAATTCAAAGTGGGCACACCTGTTAAGGATGTCCTTCAATTTCTAACCCATAAAAACACTCTCTGAGTGAGCATGCCCAGAAATATCCAAGCGCTGTTCACACACAAAAAGCACGCCAAAAAAAAACTAACTGGCTGGGCATGTGCAGAACAACACCAATGCAGCTAGCAAAAAATAACCCCCCCTCCCCCCATCCAAAATTAAGCACATCATCCAGCATGCTACAAAATTAGAGATGGGACAATCACCCCTCCCCCCCACCAACAAATCCCATTGCAGTCTATGGGAACTGACTTGTTAATTTTGCTAGTCCCCACTTGGCTGGCTTATCTTCTAGTTATTGGCCTTAAAATGGGGGCCCAGGTCCCACCCTAAGGGACATATATCAATGTCACCAATTTGGAAAACACCAAAAACAAAACAAGGAGGAGAAGTGCCTTTTAAATATGCCAAATTGCTTAAGGGCCATTTCACACCACATGCAGTGCATTGCATTTTTTATGCATCCAAAATGCATGGAAAGTTGGTTATATGGTTCTAAATGGCAGTGTTTGTTCCAGTGCGTTCCAGTTCCACCAAAAAAGTAGAACATGCTGCATTTTACATGCACTGGACTGTACTGGAACGCATCAAAACGCATCATAAACGCACTGGAACGCACAGGAACACACCTAAATGCACCAAAAACGCACTGGAACACACTTGTCCTTATCTATGGTTAATAAAAAAGAGGGGTGGAAAAAAAGCACTGGACTGCATCAAAAACTTACCAAAAATGCACTGGAACGCATGAAAAACGTGCATGCAGAAAAGCACCTGGAACGCATCCGGATTGTGTTTCTATGGTGTGAACTGGCCCTAGTTCACACTATAGAAACGCAGTCTGGGTGCGTTCCAGGTGCTTTTCTGCATGCGCGTTTTTGACACATTCCAGTGCATTTTTGAGGCGTTTTTGATGCAGTCCAGTGTTTTTTTCCCCCTCTTTTCACTTAGGACAAGTGTGTTGCAGTGCGTCTTTGGTGCATTTAGGTGCGTTGCAGTGCATTGCAGTGCATTTTTGGTACGTTCCGTTGTGTTTTTGATGTGTTTTACTGGGGTCCAGTACAGTTTTGTACCTAAAAAATGCAGCATGACCAATTATTTTTTGGCTTTCTGAAATGCACTGGAACGGACTGCAGTGGTGTGAACTATGCCATTGGCATTAATGTGATCCACTTTCTTTGCGTTTTTCAGGCATCAAAAAAACGCACTGCACTGCATCCGGTGTGAACTGGCCCTAAATATCATCCCCGGGGGTGTCTATAGTATGCCTGTAAAGTAGCACATGTTTTCCATGTTTATAACAGTTGGAGAGCAAAATGACATTTCTAAAGTAAAATAATAGTAATTTAAAAGTCCTTGCGGCTGTAATGAATTGCTGGTTCCCGTCAATACAGATAAAAGTCATTGAAAGTCTTTGCTAACCAAAAAAAAAATGCGTGGGGGTCCTGGTTATGGAATTTGGGGGGACCCCCACGCTTTTTTTTTTTGGTTAGCAATGACTTTCTATAACTTTTCTCTATATTGCCGGGAGCCGACAATTCATTATAGCCGCGGCTGCTTTTAAATGCCTTTTTTTGCTGGCGCACTGGGAAGTTCAGGGCTGCGCCTGTTCAACTTATGCAAATTAGTTTACGCGACTTGACATTTACTAAGATTTTACCGGCGCAGAGTCTTGGCGCATTTAAACCATTGAAATTCCCGCGCTGAGCTCAAAAAAACCTCCTGCAGCTCGAGTCGTACTTGCCGGCGCAGCGGGCTGGTTTTGAAAAAGTTACTTTCCCACTCTATTTTGGGCATGTTAGTTATTTGGGCAGGTGTCCCTACACTTCCTCACATCACCCCATGTCACCCCCATTATATTCTCACTTCCAGCTTCTTTATATTTAGTGTTTAACATGCCCTGCGCCAGGTCCATAGTAGCGCACTAAGCGCCTCCTCCCGGGCGCAGAGAACACTATAGTAAATGGGAAATAGGGCTGCGATACCGGCGCTAATGTTTTGTAAATACCAAAACAGCCATTGCGCACGCAGATGCGCCAATACTCATGGCGCAAACGTTTGGTAAATCAGCCCTAAGGTGTTGTATACCTTTATGCTCTGAAAATGTGGAGCCTTCTATGTGGGGAAAACAGCCAGACAATTTTGCCAAAGAATCAAAAACCATATATACTATTTGGCTAACGGTAAAATGTTGACTGCTTTTAGCAGGCACTTGGATCTCTACCATAAGTTTGATGTTTCATTGGTCTCTTTTGTTGCTCTGGCTGTGATCCCCAAGGACCCGAGAGGGGGCCAATGGGATAAACACATTCTCCTTAGGGAAACTACTTGGATTGAACGTCTTGATGCCATACATGCTCCTGGCATCAATGAGGCTCAATATTACAAACCTTTTTTATAAAAAGATTATCTTAATTTCTTTATTAGGTTGATAGGGCATCCTGTGCTCTAATTCAAATTTCAGTTTTGCATGTACCTTAGATACATTTGCTGTCTGCTTGTCTGGTGTGGGTGATACCTTCATTAAAACATCATATTTGGTTTGCGATCAATTTAGTTCTATCTCCAATTGCAATCAGTGAGGTTTCTAATTTCAATTATAGCATCCTAAGCTTATACAACATACATTTAAAATGTCTTCTTTTTTTCTCTGTCCATATTCATGCCCCCAAAACTTAAAAACAAAAACAATTTTCATCAATGTCTCTGCTAAATGCTATATGATTTTACTATTTGATTGCATTAGATATTCATATCACATACGGGTTGTTTTCTTCTATATTGGAGCTTTTTCTGCTTTTATATGATTTTTTATCAAAATATTACCATGCATTTTGTCAGTATTTTTATTGTTGTTTTCTGTTTTTCTTTCCCTTTGGTGGTCACTGTAGGTAGGTTTCCTCATCGGCGTCAACTGGCTGTATCCCATCACTATGCCGGTGTCTTGTCGATAAATGCCCCCTGTCGAATGCCCGCCCGGTATTGCGCATGCGCAGCGTGTCAGAACGCCGGCCCAGAGCCATATCCTGTTTACGCCTTCTAGGTGTACAGGCTGTGGCACTTGGAGGACCAGCTAGAGGGCGCTGTCCTCCTTCTTGTTCCTCATATGTCACTGCTAGCCTGGAGTCTCGCTGCCTGCGTTGTGCTTTTCACCAAGTGGTTATTGCACATGCACGGTTCCGGGCGCATGCGCTGTGACTGTTTTTTGCAGCCTGTCCGGATGACATCTAGAAGCATGGGCTGGTGCTCCATGCTTCTAGATTAGAAGCATCCACTATTTTAGAATTCAACTGTTTGTTGAACCCGGGTGTATTACAAGGATGAGGATGATGATGATGACGGGTGTATTATAGAATGATGAGGATGGGTGTATTATACAAGGATATGGATAGCTATGACAGGTGTATTATACAAGGATGAGGATGATGATGACAGGTGTATTATACAAGGATGAGGACGGATGTTTTATACAAGGATGATGATGGGTGTATTATGCAAGGATGAGGATAGCGATGACGGGGGTATTATACAAGGATGAGGATGATGATGATGACAGGTATATTATACTAGGATGAGGATGGGTGTTTTATACAAGGATAAGGATAGCGATGACGGGTGTATTATACAAGGATGAGGATGATGATGACAGGTGTAATATACAAGGGTGATGGGTGTAATATACAAGGATAAGGATAGCGATGATAGGTGTATTATACAATGATGAGGATGATGATGACAGGTGTTTTATAGAATGAGGAGGATGGGTGTATTATACAAGGATGAGGATGATGATGATGGGTGTATTATACAAGGATGAGGAGTATAATGATGATGACGGGTGTATAATATGGGGATAAGGATAGTGATGATGGGTGTATAATATGGGGGTGACGATGATGGGTGTATTATACAATGATGAGGAGTATGATGACGGTGTATAATATGGGGATAAGGATAGTGATGATTGGTGTATTATACAATAATGAGGAGTATGATGATGATGATGATGATGATGATGGCTGTATAATATGGGGATAAGGATAGTGATGATGGGTGTATTATACAATGATGAGGAGTATGATGATGATGACGGGTGTATAATATGGGGATAAGGATAATGATAATGGGTGTATAATATGGGGGTGACAATGATGGGTGTATTATACAATGATGAGGAGTATGATGAAGATGATGATGGGTGTATAATATGGGGATAAGGATAGTGATGATGGGTGTATAATATGGGGATAAGGATAGTGATGATGGGTGTATAATATGGGGATGATGATGATGGGTGTATTATACAATGACTGGAGCATCAGGGTGTCAGACAGTGTCAGTGAGTGTGCCACATCATGTCTCGCTGGCTGCTTTGCAATACATGATTTTGGGGATTTCAGCCATGCCATGTACTGACTACGTTACACTACATAATAGTCACAAATTGTGAGTACATCTGTCCTGTAATGTATAAGCTATATACACCCACCTTCTTCCTTCCTGTATATAGAGACCATCCTCCATCATCACTGACTGCAGATATACATCATTATTATTTTATTTATTTTATTTCAGGTACTTATATAGCGCTGTCAATTTACGCAGCACTTTACATATACCGTATTTATCGGCGTATAACACGCACCTTTTTCCCCTTAAAATCAGGGGAAAATCGTGGGTGCGTGTTATACGCCGATACTCCGAATTCCCCTGCTGAAAATGAGCGAGAGGAGCGAGCGGAGCCGAAGTACAATCGGCTTTACTCGGCTCCTCTCGCAGTCCCGCCCATCTCTGACTGCGCCGCTGACGGAGAAAGCCGAGTGTACTTCGCCTAGTCTCGGCTCCTCTCGCAGTCCTGCCTGTGACTGTGAGCAGACACGAGTCTAGGCGAAGTACACTCGGCTTTCTCCGTCAGCGGCGCAGTCAGTGGAGATGGGCGGAACTGCGAGAGGAGCCGAGTCCAGCCGAAGTACACTCGGCCCCGCTCGCTCCTCTCCACAGAAATCGGCGCCAAATTTTAAAAACCGCCGCGACTGACACGATCGCAAAGGCACTGGGCACGGCTGCAGATGGACAGATGGACACTGGGCACGGCTGCAGATGGACAGATGGACACTGGGCACGGCTGCAGATGGACAGATGGACACTGGGCAAGGCTACAGATGGACACTGGGCACGGCTGCAGATGGACAGATGGACACTGGGCAAGGCTGCAGATGGACAGATGGACACTGGGCACGGCTGCAGATGGACAGATGGACACTGGGCACAGCTGCAGATGGACAGATGGACACTGGGCAAGGCTGCAGATGGACACTGGGCAAGGCTGCATGCTGCATTTAAATGTAAGTTTTTTTATTTATTTTTTTCCTTGAATTTCCCTGCTAAAAGTTTTTTTCCTTTAAATTCCCTCCTAAACTTGGGGTGCGTGTTATACGCCGGTGCGTGTTATACGCCGATAAATACGGTACATTGTACAGTCACATTAGTCCCTACCCTCAAGGAGCTTACAATCTAAGGTTCCTAACACACATTCATACACATACTAGGGCCAATTTAGACAGGATCCAATTAACCTACCAGCATGTCCTGTTACTGTATATCTGCAGTCACTGATGATGGAGGAAGGTCTCTATATACAGAAAGGAAGGTGGGTGTACATAGCTAGCTGTATACAGGACAGATGTATACCTGAATACCCTGATCTGTGAGGCTGAGCTGTATACCCTGATCTGTGAGGCTGAGCTGTATACCCTGATCTGTGAGGCTGAGCTGTATACCCTGATCTGTGAGGCTGAGCTGTATACCCTGATCTGTGAGGCTGAGCTGTATACCCTGATCTGTGAGGCTGAGCTGTATACCCTGATCTGTGAGGCTGAGCTGTATACCCTGATCTGTGAGGCTGAGCTGTATACCCTGATCTGTGAGGCTAGGGCTGTATACTCTGTCCTGTGAGGCTAGGGCTGTATACTCTGTCCTGTGAGGCAAGGGCTGTATACTCTGTCCTGTGAGGCTAGGGCTGTATACTCTGTCCTGTGATGCTAGGGCTGTATACTCTGTCCTGTGATGCTAGGGCTGTATACTCTGTCCTGTGATGCTAGGGCTGTATACTCTGTCCTCTGATGCTAGGGCTGCATACTCTGTCCTCTGATGCTAGGGCTGCATACTCTGTCCTCTGATGCTAGGGCTGCATACTCTGTCCTCTGATGCTAGGGCTGCATACTCTGTCCTCTGATGCTAGGGCTGCATACTCTGTCCTCTGATGCTAGGGCTGCATACTCTGTCCTCTGATGCTAGGGCTGCATACTCTGTCCTCTGATGCTAGGGCTGCATACTCTGTCCTCTGATGCTAGGGATGTATACTCTGTCCTCTGATGCTAGGGCTGTATACTCCTGTCCTGTGATGCTAGGGCTGTATACTCTGTCCTGTTATGCTGAGCTGTATACTCCTGACACTATGGGTGGAATACAGGAGATGGAGTGGGTGGATTCTATAAGGGGTTAGGCTTATGGGACATGGGAGGGGTCAAAAAGGAAGGGCGGGGTCTTGCCCCCCCCATCGTAAAACTTCAGCAGCCTCCACTGCCCTGAACTCTACACTCTGTATGTAATGCAATCCTGGTATTTAATGCCCCTTTGAAACCCTCCGACTGTCGTGAAATTTGACTGACCACACCCACTATTTGATGTGATTTGGAGGGTGTGTGTAGGGGAGGGGTTTTGGGGGTCGTGGTTGAGTTCCAACACCTATTGTTTGAGAAAAAAAGCCCTGCTGACGGGACTATTCAACTCTTCAGCAGCCGCCCTGCTTTTTGTTTTAAGCTGCATTTTATATCTTCCTACTATACAGTAAGTGTACTTTACATATGTTTGTTTTTTTATTGCTGTATATTTGTGTATATACTCTATTTGCAGCTAAGAAAATGGGTAATACTTGGTTGTCCCAAGGAAGGGATCACACCTATACATTTGTCCAATAGACATTCCAGCTCTAGCCCCCTCCTCCCCTTTTTTACCTATATATGTTGTCACAATATTAGGACTATGTTATGCATGCCCCCATGGTTGTTTGTTTGGTTTTCCTTTTCCGCCTGTATGAATACCCCCTTTCTGACCATTTCTGGGATGAGAGAAATAGAATGTTATTTATATGTTGTATATATTATATGTGCAAGTTGTGTGTGTGTATATATTCAAGTTTTTTTTCTTTTCCACGCTTAAAGTGGAGGTCCACCCTTAAAAAAAAAAATTACACCAAAATGCCACAAAAACTAGAAAAAAAAACTAGAAAAAAAAATATTTTTTACTTACCAGAAATTGTGGTTGCTATGCGGATCTTCCTAATCTGCCTCTTCCTCTACCACGGCTGGTCGTCATCCTCACGTTGTGTTCTGGGGAATGGGCCGCGCTGCCTTCTGGGAACTGTGTGTATCCCAGAGAGTAGCCGCCCATTCATACAGCGCCGTGAGACTCACGCATGCGCAGTAGGAAACGGGCAGTGAAGCCGCAAGGCTCCACTGCCTGTTTCCCTTAGTGAGGATGGCGGCGCCGGGACCTGGCACGATCAAGGCATCGCCCTCGGGGGGCCGACATCGCGGGTGCCTAGGACAGGTAAGTGTCCTTATTAAAAGTCAGCAGCTACAGTGTTTGTAGCTGCTGACTTAAAAAAAAAAATTTGCCGGTGGAACCCCGCTTTAATAGTTGCGTTTAATGCTCCTGAAGAAGTGCATGGCGCGTAACATGTAGAGCAAGATCAGTTTTACACCGCAACGCTGTATCATAACTGCTCTCTGGGATTCACTGTATCACGTTTTTTCTTGTATTCCATGTAGTGCATAAGGTTTATGTACAGTTGCAATATTCTAACCACTGGCTGGTCTATTAGCATAGATTTTAATATCTTTTCCTTGTTTTTCTATAATAAAATAATATTTTCATACATTATGTTTTGTCGTGCTTAAAAAGTCCAAGCTCTCTATACCAATTTTCCCTTCACACAGGGATAGTTGGCAAATATGAGGCAGCTGCTTTGGGTCCCACAACAATGATGGGGCCCAAGGCAGCTGCTGCTTTTGCACTGAAATTAGACAATGCAGGCCACCAAAATTCAGCATAATACCCTTTCCCTGTGCAAGGCACCTTTGTTTTATTTTATTTTTCCCCCTGACACTTTAACATTTAGCCACCCAATTACACTCAGGCAAGACCAGATATGTTAATTTGATGGCTTACTTGAAACAGTTCCTGTAGATTAAATAGGTAGGTAAATGAGTAAATATTATATTCCAAGGCAATTGTGACATATTTTTGGTCACCCTAAGCTACAGTAATTGCACTGTATGTTAAAACATTGTGGCAGGCAGAAACAATGTCATAAATCAGCAGCTGTGATAGATAGTGTGGTTGTTTGAGGACAAGTCTGTTTCCGGTTTTGTGGTTGTTTGAGGACAAGGCTGTCCCCGGTTTTGTCCCCGAATTGCAGGGGCAGACTTGGCCAGGGGGCAGGAGAGCAATTGGGCCACTCGAATTTGCCATAAAAAATCTGCACTGTTTCTCTCTGCAGCCACTCCAGTGCTGCTAAGTAAATGCACAGCACTGCCATATGAATACAGTGCCGCTATGTGACTACAGCTGTGACCTGAAGTCCCCCCCCCCACCGCCTCTCTCAGCCCTCCAAACTGCCCCCCGCTCATTGTCCTCCAGTGCTGCTTGCAGAAAGACTATGGAGGTGGAGCTTCCGGCTGCTGATGATTCCACTGGGAGGATGCCTGCAGGAGTTTGTTCTGCGGGACGTGTGGAGGGAGGTGAGTTGGTGGGTTTTGCAAGATGTTGAGTCTTGTGTGCAGGGGCTTGAGGAAGGGGCTTGAGATGGGGGATGGGGCAGTGACAGCAGTGTCTTCAGCAGGGTAGGGGGCCAGTACTAGTGCTGTACAGTTAACTTCAATTGCTCCATGCATGCCACTGCCAAGTGGCCATTTGCAGTGCTCAAGCAGTTAATTAGGCCTCATTCACACCATATACTTTTATATCTGCACCCTTCTTCTGCACATACACCCACCGCCATATACTCCACACCCCTCTCCTGCATGTACCACCCACCGCCATACACTAAGCACCCCTCTCCTGCACATACTACCCACCGCCATACGCTCCACACTCCTCTTCTGCACATGCCACCCACCACCCACTGCCAAATACTCCTCACTGCTCTCCAAATGGATAATACATTAACCCCAAAAAGGGTAAATGAGAATTATATCAAATCCACAAGTGCATATTTAAATAATAATAAGAAAAAATATATATAAACACCCGCCAGCCCTGTAGTCAGCAGGCAGTAGACAGATGATAATCAAATATATTGATGTAACAATAAATATAAGAACATTCACAATATAAATAAATCCAAAATAAAGGTATAAACAATGAACACCCGGCTGACCATCAAACACTGTACATACAGTATGTGCAAATTTTATAAAATGTTCAACGGAGCAGTGGCGGTGCGTCCATAGAGGGCGCCGGAGCGCCGCCCCCTCTCGCTCCCGCACCGCCACTGAAAGACAATACACAGATTCATGCATTGCATGAATCTGTGTATTGTCACCGCTGACGCGCTGCCCACTATTCATATGGCCGGCCTCCTGGTGAGCGCCGGCCATATGAATTAGAGCGGTGGCCAGCGGTGGGTTAACTTGGAAGTGCCTATCAGAGCCAGCGGCTCTGATAGGCTTTCCGAATACAGCTCTCACGCTGTATTCGGCTTCCAAAAACTCCTCCCAGGTACGCACGGGGGTGCGTTCCTTGGAGAAGACTGTGTGGAGGTTTCAGCCAATCAGGTTCACCGGATCTGGTTACCGGTAACCTGATTGGCTGAAGCGACATCGAGGGCGGGAGAACACATTGAGGACGGCGCGGACCGAGGAAGGTAAGTGCAAGGCTGGGGGGGGGGGGAACAGGCTGCATTTGGGGGACAAACTGGCTGAATTTGGGGGGAACTGGCTGTATATGGGGGACACGCTGGCTGAATATGGGGGGAACTGGCTGAATATGGGGGACAAACTGGCTGAATATGGGGGGAACTGGCTGAATATGGGGGACAAACTGGCTGAATATGGGGGAAACTGGCTGTATATGGGGGACAAACTGGCTGCATTTGGGGGGAACTGGCTGTATATGGGGGACAAACTGGCTGTATATGGGGGACAAACTGGCTGTATATGGGGGACAAACTGGCTGTATATGGGGACAAACTGGCTGTATATGGGGACACACTGGCTGAATATGGGGGGAACTGGCTGAATATGGGGGGAACTGGCTGTATATGGGGGACAAACTGGCTGCATTTGGGGGGAACTGGCTGTATATGGGGGACAAACTGGCTGCATTTGGGGGGAACTGGCTGTATATGGGGACAAACTGGCTGTATATGGGGGCACACTGGCTGTATATGGGGACATACTGGCTATATATGGGGGCACACTGGCTATATATATGGGGACAAACTGGCTGTATATGGGGACACACTGGCTATATATATGGGGACAAACTGGCTATATATGGAGGCACACTGGCTATATATAAGGGGACAAACTGGCTGTATATGGGGGCACACTGGCTGTATATATGGGGGCACACTGGTTATATATATATGGGGGCACACTGGCTGTATATGGAAACAAACTGGCTGTATTTGAGGGGGCAAACTGGTGGCGTTTGGGCACAGTGGCTGCGTTTAATGGGCACAGTGGCGGCAATTGATTTTTTTTTTTTTCAGTTTGTTTGCGCCCCCCAAAAAATTTTGAGCACCAGCCGCCACTGCAACGGAGTATAAATATAGTGAAAATAAAGTTCAATCAGTGGTGCAAATTCCAGTGTTATGGAGTGATCCCACTTTACTCAGCAATGTCAGGCCATAAAGTGAATCTCCATGGTCATTCTATTATATTCAATATGCTTCCATGGAAATACACAAATGTCCCCTTCAGGTGGTAGATAGACGCTCAGAAAGTAGAAGACCAGAAGCTTCCCATAGTGTAGAATGCTTTAATAACTCGATAAAAGACAATAAAATAACACTCACATAAAAAGGGCTCCAAGGACCCATAAACTGCATGTAATACAGAAACTGGGTGTGCCAATATGGCAACTTTCAGCTGCGTACTGGACTTGACGTCACCATGCTTCTATCCTATGTGTTATGTCAGGCACTTTGTGACTTCATCTGGGATTTTGCACCAATGATTGAACTTTATTTTCACTATCTTTATATTTTGTTGAATATTTTCTATAAATTTTGTACATATTTATTTGATGGTCAGCCGGGTGTTCATTGTTTACACATTTATTTGGGATTTCTTGATATTGTGTTTTTTCTTATATATTAATTTATTGTTACATCAATATATTTGATTATCATCTATCTGACTAGAGGGACGGGCGGGTGTTTATTAATTTTTTCTTTAATTTTATTTATTTAAATATGCACTTGTGGATTTAAACGAATTCTCATTTCCCCTTATTTGGGTTAATTTTTTATCCATTTGGTATTCAGGCACTTTTTCTAGTGCGTTGGATAGGTTGGGGAGGGGTTGTTTGTATTTTATCTGTAGTTGTTAAACATCGCAGCATTTTTCTTCCTCTTCTGTACATACTACCCACCACCATATATTCCATACCCCTCTTCCTGCACATACTACCCACCTCTTATCCCATAGACGAAATGTGAGAAATAACATATATATCATACAATCATTCCATAAACACATACCACATGCACTGCATATATAATTTGAGGAAAATATGCTTATAAAATAGTTTACCATTTGCCAATAAAAAAAAAAAATATGTCCCTGGATTTCATTTGAAAAATCTGGTCACCTTACTGTAGTTACTCTATTTATCTACTATATATTCTGGAGTACTTTATAGAATAATTGTTTGTTTAATAAATGTAATTATTTGAAAATTATATATTACTATATAATTTGTAAATACCAATACCTTGCTGTCTCTTTCCATGCGACATCTTCATGTACGTTGACAAGTTCATTCAGCTGCGTGAACAGGAAATTATTTTCTTCATTCTCATCTTCTTGGTCTCCTAACACAAACTCAATCTTCCCAGGTGCAATTGTTGGAGATATCCTTGTGTGAAATATACTCCGATCTGCTGCTTGAGACAGAATAATAGAACTCCGACTCCTAAGTCTCTCTGAATGGCCACAACTTCCATTATCAATTCTCTGCAATTCCAAATCAAGAAATGAATCGTTGTCTTTTATCTTCATTTGGAAAACTATGAAAGATTTCTTGCAGCAGAAATTTTCAAATCTCAGTGTGCATAACAATAGGTGCACTGCTTAATACTCAGAATGTTGCTTTGTTTATTTACAGTAAACATACATGGCCTTCAGGCCAGCCCAGATTTCTGAAACATTCCTGTGCACACTCACTAAACAAGTTTAGCGGGTGTCAAATTTAGAGGGGCGTATCTGGGCTATAGATGGCCCAGATACATTGATTTTTTGGGATTTATGGACACTTTGGAGTGTGGGAGGTGTTGAACTGCCATTCTAGCGCCGTGCCCTTTGTGTCCTCTCGCGGCAGTAGTACGGCGGGGCGGGGAACCCGCTGTGCCTGCTGGGAGAGGATATAAAGGGGGCGGACATCTTGCGCACGAGGTCCATTCCCCAGACACCTTCAGCCTGGGGGCTGCTGCGGTTCGTCTGTGCCCAGGCGCCCTTGGCCTGGGCGCGTGGAGTCGAGTTCCATCCCAGGCACCTTCAGCCTGGGGTGAGGTACTTTACAAGGAGGCCTGGGGCCCAGTACCTTCGACTGGGTCCTGCAAGGGAGAAGCATTCCTAATGTGCCCCCGGTATTGGGTACCTGAATCCAGGGCGTAAGGGACCGGAGACGTGACCCTCCCATAGAGCCGGTGCAGCATTTGGCCGGTGCCGGTATGGGCCTCTGGTGACCGTCCGGATGGATGTCTTTCCCTGACAGGGGTCATTTGTCCTAACGGAGGTATTCCATGTTCTTATGGTTTGTGGCAGAGACCCATCTTCATCAGGCCTGTTTGCACTAAACGGAACAGGAGAGACTTTATTCATTGAGTTGTGCCTGGACCTACTCTTTCCCACACCATGTCTGTTCTCTTAAAGTTCAACCAGCCTACCTATTGATCAAAGCAAATAAAACAGTGTTGGACTTTTTATGGTGTGGAACTCGTGTTACTGGAAGCTAAGTGTCCCTGTCTGATGACAGTGACAATCATCCTCCACAGGAGAAGCTGAGGCTCCGGCCTAAAACGCAGACCCGAAGGTAAACGGTTTAGCTCATATCTCTGCATACTACATCAGAGAGCCGAGCTGGTGGTGTACATCTTTCCCCCTTCTCCCAGATACCCCTAGACGAGTCATACAGCCATAAAGAGAGGGGAGAAGGCGGGTGAGGGCGCTACACGTGGGGGCTCCAGGTCCGGGATTTGTGTTTATGTAATGGAGCCGAAGCTATCGGAGTTTGAACTTTGCTGCCCAGAAGAGTTCCGAGTAGGTCGGCCATATTGGGCACTGCTCTACAGTCCGTGGGCGTGACATGGAGAAAGCCCGCGAACTAGTGCGCCAAGGGGGACGAGTCCGGCTATGTGAAGAGGTGCACGTGGGGACTTAGGCGCCAGTTATGCAGTGCGCGATGGAGCAGCAATCAGTCACCATGTTCAGCAATGCTCCGTGGGTTCCAGTCTCCAATACTACGAGGATGACTTCAACTGCTGCTCCGATTACAGATACGGGGATTCGGCTCAAGCCCCGGGGACGATTCGCCTTGTACACCTGCAAGGATGTTGAGGCCCTGGGTATGATTTGTCCCGGATGTTCGGGACTGGTGGTACAGTTAAAGCCATTCAGGGGTTGTGAGGCCTGCGGGGAGTTCATGTTTGAGGTGGAGCAATCCATAGAGAGACCCCGGGTCTTCCACCTCAGCCCTACATCAGGCGCCGCCACTCAAGAAGGAAAAGTCAATGCTTGGACAGCCATCCCTCTGCGCACTGTAGAGACCTCCGTGGAGGTCGCGAACAAAGAGATGGAGGATGCAAAATCCGGAGATGCTGCTTCGGTCACCATAGTTTCCCTACTCCCAGCGCCAACAAGGAAGGTCTGTCTTGTGAGAGCTTCCAGGACATCCCTTCACAAGTTTGGGTCGAGGTAAGCCAGGGAATGGGACTTGGTGTTGGGACGGATGTGTCAGGGATTCACGGCCCCTTGAGCCCGTGGGTGGGAGTGATTCGGTGTCCACTACCAACTACCTGCCCGCGGAGGAGTGTGACACCTCCGACCTGGAGTCGGTCTCCGATGTGGGAGACGACGTCGTCATAGACAAACTATTTGCTGAGAAGGGCTGGGACAAGATGCCTCTCTCCTCATCCCGTAGAACTAGGGATCCACCTATGTCTACAGGGGATAGGACACCCCGGGTGGAGGCACCAGCGCCTGAGGAGGGACCCCGTTCCCGTGACTGCCCTTCAGTCCCCGGTGCCTCCTGCATCTACCACCGGGGACAAGAGACTGTCGCTGCGGGCGCCTATGCCCAAATCAGAGGTGGTCAAGGCACCTCGTCATCCGGATTCTATCGTTTTGCCGGGAGAGGGAGACCGCTCTACTATGCCTCCCTTGTCTAGGCTACAACGTTTGTTCTGCCAGAAAGTCGCTAGTGAGTATGGGTGGGAGTACCCATACTTATGTAGCGATACCCCTAAACTAAGGGAGCCGCTGGTTTTGTTTTGGGCCCTATACACAGCACAGCCAACCCCTGGCAATCTACTCAACCCTTCTCTGGCACAGCTAGTCTAGGGGTGGTACTTCCGTATAGCTCTATACCAGTTTATGCACAATTCCCCAATACCTTTCGTATATATTTAAGAAATATATTAATGGACTCCAATACCAGATTGATAAACTATAAAAGGTTTACTTGTAGGTAAAAGGGGTAACAATAAATATCACATATAACACATTCATGCAGAGCCCTGCTGTAATACCAACACTCATTAACTATAGTGCGCAATTAGTTCTAACACATACTAACATATAGCTTGAATCCCCGTTAGCAATATGGCGCCCAGCAATACTATCACTCCCAGTCAGGCCTGACTCAGTTAAAGTTCAGTCTTTCCTGAAGGAATCTTTGCATGCCAGATGATCGGTGGTGCACATACAGGAACAATATTTGTAATCCAACAAGGTCTAAGGTAATGTGGACAACTCCTTGGAGACTATGTAACTCGGTCCTCCAACTAGTCTCCTAACAAGAAAAGAAGGAAAGTATACTCCGACGGCCAAGGCAGTCAATAGGCCTAACAAAGTACTCAGGTAAAGTTGTGAACAGGTGCTCTCTCACCCCACCGGACTCGATCCCAGTCCGGGACTCCCACCGCTGTGTCCACACACACAGGATCTGCCTCCGCCTGGTCTCCGGTCCACTGACGTTCCTGAAGCAGGTAGATGTCTGTAGCCGCACAGGCTCCGCAGCGAGGTGGAAGGCTCTCTGAAAGTGCGCAAGGCCCAGGCCTCGGGCCTTGCACTCACAGCAGGTCCGCACAGGAAGTCCTCTTGCCAGCCGCGAGGTGTCCAAAGAGGCCGGGCTTAGCCTCGCCCTTCTCTTTTATACCCCACCCATGAGTCTCTGCGGCAGCTCAATGCACCCTGGGTGCCAAACGGGGTTCTGGGTAACGTAGTCTGTGGGGCCTCAACGGAGACCCGGCTACACTTATCTAAGGAGCTGCTTTACGAAGAAGAAGTCTGCAGACACACATCAAAGTCCCACACGCACGCAGGTACCTCGCTTGTTCCCCAAAAGCATCTCAAAGATTCAAGGACTGTAAGGCAGAATGGATGTTGGGTCGGCACATCCATGCTGACAAGGTGTTGATTCGGAGAAAAGAAGGGGAGGATGTCGAATATTACCTAGAGACTGTTGATCAACATTTAAAACCCCTTGTCCTGCAGCACCCAAGATTCTACCTGTAGGAGAAAAGACTCCTTTCCCTTGTGCCTTGCAAATTTGCTGAACTTTCCGGGGTTTGTTTTCCTTCCCGGAAACCCAGGAACTGCACCCGAGTTTAACGGGTGTTGTGCTCTTTGGAGGAATGGGGAACTGTTGCTGTTGTTATCTCCTTTCTTCCCTCCTGCAAAGTGATCATGGACTTTGGGGTGTAGTTAGGGCCCAAAGCACAGAGGAAAGTTTCGTTCCAGGATTCGACAAGTGCCTTTACCGTGGCACTGTCACTAGGTGGCAGTGTTGTGCACCGTTATTCACTTTACACCACACACTTCTTGGAAGGAAGGGATTTCTCTTCGGAGAGATTTTTTCGTTCCCACACATGTGTCAGGAAATTTTGTGTGTTTAACTTTCTTTTGTCCCCTTTGCAGGAGAACGTCCGTCAAGACCGCTGAGAATGGGGCGGGTCTTAGTTAGTGATGTGGGCAGGGGGAAAATGTCAATGGTGTTATTGTGATATGTATGCTGTTATGTGTTGTTTCCCTTTTTCCTTTTCCCTTCCATGTCAGGTTCAGGCACAACTACCAGTTTTTTCAAAATTACATTTTTTTTGCGCATTTTGAAGCAGTCTCTAGGTTGGGTTTATGTTGGCTCCCTTTGGGGCATGACTTGTTCCAGACACTGGGGACCAGTTTTAAATTGCTGGGGGGAGAGTGTAGCGGGTGTCAAATTTAGAGGGGCGTATCTGGGCTATAGATGGCCCAGATACATTGATTTTTTGGGATTTATGGACACTTTGGAGTGTGGGAGGTATGAATGGTGTCATGTTCCCTGCGGTCCCTAGGTGGCGCTGTCACCTGGGACCGGGGTTGAACTGCCATTCTAGCGCCGTGCCCTTTGTGTCCTCTTGCGGCAGTAGTACGGCAGGGCGGGGAACCCGCTGTGCCTGCAGGGAGAGGATATAAAGGGGGCGGACATCTTGCGCACAAGTTACATTCCCCAGGCACCTTCAGCCTGGGCGCTGCTGCGGTTTGTCTGTGCCCAGGCACCCTTGGCCTGGGCGCGTGGAGTCGAGTTCCATCCCAGGCACCTTCAGCCTGGGGTGAGGTACTTTACAAGGAGGCCTGGGGCCCAGTACCTTCGACTGGGTCCCACAAGGGAGAAGCATTCCTAATGTGCCCCCGGTATTGGGTACCTGAATCCAGGGCGTAAGGGACCGGAGACGTGACCCTCCCGTAGAGCCGGTGCAGCATTTGGCCGGTGCCGGTGTGGGCCTCTGGTGACCTTCCGGATGGATGTCTTTCCCTGACAGGGGTCGTTTGTCCTAACTAAGGTATTCCATGTTCTTATGGTCTGTGGCAGAGACCCATCTTCATCAGGTCAGTGGCAGGCCTCATCTAAGGCCTGTGGCAGAGGCCTCAACATTCACCCAGGTCAGTGGCAGGGACCAAATTCAAGGTCTGTGGCAGCGACTGTGTGCTAAGCCTGTTTGCACTAAACGGAACAGGAGAGACTTTATTCATTTGAGTTGTGCCTGGACCTACTCTTTCCCACACCCTGTCTGTTCTCTTAAAGTTCAACCAGCCTACCTATTGATCAAAGCAAATAAAACAGTGTTGGACTTTTTATGGTGTGGAACTCGTGTTACTGGAAGCTAAGTGTCCCTGTCTGACAGTGACAATCATCCTCCACAGGAGAAGCTGAGGCTCCGGCCTAAAACGCAGACCCGAAGGTAAACGGTTTAGCTCATACTACATCAGAGAGCCGAGCTGGTGGTGTACATCTTTCCCCCTTCTCCGAGATACCCCTAGACGAGTCATACAGCCATAAAGAGAGGGGAGAAGGCGGGTGAGGGCGCTACACAAGCTACTACCAGCAGTAACAAAGAGGAGAGAGCGACAGGGTTTTTTCTCCCTCTATGTTCAAAAAGTAAATATACAATATGTTCTAAATAGATTAAAATATAATAATACAGATTAATGTGTACCTAAATATCTATCAAAATAGTTTCCAACTATCCAATGTCAGAATGATGTAAAACCAGAGAAGGGGAAACGATGCAACTTATCTAAATTTTATCTTAAATGCAGTGGCAGCTGGTGCTCAAATTTTTTGGGGGGAGGTGCAAACTAACTTAAAAATTAAATTGTGTTAGTAATGCAGGACTGTAAAAAGCCATTTATTAGGTGATTATGTATCATTACTGCTAGATAAAACGGTTCCAATCAAATTCAGCCTCACTGTGCCAATCAAATTCAGCCTCACTGTGCCCATCATATGCAGCCTCACTGTGCCCATCATATGCAGCCTCACTGTGCCCATCATATGCAGCCTCACTGTGCCCATCATATGCAGCCTCACTGTGCCAATCACATCCACATTTCAAGTAAAATAAAATAAAACCACTTAATATAAGGTGTGTCCTCATCAGGGTCCCTCTTTACATCAGGTGTCCCCATCAGAGTCCCCATTTACATCAGATGTCCCCATCAGAGTCCCCATTTACATCAGATGTCCCCATCAGGGGGGATTTAGATGTCCCTATCAGAATCCCCCTTTACATCAGATGTAATATAAACAAGAAAGGTTGGGACTTTAAATGAAACACCTCGGGGAGAGAGGCGTCTCCATCCCTGGATTAAGTAATAGAAAGGGGGAATTGGGACTTTAGATGAGGCACATAAAGAACCGGATGCAGAAGTAAAACATTTATTGAACAATCATTTACATAACATAGTAAGTCGAAAAAATTTGTATAATGCCGCGTACACACGACCGGATTTCCAGTCGGAAAAAAGTAGGATGGTTTTTCCGACGGAATTCCGCTCAAGCTTGGCTTGCATACACACGGTCACACCAAATTCAGACAAAAACGCGGTGACGTACAACACGTACGACGGCACTATAAAGCGGAAATTCCATTCCGAGTCCGGCAGCCTTTGGGCTGCTTCTGCTAATCTCCTGTTAGTAGAGGTTTGGTGAGAGATAATTCGCGCTTTTCAGTCTTCGTGCTTTTCAGATCGTTTCTGCTGTTCAGTTGGTGCTTGTGGGTTTGTATTTGTTTTTCAGTGCGTGTAGTGAGTTCGCATCTGTTTTTCAGTGCGTATTTGTGTGCTCGTTTCTGATTTTCAGGTCTTTCTTCATAGGCCTTTCTGTTCTTCAGTGCGTTCTGTTAGTTTGTTCTGACCAGCCGACCGTTTCCTAGCTATGTTGCGGGTACGTACTCGTCGTAGAGTTTGTGCTGTGCATAGGCTTGGTGTTGGGGTTCTTGCTTTGACCCAAGCTCAGTTCATGAACAGTATGGGGAGGAGTTCATGGACGAAGAATTGGTTGCTCCAGCGTGACCAATTCTGTCATATGCCTTTTCTGCGGGAGATCCAGGAGAATCATCCTGATGATTTCAGGAATTATCTCCAGATGACAGACCCCGTTTTTCACCATGGCTTTGCTGTCCCCTTATATCACGAAGCAGGACATCTGCATGCGGCAAGCCATCACTGCTGAGCAAAGGCTAGTCACCACGTTGCGATACTTGGCGACAGGGAGAAGTCTGCAGGACATCAAGTTCTCGACAGGCATCTACCCCCAGGCTCTGAGGATCATTATGCCATCATTCAAGTCCTGCAGAAGGACTATATTAAGGTAAGTTTTCTCTTTTAACATCACATTCAATGTATTTAATGTATGCTAATGTATTGTATTTCTTTCATCATTCCCTAATTACCATGATTGTAATATTCTGTGAATGTCACCTTTGTTCCCATGCATGCTGTAAGCTTTTAATGTTCCTTTTTTGGCCTCCATGCATATGTCCCTTCAATAACCTCTCCAGTAGGGATGAGCCGAACACCCCCCTGTTCGGTTCGCACCAGAACCTGCGAACAGACCTGAAGTTTGCACAAACTTTAGAACCCTATTAAATACAATGGACTTGAACGTTTGAAATCAAAAGTGCTAATTATCAAGGCTAATATGCAAGTTATTGTCCTAAAAAGGGTTTGGGGACCCGGGTCCTGCCCCAGGGGACATGTATCAATGCAAAAAAAAGTTTTAAAAGCTGCCGTTTATTCGCGAGCAGTGATTTTAATAATGCTTAAAGTGAAACAATAAAAGTGAAATATTCCTTTAAATTTCGTACCTGGGGGGGGGGGGGGGGGGGTATAGTATGCCTGTAAAGCAGAGCTTGTTTCCCATGCTTAGAACTGTCCCTGCACAAAATGTCATTTCTGAAGGAAAAAAAATCATTTAAAAGCACTTGCGGCTATAATGAATTGTTGGCTCCCGGCAATACAGAGAAAAGTCATTGATAAAAATAAAAAAAATGCGTGGGGGTCCCCCCAAATTCAATTACCAGGCCCTTCAGGTCTGGTATGGATATTAAGGGGAACCCTATGTCAAATTTAAAAAACAAATGACGTGGGGTTCCCCCCCAAATATCCATACTAGACCCTTCAGGTCTGGTATAGATTTTAAGGGGAACTCCACCCCAAATTTAAAAAAAATGGCGTGGAGTTCCCCCAAAAATCCATACCAGACCCTTTATCCGAGCACGCAACCTGGCAGGCCGCAGGAAACGAGAGAGCGCCCCCCCTCCTGAACTGTACCAGGCCACATGCCCTCAAAGCACCATGTCCCCATGTTGATGGGGACAAGTGCCTCATCCCCACAACCCTTGCCGGTGGTTGTGGGGGTCTGCGGGCAGGGGGCTTATCGGAATCTGAAGACCCCTTTAACAAAGGGGACCCCCAGATCCCGGCCCCCCCAATGTGAATTGGTAAGGGGTACATTGTACCCCTACCATTTCACAAAGAAAGTGTATCTCAGACCCCGCCTACGTCATTGGCTGAGCGGACCTGATTGGGAACTTCCTCCGCAGTGTAAAAAATGAATAGAGCCGCCCCTTCTCACGTTCCCCATCAGGTCCGCTCAGCCAATGACATAGGTATAAGGCTGAGAGGACCTGATGGGGAACGTTAGAAGGGGCGGGTCTATGGATTACGTCGTTGGAATGGGTTTTTTATTTTTTATTTTTTTATTTTTAATAAAGGACTTTCCCAACGGTGTCTGTGTGTTTTTTTTTTACATTTTTTTTACACTTTCTTTGTGAAATGGTAGGGGTACAATGTACCCCTTACCAATTCACATAGGGGGGGCCGGGATCTGGGGGTCCCCTTTGTTAAAGGGGTCTTCCAGATTCCGATAAGCCCCCTGCCCGCAGACCCCCACAACCACCGGGCAAGGGTTGTGGGGATGAGGCCCTTGTCCCCATCAACATGGGGACATGGTGCTTTGAGGGGTCACAGACCCCCAAAGCATCCTTCCCATGTTGAGGGCATGTGGCCTGGTACGGTTCAGGAGGGGGGGGCGCTCTCTCTTTCCTGCGGCCTGCCAGGTTGCGTGCTCGGTTTAAAGGGTCTAGTATGGATATTTGGGGGGAACCCCACGTCATTTTTTTTTTATTTGACACAGGGTTCCCCTTAATATCCATACCAGACCTGAAGGACCTGGTAATTGAATTTGGGGGGACCCCCACGCATTTTTTTTTTTTTTTTATCAATGACTTTTCTCTGTATTGCCGGAGCTGACAATTCATTACAGCCGCGAGTACTTTTAAATGACTTTTTTTCCTTTAGAAATTACACTTTGTGCAGGGACAGTTCTAAGCAAGGGAAACAAGTGCTGCTTTACAGGCATACTATACACTCCCCCTGCCCCCCCCCCCCCCCAGGTACGAAATTAAAAGGAATATTTCACTTTTATTGTTTCACTTTAAGCATTATTAAAATCACTGCTTCCGAAAAAATGACCGTTTTTAAAACTTTTCTTTGCGTTGATACATGTCCCCTGGGGCAGGACCCGGGTCCCCAAACACTTTTTATGACAATAACTTGCTCGGTGTTCGAGTCGAACGCATGATCAACTCGAACATCGCCTGTTCGCCTGTTCGGCGAAACCAGAACTTTGTGGGCCGTTCGCGCCAAATTCGTGTGACGCGAACGGCCCACAATGCACTGCGCCATCGCACTGCATTGCCGGCGCTGTGATTGGCCAAGCATGCACTGTGACCCCGCATGCTTGGCCAATCACAGCGCCGGCAGCGAGGAGAGCCATAATTGGCCACAGGCAGGATGCAGGAGTTAATGGGTGTTGTGTGCCTCCAGCACAGTATACACCTGTATCTACCCTTTATTGCTGTTCTCTAAGCTAGATAGGCAGGGACAGTGTGTTCGTTTCTCAGGCATTTGCAGGAGTTAGTGGGTGTTGTGTGCCTCCAGCACAGTATACACCTGTATCAACCCTTTATTGCTGTTCTCTAAGCTAGATAGGCAGGGACAGTGTGTTCTTTTCTCAGGCATCTGCAAGAGTTAGTGGGTGTTGTGTGCCCCAGCACAGTATACACCTGTATATACCCGTTCTTGCTGTTCTCTAATACAGGCATCTGCAGGAGTTAGTGGGTGTTGTGTGCCCCAGCACAGTATACACCTGTATATACCCGTTATTGCTGTTCTCTAATACAGGCATCTGCAGGAGTTAGTGGGTGTTGTGTGCCCCAGCACAGTATACACCTGTATCTACACTTTTTTGCTGTTCTCTAATACAGGCATCTGCAGGAGTTAGTGAATGTTGTGTGCCCCAGAACAGTATACACCTGTATCTACACTTTATTGCTGTTCTCTAATACAGGCATCTGCAGGAGTTAGTGGCTGTTGTGTGCCCCAGCACAGTATACACCTGTATATACACTTTTTTGCTGTTCTCTAATACAGGCATCTGCAGGAGTTAGTGGGTGTTGTGTGCCCCAGCACACAACAGTGCATCGCCATCAGCACGTGGCCATGGGACACGCTTGTCCTTATTTTTGGCAGCTGGACGTGTTGAGCCGCATCATGCCGAAGACTTGGTAGAGTGGATGACCAAGCCCTCCTCATCCTCCTCATCCTCTCTCACCTAGGCTCAGGGTACTGGCAAAGCAGCTGCCAAAGCGACCTCTTCCCTCGTATCAATGTCATCATCAGTCACTCCTTCCCTAGACACACCATGTCCTCCTGAGGAGTCCCCCGAAATGTTTGATCACAGTGTTGGGTACATGCTCCAGGAGGATGCCCAGCGTTTTGAGCGGTCTGATGATGATACCCAGCTAGAGGAAGGCAGTAGCGTGAGCGCAGAGAGAGGGGATGCTCAAGAAGGACAGCAATCTGCCAGTCATGTTCCAGCAGCTGCAGCATACTGCCAGATTGGCTCCAGTGATGAGGAGGAAGGGGATGATGAGGTCACTGACTCCACATGGGTGCCTGATAGGAGAGAGGAGGAGGAGGAGGATGAGGAGGAGGCACATCTCCAACGAGGCAGGATGCCCTCCGGGAGCCAGCGTAAGGGCAGCACACCGACTGAATCACACCGCAGAGCTCCGCCTGTGCAGGGCGCTGCCTCTGCCCGTTATTCCAAAAGTTCTTTGGTGTGGGCCTTTTTTGAGTCGAGTGCATCAGATCACACCGCTGCTATTTGCAACATATGTCTCAAGCGTATCTCGCGTGGCCAAAACATCAGCCGCTTGGGCACCACATGCTTGACCAGACATATGTTGACCTGCCATGCAGCTCGTTGGCAAGCATACCCTAAAGTCCCACACCAAAGAACAAAGCGGACCTCTCCTTGCTCCTCATCAGCTGGGATCTCCAACCCCAATATACCTTTAGTCCTCTCTGAAACCTGCACTGAGAGGAATGAAGGTGTAGAATTAGGTGTGTCACAGCCAAGTACTTGCGGGCAAATTTCCCTGCCCCAGCTGCAGGACCGTCGAAAGAAGTTCACTCCCAGCCATCCACATGCTCAGCGGTTGAATGCTAGCTTGGCTAAATTGCTAGCACTTCAACTGCTGCCTTTTCAGTTGGTAGACTCGGCCCCCTTCTGTGAGTTTGTGCAATGTGCGGTTCCTCAGTGGCAGGTTCCCAAACGCCACTTTTTCTCACGGAAGGCAATTCCGACTCTCTACCGGCATGTGGAAGGCAATGTCCATGCCTCGCTGGACAGGGCGGTCAGCGGAAGGTGCATATTACCGTTGACTCATGGTCCAGCAGGCATGGACAGGGACGTTACCTTTCTTTCACGGCCCATTGGGTTACTCTGGATGCAGGACAAGGTGCAGTAATGTTGGAGGTTGTTCCGCCGCCACGCCTCCAAAATGCTACTACTGGTTGTGACACACCTCTCTCCTCCACCCCCTCCTCTTCTTCTTCCTCCATGGCCTCTTCCTGTGCTTTGTCCTCGGAACCAGCAGTGCTCCGTAGGCGTTCAAGGGGCTACGCAAGTACGCAGGCAAAAAGATGCCATGCCGTGCTTGCGCTGGTGTGTTTGGGGGACAGGAGCCACACTGGGGCAGAGGTTCTGTCAGCTCTGCAGCGGCAGGCCGAGAGGTGGTTGACGCTACGCCAGCTTAAGCCAGGAATGGTGGTTTGTGACAATAGCACCAACCTCCTCTCCGCCCTCCGACAGGGACAACTGACCCATGTGCCCTGTGTGGCTCACGTCCTTAACCTGGTGGTGCAGCGGTTCTTGGGCAGGTACCCGGGCTTACAGGATGTCCTGAGGCAGGCCAGGAAAGTTTGTGTGCATTTCCGCAGATCATATAATGCCAGTGTTTGGCTGGCTGAGCTGCAAAAGGAGTTGAACCTGCCCAAGAACCGCCTTATATGTGACATGCCCACCAGGTGGAACTCAACGTTGGCCATGCTGCAGCTTCTGCACACGCAGCAGAGGGCCATCAATGAGTACTTGTGCGACTACGGCACCAGGACAGGGTCAGGGGAGCTCTGTTTTTTTTCACCACGCCAGTGGGGCATGATCAGGGATGCATGCACTGTCCTGGCACCATTTGAGGAGGCCACGAGGATGGTGAACAGTGACAGTGCATGCACCAGTGACACTGTACCTCTTGTCCACCTGTTGGAGCATACGCTGCATGGAATAATGGACAGGGCACTTGAGGCAGAACAGAGGCAGGAAGAGGAGGACTTCCTTGCCTCTCAAGGCCCCCTTTACCCAGACAGTGTTCCTTCTCTCCCACCCATCGCACAGGAAGAGGACGAGGAGGAGGAGGAGGATTGTGTTAGCATGGAGGTGGAGCCTGGCACTCAGCATCAACAGCAGCAGTCTTTTAGGGATGATTTACAGTCCCAAGAAACCCGTGGACTTGTACGTGGCTGGGAGGAGGTGGCTGCGGATCATGTCGTCCTTAGTGACCCAGAGGACTCCGGACCGAATGCCTCAGCTAACCTACGCTGCATGGCCTCCCTGATCCTGCAAAGTCTGCGGAAGGATCCTCGTATTCTTCGGATCAAGAAGAGGGACCATTACTGGCTGGCCACTCTCCTTGATCCACGGTACAAGGCTAAGGTTGCGGACCTTATCTTGCCATCGCAGAGGGAGCAGAGGATGAGACATCTCCGGGAGGCATTGCAGAAAGGTCTGTGCAACGCGTTCCTAGAGACTGGGAGGTTACAAACTCCTGGTCCTGGACAACGAGTTGCTGAGGCTTCGGTCAGTAGC
Source organism: Rana muscosa (assembly GCA_029206835.1). Classification (NCBI taxonomy): domain Eukaryota; kingdom Metazoa; phylum Chordata; class Amphibia; order Anura; family Ranidae; genus Rana; species Rana muscosa. The sequence goes on from CM055118.1 coordinate 999,877,518, forward strand.
ACAAGGAGCGGTGGAGAAGGTGGCCGATTGACCGATGCGTTCAGACAATTTTTTAGTCCGCAGCCCCAAGGTATGATCGGTTCCAGCAACCATCGCCAGTGTCTGATATACATGGTGCAGGAATACCTAGGGGCAAGGTCAGACTTGGACACCTTTCCCACCGAAAATTCTCTGGCTTACTGGGTCTTGAGGATGGATCACTGGCCAGAGCTTGCACAGTATGCAATTGAGCTACTGGCCTGTCCTGCATCCAGCGTTCTTTTGGAACGCACATTCAGTGCTGCTGGAGGCTTTGTCACGGATCACAGGGTGCGCCTGTCCACTGACTCGGTTGATCGACTGACCTTCATAAAGATGAACCAGTCTTGGATCACCACCAGCTACCAAGCACCTGAAGCTGATGTAACAGAATAATTTATTTTAAAATGTCACATCCCTTCAAGACTGCCTATGCTGATGCTGAGTGACTGTCCTGTTATGTTGACTGACTATCCTCCTCCTCCTCAATGATCCGATTCCTGATGATAGCTTGGAAGAACATTTTTGTTTCTGGGTGCCGCCACCAGTGGCTAAGGCCCAATTTTTCAGCCCCTGTTTAACGGGGGCATGTAATTACAATTTTTTATGCAATGCTTTGCAGCAGGGCTCATTCCTGCACTCCAACTAGAGTATCTGGGAGAGGTTGCAGTGTTGTGGCACCAGTGCCTAAGGCCCAATTTTTCAGCCCCTGTTTAACGGGGGCATGTAATTACAATTTTTTATGCAATGCTTTGCAGCAGGGCTCATTCCTGCACTCCAACTAGAGTATCTGGGAGAGGTTGCAGTGTTGTGGCACCAGTGCCTAAGGCCCAATTTTTCAGCCCCTGTTTAACAGGGGCGTGTAATTACAATTTTTGATTCAATACTTTGCAACAGGGCTCATTGCTGTGCTCCAAGTACAGTATCTGTGAGGGGTTGCAGTGTTGTGGCACCAGTGCCTAAGGCCCAATTTTTCAGCCCCTGTTTAACAGGGGCGTGTAATTACAATTTTTGATACAATACTTTGCAACAGGGCTCATTGCTGTGCTCCAAGTACAGTATCTGTGAGGGGTTGCAGTGTTGTGGCACCAGTGCCTAAGGCCCAATTTTTCAGCCCCTGTTTAACAGGGGCGTGTAATTACAATTTTTGATGCAATACTTTGCAACAGGGCTCATTGCTGTGCTCCAAGTACAGTATCTGTGAGGGGTTGCAGTGTTGTGGCACCAGTGCCTAAGGCCCAATTTTTCAGCCCCTGTTTAACAGGGGCGTGTAATTACAATTTTTGATGCAATACTTTGCAACAGGGCTCATTGCTGTGCTCCAAGTACAGTATCTGTTAGGGGTTGCAGTGTTGTGGCACCAGTGTCTAAGGCCCAATTTTTCAGCCCCTGTTCAACAGGGGCATGTAATTACAATTCTTGATCTAATAATTCACAGCAGGGCCCATTCCTGCGCCCACCAAGAGTAACTGTGAGGGCTTACAGTGTTGTGGCAACACCACCACCACCACCACCACCACCACCACCTCCACCAAATGCCCAATTTTTCTGCCCTGTTCAACAGGGGCATGTAATTACAATTCTTGATCCAATATTTCACAGCAGGGCCCATTCCTGCGCCCACCAAGAGTAACTGTGAGGGCTTACAGTGTTGTGGCAACACCACCACCACCACCACCAAAGGCCCAATTGTTCTGCCCCTGTTCAACAGGGGCATGCAATTACAATTCTTGATCTAATAATTTACAGTAGGGCCCATTCATGCGCCCACCAAGATGGGGTAGCCATGCCATTTTTCTCAAAGATTTTCATCCATATTGCCAGGACAAGACATGACATTAAAGCCGCAAGCAGTTTTAAATGGCTTTTTTTCCTTTAGAAATGCCATTTTGTGCAGGGACAATTCTAAACACGGGTAACACATGCCACTTCACAGGCATACTTTAGACACCCCCCAGGTACGATATTTAAAGGAATATTTCACTTTTTTTTTTCACTTTATGCATTAACCACTTAACGACCACCCACTGTAATTATACGTCGGCAGAATGGCACGGACAGGCACAATCACGTGCCGGTACGTGACTGCCTTCGTATAGTTGGGGGGTCCCATCGGACCCCCCTTCTATACAGTGAGCGGTGGTTATCCGTTGGGGAGCGATCTGGGATGAGGGGACGGCCGTTCGATTCCGGCCACCCCCTCGCGATCGCTCCCGGCGAATGAAAACCTTCCTCTGCCTGTGTAATGTAAACACAGGCAGAGGAAGTGATGTCATCTCTCCTCGTGGCGGTCTTTTCGATCCGGCGCGAGGAGAGAAGACATCTCACAGTAAGTGCACCAACAACCCACTGACACCAGTACACGTAGGCACACTTTTCACCCCCCAGTCACCCCCAGATCACCCCCCAGATCACCCCCAGTACCCCCAGTCACAGTGCACCGTTTGCAGTGGTCATTTTTTTACTGATCACTGCAATCAGTGTCATTTGTGACAGTAAAAAGTTGCAGGGCAGTTAGGTTTAGGCCCTTTAGGTCCAGGGTAGCCCCCTTACCCCCCCCCTAATAAAGGTTTAACCCCTTGATCACCCCCCAGGTAACCCTTTCACCCCCTAACACCAGAGTCACTAATCGATCGTATTCCCGATCGCTGTATTTAGTGCCGGTGGTGCCCTAGATAGCCAGTTATTTATTTTTAGTTTCGCCGCAGGTTTTTATAGCGTCAGGTACCCCCATATATTATTTTAACCCCCTGATTGCCCCTAGAGTTAACCCTTTCACCAGTGATCACCGTATAAGTTTTACTGGTGACACTGGTTAGCCAGTTAGTTATTTAGTTATTTAGGTTACCCGTCAGGTTTTTATATAGCGTCAGGTACCCCCATATATAACCTAATAAAGGTTTTAACCCCCTGATTGCCCCTAGTTAACCCTTTCACCAGTGATCACCATATAAGTTTTACGGGTGACGCTGGTTGGTTAGTTTGCTTTTTATAGCATCAGGGCCGTATATAACCCAATAAAGGTTTAACCCCCTGATCGCCCGGCGGCTGATATCAATTAGGTTTTAGTGCCAGAGAGGGTCTGCGTCGCCCCTTGCAGCGTTAGGTTAGTGCCAGTAACGCTAACACCCACGCGCAAAGCATACACCTCCCTTAGTGGTATAGTATCTGAACAGATCAATATCTGATCTGATCAGATCTATTCTAGCGTCCCCAGCAGTTTAGGGTTCCCAAAAACGCAGTGTTAGCGGGATCAGCCCAGATACCTGCTAGCACCTGCGTTTAGCCCCTCCGCCCAGCCCAGCCCAGCCCAGCCCACCCAAGTGCAGTATCGATCGATCACTGTCACTTACCAAACACAACACACATAACTGCAGTGTTCGCAGAGACAGTCCTGATCCCTGCGATCGCTAAGTTTTTTTTTTAAGCGTTTGATACATTTGCACACAGTCAATCTGTGAAACTTACTAGTGTACCCCTAAATTTAGAGCCCAAAATGGCAAGACGAAGGTACACTAGTAAAGAGGCCTACGAGATTCTGAGCATGACAGATAGTGAAGAGGAGGTCACGCATCTGTCAGATTCAGGCTCAGAATATCTTCCCGTAGAAGACCGTGAAGTCAGCGGCTCATGTCAGATAGCTCTGACGACGAAGGTGAGGTCCCTGCTAAGGTCAGGCGTACCCGATCCCGATCTTTTGAGGTTGCTGAGGAGCAAGAACCGCAGGTCTCTCGTATCATGGAGCAGAGTAGTACTAGCGCCGCTATTCCTTCTGGTGAATTGGCAAGCACCAGCAGCCTAGTACAGCCTGGGCGTACATCCAGCACTGCAGTATCACGTGGTGACGTGGCGAGTCCCATAAGTGCAGTTCAAGCTGGCGAGGTGGCAAGCACAAGTAGTGTCCCGCTGCCACCAAGAAGACAAAGGCAGGCCCGTCGTGCCCATAGTGCCCTTCCTGCAGAATTCGCCTATCCTGATTGGGTCCCCACCACTTCTGCAGAACCCATACTTCCCCCATTCACTGCCCAACCCGGTATTCAGGTGGAAACAGCTGATTTTATGCCAACTGATTTTTATTCGCTGTTTTTCACGGAAGATCTCTATAGATCTATTGTGGACCAGAGTAATTTATATGCTGGTCAATTCATCACCGCTAACCCCCAGTTGCCTTCCATTGCCAAAGATTGGAAACCAATTACGGTTTCCGAATTTAAGACCTTTCTGGGCCTTTCGCTCAACATGGGCACACATAAATTCCCGTCATTGCGTGCTTATTGGTCCACGCACCCAATTGACCACATGCCCGTGTTCTCTGCCTCCATGCCCAGGAAACGATACGAGCAGATTTTGTGGTTCATGCACTTCAACGACAATGAATTTTGTCGTCCACGTGGAGACCCTGAATACGACCGGCTCTACAAAATTCGGCCCCTCATAAACCACTTCAACAAACGTTTTGCAGCCTTGTTTATTCCCGATCAAGTTGTCTGCGTTGATGAGTCCCTGATTAAATTTTCTGGCCGCTTGTCTTTCAAGCAGTACCTTCCCAGCAAGTGTGCCAGATACGGGGTCAAGCTCTATAAGTTCTGTGACAGGGCAACAGGCTATGTATGGAGCTTTACGGTTTATGAGGGAAAAGACAGTCAGGTTGAGCCGGTCAACTGCCCGGATTACATAGGGAGCGCTGGCAAGATAGTGTGGAACTTGGTGTCACCCTTATTCGGAAAGGGGTACCACTTGTATGTGGACAATTATTACACGAGCGTGCCACTGTTTAATCACTTGTTTGATCATCGTCGGGGCTTTCCCCAGCGGCTTGTAGATGCCCGTCTTAGGCTGGGGGAGAGAGCCTGCGTGAAGTGTAATAACTTGCTCGCTATGAAGTGGAGGTACAATAAGAATGTTTTCCTTCTTACCTCCCTTCATGCAGACATGACAGTCCAAATTCGTACGGCGACTGGTGTTGTGGAGAAACCCCTCTGTGTCCACGAATATAACAAAAATATGGGAGGGGTGGACCTCAACGACCAGTTGTTGGCGCCGTATCTAATTGACCGTAAGGCGAGACGCTGGTACAAAAAAGTGTCTCTATCCTTATTCCAATTGGCTTTGCTGAACGCTCATGTGCTATACAGAGCTTCAGGCGGGACTTTATCTCTTCTAAAATTCCAGAATGAGATAGTCACAGAACTCCTGTATCCAGGCGGTTCTGCACCTCACCATCCCCTACCAAATGCAGTAAGCCGACTGCATGAGAGGCATTATCCGTATGCCCTCCAGCGTACCCCTACCCAACGAACCCCCCAAAAAAGATGTCGTGTCTGTAGGAATCGCGGATTTAGGCGTGACACCCGTCCACTCTGTCCACTCTGTCCTGACAATCCTGGTCTTTGCCTTGGTGAATGTTTTGAACGCTTCCACTCAAAAGTGAAGTTTTAGCGTAGGGTACAGCATTTCACCGACTAGGACACACTTACACAGGGTCTCCCAAGATGCCATCGCATTTTGAGAGACCCGAACCATTACAGTTGTTAAAGTTACAAAAAAAAGTGTAAAAAATAAAAAAAAAACGTAAAAAACAAAACACAAAAAATAAATAAAATAAAAAAACCAAAAATTGTTGTCGTTTTATTGTTCTCTCTCTCTCTCTATTTTCTCTCTATTGTTCTGCTCTTTTTTACTGTATTCTATTCTGCAATGTTTTATCATGCTTGCTTTTCAGGTATGTAATTTTTTGTTTTCAGGTGCGCCATTCAACTGCAGCGCGGAATTATTTATCTTGACAGCAACAGCGTTTGCTCCCACGATACATAAAGCCGTGACTCCAGTGCTGTAGGAGGTGATTTCACCACCACAGTTAAAAAAAAAAAGAGCATATATGCCGAAGCATGGGGGCAGCAGGGGCGGAGGAGCAATTTTGCTCCTAATGCCGCGTACATACGGTCGAAATTCCGACGGAGGCTTGCTCGTGGAAAAGTCCGACCGTGTGTACGCGGCATAACTTTTTTGCGGGAGGATGCCCCCATGCTTCGGCATATATATATTTTAGGCACAGGTTGCGTTAAAAAATTTTTTTCTTTTTTACTAGGTTTTGTTTTGGTATTTGCTTTGCAGGTATGGTATGGTAAGGTCTTACTGTTGTACTGTAATGTTACTTTGTTTTAATGTTAACCATCATTTGCTTAGCAGGTATGCCATTCAGTTGCAGCGCGGATCTATTTATCTTGACAGCAACAGCGTTTGCTCCCACGATACATAAAGCCGTGACTCCAACGCTGTAGGAGGTGATTTCACCACCAATGTTAAAAAAAAGAGCATATATGCCTAAGCATGGGGGCAGCAGGGGCGGAGGAGCGATTTTGCTCCTAATGCCGCGTACATACGGTCGAAATTCCGACGGAGGCTTGCCCGTGGAAAAGTCTGACCGTGTGTACGCGGCATAAACTTTTATGCCGCGTACATACGGTCGAAATTCCGATGGAGGCTTGCCCGTGGAAAAGTCCGACCGTGTGTACGCGGCATTACTTTTTTGCGGGAGGATGCCCCCATGCTTCGGCATATATAAATGGTGCATGTATGCCCATCATTAGAAGTGGGTGGATGAAGGGAGGTATTCTAATGGTGGGCATACCCACCGATCAATCTCTTTTTTTCATTCAGCCAACAGGCTGCATGAAAAAAAAGATTACAATACATGTCCAACAAGGACCAGCAACGTACTGGTATGTTGCTGGATTTGAATGTTTATACCAGAATGATGCCTGCAGGTTTAGGTATCATCTTGGTATCATTCTTTTCAGCCAGTGGCCAGCTTTCATGTAAAAGCAATTCTAGCAGATAATTAGCCTCTAGACTGCTTTTACAAGCAGTGGGAGGGAATGTCCCCCCCCCCCCCGGATATAAACAACGCCATTGGGAAATTGGGAAAGCATTTTATCACACCGATCTTGGTGTGGTCAGATGCTTTGAGGGCAGAGGAAAGATCTAGGGTCTAACCCCCCCAATTTTTTTCAAAAAAAGAGTACCTGTCACTACCTATTGCTATCATAGGGGATATTTACATTCCCTGAGATAACAATAAAAATGGTAAAAAAAAATAAAATATGGAAGGAACAGTTTAAAAAATAAAAAAAAAAGCAAAATAAATAATAATAAAAAAAATAAGCACCGCTGTCCCCCCCTGCTCTTGTGCAAAGGCGAACGCAAGCGTCGGTCTAGCGTCATATGTAAACAGCAATTGCATGCATGTGAGGTATCACCGCGAAGGTCAGATCGAGAGCAGTAATTTTAGCAGTAGACCTCCTCTGTAAATCTAACGTGGTAACCTGTAAAGGCTTTTAAATGCTTTTAAAAATTAATGTAGTTTGTCGCCGCTGCGCGTTTGTGCGCAATTTTAAAGCATGTCGTGTTTGGTATCCATGTACTCAGCCTAAGATCATTTTTATTTCATCAAACATTTGGGCAATATAGTGTTTTTTAATGCATTAAAAATAAAAAAGTGTGTCTTTTCCCCAAAAAATGCGTTTGAAAAATCGCTGCGCAAATACTGTGTGGAAAAAAAATGCAACACCCACTATTTTAATCTGTAGGGCCTTTGCTTTAAAAAAATATATAATGTTTGGGGGTTCAACATAATTTTCTTGCAAAAAAAAAAATGTTTTCATGTAAACAAAAAGTGTCAGAAAGGGCTTTGTCTTCAAAGTGGTTAGAAAAGTGGATGATGTGTGACATAAGCTTCCTAATGTTGTGCATAAAATGCCAGGACAGTTCAAAACCCCCCCAAATGACCCCATTTTGGAAAGTAGACACCTCAAGCTATTTGCTGAAAGGCATGTTGAGCCCATTGAATATTTTTTTTTTGTCCCAAGTGATTGAATAATGACAAAAAGAAAAAAAAAATGTACAAAAAGTTGTCACTAAATGATATATTGCTCAAACATGCCATGGTTATATGTGGAATTGCACCCCAAAATACATTCTGTTGCTTCTCCTGAGTACGGGGATACCACATGTGTGAGACATTTTGGGAGCCTAGCCGCGTACAGGACCCCAAAAACCAAGCACCGCCTTCAGGATTTCTATGGGTGTAAATTTTTGATTTCACTCCTCACTGCCTATCACAGTTTCGGAGGCCATGGAATGCCCAGATGGCACAAAACTCCCCCAAATGACCCCATTTTGGAAAGTAGACACCCCAAGCTATTTGCTGAGAGGTATGTTGAGTATTTTGCAGATCTCGCTTTTTGTCACAAAGTTTTGAAAATTGAAAAAAAAAAAAAAAATGTCTTTCTTAATTTTCAAAAACAAATGAGAGCTGTAAAATACTCACCATGCCTCTCAGCAAATAGCTTGGGGTGTCTACTTTCCAAAATGGGGTCATTTGTGGGGGTTTTGTGCTATCTTGGCATTTTATGGCCTTCAAAACTGTGATAGGTAGTGAGGAGTGAAATCAAAAATTTGTGCCCTTAGAAATCCTGAAGGCGGTGCTTGGTTTTCGGGGCCCCGTACGCGGCTAGGCTCTCAAAAAGTCCCAACATGTAGTATCCCCATACTCACGAGAAGCAGCAAAATGTATTTTTGGGTGTAATTCCACATATAACCATGGCATGTTTGAGCAATATATCATTTAGTGACAACTTTTTGTAATTTTTATTTTTTTTTTGTCATTATTCAATCACTTGGGACAAAAAAAAAATATTCAATGGGCTCAACATGCCTCTCAGCAATTTCCTTGGGGTGTCTACTTTCCAAAATGGGGTCATTTTGGGGGGTTTTGTGCTATCTTGGCATTTTATGGCCTTCAAAACTGTGATAGGTAGTGAGGAGTGAAATCAAAAATGTATGCCCTTAGAAACCTTGAAGGCGGTGCTGGGTTTTTGTGGTCTCGTACGCGGCTAGGCTCCCAAAAAGTCCCACACATGTGGTATCCCCGTACTCAGGAGAAGCAGCAGAATGTATTTTGGGGTGCAATTCTACAAATAACCATGGCATGTGTGAGCAATATATCATTTAGTGACAACTTTTTGTACATTTTTAATTTTTTTAATTTTTGTCATCATTCAATCATTTGGGACAAAAAAAAAATATTCAATGGGCTCAACATGCCTCTCAGCAAATAGCTTTGGGTGTCTACTTTCCAAAATGGGGTCATTTGAGGGGGTTTTGTGCCATCTTGGCATTTTATGGCCTTCAAAACTGTGATAGGTAGTGATAGGTAGTGAGGAGTGAAATCAAAAATGTATGCCCTTAGAAATCTTGAAGGTGGTGCTTGGTTTTTGGGGTCCCGTACGCGGCTAGGCTCCCAAAAAGTCCCACACATGTGGTATCTCCGTACTCAGGAGAAGCAGCAGAATGTATTTTGGGGTGTGATTTCACATATGCCCATGGCATGTGTGAGCAATATATCATTTAGTGACAACTTTGTGCAAAAAAAAAAAAAGTTGTCATATTCCCGCAACTTGTGGCAAAATATAAAATATTCCATGGACTGAACATGCCTCTCAGTAAATAGCTTAGGGTGTCTACTTTCCAAAATGGGGTCATTTGGGGGGGTTTTGTGCTATTTTGGCATTTTATGGCCTTCGAAACTGTGATAGGTAGTGAGGAGTGAAATCAAAAATTTGCGCCCTTAGAAATCCTGAAGGCGGTGATTGGTTTCCGGGGTCCCGTACGTGGCTAGGCTCCAGAAAGTCCCACACATGTGGTATCCCCGTACTCGGGAGAAGCAGCAGAATGTGCTGCTGGCTAGGCTCCTAAAAAGTCCCACACATGTGGTATCCCCGTACTCAGGAGAAGCAGCAGAATGTATTTTGGGGTGCAATTCCACATATAACCATGTGTAGCGGGGTATTCCCCTATATTGGGAAGAAACTACATTACCCATAACCCAATTCTTGTGATGTTCCACCGCAGAGACTCTTGGGAGGGGTTATAAAAGGAGGAGGCGAGGCCGGGCTCGGCCTCTTTGGGGACACGAGACTTCACAGACGGATCCTCCTGTGCGGATGTGTCGGAGTGCAAGGCCTGAAGCCTGAGGCCTTGCTCTGCACCAAAGAGCCTTCCACCCTCCCCTCTGCGAGCCTGGGTGGCATCTGACTTTGTAAGCTACAGCCTTGTCGGATCGGGGGCCCGATCGTTGGAGAGATCGAGTGTGTGTGACACGACCGGTGGAGGTTTCCCGGACTGGATCCGTAGTCCGGCGGGTGAGAGGGGGTAAGCCCAGCTAAGATACTGTTGCTGTATATAGGCCTATAGACTGCCGTGGCCTACAAGTTATTTTCATACCACTTGGATTACAAAGTTATACTCTGTTTAAAGTGCACCACCATTACAGACCTGCCGGTGAAGAAAGAAGGATTAAGTTAAATATTAGAACCAGGCCTGGTGGGGATTCTAGCGTGTTTGATTACTGCGCCATAGGGCACTTAGTTAACGGTCGCCCGTATGGCGCACCTGTAGCGTGTGTTACTATATAGTGTGTTAGAGTGGCAGGACACTGCCCTTAGGAGTGATTATCTTGAACTGTGATTACTGTTACCCCTTTATCCATATTGAGAATCAATGAGTAAAACACTTTACCTATTACAATTCATTACTGTGTCCTTGCTTAGTTATTCTATTGCATAGGACATATCATTGATTGTTAGTACTAGCTGTGCCAGAAGGGGGTAGAGCCTATTGCCGGGGGTTGGCGGAGCTGCACTCAGGGCCCAAAGATAATTCTGCGGCCTCCTTAGTTGGAGGTATCGCTACACGTGGGGGTTCTCGTCCGGGATCCTGATGCAGCAAGCGAACGCCAGAAGTGCCGGCATGGACCCCATGGATCCAAGAGCGGTAGAAGAGTGGTGCAAAGCCGCTAATACAGAGCCAAAACAGTCGATAGCCATTAGTCTCCCTGGCAAGAAATGGTCAAGTGAGACGGTAGAGGAACTGATGAGTTCAGTGTCCCCAGATCACACACCATGGGTGATAGACATGAAGACAGACCCAAACATCTCATATCAATACGCATTAGTGGAATATTGGGACGGGATGCCAGAGGCCTGTAAGCACAAGTGTCTGCGGACGCCAGACAACAGAACATTTAGGCTGGCACATGCAATAACTGTAGAAAGGGAACCATCCCCTACGGGATCGCCACAGGCTGCGGCCCGAACTACACCTGAAAGAGGAGACAGGGCGACACCCCCGGTGGCACCTGCATCGGCCACTGCTATATCACCAGAACTGATAAATGCAATAGGGGATTTGCTAGCCAAATGTCAGAAGTCGGTTCTATTGGCCCTGCATGAGGGCAGAGATAGAGGAGTACTGCCACTCATGTGCGCGATGCATCCAGAGGAAGACTTTGCCCCATCAAGCTGCCCCAATGGGCCATCTACAGAGCCAAGGGCCCATGGACCTGGTGTGCATTGATTTTCTCTGCCTTGAACCCGACCTGAGTGGACTAGGAAATGTTCTGGTGATAACCGACCATTTCACCCGGTATGCCCAGGCTTTCCCCACCAAAGATCAGAAGGCCTCCACCGTGGCCAAGGTACTTATGGAGAAGTATTTTGTCCATTATGGGCTGCCACAGAGACTCCATTCAGACCAAGGGAGGGACATCGAGAGTAAGCTGATCCGGAAGCTCTTGGATTCGTTGGGAATTAAGAAGACTCGAACTACACCTTACCATCCTCAGGGAGATGCTCAGCCGGAAAGGTTCAACCGAACCTTGCTCAACATGTTGGGGACTCTGGAAAGCGAGAAAAAGCAACATTGGAGCAAACACATAGCAGCCATAGTACATGCTTACAACTGCACCATCAGTGATGCTACAGGCTATTCCCCATATCGACTCATGTTTGGGAGAGAAGCGAGACTACCGGTGGACCTGGCTTTTGGCACCTCACTGGACCATTCCTCAGTCACCTCCCACAAAGGATATGTGGACAGGCTCAGACACAGCCTGAAAGTAGCATATGAACAAGCTCAAGCGGCCTCAGATCAAAGGGGAGCTCGGAATAAAAGAAATTACGACTTGAAGGTCCGGGTACAAGACCTACAGCCCGGGGATCGAGTACTGTTGCGCAATCTGGGAGTCCCCGGAAAGCACAAACTTGCAGACAGATGGAGATCTGAACCCTATGTCATCTGCAGGAAGTTGCCGGGCCTACCTGTCTACAAGGTGAAGCCAGAGGGAAAGGTAGGCCCACTGAAGACATGGCATCGAAACCACCTGCTCCCACTTGCGGAGGCAGTTAGAATACCTTCCGTGGGAGACTCCCCTGCAGCGGCCTCTATCTTGGATACTCCTAGGCCGCACACTCGGTCACAGACCTCCCGAGCTGGAAATGGAGAAGCCTCCCAACTTAGTGGAGATGAAGAAGGAGAGCTTGATTGGCTGTGGTCTTCCCCAACTCCAGGAACTTCTATCATAGATCTTCCAGTCACCCAAGATACCACAGATGAAACACTGAACCCAGAGGCTACAGAATTCATCCCTTTCAGTCCTTCAGCAGATTACTGGGAAGATGCCCATGATAGTTGCTCCGAGGAAGAGGAGCCTGTGGCGCCAGAGCCAGAGATTCCAGGAGAGCAAAGAGCTCGAAGAGTCATTCGACCTCCTAAGAAGCTGACCTACCCCCAGATGGGGAACAGTTCGGAAGACTCTGTGATCACTGCTAGGAGAAATGCTGAGATTCCGGATCCCTCCACTGTCCATTTGGTGGAGGGCAACCCCAGCTCACTCTCTGGCACAGTTAGGCAGGCCACCCATGATAATGTGACCTGTGGGCAAGGGAATTCAACCCCTCAGTTATTGTGGGAATCCCCTATCCCAACATCGTTTTCAGAATTGTCCAATGTTGTATATAGTTGTTGCTAAAATTTATCTTTGGGGACCAAAGAGTTTAAGTGGGGGGAGTGTGTAGCGGGGTATTCCCCTATATTGGGAAGAAACTACATTACCCATAACCCCATTCTTGTGATGTTCCACCGCAGAGACTCTTGGGAGGGGTTATAAAAGGAGGAGGCGAGGCCGGGCTCGGCCTCTTTGGGGACACGAGACTTCACAGACGGATCCTCCTGTGCGGATGTGTCGGAGTGCAAGGCCTGAAGCCTGAGGCCTTGCTCTGCACCAAAGAGCCTTCCACCCTCCCTTCTGCGAGCCTGGGTGGCATCTGACTTTGTGAGCTACAGCCTTGTCGGATCGGGGGCCCGATCGTTGGAGAGATCGAGTGTGTGTGACACGACCGGTGGAGGTTTCCCGGACTGGATCCGTAGTCCGGCGGGTGAGAGGGCGTAAGCCCAGCTAAGATACTGTTGCTGTATATAGGCCTATAGACTGCCGTGGCCTACAAGTTATTTTCATACCACTTGGATTACAAAGTTATACTCTGTTTAAAGTGCACCACCATTACAGACCTGCCGGTGAAGAAAGAAGGATTAAGTTAAATATTAGAACCAGGCCTGGTGGGGATTCTAGCGTGTTTGATTACTGCGCCATAGGGCACTTAGTTAACGGTCGCCCGTATGGCGCACCTGTAGCGTGTGTTACTATATAGTGTCTTAGAGTGGCAGGACGCTGCCCTTAGGAGTGATTATCTTGAACTGTGATTACTGTTACCCCTTTATCCATATTGAGAATCAATGAGTAAAACACTTTACCTATTACAATTCATTACTGTGTCCTTGCTTAGTTATTCTATTGCATAGGACATATCATTGATTGTTAGTACTAGCTGTGCCAGAAGGGGGTAGAGCCTATTGCCGGGGGTTGGCGGAGCTGCACTCAGGGCCCAAAGATAATTCTGCGGCCTCCTTAGTTGGAGGTATCGCTACACATGGCATGTGTGAGCAATATATCATTTAGTGACAACTTTTTGTAATTTTTTTTTTTTGTCATTATTCAATCACTTGGGACAAAAAAAAAATATTCAATGGGCTCAACATGCCTCTCAGCAATTTCCTTGGGGTGTCTACTTTCCAAAATGGGGTCATTTGGGGGGGTTTTGTACTGCCCTGCCATTTTAGCACCTCAAGAAATGAGATAGGCAGTCATAAATTTAAAGCTGTGTAAATTCCAGAAAATGTACCCTAGTTCGTAAACGCTATAACTTTTGCGCAAACCAATAAATATACGCTTATTGACATTTTTTTTACTAAGACATGTGGCTGAATACATTTTGGCCTAAATGTATGACTAAAACGGAAAATTGAATACTCACCTTTCCGTAATTTTCCTTTCCTGGTGCCGACCCATGGCAGCATACTAATGGTTGATGGCTCCGCCCCCGGTCAACCCCCCAGGACCACGTAACTCTATAAAAGAAAGAGTTACTCCCCCCTTCAGACATTCTTTGTAACTAGACTTCAGAACTTTAAGGATTATAGCAGGGAGGGTGCATGCTGCCATGGGTCGGCACCAGGAAAGGAAAATTACGGAAAGGTGAGTATTCAATTTTCCGTTTTCCTGGTGCCTTCCATGGCAGCATACTAATGGTAAATAACTCGCTTATAGGGAGGGAACTGCGATAATAAATTTTTTTAATGGCTTTTTGAAAGTGATAGTTCCAGAGTCCTTTTCCCAAAGTCTCGGGAGGTAAGGACCGCAGGATCCAAGCTATAATGCGACATAAAGGTATTGAACGATGACCAGCTAGCCGCTCTACAAATTGTCTCCGGGGAGACCCTAGCCATAGCCGCCCAGGATGATGCGATTCCTCTTGTTGAATGTGCATTCACCGCGTTTGGAACTGGAAGACCACTAGCCCGGTATGCCCTTTGAATTATCTTCACGATCCAACTGGCTAATGTTGTTTTAGAAGCTGCCAAGCCTCTTTTGGTGCCTTTGGGGATAACAAAGAGTCGTTGATCCCTTCTGAACTGCTGTGTCAGCTCCAAATAACGCTTTAGAGATCTGGCCACGTCCAGTTCATGTAGTTTTGAGGAGGATGGATCCTCTCCGAAAGCTGGGAGTACCCACTCCTGGTTGGAATGGTAGACTGAAGGCACTTTGGGGACAAATTGATGGATAGGCTGTAGGACTACCCTGTCCGGAAAAAAAGTGACGTAGGGCTCCTCTGCCCCTAGGGCTTGTATCTCTGATACTCTTCGACCCGAGGTGACAGCGATCAGGAAAACCGTTTTGCCGGTGATATCTTCCAAGGAGCACTCCTCTGTGGGTGTAAAGGGAGAGCTTGCTAAGACGTTAAGAACAACCGTTAGGTCCCATTTGGGATACAGCGTTTTCCTGGGAGGACGTAATCTTAACACCGCCTTCAAGAAACGTTCCACCAAGAGGTTTAGTGCCCAGCGTGTGTCTGTAAAGGCTGACAGGGCTGAAATATGCACTTTTAGCGTGCTGAGACCTAAGCCTAGGTCCAGGCCATTTTGCAGGAAAAGTAGGATATCTTGGACCCCAGGATTCAGAGGGTTGAAATGATTCGTTTCGGCCAGTGTAGAGAATTTTTTCCATATTCTGCAGTAGGTGGCATTAGTGGATGCCTTTCTTGCCTGTAATAACGTTTGTACCACGTCCCGAGAGCAACCTAGGTCGCCCAACCTCCTCCTTTCAACTTCCAGGCCCTCAAGTCTAGGATCTCTGGGTGAGGGTGTAGAAAAGCGCCTTGAGATAGCAGCTTGCTCGTGGGTGGGAGGGGTAATGGGTTGCCCAGGGCCATCTCTACTAAGAGCGGAAACCACGGTCTTCTCGGCCAGTAAGGAACAACCGCCAGGATGGTGACCCTCTCTAGAGTCAGTCGCTGGAGAAACCTGAGGATTAAGGGTGTCGGAGGGAAGGCGTAGCCTATCTGGAATTCCCATGGTTGGACTAGAGCATCCGCCCCTGTCGACATCGGAGATGGTGACCTCGTGAAGAAGAGAGGTGCTTTCGCGTTGTGCGGAGACGCAAAGAGATCTATCTGGGGATGCCCCAACTGTTGGCATATCCAGCTGAAAACCTGTGGGTCCAACGACCATTCGTTGTTGGATGTGAAGGATCTCGAGAGATGATCTGCCAGCTGATTCTCGGGGGCTGGAATGTAGGTAGCCTGGAGATCTAATAAATTCTTCTCGGCCCATGCAATAATTGGGGCTGCTTCGCTGGCTAGTGTATTGCTGTGTGTTCCCCCTTGATTTTGGATATAGGCTACTGCCGCTCTGTTGTCCATTTGTAATAGCACGGATTTTCCCTTGAGGAGAGGAGCCAAATGCAGGATTGCCATCCATGCTGCCCTTAGTTCCAGGATGTTGGATACCATCCCTTCCGCATTGAACCTCCATCTGCCCTGAACCAGCTGATCTTGGAGGTGTGCCCCCCAACCCAGCTGGCTTGCGTCTGATGTGATAATGGTCCATGAGATTGGGCCGAGAGGACAAGCAGCTAGTAGATTCGGAGACCTCGTCCACCACCAGAGGCTGGACTTCATCGAGGGAGTGATGGCTATCCTCTGACCGAGACGCTTTCTCCTCCACTGCTTCAGAAAACCTTGTTGAAAACCCCGTAAGTGGCTTCTGGCCCATTTTACCATCGGTATGCAGGCCGAGAGGGACCCTAGAAGGCTCAGGCAATCTGACGCTGGCATAGCGTGACTCCCCAATGCATGCTTCACCTTCTGCACCAACACCGGAATTTTGGCTGGTGGAAAGGACACTGACTTCCTCGGTGTGTTGAATAAGGCACCTAGGTATATCATTTTTTGTGTAGGTACAAACTGACTCTTCGAGTGGTTGATTAGCCATCCGAATTGTGTCAAGGTGTTCAAGACCATCTGCAGGTGCGACTGTAGAACTTCTCTGTGCTGAGACAGAATTAATATGTCGTCCAGATAGTGTAGGACTCGTATGCCCTTCTCCCGAAGGGGGGCTAAGATGGCTACCAGAACTTTGGTGAAGGTTCTGGGTGCTGATGAAATCCCGAAGGGGAGACACTGGAACTGAAAATGTAGGTTGCCTATTTGAAACCGTAGAAAATGTTGAAAGTTGTAGTGGATGGGGATGTGCAGATATGCGTCCTGGAGGTCTACAGACACCATCCAGTCCCCTGGCTGTACTGAAAGGATTACCGTGTTCAGAGACTCCATCTTGAAGTGTTCTACATAAAGGTACCTGTTTAGCCTTTTCAGGTCTAAAACCGGTCTCCAGCCCCCCGTTTTTTTGGGGACCAAGAAGACTGGGGAATAGAACCCTAAGTGCTTTTCCGATTCCGGAACCGGTAGGATTGCCCGTTGAGATAGAAGTATTTGCACGTATTGGACAAGTGTTTCCCTCTTTTGTTTTCCGGCTGGTATCTTGGTTGATTGGTAGGAGAAGGATGGAGGGCGGCATCTGAATTTCCAGAAATGTCCCTGAAGGACTGTGGATACCGCCCACTGGTCTGTACAATTTTCCACCCAAACCCGGGCAAAGGATCTGAGTCTTGCTCCCACTGGCCCGGCTTGGGTGGAGGGCGTGTCAAAAGGACTTCTGGTTTTCTATCGCCAGTGTAGGGGCCTTTGACTTTAGTTTGAGGAAAGAGGCCTGTGAGCCTTTCCAGTCCCTTCTGTATTGTTTACCCGGGCGATAAGCCCTGGAGTCTCTTGATCTCTGTTGGAAATTTGCCTGCGGAGTAAACTTCCTCCTTCTGCTCCTATCCTGGGGAATAAGACCGCTTTTCCCGCCTGTGACTCTGGATATTGCCATATCCATTTTATCTCCAAATAAGGACTTCCCGTCATACGGGATGCGACACCATGACTGTTTTGACGACGGGTCTGCTGACCATGGCTTAAGCCATAACGCTCTCCTGGCTGTGATAGAGTAAAGCATTGCTCTGGAGGAGCATCTTAGAACGTCTATGGCTGCTTCCGCCATGAAATCAGAGGTCAACTTCAATTCATCTAGAGCTTTAATGATTTCTTCAGTATCTAGGCCACGTCTGAGGGCCAATTCAATATTATCTGTCCACACCCTGGTGGCTTTGGAGATTGAGGATAGGGCCACCGCCGGTTTGCAGGCTCCCCCCGATGCTTGGTATACTTTTTTCAGATCGGCGTCTATTCTGCGGTCTAGGACGTCTCTAAAGGAGACTGCGTCTTCTAAAGGTAGTGTTGTATTCCTAGCCAGTCGCATGACAGATGCATCTACTGACGGGACGGCATCAAAAATCTGAGCATCTCCTTCCGTTAGTGGGTAGAGTTTGGAAAAGCGGTTGAAGGCAAAGGGTCGTTTATCTACCTTCTTCCACTCCTCCAATACCACCCCCTTAATCTCCTCTATTAGGGGAAAGGCTGATTTCTTCCTGGCCAAATGTGGGAAGTATTTTCCTGCTTTATGTGGAGGTTCAGGATCTTCCTCCCACTGAATTGCATCCTTAACTGCACCAATAAAGGGTTCAATTAACCCAAAGTCGAAGGTCGATGTGCCCTCTTCTGGTATATTTCCGTCATCTTCCGAATTGAGCTCAGAATCAGGCTGGAGACTAGCTGTCTCCGCTACCCTTTGTTCAACAAGTGGGGTGGATTGATCCTGGGATGAGGCCAATTCCCTGATGGTGTCCTTGACTAATTCTTTGATTGAGCCTATGGACCCTTGTCTGTCGACCGTAGCCTCCAAAAAACACTGGCCACAGGCTAGCTTGTCTGGTAAGGCTTGCTTGCCGCAT
This sequence comes from Rana muscosa, assembly GCA_029206835.1. Lineage (NCBI taxonomy): Eukaryota > Metazoa > Chordata > Amphibia > Anura > Ranidae > Rana > Rana muscosa. The sequence continues at coordinate 999,896,161 of CM055118.1, forward strand.
ACCCAGCAATCCTTCCTCCCTGGTTGCAAAGACTTGCGCTGGGAGTCGTGTCTACTTGAGGAGTGGCGGGGTGACCTTCGGTCACTACGGGAAGCATGGGTTGAGGGTGAGCGACCCGAGCTTCTATGTCCCCCCGAACGTCCGTCACGAGAACTTCGATGAGAAGAAGTGCGGGCTGCTTCACGGCGTGGGCTATAAAGAAACAAAACAACTGGTGTTTCTATATATCCTCTAAAGTAGTAGTGCTCTTTGAATGGAAACAACTTACCTAACGTTGCAGCCCTTACCTAGTGGTATGTTGAGGATCTTTTTGATGCGGCAATACTGGGGCAGCTGTGTAAAATTTTTTAGCTAGTCAATACAGCACCGTGCAATGTCAGCGAATGTACATTTATATGTTTACCATCATTACGCTGCAAAATAACATTTTAGCATTAACACACAGGTAATTACCTTGGCTGGGTTCCATCTGGCATGTAGAATAGTTAATACTCACAGCAAGGTGTATTTTCTGACAATCTGCCATTTGATTGTGGTCCCAGGCTGTTTAAATAGGATTTTTTGCTTGGGTGTACCAAGATGGCCGCCGCGCGACTTCCTCCGGCTATTGCGCATGCGCGATTGCGTCATGCCGTGACTCCGCCCCCCGGACGAGTAAAGCTAGGTTGTGTGGGGCGCGCGAAGCGTCCACACTAGCCATAGGCATTTGCAGAAAGCAGACATTTAAATGCAGCAGTGCTAAGCTGCTTAAAGAGATCATTACCCGGGTAAAGCAATGTGTGACCCGAGGATTGTAACTGCCGCTGAGGAGAAAGTATGCTCCTGTGTGCCCTTCATGCCCAAAAAAAGATCCACAGAAAAAGGGGCTCCCACACTTATATGGCGCATTTAGCAGCCCAAGATGCGGGACTCCGTACTGCAGGAGAGCATGAACCTGCAACGGTAGCACCATGAGACGGTGAGGTAAGGCTGAATAGTGATCCTGTAGGGATTGAGGACAGGAAAAAGAATGTCTGAAGGGGGGAGTAACTCTTTCTTTTATAGAGTTACGTGGTCCTGGGGGGTTGACCGGGGGCGGAGCCATCAACCATTAGTATGCTGCCATGGAAGGCACCAGGAAAATTGAGTTTATTCGATTTTTCTTATAACAAAAAGTAGAAAATATAATTTTTTTTTCCAAATTTTCGGTCTTTTTCCATTTATATCGCAAAAAATAAAAATCGCAGAGGCAATCAAATACCATTAAAAGAAAGCTCTATTTGTGGGAAGAAAAGGACGCAAATTTCGTTTGGGTACAACATTGCATGTCCGCACAATTTCCAGTTAAAGCAGCGCAGTGCAAAATTCTGAAAACACCTCTGGTCCTTTACCTACAAAATGGTCCTGGGCTTAAGTGGTTAAAATGACTGCTCCCAAACCCTTTTTAGGACAATAATATGCATATTAGCCGTTATAATTAGCACTTTAGATTTCGAACGTTCGCGTCTATTGTATTTAATAGGGTTCTAAAGTTTGCGCGAACTTTTGGTCCGTTCGCAGGTTCTGGTGCGAACCGAGCCGGGGGGGGGGGGGTGTTCGGCTTATCCCTACATATAAGCCTTTAAAATTAGCACTTTAGATTTCTCCCATAGACTTTTACAGGTCGTTCCGCGGCTTTTCGAATTTGCCGCGAACACCCTAAATTGTTCGCTGTTCGGCGAAAGTGCGAACAGGCAATGTTCGAATCGAACATGAGTTCGACTCGAACTTGAAGCTCATCCCTACTCTCCAGCATGCTATCCTGGGCCCATACACACCTAGCCTAGTCACTTAACAATGTATTTTGTCAGCGCCATTGTAGTGCTTTACCCTAAACACCCATTAAAATGCGTACAAATGTTTTTGTTCTCATTAAATTCAGTCAGATTTGTTTTTTTGGGGGGTCCCAAACTCATCTGGAACCCTCCCCCCCCCCCCCCCCTAAAATGGGTACAAATGTTTTTGTTCTCATTAAATTAATGCAGCGTGGCAGAGGTTTTTTTTGGGGTCCCAAACTCAGCTAGAACCCCCCCTTTTACAATGGGCCATCAGAGGGGGTGAGGAATCTGATAAGTGGGCCTTATATTTATGGCTTTAAATACTCCTTCAAATAAATGTTAAACTGATGTTGGCCTAGATTGTTTGTTTGTTTTTGTATAATCTGCTTGCAATGTCATGTGCAAAAATACTATTTTTTTTTCTGGTTTGACTCCACAGTTTGCTTCAACACCACAGGAATGGCAGACTGTGGCTTCCCATTTTGCCGAGCGGTGGGACTTTCCCAACCGTGGAGGTGCAATAGATGGGAAAAATGTCCACATTGTGCCACCACCCCATTCGGGGTCATACTATTTTAACTATAAGGGGTTTCATAGTATAATGTTGATGGCGGTGGTGTTGGCACAATATGAGTTTCTATATGTGGACGTGGGGAAGAATGGCCGGATGTCGGATGGTGGAGTCTTCGCCCAGACGGAGTTTCCCTGACGTCTCCAGAGTGGTGGCCTGGCATTTTCACCTGATGAAGACAATGTGGAAGGACTCCCATTTGTGTTCGTCGCAGATGAAGCATTTGGTCTGGGAGAACATCTGATGAGGCCATTCCCCCAGAGGACCCTCACCCCTGAGAAGAGGGTTTTTAATTAAAGCGGAGTTCCACCCATTTTTTTAACTTTGTCTGTGCTGCATGCCCTTAGCTCATAGTTTTCACAATGGGCAATTTTTATTTATTTTTTTGCGCGTAAATACCTTTTTTTTGCATTCCTTCATTACTTCCGCCTCCCTATTCGCCTAGGCGATTACGTCACTAGGCGATTCGCAAAGGTTCCTGGGATAGGCATCATGTATCCCAGTAGTCCTTGCGTATCGCCTATTGCCGAAATCTTGCATTTTTTGCAGATAGGAGATGACGCGAATGGGAGGAGTTAGTGCATCAGCCGGGATGAAGTGTAGTAGAGCTCTCCGCCTACTCAGAATATGTACGATGGCTAGGACTATTCAGGCAGTGCAACAGGCGAGGTTTGCGGTGGGACTGGAGCCAGGGGGACAGTTGCGTCACTGGGGGTAAGCTTGAGTCACTGTAGCCAAGCCGCATGACAGAGATCTAACAGAGCACCGGAGAGCGCACGGGCGGCAGAGAGAACAGATGACATCTCTCACCGCCCGCCCTCACAGTGCCATGGTAATGTCTCACCGCTCTCACTATGCAGAGCTGCAGGCATGATGTAATCTCTCTGCTGCCTGCCCTCTCTCTGGGGACCCTGAAGCAGACATCTCAAGTCTCCCACATTTGGCTATGGGCTCCGGACACCTGCAAGTGCAGGGAGATCTCCCAGCTTGGCCTGTCACTCAGCCACTGCCAGACAGAGCAGCCCGAATGGAGTACAGCCGCTCTGTCTGTGGCTGAGTGACAGGTGGATGTAAGGCTCTGTGAGCTGAGGCAGGGGGGGGGGCAGCCCATACTGCTGTCCCCAGTTTGATTAAGCTGCTGCACAGTACTTTTTCAGGAAGGTCCAAAGGCCAATTCAGCAGAGAAGGGAATCTAACAAGTTCCCCTCATTGGCTCTTTTCGTACAGACATTCTTTTCCTGAGACTTTACAAACAATAGTCTCTCACTCCCCCCCCTCCTTCTCTGCAGACACTTCACCTTTACACAGGTGTGTGCCCCCCCCATACACAAACAATATAACTGGCTGGAATCCCCCACTCTGCACACCCCCAACACTGAACCTTTCACACTGGGGCGGCGTCAGCGGTAAAGCGTTGCTATTTTTAGTGGCACTTTACCATCAATTTAGCTGCACTATTCGGCCGCTAGCATGGCGGTTTTACCCCCCCACTAGCAGCCGAGAAGGGGTTAAAAACCACCACAAAGGCGCTTTGCCGGTGGTACAGCCGCGGTGCCCATTGATTTCAATGGGCAGGAGCGGTATACAGTACACACCGCTCCAAAGATGCTGCTAGCAGGACTTTTTTTACCGTCCTTCTAGCGCACTGCTCCAGTGGGAAAGCACTCCGGGCTTTCACATTGGAGAGACAGCAGCCGCTGGGCCCATGCGATTCGATGTGCTGGGGGTGTTGCAATGTGCTGTGAGTGATGCGATTCGATGTGCTGGGGTTTATGCAATGTTCTGTGGGCCCTGCGATTCGATGTGCTGGGGGTGATGCAATGTTCTGTGGGCCCTGCGATTCGATGTGCTGGGGGTGTTGCAATGTGCTGTGGGCCCTGCAATTCGATGTGCTGGGGGTTATGCAATGTTCTGTGGGCCCTGCGATTCGATGTGCTGGGGTGATGCAATGTTCTGTGGGCCCTACGATTCGATGTGCTGGGGGTTATGCAATGTTCTGTGGGCCCTGCGATTCGATGTGCTGGGGGTTATGCAATGTTCTGTGGGCCCTGCGATTCGATGTGCTGGGGGTGTTGCAATGTGCTGTGGGCCCTGCGATTCGATGTGCTGGGGGTTATGCAATGTTCTGTGGGCCCTGCGATTCGATGTGCTGGGGGTTATGCAATGTTCTGTGGGCCCTGCGATTCGATGTGCTGGGGTGATGCAATGTTCTGTGGGCCCTGCGATTCGATGTGCTGGGGGTGTTGCAATGTGCTGTGGGCCCATGCGATTCGATGTGCTGGGGTGATGCAATGTGCTGTGATTGATACATACACATACCCCTCATCCCTCACCTTCGGCCTTCTCGTCCCTCATCCCTCATCTTCAAATACAGGAATCTGCTGCTAAAAGGATATTTTTAAAGCTCTTACCAATTGTAAACTAAATCATTTTGTTTCTGTGCAGATATATCTACTATCTATATCTATATCTATATATATATATATATATATATATATATATATATAGATATATATATATATATATATATATATATATATATATATATATATAGCTCTTATGTAGATATATCTGCACAGAAACAAATGATTTAGTTTACAATTAGGATATTTTTAAAGCTCTTACCTTTAGCAACAGATTTCTGTATTTCTAGAATATTATTGCTTGTACATACTGGAGGGGAGGAGGGGAGGAGATGTTTACATAAATAGGGGGCGGCAACTTGCTATGAAACTGGAGAGAAAGGGTAACATGAAACTGAAACCTATTAAAGTGGTTGTAAACCCTGTAGACAATTTTTTTTTTTTTTTACTTACCTGCAAGACAAAGCTATAATGATCTAGTATGACTAGCATACTAGCTCATTATGTACCACTTACCTTCGATCGGGCCCCCAAAGTCGTCCGTGTCCCTCCTCTAGCCGCATCCATCGTTGCGGCGATAGCCGGAATGTTACTTCCGGGTATCGCCGCTGCAGCCAATCACAGCGCCGCTCCGGCTCTGTGATTGGCTGGAGCGGCGAAGACGTGACTCCGCGCATGCGCGCGTGAGCTGTCGAATTCGGCTACGTCGTCGAATGTTGCGACCTAGCCGAATTTGTGAATGGGGTGACGTCAGCGTCGCCGCATTTACATACAAATATCTCCTTAACCGTGTAGGTTAAGGAGATATTTCATGCACCTACAGGTAAGCCTTAATCTAGGCTTACCTGTAGGTCTTTGTTTAAAAAGTGGGTTTACAACCACTTTAAGCCCTGTACACACGATCGGATAACCTATGGATTTTCGTCCGATGGATTTGACCATCGGAAATCCGATGAAACTGTTTTTCATCAGTCTTAGCCACACACCATCAGTTTAAAAACCGACGGCAACAAAACGACGGCACGTACAAAACGTACGACGCGCTATAAAAGGGCCGAACAAATCTAATGGCGCCACCCCTTGGGCTGCTTTTGCTGATTTCGTGTTACCGCGTGTTAGTAAAAGTTTGGTGAGAGCCGGTTCGCGCTTTTCAGTCTCCGTGCTTTGCAGATCATTTCCTGTTGTTCAGTTTGTGCTTGTGGGTTTGTATTTGTGATTCAGTGCGTGCAGTCAGGTCGTTACTGCCTTGCAGTGCCGACTTGGCCGTTCGTTTACTGTTTTTCAGATCGTTCTTTTCAGGCCTTGCTGTTCCACGGTGCGTTCTGTTTGAGTGCGTTCTGACCAGCCGACCGGTTTAAAACCATGTTTGAAGTGCGTTCTCGTTCTCGAGCTCGTGCTGGCTTTGGGCTTGGTGTTGCAGTTAACACTGTAACCCGAGTTCAGTCTGTGAACAGGGTGAGGAGGAGTTCATGGACTAAGAATTGGTTGCTCCAGCGGGACCAATTCTCTCATATGCTTCTGCTGCGGGAAATCCTTGAGAATAACCCTGATGATTTCAGGAATTATCTCAGGATGACGGACCCCGTATTTCACCGTCTGTTGGATTTGCTGTCCCCCTATATCACGAGGCAGGACACTGTGATGCGCCAGGCCAGCACTGCCGAGCAGAGGCTTATTGCCACGTTGAGATACCTGGCGACTGGGAGAAGCTTGCAGGACCTCAAGTTCTCAACAGGCATCTCCCCCCAGGCTCTCGGGATCATTATCCCTGAGACGTGTTCGGCCATCATTCAGGTCCTGCAGAAGGACTATATGAAGGTAATTATGCTCCTTTAACCTCACATTATCTTTTTTTATTCTCGTTTTTTTTTTTTTTTTTTCCTCCTAACACAAATATGCCTGTTTGTAATGTCCCCATTTTCCACATGCCTTTTTTTACCTGTAAATCCCTTTTTGGGCCCTACATGCCTATTTCCCTTCACTAACCTCTCCAGCATGCTATCGTGGGCGCAAACCCAGCTAGCCTTCTATTTTCCTTTTCATTTTTGGGGGGTCATTGCCCTCGTAGTTTGACAACCTTCCCTCCCCCCCTAAAGATGTTAAAAAATTAGTAGTTCTCAATCAAGCTCAGCAAAGTGGTAGAGCCTTTTTTGGGATCCCCACAATCACCTTAGGCCCCCCCCCCTTAGATTATTTTAGAATGTCCACTCAGCGGGGGTGAGGCATCTGCTAAGTGGGCCTTTGTTTATTGTTCGGAAAAACTCCCTTAAATAATAATGTTACTCAACAATGTTTTTTTGTGTGTAATCTGCTTGCACTGTAACCATAAACCGTACTAATGTCTTCTTTTTGTTTGACTCCACAGTTCCCTAGCACACCACAGGAATGGCTGACTGTGGCCTCCCAATTTGCCCAGCGGTGCGATTTCCGCCAACTGTGGAGGGGCAATTGATGGGAAGCACGTCCACATAGTGCCGCCACCCCCGTTCGGGGTCATACTATTTCAACTATAAAGGTTTTAATAGCATAGTGTTAATGGCGGTGGTGTCGGCACGGTACGAGTTCCTGTATGTGGACGTGGGGAAGAACGGCCGGATGTCCGATGGCGGATCATTCGCGGAGACGGAGTTCGCTCACCGTCTGCAGGCTGCGGGTCTTGCACTGCCTCCAGATGCAGAGACCGTTGAAGGGCTCCCGTTCGTTTTCATTGTGGATGAGGCTTTTGGACTAGGACCACACCTGATGCGGCCGTTTCCCCAACGCACCCTCACCCCGGAGAGGAGGGTTTTTAATTACCGGCTGGCCAGAGCCCGGAGAGTTGTGGAGAATGCCTTCGGGATAATGGCCAGCCGGTTCCGCCTGTTCCAGACAGCGATACATTTGGCGGATTATAAACTGAACCACATCGTCTACTGCTGCTGCATATTGCACAATTTTCTACGCAAATTTGCAAACAATTATGTTTCATCGTTTGGGCCTGAGGCCGGTCCATCTGAACTGATTAATCTGACCGGCCTCAGCACTGCCCGTACTGGCTTGGCCCCCAAAGTGCCCGTGAAGTACGCCAGAAATACGTAGAGTACTTCACGAGTAGGGGGGCCATCGCAATGCCAGACCACATCTGACCAAGTATTAAACCTTTTAAAAATAAAAAAAAACATGGAATTCATACAAACTTGTGTTGTCATTCTTGTATTTTGGGTTTATGTGTCTCCCAGGTTCTAGTAGTGCCAAGTGTAATTGTCCTTAGTAAATAGCCTCAAAACTCAGAGCGAAAAACACGGTTTTTGCATCTTCAGAACTGCTCTTGAGCATAGAAAGAACAAGGCACACCTTTTTTAGACTTCCCAAATGTTTTTATTGTTTGCACCGCATTTTTTTTTGGGTTTTTAGAAATACTAATTTTTTTTTTTATGTGCGGCTTTTTTTGCAGAAACATGCATGGGTCGTAAGCCATTTTTTTAAGTCTGAAAAAGTAATAAAATAACACTGTGAAAAATACCAACTGGAGATGGGGTGATGGTACCCCTGATCCATCCCAAATGTTAACAAACACACTTTCTTTTGGGGCTCAAATCTTCAACAAGATCCCATGGCTAGGGTAAACATGTGCTATCTGCCATCATGGGGGATCAATGGTCGTGCTTTGGGGATGTAAACCCTTCCTCTCCCCTACTTGAGGAGGGAGGAAGAGGTTGCACCCCCAAAACAGGGACATAGATATCCTGTGACGGCAGATAGCACATGTTGAGTCTTCAGTGTGTGCATCTTCACATTTGGGATGTTGGAAATCCCTGAGATAATTTCAGACGCATAACAAAAAACACAAAAAGGGGGGGGTTCACACTATTCTCCCCAAAATATCTATCATGTTTTTATATTTTTGCTCAATCACAATCATTCTCTTTCTCATAATGTCCATTTCGCTACTGCATTCCATGATTTCCTGAATGATTATTTTGGCGCTGGCACTCGAGAATGGCAGATTTGGACTTCCTCACACACCCCCACGTTCAGTCCCTAAAACAAAAAAAAAGGTTTTACACTAGGCAGTCCTACATCTGTATTTACCTTGAAGTTGTGGTGACAGACACTGACCTGTTGTGCTGATAAGCTCCACCTCTCCTTCCTCCACCTCCGCTTCCTGAACCTGCTGATCTTGGTCTGCTTTGGGAGCTTCGGGGATTTTCTGTGGTGTTGGGTTCCTCGTCTCATGAGCATGGTGTCCTCCCACTCTCCTCTCCCCTATGGGAATTTACAACACAATGTATACTTTAGCACACAGACTTTTTAAGGCCTGAAAAGGGATCCTCAATGTTTTGAAGTGGGGTACAATTGATATTTGGCCCTGAGTTCCAACATGAACATATGTGATCTTGCAAACTCAACAAAGCAACCTGTTATTTTTGAGGACATTCACAAATACACTTGGATAACCACCAAGGTATCCACTGGACCACCTGTGTGTGACACCGTTAAGAAATTTGGTCATGTGGCCCAGAGTATAGTATTTTGCTGAAGAACAAAAAAGAGTACACAACTGCTGGAGTGTCATCTCCTTTACCCAGAATACAGTTTCTTCTTTCAGTCACATTCTAAATTTCCTTACAACACATCATCTAGCCAACAATGTGTAGATAAACATTGTTGAAGTAAAATGAGGCATGCCCACATGTAGTTTACGTGGATATGTGCCAAACATGTTTGGGGGAAGAGCAGCAAGTTATTGATCAAAACATTGGGCAAATAAGTGGACTCTCCACTTAACCTAAAAGATGAGATTTCAAAATGTGAACCCAGTCAAGCCAAGCACATGGTGCAAAACATGGAAGAATACATATTACAATGTGAAAGAACACAGTAAAATATACTTACTTTTTTCTATGCTTTTTATAAGCTTCCTATACTGCTCCGGCTCCCTGATCTTCAGGTCTGACCACCTTTTAGGGAGTTGTTCCTTGGATCTCCTGACCCCATATTTTTTATAGAGAGTCTTCGCCACTTTATCCATAATTTGTGACTTCCGGAGATTAGGGGTGTCGTATGGGCCATGCTTGCCGTCGTAATCCTTCCTCCGCAGAATGTCCACCATCTCCGCCATCTCAGAAAAAGACATATTAGTCGCCTTGTATCTTTTTTTACAGGATCGGGACGTTTCCGCCTCCGGGCTTTCCTCGTCGGTAATTTCAAGTAAAGAAGCCACCTGTGTCTGCGACATGTCGCCGTCTCACACTGTGCGCCGATCGTTAAGGGGCGGGGAAATGCAGAAAAAGTCCATCATGGGCGGGCGACGAGGGCGGAGTTACACGCATGCGCAGGGTATAAAAAGTGGAAAGAAGTTATTAGGGATGCGCGGAGTAAGGACGACCGGAAGTGAACCCACGAAGTGAACTAAGGTAAGAAGGGAACTTGGGCCTGCAGTGGCATATTAATGGGTCATGATTGTAAAGGGCAATATTGTGATAAGTTGAGGAGAATCAATTCTGATCCTTTTTTTTTTGTACTTGCTGATCCTAATAGATGCATAAACTAAGAGAGCTGGAGGTGATGCTTGTTTTTATTGAAAAGTATAAGGAACAGCGCAACCTTTGGGAGCTCAAACACCCTGCGTATCACAAAAGTGATGTACGACGGGCAACTATTACCAAATTAGCCGAGGATATGAAGCCATGGATCCCAGATGCAGACTACACTATGATCAATAATAAAATCAACAACCTGCGCAATTCTTATAAAAAACAAATTCAAGGAAGTGCGCCAGTCCAAGAGATCAGGAGCAGCAGCCGACAATGTAGTAAAGCCCAAGCTGTGGTACTACAGACATCTTCAATTCCTGGATGACCAGATCGAGGCCAGGGAATCTATTTCCAGCCTTCCCTCAACCCTTCCTTCCACCCTTCCCTCCAGCGTTCCTTCCACCCTTCCCTCCACCCCTGCAGAGGCGGAGGAGGAGCCTCCCGAGCTAGAAGAGCCAGATCTTCACATCTTCAGCCCGGTATAGTATTTTTGATGCTAATTATTGTCCACTAAGTAATATGGAGTTGAACTGTTTGGCTTAGCCATAAATGATCCCACCCCCCCCCCTCCAAAATAAACCAGTAATGAGATCAAAATTGTGTGTGATTGATTCCTCAAATAATAGAAATCTACATTTTATTTTATAAACAGGATGAGGCAAGCCAGGAGGAAGAGGGTCAGGAGTGTGACAGGCAGGAGGAGGCAGGGCCCAGTGGGACTCAGCAGGTCCCCAGGCCTAGTGGCAGCACCGTCTCCCAAGTGGCTCCCCTCCACGTCAGACCGCCAAAACAACGGCGGATGACACAAGTGGAGGAGGAGTCACTAAAGATGATTCAGGAGGCTGCTGCCATTATGAGGGCCCCCCTCAACCCTACGGAGGGGTTTAGCACCTATCTGGCGGATAAGCTGCTCAGAATGGAGGCGGGACAACGGGCCCTCTGTGAGCATCTCATCTATATGGCCGTACACATGGGGGCGAGGGGGCTGCTGACTGAGGCCACCCATATCTCGCAGCAGCCCAATCCCTCTCCTCCTTCTCCTCCTCCTCCTGCCACATCACCACCCACAGTGGCCCAGCCTGCAAGGGTGCGTGGACGGGGCCGTGGAGAGAACGCTGCAGAGAGGCGTGGAAGGAAGGCTACAAGGAAGAGCAGGAGGTGATTCCCTGGCCTCGAGCTGCTCATCCAGAAATTGAAGGTTGATGGAGTACCACAGCTTGGGATGATGTATGTCTTTGGCTGCTGCTCCTGATTTCATGCTGTTGTTGATTTTATTATTGATCATAGTCAGGTCTGCATTTGGGATCTAATGACTTTATATTCTCTGCTAATTTGGGAATAGTTGCCCTTCGGTTTATGATTTGTTTTTTCCAAAATAAAGGGAAATTTGATTTCAGCCAACCTACATGCCTGATGTGTTTTTTTGAGAAGTAGCAATAAGATTGCATAAATACAATGTGTAATTAAGAACAAGGGACACCAACCTCCATGATTTTTCTAAAATTAAATATTATGTTGTTCTGAGAAATTGACACACCAAAAAATGCACAACAAATTTTAAGAGTCAAAAAACATAAAGGGGTAATTTGGGAGGTCGGCCTTGCAGAATTTTAATAATTATTCCTAAGATCACTAGAAAAAAGAAAGACATACATTTGTCAGAACTCAGGAGAAAGTTCTGCTGCCAAAATGACATTTTAAAGACCGTTCGAAAGCAAAAAAACATGCGCTGCATTAAACGAAGCAATAACTTGCAGAATGACGAATGTGCTCTCTCCATTAGGAACGCTAGTTTTACAAGAACGAGCGCTCCCGTCTCCTAATTCAGTCTGAGCATGCGTGGGTTTTTAAACTGATGGACTTGCCCATAGACGATCGGAAATTCCCATCGGTTTTTTATCCATCGGAAAATTTTAAAACAAGTTCTATTTTTTCCATCCGATGGAAAAAAGACAGATGGGTACCATACACGATCGGTTGGTCTGATGAAAACCATCCATCGGACGGTTTTCATCAGTTAAACCGATCGTGTGTACAGGGCTTTACACTGCTTGTGCAAGATTTGCAAGCCTGATATCCAGGAAGACATATGCAGTCTGGCTTCAGATGCCCACACTTAAAATGGCCACGGCCTATTTCTAGTTTATATACTATCTAAATGCTGTAATAACCTAACAAAACGGACCTTAGTTTACAGACTAACTTTACTAGAATACATAAAAATTGTGTATTCTAGGGGTATTTTTATTTAAAAAGTGTAATTTTGGCTGGAACTCCCCTTTAAGAGTGGTGGAGAATGCATTTTGCATAATGGCCAGGTGGTTCCGCCTGTTCCTTACAGCTCTAAATATGGCGGAGTATAAACTCAACCACATCATGCTTGCATGCTGTATTCTACACAATTTTCTTCGGAAAAATTCTCTAAATTATCTGGCCTCAGTTGGGCATGAGGCCGGACTTCCAGAAACGACCCTGATGGCCCTGGAAGCTGGCCGTCCTGGCTTGGCTCCCCCAAGGCGCCCGTGATGTGCGACAAAAATATCTGGAATATTTTACGGGTAGGGGGGCCATTGCTATGCCAGAAAATTTATGATAATTAAAAAAAAAAATAATAATTATATCTGAAATCATCTTGAATTTGATTTATTGCTTGTGTTTCTTTTAGCTGTCTCCTAGGTTCTCCTAGTGCACTTGTAGTGCCAAGTGTTTTTTCCATTATTAAATAACCCCCATTGTCACTATAAACACCAAATTACTACAAAAAATAGTATTGAGCATTGAAATAAGAAGCCACACATTGTTGAGTATAAACATTTTTACTCCGTGCACATTCACATGTGCGTTATAAAAATTTTTGGTCAAAATACAACATCTTTGTTTTATAAAGTTTTACATTAAAAATTTTTGTTTTTTTGCATAAACAGGCATGTTTCAAAACATAACATACACAACTCTGTAACTTACAAAGTTTAACATCGAAAAACTGAAGGCAATACCAGACATTATAGTGTGTCCAAACTGTCTTGATCTTGCCTTCATCAGATGGGGTGATCTCACCCCTGAAAAAGCCAAATTTTGAAGATGCACAAAAATTGAGATGCAAAATTATGATTTCCCTCCTGATCCCATGCCTAATGTCAACATGTGCTATCTCCCATCATGGGCGATCAATGGACATCTTTTGGGGGTGCAACCCCTTCCTTTCACCTACTTAAGTTGCGAGGAAGGGGTTGAACCCACAAAACGCATACTATGATATCCCCTGATGGCAGATAGCACATGTTGACACACTGGGGTTGGTTTACTAAAACTGGAGAGTGCAAAATCTGGTGCAGCTCTGCATAGCAGCCAATCAGCTTCCAACTTCAGCTCGTTCAATTAAAGCGGAGGTTCTGCGGCCAAATGTTTTTTTTTTTCTGTGCATTCAATGTGGGTTAACATCACAAGTTAGTACTCACTTGTTTGGCGAATACAACCATCCCCCGTCCGTTTTTGTTTACAAGAATAACTTTTAAAAATCGTTCTATTGATTTCCCATTTTGCTTGTGGGCATTGTGAAGCCCACAAGCACTGACTTCCTGGAATGCCTCCCGGCATTCACCGCTCCTTCTCACGTACGAGCAGTGTAGACGGCGAGCAGCGCCGTCAACACTGCCTGGTTGCCATCACAACGGGCGGCGTCATAGAAAGTATACGCCCCGTTGTGATAGCATTGAAAACTCTCACAGCGCAGAACGGGGCATCAAGGAGATTACAGCTACGCCCCACGTGACCAGCTCCCAGAGAACACTGCGGAGCTGGGGAGACGCCTACTCCCGCGGGAGAGGGATTAAATGAAAATGCCAATTACTTAAGGTATTTACATATAAAAAAAAAACGTCCGATTATATATCCTACATGTCCACTGATGTGGTGGAGACAGTCTTGTCTTTTTGGTGAACCTCCGCTTTAAGCTTGACAATAAAACCTGGAAGCTGATTGGTTTCTACGCAGAGCTGCACCAGATTTTGCACTCTCCAGTTTTAGTAAATCAACCTCAGTGTGTGCATCTTCAAAATTTGGCTTTGAAATGTAGAAAAATATTTGGAAATAGGGCCAAAAAAAAAACAAAAGGGGGGGAATTTTGTAGTTATTTAGATTCTCCCCAATACATCAATCATGTTCTTTATTTTTTGTTCAAGAACATTGAGTTTATTCCTTATGATGTCTATTTCCCGACTCCACACCATGATGTCCTGGATTAGGATTTGTGCACTAGCACTTGTGAAATGAGGAGTTTCTTCCACAACATGCACATCACCTAAAAAAATAATAAAAACCATGTATTACAAATATGCAGGCCTACATCTATTACCTGAATCTGTGGTGTCAGACACTGACCTGTTGTGGTGACAATTAGGGATGAGCTTCATGTTCACGTCGAACACACGTTCGACTCGAACATCGGCCGTTCGATCGTTCGACGAAGAACAACCGTTATGGTCCGTTCGTGCTAAATTCGTGTTGCACGACACGCCCCATAATTCACTGCGGCATCGCAGTGCATTGCTGGCTGATGATTGGCCAAGCATGCACTATGACCCGCATGCTTGGCCAATCACAGCGCGGAAAAAACGGAGAGCCGTAATTGGCCAAGCCAGGGTGGCTTTGGCCAATTATGGCTCAGGGGGTTTAGTACACGCCCCACACTATATAAGGCCGCCTGGAAGTCGGCCTTGTGTAGTGTGTTGGCGTTTGTGAAAGAGGCAGTTTCAGAGAGATAGACAGTGTCATTTAAATTGAGTTAGATAGAGCAGGCAGGCGAGTCAGTTAGCTGTTGTTACAGTGTGTAGAGGATATATATGCATCCTAGGTGTTGTATATATATTTATACACTGTATTGAGTTTAGCTAGATCCGTTCCTGTTAGTCTCTATACTGTGACAGGCAGGCAGGTGATTGTGCTAGCTGCAAACAGTCAGTGTTTCACTTAGTGTACTACTGTGTGCTTTGCATAGCGATCACCTAAAAGCTCACCTGGATACAGTTTTTCTCTATACTGTGACAGGCAGGCCGGTGATTGTGCTAGCTGCAGACAGTCAGTGTTTCACTTAGGGCTCTTTCACGCGGACGGACCGTTCAGGTCTGCCTGTCAGTTTTTTAGGCGGACCTGAACGGATGCTCCATGTACCCCTATAGAGCCACGGATGTCAGCGGTGACATGTCCACTGACATCCGACCCGCTCCGATCCGCCAAAGTGTGACGGAGGAAAACCCTACTTTTCCATCCGTCTGCGGATCAGATGACAACGGACTCTACGGTCTTTCGTCATCCGATCCCCCATAGGGGAGAGCGGCGCTCTGACAGGTCGGTCCCTGCACAGTGTGCGGAGACAGACCTATCATCTGCCTGCTCAGCGGGGATCGACGGAGCGATCCCCGCTGAGCAAAGTGGAGCCCGCACACGGACACGGATCGTGTGAAAGGGGCCTTAGTGTACTACTGTGTGCTTTGCATAGCATTCACCTAAAGCCTAAATTTTTGATGCAATACTTTGCAACAGGGCTCATTGCTGCACTCTAAGTACAGTATCTGTGAGGGGTTGCAGTGTTGTGGCACCAGCACCAGTGCCTAAGGCCCAATTTTTCAGCCCCTGTTCAACAGGGGCATGCAATTACAATTCTTGATCTAATAATTCACAGCAGGGCCCATTCCTGCACCCACCAAGAGTAACTGCGAGGGCTTACAGTGTTGTGACACCAGCACCACCACCAAAGGCCCAATTTTTCCTACCACTGTTCAACAGTGGCATGTAAATACAATTCCTGATATAATAGTTGACAGCAGGGCGTTCCAGCGCCCACCAAGAGTAACTGTGAGGGCTTACAGTGTTGTGGCAACACCAACACCTAAGGGGCAAATTTCTGCAGAGTATATATGGCAGGCCCCTACTTTCAAACATCCAACTTACAAACGACTCCTACTTGCAAACGGAAGGGGACAACAGGAAGTGAGAGGAAATCTACCCCTAGGAAGGCAAATTCTCTCCTGTCAAGCCTCGTACACACGACCGAGTTTCTTGTTGTAAAAAACACGTCGTTTTTTTTTGACGAGATTCTTGTTAACCTTGTCGATTTTCTCGTCAAGCTTTCCATGCGTACACACTGACATTTCCCAATTTCCTCGTTGTTCTCCGCGGTCACGTCCAGCACGTACGACGGCACTATAAAGGGGAAGATCTTTTTTCTTGGCGCCACCCCTTGGGCTGCTTTTGCTGATCTCGTGTTACCGCGTGTAAAGTAAAAGTTTGGGAAGAGACGATTCGCGCTTTTCAGTCTTCGTACTTTTCAGATCGTTTTCTGCGGTTCAGTTTGTGCTTGTGGGTTCGTATCTTGACTTTCAGGGCGTCTAGGCAGGTCGTATCTGTTTTACAGTGCGTTCTTGCCTGTTCGTTTCTGTTTTTCAGTTCGTTATTCATAGGCCTTGCTGTTCTAAAGTGCGTTCTGTTCTGTACGTTCTGATAAGACGACCGTTTCCTAGCCATGTCGCCTGGACGTTCTCGTCGTCGAGTTCGTGCTGTGCGTGCGCTTGGTGTTGGTCTGCTTGTTTTGGACCAAGACCAGTCCATGAATGGTGTGAGGAGGAGTTCATGGACCAAGAATTGGTTGCTCCAGCGGGACCAATTCTGCCACATGCCTCTGCTGCGGGAGATAGTCGAGAATAATCCTAAGGACTACAGGAATTTTCTGCGGATGTCTGACCCCGTTTTTCAGGAACTGTTGGCTTTGGTGTCCCCCTATATTACCAGGAAGGACACCGTTATACGGGAAGCCATCAGTGCTGAGCAGAGGCTCATCGCCACGTTACGTTATCTGGCAACAGGGAGAAGTCTTCAGGACTTGAAGTTCACGACAGGCATCTCCCCCCAGGCTCTGGGCCTCATAATCCCAGACACCTGTTCTGCTATTATACAAGTCCTGCAGGAGGACTATATTAGGGTAAGTTTTCTCCATTAACATCACATTTTATGTATTACATGTATGCTAATGTATTGTATTTCTTTCATCCTTCCCTAATTACCATGATTGTAATATGCTGAGAATGTCCCCTTTGTCCTCATGCATGCTTGAAGCTTTAGATTGCCCCTTTTTTCTCCTCCATGCATATTTTCCTTCACTAACCTTTCCATCAGGGGCGCCTGTTGCTCCAAATGTTTGGGGGTTCAAACCCCAATTTAGGAAATAAACTTCCTCCTTTTTTGCTCTGGTGCCTATTAAACGCCCCCATTTGTTCCCTCCAATGCAGCCAGTTCCCCCCCAGCCCTGCACTTACCTTCTTGTGGTCAGCGCCATCCTTCTTCTGTCCTTGATGTCTTCTCCTTCCCTTGATTAGGGATGAGCTTCGTGTTCGAGTCGAACATACATTCGACTCGAACATCGGCTGTTCGATCGTTCGACGAAGATCGAACGATTTGGGCCGTTCGCGCCAAATTCGAGTGACGCGAACGGCCCACAATGCACTACGCCATCGCAGTGTCATCCAGGCGCTGTGATTGGCCAAGCATGCACTGTGACCCCGCATGCTTGGCCAATCACAGCGCCGGCAGCGAGGAGAGCAATGATTGGCCACAGGCAGGATGCCTGTGGCCAATTATTGCTGAGGGTGTTTAGTACACGCCCCACACTATAAAAGGCCGCCAGCACGGCGGCCTAGTGTAGTGTGTTCCGGAGCAGGGATAGAGCAGCATAGGCAGGGACAGTGACTGTTATTTCTTTCTTGCTTAACCTGGATTCCTTTAGTTTAGGGAAAGAGAAGGATAGGTAGGGAGAGTGTCAGTGTGTTTTGTGCTTGTGCTATAGTGTGCTTAAAAAAAACATTTATTCTAGGGACAGAAAACTGTAGGTAGGGACAGTGTCAGTTTCTTTCACTCTGCAAGTCCTTGTTTCCAGGGACCTGGAAGGACAGTGAGTGAATTGTCCTTGTGCTATATTGTGCTTAAAAAAAACATTTATTCTAGGGACAGAAAACTGTAGGTAGGGAGAGTGTCAGTTTCTTTCACTCTGCAAGTCCTTGTTTCCAGGGACCTGTAAGGACAGTGAGTGAATTGTCCTTGTGCTATATTGTGCTTAAAAAAAACATTTATTCTAGGGACAGAAAACTGTAGGTAGGGAGAGTGTCAGTTTATTTCACTCTGCAAGTCCTTGTTTCCAGGGACCTGTAAGGACAGTGAGTGAATTGTCCTTGTGCTATATTGTGATTAAAAAAAACATTTTTTCTAGGGACAGAAAACTGTAGGTAGGGAGAGTGTTTTTTTTCTTTCACTCTGCAAGTCCTTGTTTCCAGGGACCTGTAAGGACAGTGAGTGAATTGTCCTTGTGCTATATTGTGATTAAAAAAAACATTTTTTCTAGGGACAGAAAACTGTAGGTAGGGAGAGTGTTTTTTTTCTTTCACTCTGCAAGTCCTTGTTTCCAGGGACCTGTAAGGACAGTGAGTGAATTGTCCTTGTGCTATATTGTGCTTAAAAAAAACATTTATTCTAGGGACAGAAAACTGTAGGTAGGGAGAGTGTCAGTTTATTTCACTCTGCAAGTCCTTGTTTCCAGGGACCTGTAAGGACAGTGAGTGAATTGTCCTTGTGCTATATTGTGATTAAAAAAATCATTTTTTCTAGGGACAGAAAACTGTAGGTAGGGAGAGTGTTTTTTTTCTTTCACTCTGCAAGTCCTTGTTTCCAGGGACCTGTAAGGACAGTGAGTGAATTGTCCTTGTGCTATATTGTGATTAAAAAAAACATTTTTTCTAGGGACAGAAAACTGTAGGTAGGGAGAGTGTTTTTTTTCTTTCACTCTGCAAGTCCTTGTTTCCAGGGACCTGTAAGGACAGTGAGTGAATTGTCCTTGTGCTATATTGTGCTTAAAAAAAACATTTATTCTAGGGACAGAAAACTGTAGGTAGGGAGAGTGTCAGTTTATTTCACTCTGCAAGTCCTTGTTTCCAGGGACCTGTAAGGACAGTGAGTGAATTGTCCTTGTGCTATATTGTGATTAAAAAAAACATTTTTTCTAGGGACAGAAAACTGTAGGTAGGGAGAGTGTTTTTTTTCTTTCACTCTGCAAGTCCTTGTTTCCAGGGACCTGTAAGGACAGTGAGTGAATTGTCCTTGTGCTATATTGTGATTAAAAAAAACATTTTTTCTAGGGACAGAAAACTGTAGGTAGGGAGAGTGTTTTTTTTCTTTCACTCTGCAAGTCCTTGTTTCCAGGGACCTGTAAGGACAGTGAGTGAATTGTCCTTGTGCTATATTGTGATTAAAAAAAACATTTTTTCTAGGGACAGAAAACTGTAGGTAGGGAGAGTGTTTTTTTTCTTTCACTCTGCAAGTCCTTGTTTCCAGGGACCTGTAAGGACAGTGAGTGAATTGTCCTTGTGCTATATTGTGATTAAAAAAAACATTTTTTCTAGGGACAGAAAACTGTAGGTAGGGAGAGTGTTTTTTTTCTTTCACTCTGCAAGTCCTTGTTTCCAGGGACCTGTAAGGACAGTGAGTGAATTGTCCTTGTGCTATATTGTGCTTAAAAAAAACATTTATTCTAGGGACAGAAAACTGTAGGTAGGGAGAGTGTTTTTTTTCTTTCACTCTGCAAGTCCTTGTTTCCAGGGACCTGTAAGGACAGTGAGTGAATTGTCCTTGTGCTATATTGTGCTTAAAAAAAACATTTATTCTAGGGACAGAAAACTGTAGGTAGGGAGAGTGTCAGTTTATTTCACTCTGCAAGTCCTTGTTTCCAGGGACCTGTAAGGACAGTGAGTGAATTGTCCTTGTGCTATATTGTGATTAAAAAAAACATTTTTTCTAGGGACAGAAAACTGTAGGTAGGGAGAGTGTTTTTTTTCTTTCACTCTGCAAGTCCTTGTTTCCAGGGACCTGTAAGGACAGTGAGTGAATTGTCCTTGTGCTATATTGTGCTTAAAAAAAACATTTTTTCTAGGGACAGAAAACTGTAGGTAGGGAGAGTGTTTTTTTTCTTTCACTCTGCAAGTCCTTGTTTCCAGGGACCTGTAAGGACAGTGAGTGAATTGTCCTTGTGCTATATTGTGCTTAAAAAAAACATTTTTTCTAGGGACAGAAAACTGTAGGTAGGGAGAGTGTCAGTTTCTTTCACTGTGAAAGTCCTTGTTTCAAGGGACAGAGAAGGACACCTGAAGGTAGCCCTTATTGCTTTTTTCCCATCTCCCTGCAGGCCATCTATTAGAATGTCTGGAAGGCAAACAAGGAGAGGCAGACAGTCAGGAGGCAATAAAAGAGGGCAAGCAGGCTCTGTGTCTGGGGGCAACAGTGCTGGTCGTGGACGCGGTGCATTGTCATCAGCACATGGCCATGGGACACGCTTGTCCTTCTTTTCGGCAGCTGGACATGTTGAGCCACATCATGCCGAAGACTTGGTAGAGTGGATGACCAAGCCCTCCTCCTCCTCCTCATCCTCTCTCACCCAGGCTCAGGGTACTGGAAAAGCAGCTGCCAAAGCGTGGTCTTCCCTGGTATCAATGTCAGACAAATCATCAGTCACTCCTTCCCTAGACCCACCATGTCCTCCTCCTGAGGAGTCCCCCGAACTGTTTCAGCACAGTGTTGGGTACATGCTCCAGGAGGATGCCCAGCGTTTCGAAGGGTCTGATGATGAAACCCAGCTAGAGGAAGGCAGTAGCGTGAGAGCAGACAGAGGGGATGCTCAAGAAGGACACCAATCTGGCAGTCATGTTCCAGCAGCTGCAGCATACTGCCAGATTGGCTCCAGTGATGAGGAGGGAGGGGATGATGAGGTCACTGACTCCACGTGGGTGCCTAATAGGAGAGAGGAGGAGGAGGAGGATGAGGAGGAGGCACATCTCCAACGAGGCAGGATGCCCTTTGGTGGCCAGCGTAAGGGCAGTACACCGACGGAATCACACCGCAGAGCTCCGCCTGTGCAGGGCGCTGCCTCTGCCCGTCATTCAAAAAGTTCTTTGGTGTGGGCCTTTTTTGAGGCTAGTGCATCAGATCGCACAGCTGCTGTTTGCAACATATGTCTCAAGCGTATATCGCGTGGCCAAAACATCAGCCGCTTGGGTACCACATGCCTGACCAGACATATGTTGACCTGCCATGCAGCTCGTTGGCAAGCCTACCTCAAAGACCCACACCAAAGAACAAAGCGGACCTCTCCTTGCACCGCATCAGCTGGGATCTCCAACCCCACTATAACTTCAGTCCTCTCTGAAACATGCACTGAGAGGAATGAAGGTGTAGAATTAGGTGTGTCACAGCCAAGTACTTGCGCCCACTCTGCTAGCAGTACACCGACGTCCGATTCTAGCAGGCAAATTTCCCTGCCCCAGCTGCTGGACCGTCGAAAGAAGTTCACTCCCAGCCATCCACATGCCCAGCGGTTGAATGCTAGCTTGGCTAAATTGCTAGCGCTTCAACTGCTGCCTTTTCAGTTGGTAGACTCGGCCCCCTTCCGTGAGTTTGTGCAATGTGCGGTTCCTCAGTGGCAGGTTCCCAAACGCCACTTTTTCTCACGGAAGGCTATTCCGGCTCTCTACCGGCATGTGGAAGGCAATGTCTTGGCCTCGCTGGACAGGGCGGTCAGCGGTAAGGTGCATATTACCGCTGACTCATGGTCCAGCAGGCATGGACAGGGACGTTACCTTTCTTTCACGGCCCATTGGGTCACTCTTTTGGCAGCTGGGAAGGATTCAGGACAAGGTGCAGTAGTGTTGGAGGTTGTCCCACCGCCACGCCTCCAAAATGCTACTACTGGTTGTGACACACCTCTCTCCTCCACCCCCTCCTCTTCTTCTTCCTCCATGGCCTCTTCCTGTGGTTTGTCCTATGAATCAGCGGTGCTCCGTAGCCGTTCACGGGGCTACGCAAGTACGCAGGCAAAAAGATGCCATGCCGTGCTTGCGCTGGTGTGTTTGGGGGACAGAAGCCACACTGGGGCAGAGGTCCTGTCTGCTCTGCAGGGCCAGGCCGAGAGGTGGTTGACGCCACGCCAGCTTAAGCCAGGAATGGTGGTTTGCGACAATGGCACCAACCTCCTCTCCGCCCTCCGACAGGGACAACTGACCCATGTGCCCTGTGTGGCTCACGTCCTTAACCTGGTGGTGCAGCGCTTCTTGGGCAGGTACCCGGGCTTACAGGATGTCCTGAGGCAGGCCAGGAAAGTCTGTGTGCATTTCCGCAGATCTTATAATGCCAGTGCTCGCCTGGCTGAGCTGCAAAAGGAGTTGAACCTGCCCAAGAACCGCCTTATATGTGACATGCCCACCAGGTGGAACTCAACGTTGGCCATGCTGCAGCGGCTGCACACGCAGCAGAGGGCCATCAATGAGTACCTGTGCGACTACGGCACCAGGACAGGGTCAGGGGAGCTTGGTTTTTTTTCTCCACGCCAGTGGGGCATGATCAGGGATGCATGCACTGTCCTGGCACCATTTGAGGAGGCCACGAGGATGGTGAGCAGTGACAGTGCATGCATCAGTGACACTGTACCTCTTGTCCACCTGTTGGAGCACACGCTGCGTGGAATAATGGACAGGGCACTTGAGGCAGAACAGAGGCAGGAAGAGGAGGACTTCCTTGCCTCTCAAGGCCCCCTTTACCCAGACAGTGTTCCTTCTGTCCCACCCATCGCACAGGAAGAGGAGGAGGAGGAGGAGGAGGAGGAGGAGGAGGATTGTGTCAGCATGGAGGTGGAGGCTGGCACTCAGCATCATCAGCAGCAGTCTTTTAGGGATGATTTACAGTCCCAAGAAACCAGTGGACTTGTACGTGGCTGGGAGGAGGTGGCTGCGGATCATGTCGTCTTTAGTGACCCAGAGGACTCCGGAGCGAATGCCTCAGCAAACCTACGCTGCATGGCCTCCCTGATCCTGCAAAGTCTGCGGAAGGATCCTCGTATTCTTCGGATCAAGGAGAGGGACCATTACTGGCTGGCCACTCTCCTTGATCCACGGTACAAGGGTAAGGTTGCGGACCTTATGTTACCATCGCAGAGGGAGCAGAGGATGAGACAACTCCGGGAGGCCTTGCAGAAAGGTCTGTGCAACGCGTTCCCAGAGACTGGGAGGTTGCAAACTCCTGGTCCTGGACAACGAGTTGCTGAGGCTTCGGCCAGTCAAAGAAGGAGCGGTGGGGAAGGTGGCCGTCTGACCGATGCGTTCAGACAATTCTTTAGTCCGCAGCCCCAAAGTATGATCGGTTCCAGCAACCATCGCCAGCGTCTGATAAACATGGTGCAGGAATATCTAGGGGCAAGGTCAGACTTGGACACCTTCCCCACCGAAAATCCTCTGGCTTACTGGGTCTTGAGGATGGATCACTGGCCAGAGCTTGCACAGTATGCAATTGAGCTACTGGCCTGTCCTGCATCCAGCGTTCTTTCGGAACGCACATTCAGTGCTGCTGGAGGATTTGTCACGGATCACAGGGTGCGCCTGTCCACCGACTCGGTTGATCGACTGACTTTCATCAAGATGAACCAGTCTTGGATCACCACCAGCTACCACACACCTGATGCTGATATAACAGACTAATTGATTTTAACATGTCACATCCCTTCAAGACTGATGCTGATGCTGAGTGCCTGTGCTGTTATGTTGACTGGCTATCCTCCTCCTCCGAGTCCTCAATGATACGATTGATGATGATAGCTTGGAAGATCATTTTTGTTTATGGGTGCCGCCACCAGTGCCTAACGCCCAATTTTTCAGCCCCTGTTTAACAGGGGCGTGTAATTACAATTTTTGAAGCAATACTTTGCAACAGGGCTCATTGCTGTGCTCCAAGTACAGTATCTGTGAGGAGTTGCAGTGTTGTGCCACCAGTGCCTAAGGCCCAATTTTTCAGCCCCTGTTTAACAGGGGCGTGTCATTACAATTTTTGAAGCAATACTTTGCAACAGGGCTCATTGCTGTGCTCCAAGTACAGTATCTGTGAGGGGTTGCAGTGTTGTGCCACCAGTGCCTAAGGCCCAATTTTTCAGCCCCTGTTCAACAGGGGCATGTAATTACAATTCTTGATCTAATAATTCACAGCAGGGCCCATTGCTGCACCCACCAAGAGTAACTGTCAGGGCTTACAGTGTTGTGGCACCAGCACCACCATCAAAGGCCCAATTTTTACTACCACTGTTCAACAATTATATGTAATTAAAATTCCTGATATAATAGTTGACAGCAGGGCGTTCCAGCACCAACCAAGAGTAACTGTGAGTGCTTACAGTGTTGTGCCAACACCAACAACTAAGGGGCCTATTTCTGCAGAGTATATACGGCAGGTCCCTACTTTCAAACATCCAACTTACAAACGACTCCTACTTGCAAACGCAAGAAGACAACAGGAAGTGAGAGGAAATCTACCACTAGGAAGGAAAATTCTCTCCTGTAAGAATAAATATGGGAGAAAGGTGTCTCCTCTGTACTGATGCTTTATCAGCAATCCTTGTTTCAAGAAAAACACCACATTTCAAAAACAGTTGTCATTGGGACGGAAAGTGAGGTGAAATGTTCTGAACAGGGGCACAGACAGCAAAACAAATGTTACAGGGGTGATAACCCTTACCTATGTTTTCCAAAAAGTTTAAAAATAGATTTTTGGTCTGGAGCTACACTTCAACAATGTACCTGTTCAAAATTACAAACAGATTCTACATAAGAACAAACCTACAGTCCCTGTCTTGTATGCACCGCCTGTATAGGGCTGTTCAGAGTATATAGGGCCTTTTTTATTTTATGTGCGGGGTTCCCCTTAATATCCATACAAGACCCAAAGGGGCTGGTAATGGGCTGGGGTAGGGGGGGGGGGGGTCATGGGGTAGCTATGCCATTTTTCTTAAAGAATTTCATCCATATTACCGGGACCAGACATTACATTAAAGCCGCAAGCAGTTTTAAATGGCTTTTTTTTCCTTTAGAAGTGTCATTTTGTGCAGGGACAGTTCTAAACACGGGAAACATGTGGCACTTCACAGGCATACTTTAGACACCCCCCAGGTACGATATTTAAAGGAATATTTGACTTTTTTTTTTTCACTTTATGCATCATTAAAATGACTGCTCCCGAAAAACGACCGTTTTTAAAACTTCTTTTTGCATTGATACATGTCCCCTGGTGCAGAACCCGGGTTCCCAAACCCTTTTTAGGACAATAACATGCATAATAGTTGTTATAATTAGCACTTTAGAATTCGAACGTTCGCATCCATTGTATTTAATAGGGTTCTAATGTTCGTTCGAACTTTCGGTCCGTTCGCGGGTTCTGGTGCGAACCGAACCCGGGGGTGTTCGGCTCATCACTACCCTTGATGTTGCATCAGCCAATCATGTTACCATTAAACAGACTTGGTGAACATGATTGGCAGAGCAGCCTGTCAGTGTTTACCCAAGGAATGCCCCCCCCCCTGCGTCCCCTATTTAACTTTTCTGAAGCCAATTACATCCCTCAGGCTGTAATGTGCAAGACAATTTTCCTTACTGTTTCTGATATGCAATTTTAAGCCCATAAATGTCGCAGTTCTTCATATGTCGGTCGCTTAACAGGGGGCCATCCACCTGAATAGTGGGCGGCATAGACAATACATAGGTTAATGCAAGGCATGAACCTATGTATTGTTCTGAGTGACGGGCACAGGAGAGAGGGGGCAGTGCTCCAGCACCCACTCTGGACGCACCGCCACTGCAATGCTATCCTGTGTCCAAACACATCTACCCCCCCTCCCCATTATAATTTATTAATGGACCATCATAGGGGGTGATGAATATGATACATGGGCCTTCCATTATACTTATTTAAAACACCTTAATAAACGTAGACTTTGCTTGATGTTGGCCTCTAATGTATTTTCTTAGAATATACTTGTAATGTTTGATTTGTGTATTCTAATATTTTTTCATCTTGTTTGACTCCACAGCTTCCTTCCACGCCACAGGAATGGCAGACTGTGGCATCAGAGTTTGCCACGCGGTGGGACTTCCCCAACTGCGGTGGTGCTATAGACGGGAAGCACGTCCGCATCGTGCCGCCACCCCGTTCTGGGTCCTACTACTTCAATTACAAGGGGTTTCATAGCATTGTGCTGATGGTGGTGGTGTCAGCACGGTATGAATTCCTCTATGTTGATGTAGGGAAGAATGGCCGGCTGTCCGATGGGGGATCCTTCATCCAGACGGAGTTTGCCCTCCGTCTCCAGAGTGACGACCTTGCATTGCCACCGGATGCAGGGAATATTGAAGGACTCCCCTTTGTTTTTTTGGCTGATGAAGCCTTCGGGCTCGGACCACATCTTATGAGGCCATTTCCTCAGAGGACCCTGACCCCAGAGAAGAGGGTGTTCAATTACCGGCTGGCCAGGGGCCGAAGAGTCGTTGAAAATGCCTTTGGCATAATGGCCAGCCGGTTCCGCCTTTTTAGGACTTCAATACACTTGGCGGACTACAAAATAAACTATGTAGTATTATGCTGCTGTGTGCTACACAATTTTCTTTGCCGCAAATCTAATTCCTATATGGCCTCAGTTTTGCCTGAGGCTGGACTTTCCCCTGATAATCCCCTGCCGGGCCTGGAATCTGCCCGTGCTGGCTTGTCCCCCCAAATGCCCGTGAGGTTCGGGACAAATACATGGACTATTTCACGGGTAGGGGGGCAATTCCTATGCCAGGCTATGTCTAAAGATTCCTGTCTAACGATCCAAATAAAAATCTTGTTTAAACTTCTAACTTTTGTTGATTTCCTGTCTCCTAGTTTGTCTTAGTGCATTTGTAGTGCCAAGTGTATTTTCCTTTAGTAAATACCAACCATTTCACTATGTAACCTTTAAAAATGTACCAAATAAGGTTAGAGCATATTAGAAAAAGAAGCTACACGTTGTTTGTGTTCAAATATTTTACTATGTGCAAATTCACACACCTTTTTTTATTTTTATTTTACATTTTTGTTTGCCTGGCCACAAACCGGCAATTGTTTTCTTAGGAAAATACAAAAACAACAGTTGCATTCCAAAAATTACAAAATTGGATACCTCGGAGCAATCTGAGACATTCACTTACACAAACTATATGTCTCTATGTGCCCGTCCTAATATGGGGTCCTGCCACCCCTTGCCCAGCCAAAAATTGAATATGCACACAATTGGGATTATTTTCCTATAGGGATTTTAGACTCCTGATCCCTATTGTCAACATGTGCTATCTGCCATCAGGGGTGATCCATGGACGTGTTTTGGGGGTGCAACCCCTTCCTCAGTTCACCTACTTTAGATACGAGGAAGGGGTTGCACCCCCAAAAGACGTACATGGATATCCCCTGATGGCAGATAGCACATGTTGACACACTGTGTGCAGATTCAATTTTTGGCTGGTTTGATTGTCAAAAAGTTTTTTAAAAGTTGAAGAAGAAACATGAAAAAAAGGGGGTTGGGATGCCTTATTGAATTCTCCCCAAAACATCGAGAATGTCTTTAAATGTTTGATCCATCACATGAATTCTTTCTTTAATTTTGTCCAGTTCCGTGCTACATTCCATCACTTGCTGGATGAGGCGGAGGGCACTGTCAGCAGAGAAACCTGTACTATCCTTCACCCCAACATTCACATCCCCTAAAAACAAAATAAAAAGGTATTATAACTCTGCAGGCCTACCTCTCTTACCTGAAGCTGTGGTGACAGATACTGACCTGTTGTGGTGACCAGTTCCACAACGTCATCCACATCTCCTTCCTGCACTTCTCCTTCCTCCACCTCAACTTCCTCCACATCTTTAAGTTGTTGGTCTTTTGGAGTTTGGGGTTGTTGTGAAGCTGTGGGGTTCCTGTGCTCCCTGGAGTGTCCTCCTCCCAGTCTTCACTCCCCTATGAGAATCAAACAAAAGGTAGAGTTATCACACATAAATTCTCTACGTAAAAAAAAAAAACAGGCTAAATTGCTTGGAAGTGGGGTACAAGTGTGTGTTTGGGCGGAAGTTAAAGATGAATGCATTATTTCTGACCAAGAATATGTTTAGTATTCACCTTTGTCTGTCATTTTTTAGACATGTAGGCAACACAAAAATTCTCTGATGCACCTGTGTGGGACACCCAAAAAAGGCGGGTCTGGTGGCCCACACTATAGTGCTCCAAAGTACAGATGTGGAAGCAGCTGCTGAGTGTCCTCTCCTTTACAGTTTACAGTTTGCATTTCATTCTCTTTACAAACACATCATCTAGCCTAAAACTTGGTGCCCCAAATTTCCAAAAAAATGGCAGATGTCTAATTACTTTTGTGGCTGTAAAATAAGCCAAAACAGCGGATAGTGGCCGAACGAAGTGTCTGTAACGTAACGAACGATTACTGTGGCCAACCAAGTTCAAAATATTACATTTTGGAAGGGAGTCCAATAAGAAAAAAAAACTAAACCAGCAACATGTCAGTTTAGAAAAGGATTAATGCCGCGTACACACGACCGTTTTTCATGTCATGAAAAAAAAACGTTGTTTTTCTCGACGTTATTTTTCGTGTTTCCTCTCAAGCCTGCCTTGGCTACACACTATCGTTAAAAAAAATGATCTAGCAAAGCGCGGTGACGTCCAACACGTACGACGGCACTATAAAGGGGAAGTTTCATTATGTTGGCGCCACCCTTTTGGCTGCTTTTGCTGATTTCGTGTTACCGCGTGTTAGTAAAAGTTTGGGAAGAGACGATTCGCGCTTTTCAGTCTTCGTGCTTTAAAGATCGTTTTCGGGAGTTTAGTTTGTGCTTGTGGGTTCGTATCTGGCTTTCAGTGCGTGTAGTGAGTTCGTATCTCTTTTTGCAGTGCGTTCTTGTCCGCTCGTTACTGTTTTTCAGCTCGTTCTTCAGAGGCCTTGCTGTTCTTCAGTGCGTTCTTTTAGTTCGTTCTGATTAGACGACCGTTTTGAAGCCATGTTGCGGGTACGTTCTTGTCGCCGAGATCGTGCTGTGCTTGCTTCTGGGCTTGTTGCTATGTCCCAGATCCGGTCCATGAACAGGGTGAGGAGGAGTTCTTGGACCAAGAATTGGTTGCTCAAGCGGGACCAATTATGTCATATGCCTCTGCTGCGGGAGATCCAGGAGAATAACCCTGATGACTTCAGGAATTTTCTTAGGATGTCTGACCCCGTTTTTCAGCAGCTCTTGGCTTTGGTGTCCCCCTATATCACCAGGCAGGACACCGTTATGCGGGAAGCCATTACTGCTGAGCAGAGGCTCATCGCCACGTTGCGATACCTTGCGACTGGGAGAAGCTTGCAGGACCTCAAGTTCTCGACAGGCATCTCCCCCCAGGCTCTGGGCGTCATTATCCCAGAAACCTGCTCTGCCATTATCCAGGTCCTTCAGGAGGACTATATTAAGGTAAGTTTTCTCCTTTATAAAAATCCCAATCTATGTATTTTTATGCTTGATAATGTATATTATTTTTTGAACTGTCTCTAATTACCATGATTCAAATATGGTGTGATTGTCCCCTTTGTCCCCATGCATGTTGTAAGCTTTGAATGTTCCTTTTTTTGGGCCTACATGCATATTTTAAAAAAACAACCTCTCCAGCATTATATCCTGGGCCCAAACACACCTAGCCTAGTCACTCCCCAATGTTTTTTGTCCGCTCCATTGTAGTGCTTAGATTGCCTGCCCCCCCCCCCTAATTATTTGCTTTTGTCTAATCTAACAAAATAAATTACATTGTACTAGAGCTTTTTTTTATGATGTCCCCAACTCATCTCAACCCCCCTACCCTAAAAGAATTTCACAGGTCCATCAGAGTGGCTCATGGTTTTTGTTCTCATTTTTAGCTCTTATTAAAGCGGAGCTCCACCCTAAAGTTTATTTTCCGCTCATCGTAACCCTCCCCCCCCTCCGGTGTCAAAATTGACACCTTTCCGGGGGGAGGGGGGTGAAGATACCTGTTTAAGACAGGTATTTTCACCCACATCCAGGAGTCATCTCTGCGGCCAATCTGCCGGAGACAAGTCACTTCCCGCAGAATACCCATAGTGTTCTTGGAGACACTTGGCTCCCAGAACACAGGAGGACCAGTCAGAACTGCGCAGCGCTTCTCGTGCATGTGCGGTAGGGAACCGGGCAGTGAAGCTGCAAGGCTTCTCTTCCTGGTTCCCTCACCGAGGATGGCGGAGGGGGCAGTAGAGTGACGAGCGATTGTTCGTCCTCTGCTGCGGACGTTGCTGGACTCCAGGACAGGTAAGTGTCCAATTATAAAAACTCTGCAGCTGCTCTAGCTGGAGCTGCTGGGTAATTTGGTATTATTTTGGCTGTGGAGCTCCGCTCTAAAATCCTACTTCTAAATTAATGCTATACTGATGTTTTGCCAAGAGTGTTTAGTGCGAACATGCTTGCAATGTTTAGGTAGCAAAGTATTTTAATTTGTATTTTTGGTTTGACTCCACAGTTTCCATCGACGCCATAGGAATGGCAGAATGTGGCATCTGAGTTTTCGCAGCGGTGGAACTTTCCCAACTGTGGAGGAGCCATTGATGGCAAGCACGTCCGCATCGTGCCACCACCCCAATCGGGATCCTTTTTTTATAATTATAAAGGGTTCCACAGTATTGTGCTGATGGCGGTGGTGTCTGCCAACTATGAATTTCTCTATATTGATGTTGGGAAAAATGGGCGGATGTCTGACGGTGGTGTTTTTGCCCAGACCGATTTTGCCGACCGGCTTCTTTCCGAGGACCTGGCATTGCCACCTGCTGAAGAAAATGAACATGGCCTCCCCTTTGTTTTCCTGGCAGATGAGGCGTTTGCGCTTGGACCCCATTTGATGAGGCCTTTTCCACAAAGGACCCTCACCCCTGAGAGGAGGGTCTTTAATTATAGGCTGGCCAGAGCGAGAAGGGTGGTCGAAAATGCCTTTGGCATCATGGCCAGTCATTTTCGCATTTTCCAGACTGCTCTCAACATGGCGGAGTACAAATGGAACCATTTAATCATGTGCTGTTGCATACTTCACAATTATTT
Source organism: Rana muscosa (assembly GCA_029206835.1). Lineage (NCBI taxonomy): Eukaryota > Metazoa > Chordata > Amphibia > Anura > Ranidae > Rana > Rana muscosa. Next base: position 999,927,401 of record CM055118.1, read on the forward strand.
AAAAACAATTCGAACAATTATCTGTCTTCAGTTGCCCTTCAGGGCACACAGTTCTTGGATGGACCATTGCCAGCCCAGGTAGCTGGCCCTACAGGCTTGGCCCCCCAAAGCGGCCGTGATGTGCGGCAACGCTATGTTGAATATTTTATGGGTAGGGGGGCCATTGCAATGCCTGATCATATTTAAAATAATTTTATGAAGAATAAACAAAATTATAATGAAAACATCTTGTTTGCTTTTATTTTGTTGTATTTGTTCTTTCTCCTAGGTCAGTGATGGTGAACCTTGGCACTCCAGATGTTTTGCTACTACATTGCCCATGATGCTCAACTCCACTGCAGAGTGCCTTAGCAACATGGGAAATGTAGTTCCAAACCATCTGGGGTGCCAAGATTCACCATCACTGTCCTAGGTTATACTAGTGCAGTTGTAGTGCCATGTGTTTTTGTAACAAGTAAATTAACATCATTTTGAGTGTAAACACACACATTTGTTATGGGGGGGGGGGGGGGGCAACATTGATATAAGAAGCCACACATTGTTTAGTTTAAAATATTTATTAGAGGAGCATATTTTTATTTTTATTTGTATAAAAATATTTAAAAAAAAATTGGGGCTTTTTAAAGATCAGTTTTTGGATAAAAGTCTTGACAAAAATGTACAACATGTACAATATTACTTTTAGAAATTAAAAGATTCCCCCAAAAAAGGGCAAATCTACAATTAAAACAAAAATTAGAAAACAGAATTGTAAAACATATAAAAATTTTAAACCCTCCCAAGAACCTGTTCTATTTTTTTTAATTCTTTGCTCCATCTGCTTAGTGTTTTGCCTCATCTGGAACAAGTTCTCTTTCATTGTTTCCAGCTCACGAGAGCAGACCCTCAGTTCTTTCACCAACATCTGGGCAGTGTGTCGGGTGAAGGTTGCTGGGGCCGCAGGCATTAAAGTACCTTAAATTAGAAAAAAAATAAGGTCTTACTAAATATACAGGCCTACATCTATTACCTGAGGCTGTGGTGTATGACACTGACCTGTTGAGTTGGCATTTCCCTCTTCAGCCACATCCTGCGGGTTGGGTCTTGGGTTGGTGGTGCGGGGTTTGCAGCCTCCTGTCTCCTAGCTCTTTGAAGCCCTAGGAGATAGAACCCAAAGGTAGACTTGTGTAACTAAATATATTTAGGCCTGAAAGAGTAATATTAAGCATTCTTGGGAAGTGTGTTACAATTCTATTTTTGGAAATACTTTAGAAGATGAACACATGATTGTATCCATTTCCAAAGCTGGTAGATTAATCTATTTTGGTCATGTTTCACACATGGAAACACACCAAGTATCCACTGAATCACCTGTGTGTGACACCATCAAAAGGTTGTTCTTGTGGCCCACACTTGTGCTAATGAGTCCAGATGTGTAAGCAGCTGCTGAGCATACTCTCGTAACCGTACACTGAATCCAGTTAGATTCGTTAAATAGAGTTAACAACACCTACACAACCATGTTTCTAATTAATTATCACATAAACAGTTCAAGATGTCCTGTTTCATGTTCTTGGGCACAAGAATCATCATCAGTCGTCGAAATCCGCGTTCAAACGTTCACTAAATGACGATCTTTTGGTCCGAGTCAGTGTTAACTACATTTGATCATTCCTAATAGGCATGTTCAAATGTAGTTATCACTGTATTCCCCCAAAACATCGTTTTTGTGTTATTGAACGAGGATTTCGCCTGATGAATCTTGTGCCCAAGAACATGAAACAGGACATCTTGAACAGTAAAAGATGTCCTGTTTCATGTTCTTGGGCACAAGAATCAAACGTCGAAATCCTCGTTCAATACCACCCAAACGATGTTTTGTGGGAATACAGTGATAACTAAATTTGAACATGCCTATTATTAGGAATGATCAAATGTAGTTAACACTGAATCGGACCAAAAGATCCTCATTTAGTGAACGTTTGAACGCGGATTTCAACGATCGATTCGTGTGAACAAGAACATGAACCCGGACATCTTGAACTGTACTACATACATTAACGAAAAAGCACATGCAGCACCACGCTATTAATAAAAATCACATTAAATGTAAATATACTTACTTTTTCGGATCACTTTTTTAATTTTTTTATATTGCTCCTGCTCACGCAATTTAATGTCCGACCATCGTTTGCGGATCTGTTCCCTCGACCTGCGAACACCAAAATTCCTGAAGAGTGTTTTGACCACTTTATCCATGATCTGGGCCTTCACCTTATTTGGATTTTTGTAGGGCCCATGTTTGGCGTCATAATCCTCCCTCAGCAATATGGTGACCATATCCACCATCTCCTCAAACGACATGTTAGTGGCTTTATATCTTCTGGGTCTGGCCCTGCCTCCTTCCACACTTTCCACTTCATCTTGGTCATTCTCCGCCATGTTGTCAGTCTCCGTCATTAAGGACGAGCGAGAAGGGGCGGGGAAAGTAGTCTAACAAACGTCAGGGGCGGGAAAGCGTGCGGAGCGTCACGCATGCGCACTGTATAAAACGTTAAAAAAACATCGTGGAAAGCGACATTCAGTGAGTGGAAGAAGGTCGGAAGCAACGAACGTGTAGATCGCGGGTACGCAACATTTTTCATACTTGATATGTCGAGGGTTGAGCGGCCCCGAAAAGAAAATTTAGTGACCGTACAGACCTTTTTTTTGGGCTGGGTCCCGGAGCAGAAACCTAAACATTCACTGTATGTTCGGGGCCGGTGTTGGGCAATATGCATGTAACTTTGCGCTTGCTTCCCGTGCTGTTAGTAATGGCCCTGCACAAAATGTCATTTTTGAAGTTTGAATAATCATTTAAAACTCAATTGCGGCTAGAATCTATTCTCGGCTCCTGGCAAATGGCAATACATTGCAAACTCAGTTTTCGAGACCCAAAAAAACGTGGGGGTCCCCCCAAATTCAATTTGCAGGCCCTTCAGGTCTGGCAAGGATTTTAAGGGGAACTCCACCCCAAATTTAAAAAAAAATGGTGTGGAATCCCCACAAAAATCCATACCAGACCCTTATCCGAGCACGCAACCTGGCCGGCCGCAGGGGAAGAGGGGGGGGACGAGAGAGCGGCCCCCCCTCCCTCCTGAACCGTACCAGGCCACATGCCCTCAACATGGGGAGGATGTCCCCATGTTGATGGGGACAAGGGCCTCATCCCCACAACCCTTGCCCGGTGGTTGTGGGGGTCTGCGGGCGGGGGGCTTATCGGAATCTGGAAGACCCCTTTAACAAAGGGGACCCCCAGATCCTGGCCCCCCCTATGTGAATTGGTAAGGGGTACATTGTACCTCTACCATTTCACGAAGAAAGTGTACAAAATGTAAAAAATTACAATAGACGGTTTCTGACCATTCCTTTATTTGTTGGTTTGGCTTTCTTCCATCTTCTTCTTCCATCTTCTTCCTTCTTATTTTCTCGATTCGTGTTTCTTCATCCATATTCCTCTTCCTCTTCATCTTCCTCTTCATCTTCCTTCTTTCTTCGGTGTTCTCGTCCGCATCTTGCTCTGGCATCTTCTTTCTCTGGCCGCTCTGTTTGAATTGGAGGTTCCCGCTGTGTGACGCTTCAGTTCATCAGTTCTCCACTTGGTCCGGGGACCCCGCCCCCCTCTGACGCACAAGGATTTCACGGGTACTTTCCCCGTGCTGTCAGAGGGGGGTGGGGCCACCGACTCGCAGCGGACCTAGAGGAGAACTGCATAACTTAAGCGTCACACAGCGGCAAACTCAAATTCAAACGGAGCGGCACGAGAAGAAAGAAGAAGCCGGAGCAAGATGCGGACGAGAAGCCCGAAGGAAGATGGAGATGGAGATGGAGATGGAGAGGAAGATGGAGGAAGAAACTCGAATGCAGAAAAGAAGAAGGGGGAAGATGGAAGAAAAACAAAAACAATAATAAAGGAATTGTCCAAAAACGTCTATTGTCATTTTTTGAATTTTGTCACGTTTTGGGGTGAAATGGTAGGGGTACAATGTACCCTATTACCAGTTCACATAGGGGGAGGCCGGGATCTGGGGGTCCCCTTTGTTAAAGGGTTCTTCCAGATCCCGATAAGCCCCCCGCCCGCAGACCCCCACAACCACCGGGCAAGGGTTGTGGGGATGAGGCCCTTGTCCCCATCAACATGGGGACATCCTCCCCATGTTGAGGGCATGTGGCCTGGTACGGTTCAGGAGGGAGGGGTGGGCCGCTCTCTCGTCCCCCCTCTTCCCCTGCGGCCGGCCAGGTTGCGTGCTCGGATAAGGGTCTGGTATGGATTTTTGGGGGGACTCCACGCCATTTTATTCAATAATTTGGGGTGGAGTTCCCCTTAAAATCCTTGCCAGACCTGAAGGGCCTGGTATGGATATTTGGGGGGACCACACGCCTTTTGAAAAACATTGGCGGCGGGGTTCCCCTTAATATCCATTCCAGACATGAAGGGCCTGGTAAGAGAATTTGTGGAAACCAAAATGCTTTCTCAATGTTTGTATCAATGACTTTTCTATGTATTGCATTTGTCGGGAGACAACAATTCATTATACCCAGGAGTGAATTTTGTGTTAATTTTGGAAAAGCACAAATGACACTTTGTGTAGGGACAGTTCGAGGTACTCCTTTACTTTTTTGGAGTCCTTTTAGTCCGCAGATTTACGGGGCTACATTGACTTCAATGGGCTTTGGGTTTGGGGTCAAGTTCGGGTTAAGTCACGTCACGAACTCTAGCTTTTTACCAAGTTTACAAAAAAGAGTTCAACACAAACATCCAGGTGTCCACTCAACTCTATGATGACTGATCAATTGCTACGTTAGTGGCCTATATATGGTGAGAAAGATTTGGAGTAGTCTTGACTGACCTTTGATTTTTGGTGTGTTTTTGGACTTGCCGCAAAAATGCAGGTATTTAACCACTTCTCTACTGTGCACGAAAACCCCCTTCCTGCCCAAGCCATTTTTCAGCTTTCAGCGCTGTCACACTTTGAATGACAATTGCGCGGTCGTGCGACGTGGCTCCCAAACGAAATTTGCGTCCTTTTTTTCTCACAAATAGAGCTTTCTTTTGGTGGTATTTGATCACCTCTGCGGTTTTTATTTTTTGCGCTATAAACAAAAGAAGAGCGTCCAGTTTGGAAAAAAAACACTATTTTTTACTTTTTGCTATAATAAATACCCATTTTTTTTTTTTAATAAAATTTTCCCAGTTTAGGCCGATACGTATTCTTCTACATATTTTTGGTAAAAAAAAAAATCGCAATAAGCGCGTATTGATTGGTTTGCGCAAAAGTTATAGCGTCTACAAAATAGGGGATAGATTTATAGCATTTTTATTTTTTTATTAGTAATGGCGGCGATCTGCGATTTTTTTATTGTGACTGCGATATTGCGGCGGACACATCGGACACTTTTGACACATTTTTGGGACCATTCATGTTTATACAGCGATCCCTGCTATAAAAATGCATTGATTACTGTATAAATGTGATTGGCAGGGAAGGGGTTAACCACTAGGGGGCGGGAAGGGGTTAAATATGTTCCCTCAATGTGTTCTTACTGTGGGGGGAGGTGACTGACTGGGGGAGGTGACCGATGGTTGTCCCTATGTACAAGGGACACAGCATCGGTCACCTCTCCCTCACAGGACGTGGATCTCTGTGTTTACACACAGAGATCCACTTTCCTGCTCATTTCCCGGGCAATCGCGGGTGCCCGGCGGCAATCGCGGCCGCCGGGCACGCGCACCGGGGCCTTGTGAACGCGGCGCGCGCGCCGCTGGCGGCAAGCGCGCGCCTCCTAGCTCGTTTTAAAGGGAGGACGTCATATGACGTCCTCCCAGAACGAGAGTATCCTCCGCCCGCCGTCAATTGACAGTGGGCGGGGGACAAGTGGTTAAGGACCCCGACTTCATGTTGGAATTCCTGCAAAGATGGAAGAATCTTCCTGTTTTATGGGAGACCAAAAACAAACAAAATAAAAATAAAGAAGCCAGGAAGAGAGCACTGGAGACCTTGCTGGAATTTGTGCAATCTCAGATCCCCACAGCAACACTACAGGATGTGAAGAATAAAATTGGGACCATCAGGGGGACATACCGGACTCAAAGAAACAAAGTCCGAACATCAATGCGGTCAGGAGCAGCTGCAGAGGACAGATACATTCCAAATCTCTGGTACTACCAGCATCTCAGTTTCCTCGATGACCACCTGGAATCCAGGGAATCCCTTTCCACCCTTCCACCCAGAACGAGCTCCAGCCTTCCCTGCAGCCAACCCTCCAGCCTTCCCTCCAGCATTCCCTGCAGCCAACCCTCCAGCCAAGTTGAGGTCTCTTTGGAGGAACAAGCTCAACTCCTGGAGGAGCCGGATTTGAATATTTGGAGCCAGGTATAATATTTAGCTAAATATTTATATTAATAAAAGTCTAATGTTGTCAAAGTAGAAAAAATTGTGTTAAAAATGTTACCAGATAAACCAAAGTGTCTGACATATCAATAGACATCAGTGGGCAAAAATTAGGGGGACATGAATGAAAAATGCTGGTGTCAGAATGATTAACTATAATATTTATTAGCATTCATTTAGCATATGTCATGAGGTGACAAATGTGTGTGAAAGATGAAGGCTAAAATAACTATATGTAACTTTTTTTAACAGGATGAGGAGGCAGGCCCCAGTGTGACTCACGAGGAGGCAGGTGCCAGTGGAACCCAGGAGGAGGCAGGCCCCAGTGGGACCCACGAGGAGGCAGGTGCCAGTGGAAGCCAGGAGGAGGCAGGCCCCAGTGGGACACAGGAGGAGGCAGGCCCCAGTGGGACACAGCGCAACACCAGGCCCCAGATACCTCCGCTGCGGATTCCACGAAAAAGGGCAAGGAGGCTTCTTCAAATGGAGGAGGAGACCCAGGCCCTAATTAGGGAGGCTACTGCGGCCCTCAGAGAGCCCCCCACCGCTGCAGAGGGATTTGCTGCCCTTATTGGGCACAAACTTCCAGAAATGGAATTGGCCCAGCGGCTAAAAAGCGAGAGCCTGATATTGAAGGTTGTAAATATGGGCATGTTGGGGAAACTGAATGATTTTACGGACGTTGTGGACGTTTCTTATGTCCTTGCTCAAGTTCCTGCCCCACTCCCTGCTCCTGCCCCACTCCCTGCTCCTGCCCCACTCCATGCTCCTGCCCCAGTCCCTGCTCCTGTCCCAGTCCCTGCTCCTGTCCCTACTCCTGCTCCAGTCCCTCCTCAACGGACACAGCCTCCAAGGAAGGCTGCAGGGAAGGGAAAAAAGAAAAGCAACAAATGAGCCCAGGATATGTCCCTCAGATGGTCCCAATTTTCGTCTTTTCATCCTTTGGTGTTTGCTGTGGTGATCTGGGTCTTCACTAATTTCAGCAGGGTCTCCAATGCTGTCTTCCTGGCTTCTTTAGATTTACTTTACATCTGGTTTTGTTTTGGCTTACCCTTTAATTTGTTTTTAGGCCAGAATAAATGGAATTTTTGTTTGATGTTACAAAATGAACATGTGTTCTTCTTCAAAATAGACAGTTTGGTAGTGAGTAGGCAGGGACAGTGGATAAAAAATTGGGAAATTAACAAGGGACAATAACCTCCTTGAGGGAAAATGCTAAGAAATAATAATGTTGTTGGGGTAACTTGACACACTACAAAATATCAAATAATATGGAAAACCAGTCTAAAATAAAAAATAAAATTACAAAAAAAAAACATCTTCAAAACAAGATGGAAACTCTAAAATATTGGGGATTTAGGGAGATCTGGCTTACAATAAATATAGATTAATCATGAGAAAACAATAAATACTAAAGACCAAACTTTTACATAACTCTGTGAGAATATCAGCAGCAAGAGAATAGGATTATTGCAGCATTAGAACGAAGAAAAGAATGCGCTGCATTAAACGATGCAATAATTTCCTACATGACGAATGTGCCATCTCCATTCTGAACGGTAGTTTTACCAGAACGAGCGCTCCCTTCTCATCACTTGCTTCTGATCATGCGCGCTTTTTTCACGTCGTTAAAGCCTACACACGACCATTTTTCATGACGAGAAAAACGACGACGTGAAAAACGGCGAGAAAAAATAGAGCATGTTCTATTTTTTCTCGAAGTTTTTAATGTCGTTTTTCTCGTCGATAAAAACGACATAAAGCCCACAGACGATCGTTTTTCTCATCGAAAGGAAAAAATGCCGTTTTTCATGTCGAGAAAAACGGTCGTGTGTACGCGGCATAATAGCATAAAAGTGTACATTTTACTTACTTTTTGCGAGCATTCTCTTAATGCTCCTTAACTGCTCTGGCTCCCTCAGTTTGAGGTCTGACCACCTCTTTCTGAGCTGCTCATTTGAGCGTTTCACCCCAAAATTCGTCTTCAGACTCTTCACGACTTTAGTGAGGATTTTGGCCTTCCTTCTATTTGGTTTGCTAAAAAGCCCATGCTTTGCATCATAATCAGACTTGAGCAAGATGTCCACCATCTCCGCCATCTCGGCAAAAGACATATTCGATGCCTTGAATCTCCTCCTTGATCGTGACGTTTCCTCGGTCTCCGGGCTTGTCTCCTCCTCGTTAGTTGCGGAATTATCAGACACCTGCTGTAACTCCGCCATATCTGTCTGCGCGCCGAAAGAGAAGGGGCGGGGAAAATATGTTAGTTAGAACGTCATGGGCGGGCGACGTGTGCGGAGCGACGTGTTCGTATTTTGACGCATGCGTGGTGTGTATATAGCAAACACACATGTGACTATAGTACGTTCGGTGTGCGGAGAGAGGAGTTCAAGTGACGGACGTGCGAACGAAGGTATGTGATTTTGAGACTGTGCCAAATTGTTGGCCTATACTGTCTTGAGAATGTTGTAGGATATATATGGTGACTACGATGTTAAGGAGGTTAGACTGTTTGCCTCACATTAGTTATATATTATTAATTTAACTTGTAGATACAATATGAATGTCTTTATTAGCGACAAAGAGTTCCTGGCGGAATTTATTGACCGGGTAAGGGAGCTGCCGGCTCTGTGGGAGATGAAAAACCCCATCCACAAAAAAAGAGGGGTGAGAAAAGCAGCACTGGAGAAGCTGCTCCCATTTGTGCAGACCAAGGTGCCCACAGCCACAGCAAAACAAGTGGACACTAAAATTGGGAGCTTGAGAGGCACCTACAGGACTGAACGCTCTAAGGTCCTGGCTTCTCAGAGGTCAGGAGCAGCAGCAGATGATGTTTATGTCCCGATTTTGTGGTACTACAGCAGGATGTCCTTCCTGGATGACCACATTGAGGCAAGGCCATCACTCTCCACTCTTCCCCCCAGACTTCCCTGCAGCCAACCTGAGCCTTCTCTGGAGCAAGAGGAGGCAGCCATCCTGGATGATCCTGATTTGGCCATCTGGAGCCAGGTATAGTATTAAATGAAAATGTATTGGGATAAAATTAATGTTTGCCAAATATGTCAAGATGAGAAACATACAATATTTTGGCTTCCACAAGTGAAATCAAGATCTCGAGACATTAGTCTGCACTTAATTGGGTGCTAAATAGTCAATCTGATGTCGGTGTAAATTAGAAAAAATGATTTCTGGATTTACATTCTAATTGCTTCAATCATGTTTATAAAGTTTGCTGCAAAGATTAAACCAACATATTAAACTATGTCCCTTTTTCATACACAGGATGAAATCAGCCAGGAGGAGGGTCTGGAAACTGTCAGGCAGGAGGAGGAAGGGCCCAGTGGCAGCCAGGAGGAGGCAGGGCCCACTGTGAGCCAGGAGGAGGCAGGGCCCAGTGGCAGCCAGGAGGTGGCAGGGCCCAGTGGCAGCCAGGAGGTGGCAGGGCAAAGGAGAAGCACCAGATCCCAGGTGCCTCCCATCCGGCTTCCCAAAAGAGGCAGGAGGGACAGGACCACCAATGAGGCAGCAATGGCCCTTATTAAAGAGGTCCATGCCACCCTCAAAGAGCCTACATCCCCTGAAGAGGCCATTGCCGGCCTAGTGGAGGCAAAGTTCAAGGTGATGAGCATGGAGCAACGCCTCCTATGCAAGCCCCTGCTCATCACCTTGCTCAACAAGGGGGTGATGGGAAAAATTACCACCAATACCGCCATTTGTGAGGTGGCACAACTGTCCCAACCTCAACCTCCTCCTCCACCTCCTTCTTCTGCCCCACCCCCTTCTCCTCCACCTCCACCTTGTTCTTCCGCCCCACCCCCTTCTCCACCTCCACCTTGTTCTTCTGCGCCACCCCCTTCTCCTCCACCTCCTCCTCCTCCTGACAGGAGTACCCCTCCAGTGGCCCAGCCTCCAGCCAAACGAAGAAGGAAGGCTGCAGGGAAGGCTTCAGGAAAGGTTGCAGGGAAGGTTGCCAGGAAGACGAGGAAGTGATGGCCTTGCTTCATTGTGGTCGGACAGAAGGCAGCCTGTTGTAGTACCACACACTTGGGACATATATCTCACCTGCTGCTGTTCCTGACCTCTGGGAGGCCAGCATCAGATTGTGCTCAGAAATGTTGGCCTTCTCAAGCTCCCAATTTTAGTGTCCACACAGGGTTGATGTGTGCTCTGGGGTCCCTGGGATGCACAAATGGCAGCAGCTTCTCCAGCGCTGCCTTCTCTTTATTTTAGTTCAAACATGAATAAATGTTATTTTTCTTTAAGTTCATACTTGACTATGTGTATTTGTAAAAATGTAAAATCTAGCTTTGGAGTAAGCAGATACATTTGACTGACAAAAAAAGGGACAGATACCAACCCCCCAAAAAAATAACGAAATCGTATTTCCCAAAAAAGGGTGTAAAATTTAAATAATATATATTAAAAGATTCAATGGGAGATCACTACCAAAACATTGCGAAATTACAATTAACATCAGTTTGAAAAATATCAAAGTTTTAAATATTCCTAAAAACTTGCACGATATAATACACATAAATCTTCTTAAGAGCAGCATGAAAAAGGTTAAAAAAAGATAGTCATAACTCTGTGTGAATATCAGCAGCAAAATAAGTTCATTCGTTTGGATTAATGTAACATTCTAACGAAGATTTCAATGCCCAACATTTAAACGATGCAAACATTTGGAGCGTGACGAATGTGCTATCTCCATTACGAAGGCTTGTTTTACCAGAAGATGCGCTCCCGTCTCATAGTTGCTTGTGAGCATGCGCGCTTTTGGAAGAGTCGTAAAAGCATACACACGAACCATTTTCTCATCACAAAACAGGCCGACGAGAAACACGACGAGGAAATCTGGAATCCTGACGAGAAAATAGAGAGCAGGTTCTCTATTTTCTCGTCGAGATTCACGGCAATTTTCTCATCGTAAAACCATACACACGAACGGTTTTCTCGACAAAAAAGCTCACGCGGCACTTTTCTTGCCGGTTTTGGACGAGAAACTCGGTCGTGTGTACGAGGCTTCAGAGTTAATATGTGAAAAAGGTGTCTCCTCTCCAAATTTTCCAAAAACATTTGTCATTGGGATGGAAAGTGAGGTGAAATGTTCTGAACAAGTGCACAGACAGCAAAACAAATGTTACAGGGGTGATAACCCTTCCCTATGTTCTCCAAAAAGCTTAAAAATAGATTTTTTGGCAAGAGCTACACTTAAAAAATGTACCTGTTCCAAATTACAAACAGATTGTACTTAAAAACAAACCTACAGTCCGTGTCTTTTTTGTACCGCCTGTATACTGCTGTTCAGAGTATATAGGGCCTTTTTTTAGTTTGGGTGCGGGGTTCCCCTTAATATCCATACAAGACCCAAAGGGGCTGGTAATGGGCTGGGGTAGGGTGGGGGGGGAAGGGGGTGATGGGGTAGCCATACCATTTTTCTCAATGATTTTCATCCATATTGCCGGGACCAGAAATTACATTAAAGCCGCAAGCAGTTTTAAATGGCTTTTTTTCCTTTAGAAATGTCATTTTGTGCAGGGACAGTTCTAAACACGGGAAACACGTACCACTTCACAGGAATACTTTAGACACCCCCCAGGTACGATATTTAAAGGAATATTTCACTTTTTTTTTTCACTTTATGCATCATTAAAATCACTGCTCCCGAAAAAACAACCGTTTTAAAAGATTATTTTTACATTGATACATGTCCCCTCGGGCAGGACCCGGGTCCCCAAACCCTTTTTAGGACAACAACATGCATATTAGGCGTTATAATTAGCACTTTGGATTTCAAACGTTCGCGTCCATTGTATTTAATAGGGTTCTAAAGTTTGCGCGAACGTTCGGTCCGTTCGAAGGTTCTGGTGCGAACCGAACGGGGGGGTGTTCGGCTCATCCCTAGTGACAATTTCAACCACTTCTTCCACCTCTCCTCCCTTCACATGCTGAGGTTTTGGTGTCCTCTGTTCCCCTTCTTCATGAGGTGTGGGGTTCCTGGTGTCCTCAGATGTCCCGAGTCTTTTCTCCCCTATGAGAATGAAACAAAAGGTATATTTAGCACACAGATATTTGAGGCCAGATATAGGAATATGAAACATTGCTTGGAAGCGGGGTATAATTGTCTGTTTTGGCAGAGTTCCAAGCTGAAGTCATTTTTTTTGCCTTACCAAAGCTGGAATACTTTGTTCTGGTGTCCCACCCTAGTGCTCATCAGCCCAGATGTGTAAACAGCTGCTGAGTGTCCTCTCCTTTACACTGAATAAAGTTTGCATTTCATTCTAGTCACAAACACATCTAGACAACAATGTCCTAAACTTATTTTAATACAAATAGGCATGACCAAATGTAGTTAACCCTGTATCTGCCAAAAACATCGTATTTAGTGGGCAAACGAACAATGTTTACTGCGAGCGAATACTGTGCCCACGAACCTGAAAGTTGCCATTTTGAACTGTACAACAGTAAAGAAAAGCACATGGAGCAACATGCAAGTAATAATAATAATAATAGGATCACAGGAGAAATACTTTACTTTTTAGAAGCAGTTTGCTGATCCTTCTGTACTGGTTGTGCTCCCTCAATTTCAGGTCTGACCAGCGTTTCCTCATTTGCTCCTTGGATCGTCTTACCCCAAAATTTCTGTGCAGACTCCTCACAACTTTAGACATGATCTTGGCCTTTCTCACATTGGGGTTGAGGTATGGTCCATGCTTCCCATCATAGTCGGTCCTCTTCAAGATGTCCACCATCTCCACCATCTCTATAAAGGACATATCTGAGGCCTTATATCTCCTCCTGGATAGTGACTATTCTGGCTCCGGGCTTTCCTCCTCGTTAGTGGAATTACACACCTGCTGTGTCTCCGCCATGTTCTTCTCCCACTGCGACCAAAGAGAAGGGACGGGGAATATACTAGAAAGAACGTCAGGAGCAGGCGACGTGTGGAGAGTTTCACGCATGCGCAGTGTATATAAAGCTAACACGCATGTGTCGTACCTACGTTCTGTGTGCGGAGGAAGGAGGAAGAGCCAAACGTGAGATCGAAGGTAACATTTTAACTTGGGGCATCAGTGGCCTATACTGCTTCGAGATTGAGGCCTATATTGGGATAAGATTATGAGAGTTTAGACTGACATTAGTATTTTTGTCTTGTGTTTTGTCTTGCAGAAATAATGAATGCTTTTAAAAAGCCCAAATTCTCGAGCAAGTTCCTTGACAGGTACAGGTAGCTGCCTGGTTTGTGGGAAATCAAAAATAAAGCAGCAAGGAGGGCAGCGCTGGGGAAACTGCTGCAATTTGTGAGGACGAAGGTCCCCAACGCAGACATCGAGTTTGTGGACAAGAAAATTGGGAACTTGAGGGGCACATACAAGAAGGAGCGTAATAAGGTCCTGGATTCACAGAGGTCAGGAGCAGCAGCAGAGGATGTGTATGTACCCAGTCTGTGGAACTATAACAAATTGCGCTTTCTGAACGACCAGACTGAAGTGAGGGAATCACTTTCTACCCTTCTCTCCACCCCAGCTGAGGCTTCCGAGGACCAACCTGGGCCTTCCATCCTGGAAGAACTGGAGGAGCCCAGCTGGAGTCAGGTATAGTATTTTTCTAAAGATTTATTGTCCTAAAATTAATGATGTTAAATAGATGTTAAAATTGATAACAAATTAATGTTTGAACAAAAAGTGTTTTACATATCAATAGACAGTAGTGGCCAAAAATGATTGGGACAAGAATGAAAACTGATGGGGTCAGAATGATAGTCTTTTCTATTTATTAACATTAAATTTGCAACAGTCATGAGCAGAAAATTGTGTGTGATTGATGAACCAAAAACGAAAACGATGTCCCTTTTTTATACACAGGAAGAACTCAGTCAGAATGAGGGTCTGAAAAGTGGCAGGCAGGGGGAAGTGGGTGCCAGGGGGTGGCCGGGCCCAGTGGCCTGACCCAATCCCAGGTGCCTCCCCTCCACCTTCAAACAAAAAGGCCCAGGAGCGGTAGGAACCTGGATGAGGCAGCATTTGCCTTCATTCAGGATGCTCATGCGACCCTCATGCGACCCCCCACTGTTCAAGAGGGCTATGCGTCCATAGTTGCTGCAAAAATGCAGGACATGGAGAAGGGCCAATGCCTCCTGTGTGAGAACCTGATTTTAGAGACCCTAAATAAGGGGTTGATGGGCCAACTAACAGAAAATACTCAACTTTCTGAGTTTGCCCATCCTCCTCCACCTCCTCCTTCTCCTCCTCCTGCCACAAGTCCACCTCCAGAGCCACAGCCTGCAGGGAAGGCTGAAGGGAAGGCTGCAGGGAAGCGTGGAGGGAAGTATGTAAAGAAGACAAAAAAGTGATGACCTGGCTTCAGTCTGGTCTGAAAGAAGACACAGGCTGTTGTAGTACCACAGACTGGGGACATATATATCATCTGCTGCTGTTCCTGATCTCTCGGAGTCCAGGACCAGATTGTGCTCCCTATTGTATGGACTTCTCAAGCTCCCAATTTTCTTTTCCACAGAGTTGATGTCTGCCCTGGTGTCCAAAGGCTTTGCAATTTCCAGCAGTTTCTCCAGCGTTGCCTTCCTCTTTATTTTGTTATGAGCCAGAATAAATAGATATTTTTTTTCTGAAAATACTTGCCTATGTGTTTTTATTAAAAAAGAACAGTTTGTTTGTGAGTGTCATGATTATGCAGTAATGTTTGTCTCTCAGCTTACCTCTCCATGTGCTCAGATTAAGAGGCCAGCCACTCTCACCTGGCTGCTTAAGTAATCTCTCCTCTAAGCATGGCTCCACCCCAGGCCCTATCAGGGAACACTATATTAACCTGTGCACTGCAAGCCAGCCGTGCTGATCAACGTTGTTTGTTAAGCTATTGTGTGTTTGGGTTCCTGCTTGCCATGTGCTACATCTGTCTCTGTTTTACCGATCTTGGCTTGTTCTTGACTATCCCTGTCTGCTTGTGACCTTGACCTTTGGCATGTCCTTTGTTTATCCTTGTCTGCTAGATGCCCAGACCTTTGGTTTATCCCTTCTCTTGTATCCTGAACTGCTGCTTCCCCTCTATCCTCTATAGCCCACTGTGAGTGTGAGCTGGGATCCAGTTGCAGCCCAGTCCATCCTCACCACTAGAGGCTCTGGTGAACACCTGCTGGATCTTAGACTCTGTGCCCTTGGGAATCTTAGGCTCTAGCTCCCTGTGGGATCCCTGTTAGTGCTCCAGTGGACCTGCCTTCCTTAACCACCCAGAGTTCCATCCGTAGCAGTCGGCCATAGGGTCCACTACCTTAGCGGTGCACTCCTGACCTCAGGTGACCTGACAGTTTGATCAGCCATGGACCCGGCTGACGTGTCGCTTTTCATAGATGATCCATTACAGGGCATAGTCCGCAGACTTGAGACCCAGGAATCGAATCAGACTCAGGTGATGCAATTCCTCCAGGATCTGGCTTCCTGCTTCGAGCAGCTTCAGGTCTCCTTGGGAACCCCGAGTCAGCAACCTCAAGCACAATCAGCGACTGCACCTATTCCAGTTGCAGCCACACATTCACTACAACTGCCAGCTCCGTCCCGTTTCTCTGGGGACTCCAAGGCCTGCAGGGGGTTCCTCAGCCAATGCACTATTCATTTTGAGCTCCATCCTCAAAACTTTCTGTCTGATCGGGCAAAGGTAACCTATATCATCTCCCTCCTCTCCGGTGAAGCTTTAGCCTGGGCAGCCCCTCTGTGGGAACTGAATGATCCTGTGGTTTCTAGCCTGTCTGACTTCTTGAATCTTTTTCGGAATATGTTTGAAGAACCGGCTCATGTCTCTTCAGCGGCCAGAGCCCTTTTACGTCTTCGCCAAGAGTCTACTTCTGTGGGACAGTATGCTCTTCATTTTCGCATACTGACGGCTGAGTTGAGCTAGAACAACGAGGCCTTAGTCGCAACATTTTTGCATGGCCTTTCTGATAGAGTGAAGGATGAATTAGCAGGAAGAACCATCCCCACTGATCTGGACGCAGTTATCTCCTTGTGTAACCAGATCGATATTCGTTTTCAGGAAAGGACCCTAGAAAAGCGACGCTGGCACTGCTTGATCTTTAGTCAGCCTGAGCGCCCCTCTCTTCGACCCGTGGAGCATCTCCTGCCAGCTGAGGAACCCATGCAGCTGGGTCGGAACCAGGCTATTCCTCGGAGAATGTGCTAAGCGCAGAAATCTGGGCCTGTGTCTCTACTGTGGGGGCAAAGGTCATTTTCGTGACACTTGCCTTCTTCGCCCGGAAAAACGCCCGGGTCCAATACATCTGCAAGGTGGAGTATTGGACCCAGAAATATCATCTTCTCTGTCTTGTCTTCTTCTTTCTGTGTTCCTTCATGTTGGCGCTTCTTCTCATTCGGTCTCGTCATATCTGGATTCCGGAGCCGCTGGCAATTTCATGGACTGGGAAATCGCATCTTCCATGAGACTTACCCTTTTGCCTCTCACCACGCCATTGGTGGTCTTGGCGATTGATGGCACTGTTCTCCCAGGGGGTCCTATCCGCTTCCAGACCCTCCCTGTTAAGATGTCGGTAGGGACACTCCACCAGGAGTGGATATCCTTCCTTATCTTACCTAAGGCCCCAACTCCTATCGTTTTGGGTCTTCCTTGGTTACGGCTCCACTCTCCACACGTTGACTGGACTGCTGGACAGATCCTGGCTTGGGGTTCCTCCTGTTCCTCGTCCTGCCTACCCAAGGTTGCCCCAAAAGAGAAACTTCCTGTTGCCACCATCCCAGTGTCTTTTGCTCTTCCTACTTCATATAGTGATTTCTGGGATGTGTCCTGCAATAATCAGGCTGATGCACTCTCTAGGTCATGTGGCACTCTGGATGAGGAGCCCACCTGTGAACCTGAGCCGACCATTCACTCCAGTTTGCATAACCATTTACCTTTGTCTGTCCCTAAACACCCTTGGACGCACAGCCAGGCTAACTTGTCTGCAATCTCTATAAATTAGTTCAATCTAAAATTCACTTATACTTTCAGTTAAACTGAGATTACTTTTTTGGATTTGGAACTTTCAATTTTAGAGGATGGTCAACTCATCTTATCTCTCTACAGAAAACCGTCAGCCGGTAACACTATTCTCCATGCCAGCAGTTCACACCCCAAATCACTACTCAACAGTATTCCATACAGTCAATATCTACGCATTAGACGCAACTGCAGCAAAGAAGTTGATTTTAAAAGGGCATCTAAAGATCTGTATAGTAGGCTTAGAAACCGTGGTTACAGCCATACCTGTCTCAAAAAAGCTTACAATATGGTCACTCCAAAAGATAGGAGTTCATTAATATTTAATACTAAAAAATCCCAAAAACTGAAACGGTCAGGCTAATTACCCGGTATTCCAACCAACATCTACAAATCAAAAAAATTTTGAATACCTTTTGGCCCCTCCTCTTTGCTGATCCTGCTATTCAGAAACATATAAAGAATTTTCCAGAAATTACTTACAAACGCGCTCCATCTCTAAGGGATTGCCTTGTACGTAGTCATTTTTCCACTACCAAACCCATAGAGGAAAAAAGAAAATTTGGTACATTTTCATGTGGTCACTGCGATATGTGCCCATTTATCAGTAATCAATCTGACATTTTACTTCCCAATGGTCACTTCCATTCCATCAAACACAGAATTTCTTGTCAAACTCCAGGTATTGTATATTTGGCCCAATGTTCCTGTGGAGGATTTTATGTTGGTAAAACTAAGCGTCTCTTCTGTATTCGCATTAAAGACCACATGAAACCCATTTTCAAAAAAAAGATGGAAACTGCCATCAGTAAACACGTAGGTAGTCTTCACGATTTTGATGACAAATGCATCAAATTTTCTGATTTGGAACATGTACCGCTGGATGAAAGGGGTGGCAGCGTTGATCATACGCTGCTCCAACTTGAAGCCAGGCTACCCATTTTCCAGGTTTTAACGAACACCTTAGCTTCAAACCCTTTCTGTAACTAGGGCCTTGTTCCCCTCTCCCACTCCCCCTTCCCTGTCAAATCATCATGTTCATTTTTGAGGTTTTTTTTTTTTTTCGTATTTAGTTTTTTAGTGTTTTTTTTCCCCTCCTCCTCCCCTCCTTTCCCTTTCCCCCCTCCCCTTTTCCTTCCCTTCCTCCCTCCCCTTTTCCTTCCCTTCCTCCCTCCACTCCTTCCTCCTCCCTTTATTTTCCTCCCCTCCCTCCTTTCCAACCCCCCCCCTTCATTCCCCCTCCCTCCCCCTCATCTTTTTCTCTTCCCTTTATTGTCATGTATCATTCCATTGCCCTAATACTCTATCTTCATTCGTCTACATGAGTTTGTTATGGTTTTTACCTTCGTTATTAAATTATGTATGCACTATTCTATTTTTTGTTTGTTTATGCCTAAAAATAAAGCTGTTTAACTTTATTGGTTCATATCTATAGGACATTTGTGCCTTTTCACCACATCCGCCCTTCTTCCCTCCCCCTCATGGGTCTACACGGTTTTATGATCAGCCGTGCACTCTCATTGGGTCAGTGACATGCCCTGCTGTGTTTTTGCTTCTCTCGGTATTTGATTGCGGTCTTGCTGCGGTCCCTGACTGTCCCCATTTCAGGTGCTATGCAGCCACACGGGCGCCCCAGGGCGTAAAGGCACAAGTGCCTGTTACGCCCACTCCAGCGTCACTCCAGTTACGTAGTTCCCTCTTGTCCACCAGAGTAATTCCCATCCCCTCTCTCCTTCCACTACCCCCATTGTCCACTATGCCTGCTCTCCATCAGCCGCGGTGTTCATTGGAGAGGGGCGTTTCTTGCCACCTGGAGATACATTCCCGTGTGTTCAGCGCTGACACACGTGACCCCTCCTACCCGCGACGCACGGCATTCTGGGCAACGTAGTTTTCGTTGCTAGTTTAAGTGCGGGACCACGCAACTGTGCTGACGCCATTGCACCCACCTCTAGTCGATGACGGGGAGCACGGCGTCTCGTTGGGGAGCATACATAGGCCGGCCCTTCAGTCTGGCTAAGTGTCTGAGATGAAGGGTCACCCTAAGCATTGCTACATGCATGTTTCAAGTAAGTTTCAGCTGCCCTATACATTTTTTGGTTTTCTTCCTCCTTATTTTTGCTAGCATATTCGGGTGCATTGCTCCTCTAGTTTTCCATCATTTCTTCTGCCTTTCCAAGATTAGTTTTTGATTTACCCCCTCTCTGCATTATTAAGAATAGCATTATATTTATTTATAACATTTAAATAGTCCTTTTCCTGAGACAATGTCCTATTCAGACTCTGTTTTGAGCCTGTAACTGTTATTTTGTCCTGTGCTTGATTCTTACCTCGTATATAGTAGAAAAAACCAGACAGCGCAAAACCAATCCTACCACAATGCAGCTGAACACTGAAGGTCAAAATATAAAATCCTTAAATGAAACGTGTATAAAAAGCAGTGCAGCGCTAAGATCATATGTAACACAAAGAGTCCATAAAGTATAAAGTTCAGAAACCAGAAGAGTGTTAACTGGTACACCAACAGGGAGATAGAAGGATCCTCTAGCCGTGAAACAGAGTGCTTGTAAATGATCACTAGTGCAACCACTTCCGTGTATGTCCACCACCAGGTACACAGGCTGCTCACCTAAAAATATGAACCTCTGTTTTACCAGAAGGTCAAATATGCAGTCCCTTTAGCAAGGGTAATGTTAAAGATGAGAGGGCTGTCTTCATACGGTACTTCAACCGAAATCCTCAATCATTCAATGATCCCAAAACGAACTCATAAATTTGCGTAGTTACATGCAAAATGTCAAAAAGAAGTACATAGTGCTCTCCATATGTAAAAACACTTGATTTATTATATATAAAAAGTTACTCACAAGCAAGGGACTGCATATTTGACCTTTTGGTAAAACAGAGGTCCATATTTTGAGGTGAGCGGCCTGTGTACCTGGTGGTGGACATACAAGGAAGTGGTTGCACTAGTGATCGTTTACAAGCACTCTGTTTCACGGCTAGAGGATCCTTCTATCTCCCTGTTGGTGTACCAATTAACACTCTTCTGGTTTCTGAACTTATTGCCCCATACACACGATCGTTTTTCATGCCGTTAAAAATGCAATTTTTAAAAATGGGCATTAAAACCGATCGTGTGTATGCTCTAGAGCATTTTTAACGACGTGAAAAACGGGCATTAAAAATTTCGAACATGCTCTATTTTTTCACGTCGTTTTTCATGTCGTTTTTTTTAACGACGTGAAAAACGATAGTGTGTATGCTTTTACGAGGGGAAAAAAACGCGCATGCTCAGAATCAAGTATGAGACGGGAGCGCTCGTTCTGGTAAAACTAGCGTTCGTAATGGAGATAGCACATTCGTCACGCTGTAACGGACTGAAAAGCACGAGGCTGAAAAGCGTGAATCGCCGCTCAACAAAGTTTACTAACATGAAGGGTGGCACCATTCGAATGGAACTTCCCCTTTATAGTACTGTCGTACGGGTTGTACGTCACTGCGCTTTGCTTGAACATTTTTTAAAATGATCGTGTGTACGCAAGACAGGCTTGAGAGGAAACATGAAAAAAAAACGACGAGAAAAACGTTGGTTTAAAAAATGGCATGAAAAACGATCGTGTGTACGCCGCATTATACTTTATGGACTCTTTGCGTTACATATGATCTTAGCGCTGCACTGCTTTTTATACACGTTTAATTTAAGGATTCTATATTTTGACCTTCAGTGTTCAGCTGCATTGTGGTAGGATTGGTTTTGCGCTGTCTGTTTTTTTCTACTATTTTCCTGCTTTCCAAATATATTACAGTCTAGCAGCATTACCATGGAAGTTTTCCAATATTTGGAAAAGAGAGAAGTTAAAATTGGAGATATTTTCTCTAGGAATCAAACTACTGGGGAAGGAAATTAACTCACTCATACCTTTAGAAAACTAGGGTACGTTTTTGAGAAAAAGGTTAAGACCTGGTGGGACATAATTTCCTTTGAACAATACCTAGTAGCAAAAATTATCCCGAGACGCTTGAGGTGGGATGTCCCGCCTAATGATGGCCTTATGGACGATGAGGCCATCACAGAATGGGGAAATTTTTTCATTAAAAAGGAAATGGAATTATTAGAATTTTTACTACTTGGGAAACAAAGAAAAATTAAAATGCTAGAGGCTCAGATTAGGGACCTGAGGACTACCTTGGAACCTTTTAAAGAATCTGAGGAATTCCTGAGATTATCTACGGATTTGAAAAATAGATTAATTAAATGGGTTACTGAGACTCAAAATAAGAAAAAGAAATAGTTCATCAGAGATCTGGATGACTTTGGAAAAAATAGTGTGTTTAAGTGGCAAGTGGCCCCTCCCAGATGTGAGTTCCACACATGTGAACCCGGACCCTTCTAATGTAGACATGACTAATACCCCACTCCCCACCCCGAGGGGGGGCGAGGTCTATGTCTATGATAATTTGTAATATCCGGTTGTGGAAACACCTCTGAATGATGGTCACTATCAGGAAGTCTCCAATAAAAAGGGCAAAAACAAAAGAGGACGGGGGAAAGAGAGGTGGTTATCATCACTCCCCATGTCGGCATCAGGTATATAATGCACCCCCGAGGGGGAATGACTCTTATGGTGGCTATCAGCAACAGCAGCCTAATTACTCACATACCAGTGAGTATAATGTCTCCTATGCTGATAGAGGTAATCGATCAAACCACTATCAGAACAACTATGCACATAATAATTATAATACTTTGCCTATGGAGGTTCAGCTCCGCCACAACATGTAAATCAATAACCCATACATAACCGCTTTTCACCCCTGGCATATAAGGGCCCACGTGGGGGTGGGGATTTTCACGGAGCAGGGAGAGGTGCCCCCTTCTTCCCCCCCAATCCGGGAGGCTGGCGGGGGACACAACCCCAGCAGCCATCTCAGGAAGGGGTGCCCCTGTGAAAAGAAAAGCAAGAGAGGAAGGAGAGGAGGCAGGAGAACTCAAAAGAGTAAAGCCCCAATAGGTGCGGAGATTTATAATTTGAGTGGAACACCCCTTAGTGAAGAACAAATTAAAGTACTTGATAAGGGTCTCAAATATGCCCCTACTCGCAATCTAAATAAATTTCAAACGTATGTTAACTTGCAAAAGTTCATTCGTAGTTTGAATATTAAGAAATATTTTTTGAACACTCCTTCCACTAGGACATTAAGTGCACCGATAAGTTAGACAAGTCATCATTCCACTTTGCGGAATAAATCCGTTTTCAACCCCCCCACCTCAGACACTAAGCATCTTGAGGTGTTTAGAAATTTGGTCACGAGGGATTTGGAAAAGCTGAAAATCCGTAAAGTGAATGATCCTGTTTACATCCAGAACGGTATAAAATCACTGATGGAGAGGAAGGACCTGGTCATACGCCCTGCTGACAAGGGGGGGGGGGCTGGTGGTACTCAGTAAGGCCTACTACAATAACGAAATGGACAATCTCCTTAGTGATACCAACACTTATAGCATTATGACAAGAGATCCTTTGCTTGAATTTAAGGGAGAACTCAATTTTCTAGTAGAAAGGGGGAAGCATATAGGAGCGTTGAGCTCAAAGGAGGCACTGTATTTAGACCCTCTGTTTTGCCGCACACCCATCATTTATTTTCTCCCAAAGGTCCATAAGGATATCACCAACCCTCCTGGGAGACCCATAGTAAATGGGATCGATTCGGTCACTTCCAGACTTGGTCAATACATAGATTCCTTCCTCCAGCCGCTAGTGACAAAAACTGATGCATTTCTTAAAGACACCAAACATGTCATACAAATTCTGGAGTCTCTGACAATCACGCCCTCTTGCCTTCTGATCACGGCTGATGTCAGTTCGTTATATACGATCATCAGCCATGAGGATGCTTTATCCTCTGTCAGTTGGGCGTTAGGAACATCTGGTTTGTCTAGAAGACATCGGAATTTTTTGATTGACAGTCTTACCTTTTGATTATCAAAGAATTACTTCTGGTATGGTAGGCAATTCTTCCTTCAAACTAGAGGGGTAGCTATGGGGGCTCGGTTCGCTCCCAGTGTTGCCAATTTATTTATGGCTCACTGGGAGGAAGAGGCCGTTTTTAAGAACAAACCCCCACAATTGTTATGCTACCAGAGGTACATTGACGACCTCATTATGATCTGGGATGGTGATCGAGCAAGCTTCGATATGTTTGCATCTAAACTGAATGCTAACAGTATGAACATTGTTCTAACATGGAACATTAGTTTGGATAGATTGGTCTTTTTGGATCTTGATTTAACCAAGAATTGGGATAGGATTAATATGACTACTCATTTCAAGGCCACAGACCGTAACGCCTTTATCCCCATTGAAAGCTGCCAACATTCCAAATGGTTGTGTAATATACCGAGAGGGCAATTTATACGCCTGAGGCGCAATTGCACCAATGAAGGTGATTTTGTTTCACAGTCACAGGTATTGGCCTCAAGATTTATTGAAAAAGGATATGATAAGAATAGCTTAGGTATAGAAATGGAGAATGTCCATAATCTGGACAGAAAAGTACTTGTGTCAAATGTCTTTAAGGTCAATCAAAATGATCCTATAAGGACACGAATGATCTTAGACTTTAATATTCAATATAGGAAGTTCAAGAGGATTGTACAGAAGCATTGGCCAATCCTTAAGCATGACAGGATCCTAGGCCCCTTACTCCCTGATCGTCCGCAATTCATCTACAAAAAAGCACCTTCCTTAAGGGATAAGCTAGCCCCTGGGGTCATTGACCCCCCTACCCATTCTGAGAACAGAATCTTTGACTTTCTGACTGGATTTCATAAATGTGGTCGTTGCCCACCATGTCGACAGGCCAGAAAGAATATAAAGAAGCGGAAGGAATTTGTGGCATCAGCAACTGGGAAAAACTACAAGATCAAGGATTTGATTACTTGTGACACCACTGGGGTCGTGTATAAGCTACAGTGTGAGTGTGGTCTACAATATGTCGGTAGGACGTCAAGGCCCCTTCATGTTAGGATAGGGGAGCATGTTAACAATATTTAAAAGGGGGTTGGTCACACACAATGTTTCGAAACACTTCCGTCTCCACCATAACCGTAGCCCAGCTAGGCTGCAGTTTTGGGGGATAGAGAAGGTGACGAACCATTGGAGAGGAGGCAACTTTATTCGGCATCTTAGTCGACGTGAGTCATTTTGGGTATACGAAATGAAGGTGGGGGTCCCGCTGGGGTTGAACGTTGAGTTTGATCTCAATTGTTTTATTTCTGACCGCTATCATTGGTTATTTCTGTTTTAGGTTTTAACATGTTATTATGTATGTAATATGTGATATTTGTTTAACAGGTTAGATGGTTGTGCTGACGTCTATATTAATTCTACAGGTCTATTCATGACTGTTTTATTACCCTTATGCATCTCTGGCCCCTGTTTAATGCTACGATTGTCATTACTATGAGGACCCATGGGCCCCCCAAAAAAACTAAAAAAAGGGGGGTGTTGGAGTCAGTCTATATGCATATTGAGCATTGTGCCCTATATATGGTCGGATCATTTGGTCTGTTTATATGCAACCCCAGCGAGCTTATATGCATTTTTGCATTAGCTCGGTACCCTTCTATGTATCTTTCGTTATAGACAGTGGGGACATTGGTGCTTATGTTTATTTTATTTTATTTTTATTCTTTTTATTCTCTTGAGATCCTGTATGACATGCATCACAGGCTTCTGACACTGAGTGGCATATTGTGGGGTACAACGTTTGCTGTACAACATCAATAACACTGCCTGTTAGCATTGTCATATGTCATTATTCATGACAGCTATGTTGCAGCTTAGAGGGATGGTTATTAGAAGTAGGGGCGGATCTAAACTTGGAGGTTCTGTATAGTATGCACGTTGGGGGATTGTTATCCTCCGTGCTTTGTTGACATCTGGTGTCATGTGACCGCTCCGGCCCACCCTCGGTCTCACGTAGGTGCGGTGAGCGGAATGTTCTGCAGGCCTATTTACTGCTGTTGCTCTGAGGACGGATCACGTGGGGAGCGCCGACCCAGAAGCATCTAGACTGGGAGGTGATATCCCCTGTGATTCCGCCGCTGATTGGAGCCGCGGCGTACCATGTGAGGGTCCCCACCCGGAAGCTCCTTGATCCCCATATCCATCTAGCCAATGATTGCCAGTTTTTTAATTTGGCATGTTTCTTGGCCACCAATGAGGGCGCTTGCTGCATGGTCCCCTAATCATGGGGTGGGCGGGATTTTGTTTTTAGATATTGCACACACCAGGAATATGGCTTATATAAATGAACTGACACGCTGGCCCCATATAATTTTCGCTGAGGAAGTCCTTGCCCACGGACGATACGCGTGCGAGGGGCTACATGACGTCAGGACAGCCATCTACCTGGTTCCATACCTATGTTACATGACTGCTAGCCGAGCACAGGGTTTCTGTGCCTTGCTTGTGAGTAACTTTTTATATATAATAAATCAAGTGTTTTTACATATGGAGAGCACTATGTACTTCTTTTTGACATTTTTATGAGTTCGTTTTGGGATCATTGAATGATTGAGGATTTCGGTTGAAGTACCGTATGAAGACAGCCCTCTCATCTTTAACATTACCCTTGCTAAAGGGACTGCATATTTGACCTTCTGGTAAAACAGAGGTCCATATTTTGAGGTGAGTGGCCTGTGTACCTGGTGGTGGACATACACGGAAGTGGTTGCACTAGTGATCATTTACAAGCACTCTGTTTCACGGCTAGAGGATCCTTCTATCTCCCTGTTGGTGTACCAGTTAACACTCTTCTGGTTTCTGAACTTTATACTTTATGGACTCTTTGTGTTACATATGATCTTAGCGCTGCACTGCTTTTTACCCCGTACATACCTGATATTCAGTTTTTCTCTCCCTTTCTTTTTCTATTTATTTATTTATTTATTTTTTCTTTTAATTACTTATTTGTATGTCTCTGCTTTGTCATTAGTCGGTATCAATGCATGACTGCAATTTGGGTACCCTTCACCCCATGCGTCTTTCATCTTGATTTTAAGTAAGTGCGGCTTTACTTGTTTGTAGTATAATTATCTTCTTAACATACCTTAACATACCTAAATGACATTTTTACCATTCTTGCCTTCATTCTGATTGAGCTGTTCCCAGCCCCCTCCCCCACATTTTTTTATTTTTTATTCATTTCCTCTCTGTATATTTTTTATCTAGCCGGGCCTGTGTATGCCTCTTTTGGTTGCTCCCTAGCGGGCTTCCAGGAGCCCTACGCTGGACTGTGATCTTTCCCTGGGGGTCTTCCCGGCTGGGTATGTACTCACCTATGGGGAGGGCGGATGTTGTTTGAATACTGGCACGTCATGTTCTTTTGTGCATTAGGTTTATTATGTCTATTCTATTAATATGTGTTCCTAATTTGTTTATCTTTATATCTATATCTAGTACCATACAAGTCTCTTCTTGTACCCGTATGTCCCCCGATGAAGCGATAATGCGAAACATGTCGGGACGTCACGTGTAATTCTGTACTGTATAAAACCAGCCTTACCTCCTTTTATTGATCATCCAGCTATTTGTTTGTTGTTTCTAGTTAATAACCACCTGTGTGTGGTTCCTCATGCTTCTTTTAAAGTGAACTGAATTAAAAATACTTGAATTTTTTACCTCTGGTGTATTTGAATTTCTTATTACTACTTACAGCACCGTGAAAATCCCCTTTCCTCCCCTTGTTACTATGTACACATATCTTTTTATAAATTCTTTTTTTTTTATTTTTCTTTCACATATACAGAGTGTGGGGGGGTTCGCTCGGCAGCGGGTGTGTGTGTGGGGAGCCCATCCAGGGGATCACAAAAACAGGCCCAGCAGACGGAGGTTGTGGTTTTCAAGATCAAAAAGGTGCGGTTTATTTCTCTATTTACAGTGACAAAAAAACACAGCAAAGCAAAAAGAAACATAAACAAAATAAACCCTGGTCAGCTTGACCTCTGACTAAACATGCAGGTTTCCTAACTAACAACTGGGATCAGCCTGGTGCTGTCCTAGTCCCTAAGTCCCTGGTTTAGTCAATGTCCAAACAAATAGCCACACAGGCTTTGTCTCACCGCACAGGGGTTCACTCTCCCTAGACAGTCCACACAGGTCTGGTTCCAGGCATGAGCAAACACCTAATGAAGCTGGGAGTTTTTATAGAGGCCTTAAACGAGCTGACAAGCTTCAGCTGGTCTCATCAACTCCCTGCCTGCACGACGCCCAGCACTCTCCCTAGAGGTATGAATCATCCATGAGCCCACTAGCCTCAGCTGGGCTTCATCAACTCCCTCCCTAGTTGTATAAGTCGGCATAAAGCCTGAATCTGGGAGAAATATATCTACCCCCCTGGATGCAACCAGGTGACTTTACCTTCCTGCTGTCACATACCCCCCCCTCTTGTTTTAACCTTGGGGTTGGAACACCAGCAATCAGGCATTCATGTACTCGAGACAAAGCATCCACATTCCCCATTTGAACGCCAGGGCGATGCTTTACTGTGAAGTTGAATTCCTGTAGGGCCAGGAACCACCTATTCACTCTTCTATTTGTCTCCTTGTTTTGAGCCATCCACTTTAACGGAGCGTGATCCGTAACCATGTCAAAGTGCCTACCTAGCAGATAGTACCGAAGGGAATCTAGAGCCCACTTCACCGCTAAACACTCCTTTTCAACCGTGGCGTAATTTACCTCATGGGACTTCAACTTCCTGCTGAGGTAAATGACTGGGTGCTCTTCCCCGTTCCAGACCTGGGACAATACTGCTCCTAACCCCACATCTGACGCATCACTTTGTACGACAAAGTCTTTAGAGAAGTCGGGTGAGTACAACACTGGCTGGCTACATAAGGCTTGTTTCAAGAATTGGAATGCTGCCTCAGCCTCGGGGGTCCATTTAATCATGACCGACCCTTTCCCTTTCGTCAGGTTGGTTAGGGGCACAGCCTTAGAAGCAAAGTGGGGAATGAAGCGCCGATAATAACCCGCGATTCCCAGAAAGGCCCGTACCTGCTTCTTGCTGTTGGGACGTGGCCAACTCTGGATGGCCTCGACTTTGTTGAGTTGGGGTTTTATTACTCCCCTGCCAATGGTGTACCCAAGATATTTGGCCTCCTCCTGCCCAATGGTACACTTCTTGGGGTTAGCCGTAAACCCCGCTTCCCGGATAGAGTCTAGGACTGCTTGCACTTTTGGCAGATGTGAGGCCCAATCTGTGCTATGGACAATTACGTCATCCAGGTAAGCCGCAGCATACTTCCGATGGGGCCTCAGTATCTGGTCCATTTTCCGCTGGAATGTGGCCGGCGCATTCTGTAACCCGAACGGCATTCTCTTATATTGGAACGCCCCGTCTGGGGTTACAAATGCGGTTTTCTCTTTGGCCGACTTGGCCAGGGGAATTTGCCAATACCCTTTTGTGAGGTCAAGAGTCGTCATGTATCGGGCTGTTCCCAGCCGGTCGATCAACTCATCTATACGTGGCATGGGGTAGGTGTCAAATTTTGTAACTTTGTTCAACTGACGAAAATCGTTACAAAATCGCCAGCTCCCATCCGGTTTAGGCACCAACACAATGGGACTAGACCAATCACTTTGGGACTCCTCTATCACCCCTAAGTTCAGCATTTTCTGTACTTCCTCCCGTATTGCCTCCCGTCGGGCCTCTGGGATCCGATAGGGTTTTAACTTCACCCTTTCACCGGGCGGGGTAATAATATCATGCTCTACCCCAGATGTTTGTCCCGGCAGCTCAGAGAACACCTCCTTGTTGCGAAGCACAAACTCCTTCACCTCCTGTTGTTGGGGTTGTGACAAGGTGGCTGCTATTCCAACCTCCGGAATCACGCAACCAGTTTGTGCTGGTGACCAAGTTTATGCGACTAGGGACTCTCTATCCCTCCAGGCTTTCAACAGATTAACGTGATAGATCTGTTCGGGCTTTCGCCTTCCTGGTTGTCTGACCTTGTAATTCACTTCGCTCACTTTTTCCATTATCTCGTAGGGGCCTTGCCATTTGGCAAGGAATTTACTTTCAACCGTAGGGACAAGTACCAATATCCTATCCCCCGGGGAAAAGGTACGGGTCTTGGCTCCACGGTTGTACACTCTCTGCTGTGCCAACTGCGCTTGGGCCAAATGTTCCTTCACGATGGGCATTACCTGTGCAATTCGATCTTGCATCAGGGCGACATGCTCAATCACACTCCTGTGGGGAGAACTCTCACTTTCCCAAGTTTCCTTGGCAATATCCAACAGTCCTCTTGGGTGTCTCCCATACAGTAACTCAAAGGGGGAGAATCCCGTAGAGGATTGGGGCACCTCCCTAACAGCAAACATCAAATAAGGAAGTAGACAGTCCCAATCCTTTCCATCTCTATCCACCACTTTCTTCAACATTTGTTTTAGGGTTTTGTTGAATCTTTCAACCAGCCCATCGGTTTGGGGGTGATACACAGACGTACGCAATTGCGTCACTTTGAACAATTTACACAGCTCTTTCATAACCCGGGACATAAAGGGTGTACCTTGGTCCGTAAGCAGTTCTTTACAAATACCCACCCGGCTAAAAACAAGAGATAGCTCTTTGGCTATGGTTTTGGCCGAGGTATTTCGGAGAGGGATCGCTTCTGGATAACGGGTGGCATAGTCCATTATAACTAATATGTACTGGTGCCCCCTAGCGGACTTGATTATAGGACCTACCAAATCCATTGCGACCCTCTCAAACGGGACCTCAATGATGGGTAGAGGGACCAGCGGGCTACGGAAATGTGGCATCGGGGCCGACCTCTGACACACAGGGCAGGAGGAACAATAATTTTCTATGTCCTTCATCACCCCAGGCCAATAGAATCTCTGTAATACCCTCTCTCGGGTTTTCTCTGTCCCCAGATGACCTCCAAGAATGTGCCCATGGGCCAACTCCAACACCAACTTCCTGTAAGGTTTGGGCACCACAAGCTGCTCAACGGTTTCTTCTGCCCTTTTTGCCACCCGATACAGTAGGTCCTTCTCTACGCTGAAGTATGGGTAAGTGCAGGTATTATCTGGGTTCACTAACTCGCCATCTATTTCCACTACGTTTTCCCGTGCCTTTATTAGGGCGGGGTCTTTTAACTGTTCTGTGGCAAAATTTTCCCTGTGAACCTCAAGATCAGAAAACTCCACAGACGGTAGGTTTTCGTCTGAGGAGGTGGGCTCCTCTCCAGTTTCTTGAGTCTCGCCTGCCAATACTGACAAGGGAAATTCTGGAGAGTCCTCACCACTCTCAGAGGAGTTCTGGCTATCACCTTCCTGGTACATAGGGGCACCAGTGGGGGGCTCAGGATCATCCCACAGTTCCCAGAACTTCGGAAAATCCCTTCCCACAATGGCATCATGCGGTAATTGAGATACTAACCCCACTGGATGAGAGAGGGTACCTTTGGGGGTCTTGAAACACACTGTAGTCACTGGATACTCTCGAGTGTCCCCATGCACACAAATAACAGCTACCTTGCTATTCCCAGAGACCTCTGTTTTAACTAATTCAGCCTTTATCAGGGTCACAAGGCTACCTGAATCCAGTAATACCACAACATTTCTACCATTAATACACATTTTGCATAAATGTTTCTCAGTTCCCCGAATGGCAGTGCATGCGACTGTCGCACACAGCGACTGACGTCTGTCCGTCAGAAAGTCACATTGCATGGGTTCCTCCACAACCGGGCAATTTGCTGCAATATGTCCCGCTTGCCGGCAGCGGTAGCAAACAATCCATTTGGCTGCCTCTTGAGCCCCTGACTTCCCAGGCTGTTCTCGCCAAACTTTGGGTAGAGCTCCCACCCTCTCACTCTCTCCACCCTCACCCCTTGGAATCCTCTTATCCGCCCCTGGGGATGGTCTGGTCTTAGGGTGGAAAGTCCGAGAGTCTCTGGAAGAGGCCGTCAGGTTCTCTGTAGCCAAGTATTTCTCTACACGATCCACAAGACCACCGGCCGTCTCTGGGTCTCCATGGCTTACCCACTTTTGGATGGCAGTAGGAAGAGCTCTCAAAAACCGATCCATTACAACACGTTCCACAATCTCTGGTGCGGACAAAGTCTCTGGCTGTAGCCACTTCCTGCTCAGGTGAATGAGATCATACATTTGAGACCTGGGGGGTTTTCCAAGCTGGAAAGTCCAGTTATGCACACGCTGAGCCCGGACAGCCAGGGTGACACCCAGCCTTGCCAATATTTCAGCTTTTAGCATCACATAGTCTTTTGCTTGGTCAGGCTCTAGGTCATAGTAAGCCTTCTGCGATTCACCAGTTAACAGAGGAGCCACCAGTCCAGCCCACTGCTCCTCAGGCCACTTTTCTCTTTCAGCAGTCCTTTCAAATGTGGTCAAAAATACCTCTGGATCATCCTCTCCAGTCATTTTTGTCAATAAACGACTCACCCCAAAGGACGCGGTATTAGTGGGACGGCTTTCCTCACTGGTCTGCGGACGTTGCTGCATTACTGCTTCCATTTGTTGTAGTCTCTGCTCTTGCTTCTGTAACAGGTCTATGAAGCGGGCCTCAGATTGCTGCTGGGCTTGTTGCTGAGCTTCCTGACTCTGTTGGTGAGCTTGCTGCTGGGCTGCAAGGCTCTGTTGATGAGCTTGCTGCTGGGCTGCGAAGCTCTGTTGTTGAGCTGCAAGGCTCTTTTGCAAACCTGCATTTGTCTGCTGTTGATTGGCATTTGCTAGAGCCAGCTGTTTCAGTATCTCCTCCATGCTGGCTTAAAAAAAAACTGCCACTGGTTCTCCACCAACTGTGGGGGGGTTCGCTCGGCAGCGGGTGTGTGTGATCCCCTGGATGGGCTCCCCACACAAAAACAGGCCCAGCAGACGGAGGTTGTGGTTTTCAAGATCAAAAAGGTGCGGTTTATTTCTCTATTTACAGTGACAAAAAAACACAGCAAAGCAAAAAGAAACATAAACAAAATAAACTCTGGTCAGCTTGACCTCTGACTAAACATGCAGGTTTCCTAACTAACAACTGGGATCAGCCTGGTGCTGTCCTAGTCCCTAAGTCCCTGGTTTAGTCAATGTCCAAACAAATAGCCACACAGGCTTTGTCTCACCGCACAGGGGTTCACTCTCCCTAGACAGTCCACACAGGTCTGGTTCCAGGCATGAGCAAACACCTAATGAAGCTGGGAGTTTTTATAGAGGCCTTAAACGAGCTGACAAGCTTCAGCTGGTCTCATCAACTCCCTGCCTGCACGACGCCCAGCACTCTCCCTAGAGGTATGAATCATCCATGAGCCCACTAGCCTCAGCTGGGCTTCATCAACTCCCTCCCTAGTTGTATAAGTCGGCATAAAGCCTGAATCTGGGAGAAATATATCTACCCCCCTGGATGCAACCAGGTGACTTTACCTTCCTGCTGTCACAAGAGATACAGCATTTTTTCATACAATACATCTTGTATAACAATCCTAACTTCTCTCTCCTTCCCCACGTCATGTATATTGTCGTTTATCGCGCTTTCCGATCTATCACCTCAAAATTTTTACCTTCTCTTTCCTTTTTCTTTCTCATTAATCATATTGCTGTAAATCTCCATTATTTTCTCCTCCACCCCTCCCCCGACCCTCTCCCTCCCCTCTGTATCCGGGGCCCTAGGACTCCGGGTTATGCATCACATCTTACAGATATAGATCCTTTAATTAGAAAACTAAAAATCTTCAGGAGAGAAGAAGAAAAAGACTATGTACACATATCTCATGGGATGAGGTGCGTTTTCTTTGGGTGTCTCTACAGCCGGACTTCCCCACATTGTTGGTAACTTGTCTGCAAGTTCTGCAGTTGCTATGCCCTGTGATGCGATTCAGGTAGTCGCTACACCTGACTGTGCTATTCACTCGGCCTCTGTACCAGTTCTGCCAGTCCAGCCCATGCCCAGTGAGCCTCCTACTTTTTCTTGTTCAGGACCTTCTTCAACCTCGCCTCACCCTAATACTATTACATCCATTCAAACCTGTCTAAGGGGCTCAATCCATCCTCAATCCATCCTTTGGATAGACTGCCTCATTCGGCCAGGTGGGGTTTTCAACCTTTTTTTTCAGGGCTCTCTGCATTCTGCTGGTCTTTCAGCTTTCAGCTTGACTCCTGTGACAAGTCACCTTCTTACCAACCTCACCTCAGGGTTCCACTGACGTCTGCCCAGTCTGATGGTCCTGTGCTTGATGTCCAGTTCATCTTTAAGGGTCTGGGGGACCCCCCTCAGATTCCTGTTGATCCTTTCATGCCCTTGCTTATTCCTAAAAAGCCTTTGGTCCTCAATAAATCCTCTCGTCCTCTCCCTACCTCGGTTCCGGTCTCTGAGGATAATCTAAAGTACGAGGTTAGTCAAGTTCTGGATTCTCGGCTCTGCAGAGGCATTCTTCAGTACCTTGTGCATTGGAGAGGGTTTGGTCCTGAGGAGGCGTCTTGGATCACTGCATCTGAGGGCACCCGAGACGACGTGAATTTTCACGAAACGCGTAGGCCAGGATACGAGCTTTGTGCTGACGTCACCCTCCACTGCTCGGCTTCCACGGACGTATTTGTGTGCCAGCGCCTTTGACCGGTCGGCGCTGATACACTCTAAGGCTGTCTTTTTAACTGCTTTTGTGAGTATGTTTCCAATATTCTTTTAATAAATGTACACCAATGATTTTACACTATCCGGTGTCCTTCCTTCTTTCTATGTTGATGTTGAACATTCGCATGATGTTATATGAGCTGTCGGGCTACTAAACCATTGAAGTTCACCATTTGCTGAAATCCGGAGGTTCCACTGAGTATCACTTGAGGCTGGTTTAGGTCCTCTGTCATAGGGGACCATCGCTTTCTGGT
This sequence comes from Rana muscosa, assembly GCA_029206835.1. Lineage (NCBI taxonomy): Eukaryota > Metazoa > Chordata > Amphibia > Anura > Ranidae > Rana > Rana muscosa. Next base: position 999,961,719 of record CM055118.1, read on the forward strand.
AAGCAGGAATTCTTACTGGTGGTGGTGAAAGTCACGGATTATAAGAAGATTTTCTGTCGTTGTTTTTTTTGGACACTTATTCACGGGTGTTTTGTTTATCATGGACTTTCAGACATGAACTTTGAGGGTCCTATATAGCAGTTGTGGACTATCATCTTATTAACTGTTTAATCATAGTTCACTCACCTTAACATTATTTATATTCCACTGATTCTTCATGGTTCTTCATTGAGCATCTATATGATTTATCACTGTTGGTATTTGGATTTTTTCAATTATTCAGTGGTGGACTTATGTTCACGGTCATAAGTTAGCGCGACTATATATATTTTTCTTATTTACATGCACTGATGATTGTTTTCAGAATAGTTGCTGCTTCCCTTTATTTCTTTTTTTCTAGGTAAATTTAATCATTTACCAGGTCTTATACTTAAGCGCAGTTTCTTTTCACTTTTTTCTAAATCTGAGGTCATTGCACCTCGTCCATTGAGGAGGTTTCATCTGAGATTTCCCTTTAAGCCTGGGCCCAGGCGGGGGAGGGCCCATAAGAGGGGGGGGTACTGTCATGGTTATGCAGTAATGTTTGTCTCTCAGCTTACCTCTCCATGTGCTCATATTAAGAGGCCAGCCACTCTCACCTGGCTGCTTAAGTAATCTCTCCTCTAAGCATGGCTCCACCCCAGGCCCTATCAGGGAACACTATATTAACCTGTGCACTGCAAGCCAGCCGTGCTGATCAACGTTGTTTGTTAAGCTATTGTGTGTTTGGGTTCCTGCTTGCCGTGTGCTATGTCTGTCTCTGTTTTACCGATCTTGGCTTGTTCTCGACTATCCCTGTCTGCTTGTGACCTTGACCTTTGGCGTGTCCTTTGTTTATCCTTGTCTGCTAGACGCCCCGACCTTTGGCTTATCCCCTCACTATCTCTTGTATCCTGAACTGCTGCTTCCACTCTATCCTCTATAGCCCACTGTGAGTGTGAGCTGGGGGACTCTGGGGGCCGTGACCTGGATCCAGTTGCAGTCCAGTCCATCCTCACCACTAGAGGCTCTTGTGAACACCTGCTGGATCTTAGACTCCGCGCCCTGGGGAATCTTAGGCTCTAGCTCCCTGTGGGATCCCTGTTAGTGCTCTAGTCCCTGTTAGTGCTACAGTGGACCTGCCTTCCTTAACCACCCAGAGTTCCATCCGCAGCAGTCGGCCATAGGGTCCACTACCTTAGCGGTGCACTTCTGACCCCAACGGTGTGCATCTGTCACCTGACCTCAGGTGACCTGACAGTGAGTAGGCAGGTATATTTCAAAAATACAATGTCAAATTAACAAGGGACACCAACACCAACCTCATTGAGGTTAAAAAATACAAGATAATAATGTTGTTGTGGTAAATTGACACCCAAAATTTTTTTATTATGGAGATCACTATAAAATAATTTTAAAATAATCAAACAAACAGGACATATTGATTAAAAAATAATAATAATAATAATAATAATAATAATAATAATAATGACTATAAAAAATAATTGTAAACATTAATATGGAGATCTGGCTTTAAAAAACAAAAAGATTATTCAGGAGATCATGAGAAATAATAAAGAAATAAGTTTGTCAGAACTCTGTGTGAATATCAGCAGCAAAACAACTTCATTATTCTAGCATTATAAAGAAGAAAGGAATGCGCTGCATTAAACGATCCAATAATTTGCAGCGTGACGAATGTGCTTTCTCCATTATAAACACTAGTTTTACCAGACCGAGCGCTTCCGTTCCGTCTCATACTTGATTCTAAGCATGCGTGTTTTTTTGCGTGTTGGAATTCCATACAGATGAACGGTTTTTCTGCTAGGAATCTTTTCCGTCTGGAAAATAGAGAACCTGCTCTCTATCTTTTTTCCGGCAGTTTTTCCGTTGGAAAAAGTCAGATGGAGCATACACACGGTCGGGATTGCCGACCAAAAGCTCTTATCTGACTTTTTCCGATGGGAAAACCGACCGTGTGTACGGGGCATAACAGTAAAAATGTTAAACTGGTGGAAAGACCACGAGCAGTTGCTTTCTGGTACAAAAAGAACATTAGGACACTCAAAAATTTAATTATGATCAAATGCCAATATTGCTCCATATACAGAATAACATAAAACATAATTGCAAAGGGTAAATTTCATCATGGATCAAGTCAAGTATGTGTGCATCTTGGTAGCTCGACGTGTTTCGGGGTTTGTACCACCTCATCAGGAGAAGATGCAAAGGATAATTCTGTGAAGAGAAATATATATGAAAAAATAATTCTGGGGGAGTAAAACAAGGGAGCAAGAGAGGACAGTAGGAGGGAAATTATCCATCCCCCTACTTACGTCAAAATTCAAAATGCCAGAGCAAGATAATGGGTAGCCGGGAAGCATCTCAAATGTCTGTACCGGGTGCTGAGGTGGATAAGGCCCCCATGGCGGAACAAGCCCACAAGGATAAGAGAGTCCATGCTATCATGGCAGCGGGTGCCTAGTGATAACTCCAAGGTGTCTGTGAAAAAAATGTAGCTAAGGTAAGATACATGGTGAATATTGGAGTAATGCCATAGTGAATAGTATACTCGTGCATTCGTTATCGCCCGAATGCATTTTAGTCCGAATTTCGAGGATTTTTGTGTTCGTTTTAACAAAACAATAACGAACGCACAGAATCCAAAATCCGAAATAAAAAAATGCTTTATTTTCATATCCATTATATTTTCGTATCGTTGCGACAGCAGTTCGATATAGATAGATAGAAGATTCGACATGATGGTCACAATAGCGATCTGTGTCTATCGAACCTGCGGTCGAATGTACCTAACCTTACTATTAGTCCAAGATTATTCAACATACTGTAGAGAGAAAAGATTCAACATTATAGAGACAATAGTAAAAGAGCTGTTAGTGGTCACTGCTGGAATGGGTGAGGGAAGTAAAATGATGATGATGAATGTTATTGGCTGATTGTAACCAAAGAGGAGGAGCGGGTAAAATAGCTAGAACTTAAAAGAGAAGTATGGGTTTTAATTTTTTTTGCTATTCATACTTACCTCAGTGGATGCAGCATCAGACCAATGCTGCATCTGTCCCAGGTGTCTCTGCACTGAGAACCGAGCCACCGAACATCGCCGATGGCTCGGTTCTCACTCCTCCCTGAGCTCTACTTCTCAGCGCTCATTGGAGCGCTGAGCTGTGGAGGGGCGGGGAGTGGCCGTCTCAGCGGCTCTCTGAGCCGCTGAGACTGCCATCAATCAAGGCAGCTGGCAGATCCAAACTTGGAAGTCGTGATGACGCGCTGCTCCGACTGATGGCAGTGACGTCAGTGGAGAGCGGACTTCAGACGGCTCTCCGCTGAAAACGAATCACAGGAGTGCAAAACTAATTGCACTCCTGTGACCCAGAGGATAAGCCCAACCTAAAAAGCTCAGGCTGGACTTCTCCTTTTAAGTACACACGTACAGCCAACTTACTTTCACTTATGATTGCTAGCAGAGAGAGACACACTGGGGCTGATTTACGAACCATTTGCGCCATGAATTGCGGCGCATCGGCGTGCGCAACGCAGTTTTGGTATTTACAAAACATTTGCGCCGGTAACGCAGCGCTATTCCCCATTTACTATAGTGTTTTCGGTGCACGGGAGGAGGCGCTCAGTGCGCCACTATGGACCTGGCGCACGGCATCTTCAAATCAAAATGAAAAGAAGCAGTAAGTGCCAATATAATGGTGTGATGGGGGGTGATGTGAGGAAGTATAGTGACAACTGCCCAAGTAACAAATATGCCCAAAATAGAATGAGAAAGTAACTTTTTCTGAACCAGCCTGCTGCGCCTGCAAGTACGTTTATAATTGCGAGAGGTCTATTTGTGCACTGCGCATGCGCACTCGGCATTTGCGCTCGTTCAAATGCGCCAGTTCACTGCGCCGGGAAAATCTTAGTAAATGTCAAGTCATATAAATGCATTTGCATAAGTTGAACAGGCGCACCACTAAACTTGCCATTGTATAACAGTCTCTGCTCAAAATTACATTTCTAAAGGAAAATAAAAGTAATTTAAAAGTACTCGCGGCTGTAATGAATTGGCGATTCCTGTCAATACAGAGAAAAGTCATTGAAAGTCTTTGAAAAAAAAACAAATGTGTGGGGGTCCCCCAAAATTCCATTACCAGGCCCTTCAGGTCTGGTATGGATCTTAAGGGGAACTCCACGCCAAATGTAAAAAAAAAATGGAGAAGGGGTCCCCCTAAAAATCCACACCAGACCCTTATCTGTGCACGCAACCTGGCAGGCCACAGGAAAAGATGGGGGACGAGAGAGAGCCCCCCCCATCCTGAACTGTACCAGGCCACATGCCCTCAACATGGGGAGGATGTCCCCATGTTGATGGGGACAAAGGCCTCATCCCCACAACCCTTGTCCGGTGGTTGTGGGGGTCTGCGGGCGGGGGGCTTATCAGAATCTGGAAGCCCCCTTTAACAAAGGGGGCCCCCAGAACCAGGCACCCCCCTGTGTGAAATGGTAATGGGGTACAAATGTACCCCTACCATTTCACAAAAAAAGTGTCAAAAATGTTAAAAAAGACAATAGCCGATTTTTGACAATTCCTTTATTAATGTCTTCTCCTTTCCCAGCTTCTTCTTCTATCTTCTTCTTTTCTCCATTCGGGTTTCTTCCTCCATCTTGTTCTTCCTCTGCTTCTTCCATCGGTGTTCTCATCCGCATCTTGCTCCGGCTTCTTCTTCCCCACTTCGTTCTCCGGACGATCTGCTTGCAGGGAGGTTCCCGCTGTGTGACGCTTCTGTTCTTCTGACAGTTCTTCTCTAACTGAGTGCGGGGCCACCCAGTGACCCCGCCCCCCTCTGACACCACAGGGAAAGCCATAGGGAAGTCCCCGTGAAGTCCATGTGTGTCAGAGGGGGCGGGGTCCCCGCCATCAGTTGGAGAAGAACTGTCAGAACTGTCAGAAACCCGAATGGAGAAAAGAAGAAGGAGGAAGAAGAAGCGGGGAAAGGAGAAGACATTAATAAAAGAATTGTCAAAAACCCGGCTATTGTCTTTTTTTAAATTTTTGACACTTTTTTTGTGAAATGGTAGGGGTATATTTGTACCCCATAACCATTTCACACAGGGGGGCCAGGATCTGTGGCTTCCCTTTGTTAAAGGGCGCTTCCAGATTCCGATAAGCCCCCCGCCCGCAGACCCCCACAACCACCGGGCAAGGGTTGTGGGGATGAGGCCCTTGTCCCCATCAACATGGGGACATGGTGCTTTGGGGTCCAGACCCCAAAGCATCCTCCCAATGTTGAGGGCATGTGGCCTGGTACGGTTCGGGGGGCGCTCTCTTGTCCCCCCCCTCTTTTCCTGCGGCCTGCTAGGTTGCGTGCTCGGATAAGGGTCTGGTGTGGATTTTTAGGGAGACCCCCCACGCCATTTTTTTTTAAGTTTGGCGTGGGGTTCCCCTTAATATCCATACCAGACCTGAAGGGCCTGGTAATGGGATTTTGGGGGACCCCCACGCATTTTTTTTTGTTTTTTTTCAAAGACTTTCAATGACTTTTATCTGTATTGACGGGAACCGGCAATTCATTATAGCCGCGAGTAGTTTTAAATGACTTTTTTTTTACTTTAGAAATGTAATTTTGCTCTCGGACTGTTATAAACATGGAAAACATGCGCTACTTTACAGGCATACTATAGACACCCCCAAGTACGATATTTAGTAGGGCCAGTTCACACCAGATGCAGTGCAGTGCGTTTTTTTATGCATGAAAAACGCAAGGAAAGTTGATCACATTAATGCCAATGGCATTGTTCACACCACTGCAGTCCGTTCCAGTGCGTTTCAGAAAGAAAAAAAAAATTGGTCATGCTTCATTTTATATGTACAGAACTGTACTGGACCGCAGTAAAACGCATCAAAACGCACCGGAACATACCAAAAATGCACTGGAATGCACCTGACTGCACCTAAATGCACCAAAAATGCACTGCAACACACTTGTTCTTAATAAGGGCCAGTTCACACCAGATGCAGTTCCGTACTGTTTTGTCCGCATTTTTCTGCACTAAAAATGCATGCACAGTGTTTTCCATGTATTCCAGTGGCTCTTGCTGGCTCTAGTTCACACCATGTTTTAGCCTTCCAATGCTACTTACCGTGATAGCCAGCTATAGATGGGGGCGGTGGATATGTTTTTGTTTTCACCTATGGTGCTTGTATTGGTCCAGCAGCGCACCAGCACCTTTGCAGCCATTGTGCTACATGCTAGGTGTTCGGTGTGCTCCTGTACCTTTAAGGAGGGGTGGCTCCCCTTCAGTCCACCTGCCCTCATCTAACCATCAGAATGCATGTGCCTCCATTGTGGGGACACTCATAGTTAGTGTAGGACCACAGACTCCAGAGGGCCTTGGCGTGGCTCTGTGGCTCACGCATGCATTTGCAAATGCGTGCGGACAAACCCCTGTTTTTAACGTGTAGCGGGTATGTACTTTCCCGGGTGTAAATTTGAACTTGACAGAGACATTGGTGATGTGGAATTCCCTGCAGCCCAGCAGGTGGCGCTGTCGCCCTGGGCTGGGGTTGAATCATTGCTGTGTGTTGTGCTTCCTTTTTTTCCTCCCTCGGCAGTGGTATGGTGGGGCGGGGAACCCGCCGTGCTTGCTGGGAGAGGGTATAAAAGGGGCCGGCCATCTTTGTCAAGGGGGAGTCCCAAGCACTTTCAGCTTGTGGACGGTGGTTCGTGTCGGTCCTCTGGGTGGCCTAGGCCTAGAGGACAATCGGAGGTCGTGTTCAATCCCAGGCACCTTAGGCCTGGGGTGAGGTACTCGGATGGAGGTCCGGAGCTCAGTGCCCAAAACTGAGTTCCGCGAGGGAAGGAGATCCTAGGGAACCCCGGGAGTGGGTACCCGAATCCGGAAGGCGCAATGGACCGGGGGGAGCTCCTCACTAGAAGACCCGGTGCAGCATATTGCCGGTGACAGGTGAGCCTCTCGTCGGAGACCGCCTGGAAGGAAATTCCCCTCGTGCGGAGACCGTAACCCACTTTCAGGAAGGAAAGTGGAGAACTACATTGTGTCTGGGCCTATTCGCATCCACACCCCTTTTCTGTTCTGTTTCTACCAAGGGAGTTCAACTGTTTGTGTTCATTCGAGAAGAATAAAGGAGTGTTGAACTTTTATGGTGTGGGGCTCATTTCCTAACAGACATTGTTCAAGGTGACTCTTGGAGGGAGGATCCAGGTGCACAGCACTGACCCGAAGGTAATACAAGAACGTTGCTTATACCGCACTGACACATGTGCTGGAAGCCAGGCGTGGTGTCCCCGCTCTCTCCCCTCTAAAATACCCCTAGACAAGAGACAAGATGAAACGAGAGAAGGAGGGGAGTGAGGAGGGCGCTACACGTGGGGGCTCGTCCGGGATAGTGTTTGTGCACCACAGTATTGAACGTGTCTGTTGGAAGAGTTAAGCGAATAGGCAGGCCTTCATTGGCCGAAGTGCATCACTGCTCGAAGTCGTGGACATGACCCAATGAAGGGAAAGGCCCGAGCAGAAGAGTGGAAAGAGGGGGAAGTTCAGCCGTGTGAAGTACTACACGTGGGGGCTTCTTTTGCACTGCGCCACCAGGCACACCCCCATGGCTTAGTTCGTGGGCGTGACTCAGAAACAGAAAAGAAGAAAAGCCAGCGAACTGGAGCAAAGGGGAGGAGTCCAATACGTGTGAAGAACTACACGTGGAACATTGGCGCAAAAACTCTGCAGTGTGCGATGGATCAGCAACAGGTCGCCATGTTCGGACATACATCGTGGATTCCAGTTCACCCTTCCACCACGACATTGACTGCTGCTGCTCCGGTAACAGATGCAGCTAAAGCCAAGGGGTCGATTCGCCCTGTACTCGTGCATGGACGTTGAGGCCCTGGGTGTGATTTGTCCCGGCTGTTCGGGACTGGTGTGCCAGCTGAAGCCATTTGGGCGATGTGAGGCCTGTGGGGAGTTCCTGTTTGAAGTGGATCCGGCGGTGGAAAGGCCGAGAACCATATACCCCGGCCGTGCTGCAGAAAACACCACTCAGAGAGGAGGAATCACTGCTGTGAGAGCCATCCCTACGCACACGGCAATGACCGCGGAGGAGGTCATAAAACCCCAACGGGAGAAATCCGAGGATGCTGACTCGGTCGCCACGATCTCACAGCGTCCACCATCGAAGAGAAAGCCCGGCATGGTAGCCCCGACCAGCGGTTGTGGTGGACCGTCTCGCCCGCTTACGCCCGGCCTGGATGGATCCGTCGACAAGAGTTCCGGACGTCCCGCAAGTAAAGGCAGAGGTAAGCCAGGCGGAGAGATTTGGTGTGTGGGCGGAGGTGTTGGGAAGTCATGGCCTAGCGAATCCGCGGGAGGTGGTGGCTCCGTTTCTACAACCGGCTACATACCCGTGGAGGAGTGTGACACCTCTGACCTGGAGTCGCTCTCGGACATGGGAGACGACGTTGATTTGTTTGCAGAGAAGGGCTGGGACAAAGTACCTCTCGCTTCTCGGAGGATCAGAGATCCACCCATGTCAACAGGGGAAAGTACACCCCGGGTGGAGGCACCAGCGCCTGAAGAGAGGTCCTGTCCCCAGCCTGCTTCTACATCCCCAGTGCCATCTGTACCGAAGGCCGGGGAAAAGAGACTGTTGCTGCGGGCGCCTATGTCCAGATCAGATGTGATCAAGGTCCCTCGTCACCCGGACTCGATAGTGTTGCCTGGCGAAGGGGACAAAGCTACCATGCCTCCTTTGGCGAGATTGCAACGGCTATTTGGCCAGAAGGTTGCTGCAGACTATGGATGGGACTATCCATACTTGTCGAAGGAACTGCTGTATGAGGTGGAAGTGTGTCGGGAGCGCTGGTACAATGACTTTGTGTGGACCCACCTTCAGGTTCCCCACGCCCGCAGGTACCTGGCATGCTCTCCAAAGGCCTCTCAACGTTTTAAAGACTGCAAGGCAGAATGGATGTTGGGACGACACATCCATGCAGATAAAGTGTTGATCCGGCGCAAAGAAGGAGAAGATGTGGAGTATCATCTGGAAACTATGGATCAGCACTTGAAACCACTTGTTCTGCCGCATCCCCGCTTTTACCTGTAGGAGAAAGAAAGACTCCGTTCTTATCATGCTGCTGAACTTTCTGGGGCCAGTTGCTTTTGTGCCCAGAGGAATGAAGAACTGTTCCTGGTTTGTTCTTCACTTTTCCTGCAAGAGATTATGGACTCTGGGGTAGATAGGGCCAAAGGAAAAGGGGAAAGTTCCACGAGTGCAGTTACCGCGGTGCTGTCACCAGGTGGCAGTGTTGCGCAACGTTAAAACACTTTTCATGCACTCACTCTTGGAGAAAAGGGATTTCTTTCCGGAGAAGTTTCTTTTCCATTACACAAATACAGGTGTCAGGGTTATATGTGTTAATCATTTCTTTTCCCTCTGCAGGAGAACATCCCATCAAGTCCACTGAGTATGGGGTGGGTCTTAGTCAGGATGGGGGGGGAAGTCAAATGTGAATATGTGATTCAAAGTTATGCATCAGTGCTGTTGTTTTCTCTTGTCTTTATTCCCTTTTCTTTACAGGGCTCAGACACAATGTTTCAGTTGGATAGTTTTTTCTAAAGTTTTACATTTTTGTACAATTGTTAGTTGGTTTCTGGATTGGATTATGTCAGCCATTGAGGGCATGATTTACTCCAGACACTGGGGACCAGTGTCAAAGGACCAGGGGGAGAGTGTAGCGGGTATGTACTTTCCCGGGTGTAAATTTGAACTTGACAGAGACATTGGTGATGTGGAATTCCCTGCAGCCCAGTGGGTGGCGCTGTCGCCCTGGGCTGGGGTTGAATCATTGCTGTGTGTTGTGCTTCCTTTTTGAGCCTCTCGTCGGAGACCGCCTAGAAGGAAATTCCCCTTGTGCGGAAACCGTAACCCACTTTCAGGAAGGAAAGTGGAGAACTACATTGTGTCTGGGCCTATTTGCATCCACACCCATTTTCTGTTCTGTTTCTACCAAGGGAGTTCAACTGTTTGTGTTCATTCGAGAAGAATAAAGGAGTGTTGAACTTTTATGGTGTGGGGCTCATTTCCTAACAGACATTGTTCAAGGTGACTCTTGGAGGGAGGATCCAGGTGCACAGCACTGACCCGAAGGTAATACAAGAACGTTGCTTATACCGCACTGACACATGTGCTGGAAGCCAGGCGTGGTGTCCCCGCTCTCTCCCCTCTAAAATACCCCTAGACAAGAGACGAGACGAAACGAGAGAAGGAGGGGAGTTAGGAGGGCGCTACAAACGCATACTGTTAGACAGGTAATTTGGTTGTCAGCGAGCTGGTCGGTAAGTAGGCTTGGTTTTTCCCTGGGCATTCCCGTAGGCCTTGTTGTTACCTGTTTTAGCCTTCTAATGCTACTTACCGTGATAGCCAGCTATAGATGGGGGCGGTGGACATGTTTTTGTTTTAACCTATGGTGCTTGTATTGGTCCAGCAGCGCACCAGCACCTTTGCACCTCCAACTAGGGTATCTGTAAGGGTTTGCAGTGTTGTGGCACCAGGGCCTAAGGCCCAATTTTTCTGCCCCTGTTCAACAGGGGCATGTAATTACAATTCTTGATCTAATATTTCACAGCAGGGCCCATTCCTGCGCCCACCAAGAGTAACTGTGAGGGCTTACAGTGTTGTGGCACCAGCACCACCACCAAAGGCCCAATTTTTCTGCCCCAGTTCAACAATGGCATGTAATTACAATTCTTGATATAATAGTTCACAGCAGGGCGTTCCAGCGCCCACCAAGAGTAACTGCGAGGGCTTACAGTGTTGTGGTAACACCAACACCTAAGGGCCAAATTTCTGGCAGGCCCCTGCTTTCAAACA